>CM057454.1:831705000-834205000 GCA_016271365.2 Neoceratodus forsteri | reverse complement strand
TTGGGAACTTCCCAGCTGTTGCATGAACGGCTGTGTCACTTGGGGTAGCCCAAGGGACACACCTTCATCACCCTGGGGGTTGGGGGAGATGTGACAGAAATGGGAAGGGAGAAGTTAAGGGTTTGGATTCTCTAATTGGCATTTTTTAGCAGTCTGGGAAAAAACACACACACACACACACACACACGCACAGAGGCTGGAATTCCACTGTCCACTAGCATCTGGCTAGGTAACCCATAAATCTCAGATACACAGACACACAGTTTAAAGGGACCGGTTCACTCAAATATAAACTTACGGTTAAAAGGGAATATAACTGGTCACTGACAGGTGTTCAATCTGATTGGGATAATTAAAAACATACATGGTAGATAGTTGGTGTATTCAAAGGGGGAATAGGAATTACCTAATCTCAAGAGAGAATGTAAGATGTTGGAAGACAGTGAGTAGGGGAGTTACTCTGGGAGTTGAAGGAAGAAACTGTCCAAGAGACTAAGCTTGGGCCTACCCTTCTAGCCATGTCCGTGGGAGCTGGCAGATAGCAAGGGCCAGTGTCTCTGGAAGAATAGGGAAGGGTAAGATTGATTCTAGCATATCTCAGCAATAGCCTTTTTCTGTTTTATCTGTTATTTAAAAACATTTGTTTACTTTTCCTGCAACAGTGTTATTCTCTTGTGCTGAATACAGATATACTGTAATGCTTCTTTTCACTTTCTGTTAAGTAAAAAGCTATTTATTTACTCAAACAGTTAGGACTGTGATGTCATTTTCCTAACATAATACATGGTTTTCACTGGCTGAGGTAAACTCTGTTTAGCATCAGCCATCCAAGAGAGAGACACCACCAGACTCTGATCTGTGCAATTGCACGTTTGACTACCCAGTTTTGTAAACTTGGGAGGTGGGTGCTGGCCGAACCCAGCTGGTGGCAGCGAATACCCAAGGACAGACACCTCTCTAAAAGCTGTTCCCGCTCAGAAAGAGAGAGACAGAGAGAGAGCGAGAGAGAGAGAGATGGGTTGTCACAGATGCTAGTCAAAAATTGGGATATTATTAAAAAAGGTCTGACGGAGGCCACTGGGACTTGTACAAAGACACCGAGTAAGAAGGGAAGGGCTGAGAAGCCCAGCTGGTTGACTCGAGAGGTTATGGAGGGGGTAATGGCCAAGAGTAAGGAATTCTGGAAACTCAAGAAACCGGGGGGGGGGAGTTGACAAGGATAAGTATACAAAGAAGTCCAGGGAGGTTACCAGGCTAGTCAGAGCGGCCAAGGCTTCAAGAGAGCTGGGACTGGCACAAGGTACTAAGGAAGGAGAAAAGGACTTCTTCAGATACATTAGATAAAGACCGGTTCGGAGACTGCAGACTGGTCATTAACATAAAGAAAACCAAATCAATGCTCTTCTCCCACCACCAAAATAAAGCTAAATATACCCCCCTCTTGATTATCCCCAGCACTCTGCACCGGCTAGAACAAGTGACCACATACAAGTACCTAGGCATCACGTTCGATACTGCCCTCTCCTTCCACACCCACATTAATGCCCTCTCAGCCACCATTAACTCTCGGATTGGCCTGCTATACCGGCACAGGGACTGCCTGCCTCAGGTTGCCCTCAGACTGGCCATCATCTCCTCTGTCTTGTCCCTCGTGGACTATGGCTTGCCCATCTACGCTGCAGCTGACAACACTGCCCTCTCCAAAATCCAACTCTCTATCAATAAGGCCTGTAGGCTCCTGACCGGTGCCCCCAGCCGAACTCACACCTGCCTTCTCTATACTACCACCAATCTTCTCAACTTTGAGGAGCGACTGCTTTACCAGATCTGCCTTCTCGCTAAGAAATCTCTGCTAGGACTCTCCCCCCTAAGGGGTCTCCACCTCCCTACAGCAGCCATCTTCATCCTTCACCACCCGTAGCTCTGTTGAGGCCACTTTCAAGGTGCCCAGAACCAAGACCTCTCTTGCCCAGAGATCCTTCCTCTACCAAGCCCCCACCTGGTTCAACTCCTTCCCTAGCTACATCTCCAACTTGCCAAAAATTGGCTTCTTCAAAACAGCCCTTCAGAACCATATCTTTAATACCCACTGTTGTAGGTGCAACTAACCCTCTGTTGTAACCTATGGTTCCCGCCCGCCTTGCCCCCTGGCTCGACAACATCCACTGGACAGCCTCTCCCTTCCCCAGACCTACCCCTTCCCTACTAGGTCCAAACAGGGATGTAATCCACTGTCTTCTCTGAGGACCTACTATATCCATGAATGTAACTCACAATTTTGTAACATTATGTAACCTAAATAACATACAAACTACTACATTATGTAATCTAAGTGTATCTATGCTAAATGTTCCTTTTACTGCACTTGTAATGTTATCCTGTTTTAATCTGCACTGTAATAACTGTCTTGATGTCTGCCCACCCTCCCCCGCAACGAGGTGCCTTTGTAAACGAGTCTCTGACTCAAAGGTTGTAATCCCAATTTGTAAGAAAGAAAGAAAGAAAGAAAGAAGGAAGGAAGAACAAGGGCCAGATTGTGAGGATTAGGACGGAGGGTGGGTGGAAAAGGGTGTGGAACAGGTAGACGCATTAAACAAAATACCTCTGTGTTCACAAAGGAGAAAGGGGGGGCAGATTCCTCAAGGGAGGGGTAAAGTGAGTAGTTGGGGAGGTGACTGACATAGGGATTACAGAAGACAGGGTTCTGGAAGGATTGAGGGCACTAAGGGTGGACAAGGCACCATGACCAGATGGCATTCACCCTAGGGTACTTGGAGAGCTGGTGGAGATCCTGTCAGGACCACTGGCTGACCTGTTCAATACTTCCCTGGGACACAGGATGCATACCGCAAGACTGGAGGATGGCCCACGTGGTGCCCATTCACAAAAGTGGCCCTAGGGATGAACCAGGCAACTACAGACCAGTGAGCCTCACATCAATTGTGGGACAGCTCATGGAGGGAATCCTAAAAGAGATGCTGGTGATCTTTTTGGAGGACAATGGTCTTCAGGATGGTCATCAACATGGGTTTGTCTCGGGCAGATCCTGACAGACAAATCTAATTGAGTATTACGACTGGGTGTCCAGGGAGCTGCACAGGGGCCATGCAGTGGATGTCCTGTATTTGGACTTCAGCAAGGTCTTTGATTCTGTGCCGCATGGGAGGCGGGGGGGGGAGCTGGAATACAGAGGGGCAGGAACAAAGATGGTAAAATGGATCATCAACTGGCTGAAAGGAAGGTAGCAGAGGGTGGGGGGGGGGGGGGACTCTCATCATTGAGGGAAGTGATGAGCAGCATGCAACAGGGATCGGTACTGGGACCAGTGCTGTCTGGGATATTCATAGCTGATATCTCCCAAGAGATCCGGAGTAGGATCAGTCTGTTCACTGACGATACGAAGATGGGAGCTGTGGTAGATGACATCAAAGTGTGGAAGGTTCTGCAGGAGGACCTGACCAAGCTACAGGAGTGGTCGGAAACATGGCAGCTGGTGTTCAACGCAAAGAAGTGCAAGGTACTGCACTTCAGAGCTAAAAACCAGGGGAGGAGCGATCAGCTAGGATGTACTGAGGAGGAAAAGGATCCTGGGGGGTGCTTATAACAGGTAGCATGAACAACTCCGCTCTGTACAGGAAGGCAGCAGCACAAGCCAACAGGATGCTAGGGTGTATAGCAAGGGGAATATCCTCCAGAAATACGGAGGTGAGCCTTCCCTTGTACAGGTCTCTGGTCAGGCTTCACCTGGAGTACTACATGCAGTACTGCTGCCCATTCCTGAAGGAGGACATCAAATTGTTGGAGGGGGTGCAACGTAGGTCGACAAAGATGATTCAGAGATTGGAGGGAAAAGTCCTATGAGGATAGATTGGATGAGCTGAACATGTACTCCCTGGAGGAAAGGAGGGATGGGGAGATATGATTGAAACATTTAAATACCTTAAGGGGATAGATAAGGTTAATGCAAAAGGGATTTTCCAGCTTAGAAGAGGGAAGGATACGAGAGGGCATCAGCCAAGATTTGTGGGGGTGGGGGAATTCAGGCAGGAAATCAGGAGACATTTTTTTCACAGAACAGGTATTAGATGAAATACTCTGCCTGAGGAGGTGGTATCCTGTAGAACAGTGGGTGGCTTTAAGAAGGGTTGGGACAGGGTGAGGGGAGGTTATGATGAAGGGGGGTGGGGAAGATGGGGTAGCTGCAAGTTAAGGGGCTAGCTGCACATTCGAGCAAACTCGATAGACCATAAGGCCTGCTTCTTCTGACATTTTCATATGTTCATTTTGGCAACATGGCACACATTTGGAAAACATTATAATTAATATTTCATCTAGATGCCAGAACAAATTGAGCCAAGCGTACTGTCATTATTTCACTTATTCATACAACACTGCAGGATACATTGTAGTCAAAAAATAAAACGGCAAAATAAACAGACGGCTCAAAACTGATGACAGGCACCAGCGAAAATACTAAAACTAAAATGTCTGACAGCACAAATCTTATCACTCTTCATATGCTCTGTGTGGGCTGAATCCATTCAGCAGCATTCTGATGCAATGAACTAGAAATTCTGCAGCAGCGTGTAGGTTACCCTACTGGCATGGAGAACAATTAACCTTTTCACAGAAAAAGCCGATACTGATTTCCATGGATCTAACCAGCACTTCTCTAGGAGGGCACACTGAAGCATGCTGTCTAGAAATCGGTACAGTAAAACTATCACTTTCAAATACATAGTAATATAAGAAAGACATTTTTATCATTTGTTTTTATTTTCATACATAAATCAGGAAAACAAAAAATACAAACTTGCTCTTTAAATGGACAGCATGAGCCAATCGACTCATTTCAGGAGGCCTCCACAAGGTGGAGCACATCTTCTGAGAGACTCAAGGCTTGAAACACTAGCCGCTCAGGAATCAGGCTAAACGGTGCAGGGATTGAAGGTCTGGGTGCATGACCTTCCCCTAATGTCTAGTCAGTAGGTCTGGATAAAGAGGGTACCAGGCAAATAGTCCCAATGCACTCTCCAATTTATATGCGATAATTTCATCAAAGTGTCTTTCAGCAGGTGCAGAATTAGGGCACTACTAGGTGCACGCCTTGTCGGATTCAAGTGAAGGCTGGAATTGGGAAAAGATTTGTCTAAATCTCTAAAAATATATTAAGATCGAACCCCTACGTCTAATGCAAAATAAAATATTGCATAATCTCTTTTTCACACCATAAAAATTATACAGAATGGGGAAGCTCACCGATAAAACCTGTACCAGATATAAAGAAGCAGTTGGTTCCCTGCTTCACATCCTACTGGAATGTGTTAAGGCTAGGCCCCTCTGAGGAAACATTAAAACTAGACTGGACCCTTTGCTCAGCTTGGAAAATGCATTCATCCCATAAGTGTGTGCAGCCCACCCCCACCTCAGTGTCTAGGAGTATGAGATAGTAATAGTCCATGGAGGGGAGCGGTCACAGCAGAAACCTTATAGAAATGGATTAGTTTTAATTTATGGTGTCTACCGGGGTGCTGGTATCTTCAGGAGCTGGGCTAGAAGAGAAGCAAGTTTACTTGTGCAGACATTTCCAACAAACAATTGATGTCCACACCGAAGTAACATGAACATAGCATCCCATTTAATAGTAAAATAGCAAAGCACACTTCATAAAGCAAAGTTGATAACCTGTGAGTTGGTTGCATATTCCTGACCGATATCATTACAATTCAAAGGCAACTTATTCCTGGACCGATATGGTTTCAGATATGCAGGCAGTATCTTCTGGGAATGCTATGGTCACACATTTCTAGACAGCATAGTTCTCAGCTTGTACATTTTTTCCCTTCCACCTGCCTACGCAGCGCGACATGACTTGGACATCCCACACAAGCTGGCACTTAGAGCTGCCTAAATCTGCACACTGCTCCCTTCTCTCACAAACTACAGGACTGTCAACTGGAGCCTTCCACATCTTCCTCCTGTGGCTAGCTTCACTGCTAGCACCGCCACTCTCACTGATGTCTTCGCTCACCGCTGACACTACACTCAGAGCGGCCAATTGCCCCACTCCACTGCACCTCTGTTCCCTCTCACTCTTCTGTAGCTCCTTTCTCTCTCGCTCCATGGCACCTCTCGACCATGGGCCAGAGCAGGCAAGCGGCCTCGCCCTGCCCTCTCACTCTCTCCCCATTTTTCCTTCTATTCCCAAGGGGGGGAAAAACAAACAAACACTCAATCCCGCCAAACCCAGAGTTATATATCCCCACGCACCCGCACTGATCTCCTGGCCCACAGCAGGCCCTGCCATGTGGCAAAGGGATAAACCATTTATTCTACTGGGTCGGTTTAGCCCAAAACATTGATCTACACAGTGCACAAAATGCACACTCCCCAAGGGGAGGAGGTTACAAGTGCTAAGTTGGGCATTATAATGGGCAACTTCTTACTACCCAAAGATACCACACTGCGCTGATTGCTGCAACAGCTAAAAAGCTGATCCTAAGGCACTGAATGGATAACCTCACGCCTTCATATGTAAAATGGCATAATGAGATCCTAGCCATGCTGCGAACTGAAAAGATCATAGCAAGCACTAACAACCATTATCATAGCTCCCATAAAAAAGTGGGAAATGCTTCATGTCTTGCTAACTCTAGAACCAATGGAGAGGGAATAACAATCAGTGCAATGTATAACAAGTCTTCCACTCAAGAATTGTTTAAGGTTGGAAAGGATCTATTGTCTGTCTTCAGAGAACAGTGATGGTAGTAGCAGCATTAGTGCAGATATAGGATAACATAAGACTTTGATGGCAGATAAGGACCGCTTGGCCCACCTAGTCTGCCCATTTCCCTACCCACAGGATAAGCTGCAGATCCTAGTTAACCAACAGCCTATTTCTTCCTACCCCCCACAAAAATTGCGTTATGTCTGTCCCATGCATTCTTGAATTCTCCCACAGTTTTAGACCCCACAACCTCCTCAGGAAGGCTGTTCCATGTGTCCACCACCCTCTCTGTGAAAAAATACTTCCTCACATTGCCCCTGAACCACCCCCCCAATCTTCAAATTGTGTCTCCATGTTCTTGCACATCTCTTTTTCTGAAAGATGCTACCCTCTTGGACTTTGATTCCCCTGAGGTACTTAAAAGTTTCTATTATGCCCCCCTCCTCCTTTCCTCAAGGGTAGCTGAAATCAATGAATGTCAAAATGCCAACTGTCATCAAGATGGGCACATATTGTACCATAATGTCTATTGTTTGTGTAGGCTTGTAATGTTTATGTGTATTACAAAAAATCAATAAAGTATGGCCAGCTTGCTGGCGCAACAGTAGCGCTACCACTTGTGACGCCGACGACCCAGGTTCGGAAGCCAGCCTGAGGCATCACAGGGCCGGCCAGGGGGAGGAGGATTGACCATCCGCTGGACTGCTCTCCTTCCACAGGGGACAGGGTAGGCAAGAGCTTGGAGCATGACTGATCCCTGGTGGAGGCCAGGGGAAGATGCAACCCAAGCTACTGAGGTGGGGAAATGTATCAGATGACGTATGCGCCTTGAAGTCAGCGAACGTCACTTCTCCTGGGAGATGAAAGCAGGAAAACCCTGGTAGCGCACAATGACAGTTGGCCTCCGCAAGCCCCACACCCGGAAACTCGGACACCTCCAGAATCTGGATCCGGTCTGGCGGGTCAAGTGGACTCCCAACCCCTGCCACAGAAGGCAAGCCATGGGGGATATAGGGAGAGGTACATCCTGGAAGAGCCTAGGTGACAGGGCTGGGAGGACCAGTGAGAAGGAGGGCCAGCCGGGAGGGGGAAAAAAATTCAAAGTACACTTTGTTTCAAAACAAATAAAACAGTGAGTCTGGTGGGTGGGCCTTCCTGATGAAGCAATGACATGCGAAACCAGTCAGATGCTGTGCCATCCATTTATTCAGTATCTGTCAAGCCCATGAGTTTTCATATTTTATGCTGCCTTTTTTTGCACTGGCACTTCATGTTAAAACAACAACAAAAACTAAACTAAGAAAGCTGGTGCCACTTTTTTGTCTTCATAATATAGTTACTGTGGGATGGAGGTTCCACGGCGGCTATTTTCTGCTTTCTTGATAGTTTGTGAAGGAGTACAGAGTAAAAACCTCAGATCAAGGTGCAACTTTTGGGGGCTTACTGAAGAAATGCCCTCACAATCTTTTGAGGACATTCTACTGAGAAATACTGAGGATGTTTGATCAGATGCAGTTTACTGTGCAATGCAAGCCATTGTTTAAAGTGTCTGCAGATAGTGATGTGAATGGGGTCGACTCTGCTAAAGCAGTAGCATCTGACAGCAGAGATGATAGACTGTGAAAGACTGCAAAGCAGTACAGGAGGAAATGATCAATGAACTTGAAGAGAAGGAGGCAGAAGTTCAGAAATAAGGAAGACTGTGAGACACATAAGGAATCAGAACTCAGACTAAAGTATTGCTACATAATACCAGAAAATGAAAGTTAAAAACAAAATAAGAGAGGGACAGACAGGACTACCTGCATAACTGCATTTTCCATCGAAAAAAGATACCATCCTATAAAAGAAGGCAGTGGAAGTTCAGCATGGCCTAGGTCCATGCTGAAATATTTGACACCTGGCTATTACACCTCTACCAGTGAGTCTTAGAACAACTCAACGGATGATTTTTTTTTTTTTATTAGAAGCATCCCCCACCTCCAGTGGGCAAGAACCACATACACAGAAAGAACGAGTGTTGAAATTAAGGTTTCAAAAAAAAAAAAAAAGACATGCCAGAGTGGAAGGGGCAATAGAATCCAGAAAGGCAGACTACCAGGACAACAAAGAGACAGATGATGAGAAGCAGAGATCAGTGTCCTTAACAAGGGCCTTAAGTCGGCCCAGTGGCGCTAGATGCCACACCTTGCGTCACGCCGACAACCAAAGTTCGGAAGCAAGCTCGGGTGTTGGGGGTCAGCAGGGAAGGAGATGGATCAAGCACCCGCAGAGCTGCTCTCCTCTCCCGGGGGGAGGCCATGGGATTCTGCTGCACTCTGGCGGCCCCTGGTGGAGACCGGGGCGCCACAGAGTGTCTGAACTACACATAAGGGAGCGTGGCTGTCGCTGACAGGGTTGCCAGGCACCTACAGGAGGAGGAGAGAAATACCCCTCTAGCTCGGATATGCGATTGCCTTGCCAGTGCCACCGTCACACGTCCAATGCTGGTTCCCCACCACTGCCCCCTGCGGTCTCTCCGGGTTGCTGTCCCCTGACCCGGGGAACTGAGACAAACTTGAAGATGGCGGGGGAACACAGCAGATGGTAGAGCGAGTCGGCGAGAGCAGTGGCCTGAGAGAGTTCTGAGCTGGAGGGCCAGAAAGATAAGTGGAAAAAAAAAAAAAAACAAGGGCCTTTCCTTTGTGCCGACTTGAGCCATTTGATTTGTATGTTGACTTACGAATGTTTTCAAGGAATTGAAACTTTAAAGCATTTTCAAAAAAACAAAACATCCAATATGGTGGTTAAAGAAAACAGTGATATGGACATTATAAATGACCAGGCCTCCAAGGCCTTAAACCAGCAGTATTTGTAAGACGGCAAACATTTAATCATACAGTTTCATAATAAAAATGTATTTCTGACATCCTTAGAGTATTTATTATTCTTTTTTGGTAACCTGGTAAAGCCCACTAGGCCCAAGGCCTGTTTTCAGGGGTGACCCAGGAGCAAATGGGAGGTTAAGAGACTTGCTCAGTGTCACAGAGTATGCAAGAGAAGGTTGTGGGAATCAAACCCTGTCTCTTGGATGTACCAAGGTCATTCACAGCTCATTCTAACCTCTAGGCTATACTACCAGCCCTTATTTAAGAAATGTCTTCAGCATCTTTTGAGGGTACTCTGCTGGGAGATGCTGCAAGCGTTTGTTCAGGTACAGTTTTTAAGTTTATTGCGAAGTGCAATCTATTCTTTAACGCCATCTGTGGAAATTTAGTCACAGAAGATAATTTTTAAAACAGGTATGTAAACTAATTTTGTAGTTAATAACTCAAATTATTAAATATTGCCACAGATCTTAGTTTATAACAATTTCTTCCACTGAGGCTACCTTTTGATTGGGGATGTACGGCATTAGGATGATGCTACCAGTTGTTTCTGATGGTAGACAGCAAAGCCTCACACCAACTAATTTAACTTTTTCATGGTAGGAGTGACACAGGAGCGTTGATTATGTTGGAATCGTGTCAGTCTTGAAGCACATCTTATTCCAAGAGGGTTTAGGATTAAAAAAAAAAAACCTTTTACAGTCAAGTTGAAGAGGTATTCATGAGAAAAAGGCATGATATTTTAAATGAGGCGTGCAATAAACTCATTAACTTGATACCGAACATGGAAAAGAAATTGACAATGCACTGAAGGAAAAAATTAAAACTGAAAGAAGCAGAGGTGTTGGCATCTTAAGATACCACAGAGTTTATTCTTAAAGGTGAAGATTCCCTCAGCATTTTATTATGTTTAGCTGGGTAGTTTGTAGGTATGAACTTTGATTGCTTCTATTGCACCCTCCTAATTTCATCAGGACTTAAATGTAAATGAAGGTACTTAAGTCTGGTGTGGGATTGACCTCACTGCAAAGGTCATGACCCAACTCATGTAAGGCATTCTGGAGTTTTATGTTTTGGTGCTAAAGCCTGCAGTAGTTACACTGTATCACGGGTGTAGCTAGCAATTTATAAATTGTACACCAACTGACCAACTTGTTGCACCTCTCAAACTAATTTTAGTGAGTCCCATACAGATTCTTTGCTGATACTTTGCAGCAGTGCCTAAATAATATCATTTGTATATCAAATATTGCGCAATAATATTTTAGAAAACAAACAAAATTGTCTCGTCTGACTTTTACTTGCAAATGTTACAGAAACATGATAGTTCAGCAACCATGACACGCAGAAAGTCGGTGGGGGGGGAGCTGAAACAGCAGAGAACTGAATGGACAGACAGGCCTTCTGCAACAGCACCATCTACTGACCAAATCAAAAAGTGGGTATTTTCTTTTTTTACTTGATCCACCTACTCTTACAAGAAATCAAAGAAAAATATAATTTGAAGTTACTTTTTTCACTTTTTTTTTTTTTTTTGTAAAATGAGCCACTGTATAATAGCAATGACACACTTCAGGGTGTGTGTTTAATATCACTTCTCGAGTGCTGAATGCACTCAGCCTGCAGCCTAATGCTTCATTCCACCCGAGGCATGATGTTATTACACAAACACAGATCCTGTCATGCATTATTGCTTAAATGTATACCTGCACTAAAGCTATAAATCTACACTAAATCAAAAGTATACACCTGCACTACATTAAACCCTATAGGACACCACTAATAGCACAATTAACACAGCATTAGGAAGCTAGCCAAACCAAATAAGCTGCAGAGGAACCTGTAAAAAAGACACTTAAACAAAACTCTCCCAACCTCAGAAATCCCCTAAACTCCTACCTGCATTCACTACACACAACATTCCTTCCTTGCTGCAAGAGACATTCAGGTGCCAAAAAGTGATTGCAAATGCGATCTTCAAAACAATAACCATCCTAAGGTATTATATTCACACAATGGGTAAGGGTGGAACTCTCAGAAGGGGAGCTAATGAGAGCAATAAAACCACTTACCCTTCAGGCGCATGGCCTTATAGAACTAACTAGCCCCCTCGATTGGTGTACATCCTTGTATGCCACCCTTCCTCATCATATATTATGGTAGCACGGTAGTGCTACCATAGTTAGGGTTGAGTAGCACGTTTAAGGTTAAAGGGTGAAATTATGCACCTTAATAACTCTGCCACCGTTCAATGGATTTGCCTGAAATTTGGCAGACACGGTTGGGCATGGTAGATCTTGGGGATCTGCCAACTTTTATACAGGTTGAATATACGGCTGTGGAGTTATTAAGCGACAACCAAAAGTGCAATTATGCTTTTTTGCGAATTCTTTGCTCTCTCCGACAGGTCGCATGGTTCGCGACCAGTCCGAAAACTTAGGAAAGTGCAGCTAATCATGATGTGCCTTTTTGAAGATTTCGTGAAAAGTATTGAACGTTCAAAAGTTATTCAAAAACAAGTCCATTATAAGTCAATGGGAAAAGTTAACAAAGAGTTCAACACTTTTGCAAATGCACTTTTTAGTGTCACAAATGGCCCTAGTAGTGTCGCAAATCCCCCATTTTTTTTTTTAGTTACTGATCAGAAAAATGCTTTGGCATTTAAAATTGGGACCCTCTAGGAACACAATTATTTTTGTGTTCACCTAGTCGGACACTCAGGATGCTAGCCATGTCTTTATTTTGGGGTTAAACACCACAGAAATATGTTTTCAAGTTTCTGGAAAAAGTAGTAGCCGCACATGTGACACTTTCATGAGAAGCCTACTGAAGCTTTGCAAATTGCAACACTACTTTTCCAGACTATGGCCAAAATGACAGGAGTTCTTTGCCACCCTGCTGCAAAAGAACGGTTTGGTCTTTTGGGCTCAAATTTGGAGAAAAGGCAGCCAACATCTCACAGATGTGTCTTTTGGTGGTTTGGTGAAAAAATATTGCACGGATGACAAGTTACAGTACTCCAAAGTTAACGTTTTTTTCCTATGGACTAACATGGGGAATCATCAAAACTGCCATCACGGAGACAACAAGCCTTTGTGTGAAGCAAATAAACAAATCAAAACGAAAGAAAAAGCCACTATGGTTCTCAAAAGAGGTGGCTGTGAAAGTCAGGAAGAAAAAGATAGCATTTCGGAAATATAAGGAAACACAGAAAGAGCAGGACAGAGAGCTGTACCAGTTAAGACAGAAGGAAGCAGGGAGGGAAGTCAGAATAGCAAAGGCCCAAACTGAGGAAAAGATAGCCAACTCAGTTAAGAAGGGAATAAAACCTTTATAGGTACATCAGCGAGCGAGAAAGACAAAGGAGGGATAGTGAGGCTGAATAGAATGAACGGTGGTGGGCAGAGGGGACAGTGAAAAGCAGGATACTGAACGAATATTTCTGCTCAGTATTCACAAAAGAGGAGGGGGAAGTTCCTAATCCAATTAACAGAATCACTCTTGATGGGGGGGTCGATCTCAGTCCTTTCACAGAAGAAAGAGTTCTGAAAGAACTCCTAAAACTGAAGGTGGACAAAGCAATGGGGCCTGATGGAATTCATCCCAGAATTCTAAAAGAATTAAGGGGGGAACTAGTGAAACCACTGGCAACTCCTTTTAATAAATCATGGGAGGATGGTGTGGTACCCGAGGACTGGAGGAAGGCGGATGTGATTCCCCTTCACAAAAGCGGGACCAAGACAGAGGCAGGAAACTACAGACCTGTCAGTCTGACCTCTGTGGTAGAGAAAGTGATGGAGTCACTTCTGAAGGAAAGAATAGTTGAGTACCTAGAGGCCAGTGGGCACAGGACCCAAGGCAGCATGGGTTCTGTGGGAAGGTCATGTCAGGCAGATCTAATAGATTTCTTTGACTGGGTGACCAAAGTAGTAGACCAGGGAGGGCTGTGGATATGGCATACCTAGACTTTGTAAGGCATTTGACACAGTCCCACACAAAGATTAATAGTCAAATTAACCAGCCTGGGAGTGGGTCCCAGGGTGGTAGCCTTTGCAAACATTGGCTGGACAACAGGACACAGAAGGTAATTGTAAATGGAGTCCACTCTGAAGAAAGAGGGGTTACTAGTGGGCACCGTCAGGGTTCAGTATTTGGTCCAGTCCTTTTAATGTCTTCATAAGTGACACTGCAGAGGGACTGGAAGGAAAAGTATGCGTCTTTGCAGATGACACAAAGATCTGCAACAGGGTTGATACACAAGGAGGCGTGGAAAGGATGAGAAGGACTTGGCAAGGTTGGAGGAATGGTCAGAAGTATGGCAGCTAGGATTCAATGCAAAGAAGTGCAATAATGCACCTGGGAAACAAGAACCCAGGGGAAGAATACACAATGGGGGGCAGGTAGTAACAACAACAAAAAAGAAAAGGGACCTGGGGGTAATCATATCAGATGACCTTAAGATTAGCAAGCAATGAAAAGGCAGTAGGGAGGCTGGGGTATACTGGGACGTATAGGAAGAGGCATCACCAGCACAAAACAGGAAGTTGTTATCCCTCTGTACAGACAGTTGGTGAGACCCCATCTGGAGTACTGTGTCCAGTTCTGGAGACCCCATCTCCGCAAGGACACAGACAGGATAGAGGCAGTCCAGAGGAGGGCAACTAAAATGGTGCAGGGTCTGCAAGAGAAGCCATATGAGGAGAGACTAAAGGAGCTTAATATGTATACCCTTGAGGAAAGAAGGGAGAGGGGACATGATAGAAACTTTTAAGTACCTCAGTGGAATCAACAAAGTCCAAGAGGTAGCATCTTTCAGAAAAAGAGACGTGCAAGAACAAGGGGACACAATTTAAAGATGGGGGGGCAGTTCCAGGGCAATGTGAGGAAGTATTATTTCACAGAGAGGGTAGTGGATGTATGGAACAGCCTTCCTGAGGAGGTTGGGGTCTAAAACTGTGGAGAAATTCAAGAATGCATGGGACAGACATAAGGCAATTCTTGTGGGGGTAGGAAGAAATAGGCTGTTGGTTAACTAGGATCTGCAGCCTATCCTGTAGTTTAGGAAATGGGCAGACTAGATGGGCCAAGCGGTCCTTATCTGCCGTCAAAGTCTATGTTTCTATGGTGGCGTATGCCACCTTTCGGGCTCATATCTCGAAAAACAGTGCAAGATATGGAATTTTCTTGCTCGCGGACAACGTAGAGGCCCATGGTTAACAAGATTCAGCAAAACGTAGCCAGGAAAATCATGAATCGTGAATTTTTTTTCTACGTCGTACGGTTACTGAGATATAAGCAATTTAGTATTCCAACACCTAATTTTCGGCTCTGAGGCCCATTATTATGCATACATTCTTTGTACACACTGTGTTTCTCTATGCAGCTGTTGGGGGAAAAACAGGGTATGTGCTTCTGTTAAAGTTACAGTTACTGTTTCCACTTGCATTTACGTACCCGTTTGCGTTACTGTTTCCGTGTACATCACCGTGTGTTACGCTTTGCATTCTCGTTTGCGTTACTGTTACCATTTGCGTTTCCACTACTGTTTGCGTTTCGGTTTGCATCACCGTGTGCATTGGCATTAGCATTTAAGGCAGTCCTTTCCTTTGCATTTGCGTTTGTCTTTCGTTTTGCGTCTTCGTTGCGGTTACTGTTACCATTTGCATTTCCTACTGCGTTACTGTGCCCGCGGCGCATTACGGTCTGCGTTTCCATATGTGCTTTTGTTTCCTTTTGCGCTTGCATTTCCTTTTGTGTTTATGTTTCCTTTGGCATTATTGTTGCTGTTACCATTACCATTTGCGTTTACAATTGCAGTAACGTGACCGTGCGTGTTACGGTTTGTGTTTATGTTCACGTTTACATTTCTGTTTCCTTTGGCGTTATTGTTCATGTTAACTTTACCATTTGCATTTACAATTGCGGTACCGTGCCCGTGTGCGTTACAGTTCGCATTTACATGTGTGATTCCGTTCGCATTTTTGCTTCTGTTACGTTTGGCATTCTTGTTGCTGTAACACTTAACATTTGCGTTTACAATACCAGTGCCGTCACTGTGCGCATTACCAGTTGCGTTTTCATATGCGCTTGTGTGTCCGTTCACATCACTGTTCGCTTCGGCATCACTTTACGCTTGCGTTTCTATTATTGCTTGCTTTACCAGTTACTTTTGCTATATCATGTGCGTAACCGTTGCTGCTTGCGTTTGCTTTGCTGTTCCTGTTACTATGTAACAGGACATCACGTGGTGGGAGCGCGGGTCCCGCCACCGCATTCCATTCACTATTTATCGTCCTCATTCTCAAAAAGAAGGATTAGAGGGCAAAACCTCCGATCACAGTTAGGTTGTTTATTGCGTTAAAGCTTAGAAATTCGCGTTAGCTGAGCCCTTGGACCTCTGTCTGGCAACTGGTGTGCTAAGTCGCCTGTCCTCACTCACCCCATTCTCCATACCTCTGCTTATTTACACATGTGATGGGGTGAGAGTGAGGGCTGCATGACCCCAACGCCCAATCCATGCCGGGTTGGGGGTGGGCTAAGTGGCTTTCAACCCCTAACACCAACTTTCGCTTTGTCGCTGGAACAACCCTAACTGATGCAGTAAATGGAGTTTTTGCTCATATTATATATATATATATATATATATATATATATTTATTGCAATTGTTTCACCAGAAAGGCACACTGAGCAAAATGATGCCTGCCTCCGGTGCGACCTGGGGAAGGGTACACAGGGAGGATGACACACAAGTTATCACAATAGAGATACATTAATTAGATGTATATAGTTACATACGCAATAGATGCACTGGACAGATGCACTGTAGCTTGGAATTACTTGGTTACAGCAATGGGTAAACATTTTAATAAAGAGCGTTAACCAGTATATACAGCAAGTTAGACAGACATATATATATGAAAACACAATTGCATATACCCAAATAATGCAAAGCATCATGGGAAACATATACGAGGGGTTGCTAGAGGTTCCAAGGGTGAATTTGAAATCCTCGGGCGCTCTGGCTTTTTCTTATGTGGCCCCCACCCTTTTGAACTCTCTACCCCGTCGGCTGTGGGAGTACACCTCTGTGGAGGGTTTCAAGAGAGGTTTGAAGACCTTTTTGTGGGAAACTGCATTTTTAGAATATTGACTAAATTAATTGTCCTGATCTAGCTGAATCTCTCAATGATTTTAACTGTTTTAATCTGTTATTTATGTACGGCACCTTGACAAATGAAAGGCGCCTTAATAATAATAAATAATAATTTTAATTTATATCAGACAATTTGGACTGGCTCAACTTTAAGTAGAACTACATGGTGCCAGAAGGCCTCACGTGCAATCAGCAAAGGTTAAGAACAGCAGACACATATACCTGTTTCGTCATCATTTGTACTCATCAGTGCGCCATATCTGTGTTTTAGCCAAGGGAGCCAGACACACCTTAAGGGGGATATTATTTGTTTGGGCTGTGGGGAGCCCAAAATAGAGAAGGAAAAGAACTACAAATGAACCCCAAAGCAAATGCCCTGAGGCACGGGTTATCCCGGAGGATACTGGCCATATAGCCAAATTTTAAAGAAAACACAATTGCATACACACCAACGATGCAAAGCATCATTGGAAACATATGCAAATCCCCATGAAAGAATTTAAACTGGCTCAACTTTAAGCAGAATTGCATGGTGCCAGAAGGCCCCACAGTGCAGTCAGCAAAGGATAAGAACAGCAGACACATACAAGTGTTTCATCATATACTATATAAATAAATATATAGATTGAGCTGGATAATGCTCTAGACCCAGGAGCTAGCCCCAACCCCACAAACATGTGACCTATGCATGAAGTAACTTTAACTTAAGTTACTTTCCAAGCTTTTAAACTCCTTTGTTTCGATTCCTTACAATCCTACCTTCTTAACAAGAAACATACTCCACGTGCTCTAGACACCAGTTCAATACTTCTACTTACAGTTCTAAACTTATTTTCACTGCAGTTCATGTCGGGAGGTATGAAACAGCTTACATGTACATGTGACTGGCTTCACCAAGTGCCATATCATGTCCAAACTCATTTTTTTTTTCCACTTCATGTTTAATAAGATTATCTGCAGTTTTAGGATCTTGTCTGAGGTGCTAAGAATAATATCCTTGAGTCACATCCTAATGCTAAATACTAATCTTGCAATATCTTTGGATATGGATACAATATAGTTATTTGCCTCAAGTATTGGGTCTAAGCCCCCTGTCAAAGATTTGGGCTCATACTAAAACAAGGTAAGGCAAATTTTATTTAAAAGATGCCCAATCCTCAAGTCTCTGGGCGCCGTACACAAATCAAAATCATTAACAATAATAAAACCAACAATACAAGAAAACACTAGAATAAATAAGACTAGATTAAATCACACAATTATAACATTTAAAATAGATAAGTCAGAAAAATAACTAAATAAATAACTAAACAAGTGGCCTGGGACAAAGCCGGATAACAGAAGTCAGGCCAAGACAAGAAGTATAAAACAAAGCCCGGGAAAACAAGATGATGCTGCTCTGCTGCAAGGAGGCACGGTCATCTGGATGACAAGATAAATCACTGTTCCATTTCTGGTGGTTGCCAAAGTGAATATTAGAGACCCTGTGGCACTTCTTGAAAAGAGAAGGCTACTAACCCAGGTGTTTTGGCCAATATTTCCACTCCTATTAAAACTACATAGAATGGAATAGTTCAAGACTGCTAGTGGGATTTTAAGTACATACCAGTACCAAGGGCCAGCACAGCCAGCAAAAGAGGAATAGAGGATTTCAATGACTGGCTGAGGAAATGGTGCAGGGACGGGATGTTCATCTGTACTGGGGACTTGGCGGAGACCTGGTCAAAAAGCACCCTTTTCACCACACAGGCTACACCTCAGTGGGGGTTTGAGGTACTCTGGGACAAATTGGGGACTACATAACTACTATACAATTTAAACTATGGGGGGGGGGCGGCAGTGGGCATGCAGGCCCACAGATTCCGAGAGGAGGTGGTCAGTGAACCTCCCCCCTACAGTGATGGAAGTGGTCTGAAGGGAGGAGGTGGAAGGGGCAAGAACACAGTTAGCAGAGGGGATGAGGAAAGCATAACAAGGGTACGTGGAGGGGTGCACCCAGAGGGGATAAATATGAACAGAAGAATAAACAGAAGAGAAGGAAGGTCAGATTCTAGGTGGAGGGTGGTGTCTCTGAATGGAAACAAGATGTAAGACGTGCAGGCACTATTAGCGGACAGGAGGGTGGACACAGCTGCAGTAACCGACACTTGGGCAACATCACACTATGACCGGGACCTTGCGATCCCTGGATATGAACTATACAGGAGGGACAGGGTAGTCAGGAAGGTGGGAGAGATGGCAGTTTACAACAGGGAGGGAATAACTTGCACGATGGAGGAGTCAGAGGAAGGGGAGGTGGAGGCATTATGGGTTCAGTTAAGGTCCAATAGAGGGAGAAAGGTGAGGTAGGGGCTGGTTTACAGACTACCCAGTCAGGATGAGGAGAGAGACAGGGAGCTGAGCTCACAAATATTGGAAGCTGTGGGGAAAGGAGAGGTGGTAATTTTGGGAGACTTCAACCTTCCCAAAGTGGACTGGTGCATATCATCCATGACATGTGCTAGGAGTCAGGTGACCCTGGAAGGACTGCAGAGTGGGTTCCTGTCTCAGGGTGTCACTGAACCAACAAGAGCTGAAGCAATTCTTGATCTGGTGCTCACAAATGGGGAGCATATAATGGAAATAATGGTCAGGGAGCCACCGGGAGGAAGTGACAATTGCACAGTGTGGTTCTAGTTGGATATGGGCAGGGAAAGCATCCCGACTAAGTCCAAAATCTTGGATTTCAGAAGGGTGCACTTCAAGAAAATGAGCAAAGTGCTAAGGAGCCATCTGGCGGGCATCAGAACAGATATGGGGGTGGACCAAAGGTAGTTCATCATTAAGGAAGGAATACTGGTTGCCACAGATGAGTGCATTATGCTCAGGGGTAAGAACACAAGGGCCAAAGTGCCCAGCTGTTTTAGTTCTGGGGTTGCCCAGGCAGTAAGGGAAAAGAGGTTGGCCTATAGAAGATTCAGGAAGACCAAGAGAGAGGTGGATAGGGAAAATTACCTAAGGTTGGCTAGTGAGGCAAGTAAGAAAGTCAGATAGCTGAAGGGGATTAAGAAGGGGGAGAAGGTTTTCTTTCACTATATAAGTGAGAAAAGGGACAAGAAGGAAGGGATTGTTAGGCTTAAGAAAGGGGTGGAGTGGGTGGAGGATAAGGGGGAAAAGCAGAGATACTAAATGAATACTTCTGTTCAGTCTTCACCAGGGAAAAGGACGGACCAGTGCCTTCAGGAGGGAAATGAGGAGCAGAGGGGGAGGGGAACACAGATGTAGTGATAGAGGAGGATAGAGTGAAGGAGGGGCTGCTGGCATTGACGGTGGACAAATCACCAGGCCCAGACAGAGTACATCCAAGGGTACTAATGGAACTGGCTGTTGAGCTGGCAGGGCCACTGGCAGACCTATTAATAGTTCACTAGAGACAAACGTAGTACCGCAGGACTGGAGAACAGCACAAGTAGTGCCACTCCACAAAAGCAGTCCCAAAGATGACCCAGGGAATTACATACCAGTCAGTCTGACGTCCATTGTGGGCAAGCTCATGGAGACCATATTAAAGGAAGGGTTGGTGGAATATCTAGAGGAGCATGGTCTCCAGGATGCAAGGCTGCATGGGTTCATGGGGGGGGGGGGAGATCGTGTCAAACAAATCTGATTGACTTCTTTGACTGTGTCACTAAGACAGTAGACAGGAGGCCAAGCAGTAGACATTCTATATCTTGATTTCAGCAAGGCCTTTGACTCTGTGCCCCACAAAAGGTTGATCAGGAAGTTGGTGGATCTTGGGGTTAGGGAAAGATGCCCAGATGGGAGGAAAACTGGCTGCAGGACAGAACCCAGAGGATGGTTGTGGGGGGAGAGATATCTGGCACAAGACAGGTAACCAGTGGGGTCCCACAGGGCTCGGTGTTGGGGCCGGTGTTGTTCAGTGTCATCAATAATGCTGGAGATGGCATTTAGGGCAAAATGTGCCTATTTGAGGATGACACCAAACTCTCTGGGAGAGCAGACACAGCTAAAGGGATACAGGACCTACAGGAAGAGCTGGAAAAGCTGGGGAGGTGGTCCAGGATCTGGCAGCTTAGCTTCAATGACAAGAAATGCAAAGTTACGCATATTGGAGCCAATAATCCTAGGGCAGAGTACTACCTTGGTGGAGTCCGAGTATCTGCATCAGAGGAGGAGCAGGACCTGGGAGTGATGATCACTAGTGATCTGAAGCACTCCACGCAGTGGAAGAAAGCAGCAGCAAATGCAAACAAGATGATGGGATGCATATCTAGGGGGCAGATCAGCAGTAGGAGAGAGGAGGTTAAACTGCCCTTGTACAGGTCACTGGTAAGGCCGCATCTAGACTATAGAGTTCAGTACTGGTGCCCACACCTCAAAAAGGACATTAACCTGCTGGAGAAGGTCCAGAGGAGGGCTACAAAGATGACAGCTGGTCGGCAGGGTAAGGCACACGAACAGAGGTTGAGGGCACTGAACATGTACTCACTGGAAGACAGGAGAGAGCGGAGACATGATTGGGACCTTCAAGTACTTGAAAGGGATAATTAAGGTTGATAAGGAGAGTCTCTTTAAGCTGAGTGGCAACTATAACACGAGGGGGCACCGTCTTAAGCTGGAAGGTGGGAGGTTTAAGAGGGAGGTCAGGAAGCACTTCTTCTCAGAGAGGGTGGTGGACACTTGGAATGCGCTGCCAGAAGAAGCAATCTCGCTGAAGACAGTGGGCAGCTTTAAGATAGGCTGGGACAGGTATGGAGGAGGGTAAGGGTCATGGGTAGGGAGGATGGGAGGAGTGGAGAGAGGGGGCAGGGACAGTAGCTCAAGCTGTGGACTCAGCAACACGAGCAGACTTGATAGACCAAATGGCCCTCTTCTGCTGGCTTCTTTGTATGCTCGTAAAGGCTGCTCTGTCTGTCTGTTTAGTCACTCTGCCCTGCCAGTATCCCACTCAGTCCTTTTTAAAGCACTCTGAGGTACACTATGTACAACTAGCCTTATATAAATGCAGTGTTCTACATTGGCATTACTTCTGCTCTGCACAAGGATATTCATGACACAATACAGTAATACAATACTGTTCTAGATATTATAGAAAGGAGGATATTCACATATGTGCACCACTCTATCAACAGAGGCATGTTCATCCATATGGCTAATATTTTTTCTAAGGCGCTTAAACTGGTTTAAGTCCCTGTAGCTTAGTTTGTGTCCACACTTAACATGGTATTTAGTTTGTTTTTAGAAACGTGCTTAAACACTGATAAGACCTAGGCTTAAACACGGTTTTTAAAGCGTTATGGGGCTTAGTTCGTTTTTACCTGTAGTGCGGACAGTCAGGCATGATTCTCCTCCATCAGCGCATGAAACCAGTTGTTAGTTTAACTCGGTCCGGGGATGCTGTAAACCATTTTTAAAAACTGTTTACAACACACTTGTAGTAGTGCAAAAGCTACAGCAGGTCAAGTCTTAATCAGTTTTTTAAAAACGTACTTTTAAGTTACTGTGCTGTTGTCTGAATGGGGTCTAAAAGTCTGTATCTGCAGCTACTTTGTTACTCTCTGCTCGAAGCTCTGGCACAGGCCCACTTCCTCTTCACTCTGTTGAGCAATCTGTGAGTAATTTTTAGAATCCATGACTGCAGAGCAGCCCACAACACAAACCAAAATAGATAGGAAGAACTCGGGATAATGACCCAGTACTTGGTCAAACAGTTATAACACTTTAAAAAAAGTTATTTAGAGCCTGGTAGTCTGTGTGTCCTTCCCTCCTCCCGTTCCCAGTAGCATTAAAAATAAACATCCATAATGGCAGGTTGTTCCTCCACCTCTTACAACTCTGCTGCCAGCGTTCACCACCAAAACCCATTTTGTTTAAACTAAATCTCTGCCCAAGATATAAACCAGCAGCGCAGCAGTAAAATAAATAACATTTAAAAAGTACCCTAGTTTGCTTTTTTTACTGCTCCAGTTCTGGTAGGGTGAGTACTCCGGTACTAGGTAGGACTGAGCTGAGAGTGAGTGATCTGAGAGCTTAGCTGACTCAAATACAGACTGAGACTGCCAGCACCGTCACCACTGGTAAATTTACAAGGTCAACCGCCAAGTTGACCTGGGGTAGGCCAGGAGAACCTCCAAAGTCCTTGAAAAGAATCCTCTGCTGCCAGACCAGCCACTGCCTGTCTGCACTTCTCCATCCTCTTTTCCCCCAGCAGAGCTGCTCCTGACTGTTGCCATGCCAAATTTTTTCTCCTCAGTGGGTCGGTGTTGAATAACTAGCCTCCACCTCTTTATTTCTCTTCTGACAATGCCCCCCGGGCAGCTCTCCACCCAACCATCCCCTCCACCACTTCCATGTCCACCATGCCTAGGTTTAACCTGGCCAGTGCCAGCTGTTTCAATGTTTATCTACCAGAATTGCTCACTTGATACCAACTTGTTTAATACCTGCTATCGATTACATGTACCCTGTACCCAATTGTATCTGTCTGACCACAATGTGACGTGGCACCTCTGGTGAATGCCTACTGATTCTTGGCAAATCTCTGCTATGTAACTGAAACGCAATGTATGTCTTTATGTGACGAAGTACCTTTGTAAACGAGCCTCTGGCTCAAAGGTTGTAAACTGATTCTTAAATAAATAAATAAATAAATAAATAAATAACTCATCTCTCTCTCTTTGGCTGCTCTTCCTGGTTCCAACCGCCTCCACTGCTAGTAGTTCATTTAAACGTGCCACCGCTGACTAGACACACCCGTCTGACACAGCAGCCAATCATGAGCTCTAACTACAGCACAGACCTAATTTAGCTCTTCAATCATGGCTTTCACTAATCTGTTGCCGCAGCATCTCCCCCTCCCCTCCCCATCTCCAAAGCTACGTAACAAAGCCAGGGCTACACAAAAAGCCTGTGGTGGACCACAGCAGTGCAAAACGTATGAGACGCCATTCAGCTACACTGGCCAGCTTTGTTTGCTGCTCCCTGCTACAGGTTAGTACGTTGTGGCGTACTTGGCGTATCAATGGCTACGCCCTTGTACTGTATTCAGTCAGTACTGTTGCTGTCCTCTGCAGTCCCTGTGTTGTTGTCTTATGCTGGCCATTAAACTTTTCAAGGCATAGTAACTGCCCTGCAGTTGTTTTCAGTAGTTTAAAGTGTATCTGCTTTAGAAAAAAATGCTTTTAGAGAATACAGGGACTTCACAAGACATGTATCAGAACTGACAGAGTATAACTTCTGCTGGCTTGTGCAGGTACACATCATCAACTTTCATGAAGCTTTGCTCGAGTGGGGTTGTATCCATTGAAATGGAGATAAACAGGTTTTCATACCAGGGCAAAACACAGTGAAGCAACCTCATTTATGCTTAAAGTAGGATGAAGTTAGGGGGATGCAGGTCAGGGAATCACTGTTCATGCCTACAAACTACACAGGAATACAAACTAGACTGAGGAGACTTTCCCTTTAACTTAAGCACAGATGCCAAAGGATCTGAACTTGACAGCTCAGAAAGTACAGCTTTTTTAGAGGAGGACTGGCCGCCAGTGGAATCACCTTTTAGTCACGCAGGAGCTCCTGTAAAAAAAAATTTCAAGGCTTCAACAATTATCAGCCACAACAATGCCAACAGGCGAAAAAGGCAAAAAACAAGATGTGGTGGCTGGCGGTTTTCATGGCCGTAGAACACACAAACAACAACAGGGGCAGCAACAAACAACTTATCTGAATCAATAACAGAGGCAACAGAACAGGAGACGCAATCAGACACAATATCAGATTCAGTTATCAATTTATTGTCTCACATTCTCACAGATGCAGAGCAGAAATAAACTAAAACGGGGCCTCTCATTTGCCCCAATGACACCAATCATCAAGATAAAGAGGAGGTGATATCCCTAAAATAGTGGACAGATTCAAGACGTGATGGGACAGGGTGAGGGGTAAAGCTGCAGCCTGGGGAAGGGGAAGGGTGGTTGAGGGAGGGCTCTGTAAACACATTGGAAACTGCACACTCAAGCAGACTACAAGGCCCTTACCTGCTGAGAAGTTTGTATGTTTGTATGGTATTCTGCAGGTAATGATGACATCCAAACTGAAAAAGATTCTCATCTAGTTGCCAGATATATAAAAGCGATATATACCAATATACCCCACAAGGGCGCTTTGGATGCCATATTTTATTTTAAACCAAGGACACCCTGACAATGGTCTCCCTACTGAGTTTCTGCTAAAATTTGCGAGTCCGTCTTCAAGTACAATGTTTTCACTTTTTTAGACAACTTTTTCCCCCAAAGGGCAGTGCAGTGGTGGTTACTTTTGCCTCCTCAATAGCTATTTTATATGTAAGGGTATGGGAGACTCGTTATGTCCTTGACAGAGTAGTGATCTGATTTTTTGAGAAGTTGTTATTGTGGCATTGTTTTATTGCTAATCAGTGGTTAATTTGGAAATATTTAGGAGGTGGAACTATAATCGCTGCATTTGTAGGAGGTGGAACTGTCATCCCTAGGAGGTAGAACTCTCCAATAGTATTCAATGTAGAAAGGTGTTAGGGGAAGTAGAACAGAGTTCCTGCTGAATTTAACCCCTGTTGCTGATATGGTGGCTTGGTGGCATGGGAGTCTTCGGAGTTGGAAGACTTTGTACCGTATTTACATTCTACAAACCCAATCTGAAATTCAATTACATGGCAGACAAAAGGGAGGTGAATTTTATACGTCAAGCTGATAAAAAAGCTGTACAGTACAGTGGCTATGGACATCTTTAGGAAGGAAACAGATCGCAATACTATATTGCTTGCCTCCAGCTGTAACCCATGCCACATGGTCACCCAACATCCCCAACGGTCAATTCTTCAGGCTCAAACTAAATTGTACTAGATTCTTCAGGCTCAAACAAAACTGTAGTAGTGAGGAAAACTACAATAAAGGTACAGTAGAACTGAGGAATAGGTTTACAAAAAGTGGTACAGTCTTAATGTGATATCTGGAACAAAGGAGTTTGCAAGGCCACAGAACAAGTAGGACTTACTACATAATCAAACAGAAAGAGATAATGACACCAACAGGTTTACTTTTGTGACCACGTATTCTGCCCATACTAGCCACTTGGAGAAAATCATTTGTGCCCATTGGTATGTTTTGAAAAGTGACAGGGCCACAAGGATATTAGTGACCAACCACCAAGGATGTCCTACCGCAGTACCACCACACTCAGAGAACTGTTGGTACATAGTCATTTGGTGCCCAAACCTGAAACATGGCTAAGAAGCCAGAGAAAGGATTGCTTTCAATGCAAAAGATGTGTGACCCAGAGAGGGGCCTTTGGGGGTGTTAGTAGCGGGATGAGAACAGGTAATACCAACAGTATTCAAAAAATATGGGCATGCGGAGGGGAGCGAGGGTGGAGGGGAAATAAGGAGGGGGTGGGAATTAAGCACAGTTGCAGGATGGGGCTAGGAGAAAGAGGTCCTTCAGAAGGGAGAGGAGGACCCAAGGGGAGGAGGTGTGACAGATGAGTGGTGGAAGGGAATTCCATAATTTGGGGGAGTGGTGGGAGAAGGCTGCCTGGCCTGCTGAGGGGGATCTGGGTGGGACGGCCAGGGTGCGAGAGTCGTGGTTTCTAAGGGAATGAGAGGGAGGAGTCATGGGGGGGCGAGAGAGAAGAAGTAAAGGGGAGACACAGTGGAACCAGAATTTAGCTAAGAAACAGTCTCAGTGGGCATGGCGCCTGTCCCCTAGGGACAGAAAGGAGAGGGATTGGTATAGGTCGCAGGTGTGGATGTGAGGAGGGCAGTCAAGAGAAAAGTGGTGGAAAGAGTGAAAGAGAGTGTTCAGCCTGGTTAGGGAAGATTTGGGAGCGGCACTGTAGCCTAACCGCCATAGTCGAAAATAGGAAGGATCATTTTCTGGACAAGCGCACGGTGGGCCGACAATGGAATACACCCACAGTTCCTGCACAGGGCACCCAGTCTGGGGGTGCAGCTTCTTGTGGATAGCATCTACGTGTCCATAACAATCGAGGTTTTGGTCAAGCCAGACCCCAAGATACCTAAAGGAGGTGCTATGCTCTAGCAATGTCCCATCTAGGGTGTAGAAGGAGGGAAGGGGAGGGGAGGGATGTGAGCCAGGAGAGTTTCTGCCTTGTGCCAAAGGTCACGGAGACTGTCTTCTTGGCGTTCAAGAATAGACGACTTGAGCAAAACCAGAGCTGAACCTTATTAAAGTCATGCTGAAGTCTGGACGCTACATCGAGGTGGAGGGACCAGATGTATACAGGACGGTATCATCCGCATATCTGTGGATAGAGATGGAAGGGCAGGCAGTGAGAAGATCATTGAGGAAGACTAAGAATAGTAGTGGTCTCAGAACAGAACCCTGTGTAACACCTGTGTTGAGGAGGGGAGGAGATACAGAATCACTAATCCGAATGGATTGCATCCTCCCCACAAGGTATTAACGGAACCAGTTGGTGGCTGCAGTTGAGAGTCCTGCAGCAGAAAGTCTGGCAAGTAGGACGGGTGCGAGACAGTGTCGAGGCCTTGGCAGGGTCGACAAAGCTAGCAGAGGTGATGAGGCCCTGGTCCATGCCAGTGAGGATGGAGTCAGTGAGCTTAGCTAGGGAGAAGGTGGAGTGGAGCTTCCTGAAACCAGACTGGTCAGGGGTGAAAAAAAGAGAAGAGGTCAAGGAAGGAGGAGAGTTGGAATAACATCATGTGTTCCTGGAGCTTGATAAGGTTGGGGAGCAGAGAAATCGGTCAGTAGTTTCCAGGGGTAGAGGAATCGCCTCCTTTTGGGAGGGGGATAACAGCGGTATGATTCCACTCAGCTGGAACAGATGAGAGAGAAAGAGAGAGAGAGAGGTTTAGGAGAGAAGCAAGGGAGGAGGAGATAGGAGTAGACAGGTAAAGGATTTTGGCGTTAAGTCCGATGAGGCACTTACCCTTAAAAGGGTTGAGAGCAAGAAGAGCTTTAAGGGTGTCAGCAGGGGATATACGGGAGAAGGAGAAAGAGGGGGGTAGAGGGCAGACAGTCTGAGAAGTCTTAAGGAGGTAGAGTGGGAGGGAGAGTGTAGAGAAGGGAGGAGGTGCAGGAGGTGAAAGAGGAGTTAAACTTGGTGGACACAGAGAGGGGATCAGACAGGGAGACGTCACCTACATTGATGACTGGAACAGGGGGGCTGGGATGGGGATGAGAAGAGGGCTTGAACCACCTTCCAGAATTTGGATGGGTGGTTTATGTTTGTTTGAAAGGTGGATGTGAAGTATTCAGCCTTGGCCAGTCTAACTGCCCTATTACAGGCATTCCGGAGGGAGTGGTACTTCTGTAGGGCAATAGGGGAGCTAGTGGATTTGTGCACCTTCCAAGCCTGATTCCTGGCACACAGGCATGCCATCAGCAGTGAC
Source organism: Neoceratodus forsteri (assembly GCA_016271365.2). Lineage (NCBI taxonomy): Eukaryota > Metazoa > Chordata > Ceratodontiformes > Ceratodontidae > Neoceratodus > Neoceratodus forsteri. Next base: position 834,176,848 of record CM057454.1, on the reverse strand, counting down.
CCAAGGGAGGTGGGAGCCTCGCACCCAGGTGCGCCTAAGTGGGGCATAGCAGTCTCAGACAGCAAAAAGTTTTGTTTTGAAATACGCACTGGAGTCAATAGAGGCAGCAAGGGGGATGGGAGACCAGTTGATGTTTGACAGGTCACTGAACATGGGTGCCAGATCCAAGTATTTGTACGAGTGGATCAGTAGGGTTCTAGGACAGGCTTTGGGGCGGTGTACTTTGCAAACAGAGTAGATCAGGTGGTGATCACTTAGGGTGTCTGGAAGGATACCAGCTGCGATTATGCGATGTGGGTGGGAGGTGAGAACCCAATTAATTAGGGTGTGGTTTTTAGATTTTGTGTTTAGTCGGGTGGGTCGCTTATTAACTGGGTCAGGTTTAGGGCAGCTACATCGTTCCATGTTTTGTTGTGGGAGGGGGAGAGCCAGTTCACATTAAAATTGCCCAGGATATGAAATTTGCCTGTAGAGGCATGTGACTGTAGGGAAGACAGGAGGTCCATGATAGATGGGGTGGAGAAGACTAGGGCAGCAGTAGGTGCCTACAATAAAAATGGGCGGGGAGAAGGGGAGGGAGAGCTTTACCAGAAGTAGCTTGTATGCCTATGGGAGGGAGGTAGTGAATATAGGGACGAATTGGATTGATGAGGCGATGTACATGGTTACACCACCTCCTCTACTGGACCGATCCTGGTGGAGGAGGGAGTAACCAGGAATGGAAACGCTCACATCTGAAATAAGGCAGTTTGCAATACGTAACAGGACTGAGGACATTTATATGGCCTCGCACACGTGGCACTTTCTACGTGGGAAAGATGAATGGAATCTTTGAGGTTCAGATAGGAGAGCACTGTAGAACAATCTAATGTAGAAACATTACCTGTGCAAATGCCCTACATGTAAAAACTGCCAGAAACCCTGAGGAATACAAATGAGGATTATTCACCTGTAATTGTAGCTATACAAGTGGTATATGGTGCACATCCACACTTAGGCAGTCTTCTTTTCCCTTTAATTCCAGCCAGAATGTCTTCAAGCTAAGCTCTCCCACCCACCCAGGTGGTATACTCCTCAGCATCGCCCCACAACATCAAATCCCGCACGCCGGAAGCGAGGATCAGTGTGTCACTTGCCATGAGAGGGCAGGTGGGTGATATGGATGTGCACCATATACCACTCCTAGAACTATGATTACAGGTGAGTAACCCTCATTTCTAGGGATGTGGATATGGTGCACGTATCCACACTTAGGCAGGCTCCTAGCAGTGCTCCAGAAGGAGGGGGCAAGGTGCACACCCCTACTTTGGAAAGAGGGACTGGAGAACTGAGGTCCCAAAACCAGCATCCCAGCATGACTCAATGTCGATGTGGTAGTGGGCAATGAAGGTGTGTGCCGACTTCCAGGTAGCAACCGTATAGATTTCCTGGCTAGGGACATACCTGAAAGCAGCCACTAAGGCAGTGGTATGCATGTTGGAATGTGTCCTTAGCCCTACAGGAGGCTCCCTACAAGCCAACCTATAACAAAAATCAATGCAGGATACAATCCACCTGACACTCCTCCACTTAGCTGCCGGTCTGCCAGGTGCGGCTTCAGCGTAGGTGACAAATAGCTGGTGAACCTCTCCCCAAACTCCAGCTATGCACACCATATAATAAGCAAATGCTCACCTAAGGTCAGGGGTCGATCTTAACATTGTTTTACTAGCCCAAACACTAATGCAAACTGACCAGGGCTAGTGCAGCCAACTCTCTACTTGCCAGTCGTGACTAGTGCAGATTTTTCATGGCTGTTAATTAAATTAAAAAAGTCTCTACTTTAGCATTCTCTAATCCTCATGCTAATCTCTCTCAATGTTCCAGATGGCCAGGTATGATTAACAGCTCATTAAGGGCTACAATTATCTGGCAGTTCAAGAGAGGGATCCACAAAAGACTCAATGTGAGTCATCACCACTCCACTGCTAAGACTTTCAGCTAGTGTTCAGGGTGTGATCAAGGGTAGAGTGCTGTTAAGTCACTAGGTTCCAGTTTTCTGAATGTGTCTATGTCTAACAATTTGTCCAATATTATTAAGACCAGTGCCCCTCATTTCTCTACATTTTGAGTGTTTGTATCCAACATTTCTGTGACAAAATGCAAAGAGGTATACAGGATCGGCCCTGCAGGTGGTGGGTTTTATTCCAGCCTCACCATAACTTCCCTCTCCCTTCCAAATCTCTTAACTCTGTTCTTTCCCTGGACACCATTGCAGATCAGACTCTGAAGTGACCATCCATAGATCCATAGCTCCCATTACTGGCAGGTGAAGGGGGTCCCCAGCTCTTCTAAATGGACCATGCCAGCCATCACCAGCCATCACCATCCATACAATTCCACCCGTATACCACTCAGCATGTCTTTTCAGCCTAAAAACAAAGCTTTGGATCATATATGGTACAAAAATAAACCTTGATAAAATACATAATTTGAAACCTTGAAATAGGCATTCCTGGGATGCATAGATCATCCTGTACAGAAACAGAGATAGTACAGCATTATGCCTGTGTACTGTTTCTCCTGGGCTAATGAAAGGACAATGTTAAAGAAAAATCTGTTATTGTTGGGGCAGAGCATATTAAAATCAATGCTTTTACAAATAAAAATGCCATAGTTTTATATTTTCCAAGCCCCTTAGGGGTTGTCTAGCCCCCACCCCAAAGAAACCTTAGATGGGCTCCTAGCTGACTTGAAACTGTACAAAAACTTTCAGAAGTGCAGGTCTCCAGCCGACTATAGGGTGGGGACTGAGAGTGTCTTTCTCTGCCAGACTCTGTTCATTGTCCTGTAGGTGGTGGTGACAGTGTGGTGAGGTGCATGATGATGTCAGCTATTGTGTGCACAGAGCTAGGACTGTTTGATTGAACATATGCTGTTGTGATGTCCTCTCTCTGTTTGGGGGTGGGGGGGGCAGAAAGAGGAAGAGAAGAGGCCATGGTACAAAACAATGGGGGGGGGGCTCACTGTCTGTGATGGCACTGTAGTCTTTTTTTCTGCTGTGGAGCTGGAAGCAATGTGGGAGCAGGATAAATGTGCAATAATCAGAGTATTTCTTTGCTTTGCTTGCATTTTTTCTGTATAAGTGATCAAAATTTATCATTGTAATTGAGGGCTAGTGCAACCATCTGCGGGCTAGTGCAATTTTGAATCAACTTGCCCTGCTGGCTAGTGCAAAAAAAGGTTAAGGTTGACCCCCTGCCTCAGATCCAATGTATGGAGCCTGTGCATGGCCTCCGAGGCTGGACTGATGAAGTTCACCAGAAGGTTAATCATCTGGTCAAGGTGAAACTCTGAAACAACCTTCGGGAGGAACTTCAGATTGGGGCAGAAGAAAATCTTGTCCCTGTAGAAACCAAATACGGAGACTCCACCAAGAGCACCTGGAGCTTACTGATGCTTCTGTAAGAGGTGACAGCCACCAAGAAGGCAGTCTTCCATGACAGCTGAAAGATGTCCCACATTGGTTCGGAGGGCGTGTCCATGACCACTCCAAAGTACTAGCAAGAAGTCCCGAGGTGGTGATGGTTCATGCACCAACGTGGACAGGTGGTCAAGGCCCTTAAAGAAGCACCCAACCACCTTTTCCTGTACTACCATCAACATACCAGCCCACGCCCAGTATATAGAGATGGCTGCCAGCTGCACCTTGACGGTCATCAACCTCAGTCCTGACTGGGAGCGTGATTACAGGTAGTCCAGAATGCTAGCCAATGGAAAGGCCAGGGGGTCTAGCTCACTGCCCTGGCACCAAACAGAAAAGCGCTTCCATTTCAAGGCATAGCACTGGGGGGCAGACCCTTTCCGAGAGGCTTCCACAACATGGAGAACCTCTTCGGAGAGACCCATAGCCTGGAACTCTCACCACAAAAGAACCAGGCTGTCAAGAGCAGAGATTGCAGGTCTGGGTTTAAGACCTTCCCCTTAAGATAGTAGAGCAGACCCAGGTGTACAGGCAAGTCCCATGGAGGCCTGCTGCTGAGGCTGAGGAGATCTAGGTACCAGAACTGGCAGGCCAGTCTGGGACGGGACTACCAGGATCATCCGCACCTTGTCCCTCCACAACCTGACCAGCACCCTGTGGATCAGAGGAAAGAAAGGGAAGGCATAAAAGAGGCCTGGGGTAGGCCGGTTTCATGGTGCCGGGTGAAGGAGTTCACCTGGCACACTGGCAACCCAGGTTTGCTCCCAAGCCAGGGACGACAGGAACGGAGGCCAGCAGGGAGGGCTCCAGAGCATCCTTTGGACGCTCTCCTCCCAGGGGGAGGGCCAAGAACACACTGCCCTTTGGTGGCTCCTGGCAACCGGTTTTGACGTCGCATGCGTGATCACACCAGGACGCCACAGTGTGCGTTTCAGGGAGTGGGGAAACCAGAACAAGGAAAATGGCTGCCCAGTCACCCAGATGGTGGCAGTCCGCCCACCTGTCGCCACAAAGCCTGGGTCACCGTGTGCTGCACCCTCGCCACCCCTGGCGAGGATTGAAGGAAGGTGCAGACAGGCACTGGAGAAGTCTCCTCTCCCTGTCCCCTCCATAGGAAGGGGGGCCCTCCCCGGCAAAGGGATATGCCGGGTCAGCCAGGGGGCGGCATGATAAGGGGCATCAGACGGTGGTCAGGAGGATTGGTGCGGTGGGGCCTGGATGCCCGAAGGAGTGGGCGGCTGGGCTGGAGAAGGGTGTATAAACAAATGCAAAAAAAAAGAGGCCTGGGGTTCAAGGTCTCACAAAGGCATCCTTCTGCACTGTGTGTGTGTGTGTGTGTGGGGGGGGGGGGGCAAAGAACAACCTCAGCTTTGCGTTCTCCCAGGAGGCAAACAGGTCGACCAGGAGAGTGCCCCACTGGGAGAACAGGTGGTCTACCACCTCCTGGTGAAGGGACCACTCATGAGACACCTCGCCCACTTGGCTAAGGGTGTCTGCCAGGAGATTGGCATCCAAGCCGTGCATGAAGCTCCAGGTGAGGAGGGCTTCCCAGTGCAAGCGGAAGGAATGCATCCCGCTTGACCTGTTGAGGTAGTACATGGTTGTGGTGTTGTCCGTCTGGACCTGCACGACCTCACCCCAAACAGATGGGAATGAATGCTGTCAGAGCAAGAAGCACTGCACGGAGCTCCAGCAGGTTGATGTGGTATTGGAACTCCTTGGGGGTAACACTGGGCTCCCCATCCCATCAGAGTGACAGTCTGCTCTGGGCAGATAAATGGGACTCCTTCCTGTAGGTGTTCTGGGACAAGCCACCACTGGATGACATCCCACATCGGCTGCGTCCCCATGACTGGCTGGTCAAGGTGACCTAGGCACTGAGACCACTGGTGGGCCAGCTCCCACTGCAGGGGTGCATCCACCAGCAGGCCCACCAGACCACAATGGTGCAGGACAATGTGTAAACCCAGCAGCCACAGAAAGTACTGAGCAGGGCGCAAGTACCCAACCTGAAATGATCGGGCAATGGAGGAAAGATCTGCTGCCCCATCTGCTGGGAGTCAAGCCTTGGCCTGGAGGGAGTCGAGCTCTGCCCCGATGAAGTAGATGACCTGCGAGGGGTTGAGTTAAAATTTGGCCCGGTTGATAAGACCCAGGGCCGAGCAAGTCTGGCAGGCCAGGCCCCTTGACTACTCCTCCACCTCCCGGAACGGCCTGGCAAACAGCCAGACATCCAGTTACAGATATACCAGAACCCTTCGGTGCCCAGAAATGCTGCCACCACTGCGATGCACTTGGTGAAGACCCTGGGGGCTGAGGACAGGCCGAAAGGCATGACCCCAAACTCATAAAGCACCCCCTTCTGTGTGTAACCGAAGGTACCGCCAGTGGAACGGATGGAATGGGATGTGAAAGAAGACATCCTGCAGGTCTAGAGAGCAGAACCACATGGCTCTGCTCCAGAGATGGACTTATCTGATTCTGAGTGACCATTCTGAACTAGCACCTCCTCAGGAACTGGTTCAGATCATGAAATCCACTATGGGGCACCAACTCCCCATCTGTTTGGGACCAGGAAATACTTGGACACAAAGTCCTGACTGGCCATGGCGTCTGGAATATGGACTACAGCGCCTTTCTCCAGGAGCTGAGCGATGTCCTCCCTGAGGGCGGGCAGCATGTCCTGAGATACTACAGACTCCCGTGGGGCATGGGCTCAGTAGGGCAGGACAGCCTCAAAGTCGAGAAACAATCCTTGGCCCACCACATCTAACACCCATTTGTCCATAGTGATGGCAGACCAGGTGTGTCAGAAATGGCAAAGAGACCCCCCCCAAAGGGGAACAGAGGGCAGGAGGCAGACGTCCCAAGACCCGTCACTGAGCAGCCTTGGAGGAAGCCCCGGCGCTGGCCATTGGAGAAGCACCACTGCCCCAGCTTCCAGGCTTCTTGGAGCCCTGGCAGGCAAACTCAGACATGGGTCGCCAGACCTGAAATTGCCCTGACTGGGGTTGCTGCAGTTGGGGCTGCTGGGATGGAAAGGGCCAAAACTGAAAAAACAGGTTACTCACCTGTAACAGTAGTTCTAGGAGTATATGTTGTTCATACACACTCTTTGGCAGACTCCAAGCAGTTCTCCGGGAGGAGGGAGGCAAGGCACATCCCCCCCCCCCCACACTTAGGAAACAGAGATTGGAGAATCGAGGCCCAAAGCCAGCATCCCGACGTGGCTCAAGGTCGATGTGGTAATGGGTAATGAAGGTGTTTGCTGACTTCCAGGTAGCAGCCCGACTGATTTCCTGGATAGGGATGTCCCTGGAAGCAGCCACCGATGCAGCAGTATGGCGGGTAGAATGAGCTCTTGTCCCTCTGGGAGGCTCTTTGCTTGCCAACTCATAGCACAGACCTATGCATGATGTAATCCACCTTGCAATGGTCAGTTTGGCTGCAGGTCTGCCAGAAGCAGCTTCTGCGTAGGTGGCAAACAGCTGGTGAACCTCTCCACGAATTTCCACCGTTCTCTCCGTGCATGGGTTCGAATAGCTTGCCCATGATCTTTGCCAAAACCAGCAAAAGATCCCACGGAGGTGGAGGTTCACGCACAGAGGGGATATGTGTTCCAGGCCTTGGAAAAAGCGCCCAACCACTGTCTCCTGTGCCAATGTCAACTGACCAGCCCGCGCCCGGTAAGCAGAAATGGCTGCCAGGTGCACCCTAAGGGTCGATGACCGCAGACCCCCTTTGGAGAGAGACCAAAGGTAGTCTAAAATGTTAGCCACAGAGCAGGATAAGGGGTCCAGACTCTTACCCTGACACCAAATGGAAAACCTTTTCCATTTGAAGGTATAACATTTCCTGGTCGATTCCTTACAAGATGCCTCCACCACAGTGTAGACATCCTCGGGAAAGACCCAGAGCCTGGAACTCTAGCCCCTCAGTTACCAGGCTGTGAGGTGCGGGGATTGAAGGTTCGGGTGGAATACCTTCCCCTGGTTCAATGATATCAGGTCCGGGCATGCACAAAGCCGCTCCGGGGCCCTGCAGCTGAGGCTGAGGAGATCTCGATACCAGAACTGGCGGGGCCAATCTGGGGCTACCAGGATCACCTTCGCCTTATCCCTCCTCACCTTGAGTAACACCTTGTGGATCAATGGAAATGGAGGGAAGGCGTAGAGGAGGCCTGGGGTCCACGGACCTGAGAAGGCATCCTCCTGCAGCAAGCCCTGCTGAGGGGGGCAGGCATTATACAGCCTCAGCTTGGTGTTCTCCCATGGAGGCAAACAGGTCCACCAACGGTTTGCCCTAATGGGAGAACAGACTGTAAGCTACCTCTGGATGGAGAGACCACTCGTGGGATGTCTGGCCTATGCGGCTCAGAGCATTCGCCAGTTGGTTCGAGACTCCTGCCACATGGATGGCAAGGAGATCCGCCTCCAACCGGCTGATGAAGGTCCAGATCCGGAGCACCTCCTTGCATAGCAGATGGGAGTGCGCGCCGCCCTGTTTGTTGAGGTAGTACATGGTCATGGTATTGTCCGTCTGGACTTGAACCACTTGACCCCGGAGCTGAGGAGCGAAAGCTGACAGTGCCAGTCTGACTGCTCTGAGCTCTAGCAGGTTGATATGGCATCGGGACTCCTCGGGGTCCAGAACCCGTGGGCTCTGTGGTCCCCCATGTGGGCTCCCCAACCCATGAGAGAGGCATCGGTCATGAGGACGACCATCGGCTCGGGGCGGACAAACAGGATCCCTTCCTGCAGACGACCTGGGACAGTCCACCATTGGAGAGTGTCCCACATCTTCTGGGTGACAGTAACCAGCTGGTCAAAATGACCCTGACGCTGAGTCCACTGAGCAGCCAGCTCCCACTGGAGGGGGTGCATGTGCAATCTGGCCCAATGGACCACTGAGGTGCATGCCGCCATGTAACCCAGAAGGCGCAGGAAGTCCCGGGCAGGGCGCAAGTGCCCAACCAGAAATGATTGGGCAAAGAAGGAAAAAGGAACCTCCACCCTGTCCACCAGGAGCCGAGCTCTGGCTTGACGAGAGTCGAGCTCTGCCCCGATAAAGCCCATCACCTGAGTGGGCACAAGTTCCGACTTGGCCTCGTTGATCAGGAGGACTAATTGGGAACAGGTTCGGAGGGCCAGGTCCCTGGACCTCTCCACCTCCTCCAGAGAGAAACCCGCCTGGAGCCAATCGTCGAGTCAGGGGTATGTCCGAACCCCCTTGACGCCATAAATGAGCAGCCACCACTGCAATGCACTTGGTGAAGACCGGAGGGGCCAATGACAGGCCGAACGGCATGGCTTGGAACTCGTACAGCGTCCCTTCCACCCTGAATCGGAGGAACCGCTGGTGGGACGGAGGGATTGGGACGTGGAAAAACGAGTCCTGTAGATCCAGTGAACAGAACCACATGTTTCACTCCAGAGATGGTATGATCTGATTCAGAGTTACCATCCAGAAGGTGCGAGACCTGAGATATTGATTCAGGTCGTGGTGATCTAGGATGGGGTGCCAACCCCTCGTCCACTTGGGCACCAAGTACTTGGACACGAAGCCTGGGTCTGTAGGAGGATCCGGCACTGGAGCTACCACCTCCTTGCGGAGGAGCTAAGCAAAGTCATCCCGAAGGGCCAACTGAGATCCTTTCCTCCCGTGGGGCACGGGCTCGGCAGGGAGATACTGCTCGAACTCTAGAGGCTGTCCCCAACTGACCACTTCCAGGACCCACCTGTCTGAAGTGATACCGGACCAGGTGGAAAGAAAGTGGCGGAGCCAGCCCCCCACGGGAGGACCCAGAACTGGCGTGATGGGTGTAGGGGTGGCCACCCCCGACCCGTCACTGCGCAGGCTTAGAGGAGGAGGAGGAGGCTCCTGGACCGGCACCGCAGCCTCCTTTGCGGGGCTGTTGGAGACCCTGCTTGGGCCTAGAGTGCCAAGCTTGAGCCTGCTCTTGCTGCTGACCTCCCTGGAAGGGGGGCTGGCTAACCACAGGAGAAGAGTGCTGAAAAGGCTTCTCCCTGCGCTTCTGCTGGTTCTTGCCTGAAGAACCTTTTGCAGAAGTGGCATCCAAGGTGGCACTGGACTGCTCTATGTGCTGGAGGTGACCTGCCACTCCCGGACCAAAGAGATCGGTGCCAAGGAAGGGCACGTCAGCTAACTTGTGCTGAGTATCCGCTGGAAAAGGGGATAACCTCAGCCAGGCCCTGCGGCGAGTGGCCACTGCGGCTGCTAGTGAATGGGCACAGGAATCTCCACTATCCAAGGCTGTCTGGAGCTGCTGTTTTGTAACAGCATGGCCCTGGTCATGGACCTTCTTAATCGTGGTCTGCATGTCCACTGGGAGATGAGGGAGGAGTTCATCTAGCGACCCCAAGAGGGCATGAGAGAAGTGTGCCATGATCACTGCCGAGCTGGCCTGACGAAGACCCAAGGATGAGGCCGCATATACCTTCCAGGCAGAATGGTCCATATTTTTGGACTCCTTGTCTGGAGGGCGGTCAGCATCCGTTGAGCTACCCGTGTGTCTAAACACTGAGGCAGTCATAAAGCTCTCGGCAGAGGGACGCTCTGTGAAGCCCGCCAAGGACCCCATGGGTACAGTGTACTTGCGAGCCATGCGAGCAGACAGAGCCGGGTAAGAGGTAGGGTGCTGCCATAGCTCAAGGGCCGGGCCAACAATGGCTTCAGCCACTGGGAAGGCCTCCGTCGGGGTATCCCCCCTCTTAAGGATATCCATGAGAGGATATTCCGCCTTCTTTTGGATAGGCTCCAAGGGCATACCGGTGAACTCTGAAATAAGTCGGAGGATGCCCTGGAAAGAGGAAGGACCTTCCTCCTGGCTTGTAACTGACAACTCATCATCGGGGTGTGAGTGAAGACCAGTGGTATCCAAGTCTGAGGATTCGGGATACAGGGGTCTCCCCCCTATGTCCCCTTCAATACGCCGAGGGCGATCGGGGACAACAGTGATGGACAGACAATGGGGCAGGCCCGTATCTGTCCGGTCCTCTTTCGAGGGAGCCCCTCCCTGAGGCTGCTTAGACGGTGGCTACACCAAAATTGCTGGGGAGATCGGAACAGGCTGAACAGGAATGCATGCCGGTCCTACCAGAGGGAGAACCGGAGTCTTCGGTTCCGGAGGGGTCGGCGTCGGCCTAAGAGCTTGGGGTCAAGTAATAGCCGGTGTAGCCGGCGGAGCCAGCTGTTGACTGGTCAGAATTAGCTGTTGCCACATAAGGTCCTCATAACACCAACGGAGCTTCCGTCGAAGTCTCTCCTCGTCAGAGGAGGAAGAGGATTGGTGGCGACGCCTCTTCCGGGAGTGTTTGTGACCCTTTTTCGGTTTTCGACCGACAGGGTCCTAGTCCTCGATCGAGACCGACGGTATCGGCTTTATCGATCGGGAGAGGCCGGATTCGGTAAAAACTGAGGTTCCGACTCCTGTCCCTCGATCAGGATACCCATGGGAAGGGTCTCCTCGTCGGGGAAGGAAAGGATGGGTGTCCTCTCCAAGGAGTCATCGACTGGTAGCGGCAAAAATGGCTCGATCGGGTCGAGAGAAATCTCGGCCGGTTCGGCCGTATCCTCGGCCTCAGTGCCTTGGCCTGATGGAAGGTCAGAGAAGCCAGCGGCCGAGGAAGCAATCTCGACCAAGGTCAAGACCGCAAGATCCTGAGAATCAGACTGCTCTCGGTCCCAGGAATGTCTTCTTCGGGCAGAAGAAGATTTAGGGTCCTTGTCCCTTTTCTTAGGGTGGGGGGAGTGTGAGCCCGAGGGCGCCTCATCCCTGGTGGGGAGAGACTGGCACAGCTCCCGAAAGCACCCAGTGAAAGTGGAGACCAGGTTAAGCAGCACGAAAAAACTTCAGCTGGCCGAAGCTTGAGCAGCTTCCTCTTCGAAAGCCACCATCTGTTCGAGCTGATCGGCGGATCCCGCGGCCACGGAAACCACCCACCTGGTCTCCTTCGATTTCACCGGTGGGTTGCGAAGCTCCAGTCTCCCTAGTTTTAGGCACGCCTTGCGGTCTTCCAGGACGTTGGGATGGAAGGCCAGACAAATGGTGCAAGAGGTGGTGTCATGCACGACACCCAAGCAATAGACACACGAGAGGTGGGGATCGGTGCGCGACATTTTCTGTCCGCAGGGACACCGGCAAAACCCGGTGGACGACTTGTCCTCCATGTCCGATGCGCTCGGAATCATAAACTCGTACGAGTTTCAAAGAAAGCAAATGCGGCGAAACCATTGATTAGAATCCAGGGCCTACGGTACTGCAGAAGTAGCACGAGGGAACCTGAATCTTCCAGCGGAAAGGAAAATCTGCTGTCATGGGACGGAGCCGAGGTATTTACCACCCGGGTGGGTGGGAGGAGCCAGCTTGAAGACTTCCAGCAAGATTTAAAGGGGAAAGGGACATGCCAAGGAGTGTGGATGAACAACATATCCACGCTCCCAGAAAGGCTTTTTCTTCGGCTTCTGTCCCTTGGGGTCCTTCTGAGAGGACGTGACTGAATCCAGAGTGGTACTGGACTTCTCGATTCTAGTGTGGTGTCTATCCACCCCTGGCTCAAATAGGTCAGTGCCCAAGAAAGGAATATCCACTAGTTTGTGCTGGGTATCCGCCATAAAGATGGAACTCCGCACCCAGGCTCTTCGGCGCATAGCGACTGGGTGCAGGAATCGTCTACATCCAAGGCCGTTTAAATCTGGTGCTTGGCAAAGGCGCAACCCTGATCTCAGACAACTTTGACTGCCAACTGTAAGTCCGCAGATAGGTGGGAAAGAACATGGTCCAGGAACCCCATAAGGGCGTGGCCAAACTGGACCATCATCACAGCAGAGCTTGCTGCTGGAGACCAAGGGAGGATGCAGTGTAAGCCTTCTTCACTGCATGATTCAGCTTCTTAGATTCCCTGAAGGGCTTGTCGACATCCTGACATTACCCGTCTTGTGAAAGAATGAGTCCGCCACAAACCTCTTGGCCCAGGGGTGATCCAAGAAACCAGGGAGAGACCCGGTCAGGACTTTGTACTTACGGGCCACGTGGGCAGATGGTGCCAGACACGAAGCCGGATCCTGCCTCTGATGACTCCTCAAGCACCACCCTCAGCCCTTTCTCCCCATGAACCACACCGGACTCTTCTAAGTGGGTGATCTGAATGGATACCCGGCCCAGAAGACTGGTAGCAGGGAGAGCAGCCTTAGACGGCGCCCCATGTAAGGGCTCCTTGGGCAGAGGCTCCATCAGGATTGGTGGAGAAGCCAGCATAGGCTCAGATAGGACAGGACTGGAGTGGGTCGCACCAGGGGGGGAACGACCAAGATAGTGCTGGGTCTACAGAAGAGGCAGGCCCTGGCCAAGGACCCACTGCTGCCACATCAGCTCCTTATGGTGCCGGCACAACTTGCAGAGGAGCCTCTCATTATTCAAGGATGAGGAGGAAGAGCAGTGCCAATGGCGCTTCCTGGTCGAAGGCCAAGTGTGGGAATGCGCAGATTCCTGAGACCACGATCTTAACCAAGATCGTGTCCTCGACCTAAACCTTGACCGGCAACAAGCAAGTAGATGACGATGAGGCGCCAGAGGAGGGGCCATGTACTTAACACAGAGTGGGTCCTGCTGTGGAACCACCAAAGGGTTAATTTCTTGTGAGGAGACAGTCTGGTCAGCTGGCTTCTCCTGCCCAAGAACAGGAGTTCTAGGGAGTGAGTCATCCTCAGTCTCCTCTGACAACAGATCGACTGGGCCAAGAAAGATCTCAACTAGCTGGTCGGCCCGCATCTCAGCCAACAAGTCCAATGGGGTTACCATGGAGCTAGCAGCCTGCGTTTCGACCCAAGGAGGATCAGCCAAAGTCGAGAGCTCGATAGCTGTCAAGCAGTCGAAGGACTCACAAGAGTGGGAAGAGGACGCCCTTTCCCAGTCCCAAGACGGGTTTGTTTAGACTTTGACTTATCACCTCAGGAAGGACCCTCCCTGCGAGTCAGCAGAGACTGGAACATGTCCCTAAACAAGCCCGTGAATGAAGCCCCAATGCTGGTGCGCACCAGGAGCAGCACAGGTGCCGAGGATGAGATTGCCACAGCCTGAGTCACCACCTCCTCAAGAGCTGCAAGTTGGGACGCCAAACCCACCACTGTTAAAACCACTTTGCTGGCATCCTTAGAACACACCGGGGATCCCACTCATCTGGGCGGCCCAGGAGGAGGTGAGCATATTGATCCTAGAGAGAGGAAGGTAGCAGGGACCTGCAAAGCCTGAACGCCTGAGGATTGTGCTCTGCCCCAAGGCAGTAAATGTAGGAGGCGTACAGGTCAGGTCAGTACACATTTCCTGATTGCATGCAATGCATCTTTTAAAACCAGGTCTGGTTCGAGGTTCTTCGCACTTCATTGTGGAGAACAAACAGTTAATGCAGAGAAAATCGCTTGAAAACGGATGAAGACAACTGGTGTACACTTCGCACAGGGACCTGTGAAGGAGGAGACCTGACGATTCTTCCAGCAGAAAGGAAGATCTGACGTCATTGGCAGTGTCAGGGAGTATACCACCCAGGTGGTTGGGAGTAGCTTAGCTTGAAGACATTTCGGCTGGAATTAAAGGAAAAGTAAGACTGTCTAAATGTGGATAAGTGCACCACATCCACGTCCCTCGAAATTCAAATTCACGGTGACTGACAAGGTTTGTGTTCGTGGGGGGGGGGGGTTAACAACTTGATCCTATGACGATAGGCATTTTGGATTTGCTGTCTTGGGAATTAGGACACCACCAGGGGTTAAATGGTAGTTTTGAGCTGGCACCATTCCTCGAATACAGCATTTATGAACTGATTATATCTAGCTTCTCATGTATGTTTACGTGTTGTTCCAACTGTGATTTTTTTTTCTTCTACGCCATTTCCACATTAACCTTCCCTTTCCCCTGCCCATATGTTTTACAATCCACAATTCCCTAACTTTCTCTTGCCCCCCCGGATCTCTTATACACACACATTATGTATATATATATATTTTTTTTCCAGTCCTACTCTAGCCCTTACTAGCATTTATTCTAGAGTCGTTTCTATCTCCTCTATCTCACTGGCTAATGCTCCTACTCGTAAGCCAATATCAAGGTTGGACGGGATTACACCCATGCCAAAGAATTACCAACTGTGGCTAAAAAGAATGAATTGGATTTATAACTGTGGATGGTCACAGCTCCATTAGATCATTATTTATTAATATTTATTACGACATTTTTCAGGAGTGTAAGGACTATCAAGGAAGCGTTCAGCAATTAAACACTGATGTTTATTTAAGATCAAAACCAACTGTTTCTGAAGAAGTTTTATTTGTATGCACACGTGTATTTTGCAGTTTCACTTATTCACAATATTTTACTTTTTTACAGCTGCAAGGTGGAGCCCTGCAGGCATTTGGTCCAGGTTATCTCATTTAAAGCTGTGGTGTGTCTGCCGGCCCGGTGGTGTAGAGGGCTGAGGCGCTGGACGTCTCGCCTCACGGCACACCGGCGACCCGGGTTCGGAAGTGAGCCCAGGGCGTCGGAGGTCGCACGGGGGGTGGGAGTGGGGGGAGCTGGATAGAGTGGCCGTCAAGGCAGCGCTCCTCTCCGGGAAGGTGGGAAGGCATCCCTCGCTCACGGCTGCCCCCTGGTGGAGGCCAGTGGGTCACGCAAGCAAGGGGGTGCTGGTATTAGGACAAAAATGGGGCAGGTAGGAGGAGGGCCATTACTGGGGCTGTAAGGCACATGCGTGCCTCCACATGCATGCGTCCTTCTCCTAGGGCCCTCAGGTAATCGGGAAGAAAGCGGAAAAACAGCTGGCGGTAGGATGGCGACTGACTCTCCGCAGGCACCGCTCCCAGGGCCGGGCGTAAGATAAGCCCCGGTAATTCTGGGTGACAGAGCTGGGGGAGTCGGTCAGACGGGGGCCGCACAGTGATAGGAGAAATAAGGAAGTGATAAAAAAAAAAAAGCTGTGGTCTGTTTGTGTCTGCCTTCTCTCATTTCCTGTCAGCCTGTCTGCACTACATTTGGACACACACACACACACACACACACACACACACACACACACACACACTCTCTCTCTTTTTTTACTCATTTTTGCGTGAATGACAAAATACATTTTCTCAAAGTGTGGAGTTTGCTGTTTGAAAAGTGAAACTGACTCTTGACATGCCCCCCCTTAGCAACAGAACTAATGAGAGACTCCTTGTCCTCTCATTTGCATGAAGCATTTGCAACACTGTGCTATTGTTGTAAATAAATGAATAATTTTTAACTGCTTCTTTCTTTTCAAATCAGCCAGCTATTGCTTATTTATTTATTGAATTTTGTTGACCCGGTAAGCCCACTAGGCTTAGAAGTCCCTTTTTCAGGGGCGTGGAGGGTTACAGATGGTAAGCAGCTGAAACTGAACCATAATTAAGCTGTTGGGGTATTTTTTTTTTTTTTTTTTTTTTTTTTTTAGTGAATGGGAGAAATTTGGCCAGGACACCGGGGAAATTCTCCCTACTTTTTTTCGATACGTGCCATGGGATCTTTAACATCCACCTGAACTACCACCAATCCAGGCAGATGGGACCTCGGATTAACGTCTCATCCGAAAAACAGCACCTCAGAAGTGCAGCACCACAGTGTCAGTATTGGGATATTAACCCAAGTGCCAGATGGGGGAACTGAACCCACAGCCTTCTGATCTCCCGGCCTCAGAAGTGAGTGCACTACCTACTGAGCCACTGACACTGACTTCCCTGTCTCAAATATTAGTCTCTGAATTATTTAACTTAGTGAAGCAGCATTAAAACAGAGAAACTAGCTACAGCTTAGTGAATGCAGATTTAGAGGAGACTGAGGTGCTTTAAATTTCACATGCCTGTCTCTCTGAGCATAGCTGTTTAATTACTCACATTTCCACGCCGCCCCCGCCCCCGGACTGCTCTCAAGTTTACAGATCTGAGTTTTAACCCTTGATTATACTGGTAGTTTATCTTCTGCCTTTAATGTGGTGGCATAGGTCTGTTATTTAGGGTAAACTATCTCACCTCTTACGGCAAATGTCATATTGCTTCACTGCAATAATACAGACAATTTAGATCTACAGGTTGTGAGTTCTGATAATTTTTTATTATTTAGCTCAGATATTTCATGAGACTGTTTCCTGTTTGTGATGTCTTTGGTAAAATAAACTGTACCTATAAAGAATGGATTGGACAGGCATAACCTATTCTGGATTTAGAATGGATTTCAGATTTGATTGACATAACATATTCCGGATTTACAAAGTAGTGCTTATAAAATTTGGATATGGTCATCACTAGAAACAGGGGAGGTACCCAAAGACTGGAGGATAGCAGATGTAGTCCCCTTATACAAAAGTGGGAACAAAGAGGAAGCGGGGAACTACAGACCAGTCAGCCTCACCTCGGTAGTGGGGAAGATCATGGAAGCACTACTGAAGGAGAGATTGGTGGAACATCTGGTTGTCAATGGACTACAGGACCCAAGGCAGCATGGTTTCACCAGGGGGAGGTCATGTCAGACCAACCTCATTGAATTTTTGACTGGGCGACTAGGGAGGTGGATCAGGGAGGGCAGTGGACATGGCCTATCTGGACTTCAGCAAGGCCTTTGACACTGTGCCACAGAAGACTATTGCACAAACTGGGGAATATGGGTGTAGGCAGGACAGTAGTGTAGTGGGTAGGTAACTGGCTGGGCAGCAGGACACAGAGGGTGGTGGTAAATGGCTGTCACTCCACAGAGGGAAGAGTGACCAGTGGGGTACCACAGCGATCAGTGCTGGGACCGGTACTATTCAATATCTTCATCAGTGACATTGCAGGACCTAGAAGGCAGAATTTCACTGTTCACTGATGACACAAAGCTCTGTAACAGAGTAGACACACCAGAGGGTGTAGACAGAATGAGAAGGACCTGCAGAAACTTGAAGAATGATCAGGGGTTTGGCAGTTGAAATTCAATGCAAAGAAGTGCAAGATAATGCATATGGGGCACAAAAACCCTGGCACAATATATCAGTTGGGGGGTGAGGATATAGCATGCACCAAGCAGGAAAGGGATCTTGGAGTTATCATCTCGGATGACCTCAAGGCAGGGAAACAGTGTGACAAGGCAGCAGGTAAAGCAAATAGGATGCTGGGATGCATAGGCAGGGGCATCACCAGAAGGAAAAGGGAGGTCATAATTCCACTATACAAGACACTAGTGAGGCCGCACCTGGAGTACACTGTGCAGTTCTGGAGACCTTACCTACGTAAGGACATAGACAGGGTAGAGAAGGTTCAGAGGAGGGCAACAAAGATGGTGCATGGATTGCATCACAAGTCCTATGAGGACAGGTTGAAGGCACTGAACATGTACTCCCTGGAGGAGAGGAGGGAGAGAGGGGATATGATAGAGACATACAAGTATCTTACAGGGAGGAACAGGGTGCAGGAATGCACTATTTTTAAGCAAAAAGATGTTCCAGGACTAGAGGGCATGGGATGAAGTTGGAGGGAGGACGATTCAGAGGAAACGTGAGGAAGAATTTCTTCACAGAACGGGTGGTGGACAAGTGGAACACCCTGCCAGAGGAAGTGGTGGGGGCTGAAACAATCACGGGATTTAAGAATACATGGGATAGACATAAAGGAATTCTGGAGGTCAGGGGTAAGGGGCAACAGACTTCCTGGAAAACATAAACTGAACTTACAAACTTAAATGGGCAGACTGGGTGGGCCATAGGCCCTTATCTACCGACACTGTCTATGTATCTATGTATCCTTCTAGATCAAGAGCAAAAAATCTGGAATGATGCTGGCAATCTTTAAAAATGTTACTGTCGCTAGGGCAAAACCAATGAGATCAGGAACAGGTTGTTTCTGTAATCAGGTACCTGAAAGCTAGCATCGTCCAGTCGTGGTGCATAGAGCCAAGAGCTATGGTGCTCAAATCCCACCACAGCCTCTGACAGTCAGTAGACTTCCCTGTGCTTCACTCATTCCCCCATCCCCCACCTGTAAAACAGGGTTACAGCAGATCCAGCACTGAAATTGAGGCCCTTCTCCATTGGGCTGTCTTGACAGGCAGCTTAGCCAGAAAGTACAGTTATGTAAGAACTTACCGTAACAGTAGATCTTCGAGAGAGGCTCTTGCAGTAGGTAATTACATATAGAACTGACGTCGGCAGGCGGCAGGACCCCATGGAAAAATTTCTAGCTAGCAGTCCCTGGCGAGGGACCGCCCCCACTTCAGGTGACCGGCGTCAGGAGACGTCAGTATAAAGGGCGTCCCTCATGCCTGCCTTCCAGTTCTTTCCTGCCACAGGCCAAAAGAGGCCGGACAAGAGAGGAGCAGATATTTCCCTCAATGGAAAAGGAGCTGAAAAAGCTTAGGGGGATGGAGGGCAGGAAGGTATTACCTACTGCAAGAGCCTCTCTCAAAGATCTACTGTTACAGTAAGTTCTTACGTAACTGTACTATCTTACTTCAAGAGGGCTCTTGCAGTAGGTAATTACATATAGGACTGAGTCCCAAGCAGTCTGGAACAAGGAGAAGCACACAGGAGGAAATCTACTCCCAGTAGAACCTCTAGCTGTGCAAGCCTTAAGATAGGAGGCCTTGCAGGACAGCCAGCCCGAAGCCTGCTCTACGGCTAGAGGCAATATCCAAACTGTAGTGTTTTGTAAAGGTATGGACGGAGGTCCAGGTGGCGACAGCACAGATGTCCGCCGCTGACACATTCTTGAAACAAGCCACTAAGGCAGTGACTCCCCTGGTGGAGTGGCCTCTTACTTGACCCGGTAGGGTCTTGTTGTACTTGTCATAACAGAAAGTGATGCAATGAGCCAACCATTTGGATAGGCATTGCTTAGAAACAGCATTGCCTTCTCTTTTGGGTGCAAAAGAGACAAACAATTGATCGGTCTTCCTGAGATCTTTTGTCCTGTTAGTGTAGTATCTCAGAATCCAGTGAACGTCCATAGCATGGAGTAAATACTCCCCTTGATTGGAGTACTGCGTAAAGAAGGTGGGTAACTCTATGGACTGGTTCAGAGTAGACTCCACTACCACCTTAGGGAGAAACTTAGGGTTAGTGCACAGAGCCACACGTTCCTTGTGAAAAATCAGGTATGAAATTTTACACATCAGGGCTTGGAGCTCGGAAATTCTCTGAGCGGAAGTAAAGGCCACCAGGAAGAGAGTCTTCCATGAAAGGAACTTCAAGTCTGCAGAAGCTGCCGGTTCAAAATGAGGCAGAGTAAGTTTCTCGAGAACAAAGTTCAAATCCCAAGGAGGGGCAGGAGTACGTATAGGAGGTCTCAGATGGAGGACCCCTCTAAGGAAAGTCTTAGAGACCTCCAGTTGAGCAAATGTCTTGTTTGCAAAGGGAACATGATAGGCCGAGATGGCCGCCATGTGGACTTTCAGAGAAGAGTGACTAAGACCCAGGTCAAAGAGGTGGCGTAGGTACTCCAGCAGTAGCTCCACCAAACAGGAAAAGGGTTCCACGTCTTTTGAAGCAGCCCAGACAGTGAACCTTTTCCACTTCATGGCGTAAGTAGATCTAGTAGAGGGTTTTCTAGCCTCCACCAAAATCTCCGCCACTTGGGGAGAAACCCCAAAGCGAGTTTGAGCTAAGTCTGCAGGAGCCATGCATGAAGCTGAAGTGACTTGAGACCTGGATGGACCAGAGTCCCCTGATTCTGGGTCAGCAAACCTCGTGATAGAGGAAGAGGAAGAGGATGATCCTCTGAGTATTGTTGCAGAAAAAGAGAACCAAACTTGGCTGGGCCAGAAAGGAGCAATCAGAATCATTCGTGCTCTTCCTGAAACTAGTTTCTGCAAGACTCGTGGGATAAGAGGAATTGGGGGAAAGGCATAGACGAATCTGTTCTTCCAGTCTAGAGACACAGCGTCTCTCCAGAAAATGCCTCGCTCTGGAACGAGCAAGCAGTAGTCGGGAAGCCTTGTGTTTAGAGGAGAAGCGAACAGATCGACCTGTGGTGTTCCCCAGTGTCGGAAGATACCTTCCAGTACCCCCTGGTACAGTTCCCACTCGTGAGCCAGAGCGGACGACTGACTTAGCTTGTCTGCCATGGTGTTGTCGATTCCCGGAACATGAATTGCCGTGAGGTGAAGGTCATGTTGTGTTGCCCAATCCCAATCCCTCACTGCTTCCCTGCAAAGAGGGTAGGACCGAGTCTCCCCCCCCCCCGTTTGTTGATGTACCAAACCGCGCACATATTGTCCGTCTGGACGGCTAGGTGTCCGGGAAGAATGTAGAGGTGAAGGGCTTGGAGAGCGTACAAAACTGCCCGAAGCTCTAGCACACTGATGTGGAGTGTCTGCTCGAGCTTGGACCAAGAGCCCTGGGTCCGATGGGGACCGAGATGGGCTCCCCAACCTTCGCCCAAGATGTCTGTGGTTAGAGTCTGGGAGGGGGGAGGAAGAAAGAAAGAAAGGAACCCCCCAAAGCAGATTCTCTCGAACCATCCACCATTGCAAGTCTCGAAGCATCGGTGAGGAGACTAGAACTGGGTGATCTAAGTCGTCCACCAATTGATCCCATTGGAAACGGAGTGTCCACTGAGAAACTCTCATGTGGAGCAGAGCGTGAGGGACTGTCAGGATAGCAGCCGCCATGAGCCCGAGAAGGCAAAGGACCGATCTTGCACTGACCCGCCTGCGGCCGGACAACAGACTTACTTGAGTCTGGAGGGGGGATGCCCGGTCCAGTGGCAGGAAAGCCCTGCCAATGGTCGAGTCTAAAATCGCCCCTATAAACTGTAGTCTCTGAGATGGGATCAAGTGAGACTTGGAAAGGTTGATAGTAATACCCAGGCAGGCAAAGACCTGCTGGGTAAGAGCGAAGCAGTGTAGTTCCTCCCTGGACGAGGCAGCCAGGAGCCAATCATCCAGGTATGCGGAATACCTGCACCCCAGCCCAGTGCACGTAGTAGGCTGCCACCACCGCAAGGCATTTGGTAAATACTGGGGAGCCGAGGATAGGCCAAAGGAAGTGCCTTGAACTGGTAGTGGTCCCCCTGGAACACAAAACGAAGGTATTTGCGGTGAGATGGGCGAATGGAAATGTGCAAGTAAGCATCCTGCATATCCAGAGCGCACAGTCATTGTCCCGAACGGACGAGGGGCAGAAGGCTCTGCAAAGAAAGCATTCTGAACCTTTTGCATTCCACAAAAAGATTCAGGGAACTGAAATCTAGAATGGGTCTTAGATCTCCTGTCTTCTTTGGGACTAGGAAGGAGTGGGAATAGTAACCCATCCCTTGAAGATGAAGAGGGACAGGTTCTATCACTTCTTTCAGTAACAGAGCTGAAATCTCTTCCTGGACCAAGAGAAGATGTTCCCGTGAATACGACATCTCTTTTTTTGGGGGGTGGCATGGCGGTTTCTGTAGAAACTCTATTGAGTGTCCTTCTGCGATCAGCTGGAGCACCCAAGAATCTGATGTTATCCTCTCCCAGCCCGGAAGATGGAGGGAAAACCTCCCTCCTACTGGTTCCTCCGGGGAGTCCGGAGGCTGTGGGAGAGGATGAGGGTCGGTGGTGTGGGGCAGCGCGCAGCTGGAGCAACACCGCTGCTTTTGGGTGGGGGTTAGCAGCTGTGGGGGCACGGCGTTTTGTGGCCCACTTTCCCTGAGGTTTCGCCTTGGGCAGATTCCGTCTGCGAAAGGGACGGCGCTGTGGCTGGTGGGGATGGTACATGGAGTCAACAGACTTTAGTGCCATCCCCATCTCTTGCAAATCGGTGATGATGTCCTTGACATCGCCACCAAAAAGCACCTACCCCCGGAAGGGCGCTTCCTGGATAGCGAACTGCACTTCCGGGACCTACCCTAACACACGGAGCTAAGCGTGACGACGTAAGCCTACGGCAAAAGCTGAGCTCCATCCAGCAGTGTCCACCGCATCACAGGTCGCACGAAGCATGTGTCGACTAGCCGAACGTGCACAGCAGACAAGATCAGCCAACTCCTGCTTGACCTGAGAGTCCGGCAGGAAGTCCAATTTGGCTTCCACCTGAGTAAGAATGGCCTTCTGTTAATACCCCATATGACCAACATAGTTAAGACCCTGATCCCCAGCGTGGAAGAAGCAAAAATCTTCTTACAATACTGGTCCAGTAGGCGGGATTCTTTGTCAGGTGGCGACGAGCTAAGGTGTTTTGGGTTAGTTGACTGGCCGTGAGCGGCACTAATCACTACCGAGTCAGCACAAGGGTGAGAATCTAAAAAGTCAACACCCTCGGGAGCCTGGTATAGCCTGTTCGACTTCCGTAGAAGTGGAGCTAAAGCCAACGGTTGTTTCCAAATGGTGGTAACAAGGTCGGCATGAGGCTCGATCCAGGGTGGCACCAAGGTAGGAGCGGTCACGGGCAGATCCAGATGCTCGGCAAGTTTCATCCACTGAGGGTCTGGTTCTAAAGATTACCACTGATGAACCTCCTGGATTTTGCGTAGCAATTCCGTAAAGGAAGGATCTTCCGGAGGCAACTTCAGAGGAGTCCTTAGCCTGGGCTTCGACAGACAACGTGGCTCGTCGTCCCTTTCGGAGCAACCATCGGAAGAATCCAAGGAGTTCGAGGGGGAAGAGGAAGAAAAAGAAGAAAAAGACTCCCTTCCCGACCCAGGGGAGGAACGGACCCCTTGGGAAGCCCTCGAGGAAGCGTGTCCTGCCCCTCTCTGGACCCAGAGGGATTAGCCCTGGTGTCCGGAGGTGGTGAGGAAGTGTGCCGCCGTGGACGTACAGGAACCGGGACTAGCACCATCATCGTTAGGCGGCTCTCCACCTCTCTGGTGAGCCGAGCCTTGGCCTCAGCCCACCAGGAGGCCAGAGTCTCCTGCAAATCCACCAGCGGCTGAGGGGGCGGTGGAGGAGGAGGAGGAGGAGGATGATAAGAGTATGGACTATATCCATACGGAGAGTATCCGAAACCCGGTGGTGGAAAACCAGGTGTCGGGTACTGTGGCGCTGGGTACTGCGGCATCGGGAAGACCCGCGTCGGGTACTGTGGTGTCGGATACTGCGGTCCCGGATACGACAGCGTCGGATAGGACGGAGGGTACCCAGGAGCCAGAGAGGGCTGCTGGCAGCCGGCCCAGGCAGGAGGCCCTCACAGGCTGGTCAGATTGGAAGACAGGAGGGCCGGTGTGAAACACCCAGAGGCGGATGTCGGCTGGAATCGGTAAAATCGCGTTGAAGACCCACGGCGTCAGAGGTCCGGCGTCGGAGGTACAGCGCCGGAGCCGCGTCCGGGAACTGACGTCAGATCCAGCAGACCCGCAGGTGGGCAGTCTGATGGAGGCGGAACCCCAGCGTCGCCTGGGGATGGAGGAAAAATCCCGGGGTTGGGCTGGGAGACTCAGGGAGTCCCGGAGAACCAGCGAAGACTGCGGAGGCTGGGGACGACGGACGTGGGAGGGTCCGATGTCAGTTCTTTCACTGAATGGACGTCGGATGAACCGACGTGGGGTTTTTCAGCGAGATCCGGGCGGGCGCCAGAGGAGCCGGCGTCCGACTTACGGGACCTATCGCCGGAGGCAGACCGTGACGGAGGAGTGGTCTGGTCCACCGGGAGAGGGGCCACGCGCTGCCCCGAAGGGTCGTGCGACTTAACCAGCCTTCGCGCGGACATCGGAGGAGCTGACATCCGGCTAACCGGAGCCACCCACGCCAGTAGGCTGCAAAGCTACGGCCGTACCGGGGGCAGAAGCCTCCGATAGCCCGGAAGCCCCCAAAGAGCCCAAGCACGAGCCAGACGGGCGGGCTGACGCCACCTCAAAAGTTTCTGAGGCGGCCGTCGAGGAGCGGTCCCCCGGAGGGGACGTTACCTGAAGCACGGCGACTCCTGAGGGGGTCGTGGTAGAGGAGCCCTTGTCCCGGTGCCTCTCCTTGTCTTTTTTCTTCCAATAGCCTTCGGGGGAAATGGACGCCTGCCGCAGTTCTTTGAGTTCCTTCTCCATGGAGCTCATCTTTTTCTTCAGAATGTGGGCTTCCAGGGACTGCTGCCGCCTTTTCCGGGTAGCCGCGTTAAAACTGAGGCAGTGCTGGCACTTCTCGACCAGGTGATCGGGGCCTAGACAGAACAGGCACAGGAATGGCCGTCCTTGTCTGCGGGAGTTAGGGCGCACTGGTCGCACTTATTTTGTGCTCGGAGGGTGTGGGGGCGACATACACCAACGGATGTACTGACGATTGATGGCAAAAAAGCAAAAATACTCGGTAAAACTGACGAAGGGAGGCTGACGAGTGAATAACTTTTCCGTGAGGTGCTGCATGAGCTAACAGCGGGAAAGAACTGGAAGGCAGGAGTCAGGGACCACCCCTTTATACCAACGTCTCCTGACGCCGGTCACCTGACGTGGAGGCGGTCCCTCGCCAGGGACCACTAGCTAGAAATTTTTCCGTGGGGTCCTGCTGCCTGCTGACGTCAGTCCCTATTAATTACCTACTGCAAGCCCTCTCGAGAGTAAGATCTGTAGTCCCCCGTGAATGCAGTGTACTAAAGATAAATACTAGAACAAATAACTTTCCTATAGCCCAACCTGCATGAAAATGCAGTGGTGGTTGCAAATGTATCCAAGAAAATTGTTCTTTCTTTTATATTTCTGTACACTAGGGCTCTGTTGGAACACCACCACCATTTTTCTACTCAAATCCGGTGCAAGCAAAACATACAGGAATCACAACTGTAGAAAGTTTTTAAATGTGCTAAAACTGCCTTTGGTTAAGATGCTAGTACTGTACCGAGGGAATATGGTGTTCAATCCCACCCCGGCCAATGATAGCCACTTTACTTCCTCGTGCTTCACTTACCCTCAGCTGTAAAATTACTTTGAAGCAAATCCTGCACTGAAAATGAGATGCTTCTCAGTTGGGTTTTATTGGTAGGCTGCTCAGCTAGTGCTGCCAGGTGCCCTCTTGGTGATGTACTGTACCAGCACGGCAGCACCTCCCCCATACCATCTCATTCACTCCATGCACGGGGTTGGGGGGGGGATGATATGGGGACCTGTCCATATGATGCATTTCTGATGGAAGGGGATAAGAGATCTCCCAGAGACTGGAATGGGTGGAATTAATTGCCGTATCAATGGCAAGATTTGTTGTTTGTGAAGGAGCTCTCTAGGAGGAAAAAAAATGGAAAAACTCCATCACTCTTGTTACATTCACACTCTGTCTCGGTCCCTTATACTGCTACAGCAGCTGTGCTGGCTCTGACCAGAGTAAGTTTACTAAGTGAGTGACGAACACAGAATAATTTAAGTCACGTGACATCATCACTAGGGCCCACACCTGGCATGGCTGGTCAGTACTGTGCCAGTACTTTTTGGTATTCTTTTTGTATTATCAAAAATGTTCAATAAAGTTTGCTTAATTGTAAACAAAAATCATTAAATATAAAAATCCCTCGCTCCTACAGCACACACACTGGCAAAAAAAAAAAAAAAAAACAGAACACTCTTAAACAGTCCCCAAATCGTCCTCTCACTATTTGTTTTTTTCTTATTTGGAATAAATGTATACATACACACATATCTCTGCAATCAGCTTCACAGCAGTCCTCTCTACCAGCAGTCTCCGCTCTCAAACTACAGACAGTGCCTGCTCACAAATGTAAATGTTCACTGCAACTGCAACTTTTTTTAATACAAGAAAAAAAAACAGTGTAATTAAAAGTTGTTATATCAACTTAACAGAACTCCCTTCTGCTCTTGTGGCAAACCTCCGCTCGCTAATGTGAAAGCCATCACTGCGATCTACTTCACATCTGTCCTTCCCTGTTCACTCAATAACTGACAATCACATTCACCAACATCTTGAGCTGAGCGTGTGCCTTCATTCACTCCGTTCTCTCCAAACAGGTGCCACAAAGGAAAGAACAGAGCTTGTGGCAAACACACTCACCTTGACAGGACTGAGACTGAATGGTAAGAAACAGACAGAATAAGCACATGTGAGAGGTGTGGAGCAACAGAAACTGAGATGGACAGGGACAGAACACCAGAACAAGCATCACCTACTGGACAAATAAACTGTGGACTCATTTTTTTCATTAGCTATAACTACCCTTACAAAAAAATTAGATAAAATGTATTTTAAACTAATTTTTTTTTTTTTTTTTTTAAACAAATGAGCCACTGTATAGCAGTATATAATGCACTCAGGTGCTGTGTCCTGTAACGTACCAGCAGAGGCGCTGCGGGATTAATGCCCCCGCTGAGGCGTTGTTGAGCGAGGCTGACCGAGGTTCAACCCAGCGGGCATTAATCACTGGTAGAGGCCGACGCTGTGTGATTAATGCTCTTGTAATACACGGACAAGCGCGATGTATACTAGGACAAGCAGAGTCATTAAGAAAAAGGCGCCGGAGACTGAAGCGATCTTCATAGACTTTATTGTTACTTTATAACACGGCATTGGCCAGGGAGGAGGCTCTCTGGCGCCCAGCGACAAACATCGCCGTCCGCTGGTGCAGGAGCTGCCCGTGCTGCTGTGCTGGAAGCGGTTCGACTCCAGCATTATTTCTCATAATGCCGTGTTGGTCTTTATTCGAGCCCAACACAGCATTATTTCTCATAATGAAGTGTTGCTGTTTCTCGAAGCCTAACACGGCATTATGAGAAATAATGCCGTGTTGAGTCGTGGAATTGCTTTTCCAGCACAGCAACAGCATTATCGGCTCACAATGCCATGTTGCTCTTGCACTGCGATGACGGCGTTAAGCCTATCCGGCGCCCTCCTAGAGCCTTCAATAATGCCGTGTTACAAGCAGGAATAACATCACTTCTCAGGTGTTGGACGCACTTGCCCTGTGGCCTCGTGCCCAACCACCCAACACGTGACATTATTCCAGCATGACACAAACCCTGTCGAGCATTATCCAGCCCACTTCTAACTAATAATTAAAAGAAAATATTAAAGAGGAACAGTCAGCACCAAGGATCTAGCACTCAAGTTCAGGGCTGGTCGTAATGTATATTTTGTGTGGAAAAACATTTTGGTTTACTTACAATTAACTATACTGCAGTCAACTGTATCAGACTAATTTTGCTTAGTTCTAGGCTGACATATTCTGTTACTAAACATCGCAGAATCTAACTGACATCACAGCAGTAGGTAGGAGTGGGAGACTCAATAGCATGCAGTGCATGTTAGAAGTTTATATATAACTCTGATCTTTGGTTTGCTGGTCCTGTTGTCCTACCTGGGCTAAGCAGAGTCACACAGCACTGTACTTGGCCTCTGGAGAAAAGCAGACCCAAACTTCTGATGGAGATTATAAAATCTCCAACATGCATTGCAGGCTACAGAATCTCCCATTGCTGCCTACTGTTCTGACGTCAGCTGCAGGCGATTCTGGGATTTACAGTAACAGAAGATGTCAGCCAAGAAATAAGCAAAATTAGTCTACAACACCACAGTAAACAAGTAAACCAAAATGTTTTTGCACACGAAGTGCACAATGGAGCCAGCCACGAACTTGAGGACGGGGGCCTTTGGTGCAGACTGTTCCTCTTTAATACAGTATTGCTTTTTAATACTCCACTAAACTTGCAAAGTGGCACAAGACTTGGGGTGGGAGAAT
This sequence comes from Neoceratodus forsteri, assembly GCA_016271365.2. Lineage (NCBI taxonomy): Eukaryota > Metazoa > Chordata > Ceratodontiformes > Ceratodontidae > Neoceratodus > Neoceratodus forsteri. The sequence goes on along the minus strand of CM057454.1, from coordinate 834,148,756 downwards.
AAAAACATTACGAGATACCAGTGTACCTTCTGACAAGGAGTTTTCTGGTACACTTTTTTTTTTCCCCACTCCCGATGCCTCTTTATTTAAAAAAGGATTTCGGCTCCTAAGAAAAAAACAGAAGTGATTCCAGGAAAAGAGAGGTATTCCTATTTACTATGGGGATCATTTTGTTGTATGTGAGCTTCCTGGCTACATGGCTATTAATAATCCACGTGACTGTCTTACTGCAGAGCAGGTTCCTTGGTTGCGCTAACAAGATGTAGGTCTGCTGTTTTTTATTAATCCTCCTACAGTAAGTTTTCATGGGATTTAATAAACTGCTCAAAGCAACGCCTGTCAAAACTGAGCATCAGCTACACAGCTTTGGTGCAATTACAGGGCAAATTACTAGAAACATATGACAGCAGGTCATCCTAAGCACCTGCCAGGAAGCCTGCATGTACCAGTTTGTAGACAGAGGTTTACTTACGACTGACAGTAGGCAAGGCGCAGAATAAAGTGAGAGATGTGGTCTTTTCTCCTGAGATCATACTCTAGCTCACTGGAGCGCTGAGGCTGCAAAAAAAAAAAAGTGCATGCACCATAAGTAATGTACATGAAATACCCATGAAGGAAACAAATTCCTCTGATCCGATTTCTTCATTCAGAAACCAAGTACTGTAAAACCCCCGTTATCCAAACCTGAATTATCCAAAACTCTCAGTTATCCAAAACTGTGGTGCATCTCCCAGCTTAACAGACTTAATTATTAAGTACCCTCACTTATCTGAAACCCCATTTATCCAAACAACTGCACCGACCTCCAGCGCATTCGGATAAATGAAGTTATACTGGAAAGCAGGGGCCGTCCGATGGCTCAGTGGTAGCGCTACATGCTTCCACACCGGTGACCCAGGTTCGGGAGCGAGCCCGGGTCTGCATGGGTCAGCAACCAGGCTGGGGAGTGCTCCCAAAGGGAGCGTAAGCCATCCAGGGGAGGGAGATGGCCCGGACCTGGCACAGTGGCAGCCCCTTGCAGTGAACCAGGGAGCTTGCTTCCTCACGAGGGGTGGTGCATGCCCAGCGTACACTACTGTATCCAAGGCCATTAGAGGATACACCAGGTGGAGGGTAGGACCAAGGGAGAAACAGGTGAAAAACCCATGTGGCCAGCCACCAAAAGTGATGGCCACCACGGTCCTCAGGTCCCGCACCTTGCAGATCCTCGCCAGCTTGATGATGAGGGAGTGGCAACAGGACTGGAGACTGCCAGGAGGACCCAATGGCAGGTGTAGGTGGGGGCTGGAGCCAAACAACTATATGAAAAAATAAATAAAAAAAAGAAGTAAAGCCTGCCCATCGGTACAGCGACAGAGCTACCCCTCATGATGCTGGCAACCAAGGGTCGGGAATGAGCTTGGGTCAGAAGGCTGGCTGAGAGGGAGGAGGACTGAGCATCCCAGTGCACTTTCTCCTCCATGAGGTAGAGTTAAGAAACAGACTGATGGCAGATAAGGACTGCTTGGCCCACCTAGTCTGCCCATTTCCCTACCTACAGGATAAGCTGCAGATCCTAGCTAACCAACAACCTATTTTTTTCCTGTTACTGCATTCACTGCTGTACTGCCACCTGGGTGACAACAGTAACTATGTTTTATTTATATAGGTGCCCTTCCCAGAGTCCCAAAGCACCTTACAATAACAGAAGAAGTAGAATATCAACATGGTTAAATAAATAAATACATACACAGAATGCATAGTTTAGTGCAATAAAAACTAAAACACAGCTGGGATGATAGCCAGTCCTAGGACTACATCACTCCCCAAATGCTTGGTGGAAAAGATGAATCTTCAGACCCCTCTTAAAGACATCCACCGAGGGGGCTGCTCTAATGGCTCTCAGGAGAGAATTCCATAACATCGGGATAGCCACCAAGAAGACCTGTCTCCCATTGCTTTAAGCCTAGCCCTTGATACAATCAGGAGGCCCAACTCGGAGGAATGAAGAGAGCAAAAGGGCACATAAAAGTGCAGATCATCGGTCAGGTAACCAGGACCCAAACCATGTAGCGCCTTGTAACTTATTAACCCAACTTTAAAAGGAAATACACCACTTCACCAGCAGCCAATGCAGTTCACACAGTGCCGGAGACACATGATACATCCTCAAAAGGCCAGTCAATCGTCTTGTTGACATGTTCTGCACAGAAACAGACTTTGATGGCAGATAAGGACCGCTTGGCCCACCTAGTCTGCCCATTTCCCTACGTACAGGGTAAGCTGCAGATCCTAGTTAACCAACAGCCTATTTCTTCCTACCCCCTACAAAAATTGCCTTATGTCTGTCCCATGCATTCTTGAATTCTCCCACAGTTTTAGACCCTACAACCTCCTCAGGAAGGCCGTTCCATGTGTCCACCACCCTCTCTGTGAAAAAATACTTCCTCACATTGCCCCTGAACCGTCCCCCCAATCTTCAAATTGTTCCCCCTTGTTCTTGCACATCTCTTTTTCTGAAAGATGCTACCCTCTTGGACTTTGTTGATTCCACTGAGGTACTTAAATGTTTCTATCATGTCCCCCCTCTCCCTCCTTTCCTCAAGGGTATGCATATTAAGCTGCTTTAGTCTCTCCTCGTATGGCTTCTCTTGCAGACCCTACACCATTTTAGTTGCCCTCCTCTGGCCTGCCTCTATCCTGTCTATGTCCTTGCGGAGACGGGGCCTCCAGAACTGGATGCAGTACTCCAGATGGGGCCTCACCAACTGTCTGTACAGAGGGATAACTACTTGTTTTCTGCTGGTGATGTCTCTCCCTATACATCCCAGTATCCACCCAGCCCTCCCTACTGCCTTCTCACATTGCTTGCTAAGCTTAAGGTCATCTGATATGATTACCCCAGGTCCCTTTCCATTTCTGTTGTTGTTACCCCCCAAACTGTGTAATCTTCCCCTGGGTATTTTCTTTCCCAGGTGCATTACTTTGCACTTCTTTGCATTGAATCCAAGCTGCCATACTTCTGACCATTCCTCCAACCTTGTCAAGTCCCTTCTCATCCTTTCCACACCTCCTTGTGTATCAACCCTGTTGCAGATCTTTGTGTCATCTGCAAGAGGCATACTTGCCTTCAGTCCCTCTGCAATGTCACTTATAAAGACATTAAAAGGACTGGACCCAGTACTGAACCCTGCAGTACCCCACTAGTAACCCTCTTTCTTCACAGTGGACTCCATTTACAATTACCTTCTGTGTCCTGTTGTCCAGCCAATGTTTTGCCAGGCTACCACCCTGGGACCCATTCCCAGACTGGTTAATTTGACTATTAATCTTTTGTGTGGGACTGTGTCAAATGCCTTGCTAAAGTCTAGGTAGGCCATATCCACAGCCCCTCCCTGATCTACTACTTTGGTCACCCAGTCAAAGAAATCAATTAGATTCATCTGACATGACCTTCCCGCTGTGAACCCATGCTGCCTTGGGTCCAGTGCCCCATTGGCTTCTAGATACTCAACAATTATTTCCTTCAGAAGTGATTCCATCACTTTCCCTACCAGAGAGGTCAAACTGACAGGTCTGTTTCCTGCCTCTGTCTTGGTCCCACTTTTGTGAAGGGGAATCACATCCACCTTCCTCCAGTCCTCAGGTACCACACCTTCCTCCCATGATTTGTTAAAAAGGGCAGTCAGTGGTTTCACTAGTTTTCCCCTTAATTCTTTCAGAATTCTGGGGTGAATTCTATCAGGCCCCATTGCTTTGTCCACCTTCAGTTTTAGGAGTTCTTTCAGAACCCTTTCTTCTGTGAAAGGACTGGGATCAACACCCCTATCAAGAGTGCTTCTGTTAACTGGATTAGGCACTTCCCCCTCCTCCTCTTTTGTGAATACTGAGCAGAAATATTCATTCAGTATCCCTGCTTTTTCGCTGTCCCTCTCTGCCCACCCACCATCCATTCTATTCAGCCTCACTATCCCTTCCTTTGTCTTTCTACGCTCTCTGATGTACCTATAAAAGGTTTTATCTCCCTTTTTAACTGGGTTGGCTATCTTTTTCTCAGTTTGGGCCTTTCCTATTCTGACTTCCTTCCCTGCTTCCTTCTGCCTTAACTGGTACAGCTCTCTGTCCTGCTCCTTCTGTGTTTCCTTATACTGTACTTCCTGAATGCTACCTTTTTCTCTCTGACCTTCCCCGCCACCTCTTTTGAGAACCACAGTGGCTTTTTCTTTCGTTTTGCTTTGTTTATTTGCTTCACACAAAGGCTTGTTGCCTCTGTGATGGCAGTTTTGATGTTTCCCCATTGTTGCTCCACCCCTCCGTCTAGCCTGTTTGCCAGTGCTTTTCTAAGGCACTCTCCCATCTTGCCAAAGTCAGCCCTCCTGAAGTCCAGTACCCTCACTTTTGTATGGCGTGACTCTGTAGCTGAGTTTATCGTGACCCACACCGTTTAGTGGTCACTTGTTCCCAGATGGCTACCCACTTCTAGATCTGAGATCCTCTCACTGTCCCCATTTGAGAGTACGAGGTCTAAGATTGCTCCCTCATAAGTGGGTTCCAAAACTAGCTGTCTGAGGCATGCCACCTGTAGGACATCGAGAATGGCCCTGCTCTTGGATGTAGCTGCAGCAAATGTGCTCCAGTTAACATCTGGCATATTCAGGTCTCACATCAACAGTATCTCCCCTTTCTCTGCCTTCCTAAGAATGCTTTCTATCATATCCTTGTCCATTCCCTCCCTGACATGGGGGTCTGCATACACCCCCTGGGCAGACTGTGGTACCATTTCCAGTCTCTAAGGTGACCCACAGTGCCTCCTCTCCTCCCTACTTACTCTTTTGTTCAGTTGCTTTTATCCCTTCCCTTTCAGAGAGAGCTACTCCTCCCCCTCTTCTCCCCTCCCTGTCTCTCCTGTAGGTTGTGTACCCTGGTATGTTAACATCCCAGTCATGTTCTCTGTGTACCACGTTTCTGTGACTGCTACGATATCCAGGCATCCCTCTTCCATCAAGGCCACCAGTTCAGGGACTGTAGCGTACCTCCGCTGACCCCGAGGTATACAGCACTGTGGCAGCTGATCCAAGATGTCATAAACTCAGGCACTGGAGTCACCAGGTCTCCAGGGAATAAGGGATCTAATCCGAGAGATGTTCCTAGACGATAAAAGCCATTCCAGACTCTGGCCAACGCCTGAAGCTCAAGTGTCAGCCCATCATCCAGAACACCCCTCAGATTTTTCCACACAGTATCAGCCAAACATTTCGACGAGCTAAGCCAGAGCCCCATCTTCTGATCAGTCCCCACTCTCCCTCTACGACCCTGATTGACTATTGTACCTCAGTCATATCTGGTTTAAGTCTCAACCAGCTCGATGATATCAAATCCTGGATCTCAGCCAAGCACTTCTTAAGTACATTCACCCCCCCACCCCAGGGTCCCAGGTACAAATGACAGGTACAGTTAGGCGTCATCTGCAAGGCAGTGAAACCCCAACCTGTACCATCTAATGATCCCTCCCAGGCACAGCATTTACACTGCAGACAAGGGCAAAAGGAACAACCACTGAGAAACACCACAACGCAGCAACACTGGGAGCAAGAAGAAATTCCCCAGCACCATCCTCTGTGTCTTGTCCTTGAGGTAGGACTCAAACCAGCAGATGATTCTGCCAGTGAGACCTAAGCATGCCCTCAACTGGTCCAGCAACAACCCATGGTCTACAGTGTCAAAGGCTAGAGAGAGCTGGAGATGATCAGGTGGTAGCACAACATTAGGCAAGGAGGATGGAAGATGTCTGCTGGGAATGCAGCTTGTGCACCACAGTGTGCACCTCCACAGCATAGTCCTTGCACGCTCGTGTCTTGAAGCCAAGAGAAACACAGAAAATGGATCCATTTCCTCTGCAAAAAATACATGTATTCTTTTAACTAGGGAAGACAAAATTTGCAAAACAGCCCCCCAAAGAATGCCTTCCACATGAAGGAAAAGGGTTCGATTCCCAAGCATTGAGCCTACAAGAGGATAAGAGTTGGTTAGGACACATTCTCCTCCAGTTGGAATGCCTTACTGCGCTATGAAGAGGCTGCCCCCTAATGGAAGGAATCCATTCCATGACAGCAGGGTCATAATCCCGCCTTTAACTGCCGTATGTTGGCTGAAAGGCAGCCTACTAGTCAGAGGGCATATGGACATTGACACCGAGTAGTCATTAGCTACTCTCACTACGTTTATTAGCTTGCTTAGTTGTTAACGAGGGCTGGGGCCACAATGGATAGTAACCGACTCTGATGGTATACTCCCTCCCTCCTCATGTTTTATTTTTGCCCATCTGTCCTCCTTTTCTTATGGGTTGGAGCTTCCGTGGCCCCCCCCCTCCGGAGGACAGCCCCAGCTGTACCTCTGGCTCCAGAAAGACATTACTCCCAGTGGTTCTCTCTGCTGAGCATATAGGGCATGGGTGGTTCCACTCCCCTCCTTTGATGTCCAACCAGGGTCGGACTGGCCCACCAGGTTACCTGGAAATTTCCAGGTGGGCCCCCCTCAGTTGGGTAAGTGGTTACCTTCTGAACTCTGAAAACTTTCGCATTTATCATCTTTTTTGTAATTAAATGGGGTATTTGGGACACTGTTGATAAATGTAAGATGCAAACACAGAGCAAGTTTATCAGATTGAAGTGGAATATTGATTTGAGTGTGTCACCCTGGGCCCTCCCCTATTGATTTTCCAGGTGGGCCCTTGTATCTTCTTTCCAGGTGGGCCCTCTCTACCCCAGTCCAACCCTGTGTCCAACCCCCATTCCCTACAAGCAACCCACATAAGATCAGGTTCCTTTTTAGCTCCCACCGACGCTGGGGCCAGTAGTTATATTCCCACAATTCAGCCTCTCCTGTTCTCAAGTACTGTTTCTGATTATTGTTGTAAGGTTATTCATAATGTTTTGTGCTGCAGGAATTTACTTATATGCCTTTCTGGGGCTGCCCTGTTGGTGCCCTGGTTCCCCCAGTGTGTGTTCCCTGTGCGGTTTGAACTTCATCTCTGAGCTCCCCTGTTCTGCCCCTGAGTGAAAAACTAGAGTCAGACACAAGTGATTTGGGTATTTACTATGCAGCAGCTTTCTAGATTCATAGACTGGTCCGGTGTGGGACTCCTTGTAGGGTGCTGCCGCCTTCCCTGATGTTATTCTGTATTAGGCCCTTCTGAGCGGATGTCCGGGTCAGCAGTCCCCCGTGCAGGGAACCAGTAGAGGATTACAAAACCACTGAAGAGAGGAGATCAGGCACTGGGATTTATTCTATTCCTTCAACACCGAAATCACTATGGCAGATTCTCTGGTATTGGTTTACTTCCAAAATATTAATAGTCTGAACAACCCGGTGAAACATACAAGATTTTCCCAGCACTTCCATCGCCAGACTGCAGATGTTATCTATTTACAAGAATCCCACTTGACCCCTGCAGAACATCATAAGCTTACAATGGGAGGTTGCTACCAAGTCTGTGCTTCTTCCTACCCCCAAAGGAAGAGAGGTGGCGCAGCCATTCTCATTCCATCCACTACCCCCTACTCCCTGAACCAGGAAGTCACTGATCCCAATGGCTGCTATGTCATCCTGAGGGGTCATTTGTACTCTACTGAAGTGACCTTGGCAAATGTGTAGTTTTCCCCCTCTCTGTCACCCCAGTGTTTAAACGATTCCTGGGTAAGTAGTTTGATCCGCTTCACAGACAACTCATTTTAGGGGGTGATTTTTTTTTTATTTATTCATTCTTTTTTATTTATATTTTTAGTGCTTTCCCCCTGGTTTTTAGCCCTGCCCCTTCTCTGGCACACACATGCGCATGTGGAGGCATGCACACGTCATGTTCCGAGATACCCTCCCAGTCTGTCCCCCCCTCCTGCCTATGCCCCCACCAGACCTCCACCTGTTGGCAGCAGAACTACGGGAGGGGGGGGCAACAACCACCCCCGGAGAGGACAGCTGTCATTAGGCGTCTCGATCCCATCCCCCATGCCAGCACCCCAACAACCAGAGGTAGTTCCCAAACCCGGGTCGCCAGCATAGCGCAAGGTAAGGCACAGCACCTCAGCACAACCGGGCTGGCCTATAGGGGGTGATTTTAACATAACTCTATTCCCCGACCTAGATTCCTCAAACCCAGCCCATCATACAGATTCCACCACTCAAATATTTAGCGCAGTTTCCCAAACTACGAATACTGGACATTTGGTGGCAATTTTTCCCTACCACCCAGGTGTACACTTTCTCAACTCATCATGGCACATATTACCATTTAAATTATATATATTTTTTTTAACCACTTGTGAACTCTTTGCTACGATTCAAGACTAGACATGTGGCCCTTCAATCCTGTCGGGCGATAATCATCTTCTCTTAAAAGTGAATCTCAGGAAGGCAAGACAATCCACCTTGAGGAGATTTAATACTTCTGTCCTATTTTTTTTTTTTTTTTTAAACTTTATTTGTGCATCCAGACCCCCGGGCATCCTTCAGGAGTGCCGACACAGATACCTTAACTCCCAGCCTGAACCCCCGCATCTCAGGCCCTCTCCCCAAATGACCTAGGCAGGCCTGCCCTCCCTCTGTGATCATCTCCTTAGCGTGAGGTGCCTTACCTTCAGTCGTCAGGTCGGCCATGGAGAAACCCGGGCGCTTGAGCCGGCATTTGGGATGTGGGTGTTCCACTGGGGCCACCGGCCATCTCACCGGTGGTCTACAGGGATTTTCTTTTTTTGTGCCTAAGCACTTAAGGCATATGAATGAGCGTTAGCACGCTGACTGCCCCATAGACGCCAGCCGCGCTCATACCAGATTCTTGTTCCCGTGCTAGTAGTACCCCCGGTCTCCACTGGGATCTCTACTGCACCAGGAAGACCCTGGATCCCTCCCCAGGGAGAGGAGACCAGTCCTATGGACGCTTGCTCCATCTCCCTCCCCTGCCAACCCCCAGCACCCGGGCTCACTCCTGAACCCCGATTGCTGGCATGGCGCGAGGTGTGGCTTCCAGCACCTCAACCCTCAGCGCCACCAGTCCGGCTAATACTTCTGCCCTTAAAGATGAACAATTTCACTTCTGGATCAGACCGTTTTAAACAGATAGTGCTCCCATGAAAACAGTTAGAGGAGAAATCGTCATTTTTGCTTCCCATAAAAAGCGTCAGTGGGACCTCCGATACCAGCAAATAACAGAGGTGTTGTCCATCCTGCAAATGCCATACCGCCCAAGAGACAACAGGATAGCACTCTATATCAAGACCCTTAAGGCAGAAATACAAAAAAACATGGACATTAAGGTACATCAAGTTTTGTCCAACCGTAGACATTCCTTTAATGGGGCTGGCGCCCGGGGCACTAGACTTTTAGCCTATGGACTGCGAACACAGAAAAAAAAACTGCCTATTTTCTTCAGTTCAAGGACCCAGGCACCAGCACCTGGTCCATGACTCACACGGAATTCTTTACCTGTTTTGGATTATCAGACACTTCACACTGAAGCATCCTACTCTACTTTTCTAACACAGGATTTTCTTTCTCACATTCCTCTTCTGTCACTGGCTGAGGCTCAGCAAGAGTCCCTTAATACCCCAATTCATTTAGAAAAGTTAAAATTAGCAGTTCGGGAGGCAAAAACCCTCAAGTGCTTGGTCCCTGATGGATACTAGGTTGAGTGCTACAAGTTGCCCCTTGTCTCCCTTATTATTTGCTCTAGACACCAAGCCCTTGGTTGTTGCTATTCGGCATGCCCTGGATGCAGTGGGGATTCCATTGGGCGGCTCTAGCTATACAATCTCATTGTATGTAGATGATATTCTTCTTACCCTTCTCGAACCTGAATCTTCCATTCCTGCAGCATGGACAGCACTCTACACTTTTGATACCCCGTTTATTCCCCTAAATATCCGCAAAACAAATGTTTTGTATATTACACTGTCTCTCATTGCGCCTTCGTCTGGAATTTCCGGTAAAATGGAGAAGTACTAAAGTGAAATATTTAGGGGTGCAGATTACCATGCACTTTCCTGATCTAGAACTGATTAGTTATGAACCCCTGACAATTTCCCTCACTCATAATAGTACTAGATACAGTCAGTTACACCTTCCTTTCTTCTCAAGAACAGTTATCATTAGCATGAATATATGACCCCATATATTGCATTTCCTTCAGATACCCCCTGTCATGCCTGCACCGTATTATTATTATTATTCCTGGAATATATTGATCTCTTGCTACATTTGGGGTGGTCAACATCCCAAAAGAAAAAAATTACTCACTGTAGTAATTCTGTTTTTCCCAAGCGGTCCTTTAGCATCAGTAATAATAGCAGTAAGCTAACCAGGTTGAATTGCCTCGGAGGTGGAGCCATGAATATTCACTAAAACAGAGTGGCCAATCAGAATCAAGCAGTAAGTTCTGCTGACTGCAAAGAGCCCACAGGGCTTCAGAATTTTTTCTAAGACTAAAGGAGAACAATGACTAAAAGAACTGTGTTAACAGGCTTTAAAATCATGCGACGGCATGAACTATAAAAAGACTATAATTAACCTTTAACATGCTCTAAAAACAATCCAAAAAACTTTAACAAATTTGGCAAAAAGATACAGAAGCAGAGCCCTCTTAACGTAGGTGCCTGGGGAGGCAGGGTGGAAGGTTACTGATGCTAAAGGACCCATTGGAAGAAACAGAATTATTACAGTGAGTAATTTTTTCTTCTCACCCCAGGAGTCCTTCAATATCAGTAACAATAGCACGCTACAAAGCAGTACAGTTGGGAAGCAGGTACAGAACCTACTTCGGGAAGAGGCTCTGCAGGACCTCCTGCCAAATCTGGCATCGAACCTTGACTGTACATCCAAGCAGTAATGTTTTCATGAATGTGTACAGTTTTCAGGTAACTGCTTTGCAGACCTCTAGCAGGATGTCCCTTGCAGCTGCCACAGAGGCAGCAGCGCCCCTAGTAGAGTGGGCCCTGACGGGGCTGTTTGCCAGCCTTGGCATAACAGAAGTGAATACAGGAAACTATCCAGCAAGAAAGACAGTTCTCTTGGTGGCTGGTTCTCCCTTGCCCACCTCACCATAGAAAAGGAAAAGTTGAGTAGTGGAGCCTCTGATCTTTTGGTATGCTCCATGTAATAGGGCAGAGCTCTCCTGACATCTAGGCCGTGAAGCCTCCTTTCCACTGGAATGGAACTGTCAGTGAAAAAGACAGGGAGAGTAATGGACTGGTTAAGGTGGAACTCAGAAGCCACCTTGGGAAGGAAATACAGGTTACTCACCTGTAACAGGAGTTCTAGGAATGGTATATGTTGTTCATCCACACGACCCACCCGACCTCCCCGGCTTCGACGCACAACTTGGCTTCCAGCGGGCTAGATCTGGCGTCATGGGTCGGAGCCGAGAGTTTTACCACCCGGGTGGGTGGGAGGAGCCAGCTTGAAGACCTTCCGGCAAGAAACCTGCCAGACAGTGTGGATGAACAACATATACCATTCCTAGAACTCCTGTTACAGGTGAGTAACCTGTATTTCTAGGGACATGGATATGCTGTTCATCCACACTGTCTGGCAGACTCCTAGCAGTTCTCTGGGAGGAGGGAGGCAAGGCGCACACCTCCTACTTAGGGAATAAAGACTGGAGAACCAAGGCCCCAAAACCAGCATCCCGGCGTGACTCAAGGTCGATGTGGTAGTGGGTGATGAAGGTGTGTGCTGACTTCCAGGTAGCAGCCCTGCAGATTTCCTGGATAGGGACGTCCCTGGAAGCAGCCACTGATGCAGCGGTATGGCGGGTAGAAAGAGCCCTTATCCCTCTGGGAGGCTCCATGCCCGCCAACCTATAGCAGGAGATCTATGCAGGAGGTGACCCACCTGCCTATCGTCCACTTGGCTGCAGGTCTGCCAGGTGTGGCTTCAGCGTAGCTGACAAACAGCTGGCGAACCTCTCCCCGAACTTCAGCCGTCCACTCCTTATAATAAGCGAGCGCTCTTCTAGGGTCCAAAGTATGGAGCCTATAGTCGGCCTCCGAGGTGTGATTGGGGTAGAACACCAGCAGAGTCAACTCCTGGTTAAGGTGAAACTCCGACACCACCTTCGGAAGGAATTTCGGGTGGGGGCGCGCAGGACAACCTTGTCCCTGTGGAAGACCAGATAAGGAGACACAATGGAAAGCACCTGGAGCTCTCCCATCCTTCTGGCTGACGTGATAGCCACCAAGAAGGCGGTCTTCCATGACAGGTGAGAGATGTCACACCTGTGCATCGGTTCGAATGGCCTGCCCATGAGCTTAGCCAATACCAGCAGTAGATCCCACGGAGGTGGAGGTTCTCGCACCGGAGGGGATATGTGATCAAGGCCTTTGAAAAAGCGCCCGACCACCTTCTCCTGCGCCACCGACTGCTTCCCGGCCCGCGCCCAGTAAGCAGAGATGGCTGCCAGGTGCACCTTAAGGGTTGTCAACCTAAGCCCTTGCTGAGAAAGGGACCACAGGTAGTCCAGAATGCTTGCCAAGGAACAGGAAGAAGGGTCCAGGCCCTTGCCCTGACACCAAATGGAGAATCTCTTCCATTTGAAGGCGTAGCATTTTCTGGTCGACTCCTTACGGGACGCCTCAACGATGTTGAGGACCTCGTCAGAAAGACCCAAGGCCTGGAACTTTAGCCGCTCAGGAACCAGGCCGTCAGGTGCAGGGATTGAAGGTCCGGATGGAATACCTTCCCCTGATTGACTGAGATCAGGTCCGGGCGGGCTGGAAGCCACCTCGGGAGCCTGGAGCTGAGACTGAGGAGATCTGGATACCAGAACTGGCGAGGCCAGTCTGGGGCTACCAGAATCACCTGTGCCTTGTCCCTCCTCGCCTTGAGAAGCACCTTGTGGATCAAGGGAAATGAGGGAAAGGCGTAGAAGAGGCCCGGGATCCACGGCCTCGAGAAGGCATCCCCAAGCAGCGAGCCCTGCTGAGGGGGACGGGCAGGAAAAAGTCTCAGCTTTGCATTCTCCCTGGAGGCAAACAGGTCCACCTGAGGCGTGCCCCAGTGGGAGAATAGATCTTGTACTACCTCCGGCAGGAGAGACCACTCGTGGGACACAGCCCCTATCCGGCTTAGGGCATCGGCCAGGGTGTTGGAGGCTCCTGCCACATGAATGGCAAGGAGATCCGCCTCCAGGCTGCGCACGAGTGGCCAAATGCGGAGAGCTTCCCTGCACAGAGGCATGAAGCGTGTTCCGCCCTGGCGGTTTAGGTAGTACATGGTCGTGGTATTGTCCATCTGGACCTGAACCACTTGACCCCGTAGAAACAGAGTCAAGGCGGTGAGGGCTAGACGAACCATTTCAAGCTCCAGTAGGTTGATGTGGCATCGGGACTCCCGAGGGGGACCAGAGGCCGTGCGCTCTGTGCTCCCCCAGATGGGCACCCTAATCCATCAGAGAGGCGGTCGATAGAGAGACCGTCGGCTCGGGGCGGACAAACGGGATGCCCTCCTGCAGATGTGCTGGAACGGTCCACCACTGGAGAGCGTTCCACATCCCCTGGGTCACTGTCACTAGCTGATCCAGCAGATCGAAGTGCTGTGACCATTGGCTGGCCAGTCCCCATTGAAGGGGATGCATGTACCGGCGGGCCCAACGGACCACACTGGTGCAGGCCGCCATGAGGCCCAGGAGGCGCAGGAAGTCCCGGGCAGGGTGCGATTGCCCAACCTGAAATGACTGGGCAAAGGAGAAAAGAACCTCGTCCCTGTCCAACGGGAGCCGTGCTCTGGCTCGAAGAGAGTCAAGCTCTGCCCCAGTGAAATGCATCACCTGCTTTGGCACGAGTTCCGACTTGGCCTCGTTGATGAGGAGGCCAATCTGAGAGCAAACATGGAGGGCCAGATCTCTGGACCGCTCCACCTCCGCTCTGGAGGGGGCTGCAATCAGCCAGTCGTCCAGGTAGGGGTACACCCGGACCCTTCGGCGCCGCAGGAATGCTGTCACCACTGCCATGCATTTGGTGAAGACCCTGGGAGCTAGGAAAGGCCGAAGGGCATGGCCCGGAACTCGTAAAGGGATCCCTCTCGCTCTGAAGCGGAGGAATCTCTGATAGGACGGATTGGGACATGAAAGAACGCGTCCTGAAGGTCCAGGAACAGAACCAGACGCCTCGTTCCAAGGATGGGATTATCTGAGCCAGAGTGACCATCCTGAAGGTCCGAGACCTTAGGAACCTGTTCAGGTCGTGCAGGTCGAGAATGGGGCGCCAGCCCCCCGTCCGTTTTGGGACCAGAAAATACCTGGACACAAACCCCGGGTCTGGAGGAGGATCCACCACCTTCCTGATCACCTCTTTTTCGAGGAGCAGGGCAATATCGGCTCGGCGGGCCGACAGAGAGGCTGCGGACCCCATGGCCCCTCGAGGGGCGACTGCTAAGAAGGGCGGAGCCTGCTCGAACTCCAGAGACAGGCCCTGTCCTACCACCTCCAACACCCAGCGGTCCGTGGTGATAGAGGACCAGGCGGAAAGGAAGTGGCAGAGCTATCCCCCCACAGGGGGACCCAGGGGGGAGTGACGAGGCTGGGGGCAACACCCCTCAACCCTTCACTGGGCAGGCTTGGAGGAGGGACCGGCCGAGGGACCTCCTGGGCCTTTACCTCCCCGTTTCCTATTGGAGGAAGCCGCGGGCTTGGGTTTGGGATGCCAAGTGCGAGCCTGCCGGCCCTGGTGCTGGTGCTGCTGGGCCAGACGTGCCGCAGGCACAGAAGGACGAAAGGACTTGTGCTGCTGCTGTTGGCGGCCTTTGTCCTTCTGGGCGGAAGTGACCAAGTCCAAAGTGCCATTGGACTTTTCGATCCGCTGGAGGTGACCTTCCACTCCAGGGCCGAAGAGGTCGGTCCCCAAGAAGGGGACATCCGCCAATTTGTGCTGGGTATCCGCTGTGAAGGTGGATATCCTCAGCCATGCTCTGCGGCGCATGGCCACCACGGCCGCAACCAATCTGGCACAGGAGTCTCCTATGTCCAGAGCCGTTTGGAGCTGCTGTTTAGCCACTGCCCTACCCTGGTCCTGCACCTGCCATACCATGGTCTGCAGGTCAGCCGGGAGATGAGGGATCACCTCATCCAGGGAGCCAATGAGGGCATGGGAGAAGTGTGCCATCAGCACGGCCGAGCTGGCCTGGTGGAGGCCAAGGGAGGACGCAGCGTACACCTTGCGCCCGGCGTAGTCCAGCTTTTTGGACTCCTTGTCGGGGGGCTTGTCCACGTCCCTAGCGTTCCCGGAATGCCGGAAAACGCTGTCGGTGACCAACCCCTTGGCAGAGAGGTGTTATGAAAACCCGGGCAAAGAGCCAGTAGGGACCACATACTTCCTGGCCATCCTGGCCGAAGGCGCAGAGCAGGAAGCAGGCTGCTGCCAAAGCTCCAAGGCTGGGCCAACAATGGCCTCAGCCACCGGAAAGGCCTCCGTGGGGGAATCCCCTCGGTCCAGTATCTCTGTCAGGGGATACTTGGCCCGTTTGGGTACGGGCTCGAGCTGCATCCCGATGGACTCCGAGATGAGCGGAAGCAAACCCATAAAGGACGATGGGCTTTCGTCCAACGACTGGCCTCTGGAGGACTCCAGGTCAACCGGCCTGGAGAACAGGGAGGAGTAGTCATCGGACTCGGAGGAGTCGCGAAGAGCTGCCTGGGGCCTGAGCCACTCTCCACCTGCCAAGGACGGTCGGGAGTGAGGGTGACCGACAACCTGTGGGGCAGGCCTTGACCCGATCGAGAGTCCTTGGTCGGTGCCCCCGATTTTGGTTGTAGAGGCGGAGGTTCCACCACAATCGTGGGGCAGCAGGTTTCGGCCGAACAACCGGCCCAGGCTTGGGCATCTCGACTACAGTGAGAGGTTGTTTCGGCCGCTCGGGTGACAGCCACTTGATGGCCGGGGAAGGCGACGTCGTTGACTTGTTCCTGGACAGAAGCAGCTGCTGCCACATCAGGTCCTTGTAGCGCAGACGCAATTTGGGCCGAAGCCTCTCCTCTTCCGAGGAGGAAGACGAGGATGAGCGGCGGCACCACTTACCTTGGTGCCGAGACCGAGACCGCCGATGTCGGCGGGATCAGCTGGACCGAGAAGAAGTCCAAGACCGAGACAGAGATCCTCGGTGTTTCCGAGGACGGGTCTGGGAAGGATCGGGGGACACCCGCTCTTCCCTCGGCTCGGACGCCTTAATGGGGGACTGCTGCACCGGGGGCACAAGCAGATCCTCGGTCTCCACGGGGAACGGTGAAGAAGGGTTGTCGGCCTCACCAGTGGGCAACAGCCGTCCGACGGGTCGAGAAAATCTCGACCCGTCTGGACGTGGTGTCTCGGCCGGCTGGCCTGACAGGGACACCGGAAGCCAGCGCCTTAGCCGCAACCTTGACCGAAGTCGACAGTCGGCTGTCCGGGAAGAAGACCTCCCGCCCCACAACGCAGACGATGGGACTTACCCTTAGAGTCCTTCTTTTGGACCAAGAGGAATGTCCGATGGCCCTCTCCTTCGTGGAAAGGGACTGGCAAAGCTCCTGAACAAAGCTGAATACGGGTACCCAGAGGCGGGATAAATGCCCTGACCGAGGAAGAGGATGATGCAGCCCTGGGCCTGCCTCCTCCTTGAGGCGATCATCTGCTCGAGCTGCTCAGCTGAGCCAGCCGCCGCGGTAACGCCTTAGCGGGCCTCCTTCGACTTAACCGTGATGGCGCTACCGGGACGCCCTAGCTTTAACCAGGCAGCGCGGTCCTCCAGGACACTGGCCGAGAACGAACAGCATGACTCACAGGCCTGCGGGTCGTGTTCTAGGCCGAGGCAGTAGATGCATGTGGAGTGCACGGTCTGTCCTGGACATCTTCTGCCCACAAGGGCACCGCCGAAATCCAGAAGTCGATTTGTCCATCGCAGCCACGAGGAAGAAAGATGACAGAAGTCTTGAAAATTTTAAAATGAGTTTCGGGCGAACCGAAGAATTAGGATCCAGTCTATCACGCAGAGCGTTGAGGAGGGAACCTGAGCTTCCAAGCGGTAAGGAAGATCTGGTGTCATGGGGCGGAGCCGAGAGTTTTACCACCCGGGTGGGTGGGAGAAGCCAGCTTGAAGACCTTCTGGCAAGATTTAAAGCGGCAAGGAACCTGCCAGACAGTGTGGATGAACAACATATCCATGTCCCTAGAATTTCCTATTTGTTCTGAGCTCTACTTTGTCCACTTTGTCCTTATGGAGGACCATGTAGTTAGGCTCAATGCAGAGTGCTTGCAGTTCTGAAATCCTTCTTGCAGAAGTGATAGCCACTAGGAATACTGTTTTCCAAGTAACATATTTAACGTGGGCTGTAGCCATGGGCTCAAAGGGGGCTCCATGAGCTTACCAACGCAGAGGTTAAGGTCCCAAGGGGGGGGGGGACAGGTTCCCTAACTGGAGGCTGCAAATGAAGGACATAAACAGGATGGAGGCAGTCCAGAGGAGAGCAACTAAAATGGTGCAGAGTCTGCAACAGAAGCCACATGAAGAGAAACTAAAGGAGCTTAATATGCATCTCCTTGAGAAAAGGAAGTGGGGGAGAGAGACAGGATAGAAACTTTCAAGTACCTCAAAGGAATCAACAAAGTCCAAGAGGGTAGCATCTTTCAGAAAAAAGAGATGTGCATAAACAAGGGGGTACAATTTGAAGATAGAAGGGGACAGCTCAGGGGCAATGTGTGGAAGTATTTTTTTCACAGAGGGTGGTAGACACATGGAACGGCCTGCCTGAGAAGGTCATGGGTTCAAAAAACAGTGTGGGAAGTCAAGAATGCATGGGACAGACATAAGGCAATTCTGGTGGGGGGTAGGAAGAAGTAGGCTGTTGGTTATCTAGGATCTGCAGCTTATCCAATAGGTAGGGAAACGGGCAGACTAGGTGGGCCATGCGGTCCTTATCTGCCGTCAAAGTCTATGTTTCTCAAAAAAAATTTTTGAAAATGGGCCTAGCAATGACAGACTTTTCTTTCCCAGTGGAAAGGTAGGCTGCAACTGCAGCTAAGTGAAGCCTCAATGATGACGCCTTGAGGCCTGATGATTGTAGATGAACTAAATAGTCCAAAAGGGAAGGGACTGAGGCCTTCAGAAGGTCTATTCTTTTTCCTTTGCATCAGAATGAAAATCTTTTCCATTTTACTGCATAGTAAGTAAGCAAGCTGCATAGGTTTTTTTGTGCATTTTTTTTAGCCATGTGAAGAACTTGTTCTGAATACTATGTACCTGGGAATTCTAGCTCTTCAAGAACCAGGCTTTGAGGTAAAGGGATTCCAGGTCTGGATAATTGACCCCCTACTTGTGGTAGGGTGAGGAGACAGTGAGTCAGAGGAAGTCAAATCGGCTTCTTGTGGGACACGGCCAGCAGGAGAGGATACCAGACTTGCCTTGGCCAGTCTGTAGCTATGAGGATCATGGTTGCAGGCTGATCCCTGAGCTTCAGTAGTGCTCTGTGCATACCTCTCAACCTCCTGCCTCATAAATCAGGGACAAGGCTTAAAAAAATCAGGGACAAAGGCCCAAAATCAGGGACACATTTTTAAAATTGGTGCTATTCGCTCAGGAAGCTGCCAGAATAAGGGACTCAGTGTATAATACATTTTCTGAAGAATAAGAAGTCTGCAACTGTATTGTTTGACATTATTTTATTCTTACAATCATCACTGTTTAGTCAGGGGAACACAGATTTTAGGAGGGACAGAGTAAAATTTTGAGGTGAAATCAGGGACATCCCTGAAAATCAGGGACACTTGAGAGGTATGGCTCTGTGTAACACAGGAAATGGAGGGGAAAGCATACAGAAACTTCCCTGTCCAGTTCAAAACTAGTGCATCTGCTGGAAGACTGCCCTTTGCTGGGGGTCTGCAGCAGTACAGAGGAAGCCGGTAGTTGAGGTGGAATGTAAACAAGTCCGCCTGTGGTGTGCCCCAGCTCCTGAAGACTGTGGCAAGGACTTGCCTGTTCAGAGTCCATTCATTGTGACCTTGGCTGATGCGTCTCAGAGCATCTGCCAGGTTATTGTCCTTGCCTGGGAGGTGTATGGCAGAGAGACTCACGTCCAGGGGAATAGGCCAGGGACCAGATTCTCAAGGCTTCTGTGCACAGGGCAGTAGACTCGTGCCACCCTGCCTGTCTATGTAAAACATAGCAGTAGTGTTCTCTGTTCTGATCTGAACAGTGCATCTCTTGACCAGAGGGGCAAAAGCTTTCAGTGCCAGGTACACAGCTTTGAGTTCCAGAAGATTTATGTGGCTTTTGGACTCCATTGGTGTCCAAGTGCCACTGACGGAAGAGCTGAAGGGGGATGCCCACTGAGAGGTTTTCCTCTTCCTTCCACCAGTTGAGAGCTTGAAGCAGTGTTTTTGTCACTGGTACTAGCTTGGACAGAGAATTTTTCTTTTGTGACCAGTGGGCTCGCAAATGATACTGAATATCCCTCATTTGAAACCTTACCCCTGGGACCACAGCTGTCATGGAAGCCATGTGGCCCAGGAGCTGTAGAATATGCCTCGTAGGCCTTGGCTGGTGTAGCAGAAAAGAATTTGCTGCAGTCAGAAAGTTTTGAATTCTATCCTGAGGAAGAATGGCTTTTGCCTGCTGAGTATCCAAATCTGCTCCTATTAAGTTGAGGAGCTGAGAAGGTTCCAGATGGGATTTATATTCATTGATTAGAAACCCCAGAGAGGACAGAGTTTGTCTTGTGCGGTTTAGAGCCTCTCTGACTTTCTGAGGGGTCTTGCCCACTATGAGCCAGTCGTCCAGGCATGGAAAGACTGAGATGCCCTGCCACTACAGACAAGCACTTCGTGAGTACTCTGGGAGCAGAGGGGAGGCCAAAGGGCATGGCTGCAAACTGGTAATGGCCTGATTGCAGCCTGAACCTCAGAAACTTTCTGTGGGACTACCTTATTGGTATGTGAAAATAGGCATCCTTAAGATCCACAGAGGCTAGCCAGTCTCCCTGCTGCAGAGTGTATTACCATATGAAGGGTAATCATCCTGAATTTTGGTTTGAGTAGGTGCCTGTTTAGATATCTGAGGTAGGTCACCACACCCCATTTTTCTTTAATGTCAGAAGTATGTGGAGTAGATACCTTTTCCATGCTGTGAAAGGGAAACCCACGCCACCATTTTGGCTGATAGCAGTCTTTACCTCCAGCTCCAACAAGTATCTTTCTGTTGGGGACAGGGGGTTTTGACAGAGCCTGACCCTGAAGGGCAGGAAACTGCTTGAACTGTAGGGGTAGACCTTTTTCCACTACCTCCAAGACCCAATTCTCTGTGGTGATGTAGGCCCAAGCTTGAAGGTAATGGGAGAGCGTGCCCCCTACTGGAGGAGGGGAGGCGACCTGATTGCAGAAGTTAGGACTTGCACTGTGCGGCAGGGGCAGGAGTGATGGCAACTCTCCTCTGACCCCTTCTGCCTCATCCCCTGAAATAACCTCTCATTTGAGAGAAATCCAAAGGCATGGGCATAGGATAGAATGCCCTGGGGAAGCAGCCCTTGCCTCTATTACCCCTAGGTTGAGACTTCTGTGATGTAGAGGCTTTCTGCTTGGCTGCACTACTTTCACAGGTGAACTTGTACTCCTCCACCTTTTTCATGTATGCTTCAGTTTTGTCCCCAAAAAGGGAATTATTTTCACAGGAAAAGTCCATAGCTTTGGACTGGGTGTCCTGTGATAAATTAGTTGTTCGTAGCCAGGCAAAATTTCAGAGAGACAGTCTGAGCCATGACCCTTGTTGCTGTGTCATTAGTGTCTACAGCCATGTGAAACTGGTATTTGGTGGCTTCCAGACCAGATTTCACTGTTTCAGCAATGTCCTGGAACATCCTGTCAGATTTGTGTGACAGAATGACCTGGACAGAACTCCAAAGAGCCTTCCGGTACTCAGCAGAGTATGCCAAGCAAAATGCTGTGGTATAAGATATTTTAGTTACAGCATCTAATTTTCGTGACTCCTTTTCAGGAGGCATAGAGGTGAGAGGGACCTAGGCCTTATCACAGGCTGCGGCCTGAAGAACCACCCCTTCATGGCTGGGATGAGTATTAAGAAAATCAGCCTAATTTTGCCAAAGGATATTTTCTATCCACTTTCTTGTCCACTCCTGACAGGGAAGTAGGGGCCCACAGGAGCTTCATAGTGGATTTCTTGAAAGATTTGTATATCGGAAGCACAATCTTTTTTGTAGGAGGAAGATCCATTATATTTTTATAGTCGTCGTCATTGTCATCCCCATCCCCCTGAACGTAGTAGCAGGATGTCCCAAAGGTTGGGACAGACCTGCTAGGGTTAACAGAAATAGAGGGAGCAGAGAAAAAGCCCCCATACCCTGTAAAGTTTGATATAGGTGCCATGCCTTTGACATTTCTTTTACGGGGGTAAATCTTTATTACGGTCAGAGACCTCAGTGGGTAACTGACCCTCTAATATTTTTTTTTTTTTGTCTTCTTGGTTTTTTGCCACTGACGTCTCCCCTTGTCTGGATGTTGAAGGGGCAGTGGTATGCTCGTCTTTACATAGTTTTTTTGCTAGAACAGACGCAGTGGTCTTTTTTTTTTTTTTTTTTGGCATATCACCATTTTTATTGTTTTATCAGACTCATTTTCTGAGGGGTCCTTATCTTTAGGTTAGGCAGTGGACCCCTCCTTAATAGAAGAAGCATTTTTAGAGGCCATCTCTTCTAATCTTTTGGCCCTCTTTTTAATCATTTTTTAGCAGAATTTGGAGTACAAATGTTCCAGACCCAAGCACTGTAAACACACCACACTTAATACAATGATTAAAACCTGTGGGTTCAATCCTCTTTCTTGGCTTTTCTGACATAATGTGTCAGAAAGCTGAAAAATATCAGTTCCCAAAATGGAAAAACTGTAAATGCAGTCGGTTCCCTAGCAGTAAAGAACCGTGATTTAAAATAAAACTCAGTAGGAAAACAGAAAAAAATAGCAGTTCCCAGTAAAATAAGGGAGCCTCTATTAAAAAGACATTGAAAACCACTGAAATACTCAAAACGTGGTATTATTTTTACCTCAGAAAAGTTAAAAGGAACCCGAGGAAAAAAGGGGGAAGTGTGGTTCCTGGGAACCAGAAAGGAACCACTAAAAACCCCTTAAAATGATAATAAAATGTAAAATACTTACAAACTCAGCACAGTAAAGATTTAGGCACAAAAAGTTTGTTTTTCACGAATGAGAAAGAGCACCTCAGAGGCAGTGTTTCTCAGTCAGTCGGAGAAAAAATCCTGAAGCCCTGTGGGCTCTCTGCACTTAGCACAACTTCCTGCTTGACTGGCCACTCTAGTTTAAAGACTATTCATGGCTCCACCTCTGAGGCAGTTCAACCTGGTGAGTTTACTGCTATTGTTACTTATGCTAAGGACTCCTGGGTGGAGAATGTGTGGGGTTTTTTTTCCCTTCTACATCTTCCCACATTGGCAGGAGGGGCCAAGCTTCATGATTTACTGAAATAGGGTGGTCCATCTCGGAACCATATATATATTTAGTTAAACCCACATCTACAACCGCCTTGGAAACAAAAAAACTGTAATAAACGACATATGATACTGGGAGGAGGCTATTCGCTGGCTGTGGAAGTGCCCTCCCCCCAACCAGACTTTTCAAACTTCATGACCCAAACTGTGAGAGTATGGTCTCAGCTTCGCAACCTCCCTACTCTTTTGACTGTATTCTAGTTTAGCAGAGTCCTGGACGCACATGCAGATTTTCTCCCTATACGAATCGACCACATGTTTTCGACGGAGGTGACACCTGAGATTAACTTATTTTCCAATTTTTAGACACAAAGGAAGTGCTTGCTTTTGAAAGGTTGCAATCCCTGTATGGCTCAACAGATCAGGAACACTTTCAGCATCTGCGAGTCAGAACCTACCTTTTCCATAAAGAGGCAGGTAAGACTCACTTCCCAGATCCTGTCCCTTTGCTTTTTTCGTTTCCTCATGAGGGCCACCCAGGGGGGAGACCTGGCTACATCTGACTGGAAATATGTATAGGAGACTCCAGGACCTCCTCAGGGACTCAACAAAATCAGTGCTGGGAACTTCCAGTGAAGTCATGCCCACGGAAGCAATTTGAGCTGATAGCTCAGACTCCTCCAGGGCAGAAAACTAATTATTTAAAACCATCAAACTCCTTACATCAGTAACAAAACCGCTTAAACTCACCGACAAGATGCCCCGACGAAAACCAGAGCAACAAAAAGCGCACCTGGATCACCCGGATCCTGATGAATTAAACTCAGACAGCGATAGTTCACAGCTCTCAGGCCGTAGCGCTCCATCAAAGGCAGATGTGCCAACTGGTCCTAATATATCCAGGCAAATGGATCTCGTGCCGCAGGAGCTCCGGGACTTTAGGAGGGAAACCCAGTCTACATTTGTGGCTCTCCGGACAGATGTCGGGAAGACAGAAAAGCGGCTTGATTCCCTGGAAGAGCAAACCACTAAATCTGATGCCCGCATTGATCACGCTGAGCGCACCATAGTGCAATTACATCGGGCCTACCATGAGCTTCAGGAGAGGGCTGAGGATGCCAAAGCCAGAAGCCGTAGAAATAATCTCAGGATTTCTGGCTTCCCGGAGAGGTGCGAGGGCAACAATCCACTCTTATTTTTTGCGGAACTTTTTTAAAATCAAAGCTGGATTTGCCAAAGGACTGCACCCTAGAAACTGATCAAGCCCACCGCTCTCTTGGCCCACAAAAGTCCAACCGCACTCGTCCGCTGCTTATCGGGTTCCTTCGATTCCAGGACAAAGAAATTATTTTGCACAAATCTAGGCAGCAAGGGGACCTAACCTTCCTTGAACACCGCATGTATGTGGATAATGATTATCCCTCCAATAATGCAGCATGATGAAGAGCCTATGCTCCTACCCAAAAGGCACTTAAGAAGGCCAAAAAAAAACTTCAGAACCCCTTACCCCTCAAAGCTCACAGTGCACTTCTCTAAAGGGGCTAAGACCTATGAGACGGCTGAGGAGGTGGCCCAGGAATCAGCCGGACGTAGCATGTGCATCGGGCAAGGACAGATGCAAGCCACTACATCTCTGGCAGCTAAGCTGGCACAAAAGGTTTGGAACACAGTCCCGCTGAGAGACCAACGCCACAAGGAGAGTGCGACAGAGCTACAGCAGATTGTGGTTGACCTGAAGAAACAAGCGGCCAAAGATCCGTCGAGAGAGAATCCACCTCAAGCTGACCATTGAAAAAGACTCACAAACACTTTGGCTAACTCTTTGTTGCCTTATTCAGGTGAGCCATTTTACTCTCTCTCCCCAGACACTGTTATCGTATGTCCCCTGTCCCATCCTCTTCACCCATCCGGTTTGCCCCATGCCCCAACTGCCTCACGGAAAGCCCTTGGGGAGGTTTACTCTGCCCACTTGGTATGGAGCTCCTTACTCCAGCTTACCACTGGGTGTCGGCCCCTCAGTGGGGGCTGCATTAGTGGCCTGCGGTGTTGACCTTCGCCTGAGGAATTGAGTGTCTTGTGGGGCGCTGTGGGGCTCCTGGAGAGGGTTGGGGGGTTTGGAGACAGGGTGACGACAGTAGGGAGGGGGAGGACCGGCTCATAATCAGATCCCCCCCCCAGTGGCCCTGAGAAGGGGAGGGTCAGAGACAGGTCGGTGGCACCTTTCCCTTAACTTCAATTTCAGCACTGTACCATGTGAGTATTGCTGCTTAAGATACATACTACCTGAACCCAGGAGAAGATGCATCTTCCTCTACCGCTGTCTGTTGGGGGGGCCTGGAATGTTCCTCCACTCCACCGATGGCTTGCCATTGCTGACCTGGTAGGTCGGAGGCGGTCTGCTGGGGGGGGGGGGGGTCTCCCTTTCCCCATCTGGAGGTTCTTCTTCAAGGGTGATGAGATGATTTACCTTCTTCCTTTATATTAGTCAGCACTCCCACTTAAGTCACCCAGAAGCTACTTCTCAGTCCCTAACGGTTATTCTAACTATTGTTTCCCTAGATTTGTTCTTGGGCCCTGGAGGAGTACTGGCATGACTATGCCCCCCCCCTTGTACCCATAGACGTTTACGTCTAGTGCCCCTTAGACAGGCCTTTCCTAGATAGGCACTTGCTGGGAATGGGCTGCCCTCAACTGCCAACCCCCATGGAAGCCACTGCTAGTTTAGCAGCCCCCGCCTAGTTGGCGTGAACCTGCTTAGGTTTTGATCCCCAGTTAACCCCGATCCCCCAGTTAGATGACCTCAAGTTAGAGGGGTGTTTTCGCCTACACCTAACAATAGGCAGTTACAATTTCTTTTCACAAGATCCACATTATTGGCTGGGACAGAGCACGGGGGCTAGTACTGAGATTTTTCACAATCACCTGAGTCTTATAAATGTTTAAATGACTGGTAAACCACCTAGAGTATACTCTCTAAATGTAAATGGGCTAGGCAGTCCAATTAAACGAATAAAAATGTTGTCCATATTGAAAAATAGCCAGGCTGAAATGGTTTATATCCAAGAAACTTACGTGTCTGTAAACAAACTTAAGAAACTGGCCGGAAATGGTTTCACACAGGTTTTCTCTGCTTTTGCAGGGTGGAGGAGGAGAAGGGTCGCCATACTGATGCCCAGCCATACCCCATTTTGGGCAACCCATGAGTGGGCGGATGTGGAGGGTCATTTGATTGTTGTTCAGAGATACCTACAAGATGTGGAGGTGACTCTGGCTAACATTTATCTTCCTCCGGGTTCGAACACCCCGACCATCTGCTTACTCCTGAACAAGGTCTTAGGTAAGCAATAAGACACGAGGGGGTATACATTAGACATTTCTAACACACGGTCAGGGGCATAAGGCACAAGGCCACAGGCCGAGTGCCTTTAGCCCCTGACCGTGCGTTAGAACGGTCTAATGCACACCCCCGGAGTATCTTACTGTGCTTATAAAATGGGAACCTGTATTTGTTATAACTGTGACAATCAAAATTCAGAGGTTCAATACAAAATAAAGTTACATGTTGTGTGCATTTTTAGATAAAATAGTCCCTCCGCCTGTAATCCTGCATTTGCATAGCTGTAGTTTCTATCCTGTGCTGTAGTTCATTGCCCCCTCCCACCCCAACACACACACATTTATAATGTACTTTTACAACAACCATTAAAACACTAAAAATGTTAAAAAATGTACTGGCAATTATGGGCTTACTGCAGAAGCACTTTTTTTTTTAAACTTATTTTTTATTAGTTTACACAAATAAAAACAAGCTTGTACATCCAGAATTTGTTTTTTTTTTTTTACATAGAGTACATCTCAGTCAATATAGAATGACAGGATTTCACAAAAAAATCTGTCTATAGTTACTCCATATGAGGGGTAATACAGGTTTCAAAACTTTGGAGCTATTTCCTCAGGATGAGCTATTATTGCCAAGAACAAGGACGTTCCATAATAAAACACAAACAAGAATAATTGTACCACCCGAGAATTGGATTAATTGTCCTCTAATAGTTGGATTAGGAGAGAATTGTATATTGCATGCACTGTAGCAACTGACACTCATTACAGATCATAAACTGCTTTAAACATCATTAAAAAAAAACTATTATAATGCATAACTATATAGCACTATGGGATAACCTGTTTTTTCTAGGATAAAGACATGAACATTTCAGTTAAGGTCCCAGAAGTGTACTAATGAAGGAGAACACAGTCCCTGCTCGTATAAAGCAAAAACAAAGCTGGATTAAATGAGCGAGATGTAGGACTGTTCATTGGGAGCCGTGGCAGGAAGGCGCCATATCAACTTTTAAATGACATGAATTTTAAAACGTCTGAAAAGTCATTTAGCCTTCCTCTTCCATCTCCTGATTTCAACACCCTATGGTATTTAGAAGTCATACCTCCTCAGGGGTTCTCCGACGAATCAGATTCTGATCCGTGGGCCACAAATTCACAACCGATGCGAACCACTGTTTTTCCCGCATCCTTCAGATCGTAAAGATGTATGTTCTGCCCCCGTATATAATCTTCAGCCTGGCCGGCAGCACTAGCACATATTGAACTCCCAGCGTGCGCAATTGATGTCAGACTCCATCTAAGGCCTTCCTTCTGGATCTTGTGGCAAAGCTGAGGTCTGGGAACAGGCGAACCACATTTCCATGCCACTCCATGACTTCAGCTTGTCTGGCTGCGCTCAGTATCTCGTCTCTTTCCACTTCATCCCCCAACACAAGCATTAGAGTCCGAGGGGGAGGATCATCTCCCAGGGCCCGACGATGAGTTATACGGTATAGTTTTTAATTGAGAAATCTTGAAAATGCAGCTGATCTTTGATCCAATGGGTAATAAAGTCTTTAAAGTCATCCTCGCAAACCCCCCCAGGCATTCCTGCCATTCATACATGTGTAGCTCTGGCCTGATTTTCCAATAGCTCGAGTCGCAGCCGAAGCACTGAGTTTTTTTGTTTTTTTTTTTTAAATAGGCCTGCTGAAGTAGTAAGGGCTTTCATCGCCATATCAGAGGCGGTATTTACATCTCCCAGTACCCCAGTTGCCTCCAGGGTAGTGACTTTACCAACTATAGGTTCCAATTTAGCGTCCATAGCTTAGATCGCATGTAGAAGGGTCGCATTCGTAGGTTGCCCAACTTCAGTTGTAGTAGCAGATGTTGATGGTATGGAGCTGCTCTGGGCCTTATCGCTTTTCAGTTTCGTCCTGTCTGGTACTTGTCCACCTCGAGTAGTTCTTCCCACAGTGACAAATTAGGTATCAAAATGTTCAGCAGATTATGAGCTTCCAGATGCTTTCAATTGTAACTGCCAAAATTTTAGATATTTAGTAATTTTGTCGTTATTAGAGTTGTTCTAGTCTGCTGCCACAGATACATGCGTCTACCCAGTTCGGCAGTTAGCTCCACCCCCCCTGCAGAAGCACATTTGAAAGTCGTAAGCCCTTAGTGAATAACCAAGCGAGCGGCTGACAGGCTCTAGGAAACTGCGGCTCTGCAGAAGGGAGATAACATCAATTCCTGGTACTGCACATAAAACAGAAGGGATTAATGTTCAACTGCCGTGTCTAACAGAGAAACAATCTCTGATGTAGTGGCGGGAAAGGGACACAGCTGACGTTTGCGGCATAAATGATTTCTGCTGTAGTAGCAGGGCAAGAGACACTGCTGATGTTTGCAGCGTGCGACGAAGTAGGCAAGTGCAATTCCGGATCCCAGCATCTGATGTAACTCCTCCGTATTTGGTATTTTATTCTTTTTTTTTAATTTATCTGGGAACCAGGGGAAGAGAGAGAGAGAGTGGATGAACAAGCGGGCGGCTAAAATGATAAAATGGCACTGACTGGCTAGTAGACAGGTGAATGTGGTGATAGTAGAGGAGAAGATGAATGGGATACGGTAGTCATTTCAGTATCCCACATGTTTTGAATTCACTTCTGACAGTTGGAAAAAAAAAAAGTTTCCTGATACGGATTATATTTATTATTGGCAGGCAGCGGAGACAAGGAAGAATGACAGCACATGTCTGGTGGGTGGTCGGGGGTAAGACAAGAGCGCAGATCTAATGGGATGGCTGATTTTGTGGTGCAAGCCTGATCACTTTAAAGCAAGAAAATAGAAGTGCAGGATGTTTTTTTTTTTAGCTGTTCATGGAGCTATTCAGTAACGGCATTGTGTGGCAGCTAAGAGGACTACTGACAGGACTGACTAGCAGGTGGACAGGAGAGGGGGGCTATAGCTTTTGGTAAAAGCAAGCGGCGGACACTGGATTTCGTCTTCCCATTTTATAAAATTAACTAAGGGGACTCTAATATTAGCTGGCGATTTTAATATTGCTCCTAGTCCTTATCTGGACACCACAAACATAACCAGGGTAAACAATCAGCCCCACATAAATCTTTTAAGCGGTTTGTTCAGGAGGTGGCCTGGCTGGACATGTGGCGGGCCCACCATCCCAGAGACAGAAAATATACGCATTATTCAGCTGCCCATGGCACATATTCCAGGAATGATCACCGTTATACCCAGAAGGAATCTTTGGGGGCCCTCAGGGATATTGCTTTGGGGGAGATTGCCCATTCCAATCATGCCCCTGTGATTACTATGTGGGAACTAGTGTAACCCCCTTGTTACCCAGGGTTACTAGAATCCCTAGTGGTAGGCAGGGAAGGCAGCTTGTGAAACTCCAGTTAAATGGATTTCACACTGTTTCACTCTGTTCTCAGTCTCAGCTGAGACTGAGGATGACATCACCGTAGAACTGTCACAGCTGCATGAGCCACAATAGAATCTGCAGCAGGGAGTTGGAGTAGAATATTGGGAGGTTTGAACAGTAGTTTGTAGGTCAGTTGGAGTTTGGAGCTTGTTCTGGTAGGATCACAGCAACTCTGTGTTAGGCTCTTGGAGCTTCAGCCCTGACATAGGGCTACAATTAGGAAAAAGGTGTGTGTTTCCACCTAAAGAGAGACACAGTGAGCTATTTTAAAGTGGTGGAGACCGCTGATTCGGGTCTCAATGCCCCATCCCTGAGGGGATGGGGCAGGAAAGTTTAGCCTGCATATTCCAGGGGCAACCCCCTGGCTACTGCTAGTGGAGAAGCTGCCTTATTTTGTCCAGGAGTGTGGGAAACAAGAAGATTTCGTGATTAAGCCTGTAGGGCACCTGCAACCGGAGGGTGAGTTTCTGCTCTTACTAAAGGGCCCATGTTTCACCCTGGGACTTGTGTGATAGTGGGGATTGGACTACTAAAGTAGTGGGAGGCCTAGAGTAATAGGCTTAGCCAAAAGTAAAAGTATGTTCAAGTCCAGCACATAGGGGAAGTCAAGACATGTAGAGGAGATGTGACATACGTCTACCCAGTAATCTACATTGCCAAGCTCTCAGAAAAGAGTTGTTTAGTTTCCAAAGAAATGGCCGAGTATGGATTGTGGCAGCTGGAGGTGGGGAGACCCCCCCCATCTTTAGTAACCAGGTCCACCTCTACGGATTTGCTCTGTGGATTTCTACTTTACCTCATGCACTTGGCCAGTGATGAGGGAAGTACCCAGACGTGGGATTGGAAGAAAAATTCCCTCTAGGAGT
Source organism: Neoceratodus forsteri (assembly GCA_016271365.2). Classification (NCBI taxonomy): domain Eukaryota; kingdom Metazoa; phylum Chordata; order Ceratodontiformes; family Ceratodontidae; genus Neoceratodus; species Neoceratodus forsteri. The sequence continues at coordinate 834,118,683 of CM057454.1, read as the reverse complement.
CGAAGGCTCTAAGGTGGTTTGGGGAGCCACCAACAGGAAAACTGGTTCATTCCCATAATGGACCACGAATCAAGTGGCCGGCGGGGGAGCCGAGCCAGTGGGGAAAACCCAAGTAGTGTACAAGTCGGGCTGTGTACCCAAAGCTGCATGCAAGTCCGGGCTGTGTGCCTGGTGGGTTTACAGCCTGAGGGCTAGAAATGTGAAGAAGTGTTCTGTTGTCTCTAATCTGCATTACCAGGAATGTAGCCCCGTGGGGGGTCCGTCTATGCTTTATTTGTTCAGTTTGGATGTGAATAAAAGCCACACTGTAGAATCCCATTCCTGGTTTTGGACATTACAGTTATTGCTTCCTGTGTTCTGATTTACTTGGGTGCCCCTGTGCAGAGTAGCCAAACCTAGGCCGAGTAACCTAATCCTCCCCGAACCCAGTCCCCACCAGGTATTGCTGTCGGCTTTAACAGCATGCCACCTGTCGTTTTGCAAAAAGGCAGGGGTCCGGGGGTTACACTAGGCTTTGAAAAACGCAATACTATCTGGAGATTTAACCCAGCCCACCTTAGGAGTAATTCCTTCCGAGAATTTTTAATAGATAAAATGGAAGAGATTTTGGAGGATAACTCAGATCCTGAGATTGCCCCTCCATTAGATGGGACACTCTCAAGGCAGTTCTTCGAGGTCACCTTATCCAACATTCTGCAACCCTGGCAAAACAGCGACAGGAGAGGCAGACACTCCTTGAGCAGACTCTCTATTTCCTCCAAGCTGCTCATCAGCAGGGAGACCTCTGTTACTACTCAGCTTAAACAGGTCAAAAGGGACCTGGACACCCTCTGTTCCCAGCAGACAGATATAGTAATGTCCTTCCTTAGACAGAGATATGGTGAGATAGGCCCCCAGGCCTTCCACCTTCTGGCGTATCAATTGCGTAAGCTGCGCAGGCTCTCCACTATCGCAGCTATTAGAGACCCTGCCTCAGGTACCCTCTATACAAAACTGGGAGCATCACCCAAACTTTCTGTGACTACTATAAAGCCTTATATACCCCTGATCACCCCTCAGACCCTTCAGTTATCGATGCCTTCCTATCCCCATTAGAACTACCCCAGCTTAATCAAGACTAACAAACCAGCTTAATTTCCCCTATAACTCAGACGGAGCTATTCACAGCCACCTCCAAATCCAAAACTATGAAAGCTCCTGCCTCAGGTGGATATGGAGCAACATTTTATAAATGCACTCACCAGACAATCAGCCCTCTTCTCCTGCGGGTCTTTAATGACACTCTACTGGGAGTCTCTGCCCCCTCCCTCCCAAAAGCTGGTCTTATGCTGCGGTCTCCCTAATTCCTAAGCCAGATAAGGGTCCCCTCACATGCAGTTCCTATAGACCAATCTCAGTCCTGAATTTGGACTATAAGTACCTCATGTCCATCCTGGCCAGCTGACTGGACACTGTCCTGCCCACACTAATTAACCTCGACCAAACTGGTTTCGTGAGCTCCAGATCTACAATGGACAGCAAACGAAGGGCGCTTCACCTTGTCCAGAGAATGCAGACACATAATGACCCATCAGTCCTTCTCAGTTTAGATGCTGAGAAGGCTTTTGATCGGGTCTTGTGGCCCTTGCTCTTCGTCACAATGTCCAAAATAGGCTTTCCCTGGCCCCTTATTTCCATAATAAAAGCCCTGTACTCCTCTCCTCATGCTTGTGTCAAGGTTTCTGGATACCATTCAGCCTACTGTCCCTTGTTTAGGGGCACACGACATGGTTGCCCCCTGTCCCCTGGACTATTTGTTATCTTTATCGAGCCATTGGCACAGGCGATCAGGCGCTCTCCTCAGATTCAAGGGATACAAATAAAGGGGAGGGAGCACCGCATAGCTTTATATGCGGATGATGTCCTGCTCTTTCTTTCCAGTCCACACAGTCGGTCCCGGAGGTCTTTGCCATTTTGGAGGCCTTTGGGTCATGCTCTGGATATCGGCTTAACACTTCCAAAACGGATGCCCTTACTTTCTATTTCACCCCTCCCATTCCTTCCGACACAATTTCCCATTTCGTTGGAACCTGGAGAGACTACAGTATCTGGCCATCTCCCTCTCCCATGAAGCTAATAAAACCATGCAAAATAATTGTGTCCCTTTTTTATACCCAGCTACAGCTTGACCTGGCAAGATGGAGCATCCTGACTCAATCTTCAGAGAGTTGAGGTTATCCGGATGGTAATTCTGCCTCGGGCCCTCTATCTTTTTCAGAACATTCCCCTATTTATCCCCACTAAGGTCTTCCAAGTATGGAACAAAGTCATTTTTGGGTTTGTCTGGGCAGGTAGGCACCCGAGAGTTAGATTTTCCATCCTCACTCTACCAGAGTCCAAGGGGGGGGGGTGAGGCTTGCCCTCCCCAATTTAAAACTGTACAATTGGGCCTCCCACCTAACCTTCTTCACCCAGCGTTATCTGAATGCCACATCAGCTATTTGGAGGGAGATGGGGGGGGGGGGGGGGGCTCCTACCACACGATGACCTGGTCAAAACTACCTTATATCAGTCCCCAGTTTCCGTGAACCAAAACAACACAGACCCGTGGCTCTCACATCAAATTAAAACTTGGAATGCAGTCTGCAGACATTTCTCACTCTCCCCATACCGGATACTTCTCTGCCCAACTGCATTACTAGAGAACTTCCTCCCTGCCCCAACTAACCATACCTTTCACTCCTGGAGACACCTTCACCTCACATACCTTTCACAGCTCTTCAATGGCCATGGCTTTAAATCCTTCCAGGAGCTGCAACACAGTTTTGGACTGAGACAGTCGGACTTTTTTTTAGATATTTACAATCAAGACATTGTTATTATTCTCTCCCCCCTGAAACTCATAACCTAGAAGGTTCCCCACATCTAACAGTTTTAATCCAGAAGCTCATTCACACCAGAGTGATGCCCCATGCTATCTCAGTCTTCTACCAATCTCTTGCAAAACTATGGGGGTACAGAGGGACACTTGAGAGATGGAATGCAGAACTGAACGCAAACATTATCTCGCAGTAATGGACTACTAGCTGTCAGATGATCTCTAAGCTCATCTACTCCCATAGTTGCCGTTTTTTCATTTGGCGAGTGCTACTGAGGTACTTTCACACTTTGGCTATCACATCCCATTTCCAAACCACTAGTACAGCTGAGTTGGCGCCATTGTGGTGACTCACTAGCAGATCATTCGCATGTATTCTGGTTCTGCCCCAGAATCCAGCCTTTTTTAGTATCCTTACATGAGGAACTGAAAGTGATATCTAGGCAGTCAATTTACTGCTGACTTTTTTTTATTGCACATTTTTCCCCAGGGATTCAGAGACCCACTCCTGGGAATATCCCTTATGGCAGCGAAAAAGGCCCTGACAAGATGTTGGCCTACTGCCAAAGTCCCCATGATTCTGGAACGGAGGGAACTAGGGAATTGTAGTTATAGGACAGAGAAGTTATCTGCCTATTTGTATGACTGTACTGAACTCTGCTCTTTGAAATGGACTAGATGGTTATTGTACACTATGTCAATAGATCCGAGCTTTGTACAGTAATACCAGCTGCTGTTCTGATGTGTTCCTGCTCTAGCCTTAACTGGATTTCTGTACCACTGATGTAACTGTGATTGCCTCCCCAATAATATGTAAAATTAAGTAATAAAATTATAGTTACAAAAATATATAAATACATACATACATACATATCATACATACATACATACATACATAATCAGTGCTGGATGCCTGGAACCATGATCTTACGTCTTTGATACCATATTCTACCTGGTTGAAATATTACCCCCCCACCGAAAGTCACCTCCTCCTTAATCTGAAGGGAATTTGCACGGAAATGCAGAAACAGATTTTTCAGTGCCCAACCACACTGACCAAATTTCTGCACCATGAATATCGTTACTGTTGGAGAAGCTGTGGTCATTCCCGTGCCAACCAGGCTCGTATCTTCTGGTCTTGTCTAATCCTCATCCCCTTCTGGAATGGAATATCTGACCAACTGCAGCAATTTTGTCTTATAACTGGTACTGCCTCCTCTTCCATGGCTCTTCTGTCAATTCCCCCTCCAGATGTGAGGGTGGCCTCCTGTTCCATGGCATAGTTATATATCCTAGCAGCTAAAAAGGCCATCTCTAGGCACTGTATTCTACCACACCCTCCCACAGTGAAAACCTGGTGCCATATTCTTTAGGAAATACACGCGAAGAAGCAGATTAATGACTTTCTACAAGGCAGAGTACCACAATTCCTGACTAAATGGCAAGGATGAGTTCAATACATGATTTTCACAGATAAATCATTTGTTCACTGATGTCCACATATTAGACCATTATGTACTGCTAAATTTGTTAGTTCTGGACAATCAGTACTAGCTGGTAGAGATTATGGTGCTGGAAACCGGTATTATAATAGGACAATTTCTCTTGGGTTTATATCTGACTCTCTCAGTTGGTTAAATATAGATGATAGTTAACTGTATTATCATTGAATTTAACTCAATGTCTGGTGTCAATAACCTCTCGATATCTGCCATCTGTTAAGTACTTGCTATAATGTATACCTACAGACTAAACAAAATTCAAATTTATTAAAAAAAAAAAAAAAAGTGCAACGGAGTAGACTACCATTTTTGGAACCGAACAAAAATATTCCCCCATGCCATTTTTGTCGGTTTCCCGCCTCACATGCTGCAAACAGGGCTGCCACCCCTGCACCCTTCCTCCAGCCAGGAGGGCAGGCAAGTGGCAGACATCACAGCCAACACCAGTGCTGCTCCTTAGTCAGCCCAGCAGAAGGATGGCAAATGACGAGGGGCCTGCATCTTCACTCTTCAAGAACCAAGCACCTCACTTCTGCTGTACTCTTGGCTCCCAACAGGTTCCAGAGCGTAGTTCCAGGGCTTACCTGTAACCCAGGTGGCACAGCAATGTCTTCCTGCTGCACCAAAGACCCACCCAAAAATACAGGTTACTCACCTGTAACAGGAGTTCTAGGAATGGTATATGTTGTTCATCCACACTCATTGGCAGGTATCCTTGCCGCTTTAAATCTTGCCGGAAGGTCTTCAAGCTTGCTCCTCCCACCCACCGGTGGTATAACTCTCGGCTCCGCCCCATGGCGCCAGATCTGGCCGCTGGAAGCTCAGGTTGTGCGTCGAGCCGGGATGGTGGAGTCAGGATGAACAACATATACCATTCCTAGAACTCCTGTTGCAGGTGAGTAACCTGTATTTAGGACATGGATATGTTGTTCATCCACACTCACTGGCAGACTCCTAGCAGTTCTCCTGGGAGGAGGGAGGCAAGACGACACCCCCAATACTTACTTGGGAAGAGAGACTGAGAACCGAGGCCCCAAAACCAGCATCCCGCGTGACTCAAGGTCGATGTGGTAGTGGGTATGAGGTGTTTGCTGACTTCAGGTAGCAGCCCTGCAGATTTCCTGGATAGGGACGCCCTGGAAGCAGCCACCGTTGCAGCAGTATGGCGGGTAGAATGAGCTCTTATCCCTCTGGGAGGCTCCATGCCCGCCAACTTATAGCAGAGATCTATGCAGGAGGTTACCCACCTGCTTATCGTCCGCTGCTGCAGGTCTGCCAGATGTGACTTCAGCATAGGTGACAAACAGCTGGCGAACCTCTCCCAATTTCAGCGTGCGCTCCTTATAATAAGCGAGCGCCCTTCTAGGGTCCAGAGTATGGAGCCTATATTCGCCTCCCAGGTGTGATTGGGGTATAACACCGGCAGAGTCAACACCTGGTTAAGGTGAAACTCCGACACCACCTTCGAAGGAATTTCGGTGAGGCAGGACAACCTTGTCCCTAGGAAGACCAGGTAAGGAGACTCTATGGAAAGCGCCTGGAGCTCTCCCATCCTTCTGGCTGACGTGATAGCCACCAAGAAGGCGGTCTTCCACGACAGGTGAGAGAGAGCACACCTGTGCATAGGTTCGAATGGCTTGCCCATGAGCTTTGCCAGTACCAGCAGTAGATCCCACGGAGGTGGGGGTTCCCGCACTGGAGGGGAAATGTGATCAAGGCCTTTGAAAAAGTGCCAGACCACCTTCTCCTGTGCCACACTGCTTCCCGGCCCGCGCCGGTAAGCAGAGATGGCTGCCAGGTACACTCTTAGGGTCGCCGACCTAAGCCCTTGACTAGAAAGGGACCATAAATAGTCCAAGATGCTTGCCAAGGAACAGGAGGAAGGGTCCAAGCCCTTGTTCTGACACCAAATGGAAAACCTTTCCATTTGAAGGCATAGCATTTTCTGGTCGACTTACGGGACGCCTCAACTACATTGAGGACCTCGTCGGAAAGACCCAAGGCCTGGAACTCTAGCCGCTCAGGAACCAGGCCGTCAGGTCAGGGATTGAAGGTCCGGATGGAACACCTTCCCTGATTGACTGAGAGCAGGTCCGGGCGAGCTGGAAGCTGCCAGGAGTCCTGGAGCTGAGACTGAGGAGATCTGGTACCGGAACTGGGCGAGGCCAGTCTGGGGCTATCAGAATCACCTGCGCCTTGTCCCTCCTCGCTTGAGAAGCACCTTGTGGATCAAGGGAAATGGGGAAAGGCGAAGAGGCCCGGGGTCCATTGCCTCGAGAAGGCATCCCCTGCAGCGAGCCCCGCTGAGGGGGGGGCATGGAACAGACTCAGCCTCTGCCTCCTGGAGGCAAACAGGTCCACCTGAGGTGTGCCCCAAAGGGAGAACAGATGCTGTACACACCGGCAGAGAGACCACTCGTGGGATGCAGCCCCTATCCGCTCAGGGCATCGGCCAGGGTGTTGGAGCTCCTGCCACGTGAATGGCTAGGAGATCCGCCTCCAGGCTGCGACGAGTGACCAAATGCGAGAGCTTCCTTGCATAGAAGCATGGAGCGTGCCCCGCCCGGGCGGTTTAGATAGTACATGGTCGTGGTATTGTCCGCCTGGACTCGGACCACTTGACCCGGAGGAACGGAGCAAAGGCGGTGAGAGCTAGGGCGGACCGCTCGGAGCTCCAGCAGGTTGATGTGGCATCGGGACTCCCCGCGGGACCAGAGGCCATGAGCCCGTGTTCCCCAGATGGGCACCCCAACCCATCAGAGAGGCATCGGTCGATAGAGACCGATCGGCTCGGGCAGACGAGCGGATGCCCTCCTGCAAATGATCTGGAGCGGTCCACCACTGGAGAGCTGCCCACATCCCCTGTGTCACCAACACAAGCTGGTCCAAGGGATCGCAGTTGTAGGACCACTGGCTGGCCAGTCCCCACTGAAGGGACGCATGTTCCAGCGGGCCCAACGGACCACGCTGGTGCAGGCCGCCATGAGACCCAGGAGGCGAGGAAGTCCCGGGGAAGCATTGCCCAACCAGAAATGATCGGGCAAAGGAGGAAAGAACCTCGGCCCTGTCCGCGGAGCCGCGCTCTGGCTCGAAGAGAGTCGAGCTGCGCCCGATGAATAGAATCACCTGCTTGGCTCGAGTTCGACTTGGCCTCGTTGATAAGGAGGCCCAGTTGAGAGCAGACCTGGAGGGCCAGATCTCTGGACCACTCCGCCTCCTTCCTGGAGGGAGCTGCTATCAGCCAGTCGTCCAGGTAAGGGTACACCCGGACCCCTCGGCGCCGCAGGAATGCTGTCACCACTGCCATGCATTTGGTGAAGACCCTGGGGCTGGAGACAAGCCGAAGGCATGGCTTGAACTCGAAGAGGGATCCTTCCGCCGGAAGCGAAGGAATCTCTGGTGAGACGGACGGATAGGGACGGAAAACGCGCCTGCAAGTCCAGAGAGCAGAACCACAGCTGCTGCTCCATGATGGTATTATCTGAGCTAGAGTGACCATCCTGAAGGTTCAGACCTTAGGAACTTGTTTAGGTCGTGAGTGTGAATGGGGCGCCAGCCCCGTCGTTCGGAACCAGGAAGTACCTGGACACAAACCCTGGGTCTGAAGGAGGGTCCACCACCTCTCTTACCACCTCCTTCTGGAGGAGGAGCGATGTCGGCTCGGCAGGCCGCCAGTGAGGCTGGGGATCCCGAAGCCCCGAGGCGGGCTCTGAAGGTGGTGCCTGCTCGAATTCCAGAGCAGGCCTCTTCCACCACCTCCAAGACCCACCTGTCCGTGGTAACAGCGGACCAGGCGGAACTGAAGTGCGGCGAGCTGCCCTCACGGGGACCCAGGGTAAGGTAGACGGGAATGGGGGCGGCACCCCTCAGCCTGTCACTGGGCAGGCTTGGAGGAGGGACCGCCGAGGGACCTCCTGGGCCCTTCCTCCCTGCCTCCCTGTTAGAGGTAGCCGCGGTGGTTTGGGATGCCAGGTCGAGCCTGCTGGCCCCTGACGTTGTTGGGTCGGCTACTGGGGCACAGAAGGACGAAAGGGCTTAGGCTGTGGTTTGCGGCCTTTGTCCCTTCTGAGCGGAAGAGACCGAGTCCAAGGTGGTATTGACTTCTCGATCCTCTGCAGGTGACCTTCCACCCAGGGTCAAGAGGCAGTCCCCAAAAGGGAACATCCGGCCAACTTGTGCTGGGTATCCGAAGTAAAGGTGGATATCCTCAGCCAAGCCCGCCACGCATAGCCACTGCGGCCGCCACCGATCTGGCACATGAGTCCCTATATCCAAAGCAGTCTGAGCTGCTGTTTGCCACTGCCCTGCCCTGGTCCACACCTGCTAACCGTAGTCTGCAGATCGGTGGGAAGATGAGGGATGACCTCATCCAGGGAGCCCAACAGGGCATGAGAAAAATGTGCCATGAGGACGGCCGAACTGGCCTGACGAAGGCCGAGAGAGGACGCAGCGTAGACTTTTCGCCCGACATAGTCCAATTTCTTGGACCCTTGTCAGGAGGTTTGTCCACATCTGGCGCTGCCGGCGCGCCGGAAAACGCTGTCGGTAACCAACCCTCAGCAGAGGTGTTCAAAAACCGGACAAGGAACCGGTAGGGACCGCATACTTCCTGGCCATCCTGGCCGAAGGCGCAGGGCAGGAAGCAGGGCGCTGCCAAAGCTCCAGTGCCGGACCCACTATGGCCTCGGCCACCGGAAAGGCCTCCGTCGGAGAATCCCCTCGGTCCAGAATCTCCGTGAGGGGATACCTGGCCCATTTGGAAACGGGTTCGAGCTCCATCCCGGTAGACTCCGAGATGAGCCGAAGCAGTCCTAGAAGGACGACGGGCTATCGTCCATTGACTGACCTCCTGAAGACTCCAAGTCCAGTCGCTTGGAGAAAAAGGAGGAATCATCTTGACTCGGAAGAGTCCTCGAAGAGCTGCCTCTGGCCTGAGCCACCCTTCACCTGCCGAGGTCGGTCGGGAGTGAGGGTAACTGACAGCCGATGGGGTAGACCCTTAGCCGACCGAGAATCCTTGGTCGGAGCCCCAATTGGTGGCTGTGGAGGCGGAGGTTCCACCGGAATCGGTGGAGCAGCTGGTTTTGGCCGAACAACCGGCCTGGGTATAGGCTCCTCGGATAAGTCGAGGGGTTGTGTCGGCCGTTCCGGTGACAGCCACTTAATGGCCGGGGAAGGCGACGGGTCGGCTTATTCCCGGCCAGGAGGAGCTGTTGCAACATAAGGTCCTCGTACCGTCGACGTAATTTACGCCGAAGCCTCCCCTCATCCGAGGAGGAGGACGAGGACAGCGGGCACGCCATGCCAGATGCCGACCGAGACCGCCTATGACGGTGGGATCGGCTGGACCGCGAAGAGGTCCCGGGAGACCGAAGAGTCCCGGAATTTCCCGAGGACGGTGCGGGAGGTGTCGGGTGAACCAGCACTCCTTCGGCTCGGATGGTGCATCCGAGGGCTCCGGAACCGAGGCACAGGCGAGCCCACGGATCTCAACTCCTCCCGGGGAACGGGGGAGGAATCTCGGCTGCTAAAGGCGACAGCCCGTCCAATGGGTCGAGAAAATCTGCGACTTCGCCAGTGGGAGTCTCGGTCAACTGACCTGGCCGGGGACACCGTGAGGCCAGTGGCCGGCCGGCAGTCGACGCCGGCGGTCGGACGGCCCGGAGAGGGACCTTTCCCGCTCCCAAGAGCGTGCCGACGGAGGGACTTACCCTGTCCCTTTTGGACCGAGAATAAGGTCCAGCAGGCGCAGGCCCTTCTCCCTTAGTGGAGAGGGACAGACAAAGCTCCTTAAAAGAAGCCGTAGGAAGAACCCAGAGGCGGGATAAATGCGCGGCCGAGGAAGATCTGGCCCGCGCCGCCTCCTCTTGAGGCGACCATCCGCTCAGAGCTGATCCGCCGAAACCGGCCCGCCATCGCGGACACCGCCAACCGGGCCTCCTTGGACTTCACCGGAGGGAAACGCTTCTCGGGACGGCCCAGTTGCAATCGGGCAGCACGGTCTTCGAGGACGTAGGCTGAGAAAGATGAGCACAGGTCGCAAGCCTGCGGGTCGTGCTCAAGGCCTAAGCAGTAGACACACGTGGAGTGTGGATCCGTCCGAGACATCTTCTGCCCGCATGGGCATCTCCGAAATCCGGGAGTCGATTTGTCCATCGCAGCCGCGAGGGATAGAAGACTGAAGTCTTTTTCCCAAAATTTATTTTTAAATCCGCAAACGGAGAAATAGGAACCAGTCTCAAACGCAGAGCGTTAAGGAGGGAACCTGAGCTTCCAAGCGGTAAGAAAGATCTGGCGTCATGGGGCGGAGCCGAGAGTTATACCACCCGGGTGGGTGGGAGGAGCAAGCTTGAAGACCTTCCGGCAAGATTTAAAGCGGCAAGGATACCTGCCAATGAGTGTGGATGAACAACATATCCATGTCCCTAGAAAAATATTTTTTTGTTGCCGTTTTCTTTTCTTATAACTAAAGCATTTTATTATTAATTAGAAAATGGGCTTTTTATTTCCTGGCATCTGATTGGCCAGTACCCTTACCAAGGGGGTACATTAACTTACAATAGATGCCCAGGAAATAAAAAGAACTAGCACAAGGTGCCACTTCACTCATCCAGATATTCTTGGGCTCACCTTGCTTCCTCATTGGCCCAAAACACCGCAGTGAATTCAAAATCGTCGCCACTGTTTCTCTCACTTAGCGAGAGACACCATCTACCCTATGCTCAGTAGTTCACTGCCAGCCACATGCCAAAACAGTCATCACTTCATCCTCCAATGGGCTCATTTATTGCCACACTTACTTTCTCTCTATTTTTCTTTTCCAGCACTGCAATGTCCCATACTTGCTGCTGCCATGCAAGCCGATTCACCTCGTTCAGCGAGACAGTGAGGCAAAGCCAGCCCCCCCCATTCAGTCCTCGTAGTGCAAAGTATTCAAGCAGTATACTTAAAAAGGAAGAAATACTTTTTTTTTTTTTTACTTGTTTTGCTGAGCTAGACCCAACACACTGCCATTATTCAAGCCCTGCAAACCACTGCCCGCTCTCACAAGTGACACCAACCGGTAGTGCAGATCAATGTCCAGGACTGAAAATTCCCACTCCTGTCCCTGCCCCAACCACACTAACATGACTAACAATACCGACAAAGAAAACAAACATTAATAAAGTGCGCAATGAGAAACAACTACATCCATTCGTGTTTTTATATTTTTAAAAAAGTATGCTGCGTCTCAACTCCCAGTCTCCATTCTCCCAATCCCACTTTCACTACCTCGTGATCCAACTTCCAACCGTTCCCTCACTCTCAAAGCTGCCACATGTACTCAGAGGACAAAAGCTTAGCTGACACTAAACCACAAATTGCGGCTCTTTCTTTTCACTGTACCTCACTTTTTATGTCTCCGTGGACACTCCAGTCACTTCTCTTTCATTTTAAACTGAAGACATCCCTACTTCACCCTAACGGTTGCATTGTGCACAACCTCACAGGTTCTCCCAAACAGCCTGACCTAATTGTTGCTCCGTCTCCTGTCAAACTAGGTGAATCAACAGCGAAGATGTTCGGAGTGGCACTGGCAGGCAGGTCTGAAAATATCAAACAGTGCTGTGCTCTGTACTAGTAGGGACTACTTTACCCCCAAAACACAAAAAAAAAAGCTTTTTTTTTTTTTTTAAACTTATTTATTGATTTGATTTAATTTTTTTACAGAAAAGACATGAAGCCCATTTTCTAAGCGCAATAATACCCTCCAGGGTGGGCGGTATGGGCAATACTGGACCTTCCAGGGGCTATAAGGCCCCCATCATATTACGCCCCTGGGTGGTCCAGTACGTCTATCACCTCCACCCTTGCCTGGTATCATTGCTTGTTTACAGGTCAAAGGTCGCCAAGCATAGCTGTTTTCAGGAACTGTCCCATGAGATACTGTTGCATATGTTTCATAGTTTAAACAGGATAACACACACACCACAAATTCTTCTACAACATTCATGTACAATTACAAATGGTAAAAAAGCCATAATGACACTGCCAAAAACAAAGAACTTGATTTTTGGACTTTTGTTAAAATGGGCTAAATTGTTTATCACATTTAAAAAAAAAGTCAAGTCCCTGCTGATTAACTTACAAGAGCAGGTTCCTCTGTGCCCTGCCACAACTACCGCGCCTGCACACCCTCCAACTAGCAGACTACGTATTGCCACCCTTAATGTCTGTAGCCTTCTTAAAAAGTGGGACTCCTTCCAGGGCTGGGTCCACCAGCACCAGCCCCAGCCAGATATCATTGCGCTTAGTGAAACCTGGCTCTCTCCATCCACCCCAGACTCGGCGCTAAATCTCATAGTGTACAACCTTTATCGGGCAGACCGAAAGGGAAAACGTAGGGGGGGCTGCGCCGTTTACACTAAAGAGTTCCTACGAGGACAACTTCTTCCCACCCCCCAGCTACAACCTAGCACACAGGCCATCACTATAAAAATCACACTGGGAACCTCCAAATCCCCACCCCCCCCCATCACCACCGTCTACATCCCTCCCAGAGAGCAGAAGGTGGCCTTCCACTCTGTTCTGTCCTGCCTGACCACTCTTCCGCCACAAGCTGAGAAAATCATACTAGGAGACTTTAATATTAACTGGCTTGACAAAACTGCCGCTTTCATTAAGTAGGCTGCGCTACTGCCCAAGACCTTACATGAAGTCATCACATCCCCTACAGACTGAACCAGCACACTGGGTCCTCCTCCCTGCTGGACCTGGTATTGCGCAACCCGCCCACTAAAATCAGCTGTACTACTGTACTCCCAAACGCCCTTAGCGACCACCCCCCTGTACTCTGCTCCTGGACATGCAAATCACCCAAAGCACCACCCAGATTAATCTATCAGCGCAAACTTGGCTCAGACAAACTTGCGCAACTCAAAATGTATTTTAGGACTATGGACTGGTCCTTCGTCATGAACACCCCCCATACCGACCGAGCCCTTGACCTCTTCATCCTTGCCTTCAACACCATCTTTGATATATTTGCCCCAGTCACCAAAAGGGTGGCCAAAGGGAACCCGGCGCCGTGGATCTCTGAACATCTCCTGGACCTCATGCTGGCCACAGACTCACTATGGCACCTCTTCAATGAGACTGGCCTGCCAGCTGACAGGCAGAACTATAGAGAGGCTCGGAACAAATGTACTTGGTCCCTGCGCAAAGCTAAAGCAGAGTACTACAAGATCTCCCTTACCGACTCACGGGGCTCAGGACGAAAGTTCTGGGACAATATTAAAGACCTGTGTGGAAAAGCTCCCAACACCACCCCTAGTCAGATTAGGGTTGATGGGTGCCTTACCTCTGAGCCAGCCCAAATGGCCGATGCCTTCAATGATGCATTCTCTAACCTCAGCTTGGTTCTCCCCCCAAACTTCTTTGATCCTCCTCCGGACACCCCCCAACAACCCCACCCTTTCGCCTGCGCAGCATCTCACCTAAGGGCGCAGAGCCTTATCTCAGAAGGGCACTAAGTCACTCTTGGTACAGCAGTGACACCTTAGACCTGAAACTCCTTCGTCTCTCTCTCCCTGAGGTGATCAACCCCCTCACCCACATACTAAACAGCTCCTTATGCCTAGGGAAGTTCCCCTCCCGCTGGAAATCTGCCCATATCACTCCGATATTTAAAACCGGGGACCATGTCCTCACTAACAACTACCAACCTATCTCCATTCTCCCACCCCTATCCAAGGCCCTTGACAGGATAGTCTCAGACCACCTAATGGACCACCTAAACAAATACAACCCGATTAGTATGCACCAACATGGCTTCCGGAAGGGGCATAGTACCACCACTGCCCTCCTGGAACTCACCTCTCATTTTCACTCTGCTTTAGACAGAGGTCAAATCTCAGGGGCTGTCTTTATCGATCTCACTAAGGCATTTGACACAGTGAACCATCCGCTCCTGCTATCCGGACTGACCAGCACTGGATTCTCTCAGGATGCCCTTGGCTGGTTCTCGGACTACCTGTCTAACCGCTCACAGCAGGTCAAAATTGGAGACACCATATCTAGTAGGTTTCCTGTCCTCTCTGGTGTCCCGCAAGGGTCTGTCCTTGGACCATTACTGTTCAGCCTCTTTCTTAACTCCCTCCCCAGTACCTGCTCCGGGAACCCTCCTCTCTATGCAGACGATGCCATACTCTATTCCTCCAACACAGACCCAATGCAACTCCACGTCTCCCTCCAGTCCTCCTTTTGTTCCGCAGAAAAATGGCTCACCTCTCATCGGCTTATCCTGAACTATTGCAAGACTAAAGTTATGCACTTTTCCCACCCGCTCAATACTAGAAAGGAACTATGCCCTCAAGTACTAACTGCCAATCAGACCCCTCTGGAGCAAGTGGACTCCTTCAGATACCTAGGCTTAACACTCGACCCTGCACTCACCTTCCACCAACATATCCACCTCCTATCTACTGCCCTCAATGTGCGGCTAGCGCTCCTGTATCGCCTCAAACATTGCTTTACCCCCAAATGCTTTGAGGCTTGCTGTCTCCTCCTCTGTCCTCTCCCTGCTAGATTATGGCCTAGTCATCTACGGGGCGGCAAACTCATCGGCCCTCAGCAGACTAAGTATCTCCCTAAATAAAGCCTGTCACCTCACCTTGGGCTGTGACTGTCTAACTCACACATGCTCTCTATATAACGATACCAACTGGCTGAACCTTGACAACAGGATTAAGTTCCACACCTGTCTCGTGGCAAAAAAAATAGCTCTAGGCCTCTGCCCAATAGGACTCACACCACTAATAAGACCGGCCCTGACACTCAAGCACACTCGTAGCTTTGGTAAGCAACTCCTCTCTGTCCCTCACTGCCGTACTTCCCAATACCAAAGCTCCTTCAGCTACAGAGCCCCTTCCTGGATGAATGGTCTGCCCACACCACTTACTAAAGAGAGCAGACTCAGCCCGTTCAAAACCGCCCTCAGAGACCTACTACAGTCCTCGAATCACTGTGATTGCCACTGAAATACCTTACACTATTCTGACCGGCATAGGCGGTGGCCGGATTCCCCTCACTCTCTGCCTCAACCCGGGTCCCTTAGCCTAGTTCTACACATGTTGGCAATTTGTTTTGTGTGTTTGCACTAACTTTTCCCTAGTTATTTTTTCTTACACTGTTAGCCTCACAACTGCTACTGTAACTACCTGACTATGTACTGCTATGTAACCTGCCTTTCTCTGTTTGTAATACTTGTGACGTGGAACCTTTGTAAAGGGGTCTCTGACTCAAAGGTATTTCCGAATCTACAATAAATAAATAAATAAATAAATAAATCTAAGCTTCTTAGTACAATCCCATTTTTTTTTTAATCATTTGTGCCCTCACTGTCATGGCCCCCTTCACCTGAGTCAGATCCAGCCTCCACCCCCCATGTCCTCAGCCACTTACCTCCTATTCCTCACCTTTAACCCCACAGGTTTAGTAGGCTCCCCCCAATGGTACGGTCTGTCCCTGCCACATCCATCCTCCTCCTGAGTGCAGAGACAGGAGCTTCAGGGTAGAACGGGAACCAGGCAGTGGCAGGGGTCAGACCTAGAGTGTGTGCGCCTGGGATCACACTGAACAAGGCAGGGCTTTTCCTTTGTTCTGGTCCACTACAAAGAGTTTGGGGGGGGGGGAGAAATTAGGAGGGGGCACATCAAATGATGTCAATCCCATGTCCAGCAAGAGCCTACTAAGCTCCTCCCTCTCCCAATAGCTATCTCTCCCCCTTGACCTGCCTCAAGCAGTATAAACTAAAAATGCCCTTGGAAGTCCGTCCTCTCTCCTCCAGGTCCCGCCACAGGTAGCAAGTCATGGCTGGCATGAAGGTGGAAGAGTCTGGGACAGGAGTAGAAGACCCAGGGACTGTAGTGGGGATAAGTGGCATTCCGTGGAAGGCAGTACCACCCTTGACCTTGGGGAAACATTTGGGAAAAACAGAAAGCATTAAAAGAAAATACTATTACAGAGGAGGTACTACAGAACACAGCCAAAGGCAGACATTACTCAACAGAGCTCCTAACTGTAACACGCCCCCCCATTGGGGGGGGCTTACCTGCAATGCACCGTTGGGTGTGCTCCTGCTGTCTCCCGGCATCCGTTCCGTTCCTCTGCGGCTCCTTTTGCCATTTCTCCTTGTCCCTAAGTGTTCCCCGTTTAAATGAGCCCGCGGGGCTCGCAAACCCAAGTGTCCAGCTGGTCCACGTTTGGGGTCACAGCAGCAGGGGATTCGAGCAGCATCCAAGCTGAAAAACAGGATCAGCCTGCAAGCTGGCTGGAAGGACCAGAGAAAGACAGAGTCTTGCATGTAAATGTGCTTAGTTTGCTGAAGTGCTTGCGCGGCCGACCAGTTCGTGACATCCTGTGTGCATGTTTCAGACAGTGTTTGAATTGCTCCTGCATCATGAAGACCAGCATTTCGACAAGGACCACAAGGGAATTTTCCCCCTGCATCACCAAGCCATCTGCACCAGGCCTCATTTCATCGGATGATCCTTCGGTCTGGGTAGTGCGAGTACAAACAGGGTAGTTCCCTGCAACAAAGCTGCAATCATTTGTGTGTACCATCTAATTTGCTTGTTTGGATTTTATTACTACAAACTGATTACAAATATTTGGGTTTGAGTGCATGCAAGTTGTTTTCTTTTCTAAGGGCCCCAACGATCAGCTGCAACGCCGGCCTACCCTGGGCAACGCTTCTGGCTAGTCTGTTCTACAATTGGGTACCCAGAGTTGTGGGACTGTGTCAAAGGGACTCACTGTGCACGCTTGTTCAGCCTGAGCTAATCAGATCTGCTAATCAACCACTAGATCTTTGCCCCACCCTTGTTCACATCCCCTTGAATAAATCAGACTGTTTGTTTACATTTAACCCTGGCTAGTGTGTACCTTCTTGGTGGGGATACGGTACTGTTATTGTATTGTTGCATCATTGGTCTTATTTTACAGGGGGTCTCCAGGGCAGTTGCAAAGGATCCAGCCCTGGTGGTAAGTGCAAGGGGTGTGAGCAAGTCATTATTCCAATATGGTCCTTGTGAATGTTTTATTGCTATACTGTTCAGGCCACTAGAGGGGTTGTTTTGGGGAGTTATAGCATCCCGGAGGGCTGTACCAACAGCAGCTACGCTACCCTAAGACCATACCTCCAGGTGGAGGCACCCATTCACCGAACTCAGGCCCCTCAACCTGTGCTAGTCACACAGGCAGGGTAGTAGCCCACAGGATAGCGCCACCAAGGGGTTACATAATGAAGATAAACATCAAGTTATTTAGGGATTCGGGGATCTGTTTTGGGACCAGTACTCCTCAGTATGTTCATTAACGACATTGGTGAGGGTGTCCGGGACAGGCAGTGTTCTCTCTACAGATACAGCACTGGCCCTAGCTTCCCGAGAGCCCTGTGTGAACCTCCTTGCTGGGGACCCTATATAAGAAGTTGTGAAGCCCCCAAGGAACATCTTCACTCCTACCATGGCCTCCCTTTATCTTCACTTTCAGCTATTTTGTGTCATTTTTGCACTCTATTTGAATTAGAAAATAGAGGACCAGGAAGAAAGGAGGACAACTGATCAGCTGAGGCTCTTTGCGGGCCCTTCTGCTCTTGGGGACCTGTGCGAATGCACAGTTCCTAACATGCCAAGGACACCTCCGCAGATAACACTAAGCTCTGTAGGAGGATAGATATTGGTGTGGGAATCGGGGAAATGTAGAGTGACATACAAAAGCCAGAAGGGGTGGTCTAAGGTTTGAAATTCAATGTCAAAACATACATGGTAATGCACCTAGGGAATAAGAACCAAAAGACAGAGTACTGGATGGGTGTGGTAAGACTTAGCGCTATGGCTAAGGAACGGGACCTTGGAGTTATCATTAGTGACTCCCTCAAACAACACAGCCCGTGCAACAAGGCATACAGCAAAGCAAGTAGATGTATTTGAAGGGGTACTGATAGAGAAGAAGTAATACTTCCCCTATACAGATCCTTAGTGAGGCCACACCTAGAGTACTGCAGACAAAAGAAAGTGATTTTGGGTGATCGCTAATGTTGTATAAAGTGTTTACCTTTTTCAGTTTCACCGGATAACTGTTTAGATATATATTTGTGTGTTCCCCATGCATTGCATTTTTGTTTTTGTTTTTTTTTTACACTGGACTATTTTGAATATTGTGATACTTTTTTAATGACGTAATCCATGTCATCATCATGTTTGATATTTAAACAGCATCGCAGTCTCTAGAACTCCGCCCCCGACAAAGCCTTTACAGGCGAAGCGCTGAGGTAGTAGTTCCAAGGCGACTACCCGTTTTGAAGAGACATTTGCCTGTTACTTAATAAATTCACTGAATTTGCAATAGCCTGCTTCAAGCCTTCTTGTCTCCTCTCTTAGTGTGACTTCAGAGTGCAAATCGCTTTTTTGTTTTATGTGTCAGTCTGGCGGTTAGCCGCTCCTGATTTTGCACACACACGCACACACACCGTGTCTACTTGAGCACGGTTGATTTTGTTTGTGGTCCACATAGTGGACTTCCTTGGGGATGGGGGGGAAGGTGGGAGAAGGATGCCATCTCTCTGCCATAGAAGGCAAAGCTATGAGGGTAACTTAAGTTGCTGTGGACCGAGGGGTCGAAGGATCCAGGCCAGAACGAGGTACTGTATATCCCTGGGATCACAGTATATATCTGGAAAGACGCAGGTGGCTGGGGATTAAAAAAGTCTATATGAAAACATGAAATAATTCTACCCTATTTTCTGGAACTTTTGAGCTCACTTTGCTTACTGACTTATCCCACTTGGACCGATTTGTCCCAGTTACAATACGGGGAACTCAATTACAAAAAAAAAAAAGACAACAGAAACTGAAGGATAATGAGGACAGCAGGCGGCAGCTGCTGTGGAGGGGAAAAAGCAGCCCACACTGCCCAGCCCTATAGTCCCACAGTCCACACTACAAGATGTCCTTCATGCGATGAAGCACATGGGTAGAAGGCTGACTGATGTGGACCAGAAAGTGGTCGATTTTCAGACTAGGTAGATGGTCTGTAAAGCCCAGACAAGTTCGCCGATGGCCTAGCCAAAGAAGGCATCAGTATAGGCATGTAAACATCTGTTACTATCAACAGGACTAATCAAAGAAAATAAAAATACTGAGATACCTACTCGAGAACCTAGAAACACAGGCTCAGGCAGCTTACCTGTAACTTGTAGGTCTGCCACAGTTGATCAAAAGAGAGGCCTCTGTTCATAAATGACTGAGGAGACAGTTATGACTTCACTCCACCCTGCACCAACCACCCCAAGGACCTATAGAGTGACACCCTGCAAAGCTCAAGTTGGTCCGAAGAATGTGTATACATTTTTGGTGAAGAAAACTGGAATCCATGAATGGGATAGGATTCTGGAAGTCGCAAGGCAGAGGGGGATGATGATTACTGACATCAAACTCCTTGTGCATCTTCCCGGACCTTAGTTTTGCCAACCAGTCCAAGAGTAAAGCATTCAATGATGTGAGGAGCGCCCTGTGGGAGTTCAGTGTCTTCCACAGCTTAAAAGTAACTTACTCTGTGCATGGGTATGTTTGGAGACCCAAAGGAAGTTAGTGACCATATGCAAACAATAAAGAAAGATTTGTGGTCAACAGAAATGGTGTCAGAAGTGGAAACAGATTGACTGAAGGATTTGCTCATTCAATCTGTAGCACGTTCAAGTGTAGATTGTGAGCAGGGGATAAATGTGGGTTATGTGACTGACAAACTTTAATCCAAGACTGGTGTTAGAAACTGGAGTGTTTCTGCATCTGTGAATATGTTTTGAGACTTTTTCGTGCTATAGCATGAATGATGGTACTGACTGCATGGCCACACTTTCTTTCCTGAACCCTCTACCCCACCCCGGCCTTTCAGTGAAGCTGAAGAATGGCCATGAGGTTTTATTTGGGCTTCTGCAGAATAATAAGAGAAACTTCTTGGTTTTTGGGAGTAAGTGAGAATATACTAAACCTTTTTTTAGACGTGGAATAAGCTGTTAAAGTGAAACTGAATATTTTGCGTTTTTCTGTTAAAGGAAAAAGTACAGTTACATAAGAACTTACCATAAAAGTAGATTTTTTTTGTTGTTTTTTTTTTTTTTTTAAGTTAGTACTTTTTACCTTGTGGCTCTCGGTCTGCATCTTCACGTCCCTGCATCCGCCTGCCACCGTCTGGCTCTGTCCCGGCCCCATTGAGGCCCCCTCACCATCTATCCCTGTGGCGGGGCGGCAGGGAGTCCTTTCCTTACTCCCCACAGACAAAGGGCCCAGTATTTGGGTGGTGGTGCCCCCAAGACCAGCCAGCTCCTCAGACGGCCATCAAGCCACCACAACTGAGCGCCACACTTTCCCTTTTTATTTTTCTCTGATGTGGGCTGGGGCGTACAATGACGCGAATGGAAGCGGGCATGCATGTGTCCACATGCACTCCTTCCCAGTGTCATGCGCCAAGCTCACCCCTGTCTTACAGTGCCAGCGCACCGCCCTCCGGTTTCCACCAGAGGTCACTGGAGCACCGACGACTGGGAACCCCCCCTCCCTGGAAAGGGAGAGCAGTCTATGGATGCTCAATCCCTCTCCTTCCCTGCCGACCCCTGGCGACCAGAGTCCAGCACCTCAACCCTCAGCGCCACCGAGCCGGCCATAACAGTAGATCCTCAAGAGAATCTCTTGCAACAGGACACACATGAACTACAGACGCCAGGCACTAGGACCACATAGAAACTTTCTAGCTAGCAGTCTAGTAGGGAACACCCACCACAGTGCTGGCCAGTGATGTCCCTCCCATGTAAAATTGGGCGTCCCCGCGCCCTCCTCAGTTCCCCTCACCAGAGACCATATACAGAGGATCTCCGCTTGGGGAACAGAGGGAGAGCCAGAGTTTCCCGCCACTAAATAAGATGAAACAGAAGGTGAACTGTCCTTGGGGGGAGAAACAGGGATAGAGAGAGGCTCCAAGGCCAAGGGGGGGAGGGGAAAGAGAGGGTGGGACAGCATGGCCAGATGCAAGACGTTCTCTCAAAGATCTACTGTTATGGTAAGTTCTTACATAACTATAACTACCTTCACAGGCTATCTCTTGTATCAGGCCACACCTATGGAAAGAGTCCCAAGCAGTACTGACAGAGAGACAGTCTGAGTGGCTGGAGGCTATAGGCCTAAGATTTAGGCCCTGAAGCACAGCCACGATTTAGGCCCTGAAGCACAGCCAGGCCGAAGCATGCCCTTCTCCTAGAGGCAATGTCCAGACTGTAGTGTTTAGTGAAAGTGTATACAGTACTCCAAGTGGCAGTAGCACAGATTTCAATGGCTGACACGTTCCTGAAACAAGCAATGGAAATGGCAATACCTCTAGTGAAGCGGCCACGCACCACCTCAGAAAGTTCCTTACCATACTTCCTAGAACATAAAATAATGCAGTTGGCCAACCATTTGGACAAACAGCCTAGAAACTGGTATGCCCTCCTTCCCAGGGGCGCAAGAAACAAACAACTGCAAGGCCTTCCTGCAGTCCTTAGTACGACAAACTAATATCTAAGTATTCAATGTACATCTTAAGTATGGAGCAATGCTTCCCCTGGATTGGCATGCAAATCAAAATAGACAGGCAGGTGAATGGTTTGATTCAGGGTAAATTCAGACACCACCTTGGGTAAAAATTTAGGGTTAGTATGCAATGACACTCTGTCTCTGTGGAAAACTAAATACTGTAAGGAGACTCACACATCAGGGCCTGAAACTCAGATATCTTTCGAGCAGAGGAAACCAGCAACTACAAATAATTTTCACAACAGAAAGTGAAGCTCGCAACTTGCGGCTGTCTTAAAAGGAGCCAAAGTAAGGTTCTCCAACACAAAATTTAAGTCCCAAGGCAGGACTGCATTATGGATAGGAGTCTTCAAATGGAGAATGCCCCCTCAAAAATGTACGGGACACCTCCAGCTGTGCCACTACGTAGCCAGCAACGGGCACATGAAAGGCTCTACTAGCAGCCAGGTGCACTTTATTGGAGGAGTATTGCAGACCAGAATCTGAGAGGGACAGCAAATACTCCACAATCTCGTTCACTGGACAAGTAAAAGGATCCAGTTGATGGGAAGCCACCCACAGAGCAAAGCGTTTCCACTTCATGGAATAAGTGGCCCTGGTAAAAGGCTTTCTAGCAGCCACCAAGAAATCAGACACCTTTTGAGATACCCCTGAACCTAGCCATGGTTATGTCTTCAGGAGCCAGGCATGTAGGTGCAGAGACTTCAATCAATCAATTTTTTATTTATAAAAAGGTGCCTTTCCAAAACCAAGGCGCCCGTACAATAAAATAAAATAAATAAAATAAAATTACATACATTATATAAATTCTAATAAATATGAAACCACATAAAAACACTTCAGTTACCAAAAGCCAGATCAACAAGATAAGTTTTTAATGCAGTTTTAAAACTCTGGACGATCAGGCAATCTCGTACCCGATGAGGTAGAGAGTTCCACAGGGACCGAGCAGCAAAACTGAATGCTCTTGCTCCCGATGTCTGCAAACATACCCTGGGAACCTCTAGCAATCCCTCATCGGTGGATCGGAGAGGACGGGAGGGACAGTACGGGGCAAAGGAGATTTTTCAGGTAGCTCGGTCCCTGGTCGTGTAGGGCCTTATAGGTTAACAAAGCAACCTTAAAGGTGATCCGCCACTTAATCGGGAGCCAGTGCAGACTGCGGAGCACAGGCATAATATGACTGGCTCTTGAAGCACCAGTCAACAGCCTGGCAGCCGCGTTCTGCACCAGCTGCAAGCGGCGGATATCAACCCCCAACAGCCCTAGGTAAAGGGCATTGCAGTAGTCAAGGCGGAAGGTAACGAAGGTGTGAACCAATGTTAACTTGAGGTCCGGATGGACCAGGGTGCCCTTCTCCTGTGAAAGCAAGCCTCTGAACAGAGGCAGGGGCACTGGGAGTTCCACTGCCAATTGCTGCAGTTAGGGGAACCATATCAGACGAGGCCAGAATGGGGCGACAAGGATCATGGTCACTCCCTTGCTTGAGCAGCACCCTCTAAATTAGTTGAAAGAGAGGAAAAGTGTAAAGGAATCTCCTCTTCCAGGAGAGGGACGAGTCTCGCCAGAAAAATTCCAGGCCTGGGAGCGACAGAGCAGAAATGCGGCAGTTTTGCATTGAGTGGGGACTCTGCAAGATCCAACTCTGGATGGCCTACCTGTTGAACGGGTCTTCTACCACCGAGGTCTGCAGCTCCCACTCGTGCATGCTGGATTGTGACCTGCTTAGCCAGTCCACATGACATTTTGGACACCTAGAACATGGACGGACAATCGTCCTAGAACATGTTATAGAGCCCAATATCAAACCCTCATTGAAGCCGGCCCGGTGGTGTAGAGGGCTGAGGCGCGGGCGCCTAACCTCAAACCACGCCGGCAACCTGGGTTCGGGAACGGACTCTGGTCGGTAGGGGATGGGAGAGGATTAAGCATCCTAAGGACTGCTCTCTTCCCCGAGGGTGTGGGTTAGGGCTATGCTCGGCTTGTAGCAGTCCTCGGGGAGACCGGGGCATTACAAGAAGCTGCACGACAGGGGAAAAACAGAAAAGTGGAAAATGGCACCCCGAAAGCAACCGGATGATGCCGCCTGGATCCCTCGGCCCATGGAACCCCTCAAGAGCCAGGGGAATCCCGATCCCAGCAGCATCAGGGCCGAGAGCAAGAATGCCTGAAGGCAATTTCCCCAGAGGAGGGGGGCCGGCCTGACGAAGGGGATACAGCCGGGCTACTCCTGATCGGCTGCGATCTGGGATCAGGGAGGAAGCTGGCATCGGGGTGGGTTCGGAAAGGAGTAAAAAGCGGGGGTAGTCCTTGGCAGAAGGCCTGAAGGAGAGGCCGGTCGGATGCAGGGGCGATAAAAAAAAAAAAAAAACGCATTGCTTCCCTGCACAGGAGGTATGACTGGGTCCCTCCTTGCTTGTATTATGTAGTTGACTACACTGATGTCTGTCTGCACCAGCAGAGGTCCCAGGGACAGGTGGGCCTGGAAGGCCTACAGGCCATACAGAAGGTCCCTCATCTCTGGAACATTTATGTGGAGGGAACTCTCCACTGTGGTCCATGTCCTTTGGGTCTGGTGAGACTCTAGGAGGGCTCCCCAGTCCAGCCCTGAAGCATCCATGGTGAGAATCTGATGGGGAGAAGGGATGAGGAAAGGGACACCTCTGAGCAAATTGGTAGAGATCATCCACCACTGAATTACCTTCTTCACAGGTGATGTTACTAGTACTTTTTGGTCTAGATCATCAGTACGTTGATCCCATTGCACTTTTAGTGTTCACTGGGGGATCCACATGTGCAACTGTGCCAGGAGAACCGTGACAATGGCTGCCGCCATCAGTCCCAACAGTCTCAGAAATGTCCTGGCCATGACATACCTGTTGCTGTAAAGCTTCTAGGCCTATGTTATCAGACGCTCTACCCTGTCCTGAGGCAGGAAAGCTGAACCCCAAGTGATATCCAGTGTCGCACTTGTATACTGGAGGGGCTGACAAGAAGTCAAAACTGATCTGAAAAGGCCAACCGTGACCCCTAGTGCATGGAACAGTTGTCTGCTGCACACTAGGGTGTAAGACAGTTGCTCCCTGGACAGAGTTTTAAGCAACCAGTCGTCCAAATAGGGGAAGACAGTCCCTCCCTCCTGAGGGCTGCTGCGGCCACCGCCAAGCATTTGGTAAAGACCCATGATGCAGCAGATAAGCCAAAGCCAATGACATGAACTGATAGTGCTTCCCCTCAAACAGGAACTGAGGTATTTCCAGTGGGAGGGGTGCATAGATCTTTATGTGCAAGTATGCAACCTGCATGTCTATGGAGAATATCCAATCCCCCCTTATGCAGTACAGGAAGCAGTCCTTGAAGGGTCACCATCCTGAACTTTTTGTACCAGATGTAGAAGTTCAGGTTTCTCAAGTCCAGGATGGGCCAGAAAGAAGTGGGAATAGAACCCTTTGTTCCTCTGATCTGCAGGAACTGGCTCTATGGCCCTTTTCTACAGCAGCATGCGAGCCCCTCCAGTAGCACCAGAATGTGGTCTGGAGGATAACTGGAAGGAAATAGAAATTACATACCTACCGTAATTCTTGATCTTCTCTTGTATCTTCACCATTCATTACTGCTGGGTGTAAGCCGGAGGCGCGCACTTGCCACGGGAGTTTTTTTTTTTTCTCTCTCTTTGGAGGAAGGAGCCAGTGGCAATGGCACCGCCTTCGAGAGCAGCACACTGCGTGGTGTGCGAGGGGCAGCCATTGGGCGCCGTAGACTCCTCCTCCACCTCAATTCTGTAAGCCGGAGAGGCGAAATACATAGGGTTAAAAGAATAAGAGCGAGGCAAGAGAGCAGAGGGATAGATAAAGGAAAAGAAAAACTGAAAAAGGAATAAGCCTAAAAGAGGACAGGAAAGAGAAGAACCCTACCCTAAGGGACCACAGGGCCTGCTTCCTTGGGCAGCTCTGAAGGAGGAACAGATAAGGAAAAGGAAGAAAGAAGAAAAGGGTAGAAAAAGCGGTTGAGATATTGGAAGGAGGGAAAAAATACTACCACAAATCCCGAGTGAAATTGGCTTGAAGCTTATCAGCTCGGATCTTAGAGCAAGGAAGCAAGGATCCCTTCAGACAAAACTGGTTTGGATGGCTCAAATGAACCTTCTACACAGCCTGAAACGAGAGAGGCAGATTTCTCTACACCTCCCACTATCCCATTACCCATCACTCAGGCTGAGAGCTCACAGACTGCAAAGGCAAAATCTGTTCCGGAGAGGGAGAGCCCCCAACCAGGTAAAGGGAAAAAGACCCACTAGCACTCACATATACGTCAGTGCTGGGAGGGAGGGAAGGGGGGAGGTGAAGCCCCAAGAGAGGGCGACCTCCTGTTAAGGTGGGCAGAGACAGAGAAGGAGCTCCTTCTGACTCCCTGGAGAAGACAGGGGCCAATGGGCCGGACCACCAGCTCAAAATGTTAATTTCAAATTGGGCTAGAACAACAATGATTAGCCCCGGTCTGGCACCCTCGGGTACTCTAGGAACACCAGCCAAGTCCGAAGACTGAGGATAGAGGACTGTTTCAGAGACAAACCTCATGTCCGGGGATTGAGCTAATCTGGCCAAAAGAAAAGCCCCTGAAGGCAAAACCTTCCAGGAAATCAGAAAGAGTTTCCTTAGATGAACAGGACGAGGTTTCGCCAGTTTTCCACCTTATCCGAACCCTTCGTCATGTTTTTTCTGGTCGCAAGGAACCAGAGGATTCTGTCCCCCGAATGAGGAGGGCGAGCAGGGTGGGGGAAAACACCCAAGAAAAGAGGCCCATGATGGGAAGGTGGAAGGGATTCAGTAATGAATGGTGAAGATACAAGAGAAGATCAAGAATTATGGTAGGTACTTAATTTCCATATCTTCCCGTGTCAATCTTCACCATTCATTACTGCTGGGTGAGTACCAAGCCCCCAAAAGGGGGCCTGAATTATTGGCCCTGAGGGAGCAGATCCCTCAGCCTCCTACTGGTGGAAAGCAGGAGGGGGAGACCCTTACCAATAGACTGGTGCAGCCTAAGGTTGTTGTGGGCAAGGGAGTGTCCCCATGACCGGGGGGAGAGAAGGAAAATGCCCCTGAAGCATCCTCCTTGCCCTGCGGGAGAACAGGCAGGTCCCCCGGAAAGCGGAGGACGTCACCCTATGCTGGGCAATGGGTGACAGTCTGGACAGACGAACCCATGCCATCCGCCATATGCAGATCGCTGTCCCTGCCAGTCTAGAAGCCACCTCACTGGTATCGTAAGATGCCCTTGCCTGGTGCCTTGCGAGCTACAGACCCTGTGCAGAGAGGGCAATGGCTTCTCTAGACTGCACCACATCAGGCATAGACACCAGAACCTGCACTAGCATCAACCACAGATGCCTATTGTAGGCAGTGTGGTGTGCTTGATGTGAACCTATGCACATCAACACGACTTGAAAAGAAGACTCTTCGTCCCCACTGATCAAATTCAGCAGAATCCCGGATCCGGGGGTCTGTCGTGTGCCAGGAGCTGAGGCCCGGAGAGAGTATTTAGGGACATCAGGCCCAAAGGCGGGCGAGGTAGAAAACCTAGAGACTCATGGGGGGCACAATACCATCTCTTGCAGTCTGCCGGCGTTGGAGAAGGGGCGGCTGGTGACTGCCAAGTGCGGATAGACGCCTCCTGGAAGGGGATATGGCCAGGAAGGCTCCACGAGGTGGCAAGTGCTGAATTCACTGAGGAATGCACGCATCTGTCGCTCGGTATTGTCGCTGTGGATGAAGGAGATACGAAGCTCTGAAACCAGTCTTGAGAGGAATCGCTGATATTTAGTGAACTCAGCGGAGGACTGGTGCACAGAAGGTTCCTCTTCCTCAGGAGGAGAGGAAGACGAGGAGGAAGTGGAGCTCAAATGCTCACAGGATTCCTGTGGTGGGGGACAGGCGGAAGACCTGTTCGTCCATTGCCCTAACGTATGAGGAGAAGGCCCGCCACAGTAGCTCAGAACGTCTCCCAAGTTAAGGGCCCCATAGGACCCACATGGCCCAGGAAAGAGTGGGGTGCCTGCAGAGGGATGGGCGAAGGGCACCTAAGAGCATGTGCCTGGCCTCTACCAGGGCTCTAAGATCTAGGGAATGAAGCCCACCAAGACTGGGGACCCTGAGATCATACCGGGTTGCGAGGAGGTAACTTGAGGAGGCAAACCCCAGAAAAGCCCAAAAGGGGAATCTCCCCTGTGACGTGACTGAGGTTGCATGCGTCCAAAAGGGCAACCCTCAGTACTGCCACTACAAGGCGCCGTGGAGACCTCGAAGGACAAGTGGGGATCAGTGCTACGACTCCTTCCCACACCCCACAAAGCAGTGGGAATGCGCCGCCGCTCCTCACCCCAACCTCTCAACCCCTCTGACTCCGAAGCGGCCCTCTTCCTTGACTCAAGTGCCGGGGCTCCCCACTTTGCAGACCTCCGGAGGGAGGCCACAGAAGCAGGGCTCCCCGCCCCCTCCGAAGCAGCCTCAGCAGCACCAGGGATGGCAGCTGCCTTGGCCCCCTCAGAAGAGGGCATCCTCCTACGAATCTCAGAACCATCGCCCCTAGAAAGTCCCCGGCCACCCCTAGCCGTGGGACCCCCATGGCGAACCTGCTCCGGGGACTCAGGAAGAGGAACACTGGGCCGCCTGACACCCTGACCTACAGAGAGTTCCGAATCCTAAGACTCAGGCTGCTAGTCCAGGTCCACCTCCGAGTCATCCTCCCGCGAAGAGGAGTTGAGCAGAGTGACCTCCAGAGAGGCTACCTCAGGAACATCTCCTGCAACGGCACTGGGAGTAGTACCGACGTAGACCACGATGATGCCAACAGCACCGCTCGAGTCCCCGGTGCCGTGTACGGCACCAGGAACCACAACAGCACCGCCAGCGGTGTCACTCCAGTCCCCAGCACCGCGGGTGGCGCCAGAACCTGAAACGGCACCGCCAGTGGCGCCGCCAAAGTCCCCAGTGCCACAGAGTGCCGGAACCCAAAATAGTGTCGCTAGGCAGCAGAGGATCCACCAGCGCTGGGCTCCGCAACCTGGGGACGCAACATTGGGGGAGCCTGCACCTCCAAGGAGGAGACTGCCGGGACGGCGCCAACGATGTGACCCCAGGAGGAATCGCACCGTTCCTCCAGTGCTGAAGAAGAAACCACCTCCTCAGCAAGGCTGGAAGTGGAGGAGGTTCCCTCCTCACCAGGCCATATACACCCAGGAGGGGACCCAGAAGAGGGGTCAAGTGATCTGGCCTGGGAGGCCCGCGGGCGACATCGACCTCCAAAAGTTAGTGGAGCCCTGCTGATCTTAAACGCGTGGATTTCCAACACACGGTGGTCCATGGAAAAACAGGCATGGCAGTTGTCCATATCATGGTTGGGTCCCAGGCACTGAAGACAAACATCATGTCGATCCATGACGAAAAACTGCTGGCCACAAGGGCACCGATGCATAGTGGCATGGCCGGCCTTGGATTTATGCTTGGCCCCCCGAATCAGACATGATGCAAAATTATTTTATAAACAGCAAAGATCCTCGTGCCGTTGAAACATAAAATGAAATGGTCTTACCAGCTTCAACGGCATCAGAATATAGAACCGGGATGAAGGAGTCAACAGACCGCATCGAAAAACAACAAAAGGCTTAACGGCGCAGCAAACTGTTTCACTCATGCACCAGGTGCAGCCTTGATGGCAGGAGAAACAGAACTGGGATGGAGGAGTTGTCTACAGTGCCTAACAGCCACCCCTCACACACCACGCAGTGCGTCGCTCTCGAGGGCGGTGCCGTCGGGGACAGCTCCTCCCTCAAAAAAAAAAAAAAACACTCCCATGGTGGGTGTGCGCCTCCGGCTTACACTCAGCAGTAATGAATGGTGAAGATTGACAAGGGAAGATCTGGAGGTCGTTCAAGAAGTTCTAAAGTGTGGCCTTGCTCTATGAGCTGCACCCAAACATCTGCAGTGATCTCCTTCCACCTGTCCAGGTGAAGGGAGAAGACAAGGGCAAGGCAAGGCAATTTTATTTCTAAGGCGCCCAATCCCGGAGGCTCTGGGCACCGTACACAATAAAAACAGAATACAAAATGCAAAAACAACATTTGTGCAGTAGCAAAGTCTTTAAAACATTCTTAAATGCATGAATATAAAACATAAAATGTGAAACAGCTGAGAGTAGAGGGAGAAGGCTTAATCCCCAACAGCCTGGCAGAAGAGGTGGGCCTTAAGCTTCTGCTTAAAAACACCAATCGAAGTGACCCCCTACCACCACCTCCTGCAGTACTCAAAGGGTGGGGGTCTAGCAAGGAGTCAAGAGGCAAAACCAACCAACGGCTGGGGCCTCACCTCTTCCTTTGGGAGCCTTTGCAGTGGAGGAGGAGGAGGAGGGGTTAAGGCAGGGCTGTTGCTGTTTCACGCCTTCCCGAGCGGCGAGTGCCCCACTTGGGTCTATGGGAGGTCCTACGAAAGGGCACCTTCTGCCCACTCTTTGAATTGGAACAGCACAGCAAATGAACTAACCACAGAGTCCTCCCTGAGGCCTGTAGATCAGAAAGGATGCTCTGCACATCCGCCCCATAGAGCTTATTGCCTCTGAAGGGGGCGTTAAGAATGGACTGCTGTATGTCGGAGGCAAAGCCAGATACTCTGAGCCAAGAATGCCTTCTTAGGCATATTCCAACTGCAGCTGCTCTAGCAGAGGCATCCAAGACATTACAGGCAGGCCTCAAAAGATGCTTCCCCACATCTGCCCTAAATTGGAGGGTTTTGAGCAGCTCCTGCCTCTGGGAGGCTCCTGTCCCAAGTGTCTCTTCACAAGCACAACTGGCTATACTGTGCACCAGGTCAGTGATAACTATGATCTGAGCAGAGTCTGTTTATTTTTTTGTTTCTTTTACCACCAGTAAATCTTATTTTTTTTTCTTTTTTATTCAGTCCTTTAACAGTAGGATCAGTAAAAGCTGCTGTCCACTGTGGGAGACTACACGATGATCTCTCCTTCCGCTCCTCATTCACTCAAACCCACTTCAATAAAGATAAGGTTTTCAAGGATTCATTCAAGTAATCATTTAATATTAATTCACATATGTTTTTAAAATAAAGTAAGCTGTCTGCTGAGGAGTGTGGGGAGTTTGTGCGTACTGCTGGAATTGGGAACGAATGAACTTGGTGAATAGCTTGGTTTTCCCTGCCTTTCTCGCTACTGTTAAGGTGCCGAGGAGTGTGGAGAGTCTGTGCGCATTATTGGGACGTGTTTTGAGCGACCCTGAAGTGAATGTTGGGGTTGTTACAGCTGGCCCCGTTGTCGTCTTGCACTTACAGCGGTTTTGCTGTGGACTGGATGCAGTCTGCACTTTTAATCCTGAACACTTACACACTGTGTGCTTCTGGCTGTATATTTTTCCAAGGATTGGGGCGGTGAAACTGTACTAAGATTCTATATCAGAAAGAGTTTGGACATGGGGATTTGAAATGACACTGGACTTTATCAGAGTGTGGAAATTTTATTGCTGGACTTGTGTCGTTGGATTTGGGGACAACAGTAGCTCATGGTGGAGTGGGCCCAATCTGGCGGGTGGGCCTTGCTTTGGTCTGTGACAGCACAGGGGTCCGTGTTTTTGGCTGCCGGGGAGTCGGTGGTTGGAGCTCAGATCCCTAGAGTTCCCCAGGGACCTACTGGTGTTGGGTTCTGGCTGGGGTCTCATAGTAGCTGGTACAGCCTGGTGCCGGCCTCCTGGATTAGATTTTTGGGGCTCTTCCCAACCTCAGAGCGGATTGGTCCTGAAGACGATCTTTTGAACTCTTTCTCCGATCCTGGTGCCACGGTCAGATTTTCATTTTTATCATTTGGCCGGCAGTGAGAGTGCCGTAACAGATTTTCCCTTGGCTCAGACAGTGAGCATATCAGAGGTCAGGGGAACGATTGATTTTATTCTGGGTGGAAAAGCTTTACACCTATTTACCCAGGGGGTGAGAGCTCCTGAGGGATTTTCTTAGTCCTGCTGGTAGTGAGAGGACCATTGGGACTCGGACTATCTGTTTATCTCCCTAAATACTTTTATGACTGCATTATTAGCTATATCTGCCTCCCTACACCAATTGGTTTTAGGAGTTATTCTGTTTTGTTTTATTTTTAGTGCAATACTGTCTTTTCACCTCCGGGTTGGGGGGGGTGAGAGGGTCTTGGGGAGGGAAAGCTTTGTTGTTGGGTATATTTATGTTGTACTTGGAATTATGTTGGTTATTTTTATTTTTAGGATTATGATATTAGATAGATTTGTGTAAGGGATACTTATTAGAGATTGGGATTAATGTAGGTTTATTTTATTAAAGATTTCAATTTTGAGTTTTGGTTTTTAGGGATTGTTTGGGGGGAAGGTTAGTGTTTATTTGATCACGAGTGTGTGGTGTGTGTGTATAGTGTGTGGTGTGTGGTACTGAGTTTTGTTTTGGGATTATGTAGCCGGGGGAGGGATGCATCTGGAAAGGTATGTGGGCCTGGGTCGGGCCAGGATAGTGTATGGGGCATCCCCGCGGTTCGATCTTCGACCTTTTTCTCAGCCTCCCTGTGTTGCATACTACAGCAAGGCACTGTAGGGAGGTTGGGATTGGGAGGAGTCACAGGATTCGATCAGGGCGGGGTGCCCCTTGCACGGCAGGTGGTGGTAGGATTGAGGTAGTGGGGTGCAGAAGGCGCCCTGGGATTAGACGGGACTTGGGGAGAGGCCAGACATGTTTAGTTCCCGTTACCAGGGTTCCCACCAGACCGAGTGGGCAGGCAGCCAGAGGGGCTGCACTGTCCACCAATTCCCTGAGGGCGGTGCTTTGCAATGCCAGATCGGTCAGAAACAAGACTGCAATTATAGCGGACTTGGTTTCTTTGGCCGATCTGGCTTGCATTACAGAGACCTGGATCGGTGATGATGCTGGCCCAGTTTTAGAGGCTGCCATCCTGCCAGGTATACCGTAGTGCACTGCCCCAGAGTAGAACACAGGGGTGGGAGGTAGCCATCTGTTTTAGATCTGAGCTGGGCTTCACCGTGCACTAAGTGAGAGCACCACTTTCATTTGAATGTGTGGCCATTCGTGGGGGTCTGGGCGCAGGCTGCTCGATTCTCCTGATTTACCGCCCTTCTGGGGTGGCGGAAGATTTCTTGCAGGAAGTGGCTGATTTCATTGTCGTCGAAACACTGGAGGCCCCAGATGTTTAGTGCTGGGGGACTTCAATGTTTGGGCCGAGGATGAATCCTCTCGGCTTGGTTACAACTTCCTCCAGATGATGTCATCTCTGGGCTTTACGCAGAGTTTTTCTTCCGCGACCCATCAGGGTAGCCACATGTTGAATTTAGTGTTCTCACTGGGGCTTGAGATAAATAGTCTCAGCATTGATAGGGTCATTTGGTCCGATCATTGCACGGTGAAGTCCCGGTTCGGGGCCCCCCTTGGTAGCCTTCCCCCTGCAGAGACGGTCAGCTATCGCCCTTTGAGAGGGTTGCCCCGAGGGTTTTTTGGCAGTGGCTGACCTATCTAGTGTGGACAGTGCATGTGATGGGGGTGTGTGCGCAGCAGTGGACGCCTATAATAAGGCCCTTTCTGGTGCGCTCGACTCCCTCACACCAGCCCGTGTACGACCCAGGTCTTCTCACTTGAGGTCCCCTTGGTATGATGGGGAGCTCAAGATGATGAAGACTTTAGGTCGAAGATTAGAGCGCTGCTGGCAGAAGTCCATCCTCGAGGTAGACAAACTGGCCCTACGTATGCACTACGGTGCATACCAGGGGGCAATCAACCATAAGAAGGCAGAATTCCTGTCCAGGGAGATTGCTGCCGGGAGGAACCGACCAACTGTGCTCTTTCAGACTGTGGACAGGCTCCTTCATCCTTCCTGTCTACAGCCGAAGGTAGCCTTTTCAAACACACTGTGCAAGGAGTTTGCTCGGTTCTTCTCGGACAGAGTGTCTGCCATCAGGCAGGGGGTTCCACCAGTGGACCAGAATCTGGCCGACAGTGGTCACCATGGGCAACCAGAGAGCACTCCGCCTGGCTGGGGTGAGTTTAGACTGGTGGAGGTGGCTGAGGTCAGTGAGATTGCTTCCAAGCTTCAGCACACCTTTTGTGAACCGGACCCGGTGCCAACTCGTTTCTTAATGAGAAGTGTTGACTCCGTCGGCCCGGTGTTTGCCCCAATTGTCCAGTGTTCTTTGTCAGAGGGGGTCTTTCCTGATGTCTTGAAGGAGGCACTGGTGAGACCCCTTCTGAAAAAAACATCGTTGGATCCTGACGTCAAGGCAAATTACCGTCCCATCTCCAATCTCCCTTTTGGGTAAGATTGTTGAGAAGGTGGTGGCACTTCAGCTTGAGGAGCATCTTGTGGCCCATGATCTGCATGAGCCACTCCAGTCTGGGTTTCGTGCGAGGCGTAGCACAGAAACTGCGCTAGTTCGGGTGCATAATTACCTCCTTAGGGCTAGAGATCGAGGGGAGGGGACAATTCTTGTTCTCCTCGATCTCTCTTCAGCATTTGATATGGTGGACCATCGAGTGTTACTTGACCACCTAAAGGAATTCTGCGGACTTCCCGGCACTGTCATCTGCTGGTTTGAGTCTTTTTTTTATCTAACAGGAGGCAGAGGGTAGTGATGGGGAATTTCTCCTCCTCCCCTGACCACCTGTCGTGCGGAGTTCCCCAGGGTTCGGTCTTGTCACCGATGTTTGCAGTGTACATGCTACCCCTGGGAGAGCTCATTAGGAAGTACAGTCTGAGTTTTCACTGCTATGCTGATGATACCCAGCTGTATCTTTCCTTGGCCCCTGGAACATCTTGGGCAGTAGTAGTGCTTAACAGCTGCCTAGCTGAAATCAATGACCGGATGGCCTCCAGCTGGTTGCAACTGAACCCCAGTAAGACAGAGGTACTGGTGGTGGAGTCGAACAGAGGGCGTGATAGGTTGGCCTCTGGTGCAGAGACAGAACTTTGTCTTGGCTCTGTACCATTGAAGGCCTCCTCTAGGGGGCGTGATCTGGGTGTTATTCTCGACAGCGGTTTGACACTTGAGTTTTAGGTGGCGTCCGTTGTCCATACCAGCTTTTATCATCTGAGGAATATTGCCAGGATAAAGCCCCTAGTTCCGCCACTCGACCTCCCCACTTTGGTGCACGCCTTAGTGACGTCCAGGCTTGACTACTGTAATGCACTCTATCTCGGGGTCTCTGGGGGGTACCCTGCGCAGACTGCAGCTGGTGCAGAACGCAGCAGCGAGGCTGTTGACAGGACAGTCTAAATATTGTCATATTACTCCGGTGCTGCGTCAACTGCACTGGCTGCCGGTTAGGTGGCGGGTCCTCTTTAAGGGGGGTTTGCTCACCTTTAAGGCCCTGCACGGCCTGGGCCCTGGCTACCTGAAGGACCTTCTTGCACCTGCTGTCTCGGTCCGCTCCTCCTCTAGGGGCCTCCTTGAGATTCCCAGGATGAGGTTAAGAACTGCTAGTGACAGAACATTCAGTGTTGCCGCCCCTGTCCTGTGGAATTCGCTCCCTTTAGCAGTCAGGAAGGCCGCGTTTGTTGAGGTATTTAAGGCCCGCCTCAAGGCCTTCTTGTATAATCAGGCCTTTCCGGACTATGTTTTATAGTCCTTGCCTGTCTTTTTAATAAAGAAAATTTGATGTTAATTTAGTCTTAAGAGATTTTAAATGCAGTTGAATTTGAGGGTAGCAAACTGTGCAGCAAATTTTGTTTTAACTTGTTTGGAGTAGTGTATATAAATACAGGTTACTCACCTGTAACAGGAGTTCTAGGAATGGTATATGTTGTTCATCCACACTGTCTGGCAGGTTCCTTGCCGCTTTAAATCTTGCCGGAAGGTCTTCAAGCTGGCTCCTCCCACCCACCCGGGTGTTAAAACTCTTAGCTCTGCCCCATGACGCCAGATCTAGCCCGCTGAAAGCCAGGTTGTGTGTCGAAGCCAGGGAGGTCAGGTGGGTCGTGTGGATGAACAACATATACCATTCCTAGAACTCCTGTTACAGGTGAGTAACCTGTATTTCTAGGGACATGGATATGTTGTTCATCCACACTGTCTGGCAGACTCCTAGCAGTTCTCCAGGAGGAGGGAGGCAAGGCGCACACCCCCTACTTAGGGAATTAAGACTGGAGAACCGAGGCCCCAAAACCAGCATCCCGGCATGACCCTAGCTCGATGTGGTAGTGGGTAAATAAGGCATGTGCCGACTTCCAGGTAGCAGCCCCTGCAGATATCCTGGATAGGGACATCCCTGGAAGCAGCCGCCGATGCAGCGGTATGGCAGGTAAAATGAGCTCTTATCCCTTTGGGAGGCTCCATGCCCGCCAACCTATAGCAGAGATCTATGCAGGAGGTGACCCACCCGCTCATCGTCCGCTTGGCTGCAGGTCTGCCAGGTGTGGCTTCAGCGTAGGTGACAAACAGCTGGTGAACCTCTCCCCGAACTTCAGCCGTACGCTCCTTAAGAAAGCAAGTGATCAACCAGGGTCCGATATGGAGCCTATACGCAGCCTCCGAGGTGTGATTGGGGTAGAACACCGGCGGAGTCAACACCTGGTTAAGGTGAAGCTCCGACACCACCTTCGGAAGGAACTTCGGGTGGGGCACAGGACAACCTTGTCCCTGTGGAAGACCAGATAGGGTGACTCAAAGGAAGCGCCTGGAGCTCTCCCGTCCTACTGGTAGACGTGATAGCCACCAAGAAGGCAGTCTTCCACAACAAGTGGGAGATATCACACCTGTGCATTGGTTCGAATGGCTTGCCCGTGAGCTTGGCCAATACCAGCAGCAGATCCCACGGAGGTGGAGGTTCTCGCACCGGAGGAGAAATGTGATCAAGGCCTTAGAAAGCGCCAGGCCACCTTCTCCTGCGCCACCGACTGCTTTCCGGGCCCGCGCCCGGAGGACAGAGATGGCTGCCAGGTACACCTTAAGGGTCATCGACCAAAGCCCTTGCTGAGAAAAGGACCACAGGTAGTCCGGAATGCTTGCCGAGGAACAGGCGGAAGGGTCCAGGCCCTTTCCCTGACACCAAATGGAAGATCTCTTCCATTTGAAGGCATAGCATTATCTGGTCAACTCCTTACAGGACGCTTCAACAACGTTGAGGACCTAGTCAGAAGACCCAAGGCCTGGAATCTAGCTGCTCAGGAACCAGGCCGTCAGGTGCAGGGATTGAAGGTCCGGATGGAATACCTTCCCCTGATGACAGAGATCAGGTCCGGGCGGGCTGGAATCCGCCTCGGGAGCCTGGACCTGAGACTGAGGAGAACTGGATACCAGAGCTGGCAGAGCCAGTCTGGGGCTACCAGAATCACCTGCGCCTTGTTCCTCCTCACCTTGAGAAACACCTTGTGGATCAAGGGAATGGGGGAAAAGGCGTAAAAGAGGTCCGGGGTCCATGGCCTCGAAAAGGCATCCCCCTGCAGCGAGCCCTGCTGATGGGGGCAGGCATGAAACAGTCTCAGCTTCACATTCTCCCTGGAGGCAAAAAGGTCCGCCTGAGGCGTGACCCAGTGGGAGAACAGAACTTGTGTTACCTCCGGCAGGAGAGAACCCCTCGTGAGACGCAGCCCTTATTCGGCTTAGGGCATCGGTCAGGGTGATGGAGGCTCCTGCCACCTGAATGGCTAGAAGATCCCCTCCAGGCTGCGCACGAGACCATATGCGGAGAGCCTCCTTGCATAAGGACAAGGAGCGTGTCCGGCCCTGGCGGTTTAGGTAGCACATGGTCGTGGTATTGTCCGTCTGGACCTGAACCACTTGACCCCGTAGAAATGGAGCGAAGGCGGTAGGCGGACCGCACGGAGCTCCAGCAGGTTGATACAGCATCGGGACTCCGGAGGGGGCCAGAGGCCGTGCGCTCTGTGCTCCACCGATGGGCACCCCAACCCATCAGAAATGTGTTGGTCGGTAAGGAGACCGTCAGCCCGGGGCAGATGAACGGGATGCCCTCCTGCAAATGTGCCGGAACAGTCCACCACTGGAGTGTTCCACATTTCCTAGGTTGCCGTCACCCGCTGATCCAAGGATCGAGCATTGTGACTGCTGACTGACCCGTCCCCAATGAAGGGGACACATGTACCAACAGGCCCAATGGACCACGCTGGTGCAGGCCACCGTGGGGCCCAGGAGACGCAGGAGTCCCGGGCAGGGCGCAACTGCCCAACCAGGAATGATTGGGCAGGGAGGAAAATCTCCGGCCCTGTCCACCGGGAGCCGAGTTCAGGCTCTGAAGAGAGTCGAGCTCTGCCCCGATGAGGGGCATCACCTGCTTCTGCACGAGTTCCGGCTCGGCCTCATTGATGAGGAGGCCAATCTGAGAACAAGCCTGGAGGGCCAGATCTCTGGCGCTCTGGAAGGGGGTGCCAACAGCCAGTCATCCGGGTAGGGGTACACCTGGACCCTTTGACGCCGCAGGAATGCCGACACCACTGCCACGTATTGGTGAGGACCCTGGGAGCTAGAGAGGCCGAAGGGCATGGCCCGGAACTCATAAGAGATCCCTCCGCTCTGAAGCGGGGAAATTCTGACATAACGGATGGATTGGGACGAGAAGAACACATCCTGGAGGTCCAGGGAACAGAACCACATGCCCTAATTCCAGGGATGGGAATATCTGAACTACAGTCACCATCCTGAAGGTCCGAGACCTTGGGGACCTACTCAAGTCGTGCAGGTCGAGAATGGGGCGCTAGCCCCCAGTCCGTTTTGGGGCCAGGATATCCTGGACACAGACCCCGGGTCTAGAGGAGGATCCGTCACCTTCCTGATCACCTCTTTTTCAAGGCGCGGGGCAATATCGGCTCGGCAGGCCGCGGCGAGCTGACTGCGGGCTCCCCCGGGGCGACGTCTCAAAGGGAAGGGCCTGCTTGAAAACCAGAGGCAGGCCCTTACCTACTACCTCCCACACCCAACAGTCCGTGGAGATAGCGGACCAGGCGGAAGGGAGTGGCCGAGCCGTCCCCCCACGGGAAGGGGGGACCCAGGGAAGGGTGTCGAGGTTGGGGGCGATGCCCCTCAACCAGTCATTGGGCAGGCTTGGAGGAGGGACCGGCCGAGGGAGCTCCTGGGCCTTTACCTCCTTGCTTCCCATTAGAGGAAGCCGCCGGCTTGGGTTTGGGATGCCAAGCGCAAGCATGCTGGCCCTCTTGTTGGTGCTGATGGGCCGGTCATGCCGCAGGGGCCAAAGGACGAAAGGACTTACGCTGATGTTGCCGGCGGCCCTTGTCCCTCTGGGCGGAGGTGACTGAGTCCAGAGTGGCATTGGACTTTTCGATCCACTGGAGGTGACCCTCTACTCCAGGGCCGAAGAGGTCAGTCCCCAGGAAGGGGATGTCCGCCAACTTGTGCTGGGTATCCGCCGAGAAGGTGGATATCCTCAGCCACGCCCTGCAGCGCATGGCCACCGCGGCCGCTACTGACCTGGCACAGGAATCACCTATGTCCAGAGCAGTCTATGCTGCTGCTTAGCCACCGCCCTTCCCTGGTCCTGCACCTGCCGGGCCGTGGTCCGCAGGTCGGCCGGGAGATGAGAGATCACCTCATCCAGGAGCCCATGAGGGCATGGGTAAAGTGTGCCATCAGCGCGCCGAGCTGGCCCGTCAAGGCCGAGGGAGGACGCAGCGTATACCTTGCACCCGACATAGTCCAGCCTTTTGGACTCCTTGTCGGGGGGCCTGTCCACGTCTCGAGCGTATCCGGAACGCTGGAAGACGTTATCGGTGACTAACCCCTCAGCAGAGGGGTGCTCTGAGAAACCGGGCAAACAGCCGGTAGGGACCGCATACTTCCTGGCCATCCTGGCCGAGGGCACAGGACAGGAAGCAGGTCGCTGCCAAAGCTCCAAGGCTGGGCCGACAATGGCCTCAGCCACAAGGAAGGCCTCCGTGGGTGAATCCCCTCGGTCTAGAATCTCCGTAAGGGAATAATAGGCCCATTTGGATACAGGCTCGAGCTGCATCCCGGTAAACTCCGAGATGAGCCTAAGCAGACCCAAGAAAGACAATGGGCTATCGTCCAGAGACTGGCCCCGGGAGGACTCCAGGCCAACCCGCCTGGGGAACACGGAGGAGTCGTCATCGGACTCCGAAGAGTCTGAAAAGAGCTGCCTCAGGCCTGAGCCACCCTTCACCTGCCGGGGGCGGCCGGGAGTGAGGGTGACCGACGACCTGCTGGGCAGGCCGTGACCCGACCGAGGTTCCACCACAATTGGTGGGGTAGCTAGATTTGGCCGAGCAACCGGCCCAGAAATGGGCATCTCGACTGCGGCGAGCGGTTGCTTCGGCCGTTCAGGTGGCAGCCATTTGATAGCCAGGGAATGAATCGGAGTCGATTGACTCCCCGGCAACAGCAACTGCTGCCACATAAGCTCCTCATAACCTCGACGCAATCTGCGTCGAAGTCTCTCCTCATCCGAATCGGATGACAAGGAGGAACGGTGTCGCCACTTAATTCGGTGCCCAGACCGAGACCACCGAAGTCGGCGGGAGCGACTTGACCGAGAAGAAGTCCGAGACCGAGACCCTCGGTGAAACCGAGGGTGGATCTGGGAATGGGCGGGGGACATCCACTCTTCCCTCGGCTCGGACACTTTGACCAGGGATTGCCGCCCGGAAGGCGCGGGCAGATCCTCGGTCTCCACCGGGGGAACCGGCGGAGAGGGGTTGACGGCTCTACCAGTCGACCACCTGGCTGACGGGTCGAGAGATAACTCGACTACGTCGACAGGAGTCTGGGCAGGCTGGCCTGACGAGCACACCGTGAAGCCAGCGGCCTGAGCCGCAACCTCGACAGAAGTCGACAGTCGGCTGTCCAGGGAAGGAGACCTCTCCCGCTCCCACAAACGCCGACGATGGGACTTACCCTTCAACTCCCTCGTCTTGGGCCGAGAGGAAAGTCTCAATGGCCCCTCTCCCTTCGTGGAAAGGGACTGGCGAAGCTCCTTGAACAAAGCCGAATAAGAGGAACTCCGAGAGCGGGATAAATGCAGCGACCGAGGAGGAGGGAGATGCGGCCTGGCACCTCCTCTCGAGGCGATCGAGTGCCTCGAGCTGCTCAGCCAAGCCAGCTGTCGGACACCGCCCAACGAGTCTCTCTGGGTTTTCTGGCAGGAAAACTCCTCGGGCGCCCGACCTCCATCAGGCAGCACGATCCTCAGGACGTTGGCGAAAAAAGCGGCGGCACAACTACGAACCTCGGGTCGTGGTCTAAGTCGAGGCAGTATCACATGCGTGGAGTGCGGATCAGTCCTGGATAAATTCTGCCCGCCAGGGCGCCTCCGAGAGCTGGGAAACCAATTGTCCATCGCAGCCGGGAAGGAAAAGAAGACCGAAGTTTAGAAAACTTCAAAACTAAATTCGGACGAACCAAAGAATCAGGAACCAGTTGAAAACGCAGAGCGCTAAGGAGGGAACCTGAGCTTCCAAGCGGTGAGGAAGATCTGGCGTCATGGGGCGGAGCCGAGAGTTTTACCACCCAGGTGGGCGGGAGGAGCCAGCTTGAAGACCTTCCGGCAAGATTTAAAGCGGCAAGGAACCTGCCAGACAGTGTGGATGAACAACATATCCATGTCCCTAGAATTTATTATTATTGTGCGGTGTTGTATTTATTTGAATTGATGTACAGCGCCCAAAGCATCCGGGATGGGCATCTCTAAATCAAATTTGCCTTGCCTTGCTTTAAAATGAACAGACTTCTCTCCACAGAAAAGAGATCTGTCTATTATTCTGTGCAGAATGAGTATTTTTTCTTTTACTGCCAGTAAATCTTATTTTTTTTCTTTTTTATGCTGCCCTTCCAATCAATGAAAGCTGCTTGGATGCAGGTCCACTGTAGGAGACCACCACATGACAATCTCTCCCTCAAACATACTTCAGATATTTAAATATAGATTTGGTAACTTGGTTTTCAACAGGATTCAAGATAGAAGTATCATATGTTTTTTCTGCTCTCAGTTTAGTAAATTCAATAGCTGACTTCTCTCTATAGAAAACAGATCATCCATTTTGAAGGAACGACACAACCACACCGGCAAGAGCCCTAAAGTGGCAGCAGACTACCAAGCTGGGACCTGCCCCAAAGTGCTGTAGCTGCTTCACTATAGGGCTGCTGGGCTGTCACTCCGCTTGCTCCCTCTCAACTGGCTCTGCGATTTGGTGCCTTCCATAATGTAGATGTCTGCTGACCACCCGATGGCTTTACCCCGTGATCCCTCACCAGCTCATCCTTAATTGCGGTTTCACCGAATCCCCGACTACATTCCAACATAATGACTTGCAGTCTCTTCTTCCTCTCGCACATGCATGACTACGTCAGTGTGTGAGAACGCTCATCTTTAGATCCCCGTGAATGCTGGTGCCTACTCTCATGCACGCTACTAGCACAAGTACAATAATTTAAAGTGAAATGTTCCAGGGTGCAAATTGCAGGCTGAAATAGTGGTGGCTATACAAGATGAGAGGTGGCCATTTAAGATACCGTGGCAGCCTGTCTCTCAGTTTTAATGAATGGGGATCACTGCCTTATCAACAACAACTGCCCAGAAGCTTGCACGTGCAAATAATGCACTAGGTCAGGAACCAAACCTGTATTGCATGTGGAGTGCTACCATTAGGGCACTGAGACAATATCGTTAAACTATATAGCTGAATAATGCATACAATCGTGTTGTGTTCCGTCTAAATAAGCACTATGTCACAAATAGTAATTAGCAGCACAATGAACCTATGTTATCTCTAATGATGCACTGTTTATCTGAACCAGATTCTAAAGTACTCTTTGCTATTTCTGTATTAATGTACTTGCTTGCTACACTCTCTTACTGTTATGCTCATGTTTTTTGACTGTGCTGTTTCATCCGTATTCGTATAGCTGTTCATTGTACTGTACTTCAACTGTCTTACCCATGACCGCTTTGTAAATGAGCTTGCTCAACAGAGCTTTTTCCAAGTAAAATAAATAAACGATACGGAACTGAATTAATCTATGACAGTTTGTAAAGTTAACTGAAGGTAAATATGGTATTTCACACCTTTCTGTAACTTGTTTTGTTGAACTGTAATTAAGTAGACAGGCATACTGTGGAGTCTAAAGGGAGCTGACACATCATGTTCTCATATGCTAATGCAGCTCTCTAGCATAAAGTTATTTTGACAACCAGAAAATGGAGACCCCCCCCAGGATAATTACAGGGACTAGTATGAACAGTGAAAATAAACTAAGGCAAACACATATATCCCTAGAAGCTACATGAAAAGTTGTCTGTTGACAAGGAAACAAAAAATATTTACAAGATATGAGGGTGCACTACTTCTTTTAATACTCTCTAAATGAAGTGTACTTGTTTTCCCTTCCATGGCCATGGCATTGTTTGCACATGATGTAACAAGTAACCTAGTGCTTTTAATTTGGGCCCCCGCCCCACCTGCTGTGTCAAAATGTTATGTCAGACTAAATAAGTGCCATCGTCAGGTTACACTGAGCAGCGGTTCGAATTCCGGCTATCAAGCACTCCAGGTTCGGGAACAGACCCAGGTCGTTGGAGAGCCGGGCTGGGGAGAAGGACAGAGTGTCCTATGGACAGCTCTCCTTTTCCTGGGGGTGGGTGGGGAAGTGTCCAGCACACGGAGGACTCCTGGCAGAGGCAGGGAGATACTCGAGCTACCGGTGCTCGTCACACAGGGAGGCCGGGCGGACGCAGGCGTCATTGCACGTCCCCGCCTCCACAGAACACAGGAAAAAAAGAAGGTGGGCAGGGGCCACAGTCTATGTGAAGCCCTCCTTGGGGCTTCGATTAGCCGCCACTGCCACAATCTCCCGACCAGTCACTAGTCCCGCGGCACAGATAGGGGACCGTTGCCGTGGCCCCGCCCTCCAGAGGGTTAGCCAGGGGGGTAACTGGGGGATAGAAGTGGCAGTAGGTGGCAGTGGAAGCCCCGAGGGCCGTGACCGGAGCCGACGAATGACAGTGGACCTGCCAAGTAAAAGAAAGAATTAAAATAAATAAATAAGTGCTATCCTACTCTTGCCTTGTTACGGTAAATGTATCATCTGATTTCTTGCATCACTGAAACTGAATTGTTTCTATTGTAAAACAATGAAATGTAAGTTAAGAAATACTATTGAGATATACTTTAAATCTAGCTAATTACACTTTTCTAAAACCACTAATTTGATGGAGGTTCTTTTCCAATTGATAATCTTCATATAATTGTTAGCTGTTAAAGGAAAACTGCACTGAACCTGTAAATCACTCTTGTCCTACGAAAGCTTTTTTCTAAATAGTTCTAGTTCTCCTATTGTTCCATCATCATTGGCCTTTTAATACATTTGTTTAGTGTTTCTGATTTAAACACACATGGCAAGTACCATTTAAGAACTGTATGATGTAGTTTATGTCCACTGTTTGTACACTGTTGTCACAATGCATCGATGTTCCGCTAACAGAACTCTGCAATTTATTTATTTATTCCCCCCCCCCAATATAGGTTCTTATGGGGTTCTTTGTTTTTGTGGGTAGCTTCCCAACCAGAGGCCCTGCAACATCGTGGCGCCAGCTCAGCCCGTTCCACCCTCCCATCCTTGCCGCCCCCCTCCACCTACGCTATCCCACCGGACCTCCACCTGGTAGGAGCGGAACTATGGGAGGATGAAAACCCACCCCCACCAACCCCAGGAGAGGAGAGCAACGTGCTGGCTCCGCTCAGTCCTGCGACCCCCTCCCCAGCACCCCGATCACCCAAGGTCATTCCCGAACCCGGGTCGCTGGCGTAGCACGAGGTAAGGCATCCAGTGCCTCAACCTTCAGCACCACCAGGCCGCCCAGAACTGTGCAATTTAAAGAGACGTAAACTACATAATGCAGTTCTAAAATGGTCCTTTACCATCAGAATATAAATGAGAAATACTTGTAAATTAACTAAAAGGGCAGTAACGACTGAGCAATAA
The DNA here is from genome assembly GCA_016271365.2 of Neoceratodus forsteri. Taxonomy (NCBI): domain Eukaryota; kingdom Metazoa; phylum Chordata; order Ceratodontiformes; family Ceratodontidae; genus Neoceratodus; species Neoceratodus forsteri. Next base: position 834,073,731 of record CM057454.1, on the reverse strand, counting down.
CATATGAAAAATAGCTTCTATAGGAAAACATGGCTTTTAGGTTCAACGCAGCTCTCCTTTAATTTATTCACCCTTCTATATGGAACAGTTGAATGAAACATGATAATATAAACAAAGTTGTACTTATGGTTTTCACAATTAGTATAAGAGAGAAAAAAGCAAAAGAAATTAGCTGGTTAATTCAAAGCACACTTTAAAATATTCTACACTGATTTTATGTTGTATGATTTAAGACAGTCAGGACTGCTGTAGCTGTTAACTGTATAGTATGTATCTATTATTGTATATGTAACCTTTCTATTTTTATGTAGATTTTGTATTTGTCAATTTGAACAAAAAACAATCTGCAAATAAAACCCCTAGAAAGTCAAACGTTATGCAAAAAAAAAAAAAAAAAAACACTTTCCACATATTATACTATGTTGTTACATTTCAAATTTGCAGCAGTTCCTGTCCTTTAACGTTTGCCAGTCACATAACTATTCCAAAGTACAAAACGGAAATAACATTACCTTTTAAAAACATGCTCACAGAAAAATGGTGTAAAAAGCTTACACCATAATGTAAACCTGGTTGTAAAACAAGTTCATTGTACTTACTCTGTAGGGAAAATTTAGCTTTTTAAGCTCTGCTTCTAGCTTGTCTTTGTACTGCTGATTCCCCTTAACATAGCTGACGCCAAGATTTTCAATGGTCTTGAGCACTGAAATGGTTAAAAACAAAACAAAAAAATAATCATTTGCTAGGGTCTGTAACTCTGCAGGTACAGTAATCTGGTGATGTAACACACACTCAAGCAGTACCGTACTGTGCTGTCAAGTGGGAGACCTTAGCACCACATTCCCAACTTCCAGACCCATGCTGGTGAGGCCCTGAAACAACTGAACCACTAGGAATAGGGTAATGATCTTCATGCTGCACAAGAACCACTAGGCAGTGTCCGCTGCTTCACGCTTACGCTGGCGCTGCTTGAGGATACAAACATTGGTAGGTGCGACAATTGGTGGGAGTAAAGCAACTGTCAATGATGGCTTCCCATGGGGTCTCCAACAGGGCCAGGCTTTGCTTGCCTTCTCTCCATGAGTGTGCACTCTCCAGAGGAGTCTTCTAGCCCCTCCAGCCAAAACAAGACCCACTGAAAGGGGGAAGAGAGAGGTAACAGCGGGATTGTGTTGAAACGTGGCTGCAGTCTGGAAGAAGCCAGACAGGGAGAGATGCCAGTGCATCGAATGGAGTGGATTTTGGGCTACTTAAGTAAAAGCTTGTATTTGCACTCTTTTACTTACCATAACAGTAGATCTTTGACAGAATCATCTCCATTGGGCCACACCTATGTAAAGCTGTCAGCATCAGGACCACTCGGAAACTTTTGCAAGTTAGGGCTGCCCACACTGACGTACATGGATGCTACCTATTTAACACTGGCAGCCCCATTATTCATCAATTTCCTGCCAAATATGAGCTCGGAGGATGACTCGAACTGGCAGATCAAAAACATAACTGTGAGCTTCTGTCCCTATACTTCCTGCACTGGGTCTTATTTACACTTATAGCTTTGTTATGCCTATGTAAACATACATTGCCTTGTTAGCTGAACATGGTATCTAGCACTATTTATGTCTGTAACATGTTCGCTTGTCATGAGAAGTTTCGCATTAACAAGACACCATTGTAAATTAGCTCTGCTCAATGTTTTTTTTTTATCCTACATAAAACTGAATTAAATAACCAAGCACATGAGAGAGGAGATGGAACAGGGTAATTAAGTCCAAACAGGACAGAGGAAAAGTGCACAGCATGTATGAAAAGAAAGGATTTCTAGCAAATACCTCCCAAAGTAGAGAAGTGAGAAGGTGGAAGGTTGAGCTGTGGCTCAATGGAGGAGAGTCTCTCGAAGGTCTACTGTTACGGTTAGTAACGGAACTATCTTCTTCGAGAACGCCTCCCTCCATTTAGCCACATCCATGAAACAATTCCCAATCTCTACAGTAGGAACCATGGGAGGTAGGAAAGACATCAAGCATCAATAAAATCAATCCTAAGATATGATGCCTTAAAGAACAGCAAGGCCATAGATGGCTAGTCTATGAGAGATAATGTTTAGTTAAAATCTAGGCAGTACTCCTAGTGGCAACAGAGCAAATAGCTACAGAAACATTATGAAAACAAGCCAGAGTGGTGATGCTACGGATGAAGTGGCCATGAAGAGAACTAGGAAGCTCCTTACCGTGTGTGACAGGGCTGGGTAAGACACTGTTCTATTTGCTATGCAGAGAGAAAATTTAAAAGCAAGGCTCTATTTTGTCCTCTCCTATTCTGCCACTTGTCTGTCTCTTGCCTGTCTGACTGCACAATCAAATTTTTTCTTTGGCAACTAGCAACTGGCCACTTCGATGGTCCCACCATTTCCTCCCGTTACCTCCTTTCCTTCCTTCACTTGTTGCTTCTTTTCTTTCTTCCTCCCCTTGCTTCTCTACAGTTAAAACAAATATGTGAATATTTATATAAAACTGTAATCCCTTTCTTTGTAGATGCATATAATTATATTGGTAAAATAACTGAAGAAAGTTATTTGGATTTATCAGAAAAAATAATCTGCAACACGGGGTTGACCTGGAGATGTAGTTTGACATCACAAGCTTGTTTACAGAACTGTCAACAGGAAACCAGTTCTGGGACAAAATGTATTAATTTTGTTGCACCTGTTAAGACCAGATGTGCACTTCATGCTGCCCTAAGGAAGGAATCTGACAAAGTTTGGATACATTTTGTGAAAAACAGGAGATGTAACTTACAACAACAGGATGCAGAGTCTGAACTGCCAGGCAAAAATATCTTATATATTCACATTAATGCTTTTCCCAGGGGCGACTCGGATGGAGGACTTTTTTTGTTAGTACTGCCTTTATGAAGAGCTATCCTGTACAATTTTATAATTTCTATTTTATTACTAATAATAAAAAACATCACTTGAGAATTTTATAATTTCTTCCAACTTATTCCTCTACGGCAGTGAGCCCCAGAAGTAGGATTTACACCGTGCACACTCTACACCAGGAGTTTTGTGTATAGGTAACTAGACCTGGTTCAAGGGAAACATGGAAGAAAGGTATGGATCCTGCAACACACAAGCCCAGAAGAATGACAGCCAAACTAGAAGCAAAAACAAAACTCCAAACTGAGACTGTACAGCCAGCAACAGTGATGAAAGAAGAACAGGCAAGGACAGAAAGTATGTCTGCCTTCTTCAATTGGTGGGCAATACAACACAGAGAGACTGAGAAACAGAGAAGAGATGCAGCAACAGGAGCAGTGATGGCTTGTTGCCTTGCAAGTTATAAAAGCTGGAGGATCTGGTACAGATCCCAGCAGATCAACAAAACACAAACAACTTAAGAGGCATTACATTTACAAATCTGTACCCCTCAGATGATATCGAAGCACACCTGACAACTTTTAAAAGAGTCGACAGAGCCTGCCAATGGCCAAAACAGCAATGAGCAATCAGGCTGGTACCGTATCTGACAGGCAATCATTACGAGGAGCATGAACAACTCAGCCCAGTGCAGAAAGGTGGCAGCACAAGCCAACAAAATGCTGGGATGTATAGCAAGGGGATCTCATCCAGAAGGAGGGAGGTTATACTGCCATTGTACAGATCATCGGTCAGGCCCCACCTGGAGTAGTGCATGCAGTTTTGGCGCCCATTCCTGAAGAACAACAAAAGGTTATTGGAGGGGGGTGCAATGCAAGGCCATTAAGATGATACAGGGACTAGAGGATAAGCCCTATGAGGACAGACTGGGGGAATTAAAGATGTATTCATTAGAGGAAAGAAGGGATAGGGGATTATGACAGACGTTTATGTACCTGAAGGGGATCAACAGGACTAATACAGAAGGTAGAATACAGCTGAGAAGGGGTAGGGACACAGGAGGGCATGGATTGAGATTAGAGGGGGATAGGTTTAGGAGGGAGGTAAGGAGACACGTTCCCATGGAGAGGGTGGTGGACAAGTTGAACACCTTACCGGAAAGGCTGGTGTCCCATAAGACAGTAGACAGCTTCAAGAGGAGGTGGGACATGGTAAGGGGAAGGGATATGATGATGGGGAGGGCAGGAGGGGCAGCTGCAAGATGAGGGGCTAGCTGCACACTCGAGCAAACTCGATAGCCCGGATGACCTTTTTCTGCTGGCACTTTCGTATGTTCATAGGTAAAGCTCAATTTGCCTACAGCAATATGGACAGTACAGTCAGAAAAAACAAGTTACTCACCTGTAACAGTAGTTCTAGGAGTGGCATATGTTGTTCATCCACACTGTTTGGCATGTCCTTTCCTTTTAAGAATCTTGCCAGAAGGTCTTGAAGCTCGCTCCTCCCACCCACCCGGGTGGTACAACCCTCGGCTCTGCTTCATGATGCCAGATCTTTGCCCACTGAAAGCTCAGGTTGTGAGTCAAAGCTGAGGAGGTTGAGTGGGTTTGTGTGGATGAACAACATATACTACTCCTAGAATTACTGTTACAGGTGAGTAACCTGTTTTTCTAGGATCGTGTATATGTTGTTCTATCCACACTGTTTAGCAGACTCCAAGCAGTTCTCCAGGAGGAGGGAAGCAGGCACCCCCGATATACTTACTTGGGAAACAGAGACTGGAGAACTGAGGCCCCCAAACCAGCATCCCGGCGTGATTCAAGGTCGATGTAGCAGTGGGTAATGAAGGCGTTTGCTGTCTTCCAGGTGGCAGCCCTGCAGATTTCCTGGATAGGGATGCCCCTGGAAGCAGCCACCAAGGCAGCAGTATGGTGGGTAGAATGAGCTCTTATCCCTTTGGGAGGCTCCTTGCCTGCCAACCTATAGTAGAGATCAGTGCAGGATGTAATCAATCTGCCAACTGTCCGCTTTGCTGCAGGTCTGCCAGGTGCGGCTTCAGCGTAGGTGACAAACAGCTGGTGAACCTCTCCCCAAACTTCTGACGTCCGCTCCTTATAATAAGTGAGCACTCGTCTCAGGTCCAGAGTATGGAGCCTATACTCTGCCTCAGAAGTGTAGTTCGGGTAGATCACAGGCAGAGTCAATACTTGGTTAAGATGGAACTCCGAAATAACCTTCGGGTGGGGGCGCAGGGCAACCTTGTCCTTGTGGAAGACCAGGTAAGGAGACTCTACTGAGAGTGCCTGGAGCTCCCCAGTCCTTCTGGCTGACGTGATAGCCACTAAGAAGGCAGTCTTCCACAACAAATGTGACATCTCACACTTGTGCATCAGTTCGAATGGCTTGCCTATGAGCTTTACCAGTACCAGCAGTAGATTCCACGGAGGTGGAGGTTCACGTATCGGAGGAGAAATGTGGTCGAGGCCCTTAAAGAAACACCAGACCACCTTCTCCTATGCCACCATCTGCTGACCAGTGCACTCCCAGTAAGCAGAGATGGCTGCCAGGTGAACCTTAAGGGTCGTAGACCAAAGAACCCCATTGGACAGAGACGAAAGGTAGTCTAGGATGCTAGCCAGTGGACAGGACAAAGGGTCCAGGCCCTTACCCTGACACCAAATGGAAAACCGTTTCTATTTGAAGGCATAGCACCTCCTGATCGACTCCTTCCTGGATGCTTCCACTACAGTGAGTACATTCTCAGACAGACCCAAAGCCTGGAACTCTAGCCACTCAGGAACCAGGCTGTCAGGTGCAGGGACTGAAGGTCTGGATGGAATACCTTCCCCTGATTGACAGATAACAGGTCCAGGTGTACTGGAAGATGCCTTGGAAGCCTGCAGCTGAGGCGGAGAAGATCTGGATACCAGAACTGGCACGGCCAGTCTGGGGCTACCAGGCTCACCTATGCCTTGTCACTCCTGACCTTGAGGATCACCTTATGAACTAAGGGAAGTGGAGGGAAGGCATAGAAGAGGCCTGGGGTCCATGACCTCGAGAAGGCATCCCCCTGCAGCAAGCCTTGTTGAGGGAGGCCAGCATGAAACAGCCTCAGCTTGGTGTTCTCCCTGGAGGTGAAAAGATCCACCTGAGGTTTGCTCCAGTGGGAGAACAGGCTGTGTACTACCTCTGGATGGAGAGACTACTTGTGAGACGTCTCGCCCACATGGCTGAGAGCATCCGCCAGTTGATTTGAGGCTCCTGCCACATGGATGGCTAGGAGATCTGCCTCCAGTTGGCTCACGAGGGTCCAGATGCACAGTGTTTCCCTGCACAGCAGCCAGTAGTGCATGCTGCCCCATTTGTTGCGGTAGTACATGGTCGTGGTATTGTCCATCTGGACTTGCACCACTTGACCCCGAAGAAGCGGAGCGAATGCGGACAGTGCCAGTCTGACCGCTCTGAGCTCCAACAGGTTGATATGATCCTGGGATTCCTCGCGGGTCCAGAACCCATGGGCTCTGTGGTTCCCCATGTGGGCTCTCCAGCCCATGACAGAGGCATCGGTCGTGAGAACGACCGTCGGCTCGGGACGGGCAAAAGGGATCTCTTCCTGCAAGTGATCCAGGACGGTCCACCACTGAAGAGCATCCCACAACTTCTGGGTCACAGTGACCAGCTAATTGACATAACCATGACAATGAGTCCACTGGCCGGCCAGCTTCCATTGGAGGGGGAGCATATGCCACAGGGCCCATCGGACCACAGTTGTGCAGACCACTATGTACTCCAGAAGGTTAAGAAAGTGCAGAGCAAGGTGCAAGTGCCCAACCAGAAATGATTGGGCAAAGGAGGAGAGAAACTCTGCCCTGTCTGTCGAGAGCCGGGCTCTGGCTTGGCAGGAGTTGAGCTCTGCCCTGATGAAACATATCACCTGTGAAGGTACGAGGTTCCGACTTGGCCTCGTTGATCAGGAGACCAAGGTCGGTGCAGGTCTGGAGGGCCAGGTCCCTGGACCTCTCCACCTGCTGCTTGTTGAAACCTGCCAAGAGCCAGTCATTGAGATATGGGCAAACTCTGACCCCTCAACGTTGAAGATGGGCGGCCGCCACTGCAGTGCATCTGGTGAAGACCTGTGGAGCCGATGACAGGAAGAACGGCATGGCTCGCAACTCTAATGGGGCTCCTTCTGCTGAGAAGCGAAGGAACCGTTGGTGAGATGGACTGATAGGGATGTGAAAGAAAGCGTCCTGAAGATCCAGAGAGCAAAACCACATGTTCTGCTCGAGAGATGGTATGATCTTTGACAGAGTCACCATCCTGAAGGTGCGTAACTTGAGGAATTGGTTCAGGTCATGCAGATCTAGAATGGGGTGCCAGCACCCCGTCCATTTCAGAACCAGGAAGTACCTGGATACGAACCCTGGGTTGACCGGTGGATCCATAACTCTGGCCACCACCTCCTTGCGGATTAGTTGGGCAATGTGATCTCGAAGAGCTGACTGAGTGTGTACGGACACCATTTCCTCCCGACGGGGCGAGGGCTCGGCTTGGAGGGTGCTACTCGAATTCCAGAGGCAGACCCTGGCCGACCACTTCTAGAACCCACCTGTCCGTGGAAACAGCAGACCAGGCGGAAAGGAAGTGGCGGAGCTGGCCCCCCACAGGAGGACCCAGAGCTTGCATGACAGGCAGAGGAGTGGCCACCCCATCCCGTCACTGGGCAAGCCTGGAGGAAGAGGGTCCAGATTGGGGACCACCGGAGCCCCGTCCTCAGGGCTTACGGGCTGCCAGAGGCCCGGACTTGGCCCGAGGGCACCAAAGTTGTGCCTATTGTTGCTGCCCCGTTGGAAAGTGGGGCTGCTTGGCCACAGGAGCAGAGTGTTGAAATGGCTTTTTATTCTGCTTTTTGGAACCCTGGGATTCCGTCTGTGCAGGAGTTCTGAAGTCCAAGGTGGCACTGGATTTCTCAATGCGATGGAGGTGACCGTCCACACCTGGGCGGAAGAGGTCAGTACCCAGGAAAGAGAAGTCTGTTAGCTTGTGTTGGGTGTCCACAGTGAAGGTGGCGACCCTTAACCAAGCCCTGCAGGGCGTGGCAACCACGGTTGCCATTGAACAGGCGCATAAATCCCAGACGTCCAAAGTCATCTCAAGTCACTGCTTAGCAACAGCCTGACCCTGGTCCCGGACCTGCTTGACTATGGAATGGAGGTCTGCGGGGAGGTGAGGAAGAACCTCTTCAAGGGAGCCTAGAAGGGCACAAGAGAAGTGCACCATGACGACAGCCGAGCTTGCCTGACTGAGGCCCAGCATAGCGGTGGCATAAACTTTACAGGCAGAATGGTCCAGTATTTTGGACTCCTTGTCCAGAGGTCTATCTGTATCGGCCGAACTACCCAGCCGTCTGAACAGAGATTCAGTCACCAGACCCTCCGCAGAGGAGTGCTCTGTGAACCCTGAAAGGGGCCCAATGGGCACGACGTATTTACGGGGCATTCGGGCAGAAGGCGGAGAACAGGAGGCAGGATGTTGCCACAGCTCCAAAGCCGGACCAACAATGGCCTCAGCCACTAGAAAGGCTTCCGTATGTGACTCCCCCATTTGAGGATATCCGTGAGTGGATATTCAGTCCATTTGTGGACGGGTTCGAGAGGCATCTCCGTGGATTCAGAGACAAGAAGGAGGATGTCCATAAAGGAAGAAGGGCTTTCCTCCGTCAAGAGACTACTGACAGATTCCTCGTCCAAGACATGGGAGTGAAGGTCCGCGTCCTCGGACTCAGAGGAGTTCAGATAAAATCGGCCAGCCACCCAAGTCTGCCTCCACCCGCCTAGGATAGTCAGGAGTGACTGTAACAAGACAGCCCACACAGGAGGCCTGGAAGAGGCAGAGACTCTTTGGCAAGCACCCCCACCAGGGGTAATTTAGGCGACGGCTCCACCAGGATCAGTGAAGAGATCAAGTTTGGCCAAACTGAAACAGTTTTGACCAGTTCCGTGGGAGGAGGAATGGTGCAGGCTGGCTCCGGAGGAGTCAGCTTCGGCCTGGGAGGCGAAAGCCAAGTAATGACTGGGGTGGAAGTCGGAATCGGCTTTTGACCAGACAAGATCAGCTGTTGCCACATTAGAGTTTCGTAGCGCCAACGGAGTTTCCGACAAAGCCTATCCTCATCTGAGGATGAAGAAGAATGTCGACACCTCTTCTTAGAGCACTTGTGCGCCTTCTCCGGCCTGTGGGTCGAAAGGGTCCGAGACCGAGACCTCGATCATCGGGGTGACCAACGGGGTCGATCAGAAGGCACTGGGGAGACCGGTGGTTCTTCTTGGTCGAGGACTGGTTCTCCGATTAGGTTCCCAGCAGGCTGGGTCTCCTCATCGGGGAGAGGTAGGACCGGGGTCCTGAATAAGGAGCTGTCAGCCTTATCGAGCGACAGCGGGTCGACTGGGTCAAGAATGATCTCAAACGGATCATCGTCTGGTATCTGGGCTGGCTGGCCTGACGATGGAACAGTGAAACCAGCAGTCGGGGCCGCAACCTCAACTAAGTTGAGACAGGTAAATCCTGGGACCGAGATCTCTCACGATCCCAGGAACATCATTGGTGAGACCAAGATTCTCTCAGTTCCTTGTCCTTTTCACAGGAATGAGAGACATGAGTGCCCGAAAGCCCCTCGCCCCGGTGGGAAGGGACTGACACATCTCCTGAAAGGATCCAGAGAAAGTGGAGCCCAAGTTGGGCAGTATGAAAAAAAGACTTAGAGGATCGTTCCACGGACCAAGCCACCTCTTCCTCGAAGGCCTTCATTTGCTCGAGCTGCACGGCAGACCCCGCAGCCGCAGAGACCACCCAATGGGCTTCCTTAGATTTGACTGGCGGATTCAGTTTCTCCAGTCTGCCCAATTTTAACCGTGCAAGATGATCGTACAAGACATTCGGAGAAATGCGTGACATCTCACAGGCAATACATACACGTGGCATGCGGGTCTGTGCAAGACATCTTTTGCCCTCTCGGGCAGCGGTGGAAACCGGGAGAAGATTTATCTTCCATAGCAGTCGAGATCGCAAAGCGATTTTTATTAACTCTGATGAGTCTAAGTTTGAGCAAATCAGAGGATTTTTAAGCCAGGGCCTACTGAATGCGAGAGCGGTAAGGAGGGAACCTGAATCTTCCAAAGGAAAGGAAGCTCTAACATCATGGGGCGGAGCCGAGTGTTATACCACCCGGGTAGGTGGGAGGAGCCAGCTTCAAGACCTTCCGACAAGATTCTTAAAGGGAAAGGACATGCCAAACAGTGTGAATAGAACAACATATCCACGTTCCTAGAAACTACGAACTTGTGAAAAGAGAAATCCTTAAAAGATATGAAATCTCAGGCGAGACCTACAGGCAAAAATTTCAGTCCCTGAATTACCACTCCATTAACAATAGACGAGAAGCCTTCACCAGACTCTGAAAACTCCTCATTAAATGGTTCCAACCAGAGGGCAAAACAGTCCCACAGATAATCGACAAATCTGCAGTGGAACTTTCATCAATATCCTTCCTACAGATCTGAAGCTTTGGGTAAAGGTACACCGACCAGAAAATGGGAAAAAGGACGTTTCTTTGGCTGAGGACTATCAGATGGCCAGACAGACACCACAGCAGCAGCAAAGTAACAGCCAAGGATTCATAAGGCCCCCCCCCCCACCACCACCAAGTTAACTCCAGATTAAATAAGAACTCTGATGTGGGTAACAAATCTGCACCCAAAGATATAAGCCAGGCCATACTACAAGAAACTGCCATAAAAATAAGGAGGGTAACACTGGAGTACATTTGGCATTAGCAAACTGGGGCACGTATTTAACAGATGTCAAAGTGGGAGGTAAGGCTATGAAGGAACTTAGAGACTCAGGAAGCAAGCAGACCATTGTACATGTTAAAGTTCTGGGAAAAGACTGCAAAAGAACCAGGTACCTGGATCATCTGCATCCACAGGGACACTCAATACTATGCCACCACCCACGTGATTATGAACATTAATGGGGTGTCATACCAAATGAAAGTGGGGGTAGTATCAAAGTTACCTGTGCCTCTAATTATTGGCAATGACATCCCAGGATTTGCTAAGTCAATCACAGAGGAGTAAACCCTGCTGTGGCAACAGCTGTGATAACAAAAAAAACAGGCAAAGAAAATCTCAGATGTTGGGGACTCGCTCCTTTTTTGGTGGCTTTGATTTGGATTTATTTGAGCCCAGCTCAAAGATCCAGAAGTCCAGCAAAATAGAAGACACCTGGAAAAAAAGGAAAAAAAAAATACAGTGGCTATATACGCCTGGTAGACATGAGGGATTAATATACAAAAATGTTGAAACTAAACTAGTAACTGATTGTGCTTTTGTTCCTCAGCAAACTAATAATGTTAGTTTCCAAGGTTATTTTAAAGCAGCTAGGACTAAAACAAAAACAGTGTGAACCAATGTTTTTTTTTTAAAAAAAAATTGTAATAAGCTACTGTGCAGAGTTTGAGTTAACCCTCAGATGCAAGAACAGATATCACAATTGGTCTACATACAGAAAAAGTATAGAACTGAGTTTTTATAAACAGGAAATGATAATCCTATGGCTGGTCACCCAGGGAGGGACTGCACCCCTAGAAATACAGGTTACTCACCTGTAACAGGAGTTGTAGGAATGGTACAGTACATGTTGTTCATCCACACTGTCTGGCAGGTTCCTTGCCGCTTTAAATCTTGCCGGAAGGTCTTCAAGCTGGCTCCTCCCACCCACCCGGGTGGTAAAACTCTCGGATCCGCCCCATGACGCCAGATCTAGCCCGCTGGAAGCCAGGTTATGCATCGAGGCCGGGTGGGTCGTGTGGATGAACAACATATACCATTCCTAGATCTCCTGTTACAGGTGAGTAACCTGTATTTCTAGGGACATGGATATGTTGTTCATCCACACTGTCTGGCAAACTCCTAGCAGTTCTCCAGGAGGAGGGAGGCAAGGCGCACACCCCCTACTTAGGAAATAAAGACTGGAGAACCGAAGCCCCAAAACCAGCATCCCGGTGTGACTCAAGGTCGACGTGGTAGTGAGTGATGAAGGTGTGTGCTGACTTCCAGGTAGCAGCCCTGCAGATTTCCTGGATAGAGACGTCCCTGGAAGCAGCCACCGATGCAGCGGTATGGCGGGAAGAATGTGCTCTTATCCCTCTGGGAGGCTCCATGCCCGCCAACCTACAGCAGAGATCTATGCAGGAGGTGACCCACCTGCCTATCGTCCGCTTGGCTGCAGGTCTGCCAGATGCGGCTTCAGCGTAGGTGACAAACAGCTGGCGAACCTCTCACGAACTAGCCGTCCACTCCTTATAATGGCAGCGCTCTTCTAGGGTCAAAGTATGGAGCCTATATTCGGCCTCCGAGGTGTGATTGGGGTAGAACACTGGCTGTGTCAACACCTGGTTAAGGTGAAACTCTGACACCACCTTCGGAAGGAATTTCGGGTGGGGGCGCAGGACAACCTTGTCCCTGTGGAAGACCAGATAAGGAGACTCGATGGAATGCGTCTGGAGCTCTCCCATCCTTCTGGCTGACGTGATAGCCACCAAGAAGGCGGTCTTCCACGACAGGTGAGAGATTTCACACCTGTGCATCGGTTCAAATGGCTTGCCCATGAGCTTAGCCAATACCAGCAGTAGATCCCACGGAGGTGGAGGTTCTTGCACCAGAGGGGATATGTGATGGCCTTTGAAAAAGTGCCAGACCACCTTCTCCTGCACCACCGAATGCTTCCCGGCCCCCACCTGGTAAGCAGAGATGGCTGCCAGGTGCACCTTAAGGGTCGTCGACCGAAGCCCTTACTGAGAAAGGGACCACAAGTAGTCCAGAATGCTTGCCAAGGAACAGAAGGAAGGGTCCAGACCCTTGCCCCGACACCAAATGAAGAATCTATTCCATTTGAAGACATAGCATTTTCTGGTCGACTCCTTACGGGACGCGGAAAGACCCAAGGCCTGGAACTCTAGCCGCTCAGGAACCAGGCCGTCAGGTGCAGGGATTGAAGGTTCAGATGGAATAACCTCCCCTGATTGACTGAGATCAGGTCCGGGCGGGCTGGAAGCCGCCTCGGGAGCCTGGAGCCGAGACTGAGGAGATCTGGATACCAGAACTGGCAGGGCCAGTCTGGGGCTATCAGAATCACCTCGCCTTGTCCCTCCTCACCTTGAGAAGCACCTTGTGGATCAAGGGAAATGGGGGAAAGGCGTAGAAGAGGCCCAGGGTCCACGGCCTCAAGAAGGCATCCCCCTGCAGCGAGCCCTGCTGAGGGGGGTGGGCATGAAACAGTCTCAGCTTCGCATTCTCCCTGGAGACAAACAGGTCCACCTGAGGCATGCCCCAGAGGGAGAACAGATCTTGTACTACCTCCGGCAGGAGAGACCACTCGTGGGACACAGCCCCTGTCCGACTTAGGGCATCGGCCAGAATGTTGGAGGTTCCTGCCACATGGATGGCAAGGAGATCCGCCTCCAGGCTATGCACGAGTGGCCAAATGCGGAGAGCTTCCCTGCACAGAGGCATGAAGTGCATCCCGCCCTGGCGGTTTAGGTAGTACATGGTCGTGGTATTGTCCGTCTGGACCTGAACCACTTGACCCCATAGAAACGGAGCGAAGGCAGTGAGGGCTAGACGAACCGCTCGAAGCTCCAGCAGGTTGATGTGGCATCGGGACACCCGAGAGGACCAGAGGCCGTGCGCTCTCTGCTCCCCCAGATGGGCACCCCAACCCATCAGAGAGGCATCGGTCGACAGAGAGACCGTCAGCTCGGGGCGGACAAACGGGATGCCCTCCTGCAGATGTGCTGGAACGGTCCACCACTGGAGAGCGTTCCACATCCCCTGGGTCAATGTCACTAGCTGATCCAGGGGATCGAAGTGCTGTGACCATTGGCTGGCCAGCCCCCACTGAAGGGGACGCATGTACCAACGGACCCAACGGACCACGCTGGTGCAGGCCGCCAGGAGGCGCAGGAAGTCCTGGGCAGGGCGCAATTGCCCAACGTGAAATGACTGAGCAAAGGAGGAAAGAACCTCGGCCCTGTCCACCGGGAGCCGTGCTCTGGCTCGTAGAGAGTCGAGCTCTGCCCCAATGAATTGTATCACCTGCTTTGGCACAAGTTCCAACTTGGCCTCGTTGACGAGGAGGCCAACCTGAGAGCAAACCTGGAGGGCCAGATCCCTGGACCGCTCCACCTCCATTCTGGAGGAGGCTGCAATCAGCCAGTCATCCAGGTAGGGGTACACCCGGAACCTTCGGCGCCGCAGGAATGCTGTCACCACTGCCATGCATTTGGTGAAGACCCTGGGAGCTAGAGAAAGGCCGAAGGGCATGGCCCGGAACTCGTAGAGGGATCCCTCTGCCCTGAAGCGGAGGAATCTCTGGTGGGACAGATGGATTGGGATGTGAAAGAACACATCCTGGAGGTCCAGAGAACAGAACCACACACCTCGTTCCAAGGATGGAATGATCTGAGCCAGAGTGACCATCCTGAAGGTTCGAGACCTTAGGAACCTGTTCAGGTAGCACAGATCTAGAATGGGGCGCCAGTCCCCCGTCCGGTTCGGGACCAGGAAGTAGCTGGACACAAACCCCGGGTCTGGTGGAGGATCTGCCACCCTCCTGATCACCTCTTTTTCGAGGAGCAGGGCGATGTCGGCTCGGTGAGCTGACAGAGAGGCTGCAGACCCCGTAGCCCCCCAAGGGGCGAAGGCTCGGAAGGGCAGGGCCTGCTCGAACTCCAGGGGCAGGCCCTTTCCTACCACCTCCAACACCCAGCGGTCCATGGTGATAGTGGACCAGGTGGAAAGGAAGTGGCGGAGCCATCCCCACATGGGGAGAACCTGGGGGGAGTGACGAGGCTGGGGGCAACACCCCTCAACCCGTCACTGGGCAGGCTTGGAGGAGGGACTGGCAGAGGGACCTCTTGGGCCTTTTCCTCCCTGCTTCCTGTTAGAGGAAGCCGCAGGCTTGGCTTTGGGATGCCAAGCATGAGCCTGCTGGCCCAGATGCTGATGTTGTTGGGCCGGAAGTGCCGAAGGCGCAGAAGGGTGAAAGGACTTATGTTGTTGACGACGGCCCTCGTCCTTCTGGGTGGAGGTGACCGAATCCAGGGTAACACTGGACTTTTCGATCCGCTGGAGGTGGCCTTCCACTCCAGGGCCGAACAGGTCAGTTCCCCAGGAAGGGGACATCCGCCTGTTTATGCTGGGTATCCGCCGTGAAGGTGGATAACCTCAGCCATGCTCTGCGGCGCATGGCCACTGCGGCTGCAACTGATCTGGCACAGGAGTCTCCAATGTCCAGAGCCGTTTGGAGCTGCTGTTTCGCCACTGCCCTTCCCTGGTCCTGCACCTGCTTGACCATGGTCTGCAGGTCAGCCGGGAGATGAGGGATCACCTCATCCAGGGAGCCCATGAGGGCATGGGAGAAGTGTGCCATCAGCACGGCTGAGCTGGCCTGGCGGAGGCGAAGGGAGGACGCAGCGTACACCTTGCGCCCGGCATAGTCCAGCTTTTTGGACTCCTTGTCGGGGGGGGGGGCTTATCCACATCTATAGCGTTCCTGGAATGCTGGAAAACGCAATCGGTGACCAACCCCTCCGCAGAGGGGTGCTCCGAAAAACCAAAGAGCCGGTAGGGACCGCATACTTCCTGGCCATCATGGCCGAAGGCACAGGACAGGAAGCCAGCTGCTGCCAAAGCTCTAAGGCTGGGCCAACAATGGCTTCAGCCACCGGAAAGGCCTCCGTGGTCGAATCCCCTCGGTCCAGTATCTCCGTCAGGGGATACTTGGCCCGCTTGGATACGGGCTCAAGCTGCATCCTGGTGGACTCCGAGATGAGCCAAAGCAGACCCATAAAGGATGATGGGCTCTCGTCCATCGACTGCCCCCTGGAGGACTCCAGGTCAAGGGGCCTGGAAAAAAGGGAGTCATCGTCAGACTCCGAAGAGTCCGCGAAGAGCTGCCAGGGGCCTGAGCCACCCTCCACCTGCCGAGGATGGTCGGGAGTGAGGGTGACCAACAACCAGTGGGGCAGACCCTGACCCGACCGAGAGTCCTTGGTCGGCACCCCCAATTTCGGTTGTGGAGGCGAAGGTTCCACCACTATCGGTGGGGCAGCTGGTTTTGGTCGAACAAGCGGCCCAGGCTTGGGCACCTCGACTACACCGAGGGGTTGTTTCGGCCGTTCGGGTGACAGCCACTTGATGGCCGGGGAAGGCGACGGCATCAGCTTGTTCCCAGACAAAAGTAACTGCTGCCACATTAAGTCCTCGTAGCATCGACGCAATTAGAGCCGAAGCCTCTCCTCTTCGGAGGAGGAAGACAAGGACAAGCGGCGCCACTGCTTACCTCGGTGCAGAGACCGAGACCGCCGATGTCGGCAGGATCTGCTGGACCGAGACAATGTCCAAGACCGAGACCCTCGGTGTTTCCAAGGGCGGGTCTGGGAAGGGGCAGGGACACCCACTCTTCCCTCGGCTCGGGAGCCTTGACCGGGGACTCCAGCACGGGAGGCGCAGGCAAGTCCTCGGTCTCCACCGGGGAAACCGGTGAAGAAGGGCTGTCGGCTTCACCTGTCGACAGCCCGTCCGACTGAGGTCGAGAAAAAATCTCCAATCGTCGGCGGGTCTCGGTCGGCTGACCTGGACGGGACACCGTGAAGCCAGCGGCTCAGCCGCAATCCTCGACCAAGTCGAGTGTCGACTGTCCGGGGAAGGGGACCTCTCCCGCTCCTACGAACGCCGATGGTGGGACTTACCTTTCGAGTCCTTCTTTTTGGACCAAGAAGAGTGTCCCGATGGCCCCTCTCCCTCTCCCCTTGTGGAAAGGGATTGGCAAAGCTCCTTAAAAGAAGCTGTGTCGGAGGATCCCAGAGAGAGCGGGATAAATGCCACGACCGAGGAAGAAGAAGATGCGGCCTGGGCCGCCTCCTCCCCGAGGGTGATCATCTGCTCGAGTTGCTTAGCCGAGCCAGTCACCGGACACCACCCAACGGGCCTCCTTGGACTTCACCGGCAGGTAGCACTTCTCGGGGCGCCCAAGCTGTAACTGGGCAGCACGGTCTTCCAGGATGTTGGGCGAAAACTAACGGCATAACTCGCAGGCCTGCGGGTCATGGTCTAGGCCAAGCCAGTAGACGCACGTGGAGTGTGGATCAGTCCTGGACATTTTCTGCCCACATGGGCACCGCCGAAAACCGGGAGTCGATTTGTCCATCGCAGCCGCGAGGGCGTAATTTGACTGAAGTCTTGAAAACTTAAGAATGAGTTTCGGGCGAACCGAAGAATTAGGATCCAGTCTATACGTAGAGCATTAAGGAGGGAACCTGAGCTTCCAAGCGGTAAGGAAGATCTGGCATCACGGGCTGGAGCCGAGAGTTTTACCACCCGGGTGAATGGGAGGAGCCAGCTTGAAGACCTTCCGGCAAGATTTAAAGCGGCAAGGAACCTGCCAGACAGTGTGGATGAACAACATATCCATGTCCCTAGGAAAAAGCTCTGTGCATGTATGACTTTGGCATTTCCCTTTTCTTAATCATTTAAACAAACAGTTCAAATTTTTCAGTGAAACCACCCATCAAAAGGCACCTCCCCTTGGGTCAAACTGTAGCAAACATGAAAGTGGCAGCCACTACCAGAAGCACAGACATCTTAGACGCCCTGGAAGGAGCGTGCCTCAGACGGTTGAAGGAGCCCACACGGGAGGGACAATACTAGACCTGATTCTCACAAATGGTGACAGAATTGGTCATCTATCAGTGGGCGGCCATCTAGGGTCCAGTGATCACCATATAGTGTGGTTTAAGGTGAAGACAGTAGTAGAGTCCAGCAACTCAAAAGTAAAGGTCCTAGACTTCAAAAGGGTAGACTTTGCAAAATTGGGGGAACACCTCCAGAGAATCCTGGCAAGGGGGGGGGGGGACAGTGGTCAAAACTTAAGCCATAGCAGGCAACAGGCCTCTGTGTAAAGCTAGTAAACAAAGCAAAAAAAAAGAAAAAAATCACTATGATTTTCAAAAGAAGTGGCAGGAGAAGTTAAGGGGAAAAAAAAAAGGCAGGCATTCAGAAAGTACATGGAAACAGAGGGAAGGAGACAGGGAAATGTACCAGACAAAGCAGAAGGAGGTGGGGAAGGCAGCCAGGTACGCAAAGGCATAAACTGAAGAAACGATAGCAAAATTGGTAAAAGAAGGTGACAAAACCACCTTCAGGTATATCAGGAAAGGAAAAAGACTAATGGCAGGATTATGAGGATGAATGGGGAGTGTGCAGAGGGGGACCTAGAAAAAGCAGAAATTCTAAACAAATACTTCTGCTCAGTATTTACAAAGGAAAGGGAAGGGGGAGGGACCAAAATCAGGAGGGTAGAAACACACACGGTGGGGAGGTGGACACCAGTCCATTCACAGAGGAGAGATTCCTAAAGGAGCTCTCGAAACTAAAAGTGGACAAGGCAATGAGACCGGATGGGATGCATTCCAGAATACTGAAAGAACTCGGAGAGATACTAGAGGCACCACTGACAGCCCTGTTTAACAAATCACTAGAGGAGGGAGTGATACCAAAGGACTGGAGGAGGGCAAATGCGGCACCACTACACAAAAAAGGGAGCAAGGTGGAGGCTGGAAATTACAGGCCAGTCAGCTTGACCTCAGTGGTGAGGAAAATCACGGAACCTATGTTAAAGGAAAGAATTGTGGCATACTTGGAGGCTACTGGGGCACAAGACCCGAGGCAAAATGGATTCACAGCAGGGAGATCTTGTCAAACAAATCTGACAGATTTCTTTGACTGGGTAACCAGGGTGGTGGATCAGGGAGGGGTGGTGGACATGGCCTACCTAGATTTTAGCAAGGCACGTGACACCGTCCCACATAGGAGGCTAGTAAACAAGTTGCGCAGTCTGGGAGTAGGTCCCAAGGTGGTACAATGGCTCCGAAATTGGCTGAGCAACAGGACACAGAGTGTGGTGGCAAATGGAGTTCAATTCCAGGAGAGGGGGTGACAAGTGGGGTGCCACAGGGCTCGGTTCTGGGAACGATCCAGTACTCTTCAAGTTCTTCATTAGTGACATTGCGGAGTGGATGGAAGGGAAGGAAAGTCTCTTTGCGGATGACACCAAGATCTGCAATATGGCAGGCACTCCAGATGGGGTGGAAAAAAAATTAGAAGAGACCTAGGCAAATTGGAGGAGTGGTCAAGAATGCAGCAGCTTAAATTCAATACAAAACAGTGCACAGTCATGCACTTGGGCCACAGGAATCCTGGAGAGGAATACAAAATGGGAGGGAGATACTAACAGCAACAAAACTGGAAAGGGACCTGGGGGTAAACATAATGGACGACCTGAAGGTGGCCAAGCAATGCAAAAAGGTGGTGGGGAGGGCCGGAGAGATGCTGAGGTGCAGAAGTAGGGGAATCACCAGCAAAAAACAGGAAGTGATGATGCCACTATACAGACAACTGGCCAGGCCACATCCGGAATATTGTGTTCGGTTCTGGAGAGCGCATCTCTGGAAGGTCATTAACAAGAATGGAGGCGGTCCAGAGACGGGCAACAAAAATGGTGAAAGAAATGCAGCAGAAAATATGAGGAAAGACTGAAAGACCTCAATATGTATACCCTGGAGGAGAGGGGGGATATGACAGAGACATTCAAGTACCTCAGGGGAATAAACAAGGTCCAGGAGGGCAGCATCTTTCCAAAAAAAAAAAAAAAGACATATATGCAAGAACAAGGGGTCATAATATGAGGCTAAAGGGTGGGAGACTCAGTGACAATGTGGGGAAGTATTTTTTCACAGAAAGGGTGGTGGATGCGATCATTGAGGCACAGGTCAGGAAGCACAGGAAAACCAGGAGCAGTTGTGAAATTCGCAACAAGAGTTTTAGTATGAATAACAATTAAATAAAAAATAAAATTGTTCAGTGTAACTATTTACAAAGGCAGAATCTGAGTTTTCCTTCAATCTCTGTGTCTCTTGCAAGCAATTACAGCTCTGTCTTATAAGTCTTTGCAAACCCCCTTCTTAACAAGCATCCTGTTTATTTTCTAAAATGTTCTTGTATATTTCAGGCAGGTGCAGCAAGAACACAATGTTCCAGAACCGAGGCCCCTTCTCCACAGCTTCCGAAAAATGGCTTAAAAATTGGTATCTGGTTAACCCCCCTTGAGTTCCCAATAGCTTTTTGCAATCATCTCAAACTATAATTATATACATTTCAACAGTAGCACTATATACTTTCTAAACAAAGGGATCCCAATATCAGTTACAATTCCACATAATGATCTGCATATATTTTTATACCAGCAGATATGCAAGGGAGGAAAAGACAGAAACAGCAAGGGAAGACAGAGGTAGAGAATTGCGAGACTGCTGGTGTGATCAAATTCTAGGTCCCACAGGACAGTTCAGATCCCTGCATTCAAACTCTATACAACAACTGGGATAGGGTCTTATTCAACCGCGTCACAAATGCATGGAACAGCCTCCCAGCAGAGGTTTGTAGAGGCTAAAACGATTGGCAGGTTCAAAAATGCATGGGTTAGACAGAAGGCAACCATAGTGATAGGGAAGTGGGAGTAAGCTGCTGATCATTTAGGATCTGGAGTTTAAGTAGGTAGGGAAATAGGCAGACTAGATGGGCCTTATCTGCCATCAAAATCTATGTTTTAACTATGAGCCGTTTTTGAGCTATAGCTAAACAAAAAAAAATCTTAATTTTTGAACTTTTATGCATTTAAACCTTCTAGAACATTTAAACTACTGAACCACGGGATACCAATTTTTTTTAGGATCCTGAGATCCTGGGCCCCAGAACATGTATGCGAAAGTTTAAGCTATTCTGTCCACGGACGGGCCAGGTTATTAAGGTGCAAAAATAGGGGTTTACCTTCCGATCGAACCAAAATTATCTCTCTTCATAGCAAAAAGGTATGTTAAAGCATTTGTTAACAGTGCTCTTACTAATAATGCCCACAAAGTATTGAAATGGGCTGTTATTGGAATACCCAGAACGTCTGGTGTATTCTTGATTGAGAACCACGCAGCTCTAAGATTCCAAGACTGGCAGTATCGTTCAGCACAGAATTAAAAATTAAGTATTTGTCACAAATTATTAGTTATAGCAGCATTTAATTCCCACAGCAGCATTGTAGAGTAGGTGAGAACTGAAGCGAGCTGCTCATAACCTTTGCTGGTTACTTTTAACAGTAAGTGTGCAGAGGACAATAAAAAGCCCCACATCATAGAGCCAGCATTTCCGAAGGACAAGCCAAATTCTCTAAGTAGTGAGCATTTCTATGTGTACTATTAGGTGTATAATGAAATGTTTTCAGTCAGAGTTAAACACTCACATTAGGGCCTTAAAGCAGTACTCAACAAGGCCACTAAAATAGCAGCCAAACCCCACTTAAATTTCCATTTGATCTCTCAAAGGAAAACTGTAAACCCCCTTAAGCCTCCAAATGTCGTTAGTTAAAAAACACGTTAGGACTGTTAACATTCTGTAAAGGCTACTAATGTAACTGGTAGTTTGATTAAGTTTCCTTTTTTTTCCTTCTACGGCCCTGTCCACACTACACCACTAAAACCCTGTAACGGTTTCCAACCATTACAGACAGTAAACATTACAGTGTGTCCACATTGCCAGTGAACCGTCATGATAATGGTTCGGAACAGTTACAGCTGGTCCACATTGCGGGTGACAGGTGACCGTTACGGTCAGCACCCTATCCCACAATGCAGTTCCTGCTGCACTGAGAGCAATGCTGGGGCTACACGCTCACGCTTCCACACTACAGCTGGTATTGTTTTAGAGACAGAACCGTTTTTGTAACTGTTGTTGAAACCACCTCACAAGTGGTTTCAACAACGGTTACGAAAATGCCTCCTGTAATGTTACAGGTGTAAACGCAAACCGCTGCAGTAACGGTTTGGACCCTCTGTAACATTACAAAGGGGAGTTTTCATTGTAGCGTGGACAGGACCAAAAAAAAAAAAAACAGACTGCCCACCATACTGGTGTTACTACAACAAAAGCATGTTTCCTTACATTCCTTAATCAGCCCCCACTGCATCTTTCCTGGGCTTGGGACCCCCCCCTCCCCCCACTGCATCTTTCCTGGACTTGGGACCCCCACTGCATCTTTCTTGGGCTTGGGACCCCCCTTCCCCCAAACACAGGCTAGCCACTCATACAATGAGAAGAGAGGAGATTGCTGCTTTATGAGTGGCGTTCAGATAGTATGCATTAAGAACAGATAAAGGATTTAACACACAGTTGGGTATAAAACACATCACAAACATGTATTTCTGTTCTACTATGAAAGGAGACAGCTACAACAACCAGCAACATCAATGAATTTTAGAGAAAGTAAGAAATCATTAAGTGCAAGTTTTTAACAAGAAATAATATGATGTATTCTAGTAGATGCTGATTAACCCTTTGCTAGTCTGAACTAGACATACCAGGAAGAAGTTCTGCAAAAAATGAGATTCAGGGAAGCCCTTCTGAGGATTATCAAAATGACATATGCAGCACCAGTGGCTGCAGTTAAGGTAAATGGCATAGCATCCACTTGATTTTGCCATTAACAGAGGTACAAGGTAGGGGTGCCCACTGCTGCCCCTGCTTTTTGTTTGCACTAAGTATGGCGCCTTTGAGGGAGGAAATCAAGCAAAGCCCTACTATTCAGGATGGGAAGCCAAAAACATTGCCTCTCTTTATATGGGCCAGCACGGTCCTGTATCTACGAGAGCCAGAAAAAAAATCTGACCTCACTGTTAAATATTTTGGATTCCTTTGGGGCAATATCAGGTTTTAAAGTAAACCCAAGTAAAATGGAGGTAATCAAGATTAGTGGCCAGATTAGTGAGATGTTTAAAAACAAAATTCCCTGCAACTGGGAGCAAGACAGAGTTGGATACCTAGACATAATGATACTAAATAATATAACACAGATATATCAAGGTAATTATGATAAACTAAAACAGGACATTTTTTTAGATCTTACAACGCTGGCAACTGTTGCCCCTCTCATTTATAGAGTAGACACTATAAAAATGACGGTTTTACTACAGTTCCTGTTTTTATGGTTTTACCCAGGTTGCTGTTTTTATATCAGACCCATCACTGACTATACATTGTAAGGACTGACAGGAACTCAAGCTGGCAATTAAAAAATTTATATGGCAAGGAACGAGTCCTAGGATCTCACAGGACTTGCTCCAAAGGAGAAAGGAAGTGGGTGCACAGACGCATCATCCTCCCACAAAGAATTTGAGTGCTTGACCCTAAAGATCAAACTTTCTCCTTCCAGTGCACTCTGTGTAATAGGCTGCTACAGGCCCCCTTCTGCCTGGCCTCATCTCCTGTCTCACCTCAGTTCCGTACTGAGGCTCAGTTCCTTGGAAACCATTATTCTTGGCGACCTGAACTATGATTGGCTATCAAGTGCATCAGCTCCCTTGAAATCCTTTTGTGACACTCTAGGGCTGGTGCAACTCATTGGTGAGCCTACTTGCCCAAATAAAAATAACCTTAACAACAGCTCCCTCTTAGAATGTCATTTTGGTTAGCAAGCCACATCTGTTCTCTCATGTCGGAACATTCTTCTCAGATATTAGCGATCATTGTATAATCACCACCATTAGATCCGTGCACAACCCACAGTTTGTGGCAAAGTTCTCTATCAAGAGGTGCAAACGCAACTTCGATTTGTTTGTGTACGTGCACGACTTGAAACATTCACCGCGATGGCAGGAATTCTTCCTAGCCAAAACGGTTACCAGGGCATATACTATTTTTTACAATATTTTAAGTGAGGCTTTAAATAAGCATGCACCCTTGGTTAAGGTGCGGGTCAGGAGCAGCACCTGCCGTTGGTTCTCGCCTGAGCTCAAAGCTTCCCTGTTAGAAAGGGATACTTTATGGAAAAAAGACAGAAGAAGCAAGAACAACTCGGATTGGTGTCTTTTTAAGAAAGAACATAACAAGTGCACCAAGTTGGTCAGAGCAGCCAAGGCCGCCTACTATTGTTCGGAGCTAACTTCTGCCTCAAGAAATCCTTCAAAGCTCTGGAAAACATTAAAAAACATGTCTGGACACACACCTGGTAATTCCATTCCAGCAAAAATTAAGTCCGGTGGCAGCGTTCTCTCTAACCAATCGGAGATATTGGAAGCCCTCAATTACCATTTTCCAACAGCAGGGCTAGCATTTGATACTTCCCCCGCCAATACCTCCGCACAGCTCAGGGCCCACCAACCCACGAGTCCCCCCCTACCGGGGAGGCCTTCTCCCTCCTGCCTGTCTCTCTAAAAGAGGTGGAAGACCTACTGCTGCAACTGGACACCAGGAAGGGAGCAGGCTCCGACTAAATAGAGCCATACTATCTGAAATGTGCCTACCATGTGCTTGCAGTGTCAATCACCCACCTATTCAACATGTCACTCTCCCAGGGTAGCCTCCCCCTCAATGGAAAATAGCCCATGTCATCCCTCTATTAAAAGCAGGTGACCCCTCTGACCTAAATAATTACAGACCGATCTCCCTCCTCCCCATCCTGTCTAAATTACTAGAAAAAATAGTGTGTGGCCAGCTAGGGGTATACTTAGAATCCAGACGCCTATTAAACCCAGTTCAGTCTGGATTCAGAGCAAAGCACAGCACCATAACAGCTCTAGCTAAGGTGACCAATGACTGGCTCCTAGACCTTGACAACAAGAAGCATGTCTCTGCCATTTTCTTGGATCTTAGTAAGGCATTCGACACAGTCGATCACAGCCTGCTTCTTTCCTCCCTAAGCACCTTAGGCCTGGACCATAAAATCTATGTGCTGGTTTGCAGACTACCTCGGAGAATGGAAACAGCAGGTTAAAGCTGAAGGTGATCTTTCTCCATTAAAACTTATGCTGAGGGGCATGCCCCAGGGCTCTATCCTTGGTTCCCTCCTCTTTGCAGTCTACATTAACAACATCAATGACCCCATCAAAAAAGCCAACATCCACTTATTCGCGGACGACACTGTACTGTACTTGAGTCGTCCCCATCACCAAAGCAGCCTGTGAAGACCTCCAAGCTGAATTTAACCTTCTACAATACCAGCTCATAAACAAAAGCTTTTGCTCAATGCGAAAAAGACAAAGCCATGCTCTTCTCCCCTCCTTGCATGTGGCAATTCCTGCTTGGGGGGGGGGCCTACCCCACAAGTTACCACTGTTCTTGGAGAAACACTACAGTATGTAGCTAAATTCAAATATCTAGGAGTTTGGCTCGATCATAAACTTTCCTTCGATGACCATCTCGAAGAACTACAGAAGAAACTAAGGCAAAGATTAGGATTATTCCACAGAATTAACCACCTGCTCACAAAAGAGGCCAAGATTCAACTGGTTCAAGCTACCTTCCTATCTTTAATAGATTACGCGGACCTGCTCTACAGCCACTGCACTGGCTAAGTTGGACACACTCTACCACAGAGCTATCAGGTTCATTACTAGCCTTCCACTTTCCACACACCACTGCTCCCTGTACTCATCGTTAGGATGGACTTCCCTTAACTATAGGAGGATTAGAAACGCCGCCCTATGGGCCTTCAGAGCGGTGACCAACAAGCTCCCCTCATATATCTCATAGTATTCCCCAGAGTGTGTTGGCACCTCGCTCTAAGGAGCTATTCCCTAATTGCCCTCCAAGCTCCAAGGGTCAACACTCGTTTCGGCAAAGCTGCTCTAAGCCTCTCTTTACCCACATTGTAGAACGGTTTACAAAGGAACTAGAAGCTGAGCTGCCCTGTTAGTCTGAATATCTTCAACGCGCTCTACGATCACTACATGAAAGCACCTTGCAAATGTTTTCCTCACCGATAGCACACCAATTCCACAACTCCCCCTTTCCATCCCGACGTTCGCCATGTTTCCACCCCGGCTCTCACTCTTTCCCTATTAACTCTTCCTGCTGCACCCACCCTTCCCTGTCCGCTCCAGCCTGGCTAAAGTCCCACCCCATCCATAGTAGTGTCCCAATTATCTACCCCTCTTCCGTCATTATCATAACAAACAAGTACATGACAGCCATCGTCACTTTCTGTGGTTTAGCCCAATTTTTCCCCCAGTCGTCAGTAATATATCACTCCTCTTCTTTACCTCTCTAACCTGCCACCCCATACACGGCCTCTTTTCCCTATGTGTGTAGTTGCCGGCTGCCTCACTCAAAATATCTCTGCTTATAATCCCTGTATGCCTATGGTTGACTGTACATCTGCTGACTTCTTCAATTGTAAAATAATGCTTTTTTTTTTTTTTTTTTTTATTTCATTTCAACCTTGTACTGTACTGTATACACTGTATATACTTTTTCTTGCTTGTATATCATTGCTTTTTGTTTACCTGCTTCTGTACTGTACTTTGATGTATTCATGACCAGGTCCACCTTGCAAATGAGCCTTGCTCAATGGTGCCCGCCTGGATAAATAAAGATTTTGATTGATTGATTGGTATGGGACTTACCCATTTTAAGCATTACTATAAAGCTGCTCAGATTACCCCAATAGTCCAGTTTTGAGAAACACAGAAGGGGTGGCTTGAATACAGATACAGAGCAACCAAATGACGGAAGTCCCTTTGCATATTCAACCCTAGCTGTTAGGCACTCCGAAAGAAACAGCAAGCTTCCAAACTGATGGACATGTCATACCTTTCATATCTGGGCTAAAATACAACAGAGATTATTAACTCAGAAGAGACAAGTGACAGTAATCCTGCCGTGTTGGTAGCCAGACTTTTTCACCAGGTAAACTAGATGGAAGATTTACGATATGGGAGAGAAGGTTTGCTCTACTAAACTTGTTTCCTACAGGGAGAAACAATTGCCTCATTCACCTCCTTGCAAGAAAACTACTGACTAGAAACCTCTAATCATTATAGATATTTACAGGTGTGCTCATTGATCAGGGCTGCCCAGCTGAAAACAGACCTAGCCACAACACAACCATTGCTGGTTAACTTAGCTTAGTCAGGGAAGCAGCTACGCAACTAGAATCAAAACAACTTCCTTCCAAACTATACCTTGAACTTAATAAGGACAGGAGAAATGGGCAGTGGCAGCAGATCTCAATATTACTGATAAGCAATGGCAGGATATCTGGCAAGCTGCCGCCAGATATTTCCCAACGCCAGACAGATCTAAATATTTAGGGACAGGATCAACAAACAGGTGCTGGATAGCCTGTAACACAAAGGGTTCACCTCTGGAGCTGCCCCAGACTAAACGGATTTTGGAATGAGGTGGGTAGGTTAATAAAAACACATTTGAATATCAGCGCAGAGTTGGGTTTTGCAGATCTTGTCTTGGGACTCCCACCCAGAGGGGCCAATATGGGAAACTCTAAATACCTTTATAACATTTTCATAGCGGCAGCCTTTAGGGCTTCTACACAAAAGTGGCTGTTAAAATTAGATCAATGGAACAGATTTCAGCTCAGCTGAAACAAGAAAAATGAATAGCGAGATTGCTCCCCTATGAACATATGCTTGAACAGGTAGAAGGAATATCGGTCTTAGATCCACGGGCATTACTTTAGGAATTCAGATACATTAGCTACAACAGAACCAGACTATTCTGCAAGAGATTCTCATAACATTGTCGGCATCATCTGTTTTTTCACCCATGTTAAAAGGGCAATGGCTAAGGGAAGGGGGGATTTATTAGCTTTTGGTTACCGGGTAAGTGCACTACGCAATAATCCTGCCTATTTTCAGGCATGACCTGGGAGAGTGCAAAATACATTGATACATTAGGACAAGGCACCTGGACAATCACAGTTCCAAGACAAGTTACATTAAAATTATCCACACACGGATATACAGAGAATATACAAGACTGGCACAAATCATCCATGCAGGGATGTAGTTACTCAGACAAAGAAAACAAAAACGAGGCAATAGTACATATTCATTACAGAACTGCAAGGAGAAAGGTTAGCAAGTGCAAAACAGAAAGCAAAATGGTTTGTTAAGACCAGTCACAAGTGACAAGCGTGTGTAGGTGAGAGAACAGAGCTTTTTTGAAGGTAAAGTTCATTTTTTCATCTGGTTGGGAGGAATGTTCTTCTCCCACCCCCAAGGAAAAAAAGACTGGAGATACAATCATAGGGTACAGAGGAGAAATAGTGCATGGATATTGAGAAAATGTGGTAAAAAAAGACACTAGATACTGGTGATGAGCTAACGGGACAGTTTACCTCTACAAAAATTATACCCAATGCACCCACAGATGGGTAGCAAGGTGGAGGCTATGGTGGGCCCCCTTCACTCGCTTCAGTGAGGCAAAGCTAAAGGTCGATTGGTTATGAAAGTAAGATACCGTGGGTCTCTTATAGAGACTCTATGGTATAGTCCAAAGAATTAGCAAAAGGAAGTACGCAGAGAAAGGTTCAATGTATATATGAGGCATGTGTAGGTAATATGCATAAAGTAGAGGGGGGTAAAATATATGTACTAAACCACAGACAAGGGGATTTTGCAAGTAAAGCAGATTGGTGGGGGGGGGGGGAGCAAAGTATGAGTATACATTTGAACAATTCAAAGGAAGGTTAAATTTCACTGCACTTCCACGCCCGAAAACAGACAGCAGCCTTCTCTTCAAGCAAGGACATTCCAAGCAGCATGCACCTGAGAGAGAGAAACACACATCTAAAAGAGCAAGTGCCACAAACTACAGAATTTAACACGTAAAGACAATTATGCACTGAATACATCCCAAACTGTCAATAGTAGTCAAGTAGTGTGGAGGAGATGAAATCCCTAGTTATGAGTATAGTCAAAGTGTCTGTACTCTAGAATGTCTATAAAGCTTTGTACTCCTGATGAATGATTAATAAATAAGTCTAAAAAAATATAAAAGAAATAATGTGATGCAAACAGGTTGACATTCTCTCTTTAATCAGTTAGTAGCACGCTGGATGGATGCCAAGGATAGTCACTGTAGCCAATGGCTTATGAAAATCAAATATGGCTAATAAGTAAGCAATAATACCCAACAGGGTGGGCGGTATGGTGCTATACCGGACCGCCCAGGGCGTAATGAGGTCTGACGCCACAGGCGGAGGGCCTATAGCTCCTGGAAGGTCTGGTATAGCACAATACCGCCCACTCTGAGGGTATTATTGCGCTTAGAAAATGGGCAGTCAAAAAAATAAGTTTAATAAGAAAAATGTTGAAGAAAAATGTATTTAAAGTAAGATTTTTAATAAAATAGTTCCTCCGCCTGCATTCTTGGGAGGTGGTTGCTATGGTTACACACACACACACACACACACACACACACACACACACACACAGAATGTTATTTGGAGCCACTATTTTTTCTCTCCCTTAGTGAGAGATACTGCTGCCCTGCAATACTTATGTTTTTCAGTGCCAGCTGCCAGAAACAATACATCAGCATGGGGCATTTCAAGTTAACTTTTGCTGCTTTTTTTGTTTATTTTGTTGCTCTACATCCATGTACTACATTGCTACCAACTCTCTGAGAGCTGACCGCGCTGTTGTGCCAATTCCTCCAGCCTTCAACCTTTCCGATCGCTGACAGAACAGAAGAATTGGTTTAGTGTGACGCGGCGAACAGGCGTTTATTTTTTATTTTTTTTTAAACTTGTCCCTACACTACTGCTGCTTCCACTGGTTAGCTTATCTATTTTTGCCTCCACATGTTTTTTTTTCATAGGCAGCTTAGCCCCTTCAATTAATCTCGTATCGACGACCCCTCTATCCATCAGGCTCTCGGGGGCAGGTGCACTTTGAGGAGAATGCCGACTGTTGCTGCGTAGACGTAGTTCGTTGCTCTACCAATTAAATAAGAAATTAGTTGAGTATTACTTTTGTAATAAAACAGTTCCTCTGCATTGATTTGAGTACAGTTTTTTTGGGGGCGGGAGCTGGTTGTCCTGATTACACACGCAGACACAAACAGGAGCCCCTCATTTGCCTGATGTGTTAGCTTGGCTGCAAAAGGGAAAACTGATTTGTATAAAACAGGCAAAAAGGCATACCTCCATTTGTCCATGTGCGTGACAGTATACTGCTATTTCTGGAGTGCTCCGTTGGTGATCGCGTTAAGTTGTGTACAGCGCTTAAGTGAATGTTTTATGTGAGCCAGTCAGGTAGAGCAAGGCACTCCTGGAGGTACTTGTGCACCTTGGCTTGCTCCAGGTTATTTTATTTGTTCAATGGCAGTTGGCCAGTGTATGCCAAGAAGCACTGCTGTGTTTGATTGCTAGGCTGTGGCTCATACTGCTCTGGAGAGGCTGGTGCTGCACTTTTTAAAAACTGCACTGCCCACCTTTGTTTACGTGAAGCCATTCTCACCGACCGCTTTACTTTTTCTTACTTTTGTAATTTTTTAATATTTATTTTGGATGATGGTCAAGTAAGGGTTTCAGTTATTGAATAAAAAATAAGACATACGGGGGGTGAATGGACAGGGAGTGGAGCCTGAGTGAGCCAGGAGGCTGCCTCCTCTAGTGTTATGTAGGCTACATGCTAGCTGTTTGAAAAGGGCTGGGTGTCAGCTCTCACTAAGCAGGAGAAAAAAAATGGTGGGCATTTAAAATTCAACATTCCACTGGCACAATGATAATGGTGATTAGGTTGGTTGGGACTGGCACTTTTAATGCCAGGGCTCTGTTGTCTGATAGATGCCCACCTTGCCAGGGCTATCAGCCAATCAGAGAGCAGGAATTTCTTTGCCTATTTTCTAAAGAATTGTTATTGCTCCTTTTGCTCCTGCACTTTTTCACATTTTGCTAATCTTTATCACTCCCTAACTGTACATACACTTTTACTGTGACTGTATTAAATTTATTTATTGAAATGTTTCACCAGGAAGGCAAGCTGATCAACAAGTTGCTCGTCTCCCGGTGCGACCTGGGGGGTAGGGAACAATGGGATAAAATACAAAGAAATGCTACAATGTTGGAATACAATTTGTTCACTTGCATACAATGAGAGCAGGAGGGATTACAGGTGGATAACATTGGCTAACAATGCAACAGTTAAAGAGGACCTTCCCAAGACACTTTGACTTTCATGCATTAATACCCCTTCTTGCATTGATTCTGGAATTGTATTTCATTACTGTCTGCTGCAGTTAGGTTTTGCATTCTGAGCTGCTAAAACCTGCAGGGTGTACCAGAGCTTCTATAGCAATCCTGGTGTTGCTGTGGGCCCAGGGTTGTACTGCTGACATCATTGTAGGGCAGAGTCAATTTCACACACAAAAAAAAAAAACCAAAAAAAAAAACAAACAAATAGAGACAGACAAGACATTCAGATTTTGGCATCATGCATTACTAACAGGGTGTCTTGGGGAAGGGGGAACACAGTATGTACACTGAGTACTGTTAGGTTTCCCTTGCAACATTGTTGTAATTGCATGGTACTGCACAGTGTGAGTCATTCTTCTATCCTACAGTGATGTCATCAGGAGCTAGCGGCCCAGCAGCTGAAGAGCAAAGCCAAGTGGTGCAGCAGGACTCAAAAACAAATCCAAATTATGGAAGGCAGAGTAAGCCTTGGCCAGAAATAATAAATGCATACACCTTTTCAGGTCTAGTACTGCATATAATGACTACAAGCTGTAACTTTTTGGACAGCAGGTATGAAGACACATATAGCAAACTGGCAACAGCTGGTGACAGTTGGTAACACTGGAACACACATAATAACTTGGCAACAGCATGTAGCACAAGGTGGTAAAGTAACCCAATAGTAATTGGTAGTCATTAGTGTAACATGGCGTAATGTGTAAATTACTTTTGTGTTCTCCTGTCCCTTCCCCCAGGTAGCATCCAGAAACAAACAAAAAAAACTTTATAAAAATCATATAATGTGGTTAATGAAAAATACTGCAATGTAATGTTTTTGTCCACAAATATTGCAATTTGCAATATGTGGCTACCCCCTCCTCCACTCATCAACAGTTTGGATAACTGTTTTTTTGTTTTGTTTTTTTGTTTTAAAGCACAGTGGTTTTGGTCAATTATATTTTTGACTGCTGCTCACAACTACCCGAAAATACACAGACACAGAGAACTGCCTCAAAAGATACAAAATAAAAGCAACAGAAGTCAGGTAAAGACTAAGTTTCTCACATTTGAGCCGCTCGATAGCGAATGTTTCAAATTCTGCAAGACAGATGCTCTCCGTGGGTGGCTGCAGATAAAACTGGAGACTGTGAGGATAGAGGGCAGCTCTTCGGTCACCTGCCAGCTTTGTAGATTTCAGCCTGCTATTCTTGGAAAACTGCATCTTGAGATCTAGGTACAGAAAAAGTATAGAACTTAAGCAGCCAATTACAACTTAACTGTGAATATTCGTTTTTTTTTTTTTGTTTGTTTTTTTAAATCTGCAACACACATACATGTGCATCTATCTCCTCTTTCTTTCTGACTGGCGGTGGCAGCTCAGAACAGCTATACATATGAAAATTATGGCCGTACCTTCCAAGCTCCTGACAGACTGCTGTGCCCACATAAGAGGCCCCCACTGGAATGCTCCCCACAGCAGAGCCTAGGCCAATACCCCAAGGTGTTTTTTTATTTATTTAAAAATATTTCTACATCAGAACAGCCCTAATGAGAACAAGTTCTCCTTTTCATGAGGACCTTGGGGGGAGAAGCATTACATGCATGTTACCTTGTGTTCTATATACACATGATGTCCGCTGTTGTCTGGGAAAAGAAGAACTGGAGAATGTGCAGCGACTTGTGCCTTGTAAACCAAGGTTGCTGTCATGCACAGCGTTCCGTGGCATTTTCCCCCCAGGTGTAGGATGCTCACTCAGGTTCCCACGCAATATGCCATACATCTGCATGCTAATGCCAGCTTGGGGGGTGCTATACTGTTTGGTCACCCACATCACGGCTTCCCATTGACAGGAGGAAGCACTCAAGCCGTGAGGTTCTCTCCCTACCCCCCCCAAAAAGCCTGATCAAGAGGTCTCTAATGTGGACCCTAGGTTTCACCAGCTCAGGGTGGGGGACGTCTAGCCGACAGTACAAATCCAGGTCTCCCACATAATAGCACAACACGCTGAACAAAGAAGATGGAGAGGGGATCTCTTATTATTACATAAAATATTACATTCATCAGATTTAATGAACCAATGCGGTGTAGAAATTAGTAATTCTCGAAATAATCTCAGATCACATGGAAAGAAACTAGTCAAACCTAGGGTTAATACCACAAAAAGAAATAAATTACTTCATAGTCAGGAGCTCTAAGGCCTAGAATAGGCTCTCGCGAACAGCAGTAGAAATAGATGGTTTCAGTCAATTTAAACATATCTTAGATTGTATTATACTGGTGGTATTATGGTTTAATGATGCCCACATGGTGCGGGGGAAAATATTAATGAGCATTTTTGCTCCCTTTTGTCCTATCTTTCCTAGTAATCATAGTACCAATGGCACCTCCAAGCAGGGCTACTTCTGAGCCCATATTTTTTGTTGCATATTCCCATCCAACTTCATATCCCCCTCCTTGGGAACCAGAAAACACCATCCACATCAACCACTAACCTACAGTGTCTGCTGCCATTGTTCCCCTACGGCTTCCTAACTCGTGACAGGGCTCCAGGGAGGGCAGTCCTCCCCACCTCACCCCCGGAAGACCTTCAGGAGCTGGTGAGGAAGGCAGACTCCATGGCATGGAGCTGGAGTATACCACAAGGCCAGAATACATTAATAAACTGTTACTTAGATTTTTCTGGCACAGGGAGCAGAATTATTCTCCCCCCCCCCCACAGCCCTATATTTGTTAGTCATAAAAACAAAAAGTACATCTTTTATTTGGGGGTCTATTGGGGTCAGTGTATTACTATTTTGTACAGTTGTTTCATTCACTCTGTCCCCTCAGAACACATCAGGAAAGGAGCTGCTACCTGCTTAGTATGTCTTTTCTGGCAAAACTTTAGAAATAAATACAAACAAGCTCCATGTTAACCTCCTGTGTCATGATACTCTGGTAAACATTCATATAAAATGGAGTCAATTAAAAAAAAAATGTAGTTTGGAAAGCAAGGAAGATGTGAATCCAGAGGCTCAACTTTTTTTTTCTTTTTGTCATGGTCAACCCTCATTTAGATGTTACTGTCGTATGGAATTGTACAGAATTTGTGCTCCAACAGATTCCATCGCCAACTCTTGTACTGTGCACAGAAATGTACTCCTCTGGTCCTTATGTTATGTGTTATCATTGTCTGCACTGTAATTGTCTACTGGTTTGTATTCTCCCGGGTCGTGCCTGAAAATAGGAAACAAATTACTTACTGCAGTAATCTTCTTTCTTACAAGGGGTCCTTTAGCATCAGTAACTTTTGCAGTTAGCTAGCTAGGTGCAACTGCCCCGGAGGTGTGCCTTTAAGAGAAATTTAAATTAGCTTAGGGCCATAGCCAATCAGAAAACAAGAAGGGTAGTGAGCAGAGTGAGAGCAGCTAAAGGCTTCTGAATTTTTTCAAAGGAAAAATGAGGGCACATGCCCCCAAAAAGAATCAACAGGATTTAAAAAAAACATGCAAATGTCCACAAAAGGTAGGCCGAAACTGCCGCCAGGTGTAGCTTGAAGGAGATGGTTTCAAGACCAATACTTGTAAGAGTACCAGGCAATCTAGCAGCGGAGGGTCTGAAACTGAATGGGATTCGACCCTTTTCCTCTTGCACCAAGGAGAAAACCTTTACTTTTGGCTGCATATGTTTTCTTAGCGTTTGATTTTTAAATCACTCTCAGTATCCTAAGGACCTGTTAAGAGTACGGTGAGGATGCAGACTAACTGTTCCAGAGCCAGGCCTTGAGGTGAAAAGAGCGTATGCTTGGATACTGCACTCCTGTCTAAGGAAGGTTCAGCAGGGAGTGAGTTGGAGGCAGACGAATGGATGCTGCAGGGCACTGAGAGAAGCAGAGGGTACCAGGCTTGCTTGGGCCAATCTGGGGCCACCAGGATCCTAGGTGCAGGCTGTTGTAAGAGTTTCAGAATTACCCTGAGAATAAGGGGAACAGAAGAGAATGCATATAGGAACCTCCCTGACCAGACAAGGATCAAGGCATGCAGAGGAGGTGATCCCGGGACTGGAGCCTGCAACAGAACTGAGGAAACTGGAAGCTGAGGGCAGAGGCAAACAGATTCACTACTGGGTGCCCAACTGCCTGACTACCATGACTAGTACATAGAAACATAGAATTTGATGGCAGATAAGGACCACTTGGCCCACCTAGTCTGACCATTTCCCTACCTAACAGATAAGCTGCAGATCCTAGTTAACCAACAGCCTACTTCCTCCTACCCCCCACTAGAATTACCTTATGTCTGTCCCATGCATTCTTGAATTCCCCTACTGTTTTTGACTCTAAGACCTCCTCAGGAAGGCTGTTCCATGTATCCACAACCCTCTCTGTGAAGAAATACTTCCTCACATTACCTCTGAGCTGTCCCCCCTCTATCTTCAAATTGTGCCCCCTTGTTCTTGCACACCTCTTTTTTTGGAAGATGCTACCCTCTTGGACTCTGTTGATTCCCTCGAGGTATTTGAAAGTTTCTATCATGTCCCCCCTCTCCTTTCCTCGAGGCTATACATCTTTAGTTCCTTTACTCTTTTTTCATATGTCTTCTGATGTAGACCCTGCATCATTTTGGTTGCCCTCATCTGGACAGCCTCCACCTTGTCTATGTCTTTGCGGAGATGGGGTCTCCAGAACTGTACACAGTACTGCAGATGTGGTTATACCAACTATCTGTACAGAGGGCCAACAACTTCCTGTTTTCTACTGGTGATGCCTCTCCCTATGCATCCCAGTATCCCCCAGCCCTCCTTACTGCCTTCTCACATTGCTGGCTCACATTTAGGTCGTCTGATATGACTACCCCCAGGTCCCTTTCCATTTTTGTTGTTGTCAGTATTTCACCCCCCACTGTGTACTCTTACCCTGGGTTTTTGTTTCCCAGGTGCATTACTTTGCACTTCTTTGTGTTGAATCTAAGCTGCCATACATTTGACCATTCCTCCAACCTTGCCAAGTCCCTTTTCATCCTTTCCACCACACTTTGTGTATTAACCCTGTTGCAGATCTTTGTGTCATCTACAAAGAGACATACCTTCCCTTCCAGTCCCTCTGCAATGTCACTTATAAAAGACATTAAAAAGGACCGGCCCCAGTACTGAACCCTGTAGTACCCCACTAGTAACCCTCCTTTCTTCACTGTGGACTCCATTTACTATTACCCGATGTGTCCTGTTGTCAAACCAGTGTTTTACTCAGGCTACCACCCTAGGACCCACTCCCAGGTTGGCTAATTTATTTATTAATCTTTTGTGTGGGACTCTGTCAAATGCCTTGCTAAAGTCTAGGTAGGCCAAGTCCACAGCCCCTCCCTGGTCTACTGCTTTGGTCACCCAGTCAAAGAAATCAATTAGATTCGTCTGACATGACCTTCCCGCTGTGAATCCATGCTGCCTTGAGTCCTGTGCCCCACTGGCCTCTAGGTACTCAACAATTCTTTCCTTCAGAAGTGATTCCATAATTTTCCCTACCACTGAGGTCAAACTGACAGGTCTGTAGTTTCCTGTCTCTGTCTTGCTCCCACTTTTGTGAAGGGGAATCACATCCGCCCTCCTCCAGTCCTCAGGTACCACCCCATCCTCCCATGATTTATTAAAAAGGGCTGTCATTGGTGTTACTAGTCCTTCCCTTAGTTCTTTTAAAATCCTGGGGTGAATCCCATCAGGCCCCACTGCTTTATCCATCTTCAGTTTTAAGAGTTCTTTCAGAACCCTTTCTTCTGTGAAAGGACTAATATCAACTCCCCGATCCAGAGTGTTCTATTGACCGGATTAGGTATTTCCCCCTGCATTTCCATTGTGAATACTGAGCAGAAGTATTCATTCAGTATCCCTGCTTTTTCACTGTCGCTCTCTGCCCAACCACCTTCCTCTTTGTTCAGCCTCAGTATCCCTGCCTTATCCTTTCTTTGCTCCCTAATGTACCTATAAAAGATTTTATCCCCCTTCTTAACTGAGTTGGCTATCTTTTCCTCGGTTTGGGCCTTTGCTATTCTGACTGCCTTACCCGCTTCCTTCTGCTTTAACTGGTACAGTTCTCTGTCCTGCTCCTTCTGTGTTTCCTTATACTTCCTGAATGCTATCTTTTTTCTCCCCCGTACCTTCCCTGCCACTTCTTTTGAGAACCAGAGTGTTTTTTTCTTTCGTTTTGATTTATTTGCTTCACACAAAGACTTGTTGCCTCTGTGATGGTGGTTTTGATGTTTCCCCATTGTTGCTCCACCCCACCTTCTTGCCTGTTTACTAGTGCTTTTCTGAGGCACTCTCCCATTTTGACAAAAATCAGCCCTCCTGAAGTCCAGTACCTTCACTTTTATGTGACCTGACTCTACAGCTAAGTTTATCGTGAACCACACTGTTTGGTGGTCGCTTGTTCCCAGATGGCTACCCACTTCAAGATCAGAGATCCTCTCTCCATCCCCATTTGAGAATACCAGGTCTAAGAGTGCTCTCTCCAGAGTGGGTTCCAAAACTAGCTGTCTGAGGCATGCCCCCCTGTAGGGCATCGAGAACGGCCCTGCTCTTGGATGTGGCTGCAGCAAAGGTGCTCCAGTCAACATCTGGCATATTCAGGTCCCCCATCAGCAATATCTCCCCTTTCTCTGCCATCCCAAGGATGCCTTCCATCATTTCCTTGTCCATTTCCTCCCCCTGAGACAGGGGTCTGTATACAACTCCTGTGCAGATTGTGGAGCCATTTCCAGTCTCCAGGGTGACCCACAGTGCCTCCTTTCCTCCCTGTTTACCCTTTAGTTCTGTTGCTTTGATCCCTTTCCTTACGTACAGAGCTACTCCTCCTCTTCTTCACTTCCTGTCCCTCCTGTAGATTGTGTACCCTGGTATGTTGATATCCCAGTCATGGTTCTCTGTGTACCATGTTTCTGTGACTGCCACAATATCCAGGCATCCCTCTTCCATCAAGGCCACCATTTCAGGTAGCTTTTTACCTAGACTGCGGGCATTGGTACTCATTACTCTCCATTTTTTTATGGCTTTATTTCTTTTTGCCCCATCACTGTCCCTACTGCCTTTGTTTTTTTCTCCATTTACCCCTGCCCTTTTCCCTACTGACTGCTCTATTTTGGTGTTTACCTCACTAATTACCCTGATTTTTTTTTGTGGGTAGGATTTCCCTTCTCCTTTTCAGTGCCTCCCCCTTTGGCTAGTTTAAATGCTTGCCAATGAAGCATTTAAACCTATCACCTAGGATCCTGGTTCCCCTCCAGGATAGATGCAGACCATCATGCCAGTATAGGCCTGCATCCCTGCAGGTGGAGCCCCAGTCCCCAATGAAGCCGAATCCCTGAGCTCTGCATCAGCTTTTCAACCAGACAATGAATCCCATGGTGCGGATTGCCCTAGCCTCATCCATGCCATAGACAGGTAGCACTTCTGAGAAAGTTATCATGTGTGCTACTTGTCTAAGGCCCCTCACCAACTCTACAAACTCCTGTCCCACTGCTCTAATCCCATTCTCAGCCAGGTCATTTGTCCCTAGGTGGATAATGACATCCAGCTCCCTTCCCCTTGCTGCTGCTGCCATGATCCTCAGGATTCATTTCCTGTCCCTCCAAGCCTTGGCGCCGGGCAGGCACCTTACCTCCCTTCCCATTCCCCCAACAACTGAGTCTCCCACCAGGAGTTGTTTCCTTCCCCTGTGGGGTCCTGGGCCACCCTCCTGTGGGTCTCCATTGTGGAAGTTCCCAGCATCCTCCTTGGTCTCCACTGCAGGTGCCTTCATAGAGTAAACCTATGCTGTCCAGAAACAATCATCTACAACTCTTACCCTCCACCCTGGGGAGTGCCTTCCTTCCTTTCAGACACCTATTACACAAAGGCTAAGTAACAGGTCTAGTCACAACTGACTGAAAATATATCCCAGCTACAGTTCTTCCCTGGCAAATTAAAGTTAAAACTAAGAAAAGTCCACCCAAAAACAGAATCAATACTAATTACACAGGACCAAAAAGTAATAATTCAGTTCAGTGTAGTCTAGAAAATAACCTCCTTGATTCAAGGAAGCTGTGGCTGCTTTCTCACTCTCCCTGTCTTCAATGTGAGAAGGAGACTGCAACACCTCTGAGACAAAAAAAAAAAAAAACTTTCCCAAAAAGTAAATAAATAAAATGGGGGCAAACAGTAAGTTTGCTTAGCCTAAAGATAAAAATTCACAAAAATGTAAGCACCACCTGTAATAATTTCGTAGAAGATATACCCTTTAAGAAACACTTTGCTACAGAGAAAAATAAAGCAGTAACAGAAGATATACCTTGCAAAAAACAATTTGAATCAGAAGATTATGGCAGTAATCTGTTAGCACACACATGTAGGCACACCTTGTAATAATGCAGCAGAAGGTATACCCAGCAACAGCAATGTGAATCAGAGAAAAATAAAGCAATAAAATGTTAGCAACAAATAGTAACAATCCCAGTGTGTACAAAATAAAAAAAAAACAAACAAATAAACACACACACACACAGTAAATCTGCCTAGCCAAAAGTCTTAATCCTTTCCCTTACTCTGGTAAGGTTCTTAGTTCTATCCTTTCAAGCAAGCTAAAAGGAAAGAGCTCAGGTGAAGCCAGGTGCTTTGGCCAGCAAACCTAGCCTTTCAAGCAAGCTAAAAGGAGAGAGTCCATTAACCCTGGCCTTGACTGATGCGGCTAGAGCCTCTGCCAAAGCACTGCGTTTGCCTGGGAGGTGATTCGCTGAAAGGCAGACACACAGGTAGAAGACGAGACACCAATTTTTTATAGCGCCTGCGAACAGAGTACTCCTGATCTGGCCACTGCAGTAGTCTCTGTTCTACTCTGTAAGTCTGTCCTTTTACGACAGGAGCAAATGCTTTGAGCTAGAAAGATTTCTCTGAGTTCCAAAAGAATTATGATTAACTGTGACTCTTGGAGAGTCTAGGTGCCACTTACTGAGGCACTGTGCAAATGCGCTTCCCAGCAAAGAGGGAAGGCATCTGTGGAACTGCTCCGTCAGAGTTTTCAGCTTTGAAAATTGTTGCTTTCTGAGACCAGCAAGCTACAAAGAGACTTGCGGGTGATGCATCCTGTATCTGAACCCTGGGACCACTGCAGGCACTGAAGTCATGTGTCCCAATAGCCTGAGGAATGTCAAAGTTACGCGTTTTGCTCAGGACCACATCATATACTGAACCAGGAGGGTTAATGATTCAAACCCAGTCAAGCACTTGCTGGCTGGTCTCATTGTCCCTGTATGAAGAAAAATTGCCAATGAGGGACATCTTGAATTCTTGCCTGCGGAAGGAAGGCACATCCTTCCTGGATGCTGGGAGGGTTCCCACTGACACTTTGTTTAGATTTATCTGGGAACCCCGAGACTACAAATAGAATCCTGTAGGGGAAAAAAAAAAGGGACTCCTTGACCTGGCAAGGAGACTTTGGCAGACTAACCGGCAACTTAGGTGTAGCTAGAGGCGCCCAGATTCCAGAGGTGTGCTGCTACCACTGCCTAGTACTCTGTAAGATTCTTGGGGCTGAGGAAGGCTGAAGGGCCACAGTGAGCCTGCCCTTATGCGAGACCTCATTAAAGGTATATGGAAAAAGGCGAGACCTCGTTAAAGGTATATGGAAAAAAAAAAGAGGGGGGCCCTTTTAGGACTAGGGAGGCTAGCCCATCTCCCTACTGTAAGGGCTGTATGAATACTAAGAGAGTAACAGTCTTGAATTTGGCTTTTAACAGCAAGATGGGAAGCCACTCCCCAGTTGTCTTTTGTGTAAGGAATTACGTGGAGTAGAGGCCCTTTCTTCTTTTCATGGCCAGGGACCCACTCCACCATTCACAAAGGTATAATATTTTTTTTGCCTCCCACCCCAACAGTAATGTCTGTGTTGGGGACAGAGGCTTAGACACCTGGGTATGCATGAGGTATGCCCACACTAACATCAGGCTTTAGACTGCGAAAACATCCCTGTACTGAGAGAAGGCTGGGAAAAAACCTCCGCCCCCAACGCCCTCAGGAGGAATTTCCGTGGGGCAGTGGGCCTTGTTACAGTAGATGTTCTGGAATCGAACAGTAAGTTTTGATCACAAGTTAACCCATGGCTTTAAACCGAGAGCCTGAGGGTAGACCAGCAGTTCTAGGTCAGACAAAGCACCTCAGAGAGATGGCATAGGCCGTGACTCTGGAGGCAGCATCCTTGTCGTCCTGTGGAACTGGTACTGCATAGCTTCCAGAGCAAGTTAGCCGTATCCACCGGTTCCCATACCAGAACGAGGACAGAGTTCTGCAGTGCCTTTTTTTTTTTTTTTTTTTTGATATTTGGCCGAAGAGCCAATTAGGTAACAATTTTGACAAGCATCCCGCGGGTAACTAAGAAATCTATTTTCTGGAGTACTTATCCGGGGGGTAAGGAGAGCCCAACTTTTTCACAAGCTGCCTGATACACTATACTCACATGGCTGGGATGTACAGACACTCAGCATTTTTTTTTTTTTATACTTTAATCTTTATTCATGCTCTGCAGGAAATTTAATTACATTTTCAGAAATCACTGATACAGACATTAAAGTAGTGTATACAGTTGCGACTTATTTCATTGTTATTCCAATAATGTAGAAGACTGAGGGACTCCATAACCTCAAGCAGTGGGGGGGGGGGGGGCACACAGGAGAAATCCTTTAGCCACCTACCCTTTTCCCTACTACAGGAAGAGGGCCTGCTTCTGAAATTTAACATTACTGGGTCTTGGGTTTTACAATCATCAGTACAGATACAAGTCACCCTAGCCCAGGAAGAGGGAACCCTGCACCTCCTCAATTTTCTGCCCTTGTTGATCCGACTGGCTGTTGCCATATTATCCACCTGGACCATCTTTGGACATAAAGAGGAGTCTTCTGATTTATTTTAAAAGTAAGCTCCTCCAGGTCAGCCAGGCCTTTGATGATCGAGATCCAATCTTGTTTTTGTGGGACAGATGGACTAAGCCAGGCTCTAGTTATCGCTTTGAGGGCCGCTGTTGCTAAGATTGCCCAAAGATACCGCGAGTCTGGTCCCCTGATCTCCGGTGGAAGCACCCCCAGGATCAATTCAACCCAATTCAGTGACTGGGTGATAGCAAAAATTTCTTTTATTGCTGATATAATGTCTGCCCAAAACCCAGTAGGACACGCCCAAAAAATGTGTAGGTAGTCTACTTTACCTTCCCCACATCCCCTCCAACAGCCAGACGGCAGGTTCGGATTTCTTTTATTTAGCATCTCGGGGTGAAGAAGAAGCGGATCCTTACCTTCCAGGCAAATTCTTGCCAGAGAGGTGATCCAGTTGCCGATTTGGCTATACCGAAGATCAGTTTCCAGTTAAGAGGTGGAGAACCGGGCCCTGCCTCCTCCTGCCATTTGTTTTAATTTTAATTAAGGGGTCTGGCCTAATGGTCCTCAGAGCCTTATATAGAACAGAAATCTGTCCCTTTTGGTCTGTTGATGGCTTTATTTGTTGAATAGCTACCAGTAGTGGGGCTACCCTCTCCGGGGTCTAAACACTTTACTCTGGACAGAGTTTATGTATGTTCGTACCTAGACACTCAGCATTGTTAATAAATACATCAATTGTTTAACACTTCCAGACCGCTTGTACACCTCTGCCACAGAAATGGAGGTTTGAAGCAGTTTCATGGTATTTTCATTTATATATTTTCATTATAAACAGTCATTTCCCTATAACTTTTTTTTACTTGCCGACTCCCACGGCTTTCAGAGGAGGCCTCATACCTCCTCCTACGCCAGGGCAATCCCCAAGGTATCCCATCCCCCCTAGTTTCATCTTGCTTGTAGGGCCGGGGTTTTTGCATCCCCCCCGATCTTCTCCCTCAATCCCAGCCTCCTAGGATGCCGGCGCTTAGGACAGACGTCCAGAGAGGCAACGTGCAAGTGCACGTTATCCTCTCATGCACCGTATGGCGTCCCCACTCCCCGACTCCAGTATATCGGAGCCGCCAATCCCTTCAAGGGCCGGTGCTTCCACCGGCACTCTCTACGGGGGTGTCGGACACTATTGCGTATCCCACCCGAGGGAGGAGAGCATCCACTGGGAATGCTCAATCCTCCCTCCCCCTGCTGACCCCGACAACCCGAATCCATTCCCGAACCCGGGTCACCGTTGTAGCGCAAGG
Source organism: Neoceratodus forsteri (assembly GCA_016271365.2). NCBI lineage: Eukaryota > Metazoa > Chordata > Ceratodontiformes > Ceratodontidae > Neoceratodus > Neoceratodus forsteri. The sequence continues at coordinate 834,030,546 of CM057454.1, read as the reverse complement.
TGTGGCGTCCAGTGCCTCAACCCTCAGCGCCACTGGGCCGGTCCCTATAATCATTTCTTATCCTTATCTTCACCTTGGAAGGACTCCTGAGAAGGGAGGTCCAGGTTGTCCAGCATGTTTTGGATAAACGAAGGCACAGAGGAGGAAACCTCCTTGGATACATAGGGTTCCAGACCCTCCACATCATAAAAATTCTTATATCATCTGTATCACCCTCACAGTCTCAAGGGCAAGAACTGTGGAAGAGTAATAGCAGCCCTTGCAAGCAGGGACATAATAAAATTATCTGTCATCACTGTATCACCCTCACAGTCTATGGGAAAGAGAACTATGGAAGAGTATTTGCCAGCCCCAGTAAAGAAGGACCCATCTTACGTACGGTCTGAAACAGTTGCCATGCTTTTTCCATATTTTGCACAGATGGAATACTACACAAACTTTGCAAATATTTTGTTTTTACTGTACGCTTTAAGCTGCCTGTTGTCTCGCTATTGGCTTTCCCAGAAGCAATGGGAGCATTTATGTCTAGACAGAGTTCCTTTTTAGCCACTTCATCAGTGGCTTGATAAAGCTTCCTTTCTACGTCACTTCTATTATTTTTTAAATGGTGAGGAACTTCATATTTGGAAGCTTTATTTTTGGCTGGGATCTGGAGGGCTCCTCAGCATCTCCTTACGTTTTTATTACTTTTGGATGGCCCCTAATCAGAAACCTTTGATATGTCCTCAGCCATGATAATCAAAGGTTTGTCTGTTAAGTTTGCCAATTTATGCAAAGCAACCCAGTCCTGGACCTTACAAACTGAGTGCAGGTTTCTGTGAAAACGCCACCGGCCAGTCCTGCCCCAGTTAATTAGCTCTCTCTGTTGCCAGTGCCTTTTTTTTTTTGGGTGGTTGTAGAACTGGGATCTATACCAGTGCCAATCTTAATAGAAAATCCAGCAATACTTGTCAACTGCCACAGGTGGCTGCTGGACCCCTAAGGACAGTCCTGCGACCAGGGTGCGAAATTCCTATACTTTAGGTGCCCCAGGGCAGGCACTTTTGCTTCAGGACACCTAAAGCTGTTTAGTGCCTGCCCGTTTGGGCACCTAAAGTATTTCATCAGAGTTCCGTTTTTTTTTTTCTCCCCGCAGAGTTCGGTTTTTTTTTTCTCCCAGACCTTGCCGGTTTTTTTTTCTTTTTCCTTGGGGCAGGGGCCAGCAGAGTAGCGGAGACGCAGAGCTGACATCTGTAGAGCCCGATCACGGTCTGCTGGAGTCTGGATGTCAGCTGACTGCTTTGTCTGCAACACACATGGAGGGAACGAGTTTAGAGCAGGTTGATGTGCCCCCCATTACAGTTGACTGGCACACAGATCAGCCAGTCAATTCTTCATGTGTCCCTCAGTCACTGTTGAGTGGGCTACAGCAGCATATGCACCAGTAGAATGCGCTTATGTGGAGATGTTGCCGCCCCTTCAAACAGCGGCCTTGGGGACGAGCATAGCGCGCCATTCGAGACTGCATTCATGGAGACAGGCTGCCTCGCCAACCTGAACGATCGCGATCAGCAAAATAATAACCAAAAGCTCTTTAAGAGCTACATTTCTTTAACCACTCTCCCAGAAAACGGGACTGCAAAGGAGGGAGTCGGGGATTGTAACTTGTAAATTGGAGCAGCTGGGGAGGAGAGGAGTGTGTCTGTGTGAGACTAACGTGGGTCACTCTGCAGTCAGGACTAAAGAAAATCTGCAGAAAGAAAGGAAATCTGTTGGGGGGATTAAACTGCAGAAAGAAGGGAATGGAAGGAATTTTAAGTTAGAGAGGGTACAAAGGAGAGGAGACAATTCAGCAGGATAAAAACCAGGCAGTAAACAGAAAATAAAAGCAAAGCAAACAAATCTATCTAAATTAATCAGTCTGCTCAACTGCTCTACAATTTCTAATAAAAACCAGTGGCAGCAGCAGTCTGTAATATCGGGGAGGGACACTGAATGCAGGCTTGTGGTGAAGCACTGCAGAGACTAGTTCTAACTGCACATGCACTATATATCCAGCCAAGTAATTAAAAGTAATCTGTACTGGGTTGGCCTTTTGATTTGTTATAGAGACAGTACAGAGAGTCAGACTAGCACTGCATGCAGTCTCTTTGAACTAAAGGAGCTCAGTGTTGCTCAGTCAGCTCACCCAGTCTATAAAGAAAGCTGCATTCATTTACAAACTTCTCTGCACTAACTTAAATGTAAATCTACTGTTCCATATTTTCTACTAGCTAGCTACTGTGTGTGTGGGAGGGACTAACTAAAATCTGGACTAAATACTGAAACAACCAGGATCAGTGTAGTTATAAAAATAAAATTGCTGAGTGTGGACTAAACTAAATGTAAATCCAGGGACCAGTTATAAAAAAAAATCTATTTAGCTACTGTGTGGACTGAGAACATTTAATTAAAAGTAATTGTTTAATAAAGTTCTAAAAGCTTTTGAACTTGGAACACCTAAAACTCAGGGTCTACTATTACTCTACTAGCTAATAAAGCTACTTTATGTGGAGCTGACTATCTCAAATCTAAATACTGTTATTAAAAATATCTCATTGTGGTAATGGACTGTCTAAAATCTCTAGCTTTTTACAGGCTACACTGTCTGTGGACTGTCTAAAATCTGTATACTGTTATAAAATAATCAGACAACACAGTCAGGTTTTCTTAAGTTTATTATAAAAACCACTTTTTCCTTGTTGCATTTATTAATACTGTGTAACATAAATAATAAATTCTTAAAATCAGTATTCACAAGTTCAACTCCAACAGCCAGGCAGACACCATGAGTCTTTTTAAATTTGGATTTAAGAGAAAGCGTTTTGATGAGACTGCGGGAGCTGACTCGGATTCACTAACACCAAGTACTAGTACTACTACTACTACAGGCACAGCTATAACACCACCATCTCCTTGCCCAGACAATGAAACTGTTATGACCACTGAAGTTTCCTCAAGTGCTACTGCTTGTATTGAAAGCCAAGTTAAGGCCCTGAAAGTTAGAAAATTTCAGGAATCCTGGAAAAAAGGCAGGAAGTGGCTTACATATGACACCGATAAATGTGCCATGTTGTGTACATGGTGTCAGAGTTATGATAAAAGCCAAAGCAAAAATAATTTCAGAACTGGATGCAGTACTTTTAGAGTACATATTATCTCGGCACATGAAGTGTCCATAGCACACAAAAATGCTGAGAGGGCATACATTGCAAATAAACAAAAAGTTGGAGAAAGACTAATAGAGAAATCCATACTATTTATGGAACAAAAGAAATGGATCAAATTTGTAAATTGTTCTGTACTGCATATTACGCTGCTAGGACCGAAAGGCCTTTCAGGATTTTCCTGGGTTGATAGATTTACAAAAAGAAATCATGGGGATGATGCTATGAGTCACAGTTACAGCAGTGACAAGCAATGCCGTGTCTTCATTCACTATATTGCCCAAGATATTCAAAGCACTACTGCTAGTCTACTACAAGACAATGACTTTTTCTTTTCTTGTTGATTCCTGCACAGATAAAAGTGTGACTGAGGAGGAGGGCATTTATGTACGTTGTTTTGAAAATGGCCTACCTGTAACAAGATTTCTTGCACTGAAACCAGTCAGTGTCCCTAATTCAGAAAGCATTTTAAATACTGTGATTAATGCTTTAGAGGGTGAAGGTGATTTAAGGGATGGTGGTTGGAAACATAAGCTGATAAGTGCGGCATCTGATGGTGCTGCTGTAATGTTGGGGAGCACTTCATGTGTCCTTAGTCGAATAAAACAAGATTGCCAGTGCCTACACCTCATTGACATACATTGCTGTGCACATCGCTTTAGAGCTTGCTGTAAAGGATTCGTCAGAGACTGCCCATTTTACAAGTCATTAGAACAACTTCTGCTGAACATTTACTCATTTTACCACAGATCACCAAAAGTTGGAAAGGCCTACAGGAAACAGGATCCCTTTTAAATATTATGTGGTCAAACCAGTTAACACTGGTGGCACTAGGTGGTTTGCACACAGAGAACGGGCCATTTCTGCCCTTGAAAGGAATTGGGCTGCATTAGTGCCTCACCTCGAACATGTGTCACTGACAAACAAGCAGGATCATGGCCAAAAGCACTAGGAATACTTAAAGTGCTTAAGACTTTAAAATGTGTATATACATGAACTTTCTGAAAGTGTTTTTGGTTACTTATCTGTTTTAGTCTGTGCTTTCAGCAAGAGGATGCCACTGTTGAAAAAGTTCACAGCAGAGTAGAAAGCACAATTCAAAAACTAAATGGTCTCTCAAATCAAGAAACTCTTCACCGCATAACACTTACATCTGTAAATGAGAACCTAACTCAGTACAACAGTGTTGACTTAACTAATGAAACTAGCAGGCACAGATCAGGTTCTCCTTCAGACATTGTAGAAGCCACAATTTCAGAGATAAAAAATTCTTCAGAAAACGTCACAGCACATTGAATCTCGCTTTCAGTCCTTCACGACCAATAAAGTGCTACTAGCTGCAAGAGCTTTAAATTTTCAGTCCTGGCCAACATCCAGAGGCACTTGAAACATATGGAGATCAAGCAATTCAAACAATTGTTGATCACTATAAAGTGGTCCTAGAATCTCGTGGAGTTGATGTTACTTTGGTACTGCTGGAGTGGCTAGACTTAAAAAAGCACGTACTCCACTTGCTGTCTGTTGAAAGTTGTAAGTCTCTGAAATTGTGGCAGAAAGTGATTCTTACTGGATGTGCAGGATCAACAATTTCGAAATGTGCTGGCCGTTGTCAGAATCATTCTCCTGATTCCTGTGCACACTGCTGCTGCAGAACGAGGCTTCTCTCTGATGGGAAGAATAAAAAATGACTGGAGGGTTGGATTACGCCCAGACACCCTACACGACCTAATGTCTATATCTCTGAATGGACCCCAGCTTAGTGACTATAACCCTGAAGGTGCCATATCACTGTGGTGGAAAAATGGCAAAAGAAGGCCCACTACGAAAGCTTATGGCTCCTGAACACTGTCACTGCATGCTGCTTCTGCCAGCCCTAGTGGTGGTGATGAAAACGAAAGTGCTTGGTCCAGTGAAGATGACGTCTAAAATTATGTAAACTAAGGGGCGTCATGTAAATAGTTTGTTGGCATGTACATTTTTTCTTACATGCCCAAGTGGGCATGTACTTTTTTTCACGAATTTCATACCCTGCCTGCGACAGATACTTCCCTCCTTCGATTATTGTGATATTGTTGACAGTGCCACCCACAAGTCAGTTTTATCCAAACTGGATACCCTTTTTAATGCTTTCTGATGGTTCGCTCTTGACACTCCTCCTCGCACCCACCGCTGCGAGCTATACTGCTCCCTTGCTCTTCCCTCCCTTGAGAACCACCGCCTAATACACTGTGCCAAGTTTATCTCGGAGAACTGGTTTGGTACCCTCCCAGTGTATCTGACCTCCATACTATCGCCCCCTTTGACACCCACCTATGCTCCGAGGTCCCTAGGCTCCTAGCTCTTGTTAGTCCCCAGACGTCGGATCTAAGCTGGCCAGGCCACCTTCTCTCACCGCTTCACTCAACTCTGGAACTCGTTCCCCTCTGAAATTCACCACTCTTCGTCTATCCGCTCATTATCCTATGCCCTTGCCAACCACTGCTCAGTAAACAGCTCCTACAGCTAACTCTCCAATCTATGCTACCTCAGACACTCCTATATATTCTCGACTATTACAGAGTATGCATTAATCCACACTCACCTATTCCTGTCAAACATATGCAGCTGTATTATCTAATTATATGTTTTCAAGGTATAAAAGCATGACTTCCTCATGTAATTGCTACTATACTATAAGTCAGGGTAAATTGTCATCTACGCCCAACTATTTCTGTCAAATGTTTTCAACTGTATTATAATTGTATGTATATATGTCAGGACCTGGACTACCCTTGTCCTTTTCCCCACTGTACCCCTCCCCCCAGGTCGCACCGGGAGACGACCAGTTCTTGCTCAGTGTGCTTTTCCTGGTGAAACAATTTCAATAAATAAATAAAATGATACCTTGGGTCCAGTTCCTTTACGTACATATACACACACACACACACACACACACACACACACACACACACACACACACACTATATCTATCTATCTATCTATCTATCTATCTAGAGAGAGAGAGAGAGAAGGGTTTCTCTTAATATGCCAATCCTGAGAGAGACCCCAGGCATTAAGATCTGAATTCCAGTGGAATGCCTTGCGGTAAAACCCGCAAGGTCTGAGGTAAAAAATCAAGGCAACTGTCCCCAATTCGATGGTTCCCACAAGAACTTGGTCAGAAAAGAGGGGAACCGTCAAAATTGAGCACCTGTGATAAATTTAACATTTAAAATGAACAGCCGCGTTAAAAATAGTCAAAATAGTGAAGTTGCGCTAAAAATAAAAAATGGAGTGCAGCACTAACGAAAATGTAAAACTTTCACTCAGCACACTATTAGAAATGAATTATGAGAAAAACTTTACCCAGATAAGCGCTAGGAGGCTGTCAACAAGGAAAGTTGAGAGACACCTCAGGGGCAATGTTGCCCAGTCCAGCAGAGAAAAAAAAAATTCTAAAGCCTTCAGCAGCTCTCCCTCAGCTCACTACCCTTCCTGTTTTCTGACCGGCTGTGGCCCTAAGCTCATTTAAATTTCTCTTTTTAAAGACACACCTCTGGGGCAGTTGCACCTAGCCAGACAACTGCTAAAGTTACTGATGCTAAAGGAGTCCTGGGGTAAGAAACAACTATTTGCCTAGTGCACCTTACCCAGTATACAAAAACCTAAATAAATAAAATACAGGGTTTTAAATAATTGATTAGCAGTTTTTTCTTGGGACAATACTAACCGTACAGAAAGTATTTATATAGGTTTTCTAGAAGTGTTATATTTGTTAAACACAGGGAGTCAAGTGCTATGCATTTTCACAATGTTTTAGCACTTTTATGAGCAAAACGCTAATCAATTTTTAGAGTTAAATAAAACCCTGAAATAAAATAAATAAGTAAGGCTGGTGTCCTCCACCCCCACCCCCCGCATATTTTTCCTTTCCTCCCTCCACCCACTGGAGGGCACCAGCAGTGAAACTCCCAGGGGAGGTGAACTCCCTGGTCTGCCACAAACATTGCTACAGTGATGGAAAGGTGCCTTACCCATCCCCTGGGATGGGAAACACTACTAGCTGCCGCAGTATTGTCCAAGTACCCAGCTACATGTCCCGAATCTTGGTGTCTGTCATGGATGGCAGTGCATTGCAAAGCCCCCCCAACACACATTTTAAAATAGGCATTTGGTTCTGAAGCAAAGCAATGACAGGAACCTTAGGCTAGCCAGTGGGCCCAACAGATCACAAAGAACGCCAGGACAGTGTTCCTTCGGCCCAAGTTCAATCCCAGTCATCTCACATTATTTCTTTTTCGGTTCATCTGTGTTTCAAATGCTTAGTGGTGGGTAATATCAGTGTTTCAGCTGCCATTAGCCAAACTGAATTTTTCCATTACTGTATTTAGCTACAAATAACATTGTTAAAGCAGCCAAACTGCAATTGTTCCACAGACCATGTATGAAAAATCAATGATTGTTTTTAAATTTGGTTAAGATTTTTCTCATCTGTAATATGTTCAGGCGGACAGTTCTTCAAATTGCTATAAGGTGTTGCACTTCTGGTTTAAATACAGATAATAGTATGCCAACAAGTAACTGTGAATCTCTGAAATTTGAAGGATATTGTTGCTTGTAATTTTGTAACAAAACAGCACATTTATTACCACTGAAAAGGCAGGTTCCCTCAGCCTTTTATTCTGTTTACCTGTGTAGTTTGTAGGCATGAACTATGACTGCCTTTGTTGCACCCTCCTAATTTCATCAGGATTTAAATGTAAATAAAAGTACTTAAGTCTGTTGCGAAAACTTGCTTGACTCCACTGCAAAGGTCGTAACACACTTCATGTAAGGCATCCTGGAATTTTATGATGTTTTAGTGCTAAAGCCTGCAGTAGTTAAACTGTATTAGTGTGGTTGCTGTCCTCTGCAGTCCCTTTTTTCTTACTTTATGCTGGTCATTAAACTTTTCACAGCATACGTACCCTATTTTGTTTCTGTAGTTTAAAGTGCATCCGAGTTCGAAAAAATGCTTCTAGAGAAAACAGAGATTACACAAGTGACAACACATGTAACAGAACTGAATGGGAGATTAACTTCTGTTGGCTTGTGCAGGAACACATCATCAACTCCCATGATGCCTTGCGTGAGTGGTGTCATGACCTTTGCAATGGAGACAAACAGGTTTTTCACAGTAGGGCAAAACAGAGTGAAACACCCTCATTTGTATTTAAATTAGCGGGATATAAGACAGGAAATCATTGTTCATGCCTACAAACTACACAGGTATACAGAAAATAGGTTGAAGGGACTTTCCCGTTAAATGTACAGGGTAAGGGAGTATATATTTCCCAAGGTTCAGAGACATCTCATCAAGTTGATATGCAGAGGATTTTACCCTATTCTAGACTACATGAATGCGATTTATGCAATTGCCCTAAAATCCCATAGCAATAAACTAGACATTGCTGTTTTCACTGTTAAAACCTCGTCACCGGAAGATGTACAAACAGCTCTGTTGGCCATCCCTGGACAGCAGGTGCACCCAGCACACTGCACTTCTTGGAACCCAGTACTGGTTAGGAAACATCAGTGATTATCTGAAATGACTTCTTGTCCCATCATCTAATCCAGCATACTGCTCGAGATCCCAACAAGGCTAACAGCTACAAACCCCCACTGTAAAACAAATTCTGGTCACATTGTGTCCTGTTACAGGCTACACCCCATTTATGGAACATCCTTCCCCCAAATATCAATGGTCCTTCCAGCCTCTAGGATACTGAACAAAAGCATTTTGCCCTCTGTTCCTGCCTCATGTAATCTATCTATCCCTACCTCCAAAAAGTCCTCAGTGAGCTAGCCTCCATGAATACCAGCCTTAAATGTGTGTGCTATTTATACTGTATCTGTATGCAGACGAACATACAAGAAAATCATTAGTCCACCGAGATTTAAAGAACTACGCTGAATCCATGAATCATTTTACCAGCAGAAGCTTTTTTTTTTTCCCCAATCTTTGTTCAAATTCTGTTATTGATCTAGCTATATGGACATTTTACATGCTGCTAGGAACCATTTTTCAAACTCTATGATGTAGTTTATGTCCCTATTCTGCTCTTCTATTGTTGATACAATGCATCTATGTTCTACTACTGAACTCTGAAGTTGTCTGAGACACAGACTACATCATACAGTTCCAAAATAGTACTTACCACCAGACTGTAAAGCAGAAACAACCACTGACGTAACTAAAAGACCTGGACGGATGGAATAACAGAATTTGAACCAGTACTCAAAAATAACTTCTACTGGGAAAAATGACTTACAGGTTCAGCGCAGTTCTCCTTTAGAGTCCAAAATTTAAACAGTAGATATTACTATACAACAGCTGATACCACCTGCTCTGGGAGTCTGTTCCACATATTCACCACCTATATAGTAGGTCTTCCAATTACTACCACTGAATTTTCTTCCTTTCTGTGATTTTGTGTCCCCCTGTTCTCTTACCCATGGATATTCTGAAGAGATGCCTTTTTTTTTTTTTTATTCCAGCTTTGTTTATCCCTCTCCGTCTGCAGCCCACCCTGCTTCCCAGGAAAGCGCTTATGTCACTGTGTGCCACATGCCCGACACATCTGGATAACAGGCATAGCTCCAGTTGCCCCTTTCTTGCTTTTTTTATTTCCCTGCACTGCCAACTGTTGTCACCAACGTGGTGGTAGAGAAGTGGGCCAAAGAAACCCCATTCCCCAGAGAAGTAAAGCATCAGATGGGAAGCTCAATCCTTCCCCAGCCTTCTGACAGCCCTGGCTGATTCCCAAACACAGACTGTTGTGTCCCAAGCAACACCTCTACTGCTGTGCTGGCAGGCCAGCTTAAAGAGCTGGGTCTGATCAGATCTGCTGATGTTATTATCCCTTTTAGGTATGAGAGTACTGTGATTATGTCACCCGAGTCGTCATCCCCCCCCCCCCAAATGAGAAGAGCCCTAGTTCTACCTAACTATCCTCTCCCAATACCTCATGTTCTTCAAGCTCTCGACTGCCTTGGTAGCTCTCCTTAGGAAGATTTCATTGATATCAATATCTTTTCTCAAATATGGGGACCAGAACTGAACTGAACACTGTATACAAGATGGGGCCTGACCAAGAAATATCCCTCCCACCAGTAGAGGTGTTTTTCCTCCTGAGAGCCTGGCAGGTGGCTATGGCCCCTCCCTCAGAGGGGACTCGCTCTCCAGCTGCACAGTTTTCCCACTTGTCACCCCTCGTGACAGGGCGCTGGCTCTGCCCCACCCAAGGAGCCAAATCCAGATATTGGGGGAGCCAGAATGGGGCGCTGGTGCGGCCATCATGGAGCCTGCCAGCTCCTTTTTCTCCCCACTGATGACATACGGCAGCAACGTGGCTCCTGCCTGCATCTTCCCTTGGCTACCACCAGAGGGCAATCAACAAGCAGGACAGCAAGCTCTCCCTCCCTCCCAAGAGATGACAGCAGTCCTCTGGACCCTCAGTCTCCTCTCCCCCCTGCTGACCCCCAGCGGCCTGGGCTTGTTCCCGAACCTGGGTCGCCGGCGTGGCACAAGGTTTGGCATCCAGCGTCTCAACCCTCAAGCGTCACCAGGCCGACCACCAGAAAATAGTTAAGGGCATTATAATATTTTGATCTGCTTAAAAAGTTTCCCTTGATTCATCCAGGATTGTGTTTGCCTTGCTAGCTACCACTCCACACTGCTGGTCCCAAGAAAGAAAAAACTGTTGAGTATTACATCTACGTCTTTATTTCCCCCTTTGGCTTCTGTAATCTCTGAACCTTTTATGTAGTATTTTGCCTTTAAAAGCAGCACTGTTTGTTACTACGCCAAAAATGTCTTCATATACTTTTTTATTATTATTATTATTGGTATTATCGTCCTTATCCATAGAGATAGATTGGCACAAAATCAGCCCACTCACCCAAATGTTTAAAAAATACTGCTATGTGTTATATTCTCATAACCACAAGTATATTCGATACAGAACAAAATAACAGACATTTCGGAATTACTCCTTCCTCAATGCTGTACTTTGTATCTTACCTCCATCAGAGAGAGCAGCATAGGGGTCCAGTTTGGCTAAAACCTCTTCCTAAATAGCACAGAACCAAAAGAAAAGAAACCCGGCTCGTTTAAAAAAAGGAAGCCCAAGAGAGACAAACAGAGCCTGGAGATGTAAGTAAACACTGAACAGAAAGGCATAAGGGAAACTTAAAGGTCTAAACAAAGGCTTTAGAGAGCAAATATATTTTTATGGTATACGAAAGAGCCTGCTGTGGAAAAAAACGTTCTAAAAAATAAAACAAAAAAACACTAAAGTTCTAAGATACAAAGTACAACACTGAGGAAGGAGTAATTCCAAAAAAGTCTGTTATTTTGTACTGTGTTGAATGTACTTGTGGTTATGGGACTATAACAAATAACAGTAAAATAATATTTTTAAACATATGGGTGAGTGGGCCGATTTTGTGCCAGTCTATCTCTATGGATATTTGCTTGCTTAGAGATTGGTCATTAGCCTCTCCCTACCACTGAATTCCTTTTTTTTTTTTTTTTTTTTTTTTATTTTATTTTGTACTGAGGCTTGACTGAGCTGGATCACAGCCATATTATCGTCTTTATCCACCTCCACTACTCCCCTGGCTTGTCACTCTTTTGGGCCTCATCAACTTTCCTGATGCCCGCCAGTCTACCCTTTGCTGCCAATTCCCATCACAGCACAATATCCCTGGCACTCTCCCTGTGGCTCGCAGGGATCCAGTGCATCCCTGCCCAGAGGCCCCTCCCCTGAAGCCGGAGGAGGGTGAACAATTTCCACGGGACCTGCAAGACCACAGCAGCTTGTGGGGATGACAGTGGTGCGCTAGGGGGTAAAGTGGCATGGTGGGACAAAGTGGCTGTGATCCAGTTCACTGACGGGTCGGATTTCCAGTTTTTCAGGGCCCACCCACCTTCCACATTCGTGCAGCTGTGGCGATGTCCTGAAAGTGGGTGCGCTCGACATGTGGTCACCCACATCACCAAGAACACCTCCATCAGGAGCCACTCCAAGGGCAGCATGCTACGCACCTCCCCAACCCCCAAGAGAGAAGCATCCAAAGAATGTTCAGACTCCTTCCCTGCCAGGGTCCACTCCTGACATCCAGGCTCAGGGCATGAACCCAGACTGTCAGCATGCCACAGCGAATCCCCCTCGCTCGGCACCACAGAGCGGACCTACATCCTTTTTCTTTTTTTTTTTTATATAAACAAAAATATATTTCTGACATTCTTAAATTCATCATCTCTGTAAGTTTAGTTCCCCTCAAATATCTAAAAACCGCTTTTATAACTAAATTTGCAATCACTCAAGTCATTAAAGTTGGCCACCACTCTCACAATTTGAAAAAAATCTTTTCTACTGCAGTTGCCTTTTTAATGTTCCCACTAGATAGGCCGGCACACCGCCACAGTGGTAGGGCTTCTGCTTGCAATGCCGACGCCCCAGGTTCGGGAATGGACCCGAGAAGTCAGAGGGACAGCCAGGGGGAGGAGGACTGAGCATCCGATGCAGAGGTCGAAACTGGCACCAGTCTGCTAGCCAAATGCTGGCAGATTTTGTATCGGGCTAGTAAGATTTTCATTTAACTAGCCCTGCAGGCTTCTACTGGAGAAGGTTGCACTTCAGTATGTACACCAACTGGGCCAGTGGAAAAGTCTGTGGCACTAGTGGATTTTCCCAGTCACTAGTCCTGCTGCCTAGTGGCTGCAAAATTTAATTTCGACTCCTGCGATGGGCTGCTCTCCTCCTCGGGGGGGGAGGAGAGAGTGTGTCCGGCGCACAATCAACCTCTGGCAGAGGCCTGTGGGAGCAGCTGCCGGAACCTACAGTACTGGGAAGTGTGCCGGACATTGCCACTTCAGCACCATTATGTCCTTGCATGCCATGCCTCTTGTTCAGGGATCACAGCATTTGAAAAATGCCAGCCCCCAAGAATGACGCCCCGCTACTCCAGACCTGCCCCACTCTGCCCACGGCTCTCGGCCGGGGACAGATTCTAGTGTTCCGTCAGGTGACTCAACCTCATGGTCTGCAAGCCCAGGAGGATTGCCACCTGAGGTAATCCCGGAGGGCTCTAAGTGGCGGATCCGGGGATGCTGAAGCCAAGCCCATGAGGAGGGGGCCAAGCACCAAGAAGAAAACAAAACAAATGTTCCCACTAGATTCACGCTCTGGATGTATTAGACTGGTCCTACCATATGTTTCTGATGGTAAAAACCATAGCACCACACCAAGATATTTCATTTTTTCATGTCCCCCAAGAGAAGGGAACAGGAACTTATAAAAACTTTAAAATCCCATATCTCAATGCAGGAATGAAAGATAAAAAAATATAAAGGAGTACAGTATACTGATTTTTTTTTTTTTTGCTAGACTTCATTATTGTCAAGAAAAATACAAAGTGACTAAAAAAATACTGCTGTTTTTTAATTCCTCTTTACGAAGTGCAAGACTTTGCATTTCTCCACGTTGCTTGTTGATTTCTTCTGGGTAACCTAAAAGTACTCTTATGTAAGTTTGCTGTCTACAGCCTTCCAGTCTGTTATCTTTGTGGCCCCTTCCCTATTCCATATTACAGCTCATGAAATTATCCGATTCCACTTACTGCGATACCTGTCAACAAGTGGTCTGTGTCTTATCTGGCTGGGAAGCAATGTCCCTAATGGGGGTGGGTAAGTATTCCATACGGGGGACAAAATGCACAGATGAGAGGGTAAAATACGCCCTCCATTTGATGTGGTAGTCAGTCTCTTTAGGACTCTTCTGCCAGTCAATATCTGGGAAGTTGAAGTCCCCCATCAACAACATGCTTCCCTTCATAAAATGGGTTCTGAAAATCCAGCACTCTGAATGATCAGAACACATCAGGAGCAGTGAAATTATGACAGCACATTTTATTTATTTATTTTTATTTATTTTTTTTGATAACTTTTATTAACTTTCGCAACAAACAAACCAGACAAAACAATAACTGTGAATGTATAGAAAAATATACAACAACGTAGAAAGACCAATATAACTATTCGGGTGAGAACAAAGTAATATCTGAAGGAAAAAACAAGAAAAAAGTTGACAACGGTTCTAATAATTCCAAAATAGCAGTGTGCAGACCCAGGTATGCGAAATGAAAGACAAAAAAATTAACCTAATCATGGGACAAAGGTGGGGTCCCTGGCCATAACATATAAAAGCTAGCGAGACCATCTGTTCCTCCCTTTATCTTCTAGTTGCCGAATAGTACAAGTCAACATTTCCATTTTGTATACTGAGTTGACTAATGTGATCCATTCATATATAGTAAAGATTTACAAGAAGAATACCTCTGAGATATCGGACAGCTGGATCCTTCAACCCCATGAGGAATATAGTGAACAAGTATAAATGTTCAGTTAGTTGCAAATGAGGGTTAAATATCTGTTGGAGAGCACTCTCCACATCAGTAAGAAAGGGCGACAAGCGTGAACAGGTCCCAAAAATTGTAACGTTCTGCCCGGGCTTCTCCACACTGTCTCCAGCATAACACATTAGGGGCCATGTAACAGTGGACCTGCTGTACTGGGGTAAGAAAAAAAGTGAACAAGGCATTTCCATCTATATTCTTGCAATTGAGCCAAGGAGGAAATGCAGGATGAGTTGGTGCAAGCCAAAAGCCACTGTTCTATGGTAATGGGCCGGCTATCTCACCACTCCACTTGTCCAGAACCGAGAGTGGGGGGCGGTTCTGGAGTTGTACAAGCACAGAGTACAACTATGTTACCAGGTGTTGCATAGACTCCCCATGAATAATTGAGATGGTGATGCCAATGAGAGGATTCTTCAAGTCCAAGCGTGGACCACGTCTAAGCCAGGAGGAAATAAATGCTCTGACCTGAAAATATCTAAAATGTTATGTTGCTGGAGGCCTGGGGATTGCCGCAGAGACTGAAAAGATTTAACCTACTCTCCCCTGATGGAGGAGACCCATCCTGTACCAGACAGCATATCCAGTATCCATTCTGGATGGTAAAAAATCCTGTTGGAGATGCAGGGGGAGCAACCAAAATAACTGCTCCCTTAGCTCTGCTTTACAGAACCAGTTCTGCCAAACACGAAGAGAGACAGAAGATAACGAAGAGTTGCAGTTGGACAAGGGATTTATCTGGGGGAATGCTAAAATATCTATTTCTGGAAAAAGAGCAGGGAGTGCCGCTCTCTCAGTTTGCTCACTGTTGTGTGGGATCATTCCGTAGCCAGTAAAGCAAAGTCTATAGTTGGGTAGCTTGAAACACAGAAATATAGAATTTGACGGCAGATAAGGACCGCTTGGCCCACCCAGTCTGCCCATTTCCCTACCTAATGGATAAGCTGCAGATCCTAGTTAACCAGCAGCCTACTTCTTTCTACCCCAACCCCCTAGAATTGCCTTATGACTGTCCCATGCATACTAGAACTCAACCACTGTTTTTGACTCCACAACCTCCTCCAGAAGGCCGTTCCATGCATCCACAACCCTCTCTGTGAAAAATACTTCCTTACATTACCTCTGAGCCGCCCCCATCTTCAAATTGTGCCTCCTTGTTCTTCCACACCCTTTTTGAAAGAAGCTACCCACTTGGACTTTGTTGATTCCTTGAGGTACTTGAAAGTTTCTATCATGTCCCCCCTCTCCCTCCTTTCCTCAAGGCTGTAACTATTAAGCTCCTTTAGTCTCACTTCATATGTCTTCCGGTGCAGACCCTGCACCATTTTAGTTGCCCGCCTCTAGACAGCTTCCATCCTGTCTATGTCCTTGCGGAGATTAGGTCTCCAGAACTGCACACAGTACTCCAGATGGGGTCTCACCAGTTGCCTGTACAGAGGGATAACAATTTCCTGTTTTCTACTGGCGATGCCTCTCCCTATGCATCCCAGTATCCCCCCAGCCCTCCTTACTGCCCTCTCACATTGCTTGCCCACCTTTAAGTCATCTGATATGACTGCCTCCAGGTCCCTTTCCATTTTTGTTGTTGTTAGTATCTCACCCCCCATTGTGTACTCTTCCCCTACGTTTTTGTTTCCCAGGTGCATTACCTTGCACTTCTTAGCATTGAATCTAAGCTGCCATACATTTGGCCATTCCTCTAACCTTGCCAAGTCCCTTCTCATCCTTTCCACCCCACTTTGTGCATCAACTCTGTTGCAGATCTTTGTGTCATCTGCAGAGAGACATACTTTTCCTTCCAGTCCCTCTGCAATGTCACCTATAAAGACACTGAAGAGAACCAGTCCTAATACTGAACCCTGCAGTACCCCACTAGTAATCCCCTTTCTTCAGAGTGGATTCCATTTACTATTACCCTCTGTGTACTATTCTCCAGCCAATTCTTTACCCAGGCTATCACCTTGGGACCCACTCCCAGGCTGGCTAACTTGTATATTAATCTTTTGTGTGGGACTGTGTCAAATGCCTTGCTAAAGTCTAGGTAGGCCATGTCCACAGCCCCTCCCTGACCTAATACTTTGGTCACCCAGTCAAAGAAATCTATTAGATTCGTCTGGCATGACCTTCCCGCTGTGAATCCATGCTGCCTTGGGTCCTGTGCCCCTCTGCCTCAAGATACTCAACAATTCTTTCCTTCAGAAGTGATTCCATCATTTTCCCTATCACGGAGGTTAAACTAACAGGTCTGTAGTTTCCTGCTTCTGCCCTGCTCCCACTTTTGTGAAGGGGAAAATCACATCTGCCCTCCTCCAGTCCTCAGGTACCACCCCATCACCCATGATTTGTTAAAGAGGATAGTCCATGGTGTCACTAGTTCTACCCTTAGTTCTTTTAGAATTCTGGGATGAATCCCATCAGGCCCCATTGCTTTATCCACCTTCAGTTTTAAGAGTTCTTTCAGAACCCTTTCTTCTGTAAATGGGCTGGTATCAACTTCTGTATCCATAGTGTTTCTATTGTTTGTTTTAGGTACCTCCCCCTCTTCATTTGTAAATACTGAGCAAAAATATTTGTTTAGTATTTCTGCCTTTTCACAGTCACCCTCTGCCCACACCCTCCCCTTTATTAAGCCTCACTATCCCTCCCTTGGTCTGCCTTCGCTCCCTGATGTACCTAAAAAAGGTTTTATCGCCCCTTCTTAGGGGGATAAAACTCCCACTCCATAAAGTTCCTTCAGGTAACTGTCAGTGCCAGAATCACCCCCCCCCCCAAAAAACAAAAGTCATCGTCAGTGACAGAAGGGGTCCCTGCAAGTCACCATCAGTGACAGACAGCCCACCATATTCATCAGTGACAAATGCCCCCGCAGTCATTGTAACAGAAGTCCCCCAAGTCACTGTCAGTGACAGAGTAGCCAGCACCCCCAAAGTCACTGTCATGCAAGAATACGCAGCCCCACCCAGTTACGGCCGATACTGTAATACCCCACAGTCAGTGCCGGAATTGACCCATTCTACAATGTCAATCACATATTTTATATATAATATATTTATTTTACACACAGACACACACTATATATTAGAGGCAAAAAACTCTGTTTAATGCATTAGTTAGGGCTGTTCCACAGCGAGGAAATGCGGTGCTAGGGTTGGCCCCGGACCTCCCCAGTCCACAACCCCAACCGGCATCCGGGATTACGGCGTTAGGGTCGTCTGCCTAACTCTCACCCCATCACATGTGCGAACAAGCTGAGGTGGTGCAGTGTAGGAGAATGGGGTGAGAGTTAGGTTAACGACTTCCACCGCATACACCCGATGCCTGTTGGTGGGGGCAGGGTGGGTGGGGTAAGGGGTGGGAACCCTAATGTCGAATTTCCTCGCTTTTGTCGCTGTAGAATAACCCTAACTGATGCATTAACAAAGTTTTTTGCATTTAATTTCCTTACTTTTTAAGAAAGAATAATGCAAAGAGGCGCTCTGAAAATATTTTCAGAGCGCTTCTTTGCATTAGCGCTCATAATGCAGACAGTCGGTGGCTAGCCATGGAGGTGAGCTGTGCCAGTCGCCAGGTGGGCTGGTACAGCTGGGTGGGAGGCCACTAGACTACCAGTAAATATGAAATGATGATTTATTTTATTATGATGGGGGGCGCTAGACTACCAGGGATATACACAATGACTATGAATATTATTTTATGCAGATCGGGGGGCCACTAGACTATCAGGGATGTAACAAAATACACATGGGGGGCACTAGACTACCAGGGATATTTAATACATTATTATTGTCATTCAGATGGGCAGAACGAAGCCCCCTGAGCAAAACCTAGCCTAATTTAAGTTTGTAGGACACCCCTGGGCTGAGAAAACTCATTTTAAAATCTGGCCATCTCGTCCCTTGCTGTGATGCACGATCGCGATCAAAGAATCTCGCAATCAAAGAATTTGCAGGCTAGCAATCAAAGATCACGAGCCGCGAACAAAGATATTAAAAGCTAATAAGTCAATTTTTTTGACCAATTTGGATGAAACCAAAGGCATGGCTCGATAGACTGGAGCCCCCTGAGTAAAACCCACCTAAGTTTTACTTCAGGAGTGACCCCTGAGCTGAGATATTTCTGTTTTTTCGATCAGAAAACTAAAAACAAAATGGTGAACCTCACGATCAAAGAATTTTGAAAATTCTCAGGGACAAAGATTCTTGCACCGCGAGGCTGCAAATTCTTTGATCGCCAGGTGGGACCAGATGGCCAGAACCCCATTCTTTGTTCACAAAACATACATATAAATGTTCCCATTGACTTATAATGGGAACTTAAACCTGCCATAACTTTTGAATGCCTTAATATTTTTTTCACCAAACGAAAAGCAGCATGTTCAGCCACCAAAGCTCTTTCAAACAAGCCATCTCGCAGATGGTATGCCACACAATGGCCAAAATCTGCCTCAAAAAACAGACAATTTTGCATTTTTCAGCGCTTTCGTATGCAAAGACTGTAAGTCCGACCGAAACGCAATTTGGCAAAGAGATCTACCATGCCCCACCGTGCATACCAAATTTCAGGCAATCCGTTGAACGGGGCCAAAGTTATGAACGCCCACACTTTTGACTTTAGTATGTAACTGACCGCTGAACCCTAACTATAGTGGCACGACTGCACCACTATATTTATATTACATATATATGTATGTATGTATGTATATAGATAGATAAATAATGTAATGTGTGGTAGAACGTTGTTGTAGGTAGAAATCTACCTTTTTTATAACAACGTTTTACCATCGATGTGACGTCACGATGTTGTTAACCCATCGATGGTATGTCATATCGATGGGTTAACATCCGGGAACAGTCAGGGCATGTGCGCAGCTGTATTGGACGGCCTTGTAACGGCCGTGACAGTGAGGGCAGAGCAGTGGGGACATGAAAAAACAGCAGTAAGGAACTGCTTTCTTTTCTAAAAAAACAAACTGGTACCATACACTATAAAAGCTAATGTATGGAACATCGATGGTTAACCAGTTTGTTAACCAATCTCGAGGCTGCCATGGCGATGTAAACCTCTCCATCTTCGCTCTTGAGGTTTACATGGTCGCCCTGGTAACCTCTCAATGGTTAACAAACCAGTTAACCATCGATGACCATACATTATCCTCTGTATAGATATATGCAAACTACAACCAATTGCTTACATGTCATGATGATAACCATGCCTGTACCCATGCCTGCATCCACTGCTTTTCTTTTACCGTGCCTGTAAGCCATGCCTGTATATACTGCTTTTCTTTTACCATGCCTGTATCCACTATTTTTCTTTACTGTAACCACCTCATGATGTAACTCACAATGCCTCAAATGTTCCTTATGTCCTTGTTCATTCTTATAACTTGTATTGTTATGCCGGGTTGCCCTGAAAAAGGGACCTTTGGGGGCTCAGTGGGCCTACCCAGTCACCAAAATTTTATATATATATATATATATATATATATATATATATATATATATATATATATAGATATAGATATAGATATAGATATATATATATAAAAAAAAAAGACAAAGAACCTCTGTGCGTAAACACTGAGGCAAGGGTTACCCAAAGGGCATTTGGCTGGGAAGCCAAGTTTCAAGAAAATACAAAAATCACACATGCCCACATAATGCAAAGCATCATGGGCTGCATATGCAAATCACGACAGAATGTTATGCTGGTTCAACTTTAAGCAGAACTGCATGGTGCCGAAAGGCCTCTCACACAGTTTGCAAAGGATGCTAACAGATGACATAGACACATGTTTTGTCCTACCAAGACTCATCAGTATGCCTCGTCTGTTTGACACCCCAGTGGAATGAACCAGCTGCCCTAAGACAGTGTGTCTTGGTTATGTTGTGGTGAACCCATTAAAATAAAAAACTATTTAAAAGACAAAGAACCTCTGTGCGTAAACACTGAGGCAAGGGTTACCCAAAGGGCATTTGGCTGGGAAGCCAAGTTTCAAGAAAATACAAAAATCACACATGCCCACACAATGCAAAGCATCATGGGCTGCATATGCCAATCACCACAGAATGTTATGCTGGTTCAACTTTAAGCAGAACTGTGTATGTTCTATATATATACATACACACACACACACACACACACACACACACACACACATAACATATATATATATATACACACACACACACACACACACACATCTATATATACACACACACACACACACAGTCACTGTCAGTACCTGAAGTCCCCCCACCGCCAAGCCATTGTCTATGCTGGAATGCCACCCACTCCTTAAAAACTACCACCTGTACTGGTGGGCCCCCACGAGTCTGCCAATGCTGGAAAGTCCCTCCACCCCTACATGAATACAAGCAGTGGCTTTATCTGGGTATTCCAGCCCAGGCAGTGACAGGGGGGTTGGGTGTATTCTGTCACTGGCAGTCATACCTCTCAACCTCCTGCCTCATAAATCAGGGACAAGGCTTTAAAAAAAAAAAAAAAAAAAAAGCAGGGACAAAGAACCAAAATCAGGGACACATCTTCAGAACTGGTGATATCTTCTCAGGAAACTGACAGAATAAGGGGCATAGTGTAAACTGCATTTTCTATGGAAGAACAAGTCTGTAGTTTTAATGTTTGACATTATTTTATGTTTACAACTCCCACTGTTTGGTCACAGAAACACAATCTTTAAAAGGAACAGAGTAAAATGTTGAGGCAAAATCAGGGACAGTTGAGAGGTATGCTGGCAGGGACTTCAGAAGGGCACAGTGAAACAGACAATACAGCTGCACAAATTCAATTACCAAGTCCCAATCATATTCTGAACTATACCTTAGGGGTGCAGTCAAAACTGAAATTGGCAGTACATCACTGTTGCACACATAGCTGTGTGTTTCCACTTCCGTGCACCCACCGCATAAAAACTACTAAACCAGACGTAGCTGCAAACAAGTGATCATAGATATCACCATTGAACAAACACTGTTCTAAACTAAAGCTTCACAGCAGCAAAGCGAGTAAAAGCCCAAACTGGCATAAAACTAGCGCCGAGTTCCGGTCACTAACAATTTTGGACGTGACGAGTCCTAAAAAGAAACAACACCGCGGCCCGCTAGCCAATCAATGAAGAACTGCAGTGTTCTCTAAACCACGTTTTCAGTGAAACACGTTCAGGATAATGCTGCAGAGGACTCGAGCTGGTAACTACCATTTCAATCATGATAAAACAGATAGTGGCACATTTTATTTATCAAGTGGATACATTACTAACCTTTCTCTTTCGTAACACTTTACTAGAATTGCTTCTCAGGCTGTCCCTGCTTTAGGAAACCTCAGGCTACAAAACCCCGCGAAATGGCCTAACCAACCACAGCGCGAGTAATTGACGTCACCGCCTGTAGTTATGCAGTCTTTCCGGGATTCTTAAATGAGCCGAGCCTGGTGGACAGCTGTCCAAAGGCAATTGAAGTGATAGAAGAGGGAGGAACCTTGAAGATGAGTTGAAGAATCGAATGACACTGCTAACCTGTGCATTGATCTGACCACTGAACTAGAAAGCGTTGCTTCTGTTCGTGTGACTCTGAGACCCCAGCCCAAATCCCATTCAGATTTTTTTTTTTCATTCATTTTTATTGAACAGTTTGGGGCGGTACGAAGCACGTTACACATTCTGAGTTTGCATTTGTCACAATAATATGTTCTGTAATCAGTTTACAGAAATTTTTCAAGTACAACAAAAACAACCTTAGTGCCTAAGCACTGAGGCAAGGGTTATCCCAAAGGGCACTAACCGGGAAGCCAAGTTTCCAAAAAATACAAAATCACACATACCCCCATAATGCAAAGCATCATGGCCTGTATATGCAAATCATTACAATATTATGCTAGTTCAACTTTAAGCAGAAATGCATGGTGCCGAAAGGCGTCTAGCATAGTCTGCAAACGGTTCTGAAGTAGTCATGGCACAATTATCCGGTAGAATCCAGAGGAGTGATTCTTTAAGTACTGTCACGTTTTTTTTTTTTTTTTGTAACTGCAGACTGATTTTTCAGTGAATTTCGTCTCTTACAGAATGTTCGTCCTGTGATTGCTTTTAAGCACAACTGTATGATAACAGTTTAACTGTAAAATACAAGAATAAAAAAAATGTTAAACGATTTTCAAATTAAGAAGAATCCCTAAGGTAGCAAACCAATTATAACCAAGGAATTTTAACCCTTAGGCTGCTGACAGAATTAGAACCGAACATATAGGAACTGATATATACACATTTATAAAATGGATAAAAAGGAGTGGTCCAAATCCAAACTTCGGATTGTATAAAACACATCACATGACCGTGCATATATCGTCGAGCGACCGCACACCTGCACTTTAACCCCCCTCCCAAACAATTTTGATATTTTATAAGATAGATAAACCACTCTGAGGTGTGCAGTCGTGCTCTGATATATGCACGCCTTGGGCGGTTGATGCACGGGGCCGCATCAATCAGAGCACGACTGCACACCTCAGAGTGGTTTATCTGTTACACATATGTATGTATATATATTTATCTTGGTGCTAGCAGTATAAC
This sequence comes from Neoceratodus forsteri, assembly GCA_016271365.2. Lineage (NCBI taxonomy): Eukaryota > Metazoa > Chordata > Ceratodontiformes > Ceratodontidae > Neoceratodus > Neoceratodus forsteri. The sequence continues at coordinate 834,007,338 of CM057454.1, read as the reverse complement.
TTAGAGGTTAGAGGAACGAGCTTGGTACATCCTGGAGACCAGACCTAAGTTTGATTCTCACAACCTCCGCTTGCATACTGTGTGACTCTGAGCAAGTCACTTAACCACCCAGTGCTCCCAGGTCGCCCCTGAAAACAGGCACTTGTGCCTAGTGGGTCTTACCCGGTTGCCAAAGACTAAAATAAAAAAAATATATAATATGTGTATATACAGCAAAGCAAGGGTTCATTTTTTAGCAGACAGAGCAAAGTGTGTGCCAGCTGCCTAGAAAGAAAGATGCATTAGTTCTATGGAAAATTTCACGTAACTAAATTAACATCATTTTTAAATTTAATGATACTTATGATAATATGACAAATAAGCAGATGGGACTGGGAGTGAAACATAGACAGTCACAAGTTCAACAGAAAAAGACCAATGGCTCATCCAGTCTGCTCGTAGTTCCCTATCAAACCCCAGGGCATATTGTCCCTGCAGGGTACTAGCCCTCACTGTCCACCTCCCTGTTCCCCTCCTTACTGCTAGTGTCCTAAGTAACCACTATACCTTTCACTCTGTCCCAGTCTTGTTTGAAAACATTTATGTTTTGGCATCCACCACCACAGCTGACAGACTGTTTCACAGTTGTACCACCCTTTCTGTAAAATAATCCTCTCATATCCCCCTTGAGCCTCCTTCCTGTCAGTTTCCACTCATGCCCTGATAATATAGGCAGGAATTCTGCATATCCAAATGGGCTGTGCATGAATGAAGGCCTGAACTGATCCAGAACTGAACTTCTGGAACAATAACTGATTCCTATTTGTACCAGCCAGAATGTCCATCCCTACCTTCCACAACTGGAATGTCCACTGAACCCACCTGAATGGCACTATCCCAGAATGCATACCCAGACCTGCAAAAACTGCCAGAATATCCACCCTGACCTGCTGGAATGCCCTCCAAAACTCTCTGGAATGTTCACCATGATCCACTGGAACCTCTGGAATGTGACTGTCCACCCTGTAACAGTCATGGAATGACTGCTTCATTACTGATTTGGGTACTCTAGTTTTTAGAGATCACCTGGTAGGAGGTCTGGAGCTGTAGCGATCTTACCCAGATGAGAGATTAGACCCTGCAAGAATAAAATAAAAGTCTGTGAGCATATCATTAATTGCACCATAGGTGAAAGCTAGGGGGGTGGGAGTGATTGCCTACACCCCTTACATACAGCAACCACATGCATTGCCAATAATAAATATTCCCTGTTACCCTGTGTAAGTAAAACTAGTGGGCGCAGCTAATTTAGTAGTCAAGGGCTACTATCTGTGTGCCCTAGCTAGTATCTGTATGCCTGTTTGTTAGTTATGTAGCCCTGGTAGCCATGGTATTTGGGGCCATTGGTGTGCTGTTAAAATAGAATGTATTAAAGGTTGCCTGTCATCGAGGCACAGGTCAGGAAGCATAGGAAAACCAAGAGCAGTTTCAAAATTTACAAACAGGGTTTTATTATTAATAACAGCAGACTAAAAAATAATTGTTCAGTATAACTATTTACAATAGCAGTACAAACATAGAAAACAGAGTCCTTCTTCTGAGTTTTTTCTTATCAATTTCAAATCTCAGTCTCTGTCTCCCTGCAAAACATTGCAGCTTTTTTTATAACAAATCTTTGCAGGGAGCACATTAAGAGAACATTCTGTTTCTCACAGTGTTCTTGTCAGTTTCAGCAAAAAGAACATTGTGACCCAGAACTGACCTCTTGTTCACAGCTGTGAAAATATTTTTTCAAACCAGCATCTCAGGTTAATCCCTTGAAGTCCAGTTTTTGCAATCATTTCAACAGTATAACTATATAGTGTATAGTCAGGTGTTGTTCTGTATAGAAATCAGAGCCTTTTCAAATGCTGTTGTACCACAGTTCAAAAGGTCATGGAATGTGATTGTAGTACACTGTGGTACAACAACATTTGGAAAAGCTTTAAAGGTTCTATCAGAACCATAAACTGGCCGCGAGCCCTCCTGGCAGCAGCAACAGCAGCATTGGTGGCAAGATCCCCTGAACCAGTGACACAAACATGAACAGGCACATAAGCGAAAAACAAATGCAGGATCAACCAGATAACCTCAGCTTCATCAAAATTAGAACCAGATATTTAAATAACTTAGAAGTAATCGTTTCCTCTGAGCCCACATCCTCGCGCTAACCGAGACATACGCCACCGTATTTTTTTTCTTGAAAATCCCTCCCACATCCCATTGACAGCCAATAGAAGGCTACACAATAAATGTAGGGATGTCTCCTCCCTAACAACAACACATGTAAACTTAGCAACCAGCCCCAACTCCCAGAACACGACGGAGCAACTAATACATTTTTTTTTTCATTTCAAAAATTTAAAACAAAAAACTTTGGTAATGGGTGACCATACACTATAAAAAATAGTGCATGGGCAGCCTTATGCGCAACCAGCCTATTGTGTCACCTCAGGGTTCTGATTACCATGGACTTCTGAGGTAATCAAAACCCCTCGGTGGTATAATAGGCTGGTTGCGCATGGTTGCCCATGCACTATTCTCTAAATACAGTTTTAAATAAAGGGATCCCAGTATCAGTGACATTTTCACATAAAGATTCACATATATTTTTATATCTGCAGATATGCAAGGGGGAAGAAAAGACAGAAATAGCAAGGGAAGCCAGAGAGATAGCAAGAGGTGGAGAATTGCAAAATCGTTGGAGTGATCAGTTCCAAGGTCTCATAAGAACATTTGGTTGCACAACCAGACAGAGAAGAGACAGAAAAGGAGAGGACAGAACAGATCCTTGTGTTCAGCTCTTTCTATATAATAAATGGGATAGTGCCTTATTCGACCCTGTCACATACCCCTCTTTTAAGAGGGAACCTGTATAACAAAAACAGGTTTCCAAAATGTTCTTTTAATTATCCTCTAGCATTAGCTTATAACTTTTACATTTCAGTGCATATGCAGCGTAGCAAACAGAGAAGTTTCAACTCACATTTTTTCAACCTTCAGAATTCTCAATTCGTGATCCGTATCTTAACAGCAAATCAGCATTGACATTCTCTTTCCCAGATTTGTGCATCACTTTAAATTTAAAGGCTGTAGTGCCAGTTACCACTGTGTGATTCTAGAATTTTTATCCTTCATTTGGTTAAGGCAACAGAGAGGATTATGATCTGTTACAAGTACAAAGTCAGCTCCTAGAAAGTAAAACTTAAGGGACTCCATGGCCCACTTTGCCACAAGGTATTCCTTTTCATTGGTGGAGCACCTTTTCTCTCTGTCATGCAATTTCCTACTTATGTATAGAATAGGATGTTCATTCCCATCTATATGCTGACTCAAGACTGCACCTAGACCTATCTCTGATGCATCAGTCTGTAACAGAAATTATTTCTCAGAGTCTGGGCTTCTTAAAACAGAATATAATGCAGCCTTAATGGCTCAAAAAGCCTCATCATACTCTGGGGTCCATTTCACATTATTTGGGAACCATTTCTTTGTGAGTTCAGTGAGGGGAGTAGCTAACTCGGCAAAGCTGGGAACAAATCTTCGATAATAACCAACCAGTCCTAAAAATGACCTGACATGTTTCTTTGTTTTAGGGACAGGGCTGTTAGCTATAGCTTCTATCTTGGAAACCTCTGGCTTGACTTCTCCATTTCCCAACACATAGCCCAGATATTTGGTTTCCTGCATGCCCAATGCACACCTGGTAGGATTAATTGTCAGACCTGCCTTTCTGATTGATTGGATAACTGCTCATAGGCGCTCCAGGTGGCTTTTCCAGTCTGGACTGTGCACCACAACATCATCCAGGTACGGAGCACAATAACTGGTGTGAGGGGATAAAATTACATTCATGTACCACTGGAATGTAGCGGGTGCACCATGTTAACCAAATGGCATGGTGGTGAACTAGTAAAATCCTATAGCAGTGGCAAATGCAGTTTTGTCTCTGGATTCTTTAGGGGGATTTGCCAGTAACCCTTGTTGAGATCGAGGGTACTGATATACTTGGCAGTCCTCAGTCTCTCCACCAAATCATCTGTTCTGCAGATAGGATAATTGTCAAATACTTTTTTTTTTCATTACTTACAGTTTTTCATTCCCCCCGTGCTCCCAGAGCCCCACACCATTGGGAGTCGCCCATGGTGTCTGCCCCTCTCTCCACCTACCTGAATCTGTGGGGAACCTACATGGAGCTGTGGTGTCAGCATGGCTCAACTGGTAGCACTTCTGCCTCTGGACCAGAAGGTTGTGGGTTTTTGTCTCACCCCAGGATTGAACTTGCACCAAAAATGCTGGCCTCTGAGTGCAGTTTTAGGGGGGTGCTGTACTGCTGGGGTATGCTGTCCTTCAGATGAGACATTAAACCGGGGTCCCTTCTACTCATCCTTGTGCTGTCCTGGTGGGTGTCCAGGTGGAAGTAAAAGAACCCAGGGCACTCTTTGCAAAGATTAGTGGACATTCCGTGTGTCTTGGCCAACATTCCTCTTCCCATAAACTGGTTCATGCAATTGTCCAGGATGTGTATGGGTGCTGATGTGCGACATGGTCGCCACTACACTTTCAGTCACTTCACTACTAGTTTAGCATTGCTTGTAAAGTACTTTGGGATACACTGTGTATGAAAAGCGCTATATAAATGCTGATCCTTCTTCTTCTGTAACCCCCAGGTGGGTACGAGTTGGGGGTCCATATACCCCAAAGTCCTTCTTGTTCTCATCGGGCACCCAAGAGGACAGGCAGATGGGAGTTGTGGGGTCTGCACTGGGCGCTGCATCTTCCCAGTGCTCCAAGTGCTCCAGAAGCTGATTGTTCCTTTGTTCTGGGGAAGGGGCGTGCGCCCAGACATCAAGGCACAACTGCTGACGTCCATCATGCCCCAAACCCTCAGACTAGTTCTAACGCTTGCTGTGCCTCTGTCTTCCACCAGAAGTCAGTCAGCACGAGCCACAACCCGAAAAAAGCAAGCGATTCTTTGGATGCTCGAGCCTCCTCCCACGGGCCAGCCCTCCATCTTTCAGGCGCATTCCCAAACCTGGGTCGATAGCATGGCAAGCAGTGGTGCTACTGCTGCACTGGCAGGCCAGTGATAACTCAAATTCTGACACTTGATTAAGTTTCCTAAAATCAAGGCAGTTTCTTACTTCCCCTTCTTTTCTGCTTGCAGTCACCATTGGTGATGATCAAACACTTCCAGACTCTTCTATGATACCCAATTCTTTCATTTTTTTGTATTTCCTTAACCACATCAGCTCTTTACTGATCTGGTAATTTGTATGTCTTTTGTCTAATAGGGTGAGCATTCCTTGTCACTATTACATGCTTGACTCCTTTTACGTGGCCTGGTACTGTGGTGAAAGTACTGTTAAATATCTTTAGCAAGTTACACATTTCTGCAGTTTGTTCAGAGGTTAAGGAAACATTCACCTTTACAGCATCAGCAGTTACAGTTTGTTCCAGTCTGTCGTAAGCTATATCAATATTTTCTTTATCAGTTTCTGGTAAAACCAGCAAAACAACTTTTGGTGTTTTTCAACCCATTTCTTGAGCAGGTTAGTATGGTATATCTTAGTAGGATTTTTTCCATCAGAGGTCTCAATCTCATAGTTAACTGTGTCAGTACAGTGCATGCCGCTTAGTGTGGACTATTCCGTTCACTCACTATTTGTCTGGATTAACCAATGTCCGCAGTTACCAGCAGTAGCTATCAGTAGTGAAAACTGATAGCGTCTCTTGCACTGCACATTCTCACTACTCACTAAACTGTCATCAGGTCATTAAAAATCCCAGTGCTGCTCTATTTGGAATATTTCTTGATGCCGCAGGGCCAAGAGCTTATTGTGCTTCAGTGATTCAGTGCTTTAGACTTTATTTTTCTGAGTGCTATAGTGCTTTGTTGTGCTTCAGTCCTGCTTCTGTACTTTAGCCTTTATTTTTCACTCAGCTTAGTGTGTGGGCTCATGACATGGTAGGTGGTGGGGGTGGTGTGTTGGTGTGAGGGAATTTAAAAACCCCACTTGCGGGGAGTGACCACCACTCAGTATGGTTCACGTTGGACATGGGTAAGGAAGGAGTGGAATCTGGCACAAAGGTGCTGGACTTCAGGAGGGGCCGACTTCAGGAGGATGGGGGAAGTGGTAAAAGGGTACCTGGCCAGAATTCAGTCTAGTATGGGCACTAACCAGAGGTGGGAGCTCATAAAGCTGGGCATAGTAGAGGCAACCAGAACCTGCAGCAAGGCCCAGAGCAAGAAGGCTAGGGCAAAGAAACCTAGCTGGGTGAGCAAGGAGGTAATGGAAAAGGTAAGGAGGAAAAGAGCTGCCTCTAGGAGGTACAAAAAAACAGGGAGGGGGAGGACAGGGAGGAGTACCTGAAAGAATCGAAGGAGATGACAAGGGCAGTAAGGGCAGCCAAGGTGTCTACGGAGCTCAGGCTGGTGCAGAGCATTAAGAAGGGGGAGAAGGACTTCAGGTACCTCAGGGAGAAAAGGAATTGTAAGGACCATATAGTAAGGATTATTAAGGAGGGAGGTTGAGTGGAAGCAGGGGGTGATAAGGCAGAAACACTAAATGATTAATTCTGCTCGGTATTTGGTGATACTCAAGGGGGGAGGGAGGGCAGAAACCGAGGGGGGGGTGACTGATGGGGAAATCACGGTGGGCAGGGTTCTTGAGGGCTTGAGGGCACTGAGGGTGGACAAGACACCAGGCCCAGATGGCATCCACCCCAGGGTACTGAAGGAGCTGGCAGAGGTCCTGGTGAGACCTTTGGCAGACATATTTAATGCCTCACTACACTCAGGGTGTGTACCTCAGGATTGGAGGATGGCTCACGTGGTGCCTCTCCACAAGTGTGGCCCCAAGGATGAACCGGGGAAACTACTGACCAGTGAGTAAGCTGATGGAGACTATCCTGAAGGAGAGGCTGGTGGCCCTCTTGGAGGCCAAAGGACTACAGGATAGCAGACAGCATGGCTTTGTAAGTGTCAGATCCTGCCAAACCAACCTGGTGGAATTCTATGACTGGGTAACTAGGCAATTGGATGGGGGCCATGCAGTGGATGTCCTGCGTCACAAACACGCTCTGCAGGTTAGGCCCTCTGTTCCCACAGTGCCAACCTCGAAGCGCAATATTGTGAACAGGGGACAGACAGGGTAACCCTCCTGTCTGTTTTGGGTCTGAATCATCTACTAGCCTCAAGTACTGGGGGTCAAAATGTGAACCTTATGCTAGCATACCTAAACAAGCTCAGACATATATTCTCTTCGGGGAAAAGCAGTACAATCTTTCGCCCAGTGGCACGCAGCCAGGTTCCCAAAATGTACCCTTATGACTCAATATGAGACCTAGGTATATTCTTGCCTTTTAGCAAGCTTAGTAACACATTCAAGCCCTTAACAGCTGTCAGACTTAAACACTTATTCAGCATTCACATACAAAAGAAACTGAGAAAAAGCACAGGCAGTATTTCAAAGAAAATATTGTTTACTAAAAATTGTGAAATAGGTAAAATATCAAACACAGAGCAAATATATCTACAACCTACAGTCACATAAAAAATATGGGAAGTTACAGAACACAAATATGCCTTTCACAAATATTTAAGTTCTTGCCTAGCTAGATGTTACCATTAAGTGCCTTCTTAGTCCAGAAAACTAAGTCTCTCTCTGAGTCCAGACTAATAAGCTCTGTTTCACTCTGATGCCTGTTCATTTCAAAATCCATCTCCCCGCCCCTTTTGGTAAGGTCACAGTTAGATCCTTCTAGCTTTAACTTCTGAACATAATTATCCACAAGGATGTATGTTAATTCTGTGAAAATCAGCAACTAGCCATTTCCCAAATATGACAGTCTTTGATCAAAACATCCCCTTTTGTTTCACAATCCCACAACCACGTCACTAGTTTTTGGCTAGGTGAGAAAACCATAAAGGATCAGCCAGATGGCTTCTCTTCCTGCTAGGGTCATAAAATTCATATTTAGTTTCAACTTCAAAAGCAGGAGCAGGTTATAAGGGTTAATAAACTGTCCCGCTGGAAGGAAGGCTTTTAATTAGAGTTTCCCTGGTCAGTTTAACACATCCTGCAGCTTCAGCCACCCTGACACCTTGAAGGTCAAAGGTTAAGTCTCTCACTCACTGGCTGACTTGTATGCCAGCAGACAATCACATACACATACCATTTATTTATAATACAAATATCATACATTATAACAAGAAGCAGATGGCAGAACATCACAGTCCTCCCCACTGAGACTGAATTTGGGGGCTCTATCCCCAGCATCGGATGAGCTCCCCAAATCAGTTCATTGCTCATATTGATGCGACAATCCATCTGCATTTTCATTGGCTGCCCCAGCCCTGTGTGAGACAGTCATGTCATACCCTTACAAGGCAAGACTCTATCTTAGTAGCCTACCATTTGTTTTACCCATTTGTGCTAGCTAAATCAGAGGGTTGTGGTCAGTTTATACCTCAAAATGCTGTCTGTATAGGTATGGCTCTAACTTCTTTAGGGCCCACACCATGGAAAGATACTCTTTTTCCACAACAGAGTACGCCTGCTCCCTGGGAAGTAACTTTTTACCAAGGTACACTATGGGGTGATCTTGCCCTTGCTTGGATGTCTGACTCAGCACTGCCCCAATACCCACATCTGAGGCATCAGTCTGGTCTTCAAAGGGTCTGCTATAGTCTGGACTTGTCAATACAGGAGCACTGCACAGTGCCTCCTTCAGTCTTATAATGGCTCCTCCACTATGGGTAAAGGAATTAGGGCGGCTTGGGTTTTCTTACCTGCCTTCCCTATTTCTTGGCACCAGTGACAAGACCTGCAATACCTCTTCACCTGCTGGGTGAAGTTGGGCCAATAGAAATTCTGGGCCAAGCGCTGCATAATGTGTGCAATTCCCAGATGACCAGACACGAGAATATCATGTGCAGTCTTGAGCAACTGCTCACGGGACCCCTGGGGAACGACAAGCTGCCTGCCTATCACCCCTCCCTCTGTCTTAGCATCCTGCATATACATCAGTCCATTGTCCCAATAAACTTTATGTTTTCTGTCACCTTCTTGTGTTCCATCAGAGTCTGCCCAAGCCCTCAGCTTCTCTAGACTAGGGTCACTTTTCTGAGCAGTTGCAAACTCCTTGCACATTCCCAAGGCATGGGACAGGTCCCCTTCGGTGTCTAAACTAGGGTCCCTGTTGTCAGGGCATTCAGGATCACTGCCATCTCTAACCCTTTTATTAATGGTCACACCTTCCTCAGAGTAACCCTTCATAGCTGTTCTGTTAACTGCTACCTGGGGAATTTCTACCCCCTTTTCATTATTCTCCATATCAAGAGACATAGGCTGGGGAACCAGCCTCCCAGTGGTTTCCACAGTGGCTTCTATGGGGTCCAGGGAACTACAATTTTCCTTTGCTGCTTGGCTGCAGGTAACTGCACACACCATCCCCTGTTTGAGATTGTTACCAGTAATTACATTGACAGCCAAAGTCTCTGCTATGGCAACATTTTGCACAGTCCCCCCATCTCACCCCAGTCTATGAGGACACTAGCGAGTGGCAAGGTTTTCTTCTCCCCATTGAATCCCTGTACAGTCACAAATTGATTCGGTATAAGCTGACTTGGGTCTGCCAAGTCCCCTTTTACCAAAGTCAGGGATACCCCTGTGTCCCTCAATCCATGTATCTGTACCCCATTCACAGTGACTGGGTGTATGTGTTCCCTCATGTTTACTGGCATGCTTTCAGGGACACAGAAATAACCCACTTCTTTCCTAGCACCACTCTGTGCACTGCTCGTCCCTTTGGGACACTGCCTTGCAATATGTCCAGTTTCTTTGCAAACCTAACATTCATTTCTTTTTTCAGGTAACTCTTCTTTGTAACCTGGGGCTACCTGGTTTCAGTGGAGGCAGGGAGGGTTTTAGCTGCCCTGAAGTCATGCTTTTCCCTTTCTGCACTGCCACGCCCACCCCATTCGCTCTCAGAGCAGGTTTGCTTCTGGCATAGTAGTCTGAAAGTTCAGCAGCCTCTGGCACTGTTTTTTTTTTTATCTCAGTCCTCCAGCCAGGTTTTCAGCTGTGCTGGGCATGCCCCAAAAAAACTGCTCTAACAGTACAGCATTTTCAATTTTCTCTACAGTGTTTGCTTTAATTCCTTCCCACCAATGTTTTAAAAACTGACATTGTTTAGTGGCTAGCTCCTTGTAGCTCATGTCAGGACTTCTCCTGAGCTTACGGAATTTAGCTCTGTATGCCTCTGCTGTTAGCGCATATTTTTTTAAAAGTGCAGCTTTAACTTTGCTGTAATCATTACTGTCCTCATTGTCCATTTGACCCAATGCATCCTGAGCTTTTCCAGCAAGTAACGGGGATAACTGGAAGCTCCAGGACCCTCTAGGAATATTTGCCTTAATACACACTTTTTCAAAGGAGTTTAAAAAGGCATCCATATCTTCCCCCTCTTTAAATTCATCTATCAATTTGGAATTTAATTTGTAACCCAGTCCGGGAGTCCCAGTTAACCCCAAGCCACTTACTGCTCTGGTGCTGATGTTTGGAGTCGTAGCTTCTCCAGTTTATGTTGCCTCTGGCACGTATGCTGTTCTCACTCAGCTTCTCGCTGCTGTCATTCAGCCTCTCGCTGTTCTCATCTCTCTTCTGTCTGCAACTCCAGCTCCCTTTGCTGCTAGGCTTCGAACCTTTCTTTTTTTTATTTATACTTTATTTCATTTTATAACTGTTAACACAGTAAAGACAAAAATTATAATGACAATACAGACTGTAAAAAAAGTACAAGTTGAATACATTTAAACCATTACATCATTTTGTTACTTTTCAAAATAATATCTACAGACAAGGACAAAGCAGTTACAAACATCACAGTGGAACGATACAAGGGGGAAATGGGGGGTTTGACACTTAAGTTTATATCTAATAAGTGTAAGTACTAGGGAGTTAACTTAAGACTCAGATTAGTTCAATGTCATTCACATTCCAAGAGGGTTCAGCAGCATCCCACTCAAAGTGGAACCATTGAGGCCATTCATGTCTGATCAGCCAACACCTCCAATATGTCCTTGGCCTCCCTAGATGCCATATAATGGAAAAAGGGTAGCCACCTGCTTTTAAATTTGTCCACTTGTAACCAGAGCTTTGCAGTAAGTCACTCCATTCCAAGATTTTGTAGCAGATGGAGTGCCAAACATCCAGGGAAGGGATCTTTTGTGTTAGCCAAAAAATGGGTGATGACTTTAAGGGTTACAGCAATTAGAATAAGTATAAGTAACACTGAGATCAAGACTTCAGGGAGTCCGTTGGGAGACCAAACAGCCAATGTTGGACGGTCAATGGAGGAGGCATGTTGAAGATCTTACCAACTGTCTTTCCCATCATTCCCCAAAAACCTGAAAACAGGGGGCAATCCTAGAAAATGTGGGAAGTTGTTCCTCTACCTTGGCAGCCTCTCCAGCACAAATCAGATATGTGTTTACCTAGGTGTCTGGTAACTACAGGTGGATGGAAATATCTAATAATAACCTGCCATCTAAACTCCCTCCAAAAGGGAGCAGAGGTAGTACCGTGTACCCCTCTCCAGATTTTTTGCCATTGTAAATCATTGAGCCTGACACCCATCTCCAACGACCAATACTCTTTAACATGACTAAACCGGTCTGGCTACAGTGATGAGGGGGCAGCCACTATTTTAGAAATGGTCCCCCTCTCCTCCGGAGCCTGGACAAAGCCATACAGACAGCTTTGAAAAGGGTTAAGGGGCCTGGACAACTGAACACCTATATGTTCCTTAGTTAAATAGTGTCTTAACTGAAGGTATCAAAAGAAGTCTGTTTGTGGTATTACAAACTCTAATCTTAACTGATGAAATGCCTTAAGATGCTCTCCAGAGTAGAACTGGCCCAAGTTGGAGAGACCTCCTCTAGCCCAAGACCTAAATGAAGTATCTAACTTATAAGGGAAAAAGTCCAGACAGCTATGAAGGGGAGTCTGGGTGTGAAGACTCGGGGAGCTGGAATGCTTGACAAACCTCATGCCAAGTGGGCTTCAAGATAGATGTCCAGGGATTATCCAGAGCTACCCTAGCCAATCTAGGTTCATCTAGGACGAAAAGGTCCTCAAAATTAGCCAGCTCCAGGGAGCGTGCCTCAATCTCTGCCCAAATGGGGGGGTTCTCTCCCTCCCATCAGGTGATATGGGCCTGTAATTGGACCGCCCAATAGTACTTCCGGAAATCTGGGAGGCTTAGCCTCCCTTTTTCCTTCAGAGCCAACAGGACCCTCCATCTAACCCTAGGGTCTTTGCCTCTCCAGAAAAATTTTGTGAGAGTGTTTTTTAGTTGCTTCCAGAATTCCCTGGGAGGTCTAAGTGGGAGAGTGGAAAAGAGGAAAAGAAACTTGGGAGCACATTCATTCTTAATGTCTCAATTCTTCCAGAAAGGGAGAGAGATGGTTTGCCCCAGAGATTGCAATCAGATTGAATCTCCTGGAGGAGTTTAAAATGATTAGTAATGATCTGAAGGTAGAAGACTTGGTTTGCTGACCGAGGCACCTAGCTTCACCTGAGCTCTTTCCTTCTAAGACTACTTGAAAGGCAGAGTAGAGAAACTTACCAGAGCAAGGGAAAAGGATTAAGACTTATTTTGACTAAGCAGATTTACTGTGTGGTGTTGTTTTTATTTTTTACTCACAGGGATTGCTACTGTTTGTTGCTAACATTTCATTGTTTTATTTTTCTCTGTAGCAAAGTGTTTCTTACAGCGTATATCTTCTCTGAAATTATTACAGGTGGTGCTTTACAGGTTTTACAGTTTTATCTAACATTAGGATAAGCTTTCAGGGTTACTGCATTTGTTGTTGACTGATTGTTTCTGCTCTTACCTCCTTGTTCTTTCATCCGTGGTTCTTCTTTTTCGGCAGGGGAAGGGCCCAGCCACCCACCCCCATCCCCAACCACCCCACACTACACTCCTTTTATAGGGTACCACAGTTGGGACATTTCCTGTGGCACAGCAGGAAGGGGCGATCAGTGGGGCCTCCACAAGGTGAGCTCATTTACAGGGGCACTAGTAATTTAACTTGTTATAACAAGTTAAACAAAAACAAAACACAATCAAACCATTACTTGCATTTTTTTTTCCTTTTTTTCCTTCTAATTACTCTGACTAGGTTATAAACCCAGCAGCTTATCTGGAATGGATATCATTGACTGCAGGTACTGTGGAACAATTTTCAGTCTTACAGGATTTAGGACACTGTCCTACATGCTGGGCCTTTGGAGATCTCAGGGCTCAGCTCCGGGCAGCATGGGCAGAGATTGCACGCCTCAAATTTCATATTCAAGAGGAAATACATTATAAGAACCACCCGCCATTTCCCCAGCATCCAACAGAAAAACCTCGACCGCAGAGGGTAGTTGGTCCAGGAGGTTGGCAGGTGGTTAGGAGGGGCAAATCGGGTGCCCCATCACCTCTGCTCTCCAACATATTACCTCCAAAACCATATAAACACTACAACAGGTATCTGCCTCTGTCTCTGAAATCAAACAAAGAGGCAGAAGACACTGCAGAGCAGGACACTGCAGCACAGGAGCTAGCACAACAAAACTCACCCAAATCAGGAACCAAAACAAAAAAAGCAAAAAGGAAATCCAAAAAACTTCTGATCATAGGAGACTCCATGATTCGGGAGTTGATACCCATCTCCAGCCAGGGGTAATGGTCAGATGTCTCCCAGGTACATCAGCATGGAGAGACACTGACCGCATTGCTAAAATTGTTCACAAAGCAGGAGAAAACATTGATGTCTTAGTACACATAGGGACTAATGATCTCGCCAGCCGGTCAGTTGTGGAGACCAAGGAACACCTGACCAGGCTGGGTGACAAACTATCATCCATTTCGTCCGGCATCTCCTTCTCTGAGGTCCTGCCAGTCTGGGAGAGGGAGCAGATGGACGGAAGGTCAGAGAAGGGGAGATAGGGGAGCTAAACACATGGCTCAAGGGCTGGTGCCAGGAAAAAGGACACAGATTTGTAGGGAACTGGCAACAGTTCCGGGAGCGAAAGTTCTTTAAATTTGATGGACTGCATCTGACTAAGGAGGGAGTCAGTGCATTGGGGCAGAAGTTTGACGTCTTTGCAGAATATTTAAACTAGCAAATGGGGAGAGGGGTGCAGCACCCCATACGTCGAATGGGAAGAACACCCTTCCCCCCTCAGCTAGTGGTCAAACAGGGATTCAGCATGTTTGCAGTTCATTTGCATCACCAGGTAAGAAAAAAGGTTTGTCTCCCCATACGACACACAGGGGTAATGCCAAACCTCACCCAACAACTAACACACGAAATCTGGCCAATGGAAAATCATGTACACAAATGCTCACAGCCTGGGAAATAAGATCCCAGACCTGCAGGCAATAATGTCAGAGGCTAAACTGGACATAGTAGCAATTAGTGAGACGTGGTTTACCAGTAACCACACTTGGGAGACTTCAGTACCTGGCTTTGTATTGTTCAGAAGAGACCGAGGTGCAAAAAGGGGCGTAGGAGTGGCCCTGTATGTCAATGAAAATATCAAAGCTACAGAAATTCAGAATATACATAAGGAGCCAGAAAAATTGTGGGTCACCCTGGAAACAGGAAATGGGACAGCCATAAGAACTGGGGTTGTCTACAGGCCCCCAGATCAGGGGGAGGACATAGACACATTACTGTTAGAAGATATACAAAACATGACAGCTAAAGGGGAGGTTCTGATAATGGGAGACTTCAACATGTCGGATACAGATTGGTCAATACCAGCAGGAACATCTGCCAGAACTAGACACATAGTGGATTCCCTGCAGGGGGAGGGCCTCAAACAACTGGTACATCAACCCACAAGAGACAGGGCTATCCTAGATCTAGTACTGACTAACAGGGAAGGGATCACAGATCTCAGGTAGAAGGTCACCTGGGGCCAGTGACCATCACATGGTATGGTTCAATTTGGCCACTACATCTAAATCATCCCATTCCAAGGCAAAATATGGGACTTCAGAGGAGCTGACTTTGATAAGATGACCAACAGAGTTAAGCTAGCCCTGGCAAAAAGAAATACAGGTGAGGGGTACAGGCAAAGTGGGCAAGTATTAAGGATGCAATACTTGAAGCAACATCCCATTGTGTTAGACAGAAAAGGAAGTGCAAAAGAAGAAGGAAACCACTTTGGTTCTCAAATACAGTAGCAGAAAGGTCAGAGCAAAAGGCTGGCCTTCAGGAAATATAAAGGAACACAGCGGATGAAGATAGAGGCATACCAAACTGCCCTAAGGGAAGCAGGGAAGGCAGTAAGGCAGGCAAAGTCCCAAACTGAGGAAACACTAGCACGAACAGTAAAAGAAGGTGACAAGACTTTCTATAGATACATTAGTGAAAGGAGAAAGTCCAGAGGGTATTGCAAGCAATGGAGAAAGGGAGCATGTGAGGAGGAGGACCTTGTAAAGTATCTATCCTAAATAGATACTTTTGCTCAGTATTTACTGAAGAGAAGGTAGGCAAGGCCCACAGCTCAGCATCATGGACACAGGGGAGGGAGGTGAGAACTACTCCCTTCACAAAAGAAAGGGTCCCACAAGAGCTTGCTAAGCTCAGGGTGGATAAGGCAATGGGACCTGATGGCATACATCCCAGGGTACTTAAGGAGCTAAAGGTGGAACTAGCAGAGCCATTAGCAGAACTGTTTAGTGAGTCTCTGAGCACAGGAGAGGTCCCAGAAGACTGGAGAAGGGTTCATGTGATCCCGCTCCACAAGAGTGGTAGCAGGGAAGAGGCAGGGTGTAGCGGGGTTGGGATAGTCAGGATAACAAATCATGCAGACCCACAAACTTAGTGCATATAAGTGCTGGAAAGGCACTTATCATTTTATTTCTGTCAGGAAACATTGACTTCAGGATTCACAGAAATCAGGAAAATAAAGTTAGTTCAGTCATTTTCAAAGTCTCAACAAAATAATGAACAGATGAGCTATACTCAGGATGAGCCACTGCTCTGCTCAGCAGTACCACCAGGCTATCTCCTTGCAAACATATATACTTCAGAGGTCCACCACCTCTGGCAGTCAGCTCCTACTGACATCCTCTATCTTAACTCCCTAGTGGTAATCTTTTATACATTTCTGGGGAGTGACATCATAATCAGATGATCCTCCTCCTTTTTGAAAAATCAAAATAACATACTACAGGTTCCTTTTTTACTTTACATTTAAGTTCCTAAACATCAGGTATATAAGTGTATAACAGTATTTATACTAAATAAGCTCATAACCTTACTTTGATGTCCTAAAACAGTGTTCATAGAGTTAATTAATCTCAATAAGGCTAAGCCCCTCCCTTGATAGTGACATCACTCATTGCAACTTCTATAAAAGCAGACAGACTGTGAGCTGCCAGCCCTATAGAACACCCATGCAGCTCAACAGGTAAGACAAACAAGAATATATTGCTCACTGTAAATTTACTCCTTTGCCAAAGGGCACACCATGCAATATTTAGGGACTCCCTGGTTTCATTTCCTACATGTGTTTTGTTAGTGCAACTTATTTATTCATTTAGAAGCTAGCATACTTCCACACTTTAAATAAAACACTGAGTTTTAGTTTATTGAAATGCTCAATACAGAGAGCTCTGTTTCAGAGGGGTTGCTAACAACAAAGGTTAACTTAGTTTTTATTTTATTCAGGTTCTCTCCCTTCTCCGTAACTATTAATTTGAAAAGTAAAACTCTTCCTTCGGCTCATTAGAGGCATGAACCGAGCTGCAAATGAAATTCTTTTCTTAAGGTTTTCTATGTCCGGGGTCAAAACTGCAGAACTCCTGCCTGAACCAAATAATAGTTTCCCCCTTCTACTAAAATAAAGTAGAGCAGACTGGTAATTCATTCTTCTATTAACCAAACTAATGCTCCCAAAAATGCAGCATAAGGTAACGAAATGAAAAGGGAAAGGGAACGCTAATAATTCTGCTTGTTCTTTACATTTCTGTATAACAGGCTATCTGCTCAACCAAGTCTAACAGATAATGCTAGACAAACTAAGGACCTAACAGACTATTTTAAAAGGGTCCTGCAAAGCTGTGAAACAGACAACTCTTAACATATTGTGTCTGCCCCACTGAGCACTTAAGGTACTTCCACTTTTATGGAAGCAATACTCCTTTAATATATCCATGTGTATGTATTATATGTTTCTACATTTCACATAAATGCCTTCACTATTCAGCATCTGGTACTTTATACCTAAGCATGTTATTTCTTTGGGGGGGGGTACTTGGAAGAATATTAGGGCCTGTACTCATCACAGGGAGCACCCTGTGACACAGAGAACCAGACCAGTCAGTCTTACCTCAGTAATGGGCAAGATTATGGAGGCACTCCTTAAGGAAAGGATAGTGCAACACCTGGAATCCATAGGGGCACAGGATCCAAGACAGCATGGGTTTACAAAAGGAAGGTCCTGTCAAACTAATCTCATAGATTTCTTTGACTGGGTAACCAGAGTGGTGGACCAAGGGGGAGCAGTTGATGTCGCCTACCTTGACTTCAGCAAAGCTTTTGACACTGTTCCACATAGAAGATTGATAAATAAGCTGGGTAGGCTCTGTGGTCAGAAGTTGGTCAACTGGGTGGCAAACTGGTTGACGGGCAGAAAACAGAGAGTGGTAGTAAATGGTATACAGTCAGAAGAGATGCAAGTCACAAGTGGGTACATCAGGGATCAGTCCTGGGGCCAGTCCTCTTCAACATCTTCATTAGTGACCTTGCAGATGGACTAGAGGGTGGGCTTGTCTGTTTGCAGATGACACCAAGATCTGCAACAGAGTAGATGATCCAGATGGGTGGGCAGAATGAGAAGAGATCTGGATAAACTAGCAAAATGCTCAGAAGAGTGGCAACTGGGATTTAATGCAAAGAAGTGCAAGATCATGCACATAGGAGGAGAAACCCTGAAGCCACCTATAGGCTGGGAGGAGTTGCTAGCAGTCACAAAGGAAGAAAGAGACTTGGGCATCATCATCACTGATGACCTGAAATCATCCAAGCAGACCTCTAAAGCAGTAGGTAAGGCTAGGGGGTGTTAGGGTGTATTATTAGGGTATCACAAGTCATAAGAGGGAGGTAATAATCCTTTACAAGACACTGGTTAGGCCCCATCTGGAGTACTGCGGTATTGGAGGCCACACCACAAGGACATTAACCAAATTGAGGCAGTCCAGAGAAGGGCAACCAAAATGGTGCAGGGACTGCATCAGAAGACATATGAGGACAGATTAACAGAGCTCAGTATGTATACCCTTGAGCAAAGGAGGAGAGAGGTGATATGATCGAGGCATTCAAACACCTTAAGGGCATTAACAAGGTGAAAGAGTCTAACATATTTAAATATAAGAAAATAGCAGGACAGGAGGACACAGCATGAGATTAGAGGGGGCCGATTAAGGGGGAATGTGAGGAAATTCTTTTTCACAGAAAGGGTGGTGAATGCATGGAATGGCTTACCTCAAGAAGTGGTGGCTATGAATACAGTGCAGGGCTTCAAACAGGCATGGGATAGGCATAAAGGAGCAATACAAATGAGTATGAATAGATAGGCCACTGACAGAGCAAAGGCCAATGGCACATTTATAAGGTAGAAAAAGAAATGGGCAGACTGGATGGGCCTTGCGGTCCTTATCTGCCGTCAAAGTCTATGTTTCTATTAGTAAAATATAATTTACTTAGGTCCCTCAGGATCCACACCCTCAGGTATCTAAATCCAGTTCTCGCCCATTTAAAATGTCCCAAGTCCAGCAGAGATGATCCCAGGGGGTGACCCACCAGGATGATCTCAGTTTTTGATTCATTAACCTTGTATCCAGAGACTGCCCCAAATTTCCTCAGTAGATCAAAAATCTTAGGTAAAGCTTGAACCGGATCCGATGCATACAGCAGGGTGTCATCCGCATATAGAGAAACCCTGACTTCCATATCACCCATTTTAATACCATCAAAGAGCAGGGATTGTCTAAGAGCAGCCACTAAAGGCTCCATGTTAATAGGCAAAGAGGAAGGGAGAGAGTGGGCATCCCTGTCTAGTGCCCCTTCCTGTTTTGAAAAAGGGGAGGTGACCCCATTTGCCCTAATCCTTGCCCTCGGTTCCCTCTACAAGTTGTTAATCCAGCCTCTAAACCTCTCTTCGATTCCAAATTTAACCAGGGTCTGATCTAAGTAAGCCCAATCCATGCGGTCAAAGGCCTTCTCTGTGTCTAAGGATACCACAGCTTGCAGGGTCTTGACCAATGGAGAAGGTGGGGAAGTGAGGGCATTTAAGAGAAGGCAAATGTTGTCATGGAAGTGTCTTCCTGGAATAAATCCAGTCTGATCAGGGTGGACCAGAGAGGAGATGACACCCTGGAGTTGAGAGCCAATGGTCTTGGCAAAGATCTTCGCATCCTGGTTCAACAAGGAAATTGGTCTAAAACTTGAGCAAAGGGAGGGATCTTTTCCTGGCTTTGGCAAAACCGTCACCAAGGCCTCTCCCCAAGAATCAGGGGTCGCCCCAAACTCCTGCACCACGTTGAAGACCTTGACAAGAAGGGGGGCCAGGTCAACCACAAAACACTTGTGGAACTCAGCTGTGAAGCCGTCTGGACCAGGTATCTTGCCCGTTTTGAGGGATTTGATTGCCATTTTTTTTATCGCTTCCTCAGAGAAACCCACCTCTAAATTTTTACTTGCTCAACCGTCAATTTTGGCAAGTCCACCCTGCCCAGGAAGTCCTGAATTTCCAAGGCATGACTCGGTCCCTGCTCCTCAGTATATAAATCCCTGTAGAATCTTTGAAATTCTTCAGCTATCACCGCGGGTTGGGTAAACAGTGGGAGGGCAGGATCAAGTGGCTTAATTGAGGGGATATATCTATCTGCCTCTTGCTTACAGAGGCATTGGGCTAGAAATCTACCTGCTCTCTCCCCCCATTCATAATATTTTTGCCCTGTGTATCTGAGAGCATTTTCAGTTTGCCGCTGCATTAACTTGTTGTACTCCTCCTTAGCTTCCTTCAGCTGTGGCAGTAGGGACTTCTTCCTAGAGCTTTTATGTTCCGCTTCAAGTGCGGCTACTCTATCAGAGGCTTTTCTAATGGTGGCCTGGTGTTGTTTATAATAAATATGATGAATGAGCTATTGTATGTCCTCTAACCACGGCTTTGAGCCCATCCCATATAAATGTTATGGCCGTCTCCCACACCAAATTGTCCTGAATGTAATTTTTTATCACTGCTTTAGTAGATTCTACATAAATTTTGTCAAGGATGAGCCCTGGATCAAACGTCCAATTTCCTGGCCTGCTCGTGGTCTCCCACCTGAGACAGACCAAGATCATAGCATGATCGGAAAATGTCACAGGGTGAATTTCCATGTCCTTGAACTATGTGCCAGGCTCTTCTGAGTGTAAAAGCAGTCGAACCTGGAGTATGAGCCTGAGGCAGCCAAGTAAAAAGTGAAGTCAGACTTCAGCGGTTTTGTATGCCCCAGGGATCCACCAGGCCTTCCTCTGATCTCAGGCTTCTCAGTAACCTAGAACAAGCCCTCTGATCCCCTGCCACAGCCTGACCTCTGTCCAAGCTTAAGTCCTCTACACAATTCCAGTCTCCGGCACAGACCACTTGACCCTCAGCCGGAGACCAGCAATGACTTTGAACAAAGACCTAAAGAATTCACTTGTGGGGGGGGAGGTAGGGGCATATACTGAAATGATGTGGAGCTGCCTTCCTTTGTAAAGACCCAAGAGGACCACTAACCTACCAGAGCCATCTGTAGCAATTTTTTTTAATTTGTCGAGGCAGCCCACGGCAGATCAGAATGACTGAGCCCACTTTTTTGGCCTGCGAATGTGAGTTTGCATAGACAGAGCCCACCCAGAACCTCCTCAGTTTTAGGTGTTCTGAACTAGATAACCTGGTCTTAGGGAGGGTGAGGGGGTGGAACAGAGGTGCATCCCTCTAGTTGAGCCTCTCCACAATTCATTCGCCACTGTGGCGGAGCATAGTTCCTCTATTGAAGCACCTACAGTGGAGACCAAGGAGGATGCTGGGAATCTCTACAATGGAGACCCACAA
Organism: Neoceratodus forsteri; assembly: GCA_016271365.2. Lineage (NCBI taxonomy): Eukaryota > Metazoa > Chordata > Ceratodontiformes > Ceratodontidae > Neoceratodus > Neoceratodus forsteri. Next base: position 833,986,168 of record CM057454.1, on the reverse strand, counting down.
GAGAGTGGCCCAGGAACCCACAGGGGAAGGAAACAACTCCTGGTGGAGGACTTGATTGTTAGGGGGGTAGAACTGGGGGAGGGAGGGGAAGGGAGGGAGGTAAGGTGCCTGCCCGGCACCATGGCTTGGAGGGACAGGAAACAAATCCTCAGGATCCTGGGAGCAGTGGCAAGGGGGAGGGAGCTGGATGTCATTATCCACCTAGGGACGAATGACCTGACTGAGAATGGGATTAGAGCAGTGCAATAGGAGTTTGTTGAGTTGGGGAGGAGATTTAGACAAGTAGCACACATGGTAACTTTCTCAGAAGATCTACCTGTCTATGGCATGGATGAGGCTAGGGGACTCCGCACCATGGGATTCAATCACTGGTTGAAAAGCTGGTGCAGAGCTCAGGGATTTGGCTTCAATGGGGACTGGGGCTCCACCTGGAGGGATGCAGGCCTATACTGGCGCAATGGTCTGCATCTATCCGTGAGGGGAACCAGGATCCTAGGTGATAGGTTTAAATGTTTCAATGGCAAGCATTTAAACTAGCCAAGGGGGAGGCACTGAAAAGGAGAAGGGAAATCCTAGCCCCCCACCAAAAAAAATCAGGGTAATTAGTGAGGTAAACACCAAGATAGAGCAGTTGATAGGGAGAAGGGCAGGGGTAAATGGAGAAAAAGACAAAGGCAGTAGGGACAGGGATAGGGCAAAAAGAAATAAAGCCATAAAAAATGGAGGGTAATGAGTACCAATGCCCGTAGTCTAGGTAAAAAGCTCCCAAAATGGAGGCCTTGATGGAACAGGGATCCCTGAATATTTTGGCAGTCCCAGAAACATGGTACACAGAGAACAATGACTGGGATGTCAACATACTGGGGTACACAATCTACAGGAGGGACAGGGAGGGAAGAAGAGGAGGTGGAGGAGTAGATCTCTATTGAAGGGAAGGGATCAAAGCAACAGAACTAAAGGATAAACAGGGAGGAGAGGAAGCACTGTGGGTCACCCTGGAGACTGGAAATGGCTGCACAGTCCACACAGGGGATGTATACAGACCCCCGTCTCAGGTGGAGGAAATGGACAAGGAAATGATAGAAGGCATCCTTGTGATGGCAGAGAAAGGGGAGATATTGCTGATGGGGGACCTGAATATGCCAGATATTGATTGGAGCACCTTTGCTGCAGCCACATCCAAGAGCAGGACCATTCTCGATGCCCTACAGGGGGCATGCCTCAGACAGCTAGTTTTGGAACCCACTCGGGAGAGAGCAGTCTTAGACCTGGTACTCTCAAATGGGGACGGAGAGAGGATCTCTGATCTGGAAGTGGGTAGCCATCTGGGAACAAGTGACCACCAAACAGTGTGGTTCACGATAAACTTAGCTGTAGAGTCAAGCCACACAAAAGTGAAGGTACTGGGCTTCAGGAGGGCTGATTTTGTCAAAATGGGAGAGTGCCTCAGAAAAGCACTAGTAAACAGGCAAGAAGGTGGGGTTGAGCAACAATGGGGAAACATCACAAAGGCAACAAGCCTTTGTGTGAAGCAAATAAACAAATCAAAATGAAAGAAAAAAACACTATGGTTCTCAAAAGAAGTTGCGGGGAAGGGTAGGGAGAAAAAGATAGCATTTAGGAAGTATAAGAAAACCCAGAAGGAGCACGACAGAGAACTGTACCAATTACAGCAGAAGGAATCGGGGAAGGCAGTCAGAATAGTAAAGGCCCAAACCGAGGAAAAGATAGCCAACTCGGTTAAGAAGTGGGATAAAACCTTTTATAGGTACATTAGTGAGCAAAGAAAGACTAAGACAGGGATACTGAGGCTGAACAAAGAGGAAGGTGGTTGGGCAGAGAGCGACAGTGAAACAGCAGGGATACTGAACGAATACTTCTGCTCAGTATTGACAATGGGAAAAGCAGGGGGAAATACCTAATCCGGTCAATAGAAGCACCCTGGATAGAGGGGTTGAATTTAGTCCTTTCGCAGAAGAAAGGGTTCTGAAAGAACTCTTAAAACTGAAGGTGGATAAAGCAATGGGCCCTGATGGGATTCACCCAAATTCTAAAAAAACTAAGGGAAGAACTAGTAACACCACTGACTACCCTTTTTAATAAATCATGGGAGGATGGTGTGGTACCTGAGGACTGGAGGAGGGTGGATGTGATTCCCCTTCACAAAAGTGGGAGCAAGACTGAGACAGGAAACTACAGACCTGTCAGTTTGACCTCAGTGGTAGAGAAAATTATGGAATCACTTCTGAAGGAAAGAATTGTTGAGTACCTAGAGGCCAGTGGGGCACAGGACCCAAGACAGCATGGATTCACAGTGGGAAGGTCATGTCAGACAAATGCAATTGATTTCTTTGACTGGGTGACCAAAGCAGTAGACCAGGGAGGGGCTGTGGACACTGCCTACCTAGACTTTAGCAAGGCATTTGACACAGTCCCACACAAAAGATTAATAAACAAATTAGCCAGCCTTGGAGTGGGTCCCAGGGTGGTAGCCTGGGTAAAACACTGGTTGGACAACAGGACACAATGGGTAATAGTAAATGGAGTCCACAGTGAAGAAAGGAGGGTTACTAGTGAGGTACCGCAGGGTTCAGTACTGGGGCCGGTCCTTTTTAATGTCTTTATAAGTGACATTGCAGAGGGACTGGAAGGAAAGTATGTCTCTTTGCAGATGACACAAAGATCTGCAACAGGGTTGATACACAAGGTGAGGTGGAAAGGATGAAAAGGGACTTGACAAGGTTGGAGGAATGGTCAAATGTATGGCAGCTTAGATTCAATGCAAAGAAGTGCAAAGTAATGCACCTAGGAAACAAAAACCCAGGGGAAGAGTACACAATGGGGGGGTGAGATACTGACAACATCAAAAATGGAAAGGGACCTGGGGGTGGTCATATCAGATGACCTAAAGGTCGGCCAGCAATGTGAGAAGGCAGTAAGGAGGACTGGGGGGATAATGGGGTGAATAGGGACAGGCATCACCAGTAGAAAACAGGAAGTTGTTTGACCCTCTGTACAGACAGTTGGTAAAACCACATTTGGAGTACTGTGTACAGTTCTGGAGACCGCATCTCCGCAAAGACATAGACAGAGTGGAGGCTGTCCAGAGGAGGGCAACCAAAATGATGCAGGGTCTGCATCAGAAGACATATCAAGAAAGACTAGAGGAACTTAAGATGTATAGCCTTGAGGAAAGGAGGGAGAGGGGGGACATGATAGAAACTTTCAAATACCTCAAGGGAATCAACAAAGTCCAAGAGGGTAGCATCTTTCAGTAAAAGAGATGTGCAAGAACAAGGGGGCACAGTTTGAAGATAGAGGGGGAGACTGCTCAGAGATAATGTGAGGAAGTATTTCTTCACAGAGAGGGTAGTGGATACATGGAACAGCCTTCCTGAGGAGGTTGTAGAATCAAAAACAGTGGGGGAATTCAAGAATGCATGGGACAGACATAAGGCAATTCTAGTGGGGGGTAAGAGGAAGTAGGCTGTTGGTTAACTAGGATCTGCAGCTTATCCATTAGGAATGGAAATGGGCAGACTAGGTGGGCCAAGTGGTCCTTATCTGCCGTCAAATTCTATGTTTCTATGGTCTCCTGAAGACAGGCTATATCGCACTTTTCTTTTTTGAGTTCCATCAGGATTCTCATCCTTTTAATGGGGCTATTAATGCCTTTAACGTTAATAGAGCAAATTTTCAGGGAAGCCATTGCACTAGGTATGTTCTAAGACCGCTAGACTCCTCACTATCAGCACCATGGATTCTTTACCTCTCAGGCTCATCTCCTACATTCGGCTAAACAGTCAGTCAACCTTGGAGGTTGGGTGCGGTAACATTATTTTTTTTATTTTTATTTTATTGTAGAGTATCAGTTTTACAACCTTTGAGTCACAGACTCGTTTACAAAGTGATCCTCATCAATATGGGGGGAGACAACAATAAAGTGAGGTTTAGGACAATGGAATGACGTAAACAGGTTAGATACATAAAAAGTAAAATATACACTTGGAGAGAGCAGACAGCTAGGCTGCGCTGGATTAAACTTGTGGGGGTACTAAACATAGGTAAAAGCAACAAGAGATTCAAATCGACAGCAAGTCACAGGTTAAGTAGGTAAAGTAACATTGGCAGAAACAATAATAGTTACAGTATTCATAAGTAAGCCTGTCAGGCTAATATGTGCGTGAAACGACTACGATTGGGTGAGGGGTTTGAAAGGGATAGCAGGGACTGGCATAGGGCAGAAGGACAGGCAAGAGGGCAGCTACAGGCATTTTACAACAAGCTGTCAATATATGCTGGCGAAGGGCAATTTGACTGACAATACCAGGGATCTTGTAGATAGTTTCGGAAGGAGTTGAAATAGGGACGGAGCTTGGTGATGGAAGGATCTTTGGCAGCGAGAGGTCCTTGCTCTGGGAACTATGAAAGTGGCCGTGGCGGCATACCGGGTTGGATGACCTAGCAAGCCGCTGCAAGGTCCAGAGACCCCAGGAGGGCAGAGTCCTGACAAGGATTTTTGGCCAGTAGGCAGGTTTGATAATTCAGTCTTTCCTCAAGGTGAGTATTTTAGCGGCAGAGTATAGTAAACAGGTGTGGGTTCTGCTGTGGGCACCGGTAAGGAGCCTACATGCTCCTGTAATAGAGGTCTGAACTTTGGATAGAGCAGAGGCATCAGCAGCAGCATAGACAGGAGCCCATAGTCAGCCAGCGATAAAACCGATGAGGTGATGGCTAGTTTTAAGGCAGGTTCAGGGAGACAGTCTTTTATGCCGATAGAAGACTGATCCTGGGTTTATAGCAGATGACAGTGCGTTGAGGTGGGCATGGAAAGTAAGGCGGAGTGAAGGTGATGCCCAGGTATTATAGGATGCAACCTGCTCCAGGAGGAGGGCCTGCTGGTGGTGATGTGGAGAAGTTTCTGGCATTGTTTTGCCGATGGGAAAAGAGCATGGACTTTGTTTTTATAGGTTCAGGACTAGGCAGTGATTATCGAACCACTTTTTCGGTTTTGGAGGAAGAAACTTTGCAGCATGCTTTGTAGTGAGAGTGGGTCAGGGGTGTGATGCAGGATAAGCGTCATCCATCTGCATAGAGTAATATTTTACTGGAGCAGGAGCTGGGAGGTGTTTAGGAATAGGCTGAAAGGGTTGGGCCAGGATGGAGCCTTGGGGACACCGAGAATACTGGAAGATAGGAGGAGAGGGTCCCATTTGGTTTGACTCTTTGGGACCTGTTGTGTGGTAGCTTCAAACCACTTCAGGGGCCCGGTTCACGAGGGCCTAGTGTGCTGAGGAGTTAAGTAGTAGGGTGGCACAACGTGTCGAAGGCCTCGGGACAGGTCTATGGAAGACCGCCCTGCAAGAGATGACCTTTTGTCAAGTGCTGGAGGAATGTGGTGGGAGAACTGGTGAAGGGCAGTGGTTGAAGCTATGACCAGGCCGGCTAAACCGTGTTGCTCCGGACACAGAAGGTTGTGGTTAGTGAGTATTCTGAGGCTGAGTGTTTACTATTTTTGAGGGCTTTGGATAGGGGGAAGGATGGAGATGGGTCTGTAGTTGTTAGGCAGAGTCGGTCCCCGACTTGTGGATGGGGGTTACTTCTGCATGCTTCAGGCCATAGGAATTGGCGAGGCATGAGGATTGTTAATGATAGCGTCATGAGGTGGAACATGACATCCAGCATGGAGGAAGAATCCTGGAGTCACAGGGGTCATTGTAGGGTTCTGAGATGCAAGGGCCTTTATTAAGAAAGGTTTGGCATCGTGGGGTGAGATCACTCGGAAGTGGAATTGCGGCCTGGAAAGGGAGTCGTGGGAGGGTTTGTCAACTGGATCAGAAAAATGGGCTGGAGGATGGCATAAGTCAGCGAGAAAGTTTGATTGGGCAGTTATGTCACAGGTGGGAGTCAGTCGAGACAGTCCCATTTATGTCAATCTGGGATGGAGGGCGGGTCTTACCATTTAAATCTTTAATGTTGTCCCAAAGCTCTGGAACGAGCCCCAGGTGGATGTCAAGCGTGGCCTGGTAAAATTTGGCTTTAGCCTGGCATTTGTCAAGGAGCATTGATTGCGGGCTGCCGGTGAAGCTTGCCTGTCAGCAACCTGCAGAGTCATTAGCTAAGTGCCAGAGGTTATCTCTCTTTTTAGTTGTTGGATCAGCGCTGGAGTGATCCATGCAGCAGTCTCTTTTTATCCTGTGAGTGTTAGGGGTGCATACATGTCACAGGCGTGGTTGAAAAGCGTGGAGAGATAGGAAAGGGCAGAATTTACGTCAGGGCGCTGGCTGGGGGACAGTCCAATTTAGGCGAGGTGACGTTTGGGGTTTGTTGAGACCTCCGGGAGAAACCGGCGGTGAGGGGTCCTGCAGAAACCAGGGCTGAGGGTGAGGAGGACCAGAAACAGATGACTGGGGGAGTGGTCACTGAGGTGTGTCCATGAGGACTTCAACGGAGAGATGACTTTATGAGTCTATTAGGAGGATCGTCCAAGAGGGAGCTTGTTCCTGTTACTTTGTTTAGTCTGTGGGCTGGGTGACCAGTTGGGACAGGTCAAGGCTGCAAGGTCATTTTCAGATTATCTGATGAGGAGCAGAGCCAATTTGAATTTAAGTCGCACATAATTAGCTGTTCAGCTTTTGAGTGAGTAGCCAGGTATTCAAGGAGAGAGGAGGCTATGGAGTCTTTGCTGACCCGGGGCAGATAAGCTGTAGTTAGGTAGAGTGGACCACGACCAGGGTAGTGGGTGATTTTAGGAAATGGCTTGCGCCCATGGTTAAACTCAGGGTGGGAAGGCAAGCCCTAGGGATTGAGGTTTATAGTGGATAGCACCCTCCTCCGCATGAGGCCATCCTATCGGCCTGAAATTATGTAAGCCAGGAGGAGATGGCAGAGTCAGGCGTGAGGGAGGAGGCCAGGTTGTACAGCAAGAGAGAATATCCGAGGAGTGTTGGGTGACCCAACATTGGAGGGCTGCGTATTTCTTGGGGAGACTGCATATGTTGATGAGGCGAGGCGCGGCCCTTGCCAACAGTGGGCGAGGGCGAGGCAGGGTGACAGGCCCAGGGTTTGGGTTCACATTGCCGGAGAGCAGGAGCAGCAGGAGATTAGGAGCCTTGTGTGGATTTACAGCTCGGAGGGTTTGAAAGACGCTGATGGGACCCCACCAGGAGGAGGACAGGGATAGGGAGGAGAGAACAGCTGGAGGGCACTAGCAAGGGGTGTCCACTCATGAGTGGAAACACAATATTGTCGTGGCACAACAGTGGTTAGTGAGGGGGGATTGCGTGGTAATCCAGAGTCCGGGAGGATTTGGGGAATGGGTTGAGGATTGGTGAGTGGTGGTCCGATGGGGGCCTGGGGTTCAGGGTGGGGCAGTATGTATTGGTTGGAGGCGGGTTGATGGGTGTATGGATGGGCAGAGAGAGGCATAGAGGTGCTGTAGCAGGAGGAGGGCCAGAAAAGAAAAAAAACATGCTTGAGTAAGACATTTCCCAGTAAAAAGCAAGGAATGATGGCAGGCTCCCTCTAGTGCTGGAACGATATAACCAGCAAATGGGAAAGTAGGCTGATTGGTTTTTGAGCCTCATGTGACAAGGAAAGTAAAACCCTATATAAGGGAAAGCCGAGCAAGGGTGGTGGTGGTTTTTGAGCCTCATGTGACAAGGAAAGTAAAACCCTATATAAGGGAAAGCCGAGCAAGGGTGGTGGTGGTTTTTGAGCCTCATGTGACAAGGAAAGTAAAACCCTATATAAGGGAAAGCCGAGCAAGGGTGGTGGTGGGGGCGGCGGGGTTTCTTCAGAGCAGCACCGACTGATTTTAGCAGCCCCAGTGAAAAAGGCGCCAAAACCGCAATTTCAAACGGCAGAGCCCCGAGCCAGCACAGAGTCCAACAGGTAGGCTGGCCCAGAGACTGTGTAGGGATTCACTTCTTTACTGCAGGGTTTTACCTTGCGATCAGCGGTGGTGAGCGGGGAGGCAAGTCGATTGACCCTCGCGACCAGTGTCTCCTCGGGGGTGGGGTGTCCTGGTGGTGGAAGATTTGCTTCAGGGAGGCACTTGCAGCCCTCGCGACCTCCAACTCCTCGGAGGGATCGATCTGTGGGAGAAAAGCAAAGGTTTAAATAGTCAGGCAGGGGTGGGGTAGCAATTTGGGGGCGGGCAGTGCAGGCGGGGATTAGGTGGAAAGGACAGCGCGTGGCAGGGGCTGAGGATCACGATGGGTGGGTGGAGGAAAGAAATGAGCAGGATACAGGGTTACAGTGTGGGAGAGAGAGCGGACTGGCAAAAATTTCAGGCAGGAAAAAACAGTGTACACAAACAGTGATAGAATCTACCAGGCAGAAACTGTGCAAAATAGCAGCAAATCCACAAACAAAATTAATCCAGTCCCAAAGAAAAATCACTCGGGGTCCCAATCATATCAGGGTTTCTTCAGAGCAGCACCGACTGGTTTAGCAGCCCAGCGAAAAAGGCGCCAAAACCGCAATTTCAAGCAGCAGGGCCAGGCCAGCACAGAGTCCAACAGGTAGGCTGGCCCAGAGACTGTATGGGGATTCACTTCTTTACTGCCAGGGGTTTTACCTTGCGATCAGCGGTGGTAGCGGGGAGGGCAAGTCCCGATTCGGCCCTCAGCGACCAGTGTCTCCTCGGGGGGTGGGGGTGTCCTGGTGGTGGAAGATTTGCTTCAGGAGGCACTTGCAGCCCTCGCGACCTCCAACTCCTCGGAGGGGGATCGATCTGCGATCAGCGGTGGTAGAGGGAGGCAAGTCCGATTGGCCCCTCGCGACCAGTGTCTCCTCGGGGTGGGGGTGTCCTGGTGGTGGAAGATTTGCTTCAGGGAGGGCACTTGCAGCCCTCACGACCTCCAGCTCCTCGGAGGGGATCGATCTTGCGATCAGCGGTGGTAGCGGGGAGGGCAAGTCCCGATTCGGCCTTCGCGACCAGTGTCTCCTCGGGGGGTGGGGGTGTCCTGGTGGTGGAAGATTTGCTTCAGGGAACATTGAAGCAAAGAACACAAACCCTGAATGTAAAAACCAAGCTAGGGCGGGTACACGTAAACAGGCTGCAAACCAGCTAGGAACTGCTAAGGTTCTAACACTAAGTAGAGGGGTTCTATACCCCATAGCGGCAAAAAGCCACCCGACAGCAAACCTGTCCACAAATGGGGCAGGAGGGAGGTATGTCCTCCAGAGGGAGAAGCCCATTTGTTCTGGGGCAAGGGGGTGGAAGTTCCTGACTACACAGGAATTACCACACCTATTCCCTCTTTTGAATATTCTGGTGAGGCTGCCCCAATGAGGGTTGCCCCGGATGCTTATAACAAAGTATGACCCAAGATCAAGGGATCCCGTGCCCCCCCCCCACATCATGGTGAGGGATTGAGCCACGAGACCCTTAAAAACAATGTGGATGCAGTGATTGCAAAGAAATTGGAAACAGCAACAAGTTTTTAAATTGCCATACCCTATAGAGTGCTATAACTTTGGAACATCCTGAAGCAATGGCAAATACATCATATGCCAAAGTAAAAAATCAGGCACTGCATAGTAAACCCACCAGCTCGGTATTCCCCCCGTTGGGTCCCCCACTCCAAAATAAATCAACATTAAATTAGGACCAGAGGTTCAGGTTCATGTCCAGCTTGAGAGAAAGGGGAATGAAGATACCTGATCATAACAACTCACATGATGTTACAGATCTCAAGCCATAAATAAAATTGAGCCTCTCTTAGGAGGGAGACCTTGGTTTGAAAACAGATGTAATGTCCCTGTAAATCCATCTTCCCCAACTCCCAGTTTCTTCTTGCAGTCTATACCTCATTGTGGCAGTAGCTTTAGGCAGTTGGTTAGAACAGTCGTCTCTGCCCGGGTCCCCAGACGTTACTCATGTAAGTAAGTCAAACAAAACATAACAGGACCAAAGTACTTGTGTGCAGAAGGCAATTTTGAAATTTAAACATTGGGCCCCTTCATCTGTGAACTCCTGTAAGGCACTGAGCAGGGTAACTGCCGAGATGTGACCAATAGGGGGAAATCATCATTAGAGGGACCGCTAGGGGGTCACCAAACTGGAGGTCCAGCACGAAAAACAAAACTTGAGCCAAAGGTTCCTCTTAATACACAAAATGTACTCAGAAGTCCCAACCCTCACACCAGATGAAAACACGCAACTTCACTGGTAGGCAGATTTCCACCATGGTAATAGATCAGAATTTAGAAAGAGTCCCACAGTCATATTTGATTCCTGTTCTGTAGCCAGCAGGACAAATCAGCATGTAGGAGGAAAAGGGAATCCGCTCTGGTACTGCCGGTTCTTCTCCCGCCAGGGGCTACTGACCACAAGAGCTCCTCAATATCGCTCTCGGCTCTGTCCTCTTTCAGGTCTGGGAATGCAATGCCATTAAATTCCAGGAAGGGAACTGCATCCAGCAAGGTGTCAAATGATTTAATACCCTCCTTCCCCTCCACCTAGAGCTGGGCAGGATACTTGAGCTGAGCTTTCATGCCCTTCTCCCTCAGCTGCTTCACCACAAAAAGCACCTTTTTTCTTTTGGCCATCATCAGGGGCGGAAAGTCCTGTCTACAAAAACCCTGGTGCCATCCGGGTTGAGGTTGCACTTTTTCCAGGCTAACTTGAAGATCTGATCCTTAACAGGAAATTTCAGGAATTTAATAATTATTGATCTTGGCGGGGCTCCCTTTTTAGGCTTTGGAGCTACGACCCTATGAGCTCTCTCCATATCCAACATGAAGTCTTCCTCAAGCTTCAGCTCTTTTTTTAGCCAACAGTCCGTAAACTGAGCTGTATCATCTTGCTCAGCACCTTCACGGATGCCGAACATCCTGATGTTGTTCCTGCGGGCCCTGGCCTCTGCATCTTAGGCTGTCAAGGTGATTGTTCGTTCCCTATGGTGCAGATATGTCAGCAACCTGTCAACAGTCATATGCTCCCCTTGGACTGACTCCAGTTGGTTTTCGATGGAGGAAGTCCGGGCTTCAAGCTTGTGAAAGTCCTTTTGAATATGGGAGACTTTATTGTCAATTTTATGCAGCAGCTTTATTATTTTATTACTAGCTGCCCGTGACATCGCTGATCCTGAGTCTGAGCTGGAATCATCCTCTTCCGAGCCCATCATAAGTGAGGACCGGGATGGGGCCTGGCTTAGGCATGAAGTCTGCTGGTGCTGGGAGCTTTTCTATTGTGCCTGCGAGCCTGCCAAAGCCATTTTTTTTGTGTGACTCATTATCTATAGGTTTTATGATCTTAGGACTGTGAATTACATGAGGGCTGTAACGTTACCGGACCACAGATTGCTACAGATTAAACACCCGGGCAGAGGAGCTCTAGGCTAGGTGTCCATGTGGGTCTCTGATGTCACCGAAAGTCTTCAAGCCTTTCTTGTTCAAACACCAGCTCCAACTTCCGCAACTCCATCTGTAGCCTGATCCCTTCTGGCTCCAGAATGCTGGTGACCTTCCCCTGCTGCTGTGGCCCTTGGCTTGCAATGGCCCTGCTGTCCTCCTCACTGGATCTGGACACTGCACTGGCCCCTCCATGCCCAAGGTTCGGTCCTTTTCAGTCACAGACTGTGACTCAAGACTTTGGGCATCAGCTGCCACCAGAGCCTTTATGAGATGCCTTTTGGTTCAGCCCGTGTGCTGGAATCCTCTCTATTGGCACAACTGCCTCAGTTGGCCTGCACTCTGCTCACTGTAGTTGGAAGCCATCTTCTTCCCTAATTACGGCTACATTAACTTGCACCCGAAAAAAAATAAAACAGGTAGGGAACTTAGACTGTAAGGAAAATTATGTAGTTCTATTTACTTTTTAAAAATCACTGCCTTATTTTGCATGTGAGCTGTACAGTATTAATGTGACACACTGAACTGTTAATGCTCATGTTACCAAATACTTTAAAATCGCACGCTGCCAACCAAAACTGTCACAAATCGCTCCATGAGTCAGCCCCTATCCTCCCACAGTGCCAACCTCGGACCCAATAGTGTGAACAGGGGACAGACAGGGTAACCCTCCTGTCTGTTTTGGGTTTGAATCACCTACTAGTCTTGAGTACTGGGGGTCAAAATGAGAACCGTATGCTAGCATACCCAGATAACAGGCTCAGATATATATTCTCTTTGGGGAAATGCAATAAAATCTTTTGCCCAATGGCACCCAGCCAGGTTCCCAAAATGTACTCTTATGACTCAATATGAGACCTAGGTATATTATTACCTTTTAGCAAGCTTAGTAACACATTCAAGCCTTTAACAGCTGACAGACTTAAACACTGATTAAGCATTCACATACAAAAGAAACTGAGTAAAAGCACAGGCAGCATTTCAAAGAAAATATTGTTTACTAAAAATTGTAAAATAGGTAAAATATCAAACACAGAACAAATATATCTACAACCTACAGTCACATAAAACAAATGGGAAGTTACAGAACACAGATATGCCTACCACCAATATTAAGTTCTTGCCTAGGTAGATGCTACCATTAAGTGCCCTCTTAAGTCTAGAGAACTGTGTCTCTCGAGTCCAGAATAATAAGCTGTTTCTCTCTGATGCCTGTTCATTTCAAACTCCATCTACCCACCCCTTTTGGTGAGGTCACAGTTTGATCCTCCTAGCTTTAACTTCTTAACATAACTATCCACAAGGATGTATGTTAATTCTGTGAAAATCAGCAACTAGCCATTTCCCAAATATGACAGTCTTTAATCAAAACATCCCCTTTTGTTTCACAATCCCACAACCATGTCACTAGTTCTCGGCTAGGTGAGAAAACCATAAAGGATCAGCCAGATGGCTTTCCTTCCTGCTAGGGTCATAAAATTCATATTTAGTTTCAACTTCAAAAGCAGGAGCAGGTTATAAGGGTAACCTCTAGGTGGCGCTATCCCATGGGCTACTACCCCTGCCTGCTTGGCTGGTAGCAGGTTAAGGGGCCTGGGTAATGAAATGGGTGCCTCCAGCCGGAGGTCAGGGTTGTTAGTGGTCAAACTAACCTGGGCACAGCCCTCCGGGACACTGTAACCCCCCTCTTTCCCTTCTAGTGGCCTGAACAATATATAATAATTACTTTCACAATGACCCTTATTCACCAGGCAATTACCCACACTGTCTGCACTTACCACAAGAGCTGGTTTCTCTAGCTTGACCCTGGGGACCCCCCGTAAAACAAGGTTAAGCACAGCAAATAGCAACAGTACAGTACTTTTGGCACAAACTGGAACCACAGTTAGGTTAAATGCAAACAAAGTTAAATCTAATTTATTCAGGGGACTCGAACAAGGGAGTGGCATAATCAGGTTGATTTGCTTAAAAGCTATATTAATGAGACAGTTATGCGTGCAGTTCAGAGTCCCTACACAGTCATACACTCTGGGTACCCAGGTAGGAAAATGGTGGGCTAGTCAGGAACGTTGCAGCTGGGTGGGGCCCTGTGATGGAAGAAAGCAACATGCACAACACACACTATTTGTCATCCAGAGCCGGAGGGCTCAGTTCGTGAAAGAAAATGCAGCAAGATAATCAGATGACAACACTTTTAGATTTAGCTGTTGTTGCAGGGAGCTACCCTGATATTTACTCACGGTACCCAATACTGGACATAGGCAGGACGAAATCGAGACTGCAGGCTGTTGAGCTGGAGTGCCTGGAGAAGCAGGGCCCACACAAATCACCAAGGCATCGTTCCTGTTCAAGGCATTAAGAAGGGGGCTGATCCCCAGGCCAGTCTCTCGTCGATGACTTTCTCTGAGTAGCAGGTATTCTGGCTGGGCCAGTGTAGCAGGGCCCAGGCAAATGGAAATGGATACGGATTCAGTTCATGGAGCTGGATACAGCCTCCAGCAAGCAAAACACAGTTCAGACACACAGTGGGGAACCAAATCACGACCCACTATAAGCACACAGCAAATTCACATGTAAGGAGATTCCTCCGTACCAGGCAAATGGCTCTCTGGTCACAATTACAGAGTCTCCTGCACAATCCGGAAGTTCAGAGGTAGCTAGAAGTCCTGACAGGCCAATCGCATTCAGCAAATCTTCAGTCTTTTTCAGGTTAAAGCCTGGTCACAATTTAGTGGCTTAATTCACTATCCAAATTCAGATTCAGTCTGAAAAAAAAACAAAAACGCAAGTTCCCTCTCAGGAACAGCAGGCAGGCATGCAGGCCAATCTCAGGCCTTTCCACAGTTCTCCCACGCAAATCCACTATGGATTGCTATTTGAACTATCTCGAGCTGTTACTTCTTCACTTCCCAACTCATATCTAACTGAAACTGCAAGCAGTGTGGGACTTTCCCCAAGATCCAAAAGGGTTTGCTTGGCTGATCTGTCTGTCAGTCACAACAAGGGCTCCCCCTCCAGGTTATTTTAGGCACCAAAAGCCCACAATTACAATTCTTACAAGTTTTGGCCCCACCTAGCCCCTGTAGGCAGGCTCCATTTTAGAGTCCCAAATGTACTGATTGGCCCATTCTGCAATCCAGGGCTAAGATGATGGAAACAAACAGAACTGTCCATGCTGCAAAGAAGGCAGGTTAGAACAAACTGCAATATTATTACTACTATAACAAATGATCAGCAAACAAGTACATCTTCTAACAGAGCTCCGTCTCAGATTAATTATGACTGCAATCCAGGCAGCTCTTAAAGAGACAGTACACAGAGGCTATACAGGCACTCTCTGGCAATACATTTAAACTGTTAAAACGCAGAACACCAGCCTGGCAGTGAGCATTTAGGCAAGCTCAAGAAGGACTTCTCGGGAACCCCATTTGTAGGGGGGTTACACCCTACCCTGCCTGGAGAAAACTAGGCGTCAATTAACATAAACTTATTACTTTACTATACATATTCACTACACTTCATGACACTATATCCTTAAGGACAATATGTATGCACGCTTCATGCAGGTAATACTGATTCCACTATGATTAACATACTTGTGACATCACAATACTGATTCATGTTATAACTTCCTGTACATTAAACAATGAGGAGGGGTCCCTTCCCTATCTGCTAACTTGGGGCTGGATGGGGCAGGGGCACCATCCTGAGAAGGAAGAACAATCAACTTGGAATTGGCCATTAAGCTCAGTTTGGGTAGTAAGCTCTGAGAAATATAAATATCTTTGTGAACCACATTGAGAAGCAAATCCACTGGCCTCCTGGGAGAATCATAACTGAAACACAGTACTGGCTTGACAGCTCGGCCAGTCTTTCTGGGGGGAACAGCCACAGTCTCTGTACTTTCAGCACTAACTTTGGAGCTTTCGTCATTTGTGAGGGGTGCCTCTGCATGGATGGGAATGCCCAAACTAGGAGCACTGTCAGCTCCTTGCTCTGTAGGCTCTGTTTACACAACACTTGGCTCATTTAGAGAAAGTTCTGGCACAGTTAGGCTTTGTGGCACTGAAGGGGGACTGTCAGCACTCTCATATTGTTGTTCAGGTTCTGGTATGTCACCAGAGAGACTCAGACCATCAGCCCCTTCTTTGGGCAAGTCACACAGTTCCACAAAACACAGAGAGTCCGCAACCTCAGATGTGATGCTTTGCACCTCACTTTCAGGGAGCATTGGCTCTCAGGATGAAGCTGGGGTGGTAGGCAGTCCAGAAGGCCCAGCTTCATCACTACGATTAGTCAGAGGGTTACCTTGAAACAGCTGACTCAATTTGTAGGAGGGGTAATATGCATTGTCACACTCGCTATCATCAGAGGTGGACTGACAGTCACTATCTTTCTGGACCTGCTGTGGGGGAAGCCTTAACTTTGTAACTACTGGGGTAGGTTGACTCGGTCTCTTTTTTGCAGTAGCACGAGTCACCAGCCCAGGGCAGGCAATGTCTGCTGGCTCAGCTTCAATAATAACTTGGCCTATAGGCAGCAAGTGGTTATGGTGCATGGTCTTGACAGCTTTGGAGTTATTCTCTGGGCGTACCTTGTATACTGGTAGAGCATCTAACTTTCTAACTACTACATGAGGAAGATGGTGCCACCTATCAGCAATTTGTGCTTGCCATGTAGTTCCAAATTGCGTAACAACACACGGTCTCCGGGCCGTAGCTCTTGATCTTTTACTTTTTTGTCGTGCCTCTCTTTGTTGGTGAGATTTCTTTTCGTGGCCATTGTCTGGGCCAGTTGATATGCATGGTTCAACTGAGCTTTCCGTTTCTGTACATACTGCAGGTAGTTTTCAGCTCGGACCCCATCTGGAGAGACACCAAAACAGACATCAACTGGCAGGGGGGCCTCTCTCCCAAATATGAGGCGGTAGGGGGAGAACCCAGTAGCGTCATTTTTGGTGCAATTGTACGCGTGTACCAAGGTGCTAATCTGCTGGCTCCACTTATGCTTTTCTTTTGGGTGGAGGGTGCCCAGCATGTCTAGAAGGGTGCGGTTAAAATGTTCTGGTTGAGGGTCCCCCTGCGGGTGATAGGGGGTGGTTCTTGACTTACGCACCCCCCACAGAGAGAGCATTTCTTTGATTAGCTGACTTTCAAAGTCTCTGCCTTGGTCAGAGTGGATCCACTGGGAGGCATCATAGTAGACAAAGAAATTTTCCACTAGCACCTTGGCCACGGTAGAGGCTTTTTCATCTTTAGTTGCAAAAGCTTGTGCATACTGTGTGAAATGGTTCGTAACCAATAACACATTGCCAATAGTCCACTGATCAGGTTCTAAACACAAAAGTCTATGCAGACCAGTTCCATGGGGATGCTGATAGTAATATTGACAAAGGGGGCAGCTTTCTGAGACAGGGCTTTTCTTTTGCAGGCAATGACTGCAGGTCTTTACATGGTGCTCAACATCAGCCCCCATCTTGGGCCAGTAGAATCGAGATCGTACCAGGTCAAGAGTTCTGTGAATACCGAGGTGCCCCATGTGATTGTGGAGGGACCTCAGTACCAAATCTTTAAAGGTCATGGGCAGGACCAATTGCTGCTTGTCTACTCGACCACTGCGATCCACTGTCTCTCTGTATAACAACTGATTGTGTGACTTCAACCTGGGGCCTTCCTTAAACAATGGGGCAGTTCGCAAGTCAGGAGAATGCAACTGGGACACATCTTTCCCCACGGCTGAATCATTGGATTTTGGGATTGAGCCCACTGGATGCTGTCATTGTCAAATTTAGGAAGTGCACTAATATATAGAGCAGAGAAATGGCAATAGGCAGCTGATATGCAGGTAGCAGGAGGGTCCAAGCAATCTACTAAACAGTCCACTGTGTCCGTAGACATCTGTTCATCTCTATCAAACATTTGGCACAATGCTCGGATGTCAGGTTCAGACAACCTGACCCAGTCACTCTTGGGGACTGGCCTTCGTGACAGGGCGTCAGCATCAATATGGTTCAGTCCTGGCCTATATTCGACAGTATAATCATAGGTTGATAAGCAGAGAGCCACTGGTGCCCAGTGGTGTCCAACTTAGCTGAAGTCTGCACATAGGTTAATGGGTTATTGTCAGTCTTCACCAATATCTTTACCCCATAAAGGTACTCATGAAACTGGTCAACAATGGCCCATTTTAAGGCAAGGAACTCCTGCTTGTGCACAGAATAGTTTCATTCTGACAGGATCAAGCTTCTGCTGGCAAAAGCCACTGGTCTCAAACCATCCTCATGGTCTTGATACAGCACAGCTACTAGGCCCTGCAGACTAGCTTCCATATGCAGCACATAGGGCTTGGTAGGGTCAGCATAGGCGAGGATGGGGGCGTGGGTGAGCTGGTATATGACTTTGTGGAAGACTGTTTCACATTCAGGTGTCCAGTGGGGCCCAAAAGGTTCACCTGTTCAGAAGTATACTTTCTCAGGTTCTTTGACAGCCCCTTTCTTGTATTTATGGTTGATGGGGGGATAACCCTGGGTGAGATTCAGGAGCGGGCGAATCACCTTGGAATAGTCTTTTATGAACCTGCAGTAGTAGCCACAGAACCACAGGAAACATTGTAGTTATTTCAAGTTATGGGACTGGGGCCAAGTAGTCAGTGACTCAACCTTACTGGGATCCCTTCTGCAGATACTATGTGCCCCACATACTTCATGGAGGTTTGAAAAAACTGGCACTTGTCAATGGAAAGCTTGAGGCCGAAGTCTTCCAAACGGTCTAGGACTTTAAACAGTTGGGTTTCATGCTCTTCTAATGTGCATCCGAACACAGTGACATCATCTAGATACACCAGGCGTTCCAGCAAGTTCATATCTCCCACCGCACGTTCCATCAGTCGCTGAAAGGTGGCCGGGGCACCCGAAATCCCCTGAGGCATTCTCAGGAATTCATAGGACCCCAAAGGACAGATGAAGGTGTTTTTTTATGGTTCTCCATGGCCATCAGAATCTGGTAATATCCGCTGTGAAGATTCAATACTGAGAACCATCTGCTCCCATTCAAGCAATCTAGGGCATCTTGTATATGGGGCATGGTGTACTGTTTTTGGGCAGTCCGCTGGTTCAGGGTTTGATAATCAACACACATCCTCACTGACCCATTCTTCTTATGCACAACCACAATGGGAGAGTCATATGGGTTCCTTGATTCCTGTATCATGCCAGCAGTGAGTATTTCCTGCAGGTGTCTCCTCACATCATCTATGTCCACTGGGCCGAGGCGTCGGGATCGCTCTTGAAATGGCCGGTCATCATGCAGGTGTATATGATGCTCTGCACCCTGGACACATCCTACATCCCATTCTTTTAACAAAAACACTTGGTCTCTCTGGGTGAGTTTCTTGCTAATCCTAGCCTTCCATTCAGCTGGCAGCGGGGAATCACCAAAGTCAAATAAGTCTGGGGTCACTCTCTCCTTTTGGCCAGAGTACTTGTTATTGGGTAATACTGCAGTGTCTGCACAGTGTACTGTTGCTAGAGTGCACCCTCTGTTCACCCGGACCTCCCTGTCTGACACATTTTGAATCTGGACCATCACTCGTCATGCATGGACATGGGCAGGCAAGATGCTGGGTTTAACCAGTAATCCTTCTGACAACTTTCCATCACCTGGTGCATCCAACATTAATATTTTGTTCTTTACATTTCTCTTTAGGTGGACTCCTCCATGGATTGTGCACTGGGAGTTGGGGGCCAATACCAAGGAGTCAGGTTCCTTTTTCCATACTATCCCCACTGGCTCATCTGGGTCCTGTTCATTGGGTTTCTATTGTAAGTCATATGCCCTTTTTACTAAAGCTGGAAATATTAGGGCCCATCCAGTCAGTTGCCTTTGTTTCTCATGGCAGAGTTGTGCTAGTCTCCCAAACATGTGGGTGTTTGTTCCAATTAACAGAGGAACCCCATCATACAGTCCAGTGGGGGAACACACTAGGGCCAGTGTCTCTACTTGCTCCTCTACACCAGTTACAGTTGCTGGAAAAGACAGCCAGAGGCAGACATATCCTAGGTAGGGATAAGACCTGTCGCTCAGACCCACACATGTAGGCCTTCCAGGGATTGTAATAGCACATCAGATAAGTATTTGTCATGCTAGTCCTGAAATACAATGGTAACTTGTGACCCACTGTCAAGCATAGCCCAAGTAGGAATACCATTCACAGCCATAGTAGTCTTCATTGAAGGGCCCACTATTTTGTACCAGTCTGGAGGGGCAACAGCAGGGGCCTGGACAGACAATTTAGCCACAGAGGGGTTTGAGTTAGGATGGCTGAAGACTTCACTGCAGTCATTTCATGCACCCCTTGACCTTTGACTCATTTTCTGAAGCTGTCCTTGAAGCTGGTTTACCATTTTCTCTAAGTCCTTCTGAGACAGGCATTCCCTCTTTATATGGCCATCCTTGCTGCAATTGTGACAAATGACAGTCTCTCGGGGCATCCTTGAGGAAGACACAGCAGGGGATGCGGGAGCATCAATGGGACATTGTGATCTGACTTCTGTTGGTAGTGTACCATGTCTCAAAAGTTCCTTTAGGGTGGCAGTCAATTCCTTGAGCTCTGCCAAGAAACCACTCTCAGTAGAGGATGCCTGAGGGTGCCCCCCTACCCCCATAACAGTCATGTCCTCACAGGGGCCAGGGTCTCTGTCAGCAGGGGATACCTCAGTAAACATACCCAGTTGTACTTTTCTGACTTTCTTCAGCAACTCCTTCCCCCACTGTTTAGCCCACAGTGGGAAACTCGTAGTGGTCTCCATTTTGGAAGGACCTTCCGGTGCCATGATCACTTGGGCTGCACTCACCCCATAATTACAACCTCCCTCTTCTCCTTCTTCCTCCTGGAGTTCTTTTATCAAGTCACGGTAGTCAGGTGGGTTACTTCTCCTATCCTGGAGCCTTAACTGGATGATCTGCAGTTAAGAATGCTTGGCATGTTGCAGTATGTGCTCCAATCTCACACGGTTCAAATCACTGGTGGCTACCTCACCTTTCCGGTAACCTTTCTGCAGAGCTCTTTCTAGGTGAGTAACATTCACAGACAGACTTTCCATCTTCCATTGTTTAGTACCTTGGAATTTCCACATCAAAGTCTCCCCTGACTCAATGCTCCCAAAATTGCCGTCAAGTACAGATAGGTACTTCTGAGCAGATGCATCAGAGTTTGTGGACATCAAAAATGTAATGGCTTCAAGGGAGGGGCCCCTCAAACTTTCTATGATTCTTTTCTGCTTCTCAGCCTCCGTACACT
Organism: Neoceratodus forsteri; assembly: GCA_016271365.2. Taxonomy (NCBI): domain Eukaryota; kingdom Metazoa; phylum Chordata; order Ceratodontiformes; family Ceratodontidae; genus Neoceratodus; species Neoceratodus forsteri. The sequence continues at coordinate 833,965,510 of CM057454.1, read as the reverse complement.
GCCACTTGGGTACCAAGGGGGCAACATAGTCGATCCAGGTCTCCCAGTCATCCTCCCCTTGGGGGTTGGGGAGTGTGCCCGAGAAGATTCTCATCCTTCAGTAGGAGTCGTGACTAATGGCGGGTACAGATATAGGGGCCAGCATTGGCATGGGCAAAGAAGGCGGGGCAGTAACAGGTGCTGGAGTGGAAGGGGATGTTGGGGAAGGAACACCCCCAGGTGGCAGGAATAGTTTCTTAAAGTCTTCTATGGTTTTCCCTTCCTCCAGCAGCAATTTAGCAAATTTCTGCTCAGAAGTTTCAGATAATGGTGGGAGATCATCCTCCCCAGGGTCTTTACTGTCTTTTGTTATCACTCTCCAGGTGGCTAGAACCCCTTCTGAGGCAATAGTCTGTGGCACTTTTGAGCTGTCCACGAGATCACTACACTCTACCAAGGCTATGAAAGTTTGAGCGATCAAATCAGCCAGTCGACCCACCACCACAGGGTTTTTTAAACATTCAACTTTGAAGAGTGCTCCCTCTACAGTGTCCTTACCCAGGGGAATATCCAATATAAGCAGAGCATTTTGGGGGTTGATCTCCTGCCCAGTACACCACCCCACCAACTTGTGTACAGCCATTTCTACTGGGGTAGCCATTAATCTTTAAAGATCATGTGCAACGGTTTTTATATATTTTTTATAAAAGCTGAAATTCAAGTCCCTGTGTCATGATTAGTGTTTCCTGAAAATTTTATGCTGTTTAGTTTTGTAGTTTTCTTTAAATCAGCATTTGTTAATTTGCTCTACAGTGGCCGAAAACAGTGGAAGTTATTTCTGTCCTTTCAGTCAAACTTAGAGTGCAATAACATCATTTTGGAGTAGCTTGCTGTTTCAGATTCCAAATCAGAGCAGTAGTTTGTAGAGTTAATGGCTTGCTGAGCTCTCCAAGTTTCTTACAAACCCAGTCTCTAGTTTGTGTTTAGATAGATCAGCTTAAAATATACAATATCTTCTCATAAAAAGCTGATCATTTTCATTTCAATGAAGCATGAATTAAAGTAGTAGAAATCTTTCTGTGTAAGAAATCAGCTTGTCTGTATCACAGCTCCAGTGCTTTATTTGTGCTGGTGCTAGCCGGGGCTGAGCCCCGGCACCTCTTTTCATTCCGGGGCTGAGCCCCGGCACCTCTTCTAAGTTCTCCCTGACTCACATTGCCCTTTAAATATTTGTTCACTCACTGTATTTTGCTACCGCGGTGCTGTGCAGATCACACTTGCAGCTGGCTACACCTCCTTATGCTCATCCTCACTACTTGCTCAAGGGGGGCTGAGTTCAGGTTGCTGGTGGCAGCAGGTGCGACTGTCTTCCATCTGCATTTGCAGGACTAGAAACATAGAAACATAGAAACATAGAATTTGACGGCAGATAAGGACCGCTTGGCCCACCTAGTCTGCCCATTTTCCTACCTAACAGATAAGCTGCAGATCCTAGTTAACCAACAGCTTACTTCCTCTTACCCGCCCCTTGGACTGCCTTATGCCTGTCCCATGCATTCTTGAAGTCCACCACTGTTCTTGACTCCACGACCTCCTCAGGGAGGCTGTTCCATGCATCCACAACCCTCTCAGTGAAAAAATACTTCCTCACATTACCCCTGAGCCGTCCCCCCTCTATCTGCTGCTCGTGAATGCTTCGTTCAGACATGCGTCACGTGATCAACTGTTCTGTGGTCAGGTGGTGCATGTCTCTTGTGTACAGCATAACTTAATGTAGTGGGAGGAGTGACTAGTACAGTTGCCGGGTCATTAGTTGAGTGTTGCAGCAGGGCCAAGCTGTGGCTACTAGCTACGTTTTACAGTTATACACTGTCAGAGTCACATCTCTGCACAAAAAAATGTTTTTGGGGGAACCGAAGTTACTTATGAGCTCAAGGAGTAGTCAGGGTTGCTGCTAAAAAGGAAAGGAAAGTTGGGCATCACGGGTGGGCAAGGCTGGGAACGAGTGGGCCGACCGAGGGTTCGGGAAACTGCAGCCGCGACGGTGGGAAAGTAGCTGGGCTTCTGGCTGGAGCCTGAGGGAGGAGAGGAGGTTCAAGGAGCTTGGAATGGAAGCCAGGCTGAGGCAGCAAAATTTGATTCAGGGGTGTTAATGGAGTGGTGAAGAAGGCAACTTAGCAAGCTGAAGCAATTTAGGAAGAACAATCAGAAGGGCAGGCGGCATTAAGGCAATTTAAGGGATTCAAGGAGAAGTGCATGGTGCAGGGCAGAACAGAAGAAGCAGCCTCTGCTTCAGGCAAAGGACTTGAGACTTACTACCTAATAAACAGCAATAAGTAGTAAAAAAAAACACAAGAAAAAAAATATTAAAACCCCTTGGCTGGCTCTCTTTCTTCAAAAAAAAAACAGTAAAGTGAAGAAGCAGACAGACTGCTTTGAGGCTGATAGGTTTTGGAGCCTGAGCTGGCTCAAGACAAGCTGAGAGCTAATCAGCTCAGTTGTGTATTTGAACTTGGTAAATTCAGCCAGCACTCTGTCTGGGTTTGACTATTTATTTTACTTAAAAGTTTTCCTAGTTCTCCACAAGCTGAAGTAAAAATAACTCCTTCCCTGACTCCTTGGGAACTTTTTTTTTTTTTCACCTGGACGGAGTCAGGATATTGGAGACTCTCACTCACCTTATTAAGCAACAACGTACCACATAGCATCTAGTAAGGTCCAACTTTGCCTGGTATTGTATGGTGCACAATGGCCTAGGGTTCAGTAAGGCTTAAACCCTGTCATATGATAAAATGTTGTTCTTACTTGAGCAGCTAACCTCCCATTATAACAAATTAATTGCAGGAGCATAGTTATGATGTTATAGGTAGGCCAGAAGCTTGTGAGTTTTGGATGCTCTGTGGACTGCGGTGAGTTTTGGAGCTTTTATTGAAGATAAAGCACACCTCTGTTACAGGTTCCCACAGAAGTGTGCTTTATCTTCAGTAAGGGAACATGTAACAGAACCGTGTTTTATCTTCAATAAAAGCCCCAAAACTCACCACAGAGCATCTAAAACCCAAGAGCTTCTGGGGGACTACCTGCCCGGCTGCTCCCAATCCCCTGGCCTTTGGGTCATCACAGCACCATGCCTTACTTCTACATGCCCATGATCCTTTACCTATAAAAACCTTTTCATGTTTCAGTTTTAATTGGTTATTCTACTGCTTGTACCATGCTAGACGCTATGTGGTACATTTTGTTGCTTATTAAGGTCAGCCAGAGTCCCCAATACCATGACTCCAATTATGGTATTGAAGACTCTGGGTAACTCCCCTCAAAAAATTATTCCCTTGGATTCAGGGGTAGGGAACCTGACACAGAATAGAAATGTGTTTTACTGCAATATAACCCTGGCCAAAACTCATCACAGAGCATCTAAAACCAAAGAGCTTTTGGGGGCCTACTGGCCCCCAGACCCCTGGCCTTTGGGTCAAGTCACAGCATCTTGCCCTTCATACAAGCCCACAGTCCTTTACCAGCAGTTAGCCAGGCTCTCCAATACCCTGACTCCACCCCCCCCCAAAAAAAATTCTTCCCCTGGATTCAAGGGTAGGGAACCAGACACAGAAATGTGTTTTCTCTGCAATATAGCCCCCAAAACTCACCACAGAGCATCTAAAAACTGACAGCTTCTGGGGGTTTGGCAGCCCCCAGACCCCTGGCTTTTGGTATTTGGACTCAGAGACCTGGCACCTCTTTCTTTACCAATTAAGCGCTGCACAGCTCTCAGTTTTTCTAATCAAAACTCTGATTTTTTTTTCTAACTATATAACAGGGCTATTTAATGAATACAAAATAAATCAAATTTTGTTTGATGTAGCCTTCATAAATACATTCTTGTAAGAACTTTTTTTTTGTGTTACATTGCCAAACAGTATATGTGCTTGAAATACTGTAGCAGAGTGTGACAGGCACCTGTCTAAACTCTAAAATGTCATTTCTTTGGTGGTTTCTGTGTGAGAATACATAATGTATGTGTATAACTAGAAACACTATGTGGCATCCTGATGCACTGTGTCTCTGCCCCACAGTTGAGGCAGCTGCAGTCTACTGCTACCTGTCCCTGCCCCAACGCCCCCTGCCTTCTGCTCCTCATTCAAGGCTGCTACATCTTGCTGCCCACTGTCTTCTCCCACACAGTCAGGGCTTGTGCACCCTTCTGACTCCATCCTCTGCCTAAAGAATAAGGTCTGCTGCACCCTGCCGACCCCCACCCTCACAGTTAGGGATACTGCACCTGTTGCTCCCTGTTCCTGTCCCCACAGTCAGGGCTGCTGTGTTGTGCTACGTCCTAAAGTGCCAAGTTCCCTGCCTCCACAGCTGGGGCTGCTGTACCATGCTGCCCTAGCCACCAGAGGTGGGGCTTTTGTTACACCTTGTTACCCACTTCCATTGCCCCAAATGGTCAAGGCTGCTGCACCACCTGTACCCCATCTCACACTCAGGGCTGCTGTACCCTGATGCCCCCTGTGTTCTGCACCACAGTCAAGACTTCTGCATCATGCTGTCCTCTATCCCCTGTCACCAGAGACAGGGCTGCTGCACCCTGCTCCTTTCTACACAGTGGGAGCCACTATGGCCTGCTGTGCTCTAGAGCCCCATGCCTCTGCAGTTTGGGTTGCTGCACCATGCTGCAACTTTCCAAAAAATTCAGGGCATTTGCTGCAGCCTGTTACATGCCTCCATTGTTGAGGCAGTTGCGCTGCCCCCCTGCCACCAGAGTCAGATCCTTTGCTACATCCTTCTGCTCACATCCCTTGTCCCAAACATTCAGGGCTGCTGCACCCTGCTGCCCTCTGTCCCCACCCCCACAGTCAGGGCTGCTGTGTTGTGCTACACCCTAGAGTGTCATGCTGCCTGCATCCACAGTTTGGGCTGCTGAACCCTGCTATGCACTTCCATTGCCCCAAATGGGCTGGGCTGCTGCACAATGTGCACCCTGTGCTATTGTCAGGGCTGCCGTACCCTGATGCTCACTTGTGTCCTGCCCACAGACAGGGCTTCTGCACCATGCTGTCCTTTGTTCCCTGCCACCTCAGAGCCCCTTGCCCTCACAGGCAGGGAACAGGGTGCAGCAAATGCCCTTACTCTTGTGCTACACCCTTCCTGAACAGTTGGGGTTGCTGCACTCTGCTGCCCTCTCTCTTTCACACCCTCACAGTCAGGGACACTGCACACATTGCCCCCCATTTCTTGTCTCAAGTGCAGCAAAGGATCTGACTCTGGTGGCAGGGGGACATCAGGGTGCAACTGCCTCAACTGTGGAGGCATGCGACAGGGTGCAGCAAATGCCCTGAATCTTGTGGCAAGAGTAGGGTGCAACAGCCCTGTCTGTGGTGATGGGATAGAAGACATCATGGTGCAGAAGCCTTGACTGTGGGGCAGGACACATGGGGCATCAGGGTACAGCAGCCCTGACTGTGAGATGGGATACAGGTGGTGCAGCAGCCCTGACCATTTGGGGCAATGGAAGTGGGTAGCAGGGTGCAGCAAAAGACCCACCTGTGGTGGCTACGGCAGCATGGTGCAGCAACCCCAGCTGTGGAGGCAGGGAACCTGACACTGTAGGGCTTAGCACGGCAGCCCTGACTGTGGAGACAGGAACAGGGGGCAACAGGTGCAGCATCCCTAACTGTGAGGGTGGGGAAGAGAGGGCAACAAGGTGCAGCAACCCCAACTGTTTGGGCAGGAGGCAGCAGGGTGCAAGAGTCCTGATTCTTTAGGCAGGGGATGGAGGCAGTAGGGTGCACAATCCCTTACTGTGTGGGAGAAGACAGTGGGCAGCAGGGTGCAGCAGCCTCGAATGTGGAGCAGAAGACAGGGGGCTTGGGGAGCAGGGGACTGGTGGCACTAGACTACAGCTGCCTCAACTGTGGGGCAGAGACACGATGCATTGGGATGCCACATAGCGTTTCTAGTTATACATTTACATAATGTATTTTCACACAGAAACCACCAAAGAACTGGAATTTGTGAGTTTTGACAGTACATGTGCTTGAAACACTGTAGCAGAGTGTGACAAGCACTTATTTTGTCATCTGACATGAAAAAAAAATATTCTTACATGATTGCATTTCTGAAGGCTACATCAAAGACAAACTTTCTGTGAATGAACAAAATTCAGATTTATTTTATATTCATTAAACAGCCCTGTGTTATATAGTTAGAAAAAAAATAAGATTTAATTAGAAAGAACAGAGCTGTGATACAGACAAGCTGATTTCTCACAAAAAAAGATTTCCACTACTTCAATTTAGCATTGAAACTGAAATGATCAGCTTTTTAAAGGAAGAGAATGATGTATGTTAAGCTGATCTATCTAAACACAAACCAGCGACTGAGTTTGTAAGAAACCTGGAGAGCTCAGCAAACCATAAACTCTACAGAGTGCTGCTCTGATTGGGAATCTGAAACAGCAAGCTACTCCAAAATGGTGTCACCGCTCTCTAAGTTTGACTGAGAGGACAGAAATAACTCCACTGTTTTAGCCACTGCAGAGCAAGTTAACAACTGCTGATTAAAAGGAAAACCACAAAACTAAACAGCATGAAATGTTCAGGAAACACTAATCATTACACAATTACTTGAATTTCAGCTTGTTAAGCTTTTATTAAAAATATGTAAAAAACGTTGAACATGAGCTTTAACAATAATTCGTAATGTTTGGTCACTAGAAGGCACAAAATCCCAGTGTTGAGCCTCCAAGACGTAACCCATAGGTGGCGCTATCCCAAGGGCTACTACCCCTGCCTGTTTGGCTAGTAGCAGGTTAAGGAGCCTGGGTAATGAAACGGGTGCCTCCACCTGGAGGTCAGGGTTGTTAGTAGTCAAGCTAACCTGGGCACAGCCTTCCGGGACACTGTATCCCCCCTCTTTCCCTTCTAGTGGCCTGAACAATATACGATAATTACTTTCACAATGACCCTTATTCACCAGGCAATTACCCACACTGTTTGTACTTACCTCCAGGGCTAGTTCCTCTAGCTTGACCCTGGATACCCCCTGTAAAACAAGGTTAAGCACAGCAAATAGCAACAGTACAATACTTTTGGCACAAACTGGAACCATAGTCAGGTTAAATGCAAACAAAGTTAAATCTGATTTATTCAGGGGACTCAAACAAGGGAGGGGCGTAATCAGGTTGATTTGCTTAAAAGCTATATTAATCAGACAGTTATGCATGCAGTTCAGAGTCTCTAGACAGTCACACACTCTGGGTACCCAGGTAGGAAAACAGTGGGCTAGCTAGGAACGTTGCAGCTGGTTGGGGCCCTGTGATGGAAGAAAGCAACATGCACAACACACACTATTTGTCATCCAGAGCCGGAGGGCTCAGTTCGTGAAAGAAAATGCAACAAGATAATCAGATGACAGCACTTTTAGATTTAGGTGTTGTTGCAGGGAGCTACCCTGATGTTTACTCACGATACCCAATACTGGACACAGGCAGGATGAAATCGAGACTGCAGGCTGTTGAGCTGGAGTGTCCGGAGAAGCAGGGCCCACATGAATCACCAAGGCGTTGTTCCTGTTCAAGGCGTTTAGCAGGGGGCTGATCCCCAGGCCGGTCTCTCGTCAATGACTTTCTCTGCTTAGCAGGTATTCTGGCTAGGCAAGTGTAGCAGGGCCAAGGCAAATGAAAATGGATATGGATTCAGTCCATGGAGCTGGATGCAGCCTCCAGAAAGCAAAACACAGTTCAGACACACAGTGGGGAACCAAATCACGACCCTCTATAAGCACACAGCACATTCACATGTAACGAAATTCCACTGTACCAGGCAAATGGCTCTCCTGTCGCAATTACAGAGTCTCTGCACAATCCGGGAGTTCAGAGGTAGCTGGAAGTCCTGAAAAGGCTGATCGCATTCAGCAAATCTTCGGTCTTCTTCAGGTTAAAGCCTGGTCACAATTCAGCGGCTTAATTCGCTCTCCAAATTCGGATTCAGTCCGAAAAAAGCACAGGTTCCCTCTCAGGAACAGCAGGCAGGCATGCAGACCAAACTCAGGCCTTTCCACAGTTCTGCCATGCAAATCCACTATGGATTGCTGCTTGAACTATCTCGAGCTGTTACTTTTTCACTTCCAAACTCAGATCTAACTGAAACTGCAAGCAGTGTGGGACGTTCCCTAAGATCCAAAAGGTTTGGTTGGCTGATCTGTCTGTCACTCACAACAAGAGCTCCCCCTCCAGGTTATTTTAGGCGCCAAAAGCCCCAAACTAAAATTCCTACAAGTTTTGGCCCCACCAAGCCCCTGTAGGCAGGCTCCATTTTAGAGTCCCAAATGTACTAATTGGCCCATTCTGCAGTCCAGGACCAAGATGATGGAAACAAACAGAACTGTCCATGCTGCAAAGAAGGCAGGTTAAAACAAACTGCAATATTATTACTGCTCTAACAAATGATCAACAAACAAGTACATCTTCTAACAGAATTCCGTCTCAGATTAATTATGATTGCAATCCTGGCAGCTCTTAAAGAGACAGTACACAGAAGCTATACAGGCACTCTCTGGCAATACATTTAAACTGCTAAAACGCAGAACACCAGCCTGGCAGTGAGCATTTAGGCAAGCTCAAGGAAGACTTTTCGGGAACCCCTATTTGTAGGGGGGTTACATAAGGAGTAATAAACTGTCCCTCTGGAAGGAAGGCTTTTAATTAGGGTTTCCCTGGTCAGTTTAACACATCCTGCAGCTGACTTGTGTGCCAGCAGACAATCACATACACATACCATTTATTTGTAATACAAATATCATACATTATAACAAGAAGCAGATGGTGGAGCATCACATCCTGTACCTGGACTTCAGTAAGGCATTCGACTCAGTGCCGCATGGGAGGCTGAGAGGTAAGTTAGAAGGCACAGGGGTGGGTGCAAAGTTGGTGAGATGGGTAGGGAACTGGCTTCAGGGAAGGCAACAGAGGGTAGTGGTGGATGGGGAGCTCTCATCCCCAAGGGTAGTGATGAGCAGTGTCCCGCAGGGCTTGGTGTTGTGACCAGTATTGTTTGGGATATTCATTGCAGACATATAATTGGGAACAAAGAGCAAGATCAGTCTGTTTGCTGACAACACCAAGATGAGAGTGGTGGTAGACGATCTAGGGGATGGCAGGGGTTGCAGGATGATCTAGCAAAGCTGGAAACCTGGTCAGACACCTGGTAACTGGGGTTCAATGTCAAAAAGTGCAAGGTGCTGCATTTTGGGGTGAAAAACCCAAGGAGGAGTTACCAGCCGGGGGAGTGCAGCTAGCTGAGACAGAGGAGGAGAAGGATCTGAGGGTGCTCATTACGGGGTCAATGAACAACTCGGTATAATGTAGGAAGGCAGCTGCAAAGGCCAAAAAAATGCTGGGTTGCATTGCAAGGGGTATATCTTCGAGGAGGGGGGGAGGTGATTCTGCCATGGTATTGATCATTAGTTAGACCGCACCTGGAGTACTGCGTGCAGTACTGGTGCCTTTATCTGAAGAGGGACATTAAGTTACTGGAGGGGGTGCAGTGCAGGGTAACAAAGATGATCAAAGGGCTGGGGGACTTACCTTATGAGAGGAGGCTGAGGGAGATGAACATGTACTCGCTGGAGAAGAGGAGGGACGGGGGGATATGATTGAAATCTTCAAGTACATGAAAGGAATAAACAAGACCGGTACGGAGGGGCTGTTCAAATAAAGGGTGGGGAGATACCTAGGGCCGTGATATGAGACTGGAGGGAGGAAGGTTCAGGAGGGAGATGAGGAGACACTTTTTTATGGAGAGGGTGGTAGCTGTGTGGAATGCGTTACCGGCAGAAGTGGTATCCAGTAGAACAGTGGACTGCTTCAAACAGGGCTGGGACAGGGCAAGAGGGAGTGTCAAGGGAAGGGAAGGGTGGGAGGGAAGGTCAGATGTAGAATAAGGGGTGATAGCTGCACATTCGAGCAGACTTGATAGACCACTAGGTCTTTATCTGCTGGCAAATTTCGTATGTTCACATGTTTGTATGTACTTGTTAAAATAGGATGTTATTGCAGTCTGCTTCGATGGTGCTGTTCCGGCCCTGAACACTGTAAGCTGCAGTTTGTCTGTGCCTGCCTTTGTGCAGCAGGCCATCACAGAGACAACTCTTTTCCTTTTTTTTGCCCCATAGGAACTGTGCTCTTAAATGACATTGTCCCCTGGCCTGAACACCTAAAAAACAGGCCGGTCTTGTCCATGTTATAAATGTCGGAAGGACCGTAGCCTGAAAGCAAATTGAGCAACACATCTCTAATCCAATTGCTGGCAGCAAGGTCATCCGCATTTTGCTTTTCGCCATGGGCATGACAAAAGCAGATGTTATTGCATCTCTTCCACCTTTGGAGCCAGCCATCTGTCAGATTAAAATCAGGTTTCCCTAAAGCAACTGCCAGCTGCTTTGCCTTTTCCATTAGCAGCGGATAACTGACCATGGCATCACGGCTTCTGACATCCATGAACCAGATTAATAAGGCATCCTCTATCTCATGGTCCGTACCGTCCCGTTTTTATTTCCGTTCCGGATTTTGGTTTGAATGCCACTGCTGGAGAATGCTGTCTTTCTGTTTCAGCAGGTCTGAAACAATGGATTTAGGGATTCTGATCCTCTGTGCAATGTCTCTAACACTGCACCTGGGCAGTGTTTCTACCTGGCAGAGCAGCTCAACCTTTTGTGAAAGTGAAATGCCAGGTCGCCGACAGGAAGTCATTTTCTGGTAAGATAGGATGTTAATGGAGGTGCATGGATCTGGCAGCTTCTAAACACACTTCATTAACACCTGCTGCATTGATTAATTGACACATTCCGCCCTAACAGTGTTTGAGCGGTTAACAGGTTAAGTGTGTAACTGGAAATGTGCTTGTATTTCTGGCGATTTAGTGTCTGCCGTAGGCAGCACTCCAGGTCTGCATTATCAGGTGATGATATCATTATAAAGGTATGTTTTTGTTTTGGCAGTGAGATTTTGTCCATGGAAAGTGATTGCGGTATCCTCGTCCTTATTATGTGGTGCCGACTGTACCTCTAAGCACTTTAGAAGTCCCTTGCCACTGCATTAACAGTTTATTTTCTGTAGTTGATAACAGTAGCAAGACCCTTTCACCTGGCTCAAAAACTTTTCCTTTTGCCTTATCGTCATAATATACCTTCTGCTGGTTTTGGGCCTCTTCCTTATTACTATGGGCAATTTCATCATATCTTGCCAGCTTTTTTCTCAGGGCACACATACAAGATGTAATAGGTTGGACGCACCATGAGACGAGCAACTTGTTGCTCAGTGTGCCTTTCCTGGTGAAACATATCAATAAATAACATTTATTTTATTTATTTTTTGTTGACCGGGTAAGTGCACTAGACAAATCCTGCATATTTTCAGGCACGACCCGGGGGAGGGGGATACAGATGAATGCCAACTGACCTTGAACCAGATTAAGCTGTTGGTGGTATTTTTAGTGAATGAGGGAAATTTGGCCAGGACACCAGGGAAATTCCCCTACTCTTTTCGATAAGTGCCATGGGATCTTTAACATCCACCTGAACTACCACCAATCCAGGCAGATGGGACCTCGGTTTAACGTCTCATCCGAAAGACGGAACCTCAGAAGTGCAGCACCCCTCTCATGCTGCACTACAGTGTCAGTATTGGGATATTAACCCAAGTGCCAGATGTGGGAACTGAACCCACAGCCCTCTGATCTCCCGGCCTCAGAGGCGAGTGTGCTACCTACTGAGCCACTGACACTGCAAATATATAATAAATAAATAAAGATTGTTTCTGATGGGGGTTATCTTCCCATGTTTCTTTTATTACATCTAGTGGCCCTCTAGGTTGCCTACCATATAACATTTCAAATGGTGAAAAACCTGTTGATGCCTGTGGCACTTCTTTGCAAGCAAAAAGCAGGTAAGGTAAGTGTTGATCCCGGTCGTTCCTTTTCACAAACATTTTTAACATGCGTTTTAGGGTTTGATTAAAATGCTCAACAAGACTGTCTGTCTGAGGGTGATATGGGGAGGTTTTTATGGTAGTGATCCCTAGTAGTCGGTATAGCTCCTTCAGTAATGCCGCACCAAAATTACTACCTTGACCAGTAATAATTTCTTTAGGTATGCCCACTCTGCTGAAAATTTTGGCAAGCTCTGCTGCCACTTTTGGGGCTTTGACAGTACATATTGGAACTGCCTCTGGGTATTGAATAGCACAGTCACATGCTATCAAAATGAATCAATTATCCTTTTTACTTTTGTGTAAGGGGCCAACCAGATCCATTGCAATTCTCTCAAAAGGCACATCTGTCAAGGGTAGGGGCACTAGGGGCACCTTGTCATTTTTAGTGACTGGGGCTACTTTCTGACACGCAGATGAAGAACAGCAATAGGTAGCAACATCTTCATGAATTCCAGGCCAGCAGAATCTGTACAGTAATCGGTTATGTGTAGTACAGCTTTAAGAAATGTTAGACAGTACAGCTTTAAGGAATGTATTTACTCTAACTCTTCCTGTGTGTGTTTAGATCAGTGTTCCCCCTGTATCTGAGCTGAATGGAAGTAAACAGAGAAGGCCTAGATTTCTGTGGTGCTGTTTTTCTTTCTACCAAGACCCTTGTGTGTTTAAGGTACTTATTTTCAGCCACCAAATGCAACAAATTGGCGATGACAAATGGTAGACATTTTCATAGCTCCAGCTTACTGAATTACACCAATTTGTGACTTCTTGCATTGGAGACAAGTAAGCAATTTGGAACGGCACAATATCATGGAAACTTCAGACAGTTTTGAGATTTTTACAGGAACAGACTGGGATTCATGGTCCAGATGGTTTGATCAGTGGTTATTACTTAATCCTGCCATACAATCTGCAACTATTTAGCAACAGGACATGTTTATTTGAGCTGCTTTTTTTTTACTTTCTTGGGAAGTGAAACCTTCAAACTTTTATGCAGTGTGTGTGCACCGGGCCGGCCAGCCAGCCAGAGGTTTGTCATTTCAAGAGCTAAAAGCTAAATTGAATGCACAATACAGTTTAATAACATACCCAAGGGTTGAACATTATAAATTCTACAGTTGCTGTCAGAAACCAGGTCAGTCGTTACAATCTTATTTGGCTGAGATCAAAAGCTTAGCTTGCACAGGTGAGTGGAGCAGGGAGCATCTTGAATCTAATTTAGCTGATAACGTTTGTCATGGAGTTGAATAATGAACATTGTATTACACAGTTACTTTCTGTAAGTAAAAAAAGGAGGAAGACTGGTTGTGGGCTCATTAATGCCAAAATAACTTGAAAGGCATCACAAACAGAATCGGGTTAATTGGTGCTCCTTCCAGGGAAAAGTATCAAAACACTGTATCGCAAAAAGCTTCTACATCTATATGAAGTGCACTCAAATTCAGCACAACAGCTGATGCTTGTTACAATAACATTATTTATTCATGTCAAAAACACACCACTCTAGAAAATGCTTCGAAACACCGAGATATAATGCCCATACATATGGTGTTCACAGTGTGAAGCGCCCCTTGTGATTCAGTTCATTGCTCTGTATTTTAATCATTAGGCAAGCTCACAAAACAGTCACAAATATATTCGTTTTACTTAACAGACTTCTGTAAGCTTCACAGGTACCCAAATGTTATTTCTTGGCTCAATTGCTTAATCCCATTCATGGTCCAGGCCGGATCGTTCACCAAACAAGCCGAAAGGAAGACGGCAGCAGCATGTTTCATGTTCTTACTTAGCGCCATTACTTCTTCATGCTGCTTGCATGAAGACTATATGTATGGGCATTATATCTAGGTGTTTCGAAGCATTTTCTAGAGTGGTGTGTTTTTGACATGAATAAATAATTTTATGGTAACAAGCATCAGCTGTTGTGCTGAATTTGAGTGCACTTCATATAGATTTAGAAGCTTTTTGCGATACATTGTTTTGATACTTGCTGTAAGTGTCAAGAAGTCTGCTGATGAACTTTTACAGATGGCACTAATGTATGAGTCTACAGAAAATGCCTGTGATCCTTTTTAGGACCTATGTTATAGTTCACAGCACTTCCGAAACCGGACTTCGCTATTTCGGGCTACTGATTTACTCGTATTGTTAAAAATTTAGGCTTTTGATTACTGTCGGGTCAGGAACCAAAAATTAAGCATCCGCCATGTTGGGAGCTCAGCAGCGCCCCCCCCCCCATACTCCATATTTTTGACTATTGCGACATAGTCTACAGTGTTGCTCCTAAGTCTTTCCTTACCAGGCTGGATACTCTCTTCAATGCTTTCTGTTGCTTTGCTCTTGACTCCCCATCCTGCACACATCACTGTACCTTGTATCATTCTCTAGCTTTCCCCTCCCTTGAGTGTAGGTGTCTCTCTCACTGTGCCAAGTTCACTTCTAAATTCTGGGTTGGGACTCTCCCCTCTTGCCTCTCCTCCTTACTGTGTGCTCCACCTCCCTTCTCCCTCCACCTGCCCTCTCATATCTACTGACACATGCACTCTAGCTATTCCTCATCACTCTACCTCCATAGGACAGGAAGCTTTCTCCTACCACTTCCCAAAGCTTTGGAACTTACTGCCACCTCCCATCAGACTTTCCTCTTCCCCATCTTCAATTTCCTTAGCCCTTCACAATTTCTATCCCCCTAACTGCATTTGTTCTCAGCCCCCCTTCAGCACTCCCCACCCTGGCGCATTATCCCTTAGCCCTACTTTACTTCTAGTCTCCTAACTGTACTTGTTCTTAGTCCCCCTTCACAACCCTCCCAATCCCTTGTGCACTATCCCCTACTCTTCTATCCCTGACTTACCTCCTGTCTCCTAACTGAACCCTTCCTCTGATTACTTTCTCACATGCTACCTCCTATTATACCCCCCTCCTCCGACCCCCTACCACAATCTATTGCACCATTTTGACACTCTACTACCATCCACAAGCTACTGTGCTATTTTGACACTCTACAGCTGTCCTTCTCCCACAACCCTCTCTTCCCCCTACTGATGCCCTCCCGTTTTTCCATGTCTAGTTTACCCCTATTTTCTCCAGCCTCCCTATTCCTTATTCCTCTTCTCCCCTCCGGTCACCTGCCACACTTCATTTCTCCTCCCTGTCCCCCTTCTCTCCCCTCCTTTTCTTTGCCTGGTCCTGTCCACCTTGCAGGGTTCTCTGTCATCCTGAAGGGGTATAGATCTTGGCTCCTTTTCTTCTACCCCTCTTCCTTTCCCCCCCACTTTCTAATCCTGAACCCCTGGCCAGGTCCTCTGCATCCTGAAGGGGTATAGATTGGCTCTCTCTCTTTTCCCCCCTCTCATTCCCCACTTTCAACTCCATCGCCTGCCCACCTCCCTTCTTCCTTATCCCCTTCCTCCCCTCCTGTTCCCCTGCACCTCTCTTCTCTACCACCCCACTTTGTTTCTCTCCTTCCCCTTCTGCCTGGTCCTAACACCCTTGCAGGGTTCTTAGCTACCTGGATGGGTATAGATCTTGGCTGTCCCTCTCTCTCCCTCCATCTTCCATCTCCCACCCTCTACCCCTCACCTGTCCACTTCCCCACTTGTCTTATAACTGCCCTCCCTTGGGTATACAATAGCATTTCGAATCTTGTGCTCAGCCTACTACTTCTAGCACTTCAAATGTGTTATCCATTCTCTAACCTTTACCCTACTGGATCACCTGCTCTTGGGTTAGTACAGTGTATGCTATAACTGAATATGGTTTTGTTTACCCTGGCCAGTTGGTCTGGGTTATTTCTGCTCTGTAATTGTACTACACTGTTTTGTTTTAGAAATTGTACTTGTATTTCTATGTGTTTGCTTGTTCTCCCAACCCTTGTTCCCCCACCCCAGGACGCTTCTGGAAACGAGCTGTTTACAGCTCATCATTGTCTTTCCTGGTGAAACATTTTCCAAATAAAAAAATAAAGGTACTACCATCACTTTAATTTGGTGTGACACACCCTTAATATTCAGAGTCACTTGGGTGGTGGGATAGTATCAAGTGTCCCTGTGGATGCAGATGACACCAGCACCTGGTCCTTTTGGACATTGTTTTCTCAGCACTTCAATAAGCACTAGGGTCTGTCCACTTCCTGAATCTATAAGTTCCTTCACAGTCTTATCTCCCACCCTCATATCTGTTAAGTACTTGCCCCAATTTGCTAAGGACAAATCGGCTCCATTGACACTCTTCTTATTATGGCAATTTCTTGCAATATGACTTAGTTTATTACCGTTATAGCAAACAAAGTTCTTGGGTGCAGACTTGCTACCCCCACCAGAGTTCTTATCAGACTTGGAGTATAATGGGAAAAAAAGTGTCTTACCAGTGCTTGGCTGTTACCTCGTTGCTGTGGCATCTTTCTGGCCATTTGGTAGTCTTCTGCCAAAGAAACAGCCTTTTTGCCACTTTCTGGTCAGTGTTCTTTTACCAAAACATGTACGTCTGTGGCTAGGATGTTGATGAACTGCTCCATTACAATAGTTTCAATCATCTGTGGGAGTGTTTTGCCCTCTGGTTGGAGCCATTTCATAAGGAGTTCTCTGAGATGGGTGAAGGTGTCTCAAGGATTATCAACTGAGTTATACTTCAGGGACCAGAATCTTTGCCTGTATGTCTCTCCTGAGATATCATACCCTTTCAGGATTTCGCTTTTCACCAGGTCATAGTTTTCTGACTGTGCAGTGTCCATATTGTTGTAAGCAAGTTGGGCTTTCCCTGCCAGGCAAGGTACCAGTCTGATTGCCCATTGCTGCTTTGGCCACTGGCAAGCTGAAGAAACCCTTTCAAAAGTTGTCAAATATGCTTCAGTGTTATCTGAGGGACACAGGTTGTAACTTAAATTTATGTTTTTTAAGTTGCTTGTGTTTTGTTGCTGTGCTGGACCTGTGCCAGAATCTCCAGCTTTGATAGCTTGCAAGGTATCCATACATCACTGCATCTCTTCATTTCTCTGCTTCTCTAGTTTTTGCATTTCTTCTTTTCTCTGTGCCTCTAAATGTTGAATCACTTTTTCTCTGTGCTCCATCTCCTTTCTTTTCTGTTTCTCCATCTCTGTTTGCTGTATAGGCCACCATTTGAAAAAGGCAGTCAGGCTTTCAGGTTCTGTCACTGCCTGTTCTTTTTTTTCCATCGCTGGTGCTGGCTGTACAGTTTTAGCTTGGAATTCCGTCTCTTCTCGTTTGGCTGCCATTCTTCTGGTAACCACTTCTGAACTCGCTGCTGCAGAATCCATACCTTTCTGCTATGCTTCCCTGGTACCAGGTCTAGTACTCAAGCACTCCTAGTTTAGAGTATGCACGGTGTAAATCCCACTGAGTCTGACACCATCTGTCTGTCATTCTTAGGAAAAGTATGCCTTTTTGCAGACAACACAGAGACCTGCAACAGGGTTGATACACAAGAACGGGTGGAAAGGATGAGAAGGGACTTGGCAAGGTTGGAGGAATGGTCAGAAGTATGGCAGCTTAGAGTCAATGCAAAGAAGTGCAAAGTAATGCACCTGGGAAACAAAAACTCAGGGGAAGAGTACACAATGGGGGGTGAGATACTGACAACAACAAAAATGGAAAGGGACCTGGGGATAGTCATATCAGATGACCTAAAGGCAAGCAATGTGAGAAGGCAGTAAGGAGGGTGGGGGACACTGGGATGCATAGGAAGAGGCATCACCAGTAGAAAACAAGAAGTTGTTATCCCTCTATACAGACAATTGGTGAGACCCCATCTGGAGTACTGTGTGCAGTTCTGGAGACCCCATCTCCGCAAGGACATAGACAGGATGCAGGCAGTCCAGAGGAGGGCAACTAAAATGGTGCAGGGTCTGCACCAGAAGCCATACAAAGAGAGATTAAAGGAGCTTAATATGTATATTCTCAAGGAAGAAGATAGAGGAGGGACATGAAAGAAACTTTCAAATACCTCAAGGGAATCAACAAAGTCCAGGAGGGTAGCATATTTCTGAAAAAGAGATGTGCAAGAACAAGGGGGCACAATTTGAAGATAGAAGAGAGACAGCTCAAGGGCAATGTGAGGAAGCATTTTTTCATGGAGAGGGTGGTGGATGCATGGGACAGTCTTCCTGAGGAGGTCGTGGGGTTAAAAACAGTGGGGGAATTCAAGAATACATGAGACAGACATAAGGCAATTCTGGTGGGGGTAGCAAGAGGTATGCTGTTTGTTAACTAGGATCTGTAACTTAATAGTTAGGGAAATGGGCAGACAGTGTGGGCCAAGCAGTCCTTATCTGCCATCAAAATCTTGTTTCTATGTTTCTATCTGTCAGGCACAGGTCAGGAAGCATAGGAAAACCAGGAGCAGTTTCAAAATGCGCAGATAGGGTTTTATTATTAACAGCAAAATAAAAAAATAAAAATTGTTCAGTATAATTATTTACGATGGCAGTACAAACATAGAAAACAGAGTTCTTCTTCTGAGTTTTTTCTTCTCAATTTCAAATCTCAGTCTTTCAGTCTCTGTCTCACCCCCTTGCAAAACATTGCAGCTCCTTTTACAACAAGTCTTTGCAAGGAGCTCATTCTGCTTCTCACAGTGTTCTTGTCAGTTTCAGCAAAAAGAACATTGGGCTGGATATTCAAACTGCGCCCAAAAAGTGCGCAATAGCAGGAGCAAGCACAAGTTCATTACGCCCATGCGCAACAGACGCGATATTCAAAAAAGGACCAAGCCAAATTGCGCCAACAGCTAATGTCTGAATATCGCACCACCTGCGCCATAGCGCAACTAGGGAGGGGAAGCTAAGCAGATACGATGCGCTATGGCTCAACAAGGGATGTCCAGCTGAGCAGTCCAGAGGCGCCATAGCGCAAGCAGGGAGCCCCCCAGCAGCAGAGCAATGTAACTGCACAACCAGGGAGGTAGGGGCCCACCACCCATGCCACAGATGGGCACAGGAACACACAGCAGAACTGACATCGTGACCCCACACCCCAAGCACAGCACAACTGGGGGAGGGCTGGAATAACCACCGGCCCATGGAGACAACCAAACAACCCACAGCTGGGCCAAGGTGCCCCATCGCACCCACCGGCAAGCTGAGACTGCCACACAAGGAGGGCGGACCACCCCGTGCCACCCCCCCAGTGCACAGCACACCCTGCACCATGCCCCCCAGACACACCCCAAGAGGAGTGACCACCACTGCAGGAAACCTCATGCATACCACCACCCCCACTGTGACACTGCAGCCTTGTGCACCACAGAACCATACAAGGCAGCCCCACCAGGAGCACCCAGTAGTGGGTGGCATCACACGGCAATACAACAATGGCAGACACAATGCCATCACGCACAATCCCCCGGAGACACAGCTGAGAGACCGACCATGCGTCAGCACAAGAGGTACCCCACACGGGACAGGGCATGCCCCTGACACCACCACCAGTGATACAGCACCCTGCACAGTAGTCCAGTGACACACCCCGACCTACCACTGGCCACAACAGCCAGCACAGACACCCACAATGGTGCGTGGAAGCATGCACCACACCGGATGCAACACAGTGCAGGGACAAACACCCACCCATACCCAAGGGGACAATAACACAGGGACGCAGGAGCGTGGCAACCAAGCCCCCAGTGTGGGCCCATGGAAACCTGTGTACACACAGCCTGCAGTCCTCCCTGGCACAGGAGTGCCAGCCACCCTGCGCAGGCACTGTGGACCCATACGACACCAGCATATGCATGGAGCACAAGTCACAGACAGTGGTGCACACCCCCTGCAACACATACAAGGCACAGCATGGAGGTGGGACAACAACCGCGGAGGCCACAGTGTCACCTGAGGCAAACATGCACCACACCAGTGACAGAAGGCAACACAGCATTGTGATGGGTACAGTGGCTGCCCTGCGTGGACAGCCACCACTGACATGGCAGCAGACCTTGCAGGTCACAGACATGCAAGGGTGTCAGCTGCACAGTCCATGGACGGGTTGACAGGGGCACCATGGACACAGAGCATGCACCATGGACCACTGCACACAGTCATCCATTGCACAGGGAACAACACACACACCACAGACACCGACTGATAGCTACTCCCACACCATAGTCACTTCCCCACGGACATACACACAAACCCATGACTGCACCACCCCAGACGCCATGCACACCACTGCAGCTGAGCACCTATAGCCCGCTGCAAATCAGAGACCACCACAGTATTCATATCAAAATACTTATATTGAAACAGATAAACAAAACTATTTACAGAACTATGTACATATGAGGGGGGAGGGACATAAACAAGGTGGGGGTGGGTAAGGGCAGGGGTGAACATATAGGAGAGGGAAGAAGGGGTGTGAGGGTGGGTCTAAGGGAGGAAGGTGTTTTCAGGGGAATGGATGGCCTATCATCTAACCTGCTCATCTGCTATGTTGCGCCGCTTTGTCCTCCACCTCCTGACCCCATGTCGGTCTATCCTTTGGAGGATCTCCAGGGATGCCCTTGCCACCTGTAACAGCTCCTGCAGTCCCCTCTCGATGGCCTGAAGTCACTGTCCACCTAGGATGAGGAAGCAGAGTCATTACGTGTGACTGTCCATCCCCCTGCAGCCCACCCATGGTGCATGGCATACAACCATGTGCCACGCCCCTGTGATGGTGTGCGGCCAACCTCAGTGTCCGTGTCCACAAGACCTGCCCACCCAGGCAGCCACAGCCATGTGGACCACTGCACACACCCACCGCCCATGTCCTGCACAGCACCACCATGGGCATACAGTAATGTGGCTATGCGGTGTGAAGGCAGTGCCACAGCCATGTGCCCGGTGCACACATGGACCACCACTGACGCACTCCCAGACATGCAGTGCCATTGGACAGTGCTGACTGTCACAAGTCGCGTGCATGGCAGTGGTGTCCATGGATGGTGGCCATGCCCCGCTGCCCATCCTGTTACACAGCATGCAACAATAATCATGGAGTTATGGCACTCACCCTCATCGGGCTGGTCAGGTCGGCAGTGACGGTCCCCGTCCCTACTGGACGCTCTGTCCACCTCCCTCCGGTGCGCCTCCCTCATCTGGTGCCACTCGTCCATGCCTGTGGGGGAAACAAGGAGAGAAGAACATCAGTACAATCCTGAAGCAAAGTCCCCCTGCCCCAATGTGTGTGCCCACCCACCCATCCCACACCCTGTGAACACCGCCACAGCCAACCCTAGACTAGCCCCTCCCTATGTGCTGGACACATACAACACTGTTACCCATATGGACAATACAAGTGCATAGACGGATCCCCCACCTGGATGTGGCAACATGCCCCTCCTGGCATGCGACCGCAGATGGGCTGGTAGGTCCGGCTCCCTCCTCCTGAGGTCCCCATAGCAGTACCTGCACTGCTCCGAGGTCCTCCTCCATCCAGTGGCCGCCTCCAGGTCAGTGGCCACCTCCTGCCAGACATGGATCCTGGCCCTGTCCAGTGCCTCCTCACCAAACAGAGGCCCATAGTGTGGCTCCACAAGAGCCACAAGGTTGGCCAACTCAATGGCACTCCATTGTGGGGCTCTCCTGCGTGCCATCTCAACAACTATAGTAGGCAATATGGCACTCTGCAGCGCGGTAACCCACGTGCAAATGCTGCGCGGTACAGCGCCGCCATTCCCTATCGCCCTGTTACCGAACAGCACAATAGAGTTGCAGCCATGCCGGACGCATGGTGCCAAGGGGGCAAAGGTCGGGCACAGGGTCAGGGGTCTCTGGCGCAAGGCCATGCACAGTGCCAACGGACAACTATGCATATAGAGCGATTGGTTGCCTGTTTGCCAGCGCCACAGCGGACTATCGCGCAGTTGTGCCATTGCGCCTATGGAGGCCCATTGTCACAGCGCCATGTAGTGACCCTCGCCGTAGCGCCACTGGCACAATGGTGGCCGTGCCCTGCATTGACCATCGCGCACAGCACGTCATCAGCATGGCAGATGCCAGCGTCAGCAGCCTGGGCATGCGCAATGAGGTGTACTATTCATGCCACGGAACTGCTCCATTGGCTCAGCCCATTCAACACAATTGCGCAAAGCGCAAAAGCGCGATATTCAGCCGTCATATGCTAATCATCCGATCAGCCATTCAATGGCACAGCACCGCAATTTGCATCTAATTAAAGTTGTTCCTCACCTAATTTGCATGGATTGCGCTATTAAAGTGCGACAAAGTTCTGCAGTGGCCATATTCGGTTACTGCAGTTTATTGGTGAGTTGCATGCTGTGTGGGAGTGTGGACATGCTTTGGACTGCAAGTCACAGGTAACCACTGCCATTCCTATAGGCTGAATAATGACCGAGCAAGGTCTGGGTGAGGAGGACAACGATGGTGGGCGGAAGAGGAGGCCTAATTTCACAAAGGCTGAGACCGAGGCACTTTTCGAGGCCTACCTGGAGCAGGAGCCACTGCTCAGTGGACGGCGGGGCACCCCTCTGGCCTGTGCTGCTGCATGGGAGGAGGTGGCATATGCCGTCAACCTGCATGGCAGCCACCAGCGCTCTGTGCAGGAGTGTAAGAAGAAGATGAGTACTGACAGGAGGAGGTGAAGGAGGAGGTGGCTGCCATCAGGGCGGCACGTGCTGCAACAGGCGGTGGACAGTCGGAGGTGGTGCAGCTCACACCAGCAGAGGACAGGCTTGCTGCAAGCATGCACCGCAGTGCCATAGAGGGAGTTCCGGGCGGTGGCTTCCAGACGGGTGGTGGCCCACCATTGCATGGTAAGTCATGGTCGGTCTATGGGGGGGCAGGGTAGATCACACGCAGTAACACGACTTTGATTTCCTTTACAGATCCTGCGCATCTGCATGGGTCAGCAGTGGTGGGCCTGTCCACTGCGGACAGTCAGCTGGAGTTGGAGGAGGGACCATCCACCTCCACAGGTATACGTGGAGCATTGCAACAGTGGGGCCGCCTGGCTGTCCACACTGATGTCGTTGAGACAGGTGTTGGGGAAGCCCTTCCTGTGTCTCAGCGTTCTGGCATCCAAGGATGCCAGCACGCCGTGGCTGTGGCTGGGGCAGAGACCTGCACCAGTGATGACAACACGACCGTCATGGGCAGTGACACCTGTGTGCCACAGAATAGACACACAGCAGGTCAGCTCGTGCCCATGGCTCTGGCTGGTGCCGCCATGTGGGCCAGCGTGTCAGCACAGTCCCAGGCTGTGCCTGTCAGCACCAGTGGGGCAGCACCGGTAGCTGGTCAGGACAGTGGGACTGTTGCAGCCACAGCAGCGGCACCACTGAGCCCTTGGGTGCAGCGCCCGGAGGGGCGGCAGCAGCAGTCTCCCACCGGGACTGGGGGTTCAGGGTTCGGCGGTGACGTCTGTGCAACGCCTGTGGACTTGCCCATACCTGGTCCTAGTGCGCAGCACCCACCCTCAAAGGGTGTTGAACATCAGGCCCGTGCACACCCTGAGGGACAGGATGCCGAGGAGGCAGATGACCTCTTTGACGAGCACACCCGCCTACTGCAGGCATCGGTCCTGCAGCAGATGCGGCTTGCAACATCTGTGGAGGCACTATATGTGGCTCTGGAGCGGGCAGAGGAGCGTTGCAGCAGGGACACCAATAGGATCCTGTCACGGATGGACGATTTGCGGGAGGATGTGACCACTGCCACTGACAGGCATGCACGGGCGTTCATTGCTGTCATGGCCACAATGGGCACACAGTCAGGTGCCCATGCGTCGCTCACACCACGCAGTGCGCTATCCACTCCCCGTTCCCAGCGTTATGCGACACCCACCCTGTCGATGCCGGGTTCAGCTGTGAGCATCCCGAGCACTCCTGGTGCAGGCATGTTCGGTGTGCTGCAGACCCCTGCACGGGCACGGTCGCGTTCGCGCAGTGGAACCCTTGGGGGACCATCGTTGCCATCCCATGAGGCCCGTGGTCAGCCTGCCAGTGCTGGCGGGTTTCGCCGGGGCCACCCACGCATCCGAGGTGGCCGTGGCACTGTGCCGCCAGAATGACCTGTCTCCCAGCGTGGGCACTGTCTGTTGCTGCCCTGTGTGCATTGCGTGTTTCGTTGGGCAGTGCACGGGTGGGTGCCTGGCCATTACAGTAACAGAAAACAGCTTGTTGAGGCTGTGAAAAGAATAATCCTGTTATAATATTTAACTGAATAATTTTATGTATGCATATCCTTTAGGGCCTGATGAAGCAGTGGGTACACTACGAAATGTAGAGATAATTTGGTAGATATGCTTGTTTGTGAAAAAAACAAAACCCTGAAACTTGAACCGGTGAGTGGGTCTTGTTCTCCATCTGAGTTGCCATTTATTTGAGAGGTTTATGGAGCACAATCCTGTCCAGGAGTGCGATTTGTTTTTCAGGTGCCAAGAGGACCACACTATCACCGTGTGATTGACTATAAATAAAAATTCCCCATTTCCTGCTTAGTTTGTTTTGTGCAGAGCAGCAGCTGCATGGTGCTGAGGAGAGAAGCAGAGAGAGAGGAGAGGTGGTGACAGCTGAGATGCAGCTCTGTAGCATTTAATGCTATCTCACTAAGATGAATTCCCTTTGAGAGCCGAGGGAGCAGCTCAGCATGAACCATGAATGTGGTCACGGAACGGGTTAAGGTCTGCCAGAGCGATGATAGTTCAAGAGAGAAGCGTAGAGAGAAGTGTGCTGCTCTCGATGGCAGGAGGACAGCTCTTAAATAAATTACGGTAGTTTGGCAGGCAGCGAGTGCCAGGATAATGATTTAGGGACTGGCTGCCATGTACTTTAATCAAAATAAAAGGGGGCACATTATGGAATGGGGCATGGGCTCCCAGTCTTAAGGCACAGCATTTCAGATGCCATTTTAATGAACAGCAAGCAGACTGCTAATGCATGAAAGCCAAATACAAAACTTTTAACTTAAATAAGCACAGAACTTTAATTAACTAACAATAAAGCCACAGAGGGCTAGATTACAGTCACATTTACACATGTGTAACCCCTAGGTGGCACTATCCCAAGGGCAACTACCTTTGCCTGCTTGACTAGGAGCAGGTTAAGGGGCCTGAGTTCTGAAACGAGTGCCTCCACCTGGAGGTCAGGATCGTTAGTGGTCAAGTTAACCTGGGCACAGCCCTCTGGGACACTGTAACCCCCCTCTTTCCTTACTAGTGGCCGGAACAATACACAGTAATCACTTTCACAATACTCCTGATACACCACACAAGTACCCACACTGTTTGCACTTACCACCAGGGCTTTCCTCTGGCTCGACCCTGAGGACCCCTGTAAAACAAGGTTATACACAGCAAATAACAGCAGTACAGTACTCTTGCACAAACTGGAACCACAGTCAGGATAAATGCAAAAAGAGTTAGATCTGATTTATTTAAGGGACTTGAACAAGGAAGGGGCGTAATCAGGTTAATTTGCTTAAAGGCTGTATCAATCAAACAGTTATGAATGCACTTCAGGATCCATAAACAGTCACACATTCTGGGTACCCAGGTGAAGAAGAGGTGCGCTAGCCAGGATTGTTGCCCGGGGTAGGCTGGCATCGCAGCTGGTTGGGGCCCTGTGATGGAAGAAAACAACATGCACCACAGACACTAATTGTAATCCGGAGTCAGAGGGCTCGGTTCATGAAAGAAAAGAAAAATACAAGACAATCAGATGACACACTTAGAATAAGCTGTTGTTGCAGGGAGCTACCCTGATGGTTACTCATGATACCCAAGACTGGACACAGGCTGGACGAAAATTGAGACTGCAGGTGGTTGATCTGGAATGTCAGGAGAAGCAGGACCCATACGATTCACTGAGGCATCGTTCCTGTTCAAGCGTGGAGCGGGGGGTTGATCCCCAGGCAGGTCTCTCGTCGATGGCTTTCTCTGTGCAGTGGGGTAGCCTGGTAGGGCCGTGTGTGGCAAGGCCCAGGCCGTATGGAGAAGAACGCAGATTCAGTCCGGTCGAGCTGGATACAGCTTCCAGCAAGCAGAACACAATTCTTACAGTGGGGGAACCAAATCACGACCCACTATAAACACACAGTACAGTTACATGTAAGGGATTCTACTATAACAGTCACACTGCTCTCCGGTCACAATCACAAAGTCTCTGCATACACCAGGAGTTTAGGGGTAGCTGGAAATCCTGACAGGCTGATGCATTCAGCAAATCTTTGGTCTTCTTCAGGTTGATCCTGGTCACAACTCAGTGGCTTACTTCATTCTCACAAACTCAGATTCAGTCCGAACTGATTCTCTTCTCCCTCACTGGGGCAGCAGGCAGGCATGCAGGCCAAAACTCAGGCCTTTCCACAGAGACTGCCTCAAGCTGTTGCTTCTTCAGCTCCCAACTTAGATCGGACTCAACTGCCAGCAAGCCTGGGACTTTCCCCAGAATCCAAAAGGTTCAGTTGGCTGATCAGTCTGTCAGTCACAACAGAGGCTCCCCCTTCAGGTGTAAAAAGGTGCTAAAAGCCCCAAACTACAATTCCTACAGATTTTGACTCCAAACAGCTCCTGTAGTCCGGCTCCACTTTAGGTCCCACCAGTATTGATTGGTCCAATTCGGCAGTTCAGGACCAAGATAGTGGAGATGAACAAAACAGTCCTTGCTGCAAAGAAGGCAGGTTAGACAAACTACATTATCATTATCACTCTAAATGATTTTCAGCAAATAGTTACATCTTTTAGCAGAGTTCCCTCTCAGATTATTATGACTGCAATCCAGGCAGCTCTTAAAGAGACAATACACAGAGGCTATACAGGCACTGTCTGGCAATCACATTTAAACTGCTAAAACGCAGGACACCAGCCTGGCAGTGAGCATTTAGGCAAGCTCATTGAGGACT
The DNA here is from genome assembly GCA_016271365.2 of Neoceratodus forsteri. NCBI lineage: Eukaryota > Metazoa > Chordata > Ceratodontiformes > Ceratodontidae > Neoceratodus > Neoceratodus forsteri. Next base: position 833,938,694 of record CM057454.1, on the reverse strand, counting down.
TTTCGGGAACCCCCATTTGTAGGGGGGGTTACACCCTTCCCTGCCTGGAGAAAACTTGGTGTCCGCGTCAAGTCTCTACCATCACAATATTGCAAATGCAAACTATACGAGACATTTATACCATTAGCATGTTATGCAAGTGACATCTGATTCATCAGTCAATGTAAACTTATACCTTTTACTATACATATTCTCTACACTTCACAATACTATATCCATTCTGACAATACATCATGCATATTTCACACAGGTAATTTACACATTGCTATGCGGAATCATGTAATAACTTCTTGTACATTGAACAATGTAAGAGGGGGCCCTTCCCTATCAGCTAACTTGGGGCTAGATGGGGCAGGGCCATCATACCTAGAAGGCAGAACAATCAACCTGGAATTGGCACTTAGGCTAAGTTTAGGCAGTGAGCTCTGGGAAACATAAACCCCTTTGTGGACCACATTGAGAGGCAAATCCACTGGCCTCCCAAGAGAATCATAATTGAAGCATACTACTGGCTTGACAGCTCGGCCAGTCTTTCTGAGGGGGACAACTATAGTCTCTGTACTCTCAGCATTGGTCTGGGGACTCTCATCACTTGTGAGGGGTGCCTCTGCCTGGATGGGAACATCCAAACTTGGGGTACTGTTGGCTCTTTGCTCTGCAGGCTCTGTTTCTACAACACTTGACTCATTTTGTGAAGGCTGAGGCACAATCAAGCTTTGAGGCACGGAAGGGGGGTGGTCAGCACTCTCATAGTGTTCTTCAAGTTCTGGTGTGTCACCAGAAAGACTCAAACCCTCAACTCCTTCTTCAGGCAAATCATACAGTTCCACAATACACAGAGACTCAACATCTTCAGATGTGATACTTTGCACTTCACTTTCTGGGAGCATTGGCTCCAAGGACAAAGCTGGGGAGTAAGGCAGTCCAGAAGGCCCAGCTTCATCCCCACAATTAGTCATAGGGTGACCTCGAAACAGCTGACTCAACTCATAGGAGGGGTAATAGGCATTGCCACATTCACTTTGTCCGAAGTGGACTGACAGTCACTATCATTCTGAACCTGCTGTGGGGGAACCTTGGACTTGTAACCAGTGGGGTAGGTCAACTCTGTCTCTTTCTTGCAGCAGCATGAGTCACCGGTCCAGGGGAATCAATCTCTGAGGGTTCAGCCTCAATTATGACTTGGCCGATAGGTAGCAAGTGGTTATGGTGCATGGTCTTGACTGCTTTGGAGTTATTCTCTGGGGGCACCTTGTACATGGGTAAATCATCCAACTTTCCAACTACTACATGGGGGAGATGGTGCCACTGATCAGCAATTTTGTGATTGCCATGCAGTCCCAAATTGCGTAGCAACACATGGTCTCCAGATCGAAGCTCTTGAGCTTTTACTTTTTTATCAAGCCTCTCTTTGTTGGCTAAATTTCTCTTGGCAGCCATTGTCTGGGCCAGCTTTCAGTTTTTGTACATATTGCAGGTAGTTTTTGGCTCGGTCCCCATCTGGATAGACCCCAAAGCAGACATCAACTAGTAGCTGGGCCTCTCTTCCGAACATGAGGCGGTAGGGGGAGAACCCGGTAACATCATTTTTTGTGCAATTGTATGTGTGTACCAAGGTGCTAATCTGCTGGCTCCATTTATGCTTGTCTTTTGGGTGGAGGGTGCCCAGCATGTCTAGCAGGGTGTGGTTAAATCGTTCTGGTTGGGGATCTCCCTGCGGGTGATAGGGGATGGTTCTTGACTTCCGCACCCCCCATAAAAAGAGCATTTCTTTGATTAGTCGACTCTCAAAGTCTCTGCCCTGGTCAGAGTGGATCTGCTGGGAGGCACCATAGTGGATTTTCCACTAGCACCTTGGCCACGGTAGATGCCTTTTGATCTTTGGTGGGAAAAGCTTGTGCATACCGTGTGAAATGATCCATAACCACTAACACATTGCCAATGTTCTGCTGATCAGGTTCTAAACACAAGAAGTCTATGCAGACTAGTTCCATGGGAGTGCTGGTAGTAATATTAACAAGGGGGCAGCCCTCTGAGGCAGGGCTTTTCTTTGCAGGCAGTGACTACAAATCTTTACATGGTGCTCGACATCAGCCCCTATTTTGGGCCAGTAGAAGCGAGATCGTACCAGGTCTCGGGTTCTGTCAATACCGAGGTGCCCCATGTGATTGTGGAGGGACCTCAGTACCAAAGCTTTAAAGGCCATGGGCAGGACCAATTATTGCTTGTCGACTTTGCCATTATGAGCTACTGTCTCTCTATACAACAACTGATTGAGCAACTTCAATCTGGGGCCTTCTTTAAACAATAAAGCAGTTTGCAAGTCAGTGGAATGTAATTTAGACGCATCTTTCCCCGCATGCAGGGCATCAAGTGCTGGCTGAATCATAGGATCTTGGGATTGAGCTCACTGAATGCTGTCATTGTCAAATTGAGCTAGTGCACTAATATCTAGAGCAGAGAAGTGGCAATAAGCAGCTGGTTTGCAGGTGTCAGAAGGGCCCAAGCAATCTACTAAACAGTCCACTGTATCCGCAGACATCTGTGCATCTCTATCAAACTTTTGGCACAATGCTCGGATGTCAGGTTCAGACAGCCTGACCCAATCACTCTTGGAAGTGGGCCTTTGTGATAGGGCATCAGCATCAATATGGTTCAGGCCCGGTCTGTATTTGACAGTATAATCATAGGTTGATTATGCAGAAAGCCACCGGTGCCCTGTGTCGTCTAACTTAACTGAAGTCTGTACATAGGTCAATAGCTTATTGTCAGTCTTCACCAATATCTTTGCCCCATAGAGGTATTCATGAAACTGGTCAACGATGGCCCATTTTAGTGCAAGGAACTCCAACTTGTGTACAGGGTAGTTTTGCTCTGACGGGGTCAAGCTCCTACTGGCGAAAGCCACTGGTCTCAAACCATCCTCATGGTCTTGATACAGCACAGCACCTAGACCCTGCCGACTAGCATCAGTATGCAGCACATAAGGTTTGGTGGGGTCAGCATAGGTGAGGATAAGGGCGTGGGTGAGCTGGTATATGATTTAGTGGTAGGCTGCTTCACAGTCAGGCATCCAGCAGGGCCGAAGAGTTCACCTGTTCGGAAGTATACTTTTTCTGGTTCGTTGGTGGCCCTTTTCTTGTATTTACGATTGGTAGTAGGGTAACCCTGGGTAAGATTTAGTAATGGGCGAATCATCTTGGAATAGTCCTTTATGAACCTGCGGTAGTAGCCAAAGAACTCCAGGAAACGTTGTAGTCCTTTCAAATTATGGAGCTGGGGCCAAGTAGTTAGGGCTTCAACCTTAATGGGATCAGTCTCTATCCCTTCTGTAGATACTATGTGCCCCACATACTTCACCGAGGTTTGGAAAAACTGGCACTTGTCAATGGACAGCTTGAGGCCGTAGTCTTCCAGTCGGTCTAGAACTTTCAACAGTCAATTCTCATGCTCCTCTAGGGTGCTCCCAAACACAATGATATCGCCCAAGTACACCAGGCATTCCAGCAAATTCATATCTCCCACTGCACGTTCCATCAGTCGCTGAAAGGTGGCCGGAGCGCCCGATATCCCCTGTGGCATTCTCAGAAATTCGTAGAACCCCAAAGGACAGATGAAGGCTGTTTTCTCACGGTCCTCCAGGGCCATTGGAATCTAGTAATATCCGCTGCGAAGATCCAACACTGAGAACCATTTGCTCCCATTCAAGCAGTCCAGGGCATCCTGTATACAAGGCATAGTGTACTGGTCTGGGATGGTCCGCCGGTTCAGGGTTCGATAATCAACACACATCCTCACAGACCCATTCTTCTTACACACAACCACAATGGGAGAGGCGTATGGGCTCCTGGATTCTTGTATCACACCAGCAGCGAGCATTTCCTGCAGGTATCTTCTCACATCATCTATGTCTGCTGGGGCTAGGCATCAGGACCTCTCTCGAAATGGCCGTTCATCATGCAAGCGTATGTGATGCTCCGCACCCTGGACACATCTCACGTCCCATTCCTTCAACGAAAATACTTGGTCTCTCTGGGCAAGTCGCTTGCTAATTCTAGCCTTCTTTTCAGCTGGCAACGGGGAGTCACCAAAGTCAAACAAGTCCGGGATCACTCTCTCCTTCTCACCAGGGTGCTTGTTGCTGGGAAATACTGCAATGTTTGTGCAGTGTACCGTAGCTAGGGTGCACCCTCTGTTCACCCAGATCTCCCGATCTGACACATTGTGAATCTGGACCATCACTCATCGTGCATAGGCATGGGCACAAGCAGACAAGATGCTGGGCTTGACCAATAATCCTTCTGGCAATTTTCCATTGCCTGGCTCATCCAACATCAGTATTTTGTTCTTGACATCTTTCCGGAGGCGGACCTCCCCTTGAATGGTACACTGGGCATTAGGGGACAGCACCATTGACTTGGGATCCTTCTTCCACATGATCCCCACTGGTTCATCTGGGTCCACCTCATTGGGTCTCTGTTGCCAGTCATAAGCCCTTTTTACTAAGGCTGGAATTCTTAGGACCCGTCCAGTCAGCTGCCCTTGTTTCCCATGGCAGAGTTGTGCTAGTCTCCAAAACATGTGGGCGTTTGTTCCAATTAACAGGGGAACCCCATCATACAGTCCAGTGGGGGGACACACTAGGACCAGTGTCTCTGCTTGCTCCTCTACGCCAGTGACAGTTGCAGGAAAAGACAACCAGAGGTGGGCATATCCTAGATTTGGATAAGACTTGTCGTTCAGGCCTCACACATGTAGGCCTTCCAGGGATTGCAAAGGCACATCAGATAAGTGTTTGTCATACCAGTCCTGGAATACAGTGGTCACTTGCAACCCACTGTCAAGCACAGTCCGAGTATTAATACCGTTCACAGTTACCGTAGTCTCCATTGAAGGGCCCACTATCTTGGACCAGTCTGCAGGGACAACATCAGGGGTCTGGACAGATGATTTAGCCACAGAGGGGTTTGAGTTAGGATGGTCGAAGCCTTTACTGCAGTCATTTCGTGCACCCCTTGACCACTGACTCATTTTTCCAAAGCTCTCCTTGGAGCTGGTTCAACACTTTCTCTAAGTCCTTTTGAGACTGGAATTCCCTCTTCATATGGCCATCCTTGCTGCAATTGTGACAAATGACACACTCTCGGGGCATTCTTGGAGAAAACATAGCAGGGGATGCTGGAGCATTGACGGGAGATTGTGATCTGACTTCTGTGGGTAGTGTACCATGTCTCAAAAGTTCCTTTAGGGTGGTGGTTAATTCCTTGAGCTCAGCCAAGAAGCCACCCTCAGTAGAGGATGCCTGAGGGTGCACCCCCAGCCCCATAACAGTCACGTTCATACAGGGTCCAGGGTCTCTGTCAGCAGGGGATACCTCAGCGAACGCACCCGGTTGTACTTTTCTGACTTCCTTCAGCAACTCCTCCCCCCACCGTTTAGCCCACGGTGGACCAAGGCACCTAGCTTCACCTGAGCTCTTTTCTTCCAAGACTGCTTGAAAGGCAGAGTAGAGAACCTTACCAGAGCAAGGGAAAAGGATTAAGACTTCTTTTGGCTAAGCAGATTTACTGTGTGGTGTTGTTTTTATTTTTGACTCACAGGGATTGCTACTGTTTGTTGCTAACATTTCATTGCTTTATTTTTCTCTGTAGCAAAGTGTTTCTACAGTGTATATCTTCTCTGAAATTATTACAGGTGGTGCTTTACAGGTTTTACAGTTTTATCTAACATTAGGATAAGCTTCAGGGTTACTGTATTTGTTGTTGACTGATTGTTTCTGCTCTTACATCCTTGTTCTTTTCGTCTGTGGTTCTTCTTTCGGCAGGGAAGGGCCCAGCCACCCACCCCATCCCCAACCAATCTCATACTACACTCCTTTATAGGGTACCACAGTTGGGACATTTCCTGTGCAGAGCAGGAAGGGCGAATCAGTGGGGCATCCACAAGGTGAGCTCATTTATAGGGCTACTAGTAATTTAACTTGTTATAACAAGTTAAACAAAAACAAAACACAATCAAACCATTACTTGCATTTTTTCCTTCTAATTACTCTGACTAGGTTATAAACCCAGCAACTTATCTGGAATGGATATCATTAACTGCAGGTACTGTGGAACAATTTTCAGAAGGACAGTCTTACAGGATTTAGGACACTGTCCCACATGCTGGGCCATTGGAGATCTTAGAGCTTAGCCCGGGCAGCATGGGCAGAGATTGCACGCCCAAATTTCATATTCAAGAGGAAATACATTATAAGAACCACCCTCCATTTCCCCAGCATCCAACAGAAAAACCTCGATCGCAGAGGGTAGTTGGACCAGGAGGTTGGCAGGTGGTTAGAGGGGCAAATCGGGCCCCATCACCTCTGCTCTCCAAACATATTACCTCCAAAACCATATAAACACTACAAACAGGTATCTGCCTCTATCTCTGAAATCAAACAAAGAGGCAGAAGACACTGCAGAGCAGGACACTGTGGCACAAGAGCTAGCACAACAAAACTCACCCAAATCAGGAACCAAACCAAAAAAAACAAAAAGGAAATCCAAAAAACTTCTGATCATAGGAGACTCCATGATTCGGGGAGTTGATACCCATCTCCAGCCAGGGGTAATAGTCAGATGTCTCCCAGGCACATCAGCATGGAAAGACACTGACCGCATTGCTAAAATTGTTCACAAAGCAGGAGAAAACATTGATGTCCTAGTACACATAGGGACTAATGATCTCGCCAGCCGGTCAGTTGTGGAGACCAAGGAACACCTGACCAGGCTGGGTGACAAACTGTCATCCATTTCGTCTGGCATCTCCTTCTCTGAGATCCTGCCAGTCTGGGAGAGGGGGGCAGATGGACGGAAGGTCAGAGAAGGGGAGATAGGGGAGCTAAACATGTGGCTCAAGGGCTGGTGCCAGGAAAAAGGACACAGATTTGTAGGGAACTGGCAACAGTTCCGGGAGCGAAAGTTCTTTAAATTTGATGGACTGCATCTGACTAAGGAGGGAGTCAGTGCATTGGGGCAGAATATTTAAACTAGCAAATGGGGAGAGGGGTGCAGCACCCCATACATCGAATGGGAAGAACACCCCTCCCCCCTCAGCTAGTGGTCAAACAGGGATTCAGCATGTTTGCAGTTCATTTGCATCACCAGGTAAGAAAAAAGGTTTGTCTCCCCATATGACGCACAGGGGTAATGCCAAACCTCACCCAACAACTAACACACCAAAATCTGGCCAATGGAAAATCATGTACACAAATGCTCACAGCCTGGGAAGTAAGATCCCAGACCTGCAGGCAATAATGTCAGAGGCTAAACTGGACATAGTAGCAATTAGTGAGACGTAGTTTACCAGTAACCACAATTGGGAGACTTCAGTACCTGGCTATGTATTGTTCAGAAGAGACTGAGGTGCAAAAGGGGGGGAGGAGTGGCCTGTATGTCAATGAAAATATCAAAGCTACAGAAATTCAGAATACACATAAGGAGCCAGAAGAACTGTGGGTCACCCTGGAAACAGGAAATGGGACAGCCATAAGAACTGGGGTTGTCTACAGGCCCCAGACCAGGGAGGACATAGATACATTACTGTTAGAAGATATACAAAACATGTCACCCAAAGGGAGGTTCTGATAATGGAGACTTCAACATGCCGGATACAGATTGGTCAATACCAGCAGGAACATCTGCCAGAACTAGACACATAGTGGATTCCCTGCAGGGGAGGGCCTCAAACAACTGGTACAACAACCCACAAGAGACAGGGCTATCCAAGATCTAGTACTGACTAACAGGAAGGGATCACAGATCTCCAGGTAGAAGGTCACCTGGGGCCAGTGACCATCACATGGTATGGTTCGATTTGGCTACACATCTAAATCATCCATTCCAAGGCAAAAATATGGGACTTCAGAGGAGCTGACTTTGATAAGATGGCCAACAGAGTTAAGCTAGCTCTGGCAAAAAGAAACACAGGTGAGGGGGTACAGGCAAAGTGGGCAAGCATTAAGGATGCAATACTTGAAACAACATCCCATTGTGTTAGACAGAAAAGGAAGTGCAAAAGAAGAAGGAAACCACTTTGGTTCTCAAATACAGTAGCAGAAAAGGTCAGAGCCAAAAGGCTGGCCTTCAGGAAATATAAGAGAACACAGCGGGATGAAGATAGAGAGGCATACCAAACTGCCCTAAGGGAAGCAGGGAAGGCAGTAAGGCAGGCAAAGTCCCAAACTGAGGAAACACTAGCACGAACAGTAAAAGAAGGTGACAGGACTTTCTATAGATACATTAGTGAAAGGAGAAAGTCCAGAGGGGGTATTGCTAAGCTTAATGGAGAAAAGGGAGCATGTGAGGAGGAGGACCATGTAAAAGCATCTATCCTAAATAGATACTTTTGCTCAGTATTTACTGAAGAGAAGGTAGGGCAGGGCCCACAGCTCAGCACCATGGACACAGGGGAGGGAGGTGAACACTACTCCCTTCACAAAAGAAAGGGTCCTACAAGAGCTTGCTAAGCTCAGGGTGGATAAGGCAATGGGACCTGATGGCATACATCCCAGGGTACTTAAGGAGCTAAAGGTGGAACTAGCAGAGCCATAAGCAGAACTGTTTAGTGAGTCTCTGAGCACAGGAGAGGTCCCAGAAGACTGGAGAAGGGCTCATGTGATCCCGCTCCACAAGAATGGTAGCAGGGAGGAGGCGGGAACTACAGACTAGTCAGTCTTACCTCAGTAGTGGGCAAGATTATGGAGGCACTCCTTAAGGAAAGGATAGTGCAACACCTGGAATCCATAGGGGCACAGGATCCAAGACAGAATGGGTTTACAAAAGGAAGGTCCTGTCAAACTAATCTCATAGATTTCTTTGACTGGGTAACCAGAGTGGTGGACCAAGGGGGAGCAGTTGATGTCGCCTACCTTGACTTCAGCAAAGCTTTTGACACTGTTCCACATAGAAGATTGATAAATAAGCTGGGTAGGCTTGGGGTGGGTCAGAAGTTGGTCAACTGGGTGGCAAACTGGTTGACGGGCAGAAAACAGAGAGTGGTGGTAAATGGTATACAGTCAGAAGAGATGCAAGTCACAAGTGGGTACCTCAGGATCAGTCCTGGGGCCAGTCCTCTTCAACATCTTCATTAGTGACCTTACAGATGGACTAGAGGGTAAGGCTTGTCTGTTTGCAGATGACACCAAGATCTGCAACAGAGTAGATGATCCAGATGGGGTGGGCAGAATGAGAAGAGATCTGGATAAACTAGCAAAATGCTCAGAAGAGTGGCAACTGGGATTTAATGCAAAGAAGTGCAAGATCATGCACATAGGGAAGAGAAACCCTGAAGCCACCTATAGGCTGGAAGGGGAGTTGCTAGCAGTCACAAAGGAAGAAAGAGACTTGGGCATCATCATCACCGATGACCTGAAATCATCCAAGCAGACCCTAAAAGTAGGTAAGGCTAGGGGGTGTTAGGGTGTATTAGTAGGGGTATCACAAGTCGTAAGAGGGAGGTAATAATCCCTCTTTACAAGACACTGGTTAGGCCCCATCTGGAGTACTGCGTGCAGTATTGGAGGCCACACCTTCACAAGGACATTAACCAAATTGAAGCAGTCCAGAGAAGGGCAACCAAAATGGTGCAGGGACTGCATCAGAAGACATATGAGGACAGATTAACAGAGCTCAATATGTATACCCTTGAGCAAAGGAGGGAGAGAGGTGATATGGTCGAGGCATTCAAACACCTTAAGGGCATTAACAAGGTGAAAGAGTCTAACATGTTTAAATATAAGAAAAATAGCAGGACAAGAGGACACAGCATGAGATTAGAGGGGGGCCGATTAAGGGGAAATGTGAGGAAATTATTTTTCACAGAAAGGGTGGTGGATGCATGGAATGGCCTACCTCAAGAAGTGGTGGCTATGAATACAGTGCAGGGCTTCAAACAGGCATGGGATAGGCATAAGGGAGCAATACAAATGAGTATGAATAGATAGGCCACTGACAGAGCAAAGGCCGATGGCACATTTATAAGGTAGAAAAAGAAATGGGCAGACTGGATGGGCCTTGCGGTCCTTATCTGCCGTCAACTTCTATGTTTCTATGTTTCTATAGTGGTCTCCATTTTGGAAGGACCTTCTGGTGCCATAATCACTTGGGCTGCACTCACCCCATAATTACGGTCTCCCTCTTCACCTTCTATCTCCCAGAGTTCTTTTATCAAGTCACAGTAGTCAGGTGGGTTAACGCTCCTATCCTGGGGCCTTAACTGGATGAGCTGCAGTTTAGAATGCTAGGCATGTTGCAGTATGTGCCCCAATCTCATACGGTTCAAATCACTAGCGGCTACCCCACCTTTCCGGTAAACTTTCTGCAGAGCTCTTTCTAGGTGAGTAACATATGCAGACAAACTTTCCCCCTTCCATTGCTTGGTACCTTGGAATTTCCACATCAAAGTCTTCCCTGACTCAATGCTCCCAAAATTGCCTTCAAGTACAGATAGGTACTTCTGAGCAGATGCATCAGGGTTCATGGACCTCAAAAATGTAATGGCTTTAAGGGCAGGGCCCCCTCAAACTTTCTATGATTCTTTGCCGCTTCTAAGCCTCCGCACACTGCCACTCGGGTACCAAGGGGGCAACAAAGTCGATCCAGGTCTCCCAATCATCCTCACCCTGGGGGTTGGGGAGGGTGCCCAAGAAGATTCTCAGCCTTCGGTAGGAGTCATGACTAATGGCAGGTACAGATACAGGGGCCAGCATTGGCATGGGCACAGAAGGTGGGGCAGTAACAGGTGCTGGAGTGGGAGGGGGTGTTGGGGAAAGAACACCCACAGGTGGCAGGAACAGTTTCTTAAAGTCCTTTACGGTTTTCCCTTCCTCCAGCAACAACTTTGCAAATTTCTCCGTAAAAGTCTCAGATAATGGTGGGAGCTCATCTTCCCTGGGGTCTTTACTGTCTTTTGTTATCATGCTCCAGGCAGCTGGAACCCCTTCTGGGGCAATAGTTTGTGGCACTTTAGAGCTGTCCGCGAGGTCACTTCACTCTGTTAAGGCTATGAAAGTTTGGGCGATCAATTCAGCCTGTCGACCCACCACCACAGGGTTTTTTAAACATTCATCTTTGGAGAGTACTGCCTCTACAGTGTCCTTACTGGTACCCAGGGGACTATCCAGTATAAGCAGAGCATTTTGGGGGTCGTTCTCCTGCCCTGTACACCACCCCACCAATTGGTGTACAGTCATTTCTACTGGGGTAGCCATTAATCTTTAACTATAATTCATAATTTTTGGCCACAAGAAAGCACAAAATCCCAGCGGTGAGCCTCCAAGATCTAACCCCTAGGTGGCGCTATCCCAAGGGCTACTACCCTGCCTGCTTGGCTAGGAGCAGGTTAAGGGGCCTGAGTTCTGAAACAGGTGCCTCCACCCGGAGGTCAGGGTCGGTAGTGGTCAAGCTAACCTGGGCACAGCCCTCCGGGACACTGTAACCCCCTCTTTCCTTATTAGTGGCTGGAACAATACACAATAATCACTTTCACAATACTCCTGATACACCACACAAGTACCCACACTGCATTTACCACCAGGGCTTTCCTCTGGCTCGACCCTGAGGACCCCCTGTAAAACAAGGTTATACACAGCAAATAACAGCAGTACAGTACTCTTGCACAAACTAGAACCACAGTCAGGGTAAATGCAAAAAGAGTTAGATCTGATTTATTTAAGGGACTTGAACTAGAGAGGAGTGTAATCAGGTTAATTTGCTTAAAGGCTGTATCAACCAAACAGTTATGCATGCACCTCAAGGTCCATAAACAGTCACACACTTTGGGTACCAAAGTGGAGAAGAGGTGGGCTAGCCAGGATCGTTGCCCGGGGTAGGCCGGCATTGCAGCTGGTTGGGGCCCTGTGATGGAAGAAAACAACGTGCACCACACACACTAATTGTAATCCGGAGCCGGAGGGCTCAGTTCGTGAAAGAAAAGAAACAACAATACAATCAGATGTCACACTTAGATTAAACTGTTGTTGCAGGGAGCTACCCTAATGGTTACTCACGATACCCAAGACTGGACACAGGCTGGATGAAGATTGAGACTGCAGGTGGTTGATCTGGAGTGCCAGGAGAAGCAGGGCCCACACGATTCGCCGAGGTGTTATTCCTGTTCAAGCATGGAGCAGGGGGTTGATCTCCAGGCAGGTCTCTCAAATGTTTTCTCTGTGCAGTGGGGTAGTCTGGCAGGGCCAGTGTGGCAAGGCCCAGGCCATATGGAGGTGAACATCGATTCAGTCCGGTCGAGCTGGATACAGCTTCCAGCAAGCAGAACACACTTCACACAGTGGGGTACCAAATCAAGACCCACTATAAACACACAGCACATTTACATGTAAGGGATTCTACTATAACAGTCACACCGCTCTCCGGTCACAATCGCAAAGTCTGTGCACACACCAGGAGTTTAGGGGTAGCTGGAAATCCTGACAGGCCGATGCAGTCAGCAAATCTTCGGTCTTCTTCAGGTTGATCCTAGTCACAACTCAGTGGTTTACTTCGTTCTCACAAACTCGGATTCAGTCCGAACTAATTCTCTTCTTCCTCTCAGGGGCAGCAGGCAGGCATGCAGGCCAATACTGAGGCTTTTCCACAAGCCTGTCTTGAGCCGTTACTTCTTCAGCTCCCAACTTAGATCTGACTCAACTGCCAGCAAGACTGGGACTTTCCCCAGAATCCAAAAGGTTCGGTTGTCTGATCAGTCTGTCAGTCACAACAAAGGCTCCCCCTTCAGGTGCAAAAAGGTGCCAAAAGCCCAAAACTACAATTCCTACAGATTTTGACTCCAGACAGCTCCTGTAGTCCGGCTCCATTTTAGGTCCCATCAGTACTGATTGCTCCAATTCGGCAGTTCAGGACCGAGATAGTGAAGATAAACAAAACAGTCCTTGCTGCAAAGAAGGCAGGTTAGACAAACTACATTATCACTATTACTCTAAATGATTTTCAGCATATAGTTACATCTTTCAACAGAGCTCCCTCTCAGATTATTATGACTGCAATCCAGGCAGCTGTTAAAGAGACAGTACACAGAGGCTATACAGGCACTCTCTGGCAATCACATTTAAACTGCTAAAATGCAGGACACCAGCCTGGCAGTGAGCATTTAGGCAAGCTCAAGGAAGACTTTTCGGGAACCCTCATTTGTAGGGGGGTTACACCCGCAAGTGTATTTTATACCACATAATTGCTTAGTTTATAAAACGGAGTTGCTTAAAACATAGAGTTACAGTACAATGAGTCAGCATAATTTAAAAGTAAAAAATTTGCAACTTTTTTCTAAAAGGCATTGCCAAGCCATTTTAAATTGGATTAAAACCAAACTTGGCAGATTTGCAGATTAACGGGTGGGCTATCAGGTAAAAATAGTCTCATTTGATGAACAGTTTAGGAAGGAAAGAAGGGTCGCTGACCTGTTAAGGTGGAGTAGCATGGGATAAGAAGCTGTAGCCCTGAAACCATGCTGGCAGGCAGGAAGGTTGAAGGAGGAGCCAGGAATGGATGTATGCTGTCGGTCAGGAGTGGTTACTGAAGTCATTGGGACAGCCCCTGAAAGGAGTCTCAGACCTCAAATTACTATTTAATTTGTCTGAGCTCCAGATAAATGGGAAGGTGTTTATTTAAAAAGGAAATAGCTTAATTTAGAAATAAATCTTATCCTTGTTTAGTGTGAGAGTGAATCAGCAAGCTATGTTTTCCACAGGGTGGAAAACTTTAAGTTTCAGCAACTTAATCCCTTAACCAAATTATTTAATAAAAAATGCTGGGGAAAGCCAGAAGTGTGAGCTTTCTGGTGGAGAAATTGTGAAGGTGATTCAATTTTATTCTGAGGTAATTTTATTGTGCTTAATGTGAGGCAGAATTAAAATTAATCCAAGTTAACAGAGCAGAGCAGGCTCGGAATTTTCAGAAAGGTAGTTGAAAATTCAAACTTTGGATGCCATGGTGGGTTATCCTACTGCAGAATTCCAAAGCAGAATCGAAGCTGATTGGTGCTGAGGATTAGAACAGGGTCCTGGCCACTCAGTGTCCAGGATTTGGGAGGAATGGAATGTTTAGGGGGTATAAAGGGAGCTGCACAGCTCATTTCCAGGGAAATCAAGTAGGGAGGCAGATCTGAAGGGACCAGACCTGTCTAGAGGGAGTCCAGCCTACTGAGGCCTACTTGTTGTTAATGCTACAGAATATAGAAGATCACCTGCATCCCAGTGTTAGGGATAGTAGGGCAGCAAAGTGAGAGTAGGGACAGAATAGATTAGTCTGCTTCTTTGAGTACCTGTTGTTTCCTCAAGTGTCTTCAGCTGCATCCAGCAAGATCACATCTGCTTCAAGCAACCAGGTCATCTTCGAGGATTAACAGCATCAAATCCACTGCCTTTTCCAGAGGTCCAAGTTAACAACATTTCCCTGCCATTTAAGGAAAGTGGTACAACAATCTTTATTTCATTGTGGTACTAGTTCAAGAGGGACACTCATCTACTGTATTGAATTCTGTAATCCTTATTGCTTAAAGGACTACTGTCCACAATTGAAGCCCTGAATTTAGAGACTGAGGAGGGAAAGTATATTGTGAGTGCTGTAAAGTAATTGTTATGTGACTCAAGGTGAATGCTAATGTGAAATGCTTAGAGTATAAGTGAATAGAGTGCACAAGCAATTTAGAATTATGTGTTAGATGCCAGGTAAGGGTATCTGGTGATAAGGGGTGAGTGGGCTGACTGAGGAGGCCCAGTAGCCACTGCACGCCCTTAAGGCAACTACGCTGATTGTGCAGTGACTGAGGTCCAAGGGGTGGCCTAGTGCTGGGTTAGGATTTAAGTAACTGAAGAGGGATGGTGGGTGGTAGAATAGTCTATGGTCTCCAGGGACAGCAGGTACAGACCTGTGGAAATATAAAACAATGGGTATTAATGCTCAAGGCATTTATTCAATTCAAAAGTTATTTGCAAAAGTATGTGCTGTTATTGCTAATTGCTACCGTTTCTTATGCAAGCTGCGTCTGTCAGTTGGCAGAACAGTTTAGTAAAATTTACCTGAATTTTCACTTGGAAACTGTGTCTTGCTTCAGTGTTGTCTGAGTCTCACATTCCTATGGTCTCCTGGGTTAGTCCAGTACAGCATCTCTTTCTCCCATACAGTTTCTGCAGATATCTGATTAGGGAGGTAATTCAAAGTGTTCCTATGTTTACCCAGATCAATGGTTGTGGGTAGGAAGAGAGGCAAAGAACCTACTGGTGGTGCAGCTCTGTTATTCCTTTGTGTATGTACTGCATTCACCTGGTGTGTTGTCACACGTGTGTGTGTGTGTGTGTGTGTGTGAGTGTGTTAGAGTTATAATCCCAGTCTGAACACAGTCTGGGTGCATTCCAGTTCTGGATTGATCCCAGTTTTCACCAAGTCCCTGCATGACTCATAGATGGGGACAAATAGAACTAGAAAAATTATGTGGTTCTCCTTTACTGGAATACCTTTACTGGAAGACTACTAGTATCTTCTGAAGCCATAGTCGGTCTTTCACAACATGTGAAATATAACCTTTCCCCATTATCTCCCATACTCCTCCCCTTAATATTTCCATACAGTGATTCTGTTAAAAAAAATTAAAAAAGTTGCCAGTCTCTGGTGGGACTGGGTAAAAACAGAATATGTTCAGAAACAGAATGGACCAGATTCAGAAATGTAAAACCCAGAATCCCCCTGAAGCCCTGGAATGTCATCCCAAACTGAGTTCCTGTGCCGGAATGTTCCCCCCAAGTGAGTGGTACACCATTTCACTGACTTTGCAATGATGGTACAATGCTGTGAAGTCACAGATGCCCTACAGCAGAAGTGACTGAGCATTATACTGCAGATCTTTATTGTGCTGGGAACAGGAAAGAGCAGCGGCAGTGCTTCAGGGTGGCTGACCAAGAAGTGGCATGATTTTAGTTCATAAAGACAGAGAAGTTATTGAGGAAGCAACACTGAATAGAAGTGGGAGGGGTAATAATAAATAAGTTAAAATCTTGTGGCAATGGAGGCTGCTCAAACTGTACATATAGACATATATAAGACATATAGTAACAGTACTTATACACATATAGTACAAACACACACCAAGCTAAAAATAATTCCAGTTTTGAATCCAGTTATTCATAAATGACCTGGGTAGAGGCCCCCAGCAGTGGAGGAAGCAGCTTCTGGTGGGGGACTTGATCATTAGGTAGGTAGATTTTGGAACAGAAAAGGAGGGAAAGAGGGAGGTGCAGTGCCTACCTGGTCCCACAGTTCAGAGGGATGGAAAGCGGATCCTAAGGATCACTAGGGCAGCAGGGCACGAAGGGGGTGCTGGATATCATTGTCCACCTAGGGACTAATGACTTGGCGAGGGACTGGGCTGGGATTGTGCAGGGGATGTCTGGCAGAGTGAGAACAAAGTGCGGAATGCCATGTGTGCAAATGCAAGAAGTCTAGGAAACAAAATTCTGGACCTAGAGGCCATTATGGTGGAGGCAGACCTGGATATTGTGGCCATTACTGACTAGTGGTGCACAGGAAATCACAACTTTGACATGGCCGTACCAGGCTATACTCAGTTCAGGAAAGATAGTGTGGGAAGGAAGTGGGGGTGATGCTGTACGTAAGAGAGGGTATCAAGGTAACCTAGACACAGGGAATCCAAGGGGGAGTGGAGAGGTTGGGGGTGTAAGGAAGTTAGTCAGCATATGTGACTAGCGTATGCTTTACCAATGTGCATGCACTAGCTTGTATATATAAACCCATATCTGGCGGGCAGTGGTGCACCTTTTCTGAAGTTGTTCTTAATATGTTATCAGTACAGTAAACTTGCCAGCTTTCTCCATGTTGGTGTCTGTGTGATTATTACATGGTGTCAGAATGGATCACCTGCAGCCTCCCACCGCACTCAATTTCCATGGAAATGTTGCTGAAAATTGGAGAAGATTTAAGCAGTAATTGGAAATTTTCTTGGTTGTCAGTGGACTTGCTGAAAAATCCCAGAAAATCCAGGTGATAACCCTCTTGCACGTGGCAGGCCCTTATGCAGTTGAGGTATTCAATACTTTTGTTTGGGCAAAGGAGGAACAGAAGGAGAAACTGAATAAAATCATGGGACAGTTTGAGATATATTGTAACCCAAGAAAGAATGTGACTTATGAGAGACATTTGTTCAATACCAGGAGCCAGAATCTGGGTGAGTCCATTGATTCATATGTAACTGAACTGAGACTAATGGCTAAATCTTGTGAATTTGGAGATTTAACTAAATCGGTGATCACAGATAGAATAGTATGCAGCATACAGAGTGAGCATGTGAGATGCAGACTGTTGAGAAAAGCAGATCTAACACTAGATGATGCCATAGATATATGCAGGGCCGCAGAACTGAGTGAAATGCAGATTAAACGCTAAAGTGGGAATGCTCAGGATGAAAGCTCAGTGTAAGTAGCAGTTATGCAGGAAGAAAGAGTGAAAGCAAGTGCCAATGTGAGCAAAGGGAGCTATGCTCAGCGAGTGAATAAAGTCAAATGTGAAATGTATGATCATGAACATGAGATAAACAAATGCCCAGCATATGGAAAGTGTTGTAGATTATGCCACAGAAAAGAACACTTTGCTGGAGTATGTTGTGTGGGTAAACGCAGGGAGATCTGCGATGTGGGAGAAGATGCCCAGGAAACTCAAAGTACTTTTAGCATTGTACTGTGACTGTGATACCTATAAACCCGAGAGTGACTGGAAAGTAAATCTGAGCATAAATGGGAAAATGGTGACGTTCAGATTAGACACTGGAGCACAATGTAATGTGATGCCTTTTCAGATGCATAAGATATTGTCTAGAGAAGCTATTCAAAGGTTGGCAGCTAGATTGGTTTCCTATTCTAGGCATAAACTGGATGTGAAATGCAAAGTGATGCTGTTAACTTGTTTTAAGCAAAAGTATTACCTGTTGCCATTTCAAATAGTTAATGCAAATGTGACCCCAGTGTTGGGCCTATCTACTTATTTGGAAATGAAACTTACAAAGAAGCAGTTTTCAGTAGATGCTGCAAGTGGAAGTGCAGAGAAAACCACAGAAGGAATACGGGCTGAATTTGCTGATGTATTTGAGGAACTGGGATGCTTAGAGGGTGAATACCACATTAAAATAGATAAGACAGTCAGCCCTGTGATCCACCTGTCTAGCAAAATACTTTTCACATTACAAGACAACGTGAAAACTGAGCTAGAGAACATGGAAAGATTGGGAGTTATTGAGAAAGTGGAGAAACCTACAAGCTGAGTTAATTCAATGGTGGTTGTAGAAAAAACAAGCAAAGTACAAATTTGCATAGATCCCAGAGATCTTAATAGAACAATTAAAAGGGAACATCACCCGATGAAAACAGTTGAAGAGGTTGCAGCCAAGCTAGTGGGGTCAAAAGTATTTACAGTGTTAGATGTGGGGCATGCCTTCTGGCAAATTAAACTGGATGGCCCTTGCTCTGATCTAGTGACTTTTAATACACCTTTTGGGAGATACAAGTTCAAACATCTTCCTTTTGGGATTTGCTCAGCACAGAAGTCTCTCAAAAGAAAATGTCACACATTTTTGAAGGCCTTGAGGGCACAGAGGTCATTATGGATGACATACTAATATGGGGAGCCAATGTACAAGAGAGCAATGAGATGTTAGGGTAGCTAGGGTGTCAAACAGATGAGGCATACTGATGAGTCCTGGAAGGACGAAACACATGTCTATGTTTTCTTTTGGTACCCTTTGCAAACTGTGTGAGAGGCCTTTCGGCACCATGCATTTCTGCTTAAAGTTGAACCAGCATAATATTCTGTGGTGATTTGTATATGCAGCCCATGATGCTTTGTATTGTGGGGGCATGCATGATTTTGTATTTCTTTGAAACTTGGCTTCCCGGCCAAATGCCCTTTGGGGTAACCATTGCCTCAGTACTTGCACATAGAAGTTCTTTGTCTTTTAAATTGTTTTTTGTTTTAATTGTGTTCACCATAACATAACCCAGATAGACCATCTTAGGATAGCTGGTTCATTCCACTGGGGTGTCAAACAGATGAGGCATACTGATGAGTCCTGGTAGGACGAAACACGTGTCTATGTTTTCTTTTGGTACCCTTTGCAAACTGTGTGAGAGACCATTCGGCACCATGCATTTCTACTTAAAGTTGAACCAGCATAATATTCTGTGGTGATTTGCATATGCAGCCCATGATGCTTTGTATTGTGGAGGCATGTGTGATTTTGTATTTTTTTGAAACTTGGCTTCCTGGACAAATGCCATTTGGGGTAACCATTGCCTCAGTGCTTGCACATAGAGGTTCTTTGTCTTTTAAATTGTTTTTTGTTTTAATTGGATTCATCACAACATAATCTGGATAAACCATCTTAGGGTAGCTAGTTCATTCCACTGGGGTGTCAAACAGATGAGGCATACTGATGAGTCCTGGTAGGACGAAACACGTGTCTATGTCTTCTGTTGGCACCCTTTGCAAACTGTGTGACAGGCCTTTCGGCACCATGCATTTCTGCTTAAAGTTGAACCAGCATAATATTCTGTGGTGATTTGCATATGCAGCCCATAATGCTTTGTATTGTGGGGGCATGTGTGATTTTGTATTTCTTTGAAACTTGGCTTCCCAGCCAAATGCCCTTTGGGGCAACCATTGCCTCAGTGCTTGCACATAGAGGTTCTAAGTCTTTTAAATTGTTTTTTGTTTTAATCGTGTTCACCACAACATAACCCAGATAGACCATCTTAGGGTAGCTGGCTCATTCTGCTGGGGTGTCAAACTGATGAGGCATACTGATGAGTCCAGGTAGGACGAACCACGTGTCTATGTCTTCTGTTGGCACCCTTTGTAAACTGTGTGAGAGGCCTTTCGGCACCATGCATGTCTGCTTAAAGTTGAACCAGCATAATATTCTGTGGTGATTTGCATATGCAGCCCATGATGCTTTGTATAGTGGGGGCATATATGATTTTGTATTTCTAATGAGAGGTTACGGCATGCTCTTCAAAGTGCCAGAGATAAGCATTTGTCTTTAAACCTAAAAAAAAAATAAAAAATCAAAATTTCTGCGGTCCAATATATCGGACACAAGTTAAGTAAAGGCGGGCTGTTGTCACACCCCAAGAAGATAAAAACAAGTACCCAGATGCTTGTTGCCCAAAATAAGACTGACTTACAGAGATTTATGGGCATGATAAACTACCTGGCAAAGTTCATTCCAAACCTATCAACTGTAAATAAGCCGTTGAGAGAGTTACTAGAGAAAGAAACAACATGGCACTGGGAGGAACGCCACCAACAGGCCATTTAGGAGCTGAAAACAATTGCCACTAACCCCCCGCTGCTGGCCTACTATGATCTAAGGAAACCTGTTAAATTATCTGTTGATGCATGTTCAGAAGGACTGGGTGCATGCCTGCCTCAAGAAGGCAGGCCTATTGCTTATGCTTCCTGATCACTTAGTAAAGCTGAGAGAAATTATCCACAAATTGAGAAGTAAATGCTAGCTATTGTGTATGGCTCTTCAAAGTTTCACCAATATATTTATGGCAGACCAAGGGTCCATGTTGAATCAGACCATAAACTCCTAGAAAGCCTTTCCAAAAAACCTCTGGCCTCAGCCCCACCAAGAATTCAACGTATGACGCTAAAACTGCAAAAATATGATTTGCAAGTACAGTACAAAGCGGTTGAAGAACTTCATATAGCAGATGCCCTAAGTAGGTCTGTGGGAGAAAATTCTGTGCCAGAAACTGAACTTGACAGATATAAGGTTCACACAGTGGACTATATGCCTATTAGTGTTGAAAAATTGAAGTTGTTTCGGTGAGAGACTGACAAAGATTCAGCATTGGTCAAATTGAGAGACGCTGTTTTGAATGGGTGGCCCCAGGACAAGACATCAGTGCACCCGAGATAAAGCAGTACTGGCAGTTCAGAGATGAAATTGCGACAGAAAATGAACTTTTGCTGCAGGGGGAGAGACTGATGGCCCCACATCACTGAGGTCAGACATATTAACCATTACACTGCATCCACCTGGGCATTGAAAAATGCAAGTGCAGGCCCAGAGATCTCTTATTCTGGCCAGGGATGAGCAATCAGATTAGTGACATGGTGGCTAAATGTGGCATTTGCCACCAGTTCAGAAAAGCAGAATCTTGAGAGCCGTTGCAGCCACATGAGATACCAGAGAGGCCTTGGCAAAAGGTTGGGGCTGACCTATTTGAATTTGAAGGAAACTTATCTGGCAATGGTTGATTACTATTCCAAATACATTGAGATATCTTAGTTGCAAAATACAACAAGCGAAACAGTGATACCATATTAAATCACAATGTGCAAGGCACGGTATTCCAGAAATACTTGTAACAGATAATGGCCCTCAATTTGCCTGCATTGAATTCAGAGACTTTCAACGAAAGTATGAGTTTAAACATGTAACCTCATCACCAAGATACCCTCAGAGTAATGGCATGATAGAAAGAGCCATTCAAACAGTAAGGAGACTGTTAAAGAAAGTGGACTGTCAAGACCCTTACTTGGTGCTTTAGGAATGCAAATCAAATCAAATCAATCTTTATTTTTAAAAAGCGCCTTTCCGAAACCAAAGCGCTTGTACATAAAACCATATAAATAAACATCTTAAAACAATCAATTCCCAACCAGACCAAATATAAATCAGTGATAAACTAAAATCATACACCAGGAATAAAATCATGTACCAGAATCCAGGAACGCTAGGCTAAATAAATGTGTTTTTAAGGCTATTTTAAAACTCTGGATGGTCAGGCACTCTTGAACCCAACAAGGTAGAGAATTCCACAGGGTAGAGGCCGCAAAAGCAAAAGACCAAAGCCCAGATGTCTTTAAGCGCACCCTGGGAATCTCCAGTAATCCCTCGTCGTCGGAGCAAAGTTGGCAGTAAGGGTGAAGGAGATCTTGCAGGCAGCAATACCACATTGGAAGGGCTGGAATGCCCCGCACAGCTGCTCATGGGCCACAAAACCAGAACTTTACTGCCTACCAGATCTGAGCTACTTAAACCAAAAGTACTAGAAATTAAGGTGCAAGCTACACTACAAAGGGCTCAAAAAAACCAAAAATCGTATTACAGTTTGCACGCTCGACCACTCCCAGCCTTAAAGCTGGGACAGCCTGTTTATCTGCGAACACCTGAAAATATTTGGACCTCTGCAATTGTGGAATGCTGTAGTGAAGAGCCACGCTTCTATGTAGTCAAAGCAAATGGGAAACTGTATCACAAAAACAGGAAAGATCTCATGCTAACCACAGAGCCGAGCCACCCCTGTGGCCCACAAAACATGTACTTTTGAGGAGAAGAGGAGGACAGTGAGCAGGACAACATTATGGAGGATGATGGGATCCCTGAGGTGCCTGCAATGGAAGTCCCTCCACAAGTGATGCCGGGGCAGTCACAAAGTGAGCCTGTGGAGTCGGCACCGGCCCTGAGCAGTCGGGATCAATTGACTGGCACCAGCCCCAGCTCAAGAGTTAGCCGTGTCAGTGGAAGGGAGACCCAAAGGCCTGCCTGGCATTGTGACTATATAGACTCACAAAAACTTTGAGCTTCATAGAACTTTAAACATTTTATGTTTGGGGGGAAAGTTTAATTGAGAAGGGAGATGTAAGGAAGTTAATCAGCATACGTGACTTGCGTATGCTTTACCAATGCGCAAGTGCTAGCTTGTATATATAAACCCGTATGTGGCGGGCAGTAGCGCACCTTTTCTGCAGTTGTTCTTAATGTGTTATCAGTACAGTAAACTTAACAGCTTACTCCACTTTGGTATCTGCGTGATTATTATAAGAGGTACTGTGTGTCACCCTGGATACAGGAATGGGAGCCACAGCCACTATTTGCACTGGCATGATCTACAGACCTCCAGTGCAGGGGGAGAAACTGGATGGGGTGCTTGTGGAAGCCAGTAGCACAGTGGCAGAAAAAGAGGGGGTGCTGCTGGTGTGGGACTTCAGTCTGCCAGATATAGATTGGAGCTTCCATGCTGCAGCTTCAGGTAGAAGCAGGGACATCCTAGACTCCCTGCAGGGGGCATTTCTGAGGCAGCTAGTCAGGGAGCCTATTCTTGATGGGGCAGTACTGGACCTGATGCTCATAAACAGGGACAGTATTACAGAAGTCATGGTGGGAGGCCACCTGGGGAACCAGTGCTCACCATACAGTGTGGCTCAACATAAGAGCAGCAGCGAAAGCAAACCACACAAGGATGATGGTCCTGGACTTAAGGAGGGCAGATTTTAATCAAAATAGGTGAATTCCTCAGAGATAACATGGTGTGTATATATGTGTGTGTGTGTGTGAGACCTGAGTGAGGTGAAA
The DNA here is from genome assembly GCA_016271365.2 of Neoceratodus forsteri. Lineage (NCBI taxonomy): Eukaryota > Metazoa > Chordata > Ceratodontiformes > Ceratodontidae > Neoceratodus > Neoceratodus forsteri. The sequence continues at coordinate 833,915,267 of CM057454.1, read as the reverse complement.
GAACAGTGTGCTGAGTTAAGGGAAGGCATAATGAAGGCAACAACCCTTTGCACAAAAGAGGTAAGCAAAAGCAGGAGAAAAAGAAAGAGGCCACCATGGTTCTCAAAAGATGTGGCTGAAAAGGTACAGGCTAAGACAGTATCATTCTGGAAGTATAAAGAGACACATAGTGTGATGGTGGGGGACCCCTACTGCATTAACCTCTGGCCACAGCTAGGACCATTCCACACAGTAGTGGGTGTAATCAAGGATTCTCTGTTCCTTCCCCTTTGACAACACTTCTCCAGCTGGGTACTACCTGAGTGCAGTGCCTTACCTCTGCAACTGGTGTAGCTAAGAGCTGCCTAGAGTGCTGCACTGGACTGACCTGGAGACCTGCAGGAATGTGAGACACTGGCTCTGTAAGCAAGGACACTGACACTTGGATTGTTGGGGAAAAAAAAGTAAAATTGTACTGGAAAGGTGAAATAAATATCTGAAACAGCCACAAACGGCACAATACACCTTTTGCATAAATTTCAAACAAATAAACATGAAATTAGCAGTTTGATTATACACTTTACTTCTTTTCTGCTTTCCCAGCAGTACAATACCACCACACTAACCTTCTGGTTTCTCTTTTGCTGAAGGGCAACAGCACCCTACTAACCTTCTTGTACTCTTTCCCTGGAGACTGCAGGCGCTCACCACCCACCAGCCCACTAACCTAGCTGTACTTCTCTCCTGGAGACTGCAGGCACTCACCACCCACCAGCCCTCCAGAATACACACTTTACCCCTGGAGACTGCAGGCACTCACCACCCACCAGCCCTCCAGAACACACACTTTACCCCTGGAAACTGCAGGCACTCACCATCCAGTAGTCCTCCAGCACATTCACTTTACTCCTGGAGACTGTAAGCACTCACCACCCACCAGTCCTCCAGAACACACACTTTATCACTGGAGACTGCAAACACTCACCACCCACCAGCCCTCCAGAACACACAGGCTAGTTCCAGGATAAGTGCCCACTGTGACCTTAATCCATGAGCTTATGCTGGCCCCGTGGCACCAAGCGATGGTTGTTTGCTCGGCACGCTGGTGACCCAGGTTTGTGACCCAAACCCAGGACGTCAGGGGCAGTCACTGGCAGGGAGGGATCTTAGGGTGTCCTTTGGAAGCCTCCCTCCCGGGAGGGGGTGAAGGTGCGTTGTCGCCCATCTAGCAGCTCTTGGTAGCTCCGGGGTGGTGTCCCAGGTGGTGTGGATGACCACGCAGTGCCAGCTCTCCCCAAACAGGACGCTTACTGTGGTGCACCTACAGTGGTTGGGCAGGGCCAGAAAAACAGAAAAGAAGCCCCCTGAGCAACCAGATGATGGCCTCAGCACCAAGGTAGCCTGGGATAGCCCTATGCTGACCCTCCGCTGGCTCCGGACCTATGGGCAGATCTTCCCCGGAAAGGGGTCCCATCCGATGAAGGGATACGACTGGTCACCCAGGGATAACCAGCAGTAGCGGGGGCAGTGGATGGCGACCAAGGGCAGTGGTGGTGGCCGAGGGTCCTAGGTGGCCCGAAGGAGTGGCCAGTCAGAGGGGGTGGGAGGTGCAAAAAAAGATCCATGCACTTGTTTACACTGAAACATTAAGGGCGAGCAGTGACTAGTAGGCCTTATCCCACCTCAGTCAGCCCACTGACCCCTTACACCAGATACCTACCCTGGTATCTCTTGTATAGTTACTTTACTATTCACTTTCTACTCTGCACAGTTAAAATCATTTAGTAATTCTACACATAATTCACTTTAAAACATTCAGGAATGTCAGTGGCATAAAACATATTGCATACTGGTACATTAAAAGCTAGGACATTCTCAGTCCTTGAACTATTCAGTCCTTCAGATGACAAAATTTCTTTAAATGCAGAAGAATTGAGGTAAATTCTCTGTTAATTCAATGTCATTTGACTTTTAAAATAGTCCCCAAACTTTATCAATAAGGTTTTTACAATACCACACTTCTTTGGATTTTCTGAAGAAATTCTTTGGTGGGATTGCTGAAGAATTGTTGTGAGGGCCCTCAGGAGTCAATAGTTTTCTTGTTGGAATCAGGAGACGCGATGAATTCTTCAGGTTGCAGATTTTTTTCTGTGAGGAAAACTTGGCACAACAGGATCATCAAGTACTTGAAGCAGTAGGCTTTCTGTTTTCACCCTGATCTCACTCACTACCATATCTGCCCCTACACTGGGATCCAGGTGATCTCCTAATCCTACACTTTAATTAAATAAAGGCTGTCACATCCAGTTCTAACAGCTGCAGTAGGCCACTTCTGACAGGACACCCACTTGGCTTAGGTCCCTCCTTCTTGGTCACTCTCCCTGCTTGGACTCACTACACACTGGCTGTGCAGTTACTTTTATACCTAAAACTAATTTGCATAGGCTAATAACTGGACACTGAGTGAACACTGACCTGTCCAGGGGTTCAGCACCAATCAAAATCCTCCCTGCAGCAGCATAAGCCACAATGGAATATTCAGTCAGTTTTGAAATCCAGCTGCCCCTCTCAACATTGCAAGGCTTACCTTTTTTTATAACTCTGAGTCCCATTGTGTATACTTTCCCTAGTCATAAAAAATAAGCACTTTCTTTATGCCTAAGCATGTTTTACTATTATAGCTGGAAAGCTAACATCTCTAGCTCTCTACTGAATTATTTCTGCACAAAATGACCCACAGGAAAGCTAAATCACTAAGACTTACATTGATTTTTCATTAAACAAATAAAATAACCACTTCTGAGCACTTTTCTCTTCACTTTCTCTTGAAAACAGCAGTTTCCCCTTTAATTACACTGACTACAACATTTTTTTTCACTCAGAAATGGAATATTCATTTTTCCCATGCTTAGCTCCACCTCCTTTGTAACTGTCTGCATGGCTTTTGTTTCACCAGGATCCACTCTCCCTTCAAAGGTTAGCGACTCCTCTATTTTACATTTTTATCACACAACACTATTTTTCTGTTGTGTAGCACACTTTGATCTACCTACCTACCAAAGTTTAGAGTGAATCTGGTAATAAATGGCTTGGTAGCACGAATTAGAAAATGACCTATGTGAAGCAAATGTTGTGTGACTGTAAGCAACTTTCCTCTTTAGAGCTCTCCTTAAAACTATTCCATTTTTGCTTGCGAAGAATCTCTAAAAATAAGCGTACTTTAATTAATTACCCAGGACTTCCCTTAGCCCATACATGGCTTTATTTTATTAAAAAAACATGTATTTTCAATGTATTTCAACAAATGCGAAGCCATGGGTTCCGCAGTATAAGATCGCATATTTTTTTTATCACAGAATGGCCCCTTGGTGAGCTCTATTTAAAATCTTTGCTTTCTGTGTGTGGGACTTCTACAGAGTCCTGACCGGATTGTGCCCATTTATAGTTACTATATATTTCATTTTATGTGAGCCACTCCCTAAAATGATTTCCCTGGCACTTGTTGCCTGCACCTCTAAATGTAAGAGCCTCAATAAGCTTCACTCTTCCTATTCTCTGGAATAAGATCCTGAAACCTTAAGTCTCGCTTCCCCTGTCACGTTCTTCCTCTTCAAATCCTTGTTCCTGAGAACCTTCTCCGAGGTTTGTCATTGCTTCAAGTCACAGTCTTAACATCACGATTTGTTACTGCTTCAAATTCTGGACTTAAACCTCAACCATTGCCTGAGGTGTCATTTGAGTGCTCCCTTCTGTCATTGTCCAAATCAAGGTCCCAACATCACGATCTGTCTTTGCTTCAAATATTGGACTCAAACCCCAACCATTGCCTGTGGCATCTGTCATGTTTCTCCCTTAGGACAGTCCTTCCTCCCTAGACCATCGTGTCCAATCCTCTCCTATCTCATCTGACCTTCCCTCCCCACTCCCTATACCCTCCTCCCCTTCCCACCCCACTTGCCAGGCCATGCCTACAGTGCTTATCAAAGGACTCTTACATCTCAATCTTCTTCGCACTTTGACGCTAGAGAAACTGCCACACCTGCTCACTATGACTCCTCCAATGATGTTTACTGTATAAACTTTAGCTCGTTACCTTACGTCCATATATCTGTATCTATGCAATTGTATTTTAAATGGCACTACCTCCTGTTGAACCTACTGCTATGTTCTGGTGGAAGCATCTTATTACATGTAATGGTTATATGTTATTATGTTGTTATTATTACTATGTAATTGTTATGTATATTCACTCAACCTGTTATGTCTTAACACAGTTGACAATTGTTTTGCCCCAGGTCCGTCTTGTAAATGAGCTTGTCTCAATGATGTTATGCCTGGCAAAATAAAGATTTTAATTGATTGATTAATTGAAGAGAAATATCTGGTTGATCCTGCCCACGAGAGGAGCACCTTAGTGTGTCTCTCTTGCCTTACTTACAGGCGTTTACTGTTGAAGGCCGAAGCCTGACTTGCGACCAGTGTCGCAGCTGAGTAGTGGCCACCCCTGGAGCAGACCTGACTATTCCTGACTGAGCACGGTGCACTGTGCTGTGGGACTGACTCTTGGTCTCTCACACTTACCAATCCTCTTCCCTTTTGGCTCACACGGTGTCCACAGCTGCCACTCTGCATTTCTATTTTATTTACAATAGAGCAGTTTCTTTTTTTTTTTTACACAGGAATGATCTTTTTAAATATAAAAAAAACATTAAAAATATTAGGCAACCCAGACAGATCAAATCAAACCACTGGACCACCAGGGCATATTATAGTAGCCAGGTCAATCGGGTTACTAGCCCACTGGCCACCAATGACTAATCATCAGTGTCAGTGGCTCAGTAGGTAGCACACTTGCCTCTGAGGCCGGGAGATCAGAGGGCTGTGGGTTCAGTTCCCACATCTGGCACTTAGGTTAATATCCCAGTACTGACACTGTAGTGCAGCATGAGAGGGGTGCTGCACTTATGAGGTGCTGTCTTTTGGATGAGACGTTAAACCGAGGTCCCAACTGCCTAGACTGGTGGTAGTTCAGGTGGATGTTAAAGATCCCATGGCACTTATCGAAAAGTGTAAGGAAATTTCCCCGGTGTCCTGGCCAAATTTCCCTCATTCACTAAAAATACCACCAACAGCTTAATCTGGTTCAAGGTCAGTTGGCATTCATCTGTATCCACCTCTCCCGGGTCGCGCCTGAAAATAGGCAGGCTTTGTCTAGTGCACTTACCCAGTCAACAAAAAATAAATAAATAAAATAAATAAAATAAATAAAACTACAATTTCTAGAATAAATTACTACGTTTTATGTACAAAAGATTGCCAGTTGCTAAAAATGAGTATAAACTGCATGTGTGTAAGAAAGGCCAAGACCAAAGAGTTCTTTCCATACTCCCCCCCCATGCTACATCCTACTACAACATTACTTATATGCTCACACTGATTCTGACAGTTAATGTATTTTTTAAAAATGCTTTTTATTTATTTGCTATTATTTTAGATTCTGATACAGCTTTTTATTTCACTGCAGGGGCTACTCTTTATCTAGCTGGCAGCTCCTACTTGTCCTGGGACTAGAACCTGGGTCCTTAGGAACCTATTTTTTAAATATGCTAAAACTAACTATTTTTCCCAATTCTACTCGGTGGAACAGTCTTACGAGGCTGTTACAACAGGGAAGAGGATAGGGAGGTGTATCAGAAGAAGCATAGAGAAGCAGGGAAAGTGGTGAGGAGTGCAAAGGCACAAACTGAGGAAAGAATAGCTCAAAGGGTGACTACAGGGGACACGACCTTTTTTAGGTACTTAAGTGAAAACAGAAGGATCAGGCGAAAGATTGCGAGATTAAAAAGGGTGGGGGGGACTGTGCAGAGGGGGATCAGGAAAACGTAGATATCATGAACAAAATCTTTTATTCAGTCTTCACAGAGGAAGGGTTGGAACCCACTGGGGAGGGAGCAGTCTTAGACCTGGTATTCTCAAATGGGGTTGGAGAGAGAGGATCTTAGATCTAGAAGTGGGTAGTCATCTGGGGACAAGTGACCACCAAGCAGTGTGGTTCACGATAAACTCGGCTGCAGAGTCAAGCCATAGAAAAGTGAGGCTACTGGACTTCAGGAGGGCTGACGTTGTCAAAATGGGAGAGTGCCTCAGAAAAGCACTAGCAAACAGACAAGAAGAAGGGGTGGAGCAACAATGGGGAAACATCAAAACTGCCGTCACAAAGGCAACAAGCCTTTGTGTGATGTAAATAAACAAATCAAAACGAAAGAAAAAAACACTGTTGTTCTCAAAAGATGTGGCGGGGAAGGTTAGGGAGAAAAAGCATTTAGGAAGTATAAGGAAACACAGAAGGAACAGGACAAAGAACTGTACCAGTTAAAGCACAATGAAGCGGGGAAGGCAGTCAGAATAGCAAAGGCCCAAACTGAGGAAAAGATAGCCAACTTGGTTAAGAAGGGGGATAAAACCTTTTATAGGTACATTAGGGAGCAAAGACAGACAAAGGGAGGGATAGTGAGGCGGAATAAAGGGGATGGTGGGTGGGCAGAGAGGGACAGTGAAAAGGCAGGGATACTGAATGAATACTTCTGCTCAGTATTCACAAAAGAAGAGGAGGAGGAGGAGGAGGAGGAGGAGGTACCTAATCCAAATAATAGAAGCACTCTGCATAAGGGGGTCGATCTCAGTCCTTTCACAGAAGAAAGGGTTCTGAAAGAACTCCTAAAACTGAAGGTGTACAAAGCAGTGGGACCCGACGGGATTCACCCCAGAATTCTAAAAGAATTAAGGGGAGAACTAGTGAAACCACTGACTACCCTTTTTAACAAATCATAGGAGGATGGTGTGGTACCTGAGGACTGGAAGAGGGCGGCTGTGATTCCCCTTCACAAAAGTGAGGGTACTGGACTTCAGGATGACTGACGTTGTCAAAATGGAAGAGTCCCTCTTTTTCTCACAGTCTCATACCCCCGAGGGACCAGGGATCAGCTGTCCACACCCTGATTGATTACCTCACCACATTCCCACACAAAGTGGAGCAGCTCATCCTAAGTGACCTTAATGTCAATTGGCTGAGTACCGCTGCCCCCCCATATCAGGGACTCCTTCGCTGCCCTAGATATGACCCAACTAGTTACCTCACCCACTAGATTTAACCAGTCAGGTGGTTCTAGCACCTTCCTAGATGCAATTCTGTCGAACCGCCCCCATATAATCAGGGATATTAATGTGCTACCAGAATCTCTTAGTGACCACTCTCCTGTCCTCTGCCACTGGTCATTCCCCACACCAAAACCAGTGTCCCAGGTCACCTCATGCCAGCGCTTTCACCCCGGGGGTCTTAAAAAGCTAAAAACGCACCTAGCCCAGCTTGACTGGTCCCCAATCGTACTTGCAATGGATATTGACTCTGCCCTAGCCTATTTCTCCAGTGTCTTTAGCAAGGTCTGCGACCTTTTGGCCCCCCCGACTAGAACCCGTACCAAGAAACACAGCACCCCATGGATCTCTCCATCTTTCATCCAAACGCTGAAACAAAGAGATAATCTCTGGAATATTGCCGTTGAAACAGGCAAACTGGCTGACAGACAAGCCTATAATGCAGTATGTAACAAATGCACCTGGGCTATAAAAGGCCAAATATTATCAAGCCACCCTTGAATCCACTTGGGGCTCATCCCGTGCCTTCTGGGACAATATGAAAGAGCTCAATGGAAAGACCCACTCCCCCCACCATCACTACTCTCCATAGACGGTGCCGTCACTACTGATCCTCCTCCGCATAGCTGAGTGCCTCAATATGGATTTCTCAGATCTAAGCTCTGTCCTCCCCAACTACTTTTTCAACCCTATCTCTGCCTCCACCCACCCACCTCAGATTGCCCCCCCTTTCTACCTGCATGCCTTATCACCCCTTGAAGCTAGGCCTCATCTGCAAAAAGCCTTGGCTAACAACAACCCCAGCTGTGATCCCCTGGACTCCAGGATTCTCCAGTTAGTCCTAGATACTGTACTAGCCCCTCTCACCAACCTTTTAAACCAGTTACTATGTCTTGGTCAATTTCCCAGTGCCTGGAAAATTGCAGAAATCCACCTATCCATAAGAGTGAGATAGAACTCCCTAACAATTTCAGGCTCATCTCCAGTCTCCCCCCTCTCTCCAAAGCACTAGAAAAAATAGTGGCCATTCAGCTCTCCGAGTATCTGGCCAAATACGACCTGCTGTGTCTAGAACAACATGGATTCCGCCCTGGACACAGTTCCACTACAGCCCTCCTGGAGTTCTTCCAGCACCTCTACTCTGCTGTCGACTCTGGTCATGTTGCAGGTGCAGTGTTCATTGACCTCTCCAAGGCCTTTGACACTGTCTGTCACCCCTTCCTACTTGACTTCCTCCACCAACTTGGCTTCTCCCCTGGCCCACTGACTTGGTTCACCAGTTACCTCTCTGCCAGATCACAGTGCGTGAAGGTAGATGGCACCCTGTCCAATATCCTGCCCCTTTGCTCGGGAATCCCCCAGGGTTCCATCCTGGGTCTGTTCTGTTCTGTTCAGCCTATTTCTCAATACCCTCCCAAGCTCCTGCTTGGGCAATATGCTACTCTATGCCGATGATGTGGTTCTCCTTGCCTCCCACATTGACCCTGCATCTCTACAGGAATCCCTGCAGCACACATTCAACCAAGCTGAAAAGTGGTTCCTTGACCACCAGCTGGTCATTAACCTAAAAAAAAACAAATCTATGCTTTTTTCGCATCACCAGAATAAGGCCAAAAATGCCCCTCTCTGCATTCTCCCCAGTAATGCTCACCCTCTCGAGCAGGTGTCATCCTACAAGTACCTGGGCATCACCTTCGACTCGGCTCTTACATTCCACACCCACATCAATACCCAGTCCTCAGCCATAAACTCTCAGATTAGCCTTCTCTATCGCCACAGAGATTGCCTCCCCCAAACCGCTCTCCAACTGGCCATCAGCTCCTCAATCCTGTCCCTAGTGGACAACGGCCTACCTATCTATGCTGCGGCCAACAATACCGCCCTCACCAGAATCCAGACCTCGATAAACAAGGCCTGCAGGCTGCTGACTGGTGCATCCCTTCACACCCATACTTGCCTGCTGTATTCCACCGCCAACCTTAGAGGAGTGCCTGTGTCACCAAACCTGCTTACTTGCCAAAACATCCCTGCTAGGACTCTCCCCCCCAGGGGTCACCGCATCCCTGTGGCTTGCATCCCCGTCCGTTGCCACCCATAGCTCAGTTAAGGCCACCTTTCTGGTGCCCCATACCAAGACCTCCCTAGCACAAAGGTCCTTCCACTACCGCTCCCCCACATGGTTCAGCTCCCTCCCACTCTCTGTCACTAAGTTCACCAAAATTGGTCCCTTTAAAGTCACTCTCCATAACCACCTCTTTGGCACCGGAAGCTGTAGTTGCCCTTAATCAGCCTAATGTTGGGGTCCCTCCCCGTTTCTTGCCCATAGCCTTGACAATGTCCATTGGACTGCTTCCCCCTTTCTTTTTTTCCATACGATTGCTATTTACTTTATCCCATAAACCACTGTTATATTGTGTTCTTTTTGTTCTGTATTGCACCTGTATGTTACCACTGTTGTATCTCACACTGTAACCATGTCTACCCTCCCTGCAACATGGTGCCTTTGTAAATGAGTCCCTGACTCAAAGGTTGTAAATCCGACTTTAAAAATAAATAAAAAAAAAAAAAAGACAGAGGCAGGAAACTACAGACCTGTCAGTTTGACCTCAGTGGTAGGAAAAATGATGGAATCACTTCTGAAGGAAAGAACTGTTGAGTACCTAGAGGCCAGTGGTGCACTGGACCCAAGGCAGCATGGGTTCACAGCGGGAAGGTCATGTCAGACGAATCTAATAGATTTCTTTGACTGGGTGACCAAAGTAGTAGACCAGGGAGGGGCTGTGGACATGGCCTACCTAGACTTTTAGCAAGGCATTTGACACAGTCCCATACAAAAGATTAATAAACAAATTAGCCAGCCTGGGAGTGGGTCCCAGGGTGGTAGCCTGGGTAAAACATTGGCTGGACAGCAGGACACAGAAGGTAATAGTAAACAGAGTTCACTCTAAAGAAAGGGGGGTTACTAGTGGGGTACCGCAGGGTTCAGTACTGGATCCAGTCCTTTTTAATGTCTTTATAAGTGACATTGCAGAGGGACTGGAAGGAAAAGCATGCCTCTTTGCAGACGACACAAAGATCTGCAACAGGGTTGATACACAAGGAGGGGGTGGAAAGGATGAGAAGGGACTTGGCAAGGTTGGAGGAATGGTCAGAAGTATGGCAGCTTGGATTCAGTGCAAAGGTGTGCAAAATAATGCACCTGGGAAACAAAAACCCAGGAGAAGAGTACACAGTGGGGTTGGGGGAAGTAGTAACAACAACAAAAATGGAAAGGGACCTGGGGGTAATCATATCAGATGACCTAAAGGTTAGCAAGCGATGTGAGAAGGTAGTACGAATGGCTGGGGGGATACTGGGATGTATAGGGAGAGGCATCACCAGTGGAAAACAGGAAGTTATTATGCCTCTGTACAGACAGTTGGTGAGAACCCATCTGGAGTACTGCATCCAGTTCTGGAGACCCCATCTCCGCAAGGACATAGACAGGATGGAGGCAGTCCAAAGGAGGCCAACTAAAATGGTGCAGAGTCTGCAACAGAAGCCATATGAAGAGAGACTAGAGGAGCTTAATATGTATCCCCTTGAGGAAAGGAGAGGGGGACATGATAGAAACTTTTGAGTACCTCAAGGGAATCAATAAAGTCCAAGAAGGTAGCATCTTTCTGAAAAAGAGATGTGTAAGAACAAGGAGACACAATTTGATGATGGGGGAGGGGACGCTCAGGGGCAATGTGAAAAGTATTTTTTCACAGAGAGTGTGGTAGACACATGGAACGGCCTTCCTGAGAAGGTCGTGGGATCAAAAACAGTGGGGAAATTCAAGAATGCATAGGACAGACAAAAGGCAATTTTTGTGGTGGGTAGGAAGAAATAGGCTGTTGGTAAGTAGGATCTGCAGCTTATTCAGTAAGTAGGGAAATGGGCAGACTAGGTGTGCCAAGCGGTCCTTATCTGCCATCAGAATCTATGTTTCTATGTTAAGGAGTAGGCCCTGCTCGGGTCAATATGTCGCAAGCTTCATCGCGCACAACAAACTGCGCCCAACTGGAACAGCGTGGTAGGGTAGAGTGAGAGGGTGCAAAACCGCAAAAGGGTGTATGCGCGGTAGTGCACCCTCTCATTCTTCCCAGGCAGAGGATAAGACCTCTGCTGGGACAGGGCCCCGCGAGCAGCTGCTGTGGCTCAATGGGATGAGCCACAGACAGCTAGGAAGGCAGGCAGTGTGTTTGGGACCGGATTTTGATTCCTGGTCCCAGACACATGGATTTTGTTTTTATTTTTTGCACTTTGTGTGAATTTAACTGTTAACCTCCCCCCGAAGTTAGTTATTTTATTCGGGGGGGGGTTCAAGGGGTGATGGGGGGCAGAGCCCCCTGCAAAACAGAGACATATGCCACTGGCAATATATTGTGCTGTATTAGCAGTGCAGTATATTGCTGCGGCATAATGTCTTGTGACATTATGACCCCGTGCCAGGGTAAGGGGATGGGTCACAAAAAAGCAGCAGGAGCACTGGGGAGAGGGAGGCAGACATAAGTCCATTTACAGAGGGGGACTCGCAAATCTGAAAGTGGACAAAGCTATAGGGCCAAATGGGGTACATCCAAGGGCATTGAGAGAGCTCAGGAAGGTACTGGATGCACCTCTTACAGCCCTATTCAACAACTCATTGGAAAGAGGATTGGTTTCAGAGGACTTGTGGAGGGCATAGTCCCACTTCGTAAAAGCAGTTGCAGGGAGGAGGCTGGTAACTTTAGGTTGATTAGTCTGACATCAGTGGTGGGGAACTCAATGGAGTTGCTGCTAAAGGAAAAGATTGTGGAGTATCTTGAATCCAGTGGGTTACAGGACCTGAGGCAGGACAGATTTTTTTTGGCGGGCAGGTCAGAAAAATCTGATAGTTTTCTTTGACTGGGAGACCAGGCAAGAAAATCAGGGTGGGACAGTGGACGAGTCTACTTAGATTTTAATAATGTATTCGACACTGTATCATGTAGGAGACTTGTAGCTTATCATAAATATACTGGGCAGTTTAGGGGTGGATCCTACGATAGTAAACTGGGTAAGAAATTGTTCAATGGATGGGTGACAAAGGCTGATGGTAAATGGAGTTTGTGTCAGGGAAAGGACGGTGATCAGCAGGATGCCTCAGGGCTCAGTACTGGGACCAGTGCTGTTTTTTTTTTTATATATATATGGTCTTTATCCTCCTTCTGCCCCCAGCTGCCCCCTTCTGACCAACTCCCCCAGCCCCGTCACCCCGGTATCACCGGGGACTCACCCCTGCCCAGTCACTGGATGCGGAGCCTGCAGAAGGTTGGTCGTCATCCTGCAGCCGGAGGAATTTTGTCTAATTTTTTTCCCCTTTTCCCTGTTGCTGGGATGCACATGCAGGATGTGAGCACATGGGGGCATCCGCGCATCCGCAGTAGTCCCACAGCACCCTCCCCACGCCTGGCCCCCCTGACCCGCACTACCCTCCAGCCTCCACCTGGGGGTAGTCGTTCAGTGGGAGTGCCAGTCCTCCCTCTCTAGGAGAGGAGAGCTGTCCTCCAGATACTTGATCCTCTCCCTTCCCTGCCAACCCCTGATGGCCCATGCTCATTCCTGAACACAGGCCATCAGCGTGGTGCGAAGGTTGGTGTCCAGCACCTCAACCCTCAGCACCACCGGGTCAGTTGGGAGCAGTCTTGTTTAATGTCTTTATAAGTAACATTGCAGGTAAACTGCAAGGCAAGGTATATCTCTTTGCAGATGACACTAAAATCTGCAACTGCGTAGACACATCAGAGGGGGTGGTAATAATGTATAGAGACCTGAGAAAACTCAAGGAATGGTCAAGGGCATGGCAGCTAGGTTTCAGTGTGAAAAACTGCAAATTCATACATCTAGGGCACAGAAACGCAGAGTCAAAGTACAAAATGGGAGGAGAGATATTGACAGTCGCCAAAGAGGAAGGGACATGGGGTAATTATATATGATGACCTCAAGGTCGTGAGACAATGTGACAAGACAGTGAATAGGGACAGTGGGATGCAGCGGTTCATAGGGAGAAATATCGCCAGCAGAAAGAGGGAGTTAATGTTGCCACTGTGTATAGATCGCTATTGAGACCTCACCTGGAGTACTGTATCCAGTTCTGGAGACCACATCTCAGGAAGGACATAGACAGGGTATAGGCTGTCCAGAGGAGGGCAACTAAAATGGTGCAGGGGCAGCGTCAGTAGCCGTATGAGTAGAGATTAAAGGACCTGAATAAATACAGTATGTACACCCTGTAAGAGAGAAGGGAGAGGGAGGACATGATAGAGACCTATAAATACCTCACAGGGTTAAATAAGGTACAGGAGGGGAATATTTTTCAGAGGAAAAAATGCACATAAACAGTGGGACATTCAGTGAAGCTGGCAAGGGGAAATTCAGGAGAGATGTGAGTACTTCTTCACTGAAAGAGTGGTGGATGCCTGGTACCATCTTCCAGCAGAAGTGGTGGGGCAAAAACAGTGGTGGGCTTCAAGCATTCATGGGATGGGCACAAAGGAATCTTACCTGGGAAGCAAGGGGAGAAGTTGGAGATCTAGTAGAGTCTGCTGTGACAGGAAAGAATAGGCAGGGAAAAATGTACAGACTGGGTGGGTCAAGCGGTCCTTATCTGTCATCAGAGTCTATGATTCTGAGTTTCTGTGTGAGGGAGTAGAGAATGGAGATTACATTACTATGCTGATAACAGAGCTTTATCTGTCTAGTCCAAATATGGCTTTACTCAACTTAGGTCTAAGGTCAGCTTTTAATATATTCCAGCGAACTCTTATTAAAAAGTTGCCTTTCTTTACACTCCAGAAAACAAAAACGATGCTGTTTGTCCCTAGTGGGACAAAGAGAGACATAAATCCCCTGACCTACAGATTAAAACAATATCAGGTGTAAAATCCTGTAAATATCTGGGGTTGTTGGTAGAAAGTAAGTTATCATTTAATTTTCATACTGAAAATTTATGTAAAACATTAAGAGCAGCCAGCCCACCGGCACAGCGGTTGGATTGCCGTCTGCAACGCCAGCGACCCAGGTTTGGGAATGAGCCTGGGCTGCTGGAGGGCCGGCTGGGGGGAGAAGGCTCGAGTATCCCATGACTGCTCACCTTCTCCAGGGGAAGGGGGGGACCAAGGTCCGCAGATTGCCTGACCCCATGCAGAGGCTCGGGGTACAAGTCTTGCAGTAGCAGGAGGGGCTGGTCCACAATGTGGGGTGGACGTCACTGCGTAATGCCTTGATGTCAGGGGCATGCCTCATGGGGGAGAAAATGGGAGAAAAGCTCTCCAGGCTCCGGGGAGACGGAGCACCAGGAACAGACCCCTCATGGCCTCGCACTGACCTCCCTTCCCGCTCCCGACGAAATCTGGATTGTCGGGGTATACCTGCCCCACCTCATCCCCGCCTGGGGGGGGAAGCCATGGCTCAATGGGGTGAGCACGAGAAGGGTGAAGGTAGGTGGCGGAGGTGGGGGCTGTCTCCATAGGTGTTTCTGATGAAGCGGAGCCTGGGGAGAGGGGGCGGATAAATAGAATAAAAAAAAACAAAAAACATCAAGAGCAAGATTAGGATACTTTTTTATAATAAAATTTGTTTTAGTGAGGAGGACAGAAGAAAAGGCAGCAGTAACAGAAGACAGGAGGTGAGACCACCTGCTATAGATCCCTGCTGCTGTCACAAATGTAGTACTCTGTGCAGTTCTGGAGTCTGCATTTGAGGAAGGACTGGTGTAACCCCCCCTGTTGGGGGCTTACCTGTGAGCCCCCCAAAAAGACTAATTTTCCTGGGGGGTTTGGTTCTTCCCCCATTCTTTTTTGTGTCCTGGATCCCGATTCCTGGGTTGCCCCTTGGTTTTCATCCTCTCCTGCTGGCCCCCGCAATGGTTTTCCAAGAGAGAGCAGGGCCGGAGGAGTAAGTCCGTGGAGCTGCCAGTTTGGAAATTGGCACAGTGGTGACAGCAAGCTCCATGCTTACGCACATGCCCATTTTTGAGTGGCCGTTTTGGTGGCCTTTCAGTGTGCCTCACTGGTGGTCCCGGTCCCAGAGTAATGCAAGAGAGGGAAAGAAGACACGGGCAAGACCAGAAAGGTGGCAGAGAAGTGGCAGGAGTATTTTTTGTGAGCGTCAATCGTGCTCGGGAATCGGGATGCTGCCTCATTAATATTCATGAAGCGGCACCCCTTTGAAGTAACAGGAGCCTGTCTAGTGCTAGAAAATGGGCATAGTGTGTAGCGCTAGTGACAGGCTGAAGTTACAGACTGAAACGAATGAAGCAGTGGTGTGCAAAGGAAAGGGAAAGCAGCCAGTCTGTGAGGGTGACTAGATAAAAATGATTCTACGAACTGCAGCCAGAAATTGGGGCTATGTTTGTGCTGCCTAGAGGCAAAGTACAATGGCAGCAGTGACTGCAAAGGGGCTAAATGAATATGTTGATGGATACAGTCGCTACACAGGGCATAGGGGTGGCTACAGCTGTGTGATAAATCAAATAAATGATTATAGTTCGGCTGCAAGGACTCTTGAAACCTGGTACACTGTTAAAATGTTGGGACACTGTTTACTCCAGCAGCCATGTGACACCAGCGAGCCAACCACTGAGCCAGGAATCTTGCCAGGGATTCTGGGACTGAGTGAACAGACTTTTGGGGAAAAATACCAGGAATGTTTAGGCACCTTTTTCTGCACCAATAAGGCATCGAGGGAGCCTCATACATATTCATTTTAGCCTAATGACAGTGACTCCAGCCAATAGGGAGCTAAGAAAGGGCTCCCAATAAAGCAGGAACAGTTGGGCTTGGAGTCAGTTCGGTGGGAGCTCATCCAGAAAGAGGGGGGGCTCCTGCACCACTGGAGAGATTGGGGCTGCGAGATGGGCCTGCCTGGGGGCTGCCAGCAATTTGTCCCCCAGGGCAAGCAGTGCCTGCCCCATCGGGAAAAGGAAGAAGCAGCTTGGTAGAGAGAAAAAGGGGAAAGCTGCAGGATGTTGAAAGTTCTGTGTTGTTCTGAAGTTGCACCACAGTGGTGAGAGAAGCGCAACTCGAAAGGAAAAGGGAAAGCTGCAGATTGCAAGAGAGAGGTTGTGTCCTGAACCTGAATAAAAGGATGAAGGTTGGGTATAAGCCTGGAAAAAGACCAACGTTGAGTTCTGAGCCTGAAAAAAGAACAAAGGTTGCGTCTAAGCCTGGAAAAAAATTGGAATACAGAGGATAAGGAACAAGAGTATAAATGTGCTGAGAAAAGGAATCAACCTCATAATAAATAATAAAATCGGATCGGTTCAATATCCTCCCCAAACACTTTTCTCCACAGAAAGCATTTCAGAGCTTTTTTAAAGCCCCCCATAGTCATGCACTCTCTAATCCAACGGGGTAGAGAATTCCAGAGGGTCGGTGCCATGAATACGAAGGTCCGGGCACCAGAAGATTTCAAAACTACCCTCGGAATCTCTAGCAGCCCCTCGTTGGCTGAGCAGAGCGGTCACTCCGGGATGTAAGGGACCAGAAGCTCTTTCAGGTTGTCAGGGCCCAGACCGTGCAGGGCTTTGTAAGTCAGCAAGCCGACTTTAAAGGAGATCCGCCACTGAACCGGCAGCCAATGCAGGCCCCATAGCACCAGGGTAATATGGGAGAAACGAGGCGTCCCAGTTAACAACCGGGCTGCGGAGTTCTGCACCAGCTGCAAGTGGCGGATATCAACCCTTGGAAGCCCAAAGTAAAGGGAATTGAAGTAGTCCAAGTGCGAGGTCACAAAGGCGTGGATCAACGTGGGTAGGTCTCCGGACGGAACAAGGTGCTTGATCCTAGCGATATTCCTAAGATGGTAAAAGGATAGCGTAACGACAGCCGGTACTTGCGCACGCAGTGTCAGCCGATCGTCAAGAATTACCCCTAGGTCACGCACCTGTTCAGAGATAGGAAGCTCAACCGCCCCCAGGAATAAACCTGAGGGATGGTTTGTACCCCACCCCCCTATCCGGCAACCAGGATCCATGACCATCACCTCCATCTTTCCAGAATTCAGCTTCAGCCAGCTGGACCTCATCCATCCTTGGATTTCGTCAAGACAGTTATTAAACACCAAGAGTGCTCCATTCTGGTCGGGTGCAAAAGACAGATAGAGCTGAGTATCATCGGCATAACAATGAAACTCCAGCCTATATCGTCTTACAATGTCTCCGAGGGGAAGCATGTACACCGCAAACAACATGGGGGACAGCACCGAGCCCTGAGGCACCCCACAAGACAGAGCGACAGGGTCGGAGGAAAATACCCCTGACACCACTCTCTGTGTTCTTCCAGTGAGGAAAGATGTAATCCATCTGTGGACCAAACCTGAAAGCCCACAGATATTTTCCAAACACTCAAGCAGTACCCCATGGTCTATAGTGTCAAATGCTGATGACAGATCCAACAGGACCAAAATGGACCGTTTTTTCTGGTCTCTCGCCATCAGGAGATCATTGAGCACCCAAACCAGCGCAGTCTCGGTGCTACGCCTCTTTCTAAAACCGGATTGGAGAGGATCGTAGATGCTATGGATGGTCAAATGGTTGTCCAACTGAGTAACCACTACTTTCTCAATTACCTTCCCAACAAAAGGAAGGTTTGAGATAGGTCTGTAGTTAGCGAGGGAGTCGGGGTCCAAAGAAGCCTTCTTCAACACTGGTGTCACCACTGCCTCCTTCACGGAGCTGGGATATTCACCAGAGTCTAAGGAGCACCAGACTATTTTCATTAAAACCGGGATGATAATCTCCCCACAGCCCATAATCAAGGCTGTAGGGCCCGGGTCTAAACTACAGCATGTAGTACGCATACCTTGGACAATCCTTATAACATCTTCGATATCCGGCCTTTTGAAGAGATTCCAGGAATGAGGAGGAAAAGCGACCAAGGACTGGTCCATGGCCCTTCCCATAGAGAGTGTTGCACGGATCTCTGCCCTAATGTCTTCCACCTTATCCGCAAAGAACCTAGCAAGCTCATCACACTGAGATTGTGAAAGGGCTCTACGAACCTGTAGACAGGCTGGGTTGCACAGTCTGTCTATGGTTCGAAAGAGCTGAGCCAGTCGGTTCTGTGTGGCAGCAATTTCCCCGGACAGGAAAACTGCCTTCTTACGGGTAATTGCTGACTGATAGAGTTGATAATGCTCTCACAGTCTAAGATGGTCGGCATTCAAGCGGGATTTCCGCCAACATCTCTCTAACCTGCGTCCTAAACGCCGCATCTCCCTCAGGTCCTCATCAAACCATGGGGACCAAGGGCGAAGGGAGAGAGGACATACACAAAATCGTGCAATGGAATCCAGAGCAGAGGTAATGGCCTTATTATAGGCCAGAACCAAAACCTCTGGATCCGTGCATATCACAGGGAGTTCTGATAGGTCAAGTACCGCAGTAAGACCATTGGGAGTCACATCCCATAAAGAGCGGTACTTGACCATCTCCACAGGGGTTGGTCTATGCAGGGGGGGTGCCAAAATTGAATCTCACAGTGTGATGGTCAGACCATCTGACGGGTTCCACCCCCACGCCGGAGGCCTCCATCCCCAAGAGGAAGACCAGGTCAAGGGAATGGCCGCATTTATGAGTGGCAGAGGTAGCCACCTGTAAGAGGCCCAATGAATTCATCAGTTGGAGGAAGTGCTGTCCAAATTGTGAGAGTTCGTTGTTGATCCAGGCATTGAAGTCGCCCAACACCATCAACCTGGGGGACTCCAATACCAGGTCAACTATGAAGTCCACCACTTCCTTAAAGAATGGCTTCTCGTTTCCGGGTGGACGGTAGTAGCAGTACTAAAAAATTTATTTTTATACAGGAATAATACATGTCATTTGGATAATTCAATCCAGTTTTCAAGGCAGTCCTGACGAGGGCCAGTCTATAGCCCCCACCTGCCACTACGACACATTCGAATGATCTGGTCTCCTCAACTGGCACACTGGTAAGACCCAATTCGGTCTTGAAACAGACCACAACCCCCCCACCCCTGAGGTCCAATCTCGGATGGTGAATCACCGAATACCCAGCCAGAACTGCTGCCTCAAGAACGGGGCCAGCATTACCATCCAGCCAGGTTTCAGTGATGCAAGCCAGATCCACTGTACTAACTAAGTCTGCCATGATAGCAGTCTTGTTCACAATGGATCTGGCATTGCATAGCACCACCCGAGTTGGACAGATCCCCTGGGATGCCCCGGCCACCAGCCCATCATTACTAATGATGGTGCCCTTGGGTATGGGGTCAAACAAGGAAACCCCTGTTCAGACCTCCATTTCGCCCCAGGGCATCTTCTGGGCTTAACAATCCCGATGCGAGTGCTCCCCTCGACCATCCTCCACTGTTCACGCCCCCAACCCCTCCCCCTCCTCCTATGGGCAATTCCCAAGGCCCAACAGCTCTGATAGACTGAAAAAGCTAAAGGAGGGGGGAAAGGGGAGAAGGGCATGAAGGGTGGAGGATGAATAGCACACGACGGGGGGGGGGGTAATAATAAATATCCCCATCCTTCAAAATGAAGCAAGATAATGACCTCTTACTCTAACCAAAACTAAAAATCCCACCCCAAAATTAAAATAACAATTAATCCATCAAATTAAACAACCAAAGACACAAAATCCCAAACCCAAATCCAATCCAATCCAACTTTATTTATATAGCGCCTTTCAAATCCAAGGCGCTGTACATAAAACATATACACAATAATAAAATTTCCATACATTAAAATATGTCAGCCATGACTAAATAAAAGCTAAATTGAATAAATATGTTTTTAAACCAATCTTAAAACTGTCGACGGTTGGGCATTCTCTCAACCAACAAGGTAGAGAATTCCACAGGGTTGGTAATAATCTGACTTAATCCAAAATTTCTCAAATAGAACCCACTTTCTGGAAAAAAAAAAAAACAATAAATAAATAAATTGACTAAGAGGACAAGCACTCACACTGCAAGTCTACTTAGCCCCCGGGCACTCTCACTGCACGGAACTAAAAAACATACAATAATTGTGAGAAAATAGGGACTCCAACTCCCCGAAGCCTCACAATAACCGGGCACTCTCACTGCACGGATATAAAATACAAATATTTTAATCCAGAGAGTAGGTTCCAGTCAGAAAAAAAAGGTCTGGCAGTAACATATACAATTATAGCTAAAATGTAAAAACCCAGTGACCCATCCAAGGCCTTCCCAACACATAAAGCAAAGGTTTGCTCTATTGGAACATCAGTAGTTGTCCTTCCTAAATCCAGATAGTCAGCTCCCAAGGTCCAGAATGTTATACAATTCAAGCGAAAGCCAAACAGAGCTCCACTTAGCAGCAAACTCTTAGAGAGCAGTCAGAGTACCAGTCACTCCCCCACTTTTAATTGAAAAAATATTTCTCAATCCAGCCCCAAGAGGGTTAATAAATCCTCATATGTGCATTTGGGCAAGGTTGAATAAACCATATGGACCGCACAGACTAGGAGGTGCCCCCCAGCCCCCACCCCTATGGGTCAGGGCCCCAGAAAAAGGACAATACGATGCCTACCCCAATGCTGCAGGCCCCCGGGGCAAACATAAGCCCAACCCTCCGGTAGGCCGCTGAACTAACCCCCTCACCCTCTGGGAAAAGAGACCAGGGGGAGAATTCCCCCACCACGGCAGTCCCAGGTCTTAATCTGGCCCAAAGTCTCGGAGCCCAGCAGGTTCAAACAGAGTCTAACTAACGGCAATCACAAACCGGATTGCTGAGTGAACCTCTTCGATGCAGAGAAGTGCTATGAGGCTTGCTAAGTACCTGCACAGTGAGAAAAGGGACTTTGAGTGAGCAGGTGATATGTGTGAGCTAGAGCGAGAATGTGGCTATGTTAAAGTTGAGAGACTGTGAAAGCAGAAGGATGGACAGGTGCTTCTCAGGGTCGAGTGCCTGTTGTCTGCTCCTGAGATACAGCAAGGAAAAGAGAGAAATAGATTGCTGTGGCTATACATCATGGCAGAAAAGAGAGAGAGAGAAAGAGAGAGAAGAAGAAGCAGAAGAGAATGTGCTGAATTGTTTCTGCTGACACCCAGGGCCAGGTGGAGAACTTGCTAACCACCATCAAGTGGGGTCTGCCACTGCAGGGGTTCACGGGTCTTATACCCAAGTGCTAGGACGCTCTGATCAGAGGGAGCCAGGCCGTGAGGCCACTCACCAGTCTAGGTCCCTTGTTGTTGTCAGGCCTTGCGCACGTGCCCTGCAGTGAGGCCTGTAATGGGCCGAAGGGGACAAGCTGCAAGATCTGCTAGCAAGAGAAAGAGAGCAAGCTGCAGTCTCTGTATCCCCTGTTCAAGCATTGTGCCCGGTTCTGCCTGTGCCATCAATCCCAGGACTTCAGTGAACTGTGCCATCAAAGGACTGATTCCGCAGAACCACTAGTAAATTGCAGGAATTGCTCTGCACCTGGGGACTGTAAATATGTTTACCCACTAGGGCAGGAGGTAGAGATAAGGACTGGAGGGAAACGATAAATGTTTAGCTCTAAATATAATAAAGGAATGTAAAAAGGTTAAAGTTTAATTCAAGTAAGCACACCAACGTTGGCTACCAGCTGCACCTCAGGCCTGCAACTAGAATCTGGGTACCCAGTGCTAGGAATATGGGGTTAAACGGACTGGTATCTGTGGGTCTAAGTTTCAGCACCTGCAGCAGTTAGCTAGTTAGACAGATCGGATGGCTGCATTGATTGAGATCTGGGTTTGAATCAAAGGGAAATGTGATCTGGGAGAAATGCAGAATCAAAATACTTACTTGATCTCTATTCCACTTACCCCATCCTAAACCCTCTCCCCCTGTAAATAAACTGTGACGTTATTGTTTTGCAGCAGAAAATAGATCCAGAGCCTGATTTCAGTGAGCCTGTCTATTGTCTGAAATGGAAAAGGTAAATGGTAACTGAATGTGGGGAGGTTTGAACTTGGTGAGTCCATGCCTGGGGTAACTGTTGGGGAGATAGAAACATAGAAACATAGACTTTGATGGTAGATAAGGACCACTTGGCCCACCCAGTCTGCCCATTTCCCTACCTACTGGATAAGCTGCAGATTCTAGTTAACCAACAGCCTGCTTTCTGCAACCCCCCACTATAATTGCTTTGTCTGTCCCATGCATGTTTGAATTCCCCCACTGTTTTAGACCCAACAACCTCCTCAGGAAGGCTGTTCCATGTATCCACCACTCTCTCCATGAAAAAGAATTTCCTCACATTACCCCTGAGCCGTCCCCCCTCTATCTTTAAACTGTGCCCCCTTGTTCTTACACATCTCTTTTTCTGAAAGATGCTACCCTCCTGGACTTTGTTGATTCAACAAAGACGGGTTGGTACAACATCCAACAGATGGGTTGGTACAACATCCCTGGGGGTTGTACTACAGGTAATCAGGCCCACTGATATGTACTCTGAGTGGAGGCACCGCCATTTTTATTTTCTAACTTTGGGAAATAACCCTCTTGTTATAGCAATGGGAACCCAGGCCCCTATTCTGGCTAGTGACTGCCACAAAAGCACTCACCAGGTTAGGCCCTCTGCTCCCACAGTGCCAACCTCCGAGCACAGTAATGTGAACAGGTAACAGACAGGGTAACCCTCCTGTCTGCTTGTGGGCCTGAATCACCTTTAGTCTCAAGTTCTGGGGGTATTCAAACTGTGAACCTTATGCTAACATACCAAAATGTACAGGCTCAAATAATCTGCTCTTCGGGGGGGGGGGGGATGCTAGATATCTTTTGCCTAAGGGCACCTAACCAGGTTTCTAAAATGAACCCTTAAAACTCTATAAAAGACCTTAGGTATATTCTTACCTTTTTCCAGTCTAGTAACATCATCAAGCTCATGAACAGTTTTTGTCAGTCTTAACCCTCCATACATCACATGCAAAAAAGAACTTCGAAGACACACTCAGACAGTCTTTGGAATAAAAGGTTTACTTAAAAATGGATAAATATATGTTAAATGTAAACACAGAACAATATATCAAAAACATACTATCACTTAAAAGAAAAGCAAAGAAAACTACAGTCAAACTCCTACCAACATACAGTTAGATTTTTTTCTATCTAATGTATTACCTCTTTATAGTGCTCAAGTTAGATCTTGTTTCTTAAGAGCCCAAAAATAAATGTCACTCAGTTCAAACACAGAATACAGTTTAAAACTCTGTGTTTCCACACCCCTTCTATGATGTCATCTAGCTCCTCCTTTTAGAATATAAAAAATATACAAATAGGATGTCCTATCAGGAGGTATTTCAAATAAGGTGACATCAGCAAAAACTCATTTCCCAATGTGACTCCTGAATTAACATCCCCTCTTTGATCTTGAGCAGTTCATATTCCCAGAGCATATCAAAGGATTTTTATGAATTTTAGCACCCTGGTGGTATAACATGTTTTTTTCTCTAAGATATCATAAAAGTTTATGAGCCCTATATCCTGGTAGCTGGGTCAGTTCTAATTAAGTTTCTTTGGTCCTTTAATTACCTCCTGGTTTCAGTTTAATATATCCTGTAGCTTTGTTGACCTGGGAAGGGCACCCATAAGCACAGGCTATATATATATATTTTTTTGTACATTCTGTTTATACTCCCGTCGTGCTCTTGTGCTGCCTCTCCTTTGGGCTGCCATGACCCTCAGACATCCTCCTACTATCTCCCCCAAGCCACCTTACCTCAGATCTGCAGCCATCCTCGGGATAGCCCGGCGTAACCCTATCCCGGGTGGATACCTCTCTTCCGAGGGGGAAGGCATTGGCGGGGAGAAGACCGGCACACTATTTTTCCTCAGTCCTGGGTGCTGCTGAGGCTTTCCCGGGTGCTGCTGAGCTTTTCTGTGGCTCCCTGGGAGTCTTCAGAGGCGTCCGGGTCCGGCAGCCGTCATCCGGCCAGTCCCTGGAGTGGTATTTCCATTTTTCTGTGGTGTTCCCCTTAAGGCAATCCCTCTGCTGTACTCCTGGCATCCACTGGGGGCTGCTGCAGAGTGACCATGGGTCCCCAACCCACCCCAGGGGAGGAGAGCAGTCCTATGGACGCTCAATCTTACCCCTTCCCCTGCTGACCCCCTGGCGGGCTATATTTTTATATTACAAATAGCATAGAACAATCATAACCAGCTGGCCAAGCGTCACACTGCTCCCCACCTAGACTGAATTTGGGGGCTCTATCCCCTGCATAGGATGAGCTTCCCAAATCAGTTCACTCTTCATATACATGAGACAGGCCATCGGTGTTCTGATTGGTTGCTCCAGCCCTATGTAAGATCGGCATGTCATATCCTTGCAAGACAAGACTCCATCTTAATAGTCTACCATTAGTTTATCCCATTTGGGTCAGCCAAACCACGGGGTTGTGGTCAGTTTGTACCACAAAATGCTGCCCATATAAGTATGGCTGTAACTTCTTTAGAGCCCACACTATGGCATAACACTCTTTTTCCACAGTAGAGTAAGCCTGCTCCCTGGGAAGTAACTTTTTACTCAGGCACCACACTACAGGGTGATCTTTCCCTTGGTTGGATGTTTGACTCAGTACTGCCCTAATACCCACGTCTGAGGTATCAGTCTGGACTATAAAGGGTCTGCTATAGTCAGGACTTGTCAATACAAGAGCACTGCACAGTGCCTCCTTCAGTCTGGTAAAGGCTTTTTCACAGGCTGGTTCCCATGTAATTTTCTTAGGCATCTTTTTCTTTACCAGGTCAGATAGGAGAGTAGCCAGGCACTGTAATTGGGAATAAATTTCCTGTAGTACCCTGCTGTCCCTAGAAAACTCCTGAACTGCTTCTGCATTTCTGGTCTGGGCCATGCCTTGATCACCTCTATTTTCACTTGGTTAGGATGGTGCTGTCCCCGGCCTACAACATGCCCGAGGTATGCCACTTCAGCCATGGCCACCTGGCACTTCTCAACTTTGACAGTGAGCCTGGCCCTCTGTATCCTGCCCAGCACTTCCCTCAGGTGGGACGGGTGTTCCTCCCAGCTGGCACTAAAGATGGCAGTGTCATCCAGGTGTGCCACGGTGTACTCCTCAGCACCATTTAACACCTGGTTCACCAACCTTTGGAAAGTGTCCGGGGCAGTCTTCATTCCGAAAGACATTACTTTAAATTCAAATAAGCCTATCGGAGTGAGGAAGGCTGACCTCTCCCTAGCTCTGGAAGTTAACTGTACCTGCCAATATCCCTTGGTCAGGTCAGTAGTCATAAGGTAGGTCACTCCTTCCAGTTTGTCCAGGAGTTCATCCATCCGGGGCATCGGGTGGGCGTCTGACTTCGTGACTGCATTCAGTCCACAGTAGTCCACACAGAAATGAGTAGAGCCATCTGGCTTGGGCACAAGGACTACAGATGAGGCCCAGGGACTGTGGAATCTCTGAATTACCCCTAAATTCAGCATTTCCTCCACCTCCCTCCTAATGTCCTTTTGGACAGCCTCTGATACCTGATATGCTGTCTGCTGTATGGGCGTCTGTGTCCCTGTCTCCCACATTGTGCGTTGCAAAGGGGGTTAGTTCAGGCTTGGCGCTAAACAGTGGGGCAAAGTCTGCTAAAACCTCCCTTACTTCCTGGATCTTGTCCAGGGCCAGCTGGGGTGACAGTTTAACTGCTCCACAGAGGACTCCCACTTGCTTTCTTCCAGCAAGTCCAGAAGGGGTCTCCTTCATCCGTCCCTTCCCCAGGACTATGTACTGCAAACACCATGTCAGCCCTATTAGCATATGGCTTCATCATGTTGACATGGTACATTCTTTCTGTCTGTCTTCTGTCAGGTAACTCTATGATATAGTTCATGTCATTTACCTTCCTAACTACTTTTTACAGTCCTGCTCACTCAACCTGCAGCTTGTCTTTCCGGACTGGAATAAGGACCATGACTTCCTGACCCACCATGTACGAGCGAGCTCTGGCTCTGCAGTCGTACCACACTTTTTGTTTTTGTTGGGCAGCTGACATGTTGCTCTGGGTTGTCTCCGTAAGCTCCTTCAGCCTTTCCCTAAACCTAAGGACGTAATCCACTATGGGAGTGCCCTGGGTGGTGTGCTTGCCTTCCCAGTCCTCCCGTATCAAATCTAGGGGCCCGTGTACTCTGCATCCATATAAGAGCTCGAAGGGGGAAAATCCTGTTGACTCTTGGGGCACCTCCCTGTATGCAAACAAGAGGGGGGGAAGATATTTCTCCCAGTCCCTCCCATGCTGTTCAACAAACGCTTGGAACATTGACTTCAGGGTACCATGAAATCTTTCCACAAGCCCATTGGCTTGCAGGTGATAAGGTGTTGTGCGTCTTTGCACCACCCCACACGTCTTCCACAAATATTTTATCAGGTCCGACATGAAGGAACCCCCTCGATCGGTGATAACCTCCTACGGAAACCCAACACGGGAGAAAATCCTAAGTAAGGCATCTGCCACTTTGTCTGTCCTCAGTGAGGATAGGGCGACTGCCTCGGGGTACCGTGTGGCATAATCCACCACAGTCAGGATGAACCTCTTCTCAGAGGAGCTGGGGGTATTTAAAGGCCCCACAATATCCATTGCCACCCTCTGGAATGGCTCCTCCACTATGGGCAATGGAATTAGGGTGGCTTGGGTTTTCTTACCTGCCTTCCCCATTTCTTGGCACCAGTGACAAGACCTGTAATACTCCTTCACCTGCTGGGTGAAGTTGGGCCAATAGAAATTCTGGGCCAACCACTGCATAGTGTGCATGGTTGGCAGATGACCAGACAAGGGAATATCATGTGCAGTCTTGATCAACTGCTCACGATACCCCTGGGGAATGACAAGCTGTCTGCCTATCACCCCTCCCTTGGTCTGCACAGCCTGAGAATACATCATTCCATTTTCCCAATAAACCTTATGTTTACCGTCACCTCCCTGTGCTCCGTCAGAGTCTGCCCAATTCCTCAGCTTCTCTAGACTAGGGTCACTTTTCTGAGCAGCTGCAAACTCCTTACACATTCCCAAGCATGGGACAGGTCTCCTTCTGTCTCTAAACTAGGATCCCTAGCACTAGCATCAGGGCACTCAGGATTACTGTCATCCCTAACTCTCTGACAGTGGGTCACCCCTCCTTCTTCAGAGTAACCCTCCATAGCTGTGTGGCTAACTGCCACTGGGGACATTTCTACCCCCTTTTCATTAGTCTCCCTATCAGGACACACAGGCTGGGGAACCAGCCTTCCAGTGGTTTCCGCAATGGCTTCTGTGGGGTCCAGGGAACTAACATTTTCCTTTGCAGCTTGGCTACGGGTAACCGTGCACACCATCCCCTGTTTGAGACTGATGCCAAAGATGACATCAACTGCTAAAGTTTTGGCTACAGCAACCTGTTACACAGCTCCCCCTGTTTCACCCCAGTCCAGGGGAACACTAGCGAGTGGCAATGTTTTCTCCTCCCCAGTGAAGTCTTGTACAGTTATGAATTCATTGGGTATAAGCAGTCCAGGCTCTACCAGATCCCCTTTTACCAGCATCAGGGATGCTCCTGTGTCCCTTAACCTTTGTGTCTGTACACCATTCACTGTGACTGGGTGCATGTGTTCCCTCGTGGTCACAGGCATGCTTCCAGGGACACACAAACAACTCACTTGTCTCCTAGCTCCATGTTGCATATTGCTTGCCCTTTTGGGACACTGTCTGGCAATATGCCCAGTTTCTTTATAGACCCAACATTCATTTCTTTTCTCAGAGAAATCTTTTCTCTAAAACCTGGGGCTAACTGGTTTCAGTGGAGGCAGTGAGGGTTTGAGCTGCTGCGAAGGTGCGCTTTTCCCTTTCTGCGTTGCCACGCCCGCCCCATTCACTCTCAGAGCAGGTCTGCTCTTGGCATAGCGATCCGAGAGTTCAGCAGCCTCTTACACTGTTTTGGGATCTCGGTCCTCCAGCCAGGTTTTCAGCTTTGCTGGGCAGGCCCCAAAATAAACTGTTCTAACAAAATAGCATTTTCAATTTTATCTACAGAGTTTGCTTCAATTCCTTCCCACCAACATTTTTTTTAAAACTGAAGTTGTTTCGTGGCTAGCACCTCGTAGCTCATATCAGGGCTTCTCCTGAGCTTATGGAATTTAGCTCTGTATGCTTCAGCAGTTAAATTAAACTTTTTTAAAAGTGCAGCTCTAAGTTTGCTGTAATCATTACTGTCCTCATTGTCCATTTGACCTAATGCAACCCGAGCTTTCCCGGTAAGTAGTGGAGAGAGCTGGAAGCTCCAGGACCCTCTAGGAATTTTAGCCTGAATACAAACTTTTTCAAAGGAATTTAAAAAGGCACCCATATCCTCCCCCTCTTTAAATTCAGCTATCAATGTGGAATTCAATTTGTAACCCAGTCCTGTAGTTCCAGTTTAACCCAAGTCACTTACCTTCTCTGGTGCTGGTGGTTGGAGTCATAGCTTCTCCAGTTCATGTTGCCTCTCTCGCTTATGCTCCTCATGGTCTGCCTTTCGCTGTTCACGGTCTGCCTCTCACCATTCCTGCTCCTTCTTCTCCCCTGCAGCTCGTCTCTCTCACTCTGCTTCTCTCTGTTCTCACTCCCTCTTCTCCTCTGCGGCTCGCTGGCGCTCACGCTCTTCACGGTCAGCCTCTCACTGTTCTCACTCCCTCTTCTCCTCTGCAGCTTGTTTCTCTTGCTCAGCGTCTTTCTGGAACTCCAGCTCCATTCTGCGCAACTCAGTCTGCAGCCTGAGTTCTCCTGGCTTCAGAATGCTGGTGACCTTCCCCTGCTGCTGTGGCCCTCCACTGGTACTGGCCCTGCAGTCATCCTCACTGGATCTGGACACTGCACTGGCCCCTCTATGCTCAAGGTTTGGTCTTTTACAGTCACAGTCTGTGACTCGATGCTCTGGGCATCTGCTGCCATCAGGGCATCCATGAGGTTCTGCTTGGTGGCTCTTCCCTCATACAGGACTCCTCTGTCCTGGCACAACTGTCTCAAGTAGTCTACAGTGTGCCCGCTGTAGTTGGAAGCCATATCTTCAGCTACTCTAACTTGCACTTTAGAAAAAAAATAAAACAGGTAGGAACTTGACTGTAAGCAAAACGATATAGTTCTGTTTCCTTTTTAAAAATAAATCACTGCCTTTTTTTGCAAGTGAGCTGTACAGTATTAAGATGACACACTGAACAAGTTGCCTGTCAGTGGCTCAGTAGGTAGAGTGATGGTAAACGGTATACAGTCAAAAGAAATGCAAGTCACAAGTGGGGTACCTCAGGGAGCAGTCCTGGGGCCAGTCCTCTTCAATGTCTTCATCAGTGACATTGCAGATGGACTGGAGGGTAAGTTTTGTCTGTTTGCAGATGACACGAAGAAACAGAGTAGATGATCCAGATTGGGGGGGGGCAGAATGAGAAGAGATCTGGATAAACTGGCAAAATGGTCAGAAGAGTGGCATCTGGGGTTTAATGCAAAGAAGTGCAAGATCATGCACATAGGGAAGAGAAAGCCTGAAGCCACCTATAGGCTGGGAGGGGATTTGCTGGCAGTCACAAGGGAAGAAAGAGACTTGGGTATCATCATCATCATCGATGACCTGAAATCATCCAAGCAGACCACTAAAGCAGTAGGTAAGGCTAGGGGGATTTTGGGGTGTATTAGCAGGGGTATCACAAGTCGGAAGAAGGAGGTAATAGTCCCTCTTTACAAGACACTGGTTAGGCCCCATCTGGAATACTGTGTGCAGTACTGGAGGCCACACCTTCACAAGGACATTAACCAAATTGAGGAAGTCCATAGAAAGGCAACCAAAATGGTGCAGGGACAGCAACAGAAAACATATGAGGACAGATTAACGGAGCTCAATATGTATACCTTAGGGCAAAGGAGGGAGAGAGGTGATATGATCGAAGCATTCAAACACCTTAAGGGCATTAACAAGGTGAAAGAGTCTAACATGTTTCAATATAAGAAAAATAGCAGGACAAGAGGACACAGCATGAGATTAGAGGGAAGCCGATTAAGGGGTAATGTGAGGAAGTTCTTTTTCATAGAAAGGGTGGTGGATGCATGGAATGGCCTGCCTCAGGAAGTGGTGGATATGAATACAGTGCAGGGCTTCAAACAGGCATGGGATAGGCATAAGGGAGAAAAAAAAAAGATGAGTAAGAATAGATAGGCCATTGACAGAGCAAAGACCAGTGGCACATTTATAAGGTAGAAAAAGAAATGGGCAGACTGGATGGGCTTTGCGGTCCTTATCTGTCGTCAACATCTATGTTTGTTTAGCACACTCACCTCTGAGGCCAGGAGATCAGAGGGCTGTGGGTTCAGTTCCCATGTCTGGCACTTGGGTTAGTATCCCAATACTGACACTTAGTGTAGCATGAAGGGGGTACTGCACTTCTGAGGTGCCATCTTTCGGATGAGACGTTAAACCAAGGTCCCATCTGCCCTGATTGATGGTAGTTCAGGTGGATGCTAAAGATCCCATGACACTTATCGAAAAAGAGTAGGGGAACTTTTATTTGAAACAAAAGAAACATTACATCACATATATAATTAGTGACCACATATTCAACAAAAAAGAAAATACAAAGAGAAAAAAACAGGTATAAAGACATACAATCCCCGAGTAATTCCCTCTATAAACAAAGTAGAACCTTGACATATACCCCATATACAATCCTGAATCTAACACAATAAACCTAAAACTAATGCAAGTGGATACTAAACTCAAAAAAATATTCACTGCTCTAACACTTCCCTCCCCTTGTGTCTTATATGTTCTCCGGTGAAACCGAAGCACTGAAAACTAGTTATATCAAGTTACAAAACCTATATTCTTCCATAACACCCCATTTGTATCCCTGGTATACTTTTTCTCATCATTCTCTTTAACCCGTGCTATTGCAGATTCAGTTTGTGTGATCAAAACCTCCGGAGGCAGTTTTATCTGTTGTAATACTAACTGACACCTGCTTTGCCATAAATAATACTTAACAATAGCAAAAATTGTTCTTATCGTACTGGCATGCAACATCTTCCAGATGCCTGAAAAATCCCCCAATGCTAAGGTCTGATAACTAAGCCTTGGTTAAAAAGGCAAATTCCATTTGAGACCCAGCACTCACCAGAAATTCTGCGTCTCTGGGCACTCAAAAAGGAAATGCTGCATAGTCTCCTCAAAAACAGCACACTGAATAGGGGTAGAGACACTCACAAGCTTGCACACACTAAAACAAGAACAAAAAAGCAACTGTAACTGGAAGGGACACAGACATGTGGGGAGTGGTGCAATGCACTGGCTGTGGAGCAGCAGTCTTCCAGGAGACATTCTGGAAACTGTGCTGCTGCCCTATTTGCAGGCACCTCTCTGGTCTAAGGGAGGAGGTTGTTCGCTCCATGCTGACCTGGCAAGGATTCGAAACCTGCTCCCCAATCCAGGCCACTTCACTACCCCAGAGGTTGCCAAGAAAGAGGAGTGGTTGGACCACGGTGGGCTCAGGGAGGGTGAGGGTGGTGGAACAGAGGTGTATCCCTCCAGTTGTGCCTCTCCACAATTCATTCGCCACTCTGGCGGAGCGTGGTTCCTCTATGGAGGCACCTGCAGTGGAGACCAAGGAGGATGCTGGGAACCTCTACAATGGAGACCCACAGGAGATTGGCCCAGGGCCCCACAGGGGAAAGAAACAACTCCTGGTGGGGGACTCAATTGTTAGGGGGGTAGAACTGGGGAGGGAGGGAAAGGGAGGTGTGTTGCTCCTGCCCACGCCAAGGCTTGGAGGGACAGGAAACGAATCCTTAAGATCGTGGGAGCAGTGGCAAGCGGGAGGGAGCCGGATGTCATTATCCACCTCGGGATGAATGACCTGGCTGAGAATGGGATCACAGCAGTGCAACAGGAGTTTGTGGAGTTGGGGAGGGACCTTAGACAAGTAGCACACATGGCAACTTTCATGGAAGTGCTACCTGTCTATGGCATGGATGAGGTTAGGGCACTCTGCACCATGGGATTCAATGACTGGTTGAAAAGTTGGTGCCGAGCTCAGGGATTTGGCTTCATTGGGGACTGGGGCTCCACCTGGAGGGATGCAGGCCTATACAGGTGTGATGGTCTGCATCTATCCTGGAGGGGAACCAGGATCCTAGATGAGAGGTTTAAATGCTTCAGTGGCAGGCATTTAAACTAGCCAAGGGGGGAGGCACTGAAGAAGAGAAGGGAAATCCTAGCCCCCCCCAAAAAAATCAGGGTAATTAGTGAGGTAAACACCAAAATATAGCAATCGATAGGGAGAAGGGCAGGGGTAAATGGAGAAAAAGACAAAGGTAGTAGGGACCAGGATGGGGCAAAAATAAATAAGGCCATAAAAAAAGTGGAGGGTAATGAGTATCAATGCCCATAGTCTAGGTAAAAAGCTACCTGAAATGGTGGTCTTGATGGAAGAGGGATACCTGGATATTGTGGCAGTCACAGAAACATGGTACACAGAGAACCATGACTGGGATGTCAACATACCAGGGTACACAATCTATAGGAGGGACAGGGAGGGAAGAAGAGGAGGAGGAGGAGCTTTCTGTGTAAGGGAAGGGATAAAAGCAATAGAACTAAAGGGTAAACAGGGAGAGAGGAGGCACTGTGGGTCACCCTGGAGACTGGAAATGGCTCCACAGTCCACTGGGGGGTT
Source organism: Neoceratodus forsteri (assembly GCA_016271365.2). Classification (NCBI taxonomy): domain Eukaryota; kingdom Metazoa; phylum Chordata; order Ceratodontiformes; family Ceratodontidae; genus Neoceratodus; species Neoceratodus forsteri. The sequence goes on along the minus strand of CM057454.1, from coordinate 833,882,465 downwards.
GTATACAGGCCCTTACGTCTCAGGAGGAGAAATGGACAAGAATGATAGAAGGCATCCTTGGGATGGCAGAGAAAGGGAGATATTGCTGATGGGGGACCTGAATATGCCAGATGTTGACTGGAGCACCTTTGCTGCAGCCACATCCAAGAGCAGGGCCATTCTCGATGCCCTACAGGGGGCATGCCTCAGACAGCTAGTTTTGGAACCCACTCAGGAGAGAGCAATCTTAGACCTGGTACTTTCAAATGAGGATGGAGAGAGGATCTCTGATCTTGAAGTGGGTAGCCATCTGGGAACAAGCGACCACCAAACAGTGGTGTTCACGATAAACCTAGCTGTCGAGTCAAGCCACACAAAAGTGAATGTACTGGACTTCAGGAGGGCTGATTTTGTCAAAATGGGAGAGTGCCTCAGAAAAGCACTAGCAAACAGGCAAGAAGGTGGGGTGGAGCAACAACGGGGAAACATCAAAACCGCCATCACAGAGGCAACAAGTCTTTGTGTGAAGCAAATAAACAAATCAAAACAAAAGAAAAAACCACTATGGTTCTCAAAAGAAGTGACGGGGAAGGTAAGGGGAAAAAAGATAGCATTCAGGAAGTATAAGGAAACACAGAAGGAGCAGGACAGAGAATTGTACCAGTTAAAGCAGAAGGAAGCGGGTAAGGCAGTCAGAATAGCAAAGTCCCAAACCGAGGAAAAGATAGCCAACTCAGTTAAGAAGGAGGATAAAACCTTTTATAGGTACATTAGGGAGCAAAGAAAGACTAAGGCAGGGATACTGAGGCTAAACAAATAGGAAGGTGGTTGGGCAGAGAGCAACAGTGAAAAAGCAGGGATACTGAATGAATACTTCTGCTCAGTATTCACAGTGGAAAAGCAGGGGGAAATACCTAATCCGGTCAATAGAAATAATCTGGATAGGGGGTTTGATATTAGTCCTTTCACAGAAGAAAGGGTTCTGAAAGAACTCTTAAAACTGAAGGTGGATAAAGCAATGGGGCCTGATGTGATTCACCCCAGAATTTTAAAAGAACTAAGGGAAGAACTAGCAACACCACTGACTATCCTTTTTAATAAATCCTGGGAGGATGGTGTGGTACCTGAGGACTGGAGGAGGGCGGATGTGATTCCTCTCCACAAACGTGGGAGCAAGACAGAGGCAAGAAACTATAGACCTGTCAGTTTGATCTCAGTGGTAGGGAAAATGATGGAATCACTTCTGAAGGAAAGAATTGTTGAGTACCTAGAGGCCAGTGGGGCACAGGACCCAAGGCAGCATGGATTCACAGCGGGAAGGTCATGTCAGACAAATGTAATTGATTTCTTTGACTGGGTGACCAAAGTAGTAGACCAGGGAGGGGCTGTGGACACGGCCTACCTAGACTTTATAATAGCAAGGCATTTGACACAGTTCTGCACAAAAGATTAATAAACAAATTAGCCAGCCTGGGAGTGCGTCCTAGGGTGGTAGCCTGGGTAAAACACTGGTTGGACAACAGGACACAGCGAGTAATAGTAAATGGAGTCCACAGTGAAGAAAGGAGGGTTACTAGTGGGGTACCGCAGGATTCAGTACTGGGGCCGGTCCTTTTTAATGTCTTCATAAGTGACATTGCAAAGGGACTGGAAGGGAAAGTATGTCTCTTTGCAGACGACACAAAGATCTGCAACAGGGTTGATACACAAGGTAGGGTGGAAAGGATGAAAAGGGACTTGGCAAGGTTGGAGGAATGGTCAAATGTATGGCAGCTTAGATTCAATGAGAAGAAGTGCAAAGTAATGCACCTGGGAAACATAAACCCAGGGGAAGAGTACACAATGGGGGGTGAGATACTGACAACAACAAAAATGGAAAGGGACCTGGGGGTAGTCATATCAGACGACCTAAAGGTGGGCCAGCAATGTGAGAAGGCAATAAGGAGGGCTACGGGGATACTGGGATGCATAGGGAGAGGCATCACCAGTAGAAAACAGGAAGCTGTTGGCCCTCTGTACAGACAGTTGGTAAGACCACATCTGGAGCTATGTTCCCTCTAAGGTGTACGCATGTGCACCCACACAGCAGTCAGAAATAACCCGCACACTGCTTCAGTAGTAGTGCACAAAGCAGCTGACAGAGATCCTCATGCTCATGAAGCAGTGAGAACAGTCATCACTCAGATTTAAGACTCAAACAGCAGGACATGAAAGTGAATGGGAAAGAAACATTGTATGCCCATCCTCGAGGCCACAACCCATTAACTTTGACAAGCCAGCAGTTAACAAGCCAGACATCTCACTCTCGCTTCACTTACTGAACAAAGGAACCGATCGGCAAAATTCCAACCAATCGGCTTTGCAGTTACAGCAATGTTTTTGGCTTGACACCTCTTTTCAGTAAGACAGTACTTGATAATGAACAGTATTCCCCTGCTGTTCACAGAAATGGCATGTTTTATTTGTTTGGTAGATGCCCCCCCCAACAAAGCAATGCGAAAGATTCTCTGACATAGGGTGTATATTATATTATTTCAGTTTTAAAGTTGCACAACTTCAGTGTAATCTGCCTCCTCCCCAAGCAGCGTCTCACATATAAAATGTGTTTATAATGGATTTAAAGCCTCATCGTTGAAAGCGTGTTCATTTTTTTTCAGTACAAGAAAATGGGAAAACTATAGTTTTTGTTTAAATTAAAGCAACCTACTGTCTGTTTCTGTGTCATTTTTTAATGTATTTGTTGGGGTCTGGGACGGGTATAACCTTCTCAATTAGCAGGCTGAGACATTGACTGTACATATGTCTAGAGAGATGAGATTGCGCTTCTCTTTAAAACGGGGTCTCACATTATATACACATTTGAGATTCAATGATTCGGTGCTTGTAAAAGGTTGTCCATGTTGGCTACATGGAGATAGTAATTGTAAAATAGATAGCAAGAAATGGCAGCACAAAAAATTTCCTTTTCATTTAATTTCATAAATTCAGACTGTGCTTAGTATGGATCCGAAATGAAGAGAAATACAGTCTCCTAAATCCATCTCCTCTCATATCACATTGACTCTCTCACTACATTGCAAAAATACATTCTAAAACCCCCACTGAGCTTGACAATACCCAGCATAGTCATTGTAAACCATACCTAGGGTAAATGACATCACATATAATTATGCATGCATCCATCAAAGAACCCATTGCTAAGTACTGCTTTAAGAAGCTGTCCAACCCTGAATACCACATTGCCATAACAGTATTAAATTATGTACAGTACTTTTGGAGTTGGCAGAGTTGTCTAAGATGTTTCAGAAAAGTGGTCTAACAACAGTTGAAGTTGTACAGATTGCTAGGGCAAAATTAAAAAAGATCAGAAGCCAGTACCTGGGTGAAACTGTCTACTGGAGCCAACCAGTGAAACTGCTTTTGGCTAATTGCACAGCTGAAGTAAGCACAACAGCAACTTTGAAATTCATTGGCCTGTTACGTGACCATCTGGACAGCTGATTTCCTGCAGGTGAACTTTCTGACTGATCTGCCTTTGATTTTACAGCAATGCCACGCTGCAGCTTTGAGTTTGGCTTATCAAATATTGAGAGACTGTACAGCAAATCTCAGGACTATTTATTTTCATCAGTGGACCAGGCAGAAATTGTTAGCCAGTACAATGACTTCAGATTTATGCTGTAATTGCTGAAAAAGTAAAGGGAGGATCATTAAAATCCTTTACTGACATGATCCACTTTGCTTTAACTAATGTGCAGTACAGCACGGTGACTAAACTTATTGCTGTATGTGCTACATTCCAAGCTAAACGTGAAGCTAGCATGTACAGAGGTTCCTACACAGTCTTATCCTTCCCCAGAAGAGATTCTCCATAGGGAGGTGCAGAGTGAGAAGGATACTATAGCACAGAGAAAAATCTTGGGAGTGATAGAGGATCATGTACTGAAGCAGAGAGAAGTATGACTGAGTAGGACCATAACTATCTTTGGGTGGAAGGTTTCACTCAAGGATTCTCATAGGAAAGTTAGGGAAGATTTGTTGCTGCTCTTGGAAAGAGCATTAGGATTTTATATCTCCAGAAACATGGTGGAGTCCATAAAGTTATATGGAGATCCTGAGCCCACAACACAGATTGATATTACATTTAAAAATCCTCACACAGCTAGCAGCTTGCTTTCTCTCGCCAGCAAGCTGGACTGTTTGGGAATAGTCCTTCGTACTAGGCAACTTCATTGATAAGGTCATCAGTACTGCCACCCCTCCTGGCCTTGCAGCTTCCCTCATTCCTCCTTCCTCCTCCTACCACCTAAGGTCCAACAACTCCCATGTCCTTCTTGTGCCTAAAACACGCACCCAGATGGGTGACCGGGCCTTCACTACCCTTGCTCCAAGGCTATGGAACTCCCTGCCTGTGAGCACTCACTCCTCCACCTCCCATTCCTGTTATAAGGCTTCCCTCTGGGGCTTCCTCAATTCTGCCCTTCCCTGCCTCTGCACTTAAGTTACTCCTGCCGCTTGCCCCACTGTTCCTTTGGCTCAATGGTGCAGGGTATCCTGACCTTCCCCTCCAGTAAAACATATAGGGGTTCAGTGTATCAGATAATAAGGAGCCTTCCTTGCTCATCTGGATCAAGCTGTGCTAGGCCATCTAAGTGTTCCTTTTGCCTCTCCTATCCCCCTCTCGTAAATTCCTTGATGTATGCCTCAATCCCTAGCCTCCAGATGTCGTGTTGGCTGATATTCCCAGCCGACGGCTGGCCTCCTGTGTATGAAGCAGTTATCTTCCCACCACTGGGTAGTTAAGGTCCCTTGGTTTTTGCTTCATTTACTTCATTTATGTCTGATGCTCTTACTTGTACCTGCTCTTATGGTTTTTCTTACTGTACCTGACTGTATTCTCATAGTCATGTATGCATCTCTGTATAAATCATGTATGTATCTCTGTAATAACCATGTACTGTATGTATCTCTGTTATCTCCCGGGTCGCACCTGAAAATAGGCCTCTGGTTGTCTAGTGTGCTTACCTGGTAAACAAAAACAAATAAATAAATAAATTTAGTTAACACATTAGACTGGGGCGAAGTCTTTTCCGGGTTGGCACGGAGTAAAGATAGTCCAGAATTAATCTTAGAGGCAGATAACCCCCTGATTGACTTTGGAAACTTAATTGACCCTAATACCTACTCGCGGCTGACAGTTATTGATTCAGCCTGACAAATGCAGCCTGTAGATAATATCAAACAAATGAACTCTGAATGCCAGCTAGATTTGGTTACGGGAGCTGGGGATCGAGATGTGGATGCCCTTTCTATACTTTCATGGAATATTGAGGGCATCCATCTTAAAATAATTGACCCTGAAGTAGTGAGATTTCTGGATAATTTTGATATTATTGGACTGCAAGAAACATGGTGTACAGAAAATGTAACTCCCAAATTGGCTGGATACTCTGTCTTTACTCTGCCAGCAACTAATGATAAAAAGTTTGGAAGGTTAAAAGGTGGTATTTCCTTTTTTATCAAAACTTTGCTAAATTTTTAGATCACTAACATTGCTACTATGTCAGAGGGTGTTTTGACTCTAATGATTAGCAAGGGACAAGAGAAGATCATTCTCTGCAATATATACTTTTCCCCTCTCAACAGAGCTACTGATCCCGCTGATCTTTTCATACAGGATCTGAAAACGGCACTTGACGAATTGTCAGATAAGAGTATATCTTGTCCTATAATTATTTTGGGAGACTTTAATGCCAGAATTCCTTCTCATTTCTTGGAGGATGTATATTCAGATATGATCCATACAATATATATAATTAATTCAAATATCTCATATACTAGGACTGCTCAGGATCTAAAATCTAACCTCAGAGGTAGGGAATTGCTGGCGGGCTTTGCCAGCAGAAATTTCTGTATTTTAAATGGGAGAACTCAGGGAGATCTAGTTGGATCCTTAGCGTATAGAGGACCTACTGGCCCTTCAACTCCTGATCAAGTTTGGACCAATTTGGAAGCAGTAAAGCTGATCCAAAAGTTAGAGCTCATGGATAGATTGGAATCAGCACACTGTGCTATTGTAATTAACATCAAATGCCCTTTTGGGACTTTAAGGAGTGAGGCACAACAGGAAGAGAGTCTGGAAGTCATAAACGAGAGAAGGATTCTATGGGGCTGATTCATTAAGCTATTTCACAGAAATTCTTAGTACAGGAGTCTTAGGTGATATTCACGAGTTGGTCCTGGATAAAAGTAAGGCCTTTAATATTTTGGAGAATTGGGAAACTATTCATTCTTTTCTTGGACCTAGATGTAAAACAACGTACCATCCTAGGTCCCTTCATAAAAAGTCTTAGTTTAATTCAGTATGCCTACAGGCAAAGAAAGAGTTTGGAGGAAAACTAAGACAGCATAAGAAGAAAAGAAATAAGTCTGCAGCAGATTTTAAATTGCAAAAGACTGAAAGAGAAAAATACAGGAAAATTCTCAAACGGGAGAGACATAAACATACTCGGGGACTTTGGGAAAAACTGAAGCAGGCTGTTTTGGATAGGGATGGAAGGTGATTTTGAAATATTGTTGCCCAGGGATATAATAGATAAGCTAATAGGATTGAAGCCAATATTACACCTGAAGTTTGGGCATCTCATTTCTCTAAGCTGTATTATTCTCATGAAGAGCAGGAGACACCTGATGCTTTCAAAATACAGGAGGATGACATTTTTCCAAGACCTATCTTGATCACAGAGGATGAAATCTGGATGGTACTGATTGGGCTTAAAGCAAATAAAGCACCAGGGCCGGATGGGGTCCCAGGTGATCTCTATAAGGTTTTTTTTCCAACTGGTAGATTCCTTTTCTACTTTTGCTGTTTAATGGCCTGGTTCAGGGGTACTCTTACCCAGGCAGGTAGTGTTATCTTCCCAATTTTTAAAAAAGAGGATTCGAATGACCCAAGGATGTATTGGCCTATTAGTTTGATAGATGTTTCACAGAAGATTTTCTCTAGGATAATTTCGGGCAGATTGCTGTCATGGGTTGAGGAGAACTCAGTATTGAATGAGGTACAGAACGGTTTCCAGAAGGACTGTTCTACAGTACAACATTGTTATGTGCTTCAGCACCTGATCTGGAAGTATACTAAAGTGAGAAAAAAAACAGATTATATTGCTGTTTTGTGGACTTCTCCTAGACCTTCAACAGCATTAGTAGAAAAATCCTTTGGGCTACATTAAGGGATCTGAAGTTGGAGGCCTTACTTCTTGATATTATTATACTCTATGAAAATACATGGGCAAGGGTCCAGTATAATCAGTATGTCATCTAACTGATAGATTTGAGACAAAAGTGGGGGTTAGACAGGGGTGTATTTTGGCCCCCACTCTCTTTAACATCTACATTAATACAATCTTGTATCAGCTTGATAACCCAGATTTTCATACTCAAAAAATTAATGATCAAAGCATTGAATGTTTAGCATATGCAGACAATTTAGTCTTGCTCTCTACTTCAGTTCTGGGTCTTAAAAGAAAATTGGCTCACTTTGAATCTCTCTGTTCTCAAAGAAAACTAAAAGTTGATCTTGGCAAGACCAACATTGTAGTTTTTGGCTCTCAAACCAAGAATACAGTAGACTTTAGGCTAAATGGTAACCATATAGACACTGTTAAGTGTTATGACTATTTAGGTGCCATTTTGCCAATAACCTATCTTGGACCAAACATTTGGAGGCTATTCGATTTAAAATGGGATCTTCGGTAAATGCCCCAAAAATATTTAACAGCAAGATGGGGAAGTCATCGGTTAGAGGGGTATTGAGAGTTGTTAATGCCAAAATAAGAATGAGCATGTTACATGCCTCTGAAATCTGGGGTTATACTAAGGTTAGAGAATTAGAAATAATTCTGAATACACTCTATAGATACATCTTAATGTTGCTAAATGGAACTCCAAGCTGTATTCTTGCCTTGGAGTTAGGACAACGATCATTGGCTTCTCATCTGTGAACAACAGATTTTCTTTCTGTTGAAACTTTTTCTTTTGCCCCAACAAAGATATCCCAGAATGAGTGTAGAGGAAGCCATCAAATTGGCCAGCATGGGATATGTACATCCCTTTATTCAACTTATTAAGGAAACAATAATGCTGTCCGGATTGGGCCACCTCTTATATAAAATTTACACAAGACCATTTGAGGAGATTAGGCAGGATGTCAAATTGAGGCTTATTGACTTAGACATAAATTCTTGCTATGTTTAACTCTCCAAGCTTAAGCTATATGGGTTTTATTAAAAAGTAAAGATTTCATGGGGATATGAGCCCTATCTGTCTTTTTTAACCTGTCCTAAACAAAGGAGAATCTATACAAGATTCAGAACTGAAAACTATAATGCTCAATGCATTCATTTCAGACAAAAAAGAGAGGGGGTACTTTCTCCATATTGTAAATGTGGAGTGGGGACTATGGATGATCTCAAACATGTGGTACTCTTGTGTCCTAGGTACGAATCAACTAGGAAAAAAATGCTGGGTGGATTGTTAGGGGATCTCAGCCTCCCCCTGGAGGATCTTTTGGAATATTTGTTTACTATGAAAGAGAAGAACATGGTAGAGATCTTTGCAAGATTTTTAATTTCAACTCATTTGTAAAGATTATTAGTGGGGACTTGAAGTCCTGTGGAGTTTTTTTTATGTGAAACGGTACTCAAGGGACACTGTTAAATTGAATTGCACTGTAAAGCTATTTAAGTTCCTTGTTGATTTATTTATTGTCTGTTTATATTTACTATGCATTTTGTCCTGATTTTAGTGTATTGTAACTGCTTTATGCTGAACAGTGAATTGTACTACTACTACATTCCAAGCTTCTAGTGCTGACTGTGAAAGAGACTTCAGCCTCATGAACTGCATTAAAAGCAAACAAAGAAACTGCTTGGAAGAAAGCCATTTAGATATGCTGATGCGAACAAAATTGCTTTTAGCATCTGGTGGAAATATGGATCTTAATAAAATATACGTCCACTGGAAGAATGGGAAAGACAGGAGAGAAAAACAGTAAATGTTGATTTCTTAGCAATGCATCATCAGCAGCAGCACCCACTTTAGATGCATGCAAGACTCTTCAAAATGTACATAGTTTACACATGTTTCCAGTTCATATTGTTATGGTGCACAATGCACATCCAAGCTTCGGACTGTGTCAGAATGCATATTGATACTTTGCATTGAGTATTTGAGTGTTTGGTTATGTTTTCTACTGTTCATTGGCAATAAAATATTTCACTTGTTTGGGCCACCCAATTTGTGCAAATGAATCAATTTTTTTGCACAAAGTGCCTTACGCACATATCAGTCTCCCACCGACAGAGACTAAAAATTAGAGGGAACATTGATCTGGAGTACTGTGTACAGTTCTGGAGACCCCATCTCCGCAAAGACATAGAGTGGAGGCTATCCAGAGGAGGGCCACCTGCAGGGTCTACATCAGAAGACATATGATGAAAGACTAAAGGAACTAAAGATGTATAGCCTCGAGGAAAGGAGGGAGAGGGGTGACATGATAGAAACTTTCAAATACCTCAAAGGAATCAACAAAGTCCAAGAGGGTAGCATCTTTCAGAAAAAGAGATGCGCAAAAACAAGGGGGCACAATTTGAAGATAGTGGGGGGACGGCTCAGAGGTAATGTGAGGAAGTATTTCTTCACAGAGAGGGTTGTGGATACATGAAACAGCCTTCCTGAGGAGGTTCTAGAGTCAAAAACAGTGGGGGAATTCAAGAATGCATGGGCCAGACATAAGGCAATTCTAGTGGGGGGGTAAGAGGAAGTAGGCTGTTGGTTAACTAGGATCTGCAGCTTATCAGGTAGGGAAATGGTCAGACTAGGTGGGCCAAGTGGTCCTTATCTGCCATCAAATTCTATGTTTCTGTGTTTAATTGCACTACAGGAGACCTCTGGATAGTATCTCTCCTGCACTGCCTTGTGTTTTGAGTTACCCCGCACCCCCAACTTCCGATGACAGCAGAGTCAATTAACATCCCACATAAACTGCAGTATCCTTTTCTCTGTCAGTATTTTTAAAACATAAGGAGTCTGACCGGGGTAGATTCTGGAAAGATTAAAGGTTCAGGACTGTTATACCCTATCACTTTTTGATATAATTGTTTTTGCTCTACACTCAGAAAAATGTTTTTTTCTAGTTTCCATTGCCTTAATTTTTAAAAAGAATCTACTGCATATTCCAGAATTGCCCACTGCTGCAAGATATTCGGGGGGTAATAGACCCCATTTATCCATATAGGTTTGCAATGCTTCCTTAACTCATTGTTGTCCCATCAAAATTACATCCATTCTATAAATCTTAGATATCCCGTGTAAAAAAAAGGTATGAAAAAAACATACATATTTATCATGTTTAATCCACCCTTGTTTATTGGTTTATAAGTTATCTCCCTTTTTACTGGGTTCAACTGCTCCTTCCACAACATTTGAAAACAATTACTGAAGAGCCAAGCCTCAATTTGAGCTGGAGGACTAAATACCAAGCTTAAATAAATAAAAATAGGCAATAAAAATGTTTTTATGATCAATATTCTATTCTGTTTTCCCATTTTCCAGTTTTTCCATACCTGAACTTTCGCCTCGTAAACACCCAGTTGTTTGTCCCAATTAAATAATGCCATATCTTGCATGCCAAACCAAATTCCTAAAATTTTTTGTGGTTCCCTGCTGATCTTAATTCTGTCTAAAGTATGACCCAGATCTTCCCCTTGTTGTAATGGGAGGACTACACTCTTTCCTTTGTTTATAGTTGCCCCAGAGATCTGTGCAAACTTTTTAAATATTTGTAAAGCTTTAGCACCTGAATCCTTATTCTGCACCATAATTACAACATCATCTGCATAAGCTGTAATTTTAACTGCCTGACTTCCGTCTTTTGGAGATAGTCCTAAAATTTGTGTATCCCATTTTAGCTCCCTAATGATAGGATCCAGAGCAAAAGTATACAACAGTGGACTTAATGGGCACTCCTGCCTCATACCTTTCCTAAATGGAATTACAGTCCCCAATATCCGATTCATTGATGGGAGACACTGTGCTTCCGTATGCAGGATTTGTACTCAAGCGATTACTATAGGGGGTCCCATATCTTTTTAAGACCTGCCATAAGTAATGATGCTCTACTTTATCAAAGACCTTGGCCTGATCTAAGGCCATAATATAACCCTGTTCCATTTTGCTTTCTTTTACTGTCAAATAGTTCCCTTAAAAGAAAAAGATTATGCTGGATAGTCCTATTTGGTATAGAACATGTCCGAGCCTCATCAATCAAACTATTTGCCACTTTCTGTAATCTAGTACTTAAAATTTTGGCAATAATCTTATAGTCACAGTTAAGAAGACTAATTGGTCTCCAATTTTCTAAGGATAATTTATCCTCTTTCTTATACTTATAACTAATTATTGCAGTGCCAAAATCTGGCAGTGAAGCCCCCTGTTGGTGTAAAATATAATCCAACACTTGCTGCAAAATAATACTAAGTTCTGACGCATATTTTTTATAAAAAGCATTGGTTAATCCATCAATTCCTGGTGTTATTCCAGTTTTAAAAGTTTTAAGGGCATTTAGAATTTCCTCTCTTGAGACTGGTGTTTGCAAAGCATTAGTATCCTTGGCCAAGAAGCTAGGTGTGGGAGCCGAAAGCAGCGTTTCAAGCCTCCCCCTTCCTTCCTACCTTCTGAAAATTCCGTCATCAGGTGTTTATGAATCAATTGAAACATATTGGCATCCCTTCTTTCAATGGTCCTGTCCGTATTATAGAGGCCAACCATCAGAGTTTTGTCTAACCTCTGTTTACAGGCCATAAAAGGATCTGACATGGGAGAATTCATTGTTCCATATCTCATCTCAGCATCTAAAGATCTTGCACAATCACACTGATACAGTGTCATACATTTTTTTATGTCCAATATTTGCTGTTTGTACTTAACTCTTTCCATATCTGGAATGGACATAAGTTTATAAAGCTGATTTCTATAACTAAGGTATTTCATACAATCTGTATTTGTTTTCTCCTTCCCACAACTAATAAAAAATGGTTTAATATACGTTTTGTATCCACCAACCACTGCCAAATATCATCATATAAACACCGTACTGATACTCTTGCAGCCAATAAAGTTTCTATTTATTCATTACGTCTTCCTGTGCAAGTGCTGCCACATTCAATTTCCATCTACTTTGTGACAAAAAAAATTTGGGGGGAGCTGTACCCATATTATATTCCCCCGATTAACATCAGATGATCTGAAAATTCTGTAGGTCATAACATAACACGCACTGGGACACAATATTTGGAAACAAAATAAATAGTCAATCCTTGTAGGATATACGTGCCTGTGATAAGTAGTCCAAGAATCCTTTTTAAGTGTCCTATATGTATCTGAGAGAAAGGCATCTTTAACAATATGCTTAAGGGCATGAGAATCACAATACATTTTGTTTTGATCAGAAACAGAAATATCCAGGCTGCAATTACAGTCTCCCCCCCCCACACACAATATGTTTTTTTGAATACAGGTATGGCCGTACTAAATTAAATAAATCTATTCTTGTAGCTTTCGTCTGGGGTGCATATATATTGATAAACCTATAATCAAAATCCCCACATCTACAATCTAGCACTAAAGCCCTACCGTGGCAAATATCCAACACTTTGGTGATTGAAAAACTGGGATTTTTAAAAAGGATCCCTAAGCCATCCGATGTGTCTTCCCCAAATGTCCAATAGGAAGGCCCCCAAACCCAACTTCTTTTTAGTTGTTCAGTTTCAAATAATGAAGTAGTGCGAGTTTCTTGCAAAAAAAAGAGCCTGTATTTGCTTTAGCTAAGACAAAATCATCAATTTCCTCTTGTAGTTTTTAATACTACAGACATTGATGGAGGCAATGTTAATGGAGGCCATCTGTTAAGTAAATTTAAGCCAAATATCCCTCATACTGACTGCTGTCTAGCCTACCTCATCCTGAACCTCTCTTTCTTTCTGCTTCTTTCCTTTATTTTTCTTTTTGACCATACTAGGGGGTCGTTTGTCCTCCTCCTTGACTTTCGAGATTACCCCCGATTTAAGAGAGGCATCAGATTCAAGCTCGGATTCTCCCCCTTCTCCCTGAAGGGGCAAAAAGGGATTTTGAGTCACTAAAGCAAAATCACCCCGATTTTGTTTTGCATGTTGTCTTGTTACCCTCCTTGTTTGTACTTCTGTGGGGGGGAGGGCATTGTTACTTTCAGACCTTCCTGATAATTCTTTGTTTTTTTATGGACCCCCTTCTTTTTAAAGAGCATCATATAATATGTGTTCAACCTCTATTGCATCATGTAATGTATGTTCAACCTCCACCTCCGTTGTGGACTCTTTCTCAGGTCTACCTCTAAAAATCAGATCCTTCACTTTTCCCTCCATCCCTTCTTGATCCTGCTGTGTATCTTGAGTCGCTTGCCCCTGTGTACTTATATCCTGTGGAGTACTAGGCCCTGACCTACCCTTCCTTTCTTGGGCAGTTTGCACTAGATTCTCCTGGTCCCACCCTTGAGCTGTATTTCTTTCCGCCCAGGGACACTGGTGGTATGCATGTCCCTTTTCGTCACACAAATTACATTGGAAAACTTTTTCACAATTTACACTAGGATGACCATATTCTCCATATAAAGAGCATTTCAACATATCACACATGCTACTCAAATGAGTCCTGGCCCCACATTGATAGCAGGCCCTTGGCTGTCCCGCATAAAAGCAAACTCCTCTATCTTTGCCTAAAAAGAAACTATTAGGGAGGTGTGTAATTTCAGAATTCACTTGGAAAAGTTTAACCTTGAACTTCCAGCCCCCCCCCGTCCAAATACCCTCATCATCGACAAGAGCTTCAGGAGGCCCAAGAACATCACACTGGTTTTGTAACCAATGGTAAATATCACTCACGTTAACACCCTAATTTCTAAACATGACTGTGATTGTTCTGACAGCTGGTTTTGTTAAGGGTATAGCAATAAATGGTATCCATATTGGGGATTTCTTCACATGTTCATATTTACCCCCAAATTTCTCCTGCCCAACATTAGTCCGAAAACTAATATTGAAAGTGTCCTCTCCAAATACATGTATCAAAGTATAGATATCCATAGGCATAAACTGCATAGAACCCTTAAGGAGGCATCTCGCCACATAATACCTGTCTGGATGCTCAGATAACCCAGCTCTATACCGAAGATGCATTGCGTTCTGTCTAGGGGCCTGTTCTAATTTGTTTTTAAACAGATCTGCCAAGTTAGGCCCTCTCCCCCACCTATTTTGAGTCCCTGAAGGCCCTCCATTCCCATTTGCTTGTTCATTATGTTTACTGTCATTCATAGTACTGCCTGACAGTGATTTCCCCTTATTCCCTCCATCCCCATCCTGCTGATTCTGTCCTTCCAGGGGAATACACCCTCCAAAAGCCCCAACTAATACAATACTGCCTTGCCTCTCAGGATGTACAATGACAGTTTATTTTACAGTTATCACCTCAGTTTCACTTATGTAAAGGGTCCAGAACAGTTGGTGCTGTGTGCGAGAGAGAGAGTCAATCGATAAAACAGAGTCACATTGCACAGAGTTAGACATTGGTGCTGGGTCTCCCAAGTCTGACAGTACCTTAGTCTTTCTTGTGAAAGAAAGCACTCCAGTTCCCTCAGCAATCCCGTCTAATCTTGCCAGTACACCGTGCGTTTGTTCATCCCAGTCGCCACTGGGCACCCATCTGCCATCCTCTTATTGTAGCCATCTGGCACGACCCAAAGAATCATCCATAGACCAGTCCTATACTCTGTCCGCAGTTCCGCGTGTAATGCCGAACATATTACGGAACACCTGCAACACCGTCGCGGCTTCATGACACTGTGCAGTGTCATCAATATCTTCCAGGTGCTGAGTTTCCCCAGCAGATCCCTTATCGCAAGTCTCAGAGGCAAAACACGTCAAAGCATCCTGCAAAGACTCCAATGAGCCTGGTGTTACAGGTGAGATACTCCTTGTTTTCATTGCTTCCTCGCCAAAATCAGAGTCGCTAATAATGGGAACTATCTCCACTGTCTGGTTGTCATCCTCCAAAACATTATGAATGTCTGCATCAGTCGTCACCACAACCTCCTCCATGTCCATTCCAACCTCAAATGGCTCTTCCATCACAGTCACAAGGGTCCCCCTACTGGCCAGAGTAGGGGAATTTCCCCGGTGTCCTGGCCAAATTTCTCCCATTCACTAAAAATACCACCAACAGCTTAATCTGGTTCAATTTCAGTTGCTTATCGTCTGTATCCCCCTGGTCACCCATGAAAAAGGGACTTCTAGGCCCCCAGTGGGCTTACCTGGTCAACAAAATTCAATAAATAAATAATAAATTAAAGCTTTTGTTACCAAATTTATCCGCACCGCTGCCAGCCAGTCTGTCACAAATGCACTCAGCAGGTCAGGCCCTCTGCTCCCATAGTGCCAACCTCTGAGCACAGTAATGTGGACAGATAACAGACAGGATAACCTTCCTGTCTGCTTGTGGGTCCGAATCACCTTTAGTCTCAAGTTCTGAAGGGATTCAAACTGTGAACCTTATGCTAGCATACCCAAATGTACAGGCTCAGATAATCTGCTCCTCAGGGGGGTGACAGATATCTTTCACCTAAGGGCACCTAACCAGGTATCCAAAATGAACCCTTATAACTCTATAAAAGACCTTAGGTATATTCTTACCTTTTTCTAGTCTAGTAACACCATCGAGCTTATGAACAGCTTTTTGTCAGTCTTAACCCTCCATACGTCACATGCAAAAAAGAACTTTGAAGACACACCCAGGCAGTCTTTGGAATAAAAGGTTTACTTAAAAATGGATAAAAATATGTTAAATGTAAACACAGAACAATATATCAAAAAGCATACAATCACTTAAAAGAAAAGCAAAGAAAACTACAGACAAACTCCTACCAACATACAGTTAGACTTTTTCTATCTAATGTATTACCTCTTTACAGTGCTTAAGTTAGATCTTGTTTCTTAAGAGCCCAAAAAGAAATGTCACTCAGTTCAAACACAGAATACAGTTTAAAACTCTGTGTTTCCACACCCCTTCTATGATGTCATCTAGCTCCTACTTTTAGAATATAAAAAATATACAAATAAGATGTCCTATCAGGAGGTATTTTAAATAAGGTGACATTAGCAAAAACTCATTTCACAATATGACTCCTTAATAAACATCCCCTCTTTGATCTTGAGCAGTTCCTATTCCCAGGGCACAGCAAAGGATTTTATGACTTTTAGCACCATGGTGGTATAACACTTTTTTTTCTCTAAGATATCATAAAAGTTTATGAGCCCTTTATCCTGGTAGCTGGGTCAGTTCTAATGAAGTCTCTGATCCTTTAATTACCTAGTGGATTCAGGATAATATATCCTGTAGCTTCTGTGACCGGGGGGGGGCACTCATAAGCACATGCTATATTTTTATATTACAAATAGCATAGAACAATCATAACCAGCTGGCCAAATGTCACAGTGGCCACCTAGGTAGGGGTAGTGTCCCTCTCCCAAACGGCACCGAAGAGGGGCTACACTGGGATGGGTTACAGATGGTGCAGAGGAGGGCCACCAGAATGCTTAATAATCTGCATGGGAAGCCTTATGAGGAAAGGCTAAAGGATTTGAACATGTAAGGCAAGGCAAGACAAGTTTTATTTTTGGATGCCCAATCCCAGAGGCTCTGGGTGCCATACAAATAAAACATATGCCAACAATAAATAAAATAAACACAAAAATAAATAGATTACAGCAATAATAAATAAACAGGTCACAGGGAATGGGAAAAGGCCTGAGCTTAAAAACAGTTGCTAAAAAAGGGGGTAATGCCAGGAATATGATCTAGAAGACAGTGTCTGGGAATGCCTGACTAAACAGAAAGGTCTTTTTTTTTGTTACTATGTTTTCAGGCCCTCCAGGTCTGAACTCTCTCGGGCCACTGCTCTCGCTGACTTACTCTACTGCCCGCTGTGTTCCCTTGCCATCTTCAAGTTCATCACGGTTCCCCGGGTCAGGGGAGGGCAACCTGGGGAGATTGCAGGGGCAGTGGCGGGGAACCAGCGTTGGACGTGTGGCAGTGGTACTGACGAGGCCATCGCCTATCCAATCTGGAGGGGTATTTCTCTCCTTCTCCTCCTGTGGTGCCTGGAGCCCCCCCCATGTGTGTTGCACATCTGATGCTGGTGCACAGCAATCCTGCCTGCATCATGCACACTCCCTTATGTTCAGCTCTGGCACTTTGTGGTGTCCCTGGTCTCCACCAGGGGCTGCCAGAGTGCTGAGTGATCCTGTCACCTCCCTCCGGGGGAGAAGAGCAGCCCTGTGGGTGCTCGATCCATCTCCCTCCCTGCTGACCCCCGACCCCCCGAGCTTGCTCCCGAACTTGGGTCATTGGCGTGGTGTGAGGTGTGGCGTCCAGTGCCTCAACTCTCAGTGCCACCAGGCCAGCCCAAACAGAAGGTATTGAGGCGGGCCTTGAATGCCTCAACTGAAGCGGCCTCCCTTACAGATGGAGGAAGTGAATTCCACAGGACGGGGCTGGCGACACTAAAAGCTTTGTCACTGGCAGTTTTCAGGCTCATCCTGAGAATCGTAAGGAGGCCCCTAGAGGAGGAATGGAGGGAGCAGACAGAGGTAGCAGGTGTGAGAAAGTCTAACAGGTAGCCAGGGCCCAGTCCATGTAGGGCCTTAAAGGTGAGCAAGCCCACCTTGAAGGGGATCCTTCACCTGACCAGAAGCCAGTGCAGTTCATGCAACACCAGTGTGATGTGGCAGTATTTAGACTGCCTGATCAACCAACCTGGCAGCTGTGTTTTGCACTAGCTGCAGCTGGTGAAGGGTACCTCCTGAGACCCTGAAGTAGAGCTCATTACAGTAATCAAGCCTTGACGTCATGAAGACATGCACTAAAGTGGGGAAGTCCATGGGTGGAACTAGGAGTTTGATCCTGGTGATATTCCTCAGATGGTAGAAGCTGGTCTGGACTATGGATGACACCTGGGATTCAAATGTCAAGCCGGTGTTGAAGGTCACACCAAAACTGCGCTCCCTAGAGGAGGCCTTCAATGGCACAGACCCCAGGAATAATCCTGTTACTATGCCAGAGGTCATCCTATCATGCCTTTTGTTTGACTCCACCACCAGTTCCTCCATCTTATCGGGGTTCAGTCACAACCAGATTGAGGCCATCCAGTCACTTATCTTGATAAGGCAGTTATTTAGCACTTCCACTGTGTTGGATGTGCCAGGGGCAAAGGAAAGCTACAGTTGAGTATCATCAGCATAGCAGTGAAAACCCAAACTGTACTTCTTAATGAGCTGTCCCAGGGGTAGCATATACTCAGCAAACAACACTGATGACAAGATCGAACCTTGAGGTACTCCACAAGACAGGAGGCTAGGGGAGGAGAAGTTCCCCATCACTACCCGTTGCCTCCTGTTCATGAGCTAGGACTTAAACCAGCAGATGACAGTGTCGATGAGTCCTCAAAATTCCCTCAGGGGTCAAGGAATACACAATGGTCTACCGTGTTGAAAGCTGAGGAGAGATAGAGGAGAATGAGAATTGTCCACTTTCCTCGATCTCTCACCATGAGGAGGTCATTGTACACCTGAAATAACCTAGTTTCTGTGCTATGCCTCACATGAAACCCAGACTGGAAAGGCCTGTATAGATCAAAGGCCACGAGGTGCTCCTCAAGCTGATACATCACAATCTTCTCAACAACCTTCCCTAAAAATGAAAGGTTGGAGATAGGATGGTGATTCACCGTCACATCAGGGTCTAACTATGGTTTCTTCAGAAGGGGTCTAACCAGTGCCTCTTTCACGGCATCGGGAAACCCCCCCTCTGACAAAGAACACCGGGTAATCAAGGCAAATACCAGGCCAATGAAATCAACACATCCCATCAAGAAAAGTGTCGGCACTGGGTCCAGTTCACAATATGTGTGCTTTAGCTTGGAGGCAACCTCAATGACTTTGGCCTCCTCCCCCAGTTTAAAGTCCCCCCAACTAGGAGGAGTGCTCTCTGGATGCACAGTCGGCCACACTGTGGCTCGCTGGCAGAATTCCCTGCCAGATGTACATGCTGGAGGTCAGAAGGGAGATGGTAACATGACAGAGATCTTTAAATTTCTACCTGGAATAAGCAGGGTGGACAGCATGAATTTCTTCACCATGGGTATGAACACAGGCGCAAGGGGGCAACCATATGAAACTTGTAAGAGGGAGGTTCCAGATGTCTGTGCTGAAGTATTTCTTTATGTAGGAGGTGGTTGAGAAGTGGAACAAATAACCATGAGAAGTGGTCTGTGTCAAACAGTGGTGGGATTTAAGTATGGGAGGGCTATACGTATGAGGATAGTAAAATTAGGGGGGATGGTATGAGGCATGGGAGTGTGAGGGACAACTAGGGTACTTGTAACATACAGTAGCTAGGATTGGGGAACTGGAAGGGTTATGAGGCTATTTTCAGTCATCATTGTCTGTGTTTCTCTGTTCCCATGTTTCACTATTGAAATTAAAATACTGTCCAGGTGGAAGGTGGTGGTTAGGAGGTGGAAGACTAGGTTTGCTGGCAAAGGCATCTAGCGTCACCTGAACTCTTTTCTTCTAGGTTTGCTTGTAAGGACAGAGCAAGGAACATTATCAGAGCAAGGAAAAATATTAAGGCTTCTTTTGGCTAGGCAGATTTGCTGTGTGATATTATTTTCTTTTGTACTCACAGGGTTTGTTGCTGTCTTTTGCTAGCATTTTACTGCTTTATTGTTCTGTGATTCAAATTGCTGTTGTGGGGTATACTTTCTGCTGCATTATTACATGGTGTGCCTACAGGTGTGTTACTGTTTTGTGCTTACAGATTACTGGTGTAATCTTCTCTGATTCAAATTGTTTTTTGCAAGGTATATCTTCTGTTACTGCATTATTTTTCTCTGTAGCAAAGTGTTTTTTGCAGGGTATATCTTCTGTGAAATTATTACACTTGGTGCTTTACAGGTTTTACAGTTTTGTCTATCATTAGCCTAAGCCTTTGAGGGCTACTGCATTTGTTGTTGGTTTATTGTTTCTGCTCTTACCTCCTTGTTTCTTTCATCCGTGGTTCTTCTTTTTCAGCAGGGGAAGGGCCCGGTCACCCACCCCCATCCCCAACCACCCCATGCTACACTCCTTTTATAGGGTAGCACAGTTATGACATTTCCTCTAGCAAAGCAGGAAGGGGAGGATCAGAGGGGTATCCACACAGTGACCTCATTTACAGGGGCACAAGTAATTTAACTTGTTATAACAAGTTATACAAAAACAAACAAACAAAACAAAAAATCAAACTTTTGCTTTCATTTTCCTCCTTCAAATTACTCAGACCAGGTCATAAACCCGGCAACTCCTCTGGAATGGATATCATTAACTGCAGGTACTGTGGGACACTTTTCAAAAGGGCACTTATACAGGATTTAGGATGCTGTCCTACATGCTGGACCATTGGAGATCTAAGGGCTCAGCTCCAGGCAGCAAGGGCAGAGATTGCGCACCTGAAATCGCATATTCAGGAGGAAATATATTATAAGAACCACCCGCCATTTCCCCAACATCCAACTGAAGCACCTCGACCACAGGGGGTAGTTGGTCTGGGAGGTTGGCAGGTGGTTAGAAGAAGCAAATTAGGTGCCCCACCACTCAGTGCTCACCAGTGTATCATCTCCACAAACCATATATAAGCTACAAACAGGTATCTGCCTCTATCTCTGAAATCAAACAAAGGGGCAGAGGACACTACAAAGCAGGACACTGCAGCACAGGAACTAGTACAACAAAACTCACCCAAAACAGGGACCAAAACAAAAAAAGGAAATCCAAAACACTTCTGATCATAGGAGACTCCATGGGGGTAATAATCAGATGTCTCCCAGGTACATCAGCGTGGAGAGACATTGACTGCATTGCTAAAATTGTGCAGGAAAAAGGAGAGAACATTGATGTCCTGGTACACATAGGGATTAAAGATCTCGCCAGCTGGTCAGTTGTGGAGACCAAGGAACACCTGACGAGGCTGGGAGACAAACTGTCATCTATTTCATCCGGCATCTCCTTCTCTGGGTTCCTGCTGGTCTGGGAGAGGGGGGGGGCAGATGGATGGAAGGTCAGAGAAGGGGAGATAGGAGAGTTAAACATTGTGGCCCAAGGGCTGGTGCCAGGAAAAGGGACACAAATTTGTAGGCAATTGGCAACAGTTTTGGGAGCGAAACTTCTTTAAATTCAATGGACTGCATCTGACTAAGGAGGGAGTCAGTGCATTGGGGCAGAAGTTTGACGTCTTTGCAGAATATTTAAACTAGCAAATCGGGAGAGGGGTGCAGCACCCGATGCATCAAATGGGAAGAACACCCTTCCCCCCTCAGCTAGTGATCAAACAGGAGTTCAGCATGTTTATAGTTTATTTGCATCACCAGGTAAGGAAAAAGGTCTGGTTCCCTATACGACACGCAGGGGAAAATGCTGGACCTTGCCCAACAACAAACACGCCAAAATCTGGCCAATGGAAAATTTATTTATTTAGTTTTTGTTTACCAGGTAAGTGCACTAGCCATAGGGATAACTATTTTCAGGCACAACCCGGGAGAATTACAGAGCAAATTACAGGGAATTTTCAGACAGTAGCAAATACAGAAAAAAGGTACAAAAGCAAGGTAAGATAACATCAGGATTTCCATGACATATGGGGTACAGAGTTTAGGAGAAGATTACAAAACAGAGGTAGCATTGGTTTGCCCAGTAGGTACAAAACCATCTTTGAAGTTAAATAGCCAGGTAATTAGCATTAATATGCCAGGTAAAGGCCCAGTCAGAGAAACTGGACTAATTCTTCACACACCCCAAGAGGTTGGGGGTGAGACATAGGTACAACTGTGAGAAACATAACATTTTCTGAAGGAGAGAAAAAAATAGTACAATACAACACAACACAACATGCAAACAACAGGATCCATTTCTAGGCAGTAAACATTAGTCATTTAGAGCTTAAGTGCCTGGAGTAAGGAGATCAGAGTTACCACAAGGGAAAAAGTGGCAGCTGATGCAGGGAGCCATGTTTAGGGGGGGGGTTGAAGCAGGTACAGGAGACCTGACTAAAGAGGAAGGAGGAATATTTGATTTTAAAATTGACATGACTAGGAGCTAGATGGACATCCAGAGGTAGGGAGTTCCAGAGTTTGACTGCTGAGTGTGAGAAAGCTAGGGTTCCTTTGTTTGATTTGCATCTCATTAGTAGCAGCAAGGCTTTATCAGACGATCGAAGACTGTATGAGAAAGGCAATGGGATAAGCAGTGAGGCAAGTGGGGTACCTACTCTGAGAATATTATCAGTCAGGCAGCCAAGAGCTAGATCTCGAACTGAAGTAGGGGGTAACCAGTTTAGGTCGGCATAAAGCTGACAGTGATGCTTTGTCCAGGGCGAGGCAGACGCATACCTGCAGATGCTATTATATGTGGTATTCCATTTCACACATGCCTGCAGTCTGGGAAACAAGATCCCAGACCTGCAGGCAACAGTGACAGAGGCTAAACTGGACACAGTAGCCATTAGCAAGACATGGTTCACCAGTAACCACACTTGGGAGACTTTAGTACTCGGCTATGTACTGTTCAGAAGAGACCAAGGTGCAAAAAGGGGGAGTAGAAGGGCCCTTTATGTCAATGAAAATATCAAAGCTACAGAACTTCAGACACATAAGGAGCCAGAAGAACTGTGGGTCACCCTGGAAACAGGAAATGGGACATCCATACGAACTGGGTTTGTCTACAGACCTCCAGACCAGGGGGAGGACATAGACACATTACTGTTAGAAGATATACAAAACATGACAGCTAAAGTGGAGGTTCTGATAATGGGAGACTTCAACATGCCAGATACAGATGGGTCAATACCAGCAGGAACATCTGCCAGAACTAGACACATGGTAGATTCCCTGCAGGGGGAGGGCCTCAAACAACTGGTACAACAACCCACAAGAGACAGGGGTATCCTAGATCTAGTACTGGCAGTGGGATGAAGATAGGGAGGCATACCAAACTTCCCTAAGGGAAGCAGGGAAGGCAGTAAGGCAGGCAAAGGCCCAAAATAAGGAAACACTAGCACAAACAGTAAAAGATGGGGACAAGACTTTCTATAGATAAATTAGTGAAAGGAGAAAGTCCAGATGGGGTATTGCTAAGATCAAAGGGGGATAACATGGAGTGTGAGGAGGAGGAGCAAGGAAAAGCATCTATCCTAAATAGATACTTCTGCTTAGTATTTACTGAGGAGAAGGTAGGGCAGGGCCTACAGCTCAGCACCATGGACACGGGGGGAGGGAGGTGTGCACAGGTCCCTTCATAAAAGAAAGAGCCCTACAAGAGCTCACTAAGCTCAGGGTGGACAAGGCAAAGGGACCTGATGGCATACATCCCAGGGTACTAAAGGAGCAAAGGGTGGAACTAGCAGAGCAATTAGCAGAACTGTTTTGTGGATCTCTGAGCACAGGAGAGGTCCCAGAAGACTGGAGAAGGGCTCATGTGATCCTGCTCTACAAGAGTGGTAGCAGGGAGGAAGCAGCGAACTACATACCAGTCAGTCTTACCTCAGTAGTGGGCAAGATTATGGAGGCACTCTTTAAGGAAAGGATAGTGCAACACCTGGAATCCATAGGAGCACAGGATCCAAGACAGCAGGAGTTTACAACAGGAAGGTGCTGTCAGACTAATCTCATAGACCAGAGTGGTGGACCAAGGGGCTGCAGTTAATGTCACCTACCTTGACTTCAGCAAAGCTTCCGATACCGTTCCACATAGAAGATTGATTAATAATCTGGGTAGGTTCTGGGTGGGTCAGAAGTTGGTCAACTGGGTGGCAAACTGGTTGGTGGGTAGAAAACGGAGAGTGGTGGTAAACAGTATACAGGCAGAAGAGATGCAAGTCACAAGTGGGGTACCTCATGGACCAGTCCTGGGGCCGGTTCTCTTCAATATCTTCATCAGTGACATTGCAGATGGACTGGAGAGTAAGGTTTGTCTGTTTGCAGATGACACCAAGATCTGCAACAGAGTAGATGATCCAGATGGGGTGGGCAGAATGAGAAGAAATCTAGATAAACTGGCAAAACGGTCGGAATAGTAGCAACTGGGGTTTAACGCAAAGAGGTGCAAGATCATGCATATAGGGAAGAGAAACCCTGAAGCCACCTATAGGCTTGAAGGGGAGTTGCTGGCAATCACAAGGAAAGAAAGAGACGGGCATCATCATCATCACAGATGACCTGAAATCATCCAAGCAGACCACTAAAACAGTAGGTATGGCTAGAGGGATGCTGGGGTGTATTAGTAGGGGTATTGCAAGTCGTAAGAGGGAGGTAATAATCCCTCTTTATAAGACACTGATTAGGCCCCATCTGGAGTATTGCGTGCAGTACTGGAGGCCGCACCTGTACAAGGACATTAACAAAATGGAGGCAGTCCAGAGAAGGGCAACCAAAATGGTGCAGGGACTGCATCAAAAAACATATGAGGACAGATTAACGGAGCTCAATATGTATACCCTAGAGCAAAGGAGGGAGAGAGGTGATATGATCGAACCATTCAAGCATCTTAAGGGCATTAACAAGGTGAAAGAGTCTAACATGTTTCAGTATAAGAACAACAGCAGGACAAGAGGACGTAACATGAGATTAGAGGGAGGCCGATTAAGGGGTAATGTGAGGAAGTTCTTTTTCAGAGACAGGGTGGTGGATGCATGGAATGGCGTACCTCAGGAAGTGGTGGATATGAATATAGTGTAGGGCTTCAAACAGGCATGGGATATACATAAGGGAGCAATACAGATGTGTATAAAGAGATAGGCCATTGACAGAGTACAGGCCTATGGCACATTCATAAGGTAGGAAAAAATGGGCAGACTGGGTGGGTCTTGCGGGCCTTATCTGCCATCAACTTCTATGTTTCTATGTTATATTTCTATGTCCAAAATTCCTGTCATTAGTGGGGTCAGGTAATAAGACTGTGCAGATGGAAGAAATTGACAGTGTCCTCGAAAAATGACTGAGAAGTAAAGAAACCTGTGCATTGACCGGAATCAAGTTCCAAACCAGTTTTTGCCAAAGTAGTCATCTGACCTAATTTGAAAGAAAAAAATAAAACACTTTTGGGGGATTACTGTGGATATTAGTTCAATTTGCAGTCATGGTGTTTTGCCCACTGTTAAAACAGTATGCAGTCAGTTATCAAAGTATCAACAGTGCTGAGCTGTGTCAAGCTGTCCCAAGCAGAAGCAGGACCCAACAGGAAATTAAATGTGGCATCTCATTTAGGCAATCCTGTGTTAATAAATTGCTTGTAAATTACTTTGGGATACAGTATATGAAAAACACTATATAAATGCAAATTCTACACTATCCTACAGTTTATACACTGCACGTATTTGATTAAAGTGCCAATCATACTGAGAGGTGCAAAGATACCAGTCTCCCTTTGCCTTAATTTCTTCAGTCTTCTCAACACATTCTTCCATTCCATCTCCTGAATTGTAAAATCATACTGAGTGCCAATTTGCCTGATCTGCAACAGAGAACAGTAATGAGCAATTAGCTTGTGTAATCACTGCCAGCTACACAAGACCAAGACAATGTTTTACAATGTACACACTTCTTCCATAGAGCGGCCAGTCTACTACAGAGCAGTGTATGAGACATGCATTACAGTTGGCACAACATGCTTGGGAAGCAGCCTAACGGAAGGTAGGCGGTAGGTAGAATGCATAAAACAACACAAGAAGACAGATAATTTCCAGTTTTCTTGTTTTTGTAAATCTCTCCAGGGTAATACATACATTCTAAAGGATAAAACCAAATGCAAGGGGAAGGGGCATGGCTAGTAGCCGAACTGAGTAAACATTGCTCTGCAGAGCTCTGCAGCAATCTTATGCTTTGGGTGCGTTATACTCTAAATGTGAATTAAAATACCAAATTTGTACAGCAATCTTGAAAGGCCTTAGCACCAGGAATATTTTATTACCTAATTTTCCCATGTTAACAGCAGGAAAATCTAACAGGGCACAATAAGGGAGCGATGGCCAGAGGAAGCACAAGAGCTCAGTAGGAAAGGTCATAATTCAGCCAAGAGGAATCTGTGGCAACTTTTTAAAACTTTTTCCAAAAAAAGCTAGTTTCAGTTACAATTAAAAATATTAGCATACCTGACACATCTTCTGTACAAGCTTTACCTCTGGAAAACTGAACTTGCCTTAACCTACTTCAGACAAAAGACAAATATATTATGAGGCAGGCCCTAGGGCAACACGCCTCGTGGTACGCCAGATCAGGTGTCAAAAGACCAGAGCCACTATAGCTAACTTGAAGCCCCCTGGCACAAACCAGATGCTTCAAAAGATGCTGGAAATTGTGGAGGCCATCTGAACCTCCTACTCAGCTCTCTGCTTCCCAGAGCACCCCTTCAGTAAGATGGCAGCCTTCTCAGAAACGAAAAGGGTGCACACATACCAACTAAATACTGCCACTATTATTTATTAAACATGCATGTGATGGCAAACACCCCTACCTAGCACCTCAAACCAGCGGGTTCCTTAGGGAGTGGTGCTCACATACAAACAGCCTAATCTTGTACACCAGAATTATGTCAATTGGTACTTCATTAGAATTTAAAGACATACGTCACACTTTTTAACCATTTGCATGTGAAAGAAATAAGCCAGCATTCACCACACAAATATTCAGGACTCTAATAAATGTAAAACATTTAACAACCATGTGAAAACCCATAAATGGAACATTTAACTAATATGTGTAACCACTTGTCATAATTTAATCCTGTGCAATGCCATAACTTATGTAGGTGAATATGGAACAACACCATTCAAGGGCATAGTAGCCACAACTGATCCCATAAATTGCTGATGGGATGGTCCCAGGTAGGGTACATACAGTAGTTATAGGCAGGGTGAGGCTAAGACTCAATCAGTCAATCAATCAATCAATCAATATCTTTATCCAGGCGGGCACCATTTAGCAAGCTCATTTACAAGGTGGACCTGCGGTCCTACAGTAATAATACAGAAAGACAAGTTACAATAGTACAAACAGTAAAAATAGCTGCTATTATAGTAAAAATGCACATTTACAGGTAATATACATTGAACATAGAACTACAAAGAGTCGTGGATAATGAACTTGTGCTGGATCCAAGCTCAAAAACTGTGCATTTTGTAGTGGGAAATGTTAGGGAGAAGGTAGGCATACCAGATAGAAGATATCAAGCGCATAATGTAGGGAGAGGTGGGGAATAGGGGCGCAAGTGAAGAGGACCCAATTGTTAGAGCAGAGTGAGGGCTTGGGAGGGTGGAGGACCGTACGAAAGGTGATGAAGCGATTTTTGCCCCAAAACACGGCGACATGTGGAGGAGAAAAGCTGCCATTGTACTAAGTGCAAGAGGAGAAATATAGTAGCAGGGGCATAACTGGGAGGGTCCTGGAGGTTGGGGCAGAGGGAGGTGTTGGATGGACGAGGAACCGAATATTTTTTTGGGCGAGAGACAATAATTATCCCCAAGTGCGGTAGCATGTGCTAGAATCAGGCTGCAGCTGTTCAGAGCATCAAAGAATAAGATATGGGAGTTTGGCAAAAAATCCTGAGGATCTGTTGGTGGGCATGCTAGAGGCAGAGGCACACATTTCAGCTGGGGGGCCGCCGTTTGCGGGCCGCCGTTTGAGGGAGGGAGGTTAGTTAGTGTCTAGTAAAGCTGTTGCAAATTTCCGTAATGCCATCATGGTAAAGCCTTTTGAACAAAAGGGTACTTACTGGGGTTTTCAGGCTAAGTATTTTTGGGGTTTTATTCCATATTGATGAGAGTGAGACTCTAAAGGCGGCTCTCCCGACTCGTGTAAGTGCCCTGGGTATATTTAGCAGGAGTTGTGAGCAGCTTCTAAGGGAATAATTCCTGGGCACAATCAGAGACAGACAGTCGATGATGTATTGAGGGAGTTTGCCACTGAGGGCTCTAAGCGTCCAGAATGCTGCATTAAAGTTGTGCCTATAGTGAAGTGAGGTCCAGCCCGTGGCGGCATATAGAGCGCAATGATGGGTAGAGAAGGGGAGGTCAGTGATGAAGCGTATAGCTCTGTGGTAGAGCATATCCAATTTTCCAAGACAGGAAGCCGCACAGCTACTGTATATGAAGTCTGCGTAGTCAATTAAGGACAGGAACGTGGCTTAGACTAGTTGTTTCTTTGCGTCTGATGTAAGAAGTCTTCTTAGCCTGTAAAAAAGGCTAAGTCTTTGCCTTTATTTTTTCAGCAAGTCTTCCAGGTGGTCAATGAAGGAGAGTTTACAGTCGATCCAGACCCCAAGATATCTGAATTTCGGAACGTACTCTATGCACTCTCCCAGCATCGTGGTTATTGGGGGGAGGGAGTCAGTAGCGCCTGTGTTGTTTGCGGGGGAAAATAACATGTCTTTAGTTTTCTTAGCATTTAATAGCAGTTTTTTTTATTGATTAGTTAGAGTTGCAGGAGGTTGAAATCTTTTTGTAGGTCAGTACAAGCTTCTTTGGGTGTGGGATGACTCAGGTACAGCACTGTGTCATCCGCGAATAAGTGAATACTTGCATCCTTGATTCCCTCATCAATGTTGTTGATATACACTGCGAAGAGGAGGGAACCTAATATGGATCCCTGAGGGATACCTCTTTGTAAGAGTTTTAGGGTAGATAGTTCGCCATCCGCTTTCACCTGCTGGTATCGGTCTGTCAGATATTCAGAGAACCAGTTTAGAGAAGTAGCATCCAGTCCTAGTGTTTTTAGTGCGTCGAGGAGCAGGTCGTGGTCGACTGTGTCGAATGCTTTGCTGAGGTCAAGAAGCACAGCACATACTGACTTTTTATGCTCCAACTCCAGTTGCCAGTCATTGGTTACTTTAGCTAATGCTGAGACTGTACTGTGGTTGGCTCTGAATCCGGATTGAAGGGGTTTAGTAATTTTTCTCTGTCGATGAAGGATCTTAGTTGGCCATTTACTATTTTTTCCAGTAGCTTCGAGAGTGTGGGTAAGAGAGAAATTAGCCTATAGTTATTAAGGTCGCAAGGGTCTCCAGATTTAAATAGCGGGATAATGTGTGCGATCTTCCATATTTGAGGGAGGGTACCTTGTGTTAGGGACAGGTTGAATAAATGAGTAACAGGCACTGCCAATACGTGGCATGCTATCTTTAGGAAGTATGGTTCAAGTGCATCTGCGCCAGCACTTTTCTTAGTATCCAAGTGGAGAATCAGTCTTCCACTTCCTTGAGGGAAACCAATCAGAATGAGAAATGTTGACTAATGGAGCCAACATTTGGTGGGCTGTTGGGTATTGCGCTGCTACGCAGGCGAGTTACCTGGGCTGGGGCTGCTCGCTAGGAGAAGGTGCGGTTGAATGCCTGCAGTATCTCTTTTTGTCATTGATTACTGTATTGTCAGAGGTAATTTTTATGGGGAGCATATTTTGTGACGTGGCTCCCGCTAGTTCTTTGATCGTGGCCCAGAATTTGGAGGGACAATTGGCTGCAGTATCTAGTTCTGCTTGGTAATAGTAGGCTTTAGCTTCCCTAATCAGTTTGGTGCAGCGATTTCTGGCTGTTTTAAAGAGGCGCCAGTCTTCCTCTTTTTGGGATTTGCGGGCAGTTTTCCAGAGTTTATCCCTGGACAGTAGTGTAGCCTTGAGATCTTGAGTGAACCAACGGCATTTCCTAGCCTTTATGTGTATTTTTGAGAGAGGCTCATGTAGATTCATGGCGTAGGTATTGATTTAATGTAGTATAGAACATGCAGTTTCCACTGTTTTAGCAAGGTAAAAACTCTGCCACAAGGGGGAGTTTTTTAGGTCAAGTAGGTATGCCTTTGGGTCGAATGACCTGGTTGACCTTTTGGTGGAGAATTTGGCCATAGCTGACACTTTGTTGGCTGCCCAAACTCCAGCTATTAGGCAATGGTCACTAATATCCGCATCAAAGGTTCCAACGTGGGAGAAGGAATGGGGTTTATTCACAAGCAGGACATCCAGAAGGGTACTTTTGGCTGTATTCTTTTTGTTCATATGGGTGGGCTCTTCGTTGAGTAGGGTGAAACCAAGGGAGCCACAGAAAGGTTTAAGTGGGTGCCTGGCTTCTGACAGCCAATCGTAGTTTAGATCCCCGAGGATAATTGTTTCAAGGGGGCTAGTGTCCAAGATAGTTGTAAGATAGGACAAGAGCTGAGTACCGGCAGATGGTGGTCTATAGCATCATATGACTTAGAGTGCTAACGATGGGGATAGGTCGATTTTTATGTCCAGGCACTCAAATCCTGCTACCAGTGAGTTAGAATTAAGTGTTGATGCCACAAATCTATCTTTGATGTAGAAAGTGACCCCACCTCCTCTGGATTGCCTATTGCATCTAAAGATCTGGTAGTTAGGTATATTAATCACGCTATTTGGTGTACAGGGCCGTAGCCAGGATTCTGAGATAACAAGCACATCTGGCATTGTATGGGTGGTCCAAGCCTGGATAAGGGTGAATTTTTTCAGCAGGCTGCACACGTTAATGTGCATAAAACTAATACCTTTAAGAGACAGTGACTCAGAAGGGGAGGTAAGTTTATTTATGGGCCCTGGATTAAGCTCGACATTGCCAGAGCAGAGTAAGAGGAGGAGTAGCAATTTTTTGAGGGATTCAAGTGAAAGGCAATGAGCTCGAGGCTTTTTCCGGCTTAGCATGGAGGAGGAACGGGGGTGCCAAGCTTTGTTTTTTAATTTATGCAAGCCTCAGGACACTGAGGCTAATACTCTGGCTGTGTAAAGCCAGTGGGAGTAACTCAAATTAATTAGAGATAAGGAAGGAGGCGTAGACAAACCTGCAATGGTTGCTCTTCGAGGAAGGTAGTCCACCTGGATCAGTTGGCAAGGAGCCTTGGCACTCCCTTAAACCTACAGAATCCTTAATGCAGTAGTTTAAGTCTTGCTATATTAAGGCTGGGGTAAATCAACCTCACGCTGCCTACATTTTATTATGAATACCAATTAATTTTCAGATCCAAAAAATACCTTAATGTATCCCACCAATATAAGCCCCAGCAAGTATGAGAAATAAATATCACCCATCACAAAATTTGTCACATTAAAAACCAGTATTAAAAACATTTTACATGCTTCTTACTGCACACCAACATCATACAAGGCCGAGGTGGCTTGGGTTCAGTGGACCTACTCCCCTACCCAGGGACCACCCAGTCCACCTCTACTGCCTCAAAGGATACCAGAAAGGAGGAGTGGTTGGACAACGGTGGGCTCAGGGAGGGTTAGATTGTGGTGCACAGACACATCCCACATCTGATACCACTATGAAACTCCTTCACCACACTGGCCAGGTAGGATTGTCCCACAGAAGCACCTGAAGTAGTGACTGAAATGGATGTGGGAATCCTCCATAGTGGAGACCCCAATGAGGGTAGCAGAGGACCCCAGAGGAGGAGAATGCACATCCGGGGGGGACTCACTAGTAAGGGAGATACTGTTAGAGACAGGTAGGGATGAGGAGAGGGAAATAAGATGTTTTCCCAGTGCCACAGCTTGAAGAGATGGAAGGAGGATCCTAGGGATCGCTAGTGAAGCAAGGAGGGAGGGAGTGCTGGATGTCATTGTCCATTTGGGGACAAATGATCTGGCTAGGGAGGAGCCAGAAACAGTTCAGGAGGAGTTCCGGAAATTGGGGAGGGGTCTTAGGCAATTAGCACAATCTGTTACCTTCTCTGAGGTGCTATCTGTCTCTGATGGGGGAAGACAGGATTCTCTGCACCAGGAACTTCAGTGCATGGTTGAGGAAATGGTGCAGAGAAGAGGGATTCAGATTCATTGGGGACTGGGGCTCCATCTACAAGGATAGAGGCCTATACAGGGGCGATGGCCTGCATCCATCCAGGAGGAGAACTGTGATCCTCAGTGAACAGTTTACATGCTACATTGGCAAGCATTTAAACTAGCCATGGGTGGAGGCAGAAGGAGGCAGGAAGACATAAACTGTCCCTCCCACATGCTTACAGAGTCAGCAGTGGGAATCCCAAGGGAGAGAAATCCAAAAAGGAACAAATAAAAATAGGAATCCCGGGGGGAGGAGGGGAGAGAGGAAAGAAAATAGTTGAAGAAATAAGGGAGAGAAAAGGGTCAAAATGAGGGGAGATGGCAGTACAATCTGGAGAGCCATGTGGGCAAATACTCAAAGTCTGGGCAACAAGATTGCAGACCTAGAGGCCACTATGACAATAGTGGACCTTTGGACATGGTCACAGTTACAGAGTCCTGGTGCAATGAAAACCAGGACTGGGATGTAGCCATACCAGGTTATGCTCTATTCAGAGGGACAGGGTAGGAAAAAAAGGGGGAGGAGTGGCTCTTTATGTGAGAGAAAACAAAAGCTAAGGAAATTCGGGGGAACAGGGAGAAGCTGAGGTACCGTGGGTCACTTAGGAGACATGGAAGGGGAGGCATTATACACACAGGGGTGATCTACAGACCTCCAACACAAGGTAGGTAGGTGGATACGGATATGATGGAAGAAATCCAGAGGATGGCAAACAAGGGGGAGGTATTGCTGGTGGGGGACTTCAATCTACCGATGTGGGATTGGAGCCTCCCAGCTGCAGCAACAGTTAAAAATAGGAACATCCTAGACTCCCTGCAAGGGGCATTCCTCAGGAAACTAGTTAAGGAACCCACTTGTGGGGGGTGCAATACTGGACCTGGTACTGTCAAACAGACAGTGTTGCTGACGTCATGGTGGCCAACTGTCGGTGGGTAGCCACCTGGGGACCAGTGATCATCATGTGGTGTGGTTCAATATAAGAAATGGGCCACAATCAAACCACACTAAAACAAGGGTTATTGGACTTCAGGAGGGCCTATTTGAAGAAAATGGGAGAATGCCTCAGGGAAGCCCTAGCATGGATAGGTAAACTGGGGGAGTTGAGGAACAGTGGGCAAAAATAAAGGAGGGTATTGAGAAGGCAACAAACCTCTATGTCAGGCAGGTTAAAAAGGACAAAAAGAGATCACTATGGTTCTCTAAGGAAGTAGCAGAGAAAGTAAAGGCAAAGAAGTTGGCATTTAGAAGGTACAAGTGAAAATAGAAGGAAGAGGATAGGGAGGTTTATCAGGAGAAACAAAGGGAGGCAAGGAAAGCAGTTAGGAGTGCAAAGGCACAAATGGAGGAGAATATTGCCAAGTCAGTAAAAAAGGTGGATAAATCCTTCTTTAGACATATAAGCGAAAAGAGGAAGAACAAGGGAAGGATAGTAAGGCTAAAAGGAGAAGGAGGGGTTTGTATGGAGGAAGACCAGAAAAAACAGACATATTGAACAAGTACTTTTGTTCAGTATTTACGAAAGAAGAGGTAGGTGCTGGGCCACAGACAGGGGAAAAGGGCATTAAAAGAAGGGAGAGTCCTTTTATGGAGGAGAGAGTCCTCAAGGAACTAGCTAAACTAAAAGTGGACAAGGCAATGGGGCAGGACAGGGCGTATCCTGTCAAGTTGCTGACTGATTTTCGATGCCGTAATTAGGGTGCTGCAACAAGGGCGACAGTGACAGGGGCAAACTTGATTTTAGATCGCCCCTCATTCACCTTGCCCTTTGTGACCACACAATTTCTGCCCACTCCACAAAGACCCCTGCCACGCTAATCAGATGCTGAAAAAGCATTCAATTGGGTATCTAGGCCCTACCTGATTGTGACCTTGGGGAAACAAGGCTTTTCTGAGAATTTTGTGTCCCTTATACAAAGGATCTGTAATTCCCCCCAACACTGTGTGAAAGTTATTAGTCATAATTCCCAATCCTTTAGCGTAGGACAGGGCATGTGGCAGGGTTGCCCATTGTTGCCCCTGCTTTTTGTCCTATACATAGAACCACTGGCACAGACCATCAAGGAAAACAAGCATATCAGGGGCATCCGTCTTGGAGAGGAGAAACATCGTGTAGCCTTGTATACAGGTGATATCCTTTTATATCTGATGGACCACAAGGCCTCCTTCCCTGCAGTTTTCAACATCCTTAAAATGTTTAGTGTATTGGGAATATGATAGAAACATACACGTATCTTACAGGGAGGAACAGGGTGCAGGAATACACTATTTTTAAGTGAAAAAGATGTTCCAGGACTAGAGGGCATGGGATGAAGTTGGAGGGAGGACGATTCAGAGGCAACGTTAGGAAGAATTTCTTCACAGAAGGGGTGGTGGACAAGTGGAACACCCTGCCAGAGGAAGTGGTGGGGGCTGAGACAATCACAGGATTTAAGAATGCATGGGATAGACATAAAGGAATTCTGGAGGTCAGGGGTGAGAGCAACAGACTTCTAGGAAAACATAAAGTGAACTTACAAGCTCAAATGGGCAGACTGGGTGAG
Source organism: Neoceratodus forsteri (assembly GCA_016271365.2). NCBI lineage: Eukaryota > Metazoa > Chordata > Ceratodontiformes > Ceratodontidae > Neoceratodus > Neoceratodus forsteri. The sequence continues at coordinate 833,847,934 of CM057454.1, read as the reverse complement.
CTGTAGGCCCTTATCTGCCGACACTGTCTATGGATCTGTGTATAGTATCAGCATACGCACTGAACACCATTAAAGCAGAGGTGCTGTCAATGTACTGCACCCCTTCTGCCAGCCTAAAACTCCGGTTCCCCTTTTATTGGGACTTTACTGAAATCAAGCACCTGGGCATAAAACTTCTGTGTTCTTTGACAGATTATGTTTGTTTGTTTTATTTATTTATACTGGTGAGACCATGGGCCGAATAGCCTGTTTTCATGGACGATCAGTTCATAAATAACAACAGTACAATATAACATATAGACAAAATACAAAAGTACATTATAAACATATGCGATCCATCACAAGCCAGTTATACAAAGCACTTATATTTGGCAAAAAAAATACTTGTTCAACTTGTGTCTAAAGGAGGAAAAGAAAACATTAATACTGTCAAAGGCTAGTTGCAGTATATTAAAAAATAATGGAAGAGAGTAAAATATTGTCTTATGACCCATTGAAGTACGCATTCTTGGAATGTAAAAGGAGTATGTAACTGATGTTCAAGTCATAGCAGATATATTCTGCTTCTTAAATATTGATAATAAAGAGCCAGACACCTTATTAAGTTTCACCTTTTTATTTAGTGAACCTAACTGCAATTTTTATCTTCCTTCTAAAGAAAGCCAACCTGCTTGTTCAAGTAGGTTACATTGATGTGTCCTACGAGACGACTGAGTAGCAAACCTAGCAACTGAATTAAGGAGTACTTTAACCTTAGATAGCTTACCCTCCCCTGTGGAAAAATAAAGCAACAACCCATAATCAATTAAAGGCAATAGAAAACTTTGAGCCAATAAATGTTGAGTAGAGATAGTCAAAAGAGATGATAATCTATACAATGCCCTGAGCCTCTGATGTATTACCTTTGTCATATTGAGAATCTGTGGCTCATAGGTTAAACCCTCTTCAATTAATAGGCCTAAATATTTAAATTGTTTAACCTGTTCAATGTTTGTTCCTGTAATGGTACGAATTGATAATGCAAGATCTAAGTTCAGTCTTTTTCTTTAATTTGCAAACACCGTTGACTTGTTTTTTTTTTTTCATTAAGAACCAACCCATGCCTTTTAAACCAATTCTGGACCTCTAAAAAAATCAGCAGCCAAGTTATTCTGAACCTTTTCAAAATGGGACCAACTCGTGAGGACCACTGCATCATCAGCGTATAAAAAGATTTGTGATTTTGTGCACACAAGAGGAAGAGTATTAAGAAAAAGGCTAAACAAAAGGGGACCCAAAATAGAACCTTGTGGAACACCCAGTGCAACAGCAGTAGGAGAAGAGAGTTGTCCATTGACCCTTGTTTCCTGTGTACGGCTACTTAAATAACTCCTAAACCAATCCTTACCCTCCATGGATATTTCTAAATTTGTAAATGTAGAAAGTAAAAACCATGGTTGACCAGATTAAAAGCCTTGGTGAAGTCCACAAACACGGTCCCAGAATAAAGCCCCTTATCAAGTGCCATATGAACCGTGCTCGCGAACCCCCCTAAGGCAGTGGAAGTACTGTGTCCTGGTGTAAAGCCATGCTGTGCTGATGTAAGTAGGTTATTTTTTGACATATACTCCATGATGTGGTCAAAAATAACTCTCTCCAAAACTTTTGAAAATGGAGTCAATAAAGAAATGGGGCGATAGCTGGTTTTGTCTGTAATATCTCCAGCTTTAGGAATGGGACAACAGTAGAGTTTTTCCAAATCTTCAGAAAACTAGACAAACGGAGGGATAAATTAAAAATAGCAGAAAGAGGAAAACAAAGAAGATTAGCAGTGGTCCTCACAAGTTGCTAGCCTATTCCATCCTTACCTACAGATGGATGAGGGTCCATAGCCAGGAGATATTTTAATACAACATCTGGAGTTAAGATTCGAAAGTCAAACTTTGGTAAGTCCAAATCCAGTTCCTGTTGAGGCATGCTGGATTGCTCTGGCAGATCCCCAAGACAGTACATAGAAAAATCAGTGAAATGAGCACTACGCTCCTGGGCTATTACAGACGGATCAGCTGCAATGCTGTCCTTAGTTTTTATGCATTGTATAGATGAAGTACGTTTTTTGCCAGTAAGTTCATTGATTAACTTCCAAGTCTCCAAGACATTTTTTTTGCTGGAAGTCCTTCTATCTCTTGAGGAAGTAATTCCTCTTTAAATGCCTAACCAAAGCTTTGCACCTATTTCTAGCTTGTTTGCATGAAATGAATGTAGTTTGACTAGGGGTCTTCCTGTAGGCTTTCCAGAGTCTATCACAAGCTCTCATTTGGTCCAAGAGTTCTGTTGTAATCCATTCTTGTTTATTACCTCTGATCCTAAGCTTCTTCAAAGGAGCAAATTTATCACATATAGAATTGAACAGGTTAATATTTATTTATTTATTGAAATTTGTTGACTGGGTGAGCCCACTGAGACAACAGGTCCCTTTTTCAGAGGCGACCCAGAATTAATTACAGATGAAAGGCACATTAGCATACAAGAGACAAAGGTAGGGCAATTAATCACATTGGTTCACACATAAGGAGCATACAGTAGACAAAAAAACAGGTAGCAGTAGAGGTAGTCAGGTATACAGGGTAGGTGAACAGGCGACCTGCCATTAAACAATGTAAAGGTAAATAGAAACATGTCAAAACTCAAGAATCGGGGGGGGGGATATCATAATGCTGTAGCTGGGGGACACCAGCTCGGCAAGAGGTGTGCTTTGGTTGGACACTGAAGGTGTGGGAGGCCTGGCACGGGAGGAAGGCCCTGGAGTGCATGGGGTACAGTAAATGTAAGGATACCAACATTTCAAGTGCAGCAGCACTTGTTTACTACCAGCAAGTGAGATTTTAGGGCATTTTTAAATGAGTACTGAGTAGAGAAGTTTGTCACTGCTGAGGGTAGGCTGTTCCAGAGTGGCGGAGCAGAGCTGGCAAAGGACCTGTCACCAGCTTGGATTTGTGTCCTAGGGACTTCCAGGAGGGGATGGGCAGCAGACCTCAGGTCTCAATTAGCTGTCTTGAATAGGAGAAGTCCATTTAGGCTAGGGGGAGCTGATAGTTTGGCTGTTTTGAACGTCAGACAGAGTGTAGCATATGCAAGCCTGGCCTCGAGTGATGACCAGCTCAGAGAGGTAAGAACATTGCAGTGGTGATCTCAGGGATGAGCAGCAGCTTCAAAGCAGGCAATTTTGTGGTAAAGTACTCTAAGTTTGTTGAGTTCAGGGCCCCGAAGAGGCTGTAATAGGGGAGCACCATAGAGAAGCACTGGAAGAATGGAACCAGTGGTGATTGCCATACGAGCTTCACTGGAGAGGAATCCGCCAAGTCTGTATAAGAGGCCAATTCTTTGATGGAGGATCTTGGTGGTTGCCTCAATGTGCGGGCTCAGGGTTAGCTCCTGATCCAGGTGTACTCCAAGATATTTTGTGGATGCACAGACCTCAAGTATAGTCCCATTGGATGAAGAGATCTGTAAGAGGTTTGATCTATTGGCTCCCAAGCGTTTGGGACCGAAAAGCATGGCCTTGGATTTATTGAGGTTGAGGACAAGTTTCTTATCCACTAGCCACTTTTCCAACACTCTGAAGTCCATATTGAGGTTCTGGTTTAGTTGATTTAAGTCTTTTGAACTCCTATAGATAATAGCATCATCTGCATACAATTAGATGTTGGCCCCTCCGCAATGCTTTGGCATGCTGTTGATGAGGATAGTAAATAGCAGGGGTCCAAGGATGGATCCCTGGGGGACTCCTTGGTGCACTGGCCTAATTATGGAGGTCGTACCCTTCCATTTTACCAGCTGCTTTCTTCCACAGAGGTAATGTTGAAACCAAGAGGAGGCAAGTGGGTCAAGACCTAGGTTCCAAAGGCAGGTAACAAGGAGATCATGGTTCACCAAGTCGAAGGATTTCGTTAGATCCAGGAATAGGGCACCAGTGACAAGACCTTGATCCATAGCCCCTAGTACATCCGAGGTGAACTAAAAATATTTAGGGCATTAATCCACTTCCTGACACTGCACTACTTTAGTCCAATCTATATTAGCTACCGCCTGCCTAAAATCATCTATATCAAATTTTTTTGAATTACAAGAAAGGACAAAAACAGGGAGAACAGATTTTTTCTTTGCTGACCAACAGCAATAGATGGGACTGTGGTCGCTGATACCATGGGGGAGCACCCCCTGTTGTACAATTTTATTGGCATGTGTGAGACTAATTATAGTCTCCTGTCTTCACAACTGGTAGTGGACCTTAACATTGGCACCATCTACCATTAAGCTTGATTAGGCATGTGGATACAGTCAGAATGGTGGTTCTACCATGATATCTGTACATCTTTCAGAATGTCCTACTGCCCATTCCTGAAGTGGTCTGCAGGAGACAGCGGGTTGCCATATCATTCAGGCAGTCCAAATTCTGGAATTTTACCAAGTTTTCTGGTAAAACTGAAAACCAGTGGCCTTGGACTTCCGGTTCCGGTATGCGCTGGTGAACAGCTTAACTAATTAGCTCCTGCCTCAACATTCCAAAAACGAGCAAATATCCATCGATTCTCTATACAAAAGATAGATATTTCTTTTAAAATCACTCTGGAGCACAAAATAGCTATGGCTAAAGTCTCACGGAACCGATTCCTCCCGATTGCTGTGACTACTGAATTGGAGGAAACACACTCTGACGATGGAGAGGCCTGTCCCGGGCCAACCCAAGGCTCCGAGAGAAAATCTCAGAAAGGGAAACCTCCTAGGCGACCAACAGAAACCTCTACAGATGCTATTTTGCAGGCCATCGCTGAATTTAGGGTCGAGGTCCGAGATTCTCTGAAGGAATTGAGAGGAGATTGTACTCACCTGGAGTCCCGATTGGCAGAGGCCGACCTTCAGATATCTAGTAATTCCTCGAGACTAGACACTCTGGAAGACACGATCAAATCTGTTCTTTCAGAACAGATTTCTATTTCTGCCCACCAAGAAGATGCAGAAAACAGAGGTCGATGACAAAACATCAGGATTTTTGGCATTCCTGAAGGTGAAGAAGGCTCCGATCCTAGGGCCTTCTTTGACTACCTCCTCCGCACTGCTCTCTCTCAGGATCCTGCCTTCCACCTCGACATCCGAAAGGGCGCACCGTGCCATAGGCCCCAAGCCCACCCGTCCCGATGCCAGGCCCAGATCCTTCCAGATTAGATTTCTCAGCTTCCAAGTAAAGGAATCCCTTTTGATCAAAACCTGGCAAAAAGGCAAAATTAAATGGGGTCAGTCCCGACTGCTATTTGATAATGACTATGCACCTCTTACGCAGCAGCAACGTAGGGAGTATGGGCCTTTATTTCCACTCCCTTGAGCTCAGCAAATCAAGTTTAAAACTCCCTATCCCGCCAAGCTGGTTGTTCATTTACCTAATGGAACGCAGATTTATTCCTCAGCCGCAGAAGCAGCTCGCGATCTACGTACCAGAGGTGTAATCCCTGAACACCTGCATGAAACCTTGACCCAGCGCTCCGTTAAACCTCTAAGCCAGAAGAAGCAACAGGACACTAGCAATTCGACGTTGATCCAGGACCTCCTTCTTCAGCTACAGCAGTTTCGAAATACAAATACAAATAAATGAGCCCTATGTTTTGCAACTCTTATTCACTGTGAGATCTCGACAGCCTATGCTGAGGTAACGACTCGGGAGAGGGGGGCTGCTATGGTTTGAGTGGGGCTGTTGGGGGGTCGATTCATGGTGTTGTCTGTCCTGGTGAGGTCCTTGTGGTGTCTATGGGGACGGGAACAGTGTTTTGCCCAGGATGTCCTCGACGATGCTGGTCCCAATCCCCTCGACTTTAGCCGATCTCCTGGATAGTGGGTACCTCCCTCCCTTACTCAGGACTCACATTCTCTGGGCCTGGTCCCGGGTGGATGCCTCCTTGGACCCTCCCCCTCTTCCCCATCAGCCAAGCTCCACTCCCTGCTGGCATGCCTTACCTCCTGGATGCGACATGGATCTCCACTTGCAACTTGTGCATCGGCCCTCTCGGAAGGATTCCAGATTCAAATGGAGGGGACTGTCACACCAAGATATCGTTCACCATTAGCGGCCAAGAACTGTTGCAATCTTTAGAACAGTTATTGTGGTCTCACTTCACAGTTGGGTCGGGCGGTGGGGTGGGAGGATGGAACGCTTGGATTGAAACTGGGTGGGGTTGGGGATGTCACATCAGGAGCATGAGAGGCCTCCGGATCCCTTTTGATCAGTTTTCCCCCTCCCTTGTGGCCTTTACTAACCTCCTGCGCTGAGGAGATCCCCTCCCTATGCCCTTTTGGTTCTCAAGTTGCGACCGATCCGATGGCTTCTCAGGCCTCTTTTCACCCTTCCACGTCCCCATCCCTGGGTTTTTCTCCTTTCTTTACCTGTGGCTGTCGAGTTGCTCCCGGGTCCTCCTGGACCACTGTGCTGGGCTTAATTCTGGTTTGGCCATGGGCCCTTGGGGGCAGGGGGCCATCCAGTTCCATCGTGATGATGGCCTCGCTCTGATCCCCTTTCCATCGGCGCTTTGAGAGGCCGGGGGGGATGAAGGGAGTGAACCATTTGGGTCAGGGAGGGGGTTGGAAGGCCTCTGTTGGTTTTGGTCTGGGGGGGAAGGGCTTCTACATACCCCTATATGGAGGTTATATCCCTCAGCACAGCCTTCCACTAAACAAGTGGAGTTCCTTGTAAGATTAGGTCCATACGTCGAGGGGATGTCCAGTAACATTTTTTACCAATCTTTAAGCTCTTTCGACATAACCCAGACCCTTTGAGGTTAGATGGGGAAGGTTATGACTGGGCTGTCTTAAGGGGGTCCTCCCCTTCTCGTCTGCTGCCCTCCCTTTGCCCTTCGAGTGTCCCTGTTGGGGCTGTCCTTCCCCTTCCCCAGCGATGATTTCCCCTTACTATATCACAATGCCCCTCCCCCCTGATTTTATAACTAGATCCCGGGTTCCTCCTCTCATCAAGCCCTACTACCTGGCTTATAATTCCAGCACCTTATTGCTGGGAGTGAATTAGGCATTAGAGGGGGTGTAGAGGGTTTTCCCTTTTTTTCCTCTCTCAGTCCCCTTGTTTCACTCCTGGGGGGGCTCTATCCCTTTAAGAAGTGGAACGGGGTCACTCTGGATATCCAATTGAGATGTCCCCTTGGACCCTTGGGCCTTCTTGGATGGCGAGGGGATGTCTCCTTCCCTCCCCCAGCTGATTCTCATGGGACCATACACTCGAGAGGGTTCCTGGCCCTGTTTCCAATATAAACCCTTGCCTGGTGGGGTGCCTCAGATTCAGGTCAAGAGACCCCTCGGTCATTTAGATGGGGGAGTGATTTTCCAGGGCTTCCTCTGGAGGAGGTTTCAGCTCAATACTGGAGGGGAGACAACGAGGAGGCGGAGGGGGGATAGTGTTCAATCCCACCCCTTTTTTTTTCTTTTTCTCTTTTTTCTCTTCTCTTCTCTGCATTTACAACTCTTCCCATTTCATTCTTCATCCCCCTTCCCTCTGTCTGCTTCTCTCCCAACCTACCCTACCCATCTATTAATCTAGTACTCCCTGAAACCGGACTTAGAACCCCTCTGGGTCAAACCCAAGCTGCAACGGACCTGGGGCCTGGCATTCAGAAGTCTTCCTAACTCGGGGTAGGCCTCCCTTAGATCCATGATCTTCTTTATTAATATACGAGACCTATCCGGTCCCACCTCCTGTCCCGCCTCTTTTTTTTTTCTTTTCTTTTCTTTTTCTTCCAAAACCTCTAAGATACCCTCCTCCTACAAACCATAGACCATAGCCTTTCATCTCTGTTCTGGGCAGTGAGCTAATCTGTTACTCTATCTTCTATTTTTCTTTCACTAGCTGGATAATGAACCACATAAGGAGTGGTCTTGATACTGCTCCCTTAGGGGTTCTGTTCCTGTTCCCGGTACTATATCGGGGTGAGGTTAAGAATCCCTTCTCCACAAGGGTCAAATCCGACCCTTTGGCAAGGAGAACCTACCAGAAACTCTAGAGGAGCTCCTTTCTTTTGGAAGTGTTGTTGTACATATGTTTTCCCCTGACATAACCTTAAACATGTGTTACCTCTTGCTACAGAAGAAAACTAAGGGGATAAGTTGTTGGTATTACTCAACTTTGTATATAGTTTTAATATTTTGCTTACGTTGGCACCTGTATAGTTGCCATAAGCGGGGGTAGGGGACAAGGTTGGAAAAAAACTACACAGTGGACTGGATTTCTTATATAAAGAATTTATTAATAGGTAAATGCATTACTATCTTGACAAACTTGACAAAGCCTGGGGTCTGCCCTCTTGGGGTTGGTAGCATGGTCTGGTTCTCCCCCCTCAGTCTTCTTCTTCCAGTGGAGAAAAGAGACAGATTATTATCAACAATAGATGCATCCTCAGAAATACTCATGATTAGCCCGGTAAAGATGTTCTCGCACAACATAAACGGGATACACGACCCAATTAAGCGGGCTAGACTTATGCAAGGTTTATCCAAACAATCTCTAGACTTAATTTACCTATAAGAAACTCATCTTTCAGAGACTGGGCACCTCAAATTGAAATGGGGGGGGTAGGTATAGAGTTGTGGAGTCATTTCATCCCAGGGGTAGAAAAAGGGGAGTGGTAATCCTGATTCCTAGAGACACGCCGCTGGAAATCCAAAACACACATATTGACCCCAATGGGTGGTATGTAATTGCCCAGGCTTTGCTGTTTGGTAAGCAGACAACCCTGGCCAACATGTACTTCCTTCCCGCTACCACCCTCCCTGTATACAAACGCTTCATCTCCGTCTTACTTTCCAACCTGAAGGGTCAACTGATTATGGGCAGCGACCTTAATTTGACCCTATCTCCTCAACAGGACTGTTCAAAACCCCTTAATCATTGGAACAAAAATACGGCTAAGCAATTTAAGAAGTCTATTGAACAATTGGGCCTAGTTGATGTTTGGTGTGGATTTTTTCCCTCTGATCAAGGTTATACTTACTTCTCCCCTAGATTCAATACCTATTCTAGGTTAGACTACTTTCTGACCACCTACGAGCATCTCTCTCTCTTGTCCAAGACATCACCATTGGTCTAAAGTTTCTATCGGATCATCACCCACTGATCATCTCACTTGACCTAGGTAGGGAGACTAAGAGATCAATTTGGAGACTCAGCCCGTTCTACTTGACAGATTCAGAGCTTGTTGACTCTCTGTCAACTAAAATTAACAGATTTTTCACAGAAAACTCTGACCCCTCTACATCACAAGCAATGATCTGGGATGCCATGAAAGCAACAATCAGGGGTGAACTGATAGCATATTCCTCTAGGAAAAATAAGGAAAGAGATCTAGAATATCATAGATTATCTAACCTACTTAAAAATTATCAGCTGCTTTACAGAGAAGGAGATGCAGATCTTCAAATCCTGATTAGAAACACTAAGGCAGATCTCCAGAAATTAATAGATAATAAAATTTGACAGTCCCTGTACTACTTACGTCAAACTATACATGAGGGTGGCCCCAGGAGTGTTAAAACCATTACACGCAGACTAAGGAACAGCAAAGCATCCTCTACTATCCTCAGACTTAGAAACACCCTGTCCGGTCAAACTCACCATACTACTGCCCACATCCAAAAGGACTTTACTGATTATTATGCCAAACTTTACTCTTCTCCTAATCCATTAAATTATACAGAAACTATGCAATTCCTGGCTCAAGCTATTCTTCCAACTCTCTCCCCCTGTCAAATCAGCTCTCTAACAGCCCCAATCTCGATACTCGAGATAGATGAGACAATTAAAAATATTAAATCGGGAAAATGCCCGGGCCCGGACTGATTTACCTTGGAATAGTACAAAAAGTTTAAAAAAGACTTGACTCCAAAATTACATGCTCTTTTTAAAGAACTGTCTCTGGGAGGACCCCCCCCCATGGGAATACGCCACAAAAGCCCCAATACTAAAGCCCTATAAGGACCCAACTGACCCTAAATCGTATAGACCTATTTCTATTCTAAACGTTGATTATAAAATTTATATGGCCATTCTATCCTCTCGAATGGAAAATATAATTCCCACAATAATCCACCCTGACCAAACGGGATTTGTTAAAAGTAGGAACACCATGGACAGCGTTTGAAGAGTTTTACTGCTACAAGAATTTGTCTGCTCTAGACAATCCCAGTGGTCTTCATAAGTTTAGACGCATAGAAGGCCTTTGATCGGGTCTTGTGGCCCTTTTTATGGGAAATGCTTAAACAGTTTCATTTCCCATCACAATTCATTGCATGCTTAGAAAAGTTATACGTCTCCCCCAAAGCATACCTTAGAGTGAATGGCTCCCTATCCCTCCCCCTCCCGTTAGCCCGTGGAACTAGACAAGACTGTCCTTTATCCCCCTACCTTTTCGCATTATTCATTGAACCCCTGGCTACCTGCCTTTGGAACACTCCCACGGTTGAGGGTATCTCTATTGCACAGTCGGAATAGAAAGTGGGGTTATTTGCTGATGACATTATGCTAACTCTGTTATCCCCTTCACAATCGATCCGTTCAGTATGGGAAATATTCACACAGTTTGAGAAATTGACAGAATTGAAATTAAACATAAATAAAACAGAGATACTAACTTTCAACTATTCTCCTCCTTCCCAGCTTAAAAAGGCTTTTCTCTTTAAGTGGAGGACAACTAAAATAAAATACTTAGGTGTTCACCTCCCCTTGGACCCTGGAGTCATCGAATTATCTAATTATGAACCTCTCACAGTTCAGATACAAACAGACCAGAATAGATGGTCCACGATTTGTACCTCCTTATATCAAAAAATCCTAGCAATTCGTACCAATGTCCTCCTACGAATTCTTTACCTACTCCAGTCTATTCCTTATTTTCCTTCCAAATTTTACTTCACATCCTGGAATAAAATGATTCAGAATTTCATTTGGGGGAAAATCCGTCCCAGGTCTAGACTAACCATAATAAAATTAACATCAATATTGAAGGATATCTGCATGGTCTAGCCTACTCTCCACACTGGCAAAAGTTCTATCTTGCACATTCTGTAGAAAAAGCTCAGCAGGTGCTAAATAGCATTATATTAAATGCCCTTAACACCCATGCCCCACTCTCTAGTATCCGAATAAAAAACAAATCCTGTCGCTGGTTTTCAGCTGACCTCAAAGCTGCACTGCTGGAGAGAGATAAACTTTGGAAAGTAGCAAGAAAAACTAAGAATATCATGGACTGGATGATCTTTAGGAAAGCAGGAATAAATGCACTAGGAAAGTTAGGGATGCAAAGGCTGCTACTACCTGGCCCAGCTCGACTCCTCCTACCATAATACTGCTAGATTTTGGGGCACCATCAAGGGTATGATGGGCCAGGATATTAACAACCCCTTCCAACCCATTTACACAATAACTATGGCCCCATTACTGGCACATCATTGGAAATCCTGGATGCATTCAACAACCACTTCACAACAGCTGGCCTTGCCTTTGACTCCTCCCAGCTAACCTATTAAGGGATCATTTAAGCTCCCACTATACTGGTGAACAAAGAGTTGACTCCTCCTTTAGCTTCAAACCTATACTGTTGAAACAAGTTGAGGATCTATTATGGCATCTAGATACCAAAAAAAGTGCAGGAGCAGATCTTCTGGACCCATTCTTTCTAAAGATTGCATGTCATGTGCTTGCAGTCCCCCTAACTCACCTCTTTAACCTTTCCCTAAACTCTGGCTCTATTCCCACGCTGTGGAAGACAGCCCAAGTGGTCCCCCTTCTAAAATCAGGGGACCCTATGGATCTTAATAACTACAGGCCCATTTCCATCCTACCTGTTTTATCCAAGATGCTGGAGAAATTAATGAGTATTCAGTTAAGGGAATATCTGGACAATGCTAATCTATAAATCCAGCTCAATCTGGATTCAGGGCCAAACATAGCACTATCACTGCATTAGCCAAGGTCACCAATGATTGGCAAACCGAACTGGATAAAAAGAACAATGTCTGTGCAGTATTCCTGGACCTGAGCAAAGCATTCGACACTGGACCATGAACTGCTACTCTCATCCCTACACTCCATTGGCCTAGATCCATCCTCCCTTAAGTGGTTCAGATGCTACCTCTCTGGTAGATCACAGCAGGTAAAAGCTGAAGGTGACCTCTCCCCATTAAGACCACTGTCAAGAGGAGTCCCCAAGGCTCTATTCTGGGTCCCATCCTTTTGCCATTTATATAAATAAAATTGATTCAACCCTACCAGTCCCTCAGTACATCTCTTTGCTGATGACACTGTACTGTATGTCAGCAATCCTTCACCTAAAGTTGCTCATGAAATCCTACAAGCAGAATTCTCCCTGTTACAACATCAGCTTCTCGAGAAAAGCTTTGCTAAATGCCAAAGAAAACCAAAGCAATGATGTTCACAACCCAAAACTCCACCAACACATCCTCTTCAATCAGTCTCCCCAGATATGCACTATACTTGGAGAAAATCTGGAGTATGTTGAAAATTTCAAATACCTAGGTGTGTGGATTGACAACAGACTTGACTTTACTCAGCATCTAGAACAACTGCTGAATAAGCTTCGCTAAGGCTTGGCCTCCTCTACAGATTAAACCCTTCTTATTAGATTTTCAAAGATGAGATTAGTCAGGCCATCTTTCTATCAGTCATTGACTCACGAGACTTCCTCTATAGTCACTGCTCCTCCCCTACCTTCAAAAGTTGGATACCTTATACCATAGAGCAATAAGGTTCATTACAGACCTGCCATATAATACTCACCATTGTTCTCTTCTATGATTCAGTTGGATGGGTTTCCCTTCATGTCAGGAGGAGCAGAAATGCAGCTTTATGGATCTACAGAGCTTTATCAAAAAACTCCCAAGCTATATCCTGGACTGCTTCAACCTGACCACTCCAGCTCCTATGCCCTAAGAAGCAACAATATCATCCTGCTCAAATTGCCCAAAGTCAACACCAAAATAGGGAGGGCAGCAATCAGCTACTCTCTAGCCATAGCATGGAACACCTACAAAAATCCCTAAAACTGTCCATTATCATTCCATTTACATCCTTCAAGCAGCACTGTACAGCCTTCTTCACAGAGAAATGCAGTTGCTACCGCTAGAATAGAATAATCATCCCACAAAACCATATTCCAATCACATATGGCATATTCCTTCCAGCCAGACACTGCCAGTATATGGCACCCAATATTCCTTCACCATCCTTGTACTCATTATGTGATGACTGTCATAGCCCTCATTGTGATATATATGTATTGTATATATTGTAGATGTTAGTTTAACTTTCTCTTGCCAAGCTTTAACATGTATTCTCTGTATATTATTGTGTTATAAATAACATTTTCTTGTTTCTGTATGTATAACTGTCTCATAAGTATGTGATGTAATTGCTGTGCACCAACTCGAACCTTGACCTTATCAGGTCCATCTTGTAAATGAGCCTTGCTCAATGATGATCGCCTGAATAAATAAAGATTTGATTGATTGATTGATTGATTGAAATTATCCCTCAAACAAGGCGGACTTAATCTCCCAGACTTCCTTCTATATGCCCAAGCGGCATTCTTAAGAACCCTATTATTATAGAAACATAGAAACATAGAATTTGACGGCAGATGAGGACCGCTTGGCCCACCCAGTCTGCCAATTTCCCTGCCTACTGGATAAGCTGCAGATCCTAGTTAACCAGCAGCCTACTTCTTCCTAGCCCCACCCCCTAGAATTGCCTTATGACTGTCCCATGCATGCTTGAATTCCACCACTGTTTTTGACTCCACGACCTCCTCCAGAAGGCCGTTCCATGCATCCACAACCCTCTCTGTGAAAAAATACTTCCTTAAATTACCTCTGAGCTGCCCCCCCTCTATCTTCAAATTGTGCCCCCTTGTTCTTGCACACCTCTTTTTTTGAAAGATGCTACCCTCTTGGACTTTGTTGATTCCCTTGAGGTACTTGAAAGTTTCTATCATGTCCCCTCCCTCCTTTTCTCGAGGCTATACATATAAGCTCCTTAAGTCTCTCTTCATATGTCTTCCGCAGACCCTACACCATTTTAGTTGCCCTCCTCTGGACAGCTTCCATCCTGTCTATGTCTTTATGGAGATTGGGTCTCTAGAACTGCACGAGTACTCCAGAGGGGTCTCACCAGCTGTCTGTACAGAGGGATAATAACTTCCTGTTTTCTACTGGTGATGCCTCTCCCTATGCATCCCAGTATCCCCCAGCCCTCCTTGCTGCCCTCTCACATTGCTTGCCCACCTTAGGTCATCTGATATGACTACCCCAGGTCCCTTTCCATTTTGTTGTTGTTAGTATCTCACCCCCATTGTGTACTCTTCCCTGGGTTTTGTTTCCCAGGTGCATTACTTGCACTTCTTAGCATTGAATCTAAGCTGCCATACATTTGACCATTCCTCTAACCTTGCCAAGTCCCTTTTCATTCTTTCCACCCCACCTTGTGCATCAGCTCTGTTGCAGATCTTTGTGTCATCTGCAAAGAGACATACTTTTCTTTCCAGTCCCTCTGCAATGTCACTTATAAAGACATTGAAGAGGACCGGTCCTAATACTGAACCCTGCGGTACCCCACTAGTAACCCCCCTTTCTTCAGAGTGGTCTCTATTTACTATTACTCTCTGTGTTCTATTCTCCAGCCAATTGTTTACCCAGGTTGTCATCTTGGGACCCACTCCCAGGCTAGCTAACTTGTATATTAATCTTTTGTGTGGGACTGTGTCAAATGCCTTGCAAAGTCTAGGTAGGCCATGTCCACAGCCCCTCCCTGATCTACTACTTTGGTCACCCAGTCAAGAAATCTATCAGATTTGTCTGGCATGACCTTCCTGCTGTGAATCCATGCTGCCTTGGGTCCTGTGCCCTCTGGCCTCTAGATACTCGACAGTTCTTTCCTTCAGAAGTGATTCCATCTATTTTCCTACCACTGAGGTTAAACTAACAGGTCTGTAGTTTCCTGCTTCTGCCTTGCTCCCACTTTTGTGAAGGGGAATCACATCTGCCCTCCTCCAGTCCTCGGGTACCACCCCATCCTCCCATGATTTGTTTAACAGGGTAGTTAGTGGTGTCACTAATTCTACCCTTAGTTCTTTTAAAATTCTGGGATGAATCCCATCAGGCCCCATTGCTTTGTCCACCTTCAGTTTTAAGAGTTCTTTCAGAACCCTTTCTTCTGTAAATGGGCTGGTATCAACTTCTATATCCAGAGTGTTTCTACTGTTTGTTTTGGGTACCTCCCCCTCTTCATTTGTAAATACTGAGCAAAAATATTTGTTTAGTATCTCTGCCTTTTCACAGTCTCCCCTGCCCACCCTCCCTCCCTCCTCTTTATTAAGCCTCACTATCCCTCCCTTGGTCTTCCTTTGCTCCCTGATGTACCTATAAAAGGTTTTATCCCTCTTCTTAACTGACTTGGCTATATTTTTCTTGGTTTGGGCCTTTGCTGTTCTGACTGCCTTCCCAGCTTCCTGTTGCTTTAACTGATACAGTTCTCTGTCCTGCTCCTTCTGTGATTCCTTGTACTTCCTGAAAGCTTTCTTTTTCTCTTGAACCTTCACAGCCACTTCCTTTGAGAACCATAGTGGTTTCTTACATCGTTTAGTTTTGTTTATTTGCTTCACACAAAGGCTTGTTACCTCTGTGATGGCAGTTTTATTATTCCCCATTGTTCTTCCACCCTCCTTCCTGCCCATTTGCTAGTGACATTCCTTAGGCACTCACCCATTTAGGCAAAGTCAGCCCTCCTAAAGTCCAGTACCTTTGCCTTTGTGTAGGCTTGACTCTATTGCTGTGTTTATTGTGAACCATACTGTTCGATGGTCGCTGGTTCCCAGATGGCTACCCACTTCATAGCTGTGATCCTCTCTTCATCTCCATTTGAGAGAACCAGGTCTAGGATTGCTCCTCTTGAGTGGGCTCCAATACTAGTTGTCTAAGGCATGCCCCCTGTAGGGCATCTAGAATAACCCCACTCTTCGAAGTGGCTGCTGCAACTGCACTCCAGTTAACATCTGGCATATTCAGATCGCCCATCAGCAACATCTCCCCTTTTTCTGCCATACTAAGTATACTTTCTATCATTTCATTGTCCATTTCCTCCCCCTGAGAAGGAGGTCAGTATACAACCCCTGTGTGGATTGTGGTGCCATTGCCGGTCTCCAAATTTACCCACAGTGCTTCTTCTCCTCCCTGTTTACCCTTTTGTTCTGTTGCTTTGATTCCTTCCCTTATGTAAAAAGCTACTCCTCCTCCTCTTTTACCCTCTCTGTCCCTCCTGTAGATATTGTATCCTGGTATGTTTACGTCCCAGTCATGGTTTTGTGCGAACCATGTTTCTGTGACTGCCACGATATCCAGATGTTCCTCCTCCATCAAGGCCACTAATTCAGGAAGCTTGTTACTCAGACTATGGGCATTGGTACTCATTGCTTTCCATTTTTTGATGGCTTTACCTTCTGTTGCAGCATCCCCCACTGACCTTTCTACCTCGGTCTTTTTCTCATTTAGTACCCTGTTTTGTAGGGAGAGGCTGGGATTTTCCTGCTGCTTATCAGTGCTTATCAGCTTATTATGGCTTACGACCTCATATACTTCCCCATGGAAGACCATAGAATTCCAACTTAATGACTTACACGACATAAAGAAGATATTGTTCTTCACTGACGGTAACTCCCTAAGCCCTTCTTCCTTAACGTTCATAACAGCACAAACTTATAAGCAGTGGAAACAACTAAGAAAAGCAGGTCCCACCAGCAAGTATTTGAGTTCTGTAAATTAATCTCTCAAGATGAAAAGTTATTCCCAATTACATGGATCTAGCCTTTCTCAGATGGCGTGCTCTCGGCCTATCACATATATATCAGTTCCTCTCCCCTGAGGGCATCATTCCTTTCGAAAAGCTCCAATCCCAATTTTCTCTAAGACCCTCTGATCTTTTTCGCTATTTTCAAATTTGAAACCATCTCTTATGCAATAACATAATACCTCCTAAAATACCCTCTCCCATACCTAAATTACTTAAACTATTTATTGATGCAAATAAGGGGAGAATGGGAACCCATCTAATTGGCCTAATATATACAGAACAACGATCTGGTCTCCTTAAGGCCACACTTTTGACTTTGTCCGCTTGGAACAAAGAGTTGCATTTACAAATCTCGCCAGACACATGGTTAAAAACAACATTAATGGAGACAAGATTGACCTCATCTCCATACTGGAGAGAATTTGCCTGGAAATGCTGCTCCAGATACTTTAGAGCCCCCTCAGTTCTAATGAAATACCTCCCAGATACATATGGAAGGTGCTGGAGAAATTGTGGCTGTTCCCGAGCTACTCTCTCGCACGTTTTCTGGACCTGCCCGTACCTTATGCCTTTCTCGCTAACTTTTCAAAACAAATTAACCACCCTATTCTCTGAACCAGTTGAGCTAACAGTTGAACAGTTCCTCTTGGGGGTGTACCCGGACCATGCTCCCCCCTGGGAGAAGACCATATTACCAATATGTTTCGTGACTGCTAAAAAAGCAATCACAAGATGTTGGATGAGAACACAGATTCCCTCACTACAAAATTGGAGACAAATAATGTCTGAAATCTACAAGTCTGAGACATTTAACCTAGAACTAAGGGGAGATTCCATCCTTCAATTAAGAAGGTGGAATCAGTGGATCCAACATATTACTACTCTAAACTTAGATTTTGCTCTTTAATCTTATCTGGTCTAATTTGGAGACTTCCAATTAGGTATTTACCCTGCTCTATAACTTGCTCAAATCTTTAACTAGACCCCAGGCTTCACCTAATAAAACATCATTTTCATGTAAACTGACTAATCACAATTGAACCTGCCTCTTGATATTCTTCTTGTAAAAGGTTAATTGCACATCTGTTATTGAACTGTACTCCATCTGTATCTACCTGTACCTAATGTTACCCATTGTGTAGTAAACAAAATACTTCTGAATAAAAAGAAATTATAAAAAAAAAAAAGAAAACCAGTGGCCTTGATGATACATTTGGACAGGCAAATGACCCAGAGTAAAACTAAGCACACTAATGTTGCTCAAATTAAAAGGTGGTTGGCTTTGCCAGACCTCTGCGTATATTATGCAGCTGCCCAGCTCTGGATCCTGTTCTTGTGGCACATCTGGGATAAGGAGCCACAGAGGCTCGACACTGAGAGGGAGTTGCTCCATTCTGGGACATGGCCCACTATCTGTTTGGCATGGGAGCAGTGAATCAGATACCTGTCAACAAGAACCCATGGCTGGCCAGGGTAAGGGTCACGTGGCAAGGCACAGTGACAAGCCTAGGTGTAACAGTCAACCAGATATGGATCTGCTCCGTGGCTCAACTGGAAAGCTTTATCCCGACTTTTATAGACCCAGCATTCAGAGTCTGGAGAAGGAAAAACCTTGTTATATCTAACCCAATTCTTCTCTGGAGGTGCCATCAGCTCCTTTGAGGACATGCAATAAGAGTATGTGTTGGGCAGAAGGGATAGTTTCAGGTATATCCAAGTATACTGTACAACTTCCTAGCCTCCCTGCCCCAAGAAATAAGAGATCACATGAAGGTTTCAGGTACAACAGAGGCAGTAATAACACATTAAAACTAAAGCACTTGGGATCACATCTCAGTCCTATACAAAGCACAACAAGACACCCAACCACACAATACTCACAAAATAACAGAAAATCCTGGGTGGAAATTGGGCAGATCCCTGGAAAGGCGACTTGGGAGAGGGACTACTATGAGGCAAGCAGAGTCACATCCTCATACATCTGGCAAGAGTATTCAAGAAAGTGCTTGGTGAGATTCTTCAGGACCCTCGTGAGTACAGCATGCTTTGGACCAGGTGGATAGTGCAGCACGTTGTAGGCAATGTGGGGACGGCAGTGCAACTCACACATATATCCTTTGGTTCTGTCCTGTCATAACACCATTCCTTGCAGGCTTAGAGGACAGCCTTGAGAGAAGCACTACATACCCCACTCAGACTGTCTCCAGAACTAAAGACCAACAACAGTGGTAATTATAGTAGACTTCATTGGTTGAGTTAGAGTTCTAACCCATGTTACTGAATTATTGAATATAGTTTGAGAGGGGCAATAAAAAGACTCTGCCAATTACTTTGCTGAAATCATAGTCAGGAATAGAGACAAGTAAACATTTAGTAATGTAACAGGTGAACCCATCACTGCAGACCTATACCTCCTCTACCAATACCCCAGGCAGTTGAAAGACAGGCATCTCAAATCCATTTTGGGAATAATGCTGGCAGCAGTGAGAAAGTGTGTCACTAGAAAGTGGCTTACCACACAGTTATTAGACATAGGGACCTGGAGAGAAACAGGAAATGAGATCTATACCATGGAAAAAAAAACTTTGGGCTAAATGACATGTGGAATTGTTTACATCAAGGTAGAATACATGGGTTATGTATGTAATACAGAATGATGTTACATTTGTGCCCTAAATGGGTGACAGAATTTTTTTATTTTATTTTATTTATGGCTTTGGAATATAACCTTTGAGCATAGCTCTTTTACAAAGGTTCCATATCAAATAGAAAAAAAAAACAGACACATTACAAGCATAGCCATAGGGCAAGAAGCACAGACAAATTTAGGACATAACCATTAAAATATAATTACAAACATTTGAATTGTAACAGCAGTAGAGCACAAACCAGCATTGTGTGACAATTGTGAACTGAGGAGAGAGAGCCCCCTCTGAGGAGGGCCACGGATAAAATGGTAGAGGTGGGAGAGGGCAGGTAGTAAAAGACAGGTGAATCAATGGGAGGCGAGAGTGTGATGGCGGGAAGTAGCCTCATAAGAGAGTTCTTGGCGGACAGCACTGGGGAGCCTGGGAGGGCTAAGGAGGTGGGGGGAGGTAGGAAGGAGTGAGACTAAGTCAGAAGAATGGTGGGCGAGGGTAGAAAGGGCCAGGAGAGGAAGGGGGGAGGAAGTAAGAGGGATGGGGGCCAGAACTAGGAAGAGGGGTTCAGAAGAGCAGCCCTGGGTTGAATTGAATGACATGTCGTGGATCTAGAAAGTAGGCTTGCATAGTGGAAGGAGTCATAGGAGCTGCAGGATGGTAGGGTGAGGCCAGGATAGAGGATTACATAGAACATTCAGAGGGATCCTTGGAGGCAGCCTGATGCCTCCCGCCTCTACCCTCCACATGGACCCACTGTGATAGTACTGCATATATATAATTAGGAGAGGTTCTTAAGGTACTAGGTCCTTCGCCTCAATGCTGAATCAGAGGGAGGAGGGACTTAAATTGGAGCTCTCATCTTCAGGATTTCTTAATGTCTGAAAGATCATAAAAAGCTAACATGAGTGAGCTATTGGGCTTACCTATAAATTTCAGCAGTCCAGAGTTATTCATACGTAAACCAGCCGGTAATAAAGGGCTGGGGGCAACCATGTGTTTTAGGCTTCTGACAGGCAATGATGTCACTGCAGACTTTACCCTGCTTTGACTGCAGATAATCCAATAGGTTAGTTAGGAAGCTGTCTGTTTTATTAAGTGTGTTTTAAGGTGTTATTACAACACTTTCTACATTTATAATAATTGTTTTGTATGTGCATTGGCACTAGTGAGTGATCTCACCTT
The DNA here is from genome assembly GCA_016271365.2 of Neoceratodus forsteri. NCBI lineage: Eukaryota > Metazoa > Chordata > Ceratodontiformes > Ceratodontidae > Neoceratodus > Neoceratodus forsteri. The sequence continues at coordinate 833,827,225 of CM057454.1, read as the reverse complement.
TACATTTCAAACTGTTAGTAAAAATAATCCAGTAAAATTCTGGTATCGTTATGTTAGAAAATCCCATTAAATCCATTGTATTTCAGTAAGAAACTATTATACTTTTAACTTATCAAAATAAGTAAAATCCACTTTTAATAATACATTTCACGTTATGCATGTTTTAACACTGTTGTTCATCTATGTGTTTTTGCAAATAATAAAGCGGTAATTGTGTCCTTTTTTTTTCTTTCAAGTCAAATCTGGACAGAAAGAGAATAATATTTGTAGAATCATAACAAATGCTTAGATTATTTCTATTATCTTTGTCCAGGAAAGGCACACAGAGCTACAGCTTGTTCCTAGGTGTGTTTCAGGAGCACAGGGAGGTTAACTGACTTACCCTGGGCCACACAATATGCAAGTAAGGCATGCTGGAATCAAAACTCATTCTGCTGAATGAACAAAGTTTGTTCAGCGCTCTTTGCTTTAGCCTTTAGGCTATACTGCCAGCTGACCATCAAAAACTACACATTTCAAGGCTGGCCCCAAGGTGCCAGGCTAGTAGGTACAGGGCCACATTTGCATCTTGTACACTTAAATTAACACCCAAAACCCATGATTGTAGGAGAACAGGCTGTGGATGGAAAAAGAAAGTTAGAGGGTGGTGTTGCAGCAGCCCCAGAAATTTGTACTGACTTGAACACAGTAAGGGTCTAGAAATACTGATGTGGTGTTTTGGTGTTTGTCTGCCACGGGACCCTTACCTTCCGTGTAGTCTGCTTTGCCCATCTGGTTCTTCTGCAGTAATTGCCTTCTGGTACCGAACAGACTGAATTGGACGTATAAAATAATAAGCAGAATTAGTTTATTCAGACACAAAAGCAGGAGTATCTGTTCAACATGAGGTACAACTCAGAACTGACCAAGGGAACAGGAAATCATTAGCATAACATTCTCATACCATAGGCTCAAGTTGCACGTAACTGTTCTAGTTAAAGGGGTGGCAGCTATCCTTAAGCCCCATACTTATTTGTACTCTACATCACCCTGGGGATTGAAAATGTGAGTACCACTTGAACAAAAGCAAGACCATGGCATTTAACAAATAAGAATTAAAAGAATAAGAATTAGCAATGTTGTAAACATGAAATTAGCACTGATTGACACCACTGGTTAACTTTTTAAGAAAATACCTTTTGTTGATTGGAAACATAATACTCCACTGCAGGGAAGGGGAAGGGAGGAAAGAATCTGGACTACACTGGTGACCAGTAAGTGTAGTGCCAGGGAAGAGGGAACACATTAGCAACTTGAAGCTCGGTCATGCAACAAGTGCTAAAGTGGGGGTGGAGGAAGGGGAGCAGCAGGAGATACTCAAGGGCATTTTAAATATTGGCTACTATTGCAAACCATCAACATTTGTAAGACCTAGCGGAAAAAAACAGTTATTGCAAAGCAGTAAAGGTTTTTGAACATTAGATACAGCAGTTAAATGAACTATGATAATGTAAGGATAAATAACCACATTGAGTTCTGTAAGGCAGAAAAATAACCACACTGAGTTCAAGAAATGACCACTGAGTTCAGTTATTAAATTTCACACTTTTTTGTGACCACAGTCAGTGGGAATTGACTTGTGTGTGGATTGGACCAGTTCTTGACAGGACAGGGTCAGGTCAGAAAAGGGGACCCAAGAGTTCTGCGTGCTGTCATAACGACACCATTTGACACAGTAAGTCCAGGATCCATTGACATACTTTTTGCACAATATCTTCTTGATCTGGGTATATGAGAGAGTCTTGAGAAGAAGCAGCAAAAGAGTGAGATGTTCCAGGAAGTCCATCAGGTTGAGCTGGCAAAACAGGATCCAGCTGAAGATTGTCAGGACCATGGGGTTGTCGAGAAACTGGTCTCAAGTTGTCTGCAGGAATTTCAGCTTCCAAAAGTATAGCAGGTTCAAGTGCAGCTTCATTGTTAGGGGAACTGGGATCATCAGGGAGGGTATCATTCAGGTACCCATGTTTCAGTCGGTTGATGTGGATTTTATTGTATACCAGGTTTCCATCAAACTTGTGGCACAAGCCAACATGAACAGGAGGACGCTTTTCCACAATGTAGAAGGGACCTGTCCAAGGGCAAAGCAGTTTTTTGGTGGCACCCAGAGCTAGGACAGGTTGGTACAAGTATACAATGTCCTCAACAGAAAATGAAGGTTCACGTGACTTGGCTGCTGACTTTTTCTGCATTGCAGATTTTCTCTGGCCCAGTGTGTCAACTGCAACACGTCTGGCAAGTTCAAGCTGTTCCAACATTGGAATGATGAAGGACAAAGCTGACTTTGGAACCTCTAGCAGTGAGAGATCCATGTCTAGAGGTGTTCTTGAGTGACATCCATGGACTAGAAAAAATGGCATGTACTCTGTACTGTCGACACAAGGGCTGGTTGTTGTAAGCAAATTGAATGAGTGGAACAAAACGATCCCAAGTGTCATGAGTTTCATTTGGGTACTTGGAGAGTGTATTAAGAATGTTAGACATCATTCTCTCATTTTGTCCATTGCATTGTAGATGATAACTGGTTATGTGAGTCTTTTTGATATCAAGAAGTTTGCATGTTTCTCGCACAATAGTTGAAAGGTAATTAGTGACTCTGTCTGAATGCAGGTACGCTGGTGTACTGTGATGACAAATCATTGTGTTGAGGAGGGTACATGCCACTGTGGCAGCTTTAATGTATTTTAGGGGAACTAATTCCAAATACTTTTTGTAAGCTAGTCCACAAAAACAAGAATGTACTTGTTGCCAAAGTCAGGGCATGTAGGCAAGGGGCCAAGATTGCCCATGCTGACTCTTTGGAATGGTTCAGTGGCTACAAGCATTGGAATGATGTGGGCCTTCATCAGTTTGGCAGGAGACTTTCTTTGGGAGCAGGGCTGGCAGGATTCGACAGATTGGACAATGTCCTTGTTCATGTGAGGCCAGACATGGAGCCTTGTCTTTTTGACAGTTCTGTGGATTCCCATATAACCTCCGGAAAGTGGGGAGGCATGAGTGGATTGAAGAACTTCGGTGACTAGAGAGGCTGGCACAACTAACTGTACATGAGCTCTATCCATGCGATGGCCCTTGCTTGCCCTCCTTGGTCCAAATGTGAAAAAGTACACTGTCGTTGAGAAAGTATCGTGATGCAAAGAATAGTACATCCTGGTGGTGTTGCTTTTGTTGTGGTAATGTTCTAGACTCTAAGTACGTGACTATGTCTGTAAATTGAGGATCAGTTCATTGTTGCATTTTAATCGTTGCCAGGGAGATATTGTTGTAGAGGAGGTAAGAAGCTCTTCAACTGCTTGCAGTAAGTGCGGATTGGTGCTTTTCTCTGTAGAAGCAGTTGGTAGCAGCAAAGTAACTTGAGGTGCTGTAGGAATGTCCAAAGGGAGCTCATCTGTGAAGTGTAAGTGAAGAGCTTGTAGGCAGGATTCTTCGTCTGTTGAGGATGATGCGAAGGGATACCGTCTCCAGTTTACAGCATCGGCATTAGAATGAACTCGACCTGCTGATCGGTATTGAATTTCAAAGTTGTATCATTGCAATATGGCAATCCATCAGGCGAACTTGCCTACTGGCTCCTTCATTTTGAACAATCATTTGAGGGCAGCGTGATCAACAATAGCTGTGAAGGAGGAGTAGCGAAAGTAACAGTCAAATTTCTTTACATTAGATACCATGGCTAGACATTCTTTTTCTGTGATGCTGTAGTTTTGTTCAGCTGAGGATGGAGAATGTCTGGCACAGGAAACAACTCATTCTGTTTCATTATGGATTTGACACAGCACAGCGCCCACTGCAAAGGAACTAGCATCTGTGTAGAGTTTAAAGGGTTGGTTGAATCTTGGGTAGGCCAATACTGGAAAAGAGATTAGTTTTTCTTTCAAGGTTTCAAAGGTCTCTTTGCATTTGGAAGTCCAAGTATAGTCACATCCCTTTTTGGTGAGTGTGTACAATGGAGCTGCAATCTTGGCATAGTTGCAAATGAATGTTCTGTAGTACCCAGACAAGCCCAGGAAAGCTCTAAGGTCTTTGAGGTTGTTAGGCTCTGGATAGTCTTTTACTGCTGAGAGCTTATCTGGGTCTGGAGAGATGCCTTGAGAACTAACCATATGTCCCAGGTAATGAATCTGATGCTGTGCAAAATAGCACTTCTCTGGTCGAAGCTTGAGATTGGCTTGTCTGAGACATTCAAACACCTCTTTGAGGTGTTGGAGGTGCTCTGGGAAAGTTCTGCTGAAGACGATAACATTCTCTAGGTAGACTATACAAGATTTCCAAGACAGTTCACATAGTACAGCTTCCATGACACGCTGAAATGTGGCTGGACAATTCTTAAGTCCCATAGGCAGACGTTTGAATTGAAAAGGTCCCAAGTGGCAACACCAGGCTGTGTATGGGCATGAAGCTGGATCAATAGTAACTTGATAGAATCCACTCTGACAGTCTGGAGTGGTGAAATTAGCTGGGCTGGCTGCACCAAGGCTCTCTAAGATGTCTTCAGTTGTAGGTAAGGAATGAACATCCTGCATCATGTAGGCATTGAGCTTTCTGTAATCCACCATGAATCGATACCCTTTGTCTTTCTTTAACACCAGCATGCAAGGTGCACCCCAGGGACTTGTAGATTCTTCGATAATGTCCTGGTCAAGTATGTCCTTGATGATGTCCTCCAGGATCTGTTTTTGTTGGTATTCTACTTTGTAGGCTCGCTGATGGACTGGCTGCTGGTTGGACTGCACCTCAGTGGTGTGTTGCAGGATATCACAGCATCCGAGTTTGTTATCTGGACCAACAAAGACATCTGAGTAGTTCTCCAGGAATGCCAAAAGTTGTTGTTTCTCTGTTGGACAGGCTGGAAGTTTTGAAGAGGGTAGTCACTGACTGAGGGGTAGCTCTGTGGAGGCTGGAGTGGTCATGATAGTGTTGACAGGATGAGAGCTGGTGGAGCCAGGTTGAGGCTCTTGCAGGTGGTGAAGCTGATCCCCTGAAGACAAGCAAACAAACTTTCTGATGTTGGCACCCTTTGAGATGACCACTGGCTCATCTGTGAAGTTGCAGCATTTTTTGGAAGACTGCACTGCCATGCACCACCGATAATAGAAACACAGAAACATAGAGATTGATGGCAGATAAGGACCACAAGGCCCATCCAGTCTGCCCATTTCTTTTTCTGCTTTATAAATGTGCCATCGGCCTTTGCTCTGTCAGTGGTCTATCTATTCATACTCATCTGTGTTGCTTCCTTATGTCTATCCCATGCTTGTTTGAAGCCCTGTACTGTATTCATAGCCACCACTTCCTGAGGTAGGCCTTTCCATGCATCCACCACTCTTTCTGTGAAAAAGAATTTCCTCACATTCCCCCTTAATCAGCCTCCCTCTAATCTCATGCTGTGTCCTCTTGTCCTGCTATTTTTCTTGCATTTAAACATGTTAGACTCTTTCACCTTGTTAATGCCCTTAAGGTGTTTGAATGTTTCGATCATATCACCTCCTCTCCCTCCTTTGATCAAGGGTATACATATTGAGCTCCATTAATCTGTCCTCATATGTCTTCTGATGCAGTCCCTGCACCATTTTGGTTGCCCTTCTCTGGACTGCCTCAATTTGGTTAACGTCCTTGTGAATGTGTGGCCTCCAGTACTGCACGCAGTACTCCAGATGGGGCCTAACCAATGTCTTGTAAAGAGGGATTATTACCTCCTCTTACAACTTCAGATACCCTACTAATACACCCTAACATCCCCCTAGCCTTACCTACTGCTTTAGAGGTCTGCTTGGATGATTTCAGGTCATCGGTGATGATGATGCCCAAGTCTCTTTCTTCCTTTGTGACTGCTAGCAACTCCCCTCCCAACCTATAGGTGGCTTCAGGGTTTCTCTTCCCTATGTGCATGATCTTGCACTTTTTTGCATTAAATCCCAGTTGCCACTCTTCTGACCATTTTGCTAGTTTATCCAGATCTCTTCTCATTCTGCCCACCCCATCTGGATCATCTACTCTGTTGCAGATCTTGGTGTCATCTGCAAACAGACAAACCTTACCCTCTAGTCCATCTGCAATGTCAATAATGAAGATATTGAAGATGACTGGCTCCAGGACTGATCCCTGAGGTACCCCACTTGTGACTTGCATCTCTTCTGACTGTATACCATTTACCACCGCTCTCTGTTTTCTGCCTGTCAACCAGTTTGCCACCCAGTTGACCAACTTCTGACCCACCCCGAGCCTACCCAGCTTATTTATTAATCTTCTATGTGGAACAGTGTCGAAAGCTTTGCTGAAGTCAAGGTAGGCGACATCAGCTGCTCCCCCTTGGTCCACCACTCTGGTTACCCAGTCAAAGAAATCTATGAGATTAGTCTGACAGGACCTTCCTTTTGTAAACCCATGCTATCTTGGATCCTGTGCCCCTATGGATTCCAGGTGTTGCACTGTCTTTTCCTTAAGGAGCGCCTCCATAATCTTGCCCACTACTGAGGTAAGACTGTGGAGCGGGATCACATGAGCCCTTCTCTAGTCTTCTGGGACCTCTCCTGTGCTCAGAGACTCACTGAACAGTTCTGCTAATGGCTCTACTAGTTCCACCCTTAGCTCCTTAAGTACCCTGGGATGTATGCCATCAGGTCCCATTGCCTTGTTCACCCTGAGCTTAGCGAGCTCTTCTAGGACCCTTTCTTTCATGAAGGGAGTAGTGCTCACCTCCCTCCCCCCTGTGTCCATGGTGCTGAGCTGTGGGCCCTGCCCTACCTTCTGTTCAGTAAATACTGAGCAAAAGTATCTATTTAGGATAGATGCTTTTTACAGGGTCCTCCTCCTCACATGCCCCCTTTTCTCCTTTGAGCTAGCAATACCCCCTCTGGACTTTCTCCTTTCACAAATGTATCTATAGGAAGTCTTGTCCCCATCTTTTACTGTTCGTGCTAGTGTTTCCTCAGTTTGGGACTTTGTCTGCCTTACTGTCTTCCCTGCTTCCCTTAGAGCAGTTTGGTATGCCTTCCTATCTTCATCCCGCTGTGTTCTCTTATATTTCCTGAAGGCCAGCCTTTTGTCTCTGACCTTTTCTGGTACTATATTTGAGAACCAAAGTGGTTTCCTTCTTCTTTTGCACTTCCTTTTCTGTCTAACACAATGGGATGTTGCTTCAAGTATTGCATCCTTAATGCTTGCCCACTTTGCCTGTACCCCCTCACCTGTGTTTCTTTTTGCCAGGGCTAGCTTAACTCTGTTGGTCATCTTATCAAAGTCAGCTCCTCTGAAGTCCCACATTTTTGACCTGGAATGGGATGATTTAGATGTAGTGGCCAAATTGAACCATACCATGTGATGGTCACTGGCCCCCAGGTGACCTTCTACCTGGAGATCTGTGATCCCTTCCCTGTTAGTCAGTACTAAATCTAGGATAGCTCTGTCTCTTGTGGGTTGTTGTACTAGTTGTTTGAGGCCCTCCCTTTGCAGGGAATCCACCATGTGACTAGTTCTGGCAGACGTTCCTGCTGGCGTTGACCAATCTGTATCCGGCATGTTGAAGTCTCCCATTATCAGACCCGCCCATTTAGCTGTCATGTTTTGTATATCTTCTAACAGTAATGTGTCTATGTCCTCCCTCTGGTGTGGGGGCCTGTAGAAAACCCCAGTTCTTATGACTGTCTCATTTCCTGTTTCCAGGGTGACCCACAGTTCTTCTGGCTCCTTATGTGTATTCTGAATTTCTGTAGTTTTGATATTTTCATTGACATACAGGGCCATTCCACCCTGCCTTTTTACTCCTCGGTCTCTTCTGAACAGTAGATAGCCAGGTACTGAAGTCTCCCAAGTGTGGTTACTGGTAAACCACATCTCACTAATTGCTATTATGTCCAGTTTAGCCTCTGACATTATTGCCTACAGGTTTGGGATCTTATTTCCCAGGCTGTGAGCATTTGTGTACATGATTTTCCATTGACCAGATTTCGGTGTGTTAGTTGTTGGGTGAGGTTTGGCATTTCCCCTGTGCGTCGTATGGGTAGACGGACCTTTTTTCTTACCTGGTGATGCAAATGAACTGCAAACATGCTGAATCCCTGTTTGAAGGTGTTTCCTGGGAGAAGAGCTGACCAATGCAGTGCAGGGGATCCTGTGATGATGCCAACAGCACCTTGTGGAAGTGGTTCACCTCAAATCTTGCCAATCAAAACCATCTCTGACTTAGGAGGCACAATGACTGAGTCTATAGCAGTGAGCTGCCTCCGGGGATCTAGTGACAGTTTGTTTGAGGCAAAGTCTAGGATGGCTTTGTGAGCTTTAAGGAAGTCCAGGCCAGGAATCACTGCTGGTTGTAGGTCAGGCACTAGGTAAAACTTAACAGTAGCTTGCTGTGAACCAAAGTGTAGTTTGAGGTGTACCACGCCTGTGATAGGTACTGTAGTGGTATTTGCTGTGATAATGTACTTTAGGTTGGCTGGAGAGACAGTAGGTACGTGACGTATAGCTGGGTTGTCTAGACTACTGCTGTGGATAACTGAGATTTCTTCTTCAGTGCTGACCAAGCATGGCTGGACCAATCTCCAATGGTTACAGGGACATAGTTCTCTAGAAGAGGTGACCTGATGACAGGGATCTTTGCCCCTGGAGGCGGATTTGTGCTTGAAGTAGTAACCAAAGGGTGCAGATGGTTTCCGTTGCTAGAGTCAGAGGGGCGGTCAGTTACTGTGTTCCCCTGCCCAACAAAAGCCCCTAATTTGTTGGGCAGCACTCGTTTCCCTGAGACTGTGAGTAGTTGCTGTCATTTTGTTGATCGTGCTGTGGTGGATGCCTTAGGTTGTCTTGATTTCCAAGGTAGCTTTTTAGCTTATGGCAGACAGCAGCAGTGTGTCCCTGAATCCACACCACTGGCAAGTCACCAGTTCTCGTGAAGGCGAAGGTGGCTCAGGTCACTGGTGGGGTGGCTGCAGAATATTGACAGAAGTTGCAGGGGAAGCAGAAGCACTGAGGTGTAAGCTGTTGACAGTAGTGATAAGCTTATCAATCATTGCTTGTTGCTGTTGGACGCAGGTTGCGAGTGCAGCCAATTGTGAGGATTGTGGCGCATGAGCACTGGCAGACCGGAACACTGAGATGGACTCTTGGGCAAACTGTGCGGCTCAGATGGTGTTCACTCAGGTGGTTGGCTTTTGCTGTATGACATAGGTATGGAATTTGGGGACACAGTCCCTGAACAAAGGCTGTGATCTGATCTTTTTTTGATTTTTGCAGATGTTTACAGCATGATTCAATGTCCACTATGAAAGTTTATAAGGACTGGGAGGGTTGCATGGTACATTCCCACAGTTGCTGTTCCAATAGCCATGGTAAGTGTGCTTGCAGAAAATGATCCTTGAAGGTGGTATACAGGGTGGCAGTGTCCCTTTTCCCTGGTCAGAAAGTGCACTGAACCACAAGATGGCAGGCCCTCTCAGCAATAAGCACATGGCATTGGAAATACGTAGGGGGTTGGTCCAACCATTGAAGGAGATCCAGGCCTGGAACTGCCTGAGCCAGTCGACAGCATCTTTGTGAAGCAGTGCTGAGAAGGGTACTGGCTGCAAACTGGTATGGACTGTGGACTGTGGTGATATAGCCTTAATGTAAGCAAGATTGTCCTGGATAGCTTGCATGGTTGGCGCTCCTGAAATGGAAGACTGAATGTCATGCAGGATAGTTTCTATTTTGAGGCCCCACACCCTTGAGGTGGGTGAAGATGGAGCCCCGGACCTTCCAGTGCTCGAAGTGGCGTCTTCCTTGGACCTCGTGGTTGGAGCTGTGTGTCACTGAGTGAAGGTCGTAGGAGTGAGAAGGAGTTTCCACCATGGAAGAGATGAGATGTTGTGAAGTAGATGAAGTGCCAAGAAGAAAATATTTTTGTAGTCAAAGTGCAATTATTTTTAAGCAATTTTCATCAGATGACATCTTAGTAAACAATTCCCACTCAATTCTGTGATGTTAATTATTTAAATAAAGTTTTGTTGCAAAATCAGTTATTTGTTGTACTGTCCCTTTAATTCAATAGGTTTGCCATTGATTCCTATGGAAGGAGGTACTTTGGTGCCCTTCACAAGATAACCCCTGGGTTGTGACATCTAGTTTTTGCAGTACTGACTGTAACAAGATGTCACCACCGGGGGGGGGGGGATTAAAGGACACTACTTTGTTATTGTGTGCTACAAGATGGAGGCTTCTTGCCACGAGGCTGCTGGGCATGGACAATATGGCGATTGCCAGGCTGTAGACCTTCTTCACCACCCACACACAGAAAAATGGCGAGCTTTCCTTTTGTTGGGGTGAGTGGCAGAATGCTGGGGAAAATGGCTGTATTTATTTGCAGCATTTGATTTTTGTTTACTGTGCTTTCCTTTATTTCATTTTATTCCCCTCATTTTGTATACTGAGCTGTATCACTTTGCAGTTGTTCCCACGTTTGTACTTTGTTTATTCCCTGGGTCTTGTCCTTGCCCTTGCCTTCTTTTATTTATTATATTGCCCTGCTTGTGCTTTGTTTGTGTTATTTTTTTTATCTCTTGATGCCATTTAGTTATTTTTGCTGATTGTATGGCCCATTATTTATACTGTGCCCTGCTCAAATTACTGGGGCACTTTGCTTTCTCAGTTCCGTTTTTATTTATTGTTCATTTGTTTGATGTATGGCCCTCATTTTGTTTAAAGAATTGCTGTGCTCCCAGTATTACTGTTAGTGTGCCCAATGTTTTATTTAGTTTCATGTGGCGCCTCCGTCTCCATTTGTAAATCGCTTGCTGTGTGGCCCTTTTGTTACATGGCCGAGCGTGGAGAAAAGCACTCCGATGCGGCTGCAGGCTTCAGAAGAAGCTATGTTCAGGAGATAGCGGAGCTCCAATATGTAGCTTGGCACACGGAGGCCCTCCCGGGTAGCTGTCACCAGCGGCTGAGGTGGGGGAGCGCTCTGGTGGTGGCTGTGAAAGGATGTGCCATGGCTGCTGGTAAGAGAAAGAAGTCACGGCTGTGTGGAGCTGTAGAGCCTTGGTTTGGGGAGCAAGCTGGGGCTGAGAGGCCATTTTGGTGGCTCTGAGTGGCAAGAGCAGTCTGTTGCTGTTGCGGTGAGACTGCGTGAAGAGCAGGGCTGTTGGCAGAGGCTGGAGAGAAGCTGGAGGGGCAAGGAGCAGTGGACAAGATAGCGGTGAGCTGCAGTTGCTTTGGGTGGCAGGGTTGGCCATGTTTCTTTGTTTTTTTAGTCTGTGGAGCAGTCCCTTGTACAGCGGCTGTTTCCAGGCACGTAATTGAGCGTGGGTTTGCACTGTACTTGATGAGGGGGAACAAGGCATCTGATTACTGCTGGCTGAGAAACAATTTTAAATTTTGGCACCTTTTTGCAGGTGGCTGACTGCCCATTAAGAGACTGTATAGAGCTGGTTGTACAGAGGCCCTGCCACTGTGTAGGAGCTGGGGGGGGGGTGTTACCGTTTGCAGCTCCGTGGAAGGAAGGTTTGAAAAAGACAATTGTTAGTATTGCAGCTGTTAGGGCTGGAGCAGCAATGTCCTACATTTATTACCCCATAGTCCTGAGGCAGATTGCAGGAGGGTATATTGAGCTGGAGGCAGTTCAGTTTTATTTTTGCAGTTCAGTTTTACTTTTCCTCTCTGCTACCAGGGCTGTACTTTACTCAGCTTGCACACAGTTCAGGCACACTTGGTTGTGACTCTGGGGTACCCAACGATGCAGACAAGTGAGATGGGAGTCTGGGCAGAAGAAAGGACGCATTCTTCACCATGTGTGACGTTTTGGTGTTGGTCTGCTATAGGACCCTTACCTTCCTTGTAGTCTGCCTTTCCCATCTGGTTCTTCTGCAATAATCACCCTCTGATACCGAATGAACTGAGTTGGATGCATAAAATAATAAACAGAATTAGTTTATTCAGACACAAAGGCAGGAGCATCTGTTCAGCACGAGGTACAACTCAGAACTGACCAAGGGGACAGGAAATAGGGGTTTCCAAGCCTCTGCAGGAAATCATTAGCATAACATTTTCATACCATTGTCGCAAGTTGCACATAACTGTTCTATTTAAAGGGTCGGCAGCTATCCTTAAGCCCCATACTTAATTGTACTCTGCACTGATATGGGGCCCCATACATACTGGCACCATAGAGCCAGCTCTGACATGTGTAGTTTTTGATGATCAGCTGGCAGTATACTTTACAGGTTAGAGCAATGAGCTGTGAACATGGCTGGTTCATCCAGCAGAACTGGTTTTAATTCCAACATACTCTGCTTGCATATTGTATGACCCTGAGCAAATCACTTAACCTCCCTGTGCTCCCCAAACACCCCCAGAAACAAGTTAAATCTCAGTGTTCTTTTCCGGGACAAAGACTGTAAAAAAAACAACAACCCTGTAAACATTCATTATCAATCAATCTTTATTTTACCAGGCGAAACACCATTGAGAAGAACTAATTTATAAGGTGGACCTGGGTAACGTACACATAGGTCAGCAATGAAACAACAATTTGGAGTCAGTAAATATTACAGAGCAAAATATACAACACATGAAGTAGCAGAGAATAACAAAGCAATGTTATGGTTCTGCAAATATTATTCTCTACCAATATTTGACTTGAAAAGAAAATGATAGGCCACAATTATTTGTTTATTAATTGCAAAAACACATAGATGTACAACAGTGTTAAAACATGCATAACTTGAAGTGTATTATTAAGAATATCTTATTTCATTTGATAAAATTAAAAGCATGACAGATTCTCACTGAAATATTCTGGACTGAATAGTCATTGTATTTTCTAACATAACATTACCAGAATTCTACTGGATTATTTTTACTAGCAGTTTGATATGTAAAGGTGTTTCATTGCACATACAAAACAATTATTATAAATGTATAAAGTGTTGTTATATTTATACCTTAAAACACACTTAATAAAATAGCCAACTTCCTATTTAGCCTTTTGGATTATCTACAGCCAAAGCAGGACCAAGTCTGCGGTGACATCATTGCCTGTCAGAATCCTAAAACACATGGCTGCTTACAGCCCTTAATTAAAGGCTTATTTACATATGAATAACTCTGGACTGCTAAAACATATAGGTAAGCACAATAGCTCACTCAAAGTAGCGTTTTATTGGCTTTCAGACATTAAGAAATCCTGAAGATGGGAGTTCCCCTTTAACTATGTGTGAGAGTCTGGAATATTCTCCGAATCTAGGTTTTGCACATGGCCCTGTGTCCTGGTTCTACAAATACCTCACTGCCCAGTCACAGTGTGTAAAAATCAACAATACCCTCTCCAGCATGCGAGAGGTTTGCTTGGGTGTCCCGCAAAGCTCGATTCTTGGACCACTGCTCTTCAATCTGAATTACAATTCTCTCCCTAGCTCCTGCAATGACAAAATGCTCCTCCATGCAGATGATGCTGTTCTTTTCACATCCCACCAGACCCCCTCCCTCCTTCAAAGTGCCATTCAACACTCTTTTAATCAGGCAGAATCCTGGTTTCTGGACTGAGGACTAGTAATTAACATGAAAAAGATGAAGCACATGCTATTCTCACACTCCCAAAACAAATCTAGGGATGCCACACTCACCATCCTGTCTGGCTCCCTCCTTCCCTTAGAGCAGGTAAAAACATACAAATACCTGGATGTCACCTTCGACTCGTTCCTCTCCTATCATGACCATACTCGCAACCTCGCCGCTGCCATAAACACTTGTGTTGGCTTACTGTACTGCCACAAGAACTGCCTTCTACCCGCAGCCCTTAGACTGTCCATCACCTCATCTGTACTGACCCTAGTTGACTACGGCATACTGGTGTATGGTGCAGCTGATAATACCACACTCAATAAAATCAAACTGTCCCTGAACAAAGCCTGCCATTTGCTATAAGGTTCTTGCAGACTCACCCACACATGCACCTTATATGACCTTGCTGACTTTCTCAACCTTGAGGAGAGGTTGCGCTACCATACCTGCCTTCTAACCAAGAAAATTGTTGCAGGCCTTGCTCCTCCAGGCCTAAGTACCATTCTCACCCCCTTCATCCTGGCTATCTCCTCCCGGAACGCCAGCAAGTGCATATTTCAATCACCCAGGGTCAGGATGTCCCTGGCTCAAAGATCCTTCCGTTATCGGGGCACCTTCCTGGAGCAACACCCTCTCCCTATTATCACCACTCAACCAAGACTAGGGCCTTTCAAATCAGCCCTCAGACAACACCTCACCTCCACTTGCAGCTGTAACTGCACATAGCTGCTGCTCAAGTGTTTCAGCTCATCTGTCCTTAGCATCTACCTGCTATCTGCTAGTTGTAGTACAGCACTGGTACTGTAGTCTCTTGCTTGCTCTATGATATTCTAGCTACCACATTGTTTAGGAACGTCATAGAATGTCTCTCCCATGTTGGACTCTTTTCACTGTATCTATGTACATATATGTAATTTAGCTACCACATTGTATAGGACCTACATAGAGTGTCTCTCCCATGTTGGACTTTAGTCACTGTAACTATGAACATTCACTGTAACAATGTACATATAAGTAATTTATTCCCTTATAATTCTCTGTATAATATGTTCACTGTGTTTGTATGTGTTTTGTACTCTCTGTTTTTTGATGAAGAGCCTTTGTAAATGAGTCCCTGACTCAAAGGGTTGTAATTCTGATTCTGTAAAATAAATAAAATAAATAAATAAATAATATTGATATGTTACTGCTTGAATCTGTACTGCTGTGCATTGCTTTTAATAAAAACATATTTACAAAACAAAATACACTATGAAAATGACATCCCCTATGCCACCAACGGCTCAGTGCTCAGCCCTGGTGGTGACCCGGGTACTGTAGCAAACTTGGAAAGTGGCTGTAGGGCTGTCAAGGCTGGAAAAGTGCTGCCATCAGCAAAGCATTTCAGCCTGAGGAGGGTGGCGCTTAGTTACACCACCACAACGATCCCTGTGGTGGTCCAGAAGAATGCGCCTCCACTAGGGCATTCTGTGAGTGCACGAGATTAGGCAACAGCTCAGCAATGGCATTAGAACCGAGGTGCAGCCTGAAAAAAAGGAGGAACATCATAACGGCTGCCAGGGTGAAGACTTGGCACCCTCGGGGTTCACGACTCACACTGGATTCTCACAACCAGGGTGAAGGTAAGCTGGGTGTCAGGATTGAGATGTGTTCAGAGTCTGGAGGGGTGGCAGTCAGTATCATAAACATACTGTTTAAAAATAAAACCCCTTCACTGTTTTTAATAGAATGAAATAAGTGAGCTCAACACATCTGAGCTGGACGCAAGGCCCCAAAGGATGGTTTCCATGATGACTCCCCCCCCCCATGCCAGAAATCATTAGAGCATGGTTTCTTATACAGCTGAATGTTTACTGGAAGAAATTGCTTTTTCAGGAAAAGTGAAGTGATCCTGTCATTGTCTTTGTTTCTAATGTGTTGTCAGATCATCAGTGTTTGCTATCTTACTGCTGTCAGTTATACCTATATTACTACGTTAATTCAAAATGTTTTGGGTTTAAAGCTGAAAACCTGGAAATAAGACTGTCATTTTCTGCTGCTCGTCTGTCTCTTTATTGTGAAGCAGAAAAGCTACTTATTTACATTTCATCTACATCTAAATGACCTGCCAATGTAATGCAACATCAGACCATGCTATTTCTTTTATGCCACCTCAGCTTGCCAAGTAGCCACGTACAACATACTAAATGCATATTAAAGCCCTCTCCCAGGCTGACGGCAGTACGCTGCTCTACTATACACAGAGCCCATGGTTTAAAAGAGCAATTCCGTCTATCAGCCCAGGGCACAGTAGTTTCAGGAGCACTGTGGTGCTTATAGACTCAAGGGGGAATGTTTCACTAGTCTTGCTGCAACAGCACCTCCTTGAGCAGGTTTTGGGGATTGTCTGATGTTGTAGGCTCCACAGCAAAGTTTGCCCTCCTTCCTACAAGGAAGGTGTGACGTAGGCATGCCTTCTTGTGGGAGGTGGGGAAGGGAGAAAATGAGGAAACACCAGAGCCAGGTATAGGATGCCAGTTAACATTGCTCTAAGGCTGTGTACTTCTGGGCTGACTTGGCAGTCATGTTGTCTACCATTGGTGCTGGGATGAAGGCCCAAAGGGAGTGGGCAAACCAAATGGAACAGAATTATCTGTATAACAAAGTCAAGGTTTGTATAAATAACTAACTCAAAACAACTGAATTATACAATTTTATTTAGTGGACCTGATGGGTAATGTCTTTTTTGTGAGTAGTCCTAGATTGAAAATGTATTAATGTAACTGGATTAAATGACCTGGTAAAATGGGCTAAGGTGTTCTTTGTCATTTGTAGGGACAGACCTGATCTGGTATTTATACAAGAGTCACATCTCACCCAAACGGAGGTTGCCAAACTAGTCAAATTTGGCTACTTGGCAGTATGTTCCTCTTTGTACAGACAGGGGAAATTGAGGGGATAGTCATTTTGGTGGCACTCCACCTGGCATTTCAGGAGATCAAGGTGTTTAAGGATAAAGGAATGTGTTGTGTAGTAGTGCAGGGGGACGTGGATGGTGTACCCATCACTCTTTCGAACGTGTATACCCCCTCTCCGGGTAAGACACCTGTTTTGTACACCATTTGATCAACCTGGTGTTAGATAATCAAAGTGGGTTCTTGCTTCTGACAGGAGATTGCAATCTTTTAATGGATGTAGCCCAGGACTACTCAGTGGCAAACCCAGGCCACTCCTCTGCAGCACATAAGTATTTCCACAGACTTATTTCCTCACTAGGTTGGAGCGACATCTGGAGAGAACTATATCTAGGACAAAGGGATTATTCCCACTGCTCTCACCCCATCAGATATACAGTCGCATTGATTACATTTTTGTACAACATGAGGATTTAAGTAAAATGCAGTATGGGACTGAGCTCATTCTTGGATCTTGTCCCTGTTATTGTAAGCCTAGATCTGGGAATCTTTCGCAAGAAAACTTCCTGGTGCCTGGACTCCTACTACTTGAAGGACGAGGGCTTTTGGGAGCTGGTGCGAAAACAAATTGCAGAGATCCAAGCTCTGAGTGACTCCATGGAGACTCACTCTGCATTATTATGGGACATGATTAAGGTGGTCCTGTCAGGGCATTTCATTAGCTATGCCACAAAAAAAAAAATAAAAAAAGAGGGAGCGCAGAGCTCACAGGGAGGAGCTGCTGGCTATGCTCACCTTCCTGCAACAACAGCACCGACTGGGGACCCTAGCAGAACCCTCACAAATCACACAGGTCAAGAAACAACTGGTTGACTTAGCCCTGGTGTAAACTGAAAGAGCATTGTGATACTTAAGGCAAAAGTACTATGAGGGGGGTCCTTGGGTGGCCAGGCTGCTAGCCCATAGGTTTAGAGGGTTCTGACAATGGGTGACCATAGCCAAGCTAAAACACTGAAACAGGAACCTTAACAAGAGATATTAACTCCATAGTGAAGGCTTTTGCTGTATTTTATAGGAAGCTTTACACAGCAGACCCTCTACCAGACCTGGAGGGCCTCAACTCCTACCTGTCCCCGTGCAATTCCCAAAGCTGGATGTCCAGTCTTGAGAGATCCTACAGAATCCAGTCATGAAAATTGAGCTACAGGAGGCCATCGATCACCTTAAATCAGACAAATGCCCAGGCCCAGATGGCCACCCTGCTGAGTCTGTCAAGAGGTTTGCAACAGAATTATCCTCGCTCCTCCTCAGGGTGGCCAATGCCCTCCTTAAAGGGGAAGACCTGCCGGTCTGTTGGAGCTATGCAACAATATCATTCATTCCTAAACCTGGGAAACCAACAGACAGGTATGAACATATGAAAATGCCAGCAGATTAGGCTATGAGGTCTATCGCGTCTGCTTGAGATGCAGCTCACAGCTTGATAATGCCTGCTGCCCCCCTCTTCTCTCCCTTCCATCTCTCCCCTGATTTCAATTCTGAGTTCCCTAAGTCTCTCCGTATAGGGCTTATCTCCCATTCCGAGGATCATCTTAGATGCCCTCCTCTGGACCCTCTTCAGGTGCATAATGTTCTTCTTTAAGTAAAGGCACCAGAACTACACACAGTACTCCAAATGCGGCCTCACGAAGGATTTGTACAGTAGCAGAATTACCTCCTCCCTACTCGAAGTGATCCTCCTAGCAATGCACCCCAGCATTCTATTTGCCTTAGCCGCTGCTTTCCTGCATTGTCCTGAGTGATTAGTTTTTCCAGTGATCACTACTCCCAGATATTTTTCTTCCTCCGAGACTGTTGACGGTACCCCCCCAATTTATAGCTGTACCCTGGATTCCTAGCTCCCAAGTGAAGTACACTGCACTTCTTAACGTTAAATTCCAGCTGCCATGTGACTGACCACTGTTCTAGTTTCTCTAGGTCTTCCTGTAGTCTCCTGCTTCCCTCCTCACTGTCCACCTCTGTACCTAGTTTCGAGTCATCAGCAAACAGGCTCATATTATTCGTAACTCCAACCGCAATGTCTGAAATGAAAGCATTAAATAACAATGGACCCAGAACTGAACCCTGAGGGACCCCGCTAATGACCCTTCTGGGTGTCAATATCTCCCCCCACCACCCGCTGTTGTCTGTTGCTTAGCCAGTTCCCAATCCACCTCATCAACCTTTCCCCCACCCCATGTCACTCAGCTTGCCCAGCAGTCTTCCATGCGGCACCGAGTCAAATGCCTTGCTGAAGTCTAGATATAAAACATCAACCAGTCTACCACCATCCAGAGATCTTGTCACGTAATCAAAAAATTGAATCAGGTTAGTCTGACAAGATCTCCCCTTGGCAAAACCGAGTTGCCTGACATCCTGAAGCCCAGTTACCTCCAAGAACTTCACCAGCCTTTCCTTCAATGTACTTTCCAATAGTTTCCCCACTATGGACATCAGGCTAACCAGTCTATAGTTTCTCGGCTCGTCAGTTGACCCACTCTTATGGAGGGGCACTACATGCTCCGTTCTCCAGTCCAATGGTACACTTCATGTTTGGAGGGAGGAGTTGAATAAGTCCATCGGCGGTGCTTCCAGGACATCCGCCAACTCATTTAGGACTCAGGCGTGGATCCCATCTGAACCTGGGGCCTTGTCTGTCCTTAATGACCTAAGGCCCTCCTATACTGTCTTCATTGGTATCTCATCACATGTTAATGACTCCCCCTCCCCACCGTTTACCTTAACACCCCCCTGTGGAATTGGACCATCCATTTCCCTCATAAAGACAGAGCAGAAGTACTTGTTTAGTACCTCAGCCTGCTCCACTCCCTCTTCTGCCCACTCAATATCCTTTTTTTTTTTCTGTAAGTACTTTTAGGTGCTTGTTTCATTTTCTCCGATCCCTCGTGTCCCCAACATGACGCACGCACGCATGTGGAGGCATGTGCACATCACGCCCTATGGGACGCCTCACCCTACCAGTTGCACCGTTACTGCCTACACCTGCCACTGGACCTCCATCTGGTGACGGCGGGACTACAGATGGGTGACCCACCCACTCGGGAGAGGAGGGCCAACGCTCAATTCTGCTCCCACCCCCCACCCCCCGTGCTGGCACCCAGTGACCCAAGACCATTCCCAAACCTGGATCTCCGGCATGGCATGAGGTGTGGCATCCAGCACCTCAACCCTCAGCACCACAGGCTGGCTCTCATCCTCCTTTTTTAACCTGGTGATCTGCCCCCTACACTTCCTCTTCTCCCTGATATATCTAAAAAATTCCTTCTCCCCAGTCGGCCCAGTGGCGTTGAAGATTGAGGCTCTGGACACCACACCTTACGCCATGCTAGTGACCCAGGTTAAGACGAGAGCCCGGGTTGTCAGGGGTCGGCAGGGGAGGGATAGGATTGAGCATCCAGATGACTGTTCTCTTATCCCGGTGAGGGATGTGGGCTTCCACCGCTCTGCAGAGGCCCCTGGTGATGACTGGGGGCACTGCTAGAGTCGGTGCAGGAAGCGGGGGGTGCAGTGGATGTCAGCATGTCGGTGCTCCGATGCCATTGCACGCCTGCACTCCGGGGACAAAAACTAGGAGGAAAATGGCAGCACTGACCATGGTAGCTTGATAGCGGCAGCTTCCTGAGCCCAGCAGGGCTCGGTGTATGCACCACATGCCAGTATTAATTCCTGGCCTGGCACAGGGACCGAAGGGGGGGGTCCCTTTCGAGGGTACAGCTGCATATGCTAGCTGGTATGAGGATGTTCCTCCAGGGTCGTTCCGGGGAAGCGGAGCAGTGGCTGGATTCACAGCAGGCCAGTGGCTGCAGAAGGAAAAACATAGCTGTGATAAAAATTCCTTCTCCCCCTCACTGATCTCATGTGAACCTTGGCGCTTTGGTTGCATTGGCTGCCCTTACCACCCTGCTCACATCCTTCGATTTCATATAGTACTCTTTCCTGTCCTTCTCCTTACGGGTTCTCTTGAACTTTTGGTAGGCTAGCCTTTTCTCCCTTACCCTCTCTTGTACATCCCTAGTCCACTAGCAGGGTTTCCTTGATCTCACTTTCTTGTATTGGGGCTTAGTGCAGGTTTTAGTGGCCTCCCACCTGTGACCCGTGTCCATGTCCACACATACTTTCTCTAAGTGACCTAACAGAATGGCTGCCATCCTCCCAAAATCTGCTCCCCCGAAATTCACTACCATTGTATTAGTGTGATCTCCCTCCCTCTCCAGATCAAGGGAGAACCATACTGTCGAGTGATCACTCCCAACAAGCGGGTCCTCTACTACAACATTCTTTACCTGCTCACCATCTGTCAGAACTAAATCCAAGATGCTTCCTTCTCTGGTTGGTTCTACCACCAGTTGTGACAGAAATACATCTTAAAATGAGTCCAGAATCCATTGTTCTTTACCATTTGTTGATGTCATAGTGCACCAATCCACCCCAGGCAGGTTGAAATCACCCACCACCACCCATCCTACCTCTCTATATACCACAGTGATTTGTTAGGTTTGCCACCATTTCCCTGTCCTGTTCCTCAGTTTGTGTTGGTGGTCTGTAGTCTACCACTAGACTGACCCTCCTGCCCTTAGCTTCCTGTAAGGTGATTCACAACATTTCCATGCTCCCGTCCTCACCCTCCTCTATACTACACACAATCCCCCCACAAATAGTGCTACCCCTCCTTCCCTGCCAGTTATCCTGTCCCTCCTAAATGTTTTGTATCCTGGGGTTATCAAGTCCCAGTCATGATACTGGGTGGCCCAAGTCTCTGTGACCACAGCCACATCAACCCCCCCCTCCCTCCGCTATCATTGACTGTACCTCAGGTATCTTGTTCCCCAAGCTCCTAGTATTGGTTGAGACCACCTTCCAAACATCCCCCCTACTCTTCCCAGCCTCCCCTTCACCCATGATTTTGCCCTTCTGTGAGTATATGCCATCCATCAATTTTAAAGTTGGGGGGAGAGGCGCAGGCCCTCCCAATCTTTGCGATTCTGTCTTCCTCTGTAGACTAAGCTCCCCCATTACTAGTTTAAATCATAATTTATAACCATAAACTCACCCATGTTATTTTTTAGAACTCTTTTACCCTCCATACTCAGATGCAGCCTGTCCTTGGCGAACAGCTCCTTATTGTCCCATATATCCCCCCAGCCACCCACCAACCCAAACTGACCACTGTTCTAGTCTTTCTAGGTCTTCCTGTAGTGTCCTCCTTCCCTCCTCACTGTCCACCTCTGCACCTGGTTTGGACTAGGTGTATCCTGTCAACTGATTTCCATTCTGAATATTGGCTATAAGGTCTTTATGTCTATCATAGCCGAAAGATTGATGGAATGCTCCCCTGTATCATCTACCTGCATCAGACAGGATTCATTAGATCCAAACAGACCATATATAGCATCAAGAGATCTGTCTCAGTCCTACACCAATCCTCTCGCACTAATTCCCCCTTCCTGGCTCTCAGTCTCGATGTGGAGAAAACATTCATCCAGATGTCTCGGACCTTTCTCTGTGCCACACTGTAAAGAGTCTGGTTCTCACCTACTTTTCAAGTGCTTGTAGCCCACATTTACTGTCACAAAAGTCCAGGTGAGAGTGAATGGTTACCTTTCATCCCTCTTCCCTCTGCAACAAGGCAACCTACAGGGTTGCCATCTGTCCCCACTGCTGTTTGCTATATATGTAGAACCTCTTGGTGTAAGTCATATGACAACATAGGGGGATCAGGGGATTTCAGGGTCTGGAAGGCACAGAACATTGAATAGCATTACATGCTGATGATATAATGTTGCACCTGTCAGTCCCAGAGGGTATCCAGTGAACACAGCGACTGCGATTGGGCACTTTCAAAAAGGGCGACTCAATCACGGCACCTGTGTTCAGGGCTACCTGGCAGTGGCGACGGATACCTGGATGGGCGAGGTAGAGTGACAGGAAGTGTGCGTGCGTGCACACACACAGTGGGAGGAGAGGAAGGGGTGGGGAGGGTTGTGGGAGGGGTGTGGTGGGCAGCTGTCGAGCTGGTCCACTAGCATGGTGGGGAGGGTGGTCGGTTGGGGTGTGCAGGGTGCAGGGTTCAGGTCCGACGTGGCGCGTTTTTTATTTTTGTGCCAGAAGGTGGCTTTTTTTTTTTTTAAGATTGTCACCCCCCCTGACATGCACCCCCCCCGGAGTTGAGAATCCTTAAGTAGGGGTGTGTGGGTGGGTGTGAGGGGCACAGGCCCCTGCATAAATGTAGACTCCATCTCTGCCTTTTAGTTCGCTGTGAGTGTATATCGCCATAATTCATTTTCAGCGAAGTACATTTGCCCAAACGGTGATCCCTATTCCACGATCACCGTTATCACATAGAACCACCCCAGAGACAGACCTTCTGGCATTCTGGTCTCTCTTAGGACAGTACAGGTCGCTGTCTGGATATACGCTCAATGAGAGCAAGACTGAGACATTGGCTATCAACTTTGCCCCAGTCATTGCACTAAAGGCCAGATAGTTACCCATCTCACTGGGACCTGACCCAACTGAAATATTTGAGGATAAGGTTTATGGCCTCAAGCTTGCAGTTGTACGAGGCCAATTATACCCCACTCCAGATGCAACTTCAGAATAATCTGGATAAATGGTCAGTGCTCCCACTGTCCTTAGAATGGCACGTTGCAGCCATCAAGATGATGGTCCTACTGAAATTCCTATACTTCTTTCAGTCCTTGGTACTCCCTGTCCCCACTGAGCCCGAGTTCATTGGAACAAACAGATATCTTGATTTATTTGGGAGAGGCAGTGAACTAGGATTAGTCTGTCAACCCTTTATAGGCCAAATGTGCAGAGAGGATTTGCTTTGCCAGACCTTAACTTTATTATGAGACCTTACAGCTGCAGCTGGTGATTTACTGGTTTAGGAATTCTCCAATTCAATAACAGATACAACTAGAGAGGATAGCTATCCCCACTTAATTCTCCCAAAGTGCCCTTTTGAAACCTGCCCACTTCTCCTCATATAGTGAGTACTCTTCCCCATTTACCTTGATCCCCATACAAACTTGTAAAAAAATGAACATTTAAGGGGACTCTGTGAGACCAACTGCCTGGCTCCTGCCACTGCATATGCATACAGATTTCCACCTGGCTAGACTGGACATGGAGTACAAAAACTGGTACAGCAGAGGTCTGAGGTTCCCTTTCAGTCACCTCATGGGTAACTCATAAAACCCTTCCTGACAGTAAAGGACTCCCTGGAGCTTCCCCAAACAGACATATTCTGTTTCTTTCAAGCATGGGCTTACCTCTCCTGATGGCTTCGTTGGGAACCACAGTTTGATATTCATAACCCTCTAATACAGGTGGTCTCAACAGTCCTGTTGGGGAACTCCACCTCACACTTTGTCTCCCAGCTATACGCAACACCTGTGTCCCTAAACAAGCTCATATTGCTATGGGTTTTTACCTTATAGAATCAGGAAATGGGACAACAAGTGGAGCAGAAGCTCTGGGAAACTGCCTGCCAAAACAAGCACAAGACTTCCTTCTCCATGCTGCAGATGGAGTTTAATTGGTGGTGCTTAGTGAGGTACTTCATTACACTGGTTCAGCAGCTGCATAGGGGGTGGCAACCACAGCTCAGTGTTGAAGGCATTGTGATGAACCTAAGGACAATCACTTTCACATCATGTGGGACTGTCTAAAGCTCACCTCTTTTATCCAAGACTGGAGGTGGCACTCAGGGAGATATTTTGTTCACAGATCACACTTATCAAGGACATGTTCCTCCTAGATTTGTACCCACAAGGCCTGCAAGATCCTACAAACAAATATCTCATAAATATTCTTCTAGTTGTATCCAAGAAAAGTGTAACTAAACATTGGTTGGACACAACATGTCTGACTGTGGGGGAGTGGGTAAAACAGGTAAATGCAATATACAGGCTTGAAATAATGACAGAAACCAAGCTGAAAAAGGTAGCTACAGATGGAATCGATGGTTGTTGTGTGCCTTGACTAGGGACTCCTCTTTTGTTCCTTAAAGACAGAAATAAACCATATGGAGATCACGGATATTGTAAATGCCAGCTGTAATTGTTCTTACTGTCTTCCTATCTCCCCCAGGTGACCAACAGGATTATACAATACCTTTTCTTTCCAATGAAGTAGTATACCACAGCAACAAGCAGTGTACTGAGGACTGTGACTGTTTGTATCGGTTGTTGTTGTTCATTACTTGCATGTCACCTTTTCCTGACAAACTCAATAAAAATGGCAACTACAAAAAAAGTGGTCTTTTGTTTTAGTACCATAGTAATTTAAAAACAAAATATTGTACTCATAAAATTTTGCAGTGTTGCATCACACAACAGTACATTGGCAAGGACATCAGCACATCATTAGGATGACATTGTAGAAGTAAAATCAATGGTCACTCCTCCACTCTCACACACACACACTAGTCATGCCAGGAAGGGTATGTAGCTGGATAACAAAACTGTGACAAACTTCTGCCCCACTGCCATCAGTTTTCCATGCAAACACACACAAGAGTGACTGGATGCCCAGACAGCTTCATATATTTCAACCTGGGCTGTACAAGACTAACAGCCTCAGTACTAAGGAAAGTACTTGGATAATGGATCAAATGAGCTTCTATGCCATCTGAAAGGCTACCAATTTTTTACCTTAATGGAAAGGACTTGTACATTTCCAAGGGTTAAATCTCAATATGGCACAATACTGTAATATGTACTCTGAAGGCCACTGGTTTATTCTATTTATGGATGGACCAGCATAAGGGTATTATAATTAACAAACAACACACCAAGTTAGGTAAGATGAGGCTTTGCTGATTTGGATAAGCAATTTGAAATGATAAATTTGAAATCAACGAAAATCTATAATTGGTACACAGGGATCAAATATAACCATGGACATGAAAGTTATTTTATAGTTATAAATGATCTACTCTGAGGTATGCTTTAACAAAACACAGAATGAGACTTTTCCCATCTAAAATGTTGAATGTTAGATATGAACAAATATAAACAGATCCACTGAATGTAATTGGATGAACAGAAGATTTAGAACATATTGTACTATATTGTAGATGGTATGTGACCTCAAGAATTTTTTTCAAATATTGTGTATTAGTCTTAAATGTCATGTGATGAACTTGATAATTACACTTCTAATGATAGAAGATTTTAATATTATGGAATTCATTGCCATTTTTTTCAGATCTTATTAGGAATTCGACTGAAGAAAAATAGTCCTTTAATTGCAATGACTTTCTAAGTTGATCAATAAACTTAACATGTATTACAAGGCTTCCGCCTCCTGGCTGACTATTAGGATGTCTCACTCTGGTTCTAGTCCCACCACTGGCCATTGTTCATCCAGTGCATGGCCTTACTTTTGACACAGAATCAGCCCTTCAGTTACTCCCAGGAATGTTCACCAACTCTGTATCAGGTAGAGGTTACTTTATACTTGGTAGTCATGCTCTTTGGTAGTGGAACACCGCTTTGCTCAACAGAAATGGATTGTTATCTGTCCCATAAAACACTGTACAGTCACATAGAATATTAAATATATAAATATTTAATATTTACACTACTAAATTACAGAAGAGACTGTAAAATACAAAAAATGAGAAAACACTAGGGAAATACAAATTAAAACAGTTACACAGAAAGATTACTGAAAGAAGAACCTTTTTAGTCTCCTTTCACTAGGTTACACTAGGTTTGGATAAGAGGCAAGAAGGCGATTGCCGATAAGAGCCTCTATCTTTCACCCGCAATATACCAATTTGTTCTGTAACATATAGGTGTTCAGTTTATTCTTTTTTTTTTGTATTTAGTTTTTCTTGCCCCCCTGCCTCACTGGTATTCTCAGTCTGGTCATGGACCCCTCACTTTGCCCCAGATCAGCCACCCTCCTTGAAGCCTCCTGGCTTGCTCCCCAGGGCAGGGCTGTGGTGGCACTCCGCAGGCATTGGGATAGGTCAAGGAGTCAGCCTGAGGCTGTAGAAGTGGGGATGGACATCATCTAGGCATTGGCAGGAGGAGTTTTGTCCCCTTAAGGGGGGTGGGGATGTGCAATGATGGCCAGCATCCACCCCGCCCCGACTTTACCTGGTGTCGGTTGCTGCAGTACCTACGGCCTCTGCCAAGGGTCCATCATGCATCAGACACAATCCCCACCCTCCTGCTGGAGAAGGAGAGCAGTCTGCTTAATGCTTTATCCTTCTCCCCCAGCCGGCCCTCCGGCAACATGGATCCGATCCCGAACATGTGTCTCTGGCATCGCAAGTGGAAAGTCAACCGCTGCACTGATGGGCCGGCACTATGTCCAGTTTATTCTTATATGTATGTTTGGACTTGCAGATAACTATTTCAGTGGGGAGTATATTCCGTAGCTTAACAATTCTTTGGGAGAAGAAATAGCTACATTTTTTGGTGTTAAATGTTGGTCGTGTTAATTGTAATGGATGACCTCTTGTATTTATGTTGGTTTGTTTGAAATCAAGGCCTATTTCAGACATCAGATATTCATCATTAATAAGATCTCTAGTCAACAGAAGGTCACCTCTCATCCTCCTAGTTTTTAAGGACATTAGATTGAATTCCTTAAGCCTATCCTTATATGAAAGCTCTTTTGCTCCTTTAACTTGTTTCGATTGTGCTTACGCAACTGGATGAGATGATGCTTGTGTGACTTGACTTACATTGTGGATTTGATTGATGTTGTGGCTTTCCACCTCTCTATCCATGGGATATACCATTCTATTAGGGTACGATGCAAGGAATCATAGAGGAGGGTTCTCCCCCATAGGTGCCACAGGAATTATTCCATCGGCTAAAGGTAGCTTAGGAAGAAGCCCATGGGTAAGAGAGACATGCCACTGGAGGAGGAGGGGTGGATGGTGGGCAAAAAGAAATGAATCCTGGGAAGGCCCAGGGTGAGCTACCTATTTAAAGCCTGATGGGGGAGTGACGTAGTTGCTCCAGCCAATCGAACCTCAGGCTTATAGCCTTCCCATTCGATTGTGCTTATGCAAGTGGATGAGATGATGCTTGTGTGACTTGACTTACATTGTGGATTTGATTGATGTTGTGGCTTTCCACCTCTCTATCCATGTGATATGCCACCCTATTGGGGTACAACACAAGGAACCCTAGAGGAGGGATCTCCCCATAGGTGCTGCAGGAATTATACCATCAGCTAAAGGTAGCTTAGGAAAAAGCCCAAAAAAGAATACCCAATTGGGTGTCGAGCATCTAAGAGGCAAGGGTGATGAATGAATGAAATCTGAGAAGATGATTAAGGCTGAGTTCCTAAGGAGAGAGGGGAAGCCAGGGCCACCATCTGCCTCCATCCAACAGTGGAACCTAACTAATTAACCTAAGACAGATATTAACCTAAGTAGACACTAACTCAAAATAATATTATGACCATTGGCACAGAGGAGAGGAAAAAAACCCTTTAAGGAAGAAACCTCTGGGGATCCAAGGCCTAGGTCACCTTCCCTCCAGGCTGACTACGTTTGATTTAAGAACGTATGTCATTAAAGAGAAGGATTCGTTAAGAGAAGCATATGAGTAGGAAAGGTGATGGGATAGGGGAAAATCCCTATACAAGAAGACTGAGGAAGAGGAGACAGGAAGGAACTTGAATTGAACTTGGAATGAAAGAAATTAACTTGAAATTGAACTTGGACGATGGCAGTATGCTTGGCAGAGCAATGTGACTGAGGAGAATCCTTGAAAGGAGGTAAATTCAGAATTGAATAGAACAATGTGATTAAGTAGGCTCCTTGAAAGGAGGTAGATTCAGAAATGAAATTGAAAAGGAACTTGAATGATAGTGGAGAGCCTCCAGCGAGCCCTTTGTGAAGGGCGACAGATGGGAAGGCATGGCACTTGAGTGGAGATAGTCAAATCGAGGTAGCAGGGATAGAGCCATGATTGGAGTAAATCCTTGATGGCTGGTACAAGATAATAAGTGGTGAGTGATGACCGGAGTCACGAACATGATACATGCAGCAGAAGGGCTGCAGATCGATGAGGTGGCATATGATTGATGATAGGTAGCCAGATACAGGATAGGAGAAGCCCCAAAGAAGGTGCTGGACAAGGAAGGCGGGAGAGCACCCACTAGAGGGAGGAATGAAGAAAGGGACTCAGAGTAGCAGATTGAACAAGCTAGCACAGGAATCATGATAGGTATGGTACGTGAACAATAGGCATGCCCAAAAGAAATGGCAATCGAAGGCTGAGAGTAGAGGGAAGTCAGGACGGATGGCACTGGATGACAACAGCAGGAGAGCAGCAGTGAGGGTGAGGGGGAAGCGATGGAGAAAGACAATTCCAGGGCTGAAATAGGTTAGAGACTGATGGTGGTAGCCCAGGATGAGGGAAGGCAATGGGGTGAAGCCAGTATTGGAGTGAAGCCTCGATGGCAGGAGCGAGCAAGGTAAAATAGGAACGGACGAGGTACGATGAGGGAGGGAAGTCCAGAAGGCCAGAACGGGTAAGGGTATGATACCAACTTGAAGATGAACTGAGTAATGGTGGAGAGCAGCCAACCAGCCCTTAGCAAAGGGCGGTGACAAGGAAGGCGTGGCCTTGAATGGAGGTAGAAACCAATCAATCAATGTGATAAAGGAAGCACCTCAAAAGGAGGTAGATTCAGAAATGAACTGGAAAGGAACTTGGAGGGAAGCAATAGATAATAGACGAAGATGAGTGACACCATGAGTGGACTGAATCCCGATGGTCAGTACGAGAAAAGGCAGCTGGTATGAGATAAGGAGTCTGGAACCTGAGACATGCGGCAGGAGGGCAGCGGGTTGTTGAGCAAAATGGACGATGGATAATGAGGAGTGATGCCTTGAGTGGATTGAATCCAGATGGCTGAGCAGGGACAGTATGGATGAGGGAATACAGAACAAAGTCATGGACCTGAATACACGCAGCAGGAGGGCCACGGTTCGATAAGATGGTACAGGAACCATGATAGGCAAGCCCAAAAGAAATATCGAATGCAGGCCGAGCATGGAATGAATCCTAGATGGCCCTTGGGGAAATAGAACAGCAGGAGGGCAAGTCAGATGAATGTCAAAAAATAAATAAAAAGAATGAAAGCAGGCCTGGAGTGAATCGAATCCAAGACGTCCAGCATGGGAAAGACTGCAGAATGTCGAAGTGGAGGAGGAGGCCAAATCAAGGTGACAAATACTCTGAGGATATTCAGCAGCGAAGCAGGATTCAATAATAATAAAGCTATATCAATAGCCTCAGCAGGAGGTCAGGTGGATGACCTCAGAGTTGTAACTGCAATAAAACATGGAGACAATGCTCTGTAAACAGGTATAGTAAGGCAGTGCAATGAAGCTGCAAGTAGAATGAGAGCATGAATGAGCAGCACAGCTAGGGTCAGAGTAAACCTGTGTCAGGTGAAAAGAATTAAGCATGAAATATGGAGCAACTATGGTTGAGCCGAAACATGCAGATAATGATTGCAAGTGCATTGCAGCAGTTTGAGTGAGGTGAGCAACAGTGTAAAAACACAAGCATTGGGTACAATAGTAATTGAAGTAAACAGTAGCAGTGGCTGTAGTTGTTGGTAACTGAAAGCAGTAGTATAAGATGCTCTGAAAACAGGTGTAGCAAGACAGTGCAATGAAGCTGCAAGGAGAATGAGGGCATGAATGAGCAGCGCAGCTAGGGTCAGAGTAAATCTGTGTCAGGTGAAAATTAAGTATACAACATGGAGCAGCTATGGGTGAGCTGAAACATGCAGATAATGATTGCAGGTGCATTGCAGCAGTTTGAGTGAGGTGAGCAACAGTGGAAAAACACAAGCACTGGGTACAATAGTAATTAGAGTAAACAGTAGCAGAGGCTGCAGTTGTAGGTAACCGAAAGCAGTAGTTTGAGCTCTGAGTAGCAGTATGCTAGGAGCTTAGAAATAAAGCCCCAAAAGACAAAACCAAAATACAGCAAAACAGAAAACTGGGAACAAGGCCCCAAAACAAGAGGCACAAAACACAGGGAAGCACCCAGCTGGAGGAAAGATACAAACCAGAAGCAGGAAAAACAAGCGCCGAAGTCCAGCAGAAATGCACAGAAACAGCAGGCGGGGGGGTAGGCCCCAGCCAGCTCAGATGACAGACCAAAAGAGCCTCCAGCTGCAAAAAGAAATGAATCCTGGGAAGGCCCAATGTGAGCTACCTATTTAAAACCTGATGGGAGAGTGACGTAGTTGCTCCAGCCAATCGAACCTCAGGTTTATAGCCCACCCATTAGTAATTTTACGTTGAATTTTTTTCCATTTTATCAATATCTTTATGAGTATAAGGACACCAGAGTTGAGAAGAATAATCTAGCTATGGTCGCACATAGGCTCTATATAGAGGTAAAATGACAGTTTTATCCCTAGGTCTGATGTTTCATTTAATGGACCACCAGACTTTATTAGCACAAGCTATTTTTCAGTGATTTGTTTATTAAAAGAGAAACATAGAAACATAGACTTTGACGGCAGATAAGGACCGCTAGGCCCATCTAGTCTGCCCATTTCCCTACCTACAGGATAGGCCACAGATCCTAGTTAACCAACAGCCTTTATCTTCCTGCCCCCCACAAGAATTGCCTTATGTCTGTCCCATGCATTCTTGAATTCTCCCACAGTTTTAGACCCCACAACTTCCTCAGGAAGGCTGTTCCATGCATCCACTACCCTCTCTGTGAAATAATACTTCCTCACATTGCCCCTGAACCGCCCTCCTTCTATCTTTAAATTGTGTCCCCTTGTTCTTGCAAGTCTCTTTTTCTGAAAGATGCTACCCTCTTGGACTTTGTTGATTCCTTGAGGTACTTGAAAGTTTCTATCGTGTCCCCCTCTCCCTTCTTTCCTCAAGGGTATACATATTAAGCTCCTTTAGTCTCTCCTCATCGGCTTCTCTTAGCAGACCCTGCACATTTTAGTTGCCCTCCTCTGGACTGCCTCTATCCTGTCTATGTCCTTGGGAGATGGGGTCTCCAGAACTGGACACAGTATTCCAGATGGGGTCTCACCAACTGTCTGTACAGAGGGATAACAACTTCCTGTTTTCTGCTGCTGATGCCTCTCCCTATACATCCCAGTATACCCCCAGCCCTCCCTACTGCCTTCTCACATTGCTTGCTAACCTTAAGGTCATCTGATATGATTACCCCCAGGTCCCTTTCCTGTTTTGTTGTTGTTACTACCTCCCCACCCATTGTGTATTCTTCCCCTGGGTTCTTGTTTCCCAGGTGCATTATTTTGCACTTTTTTGCATTGAATCCTAGCTGCCATACGTCTGACCATTCCTCCAACCTTGCCAAGTCCCTTTTCATCCTTTCCACGCCTCCTTGTGTATCAACCCTGTTGCAGATCTTTGTGTCATCTGCAAAAAGGCATACTTTTCCTTCCAGTCCCTCTGCAATGTCACTGATGAAGACATTAAAAATGACTGGACCCAATACTGAACCCTGCGGTACCCCACTAGTAACCGCCCTTTCTTCAGAGTGGACTCCATTTACAATTACCTTCTGTGTCCTGTTGTCCAGCCAATGTTTTACCCAGGCTGGTTAATTTGACTATTAATCTTTTGTGTGGGACTGTGTCAAATGCCTTGCTAAAGTCTAGGTAGGCCATGTCCACAGCCCCTCCCTGGTCTACTACTTTGGTCACCCAGTCAAAGAAATCTATTAGATTCGTCTGACATGACCTTCCCGCTGTGAACCCATGCTGCCTTGGATCCTGTGCTCCACTGACCTCTAGGTACTCAACTATTCTTTCCTTCAGAAGTGACTCCATCACTTTCCCTACCACAGAGGTCAGACTGACAGGTCTGTAGTTTCCTGCCTCTGTCTTGGTCCACTTTTGTGAAGGGGAATCACATCCGCCTTCCTCCAGTCCTCGGGTACCACACCATCCTCCCATGATTTATTAAAAAGAGTAGCCAGTGGTTTCACTAGTTCCTTCCTTAATTCTTTTAGAATTCTGGGGTGAATCCATCAGGACCCATTGCTTTGTCCACCTTCAGTTTTAGGAGTTCTTGCAGAACCCTTTCTTCTGTGAAAGGACTGGGATCGACCCCCCTATCAAGAGTGATTCTGTTAATTGGATTAGGCACTTCCCCCTCCTCTTTTTTGAATACTGAGCAGAAATATTCGTTCAGTATTCCTGCTTTTTCACTGTCCCCCTCTGCCCACCCACCGTTCATTCTATTCAGCCTCACTATCCCTCCCTTTGTCTTTCTATGCTCGCTGATGTACCTATAAAAGGTTTTATCCCCCTTCTTAACTGAGTTGGCTATCTTTTCCTCAGTTTGGGCCTTTGCTATTCTGACTTCCCTCCCTGCTTCTTATATATAATATAAACACCTAGATCCTTTTCACGTACGGTTTTCATTAGAGTTTGGCCATTAAGAGAATATTGACATTGTGTATTTTTAGGACCTAAATGCATAATACAACATTTTTTTATATTAAATGATAAACCCCATTTAAGGGACCAACCATATAACCAGGGTGGGTGCAGGGAAGAAGAGGGTGGTGGAACAGAGTTGCATCCCTCCAGCTGTACCTCTCCACAATTAATTTGCTCTTCTGGTGGATAGTGGTTCCTCTATGGAGGCACCTGCAGTGGAGACCAAGGAAGATGCTGGGAACCTTCACAAAGGAGACCCACAGGAGGGTGGCATGGGACCCCACTGGGGAAGGAAACAACTCCTGTTGGGGGACTCAATCATTGGGGGGTAGAAATGGGGAGGAAGGGGAGAGGGAGGTAAGGTGCCTGCCTGGCGCCATGGCTTGGAGGGACAGGAGGCGAATCCTCAGGATCGTGGGAGCAGCTACATGAGGGAGGGAGCTGGATGTCATTGTCCACCTAGGGACAAATGACCTGGCTAGGAAAGGGATCAGAGCAGTGCAAGAGGAGTTTGTAGAGTTGGGGAGGGGCCTTAGACAAGTAACGCATAAGGTAACCTTCTCGGAGGTGCTGCCTGTCTATGGCAAGGATGATGCTAGGGTACTCCTCACTAGGGAATTCAATGAATGGTTGAAAAACTGATGTGGAGCTCAGGGTTTTGGCTTCATTGGGGACTGGGGAGTCACCTAGAGGGATGCAGACCTATACTGGTGTGATGGTCTGCATCTGTCCGGGGGGGGAACCAGGATCCTAGGCAAGAGGTTTAAATGCTTCATTGGCAAGCATTTAAACTAGCCAAGGGAGGAGGCACTGAAAAGGAGCAGGGAAATCCCAGCCTCCCCCCACAAAACACGGTAATTAGTGAGGTAAACACCAAGGTAGAGAAGTCATTAGGGAGAAGGACAGAGGTAAATGTAAAAAAAGGCAAAGACAGTAAGGACAGGAATGGGGCTAAAAGGGGTAAGGCCATCAAAAAGTGGAGGGTGATGAGTGCTAATGCCCGTAGTCTGTGTAACAAGCTCCCTGAACTAGTGGCCTTGATGGGAGAGGGTTGCTTGGATATTGTGACAGTCACAGAAACATGGTACACAGAGAACCATGACTGGGATGTCAACATACCAGGATACACAATCTACAGGAAGGACAGGGAGGGTAAAAGAGGAGGAGGAGTAGCTCTCTATGTAAAGGAAGGGATCAAAGCAACAGAACTAAAGAGTAAACAGGGAGCAGATGAGGCACTCTGGGTCACCCTGGAGACAGGAAATGGCACCACAATCCGCATGGGGGTTGTATACAGACCACCATCTCAGGGGAAGGGAATGGACAAGGAAATGATAGAAGGCTTCCTTAGAATGGCAGAAAAAGGGGAGATATTGTTGATGGGGGAACCTGAATATGCCAGATGCTAACTGGAGCACCTTTGCTGCAGGAACATCAAAGAGCAGGGTCATTCTTGATGCCCTACATGGGCATGCCTCAGACAGCTAGTATTGGAACCCACTCAGGAGGGAACAGTCTTAGACCTGGTACTCTTAAATGGGGATGGAGAAAGAATCTCAGATTTAGAAGTGGGTAGCCATCTGGGAACAAGCGGCCACCAAACAGTGTGGTTCACGATAAACACAGCCATACAATCAAGCCATACAAAAGCAAGAGTATTGGACTTTAGGAGGCTGACTTTGGGAAAATGAGAAAGTGCCTCAGAAAAGCACTAGCAAACAGGCAAGAAGAAGGGTGGAGGAACAATGGGGAGTAATCAAAACAGCCATCACAGAGGCAACAAGCCTTTGTGCACACAAATCAACAAAACAACGAAAGGAAAAATGCTATGGTTCTCAAAAGAGGTGGCAGGAAGGTTAAGGAGAAAAGGATAGCATTCAGGAAATATAAGGAAACACAGAAGGAGCAGGACAGAGAACTTTATCAGTTAAAGCAGAAAGAGGCTGGGAAGGCAGTCAGAGTAGCAAAGGCCCAAACCGAGGAAAGGATAGCCAACTCTGTTAAGAAGGGGAATAAGACCTTTTATAGATACATTAGAGAGTGAAGAAAGACCAAAGGAGGGATACTGGGGTTAATAAAGGGGAGGGAATGTGGGTAGAGGGTGACAGTGAAAAAGCAGGGATACTGAACGAATATTTCTGTTCAGTATTCAGAAAGGAAGAGGAGGGGGAGGTACCTAAACCAAACAAGAGAAACACTCTGAAGATGGGGGTCAATACCAGTCCATTTACAGAAGAAAGGGTTCTAAAAGAACTAATAAAATTGAAGGTGGACAAAGCAATGGGGCAAGATGGGATTCACCCAAGAATTCTAAAAGAACTAAGGGTAGAACTAGTGACACCGCTGACTACTCTCTTTAACAAATCATGGGAGGATGGGGTGGTACCTGAGGACTGGAGGAGGGTGGACGTGATTCTTTTTCACAAAAGTGGGAGCAGGACAGAGGCAGGAATCTATAGACCAGTTAGTTTGACCTCAGTGGTAGGGAAAATGATGGAATCACTTCTGAAGGAAAGAATTGTTGAGTACCCAGAGGCCAGTGGGGCACAGGACCCAAGGCAGCATGGATTCATGATGGGAAGGTCATGTCAGATGAATCTAATAGATTTCTTTGTCTGGGTGACCAAAGAAGTAGACCAGAGAGGGGCTGTGGACATGGCCTACCTAGATTTTAGGAAGGCATTTGATACAGTCCCACACAAAAGATTAATACACACCTGACAGGTACAAAAGAGACAGTCTACATATTGCTTTACTGATCATAGGCTTACAAAGGGCATGATAGTTTGGTATTACCGAGACTAAGTATATTTCTTTGTACTCTTGTACTTAGCCCCCAAATCCCCCTTTACCAGTTCCAAAACCTGTAATATTATAGTTAAAGAAATACACAGTTGTGGCGTTTTGGTTTGGTCTGCCACTAAGGGACCCTTATCTTCTCTCTGATCTACCAGACCCTTCAGTTGTTGCAGGTGAGGACCCCTTGCTGGACCATGTGAATAAACTTGATGGACACAGAAATAAATGCATAAATGATTTATTCATAGACAGCAGTAGGTACATCTTCTCTCTAGGAGGTTCAGACGCTGACTGACTGACAGATAGTCTAAGGGGCTTCCAAGCCCCTGCTAAAACAATACTTTGCATAGTATTTGCTACATGGTTCTTAAAGCACTTAAAGGGATGGCAGCTGGCATTAGCCCCATTTATAAGTACAGAAGTGTATTCCACATCACCCCCGGGACAGTTAATGTGAGCACCACTCGAACAAAGCAATATCACACTATAACTTGAAACTTTTTTTTTCAGTGCAAGGCATGGCACATTTAAAACTAAACAGTACTCCACTGCAGGGAGGAGGGAAGAAAGAATCTGGACTACATTGGTGATTAGTCAGAGTAGTGCCAGGAAAAGGGGGAACATCATAGCACTTGAAGCTTGGTCATGCCACAAGTGCTAAGGTATGGGGGAAGGGGAAAGGGAAGGGAAAGGGAAGAGAGGGAAGGGTAGCAGCTAGAGAATACCCAGAATGCAAAATAACAGTTTAGTAACAGTCGCAGAACAATAACATTTACATGAAAACAGAAATACAGAGGGCGTGCCACCACTGACTCCGGTTAACAAAAGTTCAAGACCTCCATTGACATTTCCGGTCAGTGGGAATGGAGGCATGCGTGGATTGCACCAGTTCCTGACAGGACAGGTTCAGGCTGTTAAAAGCAAACCAGGAGTTCTGCCCACTGTCAAAGCCACACCACTTTACTCTGTAAGTCCAGGATCCATTTGTGTACTTCTTCCTTAACAGCTTCTCGATCTGGTACACCAGTGTATGTAGAAGAGAGTCCTGAGAAGAAGAAGAAAGCTCAGAAGAAGAAGTCCCAGGAAGGTCATCTGGCAAATTAGGCAAAAAGGAATCTGGCTGGAGAGTGTCAGAAGTGGAAAGATCTGTAGAAAGTGGTTGCAAGTTGTCTGAGGGATCTCAGCTTCAGAGAGGATGGCAGGCTCAAGTGTAGCTTCATTTTTAGGTGGACTGGGGTCATCTGGAAGGGTGTTACTCAGGTATCCATGTTTCAGTCGATTGATGTGGACTTTGTTGTGTACCAGCTTTCCATCGGACTTGTGGCATAGATGAACATGCACAGGAGGGAGCTTTTTTACAATGTAGAAGGGACCAGTCCAGGGGCAAAGCAGTTTCTTGGTGGTGACCAGAACAAGGACAGGTTGGTACAAGTACACAATATCCCCAATGGAAAATGAAGGCCCATATGACTTGGCTGCTGCATTTTCTGCATTGCACATTTTCTCTGGCCCAATGTGGTGATTGCATCACATCTGGCAAGTTGAAGCTGTTCCAGCATAGGAATAATGAAGGAATAAGCTGGCTTAGGAACTTCTAGCAGTGAAA
The DNA here is from genome assembly GCA_016271365.2 of Neoceratodus forsteri. Classification (NCBI taxonomy): domain Eukaryota; kingdom Metazoa; phylum Chordata; order Ceratodontiformes; family Ceratodontidae; genus Neoceratodus; species Neoceratodus forsteri. The sequence continues at coordinate 833,789,863 of CM057454.1, read as the reverse complement.
GATCCCTGGCCAGTGGAGTTCTTGGGTATTGTACATGGACTAAGAAAAATGGTGTGTACTCTGTACTGTCGACACAAGGGCTGGTATTGTAGGCAAATTGCACAAAGGGAACAAAACGATCCCAAGTGTCATGAGTCTCATCCAGGTACTTGGAGAATGTGCCGAGAATGGTAGACATAATTCTTTCACTCTGTCCATTGCATTGTGGATAGTTACTTGTTGTGTGTGTCTTTTTTATGTTGAGAAGTTTGCATGTTTCTTGGACAATGGTTGAAAGGTAGTCAGTGCCTCTGTCTGAATGCAGGTACGATGAGGTACCGTGATGACAAATGACTGTGTTGAGGAAGGTACTTGCCACTGTTGCAGCTTTAATTTCTATTAGGGGGATTAGTTCCAGATACTTAGTTAGGTAGTCCACAAAAACAAGAATGTATTTGTTGCCAGTGTCAGAGCAGATACTGTAGGTTAAGGCCCAAGAATGTCTGTGCTGACTCTTTGGAATGGTTCAGTGGCTACAGGCATTGGAACGCTTTGTGCCTTTGTTGGTTTGGCAGGAGGCTTTCTTTGGGAACAGGGCTGGCAGGATTTTACAAACTGGACAATGTTCTTGTTCATATGAGGCCAGAAGAAGTGAAGCCTTGTCTTTTCAAGAGTTCTGTGTATTCCCAAATGACCTCTGGAAAGTGGAGAGGCATGAGTGAAGAGAAGAACTTGATTAGAGAGGCTGGCACAACTAGCTGTACATGAGTTCTATCCGTGCGATGACCCTTGCCTTCCTTGGTCCAGATGTGGAAAAGCACTCCGTCACTGAGGAAGTATTGCGAAGCAAAGAAAAGTACATCCTGGCGATGCTTCTTTTGTTGTGGTAAGGTTCCAGACTCTAAGTATGTGATTATGTCTGTGAATTGAGAATCAATTCTTTGTTGCATTTTAACAGTTGGCAGGGAGAGGACAGAAGTAGAGGAGGTGGGAAGCTCTTCGGCTGCTTGCAGTAATTGAAGATTTATGTGTCCTTCTGTAGAAGCAGTTGGTAGCTGCAAAGCAACTTGAGATACTGTAGGGGTGTCCACAGGAAGAACATCCGTGGCATGCAAGGGAAGAGCTTGTAAGCAGGATTCTTCGTCTGCTGAGAAGGATGCAGAGGGATATCATCTCCGGCTTACACCATCAGCATTTGAGTGAACTCAGTCTGGTCTGTACTGAATTTCAAAGTTGTAGCTTTGCAACATGGTGACCCATTGGTCGAACTTGCCTATTGGCTCCTTCATTTCGAATAACCATCTGAAGGCAGAGTGATTGACGATAGCTGTAAAGGAGGAATAGTGAAGATAACAGTCAAATTTGACAGAGCACAGCGCCCACTGCAAAGGAACTAGCATCCGAGTAGAGCTTGAAGGGTTGGTGAAACCTTGGGTGGGCCAGTGCTGGATAAGATATTAGGGTTTCTTTCAAGATTTCAAAGGCCTCTTTGCATCTGGAAGTCCATGTATAGTCACATCCCTTTTTGGTGAGGGCATACAGTGGAGCTGCAATCTTGGCATAGTTGCAAATGAACGTTTGGTAGTAGCCAGACAAGCCCAGGAAAACTTGAAGGTCTTTGAGATTGTTAGGTTTTGGATAGTCTTTGACTGCTGAGAGCTTGTCTGGATCTGGAGAGATGCCTTGAGAACTAGCAACATGTCCCAGGTAATGAATTTGATGCTGTGCAGAAAACAACACTTCTCTGGGCGAAGCTTAAGATCGGCTTGTCTGAGACGTTCAAACACTTCTTTGAGATGCTGGAAGTGCTCTGGCAAAGTTCTGCTGAAGACAATAACATCGTCCAGGTAGACTAGACAAGATCTCCAAGACAACCCACATAGTACGGCTTCCATAACACGTTGGAACGTGGCTGGACTATTCAGAAGTCCCACAGGCAGATGTTTGAATTGAAAAAGTGGCAGCGTCATGCTGTGTATGGACGAGAAGCTGGATCAATGGAAACTTGGTAGAACCCACTCTGAAGGCAGAGAGTGGCTGGCTGCACCAAGACTCTCTAAGGCAGTGTAGGTAAGGGATGAGCATCCTTCACCATGTGGGCATTGAGTTTCTGTAGTCCACCACAAAGTGATACTCTTTGTCCTTCTTTACCACAAGCAGGCAAGGAGCACCCCAGGGACTTGTCAATTCTTCAACAATGTCTTGTTCCAGCATATCTTTGATTATTTCCTCTAGGACTTGTTTCTGTTTGTGTCCCACTTTGTAGGCTTGCTGATGGATTGGTTTCTGGTTGGGCTGCACTTCAGTGGTGTGTTGTAGGATATCATAGCATCCGAGCTTGTTATCTGGACCTACTAAGACATCTGGATAATTCTCCAGGAATTTCAAAAGTTGATGCTTTTCTGTTGGAGATGCTGGATGTTTTGAACAGGATAGTCACTGATTGAGGGGTAACTCTGGTGAGGCTGGAGTGGTCATGATAGTACTGACAGGACTAGAGTTGGTGGAACCAGGCTGAGGTTCTTGCATGAGATGGAGCTGGTTCCCTGTAGACAAGCAGACAAACTTTCTGATGTTGGCACCCTTTGAGATGACCACTGGCTCATCTGTGAAGTTGCAGCATTTTTGGAAGACTGTGCTGCCATCCACCTCCGACAAGGTGTTTCCTGGAAGGAGACCTTACGAATGCAGCATGGGGGATCCCATGATGATGCCAACAACACCTTGTGGAAGTGGTTCACCTCAAATCTTGGCAATCAAAAACATCTCTGATTTTGGAGGCACAGTGACTGAGTCTATAGCTGCAGACTGCCTCTGAGGATTTAGTGACAGTTTGTTTGAGGCAGAGTCTAGGGTGGCTTTGTGAGCTTTGAGGAAGTCCAGGCCAAAAATCACTGCATGTTCTAGATCAGGCACTAGGTAGAACTTGACAGTAGCTTGTTGCGAGCCAAAGTGCAGCTTGAGATGGACCATGCCTGTAATAGGTACTGTAGCTGTACTTACTGTGATAATGTACTTTAGGTCGGCTGGAGAGTCATTAGGTATGTGATGAATAGTTTGGTTGTTCAGAATACTGTTGTTGATAACTGAGATTTCTGCTCCAGTGTTGATCAAGGCGTGCATGGCCCAATCTCCGATGGTTACAGGACATAGTTGGCTAGGACAGGTGACCACAACCTCTACTTAAACCCTCCACTACTGCACCTCCCTTGCTTAAGGAGTGTTTTTTCCTGAGCTCCCTGCATGGCTTGTGTGGCTGTGCTACCTTGTGCTTGCTGCGCTGGTTTGTGCTTCTCTTGTTGTACTGTCCTTTTTCTTTTCAGTCTCCCCTCCCATCTCCATTCCTGAGTTTGCACCTACCTTGTGTGTCATTCCTGTCTTGGCCTCTCTGGCCACTTCAGCTGCCTCCCTGCTCCCTTTCTTGCTCCCTCCTTCCCAGGTGTCCTGGGGTTCCCATTCTGTTGTTCTCTTTTTGAGCTCTTCCTTTCCCCATCACTGGCACTTCCAAGCCTCTCTGCGCCGCCTGACTCCCCTACCAATGGTGCTCACGAGTGTCCCCGCTTCGCCTCTCCTGTCCAGTCCTCTTCCCTTCTGTGTGTGCTACCTCTCCCTGTCCTCCCTGCTTGCATTCAGTCTCTTCCCCATTGCCTCCCCCATGGCTCCATCTCTTCGCTCGGCCTTGCAGCTTTACCAGGCCCTTCATTTCCGATCCTCCCTGCCTACTCCCCTACATCGATGAAAGGACTCAAACAGCACCTTTTCCAGTGCTCTCCACAGTAAGTACCTAACTCTCCTACAGTAGAAATACCAGCAGCCCTTATTCTTTTCCAGTACACGTTAAAAGCAAATGCCTTACTGGGGCAATGCTTATTCAGCTCACTGACCTGCATAGCTCCTAACACACAGAACTTTTCCACTTATTTGTAGCTTTCCATTAATTTTCACACATTCGCATATTTCTACATTTATGCCTCCGGACTTGTTTTATTTTCCGAGCAATCTAAATTAGCTGACTGTCACTTCAGCTCCTAAGGGGGGGAGGGGTGTCACTCGCCCGCTTGCTATATGGAAAAAGGGTGTGGGGAGGATGTATTCAGGCCTATTTTGTAGGTCACATCACGCATGCTGCCTGTCTCATGCTGCCCTATACCTCACTCATGTTACTTCAATCCCTCTCCAGGTTGCTCCTGATGCCCATCACTTTGAGTCATTGGCGCTTTCCCCTCTGGAAGAAGAGAAACGTATCCCAGTCCTTCAGCTACATTACTACTCCCCCTTCCTCCCCTTGCATCTTACATCCTCCATTCCATGACCAGCTCCCCTGTCCCTGCCTTCATTTGGCACGCTTCCTTCCTCCACCTTACGTCTTAAGGCACTTCACCTAGTTCAAGTTCAAGTTCAAGTTTATTACAGGAAGACTCCAATGAGCAAGCTCATTCACAAGGAGGTCCTGATGGTTATACATATACAATGACACATTAAATAGTACAGTGCCTTGGTAACCAAATATACAAAGTGCACACAAGGCTCAAATCAGGTATTACATAGCTAGGTACAACGTTGAAAATATATGTATAGTTAAAGGGATATTTTGTAAAGAAAAAAAATGTACAGTCAATACAAGGTGAGTTTTTTTTTTGTTTCATATGTTTATTAGTTGACAGTTGACCATATACAATTCATAGCCAGCAGCTATAAATAATCCATATATCACAGCCATATTCATTTGCCATGACACTTTGATGTTATAACGTTTCAGACTTCATTCCACATTACTGTCCTTTTTTCTTTTATTTTTAAGTATACCCCCCTTTAACCCATTAACCCAATAACCTCTAACAATAAACCATTAACTCGGTCGTGTCTGCTCTTTCCATCTCTTCCCCATCTTACATAGAGGCCTCTTCTCTCAGTTAAATAATCCACTACCCTCTAAAACCATTCTTTCCCCCATACTCAGAGCACCCAAATACTCTCCTCAGGTTCTCTCATACCTATCTTCCGCCCCTTTTAAACAATATGTCAGCTTATTAACTGCCAAAACTTTCACCGTAAGTTCTTTCCACTGACCCACTGTAGGCCTCAGAGCTGTAGTCCATACATTTTGTATTCCTATCCTCGCTACTGTAAGTAACACCTTTATCCACCTGGGGTAGAAAAAACATTCCCCATTCTCTTCTCCTTCTACACCTAGCAGCAGTGATTTTTGGGAGATCTCAATGTGCTTTCCTCTCATGGATGTAATTTCTTTAGATATGTCTTGCCAGTAGGACTTTATCACTGGGCAACCCCAATAATAATGCTGGTATGTGCCCCTGTTTATTTTGCACGTATTGCAAAACGGCAAGACCCCTGGACAGAAGCTGTGTACCATAGCTGGTGGGTAGTATAGCCTCTGTATGTATTTGAACTGAGCTTCTTTGTACTTATTGCACACTAGTAACCCCTGGTGGGATTATAACATTAGCCGCCAGTTAGCATCACTAATTTCTTCCCCAGTGTCCCGTTCCCACCAGACCTTTGCCTTTTGGGGAGGATCCTGAAAAAATATTTTTCTGTCCAACCTCACCGCCCTCCCTAGTAGTCCCTTCTCACAACTATTAGCCCTCATTATTTCTCTCCCCAAATCCTCCATCAATCTCCTTGCTTCCCTAGGTCCACTAAGCCATTTGTAATAATCCCTTACTTGGAAGTATCTATACATGTGTGAGGTAGGCACGTTCCACTTCTCTTTCACATCCTGGAATGTACATATGCCCCCCCCCCGATGTTAAGGTCACCATACATTTTACCCCCTTGTCTTGCCATAGTTTAAATCCATCATCCTCCAGGCCTGGTAAGAAATCAGGATTCCCTACCATCAGGGCCAGCAAAGTCTGACATGCCTCAATACCGTGTCTCTTTTTAATTTTCCCCCAGGCTGATAAGCCCGCCACCACCATCAGATTAGGTGCAGCCAGCTTTCTGTACCGCTTAAGTCCTTCTTCACATTAATAACTCGAAATTCTCCCTGGGGCCCCATCCTCTTCTAACTCCGCCCACCTGGCCACCTCCTGTCTGTATACTCAGTTTTGTATGTACCTGTATTGTGTTGCCAAAAAATATCCCATCATGTCCGGAAAGTTTAGCCCCCCCTTGTGCTACCGGTGCTTTCAATCATTTCAGACTAATTCTAGAGTGTTTACCTCTTCATACAAAAGTTGTAAATGCTTTTTCCAGTTTCTTTATATCCTGGGCTATTAGGCTGAAAGGGATCATCTGCATTTTATATAGAATTCTGGGTAGAACAGTCATTTTAAAGAGGTTAATCTGTCCCATCCAAAAAATAATCATCTCCTTCCACCTACCCAGATCCTGTAAGACTTCTCTTATCAACGGTCTATAGTTCACTTCTTATAGGCTCCCCACTTGCTGCCCAACCCTAATTCCCAAGTATGTAAGTGTATGCTGTACTCTTTTCAACCCCCAAGCCTCTTTCCTGCTACTCCTTCCCAAAAACATTATTTACGACTTTTGCACATTCATTTTATACCCAGAGAAAACCACAAATTGCTCTATTATTGACAATACATTAGGAGCTGACACGTCTGTTTCTGACAAGAACAACAAAACATCATCCACGTACAGATATATAACATGCCTCCCCCTCTTCCCCGGTTCCCTTTATAGCAGGCTCATTTCTAATTTTAATTGCCTGGGGCTCTATTGCCAATGCAAATAGCAAGGGTGACAAGGTGCATCCCTGTCTTGTTCCCCTGTATAATCTGAATTCCGGAGATGCTGCTCCATTAATTAAAATCTGTGCCCTTGGATGTACATAGAATGCCCCCACCATCTTTACAAACTCCTCCCCCAGTCCGAATCTCTGCAAAATATGCAGCAGATATTCCCACTCAGTTCTATCGAAGGCTTTTTCGGCATCCATTGAAAGAACAAATGCCTCTCCGGGGTGTCTCTCCCCCCCCACCAAATGACATTCAGCAGCCTCCTTAGGTTATGGTAGGAGTGCCTGCCCTTCACAAACCCAGTCTGATCTGGATTGAAGAATAGGGGAAGTACATCTTCTAATCGGCTTGCTAAAATTTTTGTCATGATTTTACAATTGTGGTTCAGGAGCGAGATCAGTCTAAAAGACCCGCATTCCTTCAAGTTTCTTCCTTCTTTAGGGAGTACAGTTATCAAAGCCTGGCAGCATGTGTTAGGGATCCCTCCCCCTTCCCTGGTTTCTTGCAGGATATTACACAGTGAACCCACCACCTCTTATTTCAATAGTTTATAAAACCCCGCCCCCAGCCCATCAGGTTCCGCCGCCTTTCCATTTTTCAGCTGGCTAATCGCATTCTTTACTACCATCACTGTTATTTTTCCCCCCAGCTTCTTCCTTTGTACCTCATTTAGACTGGATATTTTCATCTCCTTAAGAAAACCATCCCTTTCTCCTCCTTTCCCTTGACACTCGGCCCTGTATAGTTCCTCGTAGTACTCCTTAAATCTCTTACGAATTTCCCCTTCCTCCGTAAGCATTTTCCCCTTCTTGTTTTTAATTTGCACTATCATATGACTACTTTTCCCTCCCTTCATATGCTGAACCAATAGGGGACCCGCTTTATTGCCCCATTCATACATCCTTTGTTTTGCAAAGAAAATGTTAGTGTTCACCTCCTTGCCCAGATTGACATTAAGCATCTCCCTCGCCATCCTAAGTCCTCTCTGTTTCTCTTCTCCTCCTCCCCTAAGTACTTCTTTCTCCAATTCACTTATTTTGACTTCCAGATCCCTTTGCTTCTGCCTTTTGTCTCTTTTTTACTTGGCTGTGTACCCAATTATAACCCCTCTGATAAATGCTTTACCAGCTTCCCAGTATATACCCTCATTTTCAACTGTGCCCTTATTTGTCTCCTCATTAAATTTCCATTGCTCTTTTACAAATTCCCGAAACTCCTCCCTCGCCAACATATATGTAGGAAATCTCCATCGACCCCCTTTGCACGATATTCTGACCCAAAGCAATCTCCATTTCCACCATGGCGTGGTCTGATAAAAATATTGGGCTATGTCCCACTGCTCTCGTATACTGATATAAGTCTCTATGAATATATACATAGTCCAGCTGTGACCAGGAACGATGTGGATTGGAGAAAAAGGTATATTCCTTCACCCCAGTGTTAGCTGTTCTCCATCCATCAATCAGGCCTAATTCTGCTAACCCAAGTAGCCATTGTTGTATATCCCCGTCCGTCCTGTCCCTATTCCCTAGGTAATCTAATTTAGGTTCTGCCACATAATTAAAATTCCCACCAGTATCAGATTTGTGAATTGTTCCTTTACCAGGACATCCAGCACCTTCTGATAGACGCTCTGATCCCCATCAGCCAGCGCATATAGGTTTCCAAAAGTAATCATTTTTCCCTCAAGCTCCCCCTCTACAAAAACATACCTCCCTTCTGTAGGGTCTGGAGGGGTGGGCAGAGGGTGACTGTGGGAGGGAGGTGGGCAGAGGGTGACTGTGGGGGGTGGGCAAGGGAGGGATAGTGAGGCTTAATAAAGGGGAGGAGGGTGGGCAGAGGGTGACTGTGAAAAGGCACAGATACTAAACAAATATGTTTGCTCAGTATTTACAAATGAAGAGGGGGAGGTACCTAAAACAAACAATAGAAACACTCTGGATACAGAAGTTGATACCAGCCCATTTACACATTTACAGAAGAAAGGGTTCTGAAAGAACTCTTAAAACTGAAGGTGGACAAAGCAATGGGGCCTGATGGGATTCATCCCAGAATTCTAAAAGAACTAATGGTAGAACTAGTGACACCACTGACTACCCTCTTTAACAAATCATGGGAGGATGGGGTGGTGCCCAAGGACTGGAGGAGGGCAGATGTGATTCCCCTTCACAAAAGTGGGAGAAAGGCAGAAGCAGGAAACTACAGACCTGTTAGTTTAACCTCAGTGATAGGGAAAATGATGGAATCACTTCTGAAGGAAAGAATTGTCGAGTATCTAGAGGACAGAGGGGCACAGGACCCAAGGCAGCATGGATTCACAGTGGGAAGATCATGCCAGACGAATCTGATAGATTTCTTTGACTGTGTGACCAAAGTAGTAGATCAGGGAGGGGCTGTGGACATGGTCTACCTAGACTTTAGCAAGGCATTTGACACAGTCCCACACAAAAGATTAATATACAAGTTAGCCAGCCTGGGAGTGGGTCCCAAGATGACAGCCTTGGTAAAGAATTGGCTGGAGAATAGGACACAGAGAGTAATAGTAAATGGAGTCCACTCTGAAGAAAGGGGGGTTACTAGTGGGGTACCACAGGGATCAGTATTAGGACCGGTCCTCTTCAATGTCTTTATAAGCGACATTGAAGAGGGACTGGAAGGAAAAGTATGTCTCTTTGCAGATGGCACAAAGATCTGCACCAGAGTTGATGCACAAAGTGGGGTGGAAAGGATGAGAAGGGACTTGGCAAGGTTATAAGAATGGTCGAATGTATGGCAGCTTAGATTCAATGCTAAGAAGTGCAAGGTAATGCACCTGGGAAACAAAAACCCAGGGAAGAGTACACAATGGGGGTGAGATACTAACAACAACAAAATAGAAAGGGACCTAGGGTAGTCATATCAGATGACCTAAAGGTGGGCAAGCAATGTGAGGGCAGCAAGAAGGGGTCGGGGATACTGGGATGCATAGGAGAGGCATCACCAGTAGAAAACAGGTGTTATTATCCCTCTTTACAGACAGCTGGTGAGACCCCATCTGAGTACTGCATGCAGTTCTGGAGACCCAATCTCCAAAAAACATAGACAGGATGGAAGCTGTCCAGAGGAGGGCAACTAAAATGGTGCAGGGTTTGCACCAGAAGACATATGAAGAGAGACTTAAGGAGCTTAATATGTATAGCCTCGAGGAAAGGAGGCGAGGGGGGACATGATAGAAACTTTCAAGTACCTCAAGGGACTCTACAAAGTCCAAGAGGGTAGCGTCTTTCAAAAAAAGAGGTGTGCAAGAACAAGGGGTCACAATTTTAAGATGGGGTGGCTCAGAGGTAATTTAAGGAAGTATTTTTTCACAGAGAGGGTTGTGGATGCATGGAACGGCCTTCCGGAGGAGGTTGTGGAGTCAAAAACAGTGGTGGAGTTCAAGCATGCATGGGACAGTCATAAGGCAATTCTAGGGGGTGGGCGTAGGAAGAAGTAGGCTGCTGGTTAACTAGGATCTGCAGCTTATCCATTAGGTAGGGAAATGGGCAGTCTGGGTGGGCCAAGCGGTCCTTATCTGCCATCAAATTCTATGTTTCTATGTCTCTCACCACCCTCTGTGTTTTAAAGGGCAAATGTTTGTGGATTAGGATTGCCGCCTCCCTCTTATGCGAGTTGTAGGCTGCTGCATGGCATTCCCCCACCCATACTCGCACAAGTTTTTTATGCTCACTATTTGATAGATGCGTCTCTTGCAACATAGTCACTGAGGCCCTACGTCTTCTAACAGCCACCAAAATTTTCACCCTTTTGTAGGGGACGTAAAACCTTTTATATTTCAGGAGACTATTTTAACCCCCTCCAAAGGCTGGGATGTACCATTAGTCATTTCCCCAGTATGATCGTCCGAAATACGTCCTGGTCACAGCTCGACCTTTTGCCTCTAACAGATACCATAGTACACAGACCGTTCTGAAAACAGAAAAAACACAAGTGAACAATTGAACAATCACAAACTGTTTGAAAGTGACCCCAACTTTACCCCCTCCCTCCCTCGATTCAAATTCCAAAACAGCCCTCCTTTACCCCTTCTTCCCCTGTGTTGTCCTTCCCTCCTCCCTAACCCCAGCTGCTCTCTCCCCTCTACATATACCACAATCTTCAGTATATAATCACTCCCCCATACACACTACTCTTGCTCCGTCTTTCTTAACTCATACTTATTCACGTGCTATATTTATATCAGTAGGCCCCTATCCATCTATCTTATTATACTATTATTGTACTGCCCGTGCCCCACGGAATTGGTGTCTGCACCCACTCCGTCCAGGCCACCCCTTCCCTCAACTCCCCTTCAGTTGGTTGCTGTATTATCCCCATTTCCTTCCTCTCCCTGTTATGTTTGCCCTTCATGCTCTTGCCAGGCGTTTCGCCCCCACCAAACCCTACTAGGCCACATCCCAAAGGCCCATTCAGTTCGTTCCCCTTAACAATCCTGGCTTTTCTTTACCCCCCATACAGTCCTCACTTCCTACTTTTGCCAGGTATGACTCCCTTGATCCAAACATTATATATATCCCTACATTTGTGCTCTCCCATTTTAGTCATCTCTTATGCTTGAGGAAGAAAGAAAAAGGGAGGAGGCTCATGCATGCAGTGCCACATGCTCCCTTATGGAATAAAGTTCTGTCTCTAGTCCACACTTGTGAGACCGCCAGCAGCCCGTCCATCTCTCCTTGTTAAACTCTATAGGCTTACCACACAATCACCCCATGGTGTAGTCTGCCTCTTTCAAAAAGACAAGTTCTGTCTCTAGTCCACACCATCCGTGGCCTGTAGGAATCACCTCTCAGTTGCTCTTTAGTACCAAATTATAGTTCACCAGCATTCCTCCTGCTCCCCCGATACATCCCAAGGAGTCTATCTCTTTTAGCGACCCACAAGACCAAGGAGAAGGGCAACCAAAAACAAATAAAAGGGGGCAATCCAAACATATCTCCCAGCTCTTCCTAGCTTTTCTTTTCCTGATGCTTCTTCCCTTGGCAAGTGCAGTCACCGATCCAATTTGTCATTTACCAAATCGACCTCCGTCATCTCGCCGTTCTTCAAGTACTCTGATCCCTCTCAGGTTCTCCCATTCTTCCTGTCCCAGTCCTCCAGGAACATTTGCAGTTTTCCTGCCTCCCAAAGTGAATATGTAGCTCCCTCGATTTTTACTTTGACTGTGGCCGGATAAACCATAAAGAAATCGAGTCCACGTTGCCTCAGCCCATCCATCAATATGTTAATCTGTTGTCTCTTCTTCTGTATCCTTTGAGACATACCTTGGTGCAGAGTGAGCTTATGACCTTCATACACTAGCTCTTTCTTGTTCCTGAAAGCCATCAATAAAGCCTGCCTGTCTGGGTAATGAGGCAGCCTGAAAATCACCTGTCGAGGAGGTTGCCCGTTCTGTGGCCTCGGGGCCAAGGCCCTGTGTGCTTTCTCAGTTTTAAGCTTGAGCTTAGGCAAGTCCATGTCTAGCAATTTTGGCAGAGTCTCTGAGCAAAGCTTAAGTAAATTCCCACCCTCCGTTCCCTCCAGCAGGCCTCTGATGCACAGATTATTTCTCCTACTATAGTTTTCCTGATAGTACAATGCATCCTTAAGCTCCTCTACCTCCTTTTCTAATTTCTGTATTTTTAAGGGGATCTCACTACTTTGGTCCTCGAGGTCCGAGATTCTCTGTTCTACCTCCGCTATCTGCCTCGTGTGCTGCTTCAACTCTTGCACCAGCCCCTTCAGAGTGTGCTCCAAGCTGTCCCATCACGGCTAGAAGTCGGCCAGGATCTGCTCCGATACCGCCCTGCTAATCATGGCTACCTCCGCTGCCGATAACAAAACTGGGCCTGGTCCTCCATCATGGAGTGGAGTTTTCTTTGTATTTTTACTCATTTGGAGAGTCGACTTGCCCGAGGTAATATATTCATCCATCTCACAAGTATCCAGGCAGTTCTTTCAGTTGAGCAAATTGCAAAATTATTCAGTTAAACACTTTTATTTTCATATAAAAGACGGAGCTCCAGAGTAGTGCGACCAGTCAGCTCTGCTGCTCATTAGCGCCACCCCCCACAAGGTGAGGTTTAACACTGTATCACTGTATCACTGTATGATGCAATAGATAAGCATAATGTGGCGCACATGAGAATAAAGATAAGATAATTAGGGTGAACAGGGTTGGGGGGAAGGGGTAGGTTAGCAGAGGGTAATGTATAAGTAGGAGGCCTAGAGTAGAAAAGGGTATAGCAAAGGGTAATATGTAGATAGAGGGCCTAAGGAAGGAAGGGGGATAGGAGCAGATAGAAAAAAGATCCTATAGATTAGTTAGCCATGGAAGACATCTTGCAAGCTTGAAGGTTTAAGATCTCAGTACGGCAAGGGCCAATGGAGACAATAGACGAGAAGCACACATAAGGATAAAGGGGGGGCTTAGTGGCAGTTACAAGTATCTTTTATTTTTGATGCAATTAACACTCTGAAGAAGTTAACTGAGACAATACTAGTTAGTTTTAGTATAGATTGGAGTTGGTTCCATATAGAGGGAAGTACATACGAGATAGCACGTTTACCAAAGGAGGTACGAGCCCTAGGTACATCGAGCATGATAAAGACAGTTTTCCTGAGCGAATATGCACTGCGGGAAATGCGGATTAAAGATGTTAGGTAACATGGTAGTTTCTGCAAAAGCAATTAAGGGTCCAAAGACCAGCATGGAACAGGCGTCTAGTGGTGAGAGATGTCCAGCCAACAGCTGCATACAAATCACAATGGTGAGTGCAGTAGGGGGAATTGGTAATGAATCGTAACACTCGATGATAAAGGATGTCCAGCTTGCTTAGGCTTGAAGTTGAAGCTGTAGTATAAATTAAATCACCATAATCGAGTAGGGGAAGGAATATGGCCTGGGCGAGCCTGGTACATGTCTCAAGGAGGAATAGAGACCCATTTCTGAAAAAAAATCCTAATCTTGCTTTGAGCCTCCTGGATAGTTCATCAATGTGGTCATTAAAAGAGAGCTTATTATCTAACAAAATACCCAGGTATTTGAATTTAGGAACGACTTCCAAAGGTTCACCTAGTGTACTAACAATAAAATCATTCGGTAGGACAGGAGAGGGACCAGAGGAGGTACTATGAGAGAAAATCATTGCTTTCATTTTCTTAGCATTAAGAAGCTTGGCTTTTATCAGATTATTTTTGAGCTGAGCGAAGTCAGCTTGTAATACATCCCTAACCTCCGATAGTGTTGATCCAGAGGTATACAGAACAGTATCGTCCACAAAGAAGTGCAGGTTGGAGCTAGTTATATGGGAATCAAGATCATGGCTGATAAGTGAGGGCATTCTGTCTGATACTGCCACCCACGCTGATCAAAGGACCCCAGACCCCCGAGGTGCGGAGGTCGCAAGGGTGCGTTCAGCCCTCCCCCACAGCCAGACCGGATGAGAAACGACCAAAACCACTGCCAGACCCCAGACCCCCGAGGTGCGGAGGTCACGAGGGTGCATTCAGCCCTCCCCCACAGCCAGACTGGACGAGAAATGACCGAAAAGACCACCAGACCCCAGACCCTCGAGGTGTGGAGGTCGCGAGGGCACGTTCAGCCCTCCCCCACAGCCAGACCGGACAAGAAATGACTGAAAAGACTGTCAGACCCCAGACCCCCGAGGTGCAGAGGTCGCGAGGGCACATTCAGCCCTCCCCCACAGCCAAACCAGACGAGAAACGACTGAAAAGACCATCAGATCCCAGACCCCCGAGGTGCGGAGGTTGCAAGGGCATGTTCAGCCCTCCCCCACAGCCAGACCGGATGAGAAATGACCGAAAAGACCGCCAGGTAAACAGCCCTGCAATATCGACCACAGGAGGCAGCTTAAGCGAGTCTGCCCGTTGGACTCTTGGCACCTTTTTATTTCATTTAAACAAAGGACTTTGACCTGAACAGACGAATTCCATTCCAGCTTGCCTTGAATTACAGCTTGCCTCACTGGTAAAAGGTGGTGTTCTGCATCTCCTGTCAGCGCAGGAGTGGAGATAGACTGCTTTTACCAGATTTTTATGTCAGAAAGCAGCTTTTCCTGTAACTTGTGTCTGTCTCCTTAAAAGTGCCAGTCCCCTTTAATTTCTTCCCATGACTATTGTGTTAAGTGAATGGATTTTTGCCACCCAATGCAGTGCTGCCGAATTGTAATTTAATTGTAAAGCAGCTTCACTTCAGGCTTCATTAGTTTACTGTCTCATTAATTAATGCTGCTCCACTGTATTGCCTGCCCGCTAATAAGTGAGGGCATTCTGTCTGATACTGCCACCCACGCTGACCAAAGGGTTTGTGCACTGTAAAAAAGTAATACTTTTCCCTAATGCAAATGCTTACTGTTGAAAGGCTGCCATAAGGGGGGCTGTAGTAGCATAATTTTATCTCACCTATTGCTATATTTGCTATATGTAACTGTGGTGCAGCAGCCAAGTCCTGGGGATTTCTAATAATTACATGGGGCCGAGAACTTAGTGCTGATGGTAGAGGTGTATCTGGTGCTCAAAAATTACCAACGGAAGCTACGCTGCACACAGTTAAAATAAGCTGCTAAAATAGTCATTATCTCTAACTTCTACAATTTACTGTAGTGCAGCTACCCTTTCAGGAAAGTTTAAACCACTTTGGGCAGGGAAACTAATGCTTGCTAACATCTATGACTAAGACCTGAATCCTCCTGCCAGCTGCCTATCGCAATACAGTACTTTGTTTCTTCTAGCCTCTCCTTCCCCCACCCTCCTGCTATATTAACTACCTTTGTTTCCCTCCTCAGACCCCAGACCCCAGACCCCCGAGATGCGGAGGTCGCGAGGGCGTGTTCAGCCCTTCCCCACAGCCAGACCGGACGAGAAACGACCGAAAAGACGGCCAGGTAAACAGCCCTGCAATATCGACCACAGGGGGCCACTTAAGCGAGTCTACCTGTTGGACTCTTGGCGCCTTTTTATTTCATTTAAACAAAGGACTTCGACCTGAACAGACAAATTCCATTCCAGCTTGGCTTGAATTACAGCTTGCCTCACTGATAAAAGGTGGTGCTCTGCATCTCCCGTCAGTGCAGGAGTTTGAGCCCAGCCGAACGCTTTGCATTCAGCTCCCCACTGCCCCCACCACCACCCTTGGTTGGCTCTCACTTATATAGGCTGGGCTGAGGTCACATGGGCTGAAATTATCCTATCACCCCAGTTTCCCATTTGCAGGTTATATTATCCTGCCACTAGTGGCCACCCTTACAGTCCTGCTTCTGCCATTTCCTTTTGGCCTGAAGCCCTGCTAGTTTACCTTCACTGCTTCTGGCTGGCAACTCTGCCACCACCCCCCTTGTTTTACCTCCAGTGACACCCTAGACGCCATCTCTCCTCCAGGCATCCTCTCATTAGCCTGGCCCTGTACTTCACCATCTCGGCTGTTACCATCTCGGTTCTGACAGTTTCTGTAAATAACCTGTCCACCATGGCAGTTCCCTCTGCCCGGCCCCCCGGGGACACTGTGGGCGCTGCTACCAGACCTAGCCAGGTTGCCCCCCTGCCCTCCCTCAAGTCCCCCCGGATGGTTCTCCTCCAAGGGGCTAAAAATTGTCCACCTAAATGTCTGGAGCCTCTTACACAACCTTGCAGAGCTTACTGCCTGGGTTGCCCACTACAAACCTGATATCACGGGTATCTCGGAGACATGGCTAAAACCTCACATTCCTGATGCAGTGTGTATCTTACCGGGGTACAGCCACATCAGACGTGATCGGATGGGGCACAAACGAGGTGGCGGAGTACTACTCTACTATAAAGTGCACCTCAACGTGACTACCATCGATCACTCACCGACCGGCACCCCATCTAGTGAGTTCCTGCATGCCCTTCTCCTGCTGGGTCTCACTAAGAAAATTCACCTGATCTGTTCCTACAACCCCCCCCCCAAGAGTGGTCTGCCTGGACTCTCCTCGCTACTCCACAGCATTAGTGAGAAAGTGGGTCCCAGTGAAGTCATTATCTTAGGTGATTTCAACCTTAACTGGTTGGGCTCCAACTGTAAATCATATGAGCCGCTGCTTGGGCTCCAACTGTAAATCATATGAGCCGCTGCTCTCGGGCCTTGCCCTCAGCCAAATCATCTCAAGCCCTCCCCTGGGAGATAAAGGGTTACTAATTGACTGGATCCTTACCAACAGACCCGACAGGATCACGTCCTCAGGCATTCTACCAGATGCCATCTCTGACCACTCCCAACCTATTGCACATGGGGCATCTCTTAGACTAAAGTTCCCAGTAAAGTGATCCAGATGAGGGATTACTCGAAATTTTCCCTACCTGACTTCCTCGCTGACCTCAGACTAATTGACTGGTCAGAGGTCACTGCCACAAAGGACTCGGCACAAGCCCTGGATGTATTCCTATCTAAGTTAATCCCTGTGCAGAACAAGCATGCCCCCCTCACTAGGAGGAGGGTAAGAGGTGCTGTTACCAAATGGCTTCATGGGGGCCTACTCTCTCTCTGATGAAACTCAGGGATAAATGCTGGATGACCTACAAGGCCTCTCTAAGCATCAATGACCTCCTTGCCTATAGACGCCTCAGAAACTCCTGCAAAAAAGCCATTTGCACAGCAAAACGTGAGGCATGCCATTCAGCCCTGCTCTCCTCTGCCAGCACTCCAAGGTGTTTCTGGCAGAACATAAGAAGTGCAGTTGGGGTCTCTGCCAGAGTGCAAGTCAAGGACCTGCTCATTGATGGGGTCAGTTGCAATAACCCTCATACAATTTCAAATACCTTCAACACAATGTTCTCTGAACTGTCTGCCCCTCCCTCCCTGTCCACCGCCCCCAAGTCCCCTAGCACCCCTCCTTCTGGTCCCAAGTCCCACCCTCCCTTCTACCTACAACCGGTATCAGACACTGAGACCCAGAGGCTCCTTGCCTGTCTCTTCCCTCATAGTAGGGCAGGGCATGATAGCCTAGAACCGAGGCTGCTTAGGCTTGGGGCCCACCTCCTAGCCAGGCCAATAATGCATATCTTCAATTCCTCCCTAGCCACCGGAGTTATCCCAGAACTTTGGAAAGTGGCCAAGGTTACCCCTGTTCTTAAGCAAGGTAACCCCAAAGATCCACGGAACTACCGACCTATTGCCATCCTGTCTGCCACCTACAAGATTCTGGAGAAAGTTGTGGCCTCTCAGCTAAGAGTATATACAGGAACACAACTTCCTCTCTCCAGCTCAGCATGGGTTTAGGAAGGGGCACAGCATGGCTACTGCCCTCGCTGTAGTCACCTCGCTGATCAGAACCGCAGCCGACCAGGACAACCTCACCGGTGCTATCTTCATGGATCTCTCCAAAGCCTTTGACAGGGTTGACCACTCTCTCCTCAGCTCCACTCTTCTTTCCCTTGGTCTCTCTCACCCTGCCCATGCCTGGTTCCTCAACTACCTCTCGGGCAGGAAGCAGTACATCAACTTTAATCGGACCCTCTCCCACCCCACAGATGTTCAGTGCGGGGTCCCCAAGGGGTCGGTCCTCGGCCCAACTCTCTTCTCCCTTTTTATCAATGATCTGCCGGCCATCCCAACCCATGGGCATACCACTCTTTATGTGGATGACCTGGTCATCTTGGCTAGCGCACGAGATATTGCCACCATCAATTCCCAACTTAATTCTGACTTCAAGTGGATCCAATCCTGGCTGGTGGAACACAGGCTTACCACCAACCTCAAGAAAACCCAAGCCATGCTCTTTGGCTCCCTGAGCAAAACAAAATCCTACCCTACTCCGTTACAAATCTATGGGGCCGATGGCACACCCCTGCAGACGGCGGACACTGTCAAATACCTGAGTGTCACTCTGGACCCACAGCTGGATCTCTCCCTACATATCTGAAATGTCTGCAAGGCCACTAATGGCAAGCTTGGTCTCGCCTATAGAGCCAAAAACTACCTAACCCCAGCCGTCCGTGTGGCTCTTGCCAGGGGGGTCCTCCTTCCTTCTCTATGCTACGGGTTAGTAACCTTTGCCCCATGCCTAAATCCAGCCTTTCAAAATAGGACACGGCCTACAATAACATCTGCCGCTTTTCCCTTTCGGCCCCCTCAACCCACCGCTGCGACCTCTACATGCGCCTAGAATGGCTCCCTCCTGAGAAGCACCGCTCCTTTGTAGCTGGGAACTTCATTGACAACATCATCAGATTGGCTACACCTGCTGCCCTCGCCCTTCCCCCCCCCCGACAACTCCTCCTACAACCTTAGGTCAAGAGCAGCACTTGACCGCTCAGTTCCTAGAACCCGCACCCTAGCGGGGGACTGGGCTTTCGCCACCTATGCCCCAAAAACTTGGAATTCGCTCCCTGCCCTCATTCGGTCCTCCCCCTCTCATCTGGGCTTTAAAATCTCCCTTTGGAACTACTTGAAGGGATTCCCCACTTGTCCATGTACCTTGTGGTACACTAACCCAGGAATGCTGGGGTGGCCTCTCTGCCCACAGGGGCATCTGCACTTATCCTCCTGGCAACTGGTCAAGCAACTGTTATATGTCACCCCTACACCAATCCTACCTCCCCCCCTCCTCCTCCTTGATTTGGTCACCCTACCTGCTTGCACTTACTTCTGTTTACATTGACTGAACCTGTAATATAATTTTTGTGCACTATACCTATATTATGCTTAATCATTTCTATTTCTGTTAAGTACCTACTCCAGTCTTGTTAAGCTTGTCATTTTTCTGGATGTCAATCTCTGTTATTGCCTGTTATCACATTGTATGTATGTAAACTCGACTTCCACACTGTTCCTCTGTGATTTAACTTGTAACCCTCCTGGGTCTCACCTGAAAATAGGCACTTGGCTGTCTAGTGTGACTTACCCGATTAACAAAAGCAAATAAATAAATACATATATGTACAGAGAGAACAGGATTGGGCCTAGAATAGAGCCTTGGGGACTCCACTGATAACCGGCAGGGAGGCAGAGAATAGACCATCCGCTTTGACTTTCTGTGTTCTCCCGGATAGGTAACTAGTGAACCACTGAGTGGTGGACGGAGTAGCACCCAGGTTGGACAAGCAAGAGACTAAAAGGTTGTGATCAACAGTGTTAAATGTTTTTCTAAGGTCCAAAAAGACTGCACCTATACGTTATCCCTGCCTGGTGTTATCATACAGACCACCCTACCTATATATCAATGTCAACTACTGCTTCAGCATCTTATCCCTGTTTACATGTCCTATTTCTACTCTTTTTGCGCTTTAGCCAGCCCATACCAGCAGTATTCTGGACTCTGTCCCTAACTCGCACCTTCTGAGGTGCTAAACGAAGGTAGGCTTCCCCTGTCTACCAGGGATGGGATTCCATTACATTTATTACCTCCTACTACTTATCAACCTGACATCCTCCATCTGTAACTCTGCTGAACAGCATCGAGTGAAGGTTAGCTCATCCCGACTACCAGAGATGGAAGCCTTGTCTATAATCTCCTGAGTCACACCATGTCTTCTCTACCTAATACCAGTTGCCGCTTCCCTTTGGGAACGGAACTCCTTCGCCCGATGTGCCTTCTCCACCCTACCTGTGCCTAGCTGCCTCAATTCATGATCATCCCCCCTCAGCAGTCACCGATGGGTATCTGAGTCTCCATTCCACTGCTTTAATTTCTGCATTCTCAGCCTGATCCCCGGATGCTGCTTCCCTTCAGGAGTATGACGTTGCCTGACTTGCCTTCTCCATCCTACCTAGTCTACGGAACAGAACTTCTTCAACCATTTTCTCTCATCATCCTACCTCTCCTAGTTGCAGCAAGTCAAAATTGTCTCGTCTCAGCTGTCATGGATGGATGCCTGGTTTACCTTCTACTGCTTCTCAAGTACCTGTTCTCAACCTTCCATTGGATGCTGCCACCCTTCTGGACCCGGACTTTCTCCTGCTCGCAGTTTCCATTCCTCCTTGCCTATGGCCTTGTCTTGGGTCTCATCACTCTGACTTCCCTGGTCGGGAGTCTGAGCTTGCCTCAACTGTTTCCACTTTCTGCTTCCTCTACCGCATACCAGTTGCCCCTTCCCTTCGGGAACGGAACTTCATCACCCCATATGCCCTCCTCATCCTACTTATGCCTGTCTGACTCATGTCAAGGTCGTCCCACCTCAGCCGTCATCGATGGGTGTCTGACTCTCTATTCCACTGCTTCAACAGTATGCATTCTCAGCCTGCTACCCGAATATTGCTCCTCTTCAGGAACCTGACTTTGCCTGACTGGCCTTCTCCATCTTTCCTGGTCTGCAGCCTTGATACACGGTCCTACCTCACAAACTTACATGGCTGGGAACCTACATCTGCTTAAACTATTTCCACCTTCTGCTTCCCATACCTGATGTGGGTTGCCGCTTGTCTTCAGGAACGGGACCTTTATACCTCATTTGCCTTCCACCTCCCACCTTTTCCTACAGGCTTTGTCTGTTGGTCTTCATGCTCTACCTAGTTGGTCACTTGAGACTGAGACCCCACTGGTTCCATACCGTCTCTGATTCACACCCGGATGCCACTTCTGTCTGGAGTGAAATCTTAGCTTCTCAGTTGCCTCCATCATCCTACCTCTGCCTTGTGGTATCTGGATGCCGGTCATCTCTCCTAGATTACCTGGACTGGAAGCTCATTTCTGCAATCAACTGTTTCATCTTTGGATGCTCTCTACTAGACCACCACCTGCTCCTCCCTCCTGGACCTGAACCATTTACCGAATTTGCCTCCACCGTCCTACATTACTTGGTGTGTCATGTCCAGGTCTTCTCACATCATTTCCCTTACTTGGGAGCCTGCATCTGCACCTGAATGTTCATCCCCTTGCACTCTTACCTCCTGCCTGATTCCATCTTCCCTCCAGATGCAAGACCCCTCTGCTCAGTATATCCTCCTTCCTTCCTCATCAGTCTCCGGCCTGCTCTTCCATGGACCATCGTTCTCTAACACCTCTGGCCTCATTTCCCTCCTGATATGAATCATGCCAGCTCATTCAGCCTCTCTTTCTCAATCCAGGTCGATTGTCACATGGACTTCTTGCTGCAGATCCCCCTTCCAGATGCTATCCGAGCTTGTTTCCTTTTTCAGTGTGGAAACCTTATCTTTCATCGCTCCTGTGCCTTCCATCCTTTTCTCTCATTGTTTGAAGCCTTCGTCAGATGTGGGACTCATGTAGCTCAACTCAGTTGCTCTTGGAGCTTTGGCTTTGCTCATTGACCTTCCGTGGATTATCCTCTGATACCTTGCAACTGCCTTCCTACATTCCGCTGCTATTCGCTGACGAGCCAACCCAGTCCTGTTCCTTCCCGCACTGTCTGCCATCCGTCTTCACCTTGCCCATCGTCTTTCCTGGATCCTTCCTTCAGTTCATCTGGATTCACTCTGTACTTCCTTCCCATTTGGATGTCTGTCTTTTCATCTCTGTCTTCCAGGCTTGGGGCTTCGTACTGTTTGATGTGGCTCTTTTGGGCCTAGTACCCTATCTCCGATCAGTATTCTTGCCTGGCGAACTACTCATCTAGTTTATCCATTTCATACTCCTACTCTGGGCATTCTAACAGTACTCTTCCACTACTCAAATGGATCATTTGTTCATTACTCTCAACAAAACTACTGCTAGAAAACATCCCTTGGATAACATGCCTCAAAGATTCTTAAGTCATTATAGAGTTTTATATACTACCCAATCAGCGCCTCATGATCATTCCTGGAATCTCATCCGCCTGGATGATAGAAAGATCTCATCTGTCTCTATGGAATACACCCTCTGAATACTGTCTTTTCAATCACCATGATTTCCCTGTCTACCATGTTTCACTGGCTATCCTCCCACATGGAAAGGACTTAAATCCTTCTGAACTGCTCTGACTTCATAATCATTATCACTGCTATGGATACCGGAAATCACAAGATAACCCATACCACCACAGACATCATCCATTTACTGTCTGCAGCCTCTCCTACCAACTCCGACTCTGTTGACCATGTCATTCTATTCCTACTTTCTCAACAGACATTGCTTGTCCTAAGATCTTCACAGCTACATTCTCAGAACTTTCATTGTTGGATATCCCATACCTAGCTGCCTTACTGACGTTATGCCATCCAAACCACTGCTTTCTAGCTCCTGAGCATCACCATACCTCATATCCTCATCTGCATTTCTTCATCCTGTTACCACCAGTCAAGTTAGCAGCCCATCCAGCAGTCCTTCTAGTTTGTCCTTCATGAATTATCTCCATTACTCCCTCCAGTGAAGACTTTCATTGAGAACTGGCTTCTCTGATTCTCAATCCGGAAATCCGCAACTGTTAACGATGAATTCACTATTACAGTCTTGCCTAGTCTTGATCAACCATAGCACTAGGATCCTCTAGCATTTTACACTACTTGACTGCACTACCAACCCAGCCTGTAAACACTTCCAGATATCCATTTCCAAGCTTCTCCTTAGTATTTAGGCATCGGATTACAGTACCCGAAAACCTAACCAGACATTGCTACCTCAGTGCATCTCACAGGCAACTATACCACAGAAATACCCATATATACTTCAGCCAGTGGACCAGCAGAACATGTACAAGTATGGATATGACATCAGTGCCCAAATAAGCTATCCAATTCCTTGACTGAACTTTCAGTCATTTTCTATATATAGTCAATCACCAGCTGGACTGCATATTCCAATCTTCCTGTATTTATCTACAATTCATTTATGGCATTTATCTCATCAGGCACTCCACAACTGATGGGCAGGAGTTGAGGTATTTCTCGATAGCCCATCCTTCTCGGGTGGTGTTATGCAATGCCAGATCCATTAAAAACAAGACAGGTATTATAGCTGATCTTGTTGAAACGGTGGATCTGGCTTGCATCACTGAGACCTGGCTGGATGAGAATGCAGATCCTATATTGGCCTCAGCAGTTCTGGCCGGGTACTCGGTGATACACTGCCCGAGGTTGGATCATAGGGGCAGGGGTGTTGCCATTATGTTTAAGATGGAACTGGACCTTGTTGATGTGCCAATGGGGTCCATCATGTCCTTTGAGTGTATCCTGGGTAAGGGTGTAGGCTGCCGGATACTCGTCATCTACCATCCACCCAGTGATGGTTGAGATTGCAGACTTAATCATCAACATGTCACTGGAGTCCCCCAGATGGTTAATTCTGGGCGACTTTAATGCCTGGGTCAATGATGTACTCTTGCAATTTGGTCAGAATCTCCTCCAGCTAATGACTATGTTGGGCCACACACAGGTTGTTACCTCCTCAACTCATATAGGGGGTCACTCATTGGACCTGGTGTTCCTCCTGGGATTGGAGATAATTGACTTGGGGATGGAATCAGTTAATTGGTCTGACCATCACACCATAGGGTTCAGTTTCATGGCTCCCCTGAATGGATCTGCCCCTACGGAGATGGTCTGGTACCGCCCTTTAAGGGCTGTTGCTCCAGAAGGTCTGATGGTGGTGCTGGATCTATTGGGTTTCTTGAGTGAATGCATGGGTCCAAGGGATCTCATACAGGCCTATAATAGATTAGTGGGAGAGGCCCTAGACATGATTGCTCCAGTTCATGTTCGACCATTCACTCACCGCCCAAGGACCCCGTGGTTTGATGGTTCCTTGAAGGAACCAAGGACAGTTGGTTGAAGGCTAGAAAGAGCATGGTGGAAGTCTGGCCTTGATGCCAACAGGCTTCGATTGATAGACTATTATAAATGCTATCAATCAGAAATCACCCATAAGAAGACAGAATTCCTGTCCTGGGAGACTTCTTTGGCAAAGAATCGAATGGCTCAACTCTTCTGGAATGTGGACAGACTGTGCAATCCAGTCTGTCTCCAGCCCAGAAGGGCCTTTTCTCAGGCAAAATTTGAGGAGTTTGCTTTATTCTTTGCAGATAAGATTGCAGGCACCCGGGCTAGTATTGGCACTGCTGTCACTATGAGGGATTGCGGAGGTCAGTGGTAGGTGATGAGCATCCAGTCTGTCTGGATGGACTTTAGCCAGCTGGAATTCATGGACATTGTGCAGATCATCCAAATGTTGCATCCAACTAGTTGTAGTTTGGATCCGGGCCCTACACCCCTATTAGTGGGTTGTGTAGATGCCATCTGCCCGATCCTAGCTAAAATTGTTTGTGGGTCCTTGGACAAGGGTGTCTTTCCAGATCCCCTTAAGGAGGCGGTCATACAACCACTCCTAAAAAAACCTTCCTTGAACCCCGACATGTTAGCTAACTACAGACCTGTCTCTAACTTCCCTTTTATCAAGAAGGTTATTAAGAAGGTGGTTGTGACGCAATTTGGATGATCACCTTGTGACCCACAATGTCTATGATGATCTCCAGTCTGGATTTTGGAAGAGACATAGTACCGAGACTGCACTTGTTTGGGTATTGAATGACCTCCAGATAGTGAGGGATTGAAAGGCACGTACCATCTTGATCTTTCTCAATCTCTCTGCGGCATTTGACGCTGTGGACCATGGTGTGCTTTTAGAGCACCTGCGGTGTCTCTGTGGACTGTTGGGGACAGTCCTAGAGTGGTTTCGATCTTTCCTCACAGGCAGGTCTCAGAGGACAGTCACTGGAATGTATTCCTTTGACCCCTTTCCCCAATCCTGTGGAGTCCCACATGGCTCTATATTGGCACCCATGTTGTTCACAGTGTATATGCTGCCATTAGGAGATGTCATTAGGTGATACAGTTTGAGTTTTCACTGCTATGCAGATGATACTCAACTGTATCTGTCCTTCCTACCTGAACAGAGGGATGCAACCTCTGTATTTAACAACTGTCTTATCGAGATCAAGGACAGGATGAGCACCAGCTGGCTGAGACTGTACCCGGACAAGACTGATGTGATGGTTGTGGATCCTGGTCATCCTGGGGTGGGTTTTGGGGTTGGGCATGCGCTGGGCATATGGCTCAATGGTGTCCAGCTCATAACCTCCGACCAGGTGCGTAACTTGGGTGTTATTTTTGATGACGATTTGACCCTGAAATCTCAGGTGTCTGCCGTTCTCAAATCCACTTTTTTCCATCTGAGGAATATCACCCGAGTGAAACATCTGGTTCCTCCGGATGACCTTCCAACATTGGTTCATGCCTTCATCACCTCCCACCTAGACTACTGCAATGCTCTCTACCTAGGGCTTCCTGCGGTTGATATCCGCTACTTGCAGCTAATGCAGAATGCGGCGACCAGGCTTTTGACTGGGACTTTAAGATCCAGTCATATTACACCTGTGCTGCGTGGACTGAACTGACTGCCAATTCAGTGGTGGATCACCGTTAAGGTCGGTCTTCTGACCTTTAAACCCCTACATGAACTGGCCCTCGCTACCTGCAAGAACTCCTGACTCCCTACCACCCCCTTCATCCTCTCCGATCCACCGATGAGGGATTGCTAGAGGTTTCCATGGTACGTTTGAAGACATCTGGTGCAAGAGCCTTTTCCTTTGCGGCCCCTATCCTGTGGAATTCTCTACCACGTTGGCTGAGAGAATGCCTGACCATTGAGAGGTTCAAATCAGAGTTTAAAACCTATTTATTTCAAAAAGTGTTCCCAGATGATATTAATTAATTTATAGCTTTATATTTGTATTTATTGATGTGTTTTTATTGTTTTTTGTGAAGTGCCTTGGCTCAAGAAAGGCATTATAAAAATAAAGATTACCTTACCTTACCTCACTCAAAGACTCTAATCAACTCCTTCTTCCTCTTCATGGACACTTAATTCACGCCTTATAGCTGCCCACTGACTTCCTTACCTACAGACTTTACCATGAATGTCAAACCTCCCACAGGTCAGATCATTCACCTATGACTTCACAAATCATCACATTCTCATTGTTCACTGTCCAGTAGCACATCGAGCAAATCATGCTCTCCCTGCAATTACGCCCCTGCAATCCCTTTGGACAAGCATACTCCATTACCTTGAAAATCTGGACTTCATTCTCCCTTCTTCAACTGGATCTGCTGCACACTTAGGATTCTACCGCTCCTTATAAAAAGATCTACTCTTCAACTTCAGATTCATCATTCAATCTGCATCATCCATGGTTCGAGGATGGACCATCATCCCTCCAAGAAGCTCTCCTTCCTGAAATTAGCTATAGTTACTAGAACCTAGGTCCTTCTCCTATTAGTATGCCCAGAGGATGGGCAGACCTCCGGCCATGGGTCCTCAGAGGTTTCTTCCACCTGTTTTTTTTCCCCTCT
The DNA here is from genome assembly GCA_016271365.2 of Neoceratodus forsteri. NCBI lineage: Eukaryota > Metazoa > Chordata > Ceratodontiformes > Ceratodontidae > Neoceratodus > Neoceratodus forsteri. The sequence goes on along the minus strand of CM057454.1, from coordinate 833,762,884 downwards.
CCTGAGTGCAAGGGGTCATACTCTCCTTGAGTTGGTGGAGGTATCTTTTTGGGCCTTTTGTTCCCTATAAATGCCTACCTACATACCTATTACTCAAGGGTGGAAATAGAGTAAAGCCACAAAAAGTACTACAAGTTACACAAGCACTAAGTACCCCATTGTTATTCCCCAAACATTGAATGGGAGGGCTTAAGCCCGGGGCTCAATGTGCAGAATAGCTCCTCCCACAACCTCTACTTAAACCCTCCACTACTGCACCTCCCTTGCTTAGGGAGTGTTTTTTGTCCACCACCATCTCTTCCCCCTCCTTCTCCTTCTCCTTCACTTTTCTCACCCTTCTTCATGGGCCTTCTATTCCCTGCAAGTTCCTACCTACATGCCTACTACTCAAGGGTGAGAAGAGAGTAAAGCCACAAAAAGTACTACAAATTACACAAGCACTAAATACCCCATCGCTGTTCCCCAAACATTGAACTATTTGCTACATAGTTCATAGCGCACTTAAAGGGACGGCAGCTGGCATTAACCCTATTCATAAGTACAGAAGTGTACTCCACACAATTTAGCCCCGAATGAGAAGTGTATGCTGTTTTGTACTTTTAGTAACTTTAGTTGCAAGGTTAGTCTGTGTAACAGCCATCACAAAACAAAAATGAATACGTAATGTAACAAAAAAGACAGCAAAACAAATCTGCACTGTACATAGGGTTTTATGATTTAACTCCCATTCACAAAAATAACTTTATGTTTACGTTTTTCTGTGTACACTTGTTGAGCACAAGTGCAAAAGTTGTTTTCAAGTCTCTCACTTTCATGTGCAGCTTCTTCTAATACTTTTATAAATGCTACAGTGACAGAGTGCCACCTTCCCGTTTACCCCCCTCACAGCGACATTTCGACAGCGAGGTCCCCCACGCAACTACAGCGCCTAGCCACGGTGGGAGACCAGCTGGAACCCAGCACTGTCTGTTGGTGGTACTGCACTATCCCCAATCAGCTCCACCTGGAGTTGAGAATCCTTCAGTGGGGGGGGTGCGGAGAACCTCCAAGAAAACAAGAATGTAGTAGCGAACTGGCAGCCGACTGCAGAATGCAGTCAACCTGCCGGTGTCGCTGACTGGCCATTCGACAGAATTTCTGTTGGACTCCTGTCGTGGATCCCCCACCTTCCAGAGCTTTACATGTGATAGCTTCAGAAACTGGAAGGGTGATACTAATGTATACCTCACAGAGATCAAAAAGTAAATTTTCAACTTGTTACACAATCAGAGTATTAAAACCCCCTCTCCCTCATTTACTGTCCATTTCCAAATCAGAGTCTGACTATTCCACAGGTGTGAACAGTCCTTGCTTTTGTGCATACTCTATCACAGTCATGTAACAGAAGTAATGCTGGTCCCACGTTTGTACAGTATACTGAATGCTCTCTGAGTACTCATTTTCTTCACTGTCTGGTAGATGTCTACTGTTCCAATGTTCTCAAGTCTAGACAGACAAGTATCTAGTGTGCAGATTGTACCTGTTCTTGCAATCCATGCACTACAATGGAAGTTAACTGAAGGGCCTCCAGGATACCCAGTCCACTCTGATTGTAAAGCTTGCACAGCTACTACCTGATGTTGTTTCACCTGGGTGCAAAACTCCAATATAGCTGAAGTAGAATTTGGGACGCCAAAATCTGGCTAGCTCATGTTTAGATAATGTACAACGTCTAAGAAGCCAGGACTGTTCACATTTTATTCACCCCTTTTCTATAACTCTTGTTGTCATTACAATAATTAAAACCATTTGTTCTCACACCATTCACCAGAAGTCATCAAATGTTTTTGGCAGGGGATCTTGTGTTGCTATGTATGGCTTTTTTCTTTTATATCCATCCACAAAACTGGCATTGATATACTCTGTTGTCTCATCATCATTCAGAATATTCAGTTTCACTCTGGACTGATCTAAACACAGAACTCATTGTATTGATTTTTTACATGGTTGTAAGGCTTCTTGGAGTGATCAAATCTTCCTGCTGGAGGTTCTTTTCTAATTTCTTCATATTCCTGGTAGATGCCTTTCTTTTTCTTTTTCTTTACATACTGAACAAGTTCATACACTGTCATTCCACTCACTTCTGGCATGTAGATTCATAGATTCATAGAAGAGACACGAGTTTGGAGATCATAGACATATGAAAGGAACTCACCACTATTTCTAGTGGATATAGCTGAATTTGAGGTTATCCATGTGTCTATCCAGGGTTAATTTAAAGGCTTCCATAGTTTCGCACATTACAACCCATCCTGATAATGAGTTCCATGTAGATATTATTCTTTGTGTAAACTACTTTGTTCTTTTAGTGGCATTTGACACTTCCCCTTTTAACTGTAAATTATGGGATCTTGTGGTTTTATTTATTGACCTCCTTGTTAATCCAATACTCTCCAACAGTGCCTCATTATTTATAGTCCTAAAAATCAAGAACAGGTCTTGTGTTAGCCTTCTGTACTGCATTGAATATAGTCCCAGACTAATCAGTCTCTCTTCATATGTTTTATCTGTACAGTTTTTAATTGTTTTTGTTATTCTTCTTTGTACTCCCTCTATAAACCTTTGTCCTTTTATGCTCTGAGGGGCACAGAAGGCAGAGCAATATTTGAGATAAGGTCTTGCTAATGTTGAATACGAAGGCAATATCACCTCTGGATTTCTGCTTTTTATATGTCTGAAAATACACCCTTGTATTTTGTTACATTTATTTTGCCATATTTCTGGTATGTGTATTAAATGACAAGTCTCTTGTTATAATAACACTCAGGTCACTTTCATTTTCAGTTTCTTTCAAAGTAATCTTATTCAGTTTATACTGTGCCATTGGGTTGTTCTTGCCAAGGTGCATAACCTTACACTTGCCCACATTAAATCTTAATTTCTGCAGTTTAGCCCACTTTTCTAATTGTTCCAGATCATGCTGAGGATGATTTACACATTCTTTGTTAAGTATGAAGGACCCTATTTTGCTGTCATCAACATATTTGCTTAACCAAGAATGTTTTGAGGTTTGCTTTGTAGAGATAACGATGTTGAACAAAGTGGGTCCCAACATCGATCCCTGAGGGACCCCACTAGTCACTACACACCAATCTGAATAATATACCTCAACAACAACTGTCTGCCTTCTATTACGCAACCATGTTTCTATCCAGGAAACAACCTAGTGTGCAGTTGTATATCTCGAAGATTTTTAATCAAAGTTTGATGGCAGACTGCGTTAAAAGCTTTTATGTCGAAAGGTAGACCCTTATTCAATGCTGCACTCACATTTTCATGAAAATTCAATTGAGCTGTGAGTCATGAATGTCCCTGGGTAAAACCATGTTGTATGATATCTACATGACCCTGTTCTCTAATATGATTAATTATATGATCTTGCAGAACTCCCTCCAACAATTTGCCAAGGATCGATGTTAGGTTTATAGGACAATAATTAGATACCTCTTGTCTATCACCTTTTTAAAATATCGGGGTGACTGTGGCTTCTCTCCACTCAGCAATTGTGTTTCCCTCATTAATGGAAGCTGAAAAGAGTTTTGCTATAGGACCAGCAAGTTAATGCATTCGTTCTTCTAATAGAAGTTGATAATTACCAACAGGTCCAGTAGCTTTACAGATTTTAAGTTTTTTGATTTTGTTGGTGATGTCCATTTTAGAAACCTTAATTTCAGAGCTGTCTTTATACCCTATAGTATTATTTTCTTCCATCTGATCCCTTGGTTGGTTTGTGGTCAAAAAGTAATTGTTAAACTCAGTGGCTAGTTCTTTCTCTTCACTAATTAGCCTATCCCTGATTTTTACGGGGCCAATCCCATGCTGATTACCTCTCAGGGAGTTGATATAGCCAAATAACTTTTTTTTGTTGTCTTTAATATCAGAAGCCAATCTAACTTCCTCTTCGGTTTTATTTTTGACTATAAGGTTCTTACATTTGTTTGCTTGCTTTTTATATTTACACCAGTTACTATCTGACAGTGTTCTTTTGTATTTTGCATATAATCTTTTCTTTCTGTTTATATATTTGTTTATGCTTTTACTGAACCAGACTGGTATTCTACCCCTTTTATGGTATTTATTAATAACTGGTACATAATTATGTACACAGTAGTCTAATCTTTTTTTAAGACTTTCCCAGATGTCTTGCATCCCCTGGTTACCGAACTCGCTTTCCCAGTCCCACTTACTTAAATAAATTCTTATCGCCTTATAGTCTGCTCTACTATAACAATTATCCCTTTGACTGAATTCCATTGGTTGTTTAATCTAAAATTATGAATAGACAGTTCCTTGTCTGAAGGCAGTGGGTGTGACTTCTGGGACAGAGATGGTACTTTAAATTCCTCAGACACATGCTTGTACAAAGGTGTATCTGGTGGTGTAACAGATTGAAGGGGAGGTCTCCTGCCATTCGTGTTTGCAGTAGAGTCTTTGTCAGAGCATTCATAGTTCATGCAACCTGCAGAGCCATTCCAGTGTGGACAATGACCAGCTCTCTTTGAATCAGCATGGAATTTACTAGTTCTGTTCTCATGATAATGATTTGGTGTTATCTGTCAGAGACTGCTGAGTACAGTTTGAGTTCAGTCCATCATTTATAGGGTTTTGTTCTGTGTATGGATTAAAAAGATTGTCTATGCAATCTCCATTTGGCTGGCCTTGGGTGGAATTTACACATGCTTGAATCCCATCTATAGGACTAATTTTTGATGTCCCTCCAAGGTGCTCTGGCAATGACTCCATGGATATGTGATTTACCAGCTCATATGGTTTTACAGTGCAGACCCTCTCCCGGAGCTTTTCTCTCACAGATAGCCTTAGGACAACATATGGTGCTCAGAACCACAGAGGTGATGAAACAATGAATATACACTTCAGTCTGGCAGTAAAGGCACCCTGCAGGAGTTCAGTATTTTCTCACACAGCTCATAGTCAAAGTTGCCATAAGTTGAATGGGTCATGTAGATGAAAATAAGGCCATTCCTCTGTGTCTCCACACTTTCCATGACTTTGGTAAGTTGGTAGATAATAGCCTAAAGAACTGCCTTAGGTGTAGTGACATTGGGTCTATGCAGTCTAGTTGTGAATAAAGCTAGTGCAGCTCCTTTAGCATCTCTTCCTGGTAAAACGGTAAATTTTCCACTTAGCAACTCTGAACATAGATGTTCTTTATCAGGATGTATATTGTAAACTCCTTCCTTCAGCCTTGTGTTCCTATATGCTTGAAATAGGTAAATTGCTCTGGAAACATCAAATTTCCTTGCCATTAAAAATTTCACAGCAGTGTTTTGTGACACCAAAAACACATTTGGTTGCTCTCTGCTCTTCAGTTCTGATAAAAATTCCTCTACTGCCTTCTGATTCTCAACCATGTGCTCCGTTTATTAATATTTAATATCAAAACCACCAAAATTAGCACCATCAAAGTCTGCAATTGCTGAATGCTATATTTATTGTGCATCACAAGTGCTTGACAATATTCAAAATATTGCAACTTACAGAATAGCCACCGTGAGGTAGCATGCATGCGTGAAACTGATGGGGCAGATAATGAGCACCTTGATGTCTCACCTGGACACAAAATATCATGTAAGTTGTAATATTCTGAATATTGTCAAGCACTTGTGTTTCACAATAAATATGACACTTTAGAAGCTACAGACTTTGACAGTGCTGTTTTTGGTGGTTTTGGCTCTTAGAGGTTCTCCCATGGCTTTCCCCCCATGGTAGGGCTGGAGGAGGGAGGGCTGACCTCCCCCATGGCACAAATCCAGTTGGAATTTTTAGAAGATTTTCTTTCCTTTTTTTTTTTTTTAACTTTATAGTTTATTTATGTAAAAAAAACCATTACATATAAACCCCTACAGGCAGGCACTTCAGGACATTTTGAACTTGAAATTAACAAGTACAGAATTTTAACAGTAACACAATTAATATATATGCCCCTGTGCATTGTTACTTCATTTATTTTTTCATTTATTCGTTACAGATTAGGTTTACAACCTTTGAGTCAGAGACTCATTTACAAAGGCACCTCGTCTCGGGGGGGCAGACATCAAGACAGTTATTACAGTGCAGATTAAAACAGAGGATAACATTACAAGTGCAGTAAAAGGAACATTTAACATAGATACACTTAGGTTACATAATGTAGTAGTTTGTATGTTACTTAGGTTACATAATGTTACAAAATTGTGAGTTACACTCATGGATATAGTAAGTCCTCAGAGAAGACAGTGGGTTACATCCCTGTTTGGACCTAGTAGGGAAGGGGTAGGTCTGGGGGAGGGAGAGGCTGTCCAGTGGACGTCGTTGAGCCAGAGGGGGCAAGGTGGGTGGGAACCACAGGTTACAACAGGGGGTTAGTTGCACCACAACAGAGGTGATAAAGATATGGTTCCGAAGGAGCTGTTTTGAAGGAGCCAATTTTGGCAAGTTGGAGATGCAGCTAGGTAGGGAGTTGAACCAGGTGGGGGCTTGGTAGAGGAAGGATCTCTGGGCAAGAGAGGTCTTGGTTCTGGGCACCTTGAAAGTGGCCTAAACAGAGCTACAGGTGGTGATGGAAGAAGATGGCTGTTGTAGGGAGGTGGAGACCCCCGAGGGGGGGAGAGTCCTAGCAGAGATTTCTTAGCGAGAAGGCAGGTCTGGTAGAGCAGTCGCTCCTCAAAGTTGAGAAGATTGGTGGTAGTATAGAGAAGGCAGGTGTGAGTTCAGCTGGGGGCACTGGTCAGGAGCCTACAGGCCTTATTGATGGAGAGTTGAATTTTGGAGAGGGCAGTGTTGTCAGCTGTAGCATAGATGGGCAAGCCATAGTCCATGAGGGACAAGATGGAGGAGGTGATGGCCAGCCTGAGGGCAAACTGAGGCAGGCAGGCAGTCCCTGTGCCAGTGCAGCAGGCCAATCTGAGAGTTAATGGCAGCTGACAGGGCATTAATGTGGGTGTGGAAGGAGAGGGCAGTATCGAACGTGATGCCTAAGTTCTTGTATGTGGTCACTTGTTTTAGCGGGTGCAGAGTGCTGGGGATAATCAAGAGGGGGATATTTTTAGCTTTATTTTGGTGATGGGAGAAGAGCATTGATTTGCTTTTCTTTAGGTTAATGTCCAGTCTGCGGTCTCTGAACCACATTTCAGCTTGGTTGTAAGCTTGCTAGAGGGATAATTGGAGGGAGGTGGGATTGGGATGTGAGGCAATGAGGACTGCATCATCGGCGTAGAGGAGCATTTTACCAGTACATGAGCTGGGGAGGGTGTTACAGTAGAGACTAAAAAGTATTGGACCCAGGATGGAGCCCTGAGGGACCCCGGAGTGAATGGGAAGAGTGCTGGAGAGGGAGCTGCTGATCTTGACACGCTGGGATCTAGCAGAGAACTAGCTAGAGAACCAGGAAATGGGATGACCAGAAAAGCCAAGTTGGTGGAGAGAGTCGAGTAGAAGGGGATGACAGACAGCGTCAAAAGCCTTGGAGAGGTCAATGAACACTGCTCCTGCAAGGCTGCCAGAGTCGAGAGCAGCATGCAGGTGTTGGGAGAATTCCAGGAGAGCCGTGGTTGTACTGTGTCCTGGGCAGAAACTGTGCTGCTCTGGGCACATAATGTCATACTTGGTTAGGTATTTGGAGAGCTGGATCAACACCACTTTTTCAAGGGCTTTAGAGAGTGGGGGGAGGATGGAGATGGGCCGGTAATTGTTGGGGGTGGATTGGTCCCCACTCTTATGTATGGGTGTGATTTCAGCAGTTTTCCAAGCACTTGGGAACTGACTGGTTTAGAAGGTCAGTCAGGGGGACTAGGACTTTGTCCAAGACCATATGGAGGATCCTGGAGTCGAGGGAGTCCCTGCTGGGGTTATTGCTGCCTAAGGCATTTAGCAGGTGCGGCCTGGCTTCTTGGGGGGATAGGGTGTGCAGGTAGAATGGTGGGTGATGCAGGACTGGAAGGAGAGAGAGAGCTGGGGATTGGGTCAAAGAAGCTGCTGGGGAGGACTGAGCTTAGGTCAGAGAAGGCAGTGTTAAGGCAATCGGCTATGAGGAGTGGATCTGTGATGGGGATGCCATTGATGGAGAGCTGAGATGGTGGTGGGGGGGAGCGGGACTTCCCATTTAGCTCATTCTTATTATCCCAGAAGGTCCGGGCTGAACCCAAAGTGGAAGTGAGGGTGGTCTGGTAGTGCTCTGCCTTGGCCTGCCTAATGACCCAGGTGCACTTGTTGCATTCTGCGTTGTAGGCCTGTCTGTCAGATGCCTTTCCAGATTCTACATCAATGTGCCAGAGATTATCTCTGTTTTTGAGTCTCTGGAGGAGAGGTGGGGTGATCCATGGGGCATTGCATTTTTTGGAGCGGATCCTGGTGAGGGGGGCTAAAAGGTTACAAGCCTTACAGAAGGCATTTGTGAAGTGGTCAAGAGCTGAGTCAATGTTAGGGGCGCACTGGATAGGGGACCAGTCTAGCTGGGCTAGGTATTGTTTTAATTTTCTGAGGCCGCCGGGGCATAAACGGTGGCGTAGAGTGGCCTGGAACACTGGGGTATCCATTATAGCTCCAACAATTTTCCCATCGAGAGTAAGATTAAAGGAATTGTCCAGGTACAGTGAGATAAGTTTGAATGGCCATTGCAGCCATGAGCAGGGATCAACGTATAGGACCATCAAATCTGTCATCCTTTCAGGCGGATTAATTGTCCCTTCCCAAGTTCATTACCAAAAACATTTAGCATCACTCACTATAAAGCAGTCATTGATATTCCCCTTATTATCTAGTATGTATTTATTAAAGCGAACAAATGATTCTCAAACCTAACCTGCTAATATACAATAAGGTGAAAATGCAATCGTATAACTCATGAGAGCTTTCTACTGTTCGAGGAAAGCCTAATGACAAAAAAAAAACAGGAAAGGGCAGAACCTAAAGATATCCCCCCTCTCCGATCTACCAGAGGCATTGGTGTACTTAGATACATGCCCATTTTAATAAATCCCCACCATTAAGTAATGTCACATCCAAATAAAGCAATCACCTAGACACCATTCCCTTTCTATCTTTGGAAAAATAGCAGTCCCCATTATTTTTTAATCCTCGGCTTCTTCTTCTGACTCTGAATTGTCCTCTTTAGTAGAAAATTGATTTTCTAACTTTACCAATAGTTTAGCGGTGTCGGTCGGGTCCAAAAATTGGTAGATGTTTCTGCCATAGATGACACGTAAACTCGTAGGCGTGAGCAGGACATGGTGGATGCCAAGGGCGCGAAGGTGAAAATGCACACCGTCAAACCCCTTCCGTCTTGTTCTGGTTGCAAAACTAAGATCTGGGAAAATGTGCATTCAAGAATTCAGCCATTGTAATGGGCTAAGTTGCTTAGCTTTATTTAAAATCAAGTCTCTGTCCTCTGACAAGTCCAACTCTAGTAAAAGATTATGAGGGATAGCTTCACCCGTTACCAACCTGGGCCACTCACCACATGGAGAGATTCGGTATAGTTTTTTTATCACAAAGTCCTCTTCCAGATTTAAGAGTTGGTTCAACATTGTTTTTAGGTATATTTTGGGGTTGTCTCCTTCAGCGTTCTCGGGTAAACCCAAGATTCTGAGATTAGAAGAGCGAGCTGCGTTCTCTAGGTTCTCTAGCCATCTTCTCAATAGCCCATTTTCCTTTGTAAGTCCTGAAGTGACATCCATGACTTTCTCTGCCATTTTCGCTGCCCCTTTAGTCTCTTCTGATAATTCGACTACCTTCGAGTTGATTTGTTTGAGCTTAGCACTGAAAGTTTCCATTTCCTTGTCTAAGCTCTGGATCGCTTGTAGAAGAACCGCATTTGACGGTTGGGCCTCAGCATGATCCCCACCACCAGGGTGTGGATCTTTACTGCCGCCCATTCCTGGGTTTCTGGAGTGGCTCCATCAGAGCTTGCTGTCATTTTATTACCTCTAACTATTGCTCCGGCTGTCAGTACTCCTATTTGGAAATTTTTATACCCGTAGATTACGGACGTCAAGCTGTATACACTGATGTATACTGAAATTGCAGATTTATAATTTAAAAAGCTGATCTGTTCACTTCAAATTGTTTTAACTGCAGAGCTGCTTAGAGGAGATGTTCTCAGCTCAGCTGCTGGCCACGCCCCTTGATTTTATTTTCTACAATGGTTTCTGCAGATGGACATAACAAGAAGGATCCATTTGCATCCTTTTCTGAAGAGGAGACCCACATTCTGGTCAATGAGGTTAGCTAAAAAGTGGCTGATCTTTCTGGAGAGAAACAGCTAGACTACCATGCTAAAGAAAAGATTTAAAGTAAGATTGCCACCATGGTGAATGGTGGCTGAACGAGACCAGAAAGAACCATCAAACAATTGAAGCATAGATGGAACCATCTGCAATGGAAAGATCACCAAATACCGGAGAGTTTCGAGGGAAGGGCATGAGGACTATATATGAAGGATGGCAACACCATCATTGGACTGTTGGGGAGTGTTACTGTACTTCTTTAATTTGCTAATATTAAACATGGAACACTGTAATATTAGAAGAAAATTACTTTATTATATGCACTTGCAGTTCATTGATGCACCACTGATTAAGAGGTGGTGGTTTGGCGCAAAGGTGAGTGGTGATGTAACTGAAGTGGTGGCTAGCTGTGGTGTAGCTGTTAGCATCTGGCTGGCAATGTCCTTGAGCTGCCTTTATGTAATTTTCTTGGTTGTCTCTGATAATTCTGATTTTGTCCTTTATGATGTTGCTCAGTATGGGGGGGTATTAACAGTCATTAGACACAAACAAGACCTCTGGGTTATCATATCTAAGGACCTCAAGGTGGCAGGGTGACATAACAAGGCAGTCGGCAGGGCTGGTGGAATTCTGGGTTGCATAGGGAGGGGTATGTCTCCTGACATGCCCATAAACATAATACATACAGTCATAGCCATCACGTTGTCTCGATATTTACAGATTTTTTGTGATATTTCTAAAGGCAATATCTCTGGTGGTTCTGCAGTGCTACTGAATGGAGGCAGAACATTTTCTAGAGATAGCACAACAATTTCAGTAACTATCCAAACATGTCAGTGGCTGCAATGGTAGCAGTATCTGTAGCCTTACCTCCCTTTTACTTTTTGCTATGCTGTGCTTAATCCTCATTATCAAGGGATGTGGACAAATTGTGGGAAAGTTTCATAGATGAAAATGAATAAAAAAATGCAATTAGACAGGAATAATTTTGCTACACAGAATGGCACTGCTTATTCTTTACCTAAGCTAGTTACTGCAGGAAACAACTGTCCAGACAGATTGTTAAAATGTTCTTATGTATGTATGTTTGTACTCTGATGCTTGGCCTTGGCACAGACATCAAGGGCCTGATTCTAGAAGGCTGATGCAGGGCTTGCACCAAGCCCTGCGTCAGCCACAATGTTTGGCACAACGCAACTCGATTCAAGAAGGGCTGGCGCATTTGTGAACTTTTGCACATTTTCTGACAGCTTGTGCCAAATGTTTGGTGCAATTTCCTTAAAATGGATCCCTCTTGGAAATAATGTTAGATCAGTGGGGAGCTGGTCTAACTTGCTGCATCTGGCACACCCAATCCAGAATTGCAATTGTTACCAAATGTCTGCCACAAGTCCACTGCGCCATATGTTCGGTGCACCAGGAACTTCCGGCAGATGCAACCTGTTCATGAATCGGGCCCCAGGCATTTAGCTGAGGGACCATTTAGTGGGACTTACCTTTAGCTCACTGTAGTCCCACACACCAGCCTGCCTGCAACCTGTTGTTCCCTCTGTTCCCAAATAATTGGCATCAGGACTGGAGATGGGAGCAAAGAGGATTGCCCTAAGTTTTCAGCACTAACCATACCATGTAGGAGCTGAAGCTTCACTGCTGCATGGCAGTGTGGCTTTGCTGCTGCTAATGCAGGAGCATGATGGTGCACATGGAATTGGGGACTCTGTCTGATCAATGAACCAGCTACACTGCACACTACCACACACATGTGTGAATCACATCAAAGGAGGCATAATGTGTTTAGAAGGCAGGAGCCCTCTGATGTGAGAGATTTTGTGGCTAATGCCCCTTAGAAACACGGCAGTTGCCATTTTGTGTGTCTTGACCCTAGGAGAACATGGCAATGGGGTCAAAGACAGTTCAACCAACCAATCAGTCTCCAGAAGCCTGCAACAGACCCACGTGGGCTCAGGGGACACTAGAGGGCTGCATTCATTTTTCCAGGAATTTGGTGGTCAATCACCTGCTGAGTGACAGCCAGGCAGACCTTCCCCAGTGACTGACCAATAAGACTGCTGTTTGCTTGTGTTTAGCCCAGGAACATTCCTGCAGTTTTATAAGGGTTTTTCTTTTCCCATGCTGTAGGTCATAATGCTTGTTAATAATTGCACAATGGCATCTCTTGGCAGCATCTCCCTTCTCCTTAAGGGAAGTAAGTATTTCTATAATTTATACTCAGTTGCTTTTTGGTGCCTTCCTCCCTAAGGTACTAGTGGTTTAATTTCTTTGGCAAATCTAGGGTTGAAACCCTCCTCAAAATGGCTCCTGTGTCTTCATACAGTAGCACCACGAAAAGGTGGTAGTCTCTGCAGCACAGACAGAGAAAGTGTGTGCCAAAACCTGTATTACGCAGGCACTGAAATCTATGTTGCACATGCATTCATACATCATCAAATGTATAATAACTGTACTCACTCCGTCATCTACTTCAGTACTATCACACTCAGTACCTAACACACTAAGCAAACATCCTAGCAATTATTCCAACTACACTGCTTAAGTATTCTTACATAAGTTAGTGGATGGACCACTCAGTTACAGGGCAATGCCCATGGATCAGTGGGGCAGTGAGCAACACATGCCATAACTCCCACTGAATAGTATTTGTACCATACATGCTCAAGCGTCCTTCAGGTAATTATTTTTTTACTCATACCATTCTTCCCTCCTCTTTCTCTGGTGGCTCCTCTCTTTCCTAACGGGATGCATGGGCTTTCTTCCCTAAGGTACCTTTGGTCTAAGGGGTCTTTATCCCTGTGGCACCTCTAGGGGTGGAACCCTCCTCAAGAGGATTCCCTTGTCTTCACAGTACCTACAAAGGGTGGTAGTCAAAGACAGTGTGCTCCAAAATCTACATTGGACAAGAATTCAGATCTATGTTAGACAAGCATTCAAAATAAATTATTTTGATTTAATTACAATTATAATTACAGTGCAACTGTGTTCACTCTCTCAACTACTTCAGTATGATTGTACTTAGAACATAACAGAACCAAACCAGTCATTCTACTGATCATTCCAACTACATTGTCTTAGCATTCTAACATAAGTCACTCAATGGACAAGTGCACTGAGTATGCAGTAAGACATGTCAGGGTGAGTAATTATGGGGGAATAATTGCATGGTTCGAGGGTGTTGTCAGGCATGAAGTACTTGCGCCGAGTGCCTTTAAACACTTGAGAGCAAAGAGCAATTATTCCCTATAAATACACATCCCTGAAGTGTTATCGCACTTATAAGATGGAAAGAAAAATTGTGGGCCAATGATTGAAATAAAAGTTACATTAGACCACTTTGGAATGCTGCGAAACAGTAGAATGTGTTGTTGCTAGACAAAGTACTCCCTTTGAACAGTAAGGGAGCAGTAGAAGCTTCCTGTTTCTTCATACAAACATAAATAAAAACAGCAAGGGAAACTGCACTGCTTTTCATTTCCTTCAAACACTATTCAAAGATAAATGCAAACAGTAATGGAAACTAAACTGCTTTTTAACATTAAACATTAGGAATATTGCTGAACTTGAAGTTTATTAGTCCAGTTTTAATTAAAATGAAAGACCACATCACCAGAGAGGTTGTAGTTCAAACCCCAGGAATCCTTCAATATGCTTAACTAGTGCAGTTAGCCTCCTGTGTTGAACTGCCCTGGAGAGAATGGAATTTATGTAAATAATGGAAATCTCACTGGCGCATGTCAATTTCAAACTGCTGCCCCTAGTAACTGCTGCACTCTGAAAGTGCTCAGATTTATTACTCCGCCTGCCAGTTCGGATGCCTCAAAGAGCTCTCTTCGACTTTCTAGCCTTGTTGTTATTTTCTCAATAAGTATCAATATTTTATCTTACTTTGAGAATTGCTGCATCTATTTAGTAGTTTAAGTTGAGTTTGTATATTTTTTAGTGGTTCCTCATCAGTTCCGGAGAACTGAGGGGAATCCCATTTTCTGTGGTAAAGTCTCTTTATTTTTCTAGATATTTTAGTCTCTGATGCTCCGGCTCCACTTTGTGGCCATAGCTCTTTTAATTTTCATTAAATTTAGTAAATGTTGGTTCCTTTCTCTCATGAACTGACAACTTCTTTGGTTTCCTTGGGCTTAAGGGAACCCAGCCATTTTCATGTAACTTGGTTTGAATCAGTTGCCACCGATTTTTCTTGTACTTTTGTGTCTACTGTGACTGACACTAATGTCAGAGACACCAAGACAGAAAAAGAGGACAGGATCTACATTTTTTAAAATTGTTTAAACTGCGGTCAGATTATAACTAAAGCCGACAGACACGATTTGTGTGTCACTTGTCTGGGTACCAGTCATATTTTTGTCATCTGTGATATTTGCAAAACCTTCTGTTTTAAAACCCTTAAAAAGAGGGCTAGAAAACTGGAAGAAATGGCTACTTTTGCATCTCACTCAAAAAAAGAGGCTTCCACTTATAAAAAGATAAAAATAAAGAACTGGGGGGAAAATCCTCCGAAAAGACCGCTTCTTCAAAAACTAAAAGGGCTGTGGAACTGGCCAAGGAACTGGTTCCCGCTAAACGCAAACATAAAGAAAAGCATACCACTGCACCTCCTGCTGAAAAGGCAAATGAGCTCTCAGTGGACAGACCAACTATGCCCTTGGCTAAGGACATTGCTAAGGCCTTGCAAACACTGCAGGCCCTTCAGGCTGTCGATTTTATAGTTCCTCCTTTGGTTCCCCTCGATTCTTCAGTTGGTTCTTCCAACGGTTCCCTCTACCCAGGAACTGGAATATTTTTATGTGGAATTTGAGGAGGAGGAGGTGGAAGAAGACAACGGGGAACCCATTGAGCACGAGGTTTCCCCGGAGCAAGACTTCGGTTCCCCTCCCCATGGATCGGAAGATTTTTCATCCCACATTGCCTTCATAAGGCAAATAGTGGAAACCCTCAACCTCTCTATCCAGGAGACAGAAGAAGAGGAGGAGGAGGAGGTCGACTTCCTTGATATGATGGGGCTCACCCCCACCAACAGACTTATGTTACCTGTCTACAGATCTCTTAAGAAAGCGGTTTTAAAAAACCTACAGACACCCACTTTGGTTCCTGGGGTACATAGGAAGGTGGATAAGAAATATCAGCTGGATAAATCTAATGCTGAGTTTCTCTTCACACATTCTGACCATGAGGGGGGGAGTACTTCAGGCGGCTGCCTGTGACAAGGCCAGGGTTCCGTTGGCTTCCCATCGTCCTGACAAGGAGTTTAGGAAGATTGATGCCATGGGGAAGAAAGGGTACCTGGCAGCTTCCCTACTGGTGAGACAGGCCAATAACATGGTCTATGCAGCCCGGTATCAGAAAGCCCTTTGGTCCACAGTACTTGCATTAGTGGATAAGTTGCCTGGAGAAGTGGGGGTGGACCTGTCTGAGACAGCCAGGACTGCCATGGATGCCACAAAATACCAAATCCATATGGCTGTTGATGCCAAAAACACTGCCGCCAGACTCATGGCACTCACTGTGTCTATGAGAAGGTTTGCTTGGCTGAGAACTACAAACCTAATCCAGGATACCCAAAGTAAGGCTATGGATTTCCTCTGTGAGAATAATTCTCTTTTTGGGGACAAGACTGAGACTTACATGAAAAAAAGTGGAAGAGTCCAAAGCTACTTACAGAAGTAATGTGGCAAGAGATAGGCCCTCCACACCTTACAGAGCCTATACTAGAGGAGGTAGGGGTAGGGGACCCTACTCCAGACCCTTTTACCTGACCCAGGCATTGCCAGACTACCAGCAGACCAGAGGGTACTTTAAAGTTAGGGACAGAATGGCTGCTAAAAGGGCTGAGCTGGCACCCCAAGCCCAAACAAAACCCCTGATGTGCTTGCCAGGTCGCCTCCCCATACCAGTAGGCGGCAGGCTAGCTCACTTTCTCCAAGAATGGTTCTTCATCACCACAGACAAGTGATTCTTGGAGGTAGTGAGCCTGGGCCTGTCACTAAGGTTCATAACACTTCCCAAGCTAAGAAACAGGTTATTTGCCCCAGCAACCGCAGCAGAAAGAATGCTGCTGGAATCAGAGGTGGCAAATTTGCTGCTCATAAAAGCAGTGGAGTCTGTCCCTCTCTCTCAAAGAGGCAAAGGCTTCTATTCAGGGGCGTAGCTACAAGGGTGCAAGAGGTGCAGTGGCACCCAGGCCCACGAGGTCTGAGGGGCCCAAATCACAATTTTGATGTTTATTCAAAACTGGGGAGGGGCCCTGCAACATTGCCTTGCACCCAGGCCCTCTGGGAATTTGCTACACTACTGCTTCTATTCAAGATACTTCCTGATACAAAAGAAAAACAGGGACTGGAGACCCATTTTAGATCGCAGGCTTCTGAATAAGCATGTAGCAAAACCAAAATTCAAGATGGTCACTTTGGCCATAATAATTTCAACCCACCAGCAAGGGAACTGACTAGCATCCTTGGATCTCAAGGACGCTTATTTCCATTTACAAATCCGTCCATGTCACAGAAAGTACCTGAGGTTCAGACTCCCCTCAGGAAACTATCAGTTCACAGCCATGCCCTTCGGCCTGACTTCAGCTCCAAGGGCATTTACAAAGTGCCTAGCTGTGGTGGTGGTACACCTGAGAAGACAAGGGATCACAGTATTTCCTTACCTAGATGACTGGCTGGTCATAGGACAGTCCCCACAGCAGATCAGGGACTCTTTAGCCCTCATGCAGAGCACCCTGGAAACCCTAGGGCTCCTGATAAATACCCAGAAGTCCCAGATGGAACTAGTCCAGGTCCTGGACTTCATCGAGGCAGAGCTAGACACCCTGCAGGGGTGAGCATTCCTTCCCCAAGACAGGGTAAGCAGCATCCTGGAGCTGCCAGGGTCTTTCCAGCTGAACAGACCCAGGCCAGTAAGACATTTTCTGCAAGTACTAGGCCACACTGCAGTGGCCACAGCTGTGGTCCCAGGATCCAGGTTTCAAATTAGGGACATTCAGTTTCACCTAAGGGCCTATTGGTCCCAAAGAAGAGATTCATTGTCCAAATTGGTGCCTGTCACAAGAACTTTGGTGCAGGCCCTACAATGGTGGCAAGACAGAGACAACCTCAGGGAAGGTGTCCCCTTCCGGACAGAGCACCTATCAGTAGTCCTTACCACAGATGCCTTCCTCCTAGGGTGGGGGGCACACATCCCCTCAGGAATCCCTTCAGCACATCAACCTATTACAGCTCAGGGCAGTGTACCTGGCTCTGCAGTCGTTTGGCCCTCAGTTCAGGGGCAAGGTGGTGCAAGTCAGAACAGACAACACTACCACCATGTATTACATAAATAAACAGGAAGGCACCAGGTCAACTCCACTGTGCACAGAAGCCATGAGAATCTGGAACCTTGCCTACTCCCTTCAGGTGTCTCTCTCTCCACCATCCACCTCCGAGGAAAAGACAATGTTCTGGCAGACTCCTTCAGCAGAATCAGCCAGACCCACCACGACTGGTCCATCAATGCACAGGTGCTACAATCAGTGTTCAGAAGGTGGGGCACTCCAGAGACAGACCTCTTCACTTCCACAGACAACCACCAGCTGCCACTGTTCTGCTGCAGGCCTCTGGCCCAGAGGACAGTACCAGTGGATGCCCTAGCATTGAATTGGACAGGTGCATTTCTTTATGCTTTTCTTCCCTTTCCTCTATTGCTCAGAGCCCTGATAAAACTAAGGTCTCAACTGGCAACAATAATTCTGTTGGCACCAGATTGGGGTAGACAGCTTTGATACTCCCCCCCCGTTAGCCCTATCAGTAGCACAGCAGATCTGCCTCCCCCAGAGGCACAATCTGCTCACACCCTCGCAGGGCAGAATACCATATCCCAACCTCAGGTCCCTTCGCCTGAAAGCTTGGCTCTTGAGAACCTAGAATTTGGCAGCCTACGCCTTTCTGAGGAGGTATTGACTGTCCTCAGGGGTTCACGAAAAACCCTCAACTAAGAAAACCTATGCCTCAAAGTGGAAAAGTTTCTCTATCTGGTGTGGAAACACTGGAGTTGACCCTACTACAGCTGGGTTACCCATTCTCTTGGATTACCTGACCCATTTACACTCTGTAGGCCTCAGGCCTTCTACCCTAAAGTTGCATTTGGCTGCTGTTTCAGCTTATGTCTCAGCTGGCAAGGACAGGTCGATGGCATCTCATCCAGTCTTCAGGAAGTTCTTTAAAGGACTACTCCACATTCACCCTCCCCTGAGGGAACCAGTTCCACCATGGAACTTAAACATTTGTATTGCCAGGCTCATGGAGCCCCTTATTTTTTTTTATTTATTTATTGAAATGTTTCACCAGGAAGGCACACTGAGCGACAAGTCACTCGTCTCCTGGTGTGACCTGGGGGGAAGGGGTACATTAGGAATGAGACATTAAACATTCAAGTTACAAGTTCAACATTAACATACAGTTGTAAGGTAGATGTTACAAAGAGTGTTACAACAGTGTTGCACATGATAACTAAAAACAGTGGACAATAATAAGTGCTGGGTTAATAAGTAACAAGTGCTTATGTGAAAGAAAAGGGGGAAAAGAGAGGCAGTGGTGAGGTGTGTGGGGAGGGGGCAAGAGTTGTGTCCCTGGAGACCACTTCAGGAGGCGAGGACCCTGCACTGCACTGACCAGAGAGAAGGGGATAAGGAAGTGCCCCAGAGAGACCCCTTCAGGATAGTGAGGGAAGGGAGTAGATGAGAGATACAAGCCCCTTTGGGGGGTAGGGGAGGGGCCCATGGAGACCATTGGGGGCACCTTATATTCTGTGAGACATCAAGGGAGGCCAGTAAGGGGGAGCAATTTGGGGAAAGGGGAGGAGAGCTAGGACTTTGGGTGGGTGTGCACAGGGTAAAATGAAGATGATGGTAGAGGGGTAGTGTTTGTCCAGGGCTTAGAGGAGGGAGTTAGGGAGGGACATGGCAGGAGCAGCTAGGAGCAAGGTAATTATTGAGGGCAGAGCTGATGGAGTAGGCAGAGGCTGAGTGCTGGATCTGAGGGGGGGGAGAGAATTCCAGATTTTTGGGAGGTGGTGAGAGTAACCGGATTGGCCGATTTGGGTGGATCTGCGGGGGACTACCAGGGTGCGCGAGTCGGTTGATCTAAGGGAATGCAAGGGGGGGTTATAAAGGAGGAGGTGACGTGGGAAGGGAGCTCACCCAACCAGTGCTTGGAATTAATTTAATACAGTGGGAGAGCTGCCTATTTGCAAGAGAGGGGAAGGATAGGGCATGATAAAGATCACAGTGGTGGGTGCGAGTGGGGACATCCAAGGCAAAGTGGCAGAAGGAATTGAAGAGGGTGTCCAGTCTAGCCAGGGAGAACTTAGGGGCAGCACCATAGACTATGTCACAGTAGTCAAAAATGGGCAGTATCATCTTCTGGACAAGTTCACACCTAGCAGTAGGAGGGATGCAACCACGGTTCCTGAACAGGGCACCAAGCTTGGGGCACAGTTTTTTCTGGATGGTGTCAATATGTCCAGAGAAATTTAGGTGTTGGTCCAACCAAATGCCTAAGTACCCGAAGGAGGATGTGTCCTCAAGAAAAGTCCCATCAAGGGTTTGAAAAATGGGTAGGGAGGGAAGCCTTGAGAGTCTCTGCCTTGTGCCAAAGGTCATGGAGACTGTCTTCTTGGCATTGAGAAAAAGTTGATGGTTAGTAAACCAGAGCTGAACCTTGTCAAAATCTTACTGTAAGCTGGTTGTAACCTCATCAGGACAGGAGCCAGATGCATACATGACTGTATCATCGGCATATATATGTATAGCAGAGGATGGGGAGCAAACAGAGGAAAGGTCATTTAAGAAGATGGAGAAGT
Organism: Neoceratodus forsteri; assembly: GCA_016271365.2. Taxonomy (NCBI): domain Eukaryota; kingdom Metazoa; phylum Chordata; order Ceratodontiformes; family Ceratodontidae; genus Neoceratodus; species Neoceratodus forsteri. The sequence continues at coordinate 833,742,755 of CM057454.1, read as the reverse complement.
GTCAGTGGCTCAGTAGGTAGCACACTCGCCTCTGAGGCCGGGAGATCAGAGGGCTGTGGGTTCAGTTCCCACATCTGGCACTTGGGTTAATAGCCCAGTACTGACACTGTAATGCAGCATGAGAGGGGTGCTGCATTTCTGAGGTGCCGTCTTTCTGATGAGACGTTAAACCGAGGTCCCATCTGCCTGGATTGGTGGTAGTTCAGGTGGATGTTAAAGATCCCATGGCACTTATCGAAAAAGAGTAGGGGAATTTCCCCGGTGTCCTGGCCAAATTTCTCTCATTCACTAAAAATACCACCAGCAGCTTAATCTGGTTCAAGGTCAGTTGGCTTTCATCTGTATTCCCCCTTCCCCCGGGTCATGCCTGAAAATAGGCAGGATTTGTCTAGTGCACTTACCCGGTCAACAAAAGCTAAATAAATAAAATAAAAATAGGAGGGGCCCTAATACAGAGCCCTGGGGGACTCCAGTGCTAATTGGGAGTGGAGGGGAAGTGGCATCCAAGATCTTAACTGACTGGGTTCTGCCAATAAGGTAAGCCTTAAACCAATTTGTGGCGGAGGGAGATAGGCCAGCAGCTGGGAGTGAGTCGAGGAGATGGGAGTGAGAGACAGTGTCAAAGTCCTTGGCCAGGTTGACAAAAATGGCACAGGTAATTTGGCCATTGTCCATCTTGGATAGGATGGAGTCTGTAAGCCATAGGAGAAAGGTGGTGGTGGATTGTTTTTTCCTGAAACCAGACTGGAAAGGGGTGAAAAAGGAGGTGTCAGATAGAAAAGAGGTGAGTTGGGAGAGGACAATGTGTTCTTGAAGCTTGGCAAGGGTAGGGAGGAGAGAAATGGGGTGATAGTTGCTGGGGAATGAAGGGTCACCCCCTTTGGGTAGAAGGAGGACCACTGCATGTTTCCATGAAGAGGGGACTGAGGCAGTAGAGAATGAGAGATTTAAGATTATTGAGCATATGACAACTGCAGACCTGAAGTATGTGACCTGGAAGACTATCTTTTTAGTAGCCATTACCTCGGTGAGGTGAGTAAATGAACTACAGGCCCTGTGCACAGACTTGAACTACATCTCCTTCCACAGGAACAAAGTGGTACTCAGGACTAAAAGGAAATTGCTTCCTAAAGTGGTGTCAGATTTTCATCTGAACCAGTCCATCACACTGCCACTCTTCTTTACAGACAATTCCAGCTCAGGTGAGCGAAAATTGCACAGTCTGGATGTAAAAAGGGTACTCTCAGTCATTATCTGGACAAGACCAAGGCTTTCAGGCCAGAGCATACCCAGCTGTTCCTTACCTATAGTGAAGTGGGTAGGGGTAGACCAGTCTCAAAGAGAACTACTGCATGCTGGATACTGGCCTGCATACATTTCTGTTACAGTAAGTTTGGAAAACAACCTCCCCTGGCCCTCAGAGCACACTCTACCAGGGGAACAGCTGCATCAGTTGCTGCAGCAAGAGATGTTCCCCTATTAGAAATGTCTAGGGCAGCTACATGGAAGACTGTTCACACATTCACCAAGCACTATAGCCTGGATCTACAGTTCAGGAGTAATGCCAGGTTTGGCACAGCAGTGCTGCAGAACCTTTTTCCCAAATAGGTTCTGTACCCTGCTTTCAAAGGTACTGCTTGGTAGTCTGCACTACTTAAGCATATTGAAGGATTCCTGGGGTTTAAAGAAAAAATTACTCACCATAGTAATCTTGTTTCTTCCAAGGTATCCTTCAATATGCTTAAAGCTATCACCCTGCCTCCCCTTTCAGAACCATAAAAAGGGATCCCCCAATCCTGCACCCCTGCTGGTTACCGTCTGTTATGTTGTGATTCAATTTAATGGTTTAAGATTTTTACAAACCAGTTTGTTCTGACTTTTTGTTCCTTTTTATAGGAACCACAATTTTGGGGTTGTTACTATAGTGGGAATTGTTGGTACATACTGTAGTACAGCTAGTGAGGGTGCCTTCACCCTGTTAGGCTTCATAATAGATCTGAGGGCTTTCAGAGTGCAGCAGTTACTAGGGGCAGCAGATTGAAATTGGCATGCGCCAATGAGAGTTCCATTATTTACATAAATTCCATTATCTCTGGGGCAGTTCCAAGCAGGAGGCTAACTGCACTGGTTAAGTATATTGAAGGATACCTTGGAAGAAATAAGATTACTATGGTGAGTAATTGTTTCTTCTGGAGTATGTTACTGTTCTTTGTACCTGACATCAGCTTTTCTTTTTCTTCCATTCACAGGGTTTCTCAGAAGTGGTGAATCTGAGCTGTGGTGGCATTGTTTTTGTTTAGTGTGCTTTTCGTGCCCTATAGCCAACTGGCCCCCATTGGTCCTGACCCACTCACTCAGCCCCATCGCCTGCCTTCTCTGGGACTTACCTCAACTCTGTTGCACCCTGACTTGCCCTCCAAGGTGGAGCCATTGGGGGTGGACCCTACCCCCCCCAACAGAGACTCAGTCCAATCGTTTGTGGTGAGCGGTCGGTGATGTGGGGCCTGTGGTGAGGGCAGATGTCCTCCTGCAGCAGTCAAGGATTTTCTCCTGTTCTTTTGTGCCCCACTCCTACGATGCCAAGCTCTAGTGCATTCACACATGCATGCTGTGCCTGCCTATGCACCGGAGCCTGTCGACATCCCCCCACCCAATTTCACAGCACTGACTGCACCACTACCTGTGGTCCCCCAACTGGCGGTAGTGCACTGGCATCCAATCACCCACCCTCCCTGAGGTGGACAGCATCCTCTGGGATGTTCTACTTACCACCCCAGCCAGCCCTCTGATGACTCAGGCTCATTCCAGAACCCAGGTTATCAGCGTCGTAGGCGGTAGCTCTGCCGTTGCGCTGATGGGCCAGCTCACAGTGGCACTTCTAACACTGGAGGGAAACTAAGCTATGGAGGCACTCTTAACATCGGTGGGCTTGGTTTTGGCAGTTTTGCCATTGTAGTGCTTGTTCCGTGATTCAGTCTTTTTCTGAGCGATCCACTTGGTGCTGTCATGAAAGATCCTGATGTCACTTCCTTTGTTAGTTGATGTCAGCTGAGGTGAAGTTTGCGGAGTCAATACAGTGTTAGAACAGGGCTCAGGCCAGTTGTTGCTGTTATGGCCTTCCAGTATGTTGCTCCAGTTATGTCCATGTTCAGTCGATGAGTTCCAATAGCTCTGGAGGCTGCTTTCATTTTTGTGGACAGTTATAGTCATAGTTTTTCAAGATTCCAGCCTGGTGTCACGCAGCAAATGTACAGCCATGCTCCTGAGGGAGTGATTAGTGTAATGGTGGCTAAGTGATGCTTCATCAGAGAGTTGGGGTAGCACTGTGGCCACATAGCTGACTCCCATCGGCTCTGGCGGGAGTAACTATGACTCTCTTAAGGTAGCCAAATGCCTCATCATCTAATCAGTGACACGCATGAATGGATGAACGAGATTCCCACTGTCCCTACCTAATCTTCTATGTTTCTATAACAGGCATGGGATAGGCATAAGGGAGCAATACAGATGAGTATGAATAGATAGGCCACTGACAGAGCAAAGGCCGATGGCACATTTATAAGGTAGAAAAGAAATGGGTAGACTGGATGGGCCTTGCGGTCCTTATCTGCCGTCAACTTCTGTGTTTCTATGTTCTATGTTTCTATACTGTACCACATAGGCTGCCTGTCCAAGAAAGGTTGCAGTAAGCATTTGGGGTGCAAAAATAATGCCTCAGCATCCAGTGGCATTTTTCCATTATTTTTAAAAAAACTTTCGACTGGGCACAGAGAGGCAGATGGGCACTCGAACGCAAAACTTCTGAGGGTTTCTTTTATTTCTTTCATTTAAGTCCTTATGATTCTTTGTGTTTTCATTGAAACTTAATGAGATGTATTTTATACTATTCCTGATCTCTCTGAGCTAAGTGTAGCTACAGATCAAACCAGACCTTGTGCACAAAGCCAGTTGCTGTGTTGGGAGAAAGTGCAGGAGAGTTCCTTAGATGAAGCAGGTCAGAGAGGAGTCTGTGATTCTGGGATAGTGCTGCGTTGTATCTCTGCCCAGTTTTCTGTATTTCTTTACCATGGTCACAAAAACGTTATTTGTATAGCTGAATGTTTTGTCTGGTATGGTATTAATGTTTCTTGCAATTTCTGGTGAGTTTAGATAATGATTGATAGCTGCTCTCAGGCAGCTGTAACATGACGGCCCATATTGTTCCCTTTTGGATGTTCAGACGGTTGCACACAACTCTTTAAGGATTTCATTTAGTGTCTCTGGGCTAACAGTTTTCAAGTTAATTGTGTTTTTTTTTCTCAGCCAGTCAATCTTGGAACACAGTAATTGCTTATGAGGTTTGTTTAATTGTCTTCAGCTCGCTTTTCTCTGTCTTGAGCTGATCTGATTTTTCTTTCTGTATTTCAGCATGCCCACTTACAATTGTTGCAGTCTAGGCAGCTTGTTCTCCTCAAAGGTCCACAGGAGTCTCAGTTGCTGGTCCTGGACCCTCTGGATTATTCTCTAGCCATTTCTCTAGAGAAAATCCCTCAGGTAATCTCGTTTGTGTGCAAGGCAATTCTGTCATCTCATACATTTTGCTTCCTTCTATTGGCACAGTGACTGGTACTCTGAGTGGCACTGTTAAGTGTAAGGATTTGGAACTTGTGCAGGGGCTATGTCTGAAAGAAGTACAGGAGTGTAAATATGGCCTCATAATTACAGTTCTCTACTGGTCTCTCAGCCAATCAAATGGCGCACATTTTTCTCACAATGTTAAAAGTAGCTGTACCTATCACCGTACTATTCTTGACTCCCACTGTCAATATTGTGACTGTATCCCTGGCGCTTGTTTGCCCTGGCTGAAGTCTTTTTAGTTTTTTTAAAGCATATTTATTTCATGGTTTGTACTAAGTTATGCATTTATATTAGTTATGCTTTATACTGAACAGTATAGCATTTCCACTTGTACTTGTACTGGTATTTTATGTTTTTATGTTTGTAATTACACAGGACACTAGTGAAAAGGAACTGTGCTTGCCAGTCAGCTACCACAGCACTATTGCTACTGCTTGCCATCCAGATGAACTAGGATTGTGGTCCGAGCCTGTGACATCTGGCTTCAACTGATAAGGCAGGTTTCTGGTGTCCTCCTTGCCTGCCTCCTTCCTCAGGAGAGAGGGGGCCTTCTTCTGTTGGACAATTACTGCCTGGTGGCTCAGAAGATGTGGTGTCTTGTGGGAAGAAATGGGCTCCCTTGTGGAGCAGCCTTACGCCTGAATGCCTCTGCTCACTTGATATGTAACACAGAGGGGTTAGATCCCAAAACAGGGCCACTAATGGAGTTCTGAAGGAGGGGCTCAGTCATCCCTACAATGGCCATGATAGGTGAAAGGCCAGGTTGCTACACAGAAGTAGGGGTTAGTGGATGGAAAATAAAGGGACACTTGGGTCTGATTAAGTCCCCTCATCTCACCACACCCAATTGGGCTGCCTGGCCTGCCTCCTCCTTGATGGCTCCTTCCTTTAGTACCCAGGCATGTTGAGCAAAGTATTCTTGGAGGACTGTTCCCCCTCTAAATTCATGCCTGCTGGAGACAAGCTACAGATCTGTTCTCAGCCTTTGCAGATTGTGTGAAAGGCCCTTTGGCACAATACATTCCTACTTAAAGCAGAACCAGCCTAAATTGTCATGGTGATTTACATACATATCCCATGATGCTTTACATTATGGGGGTATGTGTAATTTTGTATTTCTTTTGAAAACTACCTTTGTTGTCAATGCCCTTTTTTGGTATCCCTTGGCTTAGTGTGTTTGTGTTGAGGTTCTTTGTCTTTTTAATTGCAGGTTACCTGTCTGGGAACCAGAGTTAGGAGTGCATGAAGGAAAGACTAGTGTGTCAGACCGTTGGAATTCCATGGGCGGGCTAGGGTCACTGAAGGTGATGGAAGGAGATTCCCAGGCCAGGCCTGGGGATACCAGAAAAAGAAAGTGTGTGTGTGTGTGTGTGTGTATATTATATATATATATATATATATATATAGCCTCTGTACAACGGTGTTTCATATTGCTTTAATAAACATTATTATTATGATGATGATGATGATAAAAATACATAAACATGGAAAAATAACGTGGAGATTCAAATAAAAGAATATAATGGGATATGGACAACAAGCAACCTTTGTTCATCAAATGGTTGACTCACTGACTGGTATTGTAGTTATAATGTTATTTCTTTATAAAGTAACTGCTCTTTCCTCCTTTATAGGTTTGTCTTCCCCCATATAATGCATTAGTAAAGCTCCCAAGTACTGGAAAAATAGCTATTTTGTGGAAATAAGTAGTGCATTACGTTCAGTTAATTATCATTTTTTCCCCTCTGGATTATAATGTTGTGCTATATTCCTGCTTCTCATCTCAGTATACAGGAAAAATAACAACTGGATACAATCTGAATAGTGCACTGGAAAACAAATAATGGCTTGTAATTAATTATTGGCAGACTCACTAAAGTTCTATTGTGAGCAGTGGAAATATAAAAGCTTTTAAGTTTCCTCTGTCAGTAGTCTGCACTGAGTGAATGAAGAAGTTATCCTCTGTTGCCATAGTGATGCTGTATTTAGTATGACACATCTGCGTACCTTCTCTGTGTAATTCAATAGATGAGTAGTCATTTATAGCAGAAAGCATATTAGTATCTGAAATTAATCAAATGAAAAGAAAACAATTGAGGGGTGGGGGCCACTCAAAAATAACGATGGTGTGATTACTGCAGAACATAGGGGGAATGACAGAGTTGCTCAATAAATACTTTGTCTCCACATTTATAAAGAAGAGGGTTGGATGTTTTCCAAGTACTGTCAATGAAGAAGTAGATAAGAAACTATTCAATGCAAGCATATAGGAAAATGGTATTGCAGGGGCTAAAGACACACTAACAATTAATATTGTCTCTAGAACCAGATATTCCCCAGAATACTGAAAGGGGTAGTGAGGAAAGTGCAGATGAACTAAGAATAATTCTTTGCTGTTTTTAGAGACAGAGGCTGTACCACCACACAGGGGACCCAGCAATACACCTTTGTTTGAAAGTGGGAAAGAGGTAAGTCTGGCAGTTCTATACCAGTAAGCATTATAGCAGTTATCAGCAAAGCACCAGAATCAGCAAAAAAAGATAACCTAAATGAACATATGTAAGAGTATAGGCTAATACATCGACCTGGGCACATGCTTGATGTCAGGGTTCTAAGCCCAGCTCAGGTTCTTGGTGGTAATAAACCAGCAAAAGAAACAACAGACAAGTGGCATATGCAGTAATAAACTTGTTTATTACACAGAATCAGACATTTGCCCTAGTCAGAGCCTTACCAGTATAGACACTGGGAGCCAAGAATTTCCCAGTACCCCCGGGGATGAAGATGGCCTCAGGGGGAAAACGTAATGCAATTACTTATATACTTAGATAATAACCATGGTAACTATTATATTCGTAATATGTTAGATATACAAAATAAGCCCTATTAGCCAAAAGTTAGGTGGCTCCACAGTGTTATCTAGCAAATATACAAAATGTGTAAAATCAGCTAAAACAAGAACAAGACTTATACATAAAACAGAAAGTAAGTGCAGTGTTACATAAATCTGCATGATGGCAGTGTAGGCTATACAATGACTTCTCAGAAGAATAAACAGAGAGCACATAAGTGTATTCTTGGTACAGTACTTAATGTGTATGCATTACTAGCAGTGATAATATTGGCAATAATCATGGATATGTTCCTAGTTACTTACTCTTGTACGGTGAGTACCAACGCCCTATATGTTAGTAATAATAATGCATAGCATATAACATATATTGTCAGCAGTGCACAGTGAGTATCCAGTAAAGGTGTGGGGACCAAGTGTAACACCCCCCCCCTTGTTGCCTTACTGAAAAGGCAACAACACTATGGGATAGTAGTGGCAAAAGTCTTCAACATTTACAGACCTTACGCACGAGCCTTGTAAAGGAACTTGAGCTGTTCACGGTGTTGTTTTAGAATGCACCATAGACAGCAAAGAGTTAGTATCAAAAATATAATCAAAAACAGTTGTATAATAACAAAATCTTTAAAGGTTAACTCTTACCATGTATTAGAAAGTGCGGTGCTTAAATCACCATCATGGATAAGGGTTTTAAGTGCTTCTCCAGCTTTGGAGATGTTATTGCTGATGTAGATGAGATGGGTATCCCTTCTATCTAAAAGTGTTTTCAGAGATAATTTCAAGGGGTTATGTGAACATTAAAAATAGATAAATACTGAGATAGAGTAAACAAATATTGAGGATCTGTGTCAATAACGTCTGGTTCCGGTACAGAAACAGGAGTAATCACAGTGTGACCAATAACAGTAGTTTGATGAGGAATAAAACAGAAGTTAGGAAACTGTATGTCACAGGTTTTCGACCCATAGGAAAAAGATGCATGGTTAGTTACCATGCAGTACTGCCCATCAGAATTGCATGACATTTTCACTGTAGGAACCCTCCATTTATGTAGTCTGATTGGGCAGTTGAAAGATTGATTCGTGAGTCTGGTAGTGAAACGATGAACCTCTTCAGCGTAGTTTTGGAGAAGGTGTCCAGTGTTGCTCACTAGTGGTGATGTAGTTGAAGACGAAGATGCTGTTGCCCTAGGAGTACCAGTTTCATTTGAGTTTCTATCCAAGTCCAAAGTAAAAGACCAGTCAATGCTGTCCGGTGAGTATCCACAAACTGGCTTGATGACATTGAATACGTCACAGCGACAGAAGAAGTGGTATCCCTTTTTGGCACAACAGTCAGTATGAGACACCACCCAGGCTTCCAAGGTGGGATGAAAGACCAGAAGAGGTGGAAGGTCAATCCTCTCTTGGTAGATGTCCTCTTCAAGATGCCCAATGGAATGAATGGAGGCCAGTCAATCAAAAATAGCAGCCTCTGGATCGAAGCATGGTAGGAATACAATAAAGGTGATGAACATGGTATCCCATATGGTGCAGCAGTTGGCAGTGTATCACGGGCCCCTGTTGGGATGGTGTGTAACATAACCTAGATTTCTAGCAGTAGACACTGGTATAGTAATAGATCTGGACATGCACATTGTCATATAAGCAGTAGACCTACAATGTGGACAATACCATTTAGCAAGGCATATGTCATGGATAATATCTGGAATACATCCAGTTTCCAAATCCCAGAAGAGAATATTGACAGTGGTTATGACATAAGAGCCATAAGAAGAGTATAAAAGTTCCCTGGCAATATATTGCTTGTCTGCCTCCTTGTAATTCTGTAAAACAACTTCATTAATTTTAATTTTAGTTTCATTAAAACTCTTGGCAATGTCATGCATGTTGTAAACAGTGTACCTCTCTTCCTCACTAAGCCCATCTACACCATGCAATAGGGGTGGTAAAACATAATTCTTCATGCCAGTCTGGAATTTAACTGTTTGGCTTTTGATGGCAGCAATGTCTGCCTTGTTCCAGATGGCCATGCCAGATCTGAACAGTCTGGATATGGTGCCAGTTGTACCAGTGATATCAGCAGTGGCACACCTCTTGCATGATGCAGAAGTTTGCTTGTTATGGGATTAAGTCTAAACCTGAATAAACCTAAGTGTTCAATGGTATTTGGACCAGCTGCAGGATCCTGAGGGCATGTTTGGTATGCAGCAAGACAATCTAATAACATAGTGCTGAGAAATCTAGAAGTATTAGTTTTAGAACACATATCAAATTCTGCAATATTCCAATAGGTGAGATTAAAAATAACTGGAACATGCATAAATTGCACATTATTCACATGTGTATCTGGAAGGGATGTGGCAGTTAGACCACTTGGTGGACCAGGTTCCTGTGAAGGACACTCAGTAAGTTCTGCTTCAGTAGGAGGTACTACAAACAGAAACATAGCTGCTATAGCCATATAATTACAAACATAAAAGTCTCTTGCAGAGTCTTCTGGATATTTATCACAAAAGGTAGGATCAAGCAAAGCAGTGAGGTTATATAAACCAGAATGTCTCTAATTAACTTGGTCAATGGACAGGGTACCATTTGGGGTGATTCTAGTATTGGGCCAGCCTTGGAAAGTGCCTTTGTAAAGGTGGGCAACAGGAAGTGTCTGTCCATTACTGTCAGTTTGCCATTCAATTTGGAGGGAAGATTTGTCAGGTGCCACAACCATGGCAGTCAGGTAGGGATCTGTGCCTTCCTGAACAGTGATCAGTTTGTTGGGAACATTAGTGCTGACTCCTTCAGGGATGGTGGTGTCAGAAGGTACATTATGTGAGCAAAGGTTCCAGGCTGGTGGATGTAGGTCAAGGTGAGGATGTACGGGTGGGTCAAGGTGTTCACGGAGTCGCTTGATGCGTGTGGCTTGTGCTGCATCCTGTAAATGGCCAACTGGAAACATTCCTGCAATGAGGAACAGTAACAAGATTGCCATCTTGCTGGTATACCTATAAGGAAGAAATAAAAATGTCAGTAGGTACAATTCAGCCCAGTGGTGTTAGTAAAAGTAATTATTCTCCTTTGTACAACTTGAGCTGGTTAGCATGCAGCCATTTATCAGTAGGTTTCTTCTGCTGAATGAGTCTAACTTGGTAGACCGTGGGACTGAGTTTGTTAATGATGGGGTAGGGTCCTTCCCATTTATTTGAGAAGGGATGAGTAGAATGTGCAAATTGGAGTACCATTACCTGATCTCCAACTTGCCAATCCATCTCTTGTGTGTGTTTGTCAAAGTGAATCTTGGACTGCTGTTGGGCCTTGCCCACATGGTGTGCAGCGTACAAGTGGGTTTTGATGATGTCATCTCAGTTTTGCAACATATTTGTCTGTGAGCACTCTGTCTGCAGTGGGTGTGTTCAGATCAACCAACAGGTGCTCAGGTAATCTCATGGTTCTACTAGACATCACCTTGAAGGGTGTACACTGGGTGGTGGCTAAAGGAGTACCCCTAATTACCATAAGGAGTAAAGGCAAAAGGGAATCCCAATCCTTGGATTGTCCTCAATAAATCTGGATAGCATTTGCTTAATCTGTCTGTTGGCTCTTTCTACCTGACCTGAAGATTGTGGGTGGTAGGGAATGTGGAACTTCTGGTGAACACCAAGAAGTTTGAGTGTTTCTTGCATCAACTCACCTGTAAAGCTGGTTCCTTGATCAGAGTCTACCTTAAGAGACCCCACCTGGAAAACAATTGTTCTACCAGGACTTTTGCAGTTGCCTTTGCTGTGTATTTCTGAGTGGGAAAAGCCTTGACTCATTTGAAGAATAGGTCAGTAATCACAAGTGTGTACTTGTTATTTCTGCTGGTATCGGTCAAAGGACCAATGACGTCAATTTGAATGGCATGCCAGGGACCAGAGTGTCTCTTGGGAAGTAACTTTGCATTTCTTTTGGTTGGGGCTTGATTGTTCTGTGCACAGATTAGACCATTTTGGATGTAATGTTTGACATCCCTAATGACGCCAGGCCACCAACCTACAGACGTCAGTCTTTGGACTGTATTCTCCACCTCTCTGGTGTCCACCAGTCGAGGTGTCATGGACCTGATGAATGAACTCATATTTCAGTGCTTCGGGAATTACCCACAACCTGTAATTCAGATTGTCAGGTTGATACCATATCAACTTGTTGTCATGTGACAGATGCAATTTGTCTGCATGTCTTTTGTATGGGTCGTGGATCTGAAATTCTTGTTCAGTTCCTTTGTCTAGAAATCTGAACACTTCTTTCAGCTGAGGGTAAGATTTTCGTGCTGTGGATAACTCCAGTGGCACAAAAGACTAAGTTTTCTTGTTTGTGGCAGCTATTTGTATAGCTTCCCAAGCCACAGGGTGAGCCATATCCCATGTATCCCCCCTCGAGTGCCCTCTTTGGCAAGAGTGTCTGCTCGATTGTTGAAAACATGGTATGGGTCAGATTTTGAATGGGCCTTCACCTTGTGGATGAACAGTTTATGTTTAAACTGTTGAGTCAAGTTGTGAACGTATACAAAGAGTGCTTTGTATTTCACAAGGGTGCCACCAGAAGACGCAAAGGAGTTGTTCTCCCAGAATGGCAAAAATTCAGTCAGAGAGCAACAGACCCAGTTAGAGTCTGTAAAGATGATGGTATCTGTGGTAACATGGTGTATCAGCTCAAGGGTACAGGCCACTGCTGCCAGTTCTGCATACTGAGAAGATGCAACACTGCAGCATTTGGACACATGGAGAGTGTTACCATAAAGGTGCATGATGAGCACTCCAAATCCAGCTATCTGTTCTCCTTGGTAGTATGAGGCAGAGCCATCAGTAAAGACCTGATGCAGGGAAGTGTCAGCAAGGAGTTTTGGAGTAGCAGGAAGAAATGGGCCAGGATCAGGCAAATCAGAAGGTGGGAGTGAGCAGTCATGTGGGTCTCCTTGGTACAGAAGACCATGGGCCAAAATTGAGGGCATTTTGGCAGTGGGGACCTGTATGTCATGGTCCTGAAGAAGAAGAAGAAGAGACCAGTGAGTCAGTCTGGTGTTGGACATGGAACCATCCTTCACTTTGTCTGACAGCAGAAAATTTATGGGAGTGTGGTTGGTATGCAAGATGATGGGTGAATACCCAATGATGTACAGAAAGTGCTTGACAGCCCAGTAGGCAGCCAGAAGGTTTCTTTCACAAAGACTGTACTTCTGTTCCACTGGGGACAGCATCTGGGAAGCACAGGCAATGGGTCTCAAAGTGCCATTAACCTTTTGAGCAAGTACTGCAGACATGGCTATGTCTGAAGTCGCAGATTCCAGATGGAAAGGTAAAGCTGGATTGGGGTTGACTAATGCTAGAGCAGAGGTCAAGGCCTGTTTCAGAAGAATCACAGCATTAGTGTGAATGGGACCCCAAGTCCAGGGAACATCCTTTTTCAGGAGCACATACAGAGGGGCAGCCTTCTGTGCAAACTCACAAAGGAAATCCCTGGAATAGTTGGCCATTCCCAGGAAATGTCTGAATGATGCCACACTGGTAGGAAGTGACAAATCTTGTAGGCCTTGGATATTCTTCCAGGCTGGGCTTCTGCCTTGTTCTGTGATATGCAGGCCAAGGAAGATAATCTCCTTCTGGCACAATTGTGCTTTTGCAGGGCTGCACTTGAGGCCTGCTCTCTGTAAGATAGTCAGTAATTCATCAAGAAGGTCAAGATGTTTCTGGGTGGCAGTTGCCAACAGTAAGTCATCCACATACTGCAGGAGACATTGTGGAGCAGAGAAACCCTGCAAGGCGTCCATCATGTGTATATGGAAAAGGGAAGGGCTGTTGTGGAAGCCCTGTGGGAGGCAGGTCCAAGTGTACTGATGACCCTCAAAGGTGAAAGCAAATTTGTATTGGCTTTCCTGAGCAAGGGGCAGTGACCAAAACCTGTTGGAGATGTGAAGGGCACTGAATCACCTACGATCTGGAGTTAGCAGTTTGAGCACATCTGGTGCTGAGGCTGCCATAGGGAAGCAGCTAGGAGTAACTTGGTTAAGTCTCCCTTAATCAGTAGTGAATCTCCAAGATCCAATGGGCTTTTTCACTGGCCAGATGGGCGAGTTGGCAGTCGAGACACAAGGCCTGATCGCACCTTGCTTAAGGAGGGGCTGAATGGTTTCTCTGAGTGATGGCTAGGCCTCTGCAGGAAAAGGGTATTGCCTTTGCCTGTTATGTGCTGGGCCTGGTTTGCGTTCTGCCACAGTCATGTTTGTGTGTTGCAAAGGCATTTATGTGCTTCTGCAGAATGGGTAACAGTTTTTGAAGGACTCATGTATCTGGAATAGAGCTATGATGTAATATTCCTTGTCATTGACTGTGATGGTGGCAACCACATGAGAATCAGGTATTGTCCTTTGATTTGGATCAGAAGCATGTTAGCCAAATCTACTACACAGCCGTGTAGTGCTAGGAAATCAATTCCTAGGATGTTGGGGTGATGATTCAATACCATCAGGTCAAAAGTGTGATTCATGCTGAGGCTACCTAACACCATGGAAAGTACAATGGGGTGGTAGGTAGACAGTCTAGTGCCATCTACACCCTGAGCACTGATCCTCCATCCAGTGGACCACAAGGAATTAGCTGGATCCTCATCATGTAGTTCAGACACAGGTATGCCTGTATCTAGCAATACAACCATTTGGCAGCCCCCAGCTGTGGCTTTGGTGCAAGGCCTTCCATGTGTGTCAGTGTTACGCTTGTTCACAATATGGACTGGGGCCTATAGTTGTCAATCCGAATTAGTGCTGCCATCTTCAGGTTGTTCCTGAAAATGTAGGCCAGCAGGATTTTGCTGGCCTCTTCCAGGTCTTGCATAGGATACAAGGAGGCCTGGGTAGTGGTAGTTACTGCAATGGACAAGGCCTCAGGGTTTGAGCCTGGTGCGGCCTGGTCTGAGGAGGTTCCAGTATCTCCTTGGCCTAGCAGGGGCTGGGTTACCGGAGCTAATGTTGCAATGGCCTGCCTTGGGATGGACTCAGCCACTGATTAGATCTTCCCAAGGAGTGTATGGAGGTTATTATTCTCCACCACTTCATCACGATAAGAACAGCCTTGTCGATAATTTTGATTGCCCCGATTATCATTCTGATTGGAATTGGGTTTGTTCCAATTTCTTTGCTTATTCCTATTTTTGTTACAGTTCCCCCCATTCTGTAGTTCTTTTTATCATCCGAGGGTGCGGCCTTTTTGTCTTGAGTCTTGCCCTCCAATGTGTAATGGGTTGTGAGCTCACTGGTAGATTGTATTGTGGACACCTTAGCTTTTAAGCCAGAATTCAAATCTCGGAGACAGAGCTGGTAGACACGCTCCATCCTTTATGAGAATATCTAAAAATTTGTCAGTTTTAGGGAAAACTGCAGGTTCGACCTTGTCACGCACGGCCGGAATCATGTTCCGAATGAACAAAGTCTTGTATTCAATTTGGTCTCTGTCCACCATCTCCTGTGATAGCACTTTGCCAGTGCGGTAGGCCAACCATAACCTCTGATGGTATGATGCTGGACTTTCCTTGGCATACTGTTTAATAGGATGGGGCCAACATAATGCCATCCATGCCTGGGGAGTGTGCGACAATGAGTTCCACATCAATATCATCAAAAGACACATCTGTGGCTTGGCGAGCTGCCTCTGAAAGTTTTTCCCAGAGGCTGGGGTCTACAGTCTGCCAGAGGACTTGTACTTGGGAGCCTGCCGGTAGACTGAGCATCTCACATTTGGAACAAACTTTTTCCAAATGACAGCTGAGATTGTCATTTGGGGACATGCGGCCTATACTGTCAGCGATCTGCTGTACTGAGCCGCCTGAAGTGAGCTGGCAGTATAGCTTAGAGGTTAGAATAATGAGTTGTGAATGAGATTGGTACATCCAGCAGACAGACCTGGGTTTGATTCCCCACAACCACTATTTGCATACTGGGTGACTCTGAGCAAGTCACTTAACCTCCCTAGTACTCCTGGGTCACCCCTGAAAACAGACACCTGTGCCTAGTGGGCTTTACCTGGTTATCAAAGAATAAAATAAATAAATAAAGTAAAATAAAATTATGAGACATGCATCTGGGAAAGGGCTGTGGGAGTGTGTGCCATGAAGGGCGACCTCCGCTGCGGCGTCTGCCACAGTGTGGATGAGCGACTGCTGAGCAGCAGCTTCCTTCATCATGTTTTCCATGTGCTGCCAGAAGACTTGTCTCTGCTCCTCAGACATCTTGGTCCTAGTAATGGGTGGCCTCAATCATATGATCGATCTGTGCTTTGTTCTCCTTCTTCAGGACAGCAATTGAAGGGGCTAGGCCTCGACCTCCCTCCCCATCATGGGGGTCACCATCTTGGCGTTGCACATGATAATTGTCATATCTCTCATGACATAGGGTCTTGCTGCAACAGCGTAGAGGACTGCCATCTTGTGGGTGGCGGTTGGGTACTGGGCCATTTTGATGGTGTAGCTGAGCACCATATTGGCTGTTGTCACCAGAATCATCATCTCTGGATGCGTAAGGTCAATGAGTGTGTAGTGAAACCTGCCCATTGCCTTGATGTGACCAGTCAACACCTCTCACTGATGATGCAGTTTCATCATCTTAGCTCTGCACTGTTTGTGACTAACTTTTGCAATGTTCTGCTCGGCACCTTTCACAACCTCTTTCTGTAACACTATATGCGGCGCTCAATTCGCAGTTGTCCCTATGTTCTCTATCCAACTCGTCATTTACCCATTTCAGGTCCTCCCTCATCTCGTCAAGCTACTCACACAAAGTCTCATTCATATCACTCAACAAA
Organism: Neoceratodus forsteri; assembly: GCA_016271365.2. Classification (NCBI taxonomy): domain Eukaryota; kingdom Metazoa; phylum Chordata; order Ceratodontiformes; family Ceratodontidae; genus Neoceratodus; species Neoceratodus forsteri. Next base: position 833,726,466 of record CM057454.1, on the reverse strand, counting down.
TCATTCGTTTGCAACACCTGTCTCTTATCCTGCTTCAATCTATCACATTCCTCTCTCAACATGCATAACTCTCGATCAGTATTATGTACAGTACAGTGCAAAAGAGTCTCGTTCTTACTACGCAGTGATTGAAGTTCTTCTTCCAGTCTGTGTCTTTCCTTAAACATTCAGATGCCTGCAAGCCCATCTCTTTCTTAAGAGCTGTTGTGCAGTTCGAGGGAATGAAACCTCGATTCTGAGGCTTCTAAAGCAGCATAAAGAGCTGCGACCAACAGCCCTTTAGCATCACACTTTTTGGCTGTTTGTCTCTCCTCTGAGTACTGGGTTGAGATCCCCAGTACGGGGTTATCGGAGTGTTCCGCGTCCACAGCAAAGTCGCTCCAGCCTCCATGGGAGGTGATGAAGTTAGAGATGGCGAGTTTGAGATCTGCGCAGATATTGGACATGATAGTAGCAAAAGAAAAGGTTGGGAAACTCAAAATGAACACATCAGTGGTTACCCTGCTGTTTATCGATCCACAGAGGTTGAACCAAACAGACAGTCGGGCATCTGCACGCTCACAATCCTGCAATTCAAAACTCAATCAATCAATCAATCAATCAATCAAATGTTTATTTGTAAATACAGCACCATTTGCAACAAAGATCACAGTGCTTGTACAATTCAGTAAAAATTCCAGATTAAAATGTCCATAAATGATTAAAATACAAAACAACATCACCATTCAACTAAGTTTAGAAAATGCAAGATTAAAAAGATGTGTTTTCAATGCAGATTTAAAACTCTCCGTGGTCAGGCACTCTCTTATCCGATGAGGTAGAGAGTTACACAGGGTAGGTGCCACAAATTCAAAAGCCCAGGCCCCAGAAGATTTCAAATGAACCTGGGAACCTCTAGCAATCCCTTGTCAGCTTAGTAAGGTGAGCAGAGGGGGCGGTAGGGGCAAAGAAGATCTATGGTTCTTGTCCATGTACGGCTTTAGAGGTCAGCAAACCGACCTTGAAGGTGATGCGCCACTGAATAGGCAGCCAGTGCAGGCTGCGTAGTACAGGTGTGACGTGGCAAGATCGAGGAAGACCTGTCAACAGCCTGGCTGCTGCATTTTGCACCAGCTGCAAGCAGTGGATATCAACCCCCGGAAACCCTAGGTACAGGGAGTTGCAGTAGTCAAGGCGGAAGGTCACAAAGGAGTGAACCAGTGTTGGAAGGTGTTTAATCTGGGTGATATTCATCAGATAGTAAAAAGAGGACTTGACAACAGAAGACATCTGAGATATAAGCATCATATGAGCATCAGCCCAACATCAAAAATAATGCCCAGACTTCGCACCCGGTCAGAGATCAGCAGCTGACTGCCACCAAGTCAAAACCCAGAAAGTCACCCAGCCAACAACCCCTCTATCTGACAACCTGGGTCCACAACCAAAACCTCGGTCTTATCAGGGTTCAATCTCAACCAGTTGGCACTCATCCAATCTTGGATCACAGAGAGACAGTTGTTAAAAACTGAGACAGCACCATCCTGCTCGGGCACAAAGGACATTTATAGCTGAGTATCATCTGCATAGCAGTGATAATTCAGCCCATACCACCTTACAATGTCTCCTAATGGCAGCATATACACTGCAAACAACATGGGTGATAAAACAGAGCCCTGCGGCACCCCACAAGGTAGGGAGAGTGAGTCAGAGTAAAATATCCCCAACACCACTCTCTGAGACCTGCCTGTGAGGATAAAAATGAACCATCTGAGGACTATACCAGACAGTCCACAGATCAACTGCAAGCGCTCCAATAACACATCATAGCCCATGGTGTCAAATGCTGCAGAGAGATCAAGAATGACCAAGATGGAATGGCTCTTCTGATCTCTTGCTATCAGGAGGTCACTGAGTACCTGAACTAGGGCCAGGTCAGTACTATGTCTCTTCCGAAAACCTGATTGGAGAGGATCGTAGATGTCGTGGATGGTAAGATGATCCTCCAGCTGCAGTGCTACCACTTTCTTGATAACCTTACCCACAAAATGAAGGTTAGGAACAGGTCTGTAGTTAGCAAGATAGTCTGGGTCGAGAGAGGATTTCTTAAGGAGGGGTGTAACTACCACCTCCTTCAGGGTGTCCGGAAACACACATGTCTCTACTGAACACCAGACTATCTCAGCTAGGACTGGGCTGATGACTCCAACACACCCCACAAGGAGGCAAGTTGGGCCTGGGTCCAAACCACAGCAGGTTGGCCACATAGTCTGGATGATCCTCATGACATCCGCAATCGCCAACCTGTTAAAGTTGGACCAGACAAACTGAGGAGCTGCAACCTCTCACTAACCACCACCACACCCATTGGAATGGGCTGTGCAAATCTCAGACCTGATGTTGGCAACCTTATCTGCAAAGAATCGAGCAAACACGTCACACTTCTCTTGTGACAACACTCTCCGAGACTGCAGACAGACTGGATTGCACAGTCTGTTAACAGTTCAGAAGAGTTGGGCTGGTTGGTTCTGTCCAGCGGCAATCTCCCTGGACAGGAGCTCTGCCTTGTTATGGGAGATGGCCGATTGATAGTCCTTATAATGGGCCATCAATCTAAGCCTCTTGGCATCAAGGCCCGATTTCCGTCAATGCTGTTCCATCCTTCATCCCACTCTCCTCAGCTCCCTCAAAATCCCATCAAGCCAGGGGGACTGAAGGCGAAGGGTGAGGGGACAAACACGGGCAGGAGCTATGGAATCCAGAGCCTCAGTCACAGCTTTATTATAGGCCTGTACCAGATTGTCTGGACCCAAGCTTGCACTCAGAAAACCCAATGATAGGTCTAGCACCTCTACCAGGCCATTTGGGGTCAAACCCCTTAAAGGGCGGTACCAGACCATCTCCATAGGATCAGGCTTATAGGGGGGAGCCTGGAAATTGAACCTTATAGTGTGGTGGTCAGACCATCTGACCGGCTCCACCACCAAGTCGGAGGTCGCCATACCCAGTAGGAAGACCAGATTCAATGAGTGACCATGATTATGGGTCACAGAGGTAATCACCTGTGAGAAGCCCAATGAGTTCATAAGTTGGAGGAAGTCCTGAACAAATTGTGAGAGTTCATCGTCGACCCAGGCATTGAAGTCCCCCAGAACCATCTATCTGGGGGACTCCAACACCATGTTGATGACAAAGTCTGTGACTTCCTGCAGGAATTGCTTCTTGCCCGGGGGTGGATGGTAGACAAAAAGAATCCTGCACCCAACACCTGCTGCCATGATACATTCGAAGGGCCTGGTCAGTCCAACCAGCACATCCACAAGGCTCAATTCCATTTTAAAACATATGGCTACACCCCCGCCCCTATGATCCATCTTCAAACGGTGTATCACCGAGAACCCTGACGGAATAGCTGACTCCAAAACCGGGCCAGAATTTTCATCCAGCCAGGTCTCGGTGATGCAAGTCAGGTCAGTTGACCCAACAAAATCAGCAATCGCTGCTGTTTTGTTTTTAATGGACCTGGCATTGCATAACACTGCCCGAGTAGGACGGGACTTTGAGGCCGGCTGTGTCATCTGCCCACTCAAGGTGGAGCCCTTGGATATGGGGACTAGACAGGGAGGACCCCTCTCTAGGATTCATTTCTCCCCAGTCCATCTTCTAGTCCCCACAACCCCAATCCGCCCACTCGGCTCCACTCTCCCTCCAGGTCCAGGGACCCCACCCCTACGTCTCCTTCCCACTATCCCCAAAGCCCGACATTGGCCATAAACCTAGGTGGCAATGGTGGACAGCTAAAAGGGCGGAGGCCACGGAGCTCAGAGGGGGAGTAGTGCCTCACTGGGAGAGCTCTCTGCCAGCACATGCCTGCAAAAACCTACTGCAGCAAACAAATGACAAATCACAAAATGATACAAAACCATACAAAAATAAACAAAACAATAAACAATACCCAGAACCTCCCTGAAAGAAAAAATCAGTAATAGTTTACAGTCAAAATCGAGCAGTTAAATTAAGCATGCCAGGGCTTCAAAATTGAAATATAGGAAGAATGGGGCTCTCATCCCCACTGACCAATGACAGAATTATGTCCAACCTGCTGCACTTCCACTACAGCAGATAAAAACAATCCAAATAAGTAAAGTGTTATTTTCAGAGGCTCTCTCACCACCTGGCTGATCCAAACTTTAAGCTCTCAATTGATTCAAGCCAGCACACCCTCCAAGAAAGTCCAGAAATCCTCCAGTGATAGCAGAGAACAGATGCCACATAGCGTCCTCCTCCAAAACAGCTGCAAATATGCCATCCACAGAGAATGACCACCCAGGACGGAAACAGTCCCTCAGAATTAGGGGCCCCAGAAAAGCAAGCCCACTGGCACCTGTCTCGGGGACACCCCTATGCTAGCGCTATTGCCATTGAACAACGTGAGATAGCATCAACCTTGCCCAGTAAGCAGCCAGACTTTACAAGATGCTATGGAGTGAAAAACACGGGTGAGGTGGTACAGCTGTGCACACCTACTTACTACCTGCAAGGGAAAAGTCAGCAAACAATGAATCTTTGCTAGTTTAGACCACCTGCACATGATCGCCAGTAATGTCAGGGTTCTAAGCCCTGCTCAGGTTCTTTGTGGTAATAAACCAGCAAAAGAACAACAGACAAGCATCATATGTGGTAATAAACTTATTTATTACACAGAATCAGACATTTGCCCTAGTCAGAGTCTTACAAATATAGACACTAGGAGTCAAGAGTTTCCCAGTACCCCTGGGGATGAAGATAGTCTCGGGGAAAATGTAATACAGTTACTTATATACTTAGATAATAACCATGGTTATTACATTCGTAATATGTTAGATATACAAAACAAGCCCTATTGGCCAAAAGTTAGGTGGCTCCACAGTGTTATCTAGCTATATACAAAATGTGTAAAATCATCTAAAACATAGAAACATAGAAACATAGAATTTGTCGGCAGATAAGAACCGCTTGGCCCACCCAGTCTGCCCATTTCCCTACCTGATGGATAAGCTGCAGATCCTAGTTAACCAGCAGCCTACTTCTTCCTACCCCAACCCCCAAGAATCGCCTTATGACTGTCCCATGCATGTTTGAATTCCACCACTGTTTTTGACTCCACAACCTCCTCTGGAAGGCCATTCCATACACCCACAACCCTCTCTGTGAAAAAATATTTCCTTAAATTACCTCTGAGCGCCCCCTTCTATCTTCAAATTGTGCCCCTTGTTCTTTTACCTCTTTTTTTTGAAGATGCTCCTCTTGGACTTTGTTGATTCCTTGAGGTACTTGAAGAGTTTCTATCATGTCCCCCTCTCCCTCCTTTCCTCGAGGCTATACATATTAAGCTCCTTAAGTCTCTCTTCATATGTCTTCTGGTGCAGACCCTGCACCATTTTAGTGCCCTCCTCTGGACAGCTTCCATCCTGTCTATGTCTTTGCGGAGATTGGGTCTCCAGAACTGCATGCAGTACTCCAGATGGGGTCTCACCAGCTGTCTGCACAGAGGGATAATAACTTCTTGTTTTCTACTGGTGATGCCTCTCCCTATGCATCCCAGTATCCCCCAACCCTCCTTGCTGCCCTCTCACATCTCTTGCCCACCTTTGAGGTCATCTGATATGACTACCCCAGGTCCCTTTCCATTTTGTTGTTGTTAGTATCTCACCCCCATTGTGTACTCTTCACCTGGGTTTTGTTTCCCAGGTGCATTACTAACGCTTCTTAGCATTGAATCTAAGCTGCCATACATTTGACCATTTCTCTAACCTTGCCAAGTCCCTTCTCATCCTTTCCACCCCACTTTGTGCATCAACTCTGTTGCAGATCTTTGTGTCATCTGCAAAGAGACATACTTTCCTTCAGTCCCTCTGCAATGTCTCTTATAAAGACATTGAGAGGACAGATCTAATACTGAACCCTGCGGTGCCCCTTACTAACCCCTTTTTTCAGAGTGGACTCCATTTACTAGTACTCTCTGTGTCCTATTCTCCAGCCAATTCTTTACCTAGGCTGTCATCTTGGGACCCACTCCCAGGCTAGCTAACTTGTATATTAATCTTTTGTGTGGGACTGTGTCAAATGCCTTGCTAAAGTCTAGGTAGGCCATGTCCACAGCCCCTCCTGATCAACTACTTTGGTCACCCAGTCAAAGAAATCTATCAGATTTGTCTGGCATGACCTTCCCGCTGTGAATCCATGCTGCCTTGGGTCCTATGCCCCTCTGGCCTCTAGATACTCAACAATTCTTTCCTTCAGAAGTGATTCCATCATTTTCCCTACCACTGAGGTTAAGCTAACAGGTCTGTAGTTTCCTGCTTCTGCCTTGCTCCCACTTTTGTGAAGGGGACTCACATCTGCCTTCCTCCAGTCCTCAGGTACCACCCCATCCTCCCATGATTTGTTAAAGAGGGTGGTCAGTGGTGTCACTAGTTCTACCCTTAGTTCTTTTAGAATTCTGGGATGAATCCCATCAGGCCCCATTGCTTTGTCCACCTTCAGTTTTAAGAGCTCTTTCAGAACCCTTTCTTCTGTAAATGGGCTGGTATCAACTTCTGTATCCAGAGTGTTTCTACGGTTTGTTTTAGGTACCTCCCCCTCTTCCTTTGTAAATACTGAGCAAAAATATTTGTTTAGTATCTCTGCCTTTCACAGTCACCCTCTGCCCACCCTCCCTCCCCTTTATTAAGCCTCACTATCCCTCCCTTGGTCTTCCTTCGCTCCCTGATGTACCTATAAAAGGTTTTATCCCCCTTCTTAACTGAGTTGGCTATCTTTTCCTCGGTTTGGGCCTTTGCTGTTCTGACTGCCTTTCCAGCTTCCTTTTGCTTTAACTGATACAGTTCTTTGTCCTGTTCCTTCTGTGACTCCTTGTACTTCCTGAATGCTTTCTTTTTCTCTTGAACCTTCACTGCCACTTCCTTTGAGAACCATAGTGGTTTCTTACCTCATTTGTTTTGTTTATTTGCTTTACACAAGGCTTGTTACCTCTGTGATGGCAGTTTTATTATTCCCATTGTTCTTCCACCCTCCTTCCTGCCCATTTGCTAGTGCATTCCTTAGGCACTCACCCATTTAGCAAAGTCAGCCCTCCTAAATCCAGTACCTTTGTCTTTGTGTGATGCTCTATTGCTGTGTTTATTGTGAACCATACTGTTCGATGGTCGCTAGTTCCCAGATGGCTACCCACTTCTACATCTGTGATCCTCTTCATCTCCATTTGAGAGAACCAGGTCTAAGATTGCTCCTCTAGAGTGGGCTCCAATACTAGTTGTCTAAGGCATGCCCCTGTAGGCATCTAGAATAACCCCACTCTTAGACATGGCTGCTGCGACTGCACTCCAGTTAACATCTGGCATATTCAGATCACCCATCACCAATATCTCCCCTTTAGCTGCCATTCTAAGTATACTTTCTATCATTTCCTTGTCCATTTCCTCCCCCTGAGAGAGGGGTCTGTATACAACCCCTGTGCGGATTGTGGTGCCATTGCCTGCCTCCAAATTGACCCACAGTGCTTCTTCTCCTCCTCCCTGTTTACCCTTTTGTTCTGTTGCTTTGATTCCTTCCCTTATGTAGAGAGCTACTCCTCCTCCTCTTTTACCTCCCTGTCCCTCCTGTAGATAGTGTATCCTGGTATGTTTACGTCCCAGTCATGGTTCTGTGTGTACCATGTTTCTGTGACTGCCACGATATCAGATCTTCCTCCTCCATCAAGGCCACTAATTCAGGAAGCTTGTTACCCAGACTATGGGCATTGGTACTCATTGCTCTCCATTTTGTCGGCTTTACCTTCTGTAGCTGCATCCCCACTGACCTTTCTACCTTGGTCTTTTTCTCATTTAGTACCCTGTTTTGTAGGGGAGGCTGGGATTTTCCTGCTGCTTATCAGTGCCTCCCCTTGACTAGTTTAAAGGCTTGCCAATGAAGCATTTAAACCGATTGCCCAAAGACTTGTTCCTTCCTGGACAGATGCAGACCATCCTGCCAGTATAGGCTAGTGTCCTCAGGTGGAACCCCAGTCCCCAATGAAGCCAAACCCCTGTGCTCCCACCATTTTTTCAACCATTTGTTAAACTGCATGGTGCAAAGTACCCTCCTTCACCCATGCCACTGACAGGCAGCACCTCTGAGAAGGATACTGTGTGTGCTACTTGTCTTAAGCCCCTCCCCAACTCTACAAAGTCCTTCTGCACTGCTCTAATCTCATGATGAGCTAAGTAATTTGTCCCTAGGTGGACAATGACGTCCAGCTCAGACTCCCGTGCAACTGTTCTCATGATCCTAAGGATGCGCTTCCTGTCCCTCCAAGCCATGGCACCAGGCAGGCACCTTACTTCAGTTTTCCCTGCTCCCTCCAGATCTATCCCCCTAATAATTGAGTCCCCCACCAGGAGCTGCTTTCTTTCCCTGTGGTGCCCTCTGCCTCCTTCCTGAGGGCCTCCCTTGTGACTGTTGTCTGCACCCTCCTTAGTCTCCTCTGCGGGTGCATCCATAGGGGAACTATGCTCCCCCAGAATGGTGTATGGATTGTGGAGTGGAACAAAATAAGAACAAAGACATACATAAAACAGAAAATAAGTGTGGTGTTACATAAATCCGCATGATGGCAGTGTAGGCTATACAAAGACTTCTCAGAAGAATAAACAGAGAGCACATAAGTGTATTCTCGGTACAGTACTTATTATGTATGCATTACTAGCAGTGATAATGTTGGCAATAATTATGGATTTGTCCCTAGTTACTTACTCTTGTACGGTAAGTACCAACCCCCTATATATTAGTAATAATTTTGCATAGCATATAACATATATTGTCATTGGTGCACAGTGAGTATCCAATAAGGGTGTGGGGACCAAGTGTAACACTTGACTAACCTAACTGAATTTTTTTGTGGGAATAAATGGGTATAGAAAAAAGTGATGATGTTGACAAGGCCGGCCCATAGACCCAGTGGCAGTATTGTTGCCTTGTGATGACCCGGGGTTTGGGAATGTGCCTGGAATGCTGGAGAGGCAGTGGGAGGGGGAGATTTGAGCATCCCACAGGTTGCTTACTTCCTTAGTGTAGATGATTGACTGATTCCTACTGCATGAGCACCATCTGGGAGCCCACAGGTGGTGTGAGCCAGTGGGAAAGAGAATGGGAGCGATGACATCCTATTCTGTGACTAACATGGTCATTGTGTGCTTCCGTAGATCACTCATGCTGTTGTCATGAGGATGAGTCAATGAAGGAAAAACTCCTGACCAGCAGGATGGCACAATCAGTGGAATGCTCAAGCGTCACACCTCTTGCATGCCCAGCATGAAAGGAGCCACTCACCCACCAGATTTGGACACCTGAGGTGGCAACTCAATGGCCCCATCATGGGGAATAATCCACAAGGAAAGCTAAGTGCTCCTCTGATGGATGGAGAAGATGACAGAGCTCGGTGGCGACTGCCTGGCCAGCAAAAGGGGAATCTGCCAGGATGTGGAGAAGAAGGATAAATAAGACAAAAAAAGAAAAAGGAGACACTGTTGAGGAAGGTTACATGATGAAAGACAACATAACTGAATGGTAGCAAAGATTAGGGACCATGATATAACAAGAATTAGCTGGGCCAATATAGCCTGATTTTAGTAACATTACTGATGCACCTTGGGGCTTGAAATCTGGGTTCTTAGCTCTCATCATGATTCTAGCAATTTTTTAATTATCAGTTGTAGTACTTTTAGGTTCTATAGATTGAAGAAGTCTTCAGGTTTCATTGAAATCTCCTTGAATCTATGGAACCAAAAGTGCTGGATGCAGGCTGAGACTCAATCTGTGCACAGTTGTCCTGTGCAAAAATATTACTGCAAGAGCCCCAAAAATGTGAACAAAGAATGGTCCATCCCCTCTTGTCCACTCAAGCAGACACGCACTATGACTTGACTGCTTCTGCTGCTAAGGAAACAAACTCTAGCCAGAGCCGATAGGGCTATGAAGAGCTACCAAATGACCAAAGTTACAAATGTGCATAGAAATTATGCAATGCCCGGGTGTAACTTGGCCATTTTTTGGAGGTATTGCACCAAATTTTCAACATGGCCTTTTTGGGACCCCTCCTCGTGAAGAGTGTCACTTTCATTTTGTTCACTTGTCCCAAAAGGTGATTTCACAGAGTGAACGTGCTATTGTTTAATATTTAGAAATTGGTAGCGAACTTGATATGAGGGTGGGGAACTTTGCAAATCTTCCGGAAGTGTGACATTCCCAAATTTTTACCAACATCACTGGCAAACAATACATTTACAATATCCCTATCTCTGCCACAAACACATTCCTGTTTTGAGTTTTTATTTTGAAAGATATTATTTTTGTTGTTGTACATGACATGGTCATAACAACAAGTATAAACAGTATTTACAAGTTAAATATTTAAAATGCTCACTACATATTGAAGTAATATTATATAACTATTAAGAAGCATTGGTCAAATATCAAAAACATCTTTTATTACATTTTTTCTTCCATACTTTCACTCAAATATTATTTTGGATAAACATTTCGGATAGCAATTTATTATTATCTTGTTGGCACCATGTAGTGCTGTTCAGTCACAATCATCAAAAACTGGCATGCTGCTAATTCAGTCCTCTTGAATTTATTTAGCCAGAGTACATGCTGCTGTGTGTGTGCATATGTGTGTGTGTGTGTGTGTGTGTGTATGTGTGTGTGAGCATGCAACCTGTCACTGTAGATAAACAAAATGCTATAGTCCCCAGTTCTGGCAGTCTATCACCATTCACCAGGACTAAATGCAGACAGTGTGGAAACCAAGCACTTACCCTGCCCCCACACTGTGCTGTCTCGATGGATTATCCAAGGGGTTAAAGCCCAAGTGGTGTCAGTCCCTTACCTCCTACCAGCACTAAAGCCATCACAGTGTGGGAACGTTTGCACTGAGCCTGCCCCACATGGTACTGTACCTGTGGATAAACTGAGGGCTTTATCTACTTTTTACCAGCACTAAATTCACCACAATGGGTGAGTGGGGTGGGGAAGGCCTGCACAGTACCTGTCCCTGTGGATAAACAAAGAGCTTTAGTTTACCATCTAGTGCTATCTCAACTGTACCTTGTATGAGCGTTGAGAAGAAAAGTCAGCAGTGAACCTGATTCTGTGGATAAACAGAGGTGTTGTAATTCCCCACCTTTCACTAGCACTGGATAGAAAATATACAAAAGTTGGATAGAAAAATATATAAAAAAAAACAATAAATGTCCATAGGAAGAAGGGTAAAAACTTAAGTTTGTCAGTAAGGGGCGAGAGTTGTGGAACATAAGTGCAGCTGGACTGTCTGTAATCTGACACTGTAGTCTGCCTGACTGTTTTAGAGCTTCAATAAATTCCAGTACAACAGATAATGAGTTAACCCCTAGGTTGCTGAAAGAAATAGAATAAATATATTAGACTGAGCTGTACAGATGCTCAATCTGCAGCCCTGCAAAGGTTCAATTGAGGGTCTAGAAACAGCAGTTTCAAAAGGTTTTTTTTTTTAATATCCTGAGAAGTTCGGAGGTACAATGTAGTAGCATCCCCCCCTCCCTTCAGATGCCTTTAACATAGAGCAGCAAATAGCAAAAATCAGAGGGAGGAGTGCACTGTTTTGCTGCTGTGGAGGAATACTTCCAAATGTCCAAAAAGGGAGTTCCATGATCAGCCATTTTTAGAGCTACAATCTGATCCCAATAGGGCTGTAGGCTCTACCTGCAGCCCTAAAATGGAGATTTGTGCCACCTGTCAAGAATGCAACAGGCTTGTGAAAAGCACAAGAGGTCCCTAGGAGGGTAGGCAGGGGCTTGGGCAGCAGCTACAGCAATCACATGTTGTGTACTGAGAGAAGAGTGGATAAATCATATTCTGCATAGCATGAGAGTAATTGTCATGTGCAACAAATGACTGACACAGCACCTCCTTCTTCACTGAGCAGCAAATGAGTAACTCCCTCCATCACAAAACAAACTTTTGCTTACTAAAGTGGTGCAGAAGAAGTGGAGAAGTGGTGCACTGCTGGCTTGCCAGCCTTCACAACAGAAGTCCAAGTAGGTTTCTGTTGTACACTCTATCCTGGCCAATAGAAACTCTGAAGTAAAGCACTCACTTGCTTATTCATGAAATCTGCTTTATTTATTCCAGAGTACTCTGTGAAACAGTGCCTACAACCATTTTTGTTGCAAAATCCAAGGAGCTCCTTTTCTACCACATTACTTGCCCCAGGGCTTTGACTGACTGGCCTTCCTCAGGGGATCCCTGAGAAAGACCAGTCAGTTAAAGCACTAGGGCAAGTAATGTGGTAGAACAGTAGCTTCCTGGATTTTGCCAGAGAAATTGTTGTAAGCACTGTTTTACATACAATATATTATGGGGCCAGGGCTGGGGGGGGGCCACTGGACACCAGGGGCTGTTATGTTTTCTATGGGACCATGGACTGGAAGACAAGGGTGCCATGAGATGCCAGGGAATGATTATTACTTAACGGGGACAGGGATCAGAGGATGGTGGCACTAGACATGAGGGAATGATTATTACTTAATGGGGATAGGGATATCGGAGGTTGGGGGGGGTGCCACAGGACACCAGGGAATGTTCTTTACTTAATAGGGATGGGGTTCATAGGGTGCAGGTGCCACTAGACCAGGGAGCAGGTGTGCTCCCCCCAACCACCAACTTGGTTGTTGGCTTCAGTGTCTCCATTGGCCACTAGGGTTGCCCAGACTAAATCGACCTTTTTTCGGCGATACTTGCACTACGAAAAGTGGCTGGCCTTATATCTTTTGCACATTACTAATGGACTGAATGTTGAGCTGCACTCATTCATATCCACTCCCCTCCCTTTGCACACCACTCCTTGCATGTGTACTGTCCCATTTAGCGTACACTCCTGATCCCTTTGAATATTGTGCATGGGTGCAACCCCCTGGGCAAAGCTTTGAGTATTGGGTCTCAGAGGTTTCTAATCTTTTTGGTTCTAGTGAACATGCAGATCTTGGAAAATACTGATATGAAAACATCATAGACTTATGGGAACAGAATTCAGCTTTGGTCAGAGGCCCACAATATCCCTGAGTTAGAAGAACATGAAAGTTACACGCTTCAAGTAGGCAATTTTAATCCACAGTCATGTAGCCCCCTTGGGAGCTTTGTACTTTTAAGAGTGTCTTTCAACCTCTTGGATGTGCCAGTTTTCTATACCCTTGGAGGACTGGTTCAGCTGTTCTGACTTGGCATTCCAAAGAGAAGGAGTCAGTGGTCTGAGCTGAAGGGCACAGACTTGTGATTGTCATTGGGTGGGAGATGTGTGCCTGGCACACTGTGCAAGGTCCACTGTTCTGAAGTTTCTCTGTAGAGCCTAGTGTCAAGAAAAGTACTCATTCATGGTGGCTGCCATTTGAGCAGAGCCTTGAAAGGGGAGAGCCCCTCTACAGCTGGAGAAAAAGTAAGAAGCAAGAAGTATGAGGCCTGTCTAAGCAAAAGCTGGTTCAAAAAAGAACTGTGGGCAAAGGATCTGAGGTGATGTTTATCATTTTTTTTTTATCTCTGTTTATACTCCCCTCGGCCCCTATGTTCTGCCACCTTGGGAGTCACCAATTGCATCTGCCCTGCCTCACCTTACCTGGAGCCCGCGGTAGTCCCTCCATGTAGCCTTGGATTGCCCCCCAGGTGGTGACAGAGGTGGGGGCATGCATTGGTGCCCTCCCACCCCAAATGAGAACAATTAACTGGTTACTATAGAAATTCCTGTCAAAAGTTGGGAATTTACCTCAGAGTGTTTCTGTGGGCTGGTTTTGCCCCAAAAGGTCTGAAGATTCCCAGCTGGCATCAGACCCTCACCCCTGTGAGTGAGAGGGTGACTATTCAAAAGTCCTAATTCAGTGACACTAGCGGAAAATAGTAGACCCTGTGGGAGGACAAGGTTTATTCAAAACTTTATAACAGAAAGCCTAATAGTGCTGCTCAACTGCAAGCACTCTACCTGCCTTATCTGCCAGTGTTGATGTAAAGGGAAAAAATGGGCTAGGATATGCCCAGGGAGTCCCCACCTGTGGTGCATGGGGTGCAGGACTCCCAGAGAAACATAGAAACATAGAAATTGTTGGCAGATAAAGCCCGCCTGGCCCATCTAGTCTGCCTGTAAGCCCTTGTACTGGGTTGCAGCTTACGACACACCCGCTGCTGTACCTCTGTGGTTCCCCTATGCCTGTCCCAAGCATGCTTGAATCCATCTACTGTGCTCACTCCCACCACCTCCTGAGGCATACCATTCCATGCATCCACACCCTCTCTGTGAAGAAGAACTTCCTCACGTTCCCTCTTAACCTCCCACCATCCAATTTCATGTCATGCCCCCTCGTTCTTGTGCTCCTCCTGTATTGGAAAATGTCTCCCCCCTCACACACACCTTGTTTATACCCTTGAGGTACTTGAATGTTTCTAACATGTCTCCTCTTTCCTGCTTCTCTTCCAGCGAGTACATATTGAGGTCCCTTAATCTCTCCTCATAAGTCTTGTGTTGCAATCCCTGTACCATCTTAGTCGCCCTACTCTGGACCGTCTCCAGCCTGTTAATATCCCTTACAAAGGTATGGCCTCCAGAACTGCACACAGTACTCCATGTGAGGCCTGACCATGGTTTTATATAATGGCATCACTACTTCCCTCCTTCTGCTGGTGATACCCCTGCATATGCACCCCAGCATGTCACTGGCCCTTCCAGCTGCCTTAGCACTCTGCTTTGACATTTTCAAGTTATCTGAAATAATAACCCTCAGGTCCCTTTCCTCCTTTATGACTGTTAGCAACTCCTCCCCCCATCCTGCGGCTTTTCCCAGGGTTTTCTGTGTCCCAGATGCTTTGTGCAGAGAGTTAGTGTGCCTCCATCAGGGCAAAGAAAGTGCCAGTAAAAGTACCCCACCATGGCTGAAGCCAACCCAGGATTAAAAGACTCTTCACCCCTTGGAGAAACTGTGAAATGGGTAGAGACTATGCTGGCCAATATCTTTAAAGTGGAGTGAAAGGAGGTTTACCACCTGTGACTGTGAGCTCACTTTCCAGAAAAAAAATAAAGGATTCTGTTTTGTTTTTACCCCAGGTTGGACATTTAACTTTGTTCTGCATTCAAGTTCCATTAACCCCTTCCTTTGCAGCTCTGTTTGCCTTGTCATGTGCCAGTGGATGCTCAGAGGACAGCTACAGGCTCAGATGGTCAAGTAAGTGCTTTTGGTATTTGTGTGGATCCCCTCCTTAGAATGACTCATGCCATTCAATTTACCCCTAGACAAGGGAGGTGGGTTTACCATCAAAATTCTGTCCAGAACCATCTTCCAGTCCAGCCATTATATAGAGAATAATGTATATGCAGGTGTGTGTTATGAGATTTTTTACACACTCAAGGTGTGTGATGATCCATAAACCTCAAGAGCAAAGCTCGAGAGATTTATGAGATTATTACACACCAAGGGTGTATAAAAAAACTCATGAAACACATCTTCATATGTTTTATTTTTTATAATAACTGGTGCAGGGTGTTTGGATTTTACCAGATACTGCTCATCTTAAATGTCATAAAACTACTGCAGCACAACTTCACTGAAGTCACAGCTCCAATCATTGACATTGACACTAGCAAAAGAGCATCGGCGATCATCTAAGCCGTGTTTATTTTTTTCAAAAATGTAAATTAATATAGCTGGTAGAGAGAAGCCCCAGCAGCACTGTTGCACTCCCATCTACCTACCTGGTTGTGCTGTCCTCATATCCATATATGGGCAAGACTAATCAGATTAGAGGGTGAGAGTGGATCCAACATAAAGTAAGACTGTTTTTTTTTAATTTGTTGAGAGCAGCACTGGAGAACGACGGCTGATTGGTGCAACTGTGCTTGCTTCACTGTTGAAAAGTTTTCTTGTGACAGCGCTGGGAAAAAGACATCAACGTTTTTTTCCCCCGCTTGTGGTGAGTGAGCGAGACAGTGGAGTGCGAGCCTGCAAAAGCCGTAATAACCCGGTGTGATGTCACACTGGGTTATTACGGCTTTCGAAAACTTCACAGAACGACTTGGTATTGGGGTCACCAGTTATTATTACCTGTTAGTGAGCAGTATGGTAAGATGTAGAGAAACCTATTCAGATGGGACTAAAAGAAGAATCTGATCTCCTAGGGAGAGAAGAAATCACTACAAGAACTAACTAATCTTCATGAGGTAGTCATGAAACCCTCAGATAAGGGAGGAAATATTATACTGATGGTCAAAGATATGTACTGTGAAGAGGCCTATAGGCAATTTTCAGACTGGGATAAAATATAAACATCTTCCCTTGAACCCAGTGAATCTTTTAGTTTGGCTGGAAGTTCAAAGAAAGATGGAAAATTCTTATGGACAGAGTTACAGGTTATTACGCACTTTATCTTCTACCCAAACTTCACAAAAATCCTTTGAGTCCTCTAGGATTTCCCACAGTATTCAGTACTGGATCTTGTTTTTAGCTGATTTTTTTTAACTTTCTGTTAAGCCTCCTCATCACCACAGCTAGCCTTTCCTTCTAAGCTCTCCGAAGGCATCCTATGGCTCTGCCAGACCTCCAGTTACCGGCAGCCCGTACCCTCATAGTGCCTCAGTACCTCCCCAGGTGGGGAAAGAGGAGGTCCACTCATTTCCCCCCTTACACTAGCTGGGTTGGGGTCCATGGGTCCTGAGGCGAGTCTGGGCTAAGGCACGGGGGTCTCTTCATGTGGCCTGGCAATGAGGCCATTTTCTATTTTCGTACATCCCTCCTTAGATGTCAGCCCTCAAGGGAGTGTGGGCAAGTGGAGGCACCTCCAAACTGCTCCAGGGCCTGGCCAACATCTTCCCCAATTTACAGGGCCCCCAAGCTGCACCTCCACCTGTGGTCACCCAGGTGGCAGTATAGCCATGGGGATGATGGCTCCCCCCCAGAGGAGGAGAGCATCCCTTGGGATGCTCAAGCCTCTTCCTCCCTGCTGGCCTGACAACCCAGGAGTGATAGTGCTACTGCTTCTCTGACGGGACAGCCCTTTAGCTGACATTTTGTCTTACTTGGTTTCATCATCAGCTTGGGCCAGCCCTACCCCCTGACATCTCTGTCTTTTTACTTTGAATGGGATTTCAACCCCATGAACTTACCCCTTAGTGGTGGGGTTTAGCCAAGCCGGATCCAACACCCTGCCTACTTCAGAGCTGAGATGCAGAAGTTCCCTGTGTTCCCTTGCGGTGGGCTATAGCTGAGGTTGTGGTCTGCATGCACCTTGAGCCACTGTGCTGTGAGGTAGGAATTCATTCCTCCTTTTTTTTGCCACCTTCCTCTGTTGACATGCTAGGAGGCCCAGTTGGAATCATCTAAGCAGAATTCATGCAGACGTTGGCTGACGCCCCCCCCCACTCTCACTGCCAACTGTACTACCACCTGTGGTCACCTAGGTGGCAGTATAACAGTGACAGCGATGGACCTCCCTCCCTGGAGGAAGAAAGTATCCTCTGGGATGCTCAGTCTTCCTCCTCCAGGCCAGCCCCCGATGGCCCAAGCTCATTCCAGAACTTGTGTCAAATGTGTCATAAGCAGTAGCATTACCACTCTGCCAATGGGCTGGCCAGTACTGGATCTTTAACTGAAGAACAGTCCCAAGTTACTGACTTCATCTCAGACAAAAGTGTTAACTTTACATTATTTGTAACTTATACTAGGACATTCTGTACAAACTGAAGGATTATCATGTTTATGATTTGCAAAACCACTGAACTGACTAAGCAGAAATATATGTAACCCATTTACCAAAGAAGATATTATTACTTGTTATGAATAATGTATGCAAGCCCCCTATCCCCATGTCTAGGGATATGCTGGATGGTACGAGTGGGGAAGGGGGGTCACAAAGCAGAAAACACATACCAGGTCCAAAGAAATAACAGGTCTTACCATTGATGGCTTCTTTGCAAAGAGTTTTTCCGTGTTGGGGGGTGCTGTTTCTTCAGGTGCTGGGCTGTGGGGGCTTAAAATGATTAAGCAGTCACAGTCCATAGAAACTCAGATTCAGAAATGGAAGGGCTGCACAAATGATCTTGCTTGAATAGGGGATTACATTTAATAATATTGCTGGCCAGTCTCAACATATTTACAGTTCATTCTCCAGGCCGCAGGAGCCTACTAGGGAGGTAGCTTCAATTCATTTTTGGTTCAAACCTGGTTATGAAGACCCTCCACCCCTTTCCTTTTCCTGGGCTGGGGGCCACAACTGGGATTGTGCAGCAGCTTTGGAGGCCGAGACCACATATTCCGGCAGCTAATGGGGTGGCTCAAACAGGGCAGCTCCCACACTCGATTCCCTCTCGCACATTCATGAAGGTAAACAGAGGGCACCACCACACAGGGCTCCCTCTCTTTTCACTTCCTCTGAACTTCACTGGAGGCTCTCTCCAACTCCTTAAGGCAGTCATCCTCACCCACTGGCTCTTGCTTTCTTTGCTGTACACTTTACTACTGGGTGCCAAATGGCTGAAATTGGATTGGGGGCTCGAGGTATAAGCACGCCATCCTTCCCGACTCCTCGGCTCCAAAATTCCCACCAGTCCAATCTCTCTTCTTTGGCTCCCAGTACTGCCACTGATGGACATGTTTACCATCCAAATAGCATACCAGGAGTTGTGGGTTTGAATACCATCACCCCACTGGAGCCATTGCACCATGGGAGCCAACGCCACTATACCATCACCACTTCCCTAGACCCAGATCTTCAATGGGGCCCAAACAGGCAGGGACAGGCAATTGGCCCTACTCCTGCACCCACACACCAAATTCTGAACCCCTCAAAGGCATCAAACATCCAAATTAATAGCCCATACTCCCCCCAGCAGTAACCTATGACCCACAGAGGCCCCACCCACAATGGTTTCAGCTACAAACCCAAACTCAAGGCTTTTAAAGGTGCAAGGAGGGAAAATTTGTTTCTCGGTGGGTTATATGTATCAGAAAAAAAGTAAAACACAGAGTTGAAGTAATAGTATCCAAAAATACAACAGTACATTTACAGATAAAACAGTGATCAGTAACAAAAAGGTTCCAAAATTCCCTTTTGAGGAAAGAAGTCAAAAGAGGGCTGAATCTGCCACTCACTGTCTACATTTTCTATGACAAATGATTTAAAAAATGTGTCTGTTGCCGTATTAATCCTTGTACAACAAGATGCGTAAAATAGGTGATTTGATACCTTTTATTGGACCAACTGAGATTTACAGAATATCCTTAAGCTTTCAAACTCACAGAGTTCTTCTTCAGAGTTGTTTCAGGAGGCAGAGGATGGGGAGGATTTATAGGTTGCCCATAGGGCATCCCTGAGTTTCATTTTTGAAAGGAGCTCTTTTGCTAGCCATCTGGAGTTCCCACTTCATACTCACTTGGTGGTGGTAGAGAAGTGTTTGTCCTCAATAGAGGATGGGGGCAGTGAGGAATCCTGGGACAGAGTCCACTTTGGTTTGGGTGTGGAGGACGGACCAATTACTGCCCTAATATCTGACCACAGTTTATCTGTTTTACATTTGGAGAAATCCCTAAAGGACAAAAATTTGGGTGGGGTATTTGGGCGATGAAAGGACCATGTACAAAAAGTAGGGGAGTGGCCACTGATGGAGTCGAACAGCACCCTAACCTGAAGGATCATGTCCTCCTAGTTTTTGAGTTTGCACATGCACTGTGAACTCCTTGGAATAGTAACTTTTGAGGGGTGTGATACTGTCTGTCCAATGCAGAGTGCTCTGCAAGGGGCTTGACAGTATCACACCAATCATAGCCAGGCTGGTCCTGACGCTGTTTTGCCTGAAGTGGTCTGCACTTGAAAAGAAAAAGCTGCACCAATCATGTGGCTGGCTTTTCCCTTTTATCTGCAGGTCACTGAAGAGCAAACAACTGTTTGCGTTGTGACGTCTCTGCCCCCCCCCCGCCACCCTACTTTTCCTGAAAGGTGGGAGGAGGTGCTTTCCTCACCTGCCTCCTCCACATCCCGCTGTTTCCATTTCCTTATTTTCTCCCACCTGTGTGGAGCAGACCACAGCCTAAGCTCCATACGGACTGGGAGTATTCAGTGCCAGAAGGCACTTTTAATGTAAGCATGATAGATCACACTAGCGGATTTCACCCCCCCACCTTTCGACATTGGGGTGCTCAATCCCTGTGTTATCCCCCTCCCCCTTAACTGTAGTATTTCTGACACTGGGATATTTATTTTTTTATTTTATTTATTTATTAAAATAATCAGTTTTACAACCTTTGAGTCGGAGACTCGTTTACAAAGGTACCTCGTCTTGGGGGGGGACAACAATTAAGTGAAGTTTAGACAGAGGTTATATACAGGTGAGATATATACATACAGGTGAGTTACATGCATCGTTAAACAAACACAGTTGTTACAGTTATTCATGAAGAGTCATACTCAGACCTAGAAACCAGTACTTAGTCGTCCGTGGAACCCAGTGAAGACTTAGGGGGGCTAGTCTAGACAGAGTTATGTTCCACTACAGGCAGTTACAGCACCGGCTGTCAATAATGTGTTTACAGAGGGCTATTTTGAACAGGCCAATCCTGGGAATTTTTGTGATTCCCTCTGGGAGGGGAGTTATACCAGGCTGGGGCTTTATGATGAAAGGATCTTTGGCAGAGAGAGGTCCTAGCTCTGGGTACTAGGAAGGTGGCTTTAGTGGAGTTACGGGTTAGCACAGGCCGGATGGCTGGTTGCAGGGATGCAGAGACCCCTGGGGGGCATAACCCAGACAGGGACTTTTTAGCCAGCAGGCAGGTGTGGTATTTCATCCGTTCCTCAAGTGTGAGTATGTTTGTGGTAGAGTATAGCAGGCATGTGTGAGTTCTGCTATGGGTGCCGGTCAGGAGCCTACAGGCTTTGTTAATAGAGGTCTGGACTTTAGAGAGGGTGGTGGGGTCTGCAGCTGCGTAGATTGGAAGTCCGTAGTCGGCCAGTGGCAACACAGATGAGGTGATGGCCAGTTTTAAGGCAAATTCTGGGAGGCAGTCTTTATGGCGGAAGAGGAGCCCAATCCTGGAGTTCATGGCAGACGACAAGGTTTTTTAGATGGGCGTGGAAGGTAAAGCCTGCATCAAAAGTGATGCCCAGGTACTTATATGTTGTTACCTGTTCAAGTGGGTGGAGTGTGCTAGGGGTGATGAGCAGGGGAGTATCCTTGGCGCTGTTTTGCTGATGTGCGAAAAGCATTGACTTTGTTTTTTTCAGGTTCAGGACTAGCCGATGGTTACTGAACCATTTTCTGCTTGGAGAAAGGTGCTTTGCAGCGCTTTGGAAGTAGAATAGGTCCGAATGTGATGCTATGATCACTGCATCATCTGCATAAAGAAGTATTTTGTTGGAGCAGGAGCTTGGGAGGGTGTTTAGGAAGAGACTGAAAAGGGTGGGTCCAAGGATGGAGCCTTGCAGGACCCCTGAGCGTACCGGTAGGTTGGTGGACAAGGTCCTATTTAGCTTAACTCTTTGGGATCTGTTGTGTAGGTAGCTTGAGAGCCAGTTCAGAGGGCCAGATGAGAATCCTAATTGGCTAAGGGAGTTTAACAGCAGGGGGTGACACACAGTGTCAAAGGCCTTGGATAGGTCGATGAATACTGCCTCTGCAAGTTGCCCATCATCAAGCGCAGAGTGTATATGGTGGGAGAATTCCAGAAGGGCAGTGGATGTGCTGTGGCCCGGATGAAACCCATGTTGCTCAGGACATAGGATGTCGTATTTAGATAGGTATTCTATGAGCTGCGTGGATACTATTTTTTCCAAGGCTTTGGGGGAGGATGGAGATGGGCCTGTAGTTATTTGGTAGTGTTCGGTCCCCAGACTTATGGATGGGGGTGACTTCAGCCTGTTTCCATGCTTCCAGGAATTGGCCAAGGCATAGGGATCTGTTAATGACATTTGTGAGGGGGATTAGCATGACATCCAGTGTGAGGTGGAGTATCCTGGAGTCAAGAGGGTCACTACTTGGGTTGTGCGAGGCGAGTGCTTTTAGTAGGAAAGGTTTGGCATCATGGGGTGAGATCGTTCGGAAGTGGAATAGAGGCCGGGAGGTGGGGGTATAGGTGGGCATGGGGATGGGGTCAAAGAATTGGGCAGGGAGAACTGCACTTAGGTCCGAGAAAGTTTTGTTAAGGCAGTCTGCAATACTTGTTTGGTCTGTCGAGACTGCCCCATTTATAACAATCTGAGACGGAGCGGGGAGCGGGTTTTGCCGTTCAGTTCTTTTATATTGTCCCAGAAGGCTCGGGCAGAGCCCCAGGAGGATGTCAAAGCAGCCTGATAGTGTCTAGCTTTTGCTTGTTTGGTGGCCCAGGTGCATTGGTTGTGGGCTGCCCTATAGGCATGCCTGTCTGCCACTCTACCAGAGTCATTTGCTATGTGCCAAAGATTGTCCCTGTGTTTTAGTTGCTAGATCAGTGCAGGGGATATCCATGCAACAGCCCATTTTTTTGGTCTAGATGTGGTGATGGGAGCAAATAGGTCACAAACATTGCTGAAGGCCCTAGTGAGATAGGTTAGGGCAGTATTTATGTCAGATGCAAGGGTGATTGGAGTCCAGTCGACTTGTGCGAGGTGACGCTTGAGGTTGTCAAGGCCCCTTGGGGAGAAATCTACGTCAAGGAGTGCTGCAGTACTCAGGGCTGAGTGTGGGGGAGGACCAGAAGCAGAGGACAGGGCAGTGATCGCTAAGTGAGTCCGCTAGGACTTTTACAGATTCCAACTTGTGTGGCCAATTAGAGAAAACTATGTCTAGGAGGGAGCTAGTTCCCTTCGCTTGATTAAGTCTGGTGGGCTGAGTGACCACTTGAGACAGGTCAAGGGCTGCAAGTGCGTCCTTTATATTATCAGATGAGGGGCTGAGCCAGTTGGTGTTTAGGTCTCCCAGGATTAGTTGTTCAGCCTTTTGAGGTAAGGTGGATAGATAGTCTATGAGGGAGTTGATTGCTAAATTTTTCATACGCGGGGGTATGTAGGCTGTGGTTAGGTGTAGGGGGCTATGACCAGGGTGTGGGGTGATTTTTAGAGTAATGGCTTGTGCCCCATGGTTGAGCTCTAGGGATTGGGAGGCATGGCTTAGAACGGAGTTACTTGTTGAAGATTGCGCACTCTCCACGCTTGCCCATCCTATCAGCCCTGAACAGGGAGAAACCTGGGAGGGAGACAGCTGAGTCTGGTGTAAGCTGGGAGAGCCAGGTTTCCACTAGCATAAGAATGTCTGGGGAATGTTGTGCAACCCAGCATTGGAGTGCTGCGGTTTTCTTGGGGTGACTACATATGTTCATAAATGCAATTTGGAGACCTTTGCCAGGGGTGGGCTGAGGCGGGGCAGAATTGCCCGGCCAAGGGTTTAGGTGCACATTTCCTGAGAGCAGGAGAAGTAGGGCAATTAGACGCCTCATAGGGCAGCAGTTGCTGTAGGTGGGATGCTTTTGCAGTTGCCATGACCTTAGATGGGTGGTGCACAGGATGGGGAGTGAGATTAGTGCTGGTGAAGCTAGAGAGGAGAGTGACCATCGGTGATAGAGTTCATGGTACAGAGGGTTGTGTATTGGCGGTGGGTGGGTGGGGTAGTGTGGTAGTCCAGTGTTCGGGATGGATTAGGGGAGATGGACTGATAGGTGGACGGGCAGTGAGTTGTGTGGTAAATGGGGTACTGTGTGTGGAGGGGCTGAGGGTCGGGCAGGGGCACGTCCATGGATGATATAAAGGGATCCAAGGTAGACGGTGGGTGCTGTGGCAAGAGGATTGCCAGCATAGCAAGGATCATGGTTATGTGTGATTTTACAGCAGAGAGCATTGGTTTAGAGTGCAGGCTCCCTCTAGTGCTAGAGAGATATAACCTGCAAATGGAAAAGTTGGCTGATTGGTTCTGGCACCCCATGTGATTATAACTATATAAAGGAGTGCTGACCAAGGGTGGTGGTGGGCCGAACACATAGCGGTGGGGGTGGTGGGGTGGTGGGAGCTGAACATAGCAGGGCTAAACCTAGGCTAGCTCCACAGGGACCAACGGTCGCGACTGCAGCAGGGAGTTTTTTTGTTTTATCTAGGCAGCAGCTTCGGGGCTTGCATGTGGCAGGGAGGGCTTCAGCAAGCAGCCCTTGCGACCTCCGGCTCCTCGAGGAAGGGGGGTACGATCTGTAGGAGAGGGAGAGAGAGTGCAGGTTAAATAGGCAGGTAGGGGGAGATCAGATTAGCGTTGGGGAGTGGGCAGGCTTGGGGAAGAAGTACTGAATAGTGATTAGCTTAGGGCTCAGCTGTGGTGCAATTTACAAAATAACAGCCCTTGGACAGGTTAAATCAGGCTCACGCTGTTTTACAGACTCAATTCTGCATACATTCTACACATACAATTCACTTTACTGTAAAATTCTACACTTCTGGTTAGGCAGTATTAAAACAGTTTCTGTCCCCACTAAGCACCGAGAGAGAACACTATTTGGTTCTCTTTTGCTTCCTGAGCAGTGTTACAAGCTAAAAAAAGGCGCCAGATGCAGGATTCAAACTGTCCAAACCTAGGCTAGCTCCACAGGGACTAACGGTCATGACTGCAGCAGGGATTTTTTTGTTTTTACCTAGGCAGCAGCTTCAGGGCTTGCCTGTGGCAGGGAGGGCTTCAGCAAGCAGCCCTCGCGATCTCCGGCTCCTCGGGGAGGGTTACGATCTAGGCAGCAGCTTCGGGGCTTGTCTTTGGCAGGGAGGGCTTCAGCAAGCAGCCCTCACGACCTCTGGCTCCTCGGGGAAGGGGGGTATGATCCAACTGCCCTTCCAGCATACGACACCGCAATGAAGACCCGATTTGAAGCTACACCATCCCTCCCTTTCTCGATGAAGCTACACCATCTCTCCCCTTTCTCGATGAAGCTACACCATCTCCCCCCTTTCTCGATATCTACTCCTGGTGTCGGATGCGCACCCCTCCCACACCCCTATATTCTCCGACCTCGGGGTGACCAATCCCCAGGTCAGCACTGACCCCCTCCAGTACTCTGGCACACTGGAAGCCCACCCTAGTGTGCCGAAATCCATAAATAGTTTACCTGTAAAAAAGAAAACAGACCCATGACATCCTTTTCTTTTAACCTGAAAAAAAAGAAAACAGTCCCACGTCATTCCCACAGGCCCCTCTCCCCCAACCCGCACCCTCCATCTGCACACCCCACCGCCCCTCCTCACCCATACATACCTCCAGAGATCGGAAGCAGCAATCTTCTGTGGACTGGGGACATGTCTGCACTCCTCAAAAGCCGACTGCAAACTGAAGAAAATCACAGTAAGCCCTATAATGGCAATGAGTGGAGGGTTTCAATTTAGGTTGATATCTCAGCCACTTGTTGGAGTTTTGGTCCCAGATTTTCAACATGGGGTCCTTGGGACCCCACCTGGTGAACACAGTCACTGTCATTTTGTTTCCTAGTCCTGAAAGGTGATTTTGTGGTCACTGCACGGAATCACCTTTTGGGACCAATTAATGAAATGACAGTGCCACTGTTGATGAGGTGGCGTCCCAAAAAGCCCTTGTTGCAAATTTGGTGAAAAAACTCCCCAAAATGACTGCGTTATGAGCATCCGTTGTGCAGTTTCTGTGTACACTCGTAATATCATCAATTGTTAAGAATTTCACTTCAGATTTCCAACATTGCCATTTTTTCACACTCCTTATGAACAGTACAGCTGTCATTTTTTTGGATCCTTCCTGAAATGTGTTTTTGCACCTGTGGCGCAGAATGGCACGGTCACTGTGCGAAATCAACTTATGGGTCAGATTAACAAAATTCTAGTGCCACTGTTCATGAGGGCAGGTCTCAAAAAGGCCATGTTGAAAATTTGGTGAAAACATTCCAAACAATGACTGCGTTACGAGCGTGCATTGTACAGTTTCTATGCACACTCATAACTTCACCACTTTTTCATATTTTCACCCCCAGATTTTCAACATTGCCATTTCTTCACACCTCCTCATGAACAGTACAGCTGTCATTTTTTACATCCTGCCCAAAATGTGTTTTTGCACCTGTGGCACCGAACGGCACACTTGCTGTGTGAAATCACTTTCTGGGATTAAGTAACGAAATGGTACTGCCACTGTTCATGAGAAGGGTCCCTAAAAAGCCCATGTTGAAAATCTGAAGCAAAAATACGAACAAACACCCTAAGCATTAGGGTTTCCAACCAAAATGCCCACTCTGTACAGACTGACAGGGGTCTGATGAAGTAAACCAGTGCTGGAAGAACATAAGAAATCTGTGTTGAGAGTGATGCCTTAAAATGCAAGGCAAAGGAATATACACAGAAAAATATGGGAGGCATGTACAACAACAATACCAACAGCGAACTTTCAGCATTCACAAATGCTTGTTTATAATCCAATCAAGCAGGGAGTGATTGGATGACTTTGGGTTGAACTACATTGGGGAGGAGATAATCTGGGAGAGGTTTAATTATTTTGGCCTCTGTACATACTGAAACTGTTGCCCATTTAGCTAGTTAAGGCTGAAACCCCTACCATTATAAGATCCCTCAAGGGAGAGGGGTGGCCAGTCTGAGGAAAGGAGGACATCAATGGTGAAGTGTACCAGGGCTGAGTCGGTGCCATGGTGTTTGCAGAAGCCGTACTGGAAGACTGTGAGTAGGGAGTGGGTTTCTATATAGGCCAGCAATTGGTTGTATTCTGGCCTGTGTTGTAATTTGGCCAAGGCACTCAAAAACAGAGACAGGGTGATAATTTCCAATCAGTTCCCTGACTTTGCCCTTGTGCACAGAGCCCACATGTGCTACCATCCACTTTTGAGGGACTGTGCCATGAAGCAGTGAGAAGGCAAAGAGAGTAACCAGTTAAAGAGGGTAACCAGTGGAGAAGTCAGGATAGGGGCAGCCACTTTTAAGCATCTGTCAAAGTCTAAAGGCTTTATGTCAGTGAAACAAGGCAAACAGGGTATTGGGGGTGTACAGAAGACAGACAGGAGACTTGATGAAACGGTTCAGAGGAGAATAACAAAAAAAAATCAGGACATGTCAACATTTGGGATACAATGAAAGACTGAAACAACTAAATTTGTATTCCACTCAATATAGAAGCACAAGGGATGAAATTTGCTTAATCTACAAATTTATAAATGATCCGTATGCCTTGCACACTATTGGACTGACTAGACATATAGGAGTGAATTAACCAGATCTCATGCTCAAAAATTAATAGGAGAACATTCACAAACAGTTAAAAGAATTAAATTCTACACTCAAAGAGTTATCACAAAATGGAATACCTTTCCAAAAAATATAGTAATAGTGACACCTTGGATAAATTTAAACACAGACTATACAAATATATGGGGTCCAAAACATTTTTATTCCACCACTAGTGTTGTGGTGAGTTCATTAAAGGGTTTAAGGCTCACTGAACTTGTACCCAACCTATGAACCTATGACCCTAGCTGCTGTAGCCTGTTGGGGCAGCAGGTAGAAATTCTGGGCAGACTGGATGGACTTCAGGTCTTTTTTTACCATCCCTGTCTATGGTTCTATTTTAAGTGGAGATCTAAATTCCTTATCCCCAGAAAAAATAACGAGGAGGTATTTTTCCTATTCCTTATATCTCAACTTCCTCTGGAGGGACAATTAAGTAATACAAGAAGGGGAACAGTCAGAACAAAGGGTCCCACATTCAAGTGTAGGGTTGGTCCCAATGTGCACTTTTTTTCCCCAAATTGTTTCTTCACTGCCTTACCCTGGACTCTTTCCAGAGGGTCACTCGGCACTGCCATGTTCCCACCCACCTGAAGTCCTCCATTCCTCCTCTGACACCACCTTCTCCAGCTCCTGCTTGGCCTCCCAACCCCGGCTCTGAGTCCCCTGAGGTGGGACCACCTTTACTCTATCTAGAATCCAGCAGAGTGACCAGGCAGGGGAGAGAGCTAGAGGAACGAATGGAAGGACCCAGCACTGGGTGTGGTTGGCTGGCCCCTGTATCCTCCTTTGCCTACCGGGAGGCAGGGTGTTTTTCTTCGTCGCCCCTCCGGGTATGGCCATGCAATGGCATCAGCGCGGCACCTCCCACAGATGCCTCACTCACACCAGACTCCTGTACGTGTTCCTGCTCTGGAGTAGTTCCCCCCAGCTCTGCCAGAAGCCACCACTGAGCGAGGAAATCCCTGACTTCCACCCTAGGAGAAGAGAGCAGTCCTCTGGAAGCTTGATCTTCTCCTTCCCTTTCTGACCCCTGATGGCCCAGGCTCATTTCTGAACCCGGGTCGCTGGTGTAGCGCGAGGTGTGGCATCCAGTGCCTCAACCCTCCATGCCACCGGGATGTCTACCCCCAATGTGGACTTAGTGTGCAAAAAACATTTTGGTTTACTGTAGTATAGTAGACTGAATCAGACTAATTTTGCTTACTTCGAGGCTGACATCTTTTGTGAAGAACAGTAACATACTTACCGTAACCATAGATCTTCGCGAGAATCTCTTCCCTTAGGCCATGCCTTTGGAACTATACTCACATCAGCACTAGGATCACATGGAAATGTTTGCTATCCTGTGGCTGCCTACGACATCATACGCCAGCATCTACATAAATGTGGGCAGCTCCATCTCTCCTCAGTTCCCATCCAGAGATAGTGCTTGGAGGACTCTCTTCTTGGGGAACCAGGAGATTAATCCAGCACCTCCGATATCATGCAGATACAGGCATTGGAGATTGTAGTCTTGGAAATTCACAGTCAGAATTAGATGACATATTCCCCTACAGCTGTTAAAAAGGGGGAAGGAGGCAGGGCCGGTATGGCCTAAGTGAAGAGATTCTCTTGAAGATCTATTGTTACGGTAAGTACACAACTCTTCTATCTTCTTCAAAGATCTCTTCCCTTAGACTACACCTTTGGAATGAGTCCCAAGCAGTCCCACAAGTCAGCTGGGAGTTTGATGCAGTATGTTCATGACAGTAAGCCCTGTAGCACAGCAAGTCCAAAGCCAACTCGTCTATGAGAAACAATGTCCAGACTATAATGTTTAGTAAAGGTGTGGATAGTACTTCAGGTGGCTGCAACACAGATTTTAGCCACAGAGGCAGTTCTAAAGCAAGCAACAGATGTGGCCATACTCCTTGTAGCATGGCCACAAACCATACCAGGAAGTTCCTTACCATACTTCCTATAACAGAATGTAATACAATGTGCTAGCCATTTGGATAAGCACTGTTTTGATACAGGGAAATCCTCTTTGCCATGGGCGTATGAAACAAATAGCTAAGAGGACTTTCTGTAGTCCTTGGTATGTGTAATATGGTATCTTAGGATTCTCTGTACATCCAAAGTATGGAGCAATACTTCACCTGATTGGCATACTCTGGATAATAAACTGGTAGGTGAATGGTTTGATTTAATGTAAACTCAGGCACCATCTTTGATAAAAACTTAGAATTAGTATGTAGCCAGCCCATCAGCACAGTGGTTGGATTTCTGCTTGCAACGCTGGCAACCCGGGTTCTAGAGCAGATCCGGGAGCCAGAGAGCCAGCTGGGGGGAGGATGTCTGAGTGTCTGATGGATCGCTCAGCTCCTCCGGGGAAGGGGGCACACTGGGGCGGCCTGACCTGTGGTGACAACCAGAGGTATCGCAGCCCCGATGCCTGCAACAGTGGGGAGAGCGTGATGGATGCTGGTGTAAGCCATGGCATTGTGGCATGTCATGCTTGGGAGGGCATACATCAGAAAATGCCTCTCCCGGCACGACACTGACATGAGGGCCTTATAGTGGGTCCTCACCTGCCTCTGCTGTAGTACCACAGTGGTGCTCCTGATGCAGACTTGATTCCTCTGGGGAGGGGCTTAAAGAGGGAACCCCTCCACCATGTCCCCGTCTGGGGGGGTGAGCCAGGACTCCATGGGGGGTCTCCAGCAGGAAGAGGCAGCCAGAGCAGGTAGTCGGGTGACAGTGCTGGGTAGGGGTGGGGAAAAAAAAGAATTAGTATGTAAAGGCACTCTTTATTTCAAATAAGGAGGCTCACCCATTAGAGCCTTTAGCTCTGAAATCCTTTGAAATGAAGTAATTGCAACTAAAAATAATGTTTTCCATTAAAGAAAGAACATAAAAGGTGATTTGATACCTTTTATTGGACCAACAGATTTACAGACTATCCTTAAGCTTTCAAACTCACAAAGTTCTTCCTCAGAAGGAATGGCAGTTTCCTTAAAAGAACTCCTTTCAAAATGCCCAGAACAGTATATTAAAAGGAAAAAAACATTTTACACATGAGTGTGATAGATTAGGGGAGTAATAAGTTAAGAAATATAGCCAAACAGAGATAAGAAAGCATCCCTGAAACTATAGTAGTGAGTAGGTCAAATGTCACAGAATGGTATGTTATGTAGTTATAGAAGACCTATACATTATCTGATGTTAAATGTCTCACTGAAGCTAAGTTAGAGACTGTGTGGGTGTGTGTGTGTGTGTGTGCTTGTGTATGTGCTAAGGCACTAGAAACAGCAGTTCTGGTTGTTATGAATTTAAAGTCCATGAAATCACCACCCATCAGTAAAATCAAACCTATAAATACGCATAGCATTTCTTTCTGAAGAACTCTGTGAGTTCGAAAGTGTAAGGATACTCTGTAAATCTCCATTGGTCCAATAAAAGGTATCAGATCACCTATTTTGTGCAAATGACTTGAAGAAGTGTAATCACCTTCATAATAAACTGCTCAGATTGTTAATTTGTTAGTCTAAACAGCAGATTCTTCTGAGACTCATAAGCATCACTAAGAAATTCAACTAGAAAAATATTTGGCCCCTGTTGGAACTCTCACAGGGAGAAGCACTGGGGCATTGGGCTTCCTGTTTGGGACTGGCTCTTTTGCACTGCATTGTGCTGTAAGACTCAGCCAAGTTCTGGCATACAGCGAAATGGGTTGCAGTAAAAATTTAATTGTGCAAGTTGTTTTTGTTTCACTGAGTGTAGTTTACTGTGTTTAAGTTTGCTCATATTCATGGTGTTGCCACCCCTGTAAATTGCACCATCTTGGAGTTCACCACAGCATGACTGCAAATGTGTGATTTTAGAAAAATATTCTGTTGGGTATTATAAAAAGGAGACATTAGCAATACTCATGATTAAGGCTGTAAGAAAATCACGACATGCATGGATTTCATGATCTCTGCGATTTTCAAGCTGTTCAGTGAAAATGACTAATTTATTCGTTTTACCGTGAATTTGTTGTTATGCGCCAGGTTTTTGCTGTGATTTTCTTACAGCATTAATAATGAATCATTAAAGTCATATCGATCTCCATCTGTATATTTTCTGAAAAAAAAAATGCTATCCTTATTAATGTCTACTGGTATAAACAGAGTACCAAAGATAGCATTTTTTTTTTCAGAAAATATACCGATGGAGATCGCTATGACTTTAATCAAGCTGGTGACAGATTTTCTTCTGTTCTTAGAAACGCCTGAAGTTACAGCACTTTGACCATCACAGATCTGCGGATCAACGACTCTGGTACTTACCTCTGTTTTGTAGCAAGCCAACACAGTGAATCGAAACATAGGAAGATTTGTACAAATACCATACAGGGAACCAAGTCTGCCATCCACCTGCAACATACAGTACTGCTCCTGCTGTTACATTTTAGAATACAAGTTTATAAGATTCATTTAATAGGGGTCTGATGATAGTACACACATAAATCCATGCATATGCTGCCTTAAATTTTACCGTGAAAATTGGCATTTTTTGCCACGCAGATGCCGTGAAAAATGGTGATTTTTGCCGTGACTTTCTTACAGCCTTACTCATGATAAATTGCCTCTTGTCTGATGGGTGCAGTGACAAAAATGGAGACATTTCAATAGATTTGGATTTGGCATACTGAGCCTCAAAGATGTACAGTTACTGTCATATAATGCAAACTTGTCAACAGTGAAAAGTCATTCAGATGCCATAAGTAACAAAGGTAGATAATATTCTGACTGAGTGGAGTTTCTTATTTGCTGCTAACCCCTTGCATGATATCTGCTCCTTTATTAGGACCATACCTTGTTGCTTAGACTGTTCACACAACCTATTAGTTATTTTATGACAGGTCTATTTAAATTGTTCCAGTGTAGGAAACAGAGATAACGTAAGTCTGTATTGTTAAAAAAAATAAATAAAAGATATTTTGTGCAAGATAAATTAAATCTGTTGACTTGATAAATACCTTTTTCTTGAAAACATAAGTGTATGTATAAACTACTGGAAAAGATTTGCAGCTAAATCCAAAATATTAAAGTTCTTGGGGCAGGATTTTTCAAAAGGATTTGACCAAGATGCATCTGCTGCAATTTTCAAAGCAGAAATACATCCAGAGCTACTAGGCCATCTACAGAATTGGAGGGCATAATTGCACTGATTTTGTGTTGCTAACTGTGGCCTTTCATCATAAATGAACTCACACAGAAACAGAGAAATTGTCAGCAGATACGGACTGCTAGGCCCATCCTATCTGCCCATAAACCCTCTAATTGTTTGCAGCCTCTGACTCTATCTAGTTATTGGCTTTTCACCACTTCTTCCCACCTCTAAGGTTCCCTTATGCCTGTCCCAGGCATGTTTAAATTCCTACACTATGCTTGCTCCCAATACCTCCTGTGGCAGACAATTCCATGTGTCCACCACCCTCTCTGTGAAGAAAAACATTCTCACATTTCCCCTTAACCTACCACCTTCCAATTTCATATCATGCCTTCTCGTTGTTGTATTCCTCCTATATTGGAAGATATCTCCCCCCTGCACCTTGTTTATACCCTTAAGTTATTTGAATGTTTCTATCATGTCCCCCTGAACCCTCCTGTCCTCCAGCGAGTACATATTGAGGTCCTTTAATCTCTTCTCATATGTTTTCTGGCGCAAGCCCTGTACCATCTTAGTTGCTATTCTCTGGACCGCTTCCACCCTGTCAATGTTCTTACGAAGGTGCAGCCTCCAGAATTGCACACACTACCCTAGATGAGGCCTCACTAGTGTTTTATTTTTTTTTACTTAATTTTTATTGAATTTTTTCTTTTCATTCTTACAGGAGTTCATACACAAATACACAAGTACTTTTAGTATCAGCATATCAGTTACATACGATATGTGGGTTTATACTATCATATATACATAGCCAATAACTTAACTTAGTCCATTTTATATCTTGCAGGTTGGGTTGGTTACTTGTGTCTCTTTCCAACTGGTGAGACTCGTAGGAAGTGCTTTCCGTCCCTTGCAACCAGAGGGCTACAGGGTCTACTCAAACCATGCACCACTTAACCAATCTTATCTTCAACCCAACCAGACCCATCATAATAAAATTATGCTTCAGAAAAACAAACAGTTGTTTTGTGTATTTCTTATATCCCTCCCTATGTTCTCCTTTATCATCTTTATTTTACAATTTGTTTTGAAAGCCACATTTTATACCATTGTAATTGATTCATTTTCAGAACATAACGAACAAAAAATAACTAAGAGATAGAATAAACTCCCCTAAATAGGGGATATTGTAACAGTACAAATCAATATCCCAGACACCTTGTGTCCGGGATTGGGTCTACTAGGTATGGGACTAGGGGTGCTAGAATTTCATCCTACCATAGAGGATAGTGGGCTTTCTACCCTCTATTTTAATAGCAACTGTTCTAGTATTGGTGTGACTCTTTTGGTCTCCACATATTCAAAGAAGGGAAGGCATCTCAAATTAAATTGTTCTGTCTGGAGTCTAAGTTGAGCTGTTAATGCCTCCATTGTCTTAATGTTGTTAACATTGTACCACCATATGGAATAGAATAGACTACTTGACGTAAGCCAATGTTGTGTGACTGATTTTAAAGCTGCAGCTATCAAGATAAAAAACAGATATTTCTGTACCTTTGAACTCACCCCCGGAGGAGGGAAGCCCAATATCATGTGAGGGAAATCTAGTGAGCTTTCTGACTGTAACATTTCTTTAATAGCTAATGCTACATCTGTCCAGTAGCCTCTTATCTTAGGGCAGCTCCAAAAGATATGAAAATGGGAGCCTCTGTCTTCACATCCCCTCCAGCACCTGTCAGTATGGGAGGCTGCATACTTGGAGGAAATTTCTGGTGTGGTAAAGTACCTAGTTGAGATTTTCCACCTAAACTCCCTCCATACTGGGGAATTAGTTGTCTTGTGTATTCCCTGCCAAATTTGGCTCCATGCTTTGTCTGGTATTAGGTTCACGTATTCTGCTTGCCATTTACTTTCTATGGATTGAATACACAGGGATCCCAAGCCTTCCTGTAGTGTTTGATATATATAAGAAATGCATTTCTTAGTGTCTGCCATACAACTTTTCTGGTATATATAAATCAATGGGGGAGCAGGATTACCCTGTATGGCACAAATCCCAGCAGTATTGGTTATGTAGTGTCTGCACTAGAGGTATCTAAAGAGATCTTTATGGGGAACTCCAAATTCATCTTGGAGCTTTGCAAACGATTTGATACCCACTTCATTGACCATTTTACATAAATACTTGAGCCCTTTGTTTGCCCAGCGACTCCAGCAAGGATCGTTGTGATTAGCTGGGAATTGTGATAGAAACTTTAAAGGACTATATCTCCACATAGAGGAGAATGTTTCCCACCACTGCCTTGTGCTAAGCCAAATCTTATGAGAGTTTTTTGTCTAGACGTTGTCAAGATCTTTAAGATCTGAAGCTTTAATTACCCATGGCAGGAATCTTAGTGGTATCTGTGAGTGAACCCATTCCTCCAATCTGTACCAACCTCCCCCATTCTCAGGCTTCAGCATCTTTAATATTGGAGCTGTCTGTGCAGCCAGATAATATTTCTGTAGATCTGGGACTCCCAGCCCCCCTTTATCCTTAGTTTTAGTCAACAGACCCTATCTTTTACGTGGGTGACGACCTGCCCAAATGAAGTTAGATAATTTTCTTCTCAACTCCCTTCACTCCGCTCTATGAATTGGAAGGGGAAGTGTCGAGAATAAAAATATAAATCTAGGCAAAATGTTCAACTTTATTGTCTCTACTCTATTCATGAAACTAAGACAGAGGTTTTGCCATCTGTGCAGGTCCTCGAACACTTGTTCTTTTAATAATTGGTAATTATATTGATGGAGTCTAGCCAAATCAGTAGGTATGGATATCCCCAGATATTTAATTTTATCTCTGACCCACTTAAAAGGTACAAGATTTTGCAGTTCTCTTTGTAGAGGCCTGTCAAGGTTCAAGACCTCTGTTTTTCCTATATTCACCTTGAAGCCAGATATCTCCCCAAAGCGGTTTAGAAGTTGGAGCACCTCTGGGACAGAAGTCTCTGATTTTTCTAAATATATTACTGTGTCATCTGCATAAAGAGAAATGTTATTCTCTATAACATTAATATTGATCCCACAAATATTAGGGTTCTCCCAGATAGCCTGAGCCAGGGGCTCCATTGTGAGTGCAAACAAAAACGGAGACAAGGGACATCCTTGTCTTGTTCCTCTTTCTATATCGAAAGAGTCAGAATTCATGCCATCAACTCTGATTCGAGCTATCAGATCCTGATAGCACATAGTCACCCACCTAAGGAAATTTCCCCCTGCTCCCATCCTTGACATTAGCTCTCTCATATAGACCCAGTTCACCCGATCAAATGGTTTTTCAGCGTCAAGAAATATTGCCATTGGGTTTGAATTCGGAGGCTGTTTATGTGTAATAATGTTTAGCAGTTTCCTGATGTTATCTTGTAATTGCCTGCATGGAATGAACCCTGTCTGGTCAGGGTGTATTAATAATTCTAAATATTGTTGTAATCTGGATGCCAGGATGCGGGTTAAGATTTTTAAATCCTGGTTAAAGAGAGAGATCGGTCTGTATGAGTTGCAGTGAGAGCGAGGTTTTCCCGGTTTAGGGATGACTGTGATCAAGGCCTCTTTCCACAAATTCAGGAAAGTCCCTTCTTCTAGACTGACATTGTAAATATGTACTAATTGGGGAGCTAGTGTTTTACTCAGCATCTTATACCATTCAGCCGCCAGGCCGTCTGGGCTAGGCGTTTTACCCGCCGGCAGATTTCATATAGCCTCTGGGGTTTCCTGAGTGGAGATTGGAGCTAAAAGGGCTTCTTATGCACTCAGGGGTGGGGTTGGCAAGTTGATAGAATCCAGGAAGGTTATGGATTCCTTTATGACCCTTTGTTCCGTTTTGTCCTCCGTATACAGCTCTCTGTACAATGCTCTAAACTGAGAGGCAATGTCTTTCAGTTTAGACCAAAGTTTATCTGGGTCTGATATATCTCGCATAGTTGAAAAATGCCTTTCAGCTTGTTTTTTCCGGAGGTGGAAGGCCAGTAGTCTCAACGCTGTCCCTCCCATCTCGTGATATTTCTGGTTGGAGGACGTGAGGTATCCCTCTGCCTTCCTGTTCTCCATTGCTTGTAATTCTAAACTGGTCTGCGTTAGTTCTTTTAAAATTTGTTTGGAACCTGTATTTTTTTGTGTTTGGCCTTCAACTCTGCTAGTTTCTCCCTTAAGTCCACTTCTCCAGCCCTTGCTTGTTTTTTCTTGGCTGTTGCATAGCTAATCATTTGGCCCCTAATAACTGCCTTTAAGGTGTCCCACCAAATCATTGGGGAGCAGTCATCTATGGGTGAGTCTTTCTCAAGATTTTCTATTGTTTTAATCATAAGTTTTTTAAAGGGTTCCTCATTTAGTAATGAAACATTAAGTCTCCACATGGAGGATTTATTCTCCAGTCCGAATAATAACTTAGTGGAGATTAGGCTATGATCTGATAGGGTAATTGGATATATTTTGGAGTGTGCAAATAAATGTAGGTCAGTTTTAAATGTAAGAAAAAGATCTATGTGAGAGTAGGAGCCCTGTGCCTTTGAAAAGAAGGAATAGTCCCTTTCCTCCTTGTGCTGCGATCTCCATACGTCCACCAGCCCTGCTTCTTCCATCAGTGCCCTGAGATTTTTACTAGCAGCCTTATTTGTGAGCTGGTTGCCAGAAGAACGATCCATCTGTGGGAAAATGACTGTGTTGAAATCTCCACCTAGCAACAACTGGCCCTGGGGTAAACCTGCCAGTTTGTGGAATATTTCCCCTAGGAACTTTTCTGTGCCCACATTTGGGGCGTATATGTTTACCAGATGCAGCATTTTATTTTGTATTAAGCATGTTATCCTAAGAAATCTGTCTTGACAGCTCTCCTCTGTGGAATGAATTTTCAAAGGGCTATTACATCTAATTAAGATCACTACCCCAGCTTTTTTAGCCGTGGGATGTGAATCTGCCAGAACCTGACCTACCCACCTCCTCCGGAGCTTGGCATGCTCTTGCTCTGAAAGGTGCATTTCCTGTAAGAAAGCCACGTCACATTTCAGGTGCTGGAGTTCCGTTAGTAGTCTAGTCCGCTTGACTGGAGAGTTAACATCTTTCATGTTATATGAGACTATATTCATTAATGACATAGTTTATATAGAAAGATTTCAACTCTTATCCCAAGCCCCATCCGAATCTTGCACTTTCCTGTCCCCTTTTGTCCAACCTGTAAGACCCATAAATTATAAACTTGGAGTTTCAAAACTTTGTATTGCAAAAACCATTCTGCAAACTTAGTACCACTCTTTTAACTAATAACTTTAAAACTATTTACAGTGTCATTATGTAGTTTCTAATGACTTCCATGTGAAACCCATGGTAATACCGTGGGGGTCAACTAATTGACCTAAAAAGTGCCCCTTAAATTTAGGGGCAAGAGGTATAGGTTAACCCCCAAAGGGGGATTCCTACCACCCCTCTATAACTGCCACCGAAAGAACGACCTCAAGCTATGAGTAGTGAAATCAAATTACCCCATGCTTCCTCCCCGCCCCTTCCTTCTTTTATGCCTCTATATATCCCCTGCAATATTTTTATCCCCTCTTTTCTACTTTTGTCTCCACCCCCCCCCCGGCAGGTATAGTGAAACCCATAGTTAATAACTATGCCCCTAGTGAGTGTTATGGAGCCTTATTGTGGTAGCACTATCGGTCCTAGGTTCCCTCCTACAGTTTAGCCCTGATATCATTTATTGGGCTGTTGCATTCTTATACTCATATGTCAGGAGGCAGTCCCCCCTCCCCCAAAGAACAGCAGCCCCCCGATTGAATGCTGTCTCCCTCTCTCATTCTAGGAACTCACTGGCATCTCCATAATGTTATTTTCCAGGAAACAAACCTCATACCAAATCCTCCCCCTTTACCTACAGTTGTGCGTTTCCACCGTGAGTCGATCGTCTTTCCGTTGTATGCCACCTACCCTCCTTTTTCTATTCTCTAAGAGAGAGCATTCTTCATGAGTTAGAACGAGGTTCCCTGTCCGTTTACCACTCTATCATTTGTGTCAGGATGGGCCTGTACCCTAGCGTGAAAGAGAACGCTTCCCTGTTAATTTAGTTTACCCATCATTGCCCATGAGAATACCTCTGAACTTAAACAAAGTACTTTACATTTTAAAAATAAGTTTTTCCTCTTCTGCAACATACGTTATTACTGCCCTCCACCCATTTACCATCCCTTTCTATCCCCCCCGTGTAGTCCTTTCATCTCTTACTTCCTGCTTGCTCTCAATTATAGAATACAACAAAAATATTTCTGCATTTTCTGTTTTATACTTTACACTATTGTTTTCATTTCAGTCTGTCCTTTGGAACGATCATATTATTGCAGTTTTTGTCTCCAGTTTCAATTGCGCCTCTCCTCAGTGACATGGTGACTTCGTGATTGATTGCTTCTGGCTTATATCTTCACACGGGTGTTGCTTTGCTCTTGATAATAAATCTTGAATATCTGAGGAGGCCTCCTGGGGGAAAGATCCTGGAATCGTTCTCTTTCTGCTTTTCGAGGTAGGGACCTTAGACCTCATTTCTGCCTTGAGCTTATTTTCCAGCTTCTGCATTTCCAGGTCAGGGAGGGGTATGTCTAGGTTCTACAGCACTTGGAGGGCTTCCACCAGAGTAGAGAATACTCTTGCGCCATTGTCCAGATGAATTTTAATTCTAGCCGGGAACAACAACTGAGCTCTAATCCCTTTCTTGAGCTTTAACTCCCAAATAACATTTTTTACTGCCTGACGCTCTGCCTGTAGTGTCGA
The DNA here is from genome assembly GCA_016271365.2 of Neoceratodus forsteri. NCBI lineage: Eukaryota > Metazoa > Chordata > Ceratodontiformes > Ceratodontidae > Neoceratodus > Neoceratodus forsteri. The sequence continues at coordinate 833,687,277 of CM057454.1, read as the reverse complement.
CAAAAAGTCCTGGTCGAAAAAGATTAGAGATTCCTTATATTTGAGGTCTCTATGTTGCCATGCTTCTTGCAAAATCCAATCCTTGCTCTGGAAAAAGACCATTCATACGATCCAGGAGCGTGGCCTTGCCATGGGGTCTAGGGGTTTCGCCACGATGGAGTGATGGGCTCGGTCTATATCTAGCTTGATATCCGAGGGCAAAGAGAGGACCAAAAGGAGAACATGCTGTACAAAATCAACTGTTGAAGGGAACCCTTCTTCTGCATCTTCAGGTATACAGTGAATTCTGAAATTGTTCCTCCGTGACCTGTTTTCTAGGTCCTCTAATCAGTGTTGGGTTTCTCTATCTCTTTGCAGTAGAAATCAGATCAGCCTGTCCGAGCTCTCCTGGGCCTCCAAAACCAAGTTGAGATTGGTGGTGTTTGTCGGTACTTTTTTGTTTAGTCTGCACATCTTTTTTTAAATCTGTGAGTGAGGCATCAATTCAAGTGACTGTGCAAAGGATTTGCTGCAAGGTCCATTGCATATTTTCCAGATCAGCTGCCTCTAGAGTTTCTTGTTCTCCACAGGATTCTGAGAGTGTTCGCCTGCGGTGTGATTGGGCTGCGAACCCCTACATGTCCTCGTCTAATACCAGTTGCTTCAATTTTGTAGAGTTAGTGGAGGTTTTTAGATTTTTTTCCATGCTGGTGTTTCCCTACCATCTTAGGCTATCTAGGGATCCAAGTTTTTTGTTTAAACGAGCCATTTAGTTAACAGGAATAATTAAATTTACTAGGCGGGTGAGGAGCTGCTAGGATTAGCTTGCAGTCATCCTGGTGACATCACTGGAAGTCCCTCACTAGTGCTTTATACAATGGCATCACTACCTCCCACCTTCTGCTAGTGATACCTCTGCCTGTGCCCCCCAACATGCCACTGGCCTTCCCTGCAGCCTTTGTGCTCTGCTCAGACACCTTTAGGTCATCTGAAATGATAACCCCCAGGTCCCTTTCTTCCTTGGTGAATGTCAGCACCCCCCCATCCTGTAGCTCTCCCCAGGGTTCCTTCATCCCAGGTGCATTATTTTGCACTTCTTTGAATTAAACCTCAGTTGCCACACCTCAGACCATTTTTCAAGCTTCCCCAGATCCCTCCTCATTTTCTCCAGCCCCTCTGGAGTATCCACCCTGTTGCAGATCTTGGTGCCATCTGCGAACAGGCAGACTTTCCCTCCAGCCCTTCTGCAATGTCACTAATGAAGACATTAAACAGCATTGGCCCAAGGACTGATCCCTAAGGTACCCCGCTGGAGACCCCCTCTCCCCGGATTGGATCAAATTTACCACCAGCCTCTACCTTCTGTCCATTAGCCAGTTTCTAACCCAGTTTAACACCTTGTGCCCCATGCCCAGACTACCCATCTTGTTAACCAGCCTTTTATGTGGGGCGGTGTCAAAGGTCTTGCTGAAATTGAGGTAGACGACGTACATGCCCCCCCCCCCGATTTACTTCCTTTGTCACCCAGTCAAAAAAAATCTATCAGATTCATCTGACATGACCGTCCTGCTGTGAATCCATGTTGCCTTGGATCCTGGGCCCTGTTGGATTCCAGATGTGCCACTATTCTTTCTTTAAGCAGTGCCTCCATGATCTTACCCACTACTGAGGTGAAGCTGACTGGCCTATAGTTCTCTGCCTCCTCCCTACTACAGCTTTTGTGTAGAGGGACTACATGTGCCCTCTTCCAGTGGTTCTGGAACCACTCCTGTGTTGAGTGACTCATTGAACATGGCTGCCAGAGGTGCTGCTAGCTCTTTTGCAACTCCCTTAATATCCTCGGGTGTATGCCACCTGGCCCCATGACTTTGTCCACCTTCAGTTTTGTGAGCTCCTCCAGGACTCTCTCCACTGTGAATGGACTGGTGTCCACCTTCTCCCCCCTCCTTTGTATCTGTTGTCCAACTGTGGTCCCTGACCCTCCCCCTCTTCAGTGAATATGGAACAGAAGCATTTATTCAGTATTTCTGCCTTTTCTAGGTCTCCCTCCTTACACTCTCCTTCATCCCCTTTGAGCCTTACAATCCCTCCCTGGCTTTTCTTCTTTTGCTGATGTACCTATAGAATGTCTGTCCCCTATCTTCACTGTCTGCGCTAATCCTTCCTCAGGGTATGCCACCCTAACAATGACATTTCTATGGTGACATGCGTCAAAATCGACTACAGCACCATGTCACCATAGAAGTGTTGCTGGAAGGGGGCAACCACTTCCCCCGACCTGGACCCCCTCCCCGAACTAACTCCAACTTGGAGCTAGAATCCTTCAGTTCGGGGGTGTGGGGGGTTGGGGGGGCGAAGCCCCCGATGTAAAATAAATCCAAACTGTGTGGCTCCATGCCGACTGCAACTTGTGGTCGACATGGAGCCAGTCGCTAAACTGCCAGTTGCGATCATTTTTGTCATGCCGGCATATATAACCCCTTCTTCAGTCCATGCCTTTGCACTCCTAACAGCCTTCCCTGCTTCCCTTAGACACTCTAGGTACACCTCCCTGTCTTCCTTCCTTTGGATCTCCTTATATTTCCTAATACCCACCCTTTTAGCCCTTACTTTGTCTGCTACTTCTTTCGTGAACCACTGTGGGTTCCTCCTTCTCTTGCCTTTGGATACCAACCTGATGCATTGGTTCATAACTTCCACAATGGCTCCTCTGAGGTTCCCCCACTGTTGTTCAACCCCCTTCTTCACTCACCTTCTGAAATTAGCAGTAGGGATGACTGGATGCAAGTGAATGGATGCAGATAAAGGCGTAGCATACATCTGCATCATGCCCAACCCTTTTGAATAACCCCATCTCCATTAATTTTAGGATAGACATCTGGCACAAGTCGGCTTTCACCAATGCAGGTGGGGTGGAGTTAGGTAACCGAAGTAAGTTTCTATATATGCCACTCAATATCCTTTCAAGAGGACTTGTGTTTCTTAGACCTCATATTTTGCACCATATCATAACTTAGCATTAAGTTTGGTAGGTACAAGTAGCATCTTGCACAGCATCTGCGGCCATGCAACACCTCACTGTGCATCTCCAGGAGTACCATGTTCATCAGGATGCTGAGGTACATTGGCACGCCATCAGGTCCCTCACGTTCCAACATATACACATAACATATCATACTATCTCAACTCTCTACCTTCCTCAACTCCTCCTCTTTCTTCACCTTTGTCCACTCTGGCTTCCGCAAACACCACTCCACCACCTCCTCCCTCCTCTGGCTCACTGACTCCATCCTGATAGGCTTGGTTTAGGGCCTCTTCATTGTCACCATCTTTGTTGACCTAGCCAAAGCTTTCAGTGCTGTCTCCCACCCTCTTCACCTTGGTAAGCTAAAATCGTTGTGTCTCTCAGACTCTGCAACTAGTTGGTTCAGATCATACCCTGTAGGGAAAACTCAATCGGTAAGAATTGGTAAGTCCCTTTCCCCCCTCCCTATTTGCACTGGTGACCCCCAGGGCTCTGTCCTTGGCCTGCTGCTGTTCTCAATTTTCCTTAACAACCTTCCCTCTCCCTGCTCCTCTGCGGACATCCACATGTACACAGATGACACAATCCTGTTTGCCTCTGGACCTTCCGCAGCTGAGCTAACAGCCAGGCTGCAAACTGATTTTGACTCTGTCCGGCAGTGGTTCAGGTCAAATCAGCTAACTCTTAAAAAAACAGTCTCCTTGTCATTCAGAACTCATCAGAGTCTTTCTAAGCTTCAATCCTTCCCCTCCTTTCACACCCTGGATGGGGTTACAATTGAAGATGTGCCGTCATTTAAATACTTAGGTTTCCGGCTTGAGCAACACCTTGACTCCTCACAACACATAGATGGCATGCACAAAAAACTCCGCCCAAAGCTCAGTGCTCTATATAGGCATAAAAACTGCACCTCTTTACCAGCCCGCCAAAATATATTAACTAAAATGATCCACCCCATCATTGACTATGACGATATTGTCTATGGTGCTGTCCCAAAGTTCACACTGGCCAGACTGGACCCCCTTTTCCACTCATTCTGCTGCTTTGTGCTCTACTGTCCTCCCCGCACTCACCACTTCTCCCTATACTTTGTCCTCTCCCTCCCTTCCCTCACAGACCATCGCATAACCCACTGTACTTCTTTCCTATCCAAATTCTGGCACGCCTCACTTCCCTCCTACCTCAGCTCTCTACTTTTCTGTCTGTCCCCTACTCCTACTCTCTCCATATCTCTGGTTTTGTTCCCTCTCACTTCCCTCTCATACATCCCTAGCTGGTCAGGCTGCGTTCTCCTTCCACTTCCCTAAACTCTGGAACTCTCTCCCCTTAACCATTCCTTTTGCAACATCCAAATGCTCTCTCGCCCCTCTCTACTTCAAGCCCACACTGCTCCCTCCAGTACCTCCCCATAAGGCTACCCACACTTCACTCCACCATCTTCCCTCTGCTTGTTTCTCTCCTATTATATGTCTTTTTCCTATCTTCTCTTCTATTCTCTTCTCTGGACCCATGATGCTGGCACAACAGCCCCAAATGTGATGTCTGCTACAGCACCGGGAACCCTTTGACACCCCCAACTTTGATGCCAAACCAACCGGCAACATCATGACGGACAATGCGGGGGGGGGCTGTACCCTCTTCTTTATACCTTCACAGGCCTAGAACCAGGACATGGGCTGGGTGTGCATCCAACCATGTCTGGCCCTTGTGGGGTTTGCATCCCAGAGGGCTGCTGGTCTACCTCTACCTCTCTCTCTCTCTCTCTCTCTACCATACTCCCTCCTTCCTGCCTTTCTCCCACTCCCTACCATCTCCCACCTCTAGTCTTCTCCTTACCTTCGCAGGCCTACAACTCAGGACTCGGACTGGGTGTGCATCTAGCCATGTCAGGCCCTTGTGGGGTTTGCATCACAGAGGGTTGTAGGTCTACCTTTCCCCTCTCTCTCTCTCTCTCTCTCTCTCTATCTCAGCTTCCCCTTTCATATCTCCCCTCCCTCTCATTCTCATCCTCCCTCTTCTGATTCCTTTCCTCTATTGCCTCCATCCTCTAGCCCAGTGCTATGCATTGACTATCATCAAAGCTTGTTTTTGAGCACATGCTCAGTGCTTTGCAAAAAAGACAACAAACTGTAAATGCACTATGTTTAACCATTTTTAATTGTATGTTTATTTCTCTGTATGTTTTGTTTCTAGTCTGTATTGTAATTACACCTACTGTTACTTATCCCCTTCCCCTTCCCCCCAGGACATATCTGGAAATGAGCTAATCTTAGCTCAGTATGCCTTTCCTGGTGAAACTTTTAAATAAATAAAAACATGGCCACCATGGCACCATGTGGACTCACCAGGTGACCCCTCGAAACACCAGCTGTGCCCCACTTTCTGCTTACCCACAGATAGGTGCAGGTAGGGCCTAAGAGGATGGTGCAGTCAAAAGGAGAGCTCTCACTGAACCGCTAGAGAATAAAAAAGCCAGTGGTGTATGTGAAGAAAAGTGGTTATTTATTTATTCAATCTGCTTCTTTAACGTAGATAAATCTTTTATAACTTTCATATCACTTTTTTGCTCCAAAGAATTTATTCAGTTCAGAATGTAACATTTCAGAACAAGAAGTTCCTTCATCAGACAGGGAGCTTTTTCAATAATACAACCACTACTGTATATTAGATAGCCAGTATATCTAAAATCAAGAGAGAAGAAAAAAAACAAATTCTTCAAACTGAATTTCTCTTGATAAAAATGTATATATATGAATATTGCTAATAACAAAAGATATATTGCTAATAACAAAAAATATACAAAACAGGAGGAACACACCTATATCAGAAAAACTCTATAAAGGCCCCAGTCTATTCCGACTAATACATAGTTTTCAAAATGAAGGGACCAGAATACAACGTTGATGGGGTGAGGGTGCTGTCCATGCATCCAAATAATAACCTAATCGGAACAAAAGAGGGAAGGGGAGGGGTTTGTCTTAATTTTTACAAACCATCACAGATATACACATTAATTGGTTTGTATTTAATCTTATATTTCTGCCAAAAAGAACAGTTCTGACCTGTGTCAGGACCAGTTACCTTGTGCTTCGGAAAAACACTTGCTTCAAGGCATTTATTTTTTGAACAGGAAGCCTGCAAATCAAAGGCACATACCTATAATTAACCCCCTCAAAAAATTTAACTTTTAGTAGGGTTTTTGTGATTTGGAGTAAAGAAAGAATTAAATACCTTAATTTGTTGGCGCTCCAGCACGTTCCAACAATCCAAAATATAAAGCTCAAACGCCGAGTAGTAAAACGGGCAGCATACGCACCAAACAAATGCCACAAATGGACCCAAACAAACCCTCTAAGGGAATGTTAAAGTGTTTAAAATAAATCTCACACTCTTAACAGACTGGGACTCACTGTGTGGAGCCTGAGAGGATAATGTCATGCTGCCACAGCCGTGACACAACAGCATGTCATTCTATGTTTGTTCCTGTTGAGGATGCATTGGACATAGCTGATAGGAGGAGATCTGCACTGTGCCACCAGAGGCCTTCATGCCTTGTACCATAACCCTGAAGGGGAATGGGTACCAGGACCAGTACGGGTGTACTGGTGCCTGTTGGAGCCCACAAGGGTAAGTGTTCTAAGGCGATGCACACCATTTTCATTTTGGCTGTTTAACAGTCTGTTGTTCCCATGCATATCATAGAGGATGTAGGTTACTGTATACTGTATTGTTTCTGGGATGGACTAAGCAGATTGTCACCTTGATACTCCGGAAGGGACCACCCAGGAGACCTTGGAACAAGCAAGCTGTGTATGATCCTGCCCAGGACCACGACAGTGAAGACATGCCACCGCTGGGGAACAGAGGTGACTGTGATGGTGGTGCAGTAGGTGCCAGCCCATCTGGTGCAGTACAGGGCCAACTGGGCTACAAGTGGGAAATTAGGAGAGGGTCTATTGGACTGCAACATGCCAGTCATAGGTGGTGACTGGTGCTCATGGACTGGTGGGTGGCTAGCCACTGTACTGTGGGAAGTGGGATTCATGCCGGGTGTGTGAGGTAAAACCTCAGAAAAGGGATATCACCTACAATAGCAGTATTGTATTTCTGTAATGTTGACTTGACACTTGGTGTGCCACATTTACCTGTGTCTGACTTGTTTTTGGGGGGTGGGGCTGTAGGTGTGTTAGGGGGTGGTATGGGTGGGGGAGCACAGGTGAGTCCATGGAGGTCACGGATGTTTGGGGGGTGCCATAGTGTGCAGGACAAGGATGACCTGTGGTGACTACTCCCCATTCCCACTATATGGGGTCCTTCCATGCTGTTTTAAGCATGGATGTCTGCTCTGACAGCAGCCCAACTGATCACACAGTTGTGTGGCCCTCACTTCATCCACGCTGTGGCCCTTACAGGTCTGTGGATTGATATAACACCTAGTGCATGTGTGCATGGCTGGCCCTGCCCCGTGGCTCTGCTCCATGGCCCTGCTATGCTGATGCCTCTGTGAGTCGCCTACACACACCATGTATGGACCACTTTTGATTTCCATGTGGTGTGCATATGCACATTATGTGCGTATCTTCCTGTACACATCTGCTATGCAGTCGCCTATGATGTCCATGCTGTGACTGGGTGGAATAGGACCCTGTCCCATTTGTTATGGAGAAATTGTTTAAATGCAAGGATCTATTTTTTCCCTTTCCTGTCTCTTCTCTGTCTGGTTCCACAACCAAATTTTCCTGTGAGACTTCGGACTTGATCAACCCCACTGGCTTGCAATTCTTTGCCTCTCACTGTCTCTCAGTCCTCTCTTGCTGTCTGTCTTTTCCTCCCTTCAAACAGCTACAAGACAGCTCCTTTGTGCAGAGAGGGTGCATGTCACAATTACAAACTGCAAAGCACAACAAAATGCCAGCACTCCTCCGCTGAAAATCAGGACTTTTATTTAAATAAACATGCACCACCATCACCATAGTGGTATCGGCTAGAACAAGGAACTCCGACCGGTTTCATACACAGTACGTCCTCAGAGGGTGATTCTCAAGCAAGATCACATAATGGCTTAAATACCATCTCTAATTTAAAGTGGCAATGTGCAATTTATATTCCTGTACCAAAGTGCTATGTGTATAAAAAAGTATATAACAAGACATTTCATACACAACATTGTACAATTTGCCTCACTATCCAAGCTAATACTCCTAATACAATTATGAATCATGCCTAGAAATGATACAAAATAAATATAAATACAGCTGGTCTAAAAATGGGGAAAAGTTCATAGAAAAATTGCCATTTTTTTATATCAACTATATCCATGGAATTATTGATATTCATTTGATATTGCTCAGAAAAATAACACTGCATTCTATAACCCTTGTCCGAACAGATACAGTTCTACACATTATTTGCATTCAGAACCTTGTAACAATATGTTACTAGATCCATGGACTGGTGTTCCCATATATAGACAACCAGTCTAAGTTGCACAAACCATGTATAGTGGACAGCTGGGCTCCCCTCCATACTTCTAAATATAGGAGAAAAAAGAATTTTAGAGAATGATATCCACATAAATATCAACTCACATTACAGTGTATATATCATAGTATGACACATTAATCCCTGGACTAACAAACAGCTCTAACTAAATTAGAGAAATCCCTGACACCAAGAATTATACATATACACCTATATAGATTTCATATACAATATAATCAGACCTAGGAATGCATAACGAGCCAATAAATCATGAAAAAGGGGAGAAGAGTAGAAAAGAGGAAAAAGGGGGGAAAAGGGGAAAAGGGAGGGAAGGAGGAAGGGAAGGGGGGAAGACAATATCTTTATGAAACTTAAGGAGGCAAAAAACATCTACTCCTACCAAAGGCTCATCTACGGATACATGGTAGTAATTCTATTTTATCATTCAGGCCTGGTAATTCCAGTGCCTCCAATGTATAAACCCAAAATGACTCTCTCTGTTTGAATTTATAATCCAGACAACCCCCTCTAGGGCCAAGAACAACTTTTTCAATACCACAATATCTAAAATGATGTTATAATTCCCTATTTCTTGCCTCCCTACAGTGCATAATGAGTGCACTCCTGTTGTCATTGTTCTCAATAGATCTCTGATGCTCACCAGTTCTCACCTTTAGGGGCTGGGTGGTCTTACCCATATAAAAAGCTCCACACTGACATGTGGCCAAATAGACCACATTTTTAGTGATACAGGTAACCAAATCTTTAATGTCAAAACTCTTAGAACTATTACAGCTAGAAAAGGTACGTGTTTTCAGGATGCAACTGCAGAACTTACAATTTCCACAAGGAAAATTACCAGTGGAATGGGTCTGTATATACCTACCGTCCCTCAAATTCATATCCTGTTGGAAATTATGCACCAACTTGTCCCCTAAATTGGCACCCCTCCTGAACACCATACGTGGTTTTTGTTGTATAAACTCTTTCAATACGGGTTCACCTGACAAAATGGTCCAGTTAGAATAAATAATCTTTTGAATATCCTGACTCTGTCTGGAATATTTAGTCACAAAATTCAAACGTGCCTCATTCCTACCGGTTTCCTTGTCACATAAAAGACTATCTCTGTCTACTGCAGATGCTTCCTGAAAAGCTTTCCTCACATTTTGTTGTGAATAACCCCTCTCTCGAAATCTTTTACACGTATCTTTTGCTTGGGACACAAAATCATTCTCATTACTACAGTTTCTGCACACCCTTAATAGTTGGGCCTTTGGGATGTTCTGTATTATATGTTGTGGGTGACAACTGGAGGCCAAAAACAGGGAGTTACGATCAGTCTCCTTTCTAAACAAATCCGTTCTTAATGTCCCACCAAATTCTTTATATATAGTAAGATCCAGGAAGGAGGCTGAGCACAAGTCACACTGAACAGAACATTTTAAATTAGAATTACTATCCTCCAAGTACTGGACAAATTCCATAAGTGTATCCCTGGTGCCCCGCCACACCATAAATATATCGTCTATATAATGATGCCAGACGTCAGTCCTATCGAAATAAGGATTTGTCTTGCTGTCATAGACATTTACTCTTTCCCAAAGGCCCAAATATAAATTGGCATAATTTGAGGCAAATGTAACCCCCATTGCCATTCCCTTTAGCTGTAAATAAAAAGAGTAATGAAATATAAAACAGTTTTTGGTCAAAACGTGTTCAACACACTCCAATAAGAACTGTTTTTTTACCTATGTCTACCTCCAGGTTCTGACTTATCCAGAAATCCATAGTTGCAAGGCCATCCACATGAGGGATATTTGTAGAAAGAGAATTAATATCCATTGATAATCATTTTAAGCCAATCATTTTCAATCTGCATTTCACCCAAGATTCGCAATATCTGGGTGGTGTCCCTTAAAAAAGATGGTAAAGCCTGTACATATACCTTGATATGAGCATCTACATAGGTGGACAAAGGCTCCACCAAAGAGCCTATACCAGCTACAATGGACGACCAGGTGGATATTGCAGATTTTTGTGAATCTCGGGCAGTGTATAAATACATGTCCTAACAGGAGCAGCCACTGTCAGATAACTAAATTTATTACCTGTAATCAGACCCACACATACTGAATCATAGATAAACATATCTATGTTCTGCTTAAATTTCATAGTGGGGTCAAAGCCTAGAGGCCTACAGAATTCACTATTGGATAGCTGTTGCAGTAGTTCTGCCTCATATTCACAAGTAGACATGACCACAATCGAGTCCCCCCTTATCAGCTGGCTTTATTGTTATTTCCCTATTTTCCTCTAGACTCTTCAGGGCTATGGTTTCAACTTATAATATGTTCACAAATCTAGGTCTAGCTGTTTGTTCTAACAGGGTTTTAAACTGATTTTCACAAACCTTTTCAAAAACTTTTACACTCTCATTATATATAGGCATAAATGTAGATGGAGCCTTAACATACTGCTGTAAAGTAATCATGTTGTCATTCCTTAATGGTACATTCCCCCCACATCCTGAACTACACCTTTACACATTTTGGCCTTTTCATAAAGTACCTTTAAATTAAGGTTCCTGGTTAGTCTATGTAAGTCAATAAACAGTTCAAACGGTTGTGAGTCCTGTGTTGTCACAAAAGATAGGCCCTTTTGTAGTACCCCCAATTGTGTTTCACTCAGTTCAACATGAGAGATGTTTATAAGTATATTTGGTGCTCCTACACCATTTTCCCTCTCTTGCTGTTTGGTCTTGCTCCTGTGTTTTCTCCCCCCTCTTCAGGTACACTTCCTTGGTTGTAAGGGGTTTTGTTCTTGAGAATTCTCCGTTCCTGATCTATTTCCTGGAAATGTACCGAATGTTCCCTCCCCTGCTGGTCCAATCTGTCTCTGTCCTCCTCTAAAAAAGGATCTTCATTTTCAGAGCCACTATTTTCCGTATTGTAATTAGGGGAGTTACTCCGTTGTTTTAGAATGGACCTCAGATGACCTTCTGATTGCTTGCCATTACTGTTACCAGTCCTGTTACTGGGCCTCTTATTCTTATTTTTATTCGTGTTCTTATTTTGACCCCAGTCCCACACTCAATCATTAAGGTAGTCTTGCCTATCTCTTTCAAATTTGAACAGCTTCATTTTTTTAGTCTTAGCGTCTTCCCTCCTGATAGTGTCTTTTAATTTCTTTTCCAATTTCTCAAAATCCAGGTCTTCCTTAAACTGTTCCACAATTTGTTCCTTTTTGGCTATATCTGCTGTAACTTCAGCTTTTTATGATTCATAGTCCTTTATTACCATGTTGATAAGAGCATCTGTACCCACTTGCAAAGATGTTTTCCAGTCCGACATAAAAAGCTGATGGTCCCATCCATAACCAGGCCGGTTAGTAACCCTCAGAACCCTCGGGGATTGACCAACACATAAATAAGCTTCCAAAGTTAATTTCCCCAATAATGTCTATGTCCTCTTAAAGTGTCTCTTTCCAAGTCCAAAAACACTTTCCTGATGTCCAGAACCTCTAGTGAATTACTCTGATTCACACTGGGACCTACAGCTCCTTCAGGTTGTGACCAAGTAATTTCATTAAACAAACTATCTTCCCATGCATTAAAAAAAGCCCATGCCGCAAAAGAACCAGCCGAACCCCCACTCTGGGCCTCTGTATTTTCATCATTCATGCCTCATTTTATGAGATACAAAAACCCCAACGAAGAATACTCCAGCCTCAGAAAATGCCACACAGTATTGAATTTTGCACTGCTTCAGTCCAAACTGAAATGTAGATTCAAGGACTTACTGCAAAACATTGATCTAGGCATTTTTTGGGACAGTTCCCAAATAGAAGGAATCACTCATAATGAATACCCATGTTCTTGCAGAACCATCCAACCGTAGCTCAGTACTACTCTTTATTTAAAAAGAGAGAAAAAAAAATTACTGGTAGCCACTGTGTCATTTTCAGGAGGATCCCAATTCATGAATAAGTGAACTCCCACAAAAATCACCGCAGGTCATATTCACCACTCGTTAAATCCATGAGGCATATCAAAGGCTGAGATGGGGAAGGTGCATGTGGCATCTCGTGTACTTCCAAAACGCTGTCCTTTGGCGCACAATGAGCAAGTCAGATACATCCAAATATCAAACAGCTACAAGACAGCTCCTTCATGTAGAGAGGGTGCATGTCGCAATTACAAACTGCAAAGCACAACAAAACGCCAGCACTCCTCCGCTGAAAATCAGGACTTTTATTTAAATAAACCATGCACCAGCACCACCATAGTGGTATCGGCTAGAACAAGGAATCCTGACCGGTTTCGTACATAGTACGTCCTCAGGGGGGGGTTCCCAAGCAAGATCACACAATGGCTTAAATACCATCTCTAATTTAAAGTGGCAATGTGCAATTTATATTCCTGTACCAAAGTGCTATGTGTATAAAAAAGTATATAACAAGACATTTCATACACAACATTCTACAAGTTGCCTCACTATCCAAGCTAATACTCCTAATACAATTGTGAATCATGCCTAGAAACCATACAAAATAAATATAAATACAGCTGGTCTAAAAATGGGGAAAGTTCACAGAAAAATGGCCATATCACTGAAAATGTGGTATATCTGGCCACATGTCAATGTGGCGCTTTTTATGTGGATAAGACCACCTGGCCCCTAAAGGTGAGAATTGGTGAGCATCAGAGATCTATTGAGAACAATGACAACAGGAGTGCCCTCGCTATACACTGTAGGGAGGCAAGGAATAAGAGAAATACAACATCATTTTAGATATTGTGGTATTGAAAAAGTTGTTCTTGGCCCTAGAGGGGGTTGTGTGGATGATAAACTCAAACAGAGAGAGTAATTTTGGATTTATAAATTGGGGATGCTGGAATTACCAGGCCTGAATGATAAAATAGAATTACTACCATGTATCCGTAGATGAGCCTTTGGTAGGAGTAGATGTTTTTTGCCTCCTTAAGTTTCATAAAGATATTGTCTTTACCCCTTTCCCTTACTCCTTTCCCCCTTTTTTCCTCATTCCCCTCTTCTCCCCTTTTTCATAATTTATTGGCTCGTTATGCATTCCTAGGTCTGATTATATTGTATATGAAATCTATATAGGTGTATACGTATAATTCTTGGTGTCAGGGATTTCTCTAATTTAGTTAGAGCTGTTTGTTAGTCCAGGGATTAATTTCTCATACTATGATATATACACTGTAATATGAGTTGATATATATGTGGATATCATTCTCTAAAATTCTTTTTTCTCCTATATTTAGAAGTATGGAGGGAAGCCCGGCTGTCCACTATACATGGTTTGTGCAACTTAGACTGGATGTCTATATATGGGAACACCAGTCCATGGATCTAGTAACATATTGTTACAAGGTTTTGAATGCAAATAATGTGTAGAACTGTATATGTTTGGACAAGGGTTTTAGAATGCAGTGTTATTTTTCTGAGTAACATCAAATGAATATCAATAATTCCATGGATATGTTTGCTATAACAAAAAATGGCCATTTTTCTATGAACTTTTCCCAATTTTTAGACCAGCTGTATTTATATTTATTTTGTATGGTTTCTAGGCATGATTCACAATTGTATTAGGAGTATTAGCTTGGGTAGTGAGGCAAATTGTAGAATGTTGTGTATGAAATATCTTGTTATATACTTTTTTATACACATAGCACTTTGGTACAGGAATATAAATTGCACATTGTCACTTTAAATTAGAGATGGTATTTAAGTCATTATGGGATCTTGCTTGGGAACCACCCCCAGAGGATGTACTGCATAAAAAACCAGCCGGGGTTCCTTGTTCTAGCCGATACCACTGTGGTGGTGCTGGTGCATGGTTTATTTAAATAAAAGTCCTGATTTTCAGCAGAGGAGTGCTGGTGTTTTGCTGTTGTGCTTTTCCTCCCTTGCATATCTGCTGATATAAAAATATATGCAAATCAATATGTGGAAATGTAACTGATGTTGGGATCTCTTTTGTTTAGAAAATATATAGTGTTACTGTTGAAATGTATATATTTATAATTTGAGATGACTGCAAAAAGCTGTTGGAAACTAGAGGTTACCTTAGTGCAAATCTTTGAGCCTTTTGCAAAAGCTGTGAAAAAGGGGGCCTCAGCAAGCGCACTGTGTTCTAGCAACTCCTGCCTGATATTTACAAAAACAGGATGCTTGCCAAGAATGGGGGTTGAAAGGACTTATAATGGAGCTAAGCTGCAACTGCAGAAAAAGAAAAAGGGACACAGACTGAAGTAAATCTATTGTATTTCTCCTCTGTACATAGTTATGCTGAACAAGTTTATTTTTTTATATGTTACTGCTACTGTAAATAAATATTTTTGGTGAATTCTACAACTGCTCCTGATTTTCCCCATATTTTTTTCCTTTTTTTCCAATTATTTAACCAGGTGAGACACACTAAGCTGAAAGCTTGTTTACAAGTGCAACCTGGGAGCACAAGGAAGTTAAGTGACTTGCTCAGAGTTACACAGTATGCAAGTGGGATTCAAACCCAGGTCTCCAGATTTACAGCTCAGAGCCTTAAACCACTGCACCATACTGCCTTTCTGACCTGTGCCTCGACAACAGATGGTGTCAGACTAAATGGGATTTACGCCATGCATACCCTAAGACAGGAGTTTTGTGTGTGGGTACTGGACCTAGTACCAGGGAAGCACAGAGAAAGGTATGGATTTTGCAGCAGCAAGTCCAGGGGTGGTTACCAGGAGAATGGCAACCAAGCTAGCAGAGACAGAAATCCAAGCTGAGATTGTACAGCCAACACAAGTTATGGAAAAAGTACAGGCAGTGACAGAACCTAAAAGCCTGATGGATTTTTTCAAATGGTGGGTTATACAACAAAAAGAGACTGAGAAGGAGAGAGAAAAAGAGATTCAACATTTAGAAGCACAGAGGAAAGAAGAGATGCAGCAACAGGAGCAGCAGAGGAGAGAAGAGATGCAGCAACAGGAGCAGCAGAGGAGAGAAGAGATGCAGTGACAGGAGCAGTGATGGCTGGATGCTTTGCAAGCTATCAAAGGCAGAGAATCTGGCACTGATCCAGAACAGCAACAAAATGCAAGCAAATTAAAAGCCATTAAACTTACAAAGTTGTGTCCCTTGGATGATATCGAGGCATACCTGTCAACTTTTGAAAGGGTTGCCACAGCAGCAATGAACAATCAGACTGGTACCCTACCTGACAGGGAAAGCCCAACTTACCTACAGCAGTATGGACACTGCACAGTCAGAAAACTATGACCTGGTGAAAAGCGACAGGGCCGGTTCCAGGATGTACTGGGCCCTGGTGCAAGACTTTGTAGTGGGCCCCCCATCCAAGTGACATGCCCCCCCAAGTGCCCCCCCACTCCGGGCGGGCCCTCCCACGCCACCACCACCAAAAGAATATTGCTGCTGCTATTATTCCATTTTGTGAACTTAAAGGTGTACACGGTGGGCTTTTGCTGCAGCAAATGTTTCAATCACATCAGAAAAGTTTGCTTCTCTTGCAAGTCTATTTTCAATCAAAAGTACACCCAGTGCAGACAATCTCTCCTGTGACATTGTGGAGCGCAGGTAATTTTTTATCAAGGACAGTTTACTGAAAGAACGCTCAGCACTGGCAACTGTAATTGGAATTGTAAGCAGTATTTGCAGTCCAATTTGGGTGTTTGGAAATCCTCTATTCAGGTCTGTCTGTGCCAGGTACTATAACACTTCAAACGGACATTTCACATCATCAGGTAACAGTCAAGCCAGCAAGGTAATTTCTCTAAACATGTCTGAACCATCTATGTCCCCAAGAAATTGGGCCAACTCTCTGCATGCTACTTCTTGGTTTTCATCACGTCCAGATGTTTTTATGTTGAACAGAAAACCAAAAAGTGATTGAAAGTCATGGAGAAATTGGAATCGTTCCTCAGTTTCCATCAGTAGTTTATCCAATAGGCAACTGAAAAAAATTACTTCATTGCTTTCTTGGCCAGTTAAGGGTTCGTCTGCGCAAGCTCTCCTGGCATGCACTTTCGCTGTCTGGTGCATTTTCCTGGAAAAGTTGGTTTGATGTCCATGGTTTGTGCTAGCAGCTTTGCTTCCTCTAACACTCTGCTGAATCCCTGTCTTCAGTAATCAGACAGTTGTTCCTTGATGGAGGAAACCACATCTATGGCATTTGGAAGATTTAAAGCAGGTGACTGTAAAATCACTGTCACCAGATTGATGGCACTAAGCACTTCATTCCACACATGTAAAGGTACAATAAATGGAAATGATTCCAGGTTTTCACGAGGCCTGTGATGTCAGACAGTGTTTCGCTGTCACAGTTTGCCATTTCTGATACTTCCAGCAACTAATCCAACAATTCAGGCAGTTGTTCATAGACTGCCTTTGCAGCATCAGCACGTGCACTACATCGAGTCTCTGAAAATGGCTTGAGGGTATATCATTTCATGTGCTTGATGAGGATGTCCCAGCATTTGGTGGACCCAGAGAAGATTCTGTAAACCAGCTGTAGTACTCCAAAGAAATTCTTTGCTTCCAAGGATGATTCAACTGCATGTTCTAACAGAAGGTTCCAATTATGAGGACAGCAAGGAACGTACAGTGCACGTTCATTCACCTGTCGTATTCTCGCTTGAACTCCTCGATGGATACCTCTCATGTTAGCCCCATTATCGTAACACTGGCCACTGCAGTCTTCAATTTTAATGACATGTTCAGTAAGTTGATTTAGCAATAATTCAGCCAAAGCCTCTCCTGTTGTATTTTCAACATGGAGAAACTCCAGGAAGCTCTCCCGCATTTCAACTTGATTACCATTGATTTCAACATAACAAATCATTAGTGATAACTGCTCCTTGTGAGAAATATCTGGAGTGCAGTCCATCAGCACACTATAGTAGCGAGCATTGTGTATCTTGTCCCTAATCTTACTAGTCACAGCCTTAGCTAACATCTGCATAAATTCGTTGTTGCTATCTTTGCTTAAATAATGAACATTTGTTCCTCTCTGAACACGTTGCAAGTGATCAACCATAATAGGGTCATACCTGGACAACAGTTCCAACAATTAAAAAAAATTACCATTGTTGCCCACATACAGATGGTGTACTGAACCTCTAAAGGCTAAGTTTTGGCCTGCTAAATATAAAACACTGTCCAAAATTCTACAAAGCATAGCATGCCATCTGCCATTGTTCCCTTTCCTTATCCAGCTTTTCTTGCAAACTGCTGCCTATTGTAGCCCGTTTCTGTAACCCTAATTCTAAATGTTTCCATTTGTAGTAATTCTCCATGTGTGATCTGCATGCTTCATGCTGACTCAGGCTTTGTGATAATTTTTTCCAGTTGGAGAAACCTTGTGTAAACACGTCCCTATCCTCAGCAAAAAGCGTCAGCAGACCTGGAGTAAACTAACGAAGGCCTGTGAATCTTTGAGGATCCCACTTTCCGCTCATAGTTTGCTGAAGTAAACTGGCGACCAGCTGTTTTAGGGAACTCAATGTCAGTTTCCTTCAGCTGCAGGGGTTTATGCTGCACAATTTCAACCTGAGGTGCTCTGACTCTGTAGTAAAACTTTCAGGCCAGGTAGCTGGGTCGTAAAAATTATACATGAAAGGTGGTTGACTGGGTTCAGGGTTTATGTCATAACCTGATTCCAGTTCAGTACATTGTTGTATTTCTTCTTGCTGTACATTTCTTTCATCATCATATATTTCTTCTAGGTCTAGCTGTACATTTTTTTCATGTATTTCTTATAGCTGTACATTTCTTTATAAGTCAGAGTCCAATTCATCATGGTTCCCAAACTCCACCCCAGTTGTCTCCCCCTCTACTACTGCCTCTACAGCTGTTGAATGTGATGAGGTTGAAGGTTCTTGCTCACTTGTTGTGCTTTCACCAGATGCGGACACTGTTGCCACAGTTGCCGATGGAAAATGTAACCATTTACAAAATATTTTGTTAGCGTTTTCTGCTTCTTTCTCAGTCAACTCATAGAAACATAGAAACATAGAATTTGACGGCAGATAAGGACCGCTTGGCCCACCCAGTCTGCCCATTTCCCTACCTACTGGATAAGCTGCAGATCCTAGTTAACCAGCACTACTTCTTCCTACCCCATCCCCCAGAACTGCCTTTATGACTATCCCATGCATGCTTGAATTCCACCACTGATTTTGACTCCACAACCTCCTTCGAAGGCTGCCCATGCATCTACAACCCTCTCTGTAAAAAATACTTTAAATTACCTCTGAGCCGCTCTCTATTTTCAAATTGTGCCTCTTGTTCTTGCCGCCTTTTTTTGAAAGATGCTACCTCTTGGACTTTGTTGATTCCTTGAGGTACTTGAACGCTTCTATCATGTCCCCTCCTTCTTCTTTCCTCGAGGGCTATAAGCATATTAAGCTCCTTGTGCCTCTCTTCATATGTCTTCTGGTGCAGACCCTGCACCATTTTAGTTGCCCTCCTCTGGACAGCTTCCATCCTGTCTATGTCTTTGTGGAGATTGGGTCTCCAGAACTGCACACAATACTCAGATGGGGTCTCACCAGCTGTCTGTACAGAGGGATAATAACTTCCTGTTTTCTACTGGTGATGCCTCTCCTATGCATCCCAGTATCCCCCAGCCCTCCTTGCTGCCCCTCTCACATTGCTTGCCTGCTTTAGGTCATCTGATATGACTACCCCAGGTCCCTTTCCATTTTTGTTGTTGTTAGTATCTCACCCCCCATTGTGTACTCTTCCCCTGGGTTTTTGTTTCCCAGGTGCATTACCTTGCACTTCTTAGCATTGAATCTAAGCTGCCATTCATTTGACCATTCCTCTAACCTTGCCAAGTCCTTTCTCATCCTTTCCACCCCACCCTGTGCATCAACTCTGTTGCAGATCTTAGTGTCATCTGCAAAGAGACATACTTTTCCTTCCAGTCCTTCTGCAATGTCGCTTATAAAGACATTGAAGAGGACCGTCCTAATACTGAACCTCGGTACCCCACTAGTAACCCTCCTTTCTTCTGAGGACTCCATTTACTATTACTCTCTGTGTCCTATTCTCCAGCCACTCCTTACCCAGGCTGTCATCTTGGGACCCACTCCCAGGCTGGCTAACTTACATATTAATCTTTTGTGGGACTGTGTCAAATGCCTTGCTAAAGTCTAGGTAGGCCATGTCCACAGCCCCTCCCTGATCTACTACTTTGGTCACCCAGTCAAAGAAATCTATCAGATTCGTCTGGCATGACCTTCCCGCTGTGAATCCATGTTGCCTAGGGTCCTGTGCCCCTCTGGCCTCTAGATACTCGACAATTCTTTCCTTTAGAAGTGATTCCATCATTTTCCCTATCACTGAGGTTAAACTAACAGGTCTATAGTTCCTGCTTCTGCCTTGCTCCCACTTTTGTGAAGGGGAATCACATCTGCCCTCCTCCAGTCCTCGGGTACCACCCCATCCTCCCATGATTTGTTAAAAAGGGTAGTCAGTGGTGTCACTAGTTCTACCCTTAGTTCTTTTAGAATTCTGGGATGAATCCCATCAGGCCCCATTGCTTTGTCCACCTTCAGTTTTAAGAGTTCTTTCAGAACCCTTTGTTCTGTAAATGGGCCTGTATCAACTTCTGTATCCAGAGTGTTACTACTGTTTGTTTTATGTACTCCCCTCTTCCTTTGTAAATACTGAGCAAAATATTTGTTTAGTATCTCTGCCTTTTCACAGTCTCCTCTGCCCACCCTCCTCCCTTTATTAAGCCTCACTATCCCTCCCTTGGTCTTCCTTCACTCCCTGATGTACCTATAAAGGTTTTATCCCCCTTCTTAACTGAGTTGGCTATCTTTTCCTCGGTTTGGGCCTTTGCTGTTCTGACTGCCTTCCAGCCTCCTTTTGCTTTAACTGATACAGTTCTCTGTCCTGCTCCTTCAGATTCCTTGTACTTCCTGAATGCTTTCTTTTCTCTTGAACCTTCACTGCCACTTCCTCTGAGAACCATAGTGATTTCTTACATCGTCTTGTTTTGTTTATTTGCTTCACACAAGGCTCGTTACCTCTGTGATGGCAGTTTTATTATTCCCATTGTTCTTCCACCCTCCTTCCTGCCCATTTGCTATGCGTTCCTTAGGCACTCACCCATTTTGCAAAGTCAGCCCTCCTAAAGTCCAGTACTTTTGTCTTTGTATGGCTTGACTCTATTGCTGTTTATTGTAGAACCATACTGTTCAATGGTCGCTAGTTCCCAGATGGCTACCCACTTCTACATCCGTAATCCTCTCACCATCTCCATTTGAGAGAATCAAGCCTAATATTGCTCCTCTCGGTGGGCTCCAGTACTAGTTGTCTAAGGCATGCCCCTGTAGGGCATCTAGAATAACTGCACTCTTCAGTGGCAGCTGCAACTGCTCCAGTTAACATCTGGCATATTCAGATCACCCATCAGCAATATCTCCCCTTTCTGCCATTCCAAGTATACTTTCTATCATTTTTTTTCCTGTCATTTCTCCTATGAGAAGGAAGTCTATGCACACATCTAACCCTCTTGGCGTATTGTGGTGCCATTGCCTGTCTCCAAATTTACCCACAGTGCTTCTTCTCCTCCCTGTGTACCTTTTGTTCTGTTGCTTTATTCCTTCCCTTATGTAAAGAACTACTCCTCCTCCTCTTTTACCCTCCCTGTCCCTCCTGTACACAGTGTATCCTGGTATGTTTATGTCCCAGTCATGGTTTTGTGTGTACCATGTTTCTGTGACTGCCACGATATCCAGATGTTCTTCCTCCATCAAGGCCACTAATTCAGGAAGCTTGTTACCCAGACTACGGGCATTAGTACTCATTGCTCTCCATTTTCTGAGTTCCAGAGAACTCTAGCTATCTTTTTTGTTCTTTACGTTTTGCAGAACCAGACTTGTACTTTGGTAGTGCTACAGGAATTGACATCTTGTCAGTTTTTTTCTTTCCTTTTGTTTCTGTTATGTAAGATTTACCTTGCTAGCTAAGCTATGTTTATTTATTTATTTATTTTTATGAATACAAAATGTACTTTTGACTAGACTATTTTAGTTAAAGTTCAATAATATCTATGAGCTGCAGGTGGCAGGGTGGCTCACTTAGCACTAGCAGACAGGCACAAGAGCAGGTTCATTTGTGTAGAAAAATGTATATATAGATGCGCTGCTCCTGAGTCCTATGCTTGCTGTCTCTACCTAAGTCTAACTTTGAAGCAGCGAGCATGAAAACAGAGCCAGTCAAGAATGTATTGTTAGTCTTTACTGATTAATTTCTGCAAAATAAAGTATTTTTTGCAGTAATAATCTAGATGTGTTGCCTTTCTTTCTTGTCAGAAATTAAAGGTTAGTTTTTCTCTCCTGACAAAAAAAAGGTATTTCCAGTACAAGTAAAGTTCACATACAGCGCAGAGACAGTCACAGAAAGAAGGCTTTTGTTGAATGAATATGTATGAGATCTGTAATAATGCCAAAATTAATGGCACAATACTAGGCTTGCTACAATGCTTGCTGCTAGCTTACTCTGAAGAAGACTAGGCAGGTCGCAGCAGCAGAGCCAGAGAATATCTTGTTATTTGAATGCCAAACAGTGACTCCTATACAGTCACACTAGGCTGACTACAATGCTGGCTGCTAGCTTACTCTGAAGAAGACTAGACAGGCTGCAGCAGGAGAGCTAGAGAATATCTTGTTATTTAATTGCCAAACAGTGACTCCTATACAGTCAGACTAGGTTGGCTACTATGCTTGCTGCTAGCTTACCCTGAAGAAGACTAGGCAGGCAGATTCCAGTCAGTACTAAGCTGGACCGTCAGACAGGATTTATATT
This sequence comes from Neoceratodus forsteri, assembly GCA_016271365.2. Taxonomy (NCBI): domain Eukaryota; kingdom Metazoa; phylum Chordata; order Ceratodontiformes; family Ceratodontidae; genus Neoceratodus; species Neoceratodus forsteri. Next base: position 833,664,942 of record CM057454.1, on the reverse strand, counting down.
GTTGCACAGTAACTTACTCAGAAGAGATGAAGAAAAAACTTATTGGTCAGACACCAGTCTGAGTGACTAACTTGTTCACTCACTCACTGTCATCACTAGTCTGATCATTCAGTTGATCCTCCTGTCTGAAGCCTGCATTATGCATATGATGATGGGAGTAATCTTGGGATTGGGACAAGAGAGGAGAGATTGCTATTATCTTTTTACTTCTTCTCCCAATCTCCCCAAGTTCTCCCTACCCTGACTCCCTAACCTGCCTTCCTTCCTAAAGACAAAGACAGACTGTACAGAGACACAGTAGACTAGAGTATATTTTAATATTTAGTAGCCTGACAGACACCACTCCATCTCAGCAGTCAGTGTCTAAGAACTGTGAACTGTCTCAAAGTAACTCAGCACCAGTCAGTGGGAGTGGAATGCATTTGATCAAATTTTGATTTTTTTCAATTAAATTTAGTCAACTTCTAGTAAAGTTCTAGTTCTTCTTCCCCGGCCGCCACCGCCGGCACCTCGCAGGCCTAGGCAGCCACAGTACTCACTCCTTCTTGCTTGCTGCCTAGTGCCTAGCCAGTTATTTCTTTTTTATCCTTTTCGACTTTGTTCTTCGGCCATGGACAGTGTATTTTTAATATATGAATGTGTGTGTCTAGTTTACAAGAACATCAAGAAGAACTTGATTTTTGAACAAGTTCAGTCAACTCTCCTCCACCGTCCGCGCTCATTCCTCTGCTACTCGTTCATCTGCTGCCAACAACTCCAACTGCCACTAGGATTTCTCGCAAAATGCTCAGGGGAGGAGCTGTGTGTGTCTGAGTGGAGCAGCATTGGGAGGGGCAAAAGGAAGGAGCAAATGAACAGACCAATGAGCTGGTCAGCTGTGGTCGCCGGGTGGTGCCATGCCGAGAGAATGGATTTATTTAATTGGAGCATGCCACTGACTGCCAGCATGGATTGGGAGGAGGAGCCGAGGTCAGGACGGGAGAGGAGGTGGACACCAAGCAAGCGAGGATGGTGCCGCGGTCGGTCAGTCAGACGATGGATGGGGATTGGTTGGATTGGGGAGATGGAGTAGTCGAGGAGGTGGAACCATGGAGCAGCAGCTCACACACACAACGTGACACAGCGCCACCACACACCACCAGGTATGTCCGAGGAGGACCAAGGAGGTGAGCGTGTGTGCAGCAGGCAAGAGGGGATTTAATTTTTAAATGTCACGATGGGTCCAGACCAGATGAGTCCTGAGTGAAGTCCACACACACACTGACTAAGGGAGGGACAGGCATGGTGGGTCTCAGGCAGGGTTCGCCTGGGCAGGATGCAGCGGGCTGATCACTGAGTGCTCTGACTGTGAGCAGTTTAAAACCAGAAAAAAAAAGTATGCTGACTTAAGGGGCCATGGGCCCTGCCAGCACTCTGGGCCCTAGTGCAGTCGCATCCCATGCACACCCGCCCCCCCGACATCAGCCCTGAAAAACGAAATCTTGAAAAGGTATGACATCTCCAGAGAGACATACAGTCAAAGATTTCGATCTCTGAGGTACAACTCAGTTGACAATCCTCGAGAAGCCTTCACCCAACTCAGAGAACTTCTGATAAAATGGCTCCAACCAGAGAGCAAAACAGTCCCACAGATCATCGACACATTTGCCATGGAGCAATTCATCAACATCTTGCCTAAAGATGTGCAGCTGTGGATAAAGGAACACTGACCAGAGAGTGGGAAAAAGGCTGTTTCTTTGGCCAAGGACTACCAAATGGCCAGACAGACACCACAGCAGCGAGGTAACAGCCAAGCACAGGTAAGACACTCTTTTTCCCAATTAAACTCCAAGCCTGATAAGAACTCTGGTGTGGGTAACAAATCTGTGCCCAAAGACATCTGCTATAACTGTAATAAGGCCATTTTGCAAGAAACTTCTGTAGTAAGGAGAGTGGCGCTGGAGCAGATACGTCATTGGCAAATTGGGGCAAGCACTTAGCAGATGTGAAGGTAGGGGACAAGTCTGTGAAGGGACTCATTGATTCGGGATGCAGACAGACCCTGGTGCATGTTAAAGTGATGGGAAAACACTGTGCAAATGAACCAGATACTGGTGTCATCTGCATCCACGGAGACACTCGATACTATCCCACCACCCAAGTGACTCTGACCGTTAAGGGTGTGTCGCACCAAATGAAAGTGAAGTGGGGGTAGTACCTAAGTTCCCTGTGCCTGTGATTATTGGAAATGACTTTCCAGGATTTGCTGAATTAATCAAAGAGGAAGTGAGTCCTGTTGTTTCAGCAGCAGTGGTGACAAGATGTGGTTGGTGCTTTAGACAAAAGTAAAAAGGGTAATAGATTTATCCTGGTAGTATGCCACCATGCTACTAGATACCCAGAAGCAGTTCCAATGTGTACTGTTACAGCCCCAAAAGTTACAGCAGAGCCTGCCAAACTTTTCAGCAGAGTGGGCATACCTAAAGAAATTATTACTGATCAGGGTAGTAATTTTGGTGCTGCATTACTTAAGGAGCTGTAGAGAATACTGGGTATCACTGCCATAAGAACCTCCCCCTGTCACCCTCAGACAGACGGTCTTGTTGAGCATTTTAACCAAACCCTAAAATGCATGTTAAAAAGGTTTGTAAAAGAGGAAGGGAAAGATTGGGACCAATACTTGCCATTCCTATTTTTTGCTGACAGAGAAATGCCACAGGCATCAACATGGTTTTCACCATTTGAAATGCTGTATGGCAGGCAGCCAAGAGGGCCACTGGATGTGATAAAAGAAACGTGGGAAGATAACCCCACACAGAAACAATCTATTACATCTTATATGTGTGCCCTAAGAAAGAAGCTGGCAAAATATGTTGTAATTGCTCATAGTAATCAGGAAGAGGCCCAACACCCGCAGAATGTATATTATGACCATGGGGTAAAATAAAAAGTTTTTGAGCCAGGTAAAAAGGTTTTGCTACTGTTACCCACAACAGAAAATAAACTGTTAATGAAGTGGCAAGGGCCTTATAAAGTGATTAGAAGTACTGGCACTGTTAACTACGAGATTGAGACCCCTGACAGGAAAAATCCTAGTAAGATATACCATGTTAACCTTCTCAAGAAATGGGTTGAAAAAATGCCAAAAGCTGCTTTGCTAGTTTTACTGGAAACTGATAAGGAAGATATTAATGTAGCTTATGACAGACTGGAACAAACTAAATGCTGATGCTGTAAAGGTGAATGTTTCATTAACCTCAGAACAAACTGCAGACATTCGTAGTGTACTGAAGACATTTAACAGTACTTTTACCATGGTATCAGGCTGAGCAAAAGGGGTTGAGCACGTAATAGTGACAAAGAATGCTCGTCGTATTAGACAAAAGACACACAGGTTACCAGAGTGATTAATAGCTGACGTAGTTAAGGAAATACAAAAAATGAAAGAACTGGGTATCATAGAGGAGTTGAGGAGTACTTTATCATCTCCCATAGTAATTATAAACAAAAAAGAAGCAGGTGTTAGAATCTGCCTTGATTTTAGGAAATTTAATCAAGTGTCAGAATTTGACAGTTATCCTGTGCCCAGAATGGATGATTTGGTGGACAGACTGGGTAGTGCAAAGTATATCAGTACCCTCAATCTCACCAAGGATTACTGGCAAATACCTTTAGCTAAAGAATCCAGAGATAAAACTGCATTTGCCACCCCTATAGGATTCTATCAGTTTACCACCATGCCATTTGGTTTACATGGTGTGCCAGCTACATTCCAGCGGTACATGGATGTAATTATATCCCCTCACACTGGTTATTGTACTGCATACCTGGATGATTTCATGGTCAGGGTTTGACCTTAACATTGTTTTACTAGCCCTGAACCTAGTGCAAATTGGCCAGGGCTAGTGCAGCTAACCCTCTACTTGTCCGTCTTGATTAGTGCAGATTTTTCATGGCTGTTAATGAAGTTGAAACAGTCCCTGCTTTAGCAGGCTGTAGTCCTTTTTCTAATCTCCCTCAGTGTTCCAGGTGGCCTGGTGTGATTAGCAGCTCATTGAGCTGCAATTATCTGACAGTTCAAGAGGGGATCTATCAAAGACTCAATGTGAGTCGTTATCACTCAATTGTTAGGACAGTCAACTAGTGTGAATGCTGTGATCAAGGGTAGAGTGGTTAAGTCACTAGCTTCCAGTTTGCTGAACTTGTCTTTGATTTGTCCCACAATATTAAGACCAGTGTGCCTTATTTCCCAACCTTTTGAGTGCCTGTATCCAACACTGCAGTGACAGAACGCTATCATGTATACACTGTCTACCCAGTCAGGTGATCTGTCCACTCTATACTTTCTCTGGACACCACTGCAGAATAGGCTGTGAAGTGGCCATCCACAGACCCAAAGCTGCCATTACTGACTAGTGTAGGGGTTCACAGCTCCTCTTAATGGATCATACCAGTCAATGCCATCAATGCAGTACCACCCAGCATGTCATTTCATCCTAAAAACGATGCTTTGGAACATGCATGATACAAAGCAAAACCTTAGTAAAATCTATAATTTGAAAGGTTAAAAAAGGTATTCCTGGTGTGCATAGATCATCCTATATAGAAAGAGAGGTAGTACAGCATCATGCCTATATACTGCTCCCCTTTGACTGATGAAAGGACACTGTTATGAAAAATCTGTTGTTGTTAGGGCAGAGGATGTTAAATCAATATTTTTGTGCCTGGTATATATAAACAGATATGTCAAAGTTTCTCACATCCCAAGCCCTCTGTGTTTAACTCTCGCCAAAGAAATCCTAGAACTTTCCCTGGCTCACTTTGCAGTGTAAGAAAACTTCCAGAAGTGCAGTTCTGGTTAATCACAGGGTGGGGGATGAGAGTGTCTTTCTCTGCCTGATTCTGTACATTGCCCTGCAGGTCAGGGTGGGACTGTGGTGACGTACATGATGATGTTGACTATTGTGTGTGCAGAGCTAGAATTGCCTGACTGAACATTTGCTATTACGGTATTCTTTGGTTTGGCGGGAGGGGGTGAAGAAAGAGGAAGAGGAAGCAAGGGGCACATGGTAAAAAAAAAAAATGGGGGTACACACTACGTGTGATTGGACTGCAGTCTTTTATTTTTTTTGCTGGGGCAGGAAGCAATGTGGGAGCAGGAGAAATATTCAATAATCAGAGTATTTCTTGGCTTGCATTTTTCCTGTATAACTGATCAAAACTGGCCATTATTATTGTGGGCTAGTGCAACCATCTGCGGGCTAGTGCAATATTTAATCAACTTGTCCGGCTGGCTAGTGCAAAAAAAAGTTAAGGTTGACCTCTGGTCATGGTGTACAGTCCAGACTGGAAAAGCCACCTAGAACACAGACAAGCAGTTATCCAAGCTATCAAAAATGCAGGTCTGACTATTAATCCTACCAAATGTGCATTGGGCATGCAGGAAACCAAATATTTGGGCTATGTGTTGGGAAATGGAGAAGTCAAGCCAGAGGTTTCTAAAATAGAAGCTGTAGCTAATAGCCCTGTTCCTAAAACAGAGAAACATGTCAGGTCATTTTTATGGCTGGCTGGTTATTATAGCAGACTTGTTTCCAGCTTTGCAGAGTTAGCTACTCCCCTCATTGAACTGATGAAAAACCGGTACCCAAATAATGTGAAATGGACCCCAGAGTGTGATGAAGCTTTTCAGGCCATTAAGGTTGCATTATGTTCAGCCCCTGTTTTAAAAAGCCCAGACTTTGAAAAAACATTTTTGCTACAAACAGATTCATATGAGGTAGGCCTAGGTGCAGTCCTGAGTCAAAATATAGATGGGACGGAACATCCTATTCTGTACATAAGTAGGAAATTGACAGAGAGAAAAGGTACTCCACTATTGAAAAGGAATGTCAAGAAAAAAAGTGGGCCATGGAGTCCCTTAAGTTTTATTTGCTAGGAACTGATTTTGTTCTTGTAACTGATCACAAGTCTCTCTGTTGGCTTAACCAGATGAATGCTAAAAATTCCAGAATCACAAGGTGGTACCTGACACTACAGTCATTTAAATTCACTGTGATACACAAATCTGGTAAGGAGAATAGCAATGCTGATTTTCTGTCACGATATGGATCAGGAATTGAGGATTCTGGAGGTTGAAAAACAAACATATGTGTTTGAACTGTACTGTTTGCTGTACTGGTATAAAAAAAAGAGAGGTGATGTACATGTGCTTAATGTCTGAAAGCAGTAAATGCTATTAGAGAATAAAAAGTTTTGGAAACCTGTTTAATAAAACAGGTTCCCTCTTAAGGAGTGGGTGTGCGTGACAGGGTGGAATAGGACCCTGTCCCATTTGTTATGGAGAAAGTGTTTAAATGCAAGGATCTATTCTTTCCCTTTCCTGTCTCTTCTCTGTCTGGTTGCACCAAATTTTCCTGTGAGACTTTGGACTTGATCAACCCGACTGGCTTGCAATTCTTTGCCTCTCACTGTCTCACAGTCCTCTCTTGCTGTCTGTCTTTTCCTCCCTTGCATATCCGCTGATATAAAAATATATGCAAATCAATATGTGGAAATGTAACTGATGTTGGGATCTCTTTTGTTTAGAAAATATATAGTGCTACTGTTGAAATGTATATATTTATAATTTAAGATGACTGCAAAAAGCTGTTGGAAACTAGAGGTTACCTTAGTGAAAATCTTTGAGCCTTTTGCAAAAGCTTTGAAAAAGAGGGCCTCAGCAAGCACGCTGTGTTCTAGCAACTCCTGCCTGATATTTACAAAAACAGGATGCTTGCTAAGAATGGGGGTCGAAAGGACTTATAAGGGAGCTAAGCTGCAACTGCAGAAGAAGAAAAAGGGACACAGACTGAAGTAAAACTACCGTATTTCTCCTCTGTACATAATTATTCTGAACAAGTTTATTTATTTTTATGTTATTCCTACTGTAAATAAATATTTTTGGTGAATTCTACAACTACTCCTGGTTTTCCCTGTGCTTCCCGACCTGTGCCTTGATGACACACATATTTTGTGGATTGAGCCCTCAGCTCTGTAACACCTTTCAAAAGTCCAACAGCTTATCATTTTCATCTGCAGATTCCAGTCTTTACTTTATTTATAAAAACTGGACTTTGCAAGCCAGAGTTCTTTTAAAGAGCAACTCTTTATTATAATAAAAAGCTTAAAAAACACTAGATTCACACCAATTATGTTTTAACTTTGTTTTCTAGTTATTTGTTATTTTCTTATAATTACTAGTGACCCCCTTTATCACATGGTACACAGGGCTCTATCAAACACCATAATAACCCAAAAACTGGTTATGACGGCGTTTTCAAAACTTTGTTTCAGTAGCTTGCCCTCGGGTGTCAATCATTTCAAATGCACCACCTCATTGGCTCTTCTTCTGTGTGAGGGTGGGCCGAATGCCTGAAGAAACATGGTGGCTCCGTTTCTGTGGTCCTGAGGACTCACGCTGAACTTTGCCTCTCACCTTTCAAGTAAGTTTTACTTTTTTTTTTCACAATTCATCTGGTTGATCCTGCCTTTACAACTAAAAAAGCAATCTGGCTGATGTTGCTGTTGCAACACTTCAGTCAGCACTTCGGTAAACAGTGAGTCAGATCGGGAATACACCATGTTTAACTGACTCCTGTCTACCTACTGCATGTCCCATGCCACTTCCACAGTACTTCTTTAAAAAAAAAAGTGTCTCTATATAGAGAGAGAGAGAGAGTGTGCGTGTGTGTGCGTGTATGCGTGCATGTGTGCATACGTGTGTCTGTCTTCACAGATCAGCTGCATGTTCTCTCCCTGTCTCTCTCTGTCATTTAAAGTGTTGACAGAAAAACTTCCTGCACCAGTAATTATAAAAAATAAAGGCTATGCAGCTGTGATGTTATGGATTTTTTTTACACACCCTCAGTGTGTGATGACTGGCACTAGGTCAGGACCGTGCACACAACAGCATAGTCCAAAAGCATGACTGCAAAACTGCACTGTAAACTACAGCACCCAATGAAAATAGAGACTGCAAAAATGATGGCAGTGGTAGTGGTCCACAAACAGACTGACCACTACCATGGCTAATAAAACCAAGCATTTGTCAATGCCGAATGTTGCCTTGCTGGCATTGGCATTGGTAGTGCAGGCGTTAGAGAGATGCATAATAGGAATGGCAGTGGAGTATAGAACTGAAGTCAACCCCACCCCACCCTGGAGAGAGTGACAGGCATTGGGGTGTGCCTTTGGGTCATTGGCCATAACACTCATGCCATTTCACCTAAGCCTACCCTGCAGACTCTGACAAGTGTCGCGTTGTGCCTTGGGGTCATCGGGCCTTACGCTCACCCCATTTCTTAAGAAAGTATGTTGAGATGGGTGCAGCATAGGAGAATGGAATGAACTTTGGGTCAAGAGTCTAAGGCACACCTGGATGGCTGTCAGTGGCTGCTGGGTGGGGGTGCAATGGCATGAGCATTACAGCCGACAATCCAAAGGCACACCCTGATGCCTGTTAGTCTGTACAGGTGGGACGTTATGGTTAAAAACCCTAACACCCTGGGTATTTATTGGTATTTGCACTCCAAATTTTCAACATGGCCTTTTTGTGACCCCACCTCATGAAAACATGTGGGATCTCTGCTCATGAACAGTGTTACTGTGATTTTGTTAATGTGTCCCGAACATTGATTTCCCACGGTGACCGTGGCATTCTGCACCACATAAAAATGTCAGCTGCACCATTCCTAAGGAGCTGTGAAGAGATGACAATGTTGAAAATCTGGAGTAAAAGTAGTAAACATTATCGAAGTTACAAGCATGCTTGGAAACTGCGCAATGCACACTTGTAACAGTCATTTCTTGGAATTTTTTCACCAAATTTTCAACATAGGTATTTTGGGACCTCTGCTCATGAACAGTGTTACTGTGATTTTCTTACTCTGTCCTGAACATTGTTTTCCTACAGTGACTGCACCACTGTGCCAGATGTGCAAAAACACATTTTGGGCAGGATGTGGAAAATGACAGCTGTACTGTTCATAAGGAGGTGTGAAAAAATGGCAATGTTGAAAATCTGGAGTAAAAATATTAAAAAATCTTGAAGTTACAAGCATGCATGGAAACTGCGCAATGCACGCTCGTAACACGGTCATTTTTTGGAATTTTTTCACCAAATGTGCAACATAGGTTTTTGGGAGCCCACCTCATGAGCAGTCACACTGTCATTTCATTAATTGGTCCCAAAAGGCGATTCCACACAGCGACTGGGAAATCACCTTTTGGGACCGAATAACGAGATGACAGTGACTGAATTCATGAGGTGGGGTCCCAAGAACCCCATGTTGAAAATTTGCTGCCAAAAGTCACCAAAATGGCTGAGATATGTGCCAAAGTTGAAAAAAAAAATTTATGCCATTATACAGCTTACCGGCATTTCTTCAGTTTGCGGTTGGCTTTAAAGAGTGCAGACGTGTTCCTGGGCCACCCGAAGATCGTGGCATCAGGCTCCAGAGGTAAGTATGGGATGAGAGGGTATAGGGAGGTGGGGTGCACAGAGGGTGGCTGTGGGCTGGGGGAGCAAACAGGACGACGAGGGACTGTTTTCTTTGTTTCAGGTAAAAATAAAAAAATTCACCGCGGACCGTTTTATTTTTACAGGTTTGACCACACTGGGGTGGGCTCCCACTGTGGCACATTTCTTTGGGGGGGCATGTTAGCCACACTGGAGTGAGTTCCCAGTGTGGCACAAAATCGGGGTGAGACAGCAGCAGCAGGAAAATAGGGAGGGGGGGTTAACATGCTGACAGGGGGATTGGGCACCCCCATCGACAAGCATATCTGTGTTCGGAGGCATGATGCCAAGGGGGATTGGGCACCCCCTCGGCAGACCACATCAGTAAAGGGGTCACATATGCTGACAGGGGGATTGGACTCCCCCCCACGTCGGCTTCCTAGGGACTGTGAGTGACGGGTGTCGGGTGGCGAGCCACCGCCTGCCATGTTTATTGAAATGTTACACTAGGCAAGGCACGCCCTGCAATGAAGGGTCGCTCCCTCATTGCAGCGGCTAAAACGTTTCAAGCTGGTGGCAAATTTTGCAACTGCTGTCATAGACAGTGTGCAATCTAATTCATGCAACAGAGCCCAGCACTAAAAAGCAGTGGCGCCATTGGCCACAACACGACCGTGCCTCCAAAACCTGCTCTTTCACTTCAAGCAACCCCAATATGTTGTCTGCACTGCGTGCGCAAGACAACATAAAAAGAGTAATGAGTGTTTTTGCATAGGGCTCTGCCCCACGCCCCCCCGATGCAGGCGGGCTTCACCCCCACACCCCCCAGTATTTTTATAACCAACTCTGCGGGGGTGGTGCAACTTGGGGATGGGGAGAAACTCGGGGGGGGCTATATTGGGTGAGGGGCCCCACCTGAAAAATTAAACTTTGCGTGGGGGGACGGAAAACAGAAAATTCATCAATCAGGAGACCAGGAACAGAACCCTGGTCTCCAGGAGGATTTCCTGCCATAGCTGCTCAGGGCCTCAGCCCCCTCCACTATGGGACCAGCTTGGCAGGGCACCACACTGCCAGATACATCTCCTCTCCTCCAGCAGTGTGCCTACACAGTTACCGGGTAGTGGTAACTGCCTTGCACTACACTATCTCTGTAGCTATTTAGGCACATGCTGTTATGAAAGCATGATTCTGGCAGTCCTATTATGGGAAATGCTGTTTTCACCCAATGCGGTGATGGCCTCATGTTTATGGGTCATCACACACCTCGGGTGTGTAAAAAAATCCAGAACACACAATTGCATAGCCATTATTCTCTATTTACTTTCTCCTGCTTTTGGACTACTAAATATTGTAGATAATGCAGCAATTATTTCGCTGAGTCTTTCAAAATGTATCTGACTCTCCCCTGCTCACCACACAATTGCTGTTTGTGACATCACAATCTGGTGTTATGGTGAGCACTATGATCTTATAAACCCACGGCACTGTGAGGTTAACAGGGGAGAGGCAAATGTTTTCTATACAGATTTTTTGGCTGGTCTACCAACATGTGCTATAAATCTTGGAAAGCAACACTGAAAATGAAAAAATGTATTGCTTAGTCAATTGTAACAGCTGAAACATCTTATTCATGAAAGCACAATCTGAAGTGCGGAGTTGTTCTTTAAATAAGCATTCCTGGTTGCTCTGTAAGTACTCCAATAATCCTCAGAATTTGTCCCCTTAGCCTTTCCCCACACTCTAGTTCGAATTTTCTGAAAGTTGCATAATTTTGTAGAATACTATGAAGCTCTGTCTTGCTTTATTACTCTAGTTTGAATAGGAGCATATCTACTGCATGATGTGCGCGGATTTTCTTTATTTGGAACCCAGCAGCAAGAATGTGCCCAATATTCTAGTCATCACCAGTCTTTAACATAGAAACATAGAATTTGTTGTCAGAAAAGAACTGCTTGGCCCACGCAGTCTACCCAGATATTCTCTGCTTATTCTGTCTCTGCAGACCCTATCTGGTCTCCAGTGGCCTCCCCCCTCCCTGCATATTTACCAGGATTCTCCTATACCTATGCTATGCATGCTTGAAGCCACCCACTGCCTCCACTGCCAGACTGTTCCAGGCATCCACCACTCTTTCAGTGAACTAGTATTTCCTCACCTCCCTCTTTAACCTTCCCTCTTTCCAGCTTCATTGCACACGCTCTTGTCCTGGGTGCACTTCCTCATTTGAAATAGACTCCCCTCCTGTATCCTTTTCACTCCCGTGAGGTACTTGTAGGTTTGTATCATATCCCTCACTGTCCCACCTCTCCTATAGGGTATACATGTTGAGATCCCTCATAATATCCTCATAGGGCTTTTCCTGCAACTCCTTCACTAAATTTAGTTGCCCTCCTTAGGAATGGCTCCGCCCTGTCTATGTCCTTTCTGAGATGCATCCTCCTGAACTGGACACAGTATTCCAGGTGGGGTCTCAATAACGATTCATACAATGGTAACACCACCTCCCTCCTCTTGCTGGTGATACCTCTCCCTATGCACCCCGGCATCCCACTGGCCCTTCCTACTTCCTTGTCACACTGCCCCACCACTTTGAGGTCATCATGTATTATAACTTCAAGGTCTCTTTCCTGCCTAGTGAGTGTTAGTACCTCCCAACCCCCTCATTTTATACTCAGCGCCTGGGGTTCTATGCCCTAGGGGCATGATTTTGAACTTTTTGGCTTTAGACCCCAGTTGCCATATCCTTGCCCACTCCTCAAGATTTCTATGGTCTCTACTCATTCTCTCCACCCCCTCCTGAGTATCTACCCAATTACAGATTTTGGTGTCATCTGCAAAAAGGCATACCTTCCCTTCCAGTTTCCCTATAATGTCACTTACAAAGACATTGAAGAGGACCGGTCCTATTACTGAGCTTACTGAGCCCTGAGGCACTCCGCTGCTCACTCTCCCCTCATTAGAGTGAGTGCCATTTACTACCACCTTCTATCATCTACCCATCTTCCAGTTTTTTATCTAGTTTACCACTTCGGATGCTTTCTCTAGGCTGTCCAATTTCTTTATCAGTCTCCTATGAGGCACAGTGTCAAAAGTGTTGCTGAAGTCTAAATAGGCCACATCCACTACCCTTCCTTTATCTATTTCCCTGGTCAGCTTGTTGAAGAAATTGATCAGAGTATCTGGCATGACCTCCACACACCGTGAATCCATGCTGCCTTTTGTCTTGTAACACACTGTATTCGAGATTTTCCACTAGCCTTTCTTTTAACAGGGTTTCCATTAATTTTCCCCACCACTGATATGAGACTGACTGGTCTATAGTTGTTAGCCTTCTCCCTGCTGCCACTCTTATGGAGCATAACTACATCAGCTCTCTTCCAGTCCGCTGGAACCACTCTTGTTTCCAGTGAGTTGTTGAACAAGGCCATCAGTGGTACAGCAGGTACAAGGAAGGACAGGGAGGAAAAGAGAGGGGGGTTGCACTCTTTGTAAAGGAAAGTATCAGGACATCAGAATTTCAGGGCAAGTGGAGGGAGGCCAAAGGACTCTGGGTCTCTTTGGCAGTGGGGAAGGGGGAGGTGGTATGTATGGGGGTGATTTACAGGCCCCCAGGACAGCAGGAATCAGTGGATAGAAGCAAGACTGATGAGCTTGTGAGAATGGCGGCAAAGGGGGAGGTGGTGCTGATGGGGGACCTAAACCTACCAGATGTAGACTGGGACACCCTATCGGCTGCATCAACCAGCAGCAGGGAAATATTGGACTCCCTGCAAATGGCCCTCCTAAATCAACTGGTCATGGAGCCAACCAGGGCAGAAGCTACTCTCAATCTAGTCCTGACAAATGGGGATAGAGTAGGAGATGTATTGGTGGGTGAACACCTTGGTACGATTGACCACAACACAGTCTAGTTCAGAATAAGGAACACTGCGGAGGTTCACCGGTCTAGGCTGAGGGTGCTGGATTTCAAGAGAGCAGATTTTGGGAAAATGGGGGAAGTAGTGGAGAGGGCTTTGGAGGGGGTAGAGGAGTTGACAGATGTGGAGGTAATGTGGGGGAGGATAAAAGAAGCAATTGTAGAGGCCACTGACCTATGCGCCAAGACAGCAAGCAAAAATAAGAGGAGGAGGAAACCACTGTGGTACACTACGGATGTAGCAAAAAAAGGTAAAGGCAAAGAGAAAGGCCTTCAGGAAGTTCAAGGAAACGCAGGAAGAAGTGGACTGGGGAAGATACCAGGTGAGCCAGAGAGAAGCCGGGGTGGAGGTAAGGAGGGCAAAAGCACAGACAGAGGAACACATAGCTAGATGGGTCAAAAAAGGGGATAAGACTTTTTTTCGGTACATCAGTGAAAGGAGGAAGACTAGACAGGGAATACTCCAGTTAAAAACAAACGGGGTGAGTTGATATAAGGGGACAAAGAGAAAGCGAAACTACTGAACAACTATTTTTGCTCAGTGTTCACTAGGGAGGAAGAAGGCATAGGCAGCAGAGCAGGAAAAGCTAAGGCAGGGGAGGGGGAAGTGGATAAGTGTCCATTCCGGTTGGAGGAAATTTTGGGAGAACTAGGCTACATGAAGGTGGACAAGGCAATGGGGCCGGATGGGATGCACCCAAAGGAACTAAAGGAGATACTGGCAGTACTATTGACTGCACTCTTCAATAAGTCCCTGGCATCTGGGGTGGTACCAGAAGACTGGAGCAGGCAAATGTGGTCCCGCTGCATAAGGGGGGAGGGAGGGAGGAGGTGGGAAATTACAGGCCTGTGAACTTGACATCGGTGGTAGGAAAGCTCATGGAGAAACTAATGAAAGTCAGGATCACCAACTACCTGGAAGAAAGCGGCCTGATGGATCCAAGTCAGCATTGTTTTACAAGGGGTAGATCCTGTCCAATTTGATAGAGTTTTTTTGACGTGGTCACCAAGGAACTGGATCAGGGGAGGGCAGTAGATGTTGCTTATCTGGATTTCAAAAAGGCATTTGACTCCATGCCCCACAGGAGACTGCTGTATAAAATGTCATGCCTGGGGCTGGGGCAGAGGGTGGTTAAATAGATGGGAAGCTGGCTGAGGGACAGGAGGCAGAGGGTCATAATAAATAGGGTGGCATCTGGAGAGGGCATGGTCACAAGAGGGGTCTCTCAGGGATTGGTGTTGGGGCCCCTACAATTCAATCTATTTGTAGGGGACATTGTGGAGGGCCTTGAAGGGGGTGTGAGTCTGTCTGCAGACAATATTAAAATCTGCAATAAGGTAGACACTCAGGAAGAGGTGGAAAAAATGTGGAGAGATTTGAGGAGGCTCGAGGCATGGTCAAAGAGGTGGCAGCTTTCATTCAACACTGAAAAGTGTTAAAGTATGCATCTTGGTTACAGGAACCAGAGGGCAGGGTACTGTATGGGGGGGCAGAGACCTGAAGGTAACAAAACAAGAAAGGGACGTAGGCATCACTATATCAGGGGACCTGAAGGGGGAAAGGCACTGTGAGAGAGCAGTGGCTAAGGGCAGCAGAATGCTGGGATGCATCGGAAGGGAGATTACCAGTAGAAAAAGGGAGGTCATAGTACCCTTTTATACCCACCTGGTTAGACCACATTTGGAATATGGAGTCCAGTTCTGGAGGCCATACCTCAAAAAGGATGTGTGGAGGCTGGAGCGAGTTCAGAGGAGGGCAATGAAGATGCTAAAGGGGCTCAGCCACCTGTCCTATGGAGAAAGGTTGAGAAATTTGAACATGTACTCCCTGGAACAGAGGAGGGAGAGAGGGAACATGATTGAGACCTTCAAGTACCTTAATGGTATAAACCGGGTGCCAGTGGAAAGCATCTTCCAGCTGAAGGGAAATCAGAGGATGAGGGGGCATGGCTTGCAGGCGGAGGGGGGTGCAGTTCAAAGGTAACATTAGGAAGTACTATTTCACAGAGAGGGTGATGGATAAGTGGAATAGGCTCCCAGAGGGTGGTTGGAGAAGCAACAGTGGAAGGCTTCAAAGGCATGGGACAGCCACAGGGGAGTGTTGAGGGTGGGGGGGGGGCACATGTCCTAGCAGATAGTTAGACAAATGGGCAGACTAGGTGGGCCTATCAGTTCTTTTCTACTGTCACACTTCTATGAATCTATGAATCTTTGTAGCTCCTCCCTGAGTTCCCTTAGCACCCTTGGGTGTATCCTCTCCAGTCACATGGCTCTGTCCACTTTCAGAGCTGCAAGTTCCTATAGGACTATTTCCTCTGTAAATGGACTTGTGTCCATCTGTGTCCATCTCCACCCCCAGTGTTCCTGCTGCTCCTTGGTGATCTATCCCCCTCTCCCTCCAGTGTGAAGACTGAGCAGAAGTATCTGTTGAGGATGTCTGCTTTCTCCTTATCCTTCTCTGCACAGTCACCCTTTGCTTTCCTCCTTATCCTCACTATCCCTCCCCTTGCCTTCTTCTCGCTTATGTACCTGAAGAAAGGCTTGTCCCGTTTTGCTACCCCCATAGCTATTCTTTCTTCTGTTTGCACCTTTCTCACCTCACTGTCCTCCCTGCCCCCCTGTTTTACTTGGTACACCTTCCTATCCTTCTCCCTTTGTGTTTCCTTGTACCGTCTAACCTTTTTTCTTCAATTTTGTGGCCACTTCCCTAGGATACCATAAAAGTCTTTTTCTCCTCCTGCTTTTGCTCATTTACTTTACGCAGAGGCTGGTTACCTTCACTATGCCTTCCCTTAATTTCCTCCACTGTTCCTCTACCCTTCCCTGGCAAGCCATCCCCACGAGGCTGCTTCTAAGGCTGTCTCCTATTTCTTTAAAATCTGCCCTCCTAATTTCCAGGACCCTCTTCTTTGTGAGGTTTGCCTCTGCATCCTTTTTTTTGTTTTGTATTATTTCTTTATTGAAATCTTAAAGGGGTATTACATAACAATACATTGGACAACAATAAACAAATAAATAAGAGGAACAAACAATTCTACAGTGCTTAGTTAAATATAAAAAGCAATCTGTTATACGTAATCTATTAATTCACAATTAATTTGTTTATCTGGTAGCGGATCTGCCTGGCCCCGTCGTACTTATAGCTTCTCCTAAGGGACTTTAGGTCAGACCTTCCCGTAACATCATAGCTTCAGCTGGCTGGCGAGAATCCAAAAACCTGCCCCAACTATTAATAAAACATTCTTCCTTCCCTTTCAAGATCTATATCAGGTGTTCCAGCACCAAATACTTTATGGCCAATTCCTTCCACTGTGCCAATATAGGCTTATTACAAGAAACCCAAATACTTTGAATGCACTGTCTCACTAGGGTTAACAGCACTCTCACCCATCTTGGGTATGGGTCCACTCTTCAGTCCCCAAGTCCTCCATACCAAATAGCAGTGAGATAAATGCATTTGCTACAGCTTTACCCCACATCACAGTGAGATCCTGGGCTATAACCAACCAGAATGTGTCTTTTTTTTTTGGTCATTGGCCGGCCACCATCTGTCCATCCCTGCCACCCAGTCTCCATCTCCTGGGACTTACCTGCCACCACCAGAGTGCACTCTGACTTACCGGGGGATACTCCCCGAACAGAGACTGAAAGTGATCTGGGGGGGTGGTGCCTTGGTCAGCTGTGTGTGGCCTGGTGATGGGCAGACGTCCTCTCACTTGGCTAATGATTTTTGTGTATGCCATCCCCCAGGCAGGTGCATCATGCAATGATGTAGTGGCACTAAGCACTGGACATCTGGCACACCATCCAAAGTTCTTGAGCTTTGTCTGTCAGATGCCTGGTCTCCACCAGGGGTCAGCCAAATGCCAGGTGCCTCCCCCCCACTGGAGAAGGACAATAGTACTTAGGATGCTTTCGATCCTTCTCCCTTCTGACCAGCCCTCCTGACTTTGAGCCGCTTCAACCTGGGATGTCAGCTTTGCAGGCAGTATCTCTACCACTGTGCCGGCGGGCTGGCCCCAACCAGAATGATTTCAACATGGGGCAGTCCGAAAAGTAATGTATATTTGTGCCCGCTGCTCTTTGACACTTTTCACATGTTAGGGACACCATCGGCTTAAATTTGTGTACCACACCAGGCAGGCAATATGGACGAAGAAATTTATATTGACATTCTTTTTTCTTATTACAGAACAGTAGACCCATATGTGAGCTCTGCACCTGTTTTTTTTTTGACTTTCGATTTTTTTCCCCTGTTTTTGCCACCAGCTGCCGGGACCTCCTTCCACCTACCCAAGCCCTTATACCCGTCGCATGAGTTCTTCGGTGGTCCTACCCACCACCAGCCTTTGCTCTACAACCTTTCCAGAATATCCTGACTAAACCATGGCTTATCCCTTCCTCCAAGCCAGGAGGAGATACTTCACTCAATGGTCGGGGCCCATGAGGAGGAACCGTTGAGGTGTGGGAGGAGTCAAAGTGACCTTACTGCGGTGTTGGGTGGCTTCATCTGCCTGGTGATGCTCCTGGGGGTATTTTATCCCCTGTTAAGGCTTCCTCTTATCCCACCCAGGGCGTGGTCCTGAGAAGTGACTCGGCATTTGCCTATTAGGGCTGTCAGAAGGATGGGTAAGCCCTTCCCTACCTTTAGAACTGCCCTGCTGGCTCCACTTTGGGAAGGTGATGCCTCTGTGTCACTTTCCAGGCAAGTGGGTACATGCTGACATGAGGTTACTCCAGAGGGACCACTTATTCCTTTCACATGACACCCCCCTCTCCCGGGTTACCGGGGGGTGGTCATGCAATGGAAGAAGGTGCTCTTCCCTTACCGAGGCAGGAGCTGTCCAAAGGACACCCAACCCTGCCTTGCCAGTTGGCACTAGATGTCCTGGGCTCAGGGTGCAAACCTGGATCGTCTGGATGGCAAGCAGTACCTCTACTGCTGTGCTAGCCATCCAGCCTGCTCTATACTTGTTTTAATGCTGAAGGACAATATACGGTGACCACTAGTCTCCGGGGGACTGTCCACTGTAATGTCTGCAATACTGTCTCTGTTAGTGAGCACCAGATTCAATATTGCCTCATCCTAAGTGGGTTCACTGACTAGCTGCCTGTAAAAGGTCCCCTGCAGGGAGTCAAGGATTGCCCTGTTTCTAGCCTAAGTTGCAGCTGTAAGGCTCCAATCCACATCCGGCAGACTGAAGTGCCCAACCAGCAGTTCCTCCCCCTTATTAGCCAGCCTGCTGGTGATTTCCCCTAATGCCTTCTCCAAATCCTCCCCACGTGCTGGAGGTCTGTACATCACCTCAGTGTGAATAGTGGCCCCAGCTCCTGTCTACAGGGTGACCCACAGTGCCTCCAGTACCCAGCCCTTCCTTTTCCTCTAGGTTCCCTTGCACTTTCATAGCTCTAATACCCTTCCTCCCATACAGAACAACCCCTCCTCCATGCCTCCCTTCCCTATCTCTTCTGGACTGAGAGTAGCCTGGTATGGCCATATCCCAAGTGTGATTTTCAGTGCATCATGTCTTAGTTATGGCCACTAGGTCCAGGTCCGCCTCCATCATGATGGCCTCCAGGTCCAGAATTTTACTTCCTAGGCTCCTTGTGCTGATGCACATGGCTTTCCAAACCTTGCTATCCCCCTGCCTGTAGCCCCCTTTTACCTGTGATGCTCCCTGAAACTCAATTCAGTTCAATTCAATTTTTATTTTACCAGGAAATACACCATTGAGTGGACTCATTTTATTTATTTATTTAAATTTTGGTAACCAGGTAGGCCCACTGAGACTTTGAAAGTCTCTTTTTCAGAGGTGACCCAGGATTAGTTACATGTACCTAGAGGGGAAAAGAAAACCAATGCTTTTGATTGTACTACAGTGTATGGTACATTGATCATGTATATGTGTCACAGAGATAGACATTACTACAGTTGACATAAGAGAGTTTACGTATGAACAACCTTGTTAGTTACAGCATTCATGAGTAGATAGTAGACATAAGTGCAGTTCAGTACATTATGTCCTTCCTTACTGTTCATCCCTCCCTTTTTGTCTGTATTTACGTGAGGCATTCCCCATTAGCAGAGGTGCCTTTATGGGTTGTGGCACCTGCAATGAGACCCACTGCTTAGGTGTAGTTTTAACCATTTCTTGTACCCCTCAAGAGAGGCGCAGTCCTGAGCTCTCCCAGGAGATTGTTCCAGAGTTTGGGAAGGGTTATTCTAGGTGACCGTTGTCCCATAGTTGATCTGGCTCTTGGGGGTTCGTGCAGCTTGCGTTTAGTCGATCTGAGCTCCCTCCTGTTTGCTTTTGGGGATAGTAGATTTCTTAGGCTCAGTGGGGCATCAGGTTGCAGCAATTTGAAAGCTAAGCACAGGGAGTGACAGGCGAGTCTCGCTTCAACGGATGGTCAGTTTAACGCTTGTAGTACAGCGAAGTGGTGCTCCATTCTTTGCACCCCGGTGGTGAGACGGCTGATTCTGTGGTACAGCGTACTCAGACGGCATGTTCCGTTGCCCTCAGTCCTTGAAGCATTGTTGCACCATAGAACAGGATGGGAATGATAGTCTCGTTGCTGACCACAATCCTGGTTTCTTTAGTCAGGTAGGAGCTTAGTCTGTACGGGAGCCCAAGTTTTTGGCTTACTATTGTTGTTAGGTGGTCTATGTGTTTCCTGAAAGAGATTTGCTGGTTAATGATCATTCCCAAATACCTGATATTGTCCACCACTTCAATCCCTGTTCCATTTGAGGTAGAGAGCGATAGAAGATTAGCCCGGTGTGGGCCAAGCTTTTTGGGGCTAAAGAGCATGCTTTGGTCTTTTTGCTATTTAGGACCAGCCTGTTTGCCTGGAACCAGTCTTCTAGCATTAAAAAATCTTGTTGCAGCTCCGAGTTTAGTAATTCTGAGTCCTTGCCGGTTCTGTAATGTACTGCATCGTCCACATATAGTGTGACCTTTGCTCCACCGTAGTGTAGGGGTAGGTTGTTGATGAATAAGGAGAATAACAGAGGGCCTAGGATAGAGCCCTGTGGAACTCTGTCTGACACTGGATGCTCACCTGATTTAGCACCATTCCACTGGACCATTTGCGTCCTGCCGTGCAGGTAACTGGAAAGCCATTTTAGGGCCAGTGTGTCAAACCTTAGGCCACCCAGTTGTCCTAGGAGCAGCTTGTGGTTGACTAGGTTGAACGCCATCATTAGATCAATGAAGACTGCTCCAAGGAGTTTGTTTTGGTCCAGAGCTTCGTGCACATTGGTGATGAAGCTTACCAGTGCCGTATTAGTGCCATGTCTCTTTCTGAAACCATGCTGTTGGTCTGTTTGCAGGTTGTGCATTTCCAGGTACTCATTGACCTGTTTGTACACCACCTTCTCAAGTAACTTGCTAAGGGTTGCAGAGAATGGAGATTGGTCTGAAATTTTCCACGTCCCCTGTGGCCCACCTCTGGGAATTGGGGTCACAACAGCCACCTTCCATAGGGCAGGTACTCTCCCTTCCATCAGGGACCTGTTGAATAGCTGGGTTATCGGTACTGCAATGATGGGGGGCTGCAATCTTCAACAGTTTTGGTTCGAGGTTGCCATGGCCTGTCACACCTTCTGGTTTTATGCCCTTGAGCAGCATCCGTACCTCTCCTACCAATGTAAGTTTTGGGTGGAATTCAGGGCCCTGCGGGGGGGGGGTGTCTCTTGATTCTCTGGGCTTCCCTGGCCTTGGTTGGATTGCTGGTTTTGTACTGCTCTACGTCCAAGAAGTCGTTGAAGGCATTTACTGTGTCTTTGGGGTGGTAAAAGGGGGCCTGTTGACCTTTATTTCCCCTGTCACTCTGCTTTTCTTGTCTTTTTAGGAGCAAGTTGATATGACCCAGAATTTCCTTGGATCAGACAGGTTTCTGGATTGCAGAGCATGCAAGTAATTCTTTTTGGCTTTTATGAGCTCCCTCTTGCAGATGTTTCTGGCTTCCTGGTATTTAACCCAGTCCTGATGCAGATTTGTAGCTTTAAATTTGCCCCATAGTTTGTCCCTTTCTTTCATGATGCCCTTCAGATCTGGGTTAAGTCATCTGGCATCCTGGCTCTTGACCCTGATCTTTTTTAGGGGTGCATGTTTATTGACCACTGATAGGAAGTGCTTGGTAAAACCCTCCAGGGCTTCGTCTAAGGTTGGGGTGTCGGGAGTCTGGGCCCAGTCCACTTCTGACAGGGATTTCAAAAAGGCCCCTTTGTGCAATGCAGGGCAGTATAGCGCAGTGGTTTAAGGCTCTGAGCTGCAAATCTGGTAACATCCAGCAGACCAGACCTGGGTTTGAATCCCACAGCTTCCACTTACATACTCTGTGATTCTGAGCAAGTCACTTAACTTCCCTGTGCTCCCAGGTCACACCTGTAAAAAAGTTTAGTGTGCTACTCTTGGTTAAACAACTAAAAAAAAAAGGTTTCTGGACCAGGAAGTCCTTGGTGGTTGTTTGGGGTGGTAATTTGTCCACACCAGGAAGACTGGCGTGTGGTCACTGAGGGAGTTTGTGCATGTTCCAACTATTTTGGCTCTGTCAGGATTGGATGTTAGCACCCAGTCAAGGGTGGTATGGTTTCCTGTTTTATGGTTGAACCGTGTAGGTTCACTTTTTAGTTGGGTTAATTTTGCTCCTTCTACGCTGTCTTTTACTTCACCCTTTAGTTTGGCGCACCAGTTAAGGTTAAAGTTCCCCAGTATAATCTTTTCTTTGCCTGGGATGTTTAGGTCGGTGTCTATGAGTATTTTCAGGGCTCCCACTGCTTTCTTTGGGGTGTTGTATACGCATCCAATTACAAGAGGCTTTGTTCCCCCTAGGAAGAGTTATGTGAACACTGCTTCGCAGCCCTCTCTTTCAAGATCAGGGGTAGTTATCTGGGTAGCTTTTAGGACAAGATGTTCCTGGAAGGACACAACATGAAGAATGTTACAAAACAGCATTAGATACAAGATGAGGACAATACATATTTACAATGCACAGGCAATACAGAGATAACATTCAGTATAACTAGCAATAAAATACATGAATCATAGAGGACGCAGGAACAATAGGATAGGTCTCAAGATCACTGGAAAGGCAATTGTGAGAACAGAGGGAGGGAAGGAAGGGGAAGGGGTACTCATGGGGATTAGTGGGTTAGGAAAGGACACAAAAGGTAGAGACCAAGGTGATAATGGCAGCAACCTGCTAGAGGAAGACAACAAGTGCTGGGGTGGTAGTGCAGCAGGTCACATGGAGGTTGTATTACTGATTATGAATAGCAGTTACAGGTTTCCTTCAGTGATTGTCTCAGTAAGGTTTTAAAGGTGTGCATCCCAACTATTTGCGTGAGTTTTAAGGATTTTTGGAGAGTATTCCATAGGGTAGGGAGAGCATGGCTTAGGAATGAGGCGCTGTAGCGGGTACATATCCTTGGTATATTGAGCAGGATATGTGAGTATTTTTTGAGCGAGTAGACACTAGGGGTACATTTGAGAAGATCAGAGATATAGGGTGGAAGCTTATTGGTGATGGCTTTATAAGCCCATAGGGAGGCATTTTTCAAGTCTTCTAGTGCTAAGTGAAGGCCAGTCGAGTTGTGCATGAAGGGAGCAGTGGTGGGTACTGAAAGGAGCGCCAGTAATACATTTTAATGCTCTATGGTACAAAGTATCCAGCTTGGCTAGAGCGGCCTTGGTACAATGACTGTAGATAAAATATGCATAGTCAACAAGGGGGAGAAATGTGGTCTGGAGCAATCTTACTTTAGCCTTGTAAGTAAGCAGATGTTTGATTCTGAAGAAGAGGACTAACCTCTGCTTTAATTCTTTTAAGAGTTCCTCGATGTGTATAGTGAAGGATAGCTTGGAGTTGAGCCAAAAACCCAGATATTTGAATTTGTCCACTACCTTGAGTGATTCCCCCAAGAGGGTCAAAATCTGGAGCTTGGCATTCGTGGTGCTAATATTCGCCGCATGGGTTTGAGGAGAGAGAAACATAACTGTTTTTTTTTTGGCATTGAGCAGCAATTTCAGTTCCAGGAGATTTTATTGAAACAGGTTGAATTCATGCTGCAGCTCTCTGCAAGCAAGCAAGCTCGATGGTGGGCCTGGTGACATAAAGTACCGCATCATCCACAAAGAGATGGATACTAGCTGCCTAATTTTACTTCCTAGGCTCCTTCTGCCCCCTTTGCTTGTTGCTCCCTCTGTTTCTTGTCTCCTGTACACCTCTCTTTCTGCATATTTTGTTCTTACCTTCCTTGCCCTCCACATTGTCTAAACCCCCTTCATCCTGTGCCCATGCCCTAGGAGAATTTCTCCTGTGAGGCTCTCCTTCCTTGTCACTTCAACCTGGGGGGAGGGTAGTTTATGCCTCCCTTGGTAATACAGCCTCCCCACTTGGCTAGTTTAAATGCTCATCCAAGTAACGTTTAAACCTCCCACTGAGGACTGAGGTCCCCTTCCCATAAGGATGCAGGTTGTCACCTCTGTATAGGCCCATATCTTTCCAGGTCAGGCCCCAGTCCCCAGTGAAGCCAAATCCCTACTCCCTGCACCACATCTTCAACTAACTGTTGAAGTCCCTCATACAGAGTGCTCCCTCCTCCCCTAGGCCTTACACAGGTAGTATCGCAGCAAATGCCACAGTTTGTGCTTCTTGTTTAAGGCCTCTGCTCAGTTCCCTGAACTGCCCCATCCTACCTATGCTCTATCCTTCACCAGATCATTTGTCCCTAGGTGGACAATGACATCCAGCTCCCTTCTGTGTCTTCCCCCCAGCAATCCATAGGATCTGCTCTCCATCCCTCCAAGCCGGATCACCAGGTAGGCTCCTTCCCTCCCTCTCACCTCCCCTTCCTGCTCCCAAGTCCATCCCCCTTACAAACTAGTCCCCCACCAGCAGCCACTTCCTCTTCTGTAGGGGCCTCTTCCTCCCACCTTGGGACCTCCCCTTCTGAGGATCCCCACATCCTCCCCTGCCACCATGTCAGTTGCCACCTCCCAGCTGTCCCATCCCTCCAGAACAGCAAAGGAATTTTGTAGTGGCATAGGCTGAGGATTGTGTGCCCTACCCTCCACCATCCTGGGGCCCACCAAGGTTCAGCTGTTCCTTCTCGGTCTAGGCATCCTATCTTAGGCAAAGGTGGCAGACTTGGTGGCCCCTGGGTGGGGCAAGAGGTCCTTGGCATCCTTGCCAGCTTGGCTGAGAGTCCAGCAACCTCTGCCTTCAGCCCAGAGAGGTGTGTGTAAATGGGGCAGCACCTCAGTCTCCAGTATGTGTGCTGAAAGACTGCAGCTCCATGCCTGTTACACTACGCCACCCCCTATTTAATTACCCACTTGCCTTTTGTAACCACTGAACCTAGCCTTTACCATTCTGAACCACTGAACCCTACCCTCTTGCCTTTTTACTATTGAACCTACTTGCCTTTTTCACCACTGAACCTAGCCTGACCCCTTTCTGCCTCCTTCCTATATACTCGTTTCCTTGCTTCTCTTTCTTACACTTTTTGAGTTTGGTTTACCACCCTACCCTGAGAGGGTGTTGCCTGCTTTCTCTTCTGTCAGCATTTTCCTTAGTTGAACCATTCCCTCCTTCTCATACTCATTTCCTTATTTCCCTTCCTTTCTCTTTTTATTTATTTGTTTTAATACAGCTATTTGGTCCCCATCACCTCCTCCTGCCAACTGGCGATAGGGACACACAGGGGGACACATAGGTGTTTTACAGGTTTTTCTCCCTGCCTTCCCCCCGCGGCCCTGCACACGGCCGCGCGAGCATGTGGAACTTCGCTATGCACCCTGTGGCATCAGCTTAGCCCCTTCTGCCTCCTGTAACTGGACATCCACCCAGTGGGAGCAGAACTATGCAAGGGCGCCAACCCACCCTCACCACCCTCGGGAGAGGGGAGCTGCCCATCGGCATGCTCTATCCTGCTCCACCCCCCTCCCACGCTGGCACCCCGACGTCCTGAGGTTGTTCCCGAACCCAGGTCACTGGCGTAGCACGAGGTGTGGCATCCAGCACTTCAACACTCAGTGCCACCAGGCCGGCCCTTCCTTTCTATTTTTGAATTAGGTTTATCATTCTTACAACAGATAGGGTGTCGCTTGCTTTCTTTTTGTTAGTATCTCCTTTATTCTAGTCCTGCAAATGTTCCTACTTGACCTTAACCCCCACCTGTAGCTATTTACCTTACTTCCTTAGTATTAAGTTTACACAGTAATTTGGTTTATCTTAGTTTACCTTGTGTCTCTCTGGGAGAGCCTCCTGCAGACTGCGGCCAACCTACAGATGCCTGCCAACACCTTAGACACTTTAGGTTAAGATTACTGTTCCACTCCTGCTCTGGGACACAAACCTGATAGGGCTCACAGGGAGGGAGTGATATTATTAACTTGAGGCCTCTTTCTGGTGTCAGCCAGTTGGTTCTGGCTGGTGATGTGCTTCTGTCTCTCTTGCTGGCTTTACTTGGCCTTCTAAGATGGCTCCATTTCTTTTCCTGCTGTTGGAAGGTGAGTGAAAAACACTGGTAAATAATTAGAAATCACAAAATCCGATGCAACGCAGCTTACCTGCCCCCAACCACCAAGTGCTGTCCCCTCAAACTTCTGCACACCACTTACACAGAAAATGGCATTTTTATTTACTTGAGCCACTTCCTGGTGTCAGCAAATTGTCCTGGCTGATCACATGTTCCCACCCCTCTAAGATGGCCACATTTCATTTTCCTGCTGCTGGAAAACAAGGTGAGTGAAAAACACTGATAAATGGTTAGAAATCGCAAAATCTGATGTGATTCAGTTTACCAGCCCCCAATCACCTGGCACTGCTCTCTCAAACCTCTGCGCACCCCTTACATGGAAGACAAGTTTTTTTATGCTCACTATCTACAGTCATAACCTACAAAGATCAGAAAGCCAGCTCTGTAGCCAACAGTACATTGACCATTATGGTATACCTCAGAAAATTTATTCTGAGCAAGGAAGAGACTTTGAGAGTCAGCTTGTGAAAGAATTTTGGCTTCCTATGGTGTAAGGAAGTCAAAGACTACTCCTTACCGTCTTCAGGGAGATCCTAAGCTTGAATGTTCCAAATGGACCTTGCTGGACATATTGGGCACTGTTAACCCAGCTTAAAAAGTCAAATGGAATGGGCCAGTTTGCCGGTACAGCAGTAGAGCTACTGCCTGTGGTGTCGATGACCACGGTTCGGGAGTGGACCTCGGAGGGTCAGCCTGGGGGGAGAGGAGGCTAAGCATCCTGGGGACTGCTCGCTTCCTCCGAGGAGGGAGCGGATCTGGTACCCAGTGCCTACCAACCTCTAGCATTGGCTGAGGGGCACGGCAACTTGGAAGCATGCTGGGTGCTCATTGGGGCGGGGACTGATGGACCTCTGCACTTCGGAGGCGGAAGCGTGCCCGGCTGTGTGCCAAGGTCATTGCACATCTGGCCTTGCTCCAGACACTGGGGGGGGTGCATCAGGCAAAAATACCATGGTGCGAGACCCATGACACCCCCAGGATCCCAGCAAGTGCCGGGACCCAGCCGGTATGGGGGAGTTCCCCCCTGGCAGTAACCGAGGTCAGAAATAAGCACATAAAAAAGTCAAATGGAGTTGAAATGTGAGTATGTCATTGTGTGCCTACTGCACAAGGAATGATTTTATACGTGTGTCACCCTTTTACAATCCAATCCAAAGACATCAGCCACACATGGAACCAGGCACAATAGTTAGTGATGACTCAATGATATGTGTAAGAAAACTTGCACTCACCACTCACTTCAGGCTCAAGGATATTGATAGTGCTAGCACTCCTTCTGTGCACTGTATCAGCTGAATCAGTTATGATCCTACTTCAAGGGACATCCAATACTCAAAAAAACTGGTGTGTAAAAATGATTTTACTTGCCATTTTCAAACACAAGGGTGCAGTGTGCACATATACAATATATAAAAGTGCAATAAAGACAGGTGCACAGGCACACAGGTCCATGCCAGGGAACATGCTTAATGTTTCACACACAATCTGATGATCTTTGTCAAAAGTCCCAACCCCACCATTCAGTGCTGCTTTTATACATCAGTATTTGGCAATCCTTGAAACTACAGAACAATCCATGGAGTGGGGAAACCTGGATAATGAACAGGGTACAGGAGGGGAGTCTTCTTTACAGGAGGAGGGGCATCAGAACATGGGGACATGCTATGAAGCTTGAGGGGGGAAGTTTAAGAGGGATGTGGGAAAATGCTTATTTACCAAAAGGGTGGCGATGCCTGGAACAACCTGCTAGAACAGGTGATGGGGTGAAAACAGTGAGAAGCTTCAAGCATGTGTGGGACAGCACATGGGTACAATAAATAGAGGTAAGGGAGGAGAGAGGGAGGGACACCTGTGACCAAATAGAGTGCAGGGTGTAGGGTACATCTGTATACAGGTTATGATGCATATTCAGAGTACTGTATTTGTTGACATTATTTTGCATCGTGTGTTTGTTCTGTCTTGATGTAATGTTGTCATTATAAAACTGCGTTGTATTCTTGACCTACCCAGGTCCACCTTGTACATGAGTTCTCTCAATGGTGTTTCGCCTGGTAAAATAAAGATTGATTGGTTAGGCAGGGAAAATAGGACAGACTAGATAGACCTACTGGACCTTTTCTGCTGACACATTCTATGTTTCTGTGTCTCTAATAAGATACTTATTGGTGCAAGGTGAATAGTGCAACATCCAACAAAGACGTTAAAAACTGTTTAATACTGGGAATCAGTCTTCCCCTTCAGGACATAACTGTGCCATCCTGCTCCTGTAAAGACAATATGTCAGACAAGCAGATTCAGTATTGTGAACTGTTAGGCCTAGGTCAGGAAGCATAGGACAACTAGGAGTAGTTATAAAATTTGCAAGTAGCGTTTTATTATTATTAATAACAATAGAATACAAATAAAAAAATGTTCATGATATCGAAATACAAAGGCAGTACAAACAGAGAAAACAAAAGTCCTTCATCTGAGGGTTTCTTTCCAGTTTCTAAGAAGTCTCTCTGGCAAAAATATTGTGCTCTTATTTTTTTTATTTATTTGAAAAAAGCTTCACCAGGAAAAGCACACAGAGCTGCAATAGCTTGTTTCCAGATGCATCCTGGGGGAAGAAGAAGGGAGGATACAATATTGATACAAAAATAGAAACCACACAGTGAGTACTGACTGTAAAGAAGGCAAATACTGACAAATTGAGAGGTAGTACAGTACAGCAGTATGTGCAAACACATGCATAACTATATACATACATTCATATTACAAAAATACACATAGTTGTATATCTTCATTTACAATAGCACAAGCAAGTAATATTACCTGCTGACATAAATATTTAATCATAGGGGAAAGTGTGAGGAAATAGCATGGTGTGCCTACACCCCTCCAGGATGCGAACTTCGCAAGGGGATGAGTGGGAGAAATGGGGTTAGAATGAGGAGCAGCAAGGTCAGAACTTAAACGGACAGATTCATGTACAGTGTCATACATAGTGTGAAAGCCCATGAAAAGTTCTTTTAATTGAGGTATTGGGCATACCTGTAGCAGGAAGCAGTCCAGAGATATAGATGACTGAGTCTGTGCAATATAAATACTACATTAGAGCCATTCTTAGAATCTCATAATGTCAGTGACAATCAAGCAGTACTTAACTCAGTGCCACAGGTATGCCCAATACCTCGTTTAAAAGAACATTTCATGGGCTTTCAAACTATGCATGCCACTGTACATGAATGTGTCCCTTTAAGACAGGAATCATAGGAAGGGATCAGAGGAGCAAAGATAATGGAGGGAGTGAGGTGGACCCTAAAACTGGATTAGGGTAAGGTAAAAGGTATGTGGTGCTGTGAATAAGAAAAGGGGGGAGGAGGTGGGACATACAAAAAGGAAGGAGAATTAGAAGGTTGGAAGGGAGATTGACAGTGGTGGGTTAAAAGAGGAAGGCAGACTGGACTGAGGAAGTATAAGGTGCACTTGCATGAGACAGACATGAAGCACCACAGAAGATGGTATAGTGAAAAGATAAACAAGGCAGAGTGGATATCTGCAGGAAGAGAGTTCCAAATGGTAGGAAAGTGATAAGAGAATGCTGTTCTCCCTGAGGTACAAGTCTGGGGAGGGAAGACAAGGGTCCTAATGGAGGGGTTACAAAGGGACTAGCGGGATGGATAGGAGGGAGTGAAAGTAAGGAGGCAGAAAGCCAATCCAGAACTTACCAATTAATGAGGTGCTACTGGTGAGGCGCCTGCCCCCATGCGAGGGAAGAGAGAGGGCAGTACAGAGGTCACAGTGATGAGTATGATGTGGACAGGCAAGGGCAAAGTGGCAGAAGGAGTGGAATAGAGTGTCTAGTCTGGCAAGAGTGAATTTTGGGTCTATGCTATAGACTATGTCTCCAAAATCAAAAATGAGGAGGATCATCTTTTAGGTGATCTCATGGTGGGCCGGTAAGGGGAGATAGCTGCAGTGCCTATACAGTGCTCCCAATTTGGGTAGTAACTTTTTGTGGCTAGCATCCACATGAACAGCAAAGGCAAGGTTCCTGTCAGGCCAGAGCCTGAGGTATTTGAAGGAGGTGACGTCCTCAAGTAAGGAACCATCCAGAGTATGGAATGGAGGCGTGGCAGTAAGTTTGGTCAGTTTTTGCCTTGAGCCAAAGGTCATAGAGACCATCTTTTTGGCATTGAGAGACAATTGATTTGCACAAAACCAGCGCTGGACATTGTTGAAGTTCATTTGATGGCTAGACACCACATCAAAAGCAGAGGTACCAGAGGAATACAAAACCGTATCATCCACGTACATATGGATGCTTGCAGATGAGCAGGAAGTAGGAAGGTCATTTAGAGATATTGAAAATAATACTGGTCCAAGAACCGAACCTTGTGGGACACCTGTGGTGATGGGGAGAGGTGGCGATATGGAGTTACCAATCCTGACTGCTTGGGACCTACCCATGAGATAGGAATGGAACCAGTGAGTGGCAGACTCAGAGACCAGCAGCTGCCAGCTTATTGAGAAGAAGGGGGTGGAAACAATGTAGAAGGCTTTGGCCAGGTCAGCAAAGATGGCAGAGGTGATGCATCCCTTATTCATGCTAGAGAGAATACAGTCAGTGAGCTGGAGAAGGGAGGTAGTGGTGGAGTGGGTCTTTTGAAAGCCAGACTGGAAGGGGTGAAGAAGGAGGAGGAATCAAGGAAGGAAGACATCTGAGCCACAGCCATATGCTCCTGGAGTTTAGCGAGGATTGGGAGCAGAGATATTGGGCGGTAGTTTCCAGAGTTAGAGGAGTCACCGCCCTTGAGATGAGGGACTATGGTAGAGAGCTTCCAGGTATCAGGAACAAAGGCATGAGAGAAGAAGAGGCTTAAAAGAGAGGAGAGAGAGAGGGAGAGCTAAGGCATGGACTGATAGGTGTAAGAGTTTAAGGTCAAGCCCATCGGGTCTTTTACCCTTGTGAGGGTTTAAGGCAAGAAGAACATGCAGGGTATCAAGTGGTGAAACTGGAAGGAAGTAGAAGGATGAAGAAAAGGAGGTCAGTACAGAAGAGGATGTCGTAGGGGGGTTGATGGTGGCGAGGGAAGCTAGGAGGGAAGACGAACAAGTGGTGAAGAAGATGTTGAATTTAGTGGCAAAAGCAGGGGGGTCAGAGATCATGGTATCACCTCTCTTTAGGACTGGAGGAGGGGACTGGGCAGGGGAGAAGAAAAAAGCATGAACCACCTTCTAGAATTTAGAGGGGCTGTTAAGGTTTTCTTGGAAGGAGGAGTTGAAGTACTCTGCTTTGGTGAGGTGTATGGCCCTGGTGCAGGAATTACAGAGTCTGATATTTAGCCAAATCATCATGGACTCCGCTTGCTTTGTAAACCACCCATGCTTGGTCCCAAGAACGTTGGCAGGCTATCAGTTTGGCTGAAACCCATAGGAGATGGGAACCATGGTCCCTAATCTTCCCAAAGGGAGCATGCCTGTCCCAAGTATTTAGGAACTGACTGTTAAAATAACTCAGGGCAGAGCCTACAGATGAGGCCTTGGCAATGGGGGACCAGTTAATTCCAGCAAGTTCATCGTGGAGTGAGGACAAATTTAAGGATCTGAATGAGCGGAGATGGATGATATTTGGGGGGGGCTTTGGGACGGTGGATTTTACAGATGCAGTAGACCATGTGGTGGTCACTGAGTGAATCCAGTAGGATTCCTGAGGAAATTACCCAGTGGGGGTGAGATGTCAGGACCCAGTCTAGCAGGGTATGATTACTGGACTTGTGGTTTAGATGGGTGGGATCAGAAATCAGTTTTAAATTTAAGGAAGAGATGTGGTTACATATTTTAGATTGACTGTTGTATAGCCAGTTGATGTTAATCACCTAGATTGTAGAGTTCACCAGAAGTGGAGTGAGTGATGAGGGTTTGTGACAGGGGTGAATAGGACCCTGTCCCAGTTGTTATGAGAGTTTGAATACAGGGATCTGTTCTGTTCTTTCCGTTCCTTTCCTGTCTCTTGTCTGTCTGGTTGTGCAACCAAATTTTCCTGTGGGACCTAGGATTTGATCACCTTGACAGTCTCACAGTTCTTTGCCTCTCATTGTCTCTCAGTCTTCCCTTGCTGTTTCTGTCTTTTCCTCCCTTGTATATCTGCTGGTATAAAAATATATGCAAATCATTATGTGGAAATGTAACTGACATTGGGATCCCTTTGTTTAGAAATTATATAGTGTTATTGTTGAAATGTATGTAATTATAGTTTGAGATGATTGCAAAAAGCTATTAGGAACTCAAGGGGTGAACTGTATATATTTGTATATAATGCACTGCACATAGCCTTGGTGACTCTATATATATATATATTTTATATTTGCTTGTGCCATTTGTGTAACCACGCTAACTTACTGAACATGTTATGTCTCTCCTGACTTAACTTCCTTGCTTGTATCATGTTATCCTCTCTATTGAACTCATAATTCCTGTACTCTCCTGGGTCGTACCTGAAAATAGGCATAGGTTTTGTCTAGTGTACTTACCTGGTTAAGAAAAGCTAAATAAATAAATAAATAACCTGAGAGCAGTTTTTAAGCCCTTTTTCAGAAGCTGTGGAGGAGGTGCCTCATTTCTGGGACATTGTGTTTTGCTGCACTTTCCTGAAACATACAAGAACATTTTAGAAAAAAACAGGATACTTATTAAGGAGAGGGGTTGCAAAGACTTAGAGAGAGCTGCAATGTTTTGAGACACACAGAGACTGAAGGAAAACTCATATGGATCTTCTCTATTCATTCTGCCTTTGTAAATAGTTATTCTGAACAATTTTATTTTTTTATCTTACTGCTTGTAAACACTTTTTTGAGAATTCTACAACTTCTCCTGGTTTTTCCTATGCTTCCTGACCTGTGCCTCGATGACAAGGTTCAGAGGAAGTCTATAATGAAGGAGGGGGAGGAGGAAGAGAAGCTAGGATAGCAATAGACCCCACTCATAAAGATAGGTAGGAAGAAAGGAAGAAAAAGCTTTAATAATAGAAGTTCATAGGCTGAGTGGGAGGTGGCAGCAATACAGATGGAGTACTGGATGGAAGATGCAATGTAAATGGCCACTCCCCACGCCTGGCAGACCGGTCCTGCCTGATAACTTGAGTAACCAGAAATGGAGATGGCAGAGTCAGGAATTTTTGAGGAGAGCCATGATTTCATGATGATCAGTACAGAAGGCTTCAAGTTAGTCATGAGTGGTTGGAATAGATCAATCTTTGGTAGAAGGCTCCTGATGTTAAGGTGGACAAACTTTAAACCTTTTGGGAGGGCAGTTGGGAGAGGGTGGAATGGAACAGGGTTAGGTTTAACATCTCCTAATGATAGGTGCAGTAAGATGATGAGTAGCTTAGAGGGGATGGAAAACTTTTTGCTGGGGGTGCATAGTTTATGGGGGAATGAAGAGGGGAGTAGGGTTGGAGGTAGAACAGTGGGGGGATTGGATGGACTGAAGAGTCAGTAAGTGTAGACTAGGAGAGCGGAGTACAGAAGAGCACAGATGCCAGGGTGAGTGGGAGAGGGGATGGAGAAAGGAAGAGGGAAACAGGGTGAAGGAGTGAGGGGAGGTGCTTAATACTGGTATGGCTGGTAAAGAAGTGAGAGGGAGAGCAATTGGGGCGAACAGGTGGGGGAGGATGGCGAGGACAAGGAAGAACATGATAAAAAATGGAAGAGGTAGTAGAGCGGAGAGGAATTAGAGTGAACAGAGAGAATTACAGTGGATATAGATGGGGAGAAAAGCTTATGGCAATAGAGACAGATATGTGGAAACAACGGAGTTAGCTAGCAGAGCTCAGCAAGCATAATTTAAGTGCCCCTGACAGGAGAATGGGAAAAACAAATGAGAGAAGAACAGTTTATGAAGTAAAAATAGTCAGCACCAAACAGGAAATAGTAGGGCAGCGTGGGCAAATTATAGAAACCCAGACACAGGATTAATTAAAAAATTGGAAGGAGAGGGAACATTACAGCCTAAAATGGAAAACCCCTGTGCAAGCGTGCAGAGCACAATAAAATACAGACCATGAGTAGGTTAAAATAAGTGTAGTTCCTCTCTGGCACCATTCTGGAGAGGGCCACTGCCCCTGCCTTGTCGGCCATTACAAGGCCCAGGGGCCTGGGTTCCCCTAGCTGAACATAGGAGAGATCTTTCCCAAAGATACAATTAAAATGGTAGTGCCTCCACCCAGAGTACATATTAGTGGGTCTGATTACTTGCAGTACAACCCCCCTGGGATGTCGTACCAACCCACTTCCCCAACAGTTATGCCAGGCATGGACTCACCAGGATCCGAATCTCCCCACAGTCAGTTACCATTTATCTTTTCCATCTCAGCCAATAACATGCTCACTAAAATTAGGCTCTGGATTCACCTCTGCTGCAAAAAAGTAACATCTGGTTTATTTACAAGGGGGAGGGTTTAGGAAGGGGTAAGTGGAATAAAGTTCAAGCATTTTAAAGATTGGCATTTCCCCAGATTCACATTTCCCTTTGATTCAAACCCAAATCTCAATCATTGCAGCCACTACCTAGCTAGCTAACTGCTGCAGGTGACACCCCAAGCCCAGACCCACAGGTCCCAGTCCCATTGAAACCCCAACATTCTATCACTGGTTACCCAGAGTTTAAGTTGCAGGCCTGAGGTGCAGCTGGTAGCCGGCATTGGCACACTTACTTGAATTAACAACTCAACTATTAACAATTAACAACAACTGAATTAACAACATTTCTCTCTCTTTGGTCAGAGCTATACCTTTATCTTTTCCCTCTAATCTTTATCTCTATCTCCTGCCCTGGTGGGCATTTCTGAACTATTTACAGTCCCCAGGTGCAGGGCAATTCCTGCAATTTACTCACATAGAAACATAGAAATTGTCAGCAGATAAGGACCGCTAGGCCCATCCAGTCTGCCCGTAGGCCCTATGCATTGTATGTGGCCACTGATCCTATGTGATCAATGGCTTGTCATCACTCCCTCCCCACTGAGGCTTCCCTTGTGCCTGTCCCAAGCATGCTTAAACCCCTCCACTGTGCTTGCCCCACTACCTCCTGTGGCAGACTATTCCATGTGTAGACTACCCTTTCTGTGTAGAAAAACTTCCTCACATTACCTCTTAATCTACTCCCCCTCCAATTTCATATTGTGTCCCCTTGTTCTAGTACTTTTTCTACATTGGAAAAGCTCCCCTGCCTGCAACTTATTTATGCCCTTGAGGTACTTGAAAGTTTCAATCATGTTCCCCCGCTGTCTCCTCTCCTTCAGTGAGTACATATTGAGGTCCCTTAGACTCTCCTCATATGTTTTGTGGTGTAAGCCCTGCATCATTTTTGTTGCCCTTCTCTGGATAGTCTCCACCTTATCTATGTCCTTGCACAGGTATGGTCTCCAGAACTGCATGCAGTATTCCAGGTGAGGCCTTACCAATGTTTTATACAATGGCATCACCACCTCCCGCCTTCTGCTAGTGATACCTCTGCCTATGCACCCCAGCATATCACTGGCCCTCCCTGCTGCCTTTATACACTGCTTTGATACCTTAAGGTCATCAGAGATGATAACCCCTAGGTCCCTTTCCTTCTTCGTGACAGTCAGCTCATCTCCCCCCAACCTATAGCTCTCCCCAGGGTTCCCTCTACCCAGGTGCATTATTTTGCACTTCTTTACATTAAACCTCAGTTGCCACATCTCTGACCATCGTTCAAGCTTCTCCAGATCCCTCTTCATTTTCTGCACCCCTTCTGGAGTATCCACCTTGTTGCAGATCTTGGTGTCATCTGCAAACAGACAGACCTTTTCTTCCAGCCCCTCTGCAATGTCACTAATGAGGACATTGAACAGTGCTGGTCCTAGTACTGATCCCTGAGGTACCCCACTGGTCACCCCCCATCTCCCCAGATTGTACCTCATTTACCACCACCCTCTGTCTCCTGTCTGTTAACCAGTTCCTAACCCAGTTCACCACCTTGTCTCCCATACCCAGACTACTCATCTTGTTAATCAGCCTTCTATGTGGGACAGTGTTGAAGGCTTTGCTGAAATCCAGGTAGGCGACGTCTACTTCCCCTCCCTTTTTAAGTTCCCTTGTCACCCAACCAAAAAAAACTATTAGGTTAGTTTGACATGACCTTCCTGCTGTGAATCCATGTTGTCTCAGATCCTGTGCACCACTGGATTCCAAATGTGTCACTATCCTTTCTTTCAGCAGTGTCTCCATGATCTTCCCCACCACTGAGGTGAGGCTGACTGGCCTGTAGTTCCCCGCCTCCTCCCTACTGCCACTTTTGTGAAGTGGGACTATATGTGCCCTCCTCCTCCAGTCCTCTGGAATGACACCTGTGTTGATTGACTCTGTGAACAGGGCCACCAGAGGCACTGATAGTTCCTTTCCGCAGCTCCTTTAATATCCTCGGGTGGATGCCATCTGGCCCCATGGCCTTATCCACCTTCAGCTTTGTGAGTTCTTCCAGAACTCTCTTCACTGTAAATGGACTGGTGTTCACCCCCCCCCATTGCTTCTGCACCCTAACTGTGATCCTTGATCTGCCCTCTCCTTAGTAAATACTGAGCAGAAGTATTTGTTCAGTATTTCTGCCTTGTCCAGATCCCCCCCTTACACTCTCCCTCCTCCCCCTTGAGTCTCACAATCCCACCTTGGTTTTTCTTTTTTCACTAATGTACCTATAAAATGCCTCATCCCCTTTGTTTACAGACTGGGCTAAGCTCTCTTCTGTCTGTGCCTTCGGACTCCTAACAGCCTTCCCCTGCTTCCCTTAGACATTCAAGGTACACCTCCCTGTCTTCCTCTCTTTGGCTTTCCTTATATTCCCTGAAACTCAGCTTTTTAGCCCTCACGGTTCTGCAGAATCAGTTATTGGATGGCACAGTGCACTGAATTCCTGGGGATTGTTGCAAGACAGGCAGAACTGGACTCAATGCTTGAAACAGAGGGCTCAGAGGCTGCAGCTTGCTATTTCTCTTCTTGCTTGCAGATTTTGCAGCTTGTCCCCTTCAGCCCATTACAGGCCCATTGCAGGGTACATGAGCAAGGCCAGGCAACTACAGAGGACTCAGACCAGGGAGTGGCCCCATGGCCAGGCTCCCTTCGATCAGAGTGCGCTAGCACTCAGGTACAAGACCCGTGATCCCCTGCAGTGGCAGACCCTACTTGATGGGGGTTAGTGAGTTCCCCACCTGGCCCTGGATGTCAGCAGAAACATTCAACACATTCCCTTCTACTTCTCTTTCTCTGTGCCACGGTGTGTAGCCAAAGCAATCTGTTTCTTTTCCTTGCTGTATCTCAGGAGCAGACAACAGACACCTGACTCCGAAAGGCACATGTCCATCCTTCTGCTTTCAGTCACTCAATGTCAACACAGCCACATTCTCGCTCTGGCTTACACATCTCTCCTGCACTCAAAGTCCCTTTTTGCACTGTGCATGTATTTATTTATTTATGTTTTTGATAACCAGGTAAGTGAACTGACCCAAAGGATCATTTTCAGCCACGTCCCGGACCACAGAGTGGTAACAAGAGTCAACAAAATACATAACATGGGTAAAATACAATATAGTTCCATTAGGATAGCTTTTAGAAGTACATGATAATACATGAAAGAGCATCACTATGCCATGAGATCAGGAACACAAGACAGTATGTTCCATGATAAATACAGATAATACAGTCAGTAATTGTTACAGGAGTGCAGGATACCCAACATGCAATAAGCTGTCTAACACATGGTTGGCTGACTAGTATAGAGCAATAATGTAGTAGAGAAAAAAGACATGGTAAAACATTAATTCCTATTCATTGTGGGAGCTAGGGTGGTTGTAGTGCTCGAGGGTTGTCAGAGGAGCATTTGCACATAGACTCAGTGAGAAGCCAATTCTTCAAGTTAGTTTTGAAAGACAGGTGAGAGGGTGATGAGCAAGTTGATGATGGGAGACGGTTCCAGAGGGAGGGGGCTGAGGCAGAGAAGGCCTTACTGCCCATCTTTGTTGAGATACGTGGTACTTCCAAAGGGGTGATAGAGGAGTCCCTGAGATTTTTAGAGGTTGTCCTTTCAGCCATGAATGTAGCATAGGAGGACTGCAGATAATTCCTGAGAATGCAGTTGACCAGGCAACCCATAGCATAGTCAAATGGGTCTTGTAGAGGGAGCCAGACAAGAGACTGATAGAGCACACAGTGGTGGGTGTTAGAAGGAGCTAGGAGGACAAAGCGACATAAGGAGTTATAAGTGGTGTTAAGTCGGGAGCAAAGTGAAATGGGTATGACAGAGTAAATAGGGGAACAGTAGTCCAAAATGGGCATGAGATTACCTTGTGCAATTGCCAGACAAGCTTCAGAGGTCAGGAGATGTTTAATGTGGTAGGCAGCGCGCCTAGTTTTTGGTGAATTTTCCTCACCGTGAGATTTATGTACTCATTGAAGGTAAGAGATGGATCAAGCGTCACCCCCAGGTATTTAAACATAGTGACAGTTTCAAGGGGAGAGCCTGCAGGAGTGAGTGCAGTGAGTGATGTATTGGATTTGGTGACCTTGGTGAGGAAAGGTTTGGAGCCGAAGAGCATAGCCTAATTTGTTTCTCATTTACAAGTAGTTTGCTAGAGAGGAACCAATTGTGTGTGGCGCTGTAATTGTGTGTGAGAGTGAAGGAGATGGATTGCAGGGACTTGTTACTGTTGTATAGAACAAGGTCATCAGCATACAATAGAGCATTGCAACTCAGACTAGATGCTGGGAGACAAACCAATAAATTCAATGCAAGGAGCAAAAAACTTCAATTTCA
The DNA here is from genome assembly GCA_016271365.2 of Neoceratodus forsteri. Taxonomy (NCBI): domain Eukaryota; kingdom Metazoa; phylum Chordata; order Ceratodontiformes; family Ceratodontidae; genus Neoceratodus; species Neoceratodus forsteri. The sequence continues at coordinate 833,626,185 of CM057454.1, read as the reverse complement.
ACAAAAGTCCACTTGACCACATGTAGTCTTCTCACTTCTTTTATTTTATTTAACAGTCCCCATGTTTCGCTCCTCTGAGCTTGTTCATGGGGAATTTTATATCTGTTTTAACAGAAAAAAGATTTTTTCAATAAGACACTTGTTCTTTAAATTCATTTTCCAAAAATGTCTTTTTTTCTGGAACTAATGACAGGTATTTACCATTAAAATGTCTGTTGTTGCTTTTTTCTACTGTGCAATAATGTTATCAGTCTCAAAGACCAAGCTCTCTATATAAATAAACAAACAAACAAAAAAGTGTTTTTATTCACAGAATAAACACAGGCCATGGAATCAATGCTTTCATTTAACTTCAGTAATTACTTGAAAACCACATGACCGCTTATATACCTCAAGAGCCACTAAGATTTTTTATCAAGTTTGCCTTTTGTATTTCTATAAAAAGCGCAACAGCGTTTCTTTTTTAGGTTCCAACCCAATGAAACTGGTACTGCAATGAAAAGAGGGCCTTTTTTAATATTTTATAATTCTATTATGAATTGTTCATTCTTTTGTTAACTTCAATAAGAGCTTAAAGCTACATCGCAACTCACATAACTCAAGTGCCACGATACTTTTATGCTGAGGATTTTGCTCTTTAATTTCTATTAAAAGACTATTGCCCTTTCTCTTTGCTTTTAAATCAGTGGTACTGCCCCTGTAACACAGAAGGGACCTGTTTTAAACATTGTGCTTCAATTTTTAATTTTTTTAACTTTATATTGCTAAAGTGGGCCTAAATTTACCTTTCTTTTATCAGAACAAACTCATATCTCAGCCAAAATTCTTGCAATTCAAATGGCTCCTTGTATCAATCTGTAATGACATTTCCAGAATGCTAGAAAGCTCTCGAGGAGTGTCTTCCTCTTCAGCCTGCTTGGAGTTACCATCAGAGTGATGTATCATTCCCTGTACCTCTCACGTTATGACAGTGTTGCTTAGCAACTGTACACTCTACCCCCTGTCATCAGGAAGAAGAAACGGCTTTTCCAAGCAGGCTCTTAGCACTGATTATTATGGCCTGTGTATAACCAACAATATATTTGTAACTAACAGAAACAGTATTTATTATCAGCCATTACTGGGCTGCAGCAGACTCTAAACCGACATATAATTTTATCAACTCATTCTAATAAATGTCAGTAGATCTTTTCTAACTTAATTTTACACAATATTTTAAATAAAATAACCTATAGCAACTTTTTATTAAATCAAAGGTTTCAGAATGTTAGCAGAAGTTGGAATCACAAAAATCCCAGAGACATTTACTATCATAATATTTATATTTCTACTCTGCTTCTTACATATTGCTTAAGGGTTTACAAATCCCTGCTCAAATATTTTCTATCAAACAATGTTGTGTGATTTTTATTAAATATATCAGAATTAAATCACCTATGGATTTATACTTTATATGACAAGATCACATTAAGGTTTTTTATGAATAAAAATTGTGCTCTATGCAAACTCTTAATCCATTAATATTTTTACCTTAACTATTTTCCAACTCCTCTGTAATACTCCATTCCTTCACAAGTGATACTTCCCCCTACCATCATTACATGCATACTTGCCAATTACTCTCTATATTCATTCCAGTTGCTTGATTTAAAGTCTTCAACTGAAAAATCCATTTCATCTCTATTTGTTCTAACATTTTTATGTAGTTTGCACCCCTTGGTGGTGGTTTTACTACCTCTAACCCCCAAAACCTCAAAGAGGCTCGTGTGTGTGTCCTGCTTGATTGAAGTGTAAAGCTACTGGTGACTGCTCATCCTTATTCCTTATGTCACCCTTGTGTTCTAGTATTCTCTTTTTAAGAGCTCTCTTGGTTTGACTGACATGTAGTCGATCAAATGGGCACTGTATAACATATACTACTCCTTCTGTATTAGAATATGTGTTCTCTAATTTTAAACTCTGCATTAAAATGTGGATGTTTAAATATCATTTTTTTTGCTAGTGTTATTACAAACTGTGCATCTCCCACAGCTCATCATACCTAATTGTTCTCTCTCTTATCCCCCTGTCTTATCAACACTAGGCCTATCCATCCCCTTATTCTTCCTTTCCCAACCTCGGATAGGAGCTCACTACCCTGGGTTGTGACATCCTACCATGCCCCGTACTTTATAGCATTCAATCCCGGGGCTCACACATACTCCTTTTCTCCATCCACCTTCTCTACATCCAGCTTTACCAACTCCTTTCTGTGCACCGTGCCCTCCTAGCCTTTCTCCCCCTACTTCCCTCCCTCTCTTCACCTCTACCTGGTGTATATTTTTATTTTTATTTTTTTCTTCCGTTACTTCCTCCTGCAACCTTAGATAACCTGCTTTATCTTCCTATAGACACTTCTATGTATGTAAATACCATGTAATCTGTACAATATCTGTATAATTCTATGTACATATGAACTTCTTTTTCTTCCTCTCTGTAAAGAGTATTATCTGTATTGCCTTGTAAATACCTGTGTTGACCTGTATATACAATTGTTCATGCTCCACCCAGGTTCATCTTGCAAATGAGCTTCTGCTCAAAGATGAACGGCTGGTTAAATAAAGACTTGATTGATTGATTGATTGATTGATTGATTGATTGATACCTGGCTGTAGGGTACCAAGTAGTAACTGAGTACCTTTTATACCTTATGTTTTAAACTGAGAATGAACTAATTTGTCTTTGAGGTTACTAACCTTTTTTTGCCACTATTATTGGCTTCTGCTATAGTGCCTTATTGCATGGATTGTCTGCTACTACCATATGACAATGTTTGGTTATAATTTTTCTTATATCAGACATCCTATGGTTGTATTTTCATGCTAAAACTGTTCTGTTTGTTTCCTCCTTTTTTGTTTTACTTCCTAACAACTCTTCTCTCATTTTATTTTCTATCTTTATACTTGCCTGTTTTAAGATAGTTGGTTTATACCCTCTAGCCCTAAATCTGCCTATATCTCCTGTTTATGCTTTTGGTAATCTTCTTGTTTGCTGCAGTTTATTTTCACTCTTACCAATTGTGCATATGGTATGTTATTCTTTAGTTTAGGTTCATGATAACTCATGCTATGTAGCAAGGTATTCCTATCTGTTTCTTTCCTAAAAATAGATGTACTCAAGCTTCCTTTTTTATAAGCAAATTCAAAAAGGGAATACTAGATACACATAATTCATTGTGAATTTTAAATTCCTATTCCACATTTTTATGTAATTTATGATGTAATGAACCAATTGGAATTTATATCAAAAAGAAAGGATTTACCAGATACTATTTTAGTTACTTGGGATGTAGTTGATTTATACACCTCTATTCCACATAGAAAAGGTGTCACCAATATGGGTAAAATATTGGATAAGTGGCAGAATAGCATGGTACCAAGAATGGAAATGTTACAAGAATTAGCTATGTTTGTTTTACAAAATAATTATTTTGAATTTGATGTTTTTTTCTATCAGCAAGACAGAGGTACTTACATGATAAACTTTGAAGTGGAAATGATATTTAGTAATCAACAAAATATATTTATGGATAAAATAATCCTATGGAAAAGATTTATTGATGATGTATTTTGTATATGGGGAGGAACAGAACAAGAATTACAAGAATTTAATTAAAATTTTAACATGTGGAATAGGAATATAGGAAAACAACAAAGGAGGATACAAACAGAACAGTTTTAGCACTAAAATACAATCATACGATGTCTGCTATAAGGAAAATTATAAACAAACATTGACATATGGTAGCAGCAGACAATCCATGCAATAAGGCACTATAGCAGAAGCCAATAATAGTGGCAAAAAAGGTTAGTAACCTCAAAGACAAATTAGTTCATTCTCAGTTTAAAACATCAGATATAAAAGGTACTCAATTACTACTTGGTCCCCTACAGCCAGGTATGATGAGCTGTGGGAGACGCACAGTTTGTAATAACACTAGCAAAAAATGATATTTAAACATCCACATTTTAGTGCAGAGTTCAAAATTAGAGAACATATAAATTGTAATACAGAAGGAGTAGTATATGTTATACAGTGCCCATGTGATTGACTATATGTCGGCCAAACCAAGAGAGCTCTTAAAAAGAGAATACTAGAACACAAGGGTGACATAAGGAACAAGGATGAGCAGTCACCAGTAGCTTTACACTTTAATCAAACAGGACACACAGGAGCCTCTTTGAGGTTTTGGGGATTAGAGGTAGTAAAACCACCACCAAGGGTTGGAAACTACTTAAAAATGTTAGAACAAATAAAGATGAAATGGATTTTTCAGTTGAAGACTTTAAATCAAGCAACTGGAATGAATATAGAGAGTAACTGGCAAGTATGCATGTAATGATGGTAGGGGGAAGTATCACTTGTGAAGGACTGGAGTGTTACACAGGAGTTGGAAAATTGTTAAGGTAAAAGTATTAATGGATTAAGAGTTTGCATAGAGCACAATTTTTGTTCATGAAAAACCTTAAAGTGATCTTGTCATATAAAGTATAAATCCATAGGTGATTTAATTCTGATATATTTAATACAAATTACACAGCATTGTTTGATAGAAAATATTTGAGTGGGGATTTGTAAACCCCTAAGTAATATGTAAGAAGCAGAGTAGAAATATAAAATATGATAGTAAATGTATCTGGGATTCTTGTGATTCCAACTTCTGCTAACATTCTGAAACCTTTGATTTAATAAAAAGTTGCTATAGGTTATTTTATTTGAAATATTGTGTAAAATTAAGTTAGAAAAGATTTACTGACATTTATTAGAATTAGTTGATAAAATTATGTTTTGGTTTAGAGTCTGCTGCAGCCCAGTAATGGCTGATAATAAATATTGTTTCTGTGAGTTACAAATAAACTGTTGGTTATACACAGGCCATAAGAATCAGTGCTAACAGCCTGCTTGGAAAATCAATTTCTTCTTCCTGATGACATGGGGTAGAGTGTACACTTGCTAAGCAACACTCTCACAAGGCGAGAGGTACAGGGAGTGATACGTCACTCTGGCAGTAATTCCAAGCAGGCTGAAGAGGAAGACATTCCTCGAGAGCATTCTAGTGTTCTGGAAACACCATTATGGCTTGATACAAGGAGCCATTTGAATTGCAAGAGCTTTGGCTGAATTATGAGTTCGTTCTGATAAAAGAATGGTAAATGTAGACCCATTTTAGCAATATTAAGTTAAAAGAATGAAAAATTGAAGCACAATGTTTAAAACAGGCCCCTTCTGTGTTACGGGGCAATACCATTGATTTAAAAGCAAAGAGAAAGGGTGATAGACTTTTAATAGAAATTGAAGAGCAAAATCCTCAACATAAAAGTATCATGGCACTTGAGGTATGTGAGTTGCGATGTAGCTTTAAGCTCTTATTGAAGTTAACATACGAATGAACAATTCATAATAGAATTATAAAATATAAAAAAAGCCCCTCTTTTCATTGCAGTACCAGTTTCATTGGGTTGGAACCTAAAAAAGAAGCGTTGCCCTTTTTATAGAAATACAAAAGGCAAACTTGATAAAAAATCTTAGTGGCCCTTGAGGTATGTGAGCGGTCATGTGGTTTTCAAGTATTTACTGAAGTTAAATGAAAACATTGATTCCATGGTCTGTGTTTATTCTGTGCATAAAAACCTTTTTTGTTTGTTTGTTTATTTATATAGAGAGCTTGGTCTTTGAGACTGATAACATTATTGCACAGTAGGAAAAAGCAGCAACAGAAATTTTAATGATAAATACCTGTTCCAGAAAACATATATGATATTAAGACATTTTTGAAAAATGAATTTAAAGAACAAGTGTCTTATTGAAAAAATCTTTTTTCTGTTAAAACCGATATAAAATTCCCTGTGAACAAGCTCAGAGGAGTGAAACATAGGGGACTGTTAAATAAAATAAAAGAAGTGAGAAAACTACATGTGGTCAAGTGGACTTTTGTCGGAATGGAAGTTTGAGCTCCCTGCATTGAATTTATTGGTTTAAATGTTTATTAGACACCTTCAAGGGAGCTAACCTTAAGGAATTGAAGCACCATTACCCAAATTGTTGTATTGTATTTAGATACTGGGAAAGCATTGATAAACATAGAGAACAGTAGAGGGCCAAGGATGTAGCCTTGGGGTACCCCAGTGTGAATAGGCAGTGAGGCAGAGGAGTCTTTCCCAATTATCATGGACTGGGACCTGTTGGAAATGTAGCTGTGAAACCAACCAGCAGCATTTGGGGAGCAGCCAAAGTAATACAGGGTGTTGTGGAGGAGGTCATGATTGACAAGGTTGAATGAAGAAAGAGGAGCGGTTGGACCAAAGTGGGCTCAGGGAGGGAGAGAGTGGTGGAACAGAGGTGCATCCTTCCAGTTGTAGCTCTCCACAATTCATATGCTGTTCTGGCAAAGAGTGGTTCTTTTGGAGGCACCTGCAGTGGAGACCAAGGATGATGCTGGGACCCTCCACAAAGGAGACCCACAGAAGGGTGGCATGAGACCCCACAGGGGAAGAAAACAACTCCTGGTGAGGGACTCAATCATTAGGGGGGTAGACGTGGGGGAGGAAGGGGATAGGTAGGTAAGGTGCCTGCCTGGCATCATGGCTTGGAGGGACAGGAAGTGAATCCTCAGGATAGCGGGAGTAGCTGCATGAGGGAGGGAGCTGGATGTCATTGTCCACCTAGGGACAAATGACCTGGCTGTAAATGGGATCAGAGCAGTGCAAGAGGAGTTTGTGGAGTTGGGGAGGGGCCTTAGACAAGCAGCATGTACGGTAACCTTCTCGGAGGTGCTGCCTGTCTATGGCAAGGATGATGCTAGGGTATTCCGCACCATGGAATTCAATGAATGGTTGAAAAACTGGTGTGGAGCTCAGGGTTTTGGCTTCACTGGGGACTGGGGAGCCACCTGGAGGGATGCAGGCTTATACTGGCATGATGGTCTGCATCTGTCCAGGGGGGATCCAGGATCCTAGGTGACAGGTTTAAATGCTTCATTGGCAAGCATTTAAACTAGCCAAGGGGGGAGGCACTGAAAAGGAGCAGGGAAATCCCAGCCTGCCCCACAAAGCGCAGTAGTTAGAGAGGTAAACACCAAGGCAGAGAAGTCAATAGGGAGCAGGACAGGGATAAATGCAGAAAAAGGTGTTAAGGACAGGGATGGGGCTAAAAGGGGTAAGGCTATAAAAAATAAATGGAAGGTGATGAGTACCAATGCCCATAGTCTGTGCAACAAGCTCCCTGAACTAGTGGCCTTAATGGAAGAGGGATGCCTGGATATTGTGGCAGTCACTGAAACATGGTACACAGAGAACCATGAGTGGGAAGTCAACATACCAGGATACACAGTCTACAGGAGGGACAGGGTGGGTAAAAGAGGAGGAGGAGAAGAAGCTCTCTATATAAAGGGAAGGGATTAAAGCAACAGAACTAAAGAGTAAACAAGAAGTTGATGAGTCATTATGGGTCACCCTGGAGACAGGAAATGGCACCACAATCCGCATGGGGGTTGTGTACAGACCCCAATCTCGGGGGGAGGAAATGGACAAGGAAATGATAGAAGGCATCCTTAAAATGGCAGAAAAAGGGGAGATATTGTTGATGGGGGACCTGAGTACGCCAGATGTTAACTGGATTACCTTTGCTGCAGGCACATCCAAGAGTGGGGTCATTCTTGATGCCCTACAGGGGGGCATGCCTCAGACAGCTAGTATTGGAACTCACTTGGGAGGGAGCAATCTTAGACCTGGTACTCTCAAATGGGGAAGGAGAAAAGATCTCAGATTTAGAAGTGGGCAGCCATCTGGGAACAAGTGACCACCAAACAGTGTGGTTTACAATAAACACAGCCATAGAGTCAAGCCATACAAAAACTAGAGTACTGGACTTTAGGAAGGCTGACTTTGGGAAAATTAGAGAGTGCCTTAGAAAAGTACTAGCAAATGGGCAAGAAGGAGGGTTGGGGGAACAATGGGGAATAATCAAAACAGCCATCACAGAGACAACAAGCCTTTGTGTGAAGTAAATCAATAAAACAAAATGAAGAAAAAAACCACTACGGTTCTCAAAAGTGGTGGCAGGGACGGTTAAGGAGAAAGGGATAGAATTCAGGAAATATAAGGAAATACAGAAGGAACAGGACAGAGAACTTTATCAGTTAAAGCAGAAGGAGGCAGGGAAGGCAATCAGAATAGCAAAGGCACAAACTGAGGAAAAAATAGCCAACTCTGATAAGAAGGGGGGGTAAAACTTTTATAGGTACATTAGGGAGTGAAGAAAGACCAAGGGAGGGATACAGAGACTTAATAAAGGGAAGGGAATGTGGGCAGAGGGTGACAGTGAAAAAGCAGGGATACTGAACGAATATTTCTGCTCAGTATTCACAACAGATGAGGAGGGGAGGTGCCTAAACCAAACAAGGGAGAAACTCTGAATAGGGGGGTTGATACCAGTCCATTCACAGAAGAAAGGGTTTTGAAAAAACTCTTGAAACTGAGGGTGGACAAAGCAATGGGGCCTGATGGGATTCACCCAAGAATTCTAAAAGAACTAAGGGTAGAACTAGTAACACCACTGACTACTTTCTTTAACAAATCATGGGAGGATGGAGTGGTACCTGAGGACTGGAGGAGGGCAAATGTGATTCCACTTCACAAAAGTGGGAGCAGGGCAGAGGCAGGAAACTACAGACCAGTTAGTTTGACTTCAGTGGTAGGGAAAATGATGGAATCACTTCTGAAGGAAAGGATTGCTGAGTACCTAGAGGCCAGTGGGCCACAGGACCCAAGGCAGCATGGTTTCACAGCAGGAAGGTCATGTCAGATGAACCTAATAGATTTCTTTGACTGGGTGACCAAAGTAGTAGACCAGGGAGGGGCTGTGGATATGGCCTACCTAGATTTTAGCAAGGCATTCGACACAGTCTCACACAAAAGATTAATATACAAGTTAGCCAGCCATGGAGTGGGTCCCAAGGTGGTAGCCTGGATAAAAAACTGGCTGAACAACAGGACGCAAAAGGTAATACTAAACAGAGTCCACAGTGAAGAAAGGAGGATAACTAGCGGGGTACAGCAGGGTTCAGTACCGGGATCGATCCTCTTTAATATCTTTATAAGTGACATTGGAGAGCACCTGGAAGGAAAGGTATGCCTCTTTGCAGATGACACAAAGATCTGCAACAGGGTTGATACACAAGGTGGGGTGGAAAGAATCAAAAGGGACATGGCAAGCTTGGAGGAATGATCAAATATGTGGCAGCTCAGATTCAATGCAAAGAAGTACAAGGTAATGCATCTGGGAAACAAAAAGCCAGGGGAATAGTACACAATGGGAGTGAGTTAATAAGAACAACAAAAATCGAAAGAGACCTAGGAGTAATTATATCAGATGACCTAAAGGTGGGCAAGCAATGTGAGAGGGCAGTAAGGAGGGCTGGGGGGATACTAGGATGCATAGGGAGAGACATCAACAGTAGAAAATAGAAGTTGTTATCCCTCTCTGCAGACAGTTAGTGAGACCCTATCTGGAGTACTGCATGCAATTCTGGAGACCCCATCTCCGCAAGGACATAGACAGAGTGGAGGCTGTTCAGAGGAGGGCAACCAAAATGGTGCAAGTCTGCACCAGAAGACATACGAGGAGAGACTAAAGCAGCTTAATATGTATACCCTTGAGGAAAGGAGGGAGAGGGGGACGTGATAGAAACTTTCAAGTATCTCAAGGGAATTAACAAGGTACAAGAGGGTAGTATCTTTCAGAAGAAGAGATGTGCAAGAACAAGGGGGCACAATTTGAAGATGGGGGGGATGGCTCAGAGGTAATGCTAGAAAGTATTTTTTCACAGAGAGAGTTGTGGATGCATGGAACAGCCTTCCTGAAGGGGTTGTGGAGTCTGGAACAGTGGGAGAATTCAAGAATGCATGGGACTGGCATACGACAATTCTAGTGGGGGACAGGAGGAAGTAAGCTGTTGATTAACTAGAATCTGCAGCTTATTCATCAGATAGGGAAATGGGCAGACTGGGTGGGCCAAGTGGCCCTTATCTGCCATCAAATTCTATGTTTCTATGTTTCTATGAATGCCTTTGACAAGTCCACAAACACCGCACCTGTTGCCTTACCTGAGTCCATGTTCCTGAGGACATGGTCAGTGAAGAGCCCCAAGGCCAAGGAAGTGCTGTGGTTTTAGTGGAACCCAAGCTGCAGAGGACATAAGAGGTTGTGTTTATGTAGGTATTCTGACAATTTGAAGTGCATGATTTTTTCCAACATTTTGCTAAGGTGTGGGAGGAGGGAGATGGGCCTGTAGTTTTCTGGTGCAAGGGGGTCACCAGATTTATGAATCGACATGACAAGTGCATGTTTCCAGGAGTCAGGAACCATTGCTGATGAGAGTGCAAGGTTGAATATGTAGGTTAAAGGTCTAACAAGAGCTGGGGAGATAATCTTCAAGAAGAGGGGGTGTAGTCTATCACTGCCCGGGCTCCCCCTATTAGGGAGTGCATTCAACAGCTTAGTGGTGACCTTGTGACCAATAGTCTTAAAATAGAAGGGAGGAGTGGAGGTGTAAGTTGCTGAGAAGCAGGGGTTGGTGCCTTGGGTGCCTCTATTGGGTCCAGTAGAGGACTGGGGGGGCATGCTTAAGTATGCGCTTAGGTCAGTAAACATACAGTTGAAGGTATTGGTGATCTCAATGGGGTCATTGATTAGGCCAGTGGGGGATATGAGCTGTGTAATTCTCTTATTTGACTTTGGATTTATAAGGGAGTCAATAGAGGTCCAGAAGCTTCAGGGGTTCCCAGAGGAGCTTTTTTGTGTGCTAGTGAAGTATTGTAGGTGTATTTCAGCATCTTGACTGCTTTTTTACAAGTGTTATGCAGGTGCCTATAAGCCTCCCAGAGTTGTGGAGAAGGTGAGAATTTGTAGGCCCTCCATTTGGAGTCCTTATCTTTCATTAGAGCCAGTAGCTCTTTAGATAGCAATTTGGTGCAGCCCCCTCTGACCCTCCTGGTGGTGATGGGGAAGTGTTTGTCTTGTAGCCCCTGTAGAACATCTGTGGGGAAGGTAACTGAGGAGAAGACATTGTTAAGGAGGTAGAGGGCAGCCCAGTTTATGCTTCTGACATCAACCAGGGCAGCATTAGAGTCTTGGTTGTTAAACGATCTGGTGGACAGGAGTTTATGAGGTAGATGGCTGGCCTTTGTGGTCAACACAAGATAGGTGGGGGAGTGGTCACTGATAGAATCAGCCATTGTGCCAGCATGGAGCACTAGGTCAGCCCAGTTTGTAATAATCCAGTCTAGGGTAGTATGGTTTAGGGACCGGTGGTTGTATCTGGTGGGTGAGGAAATGACTTGCTCCATGGTGTGGGATTTCAAGAGCATCACATAGTCAGTATCATGCACACCTAACCAGTTGATGTTGAGGTCCCCAAGAAGGATGGTGTCCCGCTGAGGTGAGACAGAGGCAAGGCCCTCTAGGAAGTTTTTTTTTTTATTTCTTTTTTATTAAATGATTTTGTTACACTTATGTCAAGAGAACATTTCATACATTTCGTTATATTGTCACATGTCTTAAGTTCTATGTGTATTATTGACAGATTTTTGTAATTCACCCTGAGGTTTAAATGTTTGATATAAAGTCTTATGCATTCTTTTGGTCAGAGACCATATGGAAGGTAAACCTCCAACTCTTTTCTATTTTAGCTCACACCTTGTTTACCCCTTAAGTTTTGTTTACTCCTTCATTTCTAATATAACCAAATGAGTAATTTCCTCTTCTCAGTTAACTCCTCCTTCTTTAATTAAATTTTCTTCCCTTCAGATTTTTGGTAGTTATTCGATCATCCCCCTTGTTACCTTCGCCAACAACTCCACCAAACTTAAAGTCAGGAGTGTGGATTCACCTCAGTATGATAGAGAACCCATTTCTGCCATCTCATCATGTATACTGGAGCTTTACCCTGAATTTTAGCATTAAGATTTTCTATTTCATATAATTCAGACATGGTGGATCTCCATTCTATCACTGTTGGAATTATACTGGCTATCCATCTACAAGTAATGGACTTTTTGGCTGCTAAAAGACTGGGCGGCAAAAGAGTTTTTTTTCCCATGGAGGGGAATGGTCTGGAAAGATCCCTAGCAGAACCTGGTCTGGAAAGATCCCTAGCAGAACCTGTTTAGCTGTCAATTCTATCCCTTGTTCTATTAATTTGGTTAATTCTGTTTGTAAGTATAGCCAAAAGGGCATCAAACAAGGACACTCCCAGAATATGTGTCCCAGTGTCGCCCTCGGATATCCACACTTTCGCCAGCATACTCCATACTCTTTTGGAAGGAATTGGATCAGGACTGCTGGGGTTCTAAAAAAGCAGGAATGACACTTCCACAAAAATTCTCTCCAAAATGGAGAGGAAGTGATCTTTACCACACTCACAGCTGATCCCCTCCATTTCTCCATGGTTATTTCTAGGTAGAGATCTTTGTTCCATTCCTGTAATATGGATTCATTTGATTCACTTTGTTCATTTCTCAATTCCCTATATATTGTGCTTATTAAATGCTTACCCAATTTCCCCTTTATGGTTTCCATAAATAATTTGAGTAATTCTGGAGTTGGATCTTGAATTTTGGGTTGAATTATTCGATTTCTGAGTATATGGTTCCTGATCTGGAAATAATGGGATAAATCTGATCTGCTAAGGCCATATTGGGACTGTAATTTTTCAAAGGGAAGTATCTCCTGAGGGGACAAAAACTGGAAAAGATGTGAAAGGCCTAATCTTCTCCATTTCTGGAATGTGGAGTCCATATATACTGTATGGGTGTAAATGAATCATCTTCTGATAATAATTTAATATATTCGTATATAATACGTAGTGGTCCTGTTTGCTTCAAGCTTCTCCAACATTTATAAATTTGAGCTGTAATACCTGTTAGGGTAGCAGGTAACAGAGACCTTTCAGCAGAAGAGAGAAGAATTTTTTTGATATCAAATAAATCATTAAAATGAAATTCAATATCCTTCCAAGGGTTCGAATAGGATTCCGTCATCCAGATAAGACTATCCTAAGGAAAGATGCCCTAGAGTGTAATTTAAAGTCTGGAAGGTTAAATCCCCCCTGAGCCAGGGACAATTTAAGAACCGATAGTCATATCCTAGGACGTCCTTTACCCCAAATGAACATGGAAACTAACTTGTCCCATGATTTAAAATAATAAGTTGCTGTAAATAGGTTATATTCTGAATTAGATAAAGTAATCTAGGTAGTATATTAATTTGCATTATTTCTATCCGTTGGTGGAAGGGGGTAAGAAAGGTGGACCATCTTTCCAGGTCATTCTGGATTATAGTCGTGAGGGGTTCATAATTTAAAATCTCCAATCTTCTGGGTTAAGAGGAATGTTAATTCCTAAGTATTTTATTTTGGTAGTGTGCCATTTAAATGGGTATTCTTTTTTCAATCTTTGGGTGGGGATAAAGTTAAAGACCAGGATCTCTGTTTTTGTAGTATTTAACTTAAATCCCGCCACTTTCTCATATTGTTTCAATATTTGCCAAGCTGCCGCAATTGAGAGAATATCATCTGCAAACACATTTATTTTAAGTTCTTCTTGTGATATAGGAATCCCCTCTGCAGAGCTTACTTTCCTCAATCTTGCAGCTAGTGGTTCCAAATATAATGCAAATAGGTACGGTGATAGGGGACACCCCTGCCTTGTACCCCTACTTAATTTGAACGGTGAGGATAGGTTTTCATTAACCCTCACGTAGGCCCTTGGGGAACTATATAGCTTATTAAGAGTAGTGATAAATAGAGCTAGAAAGTGAAAGGCCTCAAGAGTGCTCCACAGAAATGGCAAATAGACTTGATCAAAAGCCTTTTCGGCATCTAAACTAATGAAAACAGACAGAATTTTCCTGGTCTTAATATATTCCTGTAATATTAGAGTCCTGCAGATAGTATCCGTAGTATTCCTGTTTTAATAAACCCTGATTGGTCAGATGATATAATCTTTGGCATTATTGATTCTAATATAGACGCCCAAATAACTGTATAAATCTTATAATCAACATTTAAAATGGAAATAGGTCTGTAAGATGCCCGGGTTGAAATATCTTTATTTGGTTTAGGTATTTTAGCAATGGTGGCATAATCCCACGATGGTGGAGAAGCACCCTCTTGGGCTATCTCAGCAAATAAAGTATGTAATTTGGGGGTGAGTGCTTTTTTAAGTATCTTATGCCACTCGGGTATAAAGCCATCAGGTCCTGTACATCTTCCCGAGTTCAGATTCGTGATAGCTTCCTGAATCTCCAGTTGTGTTATGGGAGCCTCCAAACTATGACTTGGAGTAGAGGTGAGGGTAGGCAAGATCACTTGGTCCAGAAAATTTTATATTTCTGACTGTCCGGGAGTTATTTCTGGTGAATATAGACTAGTGTAGTACTCTGAGAAAGTCTGCAAGATATGAACATCTGAATGGTGTGTTATACCAGTATATGGATTTCGTAGTTTCAATATTGTGGAAGTATTTTTCCTAGCTCTATGTTTCTGGGCCAATCTCCGAGCCCCCCCCTAGCTCCTCCCTCATGGACCCTTTGTCTTAAATATATTAATGACTGTTGTATTTTATCTATAATTTTCTGTAGTTCTGCCTTTGTATGTTTAATTTTTTGGTATAATTCTGAGTCTCCTTCTCTATATAACATCTGATAGTTCAGTAGCTGTTCAGATAATTCAAGTTGTTTCGCCTCCCTCTCTTTATTTTTTTTTTAGGTGTATGCTATAATCTCCCCCCCCATCGTTGCCTTCATGGCATCCCATTGTATCACCTCCGTGATGTCCTGTGCTTCATTTTCTGTATAAAATTGGTGTAGTCTTTTTTTTAACTGTCTCCTGGAATTCTTTATCTTTTAATGTTAATGGGTTTAACCTCCATAGGGTCCTCTTCCTTTTCCAGCCCAAATCTGTTTTCAAGATTAGGGATGGTGGTCAGAGAGTAATTTTAAACCTATTGTTATATCCTGGACTGATGTGAAATGCTCACATGTCATCATAAAGTAATCTAGTCGGGAGTATGATCTAAACCATGGAGAATAGTATGTATAACCAGAAGTAGAGGGAAATAAGCATCTCCACACATCTATGATACCCAGGTGTTCTAGTGTTTTTTTTTTATTTTTAACTGTAGCATTCTTCCTATAAGTTTGGTGATTAGAGTTATCTAAATGTGGCGATAAGGTCATATTGCTATCCCCTCCCATGATTAATTGACCCTGAAGGTTATCAAATAATGTGGACATAAAGCCCTTCAGTATTGGGAATCTTGTCTGAGGAGGAAAATAAACACTAGCCAAGGTAATTCTATGGCCGTACAGAATTCCTTGTACAATTACATAATGACCCTGGGCATCTATATGACTTTTTTTGTACTTCCAAGGGAGTTGTTGCTGGAATTAGAATTATTGCCCCTCGTTTCCTGCCCCTTGGGTGGGAGGAGGCTATGACCTTATATCTATCACCCCAAGCCAGTTTTTTGTGCTCTAGTTCTGAGAGATGGGTTTTCTGTAGGTAGATGAGGTCTGCCTTCTGTTTGTTCAGGTATTGTTTAAGGTGGGACCTTTTTATAGGGTCATGGAGCCCATTTATATTTAATGAAATAATCTTGATTGGGTCAACTGACATCTTTATTTCTTTGGAACTTAACTGTCTGTTTTTTCCCTTCCTCTAGGTGGTAGAAGATTTGTATTTTCCAGACCATTCTCTTGCAAGGGTCGGCAGGCCCTCTATGAAGTCTGATAGGCCCTGTACCTGCCTCGGTGGGGGGTTATAGCAGCAGCCTATATGCAGCTTCTTTGATGCCCCAAGGGTTAACTCAGCTATGATCCATTCAGCTGGGGAGTTGGGGGTAGAGTTATTGATGATGGATGCAGAGATATACTCCTGTACAAAAAGTGCAACACCACCTCCCCTTTTCCTGCCTGGCCTGTCCAAGAGGAGTAGCGAGTACTCAGGAAGTTGGTATGAGGCAGCATCATGGTATGACTTTAGCCATGTCTCCGAGAGACCGAGCACGTTAGGTTTATATAAGGTCACCCATGCCTCCAATTCGATGAACTTTGAAGGCAAGCTGCATATGTACAAATGTGTGACTCTAAGGCCACCTTTCTTGTCCCAGGTGATGTTGGTATGGTCAATCAGAACATTAATTGGGCCTGGGTTGTATGCCACATCACCCGCAAGAAGAGCAAAGAGGAGGAGGGAGAGGAGAGGACGAGAGGAAGGGAGCAAGCATGGGGGATGGTATAGAGGGAGTGGATAAAAAGGCCAAGCAAATGGCATTCATAGCTGGTTAATAGAGCTAGCACTGCTGAAACCATGGGAACAAGATCGTCCCTAGATCCAAACAATGGGGTAGCAGGTAGGGAGTGTGATGAGTGGCCTGGGTAGAGGCACTGCTGTCCAAGCATAAGTATGCTTGCACAGTAATCAGTGACCAGCAGTAGACCACTCATGGAGACTGGCACCAGAAATAGCAGGCAGAGGTTCATAGTGGTCAATTAGGAGGGGCAATTGGATGTACTGGTTTTAAGCTAAGTTTAGACTGTGTTGCTTTAAGAGGTGGACTGCTAACTTAGGAGGTGGGGAAAAATGTGATATGTACACAACAGGAAAAGCATTTAAAGAGTGGCAGGGTTAGGGGAGGCAGGTGGGCCAAAAACAGCTCAGGTGCAGTACAGAAACAATTTAGGTAAAGAATTAATCGAAAAAGCGTTCTGAATTTCAAAGTGGAGCTCCAGTGGAACTGATTGGCAACTCTGAAAATCACAGCCAATCAGGCGCAAAGGCACTCTGGTGGAAGATAAGGAAGCATCCCCAATTGTTTATCTGATGCAGCGGAAAGGGGATCACACTTCCTGGGTGGGAGCGGCCTTCAGCTGAAGTTTTTGGCCATGCTGCCTCCTCAGCAGCAGAATGTCTGATCAAGGGCTGACAGGATCCGCCTGGGGACAAGACAGAGGGAGCAGGAGGTTAAGAGAGCGAGGAGACGAAGGTGGGGGGTAGACTGGAACATGGCAGGGGGGACAGACAGGAGGAGTGAAAATTGGAGGCAGTTTACTTCTCAGAAGCGAGGGCAATTTACAGGACAATGGGACAGGGTTATCTTGGCAGGGCTCTTATTAACAGTTAGATTGTGACTCTTTAATAACATACTGTCTGCACTAGAAAGGACATAGAATCCCATTTAACTTGTTTGCCCTGATTAATTAACTAACATGCAAAAAAATACAGTAACATACTAAAGATCTAAGCACAGGCTAAAACCACAAGTCTAACATAATTAAAATTCCCCGAAAAACAGCCCATGAGGCAGTACAGAAACAATTTAGGTAAATAATTAATCCAAAAAGCACTTTGAATTTCAAAGAGAAGCTCTGGCGAGACTGATAGGTGACTCTGAAAATCACAACCAATCAGGTGCAAAGGCACTTCAGTGGACCATAAGCAAGCAGCCCTGTTTGTTTATCTTATGCAGCGGGAAGGGGATCACACTTCCTGGGTGGGAGTGTGGCTGCCTCGGCCTTCAGCTGAATTTTCGGCCATGCCGCCTCCTTGGCAGCAAAATACCTGGTCAAGGGCTGACAGGATCTGCCTTATGCAGCGAGGAGGGGGTCACACTTCCGGGGTGGGAGCACAGCGGCAACAGCCTTCAGCTGAAGTTTTCGGCAGTGCTGCCTCCTTGGCAGCAGAATGCGCGGTCGAGGGCCGACAGGATTCTCCATGTGAAGAGGCTCACTCTTCCTTTCCTTCTCTCAGCACATTTGTATTTTCTTGCTCCTCATCATTCCTCTGTATTCCGTCTTTTCCCAGACTTAGATGCAACCTTTGTCCTTTTACGAGGCTCAGGACACAACCTTTTTCTATTCCCAGGCTTAGACACAACCTTTGTCCTTTTTCCAGGCTCAGGACGCAACCTTTTTTCTCCTTTTTTCCACTGCTCTGGTGCATCTTCAATTCAATACAAACTGTTTCAATCTGCAGCTTTCCCGTTTCCATTCCAGCTGCCTTTATCTCACTGCTGTTGTGCAACTTCAGAACATTCAGCAACCTGCAGCTTTCCCTTTTTCTCTTCAAAGCTGCTTCTTCCTTGCTTCTACTTTCCCTTTTCCTGATGGGGCAGACACTCCCTGCCCTGGGGGACAAATTACTGGCAGCCCCCAGGCAGGCCCATCCTGCAGCCCCATTCTCTCCAGGGGCAAGAGCCCCCCTCCTTCTGAAGTGGCTCCCACCAAACTGAACTCAAACTCCAACTGTCCTTAACTTTTGGGAGCTCTTTGACAGCTCTCCATTGGCTGGAGCTACTGTCCTCAAGAAAAAATATATGTATGAGGCTCCTTCAATGCCTCATTGGTGCAGAAAAAAGGTCCCTAAACTTTCCCCGGTATTTTCCCCCAACATGGTGGCTGTTGTAAAAAGTGTCCACAGGTTACACAGGGTTCTGGGGACACTGTTTTCAACAGCCACCATGTTGGACAGCCATGTGACACCAGCCAGTCAACCACCAAGCCAGGATTCTTGCCAAGAACTCTGGGGCTGTGTGAACAGACTTTTGGGGGAAAATACTGGGGAAAGTTTAGGCACCTTTTTTCTGCACCATCGAGGCATCAAAGGAGCGTCATACATATTATTTTTTCTTGAGGAGTTTTAGTTAATCTTCTTTCTTCCCTGTCACTAGCACTATCTCTGTGCCCCAGTGCTATACAGGTTCCCAGCTCATTAATATTCATAAGCCACCTCACTGATATGCATAAGGCAGCTCCACGTTCTAGAGCATGATTGGCGCTCACAGAAATGGCTCCTGCATCTTTCCTGCTGCCTCTCCAGTCCTGCCAATGTTTTCTGTCCCTCTTTTGTTTTTCCCAGGGACTGGGACCATTGGAGGACTCACAAAATGTTTTTTAGGTCGGCACCTTGTCACTGTCCACTTCAGATGAAAAATTCCACTGAGATGCAGAAGGATAAAAGCCTTTTATTACAAAGATAGGCAAGCCAGCCAGCAGACTGGATACATAGTGCCCCTCCCCACAGAGCCGAACGTTTTCATGTCACAATTATGCTTTTTCAAGGCATGGTAGTAGGGGGTAATACACCTTAAATACACTACTTCAAGGTAAAGTTTAAAAGCAATGTGCTCTCCACCCTTTAAATACATACTAAGTTAAGTTAAGTTAAGTTTATTGCAGGAAAACTCCATTGAGCAAGCTCATTCACAACAAGGTCCATACAATACCAAATACCCCCTAAAACTGAAATCTACAAGTTAGATGTCAAATTAAACTACCATCTAAAGTGCAGGTATTACAATAATATTTAAATCCAATACAAAACAATCCTATCATAAAATATATACATAGCACATATTATAGTGGCATGGTCGTGCCACTATTGTTAGGGTTGAGGAGCCATTTTAAGGTTAAAGGGTCAAATTTTGCACCTTAATAACATTGCCATCGTTCAACAGATTTGCCTAAAATTTGGTATGCATGATTGGGCATGGTAGATCTTGGGATCTGCCAAGCTTCGTACTGGTTGGATATACGGCTGTAGAGTTATTAAGCACCAACGAAATGTGTGGAGTTATTAAGCACCAACGAAATGTGCATTTACGCTTTTTTGCGAATTCTTTGCTCTCTCCTACAGGTTGCATGGTTTGTGTGACTGGTCCGAAAACTTCAGGGAACGTGCAGCTGGGGTGCCCAATGTGCCTTTTGAAGATTTTGTGAAAAAATATTAAATGGTTCAAAAGTTATTCAAAAAACAAGTTCCCATTATAAGTCAATGGGAAAAGTTAACAAAAAGTTCGAAAGTGTCGCAAATGCAGTTTTTACTTTCGCAAGTGGCCCTTTTACTGTCACAAATCTGCCATTTTGTTTTCAGTTGATCATCAGAAAAATGCCTGGCATTTAAATTTGTGACCCTTTAGCAGCCTAATTCTTTTTGTATTCGCCCTGAGGATGCTAGGCATGTCTTTATTTTGGGTGTAAAACACCCCAGAAATATGTTTTTCAAATTTCTGGAAAAAGTACTTTCGCATTTGTGACACTGTTGCATGAATTTGTGAAAGCTTTCGCAAAGTTCAACAGTACTTTTCCAGGCTGTGGCAAAATGACAGCAATTCTTTGCCAACTGCTGCAAAAGAACAGTTTGGTCTTTTGGGCTGAAATTTGAAGGGAACGCAGCCAATATCTCACATATGTGCCTTTCAGTGTTTTGGTAAAAAAATATTACAGGGCAGCAAAGTTACGGCACTCCAAAGTTGATGCTTTTTCCCATAGGATAACATTACGGTGTCTGCTGCATTACAGGAATCCTTTGCCGCCCTGCTGCTAAATAACGGGTTGGACTTTTGGGCTGAAATTTGGAAGGAAGAAAGCCAACATCCCACAGATGTGCCTTTTAGTGGTTTGGTGAAAAAATATTACAGGGAGGCAAAGTTATGGCACTCTGAACTTCTCTTTTTCCAATAGGATAACATTATGGCGTGCCGCTACTTTGAGGGCCGATATCTAGGAAGCGACAGAGATAAGGATTTTCATCGAGAACTGCTTAGCCCCTAATGGGGATAAGTACAAAACTAGCCAGGAAAGTCCTAAACCAAATGACTTTAAAAAAATTTTTCTATGTCATACGGTTCCTGAGATACAAGCAATTTAGTATTCCAACTCCTCATTTTCTGATCCGAGACCCATTATTATGCATACATTCTTTGTACTCACTGTCTTTCTCTATGCAGCTTTTGGGGAAAACCAGCCTGTGTGCTTATATTACTGTTATACTTACCGCTTCTGCTTGTGATTCCGTACCCATTTCACTTACTGTTCCTGTCTACGGCACCATGTGCGTTACCCTTTGCATTTTCATTTGTGCTTATGTTTGCATTACTTTAACCATTTGTGTCTACAGTACTGTTTATCTTTGTGTTTCGCTTTGCATCACCATGCGCATTGCCATTTGCGTTTGTGGGCACCGTGTTACTATGTGACAAGACATGACGTGGCGGGAGCGTGGGGCCCAAAGGGCCCCGCACTTCCGCCGCCACATTACATTCACTATTTCTTGTTATCATTCTCAAAAAGAAGGGAAATTAGAGGCAAAAACTCTGTTTAATGCATTA
The DNA here is from genome assembly GCA_016271365.2 of Neoceratodus forsteri. NCBI lineage: Eukaryota > Metazoa > Chordata > Ceratodontiformes > Ceratodontidae > Neoceratodus > Neoceratodus forsteri. The sequence goes on along the minus strand of CM057454.1, from coordinate 833,604,982 downwards.
GGGTTGTTCCACAGCGACAAAAGCGAGGAAATTCGTTGTTAAGGTTGAAAGTCCCCCTTGGACCCCCCCGTCCACACCCCCAACTGGCATTGGGGTGCGCATTGGGGTTGTCGATCTTAACTCTCACCCCATTTTCCTATACCTCTGCTTCTTCACACATCTAATGGGGTTAGGGCTGGCAACCCCAATGTACGCCCCGATGCCAGTTGGGGGTATTGACAGGGGGTCCAAGGGGGGCTTTCAACCCTAACACCAAATTTCCTCACTTTTGTCGCTGTGGAACAACCCTAACTAATGCATTAAATGGATTTTTTTGCCTCTAATATATATATGTATACGCATACAAGTCTTCTTGTAAATGTATGTACATACATAAGAATACTTATGATTACTAATTATTTAATATTATAAAAATGGAGAAAGTTGAAAAAATCCATTAAGTCCTGGGGCAGCATATGATTTCATAATGTACTGCCAATATGTTTCTCTCTGACGCAATTTTAAATCTAAATCTCCTCCTCTAGGACCTATAAAACTTTTTCAATGATTTGAAAGCAGAAATAATGTTCCTCCCCTTGAGATTGTACATGCTGTGAAAGGGCACTTACACCATCAGCATGTGCAATACTACGTACATGTTGCCCTATTCTTTCTTTACATTCCTGAGTAGATTTCACCACATAAAAACTAGTGCATTTTTTATAGCAGGCCAAATATGCAATATTGGAAGTGCTGCAATTTCCAAAAGTTCTAATATCCTATCTCTTCCCTGTCACTGGTTTTTGAAACTCTTTGCCAATTTTAATGAATTTACAAAACTGACAGTTACTACATTGGAAGGTTCCCTTAGGCAAAGTACTTTTTTTATCTCTTTCTTGTTCAGTCATATCTCCACAATAATAACTATGTACCAAAGTGTCCCTTAAATGTATTCTCCTTTTATAGATAATTTTAGGAGGAGTTTTATCTAAATTTTGAAATTTACTTTCAACCGAAAGAATATGCCAATGTTTATTAATTATATTATTAAATAAGAAGGCCTGCAGACGAAAAGTGGTGATAAATTTAGGAGCATCATTTATATGTACAGCACTTTTCTGGGTCGTATTTTTTCTCTTTCTCTTTTCATTTCCTGTATTATGAATATGTCCAGATTTAATATTCCATTTCTGTTCTGCTTTTTCACATCCTCTATTAATTGTTTCCATGTTATAACCTCGTTTTAAAAACTTTTTAGTAATTTCCTCTGCATTTTTCTCATGATCTTCATCTTGAGAGCAGTTCCGCTTATATCTCAAAAACTGTCCAATAGGAATGTTTTCTGTAACATGCTTTGGATGACAACTCTGAAAATGCAGAATGCTTTTCCTATCCATAGTTTTTCAAAATAATTTAGTACTGATGTCCCCATTATTTTCTTTTTTCACCATTAAGTCCAAAACGTTTATCTCTTTGAGATCTGTTATCAGTTAAAATTTCAGGTTGCAATTTGATTCTTCTAAATATATAACAAATGGCTTTAATTCCAAGATAGTGCCTTTCCAAATAAAAAACAAGTCATCTATATATCATTTATAAAAGTCTATTTGTTCCAAAAATGGATTTTCAGCACCAAAAATTACTCTTTCTTCCCATTTTGACAAATAAATAATTGCATAATTAGGGGCCATGGCTGCCCCCATGGCTGTTCCTTTTTTCTGCAAAAACATATTTTTGCCAAACATGAAAGTACTGCAAGTGAGAACCTTTTCATTTAGTGTCACTAAGAATTCCACATATGCCTGTGTGTAGGATGTTTTTTCATATAGACTTTCTCTCAGACTTTCCAACCATCTTGATGTGGAATGTTTGTATATAGTGAACAAACATCCATAGTTGCAAAACTGGATTCTTGATTCATTTCAATGTCCATAAGAAAATCAATGAACTGTATCTTTCAAATATGAACGTGTGTTTTGTGCCATAGGTTTAATATGATAATCTATAAAATGTGCAATGTTGTCTGTTAATGATCCAATATTAGTCACTATAGGTCTATATGGTGGCTTCTCCAAACCTTTATGAATTTTTGGAAGTCCATATATAACTGACTTTATCGGATGTTCCACAGTCAAAAAGTCAAAAGTATCACCATCAATCAAACCTTCTAGTAATGATTCATATAGAAGACCATCAATCTCTTGTTTAAATTTATTTATAGGATCATAAGACAAGGCTGTATAAAAGTCCATATTATTTAATTGATGTAACATCTCCGATTCATAATCTGATGTGTTTAAAACCACTACTGACCCTCCCTTGTCGGCCGGTTTTATGGTGATAGTTTTATTATTTTTCAATGCACAAATTGCTAAATTTTCTTCTGCTGTGCAATTATAATATTTAACACGTGGTAATGTCAGATTTTTTAGATCCTGAATGCAAGCTTTTTCAAACACCATAACTGCCACATTCTGTGGAGGAAAGAAAGCTGATTTCTTCTTGAAGGCAGGAGCATAATTAACCTGATTACTTTCTTCATTATTTTCATCACCCAAATCATATTCTCTATGTTTCTGATTGTCGTCGTGAAAAAAAAGCCTTGAGGTTAAGTTTTCTAGTGAATTTATAAAAATCCACTATTGTTTCAAATTTTTTTAAATTCGATGTTGGAACAAATGAAAGTCCTTTTTGCAATACCTTAATTTCAAATTCATTAAGTATGTAATCAGAAATATTAATGACAGTTGCTTGTTCATCATTAATTAATAATTCTGTTTGTGTCGGTAATAATTCCCTCTCCCCCGTCAATGATACAATCCCCTGCCCCCTCGGTTTTCTCTCATTCTTCCTCCCCCTCCCTCACGTGCCTCTCTGTACACATCTTCTTGAAATCTGGTGAATCTCGGGCTGCGTCTCAACTGCCATGATGGAAATTCCTGTATAGGCATTCAAACTGATGTAAAGGTCTGGGAGCTGTGTGAGAGAAGCGAATGAGGGTGGGGGTGGGGGTGAGGGTAAGGGGTGGAAGTTTGATTCTGTGTTTCCACATCTTACACTAATTTTGAAACCAACGTGTCTTGTTGTGCTCTGAATGCTTCTTGATTCAAAGGGATACCTTCCTGACTGTGATCCAAAAAAGAAGTTGTAATGTCAAGCTCAGAACCACTCGTGTATACATCTGAGTGTGATGATCTATCATTGTTAGACATAGACTGTGTCTTTAAAATCGATTCGACTGTTTTTTTGTTTTATTCCACTCAAAAATCCTTCCTTCTTCATAATCTCTTTTATCCTGTTCAAATTTGCTGATCTTGACTCTTTCAATTCTAACATCCTGTTTTTTAATGGTGTCTTCCAGTTGTCTACGATACTGTACATATTCTATATGGTCAGAAAAAGACAATACCACTTTTTCTCTTTCAATCAATTCCAACTTAATCTCCTGTTCTACTGTTTCCGCATCTTTTAAAATATATTCAATCAATCCAGTGATAGATTTTAAAAGATGTTGCTGCCATCCCACTATAAAATGTTCTCTGTTGCCACTGAATGCTGGTTTAATAGTCCAATGTAAGCCCCATGGCATTCTATTAACCACCAAGTATGCTGTTAAAGATACCCTCTGCCAATTGGAGAGGCAGACTAAAAGGCTGCTGAAACAGCTGCTCAAAAATGTGCTTCTGCACATGCATGGTGCTCGCCGGCACTGCAGTGCCATTTTTGAAACTGGTGGCTCCACGATCTTGCTCCTCCGGCCCCACTCTCTCTAGAATACCATGTGGTGGCCAGCAGGAAAGACAGAAAATACAGGGAACAAGCCAGGAAAACCAGGACCCAGGACAAATAAAGAATGGGGGGTGGAAGCAAAACCCCAGGGGAAACAAACCTTTTTTGGTGGCTCACAGGTAAACCCCTGATGGGGGGTTACACTCCCCTTCCCCTTAAATGCTTAGTGTCCATGCCAAGCTAAGGATTTACCCTCAATTCATCCCTGTAACCCATTCACATTAACTGTAATGTCAAAACCTATGACATCCTACTCTATACATAGGGTTACCTATTCTATTCAACATCAATCCACTTCTCATTTTTGACAGTCATCATCTATTCCCACCAACTTACACCTTGCCCCATCAAATCAGAGATTATGATGGTATAAACCCTCCCCGGGGACCCTTGGTACCATTATTTTCCAAGTGACACAAATTTGTGGTGCAATTTCCACCCTTGACCACTAGGAGGTGTGCACTCCCCCACTACCTCATTGACCAGTGAGGAGCAACCCAGTACAGCTTTGGCACCAAAATCTCATTTCCAACATCTTTCATAAACTTTTGACCATTTTCCGCCACTTGCAAGAGTCCCACAATTTTAGTAAGCTGGGGGGGGCCATGCTGGGCATGACTGGTAAACAGAAGATCCCAGTGGTGCCTCCATGTTTATCACCTCTCTGGTGCCATCCTGGAAAGGGCCACTGCCCCTGCCTTGTTGGCCGTTACAAGGCCCAGGGGCCTGGGTTCCCATAGCCGAACATACGGGGGTCCTTTCCCAAAGATACAATTAAAATGGTGGTGCCTCCACCCACATTACATATTAGTGGGTCTGATTGCTTGCAGTAACAAATACAAGGTTAAAAGAGTAAGCATTCAATTACAGTACAAGTTGAACAAGTCATGCACAGCACCAAGGCTTTGCCTTTAGGTGGAAAAGTAGTATAATAACAAGAGTGAAAATAAATCAAGTTCAACAGTTAATAACACTCAGGAAATATGATTAAGCTGTAACAGCTAATACCACTTACTCAGGAAATACATTAAGCTATAACAGCTAATGTCACTCATTCAGGAAAATAGGAGTGAATGGACTTAGAGAAGTAATACATTAAGTTCATAGCAAGTAAAAGCACACACTCTGGGAAAATTGGGGGGGTTCTTTGAACCAGCACTGCCTCACCTTTAATCGACCAATGGCTAGACAACTGTGAGCAGAGCATATTGAAATAACATTGTAGCTGAGTATTTTTGAGGTTGTGGGGGAGGGGTGGGAGGATGGGCCAAAATTCACTCACAACTCTGTTCACCCAAATGAAAGATAGTGGTCCCAGTCCGATTTTATTCAATAGCCCTGGTAAGTCCCTGAATAAAATAATCACAGACCAGGAATCTGTGACGGCCAGAAGTGATGATCCGACGGCAGGGATGGAAGTAAATTAAAGTCCAGAATGGAGTTGCAGGGGAGAACTCGGATCTCTTACCCTGTCTCATCCCTGTTAAAGATGACCCATGTAGCCCTCAAGACAAAAGGTGCTGCCTCGGACGGCGAACATTAGCGCCTGCTGTGCGTTCTGCTGATTGGCTGTATTCCAAATTCAAAAGACTCAGTTCACCCAAAGGAAAGTAGCAGTCCCAGTCGTATTTTTTCCAAATTCACTCATGACTCTGTTCACCCAAATGAAAAATAACAGTTCCAGGCTGATTTTATTCAATAGCCCTGGTAAGTCCCTGAATAAAATAATCACAGACCAGGAATTAGTGATGGCCAGCAGAGATGATCTGATGGCAGGGATGGAAGTTAATTAAAGTCCTGAATAGAGTTGCAGGGGAAGAACTCAGATCTCTGACCACTGTTCCATCCTTGTTAGTGATGACCCATGTAGCCCTCAAGACAAAAGAAGCCACCTCAGGCCACAAACATTACAGCCTGCTGTGCATTCTGCTGATTTGCTGTATTTCAAATTCAAAAGACTCAGTTCACCCAAAGGAAATAGAGTTGCAGGGGGAGAACTCGAATCTCTGACCCCTGTCCCATCACTTGTTTCTAACAAGTCTTTGCCTGGTAATTAACTTCTGCAACCTCAGCTCATTAACAGACATCCTGTTTCTCATAAAATGTTTTAACACTTTGTCAATTTCCTTGTAGGTGCAACAAAATAGAATATGATGTCCCAGAACTGACCTGCTGACAGCTCTGCAGAAGAGTTTGCAAACAAGCCTGAGAGGAGCTCAAACTGCATCTCAGATGCTGGTCCAGTGGTGTGGAGGGCAGAGGCATTGCTCCCTTACCTCCTTCTATGCTGGTGACCCATGTTTGTGGTGCAAGCAGGTCGACGGGGGTTGGCCAGGGAGGGATAGGATTGAACATCTGGAGTACAGTTCTCCTCTCCTGGGGAGGGGTGGGGACGGAGTCCGCTGCTTGACTGGCCCCTAGTGGCAGCTGGGGGCTGGTACAATGGACCCACAGACAGAGGGAGCAGATGCCCAGCAAGCAGCATGCAGAAGCACGTGTGACTCGGCCATTGGCATCATTGCACACTCCTGTGCTGCACTCAGGGGAGAAAAAGGGAGAATATTGTGGCCGATCAGCAGAATGACACCGGTCCCCCGCAGGCTTCACACCGAGCCTGTTGGGCACCTTGGAGGAGAAAGCAAGAGAGGTGAGTCCCAGTGGACACCAGGGTGATGGGGCTGGGGGACCGGTTGATGAGGGCTGGCTGACTGGGCGAAATAAAGTGCAAAAAAAATCCCCCCAAAAACCTGCGTCTCAGGTTAACCCCTAAATTCCAAATAGGTTTTTGCAATCCTTTCAACAGAATAACCATATACATTTACAAACCAAGGGATCCCAGTTTCACTTACAGTTTCACACAAAGATTCACATGTATTTTTATAACCGCAGATATGCCAGAGTTGAAGAAAAAACAGAAACAGAAAGTGAAGGCAGAGAGACAGTGAGAGGTGGAGAATTGCGAGACCATGAGAGTAATCAGTTCCTAGGTCTCACAAGTACATTTTTTTGCGCCATCAGACAGCAAGAAACAGGAAAAAAGAGGATAGACCACAGCCTTGTGCTTAACCCTTTCTGCATAACAAATGGGACAGGGCCTTATTCAACCCTGTCGCATACACCCCCTCTTTAAGAGGGAACCTGTTTAAAAAAAATAGATTTCAAAATCTTTCTATTAATTCTCTTCTAACAGTACTATATAACCTTGTACAGTTCTATGCATATGCAGTGTCTCATTTTCCAAAACAACCAGTACGGCAAACAGGGAAGTTTAAACTCACACTTTTTTCCAACCTTTGGAATTCTCAATTCCTGATCCATATCGTGACAGAAAATCAGCAGTGACATTCTCTTTTCCAGATTTGTGCATAATTTGGAATTTAAATGTCTGTTTTGCCAGGTACCACCTTGTGATTCTGGAATTTTTATCCTTCATTTGGTTAAGCCAACAGAGAGGTTTATGATCACTTATAAGTACAAAGTAATCTCCCAGCAAATAAAACTTAAGGAACTCCATTACCCACTTTGCTGCAAGGCATTCCTTTTCAATGGTGCAGTACACTTTCTCTCTGTCATGTAATTTCTGACTCATATATAGAATGGGATGTTCCTTCTCATCTATATTCTGACTCAAGACTGCACCTAGGCCTACCTTTGATGCATCTGTCTGTAACAAAAATAGTTTCTCAGAGTCTGGGCTTCTTAAAACAGGGGCTAAACATAATGCAGCCTTATTGGCCTGAAAAACTTCATCATGCTCTGGGGCCCATTTCATATTATTCAGGAACTGTTTCTTTGTGAATTCAGTGAGGGGAGTAGCTAGCTGGGCAAAGCTGGGAACAAATCTCCGATAATAACTTGCCAGCCCTAAAAATGACCTGACATGTTTCTTTGTTTTAGGGATAGAACTGTTAGTTACAGCGTCTATCTTAGAAACCTCTGACTTTACTTCTCCATTTCCCATTGCATAGTCCAAATATCTGGTTTTCTGCATGCCCAATATACATTTGGTAGGATTAATTGTCAGATGTGCTTTTTTAGAGACTAAATAACTGCTCGTAGGTGTTTCAGGTGGCTTTTCCAGTCTGGACTGTACACCACGACATCATTCGGGTACGCAGCTCAATAACCAGTGTGAAGGGATAAAATTACATCCGTGTACCATTGGAATGTAGTGGGTGCACCATGTAAACCAAATGGCATGGTGGTGAACTGAAAGAATCTAACAGGAGTTGCAAATGCAGTTTTGTTTCTGGATTCTTTAGCTAGCGGGATTTGCCAGTGACCATTGCTGAGATCGATGGTACTGATGTTCCTGGCCCTCCCCAATCTGTCCACCAAATCATCTATCCTGGGCATAGGATAATTGTCAAATTCTGACACTTGATTAAGTTTTCTAAAATCAAGGCAGATTCTTACACCCCCTTTTTTATTTACAATCACCATTGGCGATGACCAAGCACTTCTCTTCTCTTCTATGATACCCAGTTCTTTCATTTTTTTCTATTTCTTTAACCACGTCTGCTCTTTACCGCTTTGGTACTCTGTATGTCTTTTGTCTTATAGGGTCAGTGTATTCACCCTGTGGACACTTACTAGTTAAATGTTGGTTGCTAGGGGATAGCTAAGAAGAGAGAGAGAGAGAGAGAGAGCTGTGGTGCTGTCTACTTACTGTAGGTGGGGCCCCTCTGTGATGGGTATAAATAGCAGGGGATTTTGCTGCCACAAAAGACCGGGGGGGGGGAGGAGAGAGACAGAGTGGAGGGAGTTTGGCCCCACAAGTTCAGCCGGAGGGCTGTGGTGGGGCTGGGTTGGTCTGCTTGCCGCCCCAGCCCTCTACCCTTGAAGACCTACAAGATGGAAGGCCATTCCATGCATTTCATGGAGAGGGTTGTGGATGCATGGAATGGTCTTCTGAAGGAGGTTGTGGAGTCAAAAACAGTGGTGGAATTTAAGAATGCATGGGACAGTCATAAGGCAATTCTAGGGGGTGGGGGTAGGAAGAAGTAGGCTGTTGGTTAACTAGGATCTGCAGCTTATCCATTAGGTAGGGAAATGTGCAGACTGGGTGGGCCAAGTGGTCCTTATCTGGCATCAAATTCTATGTTTCTGTGTCGGTTCGGGTGTGCTGAAAGGGGAGCAATGGACCAAAGCATAGGGGCCTGTCAGTGCATTTGGGAGCCAGAGACTGGGGAGAAGAAATGAAAATGGAGGCCCACCAAGTGAACTTTGGGACCTTGGTATGGTAAGCACTGACAGGGCCTAATGCCCTAAAAGAGAAATAGCCTGTGGGTGAGTTCAGCTTTTGGGTCGGATGGTTTACTGTGGGTGGGCTTGCCATGGCAGTAGGGCCTGGGGCATGGCTTGAAAGTGGCAGCCCTTGCAGTTGAGGGCATAATGGTGGCAGAGTTACCCCCTAATCCCTAGGCTGGAGGCCGCTGCAGAGTTGGGACCCACGTGGGTGAGCCACTTATGGAGGTGGGGAAAGTCCATTTGGAGGAGTGATGTTTGGGACCCCAGTAGGGTGGCAGTCCATCATGTGATCTGGTGTGGCACTAGCAGAGGTCCTTCTGATGAGTCAGAACAGAGGTTGGAATTGCTGCATGAGTGGAGCATGCTGGGAGTGACTGGGATCAGGTCTGTGGACACCAAAACCATTGGAATAAGGCCCAGCTGCCAGCCAAGGCATCAGCGACTTAATGTCTGAAAGTATTCTGACTGGTTTGGTTCTTGCTACAAGAACATCGATTGAAAGTTACTGAGTTAAGACCGCTTTGGAAAGTAAAATGGTATGCTCCATAAGAATTAGCCCCTGGGTGGAGAAAGAATGCGACCAGGCAGATTGAAAGGAAATGGAAAGCGTCAGAGGGTTTGGGACAGTAGAAACGTCTCATGCTGTCATAAGCCCAGAGAGAAGTGTATATGAATGGAATTGCATAGAAGAGTCTGGCTGGAAAGGAAATGTAGTGGCTGGGAAAGAAATTTGAGGAAGGAGACATGAGTTAAGAGAGAGAGAGCGAGAGAGAGGGAGGGAGGGGAGAGAGAGAGAGAGAGAGAGAGAGAGAAAATAGTAGTGTCAAGCTAACCCTACTGGAGGCCTATTCAAGCCCCAAGGATGCTGCCAGGAATTTAGTCTTCATGGCTTAAGGTAAAATGTATGAAATAAGTAGTCTGTTAACCCAATAAACTGTTGCAGAAAATTTTCCAGTCGTGTCTGTGAAAGAAACCCACCGTATTTCAAGTCCCCTGCTCCATGGAGTGGTTATTTCTATTTTTCTTTTTCATATATATATATATGTTATGGTATTTTTCGATTTTTTTTCCCCCGGCGCACACACACACGCCAGGAGCGGGTGGCCCCTTCCACCCTCCCCAGTCTTACGTCGTCACTCCTTACTGCCTGCGCAACCCACCGGGCCTCCACTTGGTAGGAGCGGGACTATGGAGTAGCGGGCATCCACCCCTTTGGAGGGAGAGCCGTGGCTCGATCCCATTCCAACCCTCCCCTCCGAGCCAGCTCCCGGAGATCCGAGGTCGTTCCTGAATCCGGGTCACTGGCGTAGTGCAAAGTAAGGTGCCATCGCCTCAGCCCCACTGGGCCAGCTGTTATTACTATTTTTCAAGTTTAATTTAATCACTTTTGCATTTTAAACTTGGAGTGGACAATGAACTTAATCAATGTGAATGTGCATGCATACCTGCCTGCTAACCCATTTCCCCCAGCAACCTCCTGAACATCCTAGCATCAGATCTGGTTCCCCGGTTATCCTGATCTCCAGTCACAACAAATCAACAAACCAGGCATTGAGTTACTCTATTGTATCTCCTTGGACTGTGGTTGCTTAGGTTGTGAAGTGCCCCCCTTCGAAATATTTTACCACCTGGATACCCTTAGACAGGGAGTGGGGTATGCACGCATTCCCTGTCACTATTACATGCTCGACCCCTTTTGCTCGGCCTGGCACTGTAGTAAAAGTACTGTTAAAATGTCTTTACCAAGTTACAAATTTTTGCGGTTTGTTCGGAGGTTAAGGAAACATTCACCTTTAAAGCAGCGGCAGTTACAGTTTGTTCCAGTCTGTCATAAGCTATATCAATATCTTCTTTATCAGTTCCTGGTAAAACTAGCAAAGCAGCATTTGGTGTTTTTTTCAATCCATTTCTTCAGGAGGTTAGCGTGGTATATCTTAGTAGGATTTTTCCTATCGGGGGTCTCAGTCTCATAGTTAAGTATGCCAGTACGTCTAAGCACTTTATAAGGTCCTTGCCACTTCATTAACAGTTTATTTTCTGTAGTGGATAACAGCAGCAAGACCTTTTCACCTGGCTCAAAGTCTTTTTTCTTTGGCTTCGTGGTCATAATATGCCTTCTGCTGGTTTTGGGCCTCTTCCTGGCTACTATGGGAAATATCAACATATTTTGCCACCTTCTTTCTCAGGGCACACATATAAGATGTAATAGTTTCTGAGTGGGGTTATCTTCCTGTGGCCATGTTTATTACATCTAGTGACCCTCTAGGTTGCTTACCATACAGCATTTTAAATGGTGAAAAACCTGTTGAGGCTTGTGGCACTTCTCTGTAAGCAAAAAGCAAGTAAGGTGAGATAAGTATTGGTCCCAATCTTTCCCTTCCCCTTTCACAAACCTTTCTAACATGTGTTTTAAGGTTTGATTAAAACGTTCAACAAGATCATCTATCTGAGGGTGATAAGGGGAGGTTCTTGTGGCAGTGATACCTAGTAGTTGGTATATATCCTTCAGTAATGCACAGTCAAAATTACTAGCCTGATCTGTAATAATCTCTTTAGGTATGTCCACCCTGCTAAAAATGTTGGCAAGCTCTGCAGCCACTTTTGGAGCTGTGACAGTGCACAGTGGAACTGCCTCTGAGTATTGAGTAGCAGTCACATACTACCAAAATTAATTGATTACCCTTTTTACTTTTGTCTAAGGGACCAACCACATCCATTGCAATTTTATCAAAAGGCACATCTATCAAGGATAGGGGCACCAGGGGCACCTTGTCTTTTTTAGTCACTGGGGCTACTTTCTGACAGTCAGCACAAGAACTGCAATATGTAGCAACATCTTCATGACTCCCAGGCTAGTAAAATCTGTACAGCAATCTGGCAAGGTCACAATCCCTCCCCGAGTGACCAGCCATATGGCTATCATGAGCTATCCGTAACGACTCAATTCTATACTTTTGTGTTATAACCAAGGCCCTGAATTCTGCGGTTCTGTGGTTGCGAATTTGCCGCAGAATTTGCATCATGCCGCAGAATATATATAGTGCCGCAGAATTCATTGTTTTTGGAGAATTTTCATATAAATATACTGTTTTTCCTTAGTGTCAGGCTTTCTTTCCCACCTTGTTTATCCTGAAGCCCCTCATCTATGCTCAGCATATGATGTCATCGATGACATCACATCATATTTAGCCAATGACAGGACTGCATTCTGCCAGAGAAATGAATAAATCATGCCGCAGAAATCAGAAAATGCTGCCGCAGAAGTCAAGGAGCCCTGCCTCAGAAATCAGAAAATTCTGCCGCAGGACACCAGGGGCCCTGGTTATAACCAATTGTTCTATCTGTTCTTGTGTCTGAGGATCAACACAAATTCTGTACAGTAGCCCATTACATTTTTTAAACATTGGTTCACCCTGTTTTTGTTTCACCCCCAACTGCTTAAAGTAACCTTGGAGAGAAACATTGTTAGTCTGCTCTGAACAAAATCACAGTCAGTTATCAGTTAAGTTTTAGCATTTTCATATATTAACCCCTTACGTCCATCAGCCTTTTGTTGCCACTGTTTCTTCAGGCATATTCTTTCTTTCCTGGACTTCTGGATCTTGGAGCTGTACTCAAACAGGTCCGAATCAAAATCAGTGAAAGGAGAAGAGCCCCCACCATCTGAGATTTTGTTTGATTGTGCTCTTGTCATCACAGCTGCTGAAACGTCAGAATTTACTCCCCCTATGATTAACTTAGTAAATTCTGGAAAGTCATTTTCAATAATCACTGGTAAAGGTAACTTAGATACTACCCCCACTTTCGTTTGGTGCAACACCCCATTAATATTGAGTCACTTGGGTGGTGGGATAGTATTGAGTGTCCTCATGGATGCAGAAGACTCAAGTACCTGGTCCTTTGGCACAGTGTTTTCCCAGCACTTCAACATGCACCAGGGTCTGTCTACTTCCCAAATCTATAAATCCTTTTAGTTTTATCTCCCACCTTGACATCTGTTAAGTACTTGTCCAATTTTTTAAGGACAAATCTGCTCCAGTGTTATTCTCCTTATTACAGCAGTTTATTGCAGTATGGCCTGGCTTATTATAGTTATGGCAAACAAAGTAGTTGGGTGCAGATTTGTTACCCCCACTAGAGGTCTTGTCAAATTTGGAATTAAACCAGGAAAAAGAGGGTCTTACTGGTGCTTGGCTGCTACCTTGTTACTGTGGTGTCTGTCTGGCCATCTGGTAGTCTTCAGCCAAAGAAATGGCCTTTTCCCCACTTTCTCGTCAGTGTTCATTTACCCAAAACTACATGTCTGTAGGCAAGATGTTGCTGAACTGTTCCATTGCAAGTGTGTTGATGATCTGTGGGACTTTTGCTGTCTGTTGGGAGCCATTTAATAAGCAGTTCTCTGAGTCTGATGAAGGCTTCTCGAGAATTGTCGACTGAGTGGTACTTCAGGGACTATAATCTTTGCCTGTAGGTCTCTCCTGAGATATCATATCTTTTCAGGATTTCTCTTTTCACCAGGTCATTTTTTTCTGACTGTCCAGTGTCAATATTGCTGTAGGCAAGTTGGGCTTTACCTGTCAGGTAAGGTACCAGCCTGATTGCCCATTGTTGCTTTGGCCATTGGCAGGCTGTGGCAACCCTTTCAAAAGTTTGTCAGGTATGCTTCAATATCATCCAGGGGACACAACTTTGTAAGTTTAATGTCATTGTGTTATTTTCAACCAAACTACTGAATATCTACAAAACATAATTTGCTTTCTGATTGTCAACATGGATTTAAGCCATGTCATAACACCAAGACGGCCTTGGTGGGATTCACGGGTGCCGTTCAGTGTGCCCTTGATAAAGGGCAGACTGTAGCGGCACTTTTTGTGGATCTCACCAAGGCCTTTGATTTGGTTGAACATGGTTTGTTAAATGGTATTCTTTCTGTTTTATACTTTTCTGATGATGTTATTTCTTGGTACTATAATTATCTTACTGATAGATCCCACTGTACTCGTATAGGTGATAGTACTTCCTCTCCTAGTATTATTAAATGTGGGCTAACCCAAGGGCCAATACTTGACACTTTGATTTTTTTCAATTTACATGAATTCAGCTCCCTTGGTTTACTCACCTTCATCAATGATACTTTATGCAGCTGATGCAGTAATTTATAGTGTAGGTCCCACTCCCAATGATACTTTGAATATGGTGCAATCCAATTTCAATTCCTTTCAAAAATGGTTGCTTTTGAATTCTAAGGCACTTAATCCAGGCAAAACAAAGGCTATGCTGTTTTTGAAAGGGACCATTGAGTTTAATAGCCTGTATCATATTGTTACTTTGGATGGCAGTGTGATTGAATTAGTGGATAGTTTTAAATATTTGGGGATAATTTTCGATTCTGAGTTAAAATTTGAACTCCATTTGAATAAATTAAGAAAAGCCCTTCATCAGAGATTAAGTTCACTCTATAGAATTAGGCAGTTTTTGACCAGAGAATCAAGATTTTTCTTTCTTATAGTTTTCTGTCGAGTGTCTTGGATTATGGTATAATTATTTATTTCTCGTTCTCTGGTCATTTACTCAATAAACTTAAGGTAACCTAAAACTCTATTTTGCGCTTCATGCTTGATATTCCCTTTTGAACACATCATTGTTTTTTGCTTGAATGTTTGCACAGTCTATCTCTTAAAAATCAGATTTTGCACAGGATTGGTATCCTTGTGTTTAAGGTAAAGAATGGCCTTATTTCTCCTGTAGTGTCATTACTATTTCCTAGGTCTCTTAATTCCAGTGGTACTAGATCTCAGACTAAATGTTCTTATGAAATTCCATTGTTTTGAACTGCTTTTGGCCAGAGATCTACTTTATTAAGGGCTCCTTTGTTTTTTAATTCATTACCTGTTGATATTGTAGAAAGTACGACATTGTGGTCCTTTAAAACTAGACTAAAATATTGGTTGATGAATAATGATATTTGCACATGTACATGCTAATAATTGATTGGTAAATGTTTTCTGTACTTTGAATTATCTTTAAATGTTTGTTTAACTATGTATGCTAAGTTTGTTTGAAACTTGTTGCTGGTGAAAATGGGCAGTTTTGCTCATCCTGCTTATAAGTATAAAAATTAAAAATGAAATGAAATGAAAATAAGTTGTTTGTGTCTTGTTGCTCTGCTGGACCTGTGCCAGATCCTCCAGCTTTGATAGCTTGCAAGGCATCCAGCCATTGCTGCTCCTGCCGCTGCATCTCTTCTCTGCTTCTCAAGTTGCTGCATCTCTTCTTTTCTCTGTGCCTCTAAATGTTGAATCTCTTTTTCTCTCTGCTTCTCCTTCTCTTTTTGTTGTATAGCCTACTATTTGAAAAAGGCAGTCAGGCTTACAGGTTATGTCACTGCCTGTACTTCTTTTTCCAATCTGGTGCTGGCTGTACAGTTTCAGCTTAGAATTCCATCTCTGCTAGTTTGGCTGCCATTCTACTGGTAATCACTCCTGGGCTCGCTGCTGCAGAATCCATACCTTTTTGCTTTGCTTTCCTGGTACCAGGTTGAATACCCATATACAAAACTTCTGGCTGAGAGTTTGCACGGTGTAAATCCCACTTAGTCTGACACCATCTGTCATTAAGGCATAGGTTAGGAAGCACAGGAAAACTTGGAGCAGTTATAAAATTCACAAGCGGTGTTTTATTATCAATAACATCAAAATCAAAAACATTGTTCAGGATAGCAAAATACAAAGGGAGTACAAACAGATAAAACAAATGTCCTTCATCTGAAAGTTTCTTTCCAGTTTCCAAGACATCTCTCTAACAAACATATTGCTGCTTTTTATATTACGTCTTTGCCTGGTAATGAACTTCTGCAACCTCAACTCATTAACAGACATTCTGTTTCTCATAAAATGTATTAGAACTTTGTCAATTTCCTTGTAGGTGCAATAAAATAGAACATGGTGTCCCAGAACTGACCTCCTACTGACAGCTCCGCAAAAGAGTTTGCAAACAAGCCTGAGAGGAGTTCAAACTGCATCTCAGGTTAACCCCCTAAATTCCAAATAGCTTTTTGCAATCATTTCAACAGAATAACCATATACATTTACAAACCAAGGGATCCCAGTTTCACACAAAGATTATCATATACTGTATTTTTATAGCCACAGATATGCAAGGGGAAAATACAGAAACAGAAAGTGAAGGCAGAGAGATAGTGAGAGGTGGAAAATTGCGAGACTGTAAGAGTGATCAGTTCCTAGGTTTCACAAGAACATTTGTTTGCGCCACCAGACAGACAAACGAAGGAAAAGGAGAGGATAGAACAGATCCTTGTGCTTAACCCTTTCTGCATAACAAATAGGACAGGGTCTTATTCAACCCTGTCACAAGCACCCTTTCCCAAAGGCTCAGGGTGCTTTACAATGAGCACCAGTAAAACGTCAGAATAGTTAATAAGGCAGCAACAATACACAGTTAAAACTCAATTTCAGCAATGATTTAAAATACTCAGGGAAATGCTTCACAGAATAAATGCATTTTTAATGAGGTCTTAAAGGCCCTTACCGTGCGGGCAGATCTAATGTGTTGTGGCAAAGCATTCCACAAAATAGACACCACAACACAGAATGCTTTGTCCCCAGACTTTTACAGTCTTGATAAAGGAACAGACAGCAGGCCCACATTGGAAGAGTGAAGGAAGCGAGTTGGGTGATAAGGAACTAGGAGGTCTTTTAAGTAGTCTGGTCCCAAACCATGTAGGGCCTTGAATGTTGTCAAGCATATCTTGATGGTTATGTGCCACCACATAGGCAACCAGTGTAGTGCATGCAGACCCAGTGTGATGCGATCCCTATGAGAGGAGCCCACAATCAGCCAGGTTACAGCATTCTGGACTAGCTTCAGGCATTGCAACAAACCTCCAGATAACCCGAGGTATAAGTTAATTGAACTTATAATATGCTCATCATATCTTAGTGACCAATCAGATAGGGAAACATGCAAACAGGAACAAATATGACAGGGTACAAACACTCTCAAAAATGAGAAGGGAGTGGGGGGTCTGGAAAAAGGATCCACCCAGGTCTAGATATGGAGAAGTGAAACAAATAGGAGACATTAACTGGGTACAAAAGGAAGGATGACCAAGACTGCAATGGGTGTGGAGGAGGGGGGTGACCAAATGACAGACAACACCAGACAATCACAGTAGACAGGCTCTGATTACAAATCAGCAAAATATTCAATTCATATGAGAAATGGAGTTAAATGAAGTTCCTTATTCAAACCTGGCTAGTGCCCTGCCCCATGAAATATATCCTAAACGATTCACGTTTTAGCAGAAAATTATTAAAATCTCCTCCTCTGGGGTTGGCAAATACTTTTTCCATGCCAACAAAACAGAATTTTTGCTCTTCACTGTGCCTACTCTGTAGGATATGCAGTGCTGTTGCATTTTTCCCATTTCCATCCCTCACGGTTCTAACGTGCTCACCCACCCTAATCCTAAACTGTCTTTTAGTTTTACCTATGTAGAAGGTGCCACATTTACTTGTAGCCATGTAGATGTCACTTCTGTATCACAGGTTGTGAATGTTCAAATTTCAATATCTTTACCAGTCTTTAGATTCGGTATGTTCTTGAAATATAGAATTACCTTTTAAGATTTACACCTGCTACATGGAAATAAGCCTTTTGGTGGGGACCACGTTTCCCTTTCAGGTATGGGTACTACAGTTTCCCTTCCCTCTATAGAACTGCCCTTTTGGGATGTTCTTGGTCATGCAGTGTGGGTAGCTACTGCTAGTCACTAGCCAACAGAACTGTGTTTCTATCTGTTGATTTGCAAAATAAATCTGTCTTAGTACCTTAGCCTTGTTTTTCAGTTATAATTTTGATGTCCAGAAATTCAATCAAATTCGAGCTGCTTTTCCCAGAAAATCTGAGATTACTATTGCTTTCATGGAGGTATTCCACAAAGTTGTTAAGGCTGGTTGCATCACCATGCCGTAAGACCAAGACATCATCAATAAAAAGTCTCCACAACTCCAGCCAACCAAAGAAAGGGTTAGTCTCAAAGTTCCTAACTGCTTCACTCTCCCATTTTGCCGGGAACAAATTTGCAAAACTGGGAGAAAAAGGAGCCCCCATTGCAATACCCTTGACCTGGAGAAAGTTCTAACTTTTAAAGCTGAAGCAGTTAAATTTCAGTACAAAGTCTGCCAAATCACATTAAAATGCAATGTGTGGATTGTCCTTTGAGTCTCTGATTAAAAAAATATTCCAAGACCTCTAGACCCCCCCCCCCGGTGTGGGATATTTAAGTAAAGTGACTCAGTATCCTTAGTTACCAGTAGGGCATCTTCTGGGATCACAGTATCATTAAGCTCTCTGAGTATGTCCCCAGTGTCTTTAATGTAGAAGGAAATGCTTTCAATAAAGTCATGCGGAACTGTGTCCACATATCTAGAAAGGGGCTCTGTAATCAAACCAATGCCATTGATAATAGGTCTACCTGAGGGATTTGTCAGTGACTTATGGACCTTCAGTAGAACATAGATAACAGCTTTTATGGGGAAATCTGTTGTTAGTTTCTGATTTCATTAGCTATGAAGCCACAGCATGCCTCCATATGGACCTTCAGTAAAATGTAGAAGACAGCTTTTATAGGGAAATCTGTTGTTAGCTTTTTTTTATAATTAAAACTTTTATTGTAAATTTTAACATGTAAACCATATATTCATTATAATATATTGCAGAGAGAAAAAATAAATCATACAGACTTAATGTTGTTAGTTTCTGATTTCATTATCTATGAAGCCACAACATACCCCCATGTCCAGTTTTTGATCAATTTTCTTTTTAAAATCCCAAATTGGACCTTCTTTTAGTCTGTTAGTTACTCCTGTTCCCCAGCTGTCTCCACATCTCATTTTCATATTCTGTGGTGTTTTAAACCACCACACTCCCACCTTTATCTGCAGGCTTGATTGTAATTAAGGTATTATTTTTGAGGGCTTGCAGGGCTTGTTGTTCCTCTCTGCTGATCTTCCTATAGGTAAGTTTCTGCTGTTGAGTTACCAGATTTTGAACATCTTGCTCACATTGCTTTATTATGTGTGGGAGGGTGGACAGAAGGTGGGGCGTTTCTTGAGGTGTGGTACAGCAGTGCTAGTGAAGTCCATATTCTCAACAGAAACACTTAAATCCATGTCCAGTGTAAACTGGAGTTATCCTGTTTGTTAAAAAATTATTTTAAACTTAGTAGATGGTACATTTTGTGAATATCTATGACGGTCGTGAACTCAGAGTGTTCGTTGTTATTAATGAAAGACCTTTTGATAATATGCTTATTTTAGACTCTGTTAGTGTATGACCCATGAGGTTAATTACATTTAATATCTCCTTATCCCTTGTTGCCGTCCCCTGCCCCTGTATGGTTCCTTATGGTTGGCTCTGTTTCTGTTTCTGTGTCTCTGTATGCCTAATTCCCTTCCCCCATTCCCCTTCAGCCTCCCTTGTTCATCTGTGAACCTTACTCCTTGCAGACAGGGACTTCTTTGTGGGGGGGGGTCACAGGTGGGGCTGGTTTGCTGTGCATGCTGTCCTCCACTAAACAAATTCCTTTCTTGATCTATTTCTGTCAGCCTCACTGGGGCAGATGAATAATAAAACTCTCCTGTCCAGAAAACAAGGTGATGTTTTTCCCAGTCTTTTCATATGCAGCATGTACCAGAAGAAAGGCATTCCACAGGGTCAAGTGCAAATTGCATGAACTGAAAATCCATCCTTACTCTCTCCTTTTTCTGGCCTGTTTGTGCTTTTCAGTTGGGAGAAAAAATGACATGTTTATGGACCCCACAGAATCTGTAACCTGCATGGACAAGCTGTTTCAAAGATATTGAACAGAGGAGAAAGAGGAGAACCTCTTGGAGAGGGAGAGGACTGAGTCTAGTACTATTTCCTTCTTGGCACTGCCTAGATTTGTGGTAAGACCCTGATAATTTTTAAAGCTCACTTTTGCTGTAACTATATGCATTTATGGATCAGACAGGTCTGGGGTGCTCAATCTAGACTGATACTGGGTGAACTGTACACCGAATAATGTCTACAGTTTCCAGGTTGTTACAAGACTGCACAAAATAAGTTGTATCCTGTTAATAATTGCTGGTGAGCATTTTTAATTCTTGGATAATGTGTTTCTAAAAATACCATCCGGTCGTAGTTATACATTGCAACCGGGTGGCTGTAATTGCCCCTTGTCAGTCAGGCTGATGCTGTTTGGGACCTTGCTGCTCACTGGTGGAGCGAGTCAGAAATCCCACATTTATTAAAAATGCTCATCAGTAGCCTTGTTAGTTAAGTGGTGGCCATGATTTATCCTGACTTGCCATCTAAACTACAAAAATTAAACCTTTAAACACAGCCCCATTCACTTCAATGGATGCTCGCCCCTGCACTCCTCATGTACTGATGTCACAAAACGTAGTAGCATGGGGGCAGATCAGAGTCAGCAGAGGTAGAAGGAAGTGGAAGGGATCAGCGAGGCAGAGCTTCATGGAGCAAAAATATGATTCTTTCCCTTTCCTTCTTAAATTGGGGAACTTAATAAGGAAAATTTGAGTAGGAGTTGATGTGGGGGCAGGTAAGGGTTCTTTGTGCTTCTTGGGGGGCTAGCTCAAAAGTTGCTCTTTAAGAGCTCATACTCATTTTTGAATTAACAACTATATGCAATATACCATAGTTGCACAGTAGCACCACTATAGTTAGGGTTGAGAAAGTTGTTTAGTGTTAAACCCTCAACTTTGCACTTTAGTAGCTTTGTCACTGTTTAACAGATGTGCAAAAAGTTTTGCATACACAGTCTCGGGGCCAAGATCTCTTGACATGCCAAGTTTTTTTCCAGTCGGATGTGCGGATTCCAAGATCCAGATAGTGAAAAAGTTAAACAAAATCAGGGTTTTTTGCTGTTTTTGTGTCATTGCCAAGTGCTCAGATGGTTTGGAATTTTGCTCTGAAATTTTCAGGGTAAAAAAGGCTTAGGCCACAGTAGTGTCTTTCACTGGTTTGATGAAAAAAATATTAATCCGTCCCAAAGTTATAAGGATTTTAAATTTCAGCTCTGAGCATGCTCAGTACAGTCTTTTGGATAGCTATTTCATATGAAAAAAGAATCTGGACTATATCAAAAAAGATTTTGTTTCATACAGGGTAATCTTTTTTTCATGAGAAAAAATATTTTTTCATATGGCTGCCATCTTGTTTCCATTTTTTTAAAAAACATTTTATTTGAAAAGCCATAAAAATTAAACCCTGCAGAGACACCAACACATGTATCTTGCTTATTAAGACCCCCTTAGGTAGATTCTGCAGTTAGTTTTTGGAAAAATCACCCAGAAATGTGTTTTTAACACATTTTAAAATCTTTTTTCATGACCCGAATTTCCGTTTTTGTATGGCCATACAAAAAAAGAAAAGGGCCACATAAAAAAGGAGAAGTGGGTAGCCACCTGGGAACAAGTAACCACCAAACAGTGTGGTTCACAATAAACACAGCCATAGAGTCAAGCCATACAAAAGCAAGAGTATTGGACTCTAGGAGGGCTGACTTTGGGAAAATGGGAGAGTGCCTCAGAAAAGCACTAGCAAATGGGCAAGAAGAGGGGTGGAGGAACAATGGGGAAAAATCAAAACAGCCATCACAGGGGCATAAAGCCTTTGTGTGAAGCAAATCCACAAAGCAAAATAAAGGAAAAAAACACTATGGTTCTCAAAAGAGGTGGAAGGGAAGGTTAAGGAGAAAAAGGTAGCATTCAGGAAGTATAAGAAAATACAGAAGGAGCAGGACAGAGAACTGTACCAGTTAAAGCAGAAAGAAGCGGGGAAGGCAGTCAGAATAGCAAAGGCCCAAACTGAGGAAAAGATAGCCAACTCAGTTAAGAAGGGGGATAAAACCTTTTATACAGTAGTAGCCACAGACATTGCCAGCTATTTCCAGATATTTTGGGAAATGTCTAGAGTTTCTTTCTGCTGTCCCTACTGTGATAATGCAGAAAGCAGGAAAGTTCTCTAGAAATATCACAGAAATTAAGGGAAATGGCTGGCAATGTCTGTGGCTACCACTGTAGGTACATTAGGAGCGAAGAAAGACCAAGGAAGGATAGTGAAGCTTAAAAGGGAAGGGAGGGTGGGCAGAGGGAACAGTGAAAAAGCAGGGATACTGAATGAATACTTCTACTCAGTATTCACAAAAGAAGAGGAGGGGGAGGTACCAAAATCAAAGAATAGAAGCACTCTAGATAGGGAGGTCGATACCAGTCCATTCACAGCAGAAAAGGTTCTGAAAGAAATCTTAAAACTGAAGGTGGACAAAGCAATGGGGCCTGATGGGATTCACCCAAGAATTCTAAAAGAACTAAGGGTAGAACTAGTGACACCACTGACTACCTTTTTTAACAAATCATGGGAGGATGGTGTGGTAACTGAGGACTGGAGGAGGGTGGATGTGATTCCTCTTCACAAAAGTGGGAGTAAGACAGAGGCGGGAAACTACAGACCTGTTAGTTTGACCTCAGTGGTAGGGAAAATGATGGAATAATTTCTGAAAGAAAGAATTGTTGAATTCCTTGAGGCCAGTGGGGCACAGGACCCAAGACAGCATGGATTCACAGAAAGAAGGTCGTGTCAGATGAATCTAATAGATTTCTTCGACTGGATGACCAAAGTAGTAGACCAGGAAGGGGCTGTGGACATGGCCTACCTAGACTTTAGCAAGGCATTGACACAGTCCCACACAAGAGATTAATATACAGGTTAGCTAGCCTTGGAGTGGGTCACAAAGTGGTAGCCTGGGTAAAACATTGGCTGGACAGCAGTATTCAGAGGGTAATAGTAAACAGAGTACACTCTGAAGAAAGGGGGGTTACTAGCGGGGTACCGCAGGGTTCAGCACTGGGACTGGTTCTCTTTAATGTCTTTATAAATGACACTGCAGAGGGACTGGAAGGAAAAGTATGTCTCTTTGCAGACGATGCAAAGATCTGCAACAGGGTTGATACAGAAGGTGGGGTGGAAAGGATGCAAAGGGACTTGGCAAGGTTGGAGGAATGATCAAATGTATGGCAGCTTAGATTCAATGCAAAGAAGTGCAAAAGTAATGCACCTGGGAAACAAAAACTGAGGGGAAGAGTACACAATGGGGGTGAGATACTAACAACAAGAAAAATGGAAAGGAACCTGGGGGTAGTCATATCAGATAACCTTAAGGTGGGCAAGCAATGTGAGAAGGCAGTAAGAAGGGCTGGCGGGATACTGGGATGCATAGGGAGAGGCATCACCAGTAGAAGACAGGAAGTTGTTATCCCTCTGTACGGACAATTGGTGAGACCACATCTGGAGTACTGTATGCAGTTCTGGAGACCCCATCTCTGCAAGGACATAGATAGAATGGAGGCTGTCCAGAGGAGGGCAACTAAAATGGTACAGAGTCTGCACCAGAAGACATATGAAGAAAGATTAAAGGAGCTTAATATGTATACCCTTGAGGGGGGGCATGATAGAAACTTTCAAGTACCTCAAGGGAATCAACAAAGTCCAAGAGGGTAGCATCTTTCAGAAAAAGAGATGTACAAGAACAAGGGGGCACAATTTGAAGGTAGAGGGGGGACGGCTCAGAGGTAATGTGAGGAAGTATTTTTTCACAGAGAGGGTTGTGGATACATGGAATCACCTTCCTGAGGAGGCAGTGGAGTAAAAAACAGTGGGGGAATTCAAGAATGCATGGGACAGACATAAGGCAATTCTAGTAGGGGGTAGGAGGAAGTAGGCTGTTGGTTAACTAGGATCTGTAGCTTATCCATTAGGTAGGGAAATGGGCAGACTAGGTGGGCCAAGTGGTCCTTATCTGCTGTCAAATTCTATATTTCTATGTTTCCTTTCATACAAAAAAAGAATTTGGGCTTAGTGTTTTTTTAGATTTTTTTTCGAATGATGGAATCTTTTTTCCTATGAATGACACATCACAAAGAAAGATCCCTTCATATGAAACAAATAATTGAGACTTTTTTTCACATTCTGTTTTTGTATTTTTTCGTATAAAGCAATATTATTTTGCATGAACAACAGAACCTCACGAAAAAAGATCCCTTTATACAAAAAAAGAATTTGGACTTCTGTTCCCCACATTTCAACATTAACAAACCATAACTCCATCAATATATGCAGTTATGGGACAATCTATACTTCAAAATAAATGTCTTAATGAGTACAACACTAACAAATAACACCACAAAAACATTTTTTAGAAGCCATATAAAAAAACATAAAAATTTAAAATTACAAGCATCATAGGATAGCACTGCAGCTCTTACAAGCTGTAACTCTGTCAATCTTTGAGTTAGCCTATATATATATATATATATATATATATATATATATATATATATATGTGTATATATATATATATATATAGATAGATATATGTATTTATGCAATGGGGTGGACATATATTCAGTGTGATAAATGCGTTTATCTGAGTCACTGTACGTATAAATACATTTATACATACAGTGACCATTTATACACACAGGGCCAGATATTCAACAGGGTTGCGCCATGCGCAATAGGGTTGCGCCTGCACATGTCCAAACTTGCTCCATTCTGCGATATTCAGCAGGAGGCAGTTGCGCCACAGAAAACATGCTGAGCAACAGCACAATGCAAATGAATGCATGCTGAACTGGAGGGGGAGGAACCATGCATAAACTGCACAGCCCGATATTCAGCCAGGCTGTGCAGAGTTGTGCAGGCGCAACCCTCAACCTGCGCCTGCAGGACTTTGAACAAAAAAAAAAAGGCTTAAGTCAAGGGCCACCCACAGGTGAGCTGCTGTATTGCAGGGCACAACACAGCAGCTGCCACCTGTGGCTGGCCCCCAACTCAGTCCCTGTGCCCCCCGCCCGATCATGGGCATAGTGTACTCCCCCCCCACCAGCCCGATCGGGAGCATCAATGTGGCCCCTCCTGTTCACATCCCTGGTGGTCCAGTGGACCGAAATGCCCAATCGCGGCAGAAAGTAAACTGAACCCCAACATCTCCCTGGTGCCTGATCGCGGGCAGAAAGTAAACTAGCCACGAACATCTCCCTGGTGGTCAGTGGACGAAATGCCCAATCACAGGCAGAAAGTAAACTGAACCCCGAACATCTCCCTGGTGGTCCAGTGGACGAAATGCCCGATCGCGGGCAGAAAGTAAACAGCCCCCTGAACATCTCCCTGGTGGCTAGTGTCCCCCACCCCACCACCCACGAAGCCCACCACCCAGCTCCCTCCCTGGCAGCGGCGGGAGCAGCATCCCACCCGCCTTGTTACCCGCGACCCGCCGACTGACTGCGCCTGGGCTGCACGCCCATTGCGCAGAGCAAGAGCCAATGGGCGGCAGCCCTACCGGACAGTCAGTCGGCGGGCGGCGGGCGGTAGGCGGTGGGATGCTGCCGCCCGCCGCTGCTGGGGAGCGGGTGGTGGGCTCGGGTGGGTGGGTGGGGGACACTAGCCACCAGGGAGATGTTCGGGGTTCAGTTTACTTTCTGCCCACGATCGGGCATTTTGGTCCACTGGACCACCAGGGAGATGTTTGGGGGTTTAGTTTACTTCCGCCCACTATCGGGCACCAGGAGATGTTCGGGGTTCAGTTTACTTTCTGCCCGCGATCGGGCACCAGGGAGATGTTGGGGAGCTACATTGCTGCCCGTGATCGGGCTGGTGGGGAGGGAGCACACTATGCCCACGATCGGGCTGCAGGGGGCGTCGGTCCCCGACGGCTGCTGCCTGGCAGGGCGCCAGGCGCAAGTCCTCGGGGATCGGCGCACCTACATGCTAATGGCATGCAAATGGGGCCATAATCACATGCAAATGGCCCCCCTGTGCCTTGCATTAATTATGGCCCCATTTGCATGTCACCTTTTGAATATCATGATTTTGCGCATGGCGCAATGGTACTTGCGCCACCGCAAGTTGAATGCTCGACTCTGACAACTTGCAGTGGCGCAAGTTCCACTGTGCCATGCACAGTGGCTGTGGCTGGGGGGTGATATTCAAAGGAGTTGCTCAATAGCGCAACTCCTTTGAATATCGCCCGGGCCACACCCCTGCGCAACTATTTTGCGCAGCGCAAGGGCTTGCGCCTCAGAATGGCGCAGTTTGAATATCCAGCCCACAGTTACTATGTCACAGATCTCTTTAGAATTTATTTAGAATGTTCAGCCTCAGAAGCCGTTCTAACCATATTCAAATGGAAATAACTTTAAAACGAAAAAAGATAGAATGGTACTGTGAGCACGAAAATTGTTCAGCACAAAATTATCTACAAAATGAGTGGTGTTTCATGTATAGATACCTTATAGATTTTTTACAATTAGCAAAAAAGCAGAAGAAAATGTAATTTTTTATTCACTTTTTTGACAAACAAATGTGAATAACTTTAAAACAAAAAATGATAGCATGGTACTGTGAGCACAAAAAATGTTTAGCATAAAAATATCTACAAAATAAGTGGTGTTTCATTTATAGATACCTTTTAGTTTTTTTTATAATTAGCAAAAAACAGCATAAAATTCAATTTTCTTTTCTCTTTTTTGACAAACAAATGTGAATAACTTTAAAATGGAAAAGGTAGCATAGTACTGTGAGCATGACATTTATTCAGTAAGAAATTTTCTACAAAATGAGTGGTGTTTCATTTAATAGCAACCACTATGCTAGGCAGACATACTCTAGGAAAGTTAACCAAAACTCCCAGAAATTATCATTTAAAATAAAGACAAAATCAAATGTTCCTGCACTGATAGAAAGCATCCCTATTGCATAAATGAAATATACAATGGTGAGCTGTCAGATAAATGATTTATCTACACTTGTGCTGTTTGACCTCGGACACCTCACTCGTGGCTTAAGCCACTCGTGAGGTTACCCAAGGTCAAACAGCACTTGTGTAGATAAATCATTTATATGACAGCTCACCATTGTATATCCCATATATATATATACACACACACACACACACATATATATATATATATATATATATATATATATATATATGTCTTAATGACTAGTACAACACTAAGCCTCTAACAAATAAGAGCTGAAAATGGTCTACCCCTACAAAAAAAAAAAAAATACATGGAACCACATAAATTGCTTTTCTGGAGGAATGGCAGTGCGGGCCCTCCACACCTCCATACACATGTGACTAAATGGAGGCCCTATGCCACCATAATCATATGGATGTGTTCATGCAGGTCTCAAAGGGACCTGTGTGAATGATGATATGATTCTATCTCAAAAAGTAAGGAAATTCATTGCAAAAAAACTTTGTTGATGCACCAGTTAGGATTAAACTGACAAAAGTAGGAAAATGTGGTGTTAGGGTTTCTAACCCTAACACCACACCCCCATCATGCAAGCAGCAAAAATAAAAAAAGCTTTACAGTTTTGGCTGTCCTGAGTCTTGGCAAATCAGGCTCGGGGTCTTCCTTGGGGTTATCAACTCTAACACTCACTCCATTCTCATATAGTCTGCACATCTGAGCTTATTTGCTGATGGAACAGGGGGAGCGTTAGGATTGATAACCCAAAGGAGGACCCCAGGCCTGACTTCCCAAGACTCAGGACAGCCAAAATCATGAAGTTTTTATTTTTGCTGCTTGCAGGGTGGGGTAAAAGTAGGTTAGAGACCCTAACACCCACATTTCCTACTTTGTCAGTTTAATCCTAACTGTGTATTGAATAAAGTTTTTTTGCAATGAATATATATATATATCTCTGCTGCAAAAAAATACATTAATGCAGATATTAGGGTTGAAGAACGCAAAGTGCACAACGAAGGGAAATGAAAAAAACATTAAGATTTTGGGTCTCCAGAGACCAAGCAAATCAGCGATGGGGTCTTCCTTAGGGTTGTCAACCCTAATGCCCATCCCTTCCCCCCAGCCCATAGCCTTCTGTCCGAGCACAAGGTGCAGCGCCATGCCAGTGCCTCATAGTGATGCACTCTTCAAAGTTAGAGAAGTATGTCTCGCCACATGTTGCCAACAGAATCTGTTGTAGCTTTCTTCACACAGGGTCCTGTGGGCCCTACATGAAGAAAAGAGATCATGTCTGACCTTGTTTGCTCAAGGGAGGGGGTGAGCATTAGAGCTGACAACTCCAAGAAAGACCCCACCACTTATTCGCCAGGACTCTGAAAACCCAAAACCCTAATGTTTTTTCATTTCCCTAGTATGTGTGCTTTGCATTCTTTAAGACCTGCATGAAATGAAAGAAACACAATACTGGAGATAGTTGCAGTGCAGTGCATGGGTCCATCAGGCCTTGACACGCATATTGTCACCCCCTTGTGAGAAAAAGCTCTCTGGCCCATCACAAGGTGCTGTGTGTGCACCAGAATACTGCTCTGTCCATTCCCAGGCTGGGACCAGTGCTGCATCCTGAAGTGCCTTCCCCCCAGCCTCGGCCCATTCAGTTGGCTTACTGAGCTTGCACCAGAACTCAGGTCACTGGCACGGAAGGCAATTTTGTCCCCACTGGGCCAACAGACATCACTGCAAACAATGTTACTTGAAAAAAAAATGTTGTGACATTTTGACCTCAAAATGCCAACATAGTCTATTTATGACCCCCTACTTCTGAACATGACAGGGGACATTTATAAAATATTGGATGAAATGTAATTTTGTGCCACAGGTGCAAAATCACATTTTGGCTAGGATTTGAAAAATAACACCTATCATGTTCATGAGGTGGTGCAAAAAAATGGCTTTGTTGAAAATTTGTTGTCAAAATACTGTACATTTCCAAAGTTATGAGCGAGCATACGAAAAATTACAACACACATTCATAACTTTTTTAAATATTTTGACCTCAAATTTTCAACATAGTTATGTTATGACTCCACTTCATGAACCCAGTAGGTGAAAATATTCAAATCCTGGCCAAAATGTAATTCTGCTCCACAGACGTGAAAACATATTTTGGCCAGGATTTGAAAAACTAAGGCTGTCACATTCATGAGTTGGTGTGAAAAATGGCTATGTTGAAAATCTGGGGTCAAAATATTTAAAATTACCAAAGTTATGAGTAAGCAGTTCATAACTTTGTTGTTTTTCAATATTTTTTATCTCAGTTTTTTTAATATAGCCTTCTTATGAATTCAGCAAGTGAAAATTTTCAAATCCCACCCAAAAGGTGACTTTGTGGCATGACTGCAAAATCATCTCTTGGGCCAGATTTGAAACATTTGAAAACTTTTATCTACCTTGTTTTCTAGGCGGGGTTGAAAATTTGGGAGAAAAATGTTCAAAAATGATCAAATTATAAATAAAAGTTAAAAATGCATTAAATTACATTAAACTGCACTAACCTGATTTCCTACATCTGGCATTGAAGAGTGAAGACATGTCTCCAGTCTAGAGAGGATTACAGTGTTGGATCTCCAGTAGGTAAGTATAGGGTAAGGGGGGGTGAGGTGGTGTGTGTGCTGAAAGGGGGGGTGGGGTGGGAATCAGGAAGGCAGCAAAGAAAATGTGGGACCATTTTCTTTATTTCAGCTTAACAAAAAAAATATCACATGATGGTTTTCTTTATTGCAGGTTCTCTGACACTGGGGATTGGGCATGCCACTGTTGGCTTGATACCTAGGGGCAATGTGGTGGGCACCCTAGTGTCCTAGACTGCGGAGCTGGGAGGTTGGACTGCATCAGACTCAACAGTGTGGATTGGGCACCCTAGTGTCGACAGACTGAGGTGATGGGGGTGGGTTCAGAAACCAAAATGGGGGGATGAACCAGCACCAGGGATAAGCACTCTGGTGTCATTATATTTAAAAATAAAACACATTTTAGCAGACTGCAGGGATTGAGCACCCCAGTGTCCAGTTCAAATTAGAGGCCACTCCTGTGGCTAATGGTTGATGGCTAAGGGAAAGGAAAACAAACATACATGCACAGCATATTCAGCAGAGGTGGGGATATGCACTGACACGTAGCCCTGTCCCTGCTGAATGAACACAGGATAATATAATACGCACACACGGAAAAAGCTCTGCCACCTGGTACACAAACACATTCTTGTAAAACAACCATATAAAGAAATGTGGTTGTAAAAATTCAATTAACATCAGAGTGCTGGCCAGCCTGGTGGCGCTGAGGGTTGAGGAGCTGGATGCCACACCTTGTGCCACGCCAGTGACCCGGGTTCGGGAATGGACTCGGGCCACTGGGAGTCACCAGGGGAGGGAAGGAAGGGATCGAGCATCTGGAGGAATGCTCTGCCTTCCCAGGAAGGGATCCAGGCCTAGCACCACTTCTCGGCGGCTCCTGGTGGTAACCAGGGGTAGCACCAGGAACGTGTGGTGCAAAAAGACGAGGGGTTGGAGCAGCGGCAGACGTCAGCACGCCAGTGCCATGGACGTCATTGCATGTCCATGCTCCAGGGGGCACCCATAAACAAAAAACCCTCAGGGGACCAGGGAGGTGATGAGGGCTCCAGGGACCAGGCCCACATCCCCAGTGCAGGACTGTCTCTCCTCCGGTTTCCCTTGGCTCCCATCCAGGACTGACCCTCTAATCACAGGAAGGCCGTCCGGTTGGGCCCTTCCCTAGGGGGTGATCCAGGGGGCTGGAAGGTCCTTGATGGGGGTCCCCGGGGAGGGAGGTCTCAGGTGGGGAGTAGAGGCTTCGGTCAAATGGACACCTCTGAGAGATGCCCTGGCCAACCGAGAGAATAAAACAGAATTGGAAAACAAAGAAAAAAAAAAAACATCAGAGTGCTGATTTTTCTAACAGCACATGCTCAGAAATGGAATCGCTTTTGTTAGATATTTTAAAAACTGCTATAGTTTGGGAGCTAAAAACCACAAAAGCACACACCTTGTCCAAACTCTATCAATCCTGCAAGTCAGGTTACAAATCCATCTAGATTTTTAGTTATAGATGAGCAAAAAAGGCATTAATTTATGTAATTTTCATTTTCTTTGCCCCCTGTAACTTTGCCACTGGTGAACTGACTGCCATGAAGTTATTAGGATCCAGAGATCCTGGCATCATCTTTGTACTTTCCAAATTTTAGGTAAATCTGTTGACCGGGGGCAAAGTTATTAAGATGCATAAACTGGGGTTTAACATTAAAGTGATTACTCAACCCATTGGGGTTACTCCAGTTGGGTTTCAGAAAAAGGCACAATACTGAGACTGCCCTGGTTATGATGCTTAATGATCTCCTGATGGTGAGAGATCATGGAAAGCATTCCATCCTTATATTTCATGATCTCTCAGCAGCGTTTGACACCGTGGACCATGGGGTGCTGTTAGAGCACCTGCGGGTTTGTTGTGGGCTGAGGATGGCAGTCCTCAACTGGTTCCATTCATTCCTCACTGGCAGGATGCAAAGGGTGGTGCTTGGTTCCTTTTCATCTGCACCACTGCGCCTGCCATGTGGGGTCCTGCAGGGCTCCATCTTGGCACCCATGTTGTTTGTGGTGTGTATCCTACCACTAAGGGACATTATAAGGCAGTACGGGCTGAGTTTTCACTGTTATGCAGATAATACTCAGCTGTACCTGTCCTTTGAGCCCAAACAGCAGGATGCCTTCTCAAGTTTCAATCAATGCCTTACTGATATCCCGAACTGGATGAGAGTCAACTGGCTGAGGCTGAATCCGGACAAGACAGAGGTACTGGTGATGGAACCTGGCTTCCCGAGGGTGGGTGTGCCATCTGGTCAGGTCTTTGGTCTTAGGATCAGGGTCTCCTAGTTGCTTACCTTGGCTTAGGTGAAAAATCTTGGGGTTGTGCTGGACTGCGGCTTGACACTTAAATCTCAGGTGTCAGCTGTGGTCCAGAGAGCATTTTACCATCTTGGCAACATCACTAGGATTAGATGCCTGATTCCCTTGGGCGATCTGCCATCACTGGTGCATGCCTTTGTGACCTCCTGGCTTGACTACTGCAATGCCCTTTATCTGGGGCTATCTGGGGGTGAGCTCTGTTGCCTGCAGCTAGTGCAGAATGCGGCGGCCAGGTTGTTGATGAGCCTCTCACGGTCTTGTCATATTACACCTGTGCTCCACTCTCTGCACTGGCTGCTGGTTAGGTGAAGGATCACCTTCAAGGTTGGTTTGCTGACCTATAAGGCCCTACACAGACTGGGGACCTGATGCCTGCAAGACCTTCTATGGCCTTACTGCCCCTCCCATCCCCTCCGGTCAACTGATGAGGGCCTCTTTGTGATTCCCAGGGTATGTTTGAAATCTTCTGGTGCCCGAGCATTTTCATTCGCAGCACCAACCCTGTGGAATTCACTTCCTTGATCCATCGGAGAGGCCCCATCAGTAAATGTCTTCAAGAGGGAGCTAAAGACATTTCTTTTGAGATAAGTTTTTGCTGTAGTGATTTAACTGAGTCAGTATCAGTGAATATTATCTATTTAAACTGCTATTATGAACATATGAAATTTGCCAGCAGATAAAGGTCTATCAGGTCTGCTCGATTTTACAGCTAGCCCCCTACTCAGTAGCTGCTCCTCCCTCCCTCCCTTCCCCTCCCTTAACCCTTCCCCTGTCACAGACCCTTTTGAAGCAGCTCACTGTCCTGCTGGATACCACTTCCGTGGGCAACAAGTTCCACTCGGCCATTACCCCTCCCGTAAAAAGTGTCTTCTCATCTCACTCCTGAACCTATACCCTCCAATCTCAAAGCATAGCCTTGAGTATCCCTCCTTTCCCTCACCTTGAAAAGCCCCTCCTTCCCAGTCCTGTTCATGCCGGTCATGTACTTGAAGGTTTCAATCATATCTCCCCTGTCCCTCCTCTCCTACAGCGAGTATATGTTCAATTCCCTCAGTCTGCTCTCATATGGTAAATCCCCCAGATCCTGGATCATCTTTGTTGCCCTGTGTTGCACCCCCTCCAGCAACTTAATGTCTTTCTTCAGGTACAGTCACCAGTACTGCATGCGGTATTCCAGGTGTGGTCTCACCAGCGATTTATACAATAATAGAATAACCTCCCACCTTCTTAAGGTTATACCCCGGTAATACAACCCAGCATCTTATTGGCCTTTGCAGCCACTTTCCTACATCGTGCTGATTTGTTAATTGAACCTGTTATGGTTACCCCCCAGGTCCTTTTGTTCCTCAGTCACGGCAAGCTGTACCCCACCCAGCTGGTAGCTCCTTTTTGGGTTCTTTGCCCCTAAATGCATCACCTTGCACTTTTTGGCACTGGTATTATCTGTTTATTTTTGATATTAAGTATTATTTATATCTTTTAACTGTTTTATGTATTCTCACTTGTGCAGCTCCTTGAATTGCAATTAAGAAATTGTGCCATGTAAATAAATTAAACAACTAAAACCTAATATACAGGCATGATCACACCTGCATAATATATGTTAGTAGTATGCTGTGACAGGGCATGCATTTAGGATTTTAATGCATGCCCCAGGGGTATAGTAAGGATCAAGGCTGAAGGCCGAGTGTCATTATGCCCCTGGGTAGTACATTAAAATCTACGGATGCTCACCCTGGAGGGGTTTACTACACTTATAAAATGGCTCTTAGTAGATTTTTTTGGGTGAAGAAAAATGAGATTCTGTACCTGACTGTGTGTTTCTAGAGATTTAATACATGATCAGGTGAAGTCTCTCAGCCCATCAAATTTCAAGATTTTTTCTTACCATTTTTATGTTGTCTTGCACATGTGCAAGCAACATCTTGTGGTAATAGCACATTCAGAGGTGTGTCAGTGTTGATGAGTGCAGAAAATGCTTTAGTGGGTGCGTCCCTCAGCCACCAATTAGCGAGCATGTTAGCGATGACAGCAGTTTCAAAGAGAGCCACAGAGTTGAAAGAAATCTGCCGCTCCAATGAGGTGCAGTTTCTTCATTGGAGCGTCAGATGGCAAGGCTCCATTACGTGCCTTTCCTGGTGAAACATTCCAATAAATATCGTGGCTCTTGCCACCCACTACAGAATCCCCACACAGCCGACATGGGGGATGCCCAATCCCCATGTTGGCATGTCCCCCCCAGTTCAATCTGTTTGCTGACGGGGGTGCCCAATGCCTGTCAGCATCATGTTCCTCCCCCCCACACCCTTTCTTTGCTGACAGGGTGCCCAATCTGCCAGCATCATGTCCCCCCAAACTCATGGCACACTGGGAGCCCACCTCTAGTGTGCCCCAAATCATTTTTTACCTGTAAATAAAGAAAACTGTCCCACAAAGTCCGGTTTCTTTTTCCTGTAAAACAAAACGGTCCCTTGTCGCCCCGCCACTCCGCCTCCCCAACCCACACCCACCCTCTGTTCCCCTCATCCCACACCCCCTCTGCCAATACTTACCTCTGGAGGGCTGGCGCTGCAGTCTTCTGTGTAGTGAGAACACATCTGAACTCTTCAAAAGCCGACCAGGAACTGAACATAATGCAGGAAGCTTTATAGTGGCAGGCAATGGGGGGGGGTTGAACTTAGGTGGATATCTCAGCCATTTGTAGGAATTTTGGTACCAGATTTTCAACATGTGGTTCTTGGGACCCCACTTCATGAACACGTGCACTGTCATCTCATTACTCAATCCTGAAAGGTGATTTTGCAATCACTGCACAGAATCACCTTTCAGGACTAATTAACAAAACAACAGTGCCACTGTTCATGAGGTAGGGTCCCAAAAAGCCCATGTTGCAATTTTGATGAAAACATTCCAAAAAATGACTGCATTACAAGCGTGCATTATGCAGTTTCCATGCACGCTTGTAACTTTGCCAATTTTTTATATTTCCACTTCAGATTTTCAACATTGCCATTTTTTCACACTTCCTTATGAATAGTACAGCTGTCATTTTTCACATACTGCCCAAAATGTGTTTTTGTACCTGTGGTGCACAATGGTATGGTCGCTGTGCAAAATCACCTTTCAGCTAACGAACTGATAGTCTCACTGTTCATGAAGTGGGGTCACAAAAAACTCATGTTGAAAATTTGGAGTGAAAATACCAACAAATGCCTGGGGCCCCACCCTATAAAGACTGACAGATGTCAGGGGTGTGACTTGGGATCATCAGCTGTAAGGCTTATGTCATTCCACCCCCACCCTGCAGCCAGTGATGGGCATCAAGGTGTGCCTTGGAGTCTTTGGCCCCAAAGTTCACCCCATTCTCCTATACTGCAGCTATCTCAGTGTATTTCCTTATGGAATGGGGTGAGCGTAAGGCCTGAAGACCCCAAAGCACACCGCGACACTTGTCATTGTCTGCAGGGCAGGGTGAGGTGAAATGGCATGAGCGTTATGGTCAATGACCCAAAGGCAGACCCCAATGCCTGTCAGTCTATGCAGGGTGGGGTTGGGGTTGGTCTCAGTTCAATACTTCACTGCCATTCCTATTATGCATCTCTCTAACTCCTGCACTACCAATGCCAATGCCAGCAAGACAACATTCAGCATTGACAAATGCTTGTCTAAATATAGCGAGAATATATGATAGGTAACATGAGGAAATGTCACCATAAGAGGTCAAACAAGCCATAAAGCCACAAGCCCAAGGGGCAAATGGCCTTTATGAGCCTGTTTATTTATTTAAAACAATATTTTACCAGGTAAGCTCACAAGGCCCATGGCTCATTTCCAGCTGTGATGGGGTGGGGTTGGGGGGTAGGAATAGGAGGGCACAAAATCACAGAACAACAAAATGTGAAAAATTTCAAGCAGCACAATATAATCAAGTTTTCCTAGCACAGCAGGTGAAACCATGTTTAGGTATGAATGACAAAAACAACATGTGTGCAGAAAACAGTGTGTAGCCATGTACAGTGTTCATCAGTACCATGGCAGACACAGTGTGTCAGCTGGCCCATTAAGGAGAAGAGGAACTAAGGACTGAAGGGAGGAGGCAATGGGAGCAGGACAGTGGGGATTTGAAGTGGGCCTTGATCAGTGTCTGCTTGGTTTGAAGGAGGGGGCAGCAACTTTGGGGGGGAAGATTGTTCCAGATATTAGGGAGTCTGTAGCTAATGGAGGCTTGGTATAGTCTGCATTTATAAAAGGGACATGGAGACAGCAGTATGCCACATATCTGTGAGTAGGCATCGGGAGAGATTAGGTTGGCCAAATAAGTTGATAGTCTGCCAGACCAGTAATTTGCACCCATTAGAGCAGTGTGCATCAGTTACTTTGTGAGGAGGGGGGTCCAGCCCAAGGCATTGTACATATTACAGTGATATGTGTGTGTGTGGGAGGGAAGGCAGAGGGTGGCAGCCCAGTGTGAATCTGCAGAGCACATTAAACAGGGTGGTTATTTTGTCAAGGTTTGTGGAATTTACTCCTGAGTAGACTACATCTCCATAGCCCAGAAGGGGAAGGATAGATTGCTCCACTCCTTAACTTTTGTTGGAGACAATTCTTGACTCTGTAGAGGGCACCAAGTTTAGTGTAGGACTTGACTACCAGTTGGGAGAGAGATATATTTGGAGTAGTCAAGGTGCTGGTCCAAGTGTAGGTACTTATACATGCTGATGGAGTCCAGTGGGGACCCATCCAGGGAGTGCAAGTTCAGGGAGGAGGGGGTGGCGTGCACCCATTGCCTGGAGCCAGACAGCATGGACACTGTCTTCTTTTGGTTCACAACAAGACAGTTGTCAAGGAACCATTTTTGAATTGCAGAGAAATCCTCTTGAAGGGATTCCTCAATGGAGGAGACAGAACTACCAGATACATAGACTATGGTATCATCTGCATACACAGGTAAGCTGCTGGCAGAGACAGATGAGGTGTTTGATGAAAACAGTGAAGAGCAGGGGCCTGAGAACCAAGCCTTGGGGGACTCTGAGGGAGACAAGTGGTGTGGTGGAGGTGTTTGTGCTTAGTTTGATAGATTGAGTGTGATTTTCCAGGTAGGCATGGAACCAAGCTAAGGCTGTGGGGGAGACACCAGATTCAGCTAGTTTGAGTAGGAGCTGAGGGTGGTCAATGGTACTGAAAGCCTTTGCTAGATCAATAAACATAGCCCCTGTGCCCAGACCCTTGTCAGAGTTGGAGTGAATGTGGTCAGTCACCCTCAGTATGTAGATGGAGGTGGAATGGTTGGGACAGAACCTGACTGTTACAGAGTTAAGAAGTTGGATTCTGCATAGTAGCTGCATAGTTGCTTGCTGATGAACCATTTGAGAGTTTTGGATAGGATGAGAAAGAATGAAATGGGGGTAGTAATTGGAGGGGGAGTCAGCTGGGCCTCTCTTGTGGGTTGGAACCACCAATAAGTGCTTCTAGCTTCATGAAAAGGTCCCAGTGCAGAGTGACTGATTGAGAATGTGGGCAACAGGGCCCACTATGACCTGAGCTCCCAGCTTGAGGAATTTATGTGAGATGCTGTCATATCCACAACTGGATGTTTGACCCTGAAATAGTGATATTTCATGAATATGTGGGACTTACCTATCCAATGTTTCATATATATATTACATTAGGTTGATTTGTTTTGCTTTAAGGAAAAAGTGTACTGGTTTTGCTTTAAGAAAAAGGTTGTCTGTTTTGCTTTAAGAAAAAGTGTGTTGATTTCGGATGCATAGTTTTGGCCTTTCAGGTTTCCATAATGTAGCCTTTTCCTATAAAAGAAGGTGTGGTTCTAGTGTTTCTCTATTTTTTTCTGGGATAGCAGCACAGAAGGGAGCAGCTAAAGTGTTTGGTATTTGATTAGGGACACTTTTTATGCTGGCTTCGCTTGTGCATCCAATGTTTTATGGCAAGGAATAGGGATTTGGGGGGTGTCACTGCTGAGCCCATTACAGTTCACAAAAAAAGCAGGGGCTCCGCAGTGTACACCAATGACCACTCGCTGTGGTCCTGTTATCACTCGCTGCTTGCTGGGTGGAAACTTCGTGTACTTCAAAGGATCAAAGCTGTTCCAATCAGAGAGGGCTTCAGCCCTTTGAGTTGTATGAAGTCGGTCAGCAAACAGCTGAGAGGCTTTCAATATCAGGAGCCTGTTAGTCTGTAAGAAAGAAAGCCCACCCTCCATTCATGTCCCAGTATACACACAAAAGAACCCCTTCCTGCTCCCTCCATCTGTGTACTGTCCCACCCCCACCATGCATTCCCCCTCAGTTTACACATACACACAAAAAAAACCTCCTGCTGCCTCCCTCTCTTGCTGCCCACTCCTGCCCTCCTTCCCGTCCCCCATAAAACAAAGCAAAATCACTCCTGCTCCCTCCCACTGTGTGCTGTCCCACCCCACCATCTGTTTCTGTCTCCCATGTAAACAAACCAAAAATGCTACAGCTCCCTCCTTCTGTGTGCTGTCCCACCTCCACCTTCTGTTCCCATCCCCCATGCAAACAAAACAAAGACCATTTCGCTGCTTCCCTCTGCGCACTGTCCCACCGCACCTTCCATTCCCATCCCCATGTAAACAAAACAAAAACCATCCCACTGTTTCCTTCTGTGTGCTGTCCCACCCCCACCTTCCATTCCTGTCCCAGTATACACACAGCATTTTTTGGTCTTTCCTCTGTTGTTTTTTATTTTTTTTTTGCAGTTTCAAGCATTAAATGAAAAGTACAATTGAGTCACAGTGCTGAACTTTCCTGGTGGCTTGCTAATTTGGAGCTGCCGTTCGCTTAGGTGACACGCTAATTATTGATTTGTTTAACAAGCAACCAATGTTCGGCATTGACAAATGCTTGTTTTTACACAAGTTAACTGCCTTTGATTGCTATGTGTATCTATTTGGCAAGTGATATGGAGGGAGCAGTAAAAGTGTTTTTTAGTGATTGGGGGGCTGACTTTGTTGCTCAGGGACACTTTTTTACAGAAATTAACTTTGATTTTCCATGTATGACTGTTTGTTTGGCAAGTGATATGGAGGTAGCAGCAAAAGTGGTTGGTAGTGATTTTGGGGGGGCTGTTTCTTTTTTGCAGGGGCTGTAGAAGCTTTTAGGGCTGCAGTGTAGGTGGCTATTAGGTTGTTAATGTGTTATTCAGTTGGTTGTTACGCATGTTAGTAATATTGTAATAATGTGCATATATTGTGCCTATACTTGTAATAGTTAATGAATAGGTTGTTCATTATTTTCTAATAAGCTATGTAGTTTCATAAGATGTGGGGAAATATCTGATTTTTTTTTATAATGGGAAAAGTCTTAACCATGTTATGTGTGTGTGTGTGTGTGTGTGTATATATATATATATATATATGCAACCCCCTACTGGAAATATTGTCGATATTTTTTGTTCGAGTGCCAATTGACCCTATAACATCATGAGTGGCGAAGCCACGAGTGATGTCATCAGGTCAACTGGCATGAGAACAAAAAATATCAACAATATTTCCAGTAGGGGGGGTGTGTATTCCATTTATGCCATACCTCCAAAAAAGTGAAAAAAAAATTTAATTTCTTTCCATTTTTTGCCAATTACAAAAAATCTAAAAGAAATATACAAATGAAACACCACTTATTTTGTAGGTACTTTTGTCCTGATCAACTTTTGTGCTCAAAGTACCATGCTATGGTTTTTCATTTTAAAGTTATATGCATTTGTTTGTTGCAAAAAGTGAAAAAAACCCATTATTTTCTGCTGTTTTTTTTTTGCTAATTATAAAAAAACTAAAAGGTATTTATAAATGAAACATCACTCATGTTGTAGATATTTTTGTGCTGAACAACTTTTGTGCTTGTAGTACCATACTATCATTTTCCGTTTTAAAGTTATTCACATTTGTTTATCAAAAAAGTGAAACAAATTGCATCTTTTGCTGTTTTTTTGCTAATTGTATAAAAAAATAAAAGTTATCCATAAATGAAACAATACTCATTTTGTACATATTTTTGTGCCGAACTACTTTCGTGCTCACAGTACTATGCTATCATTTTTCATTTGAAAGTTATTCACATTTGAATATGGTTAGTACTGCTACTGAGGCCGAATATGCAAATGAGTTATGAATGAGCCAATCTCTACCTACTGTGTGGATTAATTTACCTACAGTGAGGATAAATGCGATATTCTCCCTCCAGATCCGATGACCCTGAGAATATTGAAAATATTTGTCTTTTTTTATCCTCACAGGTATGGCATAAAAAAATATATAATTAATATATATATATATATATATATATATATATATACACACACACACACACACACACACACACACACACATACTATGACCAAGTAGGTTGACACTCAGTTTTTGTTTCTTATCTGTAATATACTGTAGTTGATGGCATTGACTGCACCTGACTATATTTCTTGTGTAAGCAACTGATTTTGCACTTTAAGTATGTCCCCTTGTACGATGTACCAGGTGGAATGATAGTCAATGATCCTACACTTGTGACATTTCTTTAAACTACTTGTACTGTACTGTTCTAGTATTTTACTTGCCATGTAGATGATTATGTATTAAGTTATGCATAAAATTTACAAAAAAAACTTATACATTTTACAGTATCTTTCCTTGTTTTTGTATTATTGTGTTAGTGTCACTGATGCAGGGAGGGACTGTTTAGGCCAGGACAGGATTATAGTTCCTGGGGGCTGATAGCCCTGACAGTTAGTATTTAGGTACCCATTATTGCTATCCCATGTGGAGACACCATGTCAGGAAAAGATTTAAGTACCCAGTGTAGCACAATAACTGTAACCTAGGCCGACCCCTTCAGAGAATTGAGAAAGGAGGACCCTGAGTAGATGATAACTAAAATGCTTCATTTTACCTTTAAAAATGTTGCTATAAATTCTAATTCCACGACTGCCCACTGCCATCTCATGGGCAGCTATGCACTTCCCTCCCTCTCTCCATGCTAATGTGCCTTGCTGACCAATAGCTGAGTCATCAATGCACATTAGCTTAGTGTAAACCCAGAAAGTGCGCAGCTGCCTGCAAGATGGGGATGGGCAGCCTTTGACTCAGAAGTTGCAGCAAACATCTTAAAAGTTATAACAAAGAATTTTAGGGTACTTTAAAAAAATCTCATTACTAGCTAAACACACTAATAGAGGATTATGTATTGATGGGGAGGGCTCTTTCTTTGTGTAGTTCTTTACAAGAAGTTCAGAACTAATTTAGGACAAAAGAGACATTATGCTGCAAGGTCTAGGGTGACACTGAGCACAGAATTGCAGAGTGACAGAAAAACATTTGCTACCGTATGTTAGAATGTGCAACAACTCAACACTTGGGTAATCTGCACATGTTCTTACTGTAACATGTGAGGTTTAATCAGCAATAAACAAGAAAATATTGGAAAGCTCAGGGTTTGCTCTTTAAAATGTATTCTTGTTTAACAATGAGCATGAAGTGTTTGAAAGCATTTTGTGATCTCTGCTGAGAAAAGCCAGAGCTATGAGTCAAATCCCAATAGTGGTCTGACATCTTCAGGGAACAGATGAGATGGGTAGTAATAACTGGTATGCAAACCAAACAGCTCTGCAGCAGATAATGAATTTTTGTTTAGCAAATTGTTATGCCGCACCACTTATTTCATAGGCCTAATACAATTTCCCTCTGCTATGGAAGAATATTAAGCTCAGTAGTTTCAAGGGGGATTGTCAATCAGCACTTCTGTAACCCAATGGGTTTTAATCCCGATAAGACAGAGAAACAGAAATGTTTGCTTTGCTTCCTCAAAAGATTATTCATGATCAACATGACTCCCCCTTTATGATTCTGCCCACATCAGTGCACTCAGGCAGTTGAACTGAGTGCTTATCCAAACAGAATGTAAAGCATGCCAAACACCTTTTTCCTTTATTGCTAATATTTCCCATATGGAAAGGATCTATATTTTTTAATATCTGAAATATACCCTTGTATCTCCAAATATGTTTCAAACATATGTCAGATACATTCACACTTTTCAGATATATTTCGAGATATAATCTAGATATATGCAGAATGATCCAAGATGTATCACATTTGGGAAAAAATCTAAAATACTTATTTGTGCATACACATTATTGCAGTTTCTAAATATTTCACATTTTAGGCAAACATATATTTTGAATCTAACATATACAGTATATTCTGAGTTACTTATACCTTTTCATTTTTTATTTCCCTTGTAAGATTTTTATTTAGTTAGTTTTTGTTAACCAGGTAGGTACACTAGGCAGACACTGCCTGTTTTCAGGTACGACCCAGGAGAGTTACAACAAGACCAGGCAGTTTACAGTATACAGCAATATGCAACATGTTTACAGTTGAAGGTAACATCAAACAGGATGCAATCAAATTATAGTCAGGGTAGGCATGAGTGGTGTACAGCTTATATCACAACCATTAGGCAAGTGCTATGCTAAATACATAAAAAACACACTAATATATTTATAACATAGTTTTAAATTATACCCACATGGAAAATAACTATATTTTGTTAATATGTAGACCATATCTGAATATGCCTAAAAATATCACATATTTCAGATATATGTGCATTTTCCAGTTATATTTTAGATATTTGCAGAATTCAATGAGTTATGTCTTATACTTGGTATTGATATACTAAATGTATATATTCTCTTGTACTATCAAAGAAAATATTTTGTTCTATTTTTTAATGCTTTTATGGACTGTCTAATGAAAAATTATTATAGTTTCATGCAAGCATAATTCTACTCTGTAATTTCTATAATAAGTGTATGTTAGCAAACATATATTTTCAATATATTAGAGTGTATATTCTGAGATATGTTTCATATATGTTAAAATAGGTTTGGCCTGATATATATCTGGAAAGTATCTGTAATATATGTGTTATTTATCAAATATATACTGATAATAAATGTTAAATATGTTTTACATAGCAAATAAATATGTTTTGTAGTTCATAAATGTGACTGGAATATATATTATATATACACCGTTATAATATATATAGACTACATTCTGTAAATATATATTAAATACACTATTTCTACATATCTTCTTATAGTAAAATATGTATACAAGCAAAGAAGGCAGCTCCAAAATGTAGTGCTCACAATATAAAGGTAAACAGCACACATGTTAAAAGTTAGGCACACACATACACATATACACCAGATCAGGATCTTCAGAAGACAATTCTTAGATTTTCCACCACAAAGTTTATTTGTACAAAAAATAAAATGTTTTAAAACCAAAGCGAAAATTAGCAATAGTGAAAAACAGACCTCCTCACAGGATTGACATTTCATGCTGTTGTCACACTTTTTCAAGAACACTGTGAAATGTCGGTCCTATGCGGAGGCTTGTTTTTCCTATTGGTACTTTCGGCTTTAGTTTTACAATGTTTTCTTTATTGTACAAATAAACTTTCTGATGGAAAATAGAAGAAGTGCCTTCTGGAGCTCCTGGTGTGGTGTGTGTGTATATATGTGTGTGTGTGTGTGTGTGTGTGTGTGTGTGTGTGTTAACTTCTGCTGTAAAATATGTATTATGTTTGCTTGCAAGATACAGTGGCCTGTATATTCAGACTGCACCAGGCAGTGGCACAAGCCTGGGTGCAGCGCAACTGGGATGCGCCGGGCCAGGACCAGGTGAAATTCAATGGAGATATGCCATGGCACAGCACCGTTCAATAAGGCATGCACTGCACATGGTGCAGTAGCACTGCACCAGTGCAAGCCACAGATAGGGAGCACGGGAATGCGCCAGTGCAAGTGCAGTTGTGCTAGGTGCATCACCTGTGATATTCAGTGGGGGGCATGCAAATGAGGCCATAATATATGCAAGGCACAAATGGGGCCATTTGCATGTCATTATGGCTCCATTTGCATACCTTGCACAGGGCAGCCCGGTGACTTGTGCTTGGTGCCCTGCAGAGCATGACGTGTGCAGTGGGGATCCCTGGCATCCCCTGCCCCATAGCTGTGATCATGGTATATG
This sequence comes from Neoceratodus forsteri, assembly GCA_016271365.2. Lineage (NCBI taxonomy): Eukaryota > Metazoa > Chordata > Ceratodontiformes > Ceratodontidae > Neoceratodus > Neoceratodus forsteri. The sequence continues at coordinate 833,561,069 of CM057454.1, read as the reverse complement.
TGTAAACAGTAATCCCTGGTAGTCTAGTGGCCTCCAGTCCCCGATGAATATAATAGATGACCATCCCTGGTGGTCTAGTGGTCCCCCCCCACTCGAGTCCCTGATTACTCGATAAATGTATAATGGACCATCCCTGGTGGAATAGTGGAACCCCCCACCCATTGCCGCAATTGTAGTAAACCTCCAAATTAAATGCCCTGGTGATCCAGTGGCACCCCCACCCCTCTCACCCACACAAAACCCCTTGTTCACCCCGCTGCCCCCCTGTCATCGGCAGGTGGCTGCAACCCACCCGCATACTGCCCGGCCATTCCCCGAATGACAGGTACAGTATGTGATGTGGACAGCCCATTCTGAGTGCTGTATGATCATTTTTTGTAATATAAAAATGGGTTATGGACTGTCTCTCTTGAGAAAATGCTGAAACAGCATGTGAGATCACACACGCACACACACAGGTTTTAGATACAAGGTGTTACCTGGTAGGCCTTAATCAGAAATCTTCTGTTTTTCTAAGTTAATTATAGCTTTAACTGCTAAAAGGGAAATCAGTATCCCTTTTATGACATTTCGAGGGGGAAACCAGGTTTAGTACACTGGTGCAAAATCATAAAGATGCCTGGATGTCCTGGGAAGGGGAAGATGCTAATGAGATCAAAGAAATGTCATTTGAATAAGAACATGAGTTATGCTGAGGTTGCAGAATTTAATATTTGGAAAAGACATTCTGTATTTATATAGATACATTTTTTTATATTCTGACAGGGAGGAGCTAGGTGACCTCATGCAAATAGGTAGGGAAAACTGGCTTTTAAACATTATTCTGTTTTTCCTTCAGAGACACTTCTATCTAGACTCTGACAAAGAAACATCTTTGGAGCACTTTAAGAAGGTATTTAGAGAGAGAGAGAGAACTCTAAGTACTGTAGTAGGAATTGCACTGTTTAAACCTTGTTCTTTTAAAAGATTTGTATGTCTTGTGATATAACAGTTCTGTATTTTATGTTTTGCATATTTTTATCTATTTTAGCAAAATTCTAATTTTAGAGCCTACTTGGTCTGTCTTTGAATTTCTTTTTTTAGCAAGAAAAGTATATATGATTATAGCTGACACTAGGCATAAGCTTGAATGGTGATACCAAACTGGAAAGATAAGCGTTTTAATCTGAGGTCTTTTATTACAGTTTTTAAGGGTCTATTTCTGTACACCTGGTTAGGTGCCCATAGGCAATGATATCTGCCCCTCCGAAGACAGAATTATCTGAGTCTGTACATTGGGTATGCTAAGAGGTTCACAGTTTGAATCCCTCCAAGACTTGAGACCAAAGGTTGATCTGAACTCACAAAACAGACCAGAGGGTTACCTTGGTCTGTTAACTGTTCATAAGACTATGCTCAGAGTTTGGCACTTTGGTAGTAGAGGGCCTGACCTGCTGAGTGGGTTTGTGACAGATTGGTTGGCAGCGATGGCATATAATTTTGGTATCACAAGCTTTTATTGTTCAGTGTGTCAGTTTGAGACCATAATCTCACTTGCAAAGAAAGAAAAAGGCAGTGATTTATTTTTAAAAAGGAAACAGAACTATATCACTTGGCGTACAGTCAAGTTCCTACCCATTTTATTTTTTTTTCTGAAGTGCAAGTCAGAGTAGCAGTAGTGAGGGAAGATGACTTCTGACTACAGCAGGCACACTGTAGACTCCTTGAAGCAGTTATGCGGTGACAGAGGAGTCCCCTTTGCAGTGAAAGCCAGCAGGCAGAATCTCATAGATGCCCTGATGGTAGCAGATACCCAGAGCAGCGAGTCACGGACCGTGACTGAAAAGGCCCAAACCTCAAGTGTGGCAGGGCTAGTGGCCAGTGCTGCATCCAGATCTGGTGAGGATGACAGCAGGGCCACTGTCAGTGAAGGGCCACAGCAGCAGGGGAAGGTCACCAGTATCCTGAATCCAGAAGTACTCAGGCTGCAAATTGAGTTGCGCAGGATGGAGCTGGAGTTCCAGGAAAGAGAGAGTGAGAGAAGTGAGAGGTGGACCTTGAGGCAGAGTGAAAATGCCGTGAGGCAGAGCAAGAACACCATGAGGCAGAGTAAGAACACCGAGAGGCAGAGCGAGAACAGAGGGAGGCTGACCATGCAGAGCAGGAGCACCAGAGGCAACACGAATTGGAGAAGATACGACTCCGATCAGCGGCACCAGAGCAAGTAAGTGGCTTGGGTTTAACTGGGACTGCAGGACTGGGTTACAAATTGAACTCCAAATTAATAGCAGAATTTAAAGAGGGGGAGGATATAGACGTCTTTTTAAATTCTTTTGAAAAAATTTGTATTCAGGCTAAAATTCCTAGAGAGTCCTGGAGCTTCCAGCTATCCCCGCTACTTACCAGGAAAGCTCGGGATGCATTGGGTCAAATGGACAATGAGGACAGTGATGATTACAGCAAACTTAAAGCTGCACTGTTAAAGAAATTTGAATTAACTGCTGAATCATACAGAGCTAAATTCTGTAAGCTCAGGAGAAGCCCTGATATGAGCTACGAGGAGCTAGCCACGAAACAACGTCAGTTTTTAAAATGTTGGTGGGAAGGAATTGAGGCAAACTCTGTTGAAAAAATTGAAAATGTGATTTTATTAGAACAGTTTTATTGGGCATGCCCAGCAGAGCTAAAAACCTGGCTAGAGGACTGAGATCCCAAAACAGTGCAAGAGGCTGCTGAACTCTCAGACTTCTATACCAAGAGCAGACCTGCTCTCAGAGAGAATGGGGAGGGCGTGGCAGTGCAGAAAGGGAAAAGCGCCCCTTCAGGGCAGCTAAAACCTTCACTGCCTCCTCTGAAACCAGTTAGCCCCAGGTTTCAGAGAAAAGATTTATCTGAGAGAAGAAATGAATGTTGGTTGTGTAAAAAACTGGGCATATTGCCAGACAGTGTCCCAAAAAGGTGAGCAATGCACAACAGGGTGCCAGAAAGGAAGTAGGTTGTTTGCGTGTCCCTGGAAGCATGCCAGTGAACATGAGGGAACACATGCACCCAGTCATGGTGAATGGTGCACAGACACAGGGGTTAAGGGACATAGGGGCATCCCTGACCTTGGTAAAGGGGGATCTGGTACAGCCTGGTCAGCTTATACCCAATAAATACGTCACTGTACAGGACTTTGCGGTTGGGGAGAAAACATTGCCTCTCGCTAGTGTTCTCTTAGACTGGGGTGAAACAGGGGGAACTGTACAACAGGTGGCTGTAGCCAAAACATTAGCAGTGGATGTGATCCTGGGCAACAATTTAAAACAGGGGATGGTATGTGCAGTTAGTCATAGCCAAGCGGCAAGGGAAAATTGTAGTTCCCTGAACCCCACAGAAGCCATTGTGGAAACTACTGAGAGGCTGGTTCCCCAGCCTGTGTCTCCAGATGGGGAGACTAATGAAAAGGGGGTAGAAATTTCCCCAGTAGCAAGTAACCACACAGCTACAGAGGGTTACTCTGAAGAAGGAGGGTGACCCATTGTCAGAGGGTTGGGATTGACAGTGATCCTGAGTGCCCTGACACTAGTGCTAGGGACCCTAGTTTAGCAACTGAAGGGGACCTGTCCCATGCCTTGGGAATGTGTGAGGGGTTTGCAGCTGCTCAGAGAAGTGACCCTAGTTTAGAGAAGCTGAGGGCTTGGGCAGACTCGGACGGCACACAGGGAGGTGACGGCAGACATAAGGTTTATTGGGAAAATGGACTTATGTATACTCAGGCAGTACAGACAGAGGGAGGGATGCTAGGCAGGCAGCTTGTCATTCCCCAGGGGTATCGTGAGCAGTTGCTAAAGCTTGCACATGATAGTCCCTTGTCTGGTCATCTGGGAATCACACTCATAATGCAGCGGTTGGCCCAGAATTTCTACTGGCCTAACTTCACCCGGCAAGTGAAGGAGTATTGCAGGTCTTGTCACCAGTGCCAAGAAATAGGGAAGGCAGGCAAGAAAACCCAAGCTGCCCTGATTCCATTGCCCATAGTGGAGAAGCCATTCCAGATGGTGGGAATGGATATTGTGGGGCCTTTAAATACTCCCAGCTCCTCAGGGAAGAGATTTATCCTGACTGTGGTGGATTATGCCACCTGGTACCCAGAGGCAGTTGCCCTATCCTCACTGAGGACAGACAAAGTGGCAGATGCCTTACTTGGGATTTTCTCCCGTGTTGGGTTTCTACAGGAGGCTATCACCAATCGAGGGGGTTTCTTCATGTCGGACCTGATGAAATGTTTATGGGAGAAGTGTGGGGTGGTGCAGAAATGCACATCACCATATCACCCACAAGTCAATGGACTTGTGGAAAGATTCAATGGTACCCTAAAGTCAATGCTCCGGGCGTTTGCAGAACAACATGGGAAGGACTGGGAGAAATACCTTCCCCACCTGTTGTTTGCATACAGGGAGGTGCCCCAAGAGTCGACAGGATTTTCCCCCTTTGAATTCTTATATGGAGACCAGGTACATGGGCCCCCTAGACTTGATCTGGAAGGACTGGGAAGGCAAGCATGCCACCCAGGGAACTCCCATTGTGGATTACGTCCTTAGGTTTAAGGAAAGGCTAAAGGAGCTTATGGGGACAGCCCAGAGCAACCTAGCAGCTGCCCAACAGAAACAAAAAGTGTGGTATGACTGCAGAGCCAGAGCTCGCTTGTACATGGTGAGTCAGGAAGTCATGGTCCTTATTCCAGTCCGGAAAGACAAGCTGCAAGCTGAGTGGGCAGGACCATACAAAGTGGTTAGGAAGGTAAATGACATGAACTACATTGTGGAGTTACCTGACAGAAGACAGACAGAAAGGATGTACCATGTCAACATGATGAAGCCATATGCAAATAGGGCTGACATGGTGTTTGCAGTGTGTAGTCATGGGGAGGGGACAGATGAAGGAGACCCCCTTCTGGACTTACTGGAAGAAAGTAAGCATGAGTCCTCTGTGGAGGCAGTAAAATTGTCTCCCCAGCTGGCCCTGGACCAGATCCAGAAAGTAAGGGAGGTTTTAGCAGACTTCATCCCATTGTTTAGCACCAAGCCTGGACTAACCCCCTTAGCGATGCACGATGTGGAAACAGGGACACAGATGCCCATACAGTGGACAGCATATCGGGTGTCAGAGGCTGTTCAAAAGGACATTAGGAGTGAAGTGGAGGAGATGCTGGATTTAGGGGTAATCCAGAGATTCCACAGCCCCTGGGCCTCACCCGTAGTCCTTGTGCCTAAGCCAGATGGCTCTACTAGTTTCTGTGTGGACTATCTTGGACTGAATGCAGTCATGAAGTCAGACGCCCACTTGATGCCCCGGACGGATGAACTCCTGGGCAAGTTGGGAGGGGCGCCCTACATTATGACTACTGACCTGACAAAGGGGTATTGGCAGGTAGACTTGACAGACAGAGCTAGGGAGAGGTCAGCCTTCATCACTCTGATAGGCTTATTTGAGTTTAAAGTAATGCCTTTCAGAATGAAGAACGCCTCGGCCACTTTCCAAAGGTTGGTGAACCAGGTGTTAAATGGTGCTGAAGAGTACGCCATCGTGTACCTGGATGACATTGCCATCTTTAGTACCAGCTGGGAGGAACATCTATATAACGTTAGGGAAGTGCTGGGCAGGATACAGAGGGCCAGGCTCACTGTCAAAGCCGAGAAGTGTCAGGTGACCATGGGAGAAGTGGCATACCTCTGGCATGTGATAGGCCGGGGGCAGCTCCGTCCTAACCAAATAAAGATAGAGGTAATCCAGTCATGGCCCAGACCAGAAAAACAGAAGTAGGTCAGGAGTTTTCTAGGGACAGCAGGGTACTACAGGAAATTTGTACCCAATTACAGTGCCCTGGCTGCCCCCCATCTGACCTGACAAAGAAAAGGATGCAAAGAAAATTACCTGGGGCCCAGCCTGTGAGGAACCCTTTTCCAGACTAAAGGAGGCACTGTGCAGTGCTCCTGTTTTGACAAGTCCTGACTATAGCAAAACCTTTATAGTACAGACTGACACCTCAGACGTGGGTATTGGGGCAGTACTGAGTCAGACATCCAGCCAAGGGCCAGATCACCCAGTAGTGTACCTGAGTAGGAAGTTATTTCCCAGGGAGCAAGCATACTCCACGGTGGAAAAGGAGTGTCTTGCCATAGTGTGGGCCCTAAAGAAATTAGAGCCATACTTATATGGGCAGCATTTTGTGGTGCAGACCGACCACAACCCCCTGATTTGGCTGACACAGATGGGAAAGAACAATGGTAGATTGCTAAGATGGAGTCTTGCTTGCAGGGGTATGATATGACAATATTACATAGGGCTGGAGCCAAAAATCAGAACTCAGATGGGCTGTCTAGGGTCTATGAGGAGTGAACTGATTTGGGAAGCTCATCACATGTAGGGGATAGAGCCCCCAAATTCAGTCTAGGCGGGGAGGATTGTGGCATGGATAGCCCATTCTGAGTGCTGTATGATCATTTTTTTGTAATATAAAAATGGGTTACGGACTATCTCTCTTGAGAAAATGCTGAAACAGCATGTGAGATCACACACACACACACACACACACACACACACACAGGTTTTAGATACAAGGTGTTACCTGGAAGGCCTTAATCAGGAATCTCCTGTTTTTCTAAGTTAATTATAGCTTTAACTGATAAAAGGGAAATTAGTATCCCTTTTATGACATTTCGAGGGGGAAACCAGGTTTAGTACACTGGTGCAAAATCATAAAGATGCCTTGATGTCCTGGGAAGGGGAAGATGCTCAAGAGATCAAAGAAATGTCATTTGAATAAGAACATTAATTATGCTGTGGTTGCAGAATTTAATATTGGGAAAAGACATCCTGTTTTTATATAGATACATTGTTTTATATTCTGACAGGGAGGAACTAGGTGACCTCATGCAAATAGGTGGGGAAAACCAGCTTTTAAACATTATTCTGTTTTTCCTTCAGAGACACTTCTATCTAGACTCTGACAAAGAAACATCTTTGGAGCACTTTAATCAGGTATTTAGAGACAGAGACAAATCTAAGTACTATAGTAGGAATTGCACTGTTTAAACCTTGTTCTTTTAAAAGATTTGTATGTCTTGTGATATAATAGTTCTGTATTTTATGTTTTACATATTTTTATCTATTTTAGTAAAAGTCTAATTTTAAAGCCTACTTGGTCTGTCTTTGAATTTCTTTCTTTAGCAAGAAAAGTATATGTGGTTATAGCTGACGCTAGGCATAAGCTTGAATGGTGATACCAAACTGGAAAGATAAGCGTTTTAATCTGAGGTCTTTTATTACAGTTTTTAAGGGTTCATTTCTGTACACCTGGTTAGGTGCCCATAGGCAAAGATACCTGGCCCCCCCGAAGACAGAATTATCTGAACCTGTACATTGGGTACACTAATAAGAGGTTCACAGATTGAATCCCTCCAGGATTTGAGACCAAAGGTTGATCCAAACTTACAAAACAGACAAGAGGGTTACCTTGGTCTGTTAACTGTTCACAAGACTACGCTCGGATTGGCACTTTGGGAGTGGAGGGCCTGACCTGCTGAGTGGGTTTGTGACACAGTATAGGCTGTAAGCCCATTGGTCTCCAGTGTGGACCAATGGGCTTGCAGGGCATACTGTATGAGACAGTCCTAAATATGTGAATGACTTTATTCACATATTTGGGACTGTCTAGTACAGTATGCCCTGCAAGCTCATTGGTACACATTGGGGACCAATGAGCTCACAGCCCATACCGTACCTGTCATTCGGCGGGCAGCCGGGTGGTATGCGGTGGGTTGCACCACCAATGATGGGGTGAGCAAGGGTTTCTGTGTTGGTGGTGGGGGGTGCCACTGATCACCAGGGCATTTCATTTGGGGTTTACCGTAATCACAGCAATGGGTGGGGGTTCCACTAGACCACCAGGGACAGTCCGTTATACTTTATCGGGAATTGGGGACTCGGGTGGGGGGGACCACTAGACCACCAGGGATGGTCATTTAATATATTTATTGGGAAACTGGGGACTCGGGAGGGGGGCCACTAGACCACCGGGGACTGGGCATTCCCTCATTTACCGTGATTGTGGCAATGGATGGGGGGGTTCCACTTGACCATCAAGGTTGTATGTGTTTGCAGATGGTGTTCTGGTTGGGTGGGTGGCCACCCATGGCTGGGCTGCTGTGTTGCACCCTGAAATACAGCAGCCCTCCTGTGGTAGCCGTAGGTTGTCCTACTCTGCATGGGCTCCAACTTTGAGCCTCCCTATCAAGCGCCAATGCTGGGTTGCACCAGCGCATGTGCTGCATCGTGGCTGAATATCAGATGTGCCGCGATATGCATGGGCACGCCGGCATCTGCACCACATACGATTACATTGCACTGTGCCGGCAGCCTTTTCAATATCCTGTTAATACAGTGTTCCACCCCACAGCTCTGTTGTGCCAGGCGCAACCCTTTGAATATCCGGCCAGTATGTAGAATATATTTTTATATACGCAAATATATTTTGTAAATGAGGGTTCCTGAAAAGTCTTCCTTGAGCTTGCCTAAATGCTCACTGCCAGGCTGGTCTCCTGCATTTTAGCAGTTTAAATGTATTGCCAGAGAGTGCCTGTATAGCCTTTGTGTATTGTCTCTTTAAGAGCTGCGTGGATTGCAGTCATAATTAATCTGAGAGGGAGCTCTGTTAGAAGATGTACATGGTTGCTGATCTTTTGTTAGAGTAACATAGAAACATAGAAACATAGACTTTGACGGCAGATAAGGACCGCTAGGCCCATCTAGTCTGCCCATTTCCCTACCTACAGGATAGGCCGCAGATCGTAGTTAACCAACAGCCTTTATCTTCCTGCCCCCCACAAGAATTGCCTTATGTCTGTCCCAAGCATTCTTGAATTCTCCACAGTTTTAGACCCTCATAACTTCCTCAGGAAGGCTGTTCCATGCATCCACTACCTCTCTGTGAAATACTTCCTCACATTGCCACTGAACCGCCTCCTTCTATCTTTAAATTGTGTCCCTTGTTCTTGCAAGTCTCTTTTTCTGAAAGATGCTACCTCTTGGACTTTGTTGATTCCTTGAGGTACTTGAAAGTTTCTATCATGTCCCCCTCTCCTTCTTTCCTCAAGGGTATACATATTAAGCTCCTTTAGTCTCTCCTCATACGGCTTCTCTTGCAGACCCTGCACCATTTTAGTTGCCCTCCTGGACTGCCTCTATCCTGTCTATGTCCTTGCGGAGATGGGGTCTCCAGAACTGGACACAGTATTCCAGATGGGGTCTCACTAACTGTCTGTACAGAGGGATAACAACTTCCTGTTTTCTGCTGCTGATGCCTCTCCATACATCCCAGTATACCCCGGCCCTCCCTACTGCCTTCTCACATTGCTTGCTAACCTTAAGGTCATCTGATATGATTACCCCAGGTCCCTTTCCTGTTTTTTTTGTTACTACCTCCTCACCCATTGTGTATTCTTCCCTGGGTTCTTGTTTCCAGGTGCATTATTTTGCACTTTTGCATTGAATCCTAGCTGCCATACGTCTGACCATTCCTCCAACCTTGCCAAGTCCCTTTTCATTCTTTCCACGCCTCCTTGTGTATCAACCCTGTTGCAGATCTTTGTGTCATCTGCAAAAAGGCATACTTTTCCTTCCAGTCCCTCTGCAATGTCACTGATGAAGACATTAAAAAGGACTGGACCCACTACTGAACCCTGCGGTACCCCACTAGTAACCGCCCTTTCTTCAGAGTGGACTCCATTTACAATTATGAGTAGTAATAATATTGCAGTTGTTCTAACCTGCCTTCTTTGCAGCATGGACAGTTCTGTTTGTTTCCATCATCTTGGTCCTGGACTGCATAATGGGCCAATCAGTACATTTGGGACTCTAAAATGGAGCCTGCCTACAGGGGCTTGGTGGGGCCAAAACTTGTAAGAATTGTAGTTTTGGGCTATTGGCACCTAAAATAACCTGGAGGGGGAGCCCTTGTTGTGACTGACAGACAGATCAGCCAACTGAACCTTTTGGATCTTGGGGAAAGTCCCACACTGCTTGCAGTTTCAGTTAGATCTGAGTTGTGAAGTGAAGAAGTAACAGCTCGAGATAGTTCAAGCAGCAATCCATAGTGGATTCGTGTGGGAGAACTGTGGAAAGGCCTGAGTTTGGCCTGCTGTTCCTGAGAGGGAACTTGTGCTTTTTTTGGACTGAATCCGAATTTGGAGAGCGAATTAAGCCACTGAATTTTGACCAGGCTTTAACTTGAAGAAGACTGAAGATTTGCTGAATGCGATTGGCCTGTCAGGACTTCCAGCTACCTCTGAACTCCCGGATTGTGCAGAGACTGTGTAATTGCTACCAGAGAGCCATTTGCCTGGTACAGTGGAATTTCCTTACATGTGAATGTGCTGTGTACTTATAGTAGGTCGTGATTTGGTTCCCCACTGTGTATCTGAACTGTGTTTTGCTTGCTGGAGGCTGTATCCAGCTCCATGGACTGAATCCATATCCATTTTACATTTGCCTAGGCTCTGCTACACTGGCCCAGCCAGAATACCTGCTACGCAGAGAAAGTCATCGACGAGAGACTGCCCTGGGGATCAGTCCCCTCCTCAACACCTTGAACAGGAACGACACCTCGGTGATTCGTGTGGGCCCTGCTTATCCGGGCACTCCAGCTCAACAGCCTGCAGTCTCAATTTCATCCTGACTGTGTCCAGTATTAGGTATTGTGAGCAAACATCAGGGTAGCTCCCTGCAACAACAGCTATATCTAAAAGTGTTGTCATCTGATTGTCTTGTTGCCTTTTCTTTCATGAACTGAGCCCTCCGGCTCTGGATTATAAATAATGTGTGTTGTGCATGTTGCTTTCTTCCATCACAGGGCCCCAACCAGCTGCAACATTCCTGGCTAGCCCACCATTTCCTACCTGGGTACCCAGAGTATGTGACTGTGTAGGGACTCTGAACTGCATACATAACTGTCTGATTAATATAGCATTTAGGCAAATCAACCTGATTACGCCTCTCCCTTGTTCAAGTCCCCTGAATAAATCAATATTAAACTTTGTTTGCATTTAACCTGACTGTGGTTCCAGTTTGTGCCAAAAGTATTGTACTGTTGCTATTTGCTGTGTTTACCTTATTTTAAAGGGGGTCCCCAGGGTCAAGCTAGAGGAACCAGCCCTGGTGGTAAGTGCAAACAGTGTGGGTAATTGCCTGTTAAATAGGGGTCATTATAAAAGTAATTATTGTATATTGTTCAGGCCACTAGAAGGGAAAGAGGGGGTTACAGTTTCCCAGAGGGCTGTGCTCAGGTTAGCTTGACCACTAACAACCCTGACCTCCAGGTGGCGGCACCTGTTTCATTACCCAGGCCCCTTAACCTGCTACTAGCCAAGCAGGCAGGGGTAGTAACCCTTGGGATAGCGCCACCTAGGGGTTATACCTGTTTTTGCACTATGCACATATTTGCAAAACTAATCTGCCATATTTCAGAAGTACAGTTTATCACCCAAAATCATTTATTTATTTTATTTATTTAAAATTTGATAACCAAAGAAGGCATGCTGAGCCGAGGCTCGTTTCCAGGTGCAACCCAGGGAGAATGATCGGGGAGGAGAATAACAGAAATTTCAGGCAAGAAAATATGAGTACAGCAAAAATAAAATTGGATGAAAAAACAACAGTAGCAGAAACAAGAATTTACGAAATATGTCAAAATTGACCAAAAAATAAAGTAAGTGCCATTTGTACAGGAGAACTAGGGCTAACAAAATAGGGGGAGGTAAGTGCATTTGGAGGAAAATGAGGGGGGAAATAGACAAGGGGAGGAAGGGGCAGGGGGTAGCAGTAAACTAGGAGGAGAGAGGCAGGGTAGAGGAGAGGCATGAGCAGTCAGAGCAAGGGAGGAGTTGTAGAAAGAACTTTAGGGAAGTAAGCGTGAGGGAGTGATGAGCACCTGAGTGACGAGCACCCAGGGAAGCTGATTCCATAGAGATGGGAAACAGTATGAAAAAGCAGATGCCATGGCCCTCAAACAAAGGTGGGGGAAGGAGAAAGAATGAGTGACCCTAGAATGAAGGGAGTAGGAAGAAAGGTGAGCAGGTGATACGCGAAAGGAGAGATGGGGGAGGGTCCCAAGCCAGTGTTTGTCAATAAGGGAGATGCTGTTGATCAGGCATCTGTGGGATAGAAGGCAATGAAAAGAGAGGAGTAGAGAAGACAGTGGTGAGTGAGGGCCGGGGAGGAGGTAGCAAAACTGCAGAAAGAATTTAGGAGAGTGTCAAGTTTAGAGAGGGAAGACGTGGTAGTAGAGGCATAAACAATGTCAGCATAATCAAAGATAGGAAAGGTTGTTTTAGTGAAAAGGTCACAGCGAGTAGGTAATGGGAGGCAGTTTTTGTGACGGTAGAGGATGCCGAGTTTTAGGCGGAGCTTGGTGCAGACGGTGTCGATATAGGAGGAGAAGTCTAGGTTACTATCCAATCAGATTCCGAGATATTTGAAATTATGGACCTTCTCTAAGGGGGAGCCATCCAGAGTGATGAATGAGTGGGTGGGTTTAAGTCTAGCCAGCCACTGTCTGGAGCTAAAGAACATAGAAGCAGTTTTCTTGAAGTTTAATTTTAGTTGGTTTTCCTGGAACTAGTTTTGTACTTTACCAAAATCCCACTGTAGGGGGGTAACAACATCATGGGGGAGGAGCAAGAGGAGTAGATCATGGTGTCATCCACGTACATATGTATGTGGGACACAGAGCAGAGGGGAGGTAATTTATAAAGATCGAAAAAAGAATGGGACCAACTGACAGCAGACTGAGCCATCCCAGGAGAGCAGAGTTTGTTGAGCAGCAGGGGGTGGAAAACAGAATCAAAGGCCTTCGGCAGGTCTATAAATATGGCAGCAGTAATTTGGCCTTGGTCCATTGTGGTCTGGATAGAGTCGAAGACCTGCAGTAGGGAGGTGATAGTGGAATACTGTTTTCTGAGGCCCAGTTGGAATGGGTAGAGAGTGTCAGATGCTGAGAGATGATCCAAGAGCCTGGAGTAAACCAGAGACTCTTGCAGATTGGCTACTGAGGTTTCTCAGGCATACAAACACAGGTACCACTTTAATCAGGAGCCCCTGGATCAGTGTCCCAGCCACAGGGACCTCCCATCTCCTAAAGCCTTTCCTTCCAACCCCTCTCATTATGGACAAATTACCTCACCCCTCCTTATATCATACAGTATCATGATTTATCAATGCTATGAGTAGCCAGTAAATTCCCTTCACTTGCCTGTTATAAAATATCTATGGCACTTATTTTCATTGCACTATCATCTGTTTCTTCTATTTATGAAAAGTTGTTCCATTGCAGGACTGGAGAATAGCACATGTAGTGCCGCTCCACAAAAGCAGTCCCAAGGATGACCCAGGGAATTACAGACCAGTCAATCTGACCTCCATTGTGGGCAAGCTCATGGAGACCATACTAAAGAAGAGGTTGGTGGAATATCTAGAGGAGCGTGGTCTCTAGGATGAGAGGCAGCATGGGTTCATGGGGGGGAGATCGTGTCAAACAAATCTGATTGACTTCTTTGACTGTATCACTAAGACAGTAGACAGGGGCCAAGTGGTAGACATCATCTATCTTGATTTCAGCAAGGCCCGTGACTCTGTGCCCCACAAAAGGTTGATCAGGAAGTTGATGGATCTCGGGGTTGGGGAAAAGATGGCCAGATGGGTGGACAACTGGCTAAAGTACAGAATCCAGAGGGTGGTTGTGGGGGGAAGAGTTATCTGGCACCAGACAGGTAACCAGTGGGGTCCTGTAGGGCTCGGTGCTGGGGCTGGTGTTGTTCAATGTCTTCATCAATGACATTGGAGATGGCATTAAGGGCAAAATGTGCCTATTCGCGGATGACACCAAACTCTGTGGGAGAGTGGACACAGCTGAAGGAATACAGGACCTACAGAAAGATCTGGAAAAGCTGGGGAGGTGGTCCAGGATATGACAGCTTGGCTTCAATGCCAAGAAATGCAAAGTTATGCATATTGGAGCTAAGAATCCTAGGACAGAGTACTACCTGGATGGAGTCTGAATATCTGCATCAGAGAAGGAAAAGGATCTGGGAGTGATGATCACTAGTGACCTGAAGCACTCCATGCAGTGCAAGAAAGCAGCAGAAAAGGCAAACAAGATGCTGGAATGCATATCCAGGGGGATCAGTAGTAGGAGAGAGGAGGTTATACTGCCCTTGTACAGGTCACTGGTAAGGTTGCATCTAGAGTATGGAGTTCAGTACTAGTGCCCACATCTCCAAAAGGACATTAACCTGCTGGAGAATGTCCAGAGGAGGGCTGCAAAGATGATAGCCAGTCAGCAAGGTAAGGCATATGAGAAGAGGTTGAGGGCACTGAACATGTACTCCCCTGGAAGACAAGAGAGAGAGAGAGAGGGGACATGACTGAGACCTTCAAGTACTTGAAAGGGATAAATAAGGTTGATAAGGAGAGTTTCTTTAAGCTGAGTGGCAACCATAACATGAGGGGGCACAGTCTTAAGCTGGAGGGTGGGAGGTTTAGGAGGGAGGTCAGGAAGCACTTCTTCACAGAGAGGGTGGTGGACTCTTGGAATGCGCTGCCAGGAGAGGTAATCTCGTTGAAGACAGTGGACAGCCTTAAGAGAGGCTGGAACAGGCATAGGGGGAGGGTAAGGGTCATGGATAGGGAGGATGGGAGGAGTGGGGAGGGAAGGCAGGGACATTAGCTCAAGCTATAGACCCTGCAATACGAGCAGACTTGATAGACCAAATGGCCTTCTTCTGCTGGCTTCTTCATATGTTCATATGTTGCCCAGAACTATATGTGTATTAAACATTGTTAAATCTGTCTTACCTCTCATAGATAGTTACCATCCTATGTATTAGCGTGTGTTTGTGCCTACTGAACTATGACTTCTTGTACTCTACTCCTAATGTGACAATGTTCTAGTGCTATTACAATTGTCTATATAAGTACATATATATTCGTTATTGTCTATGTAAACTATGACCTCCTTGTGAATTAGCTCACTCAGTGGAGTTATTTCCTGCAATAATAAACTTGAACTTAAAGGGAGGACAGGGGGAGAGAGATGGGCCTATAGTTAATGGGGGAGGTCAGATCCCCCCCTTTGTGGAGTGGAATCACTTTAGCAAGTTTCCAGACCTGGGGGACGGTACCAGTTGAGAGGGACAGATTTAGCAGGTGGGCTGGGGAAGGGCAATTGCTGGGGCAGAAATACAAAGGAGCTTAGGATGTAGACCATCTGAGCTTGACTTCACAGTGTTTAGGGATATTAATGCTTTGTAGACCTCTGAGGGTGTGATGGGAGGGAGATGATAGCCATTACCAGGAGAAGAGGGAGGGAGAAATGTAGGGGTGTTAGTAGGGCTATCTGGTAGGGCACAGGTGGTGAAAAATTTGTTGAAGGTATTGACTATGGTGGCAGGGTCAGAGATCGAGGTGCCATCAAGTTTAAGGACAGGAAGGGCGGGAGAAGCTGGGGGGTTGAGGAGGGAATGGATAACATTCCAGAAATTCATAGGGGAGCCAGAGTTAGCCTGGAGCTGGGACCTAAAATAGGCAGCTGTAGCCTAATGGATAGCCTTGGTACAAGCGTTTCAGCGGGCTTTGTACAGAAGTAGGAGTGTAGGGGACTTGGAAGATTAAAAATGTGCTTGGTATTTGTCCCAAACTTTACAGAGGGGATAATAGGTTTGGTGTGATCCATTGGTGGAGGAGACCTCTAACCCTGGACCTCTTCAGGGGGTCATGGGAGTTCCAGGTCCATATTAGAGTGTCAGTAAAGATGTGTAGGGCCGATTTAACATCAGGTGATGAGAACATTGGGGACCAGTCAACCCGAGCTTGGTCTTGGAGCAAAGTAGGCATATCGAAGGCACAGAGAGGGTGGTAACATATATATTTGGGGGTAGAAAGGGGGAAAGCGACTTTTCTTATGCAGAAGGTGATGCAGTGATCACTGAATGTATTGGGGAGGACACCAGCAGCAGTGATCCCATGGGGGTGTGAGGAGAGCACCCAATCGAGGAAGGAATGATTTGGGGACTTTGGGTTTAGATGTGTAGGCTCCAAGATCAATTGCATAAGGTTAAGCCACTTGATCTTGAGGAGGGTAGAGTTTGCAGATGGAGAGCCAGTTTACATTGAAATCTCTGAGTAGGATAAGTTCACCTTTGTCCAAGTGGCATGTTATGGAGGAGATGCAGGCAACAAGTGAGTTGTGAGCAGCTTTGGGGGGAGTAAAGTACACCTGTGAAGGTAGGGATGGTGGAGGGTAGTGAAAGGAGTACAACAAGGAGTTTGTGTGAGGCGAGAATGGATTCATTTAGTATAATGGAACAGGACAGTGATTGTCTCACATTCATGGCTACAGTGTCATCGCGCTTGCCACGATCCTGGTGGTGGAGGAGGTAGTTGGGGATGTAAAGGGATGAGTCTGTAATTCTTGCAGACAGCCAAGATTTGGTGATACACATGATGTCAGATGTATGCTGGATGATCCAAACTTTAAGAGCATCCAGTTTGAGTAGGAAACTTCTAGCGTTCAGGTGGAATAGGCAGAGGCCCTTTGGCAGGATGAGGGGGCCCAGGGTTGGGTTCAATATCCCCAAATATCCCCACCTAAAAGTTGGAGAGGGAGTACAAGAAAGACTAGGCCCAAATGCATCGAGTGGGGCCTTGAGAATACATGATGCTTGAAATGTATGCATAGGTTGCATGCAATGGTGTACCATTTTTTAAGGAGTAGAGGCAGTGAATTGTGGGGATAGATAGGAGCAGCAAGAGTGTTAGAAAGGGAGATGTGCTTTAATGACGACAGTTTGTCACCAGGACATTGATCAGAAGGCACTGAATCAGAGAGAGTAAGTAACGCTGTCAGAGCAGAGAGGAGGAGGATGACTGTCTGTAGCAGCTGGTTCATGGTGTCGGGGGGGGGAGATGTATGAATGAGACCCAGGGTAGTTAGTGAGCCTGAATCATTAGAAATAAGATTACCTAATGGACTAGCTTATCAGTATACTGTGGACCCAAATGGGAAATGGCCTGGTGTAGTGGTGGAGGGTATGGGGGCTGAGAGAGTTAGTAAAGAAAGTAGGGTTGTACCAGTTTGGCTAGGAGTTAGAGGTCGAGGCTCAGACAATGTAGGGACAGAATCTTTAGGAAATTAAAAAGTGACTGCCAGCAGGATTAGGAACACTAGATATGGGACAGTTGAGAGTTGGGAGATTCCAAGTGAGTACAGGCTAGGGGAGGGGTAGGACATACTGTACCAAATTAAACCGAGCAGCAGGCATACAAAACTTGGCTGATTGGTTATTTTGGCCCCATTCTGCACTATAAAAGACAGCACAACTCTGGGTGGGAGGGTGGGATGAGTAATAGCGGTGTTGCAACAGTGCGGCTCCGCCCACAAGGTTCCATATTGTGCTGGAGGCTCATTAAGAGCAGGCTGTACCTGGGGCTGAGCGGAGGGGTCTGATGTCCGATCCTGGCATGGTGAAGGGTGGGCTAGAGTAGCCCTCTCGTCCCTGAGGTGTCCTGCAGCTGTGGCTGCTAATTCAGAGATCTGGGGAGGGAAAACACAGGAACAGTAAAATAGGACTAGGAGAGAGAGGGACAGTGAAGAGGGAGAGGGGGCGAGCTAAAGTAGCATGTGGAAGCAGAGGTGAGGGAAAGATGGCTGTGGGAGAAACTGCAAAACTGAGAGCAAGAACGCAATCAGCAGTAGCAGGTAATGGGAAGGGACAGGAAGCTAGTGCAAGGAAAAACAGTAAAAGCTGGCAAAGAGCAGAACAGAGCACTACAAAACTTAGTATGCACAGTAAGTGGCAAAACAGCAATTAAAATACATTAAATAAAGCACTGCAATCACCAATCATAGTAATTTATATTTTTAAAATAATTTTGAATTGACATTATCTTACAGACCAGAGGGAAAGGTAAAAAGTAAAAAACGAGTACATGTAGGAACTCACCCCAACATAAAAGGGAACCACAGAGGGGTGGTATAAATACCAATTTGAGCCTTAATAAATTGTGAAATCAAGAGGTAAGTCATATTTGTAAGTATAAATGTATAATCTGTAAGTCTGGGTTAAAGGTGCATCATTAAATTATAATTCTACTATAGATATCTAAATTGTTACTAAATGTACAGTTAAAGATATGTTACATCAAGATTAATCTATTGTAGCCAGCCCGGTGGCACAAAGGGTTGAGGCGCTGGATGCTCACGCCACGTGGGTGACCCGGGCTCGGGAACGAGCCTGGGTCATGGGAGGTCGGTGGGGGGGAGGGGGAGAATGCGAGTGGCTGCCAGCTGGTGGCCCTCTGCCTTGGGAGGGAGAAACAGGTTTCTTTGGAGCTTGGCTGCCCCCTGGTGGAGGCTGGAGTGGCTGCATCACTCTGAGGACTGCCGGCGCTAGGCTGAGGGAGGGTTGAAGAGACTGGCATGGGAGCTATGGTGCGCATGTGCTCCTCCATGCGCATGCATCACCACTTCCGGGGTCTCAGGAGTAGGACTCACTGGGGTGAAAATGGAAGAAAATCGGGGGCCATCAAGGATGAAGCCTCTAGTCTGGCTCAGGGGATCTGCCGGGGTGCGCATGGTGCCATAAGATCCCAAAAGACCCTAAGACCGGTAGGGTTGGCAGACGAAGATGATGGTCTGCCTAAAGGAGGATAAATAAATTTGGGGAGGGGAGAAAAAGATTAATCTATTGTCTTCTTGTCTGGGTATTTTAAGATATTTGTGCAATGTACTGTAAATATTTCAAAAATATTTTAGATATGTGTCAACTACATAAAAAAGTATAAGTATTAAATATTTAAGTTATATAAGCAGATATATCAAATATATATCATGCACCTACAATAAATATAGCATGGAATATATTTATGATATATATTAAATATATTTGTCACGTACTCTTATTCTGCAAATAAATCAGATATTTTGATTTGGCCAATTTGATATATTTTGCATAAACTTCAGACATATGATGAAAATATATTTTAAAATGTAAGCAAACATGTATTTGAAATATACCTTTATAAATATATCTAAAATAAATATTTTTCATATGGGTTGCTTTAAAGCAAGCAGCAGTGCAATGAAATGGGGCAAAACAAAATTGACTCTACTTTATTTCACCATAAAATATTCCAGACATTTTCCAATGTTCCTTTTTTAACTCAAGCTTATTGTGAGATTGTAAGACATTACAAATTACTACAGTACACAAGACATTTGAAAGGCATACAAGCACACATGAATACAGTTCATATTTATTTATTTATTGAAAAGTTTCACCAGGAAAGGCACACTGAGCAAAAACAATTGCTCGTCTCCCAGTGCGTCCTGGGGGGGAAGAGGACAGGAGGGACAAATTATAGTAAAAATGCAATATAGAGCAGTACAATTACAGTAGCAGATGAAGCAATCAATATTAGACTAGTAAGAGTACATTAGACA
Source organism: Neoceratodus forsteri (assembly GCA_016271365.2). Lineage (NCBI taxonomy): Eukaryota > Metazoa > Chordata > Ceratodontiformes > Ceratodontidae > Neoceratodus > Neoceratodus forsteri. Next base: position 833,541,556 of record CM057454.1, on the reverse strand, counting down.
CGCAACAGGATTTAAAATAATTAAGAAAACAATGTTGTAAGTGCTGACTAGGCTGAAGTGCTAGCATATTGGGGTTATTCAGACAGAATACAAATACGAAGTCTGAAGATAGTGGAGAAAGTGAGGCCAGGCTGAAGAAGATGGAACTTGAGGGCAGGGGGTGGAGAGGGGGAATATAACAATTTAGAAGCAGGAACAGCTGTGAGAAAAGAAGTTAAGAAGAGAGGAAGAGAGGGAGTGGAGGCTAGAGGAGTGCCTAATTTGAGGAGGCAATTGGTTCCAGAGTTTAGGGAAATGGTACAAGAAAGCTGATTGGCCTGCTGAAGTAGAGCAGTGAGGGATGGACAGGGTACGTGTGTCTTGAGATCTGAGTGAGTGGGAGGAGGTATACTAATAGAGGAGAAGAGATAGGATGGGAGAGAACTGAGCCAGAATTTGGACACAAATTTGGCGATATGGGATAGGCACCGGTTGTCCAGTGAGGGAAAGTCAAGAGAATGGTATAAGGCACAGTGGTGAGTGTGGAGGTGGGAGTCCAGGGCAAAGCGGCAGAAGGAGTTAAAGAGGGTATCCAGTCTGGAGTGGGAGGTCTTGGGAGCAGCACTGTAGATTACATCACAGTAGTCAAAAATGGGGATTATCATTTTCTGAACTAGTTCACACCTTTCCGGAAGGGATAATCAACTATGGTTCCTGTACAGGGCACCTAGCTTGGGGCACAGTTTTTTCAGAATGGCATCAACATGAACAGAAAAATGTAGGTGCTGGTCAAGCCAAACACCAATGTACCGAAAAGAGGCAGAGTCCTCTAGAATAATCCCATCAAGGGTGTGGAAGCGGGGTGAGGAGGGGAGCATTAAGAGTCTCTGCCTAGTGCCAAAGGTCATGGAGACAGTCTTCTTGGCATTCAGAAAGAGCTGATGTGAGCTAAGCCATTGTTGAACTTTATCAAAGTCAGATTGGAGTCTGGTAGCAACATCAGTGGGTGACTGAACTGAGGTAAACAGCACCATGTCATCGGTGTACATATGGATACAGGATGAGGTGCATACCATAGGAAGGTCATTTAGGAAGATAGAGAAAAGAATGGGACCTAACACTGAGCCTTGCAGCACACAAGTATTAATAGGGAGAGGCGGGGAAATAGCGTCAGTGATTTTGACTGACTGAGACCTATCAGAGAGTTATTTACCGAACCATTTAACGGCAGTGTTCGATAGGCCAGCCAAAGTTAGGTTATTTAGAAGGAGAGAGTGGGAGATAGTGTTGAAAGCCTTAGGAAGGTCGACAAAGATAGTGGAGGTGGTTAGGCCATGGTCCATCCCTGAGACGATAGAGTCAGTGAGCCTAAGCAGTGAGGTGGTGGTGGAGTGCTCCTTCCTGAATCCAGACTGGTAAGGTGTGAAGAAGGAGGATTCAGAGAGAAAGGCAGTGAACTGAGAGAGGACCATGGGCTCCTGTAATTTAGCTAGGAATGGGAGGAGAAAGATAGGGTGATAGCTGGCAAGAGAAGTGAGGTCACCACCCTTAGGTAGAGGAAGGACAATTGCATATTTCCAGGCGGTAGGTACAGAGGCAGGTGAGAAAGATAGATTAAGTAGATCTTCTAGCAGGGAGGAGATTGCTGGAGTTGATAGGAAAAATAGTTTGGGATCAAGTCCAACTGGAGAGCTGCCTGAGAAGGGTTGATTGCTTGGAGGGCTGCGAAGCTGCCAGCAGGGGATACTTGCGAGGAGAAGGAGTGGCAGTTAGAGTTGCGATTAGTGGAAGAACTGTTAGGGGGTGAAAGGGAGGATTGGGGAGGGGAGAGAGAGGAGAAGAGGGTAGAAGTGCAAGAAGTGAAGTAAAGGCTAAATTCAGAGGCTACTGACTAGGGGTCTGATATTAAGGAACAATATGACTTAAGGAGTGGAATAGAAGGAGTAGAAGGGGGGAAGAACAAGGCATGGACAACTTTCCAGAATTTTGTGAGTATATTTATGTTAGCCTGGAAAGTGGAATGAAAGTATTTGGCTTTAGCCAGCCTAATAGCCTTAGTGCAGGAATTATGATGTGTACAGTACAGTTGGAGATCTCTAGGCAACTGAGAAACTTTATGAGTCTTCCAGGCCTTATCATGAGCATGTTGGCAGGCCAGCAGTTCCGGAAAGACCCAGGGAAGGTGATTACCATGTACCCTGGAACACCTGATAGGGGCATGAGTGTCCCAGATGTGAAGGAAACTATTGCTGAAGTATACCAGGGCATCATCCACTGAGTTAGCTGAGGAGATGGGTGACCAATCAGTGTGAGTAAGGTCGAGTAAGAGGGGGGATAGGTTTAGGGAGCTGTAGGATCTAGTTTGCAAGATTTTGTGAGGGGCCTTAGGTCTGTGGATTTTACGGACCAGGTAAACCATGTGATGGTCACTTAAGGCACCTGAAAGGAGGCCAGATTTAAGGACCTTATGTGAGTGGGAGGTGAGGGCCCAGTTAATAAGTGAACAGTTTGGGGTTTTATGATTTAACCGAGTCTGCTCCTGTATCAATTGGAAGAGGTTCAGGGCAGCTATATCATTACGTGTCTTGTTAAGAGAGGAGGACAGCCAGTTTTGATTGAAATCACCCAGGACATAGAGTTCCCCTGATGAGGTGTGTGAAGCAATGGTTTTTGGTAGGTCAGTGGTAGAGGCAGCACTGATGCCAGGACAGCAGTATACCCCCGCCACAAAGATGGGTACTGAGAAAGGAAGTGAAAGTCTAATAATAAGCATATCATAAGCTGAGGGGAGAGACGATGATAGTATAGTAGTATATTGGATACAGGAGGAGATGTACATTGCCACACCTCCCCCTCTTCCAACACAGTCTTGTCTAGAAAGGGCAAAACCAGGGATAGCAACACAGGAGTCAGAAATTTTAGCATTAAGCCAAGATTCCGTAAATATTAGCACATCAGGAGCAAGTGATATCATGAGTGATAGCAATAAGTCAATTTTTGGGAGGAGACTTCTTATATTAATGTGGCAGATTTTAAGACCACGAAGAAAGGCTGAGGATGCATGGGGAGGAGGGCCAGGGTTGAGATTTGTGTCACCAGGGGCTAGTAACAGAAGTGTAATAATATGAATAGAAACTTCAGCAGTTGGTAGGCGTAGGCACTTTAAGGGGACACACACTGCCTACAGTTGATCCAATTGGACAGTTATCTCAGGTAGGCGAAGATCAAGGCAAAAAGCCCATTTGAAGAGTGTCGGGGGGATTCGGCCATCGGTCATTGTGCCGTTGTTCATACATATCCTGCTGGCACCGTGGGACTCTGGCAATGCATGGCGGAGTGGTGGCCCGCTGTATTCTGCACCACGATGTTGTGGCCAGGTGGTCTTACCGACTGTGATGTTATGCCTGCGTTGATGCGTCCCGCTTTATTTTACTGGTGATGTTATCAGCCGGAACCGAAATCAAAGCCTATCAGCAACTAAACCCCCCAGAAGATGTCTCCCTACCTATATATTGGGACACCTTAAAAGCATATTTAAGGGGGAAACTTATTTTATACGTGCCAGAGAACAAAAGGAATGGCTGACAAAGCAAAGAAAATTAGAGGCAGAGTTACTGCAATTAGAAAGTCAGCATAAAGCCAGTCTCTCAGATACACTTAAGCTGAAATTAACACAGGCAAGAAAGGATCTTTCTCAATTACTGAATTTTAAAGTTGAAGGCATGTTAAGACTTGCCAAACAGAGATTCTATGAACAGGGAAACTGAGCAGGCAGAGTGTTGGCAGCACATCTGAGGAAGGAAGTAGCAAATAAAGCGGTCCTCAAATAAAGACAAGCAAACACTAATAAAATTCTTGCCTCCTTTGCGGAGATATCACAGCAATTTGTTGCCTTTTATAAACACCTATACACTGCAGAGAGAAGCCCTAACCATGAGGAAGCAGTTCAGAAATACTTAGTGGAAGCTTCAATTCCATCTCTTTTCAAAATGCAGGCAGACAAATTAGGAGAACCAATCACCCTACAAGAGCTCTCTGACCAGGTGCGACATTTGAAGTGCTCCAAAGCGCCAGGCCCTGATGGGTATCATGTAGAAATATTCAAATCCTTTCAAAAAGAACTTCTCCCATTCTTTTACAGGCTACCAACTCCATCCTGCAGCACAATAACCCTACCCCCACCACGGCACCTTGCCCAAATCTCTATCATACTAAAACCAGGTAAAGACCCCTTTGAGTGCAGTTCCTATCACCCCATTTCCCTACTAAACACTGACTTAAAACTATTTATGGGAACACTAACCAATAGACTGCAAACTGCCGTCCAAAATCTCATTCACCCTAATCAAACAGGATTTATTAAAGGCAGGCTATTACAAGACAACATCAGGAGATTCCGCAACATAATCATGTTTCAAGGGGGTCAATGGATGTTTCAGCTAGCTATAAGTGTCGATGCAGAAAAAGCATTTGACAGAGTTGACTGGAGGTTCCTATTGGAGGTTCTGTCAAAAGTTAACTTAGGGAACAAATTTGTAACAACTGTGAAAGCCTTGTATACAAACCCTGAAGCTACAGTAAAAGTAAATGGTTGCCAATCCAGCAGATTGCAGTTAAGCCGAGGTACAAGGCAGGGATGTCTCCTATCTCTACTTCTGTTTGCCTTATCCTTAGAACCCTTAGCTTCCTGTATTCACAGACATCTACATATAAAGGAAGTGATGGCTGGACAGCAGGAAAACAGGCTTGCCCTGTATGCCGATGACACCTTGCTGTTCTTGGGAGACCCTGAGGAATCCATGCAGCCCCTTCTGGATACCCTAAACACTTTCCACGAAATAGCAGGTTATAAAATAAACCTATCCAAGTCAGAAGCTATGATCTTGAGTGGCCGCCCATCTTCGGACTTTCGAAAAGATTTTCCATTTGTATGGGCCCCACATAATAGATTTTGATATCTAGGGATTGAAATAGCTGCGGATACCTCTAAATTATATCCAGATAACTATCAAAAGCTCCTACAAAACATAAAGCAAGACATGGCCTACTGGCAGGTTCTCCCCTTAACTCTGCATGGTAGAGTGCAAACTATTAAAATGAACATTTTACCTAGGCTCTTGTTTCTCTTTCAAACCCTCCCAATATCTTTATCTCGACCTTTCTGGAGGGAACTATATTCAGCCCTCTTTTGATTTATCTGGCAAACTAAGAAACCTAGGATTCCAAGATTCCTACTTTATATTCCTAAACAATTCGGAGGCCTAGGCATGCCGAACCTATTTAAATACTATTTAGCAGCACAAGGCCCGTGGCTGCACACCTGGATAAAACAAAAAGAAGAAGCAGGTTGGTTTCTGATGGAGCAACAACAACTTCCTACACAGAAACTATGGGCCCTAACCACCGGTCACATACCGACACAACTAATGTGGGAAGTTATAAACCCCTGGACCAGGCATACTGTTCAGACCCTACTTCAGCTACATAAACTAACTTCTACCCCTAATGGCCTAGGCCCACTATCTTTAATCAGACACAATGATGCCTTTATCTCTCCTAACTTAGATGAGGGCTACCAATACTGGGAGGCACATGGCCTCACTAGATTCACACAACTACTAAATAACGGGACCTGCACAACTTTTGATCAGTTGCAGTGTAAATATAAACTCAGAAAAGAGGGCCATTTTCTATTTTTACAAGTTCATCACTTTATCCTGCAATCACAAAACCCTAATAAATTATTAAGACCCCAAATGGGGTTAGAGGAAATGCTGTATGGATGGGATGTCTTACAAGACAAAATGAGACCTCTTTCACAGACATATTGCCTCCTAATCCCACCCACAGGGTCTCCCATGGAGAAATTTTGACACAGGTGGAGCCTAGAGATAGCACACCCCATCCCTGAGAAAGGATGGACAAACTTATTTAAACAAGGGTGGAAAATAACATCCTTGCCCTCTTGGGGAGAATTTCTCTGGAAAATTCTGGTGAGATATTTTAGAACCCCGACTATAACAAAACATTTTAACATCACACATACTGATCTATGTTGAAGAGAGCGTGGACAAGTGGGATCACACTCCCATATTTTTGGGGACTGCACGGGACTATCAAATTTCTGGGCCCAAATACATGATCTAATACAAAATATATTAGCAGTTCAGATCCCCTCCACTTTTCAGAGCCTAGTTCTTGGCTTACTAGAAAAACACACTAGTTTTAAATCTAAACTAGGAAAGAAGCTTTCACATCTTGAGATTAGCTGCATTCAAAAGCAGAGTCCTGAGAAAAGGGCAGCTGGGACCTCTCAAAGCAGCCCTTTTCTATGTTGATTGGTCAACAATTGATAAACAGCCTGATCTTGACCTTGCCCTAAAATACTTTGCTTATAGCTTCAATACAGTGTGCAATAAGTTTGCACCTTTTAGGAAAAGGAAGACTCGTGGCTACCACAATGGACGGGTTACCGGGGAGCTTCTTGCTCTAATGAGGGAGAGGGATAACCTCTGGTTAAAGGCAAGAGCCACAGGTGACAAAAATGACTGGGGCTGTTCCAGGATGTACTGGGCCCTGGTGCAAGACTTTGTAGTGGGCCCCCCATCCACATGGCATGAACCCTCAAGTACCCCCCTGCCCCAGGCGGGCCCTCCCACGCTACCACCACTAAAAGAATATTGCTGCTGCTGTCATTCCATTTTGTGAACTTAAAGGTGTACACAGTGGGCTTTTGCCGCAGCAAATGTTTCAATCACATCAGAAAAGTTTACTTCTCTTGCAAGTCTATTTTCAATCGAAAGTACACCCAATGCAGACAATCTCTCCTGTGACATTGTGGAGTGTAGGTAATTTTGTATCAAGGACAGTTTACTGAAAGAATGCTCAGCACTGGTAACTGTAATTGGAATTGTAAGCAGTACTTGCAGTCCAATTCGGGCGTTTGGAAATCCTCTGCTCAGGTCTGTCTGTACCAGGTACTGTAACACTTCAAACGGACATTTCACATCATCAGGTAACAGTCAAGCCAGCAAGGTAATTTCTCTAGACATGTCTGAACCATATATGTCCCCAAGAAATTGGGCCACTCTCTGCATGCTATTTCTAGGTTTTTGTCATGTTCAGATGTTTTTATGTTGATCAGAAAACCAAAAAGTGTCTGAAAGTCATGGAGAAATTGGAATCGTTCCTCAATTTCCATCAGTAGTTTATTCAATAGGCAAATGAAAAAATTTACTTCAAAGCTTTCTTGGCCAGTTAAGGGTTCATCTGCGACAAGATCTCGTGGCATGCGTTTTCGCCGTCTGGTGCGTTTTTCTGGAAAAGTCGGTTCGATGTCCATGGTTTGGGCTAGCAGCTTTGCTTCCTCTAACACTCTGCTGAATTTCTGTCTTCGATGATCAGACAGTTGTTCCTTGATGGAGGAAACCACATCTATGTCATTTGGAAGATTTAAAGCAGGTGACTACCACTAAGCACTTCATTCCACACAAGTAAAAATACAATAAATGGAAATGATTCCAGTGTTTTCACAAGGTCTGTGATGTCAGACAGTGTTTTGCTGTCACAGTTTGCAGTTTCTGATATTTATAGCAATGAATCCAACAATTCTGGCAGTTGTTCACAGACTGCCTTTGCAGCATCAGCACGTGCACTCCATTGAGTCTCTGAAAGTGGCTTGAGGGTATATTGTTTCATGTGCTTGACGAAGTTGTCTCAACGGTTGGTGGACCCAGAGAAGATTCTGTAAACCCGCTGTAGTACTCCAAAGAAATTCTTTGCTTCCAAGGATGATTCAGTTGTATGTTCAAACACAAGGTTCCAATTATGAGGACAGCAGGGAACGTACAGTGCACTCACCTGTCGTATTCTCGCTTGAACTCCTCGATGTATACCTCTCATGCTAGCCCAATTATCATAACACTGGCCCCTGCAGTCTTCAATTTTAATACCATGTTCAGTAAGTCGATTTAGCAATAATTCTGCCAAAGCCTCTCCTGTTGTATTTTCAACATGGAGAAACTCCAGGAAGCTCTCTCACATTTCAACTTGATTACCATTGATTTCAACATAACGAATCATCAGTGATAACTGCTCCTTGTGAGAAATCTCTGGAGTGCAGTCCATCAGCACACTACAGTAGCGAGCATTGTGTATCTCGTCCCTAATCTTACTAGTCATAGCCTTAGCTAACATCTGCATAAATTCGTTCTGGCTATCTTTGCTTAACTAATGAACATTTGTTCCTCTCTGAACATGTTGCAAGTGATCAGCCATAATAGGGTCATACCTGGACAACAGTTCCAACAATTTCAAAAAATTACCATTGTTGTCCACATACAGATGGTCTACTGAACCCCTAAAGGCTAAGTATTGGCCTGCTAAATATAAAACACAGTCCAAAATTCTACAAAGCACAGCATGCCATCTGCCATCGTTCCCTTTCCTTATCCAGCTTTTCTTGCAAACTCCTGTCTATTTTAGCCCATTTCTCTAACCCTAATTCTAAATGTTTCCATTTGTAGTAATTCTCCATGTGTGATGGGTATGCTTCATGCTGACTCAGCCTTTGTGATAATTTTTGCCAGTTGGAGAAACCTTGTGTAAACACACCCCTATCCTCACCAAAAAGCTTACAGCAGAAACAAAATACAGCATTAGCAGACTTGGAGTAAACTAACCAAGGCCTGCGAATCTTTGAGGATCCCACTTTACGCTCATAGTTTGCTGAAGTAAACCAGCGACCAGCTGTTTTAGGGAACTCAGTGTCGGTTTCCTTCAGCTGCATGGGTTTATGCTGCACAATTTCAACCCTGAGGCGCTCTGACTCTGTAGTAAAACTTTCAGGCCAGGTAGCTGGGTCACAAAAATTATACATGAAAGGTGGTTGACTGGATTCGGGGTTTATGTCACAACCTGATTCCAGTTCAATACATTGTTGTATTTCTTCTTGCTGCATATTTCTTTCATCATCATATATTTCTTCTAGGTCTAGCTGTACATTTCTTTTATGTATTTCTTCTAGCGGTACATTTCTGAGTCAGAGTCCGATTCATCATGGTTCCCAAATCCACCAGCCATCTCCCCTCTACTAATGCCTTTACAGCTGTTTCATGTGATGAGGTTGATGGTTCTTGCTCACTAGTTGTGCTTTCACCAGATGCAGATACTGTTGCCACAGTTGCCGATGGAAAACTTAACCATTTACAAAATATTTTGTTAGCATTTTCTGCTTCTTTCTCAGTCAACTCTAGCTGTCTTTTTTGTTCTTTCGTTTTGCAGAACCAGACTTGTACTTTGGTAGTGCTACAGGAATCGACATCTTGTCAGTTTTTTCTTTCCTTTGTTCCTGTTATGTAAGGTTTGCCTTGCTAGCTAAGCTATGTTTATTTATTTATTTTTATGAATACAAAATGTACTTTTGACTAGACTATTTTAGTTAAAGTTCAATAATATCTATGAGCTGCAGGTGGCAGGGTGGCTCACTTAATACTAGCAGATGGGCACAAGATCAGGCTCATTTGTGTAGAAAAATGTATATATAGAGCAGGCTCATTTGTGTAGAAAAATATATATATAGATGCGCTGCTCCTGAGTCCTATGCTTGCAGTCTCTGCCTAAGTCTAACTCTGAAGCAGCGAGCATGTATTGCTGGTCTTTACTGATTAATTTCCACAAAATAAAGTGGGCTGGATATTCAAACTGTGCCATTCTGAGGCGCAAGCCCTTGCGCTGCGCAAAATAGTTGCGCAGGGGTGTGGCCGGGGCGATATTCAAAGGAGTTGCGCTATTGAGCAACTCCTTTGAATATCACCCCCCAGCCACTGCCACTGTGCATGGTGCAGTGGAACTTGCGCCATCGCAAGTTGTCAGAGTGGAGCATTCAACTTGCGGTGGTGTAAGTACCATTGCACCATGCACAAAATCACGATATTCAAAAGGTGACATGCAAATGGGGCCATAATTCATGCAAGGCACAGGGGGCCATTTGCATCTGATTATGGCCCCATTTGCATGCCATTAGCATGTAGGTGTGCCGATCCCCGAGGACTTGCGCCTGGCGCCTGCCAGCAGCAGCCGTCGAGGACCGACACACCTGCAGCCCGATCGCGGGCAGCAATGTAGCTCCCCACCTCCTCCCGTACATCTCCCTGGTGGTCCAGTGGACGAAATGCCCGATCGCAGGCGGTATGTTTAAAACTCCCCCGTTCCATCCCTGGTGGTCCAGTGGACGAAATGCCCGATCGCGGGCAGAAAGTAAGCGGAACCCCGAACATCTCCCTTGTGCCCGATCACGGGCAGAAGTAAATTGAACCCCCACGAACATCTCCCTGTGTCGTGCCAGATCGTGCGGGCAGTAAGTAAATTGAACCCCCACCGAGCATCTCCCTGGTGGTCAGTGGACTGAAATGCCCGATCGTGGGCAGAAGTAAATTGACCCCCAAACATCTCCCTGGTGGCTAGTGTCCCCCCACCCACCCACCCACAAAGCCCCACCACCCCGCTCCCCGGCGGCGGCGGGCGGCAGCATCCACCGCCTGCCGCCCGCCGACTGACTGCCGGTGGGTCTGCCGCATTGCTGCAGAGCAAGAGCCAATGGGCGTAGCATACGTACATGACAGTCCAGATTTGTGAATGAATCATTCACAGATCTGGACTGTCATCTCTGATATCATTCGCCAGTAGCTCTTGCTCTGCACCAATGGGCATGCAGCTACCGGGCAGTCAGTCGTGAGCGGCGGGGTGGCAGGTGGAGTCAGGATGCTGCCATCGCCCGGCTGCGGGGGCGAAGGTGGTGGGGCTTCATGGAGTGGGTGGGGTGGGGGGACACTAGCCACCAGGGAGATGTTTGGGGAGGGTTCAATTACATTCTGCCCGCGATCGGGCATTACGGTCCACTGGACCACCAGGGAGATGTTCGGGGTGGGGTCACTTTACTTACTGCCCGTGATCGGGCACAAGGACATGTTCGGGGAGGGTTCAATTTACTTTCTGCCAGCGATCGGGCACAAGGGAGGGTTTCAATTTACTTTCTGCCAGCGATCGGGCATTTTGGTCCACTGGACCACCAGGGATGTGAGCAGGAGGGGGAGCCACATTGATGCCCGCGATCGGGCTGGTGGGGGAGTACACTGTGCCCGTGATCGGGCTGGGGGGCACAGGGACTGAGTGGGGGGGCCAGCCACAGGTGGCAGCTGCTGTGTTGCGCCCTGCAATACAGCAGCTCACCTGTGGTGGCCCTCAACAAGCCTTTTTTTGGCTCAAGGTCCTGCAGGCTCAGGTTGGGGGTTGCGCCTGCACAACTCTGCACAGCCCGGCTGAATATCGGGCTGTGCAGTTTATGGCATGGTCTTCCCCCTCCTGTTGAGCATGCATTCATTTGCATTTCGCTGTTGCTCAGCCTGTTTTCAGTGGCGCAACTGCCTCCTGCTGAATATCACAGAATGGCGCAATTTAGGACTTGAGCATGCGCAACCCTGTTGCGCATGGCGCAACCTTTTTGAATATCTGGCCCAGTATTTTTTGCAATAATAATCTGGATGTGTTGCCTTTCTTTCTTGTCAGAATTGAAAGGTTAATTTCTCTCTCCTGACAAAAAAAAAGTTATTTCCAGTACAAGTAAAGTTCACATACAGCGCAGAAACAATCACAGAAAGAAGGCTGTTGTTGAATGAATATGTATGAGCTCTACAACAATGCCAAAAGTAATTGCACAGTACTAGGCTGGCTACAGTGCTTGCTGCTACCTTACTGTGAAGAAGACTAGGCAGGCCGCAGCAGCAGAACCAGAGAATGTCTTGTTATTTGAATGCCAAAGTTAGTGACTCCGGTCAGTACTAGGCTGGACCGTCAGACAAGATTTATATTGTTGCACAGTGACTTACTCAGAAGAGATGAAAAAAAGGCTTATCTTATTGGTCAGATACCAGACTGAGTGACTAACTTGTTCACTCACTCACTGTCATCATTAGTCTGATCATTCAGTTGATCCTCCTGTCTGAAGCCTGCATTATGCATATGATGATGGGAATAATCTTGGGATTGGGACAAGAGAGGAGAGATTTCTCTTATCTTTTTACTTCTTCTCCCAATCTCCCCAAGTTTTCCCTACCCTGACTCCTTAACCTGCCTTCCTAAAGACAAAGAAAGTTCTTCATCTTAATGTTTCATTCTCAGACTGACACCGACACACAGTAAAGTTATTAGTAGCCTCTCAGTCTCAGCAGTCAGTGTCAAGTAATCTTGGGACAAGAGGAAAGGGAGAGATTTCTCTTACTATCTTTTACTTCTCTCACTCTCCATTCTCCCCAAGTTCTCCCTACATTGACTCCCTAACCTGCCTTCCTGCCTTTCTTCCTAAAGACAAAGTCAGACAGTACAGAGACACAGTAGACTAGAGTATATTTTAATGTTTAGTAGCCTGATAGACACCTCTCTGTCTCAGCAGTCAGTGTCAAAGTACTGTGAACTGTCTCAAAGTAACTCAGCACCAGTCAGTGGGAGTGGGATGCATTTGATCAAATTTTGATTTTTTTCAATTAAATTCAATCAACTTCTAGTAAAGTTCTAGTTCTTCTTCCCAGGCCACCACCGCTGGTGCCACGGGGGCCTAGACAGCCGCAGTACTCACTCCTTCCTGCTCGCTGCCTATTGCCTAACCAGTTATTTCTTTTCTATCCTTTTAGACTTTGTTCTTCGGCCATGGACAGTGTATTTTTAATATATGAATGTGTGTGTCTAGTTTACAAGAACGTCAAGAAGAACTTGATTTTGAACAAGTTCAATTGACTCTCCTCACCATCACGCTTCGGCTCCTCTGCCACTCGTTCATCTGCTGCCAACAACTCCAACTGCCACTAGGATTTCTCACGAGATGCTCATGGGAGGAGCTGTGTGTGCCTGAGTGGAGCAGCGTCGGAAGGGGCAACAGGAGGGAGCAAACAAACAGACCAATGAGCTGGTCAGCTGTGGCCACTGGGTGGTGCCGTGCCAAGAAAATGGATTTATTTAATTGGAGCATGCCACTGACTGCCAGCATGGATTGGGAGTAGGAGCCAAGGTCAGAATGAGAGAGGAGGAGGAGGACACCAAGCAAGCAAGGATGGCGCTGCAGTCAGTCGGTCAGATGATGAATGGGGATTGGTTGGATTGGGGGAGATGGAGTAATCAAGGAGGTAGAGCCATTGAGCAGCAGCTCACACACACAACTTGACACAGTGCCACCACACACCATCAGGTATGTCCGATGAAGACTGAGGAAGTGAGCGTGTGCACAGCAGGCAGGAGGGTATTTAATTTTTAAATGCCACCATGGGTCCAGACCAGTTGAGTCCTGAGTGAAGTCCACAAGCACACTGACTCAGGGAGGGACCAGCACGGCGGGTCTCAGGCGGGGCCCACCTGGGCAGCATGCAGTGGGCTGATCGCTGAGTACTCTGACTGTGAGCAGTTTAAAACTACAAAGGAAAAAAGTATGTTGACTTAGGGGCCATGGGTTCTGCTGGCACTCTGGACCCTGTGCAGTCATATCCCTTGCACCCCCCCTCCCAACGCCGGCCTTGAAAAAGACATCCAGGCCTATAGGGCCTCTAGAAACAGGTGTACTCAGCTGATTAGGCAGGCCAAAGCTAACTACCACAAGGATCAGTTGGACAGGAGTTGGGGAGATGGGAGGAAATTTTGGGAAACATCAGAAGCCTTCTTGGAAAGGATGAGAAGATACACCTGCAGATGCTCAATATCAATGGGTCAATCTCCATGGATCCTTTCTCCATTGCTGAGTCACTCAACAACTCTTTCATGGACCTGAGCCCTGTCCTTCCACCTGACTACCTGAAGCCCTTGGAAGTTGACCTTGGAAACAACCTCATCATGTCTGAACACCCGCATTTTTATTTCAAACGAGTGACAAAAAAAGCAATGTTTTTATGTAAAGAAGGTCCTGGGAAAAATTAGGCAGGGTAGTGATGGACTAGACATGAAACTAATTGCCCACGCTCTTGAAGAGCTCATTGTCCCCATAACCAAACTCTTCAACAAGTCACTCACCATGGCTAAATTCCCCTCAGTCTAGAAATAAGCTCTGGTTATCCCAGTTTTTAAGAGTGGAGACAGGTCCAGCATTACAAACTACAGGCTAATTTATATCCTCTTCCTCCTATCCAAAACACTGGAAAGAATTGTGGCAGATCAAATCAGTGACTACCTCCATAAATACCAGCTGTTCTGTCCCCAACAACATGGGTTCAGAAAGAACCACAGCACTGCTACAGCCCTTGTTGATTTCGCAGACTTTGTCCATAAGGCACTTGATGAAGGCAAGTTGGTCGGTTCCATCTTTATTGATTTAACAAAGGCCTTCGATATGGTCAACCACCCTCTCCTCCTTAGTCAACTCCAGTCCCTGGGAGTAGCCACAAATGCTGTACATTGGTTTCAAGACTATCTGTTGCACAGGTCTCAGAGGGTCAGGGTGGGACATGCTGTTTTGGAGTCTAGAGATGTATCCCTGGGGGTGCCCCAAGGGTCAATCTTGGGACCACTACTTTTCAGCATCTTCTTGCATGTACTCCCAAAGGTCTGTGATAGCAAAATCATTCTATGTGCTGATGCGTCATCATTCTCAACAGCAATTCTCAACTCATCCCACTGCAGTGTGAATTACAGTCTTCCTTCTACCAGCTTGAGGAGTGGTTCAGTGCTCACAAACTCTTGCTCAATTATAAAAAACTAAAACTATGCTCCTGTTGAGCCCCCAACTCAAAGGAGATACCCCACCCTCACTGTGTTAAATAATGTCAAAGCCTCACTGGAGCAGGTCCACTCTTTTAAGTATCTGGGGATCACCATCGATGACACCCTTTCCTTTGCCCAACACATAGACATGGTGGTCAAGGCTGTCAACACCAAGCTTGGAGTACTGTATAGGCATAGAAGGAACCTAACTCCTGCTGCCCTCCATCTCTCCATCACCAGCTCTGTTCTATCCACTGTGGACTAAAGGCTTGTGGTCTATGGGGCAGCCTCGGATGCAGCACTTAAGTGGGTTATCATTGCCCTCAACAAGGCATGTAGGCCGCCCTTCCTGCAGATCACTTTATGAACACCTGTTCACTGTATTCTGAGATGAACTGCTTTCCCTTGGAAACAGGATCAAGTTCCATACATGTCTCCATGGCAAGAAGGCTCTACTAGGCAAAGCTCCCCCGTGCATCTCTGAAATTTTCTCCTTGACTGATACCAAATCCTTAACTAGAGAAAGAATGCAGAAAACTGTCTCTGTGCCTTTCCGAAGAACAATGTTAGGCCAACGATCCTTCTCTTACAAAGCCCCCCCCCGGCTCAGTGAGATTCTGGAGGCCCTGCACAACACCTCAAGTCTCAATTCCTTCAAGTATGAACTCAAACTTCATCTTACCACCAAGAACATGCATGAGTGTCTGCTGGGCACTTGAAGTCCCTCACTGCTCCTGTCTACCCACCCTCAATTTCTATTCTCCCTCCATAGTGCCACGTTGTTTGGAGTCCCCCCCATTTACCCCCTTCCACTGAGTTCCTTAATCCTTCCCCCACCTCCCACTTGCTCCTACCCCTGAGGTTTCCTCCCATGCAGCCCCCACCACTCCTCTCCTTTCGTCAAGCTACCTGTGTTGGCTGCCCCACGCACTCCCACCGCCTCCTCTCTTTCAACAAGGCCACCTGTGTTGGCTGCTCCCAATCACCTTTTCTACCTCCAATGTTATCCCCACTTTACTGGCTCCTCAGGAGCCCAGCAGATGTTTTACTTCTTTTAACTGTTCAGGTGCTTTCTAGTATGGAGTTGTAAACATTATTTATAGGTATTATAAAAAGGTTCTCAGAAATGCTGCAATCTGATTGGCTGTTAGGATTCCAACAGCCTTACATTAATCCATGTTATACTGTCATGTACAGCCTGATCACAGTGGCACATGGATTCTTCCTGTCTGCTACGCCTCGTGCCACATTACACCTCTAGGGGGTGATTGACAGACTGTTAATCTAACTCCTGGCCATGCCTTATTGCTTAATTGGTATGTATTGGCTACCCTTTTTTCCCAGCTGAGTGAAATTAACTTGATGTTTTGTGTGTCTTTATTTGTATTATTTTAATTTGTAACATTGTGTCTGTATCTTTGTATTCTACCTCAAGACGTGGAACTTTTGTAAAAAGAGCTCTTGCTCAAAGGTTGTTTTCTGAATATCTAAATAAATAAATAAATAAAATAAACCCTTCTGGAATGGGTATCAATTAATTAGAGCCTAGGAAATAGCCAATTTTCTAAACAGAAATACTGGCTTAATCTTTGCTGGATTAAAAATACATCCCAGGGGGCTCTGATGAGCAGTTAAGCGGCCGGATGCAGTTTTTCTGAGCTCCGTCCTTCCCACCATATTTATAATTAAAAAGTGCTTATTCCCCTAACTTTTCAGCATTTATAATTATTGGCGACAGCTAGCTCTTGAGCCATGGATGATTATCTGCTTGGTTTGGTGGCCAAACAGCAGCGAGGTACCAGTAACAGTGGCAAGAAGATGCAGGGCGGAGAGCAGCAAGTGGGCACTGACACGATCACCCTGTTGGCCGCTGAAATTGTGGTATTAGGCTACATGGTGACAGCAAGTTTTGGCAGCTTTTACCCCAAAATTAGATGTCCTTACCGGAAAGTTGGAAGAGCTGACTGCCCAGGCTGCTGGACAAGCAAAACGATTCCAAGAGGAGGAGGAGCAGCACATTTCTCAGCTGGAAGACTCACAAGAGGACTTGCCAGAAAAAGTGGTGCTGCTTGAGCGGGAAGTCCTAGCCTTAATGGAGCAGCTAGAGTATCAAGAAAATTATATCCAAACAACACTAAATGCACCCACTCTTATAGTTCATTTCAGTTATAAGAAGTGAGACTAATGCCTTGTACCACAGATGGAAAAAATGCTTCAGATTATGGAATATTTCTTTTAATCTTTGAATCTCTTTCAAAATTCCTTCATAATCAAGTACAAAAAATAGACAACGAGCACTAGAACAGGCACAATACATGCAAGAAATTTATAATAGAAGATTCAACTTAAGGATCTGAGGACTGCTGGAGGCAAAGAGGGACAGTGTAATGAAGTTCTGTGCTATGACCCTCCCTAAGCTACTGGGTTTGTAAATGAAGGATTGTGCCTGAAGATCGAGGTGCACCAGCCATTGGCTCCTCACCCTCCACGGACCAACCTCCTCGGCAGATAGTTTTCGGCTGCACAATTTTAGGGACTGCCAGGCCATTTTAGCAGTCTATAGGAATAAACAAAAGCTGATATTTGAAGGAGCTGACTATTTATCCATTAGGACTTCTCCCCTCGGCTGCAGAAATGGTACAGAGTATTCTCCCAGATTTTGGC
Organism: Neoceratodus forsteri; assembly: GCA_016271365.2. Classification (NCBI taxonomy): domain Eukaryota; kingdom Metazoa; phylum Chordata; order Ceratodontiformes; family Ceratodontidae; genus Neoceratodus; species Neoceratodus forsteri. The sequence goes on along the minus strand of CM057454.1, from coordinate 833,524,177 downwards.
TGCCCTAAGAGAGGGCACATGGAATTCATTTTCGGATACCCTGCGGTCTGCATCAAGATTGAGGAGCTACTTATTCCTTCGAGAACCTGAGACAACACGACAGTTCATCGCTGACTGGGACAAGAAACAAGGCTGAGTAGCCTGCGGCTTGCTATGCACTGGTGAACTGTAAGTTGTCCACTGGATCGGGACATTGTTTTCCCATTATGTCACTCCCAGGCGGTCATAGGCTGGACCCTGCAAGTGAGAGTGCCTGTATGTATTTTATAAGGTCTATGCTGCTTGTTTATTGGACTAAGTGTGGACCATCTGCTGCACCATATGGGGTTTGATGCTGTGTGGCATATGCTTTCTCACTTGTTGGCAAGTTTGGGGGAGGCAAGCTGCTTCTCCTGGGTGCCATGATCGTATACTGTCACTCAAGGTAAGATGGCAGCTGCCATGGCTCTTCATGAGGGAGATGGGGGATTGGATGTGCAGCCCGTGCAACTGATGTGAATCCCTGTGGCTCCTCTTGGAGTAGGTAGGCAGACTGTACTGGTATGACGATGGATGGAGAAGGCAGTTTATGCACTGCAGTCGGGCCCAGCTGCTACAGAACCAACACAAGGATTTAAGTTTTCTCTTTTGGAGCAGTCATTTTGGTGTGGGACATGCAGTGCCTACCTAGGGGTGATGGCCTTATGTTTACTCTTTTGTGACTGTAATTTGGGGTGGGCCCAGCTATTCTACCTGGTTTGGGTTGATATCTTGGGTTGGCAGTGTTGAAAGGGCTAGGACCACGTGAGGTTGGGACCATGGTGCGACAGGATGCTGCAGTCTCTGATATGCTGATATTGAAGGGTTTTAGTCTGCCCTATGGGGTAGAGGTACCTGATTTAGTTGCCCCTCCTGCTTGCCCACCTTAGAACCCATGCTCAGGTCGGGGCAGGAACTGGGGCATGTGATTGAAGATAATGGCAGTGGGAGGCATCTTGCCACATCAAGAGGGGTGGATGCAGCCGCCCCTTCCCATAGACCGCCAGGTTATTTTTGTGTGGGATGCTTCAGTGTCACAGGTTGTCCGGGGGGGCAGCCCACATACTCAATTTTAGATTTTGAAAGGTGACTGCTGCTGGTAAATTTTGGACTGTGGTTATCACGGGCCTAGTTTCTGTGGCTGCGAGGTGGAAACGGCGTGGGGTGGGGCTTACAGGTGTCTCTGTGATGTTCCTGATCTCGCTGGAGGATGGGGTAGGGCTAAGTGGACCTGTGCGGGAAGGAGTTGAGGAGGGCCTGCTTGGTTGGGGGCTCCAGCATGTGGGGCTGGAGTGGGTTGCCCTTCCTTCCTTTTGGGTGATACCTTGCTACCCTGCCTATTGAGTATTAATAGTCATAATGGTCTGGACTGGGTTATGGTGCCCCAGTTGATTCCATGAATTATTTGTAGGAGTTGCTTATTGGATTTGTCCATGGTTACTGTGGGTTACCCACATAATATTAGGGTTGAGTTATTATAAGAGGGAAGGGGCAGGGGATGGGAAACGTGTGGAATGAGGGAGAGGGATGCTCATTTTAGGGTTAAGATTGTGGGACTTTCTTGTTGATATAATGAGTTTTCTGAAGACCTCTCCTCAGATAAGCTGGGATGAGGGATATACTTATCTATATGTTACATGTTCTGGACTTCGGGGGGGCCAATTTTATTTATTTATTTATATATTTTTTGTAAATCATTTTTTCCTCCCTGCCATGGTACAGCCTAGCACTCTACCAACTCCCCGAGCTCTTACATCCGGCATCCAGGGACTTACCTCAGCCCGGGCATCCTCCATAGCTTACTCCACGTGGTGGGGTTCGATGGGGGTGCCTGCCACTGATGAGATGGATCTGGTGAAGGCCCTCAGCCCTAGCTTCCTCCATGGCTTAGCCCCCATGGTGGGGTCCGATGGCAGCAACACCTGCCAACACATGGATCAGGTGTGGGAGAGGGTCCCTGTAGTCTGGTGCAGAGCCTAGTAGAGGTCATCATCATCTCGCTGTACCGGCCATTTTCCCATATTCCATAATATAGCAACAGATGTGCAGTGCTGACTGAGATGCATAACGCATGCTACTGTGTGTGATGCATCTCTGGTCACCGTCCTCCAACCCCAAAGTTGCACTGATTTGCCCTGAGCCTCCACCAGGGGTCAGACCATTGCCGAGAACCCACAGCCCTCCCTCCTGAAGAAGGAGAGCCATTCTCTGGATGCTCAATCCTCCTTTCTCCAGCCAGCCCCCCCCCCCGTGAACCGAGTCCGTCACTGAACCTGGGTCACCGATGTGGCGGCAGGTGAGGCATGGATGCCTCTGCCCACTGTGCCACTGGACCAGCCTAGGAGGGCTAATTTTAAAAAGACTGGGGAAGCCGGCCATCGGCGCAGTGGCGGAGCCACCACTTGTGGCACCAGTGACCTGGGTTCAGGAACAAGCCCTGGAGGCTGGAGGGTCGGCCGGGGGGGGGGAGAAGATAGATCAAGTGGCAATTGCACACTCTCAATCTCTGGGGAAGGGAGAGGGCTGTGCCTCCTGGTGTTGTGCCCTGGTGACCACGGGGTGACTTCCGGGGGCCAAGGATGAGGCTGGGAGGCATGCGGATGCTAGGCATGGCTCTGCCATGGCATCATTACACGCCACACCTCCTTGATCCCAGAAACCGGAAAATCCAGCATAGCCCGACCGTCTCGCTGCAGCCTAAGGCCTGTCTGACACCTGGATGAGTTAAGGGCATAGCCAGCTCACCCTGCAACTGCCCAGAGGGTAAACCACGGCATTGGGGAGAGCAGCGGTGGGCTGGAAGGCCAGCCGGAGGCGTAATGGGGCTTGTGCAGTAAAAAATAAGAACTTGGTGAGGTAGAGGAACAGTGGGAAAATCTAAAGGAGGGTAGAGAATCTAAAAGGAGGGATAGAGAAGGCAACAGGCCTCTACATCAGACAAATAAGCAAAAGCAAGAGGAAAAGAGACTGCTATGGTTCTCAAAAGAGGTGACCGGGAAGGTAAGGGCAAAAGTTACTGGAGGTACAAGGAGACACAGAGAGAGGAGGATAGAAATGTGTATCAGGAGAAACAGAGAAAGGCAGGGAAAGCAATTAGGAGTACAAAGGCACAAACAGAGGAGAAAATAGCACAGCAATACGGAAAAGGGACAAGGTATTTTTTAGGTATGTAAACGAAAAGCGAAAGACCAGGAGTGGGATGGTAAGGCTTAGGAGGGAAGGGGGGGAGTGCATGGAGAGGACCCGGAAAAGGCAGACATCTTGAATGAATGCTTCTGTGTTGTGTTCATGGAGGAAGAAGAGGGCCCACAGATAAGGGCCAGGACCTTTGAAGGAAGGGAGGTGGACACTAGTCCATTTACAGAGGACAGAGTCCTGAAGAAACTCGCAAATTTGAAAGTGGACAAGGCAATGGGGCCAGGCAGGGTGCATTCAAGGATATTGAGGGAACTCAGGGAAGTGCTGGTTGCATCTCTGACAGTCCTGTTCAACCACTCACTGAAGATGGGAGTGGTTCCAGAGGACTGGAGGAGGGCAGATGTGGTCCCACTTCATAAAAGTGGTAGCAAACAGGAGGCTGGCAATTACAGGCCGGTCAGCCTGACTTCAGTGGTGGAGAAATTGATGGAATCACTACTGAAGAAGAGAATTGTGGAATATCTTGACTCCAGTGGCCTTCAAGATCTGAGGCAGCATGAATTCACTGGGAGATCACATCAAACAAATCTGATGGATTTCTTTGACTGGGTGACCAAGAAATTAGATCACGGTGGATCAGTGGATGTGACCTACCTGGATTTAAGTAAGGCCTTCAACACTGTTCCACATAGGAGACTTGTCAACAAGCTGGACAGTCTAGGAGTGGGCTCAAAGGTGGTAAACTGGGTGAGAAATTGGTTGGGAGACAGGAGACAGAGGATGGTGGTAAACAGAGTTCACTCCGAGGAAGGGTGGGTGACCAGGAGGGTGCCACAGGGATCAGTACTGGGACTGGTCGGTCCTCTTTAATGTCTTTATTAGCAACATTGCAGCGGGCTAGAAGGAAGGTATGCCTCCTTGCAGATGACACTAAAATCTGCAGTAGGGTAGACACTGTGGGAATACATAGAGATCTAAGAAAGCTAGAGGAGTGGTCAAGGGTGTAGCAGCTAAGTTTCAATGTGAAGAAGTTCAAAATCATGCACGGGACAGACATAAGGCAATTCTAGTGGGGGGCTAGGAGGAAGCAGCCTGTTGGTTAACTAGGATCTGCAGCTTATCCAATAGGTAGGGAAATAGGCAGATTGGTTGGGCCAAGCGGTCCTTATCTGCCATCTAAGTCTATGTTTTTTTTGTTTCTATGTTCTGTGTCATGCACTTGGAACACAGAAACCCAGGGGTGGAGTACAAAATGGGGGTAGTAGTATTAACCACTACCAAACAGGAAAGGGACCTAGGGGTAATAATTTCTGATGACCTAAAGGTGGCCAGGCAGTGTGACAAGGCAGTGGGAAGAGCTAGTGGGATGCTAGGGTGCATAGGAAGGTATCACCAGCAGAAAGTGAGAGGTGGTGTTACTGCTGTTTAGATCACTGGTGAGACCTCACCTGGATTACTGTGTCCAGTTCTGGAGACCACATCTCCAGAAGGACTTAGACAGGGTAGAGGCGGTCCAGAGGAGGGCAACTAAAATGATGCAGGGTCTGCATGACAAGCCCTATGAGGAGAGACTGAAGGACCTCAATATGTATGTAAACCGGGTGCCACCACTTGCGGGCTACTACCCCTGCCTGCCTAGCTAAGCACAGGTTGAGGGGCATGTGTCCTACCAGTAATACTTTGACACGGTGCCTCCACCTAGAGAACTCTTTATATGGGCTAGATGTTAAGCTAGCACAACCCTCTGGGAAGTTGTACCTACCCACGGCCCCACCTAGTGACCATACACATAACTGACCCTAACACACTTTACTTTGCATTCAGTTTACAATTAAGGGGGAGTGCTAATAGCATGCTCACAGTGACCAAACTTACCAACAGGGTCTGGAACTCTTGCTTGCACCTTGTACCCCTGCAAAGAAACAGTTTATCAGCAATAACAGTATACCTTTAGCTGACACAATGACTCAAGACTGAATAATAATAATATGCTCACTAGCCAGATTAAAATTCAAACAGTGAATCTGATTTATTTAGGGGAAATGAACAAGGGAGGGGCATGAATTTATATATATATGATTAAGGCACTCTTTTTCAGTTTGATGCAATATGCAAAGATTACATTTGACACTGTATAAAACAGTTCTGTTAGTTGCTGGGTACCCACAGTCTAAATAGGTACAGGCCTGACACACTGCTGCGGGGTGGCTGGCGTTGCAGCTGGTTGGGGCCCTTAAATAAAATATTGATTAGTAATTCTTTTATCTTTGGCTTTTGCAACATGCACAACTCTTTGTTCCCAAGAAAATTGTAATCCCTAGGCCCAATGGCCTGCAAAAACAGTCTAAACAGCATATTTAAACTGATAGGGGAATCAGATGACAAAACACTTTAAACTTGTTGCAGGGACAAGCCCTGTTACTCACTGAACCATGGATCTCAGGATCTGGTCGATTTCCAGGGTGACTCTCCTCGAGGCAGGATTCGCGCTCTGGCTTGTAGCGGTAGGCTGTAGGACTTCGTCCTATTCAGCAAGAACCAGGATACAGGGAACTGGGCTGGCATGACTCACCCCCACTTCAAGGCATCCCTCCCAAGGATGGCTGCAACCTACAATGATCTTCGTTGCAGGAGCTGACTCCCTTCTCTGGTCGTCTGTCTCACAGGCACCAACAGTCTCTTAAGCAATTTATTTGGCATCACAGACTCAGCTTTGGCACCGTTTCGGCATAGGCTGTACAGCTTATCTGCTTGCAATCTGCAATCCTGGAAATGTAAGCTGGCATGGCAGAAGTTCAGGTCTCCCACTGGCAAATTGGCTGAAGACAATTCCGGTGACCCCAGGCTTGCAAATTAGACCACAGTCTCTGAGGCAAAAACAGCTTTTCACCACAGTGCGAGTTGGAAACCTCTTAATCTGATCCTCTTTCGGTCTAGAATTTAGTTCCAGTGAAATTGCTTATTTTTCTGGAGAAATGCAGCTTGGTCTGTAGACTTGGCAGTCCCACACTTTAAGTATGTGTTCAGGCTGGGAAGAGGCAAAACAGGCCTCTCCCACACTCCCGAGCTGGAGCAGAGCCTCCTTCATTCTGGAAGCTCAAGAACTGACTACTCACTGACCCAACGTAAAACTGACTCAGTTCAAACAATCCCCCTTAAATAAAGACCAAAGTTCCAGCAATACGATTGACTGCTCAAGCTTTCTACAACAGTCTAAGTCCTCTTATTGGCTTGATTTTGGGTGTCTAAATTTGTTCCTCCCCAAAAGTCTCTAGCAAGTCCCAAGATCTTTTCTGAAAATCCTGGCTCATGATTGGTTGCAATGCTGCAAAGATGGCTGCTGAAATAGTCCCCAAACAGTTTATGTATGATCCCACAATCAATGTCCTGGTGCAGCCAGATAGAATACTTTTAATTTATGCAAACCCCATAGTTACATAGTCCCATCTGTACTCTTTTATAGCAATCACAATATTTTATATTTACATCTAGCCCTTTCCTAGTCGCTGCCTCCATAATAACATGCCCCTATACGCAGGCAGCTGCTCATTAATATTCATGAAAGCTTATGAATTATTCATAAGCCCCGCTTATGCCCCAATTCAGCACTTCTCAGCTCTCCTTATTTATAATAAAGAGGCCTCTTACTGGCCTTGCTGAAGTCTCCAGTCCCTATTTAACTAGACAAGGGCACTGGGAGCATTGGAAATTCCTCTGTTTGACTGCAATGGCAGTCGGAAATATCAAAGCACCCTGTGGCGCATGCACAAGCACCGGCTGCATGGAGGAGATGCTGGTGGCTTGTGATTGTGCTCGTGAGCCCAACTGGACTAAAACATGCCCAGAGGCTGATCGGGGTCCTGGTGGACACACAGAAACTTGGGCCCAGCAGTGGATGTACTAGGGATACCAAGAGAAATGGAGAGAATATGGGAGTTACAACCCATCTCAAACTCTCCTCCTTTGCAATCCTACCTCCTCAGTTCGCTACCACTCTCTGCCTCCCACCTGCCCCTCTCCCTACGCCCACCTGTTCTTCTCATCCTGCTTCCTTGCCCCCCTACTCTGTGTGCTGTCAACAAAGCCTGCATGTAGGCTGCTCTCTACCATCTTTTCACCTCCTACACTCCTTCCCCCCTGCCCCCCCATCGTGGGTTTCTCTCCAAATTTCACTGCTCGGTATCAGGACACACTGGGGGGTGTCTCTCTCTCTCTCTCTGCACCTCTCATAAATTCTAGACAAACAAATTCCTGCTGTTGTTACCAATGCTTGATCATTGTTAAAGTTGTGTCCTCTGATTTTAATTGTATATTGCTCTGTTTTTATTTGTACATTTCTCTGGAACTGTATTGTTTTTGTGTTTGTTACTGTTACATGATGTAGTACCTTTGTAAAAGAGCTTCAACTCAAAGGTGTTTCTGAATACATGAATAAATAAAAAAAAATAAGATAAGCCCCCACATGGGGGATTACACTCCTCCTGAGAAAGCTTGGCATCCTCGCCAAGACTATATTAAACTAGTAATCTGATAACACATTTTATATACACATTTTACTATTATATAGCTCTAGTAAGTACAGCATTTACTAGCAATTTATTCTATACACATCTGGACAGACACATAATATTTACAGTATAGCACGCTATCACATTACCTTTTATACACTATCTAAACTGTCATGACATTCTTTTAAAATATACCTTTTAGAATATACCGTGGTACCTATCAGCAGTTTAGAAATCACATTAGTAGCTTCAAAACCACATTTTACTTGAATCATCATTTACCACTTTTCTACTAGTGCCTTTCACCTTATTCCCCTCTTTTTACCTGTAAACCCCTTTCTATGCTGGGTGGAGGTTTTGGTCTAGGTGGAGGTTTTCATCTGGATGTTAGAAGATGCAGTGAACAATATTTTGGGCAAAGAGTTGGCTGTGATGTACACCCTTGTGAACAACATTCATGGGCAGATTAACTGGTTCTCCAAGAGTATTATACATGAGCTTCGTTACTGGTTTTACAGAACTCTGAGCAACGTGACAGAGTTGGCACTGGCACTTACACTTCTGCTTCAGCATTCGGGTGATCAGTCCGGTTCATTGTCCTCCAATGATGCAGCCTCTGAGAAATGGGGTGCCACTGCACTTTCTGGGTAGTCATCATTAGTTTCTGGCCCTTCGCCTTGAGCATCACTATCACTCTTAGTCTCTGAAGGCTCATCCTCATTTGTGAGCGATATCTCTGCAAAGTCTGAATCATCCACCACACAGCTAACATTTTTAGGGACAGACACACTTTCTTGGGACTGGAACAGTTCATTTAGCCCACTTAGTCCAGTAACACTTTCAGATTTACTGGCAGGTTCACTACTTGTTTCTTCCGGTTCATGTACACTACTTGTTCCTTCTGGTTCAGGTACACTGAGTTCAGATAACTCCTCCAGGCAAAGGGAGTCTGCTATTTCAGAGGTCATACTATGGACATCGCTCTTGGGTGATTCAGGAACAATTGATAGAATAGAATCAGTTGAAACCACTGGATTTTCAGGGGTACTGCTTTGATCAGCAGAAGGAAGTCCCTGGAACAGTCTTTCAAGTTCAGGGGATGGGTAGTAAACAACACCAAATTCACTGTCACTAGCTTCAGAATTAACATCATTATCAGCTGTAGCATTATTGGTAGGAGGATCTGTCGGTTGAACAGCAGAAGTCTGATTTAGTTGTTTATTACGAGCAGCAGATCTGGTGTCAGGGCCTGTTGGAGCCTCAGAATGGGGCATGGTGTACAAAACTATTTGCCCAAGTGGCAGATGGTGATTCCTATCTAGGGTCTTTACAGCACGAGTATCTCCTTCTGGGTGCACTTTGTATACTGGTAAGTCAGGTAAAATGCTAACAATTTAAGGAATATGACTCCAATGATCGGCTATTTTATTTTTTCCTTGGAAGCCTAAATTTTGCATTAATACACGGTCTCCTGCCTTTAATTCATGGGACTTCACGCTATTGTCATGATGTGCCTTGTTAGCTAGATTTTTCTTTGCTGCCATGGTGTTGGCCAACTGGAATGCATGGTGTAGCTGAGATTTCAGGTTTTTTACATACTGTAGGTAGTTGTCTGATTGGGCACCATCCGGGGAAATTCCAAAACAGATGTCAACTGGAAGGCGAGCCTCTCTGCTGAACATGAGATAATAAAGTGAAAATCCTGTGGCATCATTCTTGGTGCAATTATAGGCATTGCCAAGAGAGCTTATTCACTGACTCCACCTTGGTTTATCTTTGGGATGCAGAGTGCCAAGCACATCCAGCAAAGTTCTATTAAACTTCTCTGGCTGCAGATCTCCTCACGGATGGTAGGGAGTGGTCCTGGACTTTCTCACACCCCAGATAGACAATAACTCTTTAATAAGTCTGCACTCAAAGTCTTGACCTTGATCCAAATGGATCCTTTGTGGGGCATCGTAGTGAACAAAAAACTTCCATGAGGACTTTTGCTACTGTGGCTGCCATCTGGTCTTTGGTTGGAGTCGCCTGAGCATACCTTGCAAAGTGAGTCATCATTACAAGCATATTACCAATGTTCTCTGAATCTGGCTCTAGGTTCAGGAAATGTATACATACTAGCTCCATTGGTGCACTGCTTGTTATATTGACCAAGGGGGCTGCTCGCTGCAGTTGTGCTTTCTGCTGGAGGCATTGACTGCAAGTCTTTATATATTGGTCAATATCTATGCCCATTTTAGGCCAGTAGAAATGTGTTCAGGCCAAATCCAGAGTTCTCTCACTACTAAGTGTCCCATTTGGTCATGGAGAGCCTTTAATACAACATTTTTGAATTCTGAGGGCAACACTAGTTGTCTTTTCACAACTTCCCTTGATTGTCTGTTAATTCACGATACAACAACTTTTCTCAGGCTTAAGTTTAGGCCCTTCTTTGAACAGCAAGGCAGTCTTGGGGTCATTGGACCCAATTGAGGCGTCTTCTCCTTTGGTGAGAGCATTTAGGACTGGCCTGATCATTGGATCATAATATTGTTCTTTTGTGGAGATCAGCTGGAGTTAACTGTGGCAGAGCACTCAGATCTAAAGTGGCAAAATTACAAAAGGCCACTGGCAAGCAAGTGTCAGGAGGTCCCAGGCAATTGGCCAAGTAGTTCACTGTTTCAGCAGTAGGAGTTTCATCTCTATGAAACGTATGGCACAGTGCTTTTACAGAATGCTCTAACATGCGTACCCACTCCTGATTGGGGGCAAGTCTGTGTGATAAGGCATCAGCATCGATGTGGCTGAGGCATGGTCAGTACTCCAGTGTGTAATCATATGTAGATAAGGCTGAGAGCCATCGATGTCCCATAGCATCTAGTTTAGCAGATGTTTGAACATAGGTTAAGGGATTATTGTCTATTTTAGCCAATCTCTTGGCACCATACAGGTATTTGTGGAATTGTTCCACAATTGCCCACTTGAGAGCAAGAAACTCCAACTTATGCATGGGGTAATTATTTTTTGAAGATGTCAGACTTCAGCTTGCATATGCCACTGGGCACAATCCTTCTGTATACTCTTGGGAAAGCACAGCCCTGAAACCACTTAGGCTAGCATCAGTATGTAGTACATAAGGTTTGGATGGGTTGGCATATGCAAGAACAGATGCATGCATTAGCTGATAAATGATTTCGTGAAAAGCTGCATCATGCTCTGACGTCCATCTTTGACCAAAGGGTTCATGAGGTCTGAAGCATGTTTTTACAGTCTCTTTATCAGCACTTTTCTTGAATTTCTTATTAGTAGGTGGGTACCCTTGAGTTAAATTCAACAGAGGATGCACTACTTTGGTGTAGTCTCTGACAAAACGGTGATAGTAGCTGCAAAAACCCAGAAATCATTGCAGTTCTTTTTTTTGTTTGGCTTTGGCCAGTCAGTGAGTGCTTCCACCTTGCTAGGATCGGTCTGGATGCCTTCTGATGTCACAATGTGGTCTACATATTTTACAGAGCTCTGGAAAAACTGGCATTTGTCAATTGATAACTTTAACCCAAACCTTTCAAGTCTGTCTAACACCTTCAACAGGTGAGCCTCATGTTCTTCAAGGGTTTTGCCAAAAACAATGACGTCGTAAGGTAGACTAAAAGGACTGCGTGACTCCTGGATGATACCAGCCACATGCATCTACTATAGGTGGTGCCTGACATTATCGATGTCTGCAGGAGCAAGGCATCTGGACCTTTCCCTGAAGGGCCTCTCATTGTGCAGATGAATATGATGTTCAGCACCGGTGACACAACCAACATCCAATTCCTTGTTAGAAAATACCTTGGTTCTTTAAGCCAGCTTCTTACTAATTCTGTTCCTCCAGCTAGTTAGTTTATGAGAGTCTCCAAAATTGAACATATCAGGTGAGACTTCACATTCTGCTTCATTCTGGCACTTGAATGGCAACACAGCAGTATCAGCACAATAAACTTTGCAAGTGTGCAACCTTGGTTCACCTTTATTTCTCGATCTGTAACATTTTGGAGCTGGACCACCACTCTCCGGACGTAACGTGAGCACGGACAGGAAGCACACTGGGCTTGACCAGCAGTCCATCAGGCAGTTTGGCCTTCTTCTGGCTCATTCAGTATCAGTATTTTGTTTGTCACATCTTTGCCTACGAACTTCTCCGCTGACAGTGCACTCAGCATTTGGAGGGAGGACAATAGCAGATGAGTCTTTTTTCCAAACAATCCCAACAGGCTCATTCTGATCGTGTTTTCCAGATCACATTTGCATATCATAGGCTTTTTGGACCATAACATGGACATACAGGGCTTTTCCAGTCTTCTTTCGCTGTCTCTCCTGACGTTGTTGGGCAAGGTGGCCAAACATGTTTTTCTTGTTTGTTTATTGAAATGTTTCACCAGGAAGGCACACTGAGCAAAAGGTTGCTCATCTTCTGGTGCGACCTGGGGGGAAGGGGTACAATAGGGATAAGACATTTTACATTCAAGTTACAAAGATCTACATAGCATACAATTAATTAAGGCAGTTGTTACAAACAGTGTTGCATACATATGTAATTTGTGAGAACAATTAATAAGTACAATGGTAATAAGTGAACAAGTGCTATCATGAAATAAGAGGTGAAGGAGAGAGAGGATGAGATGACAGATAGTGCAAAGTCATGTCCCGGAGAGACCCCTTCAGGATGCGGGGAACCCTGCAAGGGGTCAGGAGACTGGAGTAGGGAGAGAGAGAGAGAAGAGTAAGTGTGATTAACACTTAGGAGGAAAATGAGGCCTGACCAAAAGAGAACCTTTCAGGATGCGATGAAACATGCAAGGGCAGGGAAGTTCAGGTGATTGTAAACCCTCCTGCGGTTGGCGTTGTAATTATACAGGGATAGTAAGAGGGGAAATGAAAATAACATCTGGGAGGGGATGATGCCTGATCCAAGGGCCTCCAGGATGCTGGAGACCTGCAAGGGGACCTGGAAGGCCAAGGATAGGAAGATGGGAAAGAAAGGTGGCAAGCCTAGGTACTATAGGACCCCTTCAGGATGCTGAGAACCCTGCAAGGGGAGTGTGAAGGCTATGGAAAAAGGGGGAGATAGTAGAGAAAGGGAGAAAGGTACGAGAACTAGCACCTAGGAGGAGCCAGGGTCAGTAGAGTCGATAGAGGCATTGGGTAAATTCCGAAGGGGGACGAACTGTAAGGAGCAAGATGAAGGAAATTAAGGTGGTCATAACAGGAACAGTTAGGTGCAAGATAGTTGGAGAGGGCAGTGTTGATGGAATAGAGGGAGGAGGAGTGTCAGATTTGGCCAGAGAGGGTGGAGCATATGCATTAGTACCGATTAACACAGGGACACCACTGTACAATCCAGAAGGAGGATATATCAGGGCTAGTGTCTCCACTGGGTCTCCCAAATCTGCCACAGAGGATGGAAAAGAAAGCCACACTCTCGAATAACCAAGATAGGGATATGACTTATTACTCTACCCCCATACATGCTGTCCATTGAAGGGCTGTATCGGGTGGCCAGATAAATTCTGGTCATACCAGTCTTTAAAAATTATGATAACTTGGGACCCGCTATCTAGGGCAGCTCGAACCAGAATTCCATCCACATGCACAGTAGTTTCCATAGTAGGGCCTACTAAATCTGACCAGTCCAATGGAGTATTGGCAGGAGTTGCAGGCACTGAAATAAACAACTTTGCCACAAATGCGTTGTGTCAGGACTGGGCCGGGGTCTCACTGGCATTTCCTTGCCTTGGGTACTTTTCTGCAAGCAGCCTATCTCTCACCCTGGCTGGGTCCTCTCTAAATTGGCACTCCTGCTTTAGGTGACCATCCTTTCCACATTTGTAGCAAAACACAACTTCTCTGGGCCATCTCTGCTGTGTGCAGTATATCATTACTCAGCCTATATTTATGGTTTGAGGGTGGTGAAGAATACGTGTTTGAAGCTTGGGCAGGAGCACTGACCACAGAGGGTCCTCGTTGAGTCTCCCTGCCTACTAGCTAAACCTGGTTCTGTGCATTACGTCCCATCAATTCTTTCACCATGACAGACAATTCACTTATTCGAGTCTTTATACCACCATCTACAGGGAGTGTCTGGGCATGCACTCCCACTTCTATGGCAGATGCATTCTACTAGATACCTTGCTCCTTAGCCATTTCTATAGCACTCTGTGCACTTACTGTTAGTTCTCCCAGTTGTTTTAGGAAGTCCTTCAACTGTTGCAAATCACTTACATTCTCTTTGGACTCTGTTGGCCCCACATTATGCCTCTGAGGTTTCTTCCAGCTGAACCTTAACAGTACTAGGCCCCCTTCCAGGGGTAGGAGCTGCAGTTGCCACACCAACCCAGGGATCCGGCAATTCCTCCTCTTTTTCTGCTTCTCATACTTCCTGCAACAAGGATATGTAAAAGGGGATCAGCTTTATGGTTTTTTAGTCTCAGCTTGAGCAATAGGAAACTGGAATACTTGGCGGACCTCAGTGTCTGATCCAACCTGGCTCAATTTCAAGTTCAAGTTTATTGTAGGCTATACTCCATTGAGCAAGTTCATTCCCAAGGAGGTCCTGGTTTACATATTCAGAACATACAAACAGATGCAAGCATGAATAGCTTAATTAAACAAGGTTACAACGGGGTAAGATCACACAAGGTATTACATTGGCAGTTTGGTGGCTATAAGATCACGGAGTATGAGGGCAATATGAACACATAGGGCAGGTACATCTAGGTGGTATCATGATAAAGGGTAATATATAACATTTATACAAAACAGGTCATGGAACAAAGACAGAGGCATTGGTAGGACCAAAAAAGTCTTACAGTAGTGGCAGCCTGTCAGTGTAGGTAGCTAAGTGCAGTACAAGTGAAATTGTGCCTCAGATCAAGACATACGCTGGTATCAAAGTAAAGATGACTGAAGCCATGAGTATAAGTGGTAGCGGACAATGTTTCAAAGCATAGGCCAGGATATAGCCATCGGACACTTAGGAGTTTTGTGGGTGGGTTGAAGTGAGTGGAAGAGGGAACCAGGAATTCATGAAATAATTAGGGTGATAGTGTGTGTGTGGGAGGGTAGAGGAGGATTAGGGGGTAGAGCGTGGGGAGGCGAGGGAGTGAGGGGTTCCAGAGGGAGCCTGAGTGCTTGTAACGGGATTGTTGTACAAGGATGTTAGAGAGGGAAAGGAGGAGGAGGAGGGGGACATGGAAGCTGGTAGCAGGAGCCGGGTAGGATTCGTTGGAAGGTGTTTAGCTCTTGGAACAGTGGCACACTACATTAAAGGTTTTTTTGGCCAGCGTCTTGAAACAATTGACAGGGACAAGTCCAGTGAGTCTAATTTTCACTTGCAGTTTGTTCCAGACTGATGGAATAATGAAACTAATGGCACTTTTGCCGTGGTTTGTGTGCACTCTGGGTAGTCCAAGAGAATAAGTTCTGAGTTCCTTAGTAGGTATATGCTGTGGGACCTTTGCATAAGTGAACAGATGTATTCTGGCAATTTGTTTCAGAGCATTTTCATTGTCCAGAGGTCTATATGAAGTGTCCGCCTTGTAGCTAAGGATGTCCAGCCAACTGTTTGATAGAGGTGGCAGTGGTGCGTCCTAGGAGAAGCATTTGTTATAAAGCGCAGCGCTCTGTGGTAAAGATTGTCTAGCTTGTGGGTGTGGATCACAGAACTACAGTTATATTATCTGCATAATCCAATAGGGGGAGAATGGTGGCTTGCACCAATTTGTGTCAGATATCTGTTAAGAAGAGAGATTTGTTCCTATACAGGAACCCCAGCCTCACTTTTAGCTTTTGAGCAAGACAGTCTATGTGAGCGCTGAAGGACAGTTTGTTGTCCAGCCAGACTCCCAGGTATTTAATCTACCACATCTAGGGTGTCCCCGAAGATAGTTGTGATAGGTAGGGGAGAGTTCTGAGTACTTAAGGTCATGGTCTGATGGGTGGAGGTGAAGAACATGATCTTTGTTTTCTTTGCATTCAATAGCAGTTTTGAATGAGCAAGACTGAGCTGCAGTTGGTTGAAGTCAGATTGCAGTTCACTACATGCTTCACACAGTGATGGTTTAGAAGTGTAAAGCACAATATTGTCAGCAAAGAAATGGTGCTTGGACTTGTGGATGTCTTTGCCTATGGAATTGATATATATGGTGAACAACAAAAGCCCAAGTATTGACCCTTGCGGAACACCCCTTGTAATTGGCAAAGGATCTGATAAGAACCCATCCACTTTGATGCTTTGCTGCCTATCTGTGAGGTAGCTATAGAACCAGCTTAGGGAGGGACCAGTCATGCCCAGAGATTTGAGTCAAGAAAGAAGGAGGCTGTGATCCACTGTATCGAACGCCTTACGGAGGTTAAGGAACACAGCACATGTAGTTTGCTTGGAATCAAGAGCAGTAAACCAGTCATTGATCACTTTGGCTAGGGTTGAAACAGTGCTGTGTTTCTCCCTGAACCCAGACTGTAGCGGGTTGAATAAATTATTGCTCTCCATGAATTCCTTAAGCTGGGCATAAACTAATTTCTCCATCATTTTGGACAAGGTTGGCAAAATGGATATGGGTCTGTAATTGTTGAGGTCGCTCCGGTCACAAGACTTAAACAGTGGAAGAATGTGTGTTGTTTTTCAGCAGGTAGGAACGATGGCTGAGGAGATGGATAAATTGTATATATGCGTAATGGGTGCAGCTAGAAGATGACTTCTTGATTTTAGAAAAAAGGCTTCAATTCTAACAGGTTGAAGCTTCTCCACCTGAGCATCTGCAGCCTGCAACCTAAAATCGACCTCCTACAAACTCTTATGATTTCACACACCCCGACATCC
The DNA here is from genome assembly GCA_016271365.2 of Neoceratodus forsteri. Classification (NCBI taxonomy): domain Eukaryota; kingdom Metazoa; phylum Chordata; order Ceratodontiformes; family Ceratodontidae; genus Neoceratodus; species Neoceratodus forsteri. The sequence goes on along the minus strand of CM057454.1, from coordinate 833,507,674 downwards.
TAATTATTACCAAGACATGGCTCAAAAAAAGCACAACTGACAGTGCCATTGCTATCCCTGGATATTCCAGCTCCAGACAAGATCGATCGGGTCATGGGAGTGGCCATGTATATCCTGTCCTCACTGCAGTTTACTACCACCCTATCTACATCCATCCCAGCTACCTATGAAGCCCTTGTCACCTGCATTACCCTTCCTTTCTCAATCCCAATCTTTGTGGCTGGCATCTATTGCCGCCCAAGCATTCAACCCTCGGTCACAACTGAACTGTTTGCCAATATCACCTCCCTCTCACAATCTGGTGAACTTTTCATAATGGGTGACGTGAATCTAAATTGGTTGTCTCCCAAGTTAAGCAAGCTACGCAATGATGTCGCTGCTTTAAACCTCACTCAACTTCTACTTGAGCCCACATGCCCTAATCCCAAAATACAAACCACACCCTGCTTGACTGGGCACTCACAACCCACCCACGCGTCATTAAATCTGGTCTCCTCCCCAATGCCCTTAGTGACCACAACCCCATTTTTATTGTGCGTAAGGTTCATCGCCCCAGACCTCCCCCTAAAATCATACAGCTCCGGTCCTTTAAATCCTTAGACCTTACCCCAATCAGCTCTGCACTCACTTCCACTGACTGGGCCCCCCTCCTCTCCACTGCTATCTCTGTTGACCAAGCACTTGACTATTTTAAGGATAAATTCATTGCCACCTGGAATGTCTTTGCTCCTTTCGGACGGACCAGAGTCCATGGACTTCACCTCCCCTGGATCACCCCCAAACTACTGGCTTGCTTCAGGGAGTGTGGTCGGGCCTGGAGAAAACACAAATTTACTAAACATCCAAATGACTATACCAAGTACAGAATGCTATGCAGTTCATGTACTAAAGCTACTAGACTGGTTAAGTCTGATTATTTCAACTCCTCATTCCTGATTAACACTAACTCTCCATCTAAATTCTGGAGGGTAGCTCATGCCCTGTTCTCTCCCCCCCTCACCCTCCCTGTCCAGTTCTCAAAATAAATAACTCCTAGTTTCTGACCCTGACTCTGTGGCCAATGAATTTAATGCCTTCTACACCTCGTGCCCATGTCTCTTCTAAATTCCATCTCCTTTGCCATCTACTACTTCAGCCTTGCCTCAGCCAGTGCCTACCCTACCCCATTTCCTTTTCTACCATCTCCCTGACAAAGCTCTTAATGCTCTCCTATCCCTCAACCCCTCTAAAGGCTCCTCACCAGATGAGCTCGATCCTAAACTTCTTTACCTTTCTGCTCCTGCAATTGCTTATCCTATCTCCCTAATCCTTAACCTGTCCTTTATTTCTGCCCAAGTACCCTCATCCTGGAAACATGCTGTAGTCCTTCCTCTCCCCAAGTGTGGTGACACATCCACTTCTGGCAACTATCGCCCAATTTCCCTCCTTCCTACCCTTGCCAAACTTCAAGAACATTTAGTTCTCTCTCAACTATCACCATTCCTCTCCGATTCCTCCTTCTTCACCCCCTTCCAATTTGGTTTTCGGAAGAACCACTCAACAACCATCTCCCTCCTCAGGCTTACCAAGCACTTGACTATTTTAAGGATAAATTAATTTCAGGGATGGACAATGGCCTGATCACCTCAGCCATCTTTGTTGACCTAGCCAAAGCTTTTGACACTGTTTCCCATCCCCTGCTTCTTGATTCACTCTTCTCAGCTGGCCTTGCTCCATCAGCCACCAACTGGTTTGAATCCTACCTCATTGGCAGGACCCAGTCAGTGAGAATCCTTGATTCCATCTCCCTTCCACTCCCCATCAACACTGGTGTCCCTCAGAGCTCAGTGCTTGGTCCTCTACTCTTCTCCATTTTCCTTAATGATCTTCCCACAACCTGCTCATCCTCTTCTATCCACATGTATGCTGATGCTACTGTTTTGTACAGTTCTGGCAAAAACCCTGCTGCTGTGCAAACCAGCTTACAGCATGACTTCAACCAAGTTGAGCTCTGGTTTGCTTCTCACCAGCTTGTTCTAAATGCCAAGAAGACAGTCTCAATGACCTTTGGCACCAGGCAGAGACTCTCTAGGCTCCCGGCCCTACCCACCTTCCACACCCTTGATGGGACCATCTTGGAGGACACCTCCTCATTTCGATATCTGGAAGTTTGGCTGGACCAGCACCTCAACTTCTCTGTACATATCAATGCTATCCTGAAGAAACTGCGCCCCAAGCTTGGTGCTCTGTACAGGAATCGTAGTTGCATCCCACTGACTGCGAGGCATGAAACTGTCCTGAAGATGATACTCCGAATCTTTGACTACTGCAATGTACTCTACGGTGCCGCTCCCAAATCTTCCCTGACCAAATTGGACACTTTCTTTAACTCATTCTGCCACTTTGCTATTGACTTCCCTTCCCGCTCCCACCACTGTGAACTCTATTGCTCTCTAACCTTCCTACCATTATCTCACAGACGCATCTCTCACTGTGCCAAACTAACCTCCAAATTCTAGTTCGGGGGGCTCCCCTCCTATCTCTCGTCCTCTCTGTCCACTCTCCCCCCCCCACTCTCTCAGAACAAATGACGCCCGCACCTTAACGGTCCCTTGCCGCTCCACCCTCATCGGTCAGACTGGATTCGCCCATTGTTTCCCTAAAATCTGGAATTCCCTCCCTCCTGAAATATGACACTCCTCCTCCAACTACTCCCTTATCTCTGCCCTACATAATTACCTTTCCCTCAGCTGTTCCTGCTTTAACCCACCTTAATACCTGTCCCCAGTTTCTGCCATCCTACCATGAACCCCCGGCAAGGTTCTCAACATCCTGAAGGGGGAAATCAGGAAATGGCTACCCCTCCTCCTCATATTCAGTTTTTGCCTCTCCCCCCTCTCTTCTCCACCTGCCCTTCTGGGTCACCAGTTTGTACAACCTAACCCCATCCTTGTTACTCCAACAGCACTTGTGTACTACCTCGAGCCTGCTCCTGGTACACTCATGCACTATAAATGGTTCTATAGCATTATTACTTTTTGTACGTTCGTATGTTCTTTTGTATGATTTTGGACATGTATTGTAATTTACCCAATGTTCCACTACTGTTTATTGTGCAATACCTTGTGTTCCAACTTTTGCACAATCTTATAATGTTGTATTGTTTGTACTACCCACAAACTATTGTAAGTGATCATCCTTCACAACCCTATGTAACCTCCCCAGGTCACACCGTGGTGGGCAACTTGTTGTTCAGTGTGCCCTCCTGGTGAAACATTTCAATAAATAAATAAATTATGTCAGCTCCAGCACTTTTCCTAGTATGTAGTTTGTTGAGGAGGTCCTCAACTGCTTATAGGAAAATGGGCAGCTGAAAGGAGACATGGGGTCTCTTGGGCTGATGGTCATCCAGAGGGGTGTGTTGCCAACCAGCCCTTGCTGCAGGTGATGAGTCAAATGCCAAACCTCCTGTGGCAAAGTGGGCATTCAACTTATCTAAGATGGTACCTTGGTCAGTGATCACTGTACCATCTGTAATGATTTTTGTTGGTAAGGAGGGGGGTGATTCGTACCCTTCAATTGCTTTGAGTGTCTGCCAGATTTTAGTTGAGTTGCCCTTGGCCTCCTCAAGAGTTTCTACATAGTAGATGGACTTGGCAGATCTGATGAGTTTGATACAGGCATTTCTGGAGGCTCTGAAAGCCTGCCAGTCTGCAGTGGCTTTGGTTTGCCTTGCACAGGCCCAGAGTTTGTCACGCCTTGTCAGGGCAGATTTCAGTTCTGGGGTAAACCAAGAGTGAGACTCCTTCCTCAATCTAAGTTTTGCAAATGGGGCATGTTTTTTAGCCAGATTTGTAATGACAGAGTTCAGGATGGAGATGGCTGCATCTACAAAGGTGGCCAAGTAGAAATCTTGCCAGTTTACACATTTTAGGTCAGCAAGAAAATTACAGGTTTCAAATTTGTGAACGTTTCTCCTAGTTCCGAATTTCAAGCAAGAGGGGCGTTTCTCTTGGATTTGTGTGCAGACAACAATAGTATAGTCACCCATGTCATTGTGGAACACTGCAGTGTGTTTAATTTTGTGTGGGTGACTCGTGAGGATTAGGTCAATGATCGAGCTATTGTCCTTATTTTTTGTGTTGGTCCTAGTGGGTTCATTTCCAAGCTGAGAAAGACCAAGCTCATCACACAGATTCTTTAGAGTGTTTGCTTTTGGTGTAAGCCAATCCAGGTTCAAGTCGCCAAGGACAATGGTTTCACTAGTGTTGGATTCAATGAAGCCCCTAAGGATTTCTAAGATTTCCATGCCCCCTGATGGCGATCTATAACAGCCCATTATATTGAATGATGCAGTAGAGAGAAGCAAGATCTTTAGTGCTAAGCATTCAAATTCTTTAGGTTTAGTTTTGGATAGTATTTCGGTGGCATTGAATTGGAGTTAATGTAGATGGCTAACCCCACCCCTGGTGGGTCTGTCTATTCTAAAAATGTTGTAGGAGGGGACTGTGATCTGTTGATCAGTGACTGTATTGCATAGCCATGATTCAATTTAGCTCACTTGAGGTCACACCTCCTCTCCTAAACACTCTTTGCAGCGCTTTCTCTAATCTGGTCAAGTAGGTGGACAACGGCTCCCCTCTCTGTTGTCTAGTGCCTTTGGACCCCCATATAAGGTCTTCACCATCCTCTGGAGTACCAAAAACAGTTTCTAATGCAACCAAATACTCTTGTGCGGGGGCATCAGGGTTGGTGGACCTCAACACCTGGAATGCATCCAATGGAGGCCCTCTAAGGTTTTCCATAATTCTCTTTCTTTTCTCTGTTTCTGTACATTGCCACTCTTGGACCAGGGGGATGCATAGTCCATCCAAGTCTCTAGGTCTTCTTCTCCCTGGGGTGTGGAATGGTACCCTAAAACATTCTTAGCCTGCAATAAGAGTCAAGGCTTACTGAAAGTAGTGGCACTGGTAACAACACAGGCATAGGTGCAGGGTGAGGGTGCTGGTGGGGAACTGATGGAGGTGCAGGCACTGGTATAGGTGTAGGTACTGGCACTGGGGCCGGTGCAGAGGCAGGAGCAGGAGCAGGTCCAGAAGAAGGGGTACCTGGAGGAGCTTTTAACAGTTTTTTTAAGTCCTCAAGGGTTTGACCTCCAGCCTGTAACAGTTTGGCTAACTTTTATTTAGTCATTCAGATTTGGGGGGGGCCCAAAGGTGTGGACGTTACTCTGTACATGTTAATTACTTTCCAACCCACCCCGGACTCATCAGGGTGAATAACACTGGACACTCTTTCACTGTCCACCAGGTTGCTACATTCTACCAAGATCGTTAGTGTCCATGCAATCAAATCAGCCTTCCAGCCCTTCACAGCAGCTTGAACAAAGCATTTGACTTTGGTGAGGGCCTCCACAGTAGTATTTTTACTTGTGCCAAGAGGAATGTCTAGCAACAACAAAGCTTTTAGGGGATCATCCTCTTCTGCCTCACACCAACCCAGCAGACAGTGCACAGCCATTTTATCAGCAGGGATTTTACCATTAGGGGCAGTAACTTTCTCCATTGTGGCACCAAGTTCCATTTGGGGTAAAATGAAATTTTGGGGGTTTGGCCACTAGGGGGTGATAATCCCAGTGGTGCCTCCAAAGATGTAACCCAAGTGCCACCCCCTGTGTGCTACTACCCCTGCCTGCCTAGCTAAGCACAGGTTGAGGGGCCTGGGTCCTAACAGTAATACTTTGACACAGTGCCTCCACCTAGAGAACTCTTTATGTGAGCTACATGTTAAGCTAGCACAACCCTCTGGCAAGTTGTACATACCCATGGCTCCACCTAGTGACCATACACATAACTGACCCCAACACACTTTACTTTGCATTCAGTTTACAATTAAGGGAGAGTGCCAATAATATGCTCACAGTGACCCACTTACCAACAGGGTCTGGAACTCTTGCCTGCACTCTGTACCCTGCAAAGAAACAGCTTACCAGCAATAACAGTATACCTTTAGCTGACATAATGACTCGTGACTAAATAATAATATGCTCACTAGCCAAATTAACCTTCAAACAGTGAATCTGATTTATTTAGGGGAACTGAACAAGGGAGAGGGTATGACCTTAGATAAATGATTAAGGAACTCTTTTTCAGTCTGCAGCAATATGCAAACATTACATTTGATCCTGTATAAAACAGTTCTATTAGCTGCTGGGTACCCAGATTCTAATTAGATGCAGGCCTGACGCAGTTGCTGCGGGGTGGCCGGCGTGGCAGTTGGTTGAGGCCCTTAAATAAAATATTGATTAGTAATTCTTTTATCTTTGACTTTTGCAACATGCACAACAGTTTGTTCCCAAGAAAATTGTAATCCCCAGTACCGATGGCCTGCAGAAACAGTCTAAACAACAGATTTAAACTGATAGGGGAATCAGATGACGAAACACTTTAAACTTGTTGCAGAGACAAGCCCTGTTGTTACTCACTGAACCATGGACCTCAGGATCTGGTCGATTTCCAGGGTGACTCTCCTCAAGGTAGGATTCACTCTCTGGTTTTGTAGCTGCAGGCTGTAGGACTTCGTCCTCTTTGGCAAGGACCAGGATACAGGGAAGTGGGCTGGCACGACTCACCCCAACTTCAAGGCATCCCTCCCAAGGATGTCCACAACACACGATGATCTTCATCGCAGGAGCTGACTCCCTTCTCTGGTCATCTAGCAGCTTTGGTCTCACAGGCACCAACAATCTCTTAAGCAATTTATTTGGCATCACATGCTCAGCTTTGGCACAGTTTCGGCATAGGCTGTACAGCTTACCCATTTGCAATCTGCAGTCCTGGAAATGTAAGCTGGCATGGCAGAAATTCAGGTCTCCCACTGGCAAATTGGCTGGAGACAATTCAGGTGACCCCAGGCTTGCAAATTAGACCACAGTCTCTGAGGCAAAAACTACTTCTCACTGCAATGCGATCTTACTCTGATCCCCCTTCAGTCTGGAATTTAACTCCAGGGAAATTGCTTCTTTTTCTCCTTTTCTGGAGAAATGCAGCTTGGTCTGCAGACTTGGCAGTCCCACACTTAAAGTAAGCGTTCAAGCTGGGAAGAGACAAAGCAGGCATCTCCCCACACTCCCGGAGCTGTGAGCAGGGCCTCCTTCACTCTGGAAGCTCCAGAACTGACTACTCTCTGACCCAATGTAGAACTGATTCAGTTCAAACAATCCCCCTTAAATAAGGACCAAGGTTCCAGCAATACGATTGGCTGCCCAAGCTGTCTACAACAGTCTAAGTCCTCTTATTGGTGTAAGCCCCCTGCAAATGCGGGGCTTATATTCCCACTTTTAGGCATCCCTTTCTCCCTCCTACCCCCTGAGCTAGGAAATGGGTTTAGTGCTCTGGGGATATTGCTCTGGATGCCTGAAGGTGGCAGCAGAGAAGTAGAAAAAGGGTATAAAAGGGGCTTGCAGGAAGTAGGGGGCATTTGGTAGATAAATGTAATATTTTCTTTTAATTGCTGTATAAAAATCTATTATGGGGGTAAGATAGTTTCTCAGGAAGGCAATTCTTAGTGTACTGTTTTCTATCACTGTACTTTTTTAGATGCAGACTACAAACCCGCACAGAGTACTCCAATTGAGAATGAACTAGTGGCCAATACAGTGGCAGTAGAACTTCCCATCTTCTGCTGCTGATCCCTCTCCCTATTCATCCCAGCATACTTTTTGCTCTGACCATCACCACCCTACTGAATTGTGCTTATGCCTTCAGGCTGTCTGATATTATTATACCCAAGTCCTTTCCACTGTACTGCTTTCCACTACTTTCCTTGACTATTTCTCCCATCCTATATTCAGTGCAAAGACTTTTTGCTCTTATGAGTATCACCTTCTGCATACTTTAGGGCTGCAGTGGTTTGAGCCCTGCAGTCCTCTTGCTATCAGAAAAGACTTAATGCATTCCTTGTGACCTGAACATGTCGGAATTGCACCACAGTTGCCCTTTTGTCCGTGGAGCACTCTGCTTGTTGTCCCCATTACCAGTCACAGTATTGCACTATTTTAAAATTAGACTTATCTCCTACCCAACCTCCTCTCTCAGTACCAACCCTACCCCCTAGAAATATAACAATGACACTGGGGGTGCCTAATACCATTTGTCATGATCGGCAATTTCCATCTTTTTCTTAATTAAACATATCCCCCATGGCCCTCCCTCTCAGCACCCTCCACCCCAGGCCCCCCACCCGGAAACATAACAGTGATACTGGGGATGCCCAGTCCTCAGTGGCATGATCACCAATCCATTATTGAGAGTGTTGCCGCCTCTCCCCAAGTAATGTAGTAGTGATACTGGGGCGTGCCCTATCCCACAGTGCAGAAATCCTCTGTCTCTATGTTTCTTTATACTTGTAAAAGGCAACTGTCCATCAATGTCTTTTTTCGCTGTTAGACTTCCCTCATCTAATCCTCTATCAGCACCTACCCCCAGCCCCCAAACCTTTACTTACTGATCGGGGTCCAAATCCTCAATCCTCTCTGACTACAGATGTCTTCACTCTTCAAAGCCAGACCATGAACTGAGGAAACAGGTATGCAGGTCAATGTTTTTCAATGGGGTCGGAACTTAGTGCTATAACATGGCCATTTCTGTATAATTTTGCATCAAATTTTCAACATGCTATCTTTGGGACCTCACCTCATGAAGAATGGCATTGGCATTAGGCAGATCTATCCTGAAAGGTGATTTCATGGTCCCTGCACAAAATCACCTTTTGAGAAGGATTTGAAAACGTTCTCTGCCCTTGTTCATGAGCTGGGGCCATAAGAGGCTATGTTGAAAATTTGGTGTAAAAATGTTGAAAAAAGAACAAAGTTATGAGCCTACAGGCTTGTAACGTTTGTAATTTTCAATAGTTTCCCCCCAAATTCAAAACATAGCCATAACTTTACAGTACCTCATGAGTGTGATAGCTCTCATTTTTCAAATTCTGTCCAAAATCTTTTATTACATCCCAAAAGGTGATTTTGTGGTCCCTTCTCTGGTGATAAACAAATTCAACAATCTAGTTGGCAAACATTGCTGTAAGTGTTTTCATTACTGGCTGTGAGTAGCGCTATTATTTGGAACTGGTATCATTTTTCAAATCCTGGTCAAAATGTTTTTTTTTACATCCCAAAAGGTGATTTTGTGGTCCCTGACCAAAATCACCTTTTGGGCCAAAGTTAAAATGATCTCTGCCCTTGTTCATGAGGTGGGGTCATATGAAAGAAGGCTATGCTGAAAATTTGGTGTCAAAATTAAAAAAAAAACAATAAAATTATGAGCCTACATTGAATTTTGCAAATGCAGGCTTGTAACTTTAGTAATTTTCAATGTTTTTACCTCAAATTTACAACATAGCCATTTCTTTACAGCAGCTCATGAATGTGACAGCTGTCATTTTTCATCTCCTGCCCAAAATGTGTTTTTGCATTCTGAAAGCTGATTTTGCAGTCCCTGCGCAAAATCACCTTTAGGCCAGGAGTTAAATATTTTTTCTGCCCTTCTTCATTAGGCAGGTCATAACAAGGTTATATTGAAAATTTGATGTAAAAATATTAAAAAACAAATGTTCAATATTTTTACCTCAAATTCCTTGGCTGAACCTTATCAGCTCTGGCCTGAGTTTGTTTTAAATTAAATGTTAACTTACATACATTCAACCACCTTTCCAATCTACCCAGATCCTCCTTTATTATTTTGACTTTGAGTCCTGCCCACGGGCCAAAGATCTTAGTATCAGCTCATCTATTAAATTTTGAAGAGAACTGGCCTCAAGACTGATCCCTGCAGCAGCCCACTAGTGACTCCCTTGACCTATAATTATTACCCATTTATAACCACCCTCTGGTCCTGCTGCTTAACCAGTTACTATCTACCTAGTAATTTTGACCTCAACTCCAAAATCATGCATCTTCTTAACCAACTGGCCATGCAGGACAGTATCGAAGGCTTTACTGAAGTTAAGGGTTGTGGTACAGTATGTTCACTGCCTTTGTCACTCAGTCAAAAAAGTCAGTCATGCTTGTCTGACATGACCTCCCCATGAACCCATGTTGTCTCTTGTTCTGTAGTCCATTTGCCTACAGGAAAATTACTGTCCTTTCCCGTACTATATTCTCTATCATCCTCCCTGTGATAGACATTAGGCTGACAGGTTTGTAGTTCCCAGGATCATCCCTCCTTTCACTCTTGTGTGGGGAATGACATTCACTGACCTCCAGTTCCTGGGTGCTGGTCTTGTCTCCACTGAGCTATTGAACAGCTCAGCTAGCAGTTCAGATAGAACCCAACCCATCAGAAGATCCGATCTATGAGGATCAGCTTAGGGCACTGAACATGTACTCACTCAAGGCCTGATGAAGGGGGGTGTTATGATAGAGACCTTCACATTTCTGAAAGAAATGAACAATGTGAACTGCAAGAAACTATACAAGAAAGATAGCAAATCTAGAATATGAGGCCACAAGTCGAACCTGGGGGCAAGAGGACATGAGAAAGTGTCATTTTACAGAGAGTGGTTAAGCCAGTGGAAGAGGCACCAAAACCATTAATGTTTTCAAAATGGTTGGTACAGAGCTAAGGGCTTAGTTGTTACTCGAGGGGGTAGTAGTAAAACAGTGAGCAAGGGTGGATAGTATGCAAAGCCCCTTATTGACAAAAGGCTTGGACTATGATGGGGTGTTACAGGCAGACTAAATGAAAGATTGGTCTTTTTCTGCCATCATTGTCTATATTTCTGTCTTTTTAAGTACGTTCATATATTTCATCTGAGCCCATGGACTTATGCAATTTGAATGAGCTTCAGACCTCTAGTACTCTTTCCACATGAACGGGATCCACATTAACCTCTTACCTTCCACCTTTACATTGATGGCACAACTAGACATTGGTCCATTGTCTCCGACAGTGAAAACTGAGCAGAAATATATTTTCAGAATGTATTCTTTTCTTTTCTTTTTCCTCTTCACCATTATGTGAAAAACCAAAGGTGTTATCTCCCTTCCCTGTACTCTCTGCAATTTTCTGAAGGTCACTGGTTCCCATTGAGTCCTGCACCCTCACGTGCCCCCACTGTCCCTATTGGTAAGCACTAAGTCTAAGATGCCTGACACCCTAGTACATATGAACATACAATGATGCCAGCTGATACAGGCCTTATGGTGTATAAAGTCTGCTTGAGTGTGCAGCTCTCAGTGTTGAGTACTGATGCTGCCTCCCCAACCCCCCTTCACCCTCCTCACTGATAGAACCGACTGAGTTACCTCCATCCTCCCCCACCCCCATCCTGATCCTGCCCCTAACCCTATTCCAACCCCTCTTAAATCACCCAACTGATGTTTGAGAAAGCAGCTCCTCAGGTAAAGCATTCCATGCCATCACCACCTTTTCTTTTTTTGAAATTAAGTCAGCTTTATTGATTTTTCAAGATACAAAATACCAACAGGGTGACTAGAACATGAAAATTCACCAGACATAACAAACCCTCCCTACCCCACCACTCTGCAAGTCCCTCCTTCCCACAGAGTGTGCCTGCAATCAAGTGATGGGCTGATAAGAGACTAATAAATCCAACAGGGTTTATCTGCAAGGGGGAGCAAGAGGAGACTCACCACCTTTTCTGTTAGTAAGTGCCTCCTCATCTCTCTTCTGAATCTCCCCCCTCCAATTTCAGACTATGCCCTGTTTTGATCCCTTCTTTTCTATGTTTAAACAGGCACTCATGACTAACCCTATTTATACCTTTCAGGTATTTGAAGGTCTCAGTCACAATGTCCCTGTCCCTTCAATCCTCCAGGGAGTATATATTGAGTTTCCTTAACCTATCGCATAAGGCTTTTCCCTCATTCCGATTAACATTTTGGTCACCGTTCTCTGTACTCCTTCAACAGTCAGAATGTTCTTTTTAAAGGAATACCAGAACTGTACAGTACTCCAGCTGAGGCCTCACCAGTGCCCTGTACAGCTGCAGAATCACCTCCTCACTCCTTGAGGTGATTCCCTTGCTATGCACCCCAGCATCTTATTGACCTTCACTGCTGCCTTCCTACATTGTACAGAGGATTCATATGGCCTGTGACCAGCACACCCAGATCTTTTTCCTCGAGGGATACTGATAACTGCACACCCCCAGCTGGTAACTCTGTCCAGGATTCTTGTTTCCAAAGTGCATAATCCTGCACTTCCCTGCATTGAAACTCAACTGCCAGTGCAAGACCATCCTCCAGAGCTTCTAGGTCTGCAGTACTCCCACCCCCACCCTATCCACCAGTACTCTCAGTTTAGTGTCATCAGCAAACAGGGTTATCCTATGCTGGTCCCTGCTGCCATATCCGCTACATAGGTGTTGAATAATACAGGCCTCAGCACTGAGCCCTGCAGTACCCCACTGATGACAACCCATAGCAATCATAGATCCTCCCTTACCACCACCCTCTGTAATCTATTTTCAATCCAGCTCTCAAACCATCTGACCACTTTATCCCTGATTCCCAGGCCCTTCAGCTTGCTTATTAGCCTCCTGTGTGGCACAAAGTTGAAGGCCTTTCTGAATTCAAATATTGCACAACTGCCGTCTTGCCTTCATCTAGAGTCCTAGTCAACCAGTCAAAAATGTCCTAAGATTGGATTGACAAGACCTTCCCTAGGTGAACCCATGCTGCTGATCATCAAGGAGCACATTCTACTGCAGGAATGCCACTAATATTTCCTTCAGGATAGTCTTAATTAGTTTCCCACAATCGACATAAAGCTGACTGGTCAATAATTTCCTGGTCCGTCCCAAGAGCCACTTTTGTGGATAGGCATCACATGTGCCATCCTCCAGTAGGATCCTCCATTGTCTGTGCTATTAATTCATTCTGAAAGACTTGTACCAGATCAGTTAAATTGTTTCTTCAAGGTTGCACAGTGAGTAAGCTGAGGTTGTGTGATTCTTGACAAGGTCTCCATCACGGCATTGCATTCCAGCTGCGAGATTGCACTGCCCTTCAGTTTTTAGAAATTCTTAATCAGGAAACCATGCCACATGTCTCTGCTAGCCATATATACAGTAAATACATATTTATCCAAAGAAAACATAACATGACACTTTGTGTGTCACAAAAATGGAAACAGCAAGCATACTAGAAGGACAGAGGGGAGGCATCCCAGACTCCCTTCACAAGAGGTATTTGCTGTGATGCCGAGAATCCCGCCCCACAGGGGTGGGCTTATGACAACCAGTATTGCAAGTGATAGCTCTACCACTAAACCAACAGGCTATGTCATGACTGTCTGCTGCAGCACAAACTTAGGCGAATGTGTCTAAGACCAGAAGACAAGTATGTAGTGCCCAGGTTATGTTAAATTGCACTCTGTGTACATTTAATTAAATACAAAATACTTGATCTGAGCTACGCTTATTTGTAGGCATTTAATTCTCAAGGAGCTGGCTAATAGCACTTCTGTTGACAATGCCTTTCCCTTACTGGCCCAGAAGTATGGAATGCCTTCTTTCTCAACTGCAGACCCATGGTGGTAAGCTTCCCCTAACCATGTTAAAGCATTATTTTTTTAACCATTCACTTTGGCCATGCCTAAACTTCTCTAATTATGATTGCCCTGCAAATTATATATGACTGCTTAGAAAACATGTTCCCTTGTAACTGTTATACATATGGTTCTTATATTAATGCTGTTGAATCTGTATTTATTTAGTATATTTCTATGACTCTGTACTGTAACTAAGTAAGCTTTCGAAGCCACTGAAAACGAGTCTTACTCAAATGGCTATTTCCAAATAATAAACATATTCTACTACTACTACTAAATGCATTTGGATTATGTTTGCACCAAGAGCCTTGTTTGATATCCCCGTGATTTAAAGGTGACAGGAAACATTTTTTTACACCTCTAGTTGCCCGCCTGTTTTCCTTTTAGTGTCTATTCAAAATTCTTTTGAACGGTTTTGGTTCAAATATTAATCTATGTTTGTGGCCATTGTTACTACACTGAATCCTTTTCTCCTCATCAGTTGCAGTTTCCTTGTTGCATACTGCCTGAGCATTCTATCACATCAATAATGCCATTTCAGACCATTCAGATCAATAGCATAGGATGGTATGACATGTGTCATGGAACGCTCTTAGAAATGTGAAAAGAAAAAGCAGCAGCTGCTGAAGAGAGAGGAACTCTATATAAATCTGAAGGCCCCTCGCAATGCTAGATTATTTATTTATTTATCAAAATTGGTCAACGATATCAGAATGCATAACTGGCATGGAAAGGAATATGTGAGTGAAGGTAACTAGGTAACAATCATTTCTATTTTCTTTAAGGGTAGTATGTGATGTAGTCCCATTAGTTGAAATCTCTGTGAGAACAGCTATGCCTGCTCAAAAATGTGCATAAAGTCTTTTTACTGTTACCATTCTTGATGGCAACTATGTGCTCTAGAATACACATTTTAGCACCCATATTATTCATGCAATATACATGTTTAATACACGAGCACAAAACTACATGAACATTAATATATATTAAAGTGAGGCTGTGTGGTCAACTGGTTAGTGCACTAGTGTGGGAACTGGATGATGACAGGTTTAAGTACCTCTATAGCCAAATACTCACTATGTAACATTGGGCAAGTCATTTAACATCCCAGTGCTTCAGTCTAACCAGCTGTGGCAATTGACAGAAACAGAGCTCCACTGAAATCAAGATGTTTCATCTCAGCAGGGCTGTCCTTGGTAAATAAATTGTAAAGACATTAAAACAGCAAAATGGAACGTTTAATGTGCACTGGACTGCCATCTGTTGGGTGGAAGAAAGTTTAACAGGTATTATGAAATTACAAACATTGCAGAAATTATTTATGAAAACCCTTCAGGTTTAGGGGTAGAAAGGTATAGAGGATTTGTCAGGAACAGTGGCTGTGGATATTTTATCCTATCTAAAGTCTACGTATGGGGTCTCACCATAGATTGTCTAAGAACAGGATTGCTCAACAGCACATTCTAGAAAGAACGAGGGAGGCAGATGGCATCCGAGAGAGCCACTGTGTGAGACCAGGGTAAGAACAGTGCAATTTTTATATGAATATAGACAAATACATATTTTATAAACAATAAGCCATCTACATTATCCTGGTGAAGAGAATTATATACTTAATTTTGCACATATTCCACTGAGGTATTACCTTGAAAGAAGCTATTTTGTCCCCACAGCACTGGAGAGAGTCAAGGCTGAGTATGGTCACCTTGTTGATGAGTGACAAAACAGAGGAGAGTGGTCGAGAATAGAGAAGTGGTGCAGTTCAGTGTGGTATCCCAAGATGGCCAAGATAGCACTAAGAAGCTTTGGTGGAGATCTTTGGAGGACAATGGGAAATGCAGGAGCAGGAGCCTGTGAGACTGGGCATGAGGTCTAATGATATTGAGGTGGAAATGAAGAGTGGATTCTAATATATTTAAAATGAAACTGCCAGCTGCAGAAATGTTTGGATTGCATATGTGCCATTTATCCACAAAACATAAGGCAAACCTAAGTAAGAATGCCATGCAGCGGAAGTCAGTGAACTCCCTGCAGCATTCATAGAAGTGTTGTGCACCTCTTGCTGGCATAATCCCCTGGCCGATTACACTGCTAGGTGCCACGGGTGGTTCAGGGACATGACTGTGAGCATGCCAACCCTCTGTGTGATTCACAACAATGAGTTGTGCCAGGCAAAGGGGTGCACAATACAGCAGGAGATACCCTGCCATATTTGTTGGGTTCCCACCACAGAGTACCCCTGCAGGTTGTAGGATGACAGAGCCCCCACCTACCTATCATGCTGTCCAAGCCCTCTGGACTGACAGGATGGGTTGTGGGCAGCCATTTAGGC
Source organism: Neoceratodus forsteri (assembly GCA_016271365.2). Taxonomy (NCBI): domain Eukaryota; kingdom Metazoa; phylum Chordata; order Ceratodontiformes; family Ceratodontidae; genus Neoceratodus; species Neoceratodus forsteri. The sequence goes on along the minus strand of CM057454.1, from coordinate 833,491,792 downwards.
ACCCTCCAGTAAACATTCATTTTTGCCATCCTGCACCTTCTCAGAATCCCCTCCTACTTGCATAAAGTTGGGGATCCACTAAGGACCAAGGACAGCATCTGATTGGAAACCCACCTGTGTCTCTCAATCCATCCCCATGAACCTGCATGCTGAGGGAGGCAAGGCCATGGACAGGCTGACTGCAAAGTGTGCAGTTAGCATACCGTGCACCCTGTGCTTGTCCAAGGCTGTATAGCCAGTAAGCATTCATGCAAATGGCCCAATATTAGGTTTTAAATGTCTGAAATCTATGCACAAATGTTTATAAGAGCAAATTTTATAAGAGTATATTTTAAGTTTTAAGATTCTGTTTGGGTGTTTCCTCCTACAGTGCATTTGGTTGTTTACAGTTTTACATCTAGCTCATAAGATTTCCTCAAAGTATATTTTACATTTTTCTTTTTTAGAGTTTTTCATGTGCTCTGGTCAGCATGAGGTCATAAAGTCGCAAGACATTATGCTGCTGCAACATACCACGCTGACAGAACAGCGCAATACTGTTGTGGTGGCGTAACTGTTCTTATTGCAGGGGTTCCACCTCTGCACCCTCTGTGTTGGGGCTGCACCCCGAACCTCCCCAAATAAAATAAAAAACTCTGGGGCTGGGGCTGTTACACTTTATATCACACAAAGTGCAATAAAAATAAAGTATATCTGGGACCGGGATTTGAAACCCAGTCCACGGACACACTGCCTTTTTACATCCTCGCTGCATGTGGATCATCCCTCGAGCCACGGCAGCTGGTCGGTGGACTGTTCTCCTGGCAGACGCCTTAACCTCTACCTGGGAAGAGTGAGAGGGTGCACTACTGTGCACACACATACATGGTTTGGCACCGCTTTCGCTCTCCCATACTGCATTGATTGTGTTAAGAGGAAATGTTGTGCACTGTTAAGCATATGACATCTAGGATCTGGCCAGAGCACAGATTGCTCAGCATGGCCCCCCACTTTGAGGAGGTTACTGAAGAGGTCGAGAAGACTTTTATGGCAAACTTAGCATACTGAAGTATGACTTTTTCAATTACAGTATAGCAGTGCTACTTAATTGCACAAGGACTGGTCTGCAATTTTAAGAACAGTCAACAAGATAAGATTTTACCCTTTATCCTTTTATTTCTAATGCCACTGGACTGCTTGTTTTATTGTATGTAATATCACTTTTCAGGCACAATCCTTGAATTAAATTGGGCAGTATAAAGCTCAGTCAGTTTTTTATCTGTCATATGTTCCCACTGCTTTTTGCAGGACTATATCACAATACTTATAAAGAGAAGCATATTTCTCTTGGAATCCTTAATTAAGCTAACTTAAGTAATTGGTGTTTAATTATAGGAGTGCAGTAGCACCCTGTTTTTAGGGTTGAGTTGGCTGTTCAATGTGAAGCCCCAATTGTTGCACCTTACTAATGGGTGTGCATTTCAAGAGTTGGTGAAAGAATAGTACACTGTTTTAAAGTTATAATGATTTTTGATTTAACATTCAAGTTCGACTGGTTAAACAAGCATTTGTCAATACCAAATGTTGATTGTGTTGGTCTGTTGAGCCCGCTTAGTGGCCCTCTGTCAGTGGCTGTCTGTTTGTCCCGGTGCTGCAGGCTACTCTTTTGTAGTGGGCTGCTGCCTGCATTGGCACCTTGTTCTGCTGAGGAAGAAATCCGCAGCTGTCCTGACAGAGCTCCATTGAGGTGGCTCACTCCCCCTCTCTCACTCGCTCAGTCTGTTTCTCTTGGCGCTGCAGGCTGCCTTTTTGTACTGGGCTCCTGCCTGTGTTGGTGGCTTTTTCTACCCACAAAGAAAGCCACAGCTGTCCCAACAGAGCTCAGTTGTGGTCACTCACTCCCCCTGTTGCACGGACTCATTCTGGTTTTCCTGGCGCTGCAAGCTGCCCTTTTGTACTGGGCTCCTGCCTCTGTTGGTGCCTTTTTCTGCCCACAAAGAAATCTGCAGCAGTCCCGACAAAGGTCCGTTGAGCTCGCTCATTCCCCTTCTCTCACTCGCTCATTCTGTTCTGCCGGTGCTGCAGCCTGCCCTTTTCTACTGAGCTCCTGCCTGCGTTGCTGCCTTCTTATGCCCACAAAGAAATTTGCAGCAGTTACAATACAGCTCTGTTGAGCTCACTCACTTGCTCATTCTGGTTTTCCTGCCTCTACAGGCTGCCCTTTCATACTGGGTCCCTGCATGCATTGCTGCCTTTTTCTGCCCACAAACAAATCTGCAGCAGTCCCAACAAAGCCCCGTTCAGCTCACTGACTCCACCTTCCTCACTGCCTCATTCTGTGTCTCCTGATGCTGCAGGCTGCTCTTTTGTACTGGGCTCCTGCCTGCATTGGCGGCTTTTTCTGTCCAGAAAGAAATCTTAAGCAGTCCCAACATAGCTCCACTGAACTCACTCCCCTCTGTCACCTCGCATTCCATTTCTGCCGGGCGCTGCAAGCTGGCATCTTGTACTGGGCTTCTGCCTGCATTGCCACATAGCCGCATTTTCTGCCCACAAAGAAATCTGCAGCAGTCACACTAGAGCTCTGTTGAGCTCGCTCACTACCACTCTGTCACTCGCTCATTCTGTTTCTCTTGATGCTGCAGACTGTGCTTTGTATGGGGCTCCTGGCTGCATTGGCACCTTTATCTGTCCACAAAGAAACCAGTAGCTGTCCCGACAGAGCTCCGTTGAGGTCGCCAGTCTCCTCTCTCATCACTCATTCTGTTTGTCCTGGTGCTGCAAGCTACCTTTTGTACTGAGCCCTGTCTGTACTGACACCTTTTTCTGCCCACAAAGAAATCAGCAGCAGTCCTGACAGCGCTCGTGAGTTCGCTTACTCCCCTGCCTCGCTGTCTCGCTCTGTTTCTCCCAGTGCTGCAGGCTGCCCTTTGTACTGGCTTCTTGTGTTGGGGCCTTTGTCTGCCCACAAACAAATCCACAGCAATCCCGACAGAGCTCAGTTGAGCTTGGTCACTCCCCTCTAACTCGGTAGATCTTAATCTGTCCCAAACACTGATTTTCCAGAGTGACAGTGCTATTGTCCGGTAGGAGTGTAAAACATATTTTAGCCAGGATGTGAAAAATGACAGCTGTAGTGTTCATAAGGAGTTGTGAAAACCGCTGTTGAAAATGTGGCATGACAGCATTGCCAATATTCAAAGTTACAAGGTGCATGGAAACAGTTCAATGCACGCTTGTAACACAGTCATGTTATGGCAGTCCCAGCAAAAGTTCGCTGAGCCTCGCTTCACTTCCTTCTCTCACTCACTCATTCTGCTCTGCCGGTGCTGCAGGCTGCCCTTTTCTACTGGGCTGCTGCTCATGTTGCTGCCTTATTTTGCCCACAAAGAAATTTGCAGCAGTTACAATACAGCTCTGTTGAGCTCACTCACTTGCTCATTCTGGTTTCCTGCCACTGCAGGCTGCTCTTTTGTACTGGGCCCCAGCATGCATTGCTGCCTTTTTCTGCCCACAAACAAATCTGCAGCAGTCCCAACAAAGCCCCATTCAACTCACTGACTCCCCCTCCCTCTCTCACTCATTCTGTGTCTCCTGACACTGCAGGCTGCCCTTTTGTACTGGGCCCCTGCCTGCATTGGCGGCTATTTCTGGTCAGAAAGAAATCTGAAGCAGTCCCGACACAGCTCCACTGAGCTCACTCACTCCCCCTCTGTCACTCTTGCATTCTGTTTCTGCTGGCGCTGCAAGCTGGCCTTTTGTACTGGGCTCCTGCCTGCGTTGCCGCATTTTCTGCCCACAAAGAAATCTGCAGCAGTCACACTAGAGCTCCATTGAGCTTGCTCACTACTGTTCTGTCACTCACTGTTCTGTTTCTCTTGGGGTCATGGACTGCACTTTGTATGGGGCTCCTGTCTGCGTTGAAACCTTTTTCTGCCCACAAAGAAATCCCAACAGTCCTGACAGAGCTCCGTTGAGCTCACTAAGTCCCCTTGTCTCACTCGCTCGTACTGTTTCTCCCACCGCTGCAGGCTGGCATTTTGTACTGGGCCCCTGCCTGTACTGACACCTTTTTCTGCCCACAAAGAAATCCGCAGCAGTCCTGACAGCACTTCGGTGAGTTCGCTCACTCCCCCTCCCTCACTCACTCTCTCATTCTGTTTCTCCCAGTGCTGCAGGCTGCCCTTTTGTACTGGGCTCTTCTGTTGGGGTCTTTGTCTGCCCACAAACAAATCCGCAGCAGTCCCGACAGAGCTCAGTTGAGCTCGGTCACCCCCTCTCACTGGTTGATCTTAATCTGTCCCCAGCACTGATTTCCCAGAGTGACCCGTATATTGTCCGCAGGAGTGCAAAACATATTTTAGCCAGGATGTGAAAATGACAGCTGTAGTGTTCATAAGGAGTTGTTAAAAATGCCACTGCTGAAAATGTGGCGTGACAGAATTGCAAAGTTTTGAAGTTTCAAGGTCGATGGAAACAGTTCAACGCACTTGTAACACAGTCATGTTATGGAGTTTCATCACCAAAATTTCAACATAGGGATTTTAGGACCTCTGCTCATGAACAGTGCCACTGTCATTTTCTTAATCTGTCCTTACCACTGATTTCCCACAGTGACCACGTTATTCTGCTGGAACTGTGAAAACACATTCGGTCAGGATGTGAAAAATGACAGCTGTACTGCTTATAAGGAAGTGTGAAAAAATGGCACTGCTGAAAATCTGGTGTGACAATATTACAAATCTGCGAAGTTACAAGGGTGCGTGGAAAGTGTGCAAAGCACACTTGTGACAGTCAATTGATGGGCTATCATTGCCAAAGTTTCAATATAGGCATTTTAGGACCTCTGCTCATGAACAGTATCATTGCCATTTTCTTAATCTGTCCCAAACAGCGATTTCCCACAGCGACCGCTCTATTCTGCGCCGGAAGTGCGAAAACGCATTTTGGCCAGGATGGGAAAAATGACAGCTGCACTGTTCATAAGTAGGTCTGAGAAAATGGTAATGTCAAAAATCTGGAGTGAAAATATTATAAATTTGCAAAGTTATGAGCGTGCGTGCCAACTGCGCAATGCACGCTCGTAACAAAGTCATTTTATGGAGTATCATTACCAAATTTTCAACATAGGCATTTTAGGACCTCTACTCATGAAGAGTGTCACTGTCATTTTCTTAATCTGTCCTGAACACTGATTTCCCACAGCAACTGCGCTATTCTATGTTGGAAGTGTGAAACCACATTTTGGCCAGGATGTGAACAATGACTGCTATACTGCTCACAAGGAGGTGTGACAAAATGCCAGTGTTGAAAATGTGGCGTGAAAATATTGTAAATTCGTGAAGTTACGAGCGTACGTAGCAACTGCACAATGCACGCTCGTTAAACAGTCATTTTTTAAATTTTTCCCACCAAATTTGCAACGTAGGCTTTTTGAGAGCCCACCTCATGAACAGTGGCACTGTTGTTTCGTTAATCGGCCCTGAAGGGTGATTCCACACAGTGACCACGAAATCACCTTTTGGGCCTGATTAGCACCATGACAGCTCAAGAATTCATGAGGAGGGGCCCCAAAAACCCCATGTTGAAAATTGGTGCAAAATTCCCAAAATGCCTGAGATAGGCACTAAAGTTGGAAAACCCTATTTATTACATTATACAGCTTACGGCATTTCCTCAGTTCATGGTCGGCTTTGAAGAGTGCAGAAGTGTTCCCGGTCCAGCGAAGACCATCGCTGAGCTCTGGAGGTAGGTATGGGGTGGGGTGGGGAGGCAGGGTGCACAGTGGGTGGGCACAGGTTGTGGGAGGGATGCTGGAGACTACTAGGGACCGCTTCTTTTTCAGGGAAAAAACAAAACACATTGTGGGACCGTTCTTCACTTTACTGGGGTATGTGGCATGCTGGGGTGGGCTCCCAGCATATCACGGAGTTCTACTTTGGGAGGGCAGCTGTAGCCGATGGGGATTGGGCACCCCATCAGCAAACAACCAAGGGGCATGTGGCACGATGGGGTGGGCTCCCAGCGTGACACCGAGTCCTGTTTTTGGGGGCAGCTGTAGCTGATGGGGATTGGGCACTCCCATCGGCAAACAAAAAAGAATGGGAATTCTTTTCTGGCAATGGGGATTGGGCACCGTTGGCAGACAATAAAGGGGTGTTACATTATGCCGATGGGGAGTGGGCTCCCCGGTCGGCAAATAAACATGGGGGGGTACATATTGTTTGTGAACACGACGGCAAGCCGCCACCATGTTCACAAACAATATCAGGTGTCTTACATCCCGCCCTGCAATGACAGGTCGCTCCCTCATTGCAGCGGATGGCTGACACTGCAATGATGAGGCAGCCCCTGATTACAGCAGCTGATTTTTTAGAAAGTTGTGGCACGCTGGCTGAACTAGTGTCAGCAGCAGCGTGCCACGGCATTGGGGATGGGGGACAAGTCTTTGCAGGCTGTGGGGGCATTGGGCACAACAGTGCCACACCTCCACAACCTGCTTGTGGAGAAAGCTAATGCAATATGTTTCTTGCACATGTGCACAATCAACATAAAAAAAACTTTCGCAAGTGCTTAATTTCATGATTTACCTCTTGTGCTCAAAAAATACCAGTGGCGATGACCACAGATTTTTGCTTTTACACTCACAAACATTGAAAAGCGCATAAAACTTGTATCTTTAAAAACAAACACCTGAACCTAGCTAAACAGGACCCATTTAGCTAGATTCTGCTGTTTATTTTTAAAAAGTTACAGAAACACCGTTCTGGGCACCCCAAAACCAGGGTGCCCAGCTTTGTGAGAGGAGCCATTCACTCATTCTCTGTATGAGAACAGCAGGACTTTCTTGAGTTCTACAGTTGGAGTCCTGCTGTGGGCTGCAGTGACAGCAGTGAGCTGCCAGTCCCCTGTTACCCCTGCTTCTCTTTGTGTCTGTCTGTCTGTCTGTCCATCTGTCCATCCATCTGTCCATCCATGCATCCATTCATCCATCCATCCATCCACCCACGTATCTATCTATCTATCTATCTATCTATCTATCTATCTATCTAATCTAGCTGATTTATGTTTTTATTAAGTGTACTTGGGTGCTCACCCAGGTACCACTTCTATTTATTCCTCAGGTCACCCCTCCCCGTTCCAAATATGTATGTAGCAACACCTGAACAGTAGCCTACACTGGAGTAACCAATCCCCAGTGTCAGAATGTTCCTGTCCAATCCCTGTAAAGAAGAAAACTGTCCCTCATTGTTTTTCCTTCCTTTTTCTGTAATAATGAAAATGATCCTCATTGATCTGACTCCCAACCCTGGCCTCCCACCTCAGAACCCACTACCCCTCCACCTACCCTCACTCACTTAAACATGCCCCATGGAGTAAAGCCACCCACCTCTCCTCTCGAAGGCACGTCTTGCTGCTGGAACTGCTGACTGCAATATGAAACTAAGGTAAATGCGGTTCAATGTATTTCAAAGGGTTTTGTATTTTGATGCATAACTTTGTCAATTTGCATATTTAGACCTCAAGTTTTCAATATGGCCTTTTGGGACCCACCTCTTTACCAGCAGTGGTGGAGTTATGCAAATCAGGCTCAAAGGTGATTTTACAATCAATTGAAGAAATCACCTTTCAGGCAGGGATTGAAAATGTCCACCACCCTTTTCATAATTGGGTTGATAACAAACTATGTTTCAAAATTTGGGATCAAAATATGAAAAAATGTAACGCTATGTGCATACAATGAAAATGTTCTATGCTCACACATAACTTTGGTAATTTTAAATATTATGATCCCAAATTTTCAACATGGCCATGTTTTCTCACCATCTCACATTTATGAAAGTGATAGGTGTCATTTTTCAAATTCTGGCCAAAATGCGTTTTTGTACCTGTAGTGCAGAATGATTATTTCGATAATATGGAATTATATTTTGGCAGGGATTCAAAAATTTTCACCCACTAGGTTCATGAGGTAGTTTAATAAGAAGACTATGCTGAAAATTTCATGTACAAATATGTTAAAATTCCCAGGTTATGAGAAAACATTGCAGTATTTCAACATTCACTCGTAACAACACTGATTTTCAATATTTTGACTCCAGACTTTCAACATAGCCATTTTCCACACCACCTCATTTCTTTCTTTCTCTGTCTCTTTGTCTCTGTCTCTGTCTCTCGTCTCTCTCCCTCTCTCTTTCTTTCTGTCTTTGGTAACTGGGTAGGTGAACTGGTCAAACATAAGAACACAGGCTTTGATGGCAGATAAGAACCACTTGGCCCACCCGTCTGCCCATTTCCCTACCTATTGAATAAGGCGCCGATCCTAGTTAAGCAACAGCTTACTTCCTCCTAACTCCCGCTATAATTGCTTTATGTCTGTCCCATGTATTCTTGAATTCTCCCACTGTTTTTGACTCCATGACCTCCTCAGGGAGGCTGTTCCATGCATCCACCACCCTCTCTGTGAAAAAATAGTTCCTCACATTGCCCCTGAGCCATTCCTCTCTATCTTCAAATTGTGCACCCTTGTTCTTGCACATCTCTTTTTCTGAAAGATGCTACCCTCTTGGACTTTGTTGATTCCCTTGAGGTACTTGAAAGTTTCTATCATGTCTCCCCTCTCCCTCCTTTCCTCAAGGGTATACATATTAAGCTTCTTTAGTCTCTCTTTATATGGTTTCTGGTGCAGACCCTGCACCATTTTAATGCCCTCCTCAGTACTGCCTCATCCTGTCTATGTCCTTGTGGAGATGGCATCTCCAGAACTGCATGCAGTACTCCAGATGGAGTTTCACCAACTGTCTGTACAGAGGATGACAGCTTCCTGATTTCTACTAGTGATGCCTCTCCCTATGCATCCCAGTATCCCCCAAGACCTGCTTACTGCTGTCTCACATTTCCTGCCTATCTTTAGGTCATCTGATATGACTACCCCCAGGTCCCTTTCCTTTTTTGTTGTTGTTAGTACCTCCCCCACAACTGTGTACTCTTCCCCTGGGTTTTTGTTTTGCAAGTGCATTACTTTGCACTTCTTTGCATTAAATCTAAGCTGCCATGCTTTTGACCATTCCTCCAACCTTTCCAAGTCCCTTCTCATCTTTTCCATCCCCCCTTGTATATTAACCCTGTTGCAGATCTTTGTATCATCTGCAAAGAGGCATACCTTTCCTTCCAGTACCTCTGCAATGTCACTTATAAAGACAGTAAAGAGGACGGCCCAATACTGAACCTTGCAGTACCCGTTAGTAACCCCACTTTCTTCAGAGTGGACTACATTTACTATTACCCTCTGTGCCCTGTTGTCCAGCTAATTTTACATTAAACTACCACCTGGGACCCACTCCCAGGCTGGCTAACTGTTTATTAACCTTTTGTGTGGGACTGTGTCAAATGCCTTGCTAAAGTCTAGGTAGGCCATGTCCACAGCCCTCCCTGGTCTGCTACTTTGGTCACCCAGTCAAAGAAATCTAGTACATTTGTCTGATATGACCTTCACACTGTGAACCCATAATGCCTTGGGTCTTGTGCCTCGCTGGCCTCTAGGTACTCAACTATTATTTCTTTCAAGTGATTCCATTATTTTCCCTACCTCTGAGATCAAACTAACAGGTCTGTAGTTTCTGGCCTCTGGTTTCTCCCACATTTGTTAGGAGAATCAGATCTGCCCTCCTCCAGTCCTCAAGTACCATGCCCTCCTCCATGATTTGTTAAAAGGGTAGTCAGTGGTGTCACTAGTTCTCCTTTTAGTTCTTTTAGAATTCTATGGTACATCCATCAGACCCCATTGCCTAGTCCACCTTGAGTTTTAGGAGTTCCTTTAGGACCCTTTCTTCTGTGAATGGACTGGTATTGACCCCCCTTATCCAGAGTGCTTCTATTGTTTGGTTTAGGTGCATCCCCCTCCTCTTCTTTTGTGAATAATGAACAAACAAATGTGTTCAGTAGCTCTGCCTTTTCACTGTCACCCTCTGCCCAACCCCTCCCCTTTATTAAGCTTCACTATCCTTTCCTTGGTCTTTGTTTGCTCACTAATGTACCAATAAAAGTATTATCCCTCTTCTTAACTGGGTTGGCTGTCTTTTCCTTGGTTTGGGCCTTTGCTATACTGACAGCCTTCCCTACTCCTTTCTGCTTTAACTGGTACAGTTCTCTGTCCTGCTCCTTTTGTGATTCCTTATACTTTCTGAATACTATCTTTCTCCCTAACCTTCCCAGCACCTGTTTTGAGAACCATAGTGCTTTTTTCTTTTGTTTTGTTTTGTTTATTTGCTTTGCACAAAGGCTTGTTGCCTCTGTGATGGCGGTTTTGATTTTTCCCATTTTTTCTCCACTCCTTCTTCCTGCCCTTTTGCTAGTGCATTTCTTAGGCACTCTCCCATTTTGTCAAAGTCAGCCCTCTGAAAGTCCAGTATTATTGCTTTTGTGTGGCTTGACTCTATGGCTGTGTTAATTGTGAACCACACTATCTGGTGGTCACTTATTCCCAGATAGCTACTCACTTCTAAATCCGAGATCCTCTCACCACCCCCATTTGACAGTGCCAGGTTTAAGACTGCTCCCTCTCAAGTGGCCTACCATTAACTAGTTACCTGAGGCATGCCCCCTGTAGGGCATCGAGAATGACTCTGCTCTTCGATGTGGCTGCAGCAAATGTGCTCCAATCTGGCATATTCAGGTCCCCCATCAACAATATGTCCCCTTTTTCTGCCATTCTAAGAATGCCTCCTATCATTTCCTTGCCCATTTCTTCCCCTGAGATGGGGGTCTGTATGCAACCCCTGTGCAGACTGTGGTGTCATTTTCTTTCTCCAGGGTGACCCACAGTGCCTCCTCTCCTCCCTGTTTACCCTTTAATTCTGTTGCTTTGATCCCTTCCCTTATGTAGAGAGCTACTCCTCCTCCTCCTCTTTTATCCTCCCTGTCCCTCCTGTAGATTGTGTACCCCAGAATGTTGACATCCCAGACATGGTTCTCTGTGAACCAGGTTTCTGTGACTGCCACGATATCCAGGTGTCCCTCTTCTGTTAAGGTCACTAGTTCAGGAAGCTTGTTACCGGATTATGGGCAATGGTACTCATCACCCTCCATTTTTTGATGACCTCCTTTTAGCCCTATTCCTGTACTTTCCACCCAATTGTTTGACAAGGTGAGACACACTAAGCTGAAAGCTTGTTTACAAGGACAACCTGGGAGCACAGGAAGTTAAGTGACTTGCTCAGGGTCACACGGTATGTAAGTCGGGGCTATGGATTCAAACCGAGGTGTCCAGATTTACAGCTCAGAGCCTTAAACCACTGTGCTATACTGCCTCCAACTGCCAACTTACTGCCTTGCTTTTTCTCCATTACTCCTCCCCTGCCCCCATTAACCTCTCTACCTTGGTGTTAACCTCGCTTACTTTCCTGTTTTGTTGGGGATTATGGGAATTCCTGCTTCTTTTCAGTGCCTCCCCTTGGCAAGTTTAAAGTTTGTCAATGTAGCATTTAAACCTATCACCTAGGATCCTGGTTCTCCTCCTGGACAGATGTAGACAGTCATGCCAGTATAGGCCTGTATCCTCCAGGTGGACCCCAGTCCCAATGAAACCAAAACCCTGTGCTCCCACCAGTATTTCAACCATTCATTAAATCCCATGGTGCAGAGTACCCTAGTCTCACCATGCCATAGACATGCAGCACCTCCAAGAAGGTTACCATGTGTACTACTTGTCTAAGGCCCCTCCCAAACTCCACAAACTCCTCCTGCACAGCTCTGATCCCATTCTCAGCTAGGTCATCTGTCCCTAGGTAGACAATGACATCCAGCTCCCTCTCCCATGCAGCTGCTCCTGTCATCCTGAGGATTCGCTTCCTGTCCCTCCATGCCATGGTGCCAGGCAGGCATTTTATCTCCCTCTCCCTCTCCCCTCCCTCCCCAAGTTCTGCCCCCTAACAATTGAGTCCCCCACCAGGAGTTGTTTCCTTCCCCAGTGGGATCCTATGCCACTCTCCTGTTGGTATCCTTTGTGGAGATTTCCAGCATCCTCCTTGGTCTCCACTGCCGGTGCCTCCATGGAGGAACAACGCTCCACCATAAAGGCATATGAATAGTGGAAAGGTACAACTGGAGGGATGCACCTCTGTTCCACCACCCACACCCTCCCTGAGCACATCATAGTTTAACCACTCCTCATTCTTGGCAACCTCTGAGGCAGCAGCAGTGGCCCTTGTGGTCCCTGGGTAGTGGAGGTGATTTCCCAATCCCCTACCAGTTCCTGTGTGGGGGAAGTTTCCCTACTCCTTGCCAGGATGACCTGGAAATGGGCAACCTTCTCCCTCAGAGCAGAGAGATGTCTGCAAATAAGGCAGCATCGCAGCCTCCAGAATGTCTCCTGGAAAACTACCCAACAGCCAGTGCATTGAATCACTTCCTACATGTCTCTCTCTCCCCCCTCCCTGTTGAAATTGTGTGTGTGTGTTTGTTTTTTCCTATTAGGGAACCGTATCAAATGGCCCATTTTCATTCAAGACCGAGAAACAGCATTTTTGCTATTAGAAAATCTCACCAAAGGACCGTTTTCAGTCATGACCCGAGCTACAGCATGACGTCAAGATCAACAATACAAATACAGGTAATACAAGTAATACACACTGTAGACAGGTCTCAAAATGAGGTGCAGTAATTAGACACACTGGGGATACATAAAGTGCATGTGCATGAGATAAAGGTGCCGTAGCAAACCAGTTTATAATTTAAAATATATTGACACAAGCTAGTGTACTAGACCAAAATACAACATCAACAAAAACACAGAGCAAAATATAATTGTCAGGATATGATACATAAAGTGCCAAACGCATCCCAAATACACTATCAAACTATCAACACTAATAGGTCACAATAAGAATGTATCTAGGAGTTCAGGTGTAATACTTCCTAAACAAGGTGCAGGAGCTTAGAAGTAGGAACCATAGCAGAGGGGCTGAAGAGACTGGAGAGGGTGACAGCAACAGGTCCAGCCCTGCAGGTATGTGGGTGCCAGGGTGTCAAAGAGAGGATGCCCCAGCTACCAGGTGAGCAGTGGCATGTGGCTTCGGACAGTAGCCAGACTTTGAAATTGTTTTGAAACAGAGGTGGGAGAAGGATTAACAGAGTGATGAGGAAGCCTCTTTATAGGGAGGGACAGAGATGGAAAATGCTTTTGCCCATGGCAGTGGAGCTTATGTGGGATGACTAGGGGAGAGCGGATGATTCACAGAGGTTCCTAGATGCTACCCTGCCCATGTGAAGGGATGAGTAAGAGGACAGGAGGCTGCCTCTCAGAGAATTGTAAACAAGGCAGCCAAGGGCATAATCGAAATACTCTTGCAGTGGGAGTCATCCAAGAGACTTGTACAACACACAGTGAAGGGTTGAATAGGGAGCTTGGAGGACAAAGCGACATATGCCATTGTAGACTGTGGTCAATTTTGAGTGCAGTACCCATGACATGAATGAATAAATGGGAGAGCAGTATTCAAGAATGGGTAGAAGGTTTCCTTGTGCAATTGGAAGGTGCACTTCTTTTGACAGGAATTGCTTGAGGCTGTAGGCTGCACCCAGTTTCTGATCAACTCTCCACACGTAATTGTTGATGTGTTCAGCAAATGTAAGGGAGGGATCCAGGGTAATGCCTAGGTATTTGAAACTGGGGACATTTTCAAGTGAGGGCCCTGCAGGTGTAAGTATGAGGAGGGAGGGTTTGCCTTGGTGACTTTGGAGATGAAAGGTTTGGATCTGAATAGCATTGATTTAGTATTTTTTCATTTGCCAGCAGCTTTTGGGAGAAATCAGTTGTGTGCCACTCAATAGTTAAGTGTAAGAGTGGAGGAGATGCCTACAAGGGACTTATCACTGTGGTAGAGGACAAGGTCATCTGCAAGAGAGAGCCTCACAGGAGAGAGTCTCAGCAGGGATTGCATTAATGAAAATAAAAAAGTAGGGGCCAATGGTGGAGCCTTGGTGGACCCTGAGGATACTGGCAGGGTAGTGAAGGAGACTGTACCAATTGCAACAGATTGTGATTTGTTGAAAAGGTAGCTACTAAACCAAGTTTTTTGTCTTTGAAGAGCAGCCAAGATGTAGCAGGGTGGAGAGGAGGAGGAGGGGATGGTCAACAAGGTCAAAGGCCTTATTCAGATCCACGAATATAGCACCAGTGGCCTTACCGGCATCCATGTTTCTTAGGACATGGTTAGAGAATTAGGTCAAGGCTGATGTGGTGCTGTGGTGCTTTTTGAAGCCGTGCTGTTAGGGGCACAGTAGATTGAACTTTCCAAGATGTTCTGAGAACTGAAAGTGCACAATCTTTTCTAGAAGCTTGCTTAGGTGAGGGAGGAGGGGGATTGACCTATAGTTATCAGGTGAAAGAGGATTATTGGCTTTGAAAATAGGGACAGCATTGACATGTTTCCATGAGTCTGGCATTGTGGATGTGGTGAGGGCAAAGTTAAATATGAAAGTGAGGGGTTCAGTGATTGCCAGGGTGATACGTTTAAGGATCAAGGGGAAAAGCCCATCACTGCCCAGACTGCCCCTGGCAAGGAAGGACTTCAGAAGCTTGGTGGTAACACTTTGGCTAATGGCTCTACAGTAGAACAGGGGCAGAGCGGGGAGGGGGTGGAGGCATAGGAAGGGTGATGTGCCTGGCTACTAGGGTCAGGAGGTGGCTGGGAAGGGAGTTTGCCAAGATAGGTGGAGAGGTCAGAGAATTTTTTGTTAAAAATCTTCGCAGTCTCAGCTGGATCAGATAGAGGGCCCGAGGGGAGGCAAGCTGAGTAACAGCTATGAGTCTTAGGACTTAGCAGGGACCCTATTGAGGGCCAGAAGTGACAGGGATCGCCATGGTTGTTCTTTTGTAGATTTAGATAGTAATTACGCTTAAGAGACTTGGCAGTTCACTTGTATGTGTTATGCAAGTACCTGTAAGTGTTCAGAGTTGGGGAAAGGGACACTTTATAGGCTTTCCACCACCTATCTCTGGTCAGTAGTTGTTTAGGGATGGTACATGGGAGGGGGTAATGGTGGGACATGTGTCGTTTTTAAATCCTGTAAAAGTTGTGTTTTGCACTTTAGTGAGAAATGACAATTTGGCCAATTACTATAAAAGTATATGTCATGTTTGTAAGGTGGCTCCTAAAATTTGGGGTCAAAGTTAAAAACAAAATATATAATTGTTAGCATACTTTGTGTGTAGTGCAAGTCTTGACCCAGTGGGTATGCCTTGTGATGCCATGGCAGTGAGCTGTGTTTGGGTGGAACTCAGTAATCTAGCTGGATGGGGTGAGGCTGGGGGATGGTACTGTTATGACACACCCCAGCAAAGGAATAAAACGTATAAACATAGAATGTGATGGCAGATGAGGGCTGGTGGGCCCTCAGTCTGCCCATTTTTTAACCTTCATTTTTGCTACAGATCAGTTGCTGGTCTACACGGCCATTTCTTCCTCCCTTCCTTATTCTACAATTCCCATGTGTCTGTCCCAGGGATTTTTGAACTTCACCACTGTCTTCAACCCCACTATCTTGGCTGGCAGACTGTTCAAGCATCCACCACCTTTTCTGTGAAGAAGTACTTCCTCCATCCCTTCTGAATTACCACCTCCAGCTTCATAGCATGCTCCCTTATTCTAGAACACCTTTCTTTCTGAAACATATCACTCTCTTGTACCTAATTAACCCCATGAGGTATTTAAAGGTGTCTATCATATCCCCTCCTTCCTGTCTTCCAGGGTGTACATATTTAGCTCCATAAGCTTCTCCTCATAGGGCATTTGAGGAAGACTCTGCAGCATTTTGGTAACCCTCCTCTGGACTGCCTCTGCTCTATGTCCTTCCTGAGATGTGGTCTCCGAACTGGGCACAGTACTAAGGTGAGATCTTACCAGCTATCCTTATTGGGGTAGCAACACCTCCTTTCCTGCAGAATGGCACATGGTTGTCCGGACAGGCCTGGGTACCATATAGTGAAAAAACTGTTTTCTTGGCATAGGGCTCTGCACCTCTCCACCAGTCGGTAGCGGAAGGCCCTGTGCATTGGCGGAAATCTGTGGACACATGGAAGTGCAGGGACCACAGGGCCCTGCACTCTGCACAGCTCACCACACACCTCTAAATTCTTCACATCCATCGCTGCATAGATGTGTAGGGCCTGCAAGAGCCCAGCAGTTCGTAGAGATCAGAGTCTTCTTGGCACAAGGCATCTGCATCTGTTCATGCAGTTCCGGAAGGTTTGATTATCAACAATGATATATATTACAGCCCCATACATGTAGAAGTAGAAGCAAAGAAATTATATGCATGTTTGAGGCCCCTCCCTGAGTTCAATATTCCATATGTAGCGTGCCTGCAGCCCCATTCCCTACCTCATGTCATCAAAGTGCAGTTTTTAGGGTCAGGGCTGCAGTGCTTGGTGACTGCTTGGCTTGTAGTTGGAGTTACAAGCTGGGTAAACAAATGTAAATATTTCCTTAACTGCTGCATAAAAAAATCCATTATGGGGTAAGATAGCTCCTCAGGAAGGCAGCTCTTTAGTGCACTGCCTCCTCTCTATCACTGTACTTTTTTTAGATGCAGACTACAAACCTGCACAGAGTACTCCAACTGAGAATGAACTAGTGGCCAATACAGTGGCAGTAGAACTTCCCATCTTCTGCTACTGATCCCTCTCCCTATTCATCCCAGCATACTTTTGCTCTGACCATCACCACCCTACTGAATTGTGCTTATGCCTTCAGGCTGTCTGATATTAATATACCCAAGTCCTTTTCACTGTGCTGCTTTCCACTACTTTCCTGACTATTTCTCCCATCCTATATTCAGTGGTAGGACTTTTCGCTCATATGAGTATCACCTTGCATATTTAGGGCTGCAGTGGTTTGAGCCCTGCAGTCCTTTGCTATCAGAAAAGACTTACCATTCCTTGCATTCCTTGTGACCGAACATGTCGAGTTGCACCATGGTTGCCTTTTGTCCGTGGAGCACTCCGCTTGTTGTCCCCATTACCAGTCACATTGCACTATTTTAAAATTAGACTTATCCCCCACCCAGCCCTCCCTCTCAGCACCAACCCACCCCAGAAATATAACAATGACACTGGGGTTCCCAATACCCATTGTCACGATCGCCAAGTTCCATCTTTTTATTAATTAGACATATCCCCCACCGACCCTCCCTCTCAGCACCATCCACCCCACACCCCAGAAACATAACAGTGATCCTGCGGATGCCCAGTCCTCAGTGTCGTGATCACTAATCCATTTCTGAGAGAGTTGCCCTCCTCCCCCAAGTAATGTAGTGGTGATACTGGGAGGTGACAATCCCAGTGCAGAAATCCTCTGGCTTTATATTTCTTTTATACTTGTAAAAGACAACATCCATCAATGTCTTTTGTAGCTGTTAGACTTCCCTCATCTGATCCTCCCAATCAGCACCACCCCCAGCCCAAGCCCTTACTTACTGATCGGGGTCCAAACCTGTAATCCTTTCTGGACTGCAGACATGTCTTCACTCTTCAAAGTCAGACCATGAACTGAGAGACAGGTATGCAGTTCAATGTATTTCAATGGGGTCTGAACTTACTGCTATAACATGGCCATTTTGTATAATTTTGACCAAATGTTCAACATGCTATCTTTGGGACCTCACCTCATGAAGAATGGCATTGGCATTAGGCAGATCCATCCTGAAAGGTGATTTCATAGTCCCTGCACAAATCACCTTTCGAGAAGGATTGGAAATTTTCTCTGCCCTTGTTCATGAGCTGGGGCCATAGAAGCTATGTTGAAAATTTGGTGTAAAATGTTAAAAAGAACAAAGTTATGAGCCTACAGGCTTGTAACTTTTGTAATTTTCAATAGTTTTCCCAAATTCAAAATGTAGCCATATCTTTCCAGTACCTCATGAGTGTGATAGCTGTCACTTTTCAAATTCTGGCCAAAATGTTTATTACATCCCAAAAAGTGATTTTGTGGTCCCTACTCTGGTGATAAATAAATTCAACAACCTAGTTGGCAAACATTGCTGTAAGTGTGTTCATTACTGGCTGTGAGTAGGCTATTATTTGGAACTGGTGTCATTTTCAAATCCTGGCCAAAATGTTTTTACATCCCAAAAGGTGATTTTGTGGTCCCTGACCAAAATCACCTTTCGAACAAAGTTAAAATCATCTCTCCCTTGTTCATGAGGTGGGGTCATATGAAGGAAGGCTATGCTGAAAATTTGGTGTCAAAATATGCTTGTAACTTTAGTCATTTTCTATGTTTTTCATCAAATTTACAACATAACCATTTCTTCACATCACCTCATGAATGTGACAGCTGTCATTTTTCATCTCCTGCCCAAAATGTGTTTTTGCATCCTGTAAGCTAATTTTAAGACAGGAGTTGAATATTTTTCTGCCCTTCTTCATTAGGCAGGTCATAACAAGGTTATATTGAAAATTTGATGTAAAAATATTAAAAAACAAATGTTCAATATTTTTACCTCAAATTCCCTGGCTGAGCCTTATCGGCTCTGGCCTGAGTTTGTTTTAAATTAAATGCTAACTTACATACATTCAACCACCTTTCCTATCTACCCAGATCCTTCTTTATTATTTTGACTTTGACTCACTGTCCACTGGCCAAAGATCTTAGAATCAGCTCATCCATTAAATTTTGAAGAGAACTGGCCACAAGACTGATCCTGTGGCACCCACTAGTGACTCCCTTGACCTATAATTACCCATTTATAACCACCCTGTGGTCCTGCTGCTAACCAGTTATTATCTACCTAGTAATTATGTCCTCAACTCCAAAATCATGCATCTTCTTAACCAACTGGCCATGCAGGACAGTATCAAAACTTTACTGAAGTTAAGGGCTGAGGTACAGTATGTTCACTGCCTTTGTCACTCAGTCGAAAAAGTCAATCATGTTTGTCTGACATGACCTCCCCATGAACCCATGTTGTCTCTTGTTCTGCAGTCCATTTGCCTACAGGAAAATTACTGTCCTTTCCTGTACTATATTCTCTAGAATCCTCCTATATGATAGACATTAGGCTGACAGGTTCGTAGTTCCCAGGATCATCCCTCCTTTCACTCTTGTGTGGGGAATGACATTCACTTCCAGTTCCTGGGTGCTAGTCTTGTCTCCACTGAGCTATTGAACAGCTCAGCTAGCAGTTCAGATAGAACCCAACCCATCAGGAGATCCCGATCTATTTGGATCAGCTTAGGGCACTGAACATGTACTCACTCAAGGCCTGATGAAGGGGGGTGTTATGATAGAGACCTTCACATTTCTGAAAGAAATGAACAATGTGAACTGCAGAAACTATACAAGAAAGATAGCAAATCTAGAATATGAGGCCACAAGTCGAACCTGGGGGTCAAGAGGACATGAGAAAGTGTCATTTACAGAAGAGTGGTTAAGCCAGCAGAAGAGGCACCAAAACCATTAATGTTTTCAAAATGGTTGGTACAGAGCTAAGGGCTTAGTTGTTACTCGGGGGTAGTAGTAAAACAGTGAGCAAGGGGTGGATAGTGTAGCAAAGCCCCTTATTGACAAAAGGCTGGGCTATGGTGGGGTGTTACTGGCAGACTAAATGAAAGATTGGTCTTTTTCTGCCATCATTGTTTATGTAGTCTTTTTAAGCACATGTTCATATATTTCATCTGGGCCCATGGACTTATGCAATTTGAATGAGCTTCAGACCTCTAGTACTCTTTTCACATCAACGGGATCCACATTAACCTCTTACCTTCCACCTTTACCTTGATGGCACAACCAGACATTGGTCCCTTGTCTCTGACAGTGAAAACTGAGCAGAAATATATTTTCAGAATGTTCCTTTTATTTCCTTTTCCTCTTCTCCATTATGTGAAAAACACAAGGTCTTATCTCCTTCCTTGTACTCTACAATTTTCTGAAGGTCATTGGTTCCCATTGGTCCTGCACCCTCACGTGCCCCACTGTCCCTATTGGTAAGCACTAAGTCTAAGATGCCTGACACCTAGTACATATGAACATACGATGATGCCAGCTGATACAGGCCTTATGGTGTATAAAGTCTGCTTGAGGTGCAGCTCTCAGTGTTGAGTACTGATGCTGCCTCCCCAACCCCCTTCACCCTCCTCACTGATAGAACCGACTGAGTTACCTCCATCCTCCCCATCCCCATCCTGATCCTGCCCCAACCCTGTTCCACCCCTCTTAAATCCCCAACTGATGTTTGAGAAAGCAGCTCCTCAGGTAAAGCATTCCATGCCATCACCACCTTTTCTTTTTTTGAAATTAAGTCAGCTTTATTGATTTTTCAAGATACAAAATACCAACAGGGTGACTAGAACATGAAAATTCACCAGACATAACAAACCCTTCCTACCCCCCAACTGCAATCCCTCCCTCCTTAAGAGTCGTCCCTCCTTCCCACAGAGTGTGCCTGCAATCAAGTGATGGGCTGATAAGAGAACAATAAATCCAACAGGGTTTATCTGCAAGGGGGAGCAAGAGGAGACTCACCACCTTTTCTGTTAGTAAGTGCCTCCTCATCTCTCTTCTGAATCTCCCCCCTCCAATTTCAGACTATGCCCTGTTTTGATCCCTTCTTTTCTATGTTTAAACAGGCACTCATGACTAACCCTATTTATACCTTTCAGGTATTTGAAGGTCTCAGTCACAATGTCCCTGTCCCTTCAATCCTCCAGGGAGTATATATTGAGTTTCCTTAACCTATCGTCATAAGGCTTTTCCCTCATTCCGATTAACATTTTGGTCACCGTTCTCTGTACTCCCTTCAACAGTCAGAATGTTCTTTTTTAAAAAGGAATACCAGAACTGTACACAGTACTCCAGCTGAGGCCTCACCAGTGCCCTGTACAGCTGCAGAATCACCTCCTCACTCCTTGAGGTGATTCCCCTTGCTATGCACCCCAGCATCTTATTGACCTTCACTGCTGCCTTCCTACATTGTACAGAGTGATTCATATGGCCTGTGACCAGCACACCCAGATCTTTTTCCTCGAGGGATACTGATAACTGCACACACCCCAGCTGGTAACTCTGTCCAGGATTCTTGTTTCCAAAGTGCATAATCCTGCACTTCCCTGCATTGAAACTCAACTGCCAGTGCAAGACCATCTCTCCAGAGCTTCTGGGTCTGCAGTACTCCCACCCCCACCCTATCCACCAGTACTCTCAGTTTAGTGTCATCAGCAAACAGGTTATCCTATGCTGGTCCCTGCTGCCATATCCGCTACATAGATGTTGAATAACACAGGCCTCAGCACTGAGCCCTGCAGTACCCCACTGATGACAACCCATAGCAATCATAGATCCTCCCTTACCACCACCCTCTGTAATCTATTTTCAATCCAGCTCTCAAACCATCTGACCACTTTATCCCTGATTCCCAGGCCCTTCAGCTTGCTTATTAGCCTCCTGTGTGGCACAAAGTTGAAGGCCTTTCTGAATTCCAAATATTGCACAACTGCCGTCTTGCCTTCATCTAGAGTCCTAGTCAACCAGTCAAAAAATGTCCTAAGATTGGATTGACAAGACCTTCCCTAGGTGAACCCATGCTGCTGATCATCAAGGAGCACATTCTACTGCAGGAATGCCACTAATATTTCCTTCAGGATAGTCTTAATTAGTTTCCCCACAATCGACATAAAGCTGACTGGTCAATAATTTCCTGGTCCGTCCCAAGAGCCACTTTTGTGGATAGGCATCACATGTGCCATCCTCCAGTAGGATCCTCCATTGTCTGTGCTATTAATTCATTCTGAAGCTTGTACCAGATCAGTTAAATTGTTTCTTCAAGGTTGCACAGTGAGTAAGCTGAGGTTGTGTGATTCTTGACAAGGTCTCCATCACGGCATTGCATTCCAGCTGCGAGATTGCACTGCCCTTCAGTTTTTAGAAATTCTTAATCAGGAAACCATGCCACATGTCTCTGCTAGCCATATATACAGTAAATACATATTTATCCAAAGAAAACATAACATGACACTTTGTGTGTCACAAAAATGGAAACAGCAAGCATACTAGAAGGACAGAGGAGGCATCCAGACTCCCTTCACAAGAGGTATTGCTGTGATGCCGAGAAATCCGCCCAAGGGGTGGGCTTATGACAACCAGTATTGCAAGTGATAGCTCTACCACTAAACCAACAGGCTATGTCATGACTGTCTGCTGCAGCACAAACTTAGGCGAATGTGTCTAAAGACCAGAAGACAAGTATGTAGTGCCCAGGTTATGTTAAATTGCACTCTGTGTACATTTAATTAAATACAAAATACTTGATCTGAGCTACGCTTATTTGTAGGCATTTAATTCTCAAGGAGCTGGCTAATAGCACTTCTGTTGACAATGCCTTTCCCTTACTGGCCGAAGTATGGAATGCCTTCTTTCTCAACTGCAGACCCATGGTGGTAAGCTTCCCTAACCATGTTAAAGCATTATTTTTTAACCATTCACTTTGGCCATGCCTAAACTTCTCTAATTATGATTGCCCTGCAAATTATATATGACTGCTTAGAAAACATGTTCCCTTGTAACTGTTATACATATGGTTCTTATATTAATGCTGTTGAATCTGTATTTATTTAGTATATTTCTATGACTCTGTACTGTAACTAAGTAAGCTTTGAAGCCACTGAAAGCGAGTCTTACTCAAATGGCTATTTCAAATAATAAACATATTCTACTACTACTACTAAATGCATTTGGATTATGTTTGCACCAAGAGCCTTGTTTGATATCCCGTGATTTAAAGGTGACAGGAAACATTTTTTACACCTCTAGTTGCCCGCCTGTTTTCCTTTTAGTGTCTATTCAAAATTCTTTTTGAGCGGTTTTGGTTCAAATATTAATCTATGTTTGTGGCCATTGTTACTACTGAATCCTTTTCTCCTCATCAGTTGCAGTTTCCTTGTTGCATACTGCCTGAGCATTCTATCACATCAATAATGCCATTTCAGACCATTCAGATCAATAGCATAGGATGGTATGACATGTGTCATGGAGCGTCTTAGAAATGTGAAAAGAAAAAGCAGCAGCTGCTGAAGAGAGAGGAACTCTATATAAATCTGAAGGCCCCCATAATGCTAGATTATTTATTTATTTATCAAAAATTGGTCCGCATATCAGAATGCATAACTGGCATGGAAAGGAATATGTGAGTGAAGGTAACTAGGTAACAATCATTTCCTATTTTCTTTAAGGGTAGTATGTGATGTAGTCCCATTAGTTGAAATCTCTGTGAGAACAGCTATGCCTGCTCAAAAAATGTGCAAAGTCTTTTACTGTTACCATTCTTGATGGCAACTATGTGCTCTAGAATACACATTTAGCACCCATATTATTCATGCAATATACATGTTTAATACGCGAGCACAAAACTACATGAACATTAATATATATTAAAGTGAGGCTGTGTGGTCAACTGGTTAGTGCACTAGTGTGGAACTGGATGATGACAGGTTTAAGTACCTCTATAGCCAAATACTCACTATGTAACATTGGGCAAGTCATTTAACATCCCAGTGCTTCAGTCTAACCAGCTGTGGCAATTGACAGAAACAGAGCTCCACTGAAATCAAGATGTTTCATCTCAGCAGGGCTGTCCTTGGTAAATAAATTGTAAAGACATTAAAACAGCAAAATGGAACGTTTAATGTGCACTGGACTGCCATCTGTTGGGTGGAAGAAAGTTTAACAGGTATTGCGAAATTACAAACATTGCAGAAATTATTTATGAAAACCCTTCAGGTTTAGGGGGTAGAAAGGTATAGAGGATTTGTCAGGAACAGTGGCTGTGGATATTTTATCCTATCTAAAGTCTACGTATGGGGTCTCACTCATAGATTGTCTAAGAACAGGATTGCTCAACAGCACATTCTAGAAAGAACGAGGGAGGCAGATGGCATCCGAGAGAGCCACTGTGTGAGACCAGGGTAAGAACAGTGCAATTTTTATATGAATATAGACAAATACATATTTTATAAACAATAAGCCATCTACATTATCCTGGTGAAGAATTATATACTAATTTTGCACATATTCCACTGAGGTATTACCTTGAAAGAAGCTATTTTGTCCCCACAGCACTGGAGAGAGTCAAGGCTGAGTATGGTCACCTTGTTGATGAGTGACAAAACAGAGAGAGTGGTCGAGAATAGAGAGTGGTGCAGTTCAGTGTGGTATCCCAAGATGGCCAAGATAGCACTAAAGCTTTGGTGGAGATCTTTGGAGGACAATGGGAAATGCAGGAGCAGGAGCCTGTGAGACTGGGCATGAGGTCTAATGATATTGAGGTGGAAATGAAGAGTGGATTCTAATATATTTAAAATGAAACTGCCACGCTGCAGAAATGTTTGGATTGCATATGTGCCATTTATCCACAAAACATAAGGCAAACCTAAGTAAGAATGCCATGCAGCGGAAGTCCAGTGAACTCCTGCAGCATTCATAGAAGTGTTGTGCACCTCTTGCTGGCATAATCCCTGGCCGATTACACTGCTAGGTGCCACGGGTGGTTCAGGGACATGACTGTGAGCATGCCAACCCTCTGTGTGATTCACAACAATGAGTTGTGCCAGGCAAAGGGTGCACAATACAGCAGGAGATACCCTGCCATATTTGTTGGGTTCCCACCACAGAGTACCCTGCAGGTTGTAGGATGACAGAGCCCCACCTACCTATCATGCTGTCCAAGCCCTCTGACTGACAGGATGGGTTGTGGCAGCCATTTAGGCACCCTCCAGTAAACATTCATTTTGCCATCCTGCACTTCTCAGAATCCCCTCCTACTTGCATAAAGTTGGGGATCCACTAAGGACCAAGGACAGCATCTGATTGGAAACCCACCTGTGTCTCTCAATCCATCCCCATGAACCTGCATGCTGAGGGAGGCAAGGCCATGGACAGGCTGACTGCAAAGTGTGCAGTTGCGCATACCGTGCACCCTGTGCTTGTCCAAGGCTGTATAGCCAGTAAGCATTCATGCAAATGGCCCAATATTAGGTTTTTAAATGTCTGAAATCTATGCACAAATGTTTATAAGAGCAAATTTTATAAGAGTATATTTTTAAGTTTTAAGATTCTGTTTGGGTGTTTCCCCCTCCTACAGTGCATTTGGTTGTTTACAGTTTTACATCTAGCTCATAAGATTTCCCCTCAAAGTATATTTTACATTTTTCTTTTTTTTAGAGTTTTTCATGTGCTCTGGTCAGCATGAGGTCATAAAGTAAGCAAGACATTATGCTGCTGCAACATACCACGCTGACAGAACAGCGCAATACTGTTGTGGTGGCGTAACTGTTCTTATTGCAGGGGTTCCACCTCTGCACCCTCTGTTGAGGGGCTGCACCCCGAACCTCCCCAAATAAAATAAAAAACTCTGGGGCTGGGGGCTGTTACACTTTATATCACACAAAGTGCAATAAAATAAAAGTATATCTGGGACCGGATTTGAAACCCAGTCCACGGACACACTGCCTTTTACATCCTCGCTGCATGTGGATCATCCCCTCGAGCCACGGCAGCTGGTCGAGTGGACTGTTCTCTGGCAGGCGTCTTAACCTCTACCTGGGAAGAGTGAGAGGTGCACTACTGTGCACACATACATGGTTTGGCACCGTTTGCTCTCCCATACTGCATTGATTGTGTTAGAGGAAATGTTGTGCACTGTTAAGCATATGACATCTAGGGATCTGGCCAGAGCACAGATTGCTCAGCATAGCCCCCACTTTGAGGAGGTTACTGAAGAGGTCGTAGAAGACTTTTGCGGCAAACTTAGCATACTGAAGTATGACTTTTTCAATTACAGTATAGCAGTGCTACTTCTAATTGCACAAGGACTGGTCTGCAATTTTAAGAACAGTCAACAAGATAAGATTTTACCCTTTATCCTTTTATTTCTAATGCCACTGGACTGCTTGTTTTATTGTATGTAATATCACTTTTTCAGGCACAATCCTTGAATTAAATTGGGCAGTATAAAGCTCAGTCAGTTTTTTATCTGTCATATGTTCCACTGCTTTTTGCAGGACTATATCACAATACTTATAAAAGAAGCATATTTCTCTTGGAATCATAATTAAGCTAACTTAAGTAATTGGTGTTTAATTATAGGAGTGCAGTAGCACCCTGTTTTTAGGGTTGAGTTGGCTGTTCAATGTGAAGCCCCAATTGTTGCACCTTACTAATGGGTGTGCATTTGAAGAGTTGGTGAAAGAATAGTACACTGTTTTAAAGTTATAATGATTTTGATTTAACATTCAAGTTCGACTGGTTAAACAAGCATTTGTCAATACCAAATGTTGATTGTGTTGGTCTGTTGAGCCCGCTTAGTGGCCCTCTGTCAGTGGCTGTCTGTTTGTCCCGGTGCTGCAGGCTACTCTTTTGTAGTGGGCTGCTGCCTGCATTGGCACCTTGTTCTGCTGAGGAAGAAATCCGCAGCTGTCCTGACAGAGCTCCATTGAGGTGGCTCACTCCCCCTCTCTCACTCGCTCAGTCTGTTTCTCTTGGCGCTGCAGGCTGCCTTTTTGTACTGGGCTCCTGCCTGTGTTGGTGGCTTTTTCTACCCACAAAGAAAGCCACAGCTGTCCCAACAGAGCTCAGTTGTGGTCACTCACTCCCCCTGTTGCACGGACTCATTCTGGTTTTCCTGGCGCTGCAAGCTGCCCTTTTGTACTGGGCTCCTGCCTCTGTTGGTGCCTTTTTCTGCCCACAAAGAAATCTGCAGCAGTCCCGACAAAGGTCCGTTGAGCTCGCTCATTCCCCTTCTCTCACTCGCTCATTCTGTTCTGCCGGTGCTGCAGCCTGCCCTTTTCTACTGAGCTCCTGCCTGCGTTGCTGCCTTCTTATGCCCACAAAGAAATTTGCAGCAGTTACAATACAGCTCTGTTGAGCTCACTCACTTGCTCATTCTGGTTTCCTGCCTCTACAGGCTGCCCTTTCATACTGGGTCCCTGCATGCATTGCTGCCTTTTCTGCCCACAAACAAATCTGCAGCAGTCCCAACAAAGCCCGTTCAGCTCACTGGCTCACCTTCCTCACTCGCTCATTCTGTGTCTCCTGGCGCTGCAGGCTGCTCTTTGTACTGGGCTCCCTGCCTGCATTGGCGACTTTTCTGTCAGAAAGAAATCTTAAGCAGTCCCAACATAGCTCCACTGAACTCGCTCACTCCCCCTCTGTCACTCGCATTCCATTTCTGCGGCGCTGCAAGCTGGCATCTTGTACTGGGCTTCTGCCTGCATTGCCACATAGCGCATTTTCTGCCCACAAAGAAATCTGCAGCAGTCACACTAGAGCTCTGTTGAGCTCGCTCACTACCACTCTGTCACTCGCTCATTCTGTTTCTCTTGATGCTGCAGACTGTGCTTTGTATGGGGCTCCTGGCTGCATTGGCACCTTTATCTGTCCACAAAGAAATCCGTAGCTGTCCCGACAGAGCTCCGTTGAGTCGCTCAGTCTCCCTCTCATCACTCATTCTGTTTGTCCTGGTGCTGCAAGCTACCTTTGTACTGAGCCCTGTCTGTACTGACACCTTTTTCTGCCCACAAAGAAATCAGCAGCAGTCCTGACAGCGTTGGTGATTCGCTCCTCCCACCACCTCCTTTCGCTGTCTCGTTCTGTTTCTCCCAGTGCTGCAGGCTGCCCTTTTGTACTGGCTTCTTGTGTTGGGGCCTTTGTCTGCCCACAAACAAATCCACAGCAATCCCGACAGAGCTCAGTTGAGCTTGGTCACTCCCCCCTCTAACTCGGTAGATCTTAATCTGTCCCAAACACTGATTTTCCAGAGTGACAGTGCTATTGTCCGGTAGGAGTGTAAAAACATATTTTAGCCAGGATGTGAAAAATGACAGCTGTAGTGTTCATAAGGAGTTGTGAAAAAACGCCGCTGTTGAAAATGTGGCATGACAGCATTGCCAATATTCAAAGTTACAAGGGTGCATGGAAACAGTTCAATGCACGCTTGTAACACAGTCATGTTATGGCAGTCCCAGCAAAGCTCCGTTGAGCTCGCTCACTTCCCTTCTCTCACTCACTCATTCTGCTCTGCCGGTGCTGCAGGCTGCCCTTTTCTACTGGGCTGCTGCCTGCGTTGCTGCCTTATTTTGCCCACAAAGAAATTTGCAGCAGTTACAATACAGCTCTGTTGAGCTCACTCACTTGCTCATTCTGGTTTTCCTGCCACTGCAGGCTGCTCTTTGTACTGGGCCCCAGCATGCATTGCTGCCTTTTTCTGCCCACAAACAAATCTGCAGCAGTCCCAACAAAGCCCCATTCAACTCACTGACTCCCCTCCCTCACTCACTCATTCTGTGTCTCCTGACACTGCAGGCTGCCCTTTTGTACTGGGCCCCTGCCTGCATTGGCGGCTATTTCTGGTCAGAAAGAAATCTGAAGCAGTCCCGACACAGCTCCACTGAGCTCACTCACTCCCCCTCTGTCACTCTTGCATTCTGTTTCTGCTGGCGCTGCAAGCTGGCCTTTTGTACTGGGCTCCTGCCTGCGTTGCCACATTTTCTGCCCACAAACAAATCTGCAGCAGTCACACTAGAGCTCCGTTGAGCTTGCTCACTACTGTTCTGTCACTCACTCGTTCTGTTTCTCTTGGGGTCATGGACTGCACTTTTGTATGGGGCTCCTGTCTGCGTTGAAACCTTTTTCTGCCCACAAAGAAATCCCAACAGTCCTGACAGAGCTCCGTTGAGCTCACTAAGTCCCCTTGTCTCACTCGCTCATACCTGTTTCTCCACCGCTGCAGGCTGGCACATTTGTACTGGGCCCTGCCTGTACTGACACAGCACCTGCCCACAAAGAAATCCGCAGCAGTCCTGACAGCACTTCGGTGGAGTTAGCTCCTCCCCTCCCTCACTCACTCTCTCATTCTGTTTCTCCCAGTGCTGCAGGCTGCCCTTTTGTACTAGGCTCTTCTGTTGGGGTCTTTGTCTGCCCACAAACAAATCCGCAGCAGTCGACGAAACTCAGTTGAGCTCGGTCCTCCCCCTCTCACTCGGTTGATCTTAATCTGTCCCCAGCACTGATTTCCCAGAGTGACCGTGCTATTGTCCGCAGGAGTGCAAAACATATTTTAGCCAGGATGTGAAAATGACAGCTGTAGTGTTCATAAGGAGTTGTTAAAAATGCCACTGCTGAAAATGTGGCGTGACAGAATTGCAAAGTTTTGAAGTTTCAAGGTTACGTGAAACAGTTCAGCGCCGCTTGTAACACAGTCATGTTATGGAGTTTCATCACCAAAATTTCAACATAGGGATTTTAGGACCTCTGCTCATGAACAGTGCCACTGTCATTTTCTTAATCTGTCCCTACCACTGATTTCCCACAGTGACCACGTTATTCTGCGCTGGAACTGTGAAAACACATTTCGGTCAGGATGTGAAAAATGACAGCTGTACTGCTTATAAGGAAGTGTGAAAAAATGGCACTGCTGAAAATCTGGTGTGACAATATTACAAATCTGCGAAGTTACAAGGGTGCGTGGAAAGTGTGCAAAGCACACTTGTGACAGTCAATTGATGGGCTATCATTGCCAAAGTTTCAATATAGGCATTTTAGGACCTCTGCTCATGAACAGTATCATTGCCATTTTCTTAATCTGTCCCAAACAGCGATTTCCCACAGCGACCGCTCTATTCCTGCGCCGGAAGTGCAGCGCATTTTGGCCAGGATGGGAAAAATGACAGCTGCACTGTTCATAAAGTGAGTCTGAGAAAATGGTAATGTCAAAAATCTGGAGTGAAAATATTATAAATTTGCAAAGTTATGAGCGTGCGTGCCAACTGCGCAATGCACGCTCGTAACAAAGTCATTTTATGGAGTATCATTACCAAATTTTCAACATAGGCATTTTAGGACCTCTACTCATGAAGAGTGTCACTGTCATTTTCTTAATCTGTCCTGAACACTGATTTCCCACAGCAACTGCGCTATTCTATGTTGGAAGTGTGAAACCACATTTTGGCCAGGATGTGAACAATGACTGCTATACTGCTCACAAGGAGGTGTGACAAAATGCCAGTGTTGAAAATGTGGCGTGAAAATATTGTAAATCGTGAGATTCGACGCATGTAGCAACTGCACAATGCACGCTCATTAAACAGTCATTTTTAATTTTCCCACCAATTTACGTAGGCTTTTTGAGAGCCCACCTCATGAACAGTGGCACTGTTGTTTCGTTGATCGGCCTGAAGGGTGATTCCACACAGTGACCACGAAATCACCTTTTGGGCCTGATTAGCACCATGACAGCTCAAGAATTCATGAGGAGGGGCCCCAAAACCCCATGTTGAAAATTTGGTGCAAAATTCCAAAAATGCCTGAGATAGGCACTAAAGTTGGAAACCCTATTTATTACATTATACAGCTTACGGCATTTCCTCAGTTCATGGTCGGCTTTGAAGAGTGCAGAAGTGTTCCCGGTCCAGCGAAGACCATCGCTGAGCTCTGGAGGTAAGTATGGGGTGGGGGTGGGGGCAGGGTGCACAGTGGGTGGGCACAGGTTGTGGGAGGGATGCTGGGAGACTACGAGGACCGTTTCCTTTTTCAGGGAAAAAACAAAACACATTGTGGGACCGTTCTTCACTTTACTGGGGTATGTGGCATGCTGGGGTGGGCTCCCAGCATATCACGGAGTTCTACTTTGGGAGGGCAGCTGTAGCCGATGGGAGTTGGGCACCCCATCGCAAACAACAAAGGGCATGTGGCACGATGGGGTGGGCTCCCAGCGTGACACGAGTCTATTTTTGGGGGGCAGCTGTAGCTGATGGGGATTGGGCACTCCCATCGGCAAACAAAAAAGAATGGGAATTCTTTTCTGGCAATGGGGATTGGGCACCCCATTGGCAAACAACAAAAGGAGGTTCCTTTCTGCCGAAGGGATTGGGCACCCGTTGGCAGACAATAAAAGGGTGTTACATTATGCCGATGGGAGTGGGCTCCCGGTCGGCAAATAAACATGGGGGGGTACATATTGTTTGTGAACACGACGGCAAGCCGCCACCATGTTCACAAACAATATCAGGTGTCTTACATCCCGCCCTGCAATGACAGGTCGCTCCCTCATTGCAGCGGATGGCTGACACTGCAATGATGAGGCAGCCCCTGATTACAGCAGCTGATTTTTAGAAAGTTGTGCACGCTGGCTGAACTGGTGTCAGCAGCAGCGTGCCGCAACGATAGGGGATGGGGACAAGTCTTTTGCAGGCTGTGGGGGCATTGGGCACAACAGTGCCACACCTCCACAACCTGCTTGTGGAGAAATGCAATATGTTTCTTGCACATGTGCACAATCAACATAAAAAACTTTCGCAAGTGCTTAATTTCATGATTTACCTCTTGTGCTCAAAAAAATACCAGTGGCGATGACCACAGATTTTTTGCTTTACACTCACAAACATTGAAAGCATATAAACGTATCTTTAAAAACAAACACCTGAACCTAGCTAAACAGGACCCATTTAGCTAGATTCTGCTGTTTATTTTTAAAAGTTACAGAAACACCGTTTCTGGGCACCCCAAAATCAGGGTGCCCAGCTTTGTGAGAGCCATTCACCTCATTCTCTGTATGAGAACAGCAGGACTTTCTTGAGTTCTACAGTTGGAGTCCTGCTGTGGGCTGCAGTGACAGCAGTGAGCTGCCAGTCCCTGTTATCCCTGCTTCTCTTTGTGTCTGTCTGTCTGTCTGTCCATCTGTCCATCCATCTGTCCATCCATGCATCCATTCATCCATCCATCCATCCACCCACGTATCTATCTATCTATCTATCTATCTATCTATCTATCTATCTAATCTAGCTGATTTATGTTTTTATTAAGTGTACTTGGGTGCTCACCCCAGGTACCACTTCTGTTTATTCCCCTTCAGGTCACCCCTCCCCCGTTCCAAATATGTATATGGCAACACCTGAACAGTAGCCCTACACTGGGGTAACCAATCCCCAGTGTCAGAATATTCCTGTCCAATCCCTGTAAGAAGAAAACTGTCCTCATTGTTTTTCCTTCCTTTTTTTCTGTAATAATGAAAATGATCCTCATTGATCTGACTCCCCAACCCTGGCCTCACTCAGAACCCACTACCCCCCTCCACCTACCCTCACTCACTTAAACATGCCCCATGGAGTAAAGCCACTCACCTCTCCTCTCGAAGGCACGTCTTGCTGCTGGAACTGCTGACTGCAATATGAAACTAAGGTAAATGCGGTTCAATGTATTTCAAAGGGTTTTGTATTTTGATGCATAACTTTGTCAATTTTGCATATTTAGACCTCAAGTTTTCAATATGGCCTTTTGGGACCCCACCTCTTTACCAGCAGTGGTGGAGTTATGCAAATCAGGCTCAAAGGTGATTTTACAATCAATTGAAGAAATCACCTTTCAGGCAGGGATTGAAATGTCCACCACCCTTTTCATGAGGTGGGTTGATAACAAGGCTATGTTTCAAAATTTGGGATCAAAATATGAAAAAATGGCAACGCTATGTGCATACAATGAAAATGTTCTATGCTCACACATAACTTTGGTAATTTTAAATATTATGATCCCAAATTTTCAACATGGCCATGTTTTCTCACCATCTCACATTTATGAAAGTGATAGGTGTCATTTTTCAAATTCTGGCCAAAATGCGTTTTGTACCTGTAGTGCAGAATGATTATTTCGATAATATGGAATTATATTTTGGCAGGATTCAAAATTTTCACCCACTAGGTTCATGAGGTAGTTTAATAAGAAGACTATGCTGAAAATTTCATGTACAAATATGTTAAAATTCCCAGGTTATGAGAAAACATTGCAGTATTTCAACATTCACTCGTAACAACACTGATTTTCAATATTTTGACTCAGACTTTCAACATAGCCATTTTCCACCACCTCATTTCTTTCTTTCTCTGTCTCTCTGTCTCTGTCTCTGTCTCTCTGTCTCTCTCCTCTCTCTTTCTTTCTGTCTTTGGTAACTGGGTAGGTGAACTGATCCAAACATAAGAACACAGGCTTTGATGGCAGATAAGAACCACTTGGCCCACCCAGTCTGCCCATTTCCCTACCTATTGAATAAGGCGCCGATCCTAGTTAAGCAACAGCTTACTTCCTCCTAACTCCGCTATAATTGCTTTATGTCTGTCCCATGTATTCTTGAATTCTCCCACTGTTTTTGACTCCATGACCTCCTCAGGGAGGCTGTTCCATGCATCCACCACCCTCTGTGAAAAAATAGTTCCTCACATTGCCCTGAGCCATTCCTCTCTATCTTCAAATTGTGCACCCTTGTTCTTGCACATCTCTTTTCTGAAAGATGCTACCCTCTTGGACTTTGTTGATTCCCTTGAGGTACTTGAAAGTTTCTATCATGTCTCCCCTCTCCCTCCTTTCCTCAAGGGTATACATATTAAGCTTCTTTAGTCTCTCTTTATATGGTTTCTGGTGCAGACCTGCACCATTTTAATGCCCTCCTCAGTACTGCCTCATCCTGTCTATGTCCTTGTGGAGATGGCATCTCAGAACTGCATGCAGTACTCAGATGGAGTTTCACCAACTGTCTGTACAGAGGGATGACAGCTTCCTGATTTCTACTAGTGATGCCTCTCCCTATGCATCCCAGTATCCCCCCAGCCCTGCTTACTGCTGTCTCACATTTCCTGCCTATCTTTAGGTCATCTGATATGACTACCCCCAGGTCCCTTTCCTTTTTTGTTGTTGTTAGTACCTCCCCCACAACTGTGTACTCTTCCCCTGGGTTTTTGTTTTGCAAGTGCATTACTTTGCACTTCTTTGCATTAAATCTAAGCTGCCATGCTTTTGACCATTCCTCCAACCTTTCCAAGTCCCTTCTCATCTTTTCCATCCCCCCTTGTATATTAACCCTGTTGCAGATCTTTGTATCATCTGCAAAGAGGCATACCTTTCCTTCCAGTACCTCTGCAATGTCACTTATAAAGACAGTAAAGAGGACCGGCTCATACTGAACCTTGCAGTACCCGTTAGTAACCCACTTTCTTCAGAGTGGACTACATTTACTATTACCCTCTGTGCCCTGTTGTCCAGCTAATTTTTACACAAACTACCACCTGGGACCCTCCCAGGCTGGCTAACTGTTTATTAACCTTTTGTGTGGGACTGTGTCAAATGCCTTGCTAAAGTCTAGGTAGGCCATGTCCACAGCCCTCCCTGGTCTGCTACTTTGGTCACCCAGTCAAAGAAATCTAGTACATTTGTCTGATATGACCTTCACACTGTGAACCCATAATGCCTTGGGTCTTGTGCCTCGCTGGCCTCTAGGTACTCAACTATTATTTCTTTCAAGTGATTCCATTATTTTCCCTACCTCTGAGATCAAACTAACAGGTCTGTAGTTTCTGGCCTCTGGTTTGCTCCCACATTTGTTAAGGAGAATCAGATCTGCCCTCCTCCAGTCCTCAAGTACCATGCCCTCCTCCCATGATTTGTTAAAAAGGGTAGTCAGTGGTGTCACTAGTTCTCCTTTTAGTTCTTTTAGAATTCTATGGTACATCCCATCAGACCCCATTGCCTAGTCCACCTTGAGTTTTAGGAGTTCCTTTAGGACCCTTTCTTCTGTGAATGGACTGGTATTACTTATATCCAGAGTGCTTCTATTGTTTGGTTTAGGTGCATCCCCTCCTCTTCTTTTGTGAATAATGAACAAACAAATGTGTTCAGTAGCTCTGCTTTTCACTGTCACCCTCTGCCCAACCCCTCCCTTTATTAAGCTTCACTATCCTTTCCTTGGTCTTTGTTTGCTCACTAATGTACCAATAAAAGTATTATCCCTCTTCTTAACTGAGTTGGCTGTCTTTTCCTTGGTTTGGGCCTTTGCTATACTGACAGCCTTCCCTACTCCTTTCTGCTTTAACTGGTACAGTTCTCTGTCCTGCTCCTTTTGTGATTCCTTATACTTTCTGAATACTATCTTTTCTCCCTAACCTTCCCCAGCACCTGTTTTGAGAACCATAGTGCTTTTTTCTTTTGTTTTGTTTTGTTTATTGCTTTGCACAAGGCTTGTTGCCTCTGTGATGGCGGTTTTGATTTTTCCCATTTTTCTCCACTCCTTCTTCCTGCCCTTTTGCTAGTGCATTTCTTAGGCACTCTCCCATTTTGTCAAAGTCAGCCCTCTGAAAGTCCAGTATTATTGCTTTTGTGTGGCTTGACTCTATGGCTGTGTTAATTGTGAACACACTATCTGGTGGTCACTTATTCCCAGATGGCTACTCACTTCTAAATCCGAGATCCTCTCACCACCCCCATTTGACAGTGCCAGGTTTAAGACTGCTCCCTCTCAAGTGGCCTACCATTAACTAGTTACCTGAGGCATGCCCCCTGTAGGGCATCGAGAATGACTCTGCTCTTCGATGTGGCTGCAGCAAATGTGCTCCAATCTGGCATATTCAGGTCCCCCATCAACAATATGTCCCCTTTTTCTGCCATTCTAAGAATGCCTCCTATCATTTCCTTGCCCATTTCTTCCCCTGAGATGGGGGTCTGTATGCAACCCCTGTGCAGACTGTGGTGTCATTTTCTTTCTCCAGGGTGACCCACAGTGCCTCCTCTCCTCCTGTTTACCCTTTAATTCTGTTGCTTTGATCCCTTCCCTTATGTGAGAGCTACTCCTCCTCCTCTTTTATCCTCCCTGTCCCTCCTGTAGATTGTGTACCCCAGAATGTTGACATCCCAGACATG
This sequence comes from Neoceratodus forsteri, assembly GCA_016271365.2. Lineage (NCBI taxonomy): Eukaryota > Metazoa > Chordata > Ceratodontiformes > Ceratodontidae > Neoceratodus > Neoceratodus forsteri. The sequence goes on along the minus strand of CM057454.1, from coordinate 833,456,090 downwards.
GTTCTCTGTGAACCAGGTTTCTGTGACTGCCACGATATCCAGGTGTCCCTCTTCTGTTAAGGTCACTAGTTCAGGAAGCTTGTTACCGGATTATGGGCAATGGTACTCATCACCCTCCATTTTGATGACCTTACCCCTTTTAGCCCTATTCCTGTACTTTTTTCCACCCAATTGTTTGACAAGGTGAGACACACTAAGCTGAAAGCTTGTTTACAAGGGCAACCTGGGAGCACAGGGAAGTTAAGTGACTTGCTCAGGGTCACACGGTATGTAAGTCGGGGCTATGGGATTCAAACCGAGGTGTCCAGATTTACAGCTCAGAGCCTTAAACCACTGTGCTATACTGCCTTCCAACTGCCAACTTACTGCCTTTGCTTTTTCTCCATTACTCCTCCCTGCCCCCATTAACCTCTCTACCTTGGTGTTAACCTCACACTTTCCTGTTTTGTTGGGGATTGTAGAATTCCTGCTTCTTTTCAGTGCCTCCCCCCTTGGCAAGTTTAAAAGTTTGTCAATGTAGCATTTAAACCTATCACCTAGGATCCTGGTTCCCCTCCTGGACAGATGTAGACAGTCATGCCAGTATAGGCCTGTATCCCTCCAGGTGGACCCCCAGTCCCCAATGAAACCAAAACCCTGTGCTCCACACCAGTATTTCAACCATTCATTAAATCCCATGGTGCAGAGTACCCTAGTCTCACCATGCCATAGACATGCAGCACCTCCAAGAAGGTTACCATGTGTACTACTTGTCTAAGGCCCCTCCCAAACTCCACAAACTCCTCCTGCACAGCTCTGATCCCATTCTCAGCTAGGTCATCTGTCCCTAGGTGAGACAATGACATCCAGCTCCTCTCCCATGCAGCTGCTCCTGTCATCCTGAGGATTCGCTTCCTGTCCCTCCATGCCATGGTGCCAGGCAGGCATTTTATCTCCCTCTCCCTCTCCCCTCCCTCCCCAAGTTCTGCCCCCTAACAATTGAGTCCCCCACCAGGAGTTGTTTCCTTCCCCAGTGGGATCCTATGCCACTCTCCTGTTGGTATCCTTTGTGGAGATTTCCAGCATCCTCCTTGGTCTCCACTGCCGGTGCCTCCATGGAGGAACAACGCTCCACCATAAAGGCATATGAATAGTGGAAAGGTACAACTGGAGGGATGCACCTCTGTTCCACCACCCACACCCTCCCTGAGCACATCATAGTTTAACCACTCCTCATTCTTGGCAACCTCTGAGGCAGCAGCAGTGGCCCTTGTGGTCCCTGGGTAGTGGAGGTGATTTCCCAATCCCTACCAGTTCCTGTGTGGGAAGTTTCTCCTCCTTGCCAGGATGACCTGGAAATGGGCAACCTTCTCCCTCAGAGCAGAGATGTCTGCAAATAAGGCAGCATCGCAGCCTCCAGAATGTCTCCTGGAAAACTGCACCCAACAGCCAGTGCATTGAATCACTTCCTACATGTCTCTCTCTCCCCCCTCCCTGTTGAAATTGTGTATGTGTGTGTTTGTTTTTTTTCCTATTAGGGAACCGTATCAAATGGCCCATTTTCATTCAAGACCCGAGAAACAGCATTTTTTGCTATTAGAAAATCTCACCAAAGGACCGTTTTCAGTCATGACCCGAGCTACAGCATGACGTCAAGATCAACAATACAAATACAGGTAATACAAGTAATACACACTGTAGACAGGTCTCAAAATGAGTGCAGTAATTAGACACACTGGGGATACATAAAGTGCATGTGCATGAGATAAAGGTGCCGTAGCAAACCAGTTTATAATTTAAAATATATTGACACAAGCTAGTGTACTAGACCAAAATACAACATCAACAAAACACAGAGCAAAATATAATTGTCAGGATATGATACATAAAGTGCCAAAGCATCCCAAATACACTATCAAACTATCAACACTAATAGGTCACAATAAGAATGTATCTAGGAGTTCAGGTGTAATACTTCCTAAACAAGGTGCAGGAGCTTAGAAGTAGGAACCATAGCAGAGGGGCTGAAGAGACTGGAGAGGAGGGAGTGACAGCAGCAAGGTCCAGCCCTGCAGGTATGTGGGTGGCCAGGGTGTCAAAGAGAGGATGCCCCAGCTACCCAGGTGAGCAGTGGCATGTGCTTCGGACAGTAGCCAGACTTTGAAATTGTTTTGAAACAGAGGTGGGAGAAGGATTAACAGAGTGATGAGGAAGCCTCTTTTATAGGGAGGGACAGAGATGGAAAATGCTTTTGCCCATGGCAGTGGAGCTTATGTGGGATGACTATCGAGGGAGCGGATGATTCACAGGGTTCCTAGATGCTACCTGCCCATGTGAAGGGATGAGTAAGAGGACAGGAGGCTGCCTCTCAGAGATTGTAAACAAGGCAGCCAAGGGCATAATCGAAATACTCTTGCAGTGGAGTCATCCAAGAGACTTGTACAACACACAGTGAAGGGTTGAATAGGGAGCTTGGAGGACAAAGCGACATATGCCATTGTAGACTGTGGTCAATTTTGAGTGCAGTACCCATGACATGAATGAATAAATGGGAGAGCAGTATTCAAGAATGGGTAGAAGGTTTCCTTGTGCAATTGGAAGGTGCACTTCTTTTGACAGGAATTGCTTGAGGCTGTAGGCTGCACCCAGTTTCTGATCAACTCTCCACACGTAATTGTTGATGTGTTCAGCAAATGTAAGGAGGGATCCAGGGTAATGCCTAGGTATTTGAAACTGGGGACATTTTCAAGTGAGGGGCCTGCAGGTGTAAGTATGAGGAGGGAGGAGTTTGCCTTGGTGACTTTGGAGATGAAAGGTTTGGATCTGAATAGCATTGATTTAGTATTTTTCATTTGCCAGCAGCTTTTGGAGAGAAATCAGTTGTGTGCCACTCAATAGTTAAGTGTAAGAGTGGAGGAGATGCCTACAAGGGACTTATCACTGTGTAGAGGACAAGGTCATCTGCAAGAGAGAGCCTCACAGGAGAGTCTCAGCAGGGATTGCATTAATGAAAATAAAAAAAGTAGGGGCCAATGGTGGAGCCTTGGTGGACCCTGAGGATACTGGCAGGGTAGTGAAGGAGACTGTACCAATTGCAACAGATTGTGATTTGTTGAAAAGGTAGCTACTAAACCAAGTTTTTTGTCTTTGAAGAGCAGCCAAGATGTAGCAGGGTGGAGAGGAGGAGGAGGGGATGGTCAACAAGGTCAAAGGCCTTATTCAGATCCACGAATATAGCACCAGTGGCCTTACCGGCATCCATGTTTCTTAGGACATGGTTAGAGAATTAGGTCAAGGCTGATGTGGTGCTGTGGTGCTTTTTGAAGCCGTGCTGTTAGGGGCACAGTAGATTGAACTTTCCAAGATGTTCTGAGAACTGAAAGTGCACAATCTTTTCTAGAAGCTTGCTTAGGTGAGGAGGAGGATTGACCTATAGTTATCAGGTGAAAGAGGATTATTGGCTTTGAAAATAGGGACAGCATTGACATGTTTCCATGAGTCTGGCATTGTGGATGTGGTGAGGGCAAAGTTAAATATAAATGAGGGTTCAGTGATTGCCAGGGTGATCGTTTTAAGGATCAAGGGAAAAGCCCATCACTGCCCAGACTGCCCCTGGCAAGGAAGGACTTCAGAAGCTTGGTGGTAACACTTTGGCTAATGGCTCTACAGTAGAACAGGGGCAGGCGGGGAGGGGGTGGAGGCATAGGAAGGGTGATGTGCCTGGCTACTAGGGTCAGGAGGTGGCTGGGAAGGGAGTTTGCCAAGATAGGTGGAGAGGTCAGAGAATTTTTTGTTAAAAATCTTCGCAGTCTCAGCTGGATCAGATAGAGGCCGAGGGAGGCAAGCTGAGTAACAGCTATGAGTCTTAGGACTTAGCAGGGACCCTATTGAGGGCCAGAGTGACAGGGATCGCCATGGTTGTTCTTTTGTAGATTTAGATAGTAATTACGCTTAAGAGACTTGGCAGTTCACTTGTATGTGTTATGCAAGTACCTGTAAGTGTTCAGAGTTGGGGAAAGGGACACTTTATAGGCTTTCCACCACCTATCTCTGGTCCAGTAGTTGTTTAGGGATGGTACATGGGAGGGGTAATGGTGGGACATGTGTCGTTTTTAAATCCTGTAAAAGTTGTGTTTTGCACTTTAGTGAGAAATGACAATTTGGCCAATTACTATAAAAGTATATGTCATGTTTGTAAGGTGGCTCCTAAAATTTGGGGTCAAAGTTAAAAACAAAATATATAATTGTTAGCATACTTTGTGTGTAGTGCAAGTCTTGACCCAGTGGGTATGCCTTGTGATGCCATGGCAGTGAGCTGTGTTTGGGTGGAACTCAGTAATCTAGCTGGATGGGGTGAGGCTGGGGATGGTACTGTTATGCGACACACCCCCAGCAAAGGAATAAAGCATATAAACATAGAATGTGATGGCAGATGAGGGCTGGTGGGCCCCTGAGTCTGCCCATTTTTAACCTTCATTTTTGCTACAGATCAGTTGCTGGTCTACACGGCCATTTCTTCCCTCCCTTCCTTATTCTACAATTCCCATGTGTCTGTCCAGGGTTTTTGAACTTCACCACTGTCTTCAACCCCACTATCTTGGCTGGCAGACTGTTTCCAAGCATCCACCACCTTTTCTGTGAAAAGTACTTCCTCCATCCTTCTGAATTTACCACCTCAGCTTCATAGCATGCTCCCTTATTCTAGAACACCTTTCTTTCTGAAACATATCACTCTCTTGTACCTAATTAACCCCATGAGGTATTTAAAGGTGTCTATCATATCCCCTCCTTCCTGTCTTCCAGGGTGTACATATTTAGCTCCATAAGCTTCTCCTCATAGGGCATTTGAGGAAGACTCTGCAGCATTTGGTAACCCTCCTCTGGACTGCCTCTGCTCTATGTCCTTCCTGAGATGTGGTCTCCCAGACTGGGCACAGTACTAAGGTGAGATCTTACCAGCTATCCTTATTGGGGTAGCAACACCTCCTTTTCCTGCAGAATGGCACATGGTTGTCCGGACAGGCCTGGGTACCATATAGTGAAGAAAACTGTTTTCTTGGCATAGGGCTCTGCACCTCTCCACCAGTCGGTAGCGGAAGGCCCTGTGCATTGGCGGAAATCTGTGGACACATGGAAGTGCAGGGACCACAGGGCCCTGCACTTGCACAGCTCACCACACACCTCTAAAATTCTTCACATCCATCGCTGCATAGATGTGTAGGGCCTGCAAGAGCCCAGCAGTTCGTAGGAGATCAGAGTCTTCCTTTGGCACAAGGCATCTGCATCTGTTCATGCAGTTCCGGAAGGTTTTGATTATCAACAATGATATATATTACAGCCCCATACATGTAGAAGTAGAAGCAAAGAAATTATATGCATGTTTAGAGGGCCCCCTCCCCTGAGTTCAATATTCCATATGTAGCGTGCCTGCAGCCCCATTCCCTACCTCATGTCATCAAAGTGCAGTTTTTAGGGTCAGGGCTGCAGTGCTTGGTGACTGCTTGGCTTGTAGTTGGAGTTAAAGCTGGGTAAACAAATGTAAATATTTCCTTAACTGCTGCATAAAAATCCATTATGGGGTAATCGCTCAGGAAGGCAGCTCTTTAGTGCACTGCCTCCTCTCTATCACTGTACTTTTTAGATGCAGACTACAAACCTGCACAGAGTACTCCAACTGAGAATGAACTAGTGGCCAATACAGTGGCAGTAGAACTTCCATCTTCTGCTACTGATCCTCTCCCTATTCATCCCAGCATACTTTTGCTCTGACCATCACCACCCTACTGAATTGTGCTTATGCCTTCAGGCTGTCTGATATTAATATACCCAAGTCCTTTTCCACTGTGCTGCTTTCCACTACTTTCCTTGACTATTTCTCCCATCCTATATTCAGTGGTAGGACTTTTCGCTCATATAGTATCACCTTGCATATTTAGGGCTGCAGTGGTTTGAGCCCTGCAGTCCTTTGCTATCGAAAAAGACTTACCATTCCTTGCATTCCTTGTGACCGAACATGTCGGAGTTGCACCATGGTTGCCTTTGTCCGTGGAGCACTCCGCTTGTTGTCCCCATTACCAGTCACATTGCACTATTTTAAATTAGACTTATCCCCCACCCAGCCCTCCCTCTCAGCACCAACCCACCCCAAGAATATAAATGACACTGGGGTTCCCAATACCATTGTCACGATCGCAAGTTCCATCTTTTTATTAATTAGACATATCCCCCACCGACCCTCCTCTCAGCACCATCCACCCCACCCCCAGAAACATAACAGTGATCCTGCGGATGCCCAGTCCTCAGTGTCGTGATCACTAATCCATTTCTGAGAGAGTTGCCCTCCCTCCCCCCAAGTAATGTAGTGGTGATACTGGGGGGGGGGGTGACCAATCCCCCAGTGCAGAAATCCTCTGGCTTTATATTTCTTTTATACTTGTAAAAAGACAACATCCATCAATGTCTTTTGTAGCTGTTAGACTTCCCTCATCTGATCCTCCCAATCAGCACCCACCCCCCAGCCCCAAGCCCTTACTTACTGATCGGGGGTCCAAACCTGTAATCCTTTCTGGACTGCAGACATGTCTTCACTCTTCAAAGTCAGACCATGAACTGAGGAGACAGGTATGGTTCAATGTATTTCAATGGGGTCTGAACTTACTGCTATAACATGGCCATTTTTGTATAATTTTGCACCAAATGTTCAACATGCTATCTTTGGGACCTCACCTCATGAAGAATGGCATTGGCATTAGGCAGATCCATCCTGAAAGGTGATTTCATAGTCCCTGCACAAAATCACCTTTCGAGAAGGATTTGGAAATTTTCTCTGCCCTTGTTCATGAGCTGGGGCCATAAGAAGCTATGTTGAAAATTTGGTGTAAAAATGTTAAAAAAAGAACAAAGTTATGAGCCTACAGGCTTGTAACTTTTGTAATTTTCAATAGTTTTCCCCCAAATTCAAAATGTAGCCATATCTTTCCAGTACCTCATGAGTGTGATAGCTGTCACTTTTCAAATTCTGGCCAAAATGTTTTATTACATCCAAAAAGTGATTTGTGGTCCCTACTCTGGTGATAAATAAATTCAACAACCTAGTTGGCAAACATTGCTGTAAGTGTGTTCATTACTGGCTGTGAGTAGCGCTATTATTTGGAACTGGTGTCATTTTCAAATCCTGGCCAAAATGTTTTTACATCCCAAAAGGTGATTTTGTGGTTCCTGACCAAAATCACCTTCGAACAAAGTTAAAATCATCTCTCCCTTGTTCATGAGGTGGGGTCATATGAAGGAAGGCTATGCTGAAAATTTGGTGTCAAAATATGCTTGTAACTTTAGTCATTTTCTATGTTTTATCAAATTTACAACATAGCCATTCTTCACATCACCTCATGAATGTGACAGCTGTCATTTTCATCTCCTGCCCAAAATGTGTTTTGCATCCTGTAAGCTAATTTTAAGACAGGAGTTGAATATTTTCTGCCCTTCTTCATTAGGCAGGTCATAACAAGGTTATATTGAAAATTTGATGTAAAATATTAAAAACAAATGTTCAATATTTTTACCAAATTCCTTAGCTGAGCCTTATCGGCTCTGGCCTGAGTTTGTTTTAAATTAAATGCTAACTACATACATTCAACCACCTTTCCTATCTACCCAGATCCTTCTTTATTATTTTGACTTTGACTCACTGTCCACTGGCCAAGATCTTAGAATCAGCTCATCCATTAAATTTTGAAGAGAACTGCCACAAGACTGATCCTGTGGCACCCACTAGTGACTCCCTTGACCTATAATTACCCATTTATAACCACCCTGTGGTCCTGCTGTAACCAGTTATTATCTACCTAGTAATTATGTCCTCAACTCCAAAATCATGCATCTTCTTAACCAACTGGCCATGCAGGACAGTATCAAAACTTTACTGAAGTTAAGGGCTGAGGTACAGTATGTTCACTGCCTTTGTCACTCAGTCGAAAAAGTCAATCATGTTTGTCTGACATGACCTCCCCATGAACCCATGTTGTCTCTTGTTCTGCAGTCCATTTGCCTACAGGAAAATTACTGTCCTTTCCTGTACTATATTCTCTAGAATCCTCCCTATGATAGACATTAGGCTGACAGGTTCGTAGTTCCCAGGATCATCCCTCCTTTCACTCTTGTGTGGGGGAATGACATTCACTGACCTCCAGTTCCTGGGTGCTAGTCTTGTCTCCACTGAGCTATTGAACAGCTCAGCTAGCAGTTCAGATAGAACCCAACCCATCAGGAGATCCGATCTATTTGGATCAGCTTAGGGCACTGAACATGTACTCACTCAAGGCCTGATGAAGGGGGGTGTTATGATAGAGACCTTCACATTTCTGAAAGAAATGAACAATGTGAACTGCAAGAAACTATACAAGAAAGATAGCAAATCTAGAATATGAGGCCACAAGTCGAACCTGGGGGGTCAAGAGGACATGAGAAGTGTCATTTACAGAGAGAGTGGTTAAGCCAGCAGAAGAGGCACCAAAACCATTAATGTTTTCAAAAATGGTTGGTACAGAGCTAAGGGCTTAGTTGTTACTCGGGGGTAGTAGTAAAACAGTGAGCAAGGGGGTGGATAGTGTAGTAAAGCCCCCTTATTGACAAAAGGCTTCGGGCTATGGTGGGGTGTTACTGGCAGACTAAATGAAAGATTGGTCTTTTTCTGCCATCATTGTTTATGTTTCAGTCTTTTTAAGCACATGTTCATATATTTCATCTGGGCCCATGGACTTATGCAATTTGAATGAGCTTCAGACCTCTAGTACTCTTTTCACATCAACGGGATCCACATTAACCTCTTACCTTCCACCTTTACCTTGATGGCACAACCAGACATTGGTCCCTTGTCTCTGACAGTGAAACTGAGCAGAAATATATTTTCAGAATGTTCCCTTTTATTTTCCTTTTCCTCTTCTCCATTATGTGAAAAACACAAGGTCTTATCTCCCTTCCTTGTACTCTACAATTTTCTGAAGGTCATTGGTTCCCATTGAGTCCTGCACCCTCACGTGCCCCCACTGTCCCTATTGGTAAGCACTAAGTCTAAGATGCCTGACACCCTAGTACATATGAACATACGATGATGCCAGCTGATACAGGCCTTATGGTGTATAAAGTCTGCTTGAGTGTGCAGCTCTCAGTGTTGAGTACTGATGCTGCCTCCCAACCCCTTCACCCTCCTCACTGATAGAACCGACTGAGTTACCTCCATCCTCCCCATCCCCATCCTGATCCTGCCCCAACCCTGTTCCACCCCTCTTAAATCCCCAACTGATGTTTGAGAAAGCAGCTCCTCAGGTAAAGCATTCCATGCCATCACCACCTTTTCTTTTTGAAATTAAGTCAGCTTTATTGATTTTCAAGATACAAAATACCAACAGGGTGACTAGAACATGAAAATTCACCAGACATAACAAACCCTTCCTACCCCCAACTGCAATCCCTCCTCCTTAGAGTCGTCCCTCCTTCCCACAGAGTGTGCCTGCAATCAAGTGATGGGCTGATAAGAGAACAATAAATCCAACAGGGTTTATCTGCAAGGGGAGCAAGAGACTCACCACCTTTTCTGTTAGTAAGTGCCTCCTCATCTCTCTTCTGAATCTCCCCCCTCCAATTTCAGACTATGCCCTGTTTTGATCCCTTCTTTTCTATGTTTAAACAGGCACTCATGACTAACCCTATTTATACCTTTCAGGTATTTGAAGGTCTCAGTCACAATGTCCCTGTCCCTTCAATCCTCCAGGGAGTACATATTGAGTTTCCTTAACCTATCGTCATAAGGCTTTTCCCTCATTCCGATTAACATTTTGGTCACCGTTCTCTGTACTCCCTTCAACAGTCAGAATGTTCTTTTTTAAAAAGGAATACCAGAACTGTACACAGTACTCCAGCTGAGGCCTCACCAGTGCCTGTACAGCTGCAGAATCACCTCCTCACTCCTTGAGGTGATTCCCTTGCTATGCACCCAGCATCTTATTGACCTTCACTGCCCTTCCTACATTGTACAGAGTGATTCATATGGCCTGTGACCAGCACACCCAGATCTTTTTCCTCGGGGATACTGATAACTGCACACCCCAGCTGGTAACTCTGTCCAGGATTCTTGTTTCAAAGTGCATAATCCTGCACTTCCCTGCATTGAAACTCAACTGCCAGTGCAAGACCATCTCTCCAGAGCTTCTGGGTCTGCAGTACTCCCACCCCCACCCTATCCACCAGTACTCTCAGTTTAGTGTCATCAGCAAACAGGTTATCCTATGCTGGTCCCTGCTGCCATATCCGCTACATAGATGTTGAATAACACAGGCCTCAGCACTGGAGCCCTGCAGTACCCACTGATGACAACCCATAGCAATCATAGATCCTCCTTACCACCACCCTCTGTAATCTATTTTCAATCCAGCTCTCAAACCATCTGACCACTTTATCCCAGTTCCCAGGCCCTTCAGCTTGCTTATTAGCCTCCTGTGTGGCACAAAGTTGAAGGCCTTTCTGAATTCAAATATTGCACAACTGCCGTCTTGCCTTCATCTAGAGTCCTAGTCAACCAGTCAAAAATGTCCTAAGATTGGATTGACAAGACCTTCCCTAGGTGAACCCATGCTGCTGATCATCAAGGAGCACATTCTACTGCAGGAATGCCACTAATATTTCCTTCAGGATAGTCTTAATTAGTTTCCCACAATCGACATAAAGCTGACTGGTCAATAATTTCCTGGTCCGTCCAAGAGCCACTTTTGTGGATAGGCATCACATGTGCCATCCTCCAGTAGGATCCTCCATTGTCTGTGCTATTAATTCATTCTGAAAGACTTGTACCAGATCAGTTAAATTGTTTCTTCAAGGTTGCACAGTGAGTAAGCTGAGGTTGTGTGATTCTTGACAAGGTCTCCATCACGGCATTGCATTCCAGCTGCGAGATTGCACTGCCCTTCAGTTTTAGAAATTCTTAATCAGGAAACCATGCACATGTCTCTGCTAGCCATATATACAGTAAATACATATTTATCCAAGAAAACATAACATGACACTTTGTGTGTCACAAAAATGGAAACAGCAAGCATACTAGAAGGACAGAGGAGGCATCCAGACTCCCTTCACAAGAGGTATTGCTGTGATGCCGAGAAATCCGCCCAAGGGTGGGCTTATGACAACCAGTATTGCAAGTGATAGCTCTACCACTAAACCAACAGGCTATGTCATGACTGTCTGCTGCAGCACAAACTTAGGCGAATGTGTCTAAAGACCAGAAGACAAGTATGTAGTGCCCAGGTTATGTTAAATTGCACTCTGTGTACATTTAATTAAATACAAAATACTTGATCTGAGCTACGCTTATTTGTAGGCATTTAATTCTCAAGGAGCTAGCTAATAGCACTTCTGTTGACAATGCCTTTCCTTACTGGCCCAGAAGTATGGAATGCCTTCTTTCTCAACTGCAGACCCATGGTGGTAAGCTTCCCTAACCATGTTAAAGCATTATTTTTTAACCATTCACTTTGGCCATGCCTAAACTTCTCTAATTATGATTGCCCTGCAAATTATATATGACTGCTTAGAAAACATGTTCCCTTGTAACTGTTATACATATGGTTCTTATATTAATGCTGTTGAATCTGTATTTATTTAGTATATTTCTATGACTCTGTACTGTAACTAAGTAAGCTTTGAAGCCACTGAAAGCAGGTCTTACTCAAATGGCTATTTCAAATAATAAACATATTCTACTACTACTACTAAATGCATTTGGATTATGTTTGCACCAAGAGCCTTGTTTGATATCCCGTGATTTAAAGGTGACAGGAAACATTTTTTACACCTCTAGTTGCCGCCTGTTTTTCCTTTTGTGTCTATTCAAAATTCTTTTTGAGCGGTTTTGTTCAAATATTAATCTATGTTTGTGGCCATTGTTACTACACTGAATCCTTTTCTCCTCATCAGTTGCAGTTTCCTTGTTGCATACTGCTGAGCATTCTATCCATCAATAATGCCATTTCAGACCATTCAGATCAATAGCATAGGATGGTATGACATGTGTCATGGAACGTCTTAGAAATGTGAAAAGAAAAAGCAGCAGCTGCTGAAGAGAGAGGAACTCTATATAAATCTGAAGGCCCCCCCCCGCAATGCTAGATTATTTATTTATTTATCAAAAATTGGTCAACGCATATCAGAATGCATAACTGGCATGGAAAGGAATATGTGAGTGAAGGTAACTAGGTAACAATCATTTCCTATTTTCTTTAAGGGTAGTATGTGATGTAGTCCCATTAGTTGAAATCTCTGTGGAGAACAGCTATGCCTGCTCAAAAAATGTGCAAAGTCTTTTACTGTTACCATTCTTGATGGCAACTATGTGCTCTAGAATACACATTTAGCACCCATATTATTCATGCAATATACATGTTTAATACCGAGCACAAAACTACATGAACATTAATATATATTAAAGTGAGGCTGTGTGGTCAACTGGTTAGTGCACTAGTGTGGGAACTGGATGATGACAGGTTTAAGTACCTCTATAGCCAAATACTCACTATGTAACATTGGGCAAGTCATTTAACATCCCAGTGCTTCAGTCTAACCAGCTGTGGCAATTGACAGAAACAGAGCTCCACTGAAATCAAGATGTTTCATCTCAGCAGGGCTGTCCTTGTAAATAAATTGTAAAGACATTAAAACAGCAAAATGGAACGTTTAATGTGCACTGGACTGCCATCTGTTGGGTGGAAGAAAGTTTAACAGGTATTCTGAAATTACAAACATTGCAGAAATTATTTATGAAAACCCTTCAGGTTTAGGGGTAGAAAGGTATAGAGGTTTGTCAGGAACAGTGGCTGTGGATATTTTATCCTATCTAAAGTCTACGTATGGGGTCTCACTCATAGATTGTCTAAGAACAGGATTGCTCAACAGCACATTCTAGAAAGAACGAGGGAGGCAGATGGCATCGAGAGAGCCACTGTGTGAGACCAGGGTAAGAACAGTGCAATTTTTATATGAATATAGACAAATACATATTTTATAAACAATAAGCCATCTACATTATCCTGGTGAAAATTATATACTTAATTTTGCACATATTCCACTGAGGTATTACCTTGAAAGAGCTATTTTGTCCCCACAGCACTGGAGAGTCAAGGCTGAGTATGGTCACCTTGTTGATGAGTGACAAAACAGAGAGAGTGGTCGAGAATAGAGAAGTGGTGCAGTTCAGTGTGGTATCCCAAGATGGCCAAGATAGCACTAAGAAGCTTTGGTGGAGATCTTTGGAGGACAATGGAAATGCAGGAGCAGGAGCCTGTGAGACTGGGCATGAGGTCTAATGATATTGAGGTGGAAATGAAGAGTGGATTCTAATATATTTAAAATGAAACTGCCACGCTGCAGAAATGTTTGGATTGCATATGTGCCATTTATCCACAAAACATAAGGCAAACCTAAGTAAGAATGCCATGCAGCGGAAGTCCAGTGAACTCCTGCAGCATTCATAGAAGTGTTGTGCACCTCTTGCTGGCATAATCCCTGGCCGATTACACTGCTAGGTGCCACGGGTGGTTCAGGGACATGACTGTGAGCATGCCAACCCTCTGTGTGATTCACAACAATGAGTTGTGCCAGGCAAGGTGCACATACAGCAGGAGATACCCTGCCATATTTGTTGGGTTCCCACCACAGAGTACCCTGCAGGTTGTAGGATGACAGAGCCCCCACCTACCTATCATGCTGTCCAAGCCCTCTGGACTGACAGGATGGGTTGTGGGCAACCATTTAGGCACCCTCCAGTAAACATTCATTTTGCCATCCTGCACCTTCTCAGAATCCCCTCCTACTTGCATAAAGTTGGGGATCCACTAGGACCAAGGACAGCATCTGATTGAAACCCACCTGTGTCTCTCAATCCATCCCCATGAACCTGCATGCTGGGGAGGCAAGGCCATGGACAGGCTGACTGCAAAGTGTGCAGTTGCGCATACCGTGCACCTGTGCTTGTCCAAGGCTGTATAGCCAGTAAGCATTCATGCAAATGGCCCAATATTAGGTTTTTAAATGTCTGAAATCTATGCACAAATGTTTATAAGAGCAAATTTTATAAGAGTATATTTTTAAGTTTTAAGATTCTGTTTGGGTGTTTCCCCCTCCTACAGTGCATTTGGTTGTTTACAGTTTTACATCTAGCTCATAAGATTTCCCCTCAAAGTATATTTTACATTTTTCTTTTTTTTAGAGTTTTTCATGTGCTCTGGTCAGCATGAGGTCATAAAGTCGCAAGACATTATGCTGCTGCAACATACCACGCTGACAGAACAGCGCAATACTGTTGTGGTGGCGTAACTGTTCTTATTGCGGGGGTTCCACCTCTGCACCCTCTGTTGTAGGGCTGCACCTCTGAACCTCCCCAAATAAAATAAAAACTCTGGGGCTGGGGCTGTTACACTTTATATCACACAAAGTGCAATAAAATAAAAGTATATCTGGGACCGGGATTTGAAACCCAGTCCACGGACACACTGCCTTTTTACATCCTCGCTGCATGTGGATCATCCCCTCGAGCCACGGCAGCTGGTAGTGGACTGTTCTCCTGGCAGACGTCTTAACCTCTACCTGGGAAGAGTGAGAGGGTGCTACTGTGCACACACATGGTTTGGCACCGTTTGCTCTCCCATACTGCATTGATTGTGTTAAGAGGAAATGTTGTGCACTGTTAAGCATATGACATCTAGGGATCTGGCCAGAGCACAGATTGCTCAGCATGGCCCCCCCACTTTGAGGAGGTTACTGAAGAGGTCGTAGAAGACTTTTGCGGCAAACTTAGCATACTGAAGTATGACTTTTTCAATTACAGTATAGCAGTGCTACTTCTAATTGCACAAGGACTGGTCTGCAATTTTAAGAACAGTCAACAAGATAAGATTTTACCCTTTATCCTTTTATTTCTAATGCCACTGGACTGCTTGTTTTATTGTATGTAATATCACTTTTTCAGGCACAATCCTTGAATTAAATTGGGCAGTATAAAGCTCAGTCAGTTTTTTATCTGTCATTATGTTCCCACTGCTTTTTGCAGGACTATATCACAATACTTATAAAGAAAGCATATTTCTCTTGGAATCCTTAATTAAGCTAACTTAAGTAATTGGTGTTTAATTATAGGAGTGCAGTAGCACCCTGTTTTAGGGTTGAGTTGGCTGTTCAATGTGAAGCCCCAATTGTTGCACCTTACTAATGGGTGTGCATTTGAAGATTGGTGAAAGAATAGTACACTGTTTTAAAGTTATAATGATTTTTGATTTAACATTCAAGTTCGACTGGTTAAACAAGCATTTGTCAATACCAAATGTTGATTGTGTTGGTCTGTTGAGCCGCTTAGTGGCCCTCTGTCAGTGGCTGTCTGTTTGTCCGGTGCTGCAGGCTACTCTTTGTAGTGGGCTGCTGCCTGCATGGCACCTTGTTCTGCTGAGGAAGAAATCCGCAGCTGTCCTGACAGAGCTCCATTGAGGTGGCTCACTCCCCCTCTCTCACTCGCTCAGTCTGTTTCTCTTGGCGCTGCAGGCTGCCTTTTTGTACTGGGCTCCTGCCTGTGTTGGTGGCTTTTTCTACCCACAAAGAAAGCCACAGCTGTCCCAACAGAGCTCAGTTGTGGTCACTCACTCCCCCTGTTGCACGGACTCATTCTGGTTTTCCTGGCGCTGCAAGCTGCCCTTTTGTACTGGGCTCCTGCCTCTGTTGGTGCCTTTTCTGCCCACAAAGAAATGCAGCAGTCCGACAAAGGTCCGTTGAGCTCGCTCATTCCCTTCTCTCACTCGCTCATTCTGTTCTGCGGTGCTGCAGCCTGCCCTTTTCTACTGAGCTCCTGCCTGCGTTGCTGCCTTCTTATGCCCACAAAGAAATTTGCAGCAGTTACAATACAGCTCTGTTGAGCTCACTCACTTGCTCATTCTGGTTTTCCTGCCTCTACAGGCTGCCCTTTCATACTGGGTCCCTGCATGCATTGCTGCCTTTTTCTGCCCACAAACAAATCTGCAGCAGTCCCAACAAAGCCCCGTTCAGCTCACTGACTCCACCTTCCTCACTCGCTCATTCTGTGTCTCCTGGCGCTGCAGGCTGCTCTTTTGTACTGGGCTCCTGCCTGCATTGGCGGCTTTTTCTGTCCAGAAAGAAATCTTAAGCAGTCCCAACATAGCTCCACTGAACTCGCTCACTCCCCCTCTGTCACTCTCGCATTCCATTTCTGCCGGCGCTGCAAGCTGGCATCTTGTACTGGGCTTCTGCCTGCATTGCCACATAGCCCATTTTCTGCCCACAAAGAAATCTGCAGCAGTCACACTAGAGCTCTGTTGAGCTCGCTCACTACCACTCTGTCACTCGCTCATTCTGTTTCTCTTGATGCTGCAGACTGTGCTTTGTATGGGGCTCCTGGCTGCATTGGCACCTTTATCTGTCCACAAAGAAATCCGTAGCTGTCCCGACAGAGCTCCGTTGAGGTCGCTCAGTCTCCCTCTCTCATCACTCATTCTGTTTGTCCTGGTGCTGCAAGCTACCCTTTTGTACTGAGCCCCTGTCTGTACTGACACCTTTTTCTGCCCACAAAGAAATCAGCAGCAGTCCTGACAGCGCTTCGGTGAGTTCGCTCACTCCCCCTGCCTCACTCGCTGTCTCGTTCTGTTTCTCCCAGTGCTGCAGGCTGCCCTTTTGTACTGGCTTCTTGTGTTGGGGCCTTTGTCTGCCCACAAACAAATCCACAGCAATCCCGACAGAGCTCAGTTGAGCTTGGTCACTCCCCCCTCTAACTCGGTAGATCTTAATCTGTCCCAAACACTGATTTTCCAGAGTGACAGTGCTATTGTCCGGTAGGAGTGTAAAAACATATTTTAGCCAGGATGTGAAAAATGACAGCTGTAGTGTTCATAAGGAGTTGTGGCTTCGCTGTTGAAAATGTGGCATGACAGCATTGCCAATATTCAAAGTTACAGGGTGCATGGAAACAGTTCAATGCGCTTGTAACACAGTCATGTTATGGCAGTCCCAGCAAAGCTCCGTTGAGCTCGCTCACTTCCCTTCTCTCACTCACTCATTCTGCTCTGCCGGTGCTGCAGGCTGCCCTTTTCTACTGGGCTGCTGCCTGCGTTGCTGCCTTATTTTGCCCACAAAGAAATTTGCAGCAGTTACAATACAGCTCTGTTGAGCTCACTCACTTGCTCATTCTGGTTTTCCTGCCACTGCAGGCTGCTCTTTTGTACTGGGCCCCAGCATGCATTGCTGCCTTTTCTGCCCACAAACAAATCTGCAGCAGTCCCAACAAAGCCCCATTCAACTCACTGACTCCCCTCCCTCACTCACTCATTCTGTGTCTCCTGACACTGCAGGCTGCCCTTTTGTACTGGGCCCCTGCCTGCATTGGCGGCTATTTCTGGTCAGAAAAATCTGAAGCAGTCCGACACAGCTCCACTGAGCTCACTCACTCCCCTCTGTCACTCTTGCATTCTGTTTCTGCTGGCGCTGCAAGCTGGCCTTTTATGTACTGATCCGCCTGCGTTGCCACATTTCTGCCCACAAACAAATCTGCAGCAGTCACACTAGAGCTCCGTTGAGCTTGCTCACTACTGTTCTGTCACTCACTCGTTCTGTTTCTCTTGGGGTCATGGACTGCACTTTTGTATGGGGCTCCTGTCTGCGTTGAAACCTTTTTCTGCCCACAAAGAAATCCCAACAGTCCTGACAGAGCTCCGTTGAGCTCACTAAGTCCCCTTGTCTCACTCGCTCATACTGTTTCTCCACCGCTGCAGGCTGGCACATTTGTACTGGGCCCTGCCTGTACTGACACAGCATTCTGCCCACAAAGAAATCCGCAGCAGTCCTGACAGCACTTCGGTGGAGTTAGCTCCTCCCCTCCCTCACTCACTCTCTCATTCTGTTTCTCCCAGTGCTGCAGGCTGCCCTTTTGTACTGGGCTCTTCTGTTGGGGTCTTTGTCTGCCCACAAACAAATCCGCAGCAGTCGACGAAACTCAGTTGAGCTCGGTCCTCCCCCTCTCACTCGGTTGATCTTAATCTGTCCCCAGCACTGATTTCCCAGAGTGACCGTGCTATTGTCCGGCAGGAGTGCAAAACATATTTTAGCCAGGATGTGAAAATGACAGCTGTAGTGTTCATAAGGAGTTGTTAAAAATGCCACTGCTGAAAATGTGGCGTGACAGAAGTGCAAAGTTTTGAAGTTTCAAGGTTACGTGAAACAGTTCAGCGCGCTTGTAACACAGTCATGTTATGGAGTTTCATCACCAAAATTTCAACATAGGGATTTTAGGACCTCTGCTCATGAACAGTGCCACTGTCATTTTCTTAATCTGTCCCTACCACTGATTTCCCACAGTGACCACGTTATTCTCGCTGGAACTGTGAAAACACATTCGGTCAGGATGTGAAAAATGACAGCTGTACTGCTTATAAGGAAGTGTGAAAAATGGCACTGCTGAAAATCTGGTGTGACAATATTACAAATCTGCGAAGTTACAGGGTGCGTGGAAAGTGTGCAAAGCACACTTGTGACAGTCAGTTGATGGGCTATCATTGCCAAAGTTTCAATATAGGCATTTTAGGACCTCTGCTCATGAACAGTATCATTGCCATTTTCTTAATCTGTCCCAAACAGCGATTTCCCACAGCGACCGCTCTATTCTGCGCCGGAGTGCAGCGCATTTTGGCCAGGATGGGAAAATGACAGCTGCACTGTTCATAAGTAGTCTGAGAAAATGGTAATGTCAAAAATCTGGAGTAGAAAATATTATAAATTTGCAAAGTTATGAAATGCGTGCCAACTGCGCAATGCTGCGCTCGTAACAAAGTCATTTATAGATATCATTACCAAATTTTCAACATAGGCATTTTAGGACCTCTACTCATGAAGAGTGTCACTGTCATTTTCTTAATCTGTCCTGAACACTGATTTCCCACAGCAACTGCGCTATTCTATGTTGGAAGTGTGAAACCACATTTGGCCAGGATGTGAACAATGACTGCTATACTGCTCACAAGGAGGTGTGACAAAATGCCAGTGTTGAAAATGTGGCGTGAAAATATTGTAAATTCGTGAGATTCTGACGTGCATGTAACAACTGCACAATGCACGCTCGTTAAACAGTCATTTTTAAATTTTTCCCCACCAAATTTGCAACGTAGGCTTTTTGAGAGCCCACCTCATGAACAGTGGCACTGTTGTTTCGTTAATCGGCCCTGAAGGGTGATTCCACACAGTGACCACGAAATCACCTTTTGGGCCTGATTAGCACCATGACAGCTCAAGAATTCATGAGGAGGGGCCCCAAAAACCCCATGTTGAAAATTTGGTGCAAAAATTCCCAAAAGTGCCTGAGATAGGCACTAAAGTTGGAAAAACCCTATTTATTACATTATACAGCTTACGGCATTTCCTCAGTTCATGGTCGGCTTTGAAGAGTGCAAGTGTTCCCGGTCCAGCGAAGACCATCGCTGAGCTCTGGAGGTAAGTATGGGGTGGGGGGTGGGAGGCAGGGTGCACAGTGGGTGGGCACAGGTTGTGGGAGGGATGCTGGGAGACTACGAGGACCGTTTCCTTTTTCAGGGAAAAAACAAAACACATTGTGGGACCGTTCTTCACTTTACTGGGGTATGTGGCATGCTGGGGTGGGCTCCCAGCATATCACGGAGTTCTACTTTGGGAGGGCAGCTGTAGCCGATGGGGAGTTGGGCACCCATGGCAAACAACCAAAGGGCATGTGCACGATGGGGTGGGCTCCCAGCGTGACACGAGTCCTATTTTTGGGGGCAGCTGTAGCTGATGAGGGATTGGGCACTCCCATCGGCAAACAAAAAGAATGGGAATTCTTTTCTGGCAATGGGGATTGGGCACCCCATTGGCAAACAACAAAGAGGGTTCCTTTCTGCGAGGGATTGGGCACCCGTTGGCAGACAATAATAAAAGTGTTACATTATGCCGATGGGAGTGGGCTCCGAGTAAGCAAATAAACATGAAGAGTACATATTGTTTGTGAACACGGCAAGCCACCCATGTTCACAAACAATATCAGGTGTCTTACATCCGCCCTGCAATGACAGGTCGCTCCTCATTGCAGCGGATGGCTGACACTGCAATGATGAGGCAGCCCCTGATTACAGCAGCTGATTTTTAGAAGTTGTGGCACGCTGGCTGAACTAGTGTCAGCAGCAGCGTGCCACGGCAGGGGATGGGGACAAGTCTTTGCAGGCTGTGGGGGCATTGGGCACAGTGCCACACCTCCACAACCTGCTTGTGGAGAAAGCTAATGCAATATGTTTCTTGCACATGTGCACAATCAACATAAAAAACTTTCAGCAAGTGCTTAATTTCATGATTTACCTCTTGTGCTCAAAAAAATACCAGTGGCGATGACCACAGATTTTTGCTTTACACTCTACAAACATTGAAAGCGCATAAAACTTGTATCTTTAAAAACAAACACCTGAACCTAGCTAAACAGGACCCATTTAGCTAGATTCTGCTGTTTATTTTTTAAAAGTTACAGAAACACCGTTTCTGGGCACCCCAAATCAGGGTGCCCAACTTTGTGAAGGAGCCATTCACCTCATTCTCTGTATGAGAACAGCAGGACTTTCTTGAGTTCTACAGTTGGAGTCCTGCTGTGGGCTGCAGTGACAGCAGTGAGCTGCCAGTCCCCTGTTATCCCTGCTTCTCTTTGTGTCTGTCTGTCTGTCTGTCCATCTGTCCATCCATCTGTCCATCCATGCATCCATTCATCCATCCATCCATCCACCCACGTATCTATCTATCTATCTATCTATCTATCTATCTATCTATCTATCTATCTATCTATCTATCTATCTATCTATCTATCTATCTATCTAATCTAGCTGATTTATGTTTTTATTAAGTGTACTTGGGTGCTCACCCCAGGTACCACTTCTGTTTATTCCCCTCCAGGTCACCCCTTCCCCGTTCCAAATATGTATATGGCAACACCTGAACAGTAGCCCTACACTGGGGTAACCAATCCCCAGTGTCAGAATGTTCCTGTCCAATCCCCTGTAAAGAAGAAAACTGTCCCTCATTGTTTTTTTTCCTTCCTTTTTTTCTGTAATAATGAAAATGATCCCTCATTGATCTGACTCCCCAACCCTGGCCTCCCACTCAGAACCCTACCCCCCTCCACCTACCCTCACTCCTTAAACATGCCCATGGAGAAAAGCCACTCACCTCTCCTCTCGAAGGCACGTCTTGCTGCTGGAACTGCTGACTGCAATATGAAACTAAGGTAAATGCGGTTCAATGTATTTCAAAGGGTTTTGTATTTTGATGCATAACTTTGTCAATTTTGCATATTTAGACCTCAAGTTTTCAATATGGCCTTTGGGACCCCACCTCTTTACCAGCAGTGGTGGAGTTATGCAAATCAGGCTCAAAGGTGATTTTACAATCAATTGAAGAAATCACCTTTCAGGCAGGATTTGAAAATGTCCACCACCCTTTTTCATGAGGTGGGTTGATAACAAGTATGTTTCAAAATTTGGGATCAAAATATGAAAAATGGCAACGCTATGTGCATACAATGAAAATGTTCTATGCTCACACATAACTTTGGTAATTTTAAATATTATGATCCCAAATTTTCAACATGGCCATGTTTTCTCACCATCTCACATTTATGAAAGTGATAGGTGTCATTTTTCAAATTCTGGCCAAAATGCTTTTGTACCTGTAGTGCAGAATGATTATTTCGATAATATGGAATTATATTTTGGCAGGATTTAAAAATTTTCACCCACTAGGTTCATGAGGTAGTTTAATAAGAAGACTATGCTGAAAATTTCATGTACAAATATGTTAAAATTCCAGGTTATGAGAAAACATTGCAGTATTTCAACATTCACTCGTAACAACACTGATTTTCAATATTTTGACTCAGACTTTCAACATAGCCATTTTCCACCCACCTCATTTCTTTCTTTCTCTGTCTCTCTGTCTCTGTCTCTGTCTCTGTCTCTCTCCTCTCTCTTTCTTTCTGTCTTTGGTAACTGGGTAGGTGAACTGATCCAAACATAAGAACACAGGCTTTGATGGCAGATAAGAACCATTGGCCCACCCAGTCTGCCCATTTCCCTACCTATTGAATAAGGCTGCATCCTAGTTAAGCAACAGCTTACTTCCTCCTAACTCCCGCTATAATTGCTTTATGTCTGTCCCATGTATTCTTGAATTCTCCACTGTTTTGACTCCATGACCTCCTCAGGGAGGCTGTTCCATGCATCCACCACCCTCTCTGTGAAAAAATAGTTCCTCACATTGCCCCTGAGCCATTCCTCTCTATCTTCAAATTGTGCACCCTTGTTCTTGCACATCTCTTTTTCTGAAAGATGCTACCCTCTTGGACTTTGTTGATTCCCTTGAGGTACTTGAAAGTTTCTATCATGTCTCCCCTCTCCCTCCTTTCCTCAAGGGTATACATATTAAGCTTCTTTAGTCTCTCTTTATATGGTTTCTGGTGCAGACCCTGCACCATTTTAATGCCCTCCTCAGTACTGCCTCATCCTGTCTATGTCCTTGTGGAGATGGCATCTCCAGAACTGCATGCAGTACTCCAGATGGAGTTTCACCAACTGTCTGTACAGAGGGATGACAGCTTCCTGATTTCTACTAGTGATGCCTCTCCCTATGCATCCCAGTATCCCCCCAGCCCTGCTTACTGCTGTCTCACATTTCCTGCCTATCTTTAGGTCATCTGATATGACTACCCCCAGGTCCCTTTCCTTTTTTGTTGTTGTTAGTACCTCCCCCACAACTGTGTACTCTTCCCCTGGGTTTTTGTTTTGCAAGTGCATTACTTTGCACTTCTTTGCATTAAATCTAAGCTGCCATGCTTTTGACCATTCCTCCAACCTTTCCAAGTCCCTTCTCATCTTTTCCATCCCCCCTTGTATATTAACCCTGTTGCAGATCTTTGTATCATCTGCAAAGAGGCATACCTTTCCTTCCAGTACCTCTGCAATGTCACTTATAAAGACAGTAAAGAGGACCGACTGATACTGAACCTTGCAGTACCCGTTAGTACCCCACTTTCTTCAGAGTGGACTACATTTACTATTACCCTCTGTGCCCTGTTGTCCAGCTAATTTTTACACAACTACCACCCTGGGACCCACTCCCAGGCTGGCTAACTTGTTTATTAACCTTTTGTGTGGGACTGTGTCAAATGCCTTGCTAAAGTCTAGGTAGGCCATGTCCACAGCCCCTCCCTGGTCTGCTACTTTGGTCACCCAGTCAAAGAAATCTAGTACATTTGTCTGATATGACCTTCACACTGTGAACCCATAATGCCTTGGGTCTTGTGCCTCGCTGGCCTCTAGGTACTCAACTATTATTTCTTTCAGAAGTGATTCCATTATTTTCCCTACCTCTGAGATCAAACTAACAGGTCTGTAGTTTCTGGCCTCTGGTTTGCTCCCACATTTGTTAAGGAGAATCAGATCTGCCCTCCTCCAGTCCTCAAGTACCATGCCCTCCTCCATGATTTGTTAAAAGGGTAGTCAGTGGTGTCACTAGTTCTCCTTTTAGTTCTTTTAGAATTCTATGGTACATCCCATCAGACCCCATTGCCTAGTCCACCTTGAGTTTTAGGGTTCCTTTAGGACCCTTTCTTCTGTGAATGGACTGGTATCCTATATCCAGAGTGCTTCTATTGTTTGGTTTAGGTGCATCCCCTCCTCTTCTTTTGTGAATAATGAACAAACAATGTGTTCAGTAGCTCTGCCTTTTCACTGTCACCCTCTGCCCAACCCCTCCCCTTTATTAAGCTTCACTATCCTTTCCTTGGTCTTTGTTTGCTCACTAATGTACCAATAAAAAGTATTATCCCTCTTCTTAACTGAGTTGGCTGTCTTTTCCTTGGTTTGGGCCTTTGCTATACTGACAGCCTTCCCTACTCCTTTCTGCTTTAACTGGTACAGTTCTCTGTCCTGCTCCTTTTGTGATTCCTTATACTTTCTGAATACTATCTTTTTCTCCCTAACCTTCCCCAGCACCTGTTTTGAGAACCATAGTGCTTTTTTTCTTTTGTTTTGTTTTGTTTATTTGCTTTGCACAAAGGCTTGTTGCCTCTGTGATGGCGGTTTTGATTTTTCCCCAATTTTTTCTCCACTCCTTCTTCCTGCCCTTTTGCTAGTGCATTTCTTAGGCACTCTCCCATTTTGTCAAAGTCAGCCCTCTGAAAGTCCAGTATTATTGCTTTTGTATGGCTTGACTCTATGGCTGTGTTAATTGTGAACCACACTATCTGGTGGTCACTTATTCCCAGATGGCTACTCACTTCTAAATCCGAGATCCTCTCACCACCCCATTTGACAGTGCCAGGTTTAAGACTGCTCCTCTCAAGTGGCCTACCATTAACTAGTTACCTGAGGCATGCCCCTGTAGGGCATCGAGAATGACTCTGCTCTTGATGTGGCTGCAGCAAATGTGCTCCAATCTGGCATATTCAGGTCCCCATCAACAATATGTCCCTTTTTCTGCCATTCTAAGAATGCCTCCTATCATTTCCTTGCCCATTTCTTCCCTGAGATGGGGTCTGTATGCAACCCTGTGCAGACTGTGGTGTCATTTTCTTTCTCAGGGTGACCCACAGTGCCTCCTCTCCTCCTGTTTACCCTTTAATTCTGTTGCTTTGATCCCTTCCCTTATGTAGAGAGCTACCTCCTCCTCCTCTTTTATCCTCCCTGTCCCTCCTGTAGATTGTGTACCCCAGAATGTTGACATCCCAGACATGGTTCTCTGTGAACCAGGTTTCTGTGACTGCCACGATATCCAGGTGTCCCTCTTCTGTTAAGGTCACTAGTTCAGGAAGCTTGTTACCGGATTATGGGCAATGGTACTCATCACCCTCCATTTTTGATGACCTTACCCTTTTAGCCCTATTCCTGTACTTTTTTCCACCCAATTGTTTGACAAGGTGAGACACACTAAGCTGAAAGCTTGTTTACAAGGGCAACCTGGGAGCACAGGGAAGTTAAGTGACTTGCTCAGGGTCACACGGTATGTAAGTCGGGGCTATGGGATTCAAACCGAGGTGTCCAGATTTACAGCTCAGAGCCTTAAACCACTGTGCTATACTGCCTTCCAACTGCCAACTTACTGCCTTTGCTTTTTTCTCCATTTACTCCTCCCCTGCCCCCATTAACCTCTCTACCTTGGTGTTAACCTCGCTTACTTTCCTGTTTTGTTGGGGGATTATGGGAATTCCCTGCTTCTTTTCAGTGCCTCCCCTGGCAAGTTTAAAAGTTTGTCAATGTAGCATTTAAACCTATCACCTAGGATCCTGGTTCCCTCCTGGACAGATGTAGACAGTCATGCCAGTATAGGCCTGTATCCCTCCAGGTGGACCCCAGTCCCAATGAAACCAAAACCCTGTGCTCCACACCAGTATTTCAACCATTCATTAAATCCCATGGTGCAGAGTACCTAGTCTCACCATGCCATAGACATGCAGCACCTCCAAGAAGGTTACCATGTGTACTACTTGTCTAAGGCCCCTCCCAAACTCCACAAACTCCTCCTGCACAGCTCTGATCCCATTCTCAGCTAGGTCATCTGTCCCTAGGTAGACAATGACATCCAGCTCCCTCTCCCATGCAGCTGCTCCTGTCATCCTGAGGATTCTTCCTGTCCCTCCATGCCATGGTGCCAGGCAGGCATTTTATCTCCCTCTCCTCTCCCTCCCTCCCCAAGTTCTGCCCCCTAACAATTGAGTCCCCCACCAGGAGTTGTTTCCTTCCCAGTGGGATCCTATGCCACTCTCTGTTGGTATCCTTTGTGGAGATTTCCAGCATCCTCCTTGGTCTCCACTGCCGGTGCCTCCATGGAGGAACAACGCTCCACCATAAAGGCATATGAATAGTGGAAAGGTACAACTGGAGGGATGCACCTCTGTTCCACCACCCACACCCTCCCTGAGCACATCATAGTTTAACCACCTCATTCTTGGCAACCTCTGAGGCAGCAGCAGTGGCCCTTGTGGTCCCTGGGTAGTGGAGGTGATTTCCCAATCCCTACCAGTTCCTGTGTGGGGAAGTTTCCTACTCCTTGCCAGGATGACCTGGAAATGGGCAACCTTCTCCCTCAGAGCAGAGAGATGTCTGCAAATAAGCAGCATCGCAGCCTCCAGAATGTCTCCTGGAAAACTGCACCCAACAGCCAGTGCATTGAATCACTTCCTACATGTCTCTCTCTCCCCTCCCTGTTGAAATTGTGTATGTGTGTGTTTGTTTTTTTTCCTATTAGGGAACCGTATCAAATGGCCCATTTTCATTCAAGACCCGAGAAACAGCATTTTTTGCTATTAGAAAATCTCACCAAAGGACCGTTTTCAGTCATGACCCGAGCTACAGCATGACGTCAAGATCAACAATACAAATACAGGTAATACAAGTAATACACACTGTAGACAGGTCTCAAAATGAGGTGCAGTAATTAGACACACTGAGGGATACATAAAGTGCATGTGCATGAGATAAAGGTGCCGTAGCAAACCAGTTTATAATTTAAAATATATTGACACAAGCTAGTGTACTAGACCAAAATACAACATCAACAAAAACACAGAGCAAAATATAATTGTCAGGATATGATACATAAAGTGCCAAACGCATCCCAAATACACTATCAAACTATCAACACTAATAGGTCACAATAAGAATGTATCTAGGAGTTCAGGTGTAATACTTCCTAAACAAGGTGCAGGAGCTTGAAGTAGGAACCATAGCAGAGGGGCTGAAGAGACTGGAGGAGGAGGACAGCAGCAGGTCCAGCCCTGCAGGTATGTGGGTGGCCAGGGTGTCAAAAAGAGAGGATGCCCCAGCTTACCCAGGTGAGCAGTGGCATGTGGCTTCGGACAGTAGCCAGACTTTGAAATTGTTTTTGAAACAGAGGTGGGAGAAGGATTAACAGAGTGATGAGGGAAGCCTCTTTTATAGGGAGGGGACAGAGATGGAAAATGCTTTTTTGCCCATGGCAGTGGAGCTTATGTGGGATGACTAATCGAGGGAACGGATGATTCACAGAGGTTCCTAGATGCTACCCTGCCCATGTGAAGGGATGAGTAAGAGGACAGGAGGCTGCCTCTCAGAGAATTGTAAACAAGGCAGCCAAGGGCATAATCGAAATACTCTTGCAGTGGGAGTCATCCAAGAGACTTGTACAACACACAGTGAAGGGTTGAATAGGGAGCTTGGAGGACAAAGCGACATATGCCATTGTAGACTGTGGTCAATTTGGAGTGCAGTACCCATGACATGAATGAATAAATGGGAGAGCAGTATTCAAGAATGGGTAGAAGGTTTCTTGTGCAATTGGAAGGTGCACTTTTTGACAGGAATTGCTTGAGGCTGTAGGCTGCACCCAGTTTCTGATCAACTCTCCACACGTAATTGTTGATGTGTTCAGCAAATGTAAGGGAGGATCCAGGGTAATGCCTAGGTATTTGAAACTGGGGACATTTTCAAGTGAGGGGCCTGCAGGTGTAAGTATGAGGAGGGAGGAGTTTGCCTTGGTGACTTTGGAGATGAAAGGTTTGGATCTGAATAGCATTGATTTAGTATTTTTTTCATTTGCCAGCAGCTTTTTGGAGAGAAATCAGTTGTGTGCCACTCAATAGTTAAGTGTAAGAGTGGAGGAGATGCCTACAAGGGACTTATCACTGTGGTAGAGGACAAGGTCATCTGCAAAGAGGAGAGCCTCACAGGAGAGAGTCTCAGCAGGGATTGCATTAATGAAAATAAAAGAAAGTAGGGGGCCAATGGTGGAGCCTTGGTGGACCCTGAGGATACTGGCAGGGTAGTGAAGGAGACTGTACCAATTGCAACAGATTGTGATTTGTTGAAAAGGTAGCTACTAAACCAAGTTTTTTGTCTTTGAAGAGCAGCCAAGATGTAGCAGGGTGGAGAGGAGGAGGAGGGGATGGTCAACAAGGTCAAAGGCCTTATTCAGATCCACGAATATAGCACCAGTGGCCTTACCGGCATCCATGTTTCTTAGGACATGGTTAGAGAATTAGGTCAAGGCTGATGTGGTGCTGTGGTGCTTTGAAGCCGTGCTGTTAGGGGCACAGTAGATTGAACTTTCCAAGATGTTCTGAGAACTGAAAGTGCACAATCTTTTCTAGAAGCTTGCTTAGGTGAGGAGGAGGGGATTGACCTATAGTTATCAGGTGAAAGAGGATTATTGGCTTTGAAAATAGGGACAGCATTGACATGTTTCCATGAGTCTGGCATTGTGGATGTGGTGAGGGCAAAGTTAAATATGAAAGTGAGGGGTTCAGTGATTGCCAGGGTGATACGTTTAAGGATCAAGGGGAAAAGCCCATCACTGCCCAGACTGCCCCTGGCAAGGAAGGACTTCAGAAGCTTGGTGGTAACACTTTGGCTAATGGCTCTACAGTAGAACAGGGGCAGAGCGGGGAAGGGGTGGAGGCATAGAAGGGTGATGTGCCTGGCTACTAGGGTCAGGAGGTGGCTGGGAAGGGAGTTTGCCAAGATAGGTGGAGAGGTCAGAGAATTTTTGTTAAAAATCTTCGCAGTCTCAGCTGGATCAGATAGAGGGCCGAGGGAGGCAAGCTGAGTAACTTGCTATGAGTCTTAGGACTTAGCAGGACCCTATTGAGGGCCAGAAGTGACAGGGATCGCCATGGTTGTTCTTTTGTAGATTTAGATAGTAATTACGCTTAAGAGACTTGGCAGTTCACTTGTATGTGTTATGCAAGTACCTGTAAGTGTTCCAGAGTTGGGGAAAGGGACACTTTATAGGCTTTCCACCACCTATCCCTGGTCCAGTAGTTGTTTAGGGATGGTACATGGGAGGGGGTAATGGTGGACATGTGTCGTTTTTAAATCCTGTAAAAGTTGTGTTTTTGCACTTTTAGTGAGAAATGACAATTTGCCAATTACTATAAAAGTATATGTCATGTTTGTAAGGTGGCTCCTAAAATTTGGGGTCAAAGTTAAAAACAAAATATATAATTGTTAGCATACTTTGTGTGTAGTGCAAGTCTTGACCAGTGGGTATGCCTTGTGATGCCATGGCAGTGAGCTGTGTTTGGGTGGAACTCAGTAATCTAGCTGGATGGGTGAGGCTGGGGATGGTACTGTTATGCACACACCCCCAGCAAAGGAATAGAAACGTATAAACATAGAATGTGATGGCAGATGAGGGCTGGTGGGCCCACAGTCTGCCCATTTTTTTAACCTTCATTTTTTGCTACAGATCAGTTGCTGGTCTACACGGCCATTTCTTCCCTCCCTTCCTTATTCTACAATTCCCATGTGTCTGTCCCAGGGATTTTTGAACTTCACCACTGTCTTCAACCCCACTATCTTGGCTGGCAGACTGTTCCAAGCATCCACCACCTTTTCTGTGAAGAAGTACTTCCTCACATCCCTTCTGAATTACCACCTCCAGCTTCATAGCATGCTCCTTATTCTAGAACACCTTTCTTTCTGAAACATATCACTCTCTTGTACCTAATTAACCCCATGAGGTATTTAAAGGTGTCTATCATATCCCCTCCTTCCTGTCTTCCAGGGTGTACATATTTAGCTCCATAAGCTTCTCCTCATAGGGCATTTGAGGAAGACTCTGCAGCATTTGGTAACCCTCCTCTGACTGCCTCTGCTCTATGTCCTTCCTGAGATGTGGTCTCCCGAACTGGGCACAGTACTAAAGGTGAGATCTTACCAGCTATCCTTATTGGGGTAGCAACACCTCCTTTTTCCTGCAGAATGGCACATGGTTGTCCGGACAGGCCTGGGTACCATATAGTGAAGAAAACTGTTTTCTTGGCATAGGGCTCTGCACCTCTCCACCAGTCGGTAGCGGAAGGCCCTGTGCATTGGCGGAAATCTGTGGACACATGGAAGTGCAGGGACCACAGGGCCCTGCACTTGCACAGCTCACCACACACCTCTAAAATTCTTCACATCCATCGCTGCATAGATGTGTAGGGCCTGCAAGAGCCCAGCAGTTCGTAGAGATCAGAGTCTTCTTTGGCACAAGGCATCTGCATCTGTTCATGCAGTTCCGGAAGGTTTTGATTATCAACAATGATATATATTACAGCCCCATACATGTAGAAGTAGAAGCAAAGAAATTATATGCATGTTTAGAGGGCCCCCTTCCCTGAGTTCAATATTCCATATGTAGCGTGCCTGCAGCCCCATTCCCTACCTCATGTCATCAAAGTGCAGTTTTTAGGGTCAGGGCTGCAGTGCTTGGTGACTGCTTGGCTTGTAGTTGGAGTTACAAGCTGGGTAAACAAATGTAAATATTTCCTTAACTGCTGCATAAAAAAATCCATTATGGGGTAAGATAGCTCCTCAGGAAGGCAGCTCTTTAGTGCACTGCCTCCTCTCTATCACTGTACTTTTTTTAGATGCAGACTACAAACCTGCACAGAGTACTCCAACTGAGAATGAACTAGTGGCCAATACAGTGGCAGTAGAACTTCCCATCTTCTGCTACTGATCCCTCTCCCTATTCATCCCAGCATACTTTTTGCTCTGACCATCACCACCCTACTGAATTGTGCTTATGCCTTCAGGCTGTCTGATATTATTATACCCAAGTCCTTTTCCACTGTACTGCTTTCCACTACTTTCCTTGACTATTTCTCCCATCCTATATTCAGTGGTAGGACTTTTCGCTCATATGAGTATCACCTTGCATATTTAGGGCTGCAGTGGTTTGAGCCCTGCAGTCCTTTTGCTATCAGAAAAAGACTTACCATTCCTTGCATTCCTTGTGACCGAACATGTCGGAGTTGCACCATGGTTGCCTTTTGTCCGTGGAGCACTCCGCTTGTTGTCCCCATTACCAGTCACATTGCACTATTTTAAAATTAGACTTATCCCCACCCAACCCTCCCTCTCAGCACCAACCCACCCCCAGAAATATAACAATGACACTGGGGTTCCCAATACCCCATTGTCACGATCGCAAGTTCCATCTTTTTATTAATTAGACATATCCCCCACCGACCCTCCCTCTCAGCACCATCCACCCCACCCCCAGAAACATAACAGTGATCCTCGCGGATGCCCAGTCCTCAGTGTCGTGATCACTAATCCATTTCTGAGAGAGTTGCCTCCCTCCCCAAGTAATGTAGTGGTGATACTGGGGTGACCAATCCCCAGTGCAGAAATCCTCTGGCTTTATATTTCTTTTATACTTGTAAAAAGACAACATCCATCAATGTCTTTTGTAGCTGTTAGACTTCCCTCATCTGATCCTCCCAATCAGCACCCACCCCCCAGCCCCAAGCCCTTACTTACTGATCGGGGGTCCAAACCTGTAATCCTTTCTGGACTGCAGACATGTCTTCACTCTTCAAAGTCAGACCATGAACTGAGGAGACAGGTATGCAGTTCAATGTATTTCAATGGGGTCTGAACTTACTGCTATAACATGGCCATTTTTGTATAATTTTGCACCAAATGTTCAACATGCTATCTTTGGGACCTCACCTCATGAAGAATGGCATTGGCATTAGGCAGATCCATCCTGAAAGGTGATTTCATAGTCCCTGCACAAAATCACCTTTCGAGAAGGATTTGGAAATTTTCTCTGCCCTTGTTCATGAGCTGGGCTATAAGCTATGTTGAAAATTTGGTGTAAAATGTTAAAAAGAACAAAGTTATGAGCCTACAGGCTTGTAACTTTGTAATTTTCAATAGTTTTCCCCAAATTCAAAATGTAGCCATATCTTTCCAGTACCTCATGAGTGTGATAGCTGTCACTTTTCAAATTCTGGCCAAAATGTTTTATTACATCCCAAAAAGTGATTTTGTGGTCCCTACTCTGGTGATAAATAAATTCAACAACCTAGTTGGCAAACATTGCTGTAAGTGTGTTCATTACTGGCTGTGAGTAGCGCTATTATTTGGAACTGGTGTCATTTTTCAAATCCTGGCCAAAATGTTTTTTTTACATCCCAAAAGGTGATTTTGTGGTCCCTGACCAAAATCACCTTTCTGGCCAAAGTTAAAATCATCTCTCCCCTTGTTCATGAGGTGGGGTCATATGAAGGAAGGCTATGCTGAAAATTTGGTGTCAAAATATGCTTGTAACTTTAGTCATTTTCTATGTTTTTACATCAAATTTACAACATAGCCATTTCTTCACATCACCTCATGAATGTGACAGCTGTCATTTTTCATCTCCTGCCCAAAATGTGTTTTTGCATCCTGTAAGCTAATTTTAAGACAGGAGTTGAATATTTTTCTGCCCTTCTTCATTAGGCAGGTCATAACAAGGTTATATTGAAAATTTGATGTAAAAATATTAAAAAACAAATGTTCAATATTTTTACCTCAAATTCCCTGGCTGAGCCTTATCGGCTCTGGCCTGAGTTTGTTTTAAATTAAATGCTAACTTACATACATTCAACCACCTTTCCTATCTACCCAGATCCTTCTTTATTATTTTGACTTTGACTCACTGTCCACTGGCCAAGATCTTAGAATCAGCTCATCTATTAAATTTTGAAGAGAACTGGCCACAAGACTGATCCCTGTGGACCCACTAGTGACTCCTTGACCTATAATTACCCATTTATAACCACCCTGTGGTCCTGCTGCTAACCAGTTATTATCTACCTAGTAATTATGTCCTCAACTCCAAAATCATGCATCTTCTTAACCAACTGGCCATGCAGGACAGTATCAAAGGCTTTACTGAAGTTAAGGGCTGAGGTACAGTATGTTCACTGCCTTTGTCACTCAGTCGAAAAAGTCAATCATGTTTGTCTGACATGACCTCCCCATGAACCCATGTTGTCTCTTGTTCTGCAGTCCATTTGCCTACAGGAAAATTACTGTCCTTTCCTGTACTATATTCTCTAGAATCCTCCCTATGATAGACATTAGGCTGACAGGTTCGTGGTTCCAGGATCATCCTCCTTTCACTCTTGTGTGGGGAATGACATTCACTGACCTCCAGTTCCTGGGTGCTAGTCTTGTCTCCACTGAGCTATTGAACAGCTCAGCTAGCAGTTCAGATAGAACCCAACCCATCAGGAGATCCCGATCTATTTGGATCAGCTTAGGGCACTGAACATGTACTCACTCAAGGCCTGATGAAGGGGGGGGGGTGTTATGATAGAGACCTTCACATTTCTGAAAGAAATGAACAATGTGAACTGCAAGAAACTATACAAGAAAGATAGCAAATCTAGAATATGAGGCCACAAGTCGAACCTGGGGGGTCAAGAGGACATGAGAAAGTGTCATTTACAGAGAGAGTGGTTAAGCCAGCAGAAGAGGCACCAAAACCATTAATGTTTTCAAAATGGTTGGTACAGAGCTAAGGGCTTAGTTGTTACTCGGGGGTAGTAGTAAAACAGTGAGCAGGGGTGGATAGTGTAGCAAAGCCCCTTATTGACAAAAGGCTTGCTATGGTGGGGTGTTACTGGCAGACTAAATGAAAGATTGGTCTTTTCTGCCATCATTGTTTATGTTTCAGTCTTTTTTAAGCACATGTTCATATATTTCATCTGGGCCCATGGACTTATGCAATTTGAATGAGCTTCAAGACCTCTAGTACTCTTTTCACATCAACGGGATCCACATTAACCTCTTACCTTCCACCTTTACCTTGATGGCACAACCAGACATTGGTCCCTTGTCTCTGACAGTGAAAACTGAGCAGAAATATATTTTCAGAATGTTCCCTTTTATTTTCCTTTTTCTCTTCACCATTATGTGAAAAACACAAGGTCTTATCTCCCTTCCTTGTACTCTACAATTTTCTGAAGGTCACTGGTTCCCATTGAGTCCTGCACCCTCACGTGCCCCCACTGTCCCTATTGGTACGCACTAAGTCTTGGATGCCTGACACCCTAGTACATATGAACATACGATGATGCCAGCTGATACAGGCCTTATGGTGTATAAAGTCTGCTTGAGTGTGCAGCTCTCAGTGTTGAGTACTGATGCTGCCTCCCCAACCCCCCTTCACCCTCCTCACTGATAGAACCGACTGAGTTACCTCCATCCTCCCCCATCCCCATCCTGATCCTGCGCCAACCCTGTTCCACCCCTCTTAAATCCCCAACTGATGTTTGAGAAAGCAGCTCCTCAGGTAAAGCATTCCATGCCATCACCACCTTTTCTTTTTGAAATTAAATCAGTTTTATTGATTTTTCAAGATACAAAATACCAACAGGGTGACTAGAACATGAAAATTCACCAGACATAACAAACCCTTCCTACCCCCCAACTGCAATCCCTCCCTCCTTAAGAGTCGTCCCTCCTTCCCACAGAGTGTGCCTGCAATCAAGTGATGGGCTGATAAGAGAACAATAAATCCAACAGGGTTTATCTGCAAGGGGGAGCAAGAGGAGACTCACCACCTTTTCTGTTAGTAAGTGCCTCCTCATTTTTCTTCTGAATCTCCCCCCTTCAATTTCAGGCTATGCCCTCTTTTGATCCCTTCTTTTCTATATTTAAACAGGCACTCATGACTAACCCTATTTATACCTTTCATGTATTTGAAGGTCTCAATCACATTGCCCCTGTCCCTTCTGTCCTCCAGGGAATACATATTGAGTTTCCTTAACCTATCGTCATAGGGCTTTTCCCTCATTCCGATTAGCATCTTGGTCACCGTTCTCTGTACCCCCTCCAACAGTCAGAATTTTCTTTTTTAAAAAGGAATACCAGAACTGTACACAGTACTCCAGCTGAGGCCTCACCAGTGCCCTGTACAGCTGCAGAATCACCTCCTCACTCCTTGAGGTGATTCCCCTTGCTATGCACCCCAGCATCCTATTGACCTTCACTGCTGCCTTCCTACATTGTGCAGAGTGATTCATATGGCCTGTGACCAGCACTCCCCGATCTTTTTCCTCGAGGGATACTGATACCTGCACACACCCCCAGCTGGCAACTGTGTCCAGGATTCTTGTTTTCAAAGTGCATAATCTTGCACTTCCCTGCATTGAAACCCAACTGCCAGGTGCAGAACCATCTCTCCAGAGCTTCTAGGTCTTTCTGCAGTCCCCCCCCCACCCTATCCACCACTGCTCTCGGTTTAGCATCATCAGCAAACAGGGTTATCCTAAGCTGTATCCCTACTGCCATATCCGCTACATAGATGTTGAAGAACACAGGCCCCAGCACTGAGCCCTGCAGTACCCCACTGAAGACAACCCATGGCGATAATAGTTTCTCCCTTATCACTACCCTCTGTAGTCTATTTTCTATGCAGCTCTCAAACCATCTGACCACTTTATCCCTGACTCCCAGGCCCTTCAGCTTACCTATTAGCCTCCTGTGTGGCATAAAGTTGAAGGCCTTTCTGAATTCTAAATACAGCACATCAGCCGCCTTGCCTTCATCTAGAGCCCTAGTCAACCAGTCATAAAACGTCCCAAGATTGGACTGACAAGACCTACCCTAGTTGAACCCATGCTGCTGATCATTAATGAGCGCTTTCTCCTGCTGGAATGCCACTAATATTTCCTTCATGGTAGTCTCCATTAGTTTCCCCACAATCGACATAAAGCTGTCTGGCTGATAATTCCCTTGTCCGTTCCAAGAGCCACTTTTGTGGATAGGCATCACAAGTGCCATCCTCCAGTAGGATCCTCCATTGTCTGTGCTATGAATTCATTCTGAAAGACTTGTACCAGATCAGTTAAATTGTCTCTTCAAGGCTGCACAGTGAGTAAGCTGAGGTTGTATAATTCATGCCAAAATCTCCATCACTGCATTGCATTCCAGCTGTGAGACTGCACTGCTCTTCAGTTTTTAGAAATCCTTAATCAGGAAACCATGCCACATGTCTCTGCTAGCCAAATATACAGTAAATGCATATTTATCCAAAGAAGACTTAACATGGCACTTTATGTGTCACAAAAATGGCAACAGCAAGCATACTAGAAGGATAGAGGGGCGGCATCCCAAACCCCCTACACAAAAGGTATTTGCTGTGATGCAGAGAATCCCACCCCACAGGGGTGGGCTTATAACAACCAGCATTGCAAGTGATAACTCTACCACCGCACCAACAGGCCATGTCATGACTGTCTGATACAGTACATACTTAGGTGAATGTGTCTAAAGATCAGAAGACAAGTATGTATTGCCCAGGTTATGTTAAATTGCACTCTGTGTACATTAAATTAAATACAAAATACTTGATCTGAGCTACGCTTATTTGTAGGCATTTAATTCTCAAGGAAGCTGGCTAATAGCACTGCTGTTAGCAATGCCTTTCCCTTACTGGCCCAGAAGTATGGAATGCCTTCTTCCTCAACTGCAGACCCTTGATGGTAAGCTTCCCCTAACCATGTTAAAGCATTATTTTTTGAACCATTCACTTCAGCCATGCCTAAACTTCTCTAATTGTGATTGCCCTGCAAATTATATATGTTTGCTTAGAAAACATGTTCCCTTGTAACTGTTATAAATATGGTTCTTATATTTATAATAATAATAATAATAAATTATAATAATAACTTTATTTATAAAAGCGCCTTTCAGAATATCGAGGCGCATTACATATCAAAACCACTAAATACAATACCAATTACAAACATATAAATAAAATAATTTCATTAAAACATCACATATTAAAACAAACAATAAAATCATCCATACAGTCAACAAAATATTTACAATCAGGTTCCATTAATCTTCCAAATAAGCCAAGTGCCACAGGTAAGTTTTTAAATCTTCCTTAAATACCTCCACGGGGGTGCACTCCCTTAACCGGCGTGGTAGAGAATTCCAGAGAGTGGGTGCAGCATAAGAAAATGCTCTACTACCAGAAGATTTTAAACTCACTCTTGGAATCTCTAACAACCCCTCATCGGCTGAGCGGAGCGATCGGCCGGGCCAGTAAGGCACCAGAAGTTCTTTCAGATAGGTCGGACCCTGATCATAAAGGGCTTTGAAAGTCAATAAAATGACTTTAAAGGTGATCCGCCACCATATAGGAAGCCAGTGCAGTTCGCGCAGCTCCCGGGTAATGTGACTGGATCTCCTTGTCGCAGTCAAAACCTAGGCTGCAGCATTCTGCACCAGCTGTAGGCGATGGATTTCAACCCCAGAAAGCCCAAAGTAAAGGGCGTTGAAGTAGTCCAAGCGTGAGGACACGAAAGCGTGTACCAACATTGGTAAAGAGTCAGATGGAACAAGGTGACACACCCTGGCAATGTTCCTAAGATGGTAAAAGGAAGTCCTGACAATGGCCGACACTTGAAATTGAAGGGTCAGCCTATCGTCTAGGACAATCCCAAGGTTGCACACCTGTTCAGAGGTCGGAAATGACATGCTGCCAAGAAAAATTCCAGAGAGCGTGCCATCATGCGACCTCGCTATCTGACCACCCGGTTCCACCACTAACACCTCTGTCTTCTCTGAGTTCAACTTTAACCAACTAGAATCCATCCACCCTTGGGTTTCTTCCAGACAGTTATTAAACACTGAGAGTGATCCATCCTGGTCAGGTGCAAAAGACAGGTATAGCTGGGTATCATCTGCATAGCAGTGAAACCTCAGCCCATACCATCTTATAATGTCTCCGAGGGGCAGCATATACACTGCGAATAACATGGGTGACAGCACTGAACCCTGAGGCACCTCACACAACAAAGAAGTTGGGCCAGAGGAATGAACCCCTGACACAACTCTTTGTGATCTCCTAGTAAGGAATGAAGTGAACCATTTTAAAACAGTTCCTGACATTCCACAGATTAGCCTCAGGCGTGCTAACAACACCAGGTGATCCACAGTGTCAAAAGCTGATGAGGTCAAGGAGAACTAGAATGGAACGTCTCTTCTGATCCCTCGCTTTCAGAAGATCATGAAGCACCCAAACCAGCGCAGTCTCGGTGTTGTGTCTTTTATGAAAACCAGATTGGAAGGATTCGTAGACATTATGGATGGTTAAATGGTCTTCCAATTGGGCTGCCACTACCTTCTCATTAACCTTCCCAATAAAAGGAAGGTTAGAGATAGGTCTGTAGTTTGAAAAACAGTCTGGGTCCAAAGTAGCTTTCTTCAAGAGGGGTGTCACCACTGCCTCTTTCAGGGAGTTAGGAAACTCACCTGACTCTAAGGAGCACCAGACTATTTGCACCATAACTGGACCGATGGCCTCAGAACAACCCAAAATTAGGGGGAGTTGGTCCTGGGTCCAAACTACAACTCTTGGGCCACACACTATGGATGATCCTCATAATATCCTTGACTTCCAGTCGGCAAAAGGAACTCCAAGAGAATTGAAGTATTGTGAACTCACACTGTTCCACAACATCACCCTTAAAGATTGC
Organism: Neoceratodus forsteri; assembly: GCA_016271365.2. Classification (NCBI taxonomy): domain Eukaryota; kingdom Metazoa; phylum Chordata; order Ceratodontiformes; family Ceratodontidae; genus Neoceratodus; species Neoceratodus forsteri. The sequence continues at coordinate 833,417,743 of CM057454.1, read as the reverse complement.
CGGACGCAAGCCCGCCCTGATGTCAGCCACCTTTGTTGCAAAGAACCGAGCGATCTCCTCGCACTCTAATTGCGAAAAAGCTTTTCGGACTTGCAGACCGGCTGGGTTGCACAGTCTGTCTACAGTGCAAAACAACTGAGCCGGTCGATTCTGTGCAACTGCAATCTCCCTGGACAGGAATTCTGCCTTCTTATGGGTGATTGCAAACTGATAGATAGAATAATGTTCCATCAATTGAAGGTGGTCGGCATCAAGGGCGGATTTGCGTCAACAATGCTCTAACCTTCGGCCCTGTCTCTGCAACTCCCTCAGTGTCCCATCAAACCAAGGGGACCTGGGGTGAAGAGATAGGGGCACTCCTGAACAGGAGCAATAAGATCCAGGGCCACCGTAATGGCTGTATTATAGGCCGACACCAGTGCCTCTGGGTTACTGCTAGTCAATACGAGGGATGAGAGGTCAAGGACTGCTGCAAGGCCCTGGGAAGTAATATTCTGCTGTTGAATCTGTATTTATTTAGTATATTTCTATGACTCTGTACTGTAACTAAGAATCTGTTTGAAGCCATTGAAAATGAGTCTTGTTCAAATGGCTATTTCCAAATAATAAACATATTCTATTACTACTACTAAATGCATTTGGATTATGTTTGCACCAAGAGCCTTGTTTGATATCACCATGATTTAAAGGTGACAGGAAACAGTTTTTACACTCTAGATGCCCTCCTGTTTTCCTTTTAGTGTCTATTCAAAATTCTGTTTGGACTGTTTTGGTTCAAATATTAATCTATGCTTGTGGCTCTTGTTATTACACTGAATCCTTTTCTCCTCAGCAGCTGCAGTTTCCTCATTGCATACTGCCTGAGCATTCTATGACATCAATAACGCTATTTCAGACCATTCAGATCAATAGCATAGGATGGTATGACATGTGTCATGGAACGTCTTAGAAATGTGAAAAGAAAAAGCAGCAGCTGCTGAAGAGAGAGGAACTCTATGTAAATCTGAAGACCCCCCCAATGCTAGATTATTTATTTATTTATCAAAAATTGGTCAAAGCATATCAAAATGCATAACTGGCATGGAAATGAATATGTGAGTGAAGGTAACTAGGTAACAGTCATTTCTTATTTTCTTTAAGGGCAGTATGCAATGTATTCCCATTAGCTGAAATCTCTGTGGAGCACAGCTATGAGTGCTCAAAAAATATGCACAAAATGTTTTTACTGTTACCATTCTTGCTGGCAACTATGTGTTCTAGAATACACATTTTAGCACCCATATTATTCAGCAATATATATGTTTAATAAATGAGCACAAAACTACATGAACAGTAATAAATATTAAAGCGAGGCTGTGTGGTCAGCTGGTTAGTGCACTAGTGTGGGAACTGGATGATGACAGGTTTAAGCACCTCTACAGCCAAATATTCACTATGTAACATTGGGCAAGTCATTTAACTTCCCAGTGCTTCAGTCTAACCAGCTGTGGCAATTGGCAGAAACAGAGCTCCACTGAAATCAAAGTGTTCCATCTCAGCAGTGCTGCCCTTGGTAAATAAATTGTAAAGACATTAAAACAGCAAAATGGAAATTTTGATGTGCACTGGAGTGCCATCTGTTGGGTGGAAGAAAGTTTAACAGGTATTGCGAAATTACAAACATTGCAGAAATTATTTGTGAAAACCCTTCAGGTTTAGGGGGTAGAAAGGTATAGAGGATTTGTCAGGAACAGTGGCTGTGGATATTTTATCCTATCTAAAGGCTACGTATGGGGTCTCAATCATAGATTGTCTAAGAACAAGATTGCTGAACAGCACATTCTAGTAGATTGAGTGAGGCAGATGGCATCCGAGAGAGCCACTGTGTGAGACCAGGGTAAGAACAGTGCAATTTTTATATGAATATAGGCAAATATATATTTTATAAACAATAAGCCATCTACATTATCCTGGTGAAGAAAATTATATACTTAATTTTGCACATATTCTACTGAGGTATTACCTTGAAAGAAGCTATTTTGTCCCCACAGCACTGGAGAGAGTCAAGGTTGAGTATGGTCACCTTGTTGATGAGTGACAAAACAGAGGAGAGTGTTCGAGACTAGAGAAGTGGTGCAGTTCAGTGTGGTATCCCAAGATGGCCAAGATAGCACTAAGCAGCTTTGGTGGAGATCTTTTGGAGGACAATGGGAAATGCAGGAGCAGGAGCCTGTGAGACTGGGCCTGAGGTCTAATGAAATTGAGGTGGAGATGAAGAGTGGATTCTAATATATTTAAAGAGCAACTGCCATGCTCCAGACAGACAACCCATATCATGAAGTTACCTGCCCTGGGAGCTATTTTATCCATAATCAGATTTTTTCTGCATTTAAAAACAGAGTTATATCCTCTATAAAGCCCGGTTCTTAACTTCCTGATATGAGACAAGCAGTCACCGACCTGTGTCATCAAAGTGCAGGTTTAAGGGGCAGGGCTGCAGCACTCAGCAACCGCTAAGCTAGTACCAGGATTTTATGAGCTGGGCTTTACAGAGAATATAACTATGTTTTTTAAGTGCAGAAAAAATTGAATTATGAATAAAATAGCTCCCAGGACAGGTTAACTTCTTCGTGTGAGTTACCTGCTTCCTGCCAAGAATCGTGGCAGTTGCTCTTTAAGCACTTTGGATGGAGAAGGAACTTTACGCGGGACTGGATCATGATACATGTGCATTCTGACAGTGCTACTTACACTTTTGGAACTTGATGAACAACAGACATAGTATTAGCTCCCTCTGGATAATTTTAAGTTTATTAATTTTTGTTTTATTTGAGTTAATCCAGACCGACATTTAAATTTTCTTAATTTTCTCTATGTTTCATGATATATATAGTGCAAAACATGAGAGAGATACGAGTTAACTGGTCAGTTATTTCAGGGTTCAGGATTTATTTTATTTGTATTTGCAAATGCATTTGATCTAAATAGAAACTAAGCAGCATAGAGTTTGCATTACTTATTTATGTTTATTTTCTTTTTCTAAACACACTTTCTTATTTTGCTGTTGTGTGAATTTAATTTTCCTGGGTTTCTAGGTTACATGATCTGAATTTTACTGAAGGGCAGTTAAAAGCAGGCATGGTAACGGAGTAAATTTACACTTCCACTTCTGGAACCCGTCAAGCTGAGAGCACTTGTTTTGGTAGCTCTGCTGACTAGAGCATTTGCACAAGTGCATAGAATTACATTTGTTCTCACACTTGGACTTTATCACTTGACCACACTTCAGTTTCTTTGTGGTTAGCTCACGTGGTTATTTAGCCCAGAAGTGGATATATTATACTTTGCCTACTCAGTATTGGACTGACCTGATATGAAAGTGAAAGCGCCCTGTTTAAGAAAGCTGTCTTTAGAAAAGCAGGAGACAGAGCTGCTGCCTGGGGCTTATAAGTTGATTGAACATGATTTTGATTTATAGTCCATTGCAAGTGAGTTACTCTATGTTTCCTTTCAAATACTAATGGGGCCTATGCAGAAATGTTTGGATTATTTATTTATTTGCTTTTGTTGACCAGGTGGGTACACTAGACATAGAAATGCCTATTTTCAGGTACGACCCGGGAGGATACAAATGACATACAAAACATCAGTGTGACGCAGCACACATAAACCATACAGTAAAATAGTTAGACAGAAAAGTACAAAACATCTCAAACATTAAATAGACTATGAAAGTACATAAGCAAGCAAAGTAGGTTGTATAGAAACATGGATAACAGGATCATAGAGAAGAAATGAGATAAGTGCAACTCAGGTCGGAGATTCCTGTAGATCCTTAGCCAGTAGCTAGTTGGCAAGTCCAAGCTAGCGCAGTGACTGGGGGAGGCAGAGGGGAGGGGTTAGAGTAGGAGAGGATAGATTGGAGAGAAGTAGCAGGCAGTGTGCAAATGGGAAAGGGCAGGCTGAGCCGGTATTGGTTTATGGTGGCTGGAAGCAGGTGCAGGGACTTGCTGTGAGTAGGTATTGACGGTGGAGCTTCTTAAAACAGGTGTGCGTTGGGGCACGACGAATAACTAGAGGGATAGTATTCCAGTATTTAGGAGCAGCATGGGAGAAAGCTCGTGTACCCATTAAGGTCCTACTTCTAGGGATGTATAGAGGTGTCTGGTCAAGTGCCCGGAGACCATAGAAAGGGGTTTGAGGGCGTAGTAGCAGGGCAAGAGAATTAGGGAGGCCTTCTCGTATCGCACCATCAATCAAGGAGCCATAAGATTGGAGGCGATGGGCCACAGGACTAGGCCATTTAAGGTCCGCATAAAGCAGACAGTGATGTTTGAGCCGAGGAGGCAGGCAGCATAACGGCAGATGTTATTATATGTGGTGTCCCATGTATGGAGGGAGGTCTTTGTAGCACAAGATAGACGACAGAGCCATAAGCCAAGGATGGAGAAGAAGGCCTTGTGCCACAGCAAGCCTAGCTGATGGGGTAGGCATAATTCAGATGGTATGCTCCTCCGATCTTTGCATTGACTGATTTGCATGTCATGGTAATGTGGAGATCAAAGTCCAAGGAGTCATCAAGAAGAATGCCAAGGTATCTAAAAGATGAGGTGTTTACTAACTGGGAATTATCGGAACAAGATATTTTGAAGGAGTTCCAATTAGCTTTTAGTTTGGCTGGAGAGCCAAAGAGCATTGCCTGAGTTTTGCTTCGTTGAACAGGACGATTTGCAGTAATCCAGGATTGAATGTTTTGGAACTCTTTGGATAGAGAGTTTGTTAAGTCCAGTACGTTTTAGCACTATGGTAGAGTACAAGTCGTCAGCATAGAGCAAGGTAGACAAGTAGATACTTGTTGAGGGAGGTCGCTCACGAAAATCGAGAAAAGCAGGGACCAAGTATGGATCCTGTGGGACACCAGTTTGCACGTCACGATAGTCGGATAGGGCAGAGTTAAAAGCAACAGCCTGCTGTCGATTTGATAGATAACTCTGAAACCAGTTCACTGGTTCCACTGAAAACCCAGGAGGTAAGCTCGTAGTAGGAGGTGTGGTCAACAGGTCAAAAGCCTTGGTGAGATCAATGAAGGTGGTACCAGTCAGGAGACCAGAGTCCATGGCTGTGTAAATATCATTTGTGAGTGTCAGAAGGGCAGTGGAGGTACTATGACCTTTGCAAAATCCATGCTGGGATCCAGAGAGGAGGTTGTGTTTATGGAGATATTCAATAGTTTGCATAGCAACTAGTTTTTCGAGAATTTTACTGAGCACCGAGAGAATGGCAATAGGTCGGTAGTTGGCCATCTCTTTAGGATCACCTTTCTTTAGAATTGGTGTTATCCTGGCTATCTTCCAAACGTTCGGAACTACACCATGACATAGTGACAAGTTAAAAATTTTGGTTAGAGGTGAGGCTCTAAGCGGGGCAACAGTCTTCAGAAGCCTAGGTTCAAGACCATCAGCGCCTGGGCTGGTTTTGTCAGGGATAGTCAGCAGCAACTTTAGGACTTCAGATTTAGTGACAGTCCGGAACTGGAGAAGTGGACAAGAGAGCAGCGGATCCTTGGCTACGGGAGAGGATGCTAGGTGGCTAGGGGGGAAGGAGTCAAGGTAGCGTGATGTGTCCAGTGAAATAATGGTTAAAAGAGTTGGCAATAGTCACTGTTGTTACAGTGTACTCCATTCAGCTGCATATCATTGGAGTTGGAAGGTTTATCAGAACCAAGGAGAGTTTTAATGACAGACCAAAATTTTCGCGAGTCTCCTCAAGCGTTAATAAGTGATTCTTTACAAAAGGAGCTTTTTGCTAGATGGATGTCTCTTTTACAGGAGTTTCTCAGTGCCCTGTAGTGACTGAGATCTGCTGGCAGACCTGAGACCTTAAAACGATACCAGCATTTGTCCCTGTTACGAAGCTGAGCTAGGAGATCCTTTGTTAGCCACTTAGTTTGTGTGCCTCTAATTCGGCGAGTGACACAAGGCGCATGTAGGTCCTGAGAACCAATACATTTTTCAAGGAAGTAGTCTAAGGCTGATTGAGCATTAAGAGAGGTAAAGATAGGTGACCAATCAATGAGTGAGAGGTCAGACAGGAACTGAGATGGATTAAAGTTAGCCATATTACTAAAGGTGATTAACTTCGGAGGGGGGGATGATTGTCTGGCTGCATGCCAGGTGCAAAAAATTGGGGAGTGGTCGCTAATAGAGTCGGCAAGGTACCGACTGAGACAATGTGGTCAAGACGGTTTGTGAGGGCCCAGTCAAGTAAAGAACTGGATCTGGGTGGGGCAGTGATCCTGGTTGGGTCATTGATCAACTGATGGAGGCCATAGTCTTGTACAATAGTATGGAGGTTTTGGTTGGTGTGACCTAGCCAGTTTTGATTTAGATCCCAAGAATGAGGACTTCATTTCTTCCAGTGGCTAGGCTCACCTGGGAGAGGAGTTCTACTAGGCCTGGGGTACCACACCTAGGGGGGTTGTAAGCACATATGATGTGTAGCCGCTTAGATCCAAGTTGGAGAGTAGCATGAATAGCTTCACTGTGAGAGAGAGTAAGGGAGGTATTCAGGTGCACCGAGAGGTCGGGTTTATATAGGATTGCAACCCCGCCCCCATGTTTAGATGAGGACCTATCCTGTCTAACCATATTATAGTTAGGCAAACGGCATGAATGATCAGGCGTAGAGGGCTTGAGCCAGGTCTCTGTCAAACAAAGAATGTCAGGATTGTATTGGGTGACCCAGGCCTCTAGTTCAGTGATATTATGAGGAAGGCTTCTAATATTCATATGAACAATGCGCAGATCCTTTGAGTGAGTCCAGTAGGTGTCAGAGATGGGCATATTACATACGGGTCCTGGATTCAGTTCGATATCGCCAGCTAGTAGTAGTGCTAAGAGGAGCAAGTACCACAGTTTATGGTGGGTAAACGTGGTGAGAAGGGTGGCAGGGCACCGAGGGCGATCTTGTACAAGAAAGAGAACATAGTAAATGATCCGATATGGGACTAAAAGTGGTAAGGTGGCTGGTGGCATATGCAGCTGGATTAGCATGTTTGAGAAAGTAAAGTCCTTTAGGTGATGATAATGATCATTTGGGGAGAGAGGGCTACTAATTGTCGGGATCCACATAATGGTTACAAGAAATGATGTTTGTAGCAGAAGTACACCTAGGTTGAGTGCCCAGGGATATGAGTGCAGGAGGGCATTTTATGTGGGTATGTTCTGTGAGCAGGAGAGGCTAGAAGATGTTTAGAGTACTCATGCAAAATAAAATAAACCAGAAAGATACAGACTACAACAGGAAAGATAAGCAGGGTTAAATAGAACTGTTAAGCCCTCTAGTGGTAAGGGAGATATAAGGTGCAAATGAGAAAGTAGGAGATAGAAAAATTTCACTCCCACTGGGCGGGGTAAAATTATACTCCCACTGGGCGGGGATTCACCATTCCGACACTATTTAAGAAATGCCGGACAAGGGTGGGGGTGGTGGGGGGCGGGTGGGGAGCAGTCGCGCAGCGACTGCGGGGAAGCCTTCTAAACACTGTTCCGATAGGCACTGAAAAGGGACTGTTTAACTTCTAGCAGTTTTCACTAGCTGCCCTGAGCGTCCCTTCTTGAGCGGCCGTGAGGTCCTGAGAGCCTTTGGCGACAACAAATCCCCATGTTACAGTCAGCCGAAAAGGCGCCGTAAGATTTAAACTCTGTAGACGAAAGTGGGTCTGCCAGCCGAAAAATTACCTTCAGCTCCTCCGCTTTAAACCGTGCTGCAGCGCGCTCCTGGGCTGAGTGCTCTTCTGGGACTGGGGCTTCAGCTCCTCCATTTTAAACCGGCTGCAGCGCTCCTGGGCTGATTGCCCTTCTGGGACTGGGGGCTTCAGCTCCTCCTTTTTAAACTTCTGCGGCTGCATGCGTCCTGGGCTGAGTGCCCTTCTGGGACTGGGGGTTCAGCTCCTCCATTTTAAACCGCGGCTGCAGCGCCGCTCCTGGGCTGAGTGCCCTTCTGGGACTGGGGGCTTCAGCTCCTCCGTTTTAAACCACGGCTGCAGCGCGCTCCTGGGCTGAGTGCCCTTCTGGGACTGGGGGCTTCAGCTCCTCCATTTTAAACCGCGGCTGCAGCGCGCTCCTGGGCTGAGTGCCCTTCTGGGACTGGGGGCTTCAGCTCCTCCATTTTAAACCGTGGCTGCAGCGCGCTCCTGGGCTGACTGGGATTGCATATGTGCCATTTATCCACAGCACATAAGGCAAACCTAAGTCAGAATGCCATACAGTGGGGGTCCAGTGGACTCCCAGCAGCATTCATAGAAGGGTTGTGTGCTTCTTGCTCACATGATTCCCTGGCTGATTACACAGCTGGGTGCCACTGGTGGTTCAAGGACATGTCTGTGAGCATGCCAACACTCTGTCTGATTCACAACAATGAGAAGTGCCAGGCAAAGAGGTGCACAATACAGCAGCAGGGACCCTGCCACATTTGTTGTGTACCCACCACAGAGTACCCCTGCAGGTTGCAGGATGTCAGAGCCCCCATCTACCTATCATGCTGCCCAAGCCCTCTGGACCGACAGGGTGGGTTGTGGGCAGCCATTTAGGCACCCTCCAGTAAACATTCATTTTTGCCATCCTGCGCCTTCTCAGAATCCCCTTCTGCTTGCATGAAGCTGGGGATCCACTAAGGGACCAAGGACGAGCATCTAATTGGAAACCCACCTGTGTCTCTCAAACTGTCCCCATGATCCTGCATGCTGAGGGGGGCAGTGCCATGAACAGGCACCCTACAAAGTGTGCAGTTGCACATACCGCAGCAATCCTGTGCTTGTCCAAGGCTGTATAGCCTGTACGCATTCATGCATATGGCCCAATATTAGGTTTTTAAATGCCTGAAACCTATGCACAAATGTTTATAAGAGCAAATTATTATTTTTTTTAATTTGACATACTTTATTAGGTATAACCCAACACAAAATCATACAAAAAAATACATACATTAATATCAGCACATACTGCATAATAGGTTATGGACATATTGATAACAGAGAGAAATGAGCTTTCGGAGAAAATAATAGCAACACTACATTGAAAAACAAAATCAAAAAAGCTACCCCTCCCCCCCCGGGTGCACTTTCCTATAGCTTATTACCACAAAACTAAAAAGAGACAAAAATGATAACCGTTAAAGTAAAATTTAAAGGGATGAGAGGCTCGTGAACCTACCAAGACATCCTATCAAGACAAATAGAGGGCATATAATTTCCCCCAATTTTTATTAAAAGATGAATGACGATGGCGTACACTCACAATTAAATATTCTAGATGGAGTGCAAATGATATTTCATGCAACCATTCCGTATAAGAAATGGAGACTTGATCCATCCAGTGACTAAGCACTAGCTTTTTGACCGCCATTGAAATTAGAGCCATATGAAATCTTCTCTCCTTCACCAGAATTCCTGAATAATCTCCCAGAATACATATGATGGGGGGGAAGAGGCCCTGCGTCCCAACAGTGGGTCTAGAGCAGATTCAATTTGCTTCCACAAAGGGGATATTTTTTCACACGACCACAAAATATGAAGGAGCGAGCCTTCCTCCTTGTTACACCTAGAGCACGTGTTGGAGGGAAGCCTCTTCATTTGGGCCAATTTGATAGGAGTATCAATCAATCAATCAATCAATCAGTCAATTCTTTATTTATCCAGGCGAACATCGTTGAGCACAGCTCATTTGCAAGATGGACCTGGTAAGGTCAAGGTTCAATTTACATAGATACATAAAAAATATTCAATATACACACACACACTCTTGGATACTACATAGAATATTCAGTATACACACAATCTAAGGATACTTTCTAATCAGAGTATACATTAAATTCAGGTGTAGTGGTAATAAGGGGTGAGGGGAGCGGAAGTGGTGTGCCTGGCTGGTGGGGAGGAGGAAGATGGTGGGGCCCATACTGTGGGACTGATAAACTGTGGGCCTTATGAAGAGGGGCAGGAGGGCGGCACTGGGGTTTTGTATAACAGGGTATAGGGCTGTGATATATGCCAAGGGATTAAGGGAGGCAGATGGAAAGGAGGGGTGCATGGAGTGTGAGGGGTGGTGACTCTTAGTAAAGGTGGATACCTTCTGTGAATTGGCTATCTGGGGAGGGAGATGGATAAGATTAGGAATACTCTACTGTTTGTGGAAACAATTACATTTTTCTTTGATAGTTTCTCGAATACAGATATTTAAAGGATGTAAATGAGATGTATCTGTTCACTTTCAGGGTCTTCTGCATCGTATTCCATAAGGCAGATAAGACATAGCTGATAGCAGATCTACCATATCGAGAATTGAATTTGGGCACTTTAAGCATGATGAAGTTTAGACTTCTTAGGGCATATTTACTTGATGTGATTTGTGTGAAGCAGTCTGAGACGTAATTTGATAGCATCTTTGATATCGCTCTATAAGTCCATAGTGTGGCATTCCTGTCTCTTCTAAATTGGAGCAAGGTCCATCCAAATGCAGCATAAAGCGAGCAGTGGTGAGTGCTGAGAGGAAGATCTGTAATAAACCTCAAGGATCTATGGTGAAGTGTGTCCAGTTTGCTCAGATATGAGTTGAGGCAACGACCATATAGGAAATCTGCATAATCTAATACTGATAGAAATGTGGCCTGGACCAGCTTCTTTTAGAATCACTTGTGAGAAAGTGCTTTATTCTGTAATAGAGCCCAAGCCTCTGAGGAGTTTTTTTGCAGATCTTCCAGATGATCTAAGTAGTCAGTCTACTGTCTACCCCGACCCCCAGATGTTTGAATTTTGTAACATATTCAAGATTTTCACCAAGGACAGTGGATATGTGGGGAGATTGTTTGGGAAGGAGTGTCCGCTTGTGTTTGGGGAGAAAAACATTGCCTTTGTTTTTTTTGCATTTAGCAGGAGTTTTTTTTCCTGTAGTTGGTGTTGTAATAGGTTGAATTCTGCTTGTAGCTCTATGCATGCTGTTACAGGAGAGGGGTGACTGACATACAATACTGTATCATCTGCAAACATGTGTACAGTGACTTTGGTGAGGTTATTGTCGATGCTATTGATATAGATGGCAAATAGAATTGGGCCGAGGATGGATCCTTGGGGAACTCCTCTTTGGAGAGATTTGAGTGGTGATATGTCTCCTTCAGCCTTCACCTGCTGGGTCCTTCCCGTGAGATAGTTATTAAACCATCTAATGGAGGTTGAGTCGAGTCCTATGTATTTCAGGGAGGAGAGGAGCAGTTCATGGTCGACCGTATCGAATGCCTTACTCAGGTCTAAAAATACAGCACAGACACAATTTTTTTTGTCCAGTTTGAGTTGCCAATCATTGGTTACTTTAGCCAGGGCTGTGATGGTGCTGTGGTTGGTTCTAAACCAAGATTGCACTGGATTTAAAAGATTAGCCTCTTCAAGATATCCTCTTAGTTGGGTGCTTACGATTTTTTCTAGCAGCTTGGATAGCATAGGGAGGATAGAGATTGGCCTGTAGTTGTTGAGGTCCATGGGGTCCCCTGCTTTCAATAGCAGGATAACTTGGGCTGTTTTCCAGATTGGTGGAATAGATCCTAGTTGTAGTGAGAGGTTAAATAGGTGTGTTATTGGCACTGCTAATACTTGTATGGCAATTTTTAAAAAATAGGGATCAAGGAGTCTGCACCTGCACTTTTTTGGTGTCCAGCTGTGATATTAATTATTCCACCTGCTTCAGGTGTGGCTGGTATGAAGGAGAAAGTGGACTCCGTTACCGTGCTTCAGTGTTCTTGATACGCTGCCCTCAGGCCATTATCAATTCAGAGCAATGCCCTTCGGCCTAACTTCTGCTCCAAGGGTGTTCACAAAATGCCTGGCAGTAGTGGTTGCTTTCCTAAGGAGAAAAAAGATCTCCATCTTTCCATACCTGGACGACTGGCTCATAGTAGGCCAGTCTCCAGACCAAGTCAAGTCACACCTACAGATAACTCAGCAACTGCTCACTTCTCTAGGTTTCCTTCTGAATCTTTCAAAGTCAGTTCTAGAGCCTGTGCAGCTCCTCACCTTCATAGGGGCAGAGCTGGATACAGTAAAGGCAAGAGCCTTCCTTCCCCTGGACAGGGCAAGGACCCTTATCTCACTGGCCTCTTCATTCACCCTCCAGGTGTCTCGACCAGCAAGGCATTTTCTGCAGCTCCTGGGACACATGGTTGCCTCTACAGCAGTGGTTCAGGAGCAAGATTTCAGATGAGGGACATTCAGTTCCACTTGAGAGCCTTCTGGTCTCAGAAAAGGATCCTGTGACCAAACTAATCCAGTGACTCGAACCTGATCCAGGCATTGCAGTGGTGGCAGGATCAGGACAATCTAAGACAGGAGTTCCTTTTTGTCACTCAGTCTCATTCTCTAATCCTTACTACAGATGCCTCCCTCTTGGGGTGGGAGCCCACTTGGGGACCTGGCCACCCAAGGGTTGTGGTCTCCTCAGGAATCTCTGCTTCACGTCAATCTATTAGAACTCAGAGCACTGTTTCTAGCACTTCAAGCTTTTTCCAAGTCTGTTCAGAACAAAGTAGTTCAGATCAGGACAGACAATACCACCACAATGTGGTATATCAAAGCAAACAGGGGCACTTGGTCTCGGCCTTGTGCACAGAGGCAATGAAGTTGTGGTCTCTGGCCTATTCCTGAGCGCCTCTCTTACAGCAGTGCACCTCCCAGGGAAGGACAATGTCCTGGCAGATGCTCTCAGCAGGATATCTCAGGGCCATCACGAATGGTCCCTGGATCCCCTGATTTTGAAGGTGATCTTCTCCAGATGGGGCACCCCTCAGATAGATCTTTTTGCAGCCCCAGACAATCACCGACTTCCTCTCTTTTGCTGCAGGCCCCCAGTGTTGGGCTCAGTCCCCCTGGACGCCCTAGTTCTCAATTGGGAAGGGAAGTTCCTGTATGCCTTTACCCCCTTCCCTCTCCTGTTCAAGGTACTAGTCAAAATCAGGTCTCAACCCTGCAAGGTGATTCTGATTGCTCCAGACTGGAGCCAGACAGCCTGGTACCCTCTCTTGTTGTCCTTAGCAATCCACCTTCCCCTGTCTCTTCCCAGGAATTACAACCTGTTAACATGTGCTCAGGGAGGGTTTGGTATCGAATCTCAAATCTCTCAGTCTCAAGGCCTGACTCTTGAAGAGTTAGAGTTTGCTGATTTACACCTCTCTCAGGGTGTTCTGGATATCTTAAAGGCTTCTCGAAAGCCTTCCACCAGAAACACTTACAATTCCAAGTGGAAAAGATTTACTATATGGTGCTCTGGGAAGCATATTTCTCCAGAGTCTGCTGGCCTGCCCACAGTCCTTGACTATATGGTTCATCTCAATAGCTTGGTACTCAGATCAGCTACACTAAGAGTGCATCTGGCAGCTGTCTCTGCCTTCCTCTCAGTAGGCAGGCACTCTTCCCTTTCAGCTCATCCTGTATTTTCTAAATTTTCAAGGGTTTGCTGCATACCAATCCTCCCTTCAGGGACCCTGCCCCTGCTTGGGACCTTAATGTTTGCATTGCTCAGCTTATGCCACCCCTTTTGAGCCTTTGTCCTCAGCAGAGCTTAAGTACTTGATTTGGAAAACTGTTTCTTGGTGGCCATCACTTCTGCCAGATGCATAAGTGAGTTACAGCCCTGTCAGTGGAGCCTGATTTTATCTCTTTCCATAGAGATAAGGTGGTCCTCAGGACTAATAGGAAGTTTTTGCCTAAGGTGGTTTCAGATTTCCACCTTAACCAGTCAGCGTCTCTTCCTGTTTTCTTCACTGACCATTCCTCCTCTGGGGAGAGGAGGTTGCACAGTTTGGATGTGAAAAGGGCCCTTAGCTACTACATAGAGCGCACCAAGGGTCACAGGTTTGACTCCCTCTAACTGTTCCTCACTTATGGTGAGGTTGGTAAGGGAAAACCTGCCACTAAGAGATCTATTGCCAGGTGGATTGTCTCTTGCATTCAATTTTGCTATGAAAACTGGGTAGGATCCCACCCTCAGGCCTGAGGGCTCACTCTACCAGAGGTACAGCTGCTTCCTGGCTGCTGCCAGGATATTCCTATCTTAGAGATTTGTCAAGCAGCCACCTGAAAAACAGTACATACTTTTACCAAGCATTACACTCTGGATATCCAGGCTAGGGTGATGCTCGGGTTTGCACAACAGTGCTTCGGAGCCCTATTTCCGAAGCTAGGTTCTGTCCCTCCTCCATGGAGGTACTATAGGAAGTTCAGACATAGTCAGAATACAGCAAGACTTCATATTGTTTGAAGAAAAATTACTCACCTTAGTAATGTTGTTTCTTCTAATGGAGTCTTGCTGTATTCTGACCTCCCACCTCCTCTCTCAGAACCTGGTTTTGGGATGTGGGTGGGCAGCAGCAGTGTTGGCACTTGGGAGGTGCCCCACCCTTCTTTCTCACCTCCTTTAGTTTGGGTGTGTGGATGTTGTGTTTTGTTTTATTTTTGGGTTTCCTGACTTGAGTCTTTGCTTTGGGACCAAAAATCTTTTTATATTTAGTAGCCAGTTGGCTAGTGTAAGTTTACAGTTTCCACACAGGACACCCAGTGAGTTTAGCTCGTAAAGATCTGATGGTTTGACTTCAGACAGCAACAGACAGAGTCTCAACCGAGCTCGAGCTCAGCGTTCCATGCCTGGCATGGAAAGTTAACGCTTTCATCTCCGGGGCAGTTCAAAGGTTGGACATCACTGCATATGTCAGAATACAGCAAGACTCCATTAGAAGAAACAACATTACTAAGGTGAGTAATTTTTTTCTTTTCCCTCCTCTTCCCATCTCTGTTCTTACTTCTCTCTGGTGGCCGCTCCCCCCTACCCTCTACTATGAAGACCAGGCTAAAGTACCTGTTCAAAATGTAAGCTTTTTCTTGATCTCCTTCTACAGTCTCCCCCTTCCACTCTTCTTGTCCTCAGTGTCTCACCCCTAGCTTTTCTTTTGTTGTTGATGTATAAGAAAGAAGTCTTACCACCCTTCCTCACTTTCCTTGCAATCCATTCCTCTTCATATACCTTAGCTCTCCTAACCCGTTCCTGTTTCCTTTGACTGGCTCAGGTACACTACCTTGTCTTCTTCCCTTTGAGTTTCCTGTACCTATTGAATGCTATTCTTTTTCTTTCACTGTCTTTGTCACTTCCTTGGAGAGCCTACATCCTCTTTCTCCTCCTGTCTTTTCTTACCTCTTTCAGGCAGAGGCTCTTAGGAGCAGGCCAGTAGGAGCAAGCAATAAAAGTGACATGGAACCCAGTTTCTTTAGCTTGGTTAATAAGGAAGATTATTATGAAGATGATGAACAATCCATCGCTCTGGAGGCTACTAGGGATAGAAACATAGAAGTTGTTGGCAGCTAAAGACCTCTTGGCCCACCTTGTCTGCCATATATTCCTACCTACTTTGCCACCACAGACCATACTCAATCTCCGCTTCTTCCCCCTTTGCCTTATTTCTAAGGTCCCTTGTGCCTATTCCATGCATGCTTGAATCCTGTTACCATTTTAACACGCACCACCTCTGTTGGGAGTCTGTTCCAGGTGTCCACCACCCTCTGTGAGAAGAAGTAGTTCCTCACATCTCCTCTAAGCCCCCCAGCTTTGTGGCATGACCCTTGTCCTGGAGCATCTTTTTTTTGTTTTTTTGTGTTTTAGAATGCTACCTTCCTGTACCTTATTTAATACCTGTGAGGTATTTGAACATTTCTCATCATAGCCCCCCTTTCCTCTAGATAATACATATTTCTAGGGACATGGATATGTTGTTCATCCACACTCATTGGCAGTATCCTTGCACGTAAATCTTGCGGAAGGTCTTTAAACTTGCTCCTCCACCCACCGGGTAGGTATAACTCAGCTCCGCCCCATGCGCCAGATCTTCCTTACACGCTGGAAGCTCAGGTTTCCCTCTTAACGCTCTCGTTTACGACTGGTTCCTATTTCTCCGCTTACGGATTTAAAATAATATTTTGCAAAAGACTTCAGACCTGATCCCTCGCGGCTGCGATGGATAAATCGACTCCGGATTTGGAGATGCCCTGCGGGCAGAAGAAGATGTCTCGGACGGATCCACACTCCACGTGATGTCTACACTTGAGCCCTTGAGCACGACCCGCAGGCTTGCGGCCTGTGCTCATCTTTCTCGGCCTCGTCCTCGAAGAACCGTGCTGCCCGATTACCTTCAGGCCGTCGAAGCGTTTCCCTCGGTGAAGTCCAAGAGGCCCGGTTAGCGGTGTCAGCGGCCCGGCGGGCTTCGGCGGATCAGCTCGGGCGGATGGTCGCCTCAAGAAGAGGCGGCGCGGGCCGTGGATCTTCCTCGACCGCGGCATTTATCCGCTCTCTCTGGGTTCTTCCTACACGGCTTCCTTTAAGGAGCTTTGTCTGTCCCTCTCCACTAAAGGGAGAAGGGCTCGTCTGCTGGACCTTTTCTCGTCCAAAAAGAGGACAAGGGTAGAATCCCTCCGTCAGCGCTCTTGGGAAGCGGGGAAAAGTCCACTACTCCCGAACCGTCGACCGTCGGCTTCGGTCGACCGCTTCGGCCGACCCACTGGCCTCCGCGGTGTCCCCGTCAGGTCAGTTGGCCGAAGACTCCACTGATGAAGTCGAAGTTTTTGACCATTAACGAGCTGTCGCCTTTAGCAGCCGATTCCCCTCTCGGTCCCCCGAGGGGGTGAGGATCCCGTGGGCTCGACTGTGCCTCTGGTTCCGGGCCCTCGGATGGACCTTCCGAGCAGAAGGGAGTGCGGTTCCGGCCGACACACTCCCGCACCCGACCCGGAATTCAAGGACTCTCGGTCTCCATTCGGACCTCTTGGTCCAGCCCGTTCCCGTCATAAGCAGTCTGGGTCGGCACGCGATAAAAGCGACGTCGCCCGCTTCGTGCCGTCGCCACTCACTCCGCGGATGAGGGAAACCCGGCGTAAATTACATCCGGTGATACGAGGACATTATGTTGCAACAGCTCCTCCTGGCAGAATAAGCCCGACTCCGGGCGCTTCCCGGCCATTAAGTGGCTGTCACGGGCGGCGACACAACCCTCGACTTGTCGAGGCCTATACCAGGCGGTTGTTGGTAAAACCAGCTGCTCCACCACCCGATTCGGTGGAACCTCCGCCCTCCATAGCCGCAACTGGGGCTCCGACCAGAGATTCTCGGTCGGCTAAGGTTTACCCCATCGGCTGTCAGTTACCCTCACTCCCGACCGACCTCGGCAGGTGAAGATTAGCTCAGGCCAAAGGCAGCTCTTGAGGACTCTTCCGAGTCGAAGATAGATTCCTCTCCTTCTTCTCCAAGCGACTGGACTTAGAGTCTTCAGGAGGTCAGCCAATGGGCGATAGCCCGTCGTCCTTCCTGGGACTGCTTCGGCTCATCCTAAGGTCTACCGGGATGGAGCTCGAACCACGTTCCAAGCGGGCCAGAGTATCCCCTCCGGAGATTCTGGACCGAGGGATTCTCCGACGAGAGGCCTTTCCGGTGGCGAGGCCATAGTGGGTCCAGCACTGGAACTTTGGCAGGCGCCCTGGCTCCTGCCCTCGCCTTGACCAGGATGGCCAGGAAGTATCACAGTCACCGGTTCCTTGTCCGGTTTTTGAACACCCCTCTGCTGAGGGGTTGGTTACCGACAGGCGTTTTCGGTAGCGCCCGGCTGGCGCCAGGGATGTGGACAAACCTCCTGACAAGAGTCCAAGAAATTAGACTATATCGGGGCGAAAAAGTCTCACGCTCGTCCTCTCTCGTACACCCGTCAGAGCCAGTTCGAACTATCCTCATGGCACATTTTTCTCATGCCCTGTTGGGCTCCCTGGATGAGGTCATCCCTCATCTTCCGCCCGATCTGCAGACTACGGTTAAGCAGGTGCGGGACCAGGGCAGGAGCAGTGGCCAAACAGCAGCTCCAGACTGCCTTTGGATGTAAGGGACTCATGTGCCAGATCGGTGCGGCTGGCCGCAGATGGCTATACGTCGCGAAGCTTAGCTGAGGATATCCACCTTGACGCCGGATACCCAGCACAAGTTGGCGGATGTTCCTTTGAGGACTGACCTCTTCGGCCCTGGGGTGGAAGCGGTCACTGCAGAGGGATCGAGGGAAGTCCAGCCCACCTTGGACTGGTCTCTTCGCTCAGAAGGACAAGGCCGCAAACCACAGCCTAAGCCACTTTCGTCCTTCTGTGCCCCGGTAGCATCGGCCAACAACGTCAAGGCCAGCAGGCTCGGCTTATGGCATCCGACCAAACGCGGCTTCCTCTAACAGGAGGCAGGGGAGGAAGGGCCCAGGAGGTCCCTCGGCCGGTCCCTCCTCCAAGCCTGCCCAGTGGCGGGCTGAGGGGTGCCCCCATCCCGTCCACCACACTAGGTACCCCAGTGAGAGCGGCTCCGGCACTTCCGTTCCGCCTGGTCGCTGTTACCACGGACAGGTGGGTCTTGAGGTGGTGGGAAGAGGCCCTGCCTCTGGAATTCGAGGAGCAGGCACCACCCTTCCAGGGCCGTCGCCCCTCGAGAGCCCGGGATCCCAGCCTCTCACTGGCGGCTCGTCGAGCCGACATCACTCCTCCTCCAGAAGGAGGTGGTAAGAGAGGTGGTGGACCCTCCTTCAGACCAGGAGGGTTTGTGTCCGGGTACTTCCTGGTTCCGAAGAAGCGGACGGGGGCTGGGCATTCTCGACCTACACGACCTAAACAAGTTCCTAAAATTCACCGAGACCTTCAGGATGGTCACTCTGGCTCAGATAATACCATCGGAGCGGCGGTACGTGTGGTTCTGCTCTCTGGACTTACGGGGCAGCGTTTTTCACGTCCCCTATCCGTCCGTCTCACCAGAGATTCCCTAAGCTTCCGGCGGAAGGATCTCTTGAGTTCAAGCCATGCCCTTGACTTGTCTCCAGCTCCCAGGGTCTTCACCAAATGCATGGCAGTGGTGACGGCATTCCTCTTGAGGCGCCCGGGGAGTCGGGTGTACCTTACCTGGGCGACTGGCTGATGGCAGCTCCTCAGGAAGGAGGCGGAGTGGTCAGGGATCGGCCTCCGGGTCTGCTCTCAGCTGGGCTCCCTTGTCACGAGGCCAAGTCCGGACTCGAGCGAAGCAGGTGATTTTATTCATCGGGCGCGGCTAACGACTCTGAGCCAGAGCGCGGCTCAGCGGACAGGAGCCGAGGTTTCTTTCCTCCTTTGCCCGATCATTTTCTGGTTGAGCAGTGCGCCCCCACCGGGACTTCCTCGCGCCTCCTGGGTCTCATGGCGGCCTGTACCAGCGTGGTCCGTTGGGCCCGCTGGAACATCGTCCCCTTCCAGTGGGGACTGGCCAGCCAGTGGTCCCACAAAGCTCACGATCCATTGGACCAGCTTGGCAGCCGGCGGGTGACACAGGGATGTGGAATGCTCTCCAGTGGTGGACCGTTCAGATCATTTGCAGGAGGGCATCCCGTTAAATCCGCCCGAGCGGCCGGTCTCTGTCGAGCCGATGCCTCTCTGATGGGTTGGGGTGCCCATCTGGGGAACATACCCGGGCTCATAGCCTCCCTGGTCCCCCTTGAGGAGTCCCGATGCCCACATCCAGCCTGCTGGAGCTCAGGGCGGTCCGCCTAGCTCTCACGCCTTTGCTCCGTTCCTCCGGGGGTCAAGTGGTCCAGTCAGGCGGACAATACCACGACCATGTACTATCTAAACGCCAGGGGCGACGGCGGCTCCATGCTTCTATGCAAGGCTCTCCGCATTTGGTCGCTCGATGGCGCTGGAGGCGGATCTCCCAGCCATTCACGTGGCAAGGCCTCCAGCACCCTGGCCCCGATGCCCACAGGCGGATAGGGGCTGTCCACGAGGTGGTCTCTCTACGAGGGAGTAGTACAGCATCTGTTCTCCCTTTGGGGGCACCTCAGGTGGACCTGTTTGCCTCCATGGAGGCAGCGAGGCTGAGTCTGTTCCATGCCCCCCCCCTCAGCAGGGCTACATGCAGGGGATGCCTTCTCAGGGCAATGGACCCAGGCCTCTTTCAACGCCTTCCCCCATTTCCCTTGATCATAAGGTGCTTCTCAAGGCGAGGAGGACGAAAAGCGCGGGTGATTCTGATAGCCCCAGACTGGCCTCGCCAGTTCTGAGACCAGATCTCCTCAGTCTCAGCTCCAGGACTCCTTCGGCGGCTTCCGAAGCACGCCGGACCTGCTCACAGTCAATCAGGGAAGGTGTTCCATCCGGACCTTCCAATCCCTGCACCCTGCAGCCTGGTTCCTGGCCGGCTAGAGTTCCAGGCTTTGGGTCTTTCCAGCGAGGTCCTCAATGTAGTTGAGGCGTCCCGTAAGGAGTCGACCAGAAAATGCTATGCCTTCAAATGGAAAAGGTTTTCCATTTGGTGTCAGGAGCAAGGGCTTGGACCTTCCTCCTGTTCCTTGGCAAGCATCTTTGGACTATTTATGGTCCCTTTCTGAGTCAAGGGCTTGGGTGACTGCACCTAAGGGGTGCACCTGGCGGCCTCCTCTCTCTGCTTGCAAGGCGCGGGCAGGGAAGCAGTGGTCAGCGCGCCAGGAGAAGGTGGTCTGGCGCTTTTCAAGGGCACTTGATCACATTCCCCTCCAGTCACGGGAACCCCACCTCCGCGGGGATCTACTGCTGGATACTGGCAAAGCTCATGCAAGCCATTCGAACCTATGCACAGGTGTGCTCTCTCTCACCTGTCGTGGAAGACCGCTTCTTGGTGGCTATCACGTCCAGCCAGAAGGATGGGAGAGCTCCAGGCGCTTTCCATCGAGTCTCATCACCTGGTCTTCCACAGGGACAAGGTTGTCCTCTTGCACCAGAAATTCCTTCCGAAGGTGGTGTAGGAGTTTCACCTTAACCAGGTGTTGACTCTGCCGGTGTTCTACCCCAATCACACCTCGGAGGCGAATATAGGCTCCATACTCTGGATCCTGAAGGCGCCGCTATTATAAGGAGCGCACGGCTGAATTGAGGAGAGGTTCGCCAGCTGTTTGTCACCTACGCTGAAGCCGCATCTGGCAGACCTGCAGCCAAGCGACGATAAGCAGGTGGGTAACCTCCTGCATGAATCTCTCACTATAAGTTAGCGGGCATGGAGCCTCCCAGAGGATAAGAGCTCATTCTACCCGCCATACTGCTGCAGCGGTGGCTAAGCCCAGGGACGCCCTATCCAGGAAATCTGCAGGGCTGCTACTCGGAAGTCAGCAAACACCTTCATTACCCCACTACCACATCGACCTTGAGTCACGCCCGGGATGCTGGTTTGGGGCCTCGGTTCTCCAGTCTCTCTTTCCCAAGTAAGTATATGGGGGGTGTCGTCTTGCCTCCTCCTCCCGGAGAACTGCTAGAGTCTGCCAATGAGTGTGGATGAACAACATATCCATGTCCCTAGAAATACAGGTTACTCACCTGTAACAGGAGTTCTAGGAATGGTATATGTTGTTCATCCACACGACCCACCCGACCTCCCGGCTTGACGCACAACCTGAGCTCCAGCTGGCCAGATTCACGCCATGGGCGGAGCCGAGAGTTATACCACCCGGTGGGTGGGAGGAGCAAGCTTGAAGACCTTCCGGCAAGATTTAAAGCGGCAAGGATACTGCCAATGAGTGTGGATGAACAACATATACCATTCCTAGAACTCCTGTTACAGGTGAGTAACCTGTATTTAGTTCCCTGAGTAGGGCTTTTGATGCAGGCTCTGCACCATTTTAGTAGCCCTCCTTTGTACCACCTCCACCCTATCTATGTCCTTCCGGAGGTGGGGCTTCAGTAACTGGACACAGTACTCTAGCTGAGGTCTTACCAGTGATCTTTACATGGATAATACTACCTCCCTCTTTCTGCTGGTGATACCCCTCCCTATGAACCCAATCATCCTGCTGGCTTTCCCCACTACCTTATCACACTACCTGGCTACCGTCAGGTCATCAGAAATGATTACCCCAGGTCCCTTTCTGGTTTTGTGGTTGCTAATACCGCCCCACTCAGTTGGTACTTTGCCCCTGAGTTTCTGTGCCCCAAGTGTGTGATTTTGCACTTTTTGCATTGAACCCCAGCTGCCATTCCTTGACCATTCTGCCAGCTTTTTCAGATCGCCCTCATTCTTTCCACCCCTCTGGTGTGTCCACTCTGTTGCAGATTTTTGTGTCATCTGTGAACAGGCATACTTTCCCCTCCAGCCCTTCTGCAGTGTCACTAATAACTCATTGAAGAGGACCTGGCCTAGTACTGATCCCTGTAGCACCCTGCTGGTCACCTTGCCTTCTCCAGAATGGACCCCATTTACCACCACCCTTTGACTCCCATTGCTTAGCAAACATCTTACCCATGTTACTACTTTTGGACCCACTCCCTAGGTTGCCCAGCTTGCTCACCAGTCTTCTGTGTGGAACGGTGTTGAAGGCCTTACTGAAATCCAGGTAGGCCACATCTACCACTCCTGTCTGATCCAGTTCCCTGGTCACCCAGTCAAAGAACTTGATCAGTTTTGTCTGGCAAGACCTCCCCCTGTGAAACCATGTTGCCTCTGATCCTGTAATTCAGTGGTTACAAGGTATTCCCCAATCCTTTCGTTCAGTAGCAATTCCACTAATTTACCTACTACCGAAGTCAGGCTGACAGGTCTGTAATTTCCTGCCTCCTCTGTTTCCACTTTGTGTAGTGGGATGAAGAAATATGCTCACCTCCTAGGGTACTGGGTAACATTTCCTCTCATTCCCCTCTTCTAGAATGAATTACTGCTATGGAAACCATTTCAACAGCAGAAACTGAGACTGACGCCAGGGAAACAATTTTTTTTAGAAAATGCAGGGTCTGACATCTAGCAAAAGAGTAAGCATACCCATCCATACATGATATATTTCAGAAAATGAGTAAAATACATTGCAGCTACAAGCCTCAGCAACTTGGTTGACAGGACAAGTAAGAAAAGGTATATGGTACTAGGGTCAGGGTACGTTTATGTACATCCCAGCCCAGAGGGCCTTCTGCAGGCTGCTGCATGTAAGAAGGCTAAAACAAATTCTCAGCAGCAGCACCGACAGAGATTTTCAAAAATGTATGCTTTGGGAAAATCTTGTAACCTGCTATTGAGAAAAGATGCTACAGCGATTACCAGGAAGTACTTTGGAAGCTGTAATGCCATTATTTGACAGTCTGCCAGCCGATGAAAGAGTTGAGATGTTACAGAATGTCAGGGCTGGCCTGGGTGCAGCAAAGCATCAAAGTGGATAAACAAAAATAGAAACCCAGAGGACAGAGCCTGAAGAAGCTGAATGGTTTTCAAATGATTTCCATGAGAGGAAATAAACTGGAAGGAATCAGACAGATTGTTAATGTATTGGAAGGCAGAAAAATATCTGCATCCAAGATATACAGACAGGTCTATGATAAAGCTTTCAGGCAGCCATTACTATAATGTTATCGGTCACTGATTTACTGTAGATCTGAGAGCTTTTGCACTGCATAATGGGATGAATTGTTTATAGATAAATAGGAATATACCACTGATGTACACCTCGGGACATCTGTGATGCAGCAACGATTGGCTCTTTTAAACACAAACTGCGCAACACCTTCTCACCACGGGTACTGGTGCCTGCCCCCACTAAATCCCGCCTCAAGTCAGTAATCCCATTGCCGTAGTCTGCACTGACCCTCTAGCACGTCTTAACGCTGTCACTGTTCCACTGGGTAGCCCCGATCTTGCATTTCACTGACCCACCATCCTCTCACATGGCGCTGCCACGCCCCCACCTCATTTTCCTACCCCCACCCACCCCTTCCTCTTACCATTATCTTTCCATCTTCTCCCCCCCTTCTCCTCCCCCTGTCTACTCTACTGATTTTTGTCTCTCTCGATGCGGGCATACATTGTACAATGCCTCAGTATAGTGTAAACCAAGAACTTTATCTATATTGTTGTACCATAACATGTGTTTGTATATTTGCTGCGAACCACTCTGTATTTGAATGTTTATTTGTCACTCTGTACTTGTTAACTGACGTGGTACCAATTAATGAGCATCCGCTCACTGGTGCTATCCAAGATTTCAAAATAATGAAATAAAATAAATAAATAAATGTTATATGGTGAAGACACTATGTAAGGTTTTCCTATCGGAATGATTGTTTACTTTTTATCCACAATAAAGATGAGTTTAAAAAAATTGGAAATATGTAATTTATAGTTAATTTGACCTGTAGTAAAGGTTCCAGTGTCCTGCAGGGGAAAGTTTTTTTTTTTTGGTGTTCTGATGCTTCCTAACCAAAAGGGAAAAGTAGAGAGTGGCAGCTAATCTTAGATCACAGATGCCTAAACAGGCACATAAAAAAAGCAAATTCCGAAGAGTATCCACAAACAAGGATTCCATCATTTCAAACTGGAGACTAGCTTTGCTGCATATTTTCACATCTCAATAAGGCTCAAGCACAGACAATATCTAAAGGTAAGTCAGAATCCTGGTATCAGCTCAGAGCAATGCCCTTTAGCCTGACCCCAGCACCAAGGGTATTTGCAAAATTTCAGTAGTAGCAGCTGCGCTTTGCAGATATGGCATCACAGTCTGTCTATAACAAGAACTTGGGCACGGACAGCCATGAACCTATTTAACCCTGATGGAAAAACTGGGCTTCCTCCTTAACCTGGAAAAGTCCAAATTAGAACCCTTACAGGTGTACTGATTATGTTGAGGCTGTGCCCAGTGAGTTAAATTGTTTGAGCACCAGATGATTTTAAGAGCTCCCGATTCTGTTTGGACTATGAAAAATCTGTTTAGACTATGAAAAAGGTAACATTTAGATGCAGATTGTCTTATGTTTCATATTTTTTCTGTAATTCTCACTCTTGTTTATTTATTACCTGAAACTTCTCTTCCATTTGCTCTCACTGCTTGTCTAGACCTGACATCACAGTTCTGGTTATGACAACACAGTCTGTTGCTGTGGAGATAATTACAATGTTATAAACAACGGGTTATGACGCTCAGTGGTAGACAAGAAGCCAGAACAGATAAAGTCTATGGACTTTGTCATAGGGGCATAAGTCAGGAAGCATAGGCAGACCAGGAGGCATTATAAAATTGTAGTAGCATTTTATTATTATCAATAAGAATAAATAGCCTCAAAAATTGCACAGAATAGTGCTTCTTGAAGGCAGTACAAACAAAATTCCTTCATCTGAGTTTTCCTGAACTCCTGGAAAACATTGCTTTCATTATATAAGATGTTTTACCTGGCAGTTCAAATTTTGCATCATGTTATTGTATGCCTCATGTTTTCCACAAAATGTATCAAACTTTTGTCAGTTTCTTACTGAGGCCAAACTGAAGAGCACATCTAGTCTGAACAGGTGCAACAAAATTATGCATTTTGTCCCAGAGCTGATTTCCTGTTGACAGTTCAGTAAACAAGTTTGTGGAGGTCAAAATGCATCTCACGGTCAACCCTCCCCATGTTCGATTGTCTTTTCTAATAAACCCAATTAGCTTTCTGCAATCATTCCAACAACATAATTATACACATTTGCAAACCAAGGGATCCCAGTTGCACATAAAGATTCACATATATTATTTTAACCACAGAGAAGAAAGGGAAGAAAGAAAGAATAGAAACAGCAAGTGAAGGAAGGGAGATAACAGGGAAATTGTGGGACCATTGGACTGTCCAATTCCTAAGTGCCACAAGAAAATTTGATTGCACAGTCAGACAGGCAAGAGACAGACACGTGGCATAATAGGAGAGGACAGAATGGATCTTTGCTTTAACTATCTCTGCATAACAATGGAACAGGGTTGTACCCAACCCTGTCAGTCTTGATTTTCATACAGATGTCCTCTGTATTAAAAAAAAAAAAGGGTGGGCTAATATTACAGAAAATTGATGAAATATATACAAACTAAATTGTGTGTGAATTTTATTTTATTTTTTTTTTTTTTTTACGTTTTTCCAGTGGTGTCAGTGGCTCTTCTTTATACTCCCACACCAGAACTGCCCCCCATCTGGTGAACACCATTAGGCCCTGTATACTGGTGTTCTAGGACTTACTTACTTCCTTTAACTCCCTCCC
The DNA here is from genome assembly GCA_016271365.2 of Neoceratodus forsteri. Classification (NCBI taxonomy): domain Eukaryota; kingdom Metazoa; phylum Chordata; order Ceratodontiformes; family Ceratodontidae; genus Neoceratodus; species Neoceratodus forsteri. Next base: position 833,391,695 of record CM057454.1, on the reverse strand, counting down.
CCCCCAACGTCACCTCCATGGGTGGCCCCACCTAGTCTGGCCAGGGTGAGGAGAGCTCATAGCTCCTCTGCTTAAGAGCCCCCTTGGTGGGGGAGTAGCTAGTGCGCTCCCATCATCCTCGGCACCCTTGGGCTTTTTCCTTTGTTCTCTCTCTTTCCCTGTACTGACACCAGCACTCAAGGGGTGTCAAGTGTGTGCACACACATTAAAGTGTCACCACACAACACCCTGCTGACATCTGTCCCTCCCAAGTCATTATCCCCCCTGCTACAGTACCACCCATGGTCACCGATGTGGCAGCATGGTAAAGGGGACTACATCTAGACTCCCTACCCAAAGGAGGATTGAGCATCTTGGTGAGTATCATGTGGGACCCTCAAACTTCCCTCCCCCACTGGCCCTCAAACGTTTGGTGTTAGTTTCTGAACCTTGTTTGTTGGTATTGCAAGCAGTAAAACTATCACTGTGACAGTGGGCTGGGCAAACCATCAACCTTTTTTTCTCATTACCTGGGATACGTCTTTATAAATCTTCTTTATTTTATTAATTTGAAATTTGGTAACCGAGAAAGACACACCAATCCAAGATTCATTTCCAGGTGCATCCTGGGGAAGAGGGGAAAAAATGTACACAGTAACAATGAAAGTAGTAAAATACAGTAATGGAGTATATAAGATACACAAATTATGAAACAAGTATAGTCATTTAAACTGTTGTACCTGATGAACTGTAGATTAACTGTAGGTCTAGGGCCAAACAGAAAACAATTAGGACATATGGATTTGCCAAAAACTAAAATAAAATGTACAAAAGGATAAAAATATCAAATTAATACCAGATTGTGAATGTAAAGGGCAAAAAGAGGGAAGGACATATACTGGAAGGAGTATGATAAGGTTAAAGACAAGAGTATGGGGGAGAAAAGTTTCAAAGAGAGGATTTAAAAGGTAGATAGAAGGGGAAGAGACGTGGGAGATAAGATTATTCCAAATTGGTGGGAGATGGAAAGAGAATGCAGATTGTCCAGAAGAAGTTTGACAGGCAGGAACAGAAAAACAGTGAGAGACAGAGGAGCAGAGGGAGTAGCTGGAGGAAGGTATGTAGCACAGGAAACAACTAAGGTAGGTAGAAGACAGGAAAACCAGAATTTAGAAAGAAAGGAACTGCAAGTAGACAGCGGGAGTTCAAGGAAGGCAGGGAGAGGGATTGATAGAGGAGACAGTAATAACAATTTCCCTATGGATCGAGAGTGGGAGGCATTCTTTTTTACTGTAGAGGGCTCCAGGTCATAGTTTCTTAAGAATGGCATTGATATGTCTAGAGAAGTCAAGGTTACGATCAAGTAATATACCAAGGTGCTTAAACAGGGACATCATCTAAAGGGGAGCCATTAAACGTGGTAAAAAGAGGAAGGAACATAGCCTGGCAAGTTTTTTCCTAGTACCAAATGGCATGGAAGCTATCTTTAAACCTTAAGAATGAGCTGGTTTGAGGATCACCAATGCTAAACATTATCAAAATCCTGTTAAAGCAAAGGCGTAAGCACTGAAACAGAGTGGCCTGTATCACAGAGGTCTGTGTCATTTGGGTATACAGTATGTGTACGTGGGCATTGACATAGACAAGGAGAGTCATTTAGAAAGAGGGAGAAAAGAATGGGACCAAGAATGGAACCTTGGGGGACATCCATCTGGATGGGGAAAGGGGGAGACATTGAGCCACCAGTCTGAACTGACTGGTAATAGGAATGGAACCAATTCACTGAATGGGCAGAGAGGCCCCAAGCAACAGTTTGTCCAACAGTAGAATGTGGTCAACTAAATCAAGTCTTAGTGAGGTCAATAAAGATTACTGAGGTGATGAGGCCTGAGCCATTCCTGTGTAGATGAAGTCAGTGACTCTCAGAAGAGAGGCAACAGTAGAGTGGTGTCTTGTAGCCAGACTGGTACTGAGAAAGGTAACTGGAAGAACTATAGAAGGAAGAGAGCTGGGGAAACGAAAGTGTTCCTTTAATTTTGCAAGGGCTGGAAGAAGGGAGATGGAGCAGTACTTACCTGGGGAGGCCAGATCACCAACCTTGTTTAAAAGGAGGACTTTGGACTCCTTCCAAAGCTCGGAACTGCACTAAGAGGAAAAGAGAGCTAGAGGAGACCTGAGATATGAAATGCAATGGCAGGTGCAGGAGTGACACGCTTGGATCTTACCTGTCAGGACTGTAGCCTTTGAAGGATTTATATTCAGTAAGGCAGAGAGAGTTCCCGCCAAAAACTGCAAAATAAGACAAAAAGTTTCAGAAGGAGTGACTGGAGAGAAGGAGAAAGCACGGGGTGGATGTTAGAAGAGACAGAAGGAGAGACAGAGCAGAGAGGAGACTAAGAGGAAGAGGGGGAGAATGGAAGCAACACAAGAAATAAAAAAACTCATTAAATGTAGAGGCAACAGCCCCAGGGTCAGAGATAAGTGAATCACCAGAGATTAGGCTAAGCATGGAAGATTGGGAAATAGGGTTGAAGAGGGAGTGGATAACTTTCAAAACTAACTTTGTGAGTTGAAAGACTAGTCTGGAGGTGCTCAGAGGAATAGTGAGATTTAACTTGTGTGATAGATTTAGTGCAAGTATTACAAAGCTGTTTTTCTTGGTGGGAGGAGACAAGCAGAGTCACAAGCCTTACAAATGTCAATGATTGCAGCGGCAATCCAGAACCCAAGAATGATGAAAGGAAGCATGATTATCCCAGACTTCAGCAAATCTGGAATGAAGACAAGAGAGAACCTTATCTATGTCCCTGAACATAGAGAGTGGAGCCCAATCAGTATTGCCAAGATCAGCAAGAAGGGCAGCCAGGTTAAGGGATCTGGTTGCCCTGACCCAGATGAACTTTGAGGGTATTTTAGGGCGGCGTATTTTCCAGACATTGTAGGTCATCTGGTGATTGCTGAGGGAATCTGGCAGAATGCCAGCAGATACAGAACAGTAGGGATGGGAACAGAGAATCAAGTCTAGCAAGTGACTGGGGGTTAGATGATTGAGGTGAGTGGGTTTAGAGATAAGATGAGACTAATTCAAGGACAGATGAGGGAACATGGGTACCTTTAGTCTCTGATTGGCATTGGTGAGGCAGGGGTAGGCTTAGGGGGCCAGAGAAATTTAGCTTTGGGGATTGGCATCCTTGAGTAGCCCTTTGAAGGCCTGATAGGTACGGCATTTCTGGACTGGGGCTGAGAGTTTGTTCCAGGTTAAAGGTGCTGTGTGTGAGAAGGAGCAACTGCCAAGTGTTGTTCAGGTCCAAGGAACCTCCAGGAGAGGTTGGGAGGAGGAGGAGCGGAGGTGCCTTCCTGAGGGCTTCCAGGCCAGTATATCTCTAAGACAGGAAAGACAATTTGTTAGTGTGTTATAGACCAGGCAGAGAATTGGATGATAGAGGCACTGTTCGAGAGGGGGCCAGTGTTGTGAGAGAAGGACATTGTAGTGGTGTTCACGGTTTCCTGCACCAGATGCAAACCTGCCGATTTTGTAGTACATAAATTTAAGCCTAGTAAGCTCTACACCTTTTCAATGAGGAGAAGACTGGGGCTGCATACAGCAGTGTAGGGAGGAGGAGTACACTACTGGCTACCAACAGGCGGGCTTCATTAGTTAGGTAAGATTTGAGCCTATAGAGCAGCCCCAGTATTTGGGAAAGAAGCTTAGTAGTATACTTGGCCTGCCAGGTCTTGAGGGTGAGCTCCTGGTCAAGCCAGACACCCAAGAAATTTTATTGTGTGTACTACTTCCAGTGTGGCATCCATAGAAGTGGAGATCTGTAGAAGTTTGCTACGGTCAGGACCCAGTTTTCTGGAGCCAAACAACATGGCTTTAGTTTTTCTTTTCATTGAGTACTGATTTGGGACAAACGGGAGCATGTCAATTCGCTCCCGATAATCTCGCCCCTGACATCCGCCTTCCTACAGTTCGCCTCCCTACTAGCTCGCTCTCCCATTCCTCGCCTGCCTTTTCACTCCATAACTGAAACTATGGATGGTTTGTTTGAAAAATTACACTGTTTTGAAACAGTTTGAACAATATAAAAATAAAAGCAGAAGATCAAAACAAACTTTGCCAGCTCTTTTCTCCCAGGTTTCATTTTCTGTTCGACAAATGAAAATCAATGAAAGGGTGTCTGTCTCTATCAGACCAGACAAAGCACATGCAAAAACTCACTCTCACGTAGAATGTACGCATTTCTTAATCGGTACCTGTTTAAAAACACTGTTCTCTCAATTGTTTGTTTACAGTTTCATGGAAGCACCCACCTTGCCTGATGCTTTCTCGATCTCAGGCATACATATAGTCAGTAACGTATTATCCCGAGATGAAGCTCAGTGTGCGTAATAAGACTCAGCAGGAACATGCCTGTCACTTTGTCTTGAAGTCAGGTTGACAGTGGTCTAGCGTAACCTTCCTTCTCTGACAAGAACTGACAAGAACAAGACAAGAACCACTGTGGTAATATTTTATTTTACACAACTGCTAATTCACCCACCAGTCTCAAACAACACACACACACACACACACACACACACACACACACAGTTGGCATCTCCCTGTGAAAAAAAAATGCCTCATTTAAGAAGTATATCTGAAAGTTATTTAAAAAAAAAAAAAAAAGCTGCTGCAACCCCCACCACAAATTCAGGACAGGCTATGCAAGTCAAATATGACATAGCTTATTGTAACTACAGGGATCGTACCTCCAGCTCTGCAGTTTGTACATATGTTTTAAAATATGCAAACTGTCATATAGTTTATGTGGAGCACTATGAGGACAGTGTTTTCGAACAGGTACAGATTAAGAAATGAGTACACTAATGAGAAAACAGTGTATCATAGCGGCGGGAGTGAATTAACACGAGTGTGATTGGCGGGGAGTAATTGAGTCGGGAGTGAGCGGTCGGAGCAAAAAGATGCAGGATCTAATTGCCAGGAGTGAATTGACATAGACCCGAGACAAACCATGCTTTGAGTTTATCGAAATCATTATTAAGTCCAGCTGTGCTAACATTCTGGCCAGGACTGGTTCCATATGGGACCACGTCATTTGCGTATAGCAGCACTTTGGCTTCACCACAGTTGGAGACGAGCTGTTTGACAAAGAGCGAGAACAGTACTGGCCCCAGGATAGAGCCTTGGAGGACCACATTAGAGATCTTACGCTGGGAGGAGAAGTGTGACCTCCACTTGACTACTTGTTTATGCCCTATGAGACAGCTTCTGAACCACTGACAGGAGAAACATAGAAACATGGAAAATGATGGCAGAAGGGGACCTGTGGTCCACAGAGTCTGCCGAAACATGGTTTCCTGGGACCTACTATCACGCCAGGGTCCTGTCCCCCAAGATGTCCAGCCTAGTCTTCTCTAGTGCTGGGTGATTGTGCCCAAGCCTTGTCCCACATGCACTTAAAATTTGACACCGACTTTGCAGTCACCACTTCGGGTGGCAATCTACTCCACAGCTCTACCACACTCTCTGAGAAGTAATACTTCAAACAACATGAAGTCTTGCTATATTATGACAGTAGCAGTTTGTCCCACCACTAGAACTGCTCCGGAGGTGAAATGGTTAATACCATTCCAAAATAGAACTTTGAGCACGCAGCTCTAAGAAGCAGCTCTATCTGTGTAACTTCAAACCTGAACTGTCAGATTCTTTACTCGCCTCAGTGAACAGTCGCCCGGAGATTTCTCCTACTGCTCGGTTCATTTCTCGGTTTAAACAGTGTTTTCTCGGTTCGATTCAACCGAGAATAGTTTTATTTTAACCGCAAAACCGTTCGGTTCAAGCTCTGTCTGTGGTAATCGTAAGTAAATTAAAGGTTTTGTCTGTGTGGAACTTGTAAGTTTATCGGTTCGGTTTTGAACCGATCAGCTGGGTTTAAACTTATTTACTTTAAAGTTTAACATTTTAGAGTGCGGTTCCCGGTTCTTATCGGTTCTAATAAAAACGGATTTTATTACGCTTTTTCCAATGCCGTGACACGGTTAGAACCGATATGGTGTCTTGCCTGGCACTGCCAGCGCAAGTTTTTCTGGTTAGCTGGCATTATGTCTGAGAAACCCAAAAGAAAACCGGCCCACTGGTTTCAATACTGTGATGTCTGTGGGGAAGTCTTTGCCAAGGCTGACCCACACACCACATGTGTCTAATTGTCTGGGGTTTGACCACCTCCAGTCAGACTGCCAGATATGTAGAATTTCCTGCAGCCACCCTGGAAAAGAGATTGGGCAGGCTCAGGGAACGAGAGGCCAAAAGTCCGCTGGACCCGATGACAGCCCGGTTCGGTGCTAACCGAACTGGAGGGAGTGCCTCTGACCAGGGCGAGACTTCCTCGGCAAAGAAAAGCTGGTTCTGAGGAACCAATTCCAGTAAAGAAAATAAGAAAGTCAGCAGGTTTGAGTCCAAACCTGCTTCTCCAACTGCTGCAGAGATAGCAAAAGCCATACAAATTGTCCAGTCACTGTCTCAGGTTCCGTCCGAACCGCCACTATCTGGCAAAGGTCAGTTCTGTCCGTTCCAGTGGTTCAGGAATATGATGTTGAGGAATTTTATGAACCAGAGGAGGGGAGGATGATTATGAACAGTATGAATGTGGCTGGAAGGTCTGGGTGTGCCCACTGAACCGGACATTTCCCAGACAGACCTCTAGAATCTCCCCTATGCTATCTGAGTCCCCATCTCATTTTATGTTTTACAAAAAAGTTGCTGAAACCCTCCAGCTTCCCTTGGAAGAAGCTGTGGATGAGCAAGAGGAGCCTGATTTTGTAGAAATGATGGATATTCCAGAGTCTAGGAGATTGTCTATTCCTTTGCATAAGTCTTTTAGGTAGCAAACAATAAAAATTTTAAAAGCTCCTAATTCTAACATACTAACATACTATTTGCCAGCAGATTAGGCCTTATGGTCTATCAAGTCTGCTCGAACCTCGATCCTTAGTTGGGTGCCGAGACCCTCCCATCCCTTGTGCTCCAGAAACCCCTATCATCCATCCCCACCCCCCCGGGACAGGCCATCATCTGATACATCCACTTTCTGTGTCTGTCCCACCCTCTCTTAAAGCTCTCCACTGTGGATCTCTGAACCAGCTCACCAGGCAGAGCATTCCAAGGGTCCACCACCCTCTCAGTGAAAACCTCCTCCTCTTTTCCTCACCCTTCCACCTTCCAACTTCAAACCATGCCTCTGGTGATGCCTCCCTGCTTTAGTCTAAAGATCCCTCCATGTTTACCCTATTTATTCCCTTGAGGTACTTGAAGACCTCAATCATGTCCCCTGTCTCTCCTCTCCTCCAATGAAAACAGGCAGAGCTCCTCAAGTCTGTCCTCGTAAGTCAAATCCCCTAGCCCTCGTATCATCTTTGTTGCCCTCCTCTGTACCCTCTCCAGGAGCTGTATGTCCCTCTTCGTGTGGTCTCCAGTACTGTACACAGTACTCAAGGTGTGGTCTAACCAGTCCATTGTACAGTGGCAGAATCACTTCCTTGCTCCTAGAGGTGATCCCCCTTGCGATGCATCCCAACTCTGTGCCTCCTGTAGATAAAAAGATGGACAGAAGGTACACATTGTCAGGTCCTGATACAGAATTCCTTTCTCAGCAATGCAGTCATGTTAGGTAGTTCAGGCTGCAGCCTGTGATAAAGTAATATCCTCTGGCTTCACATCCTCCTGACAAGGATTCCAGGAAGATTGATGCCATGGCATAAAAACAGTATATGGCAGCCTCTGGGACTCAGGCAAGCAAATTATATGGCTTATGTAGCTAGGTATCAGAAATCTAGATGGAATACTGTTATGGAATTAGCCATGCAAGCCCATGGCCAGCTGGCTAGCTTAACTAGAACAGGTGGCTGCTGATGGCATTGAGGCTTCTAAGGTACAGTTTCATGCTGCTGTGGATGTTAATGATGTTTCTAGGGTCATGGCCACATCTGTAGCTTTCAGAGGTTGGCCTGGCTCAGGTGTACTAGTCTGTCACAGGATACCCAGACTAAGGCTATGGATTTTCCTGTAGGGAAATTCTCTGTTTGGGAGCAGACGAGAATTACATGAAAAGATGGATGAATATAGGACTACTTACAAAGTGCCCAAGCTAAGGAGCGTCAGCCACTCCTCAGGCATACCCCAGGGGTGGGTGAGCCTTTTTCACAGGCCTTTTACCAGACTCAGGCCTCCTCTGCCTATGCTCAGGGGCTTCTTCAGAGCAGAGGCAGCGAGGGGTGGGCAGGCCTGCTCCCACCCTCAGCCTAAAGCTGCTAAGGCAGGCACCCTGATGGGGTGCCCAGGGCCGATTCTCCTTTACCGGTAGGGGGCAGGCTGGCTTACTTCAGTCAGAACTGGGCTTCTTTAACCTCAGACAAGTGGGTTCTGGAAGTAGTAAGCCAGGGTCTGGTTCTCAGCTTCAAAAAGTTTCCCAAGTTGAGAACCAGACTTTTTCTACCTGCAGGTGCTTCAGAGACCTTTGCTCTGGAAGCAGAGGTCTCAACCCTGTTGGCTCTCAGAGCAGTGGAAAGGGTTCCTCCCCTGCACCAGGGCAGGGGTCTGTATTCCAGATACTTCCTTCCAAAAGACAGGAGAATGGCGGCCCATTAGACCTCAGATATCTGAACAAGCATCTTTTGAAACCAAAGTTCAAAATGGTAACTCTGGCAATGATTTTACCCTCCCTAAGGCCAGGGGACTGGTTAGCCTCCCTGGACCTCAAGGATGCCTATTTCCACGTCCTAATCAGAAGCTCCCATCGAAAGTACCTCAGATTCGAACTACCTTCAGGTCATTACCAGTTCAGAGCAATGCCCTTCGCCTTACCTCTGCCCCAAGGGTATTCACAAAGTGTCTAGCAGTGGCAGTGGCTCACTTAAGGAGGCAAAGGATTGCTGTTTTTCCCTATCTAGACGATTGGCTCATTGTAGGCCAGTCCCCAGAACAGGTAAAATCTCACCTGCAAGTTACCCAGCAGCTTCTCACCTCCTTGGGCTTTCTAGCATCTACCAAAGTCGGTTCTGGAACCAGTCCAGGTACTCACCTTACAGGGCAGAGTTGGACACAAAGCTAGCCAGAGCTTTTCTTCCCTAGAAAGGGTGGCCAATTTAGTGACTCTGGCCTCCTCCTTCACCCTGCAGGTCTCTCGACCAGCAAGACACTTTCTGCAGCTCCTGGGACACATGGCTGCATCCACAGCTGTTGTGCAGGGAGCAAGATTTCAGATGAGAGACATTCAGTTTCACTTGAGAACCTATTGGTCTCAGAGAAGAGACCCCCTTTCCAAGTTGGTCCCAGTGACTCGAACCTTGATCCAGGCCCTCCAGTGGTGGCAGGATCAGAGCAATTTAAGATTGGGGGTCCCCTTCATTCCTCCTGCTCACAATTTGACTCTCACTACAGATGCTTCCCTTCTGGGTCGGGAGCCGACATGGGCGACCTTTCCACTCAGGGAGTGTGGTCCCCCCGGGAATCTCTGCTCCATATCAATTTGCTGGAACTCAGAGCTGTCTTTTTAGCTCTTCAAGCATTTTCTGCATCTGTCCACAACAAGGTGATACAAGTCAGAACGGACAACACCACAACAATGTGGTACATCAACAAACAGGGGGCACTCTGTCTTGACCTTGTGCACCGAGGCAATGAAGTTGTGGTCTCTGGCCTATTCCTGAACACTTCCCTCATAGCAGTTCATCTTCCAGGGAAGGACAATGTCCTAACGGATGCTCTCAGCAGGATTTCCAGGGCCATCACGAATGGTCCCTGGATCTTCAAGTGCTGGGGATAGTCTTTTGCCAGATGGGGCACCCTCAGATAGATCTTTTGCAGCCCCAGACAATCACAAACTTCCTCTGTTCTGTTGCAGGCCTCCAGTGTTGGGCTCAGTCCCCTGGATGCTCTTTTCCTGGATTGGGAGGAAGTTTCTTTATGCTTCTCCTTCCCTCTCCTATTCAAAGTATTAGTCAAAATCAGATCTCAGCCTTGCAGGTGATTCTGATTGCCCAGAGTGGGCCAGGCAGCCCTGGTACCCTCCTTCTGTCACTGACAATCCATCTTCCCTTTGCCTCCCCAGGATTCACAACCTGTTAACTTGTGCCCAGGAAGGGTTTGGTATCCGACCTCAATCCTCAACCTCAAGGCCTGGCTCTTGAGGAGTTAGAGTTGCTGATTTACACCTCTCTCAAGGTGTTCTTGAAATCCTAAAGGCTTCCAGAAAGCCTTCCACTAGGCTACTTATAGTTCTAAATGGAAAAGGTTTTCCATTTGGTGTGCTGGGAAAAATATTTCCCCAGAATCTGCTGATTTGCCCATTGTATTAGATTACATGGTCCATCTTAATTCCTTGGGTCTCAGACCAGCTACCCTGAGAGTCCATTTGGCAGCTGTATCTGCTTTTGTGTCAGCAGGAAAGTCATCCCTTTCCACTTACCCTGTGTTTTCCAAGTTTTTTAAGGGATTACTCATACTAATCCACCCTTTAGGAACCGGCCCTGCCTGGGACCTTAATGTTTGTATTGCCCAGTTAAATGCAACCCCCTTTTGAACCTCTGTTTTCTGCAGGGCTTAAGTATCTAACTTGGAAAACTGTTTTTCTGGGGCTATCACTTCTGCTAGATGCATAAGTAGTTGCAAAAGCCTTGTCAGTGGAAACTGACTTTATTTCTTTCCACAGGGATAAGGTAGTCCTTAGGACTAATAGGAAGTTTTACCTAAGGTGGTTTCAGATTTCCATCTTAACCAATCTATCTCCCTTCCAGTATTTTTCACTGATCACCTCTTCTGGTGAGGAGGTTGCACAGCCTGGATGTTAAGAGAGCTCTTAGTTACTATATAGAGTGTACCAAAGGTCACAGGTTCAATCCTCCAACTTTTCCTTACCTATGGTGAAGTTGGGAAAGGCAAACCTGCCACTAAGAGATCAGTTGCCAGGTGGATTGTCTCTTGTATCCAATTTTGTTATCCAAACTGGGCAGAGATCCCCTCTGGCTTGAGGGCTCATTCTACCAGGGTACAGCTGTGTCTCTAGCTGCTGCCAGAGACATCCCTATATTAGAGATATGCCAGGCTGCTACTTGGAAAGGCAGTACACACTTTTACCAAGCATTACTCCCTGGATGTCCAGGCCAGGAGAGATGTCGGTTTAGCACAGCTGTTCTTCAGAGCCTATTCCCTAAGTAGGTTCTGCCCCTCCTCCATGGAGGTACTGCGTGTAGTCTGCTACTGTCATAATATAGCAAGACTTATGTTGTTTGAAGAAAAATTACCACCTTAGTAATGTTGTTTCTTCTAATGAAGTCTTGCATATATGACCTCCCCTGCCTGCCCCTCTCAGAACTTCTACTTGGGTGGGGTGCGGGCAACTAGTGTGGGCACTATTTTATGCCCTTTGCGTTCTCCCTTTTGGAGTTTGGGTGTGTGTGTTTTATTATACTGTTGTTTTATTCTCATGTTGTTAGAATTGTGTTAGTAGTTCTGGTCCCCTGACTTGAGTCTTGGGTGTTGGGACCAGCAATGGTTGTTAATATTTAGGTAGCCATTTGGCTAGTGTAGGTTACAGCTTCCACACAGACCTTAGGTAGTTTTTGCTTGTAAAGATCTGACAGTTTAGGTTTGAAATTACACAGATAGAGCTGCTTCTTAGAGCTCGTGCTCAAAGTTCTATTTTGGAATGGTATTAACCATTTCACCTCCGGAGCAGTTCTAGTGGTGGGACAAACTGCTACTGTCATAATATAGCAAGACTCCATTAGAAGAAACAACATTACTAAGGTGAGTAATTTTTTCTTTCTGATGTTCCTCTTGAACTTTCCACCTTTTTAATTTCCACTCATGCCCCCATGTTGTAGAATCAGTGTTCCCTGTGAAAAGCACTGTATGTGGCACTTTATGTCTCTAAGGAACTTGAATGTCTCAGTCATATCCCCCCATTCCTTCCTAGTTTCCAGTGAATACATGTTCAAAACCTTTAGCCTCTCCTCATAGGTGACTCCCTACAGGCCATGTATGATCTTTGTTGCCCTTCTGTGGACTACCTCCAACCTATTAATATCCCTTCTAAGGTGAGGCCTCCAAAACTGGACACAGTACTCAGGTGAGGCCTCACCAAGGACTGGTAGAGGGCAGCATCACTCCCTGTCCGTGCTATATATGCCTCTTCCAGTACATCCCAGTAACCTGCTAGCCTTGCTGTAAGCCTTAGTACACGACTTTGCTGATTGAGGTCGTCCCTAATGATGACCCCCTCCCCCGGATCTCGTTCTCTGCTGAGGAGCTAAGTTTGAGCCTGTTTAGCCAGGATTCTGTCTTAGGGTTAGCTCTACCCAGGTGCATCACCTTGCACTTCTTAACATTAAATTTTAACTGCCATATGTGTGTCCACCTTTCCAACTTTTTAAGATCCTCCTGTATCTCTCGGATTCCCTCCATACTGTCCAGTCTGCTGCTAAGTTTCATGTTGTCAGCAAACAGGGCGATGTTGCCCTTTATAATCTTGCCAATGTCACTAATGAATATATTGAAAAGGATCTGCCTCGGGACCAATCCCTGAGGCACCCCACTAGTGACATGTCTTTCATTAGATCTTACCCCATTTACTACTATCCTCTGTTTCCTGTCTTCCAGACAGTTTCACACCCACCTGACTATTTGCTCTGCTGCTACCAGGTCCTCCAACTTTTTTAAGAGGCGCCTGTGTGGGACTGTGTCACATGCCATACTGAAGTCGGTTCACCACATGCTCCCTATCTAACTCCTTGGCCACGTGGTCGAAGAAAGTAATAATGTTTGTTTGACATGACCTGCCCAACACAAACCTGTGCTGTTTTATTATTCTGGAGGTGATTAACTTCGAGGTATTCTACCAGATCTTGTTTAATAAGGGTCTCCATCAGCTTGCCCACTATTGATGTGAGGCTGACTGGCCTGTAATTACCCGTCCTTATTGCCCACTCTTATGGGTAGCACCCGTCAACCACCCTCAGTCGCTTGTACAATCCCAGACTCAAGTGACCTACTAAATAGGTGTGTGAGAGGGCTGCTAGCTCCTCCGCCTCAGCCCCTCAGCACCCTGTGGTTCAAACCGTCAGGGCCTGGGGCTTGTCAGGTCCAATGTCTGAAAGGCCCTTCCTGACCCTGACAGTAGTGAACTCCTGGAAGCATATTCTCTGGATCCCCCTGGCTGTGGCCCTGATACCATTGTCTGGTAGAGGACCCTGTTCCTCCCTAGTGGGAACCGAGCAAAAGTATTCATTGAAGGCCTCTGCTTTCTGCCCGTTGTCCTCAAGTTCCTCATCCTTAACCTTACAATCCCCCTTCCTTTTTTTGCTGATGTAGCTTAAGAAATTATTTTTCGCTGATTTAACTCCACGTGCAGTCTGCAGCTCCTTTGCTGCCTTGGCATCCCTCACTATTCTCTTGGCCTCCCTGCTTTTCTGAATGTAATCCTCCCATTCCCTGTCCCCCTTTTGCTGCCTGAACAATTTATATGCGTTCCCTTTGGCCCTGATTGCCTCCCTTATTGAAGGGGAAAACCACATGGGTCTTTTATATCTATTTTTATTCGTTAACCTTTCCCTCACTAATTGCCTTAATCTGTCAAAATCTGCCCTGCTAAAGTATGGCACCTCTGTCTTTGAGGAGGTTTTTGTATCACCTGTGGATATTTCAAACCAGACAGAATTGTGGTCACTATTTGCCAAGGGTTCTCTTACCTTGACTGATCTAATCACTTCTGAATTTGTGAGGATCACATCCAGGATGGCATCCCCCCTGGTTGGATCCTTCACAAGTTGGGACAGCAGGCAGTCTTGGACTATGTCCAGTAGAGCCTGACTTCTTAAGATCTTGGCTACTGGAACATCCCAGTCCACATCCGGTAGGTTCAGGTCCCTGACCACCACTATGTCACCCTTACCTGCCATCTTTTGTATCTCCTCAGCTAATTGTCCTTTCTTCTTCTCTCCCTACCCCAGGAGTCTGTATATCATCCCTGTGCACAGTTTCCTTCCTGCTGTGGTGGTTAGGTGAGCCCAAAGTGATTCTATGCCCCCCACAGCAAGTCTTGGTGCTTATATCTTCAACTGCTTCAATGCCCTCTCTCACATAGAGGGCAGTCCCCCAGGAGAGTGGGTCAAGACCCAGGCTTTTCAGTTTGAACAGTAGAAGGTCATGGCTGACTAAGTCAAAGGCCTTTGTCAGGTTGACTGATATAGCCCCCTCGTAATTTTGTATTCGGCACAGAAAGGGAAAAATGGAGCCGCTTCCTTATTGTCCAGCCACGTTGGCACACACAGCCCTGGTTTGTAATGTAAGAAAATGAAGGCTGTGTATGCACGCTTCATTGACTTTAATGGGAGTAATTTTCTCATACATTTTATTACTGTTTACCTTTGTGATTTTAATAAATCAAGGTGACCGCTAGACTATGATGGTCCCTCTTAGTCGAGCAGTTGCTTCGATTTATTAAAATCACAAAATAAACAATAATAAAATGTATAAAAATACTCATTGAAAGTCAGTGGAGCAATTGACGCGAGCCTTTGTTCAAACAACATGAAGTCTTGCTATATTATAGACCTTAGCAGTTTGTTTGCAGCTCTAGAACTGCCCTGAGTGAAATGGTTAAAACCATTCCAAAATAGAATTTGCACGAGAGCAGCTCTATCTGTGTCCTTTCAAACTTGAACTGTCAGATTCTTTACTCTGCCTCAGTGAACAGTCGCCCGGAGATTTCTCCTTCTGCTCGGTTCATTTCTCGGTTTAAAAGTGTTTCTCGGTTGGATTTAACAAGAGAATAGTTTTATTTTAACCGCAGAAACGTTCGGTTCAAGCTTCTATCTGTGGTAACCGTAAGTAAATGAAGGTTTTGTCTGTGTGGAACTTGTGAGTTATCGGTCTGGTTTGAACCGATCAGTGGGTTTAAAATTCATTTAAAACTAAAAGTTACTATTTTAGAGTGCAGTTCGGTTCTTATCGGTTCTAAAAGCGGTTTATTACGGTTTTCCAATACCGTGTACGGTTAGAACGAACAAAGGAATTGTCTTGCCTGGCACGTTAAAGACAAGTTTTGGTTAGGCTGGCATTTTGTCTGAGAAACCCAAAAAGAAAACCGCCCACTGGTTTCAACATCTATGATGTTTGTGGGAAGTCTTTTCCAAGGCTGACCCACACACCATGTGTTTATTGTCTGGGGTTTGACCACCTCCAGTCAGACTGCCAGGTATGTAAATTTTCCTGCAGCCACCCTGGAAAAAAGATTGGGCAGGCTCCAGGGAGCAGAGGCTAAAAAGTCCGCTGACCGATGATGGCCAGCCGGTTCGGTGCCAACTGAACTAGAGGGGAGTGCCTCTGACCAGGGCCAGACTTCCTCGGCAATGAAAAGCTGGTTCTGAGGAACCAATTCCAGTAAAGAAAACAAGAAAATCAGCAGGTATGGAGTCAAAATTTCTCCAACTGCTGCAGAGATAGTAAAGCCATACAAATTGTCCAGTCACTGTCTCAGGGTCCGTCCGAACCACCACTATCTGGTAAAAGGTCGGGTTGTCCGTCCCAGTGGTTCAGGCTGAGTCCTCATCCCATTTTATGTTTTATAAAAGTTGTTGAAACCCTCCAGCTCTTTTAGAAGAGGCTGTGGATGAGCAAGAGGAGCCTGATTTTGTAGAAATGATGGATATTCCAGAGTCTAGGAGATTGTCCTATTCCTTTACATAAGTCTTTTAGGAAACAAACAATTAAAATTTTAAAAGCTCCTAATTCTGTGCCTCCTGTAGATAAAAAGATGGACAGAAGGTATACATTGTCAGGCCCTGATACAGAATTCCTTTCTCAGCAATGCAGTCATGTTGGAGTAGTTCAGGCTGCTGCCTGTGATAAAGCTAATATTCCCTTGACTTCACATCCTCCTGACAAGGATTCCAGGAAGATTGATGCTATGGCAAAAAAAAAAAAAAAGTATATGGCAGCCTCTCTGGGACTCAGGCAAGCAAATTATATGGCTTATGTAGCTAGGTATCAGAAATCTAGATGGGATACTGTTATGCAATTGGCCAAGCAGGCCCATGGCCAGCTGGCTAGTGAACTAGAACAGGTGGCTGCTGATGGCATTGAAGCCTCTAAGGTTCAGTTTCATGCTGCTGTGGATGTTAATGATGTTTCTCTGGGTCATGGCACATCTGTAGCTTTCAGAGGTTGGCCTGGCTCAGGTGTACTAGTTTGTCACAGGATACCCAGACTAAGGCTATGGATTTTCCTGTTGTGGGAAATTCTCTGTTTGTAGAGCAGACAGAGAATTACATGAAGAAGATGGATGAATATAGGACTACTTACAAGAGTGCCCAAGCTAGGGCTGACAAGCCACCTCCTCAAAGGCATGCCCCCAGGGGTAGGGGTAGAGCCTTTTCACAGGCCTTTCTACCAGACTCAGGCCTCCTCTGCCTTTGCTCAGAGGGGCTTCTTCAGAGGCAGGGGCAGACGCAGGGGTGGGCAGACCTGCTCCCACCCCAGCCTAAAAGCTCCCTATAAACAGGCACCCTGATGGGGTGCCCAGGGCCGATTCTCCTGTACCAGGGGGCAGGCTGGCTTACTTCAGTCAGAATTGGGCTTCTTTAACCTCAGACAAGTGGGTTCTGGAAGTAGTAAGCCAGGGTCTGGTTCTCAGCTTCAAAAGTTTCCCAAGTTGAGAAGCAGACTTTTTCTACCTGCAAGTGCTTCAGAGACCCTTGCTCTGGAAACAGAGGTGTCATCCTGTTAGCTCTCAGAGCAGTAGAAAGGGTTCCTCCCTGCATCAGGGCAGGGGTCTGTATTCAGATACTTCCTTACCCCAAAAAGACAGGAGAATGGCGGTCCATTTTAGATCTCAGATATCTGAACAAGCATCTTTTGAAACCAAAGTTCAAAATGGTAACTCTGGCAATGATTTTACTTCCCTAAGGCCAGGGGACTGGCTAGCCTCCCTGGACCTCAAGGATGCCTGTTTCCATGTCCTAATCGGAAGATCCCATCGAAGTACCTCAGATTTGAACTGCCTCAGGTCATTACCAGTTCAGAGCAATGCCCTTGACCTTACCTCTGCTCAAGGTATTCACAAAGTGTCTAGCAGTGGCAGTGGCCCACTTAAGGAGGCAGAGGATTGCTGTTTTCCCATCAGAGCGATTGGCTCATTGTAGGCCAGTCCCCAGAACAGGTAAATCTCACCTGCAGGTCACCCAGCAGCTTCTCACCTCCCTGGGTTTTCTGCTAAACCTACCAAAGTCGGTTCTGGAACCAGTCCAGGCAAAGCTAGCCAGAGCCAGAAAGGGTAAGGAATTTAGTGGCTCTGGCCTCTTCCTTCACTCTGCAGGTCTCTCGACCAGCAAGACACTTTCTGCAGCTCCTGGGGCACATGGCTGCATCCACAGCTGTTGTGCAGGGAGCCAGATTTCAGATAAGAGACATTCAGTTTCACTTGAGAACCTTTTGGTCTCAGAGAAGAGACCCCTTCCAAGTTGGTCCCAGTGACTGAACCTTGATCCTAGCTCTCCAGTGGTGGCAGGATCAGAGCAATTTAAGAGCGGGGTCCCTTCTTTTCCCCTTCTCACGACTTCGACCTCACTACAGATGCTTCCCTTCTGGGTTGGGGGGCCCACATGGGCGACCTTTCCACTCAGGGAGTGTGGTCCCCGGAATCTCTGCTCCACATCAATTTGCTGGAACTCAGAGCTGTCTTTTTAGCTCTTCAGGCTTTTCTGCATCTGTCCCACGACAAGGTGATACAAGTCAGAACAGACAACACCACAACAATGTGGTACATCAAAAACAGGGGGCACCGGTCTTGACCTTGTGCACTGAGGCAATGAAGTTGTGGTCTCTGGCCTATTCCCTGAACACTTCCCTCATGAGTTCATCTTCCAGGGAAGGACAGTGTCTCAGCGGATGCCCTTAGCAGGATTTCCTAGGCCATCACGAATGGTCCCTGGATCCTCAAGTGCTGGGGATAGTTTTGCCAGGTGGGGCATCCTCAGATAGATCTTTTGCAGCCCCAGACAATCACAGACTTCCTCTGTTCTGTTGCAGGCCTCAGTGCTGGGCTCAGTTCCCTGGATGCCCTTCTTCTGGATTGGTGGGAAGTTCCTCATGCTTCCCCTTCTCTCCTATTCCAAGTACTAGTCAAAATCAGATCTCAGCCTTGCAGGGTGATTCTGATTGCCTGGATTGGGCCAGGCAGCCCTGGTACCCACTCCTTCTGTCTCTGACAGTCCATCTTCCCTGTGCCTCCCAGGAATCACAATCTGTTGACTTGTGCCCAGGGAAGGGTTTGGTATCCGGACCTCAATCCCTCAACCTCAAGGCCTGGCTCTTGAGGAGTTAGAGTTGCTGATTTACACCTCTCTCAGGGTGTTCTTGAGATCCTAAGGCTTCCAGAAAGCCTTCCACTAGAGCTACTTATAGTTCTAAATGGAAAAGTTTTCCTTTTGTGTGCTGCTGGGAAAATATTTCCCAGAATCTGCTGAATTGCCCTTTTGTTAGATTACATGGTACATCTTAATTCCTTGGTCTCAGACCAGCTACCCTGAGAGTTCATTTGGCAGCTGTGTCTGCTTTTGTGTCAGCAGGAAAGTCATCCCCTCTTTCCTCTCATCCTGTGTTTTCCAAGTTTTTAAGGGGTTACTCCATACTAATCCTCCCTTTCGGGAACCGCCCCTGCTTGGGACCTTAATCTGTATTGCCCAGTTAATGCAACCCCCTTTTGAACCTCTGTCTTCTGCAGAGTTTAAGTACCTAACTTGGAAAACTGTTTTTCTAGTGGCTATCACTTCTGCCAGACGCATAAGTGAATTGCAAGCCTTGTCAGTGGAGACTGACTTTATTTCTTTCCACAGGGATAAGGTAGTCCTTAGGACTAATAGGAAGTTTTTGCCTAAGGTGGTTTCAGATTTCCATCTTAATCAATCTATCTCCCTTCCAGTATTTTTCACTGATCACTCCTCTTCGGGTGAGAGGAGGTTGCACAGCCTGGACGTTAGAGAGCTCTTAGTTATTATATAGAGCTAGCCAAA
The DNA here is from genome assembly GCA_016271365.2 of Neoceratodus forsteri. Classification (NCBI taxonomy): domain Eukaryota; kingdom Metazoa; phylum Chordata; order Ceratodontiformes; family Ceratodontidae; genus Neoceratodus; species Neoceratodus forsteri. Next base: position 833,372,648 of record CM057454.1, on the reverse strand, counting down.
GGTCTGACAGGTTCGAATCCTCCAACTTTTCCCTTACCTATGGTGAAGCTGGGAAAGGCAAACCTGCCACTAAGAGATCAACAGCCAGGTGGATTGTCTCTTGTATCCAATTTTATCAGAAACTGGGCAGAGGGCCCCCGGTTTGAGGGCTCATTCTACCAGGGGTACAGCTGCTCTCTAGCTACTGCCAGAGATATCCTTTATTAGAGATTTGCCAGGCTGCTGCTTGGAAAACGGTACACACTTTTCAAGCATTACTCCCTGGATGTCTAGGCCAGGAGAGATGCTCAGGTTTGCACAGCTGTTCTTCAGAGCCATTCCAAGTAGGTTCTGCCCTCCTCCATGGAGGTACTGCTGTGTATTCTGCTTAATGTCTATAATATAGCAAGACTTCATGTTGTTTGAAGAAAAATTACTCACCTTAGTAATGTTGTGTCTTCTAATGGAGCCTTGCTATATTGTAGACCTCCCCCAACCTGCCCCTCAGAACCTGTACTTGGTGGGTGCGGCAACTTAGTGTGGGCACTACTTATGTCCTGTTAGCATTTTGTCCCTTTGGGACTTTGGGGGTGTGTATGTGTACTGTGTGTGTTTTATTATACTTATGTTCCATTTTCATATTATTAGAATGGTGTTAGTATTTCTGGTCCCCTGACTTGAGTCTTGGGTGTTGGGACCATCAATGGTTGTTATTATTTAGGTAGCCATTTGGCTAGTGTAGGTTACAGCTTCCACACAGACCTTAGTGAGTTTGGCTCGTAAAGATCTGACAGTTCAAGTTTGAAAGGACACAGATAGAGCTGCTCTCGTGCCAAAATTCTATTTTGGAATGGTTTTAACCATTTCACTCCGGGGCAGTTCTAGAGCTGGAACAAACTGCTAAGGTCTATAATATAGCAAGACTCCATTAGAAGAAACAACATTACTAAGGTAAGTAATTTTTTCTTTTCTTACATCACAAACTGGGGCTGCATATGCCGACGTGGAGGTGTGGCTGGACAATAAGGAAGCGGCTCTGTTTTTTCCTTTCTGTGCTTAATACAAAATTTCGAGGGTTATAATTTATTAACATGGAGGATTTAAATGCAGTCATTTATATGAATCAACTCTCGGCCAAGTAATCTATCAAAAATGTTTGTGGGGGGCGGCCTTTAGATTAATATGAACCTGCTCTTCAGAGGCACCAGTTACGCTTAAAGTAAGAGTATCACTTTTTAGAAAACTTTGTAAACCATAATATTAAGACACAAGTCGACTTATATTTGATTTCTAGGGACATGGATATGTTGTTCATCCACACTTATTGGCAGGTTCCTTGCCGCTTTAAATCTTGCCGGAAGGTCTTCAAGCTGGCTCCTCCCACCCACCGGTGGTAAACTCTGGCTCTGCCCCATGGACGTCAGATCTTCCTTACTGCTTGGAAGCTCAGGTTCCCTCCTTAACTGCGTTCGCTTTAAGACTGGTTCACGGTCTTGAAAAAGTCTTAAATTGAAAAGTTTTTGCTAAAAGACTTCAGTCTTCTTCTCCTCGAAGCTGCAATGGACAAATCGACTGCGGTTCAGGAGGTGCCCTTGCGGAGCGAAGATGTCTAGAACGGATCCATCACGTCGTCTACCTGGGCCTAGCACACGACCCATGCGCCTCACAACATGTACTCTTCCTTTTCCCATTCTCGTCATGAAGACAGTACCCGATTACAACTGGGGTGCCGAGAAAAATTCCACCGGTGAAATCTAAAGAGCGGTTGGCGGTGTCCGCGGCCCGGAGCTCGGCGGATCAACCGAGCAGGTCGCCCTCGAAGAGAGAGGCGGCGGGCGCTTCTACCTCGGCTGCGCTGTCCCGCTCTCTCTCAGTGCTCTTACCAAAGCTGCTTTGAGGAGCTTTGTCTGACCCTCTCGACCAAAGGTGAGGTCCAGCCTCGGGACCTTCTTCCAGGTCCAAAAGAGCAAAAGTAAGTCTCTCCGTCCAGCAGCTCTTGGGAGGCGGAAGGATCCCCTCCTAATGTCGACAGTGGGACCCGGTCGACCCCTCAGCTTCAGCCACTGGCTTCACGGTGTCCTCGTCAGGCCAGTTGGGAGACTCCTCGGCAACGGTCAAGATTTCTACCGATCCGTTGGACGGGTTGTCGACTGGAGAAGCTAAGTCCCCTCTCCCGGTTCCCCGGTGGAGAGTTGAGGATCCCGTCGGCTCGTCTGTGCCTCCGGTTCCGGAGCGCCGATGGATAATCCCGAGCCGATGGGAGTGCCGATTTCGACACTTCTCCTCGCCTTCCTCGTACAATCGAGACTCTCGGTCGGTCTCGGACGTCCTCGGCGGTTCAACCGATCCCCGCCCGTCATGGCGGTCTCGGTCTCGGCACCCCCCGGCAGCGGCGTGCGCTCTTCCTCTTCCTCGGACCGAGGAAGCAGCGCAGAATTGGGTGAAGATGCGAGGAACTTATGTGGCAACAGCTCTTTTGACCGGGGCAGCCCGACCCCGGTATTCTTCCCGACCATTAGTGGCTGTCACCCAGAGCAGCGAAACAACCCCTCGTTATGGTGAGGCCTGTTCTCAGGCGGTTGTTGACCAATTGGCCTTACGATTCTGGTGGAACCTCCGCCCCACAGCCATTAGTTGGGGCCTCGACCAAAAATCTCGGGTGGCTTTGGGTTTGCCCATAGGCTGTCGGTCACCCTCACCCGATAAACCTCGGCAGGTGGAGGGTGGGTCAGGGCCGAGGCAGCTCTTTGAGGACTCTTCTGAGTCCGATGATGGTTCCTCCCTCTTCTCCAAGCGCATAGACTTGGAGTCCTCAGGAGGACAGTCAATGGACGATAGCCCTTCATCCTTCTTAGGGTTGCTTCGACTCATCTCGAGTCCACCGGATGAAGCTCGAACCCGTTCATGGGCCAGGTATCCCTCACGGAGAATTCTGGACGGGGATTCTCCTCTGGAGGCCTTTCCTGTGGCGAAGCCATGAGGTCCGGCCTTGGAACTTGGCGTCACATGCTTCCTGCCCCTGCGCCTTGACCAGGTTGGCCAGGAAGTATGCACGGTCAGTTCCCTGTCCGTTTTCGGAACACCCTCGGCCGAGGTTGGTTACCGACAGCGTTTTCCGGCGTGCCGAGAGCGCCAGGGATATGGACAAACCTCCGACAAGGAATCAAGAATTGGTTATGCGGTAGTCTCTGTTCGTCCTCTCTGCGTATTCTGTCAGGCCAGTTCGGCCGTCCTCATGGCACATTTTTCTCACGCCTGTTGGGCTCCCTGGATTAGGTTGTCCTCATCTTCCCGCAGATCTGCAGACCACCGTCCAAGCAGGTGCGGGACCAGAGCAGGCAGTGGCTAAACAGCAGCTCCAGACTGCTTGATTGAACATCGAGGACTCATGTGCCAGGTCTGTGGCGGCGCCAGTGGCCATCGTCAAATCGAGCAGCTGAGGATATCCACCTTTACTTCAGATACCCAGCACAAGTTGGCGGATGTTCCTTTTGGGGACTGACCTCTTGACCCTGGGGTGGAAGGTCACCTGCAGAGGATCGAGAAGTCCAATGCTACCTTGGACTCTGTCTCTTCCGCTCAGAGGACAAGACACATAAACACACAGCCTAAGCCCTTTCGTCCTTCTGCAGTCATGGGCGCACCCGGCCCAGCAACGTCAGGGGCCAGCAGGCTCGCTGACCTTGGTATCCTAGCCTAAGCCATCTTGCTTCTCCAACAGGAAGCAGGGGAGGTAAGCGCCCAGGAGGTTCCTCGGCCGGTCCCTCCTCCAAGCCTGCCCAGTGGCCGGCTGAGGGTGTCGCCCCCATCCCTGTCACTCACCCTGGTTCCCCCGTGGAGGCACGGCTCAGACACTTCCTTTCCTCCTGGTCGCTGTTACCATGGACAGGTGGGTACTGGAGGTGGTGGGAAAGAGCCTACCTCAGGATCAGGCAGGCCCTGCCCTTCAAACCCGTCGCACCTCGGGGAGCCTCGGAATCCATAGCCTCACTGGCAGCTCGCCCGAGCCGACGCCATCTCCTCCTCAAGGAGGTGATCAGCAGGTGGAGACCCCCTTCAGACCCGAGGTTCGTGTCCAGATATTTCCTGGTTCCGAGCGGACGGGGGACTGGCGCCCCCATTCTCGACCTACACGACCTGAACAAGTTCCTAAGGTCTCGAACCTTCAGAATGGTCACTCTGGTGCAAATAATACCATCTCTGGAACACAGCGTGTGGTTCTCTCTCTGGACCTACAGGACCACGTTCTTTCATGTCCCTATCCGTCCGTCACATGGAGATTCCTCTGCTTTTCGAGCGGAGGGATCCCTCTCGAGTTCGAGCCATGCCCTTGACTTATCTCCAGCTCCCAGGGTCTTCACCAAATGCATGGCAGTGGTGACAGCATTCCCGCTGGCGCCGAGAGGTCCAGGTGTACCCTTACCTGGACGATTGGCTGATAGCAGCCGCCTCCAGGACGGGAGGCAGGAGCGGTCCAGAGATCTGGCCCTCCAGGTTTGCTCTGAGTTGGCCTTCTCATCAAAGGCCAAGTTGGAACTCGAGCCAAAGCAGGTGATCCCTGTTCATGAGGGCAGAGCTCGACTCTCTTGAGCCAAGACACGACTCCGACGGACAGGCCGAGGTTCTTACCTGCCCTTTGCCCAATCATTTCTGGTTGGGCAATCATCCTCCCTGGGACTTCCTCGCCTTCTTGGTCTCATGGCGGCCTGTACCAGCGTGGTCCCGTTGGGCCCGCTGGCATTATCGCCCCCTTCAGTGGGGACTGGCCAGCCAGTGGTCACAGACAGCTGCGGTCCTTTGGACCAGCTAGTGATAGTGACCCAGGAGATGTAGGCAACTCTCCAGTGGTGGACCGTTCCATTCCATTTGCAGGGGCATCCCGTTTGTCCTTGCCTCAGCCGACGGTCTCTATCGCCGATGCCTCTCTTGATGGGTTGAGGTGCCCATCTGGGGAACACTGGTGCATGGCCTCTGGTCCCCGGGGAGTCCTGATGCCACATCAAGCTGCTGGAGCTCCAGGCGGTCCGCCTAGCTCTCCACGCCTTTGCTCCGTTTCTCCGGGGTCAAGTGGTCCGAGTCCAGGCGGACAATACCACGACCATGTACTACCCTGAACAGCCAGGGCAGGATCGCATCCATGCTTCTATGCAGGGCGCTCTCGCGTGGTCACTCGTGCTTGGCCTGGGCGGATCTCCTAGCCCGTTCATGTGGAGGAGCCTCCAACACCCTGGCCGATGCCCTGGGCGGATAGGGGCTGCATCTCACGAATGGTCTCTCCTGCGGAGGTAGTACAAGATCTGTTCTCCACTGGGGCACACACTCAGGTGGACCTCTTTGCCTCCAGGGAGAACAGCGGGCTGAGCTTGTTTCATGCCCGCCCCTCAGCAGGGCCTCGCTGCAGAGGGATGCCTTCGAGGCTGTGGACCCGGGCCTCTTCTCGCCTTTCCCCATTTCCCTTGATTCACAAGGTGCTTCTCAAAGCAAGGAGGGACAAGGCACAGGTGATTCTGATAGCCCCAGACTGGCCCCGCCAGTTCTGGTACCCAGATCTCCTCAGCCTCGGCTCCAGGCTCCCGAGGCAGCTTCCAGCTCGCCCGGACCTGCTTTCAGTCAATCAGGGAAGGTGTTCCATCCAGACCTTCAATCCCTGCACCTGACGGCCTGGTTCCTGAGCTGCCAGAGTCCCAGGCCTTGGGTCTTCCGACGAGGTCCTCAATGTTGTTGAGGCCCCGCAAGGAGTCGCATCAGAAAATGCCACGCCTTCAAATGGAAGAGATTCTCCATTTGGTGTCAGGTCAAGGGCTTGGACCCTTCCTCCTGTTCTATGGCAAGCATTTTGCGACTATTTATGGTCCTTTCTAGTCAAGGGCTTAGATCGAGCGACCCTAAAGGTGCACCTGGCAGCCATCTCTGCTTACCAGGGGCGGCTGGCTGAGGAGCAGTCGCGGCGAGGAAAAGGTGGTCGGGCGCCAGTTGCTTGATCACATTTCCTCTGGTGCGAGAACCCACCTCTGTGGGATTTACTGCTGGTACTGGCAAAGCTCATGGGCAAGCCATTGAACCAATGCACAGGTGTGATCTCACTCTACTATAGGTGGAAGAACCGCCTTCTTGGTGGCTATCATGTCAGCCAGAAGGATGGGAGGCTCCAGGCGCTTGCATCGAGGTCTCCTTACCTGGTCTTCCACAGGGACAAGGTTGTCCTCTTCCCCCGAAATTCCTTCCAGAAGGTGGTGTCGGATTTCATCTTAACCAGGTGCTGACTCTTCGGTGTTCTACCCAATCACACCTCGGAGGCTGAATATAGGCTCCATACTCTGGACCCTAGAAGGCGCAACATTATAAGGCCTACTGGCTGAAGTAGGTAGAGGTTAGCCAGCTGTTTGTCACCTACGCTGAAGCCGCACCTGGCAGACCTGCAGCCAAGCAGACGATAGGCAGGTGGGTCACCTCCTGCATAGATCGCTGCTTATAAGTTGGCGGGCATGGAGCCTCCCAGAGGGATAAGAGCTCATTCACCCGTCATACTGCTGCATCGGTGGCTGCTTCCAGGACGCCCTATCCAGGAAATCTGCAGGGCTGCTACCTGGAAGTCAGCACACACCTTTATTACCCATTACCACATCGACCTTGAGTCGCGAGATGCTGGTTTTGGGGCCTCGGTTCTCAGTCCTTATTTCCCAAGTAAGTATTGTGGGTGTGCATTGCCTCCTCCTCCGGAGAACTGCTAGGAGTCTGCCAATAAGTGTGGATGAACAACATATCCATGTCCTAGAAATGCAAGTTACTCACCTGTAACAGGAGTTCTAGAATGGTATATGTTGTTCATCCACCCGACACCTGACCTCCGGCCCCGGCCTTTAACCCTGGGCTTCAGCGGGCCAGATCTGGCGTCATGGGGACGGAGCTGAGAGTTTTACCACCTGGGTGGGTGGGAGGAGCCAGCTTGAAGACCTTCCGGCAAGATTTAAAGTGGCAAGGAACCTGCCAATAAGTGTGGATGAACAACATATACCATTCCTAGAACTCCTGTTACAGGTGAGTAACCTGTATATATTGTCTGCAGTCCTTCTCCATTTGTTTCCTTTTCTTCACTACTTGGTTAATTTGCATGAAAACTGAATCATTGTCCTCTACAGTTCAACTACTTCTACAGCATAATCCTTTAGTGAAGTCATAATCCTCTGTTTGGGACATCACTGTTTCTTGCTGTAGTAAAGGATTTCAAACAACATGAAGTCTTGCTATATTATGACAGTAGCAGTTTGTCCCACCACTAGAACTGCTCCGGAGGTGAAATGGTTAATACCATTCCAAAACAGAACTTTGAGCACGAGCTCTAAGCAGCAGCTCTATCTGTGTAATTTCAAACCTGAACTGTCAGATTCTTTACTCGCCTCAGTGAACAGTCGCTCGGAGATTTCTCCTACTGCTGGTTCATTTTCGGTTTAAACAGTGTTTCTCGGTTCGATTCAACGAGAATAGTTTTATTTTAACCCATAAAACCGTTAGGTTCAAGCTCTGTCTGTGGTAATCGTAAGTAAATTAAAGGTTTTGTCTGTGTGGAACTTGTAAGTTTATCGGTTCGGTTTTGAACCGATCAGCTGGGTTTAAAACTTATTTACTTTAAAGTTTAACATTTTAGAGTGCGGTTCCCGGTTCTTATCGGTTCTAAAAAAAACGGATTTTATTACGTTTTTTTCCAATACCCGTGACACGGTTAGGAACCGATAAGGGTGTCTTGCCTGGCACTGCCGTTTAAAGGGCAAGTTTTTCTGGTTAGGCTGGCATTATGTCTGAGAAACCCAAAAGAAAAACCGGGCCCACTGGGTTTCAACACTGTGATGTCTGTGGGGAAGTCTTTGCCAAGGCTGACCCACACACCACATGTGTCTATTGTCTGGGGTTGACCACCTCCAGTCAGACTGCCAGATATGAAGAATTTCCTGCAGCCACCCTGGAAAAGAGATTGGGCAGAGGCTCAGGGACGAGGCAAAAGTCCGCTGACCGGATGGCCAGTCGGTTCGGTGCTAACCGAACGGAGGTGACGCCTCTGACCAGGGTGTGAGACTTCCTCGGCAAAAGAAAAGCTGGTTCTGAGGAACCAATTCCAGTAAAGAAACAAGAAAGTCAGCAGGTTTGGTCCAAACCCTTCTCCAACTGCTGCAGAGATAGCAAAAGCCATACAAATTGTCCAGTCACTGTCTCAGGTTCCGTCCGAACCGCCACTATCTGGCAAAAGGTCGGTTCGTCCGGTTCCAGTGGCTCAGGAATATGATGTTGAGGAATTTTGTGAACCAGAGGAGGGGGAGGATGATTATGAACAGTATGAATGTGGCTGGGAAGGTCTGGGTGTGCCCATTGAACCGGACATTTCCCCAGACAGACCTCTAGAATCTCCCCCTATGCTATCTGAGTCCCCATCTCATTTTATGTTTTACAAAAAAGTTGCTGAAACCCTCCAGCTTCCCTTGGAAGAAGCTGTGGATGAGCAAGAGGAGCCTGATTTTGTAGAAATGATGGATATTCCAGAGTCTAGAGATTGTCTATTCCTTTGCATAAGTCTTTTAGGAAGCAAACAATAAAAATTTTAAAAGCTCCTAATTCTGTGCCTCCTGTAGATAAAAAGATGGACAGAAGGTACACATTGTCAGGTCCTGATACAGAATTCTTTCTCAGCAATGCAGTCATATTGAGGTAGTTCAGGCTGCAGCCTGTGATAAAACTAATATCCCTGGCTTCACATCCTCCTGACAAGGATTCCAGGAAGATTGATGCCATGGCGAAAAAACAGTATATGGCAGCCTCTCTGGGACTCAGGCAAGCAAATTATATGGCTTATGTAGCTAGGTATCAGAAATCTAGATGGGATACTGTTATGGAATTAACTAAGCAAACTGCATGGCCAGCTGGCTAGCCGAACTAGAACAGGTGGCTGCTGATGGCATTGAGGCTTCTAAGGTACAGTTTCATGCTGCTGTGGATGTTAATGATGTTTTCTCTAGGTCATGGCCACATCTGTAGCTTTTGTAGGTTGGCCTGGCTCAGGTGTACTAGTCTGTCACAGGATACCCAGACTAAGGCTATGGATTTTCCTGTGGTGGGAAATTCTCTGTTTGGGAGCAGACAGAGAATTACATGAAAAAGATGGATGAATATAGGACTACTTACAAAAGTGCCCAAGCTAAGGAGCATCAAGCCACTCCTCAGAGGCATACCCCCAGGGGTAGGGGTAGGCCTTTTCACAGGCCTTTTTACCAGACTCAGGCCTCCTCTGCCTATGCTCAGAGGGGCTTCTTCAGAGGCAGAGGCAGACGGGGGTGGGCAGGCCTGCTCCCACCCTCAGCCTAAAGCTCCTGCTAAGCAGGCACCCTGATGGGGTGCCCAGGGCCGATTCTCCTTTACAGTAAGGGGCAGGCTGGCTTACTTCAGTCAGAACTGGGCTTCTTTAACCTCAGACAAGTGGGTTCTGGAAGTAGTAAGCCAGGGTCTGGTTCTCAGCTTCAAAAAGTTTCCCAAGTTGAGAACCAGACTTTTTCTACCTGCAAGTGCTTCAGAGACCTTTGCTCTGGAAGCAGAGGTCTCAAACCTGTTGGCTCTCAGAGCAGTGGAAAGGGTTCCTCCCCTGCACCAGGGCAGGGGTCTGTATTCCAGATACTTCCTTACCCCCAAAAAGACAGGAGAATGGCGGCCCATATTAGACCTCAGATATCTGAACAAGCATCTTTTGAAACCAAAGTTCAAAATGGTAACTCTGGCAATGATTTTACCCTCCCTAAGGCCAGGGGACTGGTTAGCCTCCCTGGACCTCAAGGATGCCTATTTCCACGTCCTAATCAGAAGCTCCCATCGAAAGTACCTCAGATTCGAACTACCTTCAGGTCATTACCAGTTCAGTGCAATACCCTTCGGCCTTACCTCTGCCCCAAGGGTATTCACAAAGTGTCTAGCAGTGGCAGTGGTTCACTTAAGGAGGCAAAGGATTGCTGTTTTTCCCTATCTAGACAATTGGCTCATTGTAGGCCAGTCCCCAGAACAGGTAAAATCTCACCTGCAAGTTACCCAGCAGCTTCTCACCTCCCTGGGCTTTCTGCTAAATCTACCAAAGTCGGTTCTGGAACCAGTCCAGGTACTCACCTTTATAGGGGCAGAGTTGGACACAAAGCTAGCCAGAGCTTTTCTTCCCTTAGAAAGGGTGGCCAATTTAGTGCCTCTGGCCTCCTCCTTCACCCTGCAGGTCTCTCGACCAGCAAGACACTTTCTGCAGCTCCTGGGACACATGGCTGCATCCACAGCTGTTGTGCAGGGAGCAAGATTTCAGATGAGAGACATTCAGTTTCACTTGAGAACCTATTGGTCTCAGAGGAGAGACCCCCTTTCCAAGTTGGTCCCAGTGACTCGAACCTTGATCCAAGCCCTCCAGTGGTGGCAGGATCAGAGCAATTTAAGATTGGGGTCCCCTTCATTCCCCTGCTCACAATTTGACTCTCACTACAGATGCTTCCCTTCTGGGTTGGGGAGCCCACATGGGCACCTTTCCACTCAGGAGTGTGGTCCCCAGGAATCTCTGCTCCACATCAATTTGCTGGAACTCAGAGCTGTCTTTTTAGCTCTTCAAGCATTTTCTGCATCTGTCCACAACAAGGTGATACAAGTCAGAACAGACAACACCACAACAATGTGGTACATCAACAAACGGGGGCACTCGGTCTTCGGCCTTGTGCACCGAGGCAATGAAGTTGTGGTCTCTGGCCTATTCCCTGAACACTTCCCTCATAGCAGTTCATCTTCCAGGGAAGGACAATGTCCTAGCGGATGCTCTCAGCAGGATTTCCCAGGGCCATCACGAATGGTCCCTGGATCTTCAAGTGCTGGGGATAGTCTTTGCCAGATGGGGCACCCCTCAGATAGATCTTTTTGCAGCCCCAGACAATCACAAACTTCCTCTGTTCTGTTGCAGGCCTCCAGTGTTGGGCTTAGTCCCCCTGGATGCCCTTCTCCTGGATTGGGATGGGAAGTTTCTTTATGCTTTCCTCCTTCCTCTCCTATTCAAAGTATTAGTCAAAATCAGATCTCAGCCTTGCAGGGTGATTCTGATTGCCCGGATTGGGCCAGGCAGCCCTGGTACCCACTCCTTCTGTCACTGACAATCCATCTTCCCTTTGCCTCCCAGGATTCACAACCTGTTAACTTGTGCCCAGGGAAGGGTTTGGTATCGGACCTCAAATCCCTCAACCTCAAGGCCTGGCTCTTGAGGAGTTAGAGTTTGCTGATTTACACCTCTCTCAAGGTGTTCTTGAAATCTAAAGGCTTCCAGAAAGCCTTCCACTAGGGCTACTTATAGTTCTAAATGGAAAAGGTTTTCCATTTGGTGTGCTGGAAAAATATTTCCCAGAGTCTGCTGATTTGCCCATTGTATTAGATTACATGGTCCATCTTAATTCCTTGGTCTCAGACCAGCTACCCTGAGAGTCCATTTGGCAGCTGTATCTGATTTTGTGTCCAGAGGAAAGTCATCCCTCTTTCCACTCACCCTGTGTTTTCCAAGTTTTTTAAGGGATTACTCCATACTAATCCACCCTTTCGGGAACCTGCCCCTGCCTGGGACCTTAATGTTTGTATTGCCCAGTTAATGCAACCCGCTTTTGAACCTCTGTTTTCTGCAGAGCTTAAGTATCTAACTTGGAAAACCTGTTTTTCTGGTGGCTATCACTTCTGCTAGACGCATACGTGGGTTGCAAGCCTTGTCAGTGGAAACTGACTTTATTTCTTTCCACAGGGATAAGGTAGTCCTTAGGACTAATAGGAAGTTTTTACCTAAGGTGGTTTCAGATTTCCATCTTAACCAATCTATCTCCCTTCCAGTATTTTTCACTGATCACTCCTCTTCTGGTGAGAGGAGGTTGCACAGCCTGGATGTTAAGAGAGCTCTTAGTTACTATATAGAGCGTACCAAAGGTCACAGGTTCGAATCCCTCCAACTTTTCCTTACCTATGGTGAAGTTGGGAAAGGCAAACCTGCCACTAAGAGATCAATTGCCAGGTGGATTGTCTCTTGTATCCAATTTTGTTATCAGAAACTGGGCAGAGATCCCCCCTCTGGCTTGAGGGCTCATTCTACCAGGGGTACAGCTGCGTCTCTAGCTGCTGCCAGAGACATCCCTATATTAGAGATATGCCAGGCTGCTACTTGGAAAACGGTACACACTTTTACCAAGCATTACTCCCTGGATGTCCAGGCCAGGAGAGATGCTTGGTTTGGCATAACTGTTCTTCAGAGCCTATTCCCTAAGTAGGTTCTGCCCCTCCTCCATGGAGGTACTGCTGTGTAGTCTGCTACTGTCATAATATAGCAAGACTTCATGTTGTTTGAAGAAAAAATTACTCACCTTAGTAATGTTGTTTCTTCTAATGTAGTCTTGCTATATTATGACCTCCCCTCCAGCCTGCCCCTCTCAGAACTTCTACTTGGGTTGGGTGCGGGCAACTTAGTGTGGGCACTATTTTATGCCCTTATAGCGTTTCTCCCCTTTTGGGAGTTTGGGGTGTGCGTGTTTTATTATACTGTTGTTTTGTTCTCATGTTGTTAGAATTGTGTTAGTAGTTCTGGTCCCCTGACTTGAGTCTTGGGTGTTTGGACCAGCAATGGTTGTTAATATTTAGGTAGCCATTTGGCTAGTGTAGATTACAGCTTCCACACAGACCTTAGTGAGTTTTTGCTCGTAAAGATCTGACAGTTCAGGTTTGAAATTACACAGATAGAGCTGATTCTTAGAGCTCGTGCTCAAAGTTCTATTTTGGAATGGTATTAACCATTTCACCTCCGGAACAGTTCTAGTGGTGGGACAAACTGCTACTGTCATAATATAGCAAGACTCCATTAGAAGAAACAACATTACTAAGGTGAGTAATTTTTTCTTTGATACCATAAACAGAGAAGTGCGACTTCCACAGGGAATTAAACAGCAGAAGTAGATCAGCTGTAGTGGACAAGGATACAGATTCCATGTAAATCAACCTAGTAATGAAGTGCAAATTATGACTAATTATACAGAAAATCTATAAACTACTGAAAGAACTATGTCTCTAGATATTATATTTTTCAAGGTTTTTAGAAAAGTGACAAAATCACTTTAACTAAAAGCCCTAGAACAGTATAACATGCCTTACTTGTATATAAGACAGAAAATTACATATTTTTATTTTTTTAATATAGCAGTTTTGTTAGGAAAGAGATTATAATTTTGCTCTGTGGAGCCTGCCATCCAGATCCCTTCCACTTACTGTGTCATAGAAACAGAGAATTTGAAGGCAGATATAAGTCCACTTGGCCCACCTACTCTGACCATTTTTTCCCTTCCTGTACTGTCACCGGAGAGCCTTGTGCCTGTCCCATGCATTTTTGAATCCCACCACCATTTTCACCCCACCACCTTCACTGGAAGGCTGTTCCAGGCATCCACCACTCTTTCAGTGAAGAAGTACTTTCCTCACATTTTTCTTGAATTTACCCCCTTCTAGCTTCTTTGCATGTCTTTTTGTTCTCATGCATCTTTTCCTTAGAAAAATACTCCCCTACTGTACCTTTTTTTTAACCCTGTGATTGCAAACCACTGTTGTATTTCTTGAATTGGGCTGTGCTCTGTACCTTATTAGAAACATGATGGAGTTTGTAGATCTTGCAAAGGGGTGAACTGGTGTGCAGTGTATATCATGTAGTATGTATTTATTCTCAGAGGTGCCAGTACTTGATACAACGTTCATTTGCCTAAAATGTAAACAAAACAACGAGATGCAGATTGAAATCTTGCTGTTTAATACTAGGCTTAAAGCGCTTTGAATTAGCCAACAAGGCCTAATGGAGAATTTGGAAACAGATAATGAAAATATAAATAAACAAACATTAGAAAGCCCTTCCTCAACTGGATTACATTCTGAAAAAAGTCAATCCTTATGTGCAACTAAGCCACCTAGTCTAGTATACAGAAGTCCTAGCCCAAATATGGACCCCACCTGTAAGCCATCTCTGAATAAAAAGAGAACAAGAAGGGAAGAAGTGCATGACAGTGATGATAATGATTGGCTTGAAGTTCAGTTTAACAGACCTGCTAGGAAAATCAAAAAAGGAAGAAAAAGCAGAGGTCTTTAACTTAGCCCTGCACAATAGCTTTGATATTCTAATTAATATAACTGAAGATGAAGGACTATTAATAGTAAGCCTCAACCCCCAACCCCCATTTACCAACACCAGTGCCCCCTGCTGATCAAGACATACTTCTCATGTTACAGGATACAGGTACTGAGGATTCTGTATTAGAGGCAATAGGACAGACACACTCCTCTTCAAAAATTACTAATACAGATCCTACAGAAAACAACACAGAGGGACAAAGAGAGATCACCAATGCAATCACAGAAGAGCCTGATTTAAATATTAGCCCCATAGACAATCCCACAGATCAGATGACTGAGATAATAGATGAACAAGAACAAATCTTTATATTAGGGGATTTGATTGCAAAATACACTGATAGATATTCAGCAAGGGGCAATAAAGAGAATACTACAAGTTGTAGTTATAGAGGAGCAACCATCAAAGATATTACTAAGTTACTGCGAGATATACTACAGAATGTTGCATCTCCCAAAACTGTCTAATTACATGCGGGTACAAATGATTTTGGTAAACCAGAAGTTGGTGATATAATAAATGACATGAAAAATGCAATAAAAAGACAATACAGGAGCTGAATGCTATCCCAATAATTTAGGAAATCTTACCTGTACCAAGAGCAAGTTTTACAAGAAAAAAAAAGCATCAGAAATTTTAATAACTGGTTACGGAGATGGAGCCTGATAAATAAAGTAACATGTATAAAGACATGGGAACTTTTTGATAACAATCCCACTTTTTTTGGTCACGATGGATTATATCTGAGTAGATGGGGATCACGGCGTCTTGGATATATTTTCTATAATACTTTGAATCGGCCTCTGTTTAAAATTCTCACTGAGGCATTTTAAGTCTTCAGCTGCTACCTCTACCCCAGCAAGAAGTTTGAAAATGTGGTGAGGTTCTGGAAAGCTAACTTTGTCATAAGTTTCTGTAAGTTGTTATTGTTTGTAAGTTGTGTTTTAAAATTGGCCCAACTCCTTAAAAAGTTTCTGGAATAGAGGGACACAATTCCTTAAATCTTTCTGTGCTAGCTGGAGACTGTTCTTGTTGGGGAGGGTCTTTGGCCTGTAACACAGCCAGCCAATCAAGGTTGTTTGCATTTTAGTTAATCTCTGTTTAAAATTCTCACTGAGACATTTTAAATCTTCTTGCTGGGGCACAGGTAGCAGCTGAAGTTTGAAAATGTAGTGAGGTTCTGGAAAGCTAACTTTGTCATAAGTTTCTGTAAGTTGTTATTGTTTGTAAGTTGTGTTTTAAAATTGGCCTAACTCCTTAAGAAGTTTCTAGAAAGTCCTCTCACCCACCCATTGCATTAGCCTTTCTTAAATAAAGAAGAGCCACTGGAGGTTGAGCTTAAAGGCTGGGAGGGAGGAGTTTAGGGAGTTGCAAACTTCCCCTGTGAGCAAACTCTTAAGGCTAATAGTCAGGTGGGGAAAAGTTCAGCCACTCAAGTGTTGAAAGTTTAAAAGTCTTGGACTAGTGGGGAACCTGGTGGCTCACCCAAGGAAACCTACTTGGAGGGGGGTGGGACCACATGTCATTAGGGCCGGCATCTTTGGGTGGGTGTTGGGTGCACAGGGAGTGGGGCAGCCATGATACTGGACTGGGCTTGGAAGTTCGGTGGTTGCCCAGTGTGCTACCAGCTGGCATAGCTTAGGGAGGAGGTTGAGGGGATTAGGAGACAGCTGGGGGAAGGGTGGAGGTATGGTTGGGGAATAGGGCAGGAGCTCTCCCACAGGGTTGCACCAAGGACTAGGGGCAGGGGTATAGGGAAAGGAGTGCAGGAGAGTGCTCTGGGGTCGCATAGGGACCCTGGCAGATGGGGCCCAAAAGGAGGATACTACGAAGGAAGCAGGCAGGTAACTGGGGACCTTCACAGACCGGGGCCAAAGGGAGGACATGCTCAGGGAATTAGGCAGATGGCTGGGGCTGGAAAGAAGGAAGCAATGGGGGGGAGGTGGATCGGACCTTAAGCACAGTAACTGCTTCAATTCTCATCTTCTGCTTGAGGAGGAGGGGGGTGATGTAGCCATGATAGGGGCGGTTAGAGATGGAAAGGGAGTAGGGGCAGGAGGCGGGGGCTGGATAGCAGGAGGAACAGGGGGAACTTGGAATGCAGGAAAACAGGGGGAGCAGGGGATCAGAGCAGGAGGATGAGTGGGTAGAGGGAGGAAAGTGCAAGGAAAAGGACCAGTTGGGAGGAAAGGGCAAGGAGAGGGACCAGAAGTACAAGGAGGATACAGTAAAGGGAGCTGAGGATTTAGGCCAGGGGAGCACAACAAGCAAGGAGGGGCTGAACAGAGACGGGAAGGAAGAGAGGATGAGCCAGGCTAGTTTAGCAGATGGGGGGGGAGGACCAGTCGCGAGCAGTAATGGTGGGGTAATGAGGTACAGAAGGATACTCAGGAAGACAGAGGCACAGGATCGGAGGGAGGGGTGGCCAGGGTAAATAAGGAGGGATGGCAGGTGGCACCCAGATAGGGGAGGAGCGAGGAGCTGGCTGGGGGAGGAGCCGGTAGAAAGGATGAGGGACATGGAAGGAGGGGAATGGAGGAAAAGGCGGCCAGAGTGCTCCTGTTGGGTGATTCCATGATCAGGATCAAATGGAATAGGGAGGAGAAGCCTGCCCGTTAGAACAAAATGCTTCCCTGGACTAACTTGATTACTGGGTGGCATGAGATTTATTAGCTGGCAAAGGATTGTGGGTTCCCCGGACATACTGGTCCACCTGGGTGCCAATGACATTGAGGGAAATAGTGAGCTAGAGATACAGGCAAGGTTCAGGGAGCTTGCCAGGGTCTGTCATGATATAGGATGCACAATTTCCTTCTCAGAAATCCTGCCGGTGCCAAGGGCTAGTGGGGAACACAAGAGGAAGATTAGGGTGATAAACCAGTGGCTGTGGGAGTGGTGTGGGGCCAGAGGGTATGGGTTGATGGGGGATTTGGGAAGACCTGGGAGGATAAGGGCTGTATGCTAGAGATAGGTTCCATCTCAATTTGGAGGGCAAGGAAATCTTAAGTTGAAAATAGAGGGTTCATTGGTGAAAGGTGGGGTATAAACTTGTGAAGGGGAGGGATGGGAGAAAAGGCTGTGGGGGAGTCCGTAAAGGAGGTACTCTGTCTCCACCCCTGGGGAGCTGGAGGAATGCAGGAAAAGGCCGACTGGTAGGTGCGGACCAGGGAAGACGGAACTCACGGAACATGAGCAGGGAAATGGAAGCATAGTGAGAGGGTGGAAGGTAGTCTCATAATGCCAGGAGCTTGGGCAACAAATGCCTGAGCTCCAGGCGATGCTAACTGAGGGAGAGATGGATGTGGCAGTGGTCACTGAGACCTGGGCCACTGCAGGGCATGACTGGGACCTGAATCTGGAGGGTTACACCATGTTCAGGAAGGACAGGGGAGGAAGGGGAGGACGGGCTAATTATAGTCAAAACTGAGTTGTCCATAGGAGGAGTGGAGGAGGCGGAGGGAACTGTGGAGGCGATTTGGGTCACCTTGATTACAAGGGGGGGGCAAGAGAGTAAAAATAGGAGTAGTGTATAGACCCCCTGCGCTGGTGGAGGAGCTGGAGGAGAGTCTGGTGGCAGATGTTGGGAGACACTGCAGATTGGGCAGGGGAAGTGTGGTGGTGTTGGGGGACTTAAACATGCCAGGAACAGACTGGGAGACTATGGCATCCTTGGTGGCCAGGGAACAGAGGTTGTTGGATATCTTTCAGGACGCATCCCTAACTCAGCAGGTGGGGGAACCGACCAGGGAGGAGCGGATACTGGATGTGGTCCTGGCAGACAGTGACCAGATTGGGGGCCTGGAGTTAAGGGACCCACTGGCAGGGAGCGGCCATGCCACGGTCTGGTTCTGCCTGAACCTAGGAGGGGAAGATGGCTGCACAAAGACTGAGGTAACTGACTTCAGGGGGACGGATTTCAAGGAAATGGGAAGGATCCTAAGGAGCACTTGGATGGGATTGGGCCAGACATGGGCGGCTGACAGTAGGTGGGAAATCATCAGGAAGGGGTGCAGGATGCTACAGCACCTGCACAAAGAGTAAGACAAATCGCGGTGGGCCGAAAACCCTGCTGGTGGACCAGGGAGGTTCAGGAGGTGGTGAGGGAAGAAGGCGGCCTATAGGCAATTCAGGTGCTCAAGGAGTGAAAGGGACCGAGGGGAGTACGAGCTGATGACCAGAAGCGCCACTAGGGATGTGAGGGCGGCTAAGGCAAGGAAGGAGCAGAACCTGGCCAGGGAAATTAGGAGAGGGAACAAGGGGTTCTTTAGATACATTGGGGAAAAACGAAGGGTGAAGGGGCAGATTAGAAAGACTAAAACAGGGGAGGGATGGGCACAAGACCTGGGGAGCAGGCTGAGGCACTAAATGAGTGCCGCCTCCAGTTTTCCTCAGAAAATGGGAGGCTGCATCATACATGAGGAGGAGGCGGTGAAACTGAGAGGGGGACCCTTACCGATGGGCGGGTCTGGGAGGGGGACATCACTGGCAGGTGGGGAAGGCAAAAGAGGACGAGGTAGTGGAGGTGGAAATCATGGCAGAGAGAGTGAGGGAAGCCCTCAGGTCCTTTAAGACAGAGAAAGCACCAGGGCCAGATAAATTACATCCCAGAGTGCTGAAGGAACTTGCAGATGTCCTGGCGAAACCCCAGGCGGAGCTCTTCAGCATCTCTCTGAGGACGGGTTGGGTGCCCCAGGACTGGAAGGTGGCGCATATAGTGCATATCCACAAGCGGGGATCAAGGGAGGTGGCAGGGAACTACAGGCCCATCAGCCTGACATCAGTGGTGGGCAAGGTGATGGAGGGCATTGTCAAGGAGACACTGGGGGGGACCTGGAAATGTTGGGGTGCCTGGACGATAGACAGCATAGCTTCATCCCGAGGAAATCGTGTCAGACAAACCTTGTGGAGTTCTGTGACTGGGTGACGAGTGCCTTGGACCTGGGTAGACCAGTGGACGTCGTCTTTCTTGACTTCAGCAATGCGTTTGACTCTGTTCCTCATGGGGGCCTGTTGGAAAATCTGGGAGAAATGGGGTGGGGAGCCAGATGATCAGATGAATAGCAATTAGCTCCAGAACTGGACCCAGAGGGTCGTGGTTGGCGGGATAGTCTCATCCTCAAGGAGGGTCATTAGTGGAGTCCCTCAGGGATTGGTCCTTGGGCCCCTCCTGTTCAACGCCTACATCTCTGACATAAGGAAGGGTATCAGGAGTGAGATGGGTCTCTTTGCGGATGACTCAAAACTGGGGGCGGTGGTGGATGGGGAGAGGGGAGGGTGGCCCTACAGGGGGACCTAAAGGCTCTGGAAAGGTGGTCTAGAAAGCAGAAGCTAAGGTTCAATGCAGGGCAATGCAAGGTTCTGCACCTGGGAGCCAGAAACCTGGGCTAAGTGTACACCCTGGGGGGGG
This sequence comes from Neoceratodus forsteri, assembly GCA_016271365.2. Taxonomy (NCBI): domain Eukaryota; kingdom Metazoa; phylum Chordata; order Ceratodontiformes; family Ceratodontidae; genus Neoceratodus; species Neoceratodus forsteri. The sequence continues at coordinate 833,353,071 of CM057454.1, read as the reverse complement.
GAATGCTACAAGTCTCGATGGCAGAGAGGGACCTGGGGGTGGTGGTGGTGGATGTCAAGATGAACTACTTGGAGACTTGTAGGAGGGCAACGGCAAAGGCCAACAGGATGCTTGGATGCATCGCTAGGGGGCTCACCTCCAGAAAGAGGGAAGTGATACTCCCACTGTATAACTGCTTGGTGAGGCACTCACTCGGGTACTCGTGCAGTTTTGAGGCCACATTTAAAGAGGGACACTGAATTCCTGGAGGGTCCAGAGGAAGGCAACCAAAAGCGATTTGGGGCTTGTGGGATAGGACCTATGGGGAGAGGCTCAAGAGCTAAATATGTACACATTGGAAGAGAGAAGGGACTGGGGGGACATGATAGAGGTCTTCAGGTACATGAAGAGGATAAATAGGGAGGAACAGTCAGGGTGCTCCGAAGGAAGGAGGGGGGGAAACTAGAGGACATGGGTGGAAGCTGGGGGGGAGATTCAGGGGAGAAAGGAGGAGGTGCTACTTCACTGAGAGGGTGGTGGAGCTATGGAATGTGCTGCCCAGGGGGCTGGTGGAGGCAGAAATGGTGTAGGGGTTAAAGAGGGGGTGGGACAGGTACAGGGGAAGGGTTCTGGAAGCAAAAACCAGTGCAGCAAGAATATCCGGGACTGGGAAGGGAGAAGCCAGAGAGGGAGAGGGGGGCATCAAGGTCAGCTCCCAGGGTGGGAGCTGACCAAACGAGCAGACACGAAAGACGTTAGGCCTATTCTGCTGGCATTTTAGTATATTAGTAACCAAAAAACTGATGAAGGAGGGGCCAAGGGAAATAACCAGTTGTAGAAAAGAACTAGGGGATGTAACAGAAAATCTTGTTAAAAATAATCAAAAGAATACAGATACCTTTTCTGTAAACAGAGAAAAAAATACAAAAAAGCAAGGATTGCTTTCCTTACAACCAATGTCAGGAGCTTACACGGTACCAAATTAGATGAATTGCAAATGCTATTACATAATGAGAAAATAGATATAGCTGCCATAACGGAAACCTGGTGGACGGATTCTTCTCAATAGAATACCAACATACCAGGCTATTCTACCTACTATAAAAATAGAATAATAAAAAGAGGAGGTGGGGTAGCTTTTTTCATAAAAAAATAGTATAAATTATTAAATAATTACCGATCCAAGTGAGAATACAAATATCAAACTTATTTGGATAGAAGTATTAGAGCAAACCAAACCAGAATATTGATAGGGCTATGCTATAGGCCCCCTGTTATTCATATGTCCCTACATCAGGATATCCTGAACTCAATAAATTATAAATCCATTTATAAAGAAATTATACTCTTGGGAGATTTCAACCTCTCTGGCATTAATTGGAACAAGGCCCTTGGCACTAATAACTTTGAAAACTCTATTTTGGACGCATGTAATCAAAATGGTCTGTATCAGCTAATAAACAAACCAACTAGGCATAAGAATATACTTAACTTAGTTTTGACAGACATACCTGAAAAAATCACAAACATCAGAGTTACAACACCCATTCATAGTAGTGACCATAAGGTCATAACTTTTGAAATCAATATTTGTACGAAACAAGATTTAGGCAAAACTATTTTTAAAGATAATAGAGCTAACTTTTCCACACTCAAGCAAGAACTTTATAATTGGAACTGGAATTATGGGTCTCCAACTCCATCAGAGCTCTTGGAAGGATAAAAAACTCCTATTACTGGAGGAAAAGTTTGTACCAAATAAAATTCTATATAATAAAAAGGAAGGCTAATGAAAAACATCCAGAAATTAATTAGAAATAAGAAAAGGGCTTACAAAATAATGAAGAAGGACAGCACTGATTTTAACAAGTGGAAATTTAAAAAATTCAAGAGAATGTAAAAATAAAATTAAAATGGATAAAAACAAATTGGAGCATTGGTCAACACACATAAAAGACGGGGGGGGGGAATGTTTACTCGTACGTCAACAAAAAAAAACAAAACCCCTAGGACAATTGGTCCTCTTAATAGTTAATAATGAGGAAATAAATACATCAAAGGACATGGCAGTAGAATTCAACAAATATTTCAGTACCGTTTTCAACCCAAAGTCTAACACTAGAACTCCCTCACCCAATAATAAAGTAGAAGACTTTCTTGAATTTTCTAGGATTGAGATATTAGACAAATTAAAATTACTAAATGTTAATAAATCTCCAGGGCCCGATAAACTACACCCTAGATTACTAAAGGAACTAAAAGACTGGCTGGTAGACCCATTATTCCAGATCTTTAACAAATCATTACAGTACAGCATTATACCAAATGACTGGAAAACTGCAGTTGTGACACCTATATATAAAAAAGGGAAACACAATGAGATCTCAAATTATAGGCATGTTAGCCTGACTAGTATCCTGGGAAAGATCTTCGAATCCCTGTTTAAAACCAAACTAGAATTAGATCTACAAAATAAGGGATTATTAGACCATAAACAACATGGTTTTAGAAAAAATAGGTCCTGTCTAACTGGAAATCTGTTTTTTTTTATGAACATATTAGTAAGATGATGGAAAATAGTGACCCTGATGATGTAATTTTTCTCGACTTCTGTAAAGCTTTTGACAAAGTCCCTCACGATATCTTAATAACTAAAATGCGGGGACAAAAAATAAACAACACAGTTGTTAACTGGGTAGAGGAATGGCTACATAAACGTACTCAGAGTGTGACTATCAGGGGGCATTCATCTGACTTATGTTCTGTAAGTAATGGAGTGCCTCAGGGGTCAGTATTGGGCCCAACTCTGTTCTCAATTTTTATTTCTGACATATCAGAGAACATAAATAGCTTTATTATTAAATTTGCTGACGATACGAAACTGGCAGCTATAGTGAAAACAGATACTGACAGATCTATATTAACTAAAGATTTTTTAACATTGGAAAATTTGGCTAAAAAAAAACAAATGTACTTTTTTTTTTTTTTTTTTATTAAAGAAAGCTTTATTAAATCTGAGCACCAAAAGAGATACACAGGTTCATCAACCAGGAATAACATTGATAATTCCCAGAATCAAAACAACCCCTCACCCTCCAGACTACACACAGTCACTCATCAAATAAAGTTAAAGTAAGCACAGACCCATATCAATTAAGCTTCCAAGATGTCAGAATAGCCTCTAGTCCACCCCATAACAGAGTAAAAGCTGCACTCTATCTCGCATAAATGCAATATGTCTTTCCAGTTGCAGTGCCAAGACACACTCCCTATACCATCCCAACAGTGTAGGAGGTTTCTCCTCTACCCAGTGTCTCATGATTACAAGTTTAGCTGTTGCAGCAATAAGTGTCATGTGTGCTCTCCTGTTTTAGGGGTATCAACTGGAAAGAAATTTATTATGCATACTTTGTGTAAATAATTCACTTAAGCCAAGGATAGGGTCTATATTATTACTGATGGACTGCCAGAATGTCTTTATGCCGGGGCACTGCCACAGCATGTGAAACATCGAACCAGTATCACTCTTACATTTGTTACAATTTGCAGCAGGTAGTGTCCCATACCTAAAGAGCTTATCTGGTGTCAGATATATATTATGCATTATATTGAAATGTACTGAGCTAAGTCTGTCTTGTTTAGCAAATTTATATATTGATATCCAGAGTTTTTTCCATAAGCTAGCATCTTCGGGGATATCAAGCTCTCTCGACCAATAGGGCAGATCCCAGATGGCAACTTGTGATCCCATTCCTGCAGAATTTTATATATATTAGACACTGCATGTGGTTGAGAGGCAGCCTGTGTGAGCAGTATTAAAATTTCTGTCCTCCGCACTGGCTAGTGGGGTCACAAAGGAAAGCGAAGCAGGGTCTTGCACACTTGGAAGTATTTAAAGTTTCATTATCTGCAGCACCCATAGTGAGTTGCAGCTGCCCAAAGGCCACCGGTTTCCCACTCCTCCATACATCTGAGACTTTACACTTGCTCAGCCGGGGCCAAAAGATGGATGGTATTGGAGTACCACCAATCTTAAAATGTGGGTTATTAAAGATTGGCTGCTCAACAGACTGTGACCAACAAATGTACTTTTAACATCAGCAAATGTGTCCAAATGCATTTAGGTCCAACTAGTAATCAACATCAATTCTCATTAAATAAACAAGTTTTAACATCAGTTTCTGTACATAATGATCTGGGTATTATGATCTCCCAAGACCTATCTTTTCATGATCACTGCAATTTTGTGACCAACAAGGCAAACAGAATATTGGGATGTATAAAACGAAGCTTTACTGCAAGAGATAGAGGGTGTATAATACCATTATATAAAGCCTATATAAGACCATACTTGGACTATTGCTCCCCTCTATGGAGCCCCTATCTGAGGAGGGATATAGATAGATTGGAAGGGGTCCAGAGGGGAGTGACCAAGATGATTACTAATATGTACAATAAAGAATATGAAGTCAGGCTCGGCTATCTAAATGTGTACACCCTGGAACAGAGAAGAATGAGAGGAGACCTCCTCATAATGTATAAACTATCTTCTGATAGCACACTTATGACACAGTTGGGAATGAGCTTTGGTAAACAGGAAGTAAGCCTAAGAAGTCGTAAGTATCAATTGTCATTGACGTACCCCAGGATCAACAAAAGGCGTTTTTTCTACACACAAAGAATTATACCATTATGGAATTCCCAACCCAATACAGTAGTGTACTCCACAAATCATACAGACTTTAAAAATAATTTAGATAGACAGCTACTAAACAAGGTATGAAGAACCAGCATGGCTGGAGATACACACTAACGGGCTTTGGCCTTTTGTGTATCTATCTTTCCTAGTATGAATCCTAGTATTTATTAGGAGGCAGTATAGCGCAGTGGGTTAAGGCTCTGAGCTGCAGATCTGGAGACCTGGGTTTGAATCCCACAGCCACCTAGGTGCATACTGTGTGATCCTGAGCAAGTCACTTAACTTCCTTGTGCTTCCAGGTCGCATCTGGAAACAAACTTCAGCTTAGTGTGCTACTGCTGGTTAAACAATGTTCCCTTTCCTTTATTTCTAGTTCTCTGTCATGTCCTCTCTCTCTTTTCCATGCTGTATATATTGAGGTCCTTCAGTCTCTCCTCGTAGAGCTTCTGATGCAGCCCCTGCACCATTTTAGTTGCCCTCCTCTGGTCTGCCTCCAGTCTATCTCCTTTGTGAGATGTTGTCTGCAGAATGGGACACAGTACTCAGGTGGGGTCTCACCAGTTATCTATACAGTGGCAACATTACTGTCCTCCTTCTGCTGGTGATATCCCTTGTTAGACACCCCAGCATCCCACTGGCCCTACCTACTGCCTTGTCACTGTGTCTTGCCACCTTGAGGTCATCAGATATGATTATTCCCAGGTCCCTTTCCTGTTTGGTGACCATCAATGCCTGTTCTTCCATTTTGTACTCTGCCTCTGGGTTTCTGTGCCCTAGATGCATGAATTTGCACTTTTCCACATTGAAACCCAGCTGCCATGCCCTTGACCACTCTGCAAGTTTTCTCAGGTCTCTGCATATTCTTTCCACCCCCTCTGGAGTGTCCATCCTATTGCAGATGTTGGTGTCGTCCATAAAGAGACATACACATCCTTCCAGCTCATCTGCAGTGTCACTTAAAAAAAGCATTAAAGAGGTCTGGTCCCAGTACTAAACCCTGAGGCACCCTGCTGATCACCGTCCCTTCCCCAAAGTGAACTCCATTTACCACCACCCTCTGTTGCCTATACCTTAACCAAGCTCTTAACCGGTTTACCACCTTAGGTCCCACCCCTAAGCTGACCAGTTTCTTTATTAGTCTCCTATGTGGTACAGTGTTGAATGCCTTACTAAAATCTAAGTAGACCATATCCACTGCCCAACCCTGATCTATTTCCTTGGTCACCCAGTCAAAGAAATCTATTAGATTTGTCTGATATGACCTCACCTCTTGAATCTGTGCTCCCTCAGGTCTTGTAACCCACTGGATTCAAGATACTCCACTATCTTTCATTTAGCAATGTCTTTATTAACTTCCCTACCACTGATGTCAGACTGACTGGCCTGTAGGTGCTAGCCTCCTCTGTGCTACCGCTTTTATGAAGTGGGACTACATCTGTCCTACTCCAGTCCCCCAGAACCACTCTTGTTTCCAATTAGTTGCTGACTAGGGCTGTCAGAGGTGTAGCCAGCACCTCCCTGAGCTCATTGAACACCCAGGGGTCACGCTGGCACGTGCCGGTAGCACAAAAAAAGATTATTTTTTGAATCTGGCGATTGTACATATGACTTGGCATTGCTTGGTGGCACCAGAAAAACACATCTTTCTTAAATGCAAGTGCGCGTGTATTGCTCCCTCCCCGGCAATGCTGACTGTCACACATGCGGAGCTCCCTTCTGAATTCCCTACTCTATAGTTAGCATACCATCACACGTACCAGAGGCAGCTCCTGGAACTGATGGGCAGCTCTGTATAAGATGTGGCATCACGTGGGTCCCATGGATCCTCGAAGACAAGTCACATGATGGACTGCTGACTACTGTCTTAGAGGCACCTGGTGACCAATCATGTGATACCTACTGCTCGAAAGCCATTGTGGTGCGGGTTGTCCATGATTGACAGCACCAGGAGCCAATAAGCTTACAGAAAGAATCCTGGGGGAGAGTCCAAGTTAGCTGCTCACACTGAAGTGCGCCTCAGTGTGTAGTAGTCATCAGGGAAGGAGTTCCACTCCGGAGAGAGCTCCCGATGTGACACAGTACCAGTGAGCATAAAAAAAGAACAAAACTATATTTAAAAATTAATACAAGGGCAGTATTAACAGCAAAGACTACAGTAAGTGGTGGGCTGTCTGGCAAAGGAGTGAGGGTGGAAAGGGAGCAGGCCATCGGTGACTGCTGGGAGTAGTTTCCTTGCTAAGTGGCTTCAACTCCCCACCCCAAAAAAAAAAAAAAAAATTACATTTACAAAACAAGTAAGAGGCATCAAGGGACTGGGAGGAGTTGTGTGGTGCCAACCTAGATTCTAGGGCAGTGTGTGAGTGAACAGGGAAAAGGCAAATCCTAGGAGCAATGTCTACTAACTTAATTCAAGTAAAGGTTTAAAAAAAAAAAATAAAATAAAAAATAAAACTTAATTTTTTTTTTTAATTGCAAAAGACTTCATTAATGCACTTTTTAGGGTAGCTTGATGCCACAAAAGTAGGGAAATATGGTGTTAAGGTTGCCATCCCGAATGCTCCACACCCACCCTCCAAGCAGCAAAAGGAAAAAATATCAAGGTTTTGGGACTCCCGAGTCTTGACGATCACTGGTGGGGGTCTTCCTTGGGGGTTGTCAACCCTAATTCCCACCCATTCCATGAGCAAACAACGTCACACCTCACCTCATGAACCCAATACTGAAAATGTTCAAATTTCCGCCGAAACGTCATTTTGCGCCTGCAAAACGTCATTCCATGCCACTGGTGCAAAAACACATTTTGGCCAGGATTTGAAAAATGACAGCTGTCATATTCATGAGGTGGTGTAAAAAAATGGCTATGTTGAACATTTTGGGTCAAAATATTGAAAATTACCAAAGTTACAAGCGAGCATAGTAAAATTTCAAGGTATGCGCGTACCTTTGTCATTTTTACATATTTTGACCCACAATTTTCAACATAGCCTTCCTGTGACTCCACCTCATGAACAAGGGTGGTGAAAATTTTCAAATCCAGCCCGAAATGTGATTTCACCAAGTGACCACAAACTTGCCTTTCAGACCAAATTTGCATAATTCCTCCACCATTGTTCGTGAGGTGGGGTCCCAAAAAGGCCATGTTGAAAATTCGGGCTCAAAAGATGCAAAAATGACGAAAGTTATACCACAAATTTGAAAACCCCATTGAAATACATTGAACTGCACATACCTCAGTTTCTCATATTGTAGTCGGTGGTTCTAGCAGCAAGATGTGTCTTTGATCAGAGGGTGGATCTTCGCTCTGTGACCTGTTCAGGTAAGAGAGGGTGTGTAGGGGTGTACGGGGGTGTGGGGTGGTGGGCGCTGAGTGGGAAGTAGATGTGAGGGTTAGGTTAGGGACCATTTTCTTTTTGCAGGTTTATTAAAAAAAAAAAAAAAAAAATCAAGGGGCAGTTTTCTCTTCTTTAGACTGGGATGGTGATAGGAGGGTGGGGATGCCTCTAGACACCAGTGAAAAAACAAAAACATGGAGGAACAGTGATTGGAGGGTGGGAGGTGCCACTAGGACACCAGGAAAGAGAAAATCATTATGGGGACAGCAATTGGAGGGTGGGGGGTTGCCACGAGACACTAGGGAAAGACAAAATCATTATGGTGACAGCGATTGGAGGGTGGGGTGGGGTGGGTGCCACTAGACACCAAGGAAAACAACATTACAGGGACAGTGATCGAGGATGGGGTGCCACTAGACACCAGGAAAGACACATACAATATGGGGACAGCAATTGAGGGTGGGGGTGTCACTAGACACCAGGAAAAGACAATTTATGGGGACGGCAATTGGAGAGTGGGAGGGTGCCAGTAGATACCAGGACAACATTTCATACATAAAGGGACAGCAGTGGGGTGGGGGGGCCCACTAGACACCAGGGAAATGGTGGTTCATGGCTGTCACTGCAGCCCGCAGCATGCATTCTAGCTGCAGCTGCAGAAGTCAAGAAAGTCCTGCTGTTCTCGTACAGAGAACATGGATGTGAAGGGCTCCTCTCGCTAAGCTGGACACCCTGGATTTTGGGTGCCCAGAAAAGGTATTTCTGCCCCTTATTTTAAAAAACAAACATACATCAGAATCTAGCTGAAATGGCCCATTTAGCTAGGTTCTGGTGTTTGTTTTTTTTAAAACTACAGCATTTTTATGTATTTTCCAAGCTTTGTTAGTTGGAGGAAAAAAGCTACAAGATGGTGGTCTTATGGCACAAAAAACTGTTTCATACTGTGCCAAGCAAGTGGTGAGAAACCAAAAAAAGGGGTCCTGCAGCATCCAGTTTTTGATTTTGTGCCAGAACATTAACTCAGAAACCCTACTGTGCATGCTTAGAACAGGAAAACATGTAAGCATTAATCACCGACAGGAGGCTCTACCGGTGAATTAATGCCCAGCTGAGGTGGGGGGTTGGTGCACGAGGCGCGGGCGGGTGCTTCCAACCAACCAGCGGGCATTTATCACCCGTAGAGCCCGACGCTGGAGATGATTAATGCACTTGTAACATGGCAGGTGCAACAGGAATATTGTGCGGCCACTATCTGAGATGACAGTACACAAACATTATGTGAAAGTACTATTGCGGCATGGTTCAGTATCCACCGCTTGTTTCCATACGGCACAGTGACATTGTGTGAGAACATGCACGTTCACGCCTCCCGATAGACATTTATTTACATAGGGGCCGGTATTTTAGAGTTCGGAGAAGGACACTACTGGTATGTGTGAGACAAAAAGTACGCTACAAACCAGTGATTCCTAGCGACCGTTTCACTGCGTGCTGCTTCGGCGTCCCATCCCGATGGTGTAAACGAGCAGTGCACTGTGGGTCACTTGTCTGCGTGAATACAGTCACAGTTGGAAATATTGATGTACTGACGTGTGAATGTGTGGCATGGCTATCTCTCCCGATTTCTCTACACTTGTAAGTCAGATACAGAAATGGGCGTGGGGACAAAAGGCATGTTTTCAGTTATTGTGGTTCTTATGCGGCGCTTGGTGTGGTGTTCCTTTGTCTGTAGTCATTCGGTGTTTTGCGACCTGAGGTTCTTGTTCTGTTCGGGCGATTGTATTGGTTTACGCCCCAAAGGCACACACACTCTGATATACAAAAGACATCACAGCACCTACTACTTGTTTCTGTTCCACTTCTGCTTTTGCGCAATCCCGATGCCGAGCAGGCTGTAATGGACCAAGCATGTGTGACCTGCTGATTGTCGTACCAGTGCTGTACCGTGTGGCTGCTTGTGGAAGGGCGCCAGCAGCTCACGCTCTCTCTCTCTCTCTCTTAGCGCTGCAGACTCTGGACACTGCAGGTACTACACAAGCGGGCTCTAATGGTCTAGTAGGACTCTGGACACTTTAGGTACTACACAAGGGGGCTCTACTGGCGGGTTAATCACCGCTCGTTTTTTGTCACGTGATGCATTTGCACCAATCTCCACTCTCCATTTGCCTCCTATCGTTAGAGTCATGTTACAAAAAACCTTAAAGCCTCATAACTCTAACCGTTTAATATTTTTTCACCAGACCTGTCACAGGCACTACCTTTGGGACATACCACGTGTGCCTTGCAAGTTTTTAGAAAAAATCAAATCCATGTAGGCTGTAGATGAGAGCAAAAAAAAAAACATGTTAAGTATAGGAAAAAAAATTAGTCTCAGAAAATGACATTTGCGGATCTCAGAAAGGATACAAACTGCCATCACAAAACTTTCCACAGATCAAGACCTTGCCCACTAGACAACACATGCAAACTTTCAGCTGATTTAGTTAAACGGTACCAAAGCTATTCATGTGCAGAGTTAGGAGTTTAACATTGAACAGGCTACTCAAGCCTAACTGTAGGGGTGCGACTGTGCACCTGTAATAAAGAGGGACTTAAGCATCTGGAGGGTGGTGACTGAATAGGAGTGTTGGTGAGTGGGAAGGGTGGTAAACCCCACTACCTGCAGGAGCACTGCTGCATATTTTATGCCTGCTGGAGCCACACAGATATAGCAAGCCGTGATGTGGAGTTTTGTATATATATATATATAGTGTGTGTGTGTGTGTGTGTGTGTGTGTGTGTGTGTGTGTGTGTGTGTATATATTATATATATATATATATATATATATAACATTTTTAAATGATGGACAACTGATAGTCCTTGTGGTCTCGACTGAGCCACAACAGCAGTCAGGGATCTGCCTGCTGTGCCTGGAGACACAGTAACTGCAAGCGCAGTGTGAAATAAAATTAAAACAAATAAATAAGAGACTTGTTAGTCCTTGTGATCTGGTCTTGACTGCGCCACCACAGCAGTCTAAAATCTGCCTGCTGTATCTGGAAACACAGTAACTGCAAATGTAGTGTGAAATGAGTTAAAAAAATAAATAAAAATTATGAGTTGCTTTGTTGATTGATCCACCACAGTGGGCAGGATCTACCTGCTATGCCCTGAGACACAGTAACATACATACATACATACATACATACATACATACATACATACATACATAAAAACAAAAAAAAACTAGAAGGGACTATTGAGACCTTGTAGGCTCAGCTAAGCTACTACAGCAGTCAGTGATCTGCCTGCAGTGCCCAGAGGAGACACAGTAGTTGTAAATGCAGTGTAAAATTTATATAAAAAAAAAAAAAAATAAGGGACTACTGAGTCCTTGTAGGCTCGGCTGAGCCACTACAGCAGTCCGGGATCGTAGAAACATAGACTTTGATGGCAGATAAGGACTGCTTGGCCCACCTAGTCTGCCCATTTCCCTACCTACTGGATAAGCTGCAGATCCTAGTTAACCAACAGCCTATTTCTTCCTACCCCCACAAGAATTGCCTTATGTCTGTACCATGAATGCATTCTTGAATTCTCACACAGTTTTAGACCCCACAATCTCCTCAGGAAGGCAGTTCCATGCGTCCACCACAATCTCTGTGAAAAAATAATTCTTCACATTGCCCCGAGCCGTCCCCCCTCTATCTTCAGATTGTGTCTCCTTGTTCTTGCACATCTCTTTTTCTGAATCATTCGTCCCTCTTGGACTTTGTTGATTCCACTGAGGTACTTAAACGTTTCTATCATGTCCCCCCCCCCTTTCCTAAAGGGTATACATATTAAGCTCCTTTAGTCTCTCCTCGTATGGCTTCTCTTCCAGACCCTGCACCATTTTAGTTGCCCTCCTCTGGACTGCCTCCATTCTGTCTATGTCTTTGCGGAGATGGGGTCTCCAAAACTGGACACTGTACTCCAGATGGGGTCTCACCAACTGTCTGTACAGAAGGATAACAACTTCCTGTTTTCCACTGGTGATGTCTCTCCCTTTACATCCCAGTATCCCCCCAGCCCTACCTACTGCCCTCTCACATTGCTTGCCAACCTTAAGGTCATCTGATATGATTACCCCCAGGCCCCGTTCCATTTTTGTTGTTGTTACTACCTACCCCCCATTGTGTACTCTTACCCTGGGTTTTTGTTTCCCAGGTGCATTATTTTGCACTTCTTTGCGTTGAATCCAAGCTGCCATACTTCTGATCATTCCTCCAACCTTGCCAAGTCCCTGCTCATCCTTTTCATACCCACCCCTTGTGTATCAAACCGATTGCAGATCTTTGTGTGATCTGCAAAGAGGCATACTTTTCCTTCAGTCCCTCTGTAATGTCACTTACAAAGACATTAAAAGGACTGGACCCAGTACTGAACCCTGCGGTACCCCACTAGTAACCCCCCTTTCTTCATAGTGGACTCCGTTTACTATTACCTTCTATGTCCTGTTGTCCAGCCAATGTTTTACCCAGGCTACCACCCTGGGACCCACTCTGCCTACTGTATCCAAAAACACAGTAACTGCAAGTACAGTGTGAAATAAAGAAATAAAAAGAAGGGACTTTTGAGTCCTTATGGTGTCGGTTGAGCCACTACAGTGGGATCTGCCTGCTGTGCCCAGAGACACAATAACTACAAGCGCAGTGTGAAATAAAGTGGGGGGAAAGGGACTAGTAAGTCCATGTAGGCTCAGCTGAGCTACTACAGCAGTCAGGGACCTGCCTGCTGTGTTTGGAGACACAATCAACTGCAAGTGTAGTCTACAGTAAATTGAAAAACAATAAAAATCATAATGGACCAGTGAGTCCTTGTAGACACAGCTAAGCTACTACACGCAGTCAGGGACCTGCCTGTGTCTGGAGAAAACAAAACTACATAGCACTGCCTGGTATTTAACAAAAAGAAAAAAGGAAATAAAAAAGAAATGTAGTTTTCTGGGCTCCTTTGATGCCCACTGTCTGGCAGATGTTAATGTTCTGCTGTTGCTGTGCGTGAGTGTGCACTGCCATGCCGCAACGCTATCCCTTTAAGAGCTCCAGCGCAAGTATACAGAGTAAATAGCCTGGGCTGGGTCAGAGTGCTTTGGAGCTCTTGACCAGCCAGGCAGTTCTCTAATTGACCCCACTTTGCTGTCGCTAATAGTGCAAAGGGAGTCCTTTAATAATCTGTAAATATGTATTTCTAAATCCTTACAGTTCTGTAAATAAAATAAGTTGTTTGTGCTGTCAGTTCCGTTCTTTCCAATGGGAGCCACTATCTTTGGTCCTGGACTCCTGTTTTGGACCAATCGGAACCAAGAGGTCCTCAGGAGACCCTAATTACAGGGACTTGTGGGAAAAACTGTGAACGTTCCTGGTTGGCGCCTAATTTAACCAATGAGGATCCTCAGACTGTGACTGACAGCCAGGCTAGCCAACCGGAATACAGAGATCCCATTCTTCAGGCAGAACTGTGTTAAAAAAGTTCAGTTGTTTTCAGCTCGAGCCACTGAGAAGGAGCTCCTGTGAGGGCCGAGGAGCAGTGCAGGAAAATGGCCTGTACTTGCCGCCTGTGAACTCTTCGATCCCAAAAGGGGATCGATTGTCCTGGGACTGCCAGCTAAGCAGCCTGAGGGGTTTCTTCAGCAGAAGAAGCTCAAGGAAGACTAGCCAGTTTCCGAAAGGAAAAGTTGGCTGTTTCTTCAGCCACCGGGACTGTGGCCTACCACATGTGTGGAGGAGTTTCTCCAGGGATTCCTGTGTAAAGAAAAAGGAGCCAGCACTACGCAGCAACAAACTTTGACAAATACTAGCTGGAGGGTTCACCAGCATGCAGACGAGATTGTTCAAAATGCATTTACTCGTCAGGGCCTGTGTCAGCAGCGGCCCAGCCAGACTGTTCCTGTGCCATCATCATTATCCGGGTGAGAGACCAGCCTTGGGGAATCAGCCCCTGCACAGCAATCAAATGCAGGTTGTGGCCGCCTACAGGGAAAGGCCATGAAGCGGAGGTGAGTTGTGTTGGCCCCGGTCCCTACCAACAGCTCAAGCAAGCAACAGGTCTTCCATGTCACCAGAGCCTTCTTCCAGTCATCTGGGTACAGTGAGTAAAACCAGGGTAGCTCCTTGCAACAAGTGGCAATTGTTGAATGGTACCATCTGATTCAGTTTTGCAGTTAATGTGTTTAAATGTGACTGGGCCATCTGACCATGGATACAAATGGTTTATGATTTTCCAGGTGTGGTGTTTGTGTTTAATCACCTTATTCCATCAAGGGCCCTAATGCAGCTACAGTGCTGGCCAACCTGCGGCACTGTTCAGGCATGTCTGTTTCCACTCTGGGTACCCAGTAGTTGCTATAACTGTGTGAAAGCAGGGACTGATTAAATCTACTTATTGCAACTGCCTTAATACCCATTTTGATTCTCGCCCCTTCTTGTTACTTCCCCCAGATAAACTGGTTTTACTGTTTCAAGTTTAACCTGAGCCATGAGCATATTATTACTTGGTTTACAGTGATAAACCAATAAAGTATATGCTAAGTATTCTTAAAGTGCATGGTTGTATTGAAATGGTCTTTTACAGGGGAATACAGGGTGCTAGCCAGAGATCCAGACCCTGTTGGTAAGTGGGTTGAGTGTAAGCATATCATTAAGGTTGAAACTGATTTGTATCTTAACTGTTAAGCACTGCAGTTGCCCAGCTAAGCGTATAACGTCACTAGGCGGGATTGTTGGTGGTTATAACTTCCCAGAGGGCTGTACCAATTCTGTTAGGAACCCACAGAAGCACTACTCTGGGAGGAGGCACCAACATTGTATGTACACTGTGGGTTAGGGAGGCCCCAGTAGCAGTTAATTCCGAACCCAGGCCCCTCAACCTGTTGTTAGAGAAGCAGGTAGGGTAGTAGCCCTTGGTATAACGGTGCCAGGGTTACAGAAATAAAGCCAGAACTAGTAAGTCCCGGGGACTTGGCTGAACTTGTGTCTATCTGCTAGTGTGACCATGCTATAAAAAAAAATACAGTTCATAAGTGATTCAGACAAGGAAAGTACCCAGTTTTACATGACAGGTGGTACAAATCAAACAAGTAGTACACCATGCATAGAACAGAATACCCAACCTGCTGAAACTCCCGCTACTAGCTCTGTTCCACATTCACGCACCATGTTCACTGCTGCATCTCTGGAAGTGCATGCTGCTGCCCCATCTGTGACAAAAACTAAAACATCAATAGAAATCACAACAGACCAGCCCTGTACATCAACCACTGTTACAAAAACTGTAGCATCTCTAGAAGTATCAAGTAACAGCGTGTCTGCTCCATCTAAAAATACTGCGTGTCTTGAAATAACTACTAACCAGACTCATTCCGAAAGTGCTACCTCCCTCGAAGTTATTTTTGGCCGGTTTCACTCCTGCAAGTTCAGAAATTGTTAGAGAACACACTGACTCCAAACAAACTGAAAAAAACAGTGGATTGAAAGATGGGCAACTGGAAGACACAACAGTACATAATTTGAATCAGATTCAAGATTTGGTGTTCATTGTGGGAGAGTATGCAGACCAGTCTGGAAATGTGACAAACCATGGTTGATGTACAAAGCAGAACAAATGATATACTGTCAGATTTCCTTAGATGGAAGATTAACAAATTCATTCACAACAGGCAGCTCAGTCATGAAAGCAGAAAGCATCACGAAACGCCAAAAAGCCATTCTTCAGCCAAAGAATGCCAAGTACTGGCGAATGCATTACAGCGAGGGAAAATTAATGTAGTGAGAAAATCAGAGGCAGCAATAGCTGCTGCTCTAAAAAAGGTATACTTTGCTGCAAAATGAATCTTCCAAATATAGTTGTCCCGGAGATAAACCGACTGTGCATTACACATGGAGTTGAAGACCTCAAAACTCTAGAAGCGGATTACACACACCGACTACAGTCACCACTCTTCAATTCACGATTTCCAATCAGCAGTTGCTTCTGTGATTATGGGGTAACGTCATTATGAATTTGAGACACTCTCCCTGTTTTAGAATCTTGCTAGATGAATCAACTGATATTCCAGGGGAGTAGAATCTTATTGTGTATTCAGTTTGTAAATGCGGATTCTGGGTTGCCTAAAACACATTTTTTGTCTCTGACCCAACTCTCTGGTGCTACTGCCGAGGTTATTGTGAATCATCTTTCATCTTTCAGATGTTTTGAAAGAGAAGTCCCACATAGGTCTCAACAACGTGTGGAGTTGCCACAGATGGGGCTGCAACCAAGACTGGGGTCAAGTCTGGAGTAGTCACCAGGCTAAAGGACATGTATCCAGGTATTCAGTCATGTCACTGCATTTCGCACAGAATGGCACCAAGAGCTGCGTAACAGCATTACAAGTGTTTTGAAAATTCATCCAACTCAAATGCTTTGAAAAAGATTCAGAATGTTCAGAATGAGAAACAGCATAAATTAAGTGAGTTTTTCTACACAAGATGGTTATCATTTGAAGAAGCAGTTGACGCATTACTGGTATTTTATTCTATTCTGCTCAGCATGCATGCTGCCATTAAAATTGCCAAAGCTGATGGCTTGCCAAAATCAATTTCTACAGATACATATCTGTAAGTTTTTCGTTTTCTTTTTAATGTGCTCCACCAGCTTTGATTTATGAATAGGGCCTTCCCGTGAAGACTTCCATTTTGATAAAACGTATGACATGATGGCCATCACTGTTAAGAAACTTTCTGAGGGGGGTTGCTGTGGAGCCCGAGCTTGTGGCAGCAAAAATCATTAGCTCCTCAATAAACTTTTATAAAACTTAAAAGCTTACTAATCTTGGACATTCTAACGCTAAAAGACATTTGCCATTGGATCTGGGAAGGTCGGAATTATAAAATGGGCAACCCTCGTAAGGATCGTGCCGCCGCAGTGGGGGGAAAATCATCTGGTTCAATGCAGCCCACGTGGACTGGCCCAGAGACTCAGGCCTCCTCTCAGCCTGACACCGAAGAAACTATGGCATCTATTGGGCTCAAATTGCGGAGAATAATCTCTTCCGTTGCCGACCTGAACTCCAAGATAGATTCATTCAATACCAGAATAAATGTTATGGAAAAAACGGTGGAGACTGTACAAACAGAGACGAGTGATGTAAAACGGAAAACTGATTCAACGTCTGCAGCCACCTGCTTCTGATAAAGAGAACTCTCATCTTAAAGCCAGACTGGAAACAATCAAGAACCAAATTCGATCGCCCACATCAGGATTCTTGGTCTGCCTGAGGGGATTGAGGGGACCCCCTCATGTTCCTGCAAGAATGGTTTCAGGAGAAATTAATGCCGGATGACCAAGTTACCACCCTTAACTTACAAAAAGCTTACCGAATTACCCCCAGGGGTTACCGGGAGGACTCTGAAACCCCACGTACCTTGCTAGTAATAACGGATGGCATCGGAATACGAGATAAAATACTTCGAATGGTGAGACAAGCTAGCCCGATTATGCAGGACGACCGTCCGGTCTATCTTTTTTCAGACATCAGCTACGCCACTTGGGAGAGGCGTAAACGATTTGAGGGGGTTCGCAAGAAACTCCGGGAGGCCGCGATTACCCACGCAGTCATATTTCCAGCATGGCTCAGAGTGGTGTTCGAGGGTAAAGTCTGGATGTTCTCGGACCCTGGTGAAGCAGGCAAGTGGGCTTCTCGGTTTGTTGGAAAACGGAGAAAACACTCTCGAATTATCGGCACAGATGACAGTGATCTGGATGAGACTGAGGGGGATTGACTTTAATTTAAACTAACTCTTAACTATACCCCTGCTTTTTTCTAGCATAATACGAGAGATAATGCTGAGATCTTAAACTTGGACTACGATGTAAGTAGTCTAGGGCTACTTTGCATTAAGTAAAGACTGGGCAAAAAGTCTGTAATATCAATTATTTTATGTTTCACTTTATGTTTAGCAGATTTCTCAGCAACTTGTTAACACTAAACTCTGTATCTTCCTACACAGTAGATCGAAAGGGTTGCATTAAATAACGACTGTTATTGTTAACTTAGTACAGACCAATGGTAACGCTTGGGATGTCTTAATTTGTTAAATCTTTGATGATATTGGCTTTTGCTGCTTTGTAAAACTAGTTTATGGATACTTGAAGGATTATAGAGCGACACCACTACTCTCGTGTGGGAGGTGAAATATCGGACTGTTTACCTGGACTTTTAGTATTTGAGATAGTCGCTCTGCTCATGGGCTTTTTAACAGCCTTAAGTTCTGTCTTATAACTGTAGCAATGTATTTTAGTATCACCCTCATATGAGGTATCAAAATATTCAGGATACACGCATCCTTGTATTAAGGAGTCACTAGACTCTCTGTGGATTTGTGAAGATGTATTTTGCTTGTCTTGAATATGTGCTAAGTATCTAATGTATAACTGAT
Source organism: Neoceratodus forsteri (assembly GCA_016271365.2). Classification (NCBI taxonomy): domain Eukaryota; kingdom Metazoa; phylum Chordata; order Ceratodontiformes; family Ceratodontidae; genus Neoceratodus; species Neoceratodus forsteri. Next base: position 833,334,621 of record CM057454.1, on the reverse strand, counting down.
GAAAATTATACAAAATAAAGTATAAAAAAAAAAAGAAAAAAAAGAAACTTTCTGAACAAAGTTTTGAGGGTGCACACCACAGGAAACTGGATCTGAGTTTGAGTTTTCTGGTAACATACTGAAAGGAGATAAGATACTTCAGCATGTAGAGCATTTGTTCAGAAACTCATCCAGTCCATCAATAAAAGGATTCAGTAACACACACCTCAAAAGTTCTGAGGGGTCTCTGTGATGTTTTCTTGCCAAAGTTTATCTTGCTAGATTGTTCCGTTCTTCATGTCACGATGATGCTCATAATCCTTTGTCTGATGATACTGCAGCAGTTCTTTTTAATTTTTAATTTTGAAGCATGTTCACCAGCACTTCGGAGTGGAGTTCATTCCAGTAGTACAGTCCGGTTTTGTAGAAACACGCAGACAGGAATACAACCACTTTAGAACACTACTGGAAAGAAACATCATCAATTGAAAACAGTCATGATGTGTGCACAGTTACCATCACAGAAGGGGAAACTGTTTACCCCTATGTACAAGTTCTTGTTTCTATTTTCATGGCAATGCCAGTGTCAGCTGTTGCGAATCGGGGATTTAGCAAATAAGACCTCATCAAAACTCTACTAAGAAACTCTCTGTACACACAGAGACAGCATAATTTAGTGATGATATCTATTGTCGGACCCTCAAACACAGAATTCTCTTTTCACAAAGCATTTGAAAAATGGGCTGTGAAACCCCGTCGTATATTGTCATGCGACAGAACTGGCGACTATTAAAGTGGCACAAAAAGAAAATCGGCGCCGATTATGGTGCCACAAAAAAAAAAAAAGGAACAGCCCTCACACCCTTGGTGTACCTTGCCTGACCCCACAGCTGTGTCAACTTTTAGATTTGTGAGTCCCTTCGGGACTCTCTCCTCTGTTAAAGGACCTGTGGCTACCTCACTCTCCTGGTACTCCTGCTGTTTTTATGTGGCCCATTCCTTTCCCCTTCAGTGAGATCTGGTCAACTGTGGAATCCCCCCCCCACGCACCAGTGTGTTCTGATGTCACTATTTGGAGATTACTGTGTGCTTTCCCTCAGAATCAATGGAAGCATGTTTTCATCTGATATTTTTAATGCATTTAGTGGTAAGTGCCATTTGTTGCTAATCAAAGATGCCACTCTTCTGACAAGATTCAAACCCCATTAGAGTCAGATATTTACTGCGTGACCTTGTGCAAGTCACTTATCCACCCTGTGCTCTTGTCCACCCAGCTGTGGAAATGGATAGAAGCAGGACCTAAATGTAAATGAGAAGTTGCATCTCAGCTGGGCTGCCCCAGGTAAATTGTAAAATAAATCTAGACAGGTTTGAAAAATAAGAGGAAAATGTTAGATGAACTTCAAAGATGAGAAATGCAAGGTGCTACATTTAAGATAAATGAACATGAATGACAACTACTATCTGAAACTGCATGGAGATTACCGAAATTAAGCCGAAAAATATTGATCCGCAGCATCTTTAAGAGGAAGCAGCAGTAAGAGGCAGCAGCAACTGAGGAAACATAAGATGAGAAGAGGAACACAATATACAAATTGTTTGACTTACTTTACTTTATGAACGAACAGGTAGTCTGATGGCTACGGTAAAACGATCAGTTGGCTTCTCTATCTCCACCCCCCCAGCAGCAAGTGCCGTGACCTGCCGTAAAAAAAACAAACAAAAAAAAAAAAAAAAAAAAATAACCCCAAGATACATTGCCCTGCCTATTGAGAGAATGTATTGGCTGCTGATTTTACAAGACAGCTTTGCCATGGTAGAACGAAAAGGCTAGGTTTTGACAACTGCCAAAACTTACAGCGGAAGGACATTCAAGTATGACATCCATACTGCAGCAGAACGAAAAGTCGTTCTGCTGCACTGAGTTCGTCACTACTAACACAGAACAACGTTTTGAAAGTGACGATAATCGGTTATGAACTATGTTCCACCATACACTATACTATAATTACTGGTGACCATAAATATCAACTGGATTACTGTTTTGTTAAAAATGCATATCAACTGGATTTGGGGTTATTTTGCTCCAAAGGCAATAATAACCTGAAATCGGGGTGATAAGACACGTCACAATAACCCGAAGTCTGGTTAATATGACATTCCCCAAAGAAACTGTTGCATTCCATTGTTTCACAAAAAGTATTTCAGCTGCAGTATTTTCAGCTGTGTTTTATTCATGTACAGTTCAATTTCTTCAAAAATAAAACTGCACTGTAACTAAAAAACGTTGTTTTCTTTCAAGCTGCTAGAAATACAATCTAAACCTCCACACCAGCAATTATAAAAAATAAGGGATAGGTAAGTTTGATGTTATGGATTTGTTTCAGACACCCTCGGTGTGTTATGACCACATAAACCTCTCAAGCTTTGCTCTTGAGGTTTATGGGTCATCACACACCTCGAGTGTAAAACCATAACATTAACTTACCGATCCATTATTCTCTGTATACTATACTATATTAGTCAAACCTCAAGAATCCCTCACTCATACTTAACAATTGCAGTCATTGACCTGGAATGCGTCATCCCAGAGCTTTAGAATTTTATGTTAATTAAAAGAATTTAGAATGAAATTCAAACCTTGCTGAGTATGGTCACGCTCACCCCTGCATGCCAGATTTTGTCTTTGCCTGAAGAAAGCAGTTGCCCCAAAGTCTTCTCTTCACTTTAGAGCTGATCACAGTTTATTGTTTTTATAAAAGTCTAACTTGTTAGTTATTTAGTCTTTAACAGTGCATTAGTTAGGGTGTATTTGTGTGTTAATGTAATTTTTCTCCGGTTCAGTATCAGTTCCCAGAAGCAGGAGAAGGTCGTTTCACGTCACTGCTCCCACCATTAGGGAACTGCTTCAGTTTGCTTTTAAAACTTTATTTTACAGTTTAAATTGAATCACTTTCCAGTATTTCTACAGTTTTGTTCTCAGTTCCTTCTTTGGGGAACCAATACGATAATTGGCTTCAAATTATAGCTTAAACACCATTTGGTGTTCCATTTCCTTTGCAGTTCTGTATTTTAAATGGCACCAAGCCACATTTGTGCATTTCGACCTTTTTACTTAAATACTGTATTTTACTATTGGAAATTATTATTTTTGGGAACCGGATTGTCTTCCCAGGGTTGTCAGTGTTTGTCAAGACTGAGAGGCCCAAGAAGAAGACAGGACCCATGGGCTTTAAAAATTGTTTTCAGCTTCTGGCTAAGGCAGACTGCCACAAGTTGTGTTTGAGGTGCCTGGGTCCAGATCACGATTTTGTCAGTTGTGAACTTGTATAAAGTTTTGCCCTAAAATGCAAAAGAAAAGGACTAAAACATTAGAAGACATTGTGGCTTCTCTATCTACCTCCATGTCACCTAATGGCTCGATTGAGTGTCCAGCCCCTCAAAATAAGCAGCAGTAAAGCTAATATTCTTCAGGTGAAGCTACCTCTGGCTGGAAGCTGCAATACTGAACTTAGGATCTGCAAGAAAGTGAGTTGTGCTCACAACAGTGGGAGGTGAACTTTACAATTTACAATTGTCTTTGGTTTGTAGCTGTTCATCAGAAAAGCTAATATTCTTCAGGTGGAGGCTACTTCTAACTGAAAGGTGAAATAAGGAACTTAGAATTATCAGGAAAGACAGTCTTTCAATCAACAGAGGGAGGTGGACCTTGCTTTTCTTTTGTTACAATTGTTAATCTTTTCAGTGCAAGAAGAGTTTAAACCCAGAGGGACTAAATACTTTTATTGTGTCTGTCCTTGTGCACAGCTGACTTGATTGGAATTATTGATTGACTGTTTGCATTGCAATATTTGTAATACTGTGAGTTATTCACTGGGCTAAGAATTTGTCATAAGTCCTGAAGTGAGGCAGGTTACAGGCTGTATACTGTATTTGACCCAGACAGTGCCCCAGGGGGTGGAAACTGTTTTTTGTGTTTATCTCTGTGTGCCTTAAAAGCAGTTTTGGGGCTGACTGCTTTCAGAGCACAAATCACTAGGCTGTTTTGGGGCTGGGGAGGTTTACTTGTGTCTGACTTGGATGTTTGGATTTTTCTCTGTTTGATTAGCAGGGTATTTTCTCTGTCAGATTGCCTTGTAGGGCATCTTGCTGACAGGAAGGCACTCATCGCAGTGGTGGGTTAGAGCTTTTAGCTGATTGTTTCGTGAGGGCACAGTTTAGGCCCAAACCCTACCCACCCTGGAAATAGTTCATTTATACCTGGGGTTCTGACATCATTTCCTCAAGAGGGCAAGGTGCATATCACTGTCATATCCTTTCTAGCACGCTGCACTGACAATATAAGCATACACATTGTATACTATATATATTTCTATATAATAAACCAATCATACACAAAAAAAAATTATAAATAGGATAAACAAGAAGGTAGTCAGACATGTGGGGAGTAGTGCAATGTAGTGGCTGTGGGGCAGCAGTCTTCCGGGAGTCTTTCTGGAGGCTGAGATGCTGCCCTATTTGCAGACAGCTCTCTGCCCTGAGGGAGGAAGTTGCCCGTCATCAGGCCACACTGGACAGTAGTAAGGGAACCTCCCCCCAGGCCACACTGGACAGTAGTTAGGGAACCTCCCCCATCCAGGGAGCACCAGAGCTATCACCACTACCTCAGAGGTTGCGAAGAAAGCACAGCAGTTGGACAACAGCTGATCGCTTGGGGACTAAAAAAGGCAGGGGGCTAGCACTCTACTTCAAATCACACCTTAACGTCACATTCATACAGGACCCCCTTCTGCCAAATTGCGAAGTACTCCACACCCTTCTGTTACTTGGAGGTGTAAAGAAACTCCATATCTTCTGTATATATGTGCCTCCCAAAAACTCCAATCTGGGTCTTTTAGAAGTCATGGACAACCTACTATCTGGTACAGGCAAAAACGACATTATCTGCCTTGGTGATTTCAACCAAGACTGGTCAGAGAATAACTCAGCCCACCTATCATCTATCACTAGTAAGGCCAACCTCTCTCAGCTCATTCAGGAACCCACGAGAGTCTCCCGGGGGGGGTGCCTGCACCACCCTGCTCGATTTGGATCCTCACAAACAGGATGGATTATATGAACACGGCAGATGTTCTCCAAGACACCATAAGTGACCACTATCCTACTTACTGTATTTGGGACACCACCACCCCCTCGTTTCCTTCTAAAGTCATTTCCTTCCCTGACGTATCCCACCTAAGGGTGGACGCTCTCAAAACTGACCTTGGCTTTGTTGACTGGTCTCCTATATACTTAACTGATGACGTAAACCAGGCCACTGACTATTTCAACTCCGTCCTTCTCTCTTTGCAAAACCTTCACATCCCACACTCTACTACTTGGGGTGGCAGGAAGCGACCAAGTGGCTCAGCTCCTCTTCAAATGCTGAAACATAGGGACAAACTTTGGGCTGCATGGAAGAGCTCTAGTCTGCAATCTGACTTTGAAGCATACAGGGCTTCTCGGAACAACTGCAAAAAACACATTCACCTGGCTAAAAGCACCTACTTCAGGAACCTTCTAAAGTCCTCTGGAGACACCACCCTAAAACGTACTGGGCACAAATCAAGGAAATTCTTGGCAATAATAATCCTCAGACTCCTACTGACATGAATAGACAGGGCACTCACTGTAATAACCCGCTTACTATTGCCAATTCTTTCAATTCCCTCTTCTCCTCACTTCCGGACAATGCCTCTGATGTGACCCAAGGCGAAAGGCACGCTCTCTCAACTTCAAGCCCTACTCATCCCTTCTTTGCGCTTTCTCCAACCACGTACCATGAAGAACGTAAACTTCTTAATTCCATACCAGCCCGTGGGGGCCCAGGCCCTGATGGCATCCATTCGGGCATTCTCAGGCAGTTTGCTCCTTGGCTTGCCAAGCCGGTCACCAGACTTTTTAATCTATCTATCAGGACTTCTCCGTCCCATTGGCCTGGAAAATGTCCAGAACCATCCCTATTCATAAGAAGGGTGATGTCAAACAAATGACCAACTACCGCCCGTCTCTCCTGCCTACTCTTAGTAAAGTTCTTGAGAAACTTGTTCATCGTCAACTCTCAGACCACCTCGCAAGTTCAATCTCCTTACCCACTGCCAGCATGGATTTAGGCCTGGACACAGCACTACCATGGCTCTAACCCAACTTACCAGTGATATAAAAAACAACATGGATATCGGTCTACTCACCGGCGCCGTCTTCATTTTCCTGTCCAAAGCTTTCGACATGGTTCACCACCAACTCTTGCTGACTAAGCTCCAAGCCACGGGTGCCTCTGATCCCACCCTTTCTTGGTTCCAAAGCTACCTTAACAATCGCTCCCAAGCCGTAGCCTTTCACAAGGCTATATCCTCCCCCAGACTGATCACCCGTGGCGTCCCTCAGGGATCCATCCTTGGTCCTCTACTCATAGATACATAGATACATAGACAGTGTCGGCAGATAAGGGCCTATGGCCCACCCAGTCTGCCCATTTAAGTTTGTAAGTTCAGTTTATGTTTTCCAGGAAGTCTGTTGCCCCTTACCCCTGACCTCCAGAATTCCTTTATGTCTATCCCATGCATTCTTAAATCCCGTGATTGTTTCAGCCCCCACCACTTCCTCTGGCAGGGTGTTCCACTTGTCCACCACCCGTTCTGTGAAGAAATTCTTCCTCACGTTTCCTCTGAATCGTTTACTCTTCTCCCTTTACCTAAACGACATTCCCCACTCCTCCTGTCAAAGCCGCATTCTCATGTATGCTGATGACCTGGTTCTCTACTCGGGCTCCAACTCGATCGCAAACATCAACCTCTCACTCTCAAGCGACTTTCAGGTCCTTCAGCAATGGCTTCTGAACAACCACCAACATCTGAACCTGACAAACGCTGAGCCATGCTGTTCGGGTTTCAAAAATCATGGCCCCAGTAAAGCTCTGGTTCAGTGCCAGGATGGCTCTTCGGTCACCAACACGTCCTCCTTCAAATACCTGGGGGTCACTCTTGATCCCTCCCTCGACTTTGCTACACATATCAACACAGTCTGTCGTGCTGTTAATGCGAAAATTGGTGGGGCCTATCGGGTGCGACACTCCCTCACCCCTTCTGCTAGACTATCCGTAGCAAGGGGGGTGCTTCTCCCGCAGCTCCAATATGGTCTTCCTCTTCTATACTCCGCTAACTCCAGCATACTCAGGAGATGGGACACTTCTTATAATAACATCTGCAGATTCGCCTTATCCGCCCCATGCCTCACTCATCACTGCCGCCTTTACTCCGGGTTAAACTGGCTGCCACCCAAGGAGCTCCAGGCTTTCTCTCTGGGTTGCTTTATAGACTCCCAAACTAGACCCCCTAGACCGGACTCCCTGGCTCTCCTGCTTACCCCCGCATCTCAAATTCGCTCACTTAGATCCTCCTCCTCACCCCTGCTAACATGTAGACCTTGCGCCACAAAAATGGGCGAACAGGCTTTCTCGTACTTCGCTCCTCGGTTCTGGAACTCTCTCCCCCTTCAGGTCAAAACTGCCTCTTCCCACGGGTTTTCAAAACTTGTTGTTCTCTCACCTCATCACACTTGATCACTGCGTTGCTCATAACATAGCCGCTGACCACCGGCCTGCTGCCCAGACCCCCTTCAGTTGTTGCAACATTAAAGCTTTGTTATGAGTATCCTGGAGTACTAAATTGTTGTCCTGCCACTATGTATACTGGTTATATTTTGCCTGCAATCTTTTGTTCACTTTAATGTCATTACGTCATGATGTATCACTATAACTTGTGGCACCTTTGTCTTGTACTCCACTGGATTGTACCTGAAAATGTTATATTTCTGCTTGAATTCAATCTTTTTCTTTATTGTTAGCATGTCTTTATGTATCACTGTAATTTGTGGCTCCTATGTCTTGTACTCTCCCGGGTCGTGCTTGAAAATAGGCAGGATTGTTTGCCTAACGCACTTACCTGGTTACCAAAAGCTAATAAATAAATAAACAGTGGGCTCAGGGAGGGTGAGGGTGGTGGAACAGAGGCACACCCAGTCAGTTGTTCCACTCCATAATCCATACACCATTCTGGGGGACCATAGTTCCTCTGTGGATGCATCCGCAGAGGAGACTAAGGAGGTTGTGGACAGCTGTCACAAGGGAGGCCCACAGGAAGGAGGCAGAGGACACCACAGGGAAAGGAAGCAGCTCCTGGTGGGGGACTCAATTATTAGGGGGCTAGAACCGGGGGGAGCAGGGAAAACTAAAGTAAGGTGCCTTCCTGGTGCCATGGCTTGGAGGGACAGGAAGCGCATCCTCAGGATCACGAGAGCAGCTGTACGGGAGTCTAAGCTGGATGTCATTGTCCACCTAGGGACAAATGACTTGGCTCATCATGAGATTTGAGCAGTCCAGGAGGACTTTGTAGAGTTGGGGAGGGGCCTAAGACAAGTAGCACACACAGTATCCTTCTCAGATGTGCTGCCTGTCTATGGCATGGGTGAGGTGAGGGTACTTTGCACCATGCGATTTAATGAATGGTTGAAGAAATGGTGTGGAGCACAGGGATTTGGCTTCATTGGGGACTGGGGTTCCACCTGGAGGGACACCAGCCTATACTGGCAGGATGGTCTGCATCTGTCCAGGAAGGGAACAAGTCTTTTGGGCAGTCGGTTTAAATGCTTCATTGGCAAGCTTTTAAACTAGTCAAGGGGGGAGGCACTGATAAGCAGCAGGAAATTCCCAACCTCCCCCTACAAAACAGGGTACTAAATGAAAAAATGACCAAGGTAGAAAGGTCAAGTGGGGGATGCTGCTACAAAAGGTAAAGCCATCAAAAAATGGAGAGCAATGAGTACCAATGCCCGTAGTCTGGGTAACAAGCTTCCTGAATTAGTGGCCTTGATGGAGGAGGAACATTTGGATATCATGGCAGTCACAGAAACATGGTACACACAGAACCATGACTGGGACATAAACATACCAGGATACACTATCTACAGGAGGGACAGGGAGGGTAAAAGAGGAGGAGGAGTAGCTCTCTACATAAGGGAAGGAATCAAAGCAACAGAACAAATGGGTAAACAGGGAGGAGAAGAAGCACTGTGGGTCAACTTGGAGACAGGCAATGGCACCACAATCTGCACAGGGGTTGTATACAGACCCCCCTCTCAGGGGGAGGAAATGGACAAGGAAATGATAGAAAGTATACTTAGAATGGCAGAAAAAGGGGAGATATTGCTGATGGGTGATCTGAATATGCCAGATGTTAACTGGAGTGCAGTTGCACCAGCCACTTCTAAGAGTGGGGTTATTCTAGATGCCCTACAGGGGGCATGCCTTAGACAATTAGTATTGGAACCCACTCGAGAGGGAGCAATCTTAGACCTGGTTCTCTCAAATGGAGATGGAGAGAGGATCGCAGATGCAGAAGTGGGTAGCCATCTGGGAACTAGCGAACATCGAACAGTATGGTTCACAATAAACACAGCTGTAGAGTCAAGCCATACAAAGGTAAAAGTACTGGACTTTAGGAGGGCTGACTTTGCCAAAACGGGTGAGTGCCTAAGGAATGCACTAGCAAATGGGCAGGAAGGAGGGGTGGAAGAACAATGAGGAATAATAAAACTGCCATCGCAGAGAGTAGAAGCCTTTGTGTGAAGCAAATAAACAAAACAAACGATGTAAGAAACCACTATGGTTCTCAAAGGTGGCAGTGAAGGTTTAAGAGAAAGAAAGCATTCAGGAAATACAAGGAATCACAGAAGTAGCAGGACAGAGAATTGTATCAGTCAAAGCAAAGGAAGCTGAGAAGGCAGTCAGAACAGCAAAGGCCCAAACCGAGAAAAGATAGCCAACTCAGTTAAGAAGGGGATAAAACCTTTATAGGTACATCAGGGGCGTGGGAAGACCAAGGGAGGGATAGTGAGGCTTAATAAAGGGAGGGGTGGGCAGAGAGTGATGATGAAAAGGCAGAGATACTAAACAAATATTTTTGCTCAGTATTTACAGATGAAGAGGGGAGGTACCTAAACCAAACAATAGAAACACACTGGATACAGAAGTTTATACCAGCCCATTTACAGAAGAAAGGGTTCTGAAAGAACTCTTAAAACTGAAGGTGGAGAAAGCAATGGGGCCTGATGGGATTCATCCAAGAATTCTAAAAGAACTAAGGGTAGAACTAGTGACACCACTGACTACCCTCTTTAACAAATCATGGGAGGATGGGTGGTACCTGAGGACTGGAGGAGGGCAGATGTGATTCCCCTTCACAAAAGTGGGAGCAGGGCAGAAGCCGGAAACTACAGACCTGTTAGTTTAACCTCAGTGATAGGAAAAATAATGGAATCACTTCTGAAGGAAAGAATTGTCGAGTACATAGAGGCCAGAGGGACACAGGACCCAAGGCAGCATGGATTCACAGCGGGAAGGTCATGCCAGACAAATCTAATAGATTTCTTTGACTGGGTGACCAAAGTAGTAGATCAGGGAGGGGCTGTGGACATGGCCTACCTAGACTTTAGCAAGGCATTTGACACAGTCCCACACAAAAGATTAATATACAAGTTAGCCAGCCTGGGAGTGGGTCTGAAGATGATAACCTGGGTAAAGAATTGGCTGGAGAATAGGACACAGAGGGTAATGGTAAATGGAGTCCACTCTGAAGAAAGGGGGGTTACTAGTGGGATACCACAGAGTTCAGTATTAGGACTGGTCTTCAATGTCTTTATAAGCGACATTGCAGAGGGACTGGAAGGAAAAGTATGTTTCTTTGCAGATGACACAAAGATCTACAACAGAGTTGATGCACAAGGTAGGGGTGGAAAGGATGAGAAGGGACTTGGCAAAGTTAGCGGAATGGTCAAATGCGCTTAGATTCAGTGCTAAGAAGTGCAAGGTAATGCACCTGGGAAACAAAAACCCAGGGGAAGAGTACATAATGGGGGGTGAGATACTAACAACAGCAAAAATGGAAAGGGACCTGGGGGTAGTCATATCAGATGACCTAAAGGTGGGCAAGCAATGTGAGAGGGCAGTAAGGAGGGCTGGGGGATACTGGGATGCATAGGGAGAGGCATCACCAGTAGAAAACAGGAAGTTATTATCCTCTGTACAGACAGCTGGTGAGACTCCATCTGAGTACTGTGTGCAGTTCTGGAGACCCAGTCTCCTAAAGACATAAACAGGATGGAAGCTGTCCAGAGGAGGGCAACTAAAATGATGCAGGGTCTGCACCAGAAGACATATGAAGAGAGACTTAAGGAGTTTAATATGTATAGCCTCGAGGAAAGGGGAGACATGATAGAAACTTTCAAGTACCTCAAGGAATCAACAAAGTCCAAGGGTAGCATCTTTCAGAAAAGAGATGTGCAAGAACAAGGGGCACAATTTGAAGATGGGGCGGCTCAGAGGTAATGTAAGGAAGTATTTTTCACAGAGAGGTTGTGGATGCATGGACGGCCTTCGGAGGAGGCTGTGGAGTCAAAAGAGTGGTGGAATTCAAGCATCGTGGGACAGTCATAAGGCAATTCTGGGGGGGTAGGAAAAAGTAGGCTGCTGGTTAACTAGGATCTGCAGCTTATCCATTAGGTAGGGAAATGGGCAGACTGGGTGGGCCAAGTGGTCCTTATCTGCCGTCAAACTCTGTGTTTCTGTGTTTCTAAGTCTCTGTCAAAGGGGAGAGATAAGAAAGAAAAGCTTCAGAGGATGGTTCAGAAATCAGGGTGTCTGAACGGGGAACCTTGAATCCAGCAAAAAAAATAAGAGCCGTAGGGCAGACACCAGAGAGGGTGCTTGACAGAAAAAACAAACCCAAAATGAAAAACATGTCGCTGTCCCTCCTCCTGAAGAAGGAAAGGAGCTGCCAGTGGACACAAATAAAATGCCCTCCGTAGAGGACATGACTAAGGCATGGCAATTCCTCCAGGCATTCCAGGCTATGGGGAATTTCATGAATGTGCCTGACCCCCCAGGCTCTGGTTTCTTTCCCAGTGCCTATGGAGGAGGAGGTTAAAATGTGCTGTGAGGAGGAGGAGGGAGAACCTATAGAGCCAAATGGTTCTCCAGAACAAGAGATCTTACTTCGAGAGGGCTCTTGCAGTAGGTAATAACCATTACGACTAAGCTGCCAGACGCTAGGACCACACAGAACACTTTAGCAGTGTCTGGCGGGGGACAGCCCATCTGATTGCACGTGACCGACGTCAGCGTGACACTATATAGTGAGCAGTCCCTATGCCCACGCTCCAGTTCTTTCACGCGGTCGATGTGCGCATGTCAGATCTCATGGAAAATGCTACTTCTATCGACCGCCATTTTGAATGAGTATTTCTACTCCTCTTTTCCTTTATTTCTTAAGAGTACCAGCATTTCTAAGTTTCATGTGTGTTGTCTCCGATGCCTTCTGAATCACATAAAAATAAGCGCGACTCCTGTGGATCTCAGCTCCCCTCACAAAGACGGCCATTCCCTCTACCTCTTCTGCCTGGGCCCAGAGCACAAGACTGAGGATTGTGAGGCCTACCAGAGCTTCAACTAGGCCACACGTAAATGCCGTCAACAGGCCCTGGAAGCCCATATTTTAAAACAATAAACTGCCTCCATGGAGAATTTATTTATTTAATTATGACTTTGATAACTGGGTAAGTACACTGATCCCAAGGACCATTTTCAGGCATGACCTGGGCCATGTCAGATGGCGCAGGAAGCAATGAGAAGCAAAATACATAGAACATGGAAGACCAGGTAACACAATGATGCCAAAGTGGTAAAAGAAAATACAACAATAGACCTAAACAATATTAGGTACAGAAACCTAATACAAGAACAGCTAAAAATACAATGTGTCTGGTAACCATGGCAGATAACCAAGGGGAGGGAGGGGATAAGTGAAACTACCCAGGAAAGCATTGGCAGCATGATTCAGCTACGAGTCAGTCTTTTGAGGTGGGAATTGAAGAGGCGGTGGGTGTCCAGGGAGCGGATCTCGGTGGGCAACATATTCCATAGCGAGGGGGCTGCAGCCGACAGGGCTCTCTCACCCATGTTTGTAGATACCCTGGGAGCGTGGAGGGGAAATAGTAGGCGGAGGCAGAGGGCAATGTTCTAACTTTGAAGAGGGCTGCAGGGGGTGGGATTCTTGGCTGGTGTGGACAGCATTATCAACCAAGCAGCAAAGGGAGAAGTCAAAGCGGCTTTGGAGTGGGAGACACCCCAATGACTGATAAAGGACACGGTGGTGGATGGAAAAAGGGGCCAGTGAGGTGAAGCAACAGGCACTATTGTAGGCAGTGGAGAGTTTGGCAATGAGGGTAGAGGATTATCTAGCGTAGATGGAGGACAGTAATCGAGTATGGGGAGTAGGTTCCCCTGGACAATGGCAAGTCGAGCCTTCGGGATGAGGTAGTGTCTAAATCTGTAGGCTGCACCCAGTTTTTGCTGTATTCTGCAAACACCTGAGTTAATGTGCTCAGAGAAGGAGAGGGAGGGGTCAAGCATGACACCTAGATACTTGAAGGTATCAACATTTTCGAGAACCTGGCCATCAGAGAAGACTGTGTTTAGAGAGGAGGGAGAGTTGAGCTTGGCTAGGAAGGACTTTGACCTGAACAGCATGGACTTTGTTTTCTTGACATTTACCAGGAGGAGGATGGCTGCAAATCAGTTATGGGCAGCTCCATAGTTTTGGATGAGGACGGAGGAAATGCAGGGGAGGGATTTATTGCTGCAAAAAGGACAAGGTCAGTATAGAGAAGGTAATAACAGGTAAGACTGTCAGAAGGAAGGGAGTTTATAAATAAGGGGAAATGCAGGGGACCCAGAATGGAGACCTGAAGGACACCGGTTGAGACAGGAAGGGTGGGGGAGCAAACGGGGCCTACACAGACATATTGGGAGCGATCAGAGAGGTAGCTCTGGAACCAGTTAGATACCATGTGGGTACAGCCAAGGAGATGTAGTTTCGAGAGGAGGAAGACATGGTTAACCAAGTCAAAAGCCTTGGAGAAGTCCACGAAAACTGCGCTGGTGGTTTGCCCATTGTCCGTGTTCCTGAAGTTGTGGTCAGTCAGCAGAGCAAGGGCAGTAGAGGTACTATGGTTCTTGCGAAAGCCATGTTGCTGGCTACACACGAGGTTGTACTTTACAATGTGTTCAGTGAGCTGATGGTAGATAACTTTCTCGAGGAGCTTGCTTAGGTGGGGGGAGGATGGAGATAGGCCAGTAGTTGTCAGCAGAGTGGGGGTCACCAACTTTGAAAATGGCGATCACTTTAGCAGTCTTCCATGGGTCGGGCATGATGGAGGTGGATAGGGCAAGGTTAAAAATAAAGGTAATGGGTTTGACAGTAGTGGGGGAGATGAGCCTGAGGAAGATGGGGAGAGGCCATTGGACCCGGAGGAGCCATGCTTAGGGAGGCATTTGAGGAGCTTAGAGGTATCAGTAAGGGAGACAGCCTTGAAATAAAAAGGGGGGGCATAAAGGAAGGGTCTAGGGAGGAAAAGGCGAGTTGGGGGTTTGGGTAGTAGGCAGATCCACTGGACTGGCCACTCGGAAGTTTGGAGAGAAGCACTGAATGGTCAGTGAATTTATAATTAAAAGCTCAGGCCACTTCCAGAGGGTCAGTCACCAGGCCAGAGGAGGAATTTAGCTGCAGGGCAGACTTGCCAGGTTGGGGGTTTAGAAGGGAGCCAAGAAGGAGCTGTAGAAACTCGGGAGTTCTTCCTCTTCACCGGAGGGACTTCGCAAGAAGAAGAAGAAGGACAAGGAGAGACATCGGGATCATGATCGGTCTCCTTCACGCCCATGACTTCCCTTGGGGAAAGGCGGACACTGAGAGGCCTTCCCCCTTGGGAAGTGCCCCTCCTGCCAAGTCTGCTTCTGCCGCCACGAATCAGACATTGGTACCCCCACCAGAGCTGGTCTCGGTTTAGTTGGGAGTCTCCGAGAAACTGGAGGCACCTGCTACCCTTAGGCCCATCAAAACCACCGGACCTAAGGTGAGTGGCAAGGCAGATAAATCGACCGTTGGCACCTCCTCAGACTGCCTGACCACGACTGATAAGTCGGACGCTGGCTCTGCTGGCGAACGCCCAGTCCCGGCTGATAAGTCGAACACTGATCCTTCCAGTGAATGCCAAGCCCTGAATCCTCCGTTAGGCCCCAACAACAGGCCTGACATCGAGGCTCTGGATCAGCTGCCACCTGTGCCACAGCCTTTCCGGGAGGGTTCACCCTCTTGGGACACTCTGCCACCTCCGGTGGTGGACACTCCAGATTCCTCTCACACCCAGAACTGGATGGTGGAGAGCATCTGCATGTCAACACCACCTTGCTTCTGACGTCTGATCGCCCAATGCCAGAGCTGCCTCCTGGCCTGACACCTACACCTAACATCCCCCCATCTGGACCTTCTGCTTCCCAGACCCTGGGAGGACCTTTTGGTCTTTGGAGCCAACGCCGGACCTTCCGCCTGGAGGCCCGGCGCCGGACATCCCTTTGCTGCTATCGGGCACTGTGCCAGGCCCCCCAGCACCGCCATTGGGTCCTCAGTCAGGCTCCTCGGCCCCTCAGACAGGTCCTCCGCCAAGCTACCCAATGCCCGGTTAACTGGCGTCACATTACCCCAGGGTATCCGTCATCAGGCTTTTCGACGCCAGGTTATCCAATGGCCAGGTACCCCATGCCGGGTTATCCTACACCCAACTATCCCATGCCGGGTTACCCATCGTCTGAATACCTGACGAATCAGTACCCTGTGCAGGGTTACCCTTCGCCACGGTATCCTCCTGTGTGTCAACCACCTCCACCTGCTCCACCTCTGCCTCCCAACCTCAGGTTTACTTGCAGGCGATACTGCACCCTTGGTGGAATGCAGCCAAGACGCAATTGGCCTCCGAGCTACACAGACATCAGCCGATGGCTACTCCTTCGACGGTCCACTCAGAACTGGCGATAAGGTTCCTTTCACAAGTAGAATCTCGCCCTTTGACCTCTGGTAGGTCGCATGAGACCTTTAATCTGACCAACTGTCCCAGATTATCCCCGGCAGCCATTCAGAACCCCCTGCCTAGGGTCACACAACCTAACAGGAGTCCAACATCAGAATCTGAATTAGACTTCTCTCCATTGGGCTTGCATTATGAGTTTCCTGTACCGGATGACCCAAAACCTAAGGAATCTCCTGAATCCTCTCCGGAGGACACTTCTCTAATGGAGCTCCTCCGGAAGATTCAGGAGGCATATGATTGGAGGACCGAGGAACAAGATCCTCAACGTCAGAGACTTGCTGAACATCTCGATTTGACAGATCAGTCTCCTATGCTTATTCCCCCCAATGGATAGGCCCTCACAAGGACCTGGCCTCCACAATCTGGAAACAGTCTTCTTCTCTGGCTGCTGTAGCCAGAAAGGCTGACAGACTTTATTGCACCCCCGAGAGCAAAGACCACCTTAGTGTCCATCCGAAGGCCATCTCAGTGGTCATCAGCGTGGTTCACGACTGCTCGACCATGCCAGAACACCTGAGCACCTCCCCTCCAGACAAGGAGTCGAGGCAACTTAATCAATTTGGACATAAATTCTACTCGTCCTCTACACTAGCCATTCGAGCCCTGGTTTAACTATGTAGCCCATATGGTGGTCTTCCAGAAATCCCTTCTGGGACAATTAGAATCAAAAATTGAGGCTCTGTCTGACTTGGACTTGAAAGCAGACATAGCTCAAACGGTCAGAACAGCTAGGTCAGTCGGCCGTCATGCCCTAAGGGCCACCTATGATGCGGTGGATGCTTCAGCCCATGGTACGGCTGCCGCTGTGAGCCTGTGCAGACACTCGTGGCTGAGAATTTCTGGTCCGCCACCAGAAGTTCAGTCTGCCATCCAAGACTCTCCTTTCTGGGGATCCATTCTCTTAGGAGGGGATGTCAAAGACATCATCACAGACTTACAGGACAAAGACAAAGCCTTGTGCTCTGTCCAGTTCATGATAGCCCTCCTTCTAAGCCTAAGCAACCATTTTGTAGGCAACAAAGGCATCAGCAAAAGCAACACCCAACTCAACGTCAGTACAAATGTTGCCCCACCAAATCCAGAAGGCCTCTGGAGGCGGCACCTACCAATTTCCTTCTGCCTCCTGACTCACAACTGCTCCTCCCATCTCCATCACCAGTTCAAGAGAAACCGGTAGGCAGGTTTGCAAACCACCTACTGGGTTGGGAGACGATCACTTCAGACCTGTGGATACTTATAGCCCAAGGTCACACAATAGAGTTTATAGAGAGACCTCCAACATATCCTCCAGGTTACTCTTATTATCCTCCAGGACACATTCATCTCGTCAGAGAGGAAACAGACTCTCTACTACGAAAAGCAGCCATAAAGCCTATTCCTCCGGACCAGGCCAGCAGGGGGTGCTACTCCCACTTCTTCCTGGTGTCCAAAAAGATGGGCGATCTTCGACCGGTTTTGGACCTGAGCAACGTAAACCTGTATGTGCAATACGAGAGGTTCTGTGTGCTGACCCTTACAGGCCTTCTTCCCTTGCTACACCAGGGACACTGGCTTTGTGCCCTGGATATGCAGGATGCCTACCTACATATCCCTAATATTCCTATCCCACCACCGCTTCCTCAGATTTACGTTCCAGGGGGAGCATTTTTAATTCAAAACCCTCCCGTTTGGCCTTTCATCGGCACCCAGGGTGTTCACGAAGTGCCTGGCAGCAGTGGCTGCGGTGTTGCACCGTCAGGGCATCCATGTTTTCCTGTATCTCAACAACTGTTTCCTGTCAGCCCTGTTGAGGGACAGTCTGCTTACCTCACTGTCCACTACCCTGGACCTTTTCAACCAAGTGGGCATCACGGTCAACTACCTCTAGTCCCACCTCTTGCCGTCACAGCACCTGCAATTCATTGGGGCAGTGCTGGATACAGTCCAGGGATGGGCATTCCTCTCCCAGAACAGGGCGGAAACCCTGAAAAGGCAAGCCAACTTTGTGGCTTCCCAACGTCGAACTTCAGCAAGATCAGTTCTGTGCCTACTGGGCCTCATGGTGGTGGCCATCACCTACAGTTCACCTAGCCCAACTCCACATGTGGGTCACACAGTGGATGCTTTGGGTACAGTGGGATCAGAGGACATACAACTGGGATCACATAGTCTTGGCCTCCAATTCCATGGCCCAAGATCTCCTTTGGTGGCAGAACCCGGACAACCTCAACAGAGGTGTCCCTTTTCAGCCACCTCCCATCACCCAGACCCTAATGACTGACGCTTTGGGACTGGGTTGGGGGGATCACAGGACGCAGGGGTCCTGGTCTCGGAGAGAAATGCCTTTACACATCAATGTACTGGAAATGAGAGCAGTGCTGTATGCCTTGCAGGCCTTCCGGCCCCTCCTCAGGCCAGGATCTCTCCTGATCCAGACAGGCAATATGTGCGTGGTATGGTATCTGAACAAGCAAGGAGGCACATGCTCGTATCCCCTGTGTCAAGAAGCGATGCGTGTATGGTCCTGGGCAACCTAACACAGCCTTCATCTCTTGGCAGTGCACGTCCCGGGTGTTCAAAATGTCCTAGTGGACAGCCGCACACAAGCCAGGGCTCATGAGTGGGAACTGAAACAGTTAGTGGTAGAAGAAATCTTCGACCTTTGGAGCAGACCAGACTTCGATCTGTTCGCATCCCCATCCAACTCATAACTGTCCAGTTTTTGCTCACTTGTTCACGGGCATGGTGTTTCTGGCAAGACATGCTGTCTCTGTGCTGGACAAGGAGGTTCTTATATGCCTTCCATCCCTTCCCACTGTTGCAAAGAGTACTGTTAAAACTGCGGGCAGAAGGGGCATACTTAGTCCTAATCGCCCTTGCTAGCCATGCCAAGTTTGGTTCTGTTTATTTCAGCAGTTGTTATTGGAACCCTGGTTCCTCTGCCCATCTGCCAGGATCTCTTGACTCAGGAGCATGGCACCCTGGTTCATCCAGGCTTCAGACCCATTCACCTTCACGCGTGGCACCTGCTGATGTAGCTGCTTCATGTTTTGGAGTCTCTTCCAGGGTTCCACAGGTATTAGTGGAGATGAGAAGGCCGTCTACCAGATCTACTTACGCTATGAAATGGAAGAGATTTTCCATCCTTGCCATGTCAAAGGGTTGGAATCTCTTCTCATGCCGTGTACCACAGGTCCAGGAGTAGATGCTGCATCTATCTGACCTTTGGGCTAAGCTATTCTACTGTAAATGTCCACTTGTCTGACATTTCGGCTTATCACTCTCTGGTGGTTGGCAAGACTTTGGCTCAGCTGGAGGTATCCAAAACCTTTCTGAAAGGGATCCTCCATTTAAAACCCCCAGTTAGGATCACTACTCCTCCCTGGGACCTGGATTTCATTCTTGAGAAACTCATTCTGCCCCCATTTGAGCTGGCTGCAAGTTGTGACATGCGCTACCTTTCTTGGAAAGCGCTCTTTTTGATTGCTATTACTTCTGCTTGAAGGATTTCCGAGCTTCAGGCCCTGATGTGTAAGAGCCTTATTTGATTTTCCACAGAGACAAGGTGGTTCTACGTACAAATCCTAAGTTTTTACCAAAGGTGGTTTTTGAGTTTACTTGAATCAGACCATACACTTGCCTGTGTATTACCCTGCGTTCTAATCAAGGAAAAGCAATTCTACACACCCTAGGTGTACATAGAATCTTGCATTACTACACTAACTTGAGCGAAGTCAGTCTGTAAAAACAGATCAGTTGTTCATTTCCTTTGTGCCCAAAAGAGAGGCGCTGCTGTTTCTAAACAGTGTTTCTCCAAATGGTTGGCAAACCGCATTCTTTTTGTTATCGAAGTATAACAAGCCATTTCCAGGGATGTTAAGGGACATTCAGCCAGAGGCATGGCTGCATCTACTGCTTGTTTCAGAAATGTCTCTGCTGCTGACATATGTGGCAGCCACTTGGAGTTATGTCCACACCTTTACTAAGCATTACAGCTTGGACATTGCTTCTAGGCACAGGACTGGCTTTGGCCTAGCTGTCCTTCAGGGGCTTTTATCCTAGCCCCTGTCTACTGCAGGCCTTTCCTTGCCTCCCGTGTTTCAGACCTGTCTGAATTTGACTGCTTGGGACTCGGTCCTTATGGTTAGTACCTACTGCAAGAGCCCTTTCAAACTAAGATAGTACAGTTATGTAAAATCTTACTGTAACAGTAGCTCTTCGAGAGAGGCTCTTGCAGTAGGTACTGCTTTCCCTCCCACCTTCCCCCTGAGGTTTCTGCTGCTGCTGCTGCTTCTTCTTGCATAGATTTTTCTTGGCACCAGGAGCCCACTCCTTCTCCTGTTGCACCTTCTAGGTCTCCGGCGGGAGAACTGGAGGGCGGGTGTGGGGACCGCTCACTATATAGTGTTATGCTGATGTTGGTCATGTGAATTCGGGTGGGTGGTCCCCCACCGGGCACTGCTAGCTAAAGTTTTCCGTGTGGTCGTAGCACCTGTGGCTTAGTCCTAATGGTTGTTACCACTGCAAGAGCCCTCTCTCAAGATCTACTGTTACGGTGAGACTTTACATAACTGTACTTTTGGCTCCCTCCTCATTCCTTGGATGACTGTACCTCTCACTATACTTTTGTGAGATGTGTGGTTAACACTCTCAACATCACCTCACAGGAGACTGAGGAAGATGAGGATGAGGTGGAATTCTTGGATATGATGAGCTTAACTCCAACAAAGAGGTTGCTGCTGCCCATTGTCAAATCCCTCAAGAAGGTCACCTGTAAAATAATGTCAGTGCCTACCTCAGGTGCTGGCATAGATTAGAAAATTGAGAAAAAGTGTCAGGTGGATAAACAGGGTAGCTCAGTACCAGAAAGCCCTTTGGAACTCCATATTAGCAGTGAGAAGGGAGAAGGGAGAGGGGGGAAATGATAGAAACTTTTAAGTACCTCAGTGGAATCAACAAAGTCCTAGAGGGTAGCATCTTTCAGAAAAAGAGACTTGCAAGAACAAGGGGACACAATTTAAAGATAGAAGGAGGGCGGTTCAGGGGCAATGTGAGGACGTATTATTTCACAGAGAGGTATTGGATGCATGGAACAGCCTTCCTGAGGAGGTTGTGGGTTTAAAACTGTGGGAGAATTCAAGAATGCATGGGACAGACATAAGGCAATTCTTGTGGGGGGGTAGGAAGAAATAGGCTGTTGGTTAACTAGGATCTGCGACCTATCCTGTAGGTAGGGAAATGGGCAGACTAGATGGGCCAAGCTGTCCTTATCTGCCGTCAAAGTCTATGTTTCTATGAGTGAAAAGGCTGCTGGGCACTAGGTACAGGATTTGGCTGACAGAGCAAGGACAACCATATATGCCACAAAGTACCAGTTCCACATGGCAGTGGACACTAATGACAAAGCATCTAGTGTCACAGCACATGTAGTGTCCTTAAGGAGGTTTGTCTGGATCAGAACTCCAGTTTCTCCCAGGACACTCAAACCAAGGCAATTGATTTTTCCTGTGAGGAAACTCACTGGTGACAAGACAGAGGCTTACATGAAGAAAGTGGACTCATTTCAACTTGATTACCATTGATTTCAACATAGCGAATCATCAGTGATAACTGCTCCTTGTGAGAAATCTCTGGAGTGCAGTCCATCAGCACACTACAGTATGAGCATTGTGTATCTCGTCCCTAATCTTACTAGTCATAGCCTTAGCTAACATCTGCATAAATTCGTTCTGGCTATCTTTGCTTAACTAATGAACATTTGTTCCTCTCTGAACATGTTGCAAGTGATCAGCCATAATAGGGTCATACCTGGACAACAGTTCCAACAATTTCAAAAATTACCATTGTTGTCCACATACAGATGGTCTACTGAACCCTAAAGGCTAAGTATTGGCCTGCTAAATATAAACACAGTCCAAAATTCTACAAAGCACAGCATGCCATCTGCCATCGTTCCCTTTCCTTATCCAGCTTTTCTTGCAAACTCCTGTCTATTTTAGCCCATTTCTCTAACCCTAATTCTAAATGTTTCCATTTGTAGTAATTCTCCATGTGTGATGGGTATGCTTCATGCTGACTCAGCCTTTGTGATAATTTTTGCCAGTTGGAGAAACCTTGTGTAAACACACCCCTATCCTCACCAAAAAGCTTACAGCAGAAACAAAATACAGCATTAGCAGACTTGGAGTAAACTAACCAAGGCCTGCGAATCTTTGAGGATCCCACTTTACGCTCATAGTTTGCTGAAGTAAACCAGCGACCAGCTGTTTTAGGAACTCAGTGTCGGTTTCCTTCAGCTGCATGGGTTTATGCTGCACAATTTCAACCCTGAGGCGCTCTGACTCTGTAGTAAAACTTTCAGGCCAGGTAGCTGGGTCACAAAATTATACATGAAGGTGGTTGACTGGATTCGGGTTTATGTCACAACCTGATTCCAGTTCAATACATTGTTGTATTTCTTCTTGCTGCATATTTCTTTCATCATCATATATTTCTTCTAGGTCTAGCTGTACATTTCTTTTATGTATTTCTTCTAGCGGTACATTTCTGAGTCAGAGTCCGATTCATCATGGTTCCCCAAATCCACACCAGCCATCTCCCCCTCTACTAATGCCTTTACAGCTGTTTCATGTGATGAGGTTGATGGTTCTTGCTCACTAGTTGTGCTTTCACCAGATGCAGATACTGTTGCCACAGTTGCCGATGGAAAACTTAACCATTTACAAAATATTTTGTTAGCATTTTCTGCTTCTTTCTCAGTCAACTCTAGCTGTCTTTTTTGTTCTTTACGTTTTGCAGAACCAGACTTGTACTTTGGTAGTGCTACAGGAATCGACATCTTGTCAGTTTTTTTCTTTCCTTTTGTTCCTGTTATGTAAGGTTTGCCTTGCTAGCTAAGCTATGTTTATTTATTTATTTTTATGAATACAAAATGTACTTTTGACTAGACTATTTTAGTTAAAGTTCAATAATATCTATGAGCTGCAGGTGGCAGGGTGGCTCACTTAATACTAGCAGATGGGCACAAGATCAGGCTCATTTGTGTAGAAAATGTATATATAGAGCAGGCTCATTTGTGTGAAAAATATATATAGATGCTGCTCCTGAGTCCTATGCTTGCAGTCTCTGCCTAAGTCTAACTCTGAAGCAGCGAGCATGTATTGCTGGTCTTTACTGATTAATTTCCACAAAATAAAGTGGGCTGGATATTCAAACTGCGCCATTCTGAGGCGCAAGCCCTTGCGCTGCGCAAAATAGTTGCGCAGGGGTGTGGCCGGGGCGATATTCAAAGGAGTTGCGCTATTGAGCAACTCCTTTGAATATCACCCCCCAGCCACAACCACTTGTGCATAGCCAGTGGAACTTGCGCCACACAAGTTGTCAGTGGAGCATTCAACTTGCGGTGGTGTAAGTACCATTGCACCATGCACAAAATCACGATATTCAAAAGGTGACATGCAAATGGGGCCATAATTCATGCAAAGGCACAGGGGGCCATTTGCATCTGATTATAGCCCCATTTGCATGCCATTAGCATGTAGGTGTGCCGATCCCCGAGGACTTGCGCCTGGCGCCCTGCCAGGCAGCAGCCGTCGGGGACCGACGCACCCTGCAGCCCGATCGCGGGCAGCAATGTGGCTCCCCCACCTCCTCCCGTACATCTCCCTGGTGGTCCAGTGGACCGAAATGCCCGATCGCTGGCGGTATGTTTAAAACTCCCCCCGTTCACATCCCTGGTGGTCCAGTGGACCGAAATGCCCGATCGCGGGCACTAAGTAAATTGAAACCCTTCCCTTGTGCCTGATTGTGGGCAGAAAGTAAATTGAACCCCTCCCCAAACATGTCCCTTGTGCCTGATCGTGGGCAGTAAGTAAAGTGACCCCCCACCCGAACATCTCCCTGGTGGTCAGTGGACCGTAATGCCTGATCGCGGGCAGAATGTAAATTGACCCCCCAAACATCTCCCTGGTGGCTAGTGTCCCCACCCACCCACCACAAAGCCCCACCACCCGCTCCCCGGCGGCGGCGGGCGGCAGCATCCACCCGCCTGCCGCCCGCCGACAACTGCCAGTGGACGCTCTGCGCCCATTGCTGCAGAGCAAGAGCCAATGGGCGTGCATCCTCCGTACATGACAGTCCAGATTTGTGAATGAATCATTCACAGATCTGGACTGTCATCTCTGATATCACTACGCCAGTAGCTCTTGCTCTGCACCAATGGGCATGCAGCTACCGGGCAGTCAGTCGTGAGCGGCGGGGTGGCAGGTGGAGTCAGGATGCTGCCATCGCCCGGCTGCGGGGGCGAAGGTGGTGGGGCTTCATGGAGTGGGTGGGGTGGGAGGACACTAGCCACCAGGGAGATGTTTGGGAGGGTTCAATTACATTCTGCCTGATCGGGCATTCACGGTCCACTGGACCACCAGGGAGATGTTCGGGGTGGGGTCACTTTGCCCACTGCCCGTGATCGGGCACAAGGACATGTTCGAGGAGGTTCAATTTACTTTCTGCCAGCGATCGGGCACAAGGGAGGGTTTCAATTTCTTTCTGCCGCGATGGGCATTTGAGTCCACTGGACCACCAGGGATGTGAAGCGGGAGGGGGAGCCACATTGATGCCCTTGATCGGGCTGGTGGGGGAGTACACTGTGCCACGCGATCGGGCTGGGGGGCCTGGGGACTGAGTTGGGGGGGCCAGCCACAGGTGGCAGCTGCTGTGTTGCGCCCTGCAATGCAGCAGCTCACCTGTGGTGGCCCTCAACAAGCCTTTTTTTGGCTCAAGGTCCTGCAGGCTCAGGTTGGGGTTGCGCCTGCACAACTCTGCACAGCCCGGCTGAATATCGGCTGTGCAGTTTATCATGGTTCCTCCCCTCCTGTTGAGCATGCATTCATTTGCATTGCGCTGTTGCTCAGCCTGTTTTCAGTGGCGCAACTGCCTCCTGCTGAATATCACAGAATGGCGCAATTTAGGACTTGAGCATACAAGAACCCTGTTATGATGGCGCAACCTTTTGAATATCTGGCCCAGTATTTTTGCAATAATAATCTGGATGTGTTGCCTTTCTTTCTTGTCAGAATTGAAAGGTTAATTTCTCTCTCCTGACAAAAAAAAAGTTATTTCCAGTACAAGTAAAGTTCACATACAGCGCAGAAACAATCACAGAAAGAAGGCTGTTGTTGAATGAATATGTATGAGCTCTACAACAATGCCAAAAGTAATTGCACAGTACTAGGCTGGCTACAGTGCTTGCTGCTACCTTACTGTGAAGAAGACTAGGCAGGCCGCAGCAGCAGAACCAGAGAATGTCTTGTTATTTGAATGCCAAAGTTAGTGACTCGGTCAGTACTAGGCTGGACCGTCAGACAAGATTTATATTGTTGCACAGTGACTTACTCAGAAGAGATGAAAAAACTTATCTTATTGGTCAGATACCAGACTGAGTGACTAACTTGTTCACTCACTCACTGTCATCATTAGTCTGATCATTCAGTTGATCCTCCTGTCTGAAGCCTGCATTATGCATATGATGATGGGAATAATCTTGGGATTGGGACAAGAGAGGAGATTTCTCTTATCTTTTACTTCTTCTCCCAATCTCCCAAGTTTTCCCTACCCTGACTCCTTAACCTGCCTTCCTAAAGACAAAAGTTCTTCATCTTAATGTTTCATTCTCAGACTGACACGACACACAGTAAAGTTATTAGTAGCCTCTCAGTCTCAGCAGTCAGTGTCAAGTAATCTTGGGACAAGAGGAAGGAGAGATTTCTCTTACTATCTTTTACTTCTCTCACTCTCCATTCTCCCCAAGTTCTCCCTACATTGACTCCCTAACCTGCCTTCCTGCCTTTCTTCCTAAAGACAAAGTCAGACAGTACAGAGACACAGTAGACTAGAGTATATTTTAATGTTTAGTAGCCTGATAGACACCTCTCTGTCTCAGCAGTCAGTGTCAAAGTACTGTGAACTGTCTCAAAGTAACTCAGCACCAGTCAGTGGGAGTGGGATGCATTTGATCAAATTTTGATTTTTCAATTAAATTCAATCAACTTCTAGTAAAGTTCTAGTTCTTCTTCCCAGGCCACCACATTCAAGGGGAGCCTAGACAGCCGCAGTACTCACTCCTTCCTGCTCGCTGCCTATTGCCTAACCAGTTATTTCTTTTCTATCCTTTTAGACTTTGTTCTTCGGCCATGGACAGTGTATTTTTAATATATGAATGTGTGTGTCTAGTTTACAAGAACGTCAAGAAGAACTTGATTTTTGAACAAGTTCAATTGACTCTCCTCCGCCATCCACGCTCGCTCGCTCCTCTGCCACTCGTTCATCTGCTGCCAACAACTCCAACTGCCACTAGGATTTCTCACGAGATGCTCATGGGAGGAGCTGTGTGTGCCTGAGTGGAGCAGCGTCGGGAGGGGCAACAGGAGGGAGCAAACAAACAGACCAATGAGCTGGTCAGCTGTGGCCACTGGGTGGTGCCGTGCCAAGAAAATGGATTTATTTAATTGGAGCATGCCACTGACTGCCAGCATGGATTGGGAGTAGGAGCCAAGGTCAGAATGAGAGAGGAGGAGGAGGACACCAAGCAAGCAAGGATGGCGCTGCAGTCAGTCGGTCAGATGATGAATGGGGATTGGTTGGATTGGGGGAGATGGAGTAATCAAGGAGGTAGAGCCATTGAGCAGCAGCTCACACACACAACTTGACACAGTGCCACCACACACCATCAGGTATGTCCGATGAAGACTGAGGAAGTGAGCGTGTGCACAGCAGGCAGGAGGGTATTTAATTTTTAAATGCCACCATGGGTCCAGACCAGTTGAGTCCTGAGTGAAGTCCACAAGCACACTGACTCAGGGAGGGACCAGCACGGCGGGTCTCAGGCGGGGCCCACCTGGGCAGCATGCAGTGGGCTGATCGCTGAGTACTCTGACTGTGAGCAGTTTAAAACTACAAAAGGGAAAAAAAGTATGTTGACTTAGGGGCCATGGGTTCTGCTGGCACTCTGGACCCTGGTGCAGTCATATCCCTTGCACCCCCCCTTCCAACGCCGGCCTTGAAAAAGACATCCAGGCCTATAGGGCCTCTAGAAACAGGTGTACTCAGCTGATTAGGCAGGCCAAAGCTAACCACCACAAGGATCAGTTGGACAGGAGTTGGGGAGATGGGAGGAAATTTTAGGAAACATCAAGCCTTCTTGGAAAGGATGAGAAGATACACCTGCAGATGCTCAATATCAATGGGTCAATCTCCATGGATCCTTTCTCCATTGCTGAGTCACTCAACAACTCTTTCATGGACCTGAGCCCTGTCCTTCCACCTGACTACCTGAAGCCCTTGGAAGTTGACCTTGGAAACAACCTCATCATGTCTGAACACCCGCATTTTATTTCAAGCAGTGACAAAAAAGCAATGTTTTATGTAAAGAAGGTCCTGGGAAAAATTAGGCAGGGTAGTGATGGACTAGACATGAAACTAATTGCTTACGCTCTTGAAGAGCTCATTGTCCCCATAACCAAACTCTTCAACAAGTCACTCACCATGGCTAAATTCCCTCAGTCTAGAAATAAGCTCTGGTTATCCCAGTTTTAAGAGTGGAGACAGGTCCAGCATTACAAACTACAGGCTAATTTATATCCTCTTCCTCCTATCAAAACACTGGAAAGAATTGTGGCAGATCAAATCAGTGACTACCTCCATAAATACCAGCTGTTCTGTCCCCAACAACATGGGTTCAGAAAGAACCACAGCACTGCTACAGCCCTTGTTGATTTAGCAGACTTTGTCCATAAGGCACTTGATGAAGGCAAGTTGGTCGGTTCCATCTTTATTGATTTAACAAAGGCCTTCGATATGGTCAACCACCCTCTCTCCTTAGTCAACTCCAGTCCCTGGGAGTAGCCACAAATGCTGTACATTGGTTTCAAGACTATCTGTTGCACAGGTCTCAGAGGGTCAGGGTGGGACATGCTGTTTTGGAGTCTAGAGATGTATCCCTGGGGGTGCCCCAAGGGTCAATCTTGGGACCACTACTTTTCAGCATCTTCTTGCATGTACTCCCAAAGGTCTGTGATAGCAAAATCATTCTATGTGCTGATGACGTCATCATTCTCAACAGCAATTCTCAACTCATCCCACTGCAGTGTGAATTACAGTCTTCCTTCTACCAGCTTGAGGAGTGGTTCAGTGCTCACAAACTCTTGCTCAATTATAAAAAAACTAAAACTATGCTCCTGTTGAGCCCCCAACTCAAAAGGAGATACCCCACCCTCACTGTGTTAAATAATGTCAAAGCCTCACTGGAGCAGGTCCACTCTTTTAAGTATCTGGGGATCACCATCGATGACACCCTTTCCTTTGCCCAACACATAGACATGGTGGTCAAGGCTGTCAACACCAAGCTTGGAGTACTGTATAGGCATAGAAGGAACCTAACTCCTGCTGCCCTCCATCTCTCCATCACCAGCTCTGTTCTATCCACTGTGGACTAAAGGCTTGTGGTCTATGGGGCAGCCTCGGATGCAGCACTTAAGTGGGTTATCATTGCCCTCAACAAGGCATGTAGACGCGCCCTTCCTGCAGATCACTTTATGAACACCTGTTCACTGTATTCTGAGATGAACTGCTTTCCCTTGGAAACAGGATCAAGTTCCATACATGTCTCCATGGCAAGAAGGCTCTACTAGGCAAAGCTCCCCCGTGCATCTCTGAAATTTTCTCCTTGACTGATACCAAATCCTTAACTAGAGAAAGAATGCAGAAAACTGTCTCTGTGCCTTTCCGAAGAACAATGTTAGGCCAACGATCCTTCTCTTACAAAGCCCCCCCCCGGCTCAGTGAGATTCTGGAGGCCCTGCACAACACCTCAAGTCTCAATTCCTTCAAGTATGAACTCAAACTTCATCTTACCACCAAGAACATGCATGAGTGTCTGCTGGGCACTTGAAGTCCCTCACTGCTCCTGTCTACCCACCCTCAATTTCTATTCTCCTCCATAGTGCCACGTTGTTTGGAGTCCCCCATTTACCCCCTTCCACTGAGTTCCTTAATCCTTCCCCACCTCCCACTTGCTCCTACCCCTGAGGTTTCCTCCCATGCAGCCCCCACCACTCCTCTCCTTTCGTCAAGCTACCTGTGTTGGCTGCCCCCCACGCACTCCCCACCGCTCCTCTTCTTTCAACAAGGCCACCTGTGTTGGCTGCTCCCAATCACCTTTTCTACCTCCCCCCACTTTACTGGCTCCTCAGGAGCCCAGCAGATGTTTTACTTCTTTTAACTGTTCAGGTGCTTTCTAGTATGGAGTTGTAAACATTATTTATAGGTATTATAAAAAGGTTCTCAGAAATGCTGCAATCTGATTGGCTGTTAGGATTCCAACAGCCTTACATTAATCCATGTTATACTGTCATGTACAGCCTGATCACAGTGGCACATGGATTCTTCCTGTCTGCTGCGCCTCGTGCCACATTACACCTCTAGGGGGTGATTGACAGACTGTTAATCTAACTCCTGGCCATGCCTTATTGCTTAATTGGTATGTATTGGCTACCCTTTTTTCCCAGCTGAGTGAAATTAACTTGATGTTTTGTGTGTCTTTATTTGTATTATTTTAATTTGTAACATTGTGTCTGTATCTTTGTATTCTACCTCAAGGCGTGGAACTTTTGTAAAAGAGCTCTTGCTCAAAGGTTGTTTTCTGAATATCTAAATAAATAAATAAATAAAATAAACCCTTCTGGAATGGGTATCAATTAATTAGAGCCTAGGAAATAGCCAATTTTCTAAACAGAAATACTGGCTTAATCTTTGCTGGATTAAAAATACATCCCAGGGGGCTCTGATGAGCAGTTAAGCGGCCGGATGCAGTTTTTCTGAGCTCCGTCCTTCCCACCATATTTATAATTAAAAAGTGCTTATTCCCCTAACTTTTCAGCATTTATAATTATTGGCGACAGCTAGCTCTTGAGCCATGGATGATTATCTGCTTGGTTTGGTGGCCAAACAGCAGCGAGGTACCAGTAACAGTGGCAAGAAGATGCAGGCGGAGAGCAGGAGAGCAGCAAGTGGCACTGACACGATCACCCTGTTGGTCACTGAAATTGTGGTATTAGGGCTACATGGTGACAGCAAGTTTTGGCAGCTTTTACCCCAAAATTAGATGTCCTTACGGAAAGTTGGAAGAGCTGACTGCCCAGGCTGCTGGACAAGCAAAACGATTCCAAGAGGAGGAGGAGCAGCACATTTCTCAGCTGGAAGACTCACAAGAGGACTTGCCAGAAAAAGTGGTGCTGCTTGAGCGGGAAGTCCTAGCCTTAATGGAGCAGCTAGAGTATCAAGAAAATTATATCCAAACAACACTAAATGCACCCACTCTTATAGTTCATTTCAGTTATAAGAAGTGAGACTAATGCCTTGTACCACAGATGGAAAAAATGCTTCAGATTATGGAATATTTCTTTTAATCTTTGAATCTCTTTCAAAATTCCTTCATAATCAAGTACAAAAAATAGACAACGAGCACTAGAACAGGCACAATACATGCAAGAAATTTATAATAGAAGATTCAACTTAAGGATCTGAGGACTGCTGGAGGGCAAAGAGGGGGACAGTGTAATGAAGTTCTGTGCTATGACCCTCCCTAAGCTACTGGGTTTGTAAATGAAGGGATTGTGCCTGAAGATCGAGAGGGTGCACCATGCATTGGCTCCTCACCCTCCACCGGACCAACCTCCTCGGCAGATAGTTTTTCGGCTGCACAATTTTAGGGACTGCCAGGCCATTTTAGCAGTCTATAGGAATAAACAAAAGCTGATATTTGAAGGGAGCTGACTATTTATCCATTAGGACTTCTCCCCTCGGCTGCAGAAATGGTACAGAGTATTCTCCCAGATTTTGGCTGCCCTAAGAGAGTGGCACATGGAATTCATTTTCGGATACCCTGCGGTCTGCATCAAGATTGAGGGAGCTACTTATTCCTTCGAGAACCTGAGACAACACGACAGTTCATCGCTGACTGGGACAAGAAACAAGG
Source organism: Neoceratodus forsteri (assembly GCA_016271365.2). NCBI lineage: Eukaryota > Metazoa > Chordata > Ceratodontiformes > Ceratodontidae > Neoceratodus > Neoceratodus forsteri. The sequence goes on along the minus strand of CM057454.1, from coordinate 833,303,621 downwards.
CTGAGTAGCCTGCGGCTTGCTATGCACTGGTGAACTGTAAGTTGTCCACTGGATCGGGGACATTGTTTTCCCATTATGTCACTCCCGGGCGGTCATAGGCTGGACCCTGCAAGTGAGAGTGCCTGTATGTATTTTATAAGGTCTATGCTGCTTGTTTATTGGACTAAGTGTGGACCATCTGCTGCACCATATGGGGTTTGATGCTGTGTGGCATATGCTTTCTCACTTGTTGGCAAGTTTGGGGGAGGCAAGCTGCTTCTCCTGGGTGCCATGATCGTATACTGTCACTCAAGGTAAGATGGCAGCTGCCACATGGCTCTTCATGAGGGAGATGGGGGATTGGATGTGCAGCCCGTGCAACTGATGTGAATCCCTGTGGCTCCTCTTGGAGTAGGTAGGCAGACTGTACTGGTATGACGGGATGGAGGAGAAGGCAGTTTATGCACTGCAGTCGGGCCCAGCTGCTACACAGAACCAGCACGAGGATTTAAGTTTTCTCTTTTGGAGCAGTCATTTTGGTGTGGGACATGCAGTGCCTACCTAGGGGGTGATGGCCTTATGTTTACTCTTTTTGTGACTGTAATTTGGGGGTGGGCCCAGCTATTCTACCTGGTTTGGGTTGATATCTTGGGTTGGCAGTGTTGAAAGGGGCTAGGACCACGTGAGGTTGGGACCATGGTGCGACAGGATGCTGCAGTCTCTGATATGCTGATATTGAAGGGTTTTAGTCTGCCCTATGGGGGTAGAGGTACCTGATTTAGTTGCCCCCTCCTGCTTGCCCACCTTAGAACCCATGCTCAGGTCGGGGCAGGAACTGGGGCATGTGATTGAAGATAATGGCAGTGGGAGGCATCTTGCCACATCAAGAGGGGTGGGGATGCAGCCGCCCCCTTCCCCATAGACCGCCAGGTTATTTTTGTGTGGGATGCTTCAGTGTCACAGGTTGTCCGGGGGGCAGCCCACATACTCAATTTTAGATTTTTGAAAGGTGACTGCTGCTGGTAAATTTTTGGACTGTGGTTATCACGGGCCTAGTTTCTGTGGCTGCGAGGTGGAAACGGCGTGGGGGTGGGGCTTACAGGTGTCTCTGTGATGTTCCTGATCTCGCTGGAGGATGGGGTAGGGCTAAGTGGACCTGTGCGGGAAGGAGTTGAGGAGGGCCTGCTTGGTTGGGGGGCTCCAGCATGTGGGGCTGGAGTGGGTTGCCCTTCCTTCCCTTTTGGGGGGGGTGATACCTTGCTACCCTGCCTATTGAGTATTAATAGTCATAATGGTCTGGACTGGGTTATGGTGCCCCAGTTGATTCCATGAATTATTTGTAGGAGTTGCTTATTGGATTTGTCCATGGTTACTGTGGGTTACCCCACATAATATTAGGGGTTGAGTTATTATAAGAGGGAAGGGGCAGGGGATGGGAAACGTGTGGAATGAGGGGAGAGGGATGCTCATTTTAGGGTTAAGATTGTGGGACTTTCTTGTTGATATAATGAGTTTTCTGAAGACCTCTCCTCAGATAAGCTGGGATGAGGGATATACTTATCTATATGTTACATGTTCTGGACTTCGGAGGGGCCAATTTTATTTATTTATTTATATATTTTTTGTAAATCATTTTTTCCTCCCTGCCATGGTACAGCCTAGCACTCTACCAACTCCCCGAGCTCTTACATCCGGCATCCAGGGACTTACCTCAGCCCGGGCATCCTCCATAGCTTACTCCACGTGGTGGGGTTCGATGGGGGTGCCTGCCACTGATGAGATGGATCTGGTGAAGGCCCTCAGCCCTAGCTTCCTCCATGGCTTAGCCCCCCCATGGTGGGGGTCCGATGGCAGGCAACACCTGCCAACACATGGATCAGGTGTGGGAGAGGGTCCCTGTAGTCTGGTGCAGAGCCTAGTAGAGGTCATCATCATCTGCGCTGTACCCGGCCATTTTCCCATATTCCATAATATAGCAACAGATGTGCAGTGCTGACTGAGATGCATAACGCATGCTACTGTGTGTGATGCATCTCTGGTCACCGTCCCTCCAACCCCAAAGTTGCACTGATTTGCCCTGAGCCTCCACCAGGGGTCAGACCATTGCCGAGAACCCACAGCCCTCCCTCCTGAAGAAGGAGAGCCATTCTCTGGATGCTCAATCCTCCTTTCTCCAGCCAGCCCCCGTGAACCGAGTCCGTCACTGAACCTGGGTCACCGATGTGGCGGCAGGTGAGGCATGGATGCCTCTGCCCACTGTGCCACTGGACCAGCCTAGGAGGCTAATTTAAAAAGACTGGGGAAGCCGACCATGGCGCAGTGGCGGAGCCACCACTTGTGGCACCAGTGACCTGGGTTCAGGAACAAGCCCTGGAGGCTGGAGGGTCGGCCGGGGGGGGGGAGAAGATAGATCAAGTGGCAATTGCACACTCTCAATCTCTGGGGAAGGGAGAGGGGCTGTGCCTCCTGGTGTTGTGCCCCTGGGTGACCACGGGGGTGACTTCCCGGGGGGGGCCAAGGATGAGGCTGGGAGGCATGCGGATGCTAGGCATGGCTCTGCCATGGCATCATTGCACGCCACACCTCCTTGATCCCAGAAACCGGAAAATCCAGCATAGCCCCGACACGTCTCCTCGCTGCAGCCTAAGGCCTGTCTGACACCTGGATGAGTTAGGGGCATAGCCAGCCACCCCTTGCAACTGCCCAGAGGGTAAACCACGGCTTCGTGGGGGAGGCAGCGGTGGGCTGGAAGGGCCAGCCGGAGACGTAATGGGGCTTGTGCAGTAAAAAATATAAGAACTTGGTGAGAGTAGAGGAACAGTGGGAAAATCTAAAAGGAGGGGTAGAGAATCTAAAAGGAGGGATAGAGAAGGCAACAGGCCTCTACATCAGACAAATAAGCAAAAGCAAGAGGAAAAAGAGACTGCTATGGTTCTCAAAAGAGGTGACCGGGAAGGTAAGGGCAAAAAAGTTACTGGAGGTACAAGGAGACACAGAGAGAGGAGGATAGAAATGTGTATCAGGAGAAACAGAGAAAGGCAGGGAAAGCAATTAGGAGTACAAAGGCACAAACAGAGGAGAAAATAGCACAGCAATACGGAAAAGGGACAAGGTATTTTTAGGTATGTAAACAGCAAGCAAAGACCAGAAGTGGGATGGTAAGGCTTAGGAGGGAAGGGGAGTGCATGGAAGGACCGAAAAAGGCAGACATCTTGAATGAATGCTTCTGTGTTGTGTTCATGGAGGAAGAAGAGGCCCACAGATAAGGGCCAGGACCTTTGAAGGAAGGGAGGTGGACACTAGTCCATTTACAGAGGACAGAGTCCTGAAGAAACTCATAAATTTGAAAGTGGACAAGGCAATGGGGCCAGGCAGGGTGCATTCAAGGATATTGAGGGAACTCAGGGAAGTGCTGGTTGCATCTCTGACAGTCCTGTTCAACCACTCACTGAAGATGGGAGTGGTTCCAGAGGACTGGAGGAGGGCAGATGTGGTCCCACTTCATAAAAGTGGTAGCAAACAGGAGGCTGGCAATTACAGGCGGTCAGCCTGACTTCAGTGGTGGAGAAATTGATGGAATCACTACTGAAGAAGAGAATTGTGGAATATCTTGACTCCAGTGGCCTTCAAGATCTGAGGCAGCATGAATTCACTGGGGGGGGGGGAGATCACATCAAACAAATCTGATGGATTTCTTTGACTGGGTGACCAAGAAATTAGATCACGGTGGATCAGTGGATGTGACCTACCTGGATTTAAGTAAGGCCTTCAACACTGTTCCACATAGGAGACTTGTCAACAAGCTGGACAGTCTAGGAGTGGGCTCAAAGGTGGTAAACTGGGTGAGAAATTGGTTGGGAGACAGGAGACAGAGGATGGTGGTAAACAGAGTTCACTCCGAGGAAGGGTGGGTGACCAGGAGGGTGCCACAGGGATCAGTACTGGGACTGGTCGGTCCTCTTTAATGTCTTTATTAGCAACATTGCAGCGGGGCTAGAAGGGAAGGTATGCCTCCTTGCAGATGACACTAAAATCTGCAGTAGGGTAGACACTGTGGGGGGAATACATAGAGATCTAAGAAAGCTAGAGGAGTGGTCAAGGGTGTAGCAGCTAAGTTTCAATGTGAAGAAGTTCAAAATCATGCACGGGACAGACATAAGGCAATTCTAGTGGGGGGCTAGGAGGAAGCAGCCTGTTGGTTAACTAGGATCTGCAGCTTATCCAATAGGTAGGGAAATAGGCAGATTGGTTGGGCCAAGCGGTCCTTATCTGCCATCTAAGTCTATGTTTTTTTTGTTTCTATGTTCTGTGTCATGCACTTGGAACACAGAAACCCAGGGGTGGAGTACAAAATGGGGGTAGTAGTATTAACCACTACCAAACAGGAAAGGGACCTAGGGGTAATAATTTCTGATGACCTAAAGGTGGCCAGGCAGTGTGACAAGGCAGTGGGAAGAGCTAGTGGGATGCTAGGGTGCATAGGGAAGGGTATCACCAGCAGAAAGTGAGAGGTGGTGTTACTGCTGTTTAGATCACTGGTGAGACCTCACCTGGATTACTGTGTCCAGTTCTGGAGACCACATCTCCAGAAGGACTTAGACAGGTAGAGGCGGTCCAGAGGAGGGCAACTAAAATGATGCAGGGTCTGCATGACAAGCCCTATGAGAGAGACTGAAGGACCTCAATATGTATGTAAACCGGGTGCCACCACTTGCGGGCTACTACCCTGCCTGCCTAGCTAAGACACAGGTTGAGGGCATGTGTCCCACCAGTAATACTTTGACACGGTGCTCCACCTAGAGAACTCTTTTATATGGCTAGATGTTAAGCTAGCACAACCTCTGGGAAGTTGTACCTACCCACGGCCCCACCTAGTGACCATACACATAACTGACCCTAACACACTTTACTTTGCATTCAGTTTACAATTAAGGGGAGTGCTAATAGCATGCTCACAGTGACCAAACTTACCAACAGGGTCTGGAACTCTTGCTTGTGTTACCCTAAAGAAACAGTTTATCAGCAATAACAGTATACCTTTAGCTGACACAATGACTCAAGACTGAATAATAATAATATGCTCACTAGCCAGATTAAAATTCAAACAGTGAATCTGATTTATTTAGGGAAATGAACAAGGGAGGGCATGAATTTATATATATATGATTAAGGCACTCTTTTTCAGTTTGATGCAATATGCAAAGATTACATTTGACACTGTATAAAACAGTTCTGTTAGTTGCTGGTACCCACAGTCTAAATAGGTACAGGCCTGACACACTGCTGCTGGGGTGGCTGGCGTTGCAGCTAGTTGGGGCCCTTAAATAAAATATTGATTAGTAATTCTTTTATCTTGGCTTTTGCAACATGCACAACTCTTGTTCCCAAGAAAATTGAAATCCCTAGGCCCAATGGCCTGCAAAAACAGTCTAAACAGCATATTTAAACTGATAGGGGAATCAGATGACAAAACACTTTAAACTTGTTGCAGGGACAAGCCCTGTTACTCACTGAACCATGGATCTCAGGATCTGGTCGATTTCCAGGGTGACTCTCCTCGAGGCAGGATTCGCGCTCTGGCTTGTAGCGGTAGGCTGTAGGACTTCGTCCTATTCAGCAAGAACCAGGATACAGGGAACTGGGCTGGCATGACTCACCCCCACTTCAAGGCATCCCTCCCAAGGATGGCTGCAACCTACAATGATCTTCGTTGCAGGAGCTGACTCCCTTCTCTGGTCGTCTGTCTCACAGGCACCAACAGTCTCTTAAGCAATTTATTTGGCATCACAGACTCAGCTTTGGCAATCGCTTCGGCATAGGCTGTACAGCTTATCTGCTTGCAATCTGCAATCCTGGAAATGTAAGCTGGCATGGCAGAAGTTCAGGTCTCCCACTGGCAAATTGGCTGAAGACAATTCCGGTGACCCCAGGCTTGCAAATTAGACCACAGTCTCTGAGGCAAAAACAGCTTTTCACCACAGTGCGAGTTGGAAACCTCTTAATCTGATCCTCTTTCGGTCTAGAATTTAGTTCCAGTGAAATTGCTTATTTTTCTGGAGAAATGCAGCTTGGTCTGTAGACTTGGCAGTCCCACACTTTAAGTATGTGTTCAGGCTGGGAAGAGGCAAAACAGGCCTCTCCCCACACTCCCCGAGCTGCGAGCAGAGCCTCCTTCATTCTGGAAGCTCAAGAACTGACTACTCACTGACCCAACGTAAAACTGACTCAGTTCAAACAATCCCCCTTAAATAAAGACCAAAGTTCCAGCAATACGATTGACTGCTCAAGCTTTCTACAACAGTCTAAGTCCTCTTATTGGCTTGATTTTGGGTGTCTAAATTTGTTCCTCCCCAAAAGTCTCTAGCAAGTCCCAAGATCTTTTCTGAAAATCCTGGCTCATGATTGGTTGCAATGCTGCAAAGATGGCTGCTGAAATAGTCCCCAAACAGTTTATGTATGATCCCACAATCAATGTCCTGGTGCAGCCAGATAGAATACTTTTAATTTATGCAAACCCCATAGTTACATAGTCCCATCTGTGCTCTTTATAGCAATCACAATATTTTATATTTACATCTAGCCCTTTCCTAGTCGCTGCCTCCATAATAACATGCCCCTATACGGCAGGCAGCTGCTCATTAATATTCATGAAAGCTTATGAATTATTCATAAGCCCCCGCTTATGCCCCAATTCAGCACTTCTCAGCTCTCCTTATTTATAATAAAAGAGGCCTCTTACTGGCCTTGCTGAAGTCTCCAGTCCCTATTTAACTAGACAAGGGCACTGGGAGCATTGGAAATTCCTCTGTTTTGACTGCAATGGCAGTCGGAAATATCAAAGCACCCTGTGGCGCATGCACAAGCACCGGCTGCATGGAGGAGATGCTGGTGGCTTGTGATTGTGCTTCGTGAGCCCAACTGGACTAAAAACATGCCCAGAGGCTGATCGGGGGTCCTGGTGGACACACAGAAACTTGGGCCCAGCAGTGGATGTACTGGGGATACCAAGAGAAATGGAGAGAATATGGGAGTTACAACCCATCTCAAACTCTCCTCCTTTGCAATCCTACCTCCTCAGTTCGCTACCACTCCTCTGCCTCCCACCTGCCCCTCTCCCTGCGGCCCACCTGTTCTTCTCATCCTGCTTCCTTGCCCCCCTACTCTGTGTGCTGTCAACAAAGCCTGCATGTAGGCTGCTCTCTACCATCTTTTCACCTCCTACACTCCTTCCCCCCTGCCCCCCCATCGTGGGTTTCTCTCCAAATTTCACTGCTCGGTATCAGGACACACTGGGGTGTCTCTCTCTCTCTCTGCACCTCTCATAAATTCTAGACAAACAAATTCCTGCTGTTGTTACCAATGCTTGATCATTGTTAAAGTTGTGTCCTCTGATTTTAATTGTATATTGCTCTGTTTTTATTTGTACATTTCTCTGGAACTGTATTGTTTTTGTGTTTGTTACTGTTACATGATGTAGTACCTTTGTAAAAGAGCTTCAACTCAAAGGTGTTTCTGAATACATGAATAAATAAAAAAAAAAAATAAGATAAGCCCCCCACATGGGGGGATTACACTCCCCCCTTCCTGAGAAAGCTTGGCATCCTCGCCAAGACTATATTAAACTAGTAATCTGATAACACATTTTTATATACACATTTTACTATTATATAGCTCTAGTAAGTACAGCATTTACTAGCAATTTATTCTATACACATCTGGACAGACACATAATATTTACAGTATAGCACGCTATCACATTACCTTTTATACACTATCTAAACTGTCATGACATTCTTTTAAAATATACCTTTTAGAATATACCGTGGTACCTATCAGCAGTTTAGAAATCACATTAGTAGCTTCAAAACCACATTTTACTTGAATCATCATTTACCACTTTTCTACTAGTGCCTTTCACCTTATTCCCCTCTTTTTACCTGTAAACCCCTTTCTATGCTGGGTGGAGGTTTTGGTCTAGGTGGAGGTTTTCATCTGGATGTTAGAAGATGCAGTGAACAATATTTTGGGCAAAGAGTTGGCTGTGATGTACACCCCCTTGTGAACAACATTCATGGGCAGATTAACTGGTTCTCCAAGAGTATTATACATGAGCTTCGTTACTGGTTTTACAGAACTCTGAGCAACGTGACAGAGTTGGCACTGGCACTTACACTTCTGCTTCAGCATTCGGGGTGATCAGTCCCGGTTCATTGTCCTCCAATGATGCAGCCTCTGGAGAAATGGGTGCCACTGCACTTTCTGGGTAGTCATCATTAGTTTCTGGCCCTTCGCCTTGAGCATCACTATCACTCTTAGTCTCTGAAGGCTCATCCTCATTTGTGAGCGATATCTCTGCAAAGTCTGAATCATCCACCACACAGCTAACATTTTTAGGGACAGACACACTTTCTTGGGACTGGAACAGTTCATTTAGCCCACTTAGTCCAGTAACACTTTCAGATTTACTGGCAGGTTCACTACTTGTTTCTTCCGGTTCATGTACACTACTTGTTCCTTCTGGTTCAGGTACACTGAGTTCAGATAACTCCTCCAGGCAAAGGGAGTCTGCTATTTCAGAGGTCATACTATGGACATCGCTCTTGGGTGATTCAGGAACAATTGATAGAATAGAATCAGTTGAAACCACTGGATTTTCAGGGGTACTGCTTTGATCAGCAGAAGGAAGTCCCTGGAACAGTCTTTCAAGTTCAGGGGATGGGTAGTAAACAACACCAAATTCACTGTCACTAGCTTCAGAATTAACATCATTATCAGCTGTAGCATTATTGGTAGGAGGATCTGTCGGTTGAACAGCAGAAGTCTGATTTAGTTGTTTATTACGAGCAGCAGATCTGGTGTCAGGGCCTGTTGGAGCCTCAGAATGGGGCATGGTGTACAAAACTATTTGCCCAAGTGGCAGATGGTGATTCCTATCTAGGGTCTTTACAGCAGTATCTCCTTCTGGGTGCACTTTGTATACTGGTAAGTCAGGTAAAATGCTAACAATTTAAGAATATGACTCCAATGATCGGCTATTTTATTTTTCCTTGGAAGCCTAAATTTTGCATTAAAATACCTGTCCTGCCTTTAATTCATGGGACTTCACGCTATTGTCATGATGTGCCTTGTTAGCTAGATTTTCTTTGCTGCCATGGTGTTGGCCAACTGGAATGCATGGTGTAGCTGAGATTTCAGGTTTTTACATACTGTAGGTAGTTGTCTGATTGGGCACCATCCGGAAATTCCAAAACAGATGTCAACTGGAAGGCGAGCCTCTCTGCTGAACATGAGATAATAAAGTGAAAATCCTGTGGCATCATTCTTGGTGCAATTATAGGCATTGCCAAGAGAGCTTATTCACTGACTCCACCTTGGTTTATCTTTGGGATGCAGAGTGCCAAGCACATCCAGCAAAGTTCTATTAAACTTCTCTGGCTGCAGATCTCCTCACGGATGGTAGGGAGTGGTCCTGGACTTTCTCACACCCCAGATAGACAATAACTCTTTAATAAGTCTGCACTCAAAGTCTTGACCTTGATCCAAATGGATCCTTTGTGGGGCATCGTAGTGAACAAAAAACTTCCATGAGGACTTTTGCTACTGTGGCTGCCATCTGGTCTTTGGTTGGGTACGCCTGAGCATACCTTGCAAAGTGAGTCATCATTACAAGCATATTACCAATGTTCTCTGAATCTGGCTCTAGGTTCAGGAAATGTATACATACTAGCTCCATTGGTGCACTGCTTGTTATATTGACCAAGGGGGCTGCTCGCTGCAGTTGTGCTTTCTGCTGGAGGCATTGACTGCAAGTCTTTATATATTGGTCAATATCTATGCCCATTTTAGGCCAGTAGAAATGTGTTCAGGCCAAATCCAGAGTTCTCTCACTACTAAGTGTCCCATTTGGTCATGGAGAGCCTTTAATACAACATTTTTGAATTCTGAGGGCAACACTAGTTGTCTTTTCACAACTTCCCCTTGATTGTCTGTTAATTCACGATACAACAACTTTTCTCAGAGCTTAAGTTTAGGCCCTTCTTTGAACAGCAAGGCAGTCTTGGGGTCATTGGACCGCAATTCGAGACGTCTTCTCCTTTGGTGAGAGCATTTAGGACTGGCCTGATCATTGGATCATAATATTGTTCTTTTGTGGAGATCAGCTGGAGTTAACTGTGGCAGAGCACTCAGATCTAAAGTGGCAAAATTACAAAGGCCACTGGCAAGCAAGTGTCAGGAGGTCCCAGGCAATTGGCCAAGTAGTTCACTGTTTCAGAGTGGAGTTTCATCTCTATGAAACGTAAGGCACAGTGCTTTTACAGAATGCTCTAACATGCGACCTACCCTGATTGGGGCAAGTCTGTGTGATAAGGCATCAGCATCGATGTGGCTGAGGCATGGTCAGTACTCCAGTGTGTAATCATATGTAGATAAGGCTGAGAGCCATCGATGTCCCATAGCATCTAGTTTAGCAGATGTTTGAACATAGGTTAAGGGATTATTGTCTATTTTAGCCAATCTCTTGGCACCATACAGGTATTTGTGGAATTGTTCCACAATTGCCCACTTGAGAGCAAGAAACTCCAACTTATGCATGGGGTAATTATTTTTTGAAGATGTCAGACTTCAGCTTGCATATGCCACTGGGCACAATCCTTCTGTATACTCTTGGGAAAGCAGCCCTGAAACCACTTAGGCTAGCATCAGTATATAGTACATAAGGTTTGGATGGGTTGGCATATGCAAGAACAGATGCATGCATTAGCTGATAAATGATTTCGTGAAAAGCTGCATCATGCTCTGACGTCCATCTTTGACCAAAGGGTTCATGAGGTCTGAAGCATGTTTTACAGTCTCTTTATCAGCACTTTTCTTGAATTTCTTATTAGTAGGTGGGTACCCTTGAGTTAAATTCAACAGAGGATGCACTACTTTGGTGTAGTCTCTGACAAAACAGTGATAGTAGCTGCAAAACCCAGAAATCATTGCAGTTCTTTTTTGTTTGGCTTTGGCCAGTCAGTGAGTGCTTCCACCTTGCTAGGATCGGTCTGGATGCCTTCTGATGTCACAATGTGGTCTACATATTTTACAGAGCTCTGGAAAAACTGGCATTTGTCAATTGATAACTTTAACCCAAACCTTTCAAGTCTGTCTAACACCTTCAACAGGTGAGCCTCATGTTCTTCAAGGGTTTTGCCAAAAACAATGACGTCGTCAAGGTAGACTAAAAAGGACTGCGTGACTCCTGGATGATACCAGCCACATGCATCTACTATAGGTGGTGCCTGACATTATCGATGTCTGCAGGAGCAAGGCATCTGGACCTTTCCCTGAAGGGCCTCTCATTGTGCAGATGAATATGATGTTCAGCACGGTGACACAACCAACATCAATTCCTTGTTAGAAAATACCTTGGTTCTTTAAGCCAGCTTCTTACTAATTCTGTTCCTCCAGCTAGTTAGTTTATGAGAGTCTCCAAAATTGAACATATCAGGTGAGACTTCACATTCTGCTTCATTCTGGCACTTGAATGGCAACACAGCAGTATCAGCACAATAAACTTTTGCAAGTGTGCAACCTTGGTTCACCTTTATTTCTCGATCTGTAACATTTTGGAGCTGGACCACCACTCTCCGGACGTAAACGTGAGCACGGACAGGAAGCACACTGGGCTTGACCAGCAGTCCATCAGGCAGTTTGGCCTTCTTCTGGCTCATTCAGTATCAGTATTTTGTTTGTCACATCTTTGCGCCACCGAACTTCTCCGCTGACAGTGCACTCAGCATTTGGAGGGAGGACAATAGCAGATGAGTCTTTTTTCCAAACAATCCCAACAGGCTCATTCTGATCGTGTTTTCCAGATCACATTTGCATATCATAGGCTTTTTGGACCATAACATGGACATACAGGGCTTTTCCAGTCTTCTTTCGCTGTCTCTCCTGACGTTGTTGGGCAAGGTGGCCAAACATGTTTTCTTGTTTGTTTATTGAAATGTTTCACCAGGAAGGCACACTGAGCAAAGGGTTGCTCATCTTCCAGTGCGACCTGGGGAAGGGTACAATAGGGATAAGACATTTTACATTCAAGTTACAAAGATCTACATAGCATACAATTAATTAAGGCAGTTGTTACAAACAGTGTTGCATACATATGTAATTTGTGAGAACAATTAATAAGTACAATGGTAATAAGTGAACAAGTGCTATCATGAAATAAGAGGTGAAGGAGAGAGAGGATGAGATGACAGATAGTGCAAAGTCATGTCCCGGAGAGACCCCTTCAGGATGCGGGGAACCCTGCAAGGGGTCAGGAGACTGGAGTAGGGAGAGAGAGAGAGAGAGAGAGAGAGAGTTAGTGTGATTAACACTTAGGAGGGGAAATGAGGCCTGACCAAAAAAGAGAACCTTTCAGGATGCGATGAAACATGCAAGGGGGCAGGGAAGTTCAGGTGATTGTAAACCCTCCTGCGGTTAGGCGTTGTAATTATACAGGGATAGTAAGAGGGGGGAAATGAGAAATAACATCTGGGAGGGGATGATGCCTGATCCAAGGAGCCCTCCAGGATGCTGGAGACCCTGCAAGGGGACCTGGAAGGCCAAGGATAGGAAGATGGGAAAGAAAAGGTGGCAAGCCTAGGTACTATAGGACCCCTTCAGGATGCTGAGAACCCTGCAAGGGGAGTGTGAAGGCTATGGAAAAAGGGGGAGATAGTAGAGAAAGGGAGAAAGGTACGAGAACTAGCACCTAGGAGGAGCCAGGGTCAGTAGAGTCGATAGAGGCATTGGGTAAATTCCGAAGGGGGACGAACTGTAAGGAGCAAGATGAAGGAAATTAAGGTGGTCATAACAGGAACAGTTAGGTGCAAGATAGTTGGAGAGGGCAGTGTTGATGGAATAGAGGGAGGAGGAGTGTCAGATTTGGCCAGAGAGGGTGGAGCATATGCATTAGTACCGATTAACACAGGGACACCACTGTACAATCCAGAAGGAGGATATATCAGGGCTAGTGTCTCCACTGGGTCTCCCAAATCTGCCACAGAGGATGGAAAAGAAAGCCACACTCTCGAATAACCAAGATAGGGATATGACTTATTACTCTACCCCCATACATGCTGTCCATTGAAGGGCTGTATCGGGTGGCCAGATAAATTCTGGTCATACCAGTCTTTAAAATTATGATAACTTGGGACCCGCTATCTAGGGCAGCTCGGACAGAATTCCATCCACATGCACAGTAGTTTCCATAGTAGGGCCTACTAAATCTGACCAGTCCAATGGAGTATTGGCAGGAGTTGCAGGCACTGAAATAAACAACTTTGCCACAAATGCGTTGTGTCAGGACTGGGCCGGGGTCTCACTGGCATTTCCTTGCCTTGGGTACTTTTCTGCAAGCAGCCTATCTCTCACCCTGGCTGGGTCCTCTCTAAATTGGCACTCCTGCTTTAGGTGACCATCCTTTCCACATTTGTAGCAAAACACAACTTCTCTGGGCCATCTCTGCTGTGTGCAGTATATCATTACTCAGCCTATATTTATGGTTTGAGGGTGGTGAAGAATACGTGTTTGAAGCTTGGGCAGGAGCACTGACCACAGAGGGTCCTCGTTGAGTCTCCCTGCCTACTAGCTAAACCTGGTTCTGTGCATTACGTCCCATCAATTCTTTCACCATGACAGACAATTCACTTATTCGAGTCTTTATACCACCATCTACAGGGAGTGTCTGGGCATGCACTCCCACTTCTATGGCAGATGCATTCTACTAGATACCTTGCTCCTTAGCCATTTCTATAGCACTCTGTGCACTTACTGTTAGTTCTCCCAGTTGTTTTAGGAAGTCCTTCAACTGTTGCAAATCACTTACATTCTCTTTGGACTCTGTTGGCCCCACATTATGCCTCTGAGGTTTCTTCCAGCTGAACCTTAACAGTACTAGGCCCCCTTCCAGGGGTAGGAGCTGCAGTTGCCACACCAACCCAGGGATCCGGCAATTCCTCCTCTTTTTCTGCTTCTCATACTTCCTGCAACAAGGATATGTAAAAGGGGATCAGCTTTATGGTTTTTTAGTCTCAGCTTGAGCAATAGGAAACTGGAATACTTGGCGGACCTCAGTGTCTGATCCAACCTGGCTCAATTTCAAGTTCAAGTTTATTGTAGGCTATACTCCATTGAGCAAGTTCATTCCCAAGGAGGTCCTGGTTTACATATTCAGAACATACAAACAGATGCAAGCATGAATAGCTTAATTAAACAAGGTTCACGGGGTAAGATCACACAAGGTATTACATTGGCAGTTTGGTGGCTATAAGATCACGGAGTATGAGGGCAATATGAACACATAGGGCAGGTACATCTAGGTGGTATCATGATAAAGGGTAATATATAACATTTATACAAAACAGGTCATGGAACAAAGACAGAGGCATTGGTAGGACCAAAAAGTCTTACAGTAGTGGCAGCCTGTCAGTGTAGGTAGCTAAGTGCAGTACAAGTGAAATTGTGCCTCAGATCAAGACTTATCGCTGGTATCAAAGTAAAGATGACTAAACCATGAGTATAAGTGGTAGGACAATGTTTCAAAGCATAGGCCAGAAGGATATAGCCATCGGACACTTAGGAGTTTTGTGGGTGGGTTGAAGTGAGTGGAAGAGGAACCAAGAATTCATGAAATAATTAGGGTGAAGTAGTGTGTGTGTGGGAGGGTAGAGGAGGATTAGGGGGTAGAGCGTGGGGAGGCGAGGGGTGAGGGGTTCAAGGGAGCCTGAGTGCTTGTAACTTGAGTTGTTGTACAAGGATGTTAGAGAGGGAAAGGAGGAGGGGAGGAGGGGACATGGAAGCTGGTAGCAGGAGCCGGGTAGGATTCGTTGGAAGGTGTTTAGCTCTTGGAACAGTGGCACAGCTACATTAAAGGTTTTTGGCCAGCGTCTTGAAACAATTGACAGGGACAAGTCCAGTGAGTCTAATTTTCACTTGCAGTTTGTTCCAGACTGATGGAATAATGAAACTAATGGCACTTTTGCCGTGGTTTGTGTGCACTCTGGGTAGTCCAGAAGAATAAGTTCTGAGTTCCTTAGTAGGTATATGCTGTGGGACCTTTGCATAAGTGAACAGATGTATTCTGGCAATTTGTTTCAGAGCATTTTCATTGTCCAGAGGTCTATATGAAGTGTCGCCTTGTAGCTAAGGATGTCCAGCCAACTGTTTGATAGAGGTGGCAGTGGTGCGTCCTAGGAGAAGCATTTGTTATAAAGCGCAGCGCTCTGTGGTAAAGATTGTCTAGCTTGTGGGTGTGGATCACAGAACTACAGTTATATTATCTGCATAATCCAATAGGGGGAGAATGGTGGCTTGCACCAATTTGTGTCAGATATCTGTTAAGAAGAGAGATTTGTTCCTATACAGGAACCCCAGCCTCACTTTTAGCTTTTGAGCAAGACAGTCTATGTGAGCGCTGAAGGACAGTTTGTTGTCCAGCCAGACTCCCAGGTATTTAATCTACCACATCTAGGGTGTCCCGAAGATAGTTGTGATAGGTAGGGAGAGTTCTGAGTACTTAAGGTCATGGTCTGATGGGTGGAGGTGAAGAACATGATCTTTGTTTTCTTTGCATTCAATAGCAGTTTGAATGAGCAAGACTGAGCTGCAGTTGGTTGAAGTCAGATTGCAGTTCACTACATGCTTCACACAGTGATGGTTTAGAAGTGTAAAGCACAATATTGTCAACAAAGAAATGGTGCTTGGACTTGTGGATGTCTTTGCCTATGGAATTGATATATATGGTGAACAACAAAAGCCCAAGTATTGACCATGCGGAACACCCCTTGTAATTGGCAAAGGATCTGATAAGAACCCATCCACTTTGATGCTTTGCTGCCTATCTGTGAGGTAGCTATAGAACCAGCTGAGGGAGGGACCAGTCATGCCCAGAGATTTGAGGTCAAGAAAGAAGGAGGCTGTGATCCACTGTATCGAACGGCTTACGGAGGTTAAGGAACACAGCACATGTAGTTTGCTTGGAATCAAGAGCAGTAAACCAGTCATTGATCACTTTGGCTAGGGTTGAAACAGTGCTGTGTTTCTCCCTGAACCCAGACTGTAGCGGGTTGAATAAATTATTGCTCTCCATGAATTCCTTAAGCTGGGCATAAACTAATTTCTCCATCATTTTGGACAAGGTTGGCAAAATGGATATGGGTCTGTAATTGTTGAAGTCGCTCGGTCACAAGACTTAAACAGTGGAAGAATGTGTTGTTTTCAGCAGGTAGGAGCGATGGCTGAGAGATGGATAAATTGTATATATGCGTAATGGGTGCAGCTAGAAGATGACTTCTTGATTTTAGAAAAAAGGCTTCAATTCTAACAGGTTGAAGCTTCTCCACCTGAGCATCTGCAGCCTGCAACCTAAAATCGACCTCCTACAAACTCTTATGATTTCACACACCCCGACATCCTAATTATTACCAAGACATGGCTCAAAAAAAGCACAACTGACAGTGCCATTGCTATCCCTGGATATTCCAGCTCCAGACAAGATCGATCGGGTCATGGGAGTGGCCATGTATATCCTGTCCTCACTGCAGTTTACTACCACCTATCTACATCCATCCCAGCTACCTATGAACCCTTGTCACCTGCATTACCCTTCTTTCTCAATCCCAATCTTTGTGGCTGGCATCTATGCCGCCAAGCATTCAACCCTCGGTCACAACTGAACTGTTTGCCAATATCACCTCCCTCACAATCTGGTGAACTTTTCATAATGGGTGGCGTGAATCTAAATTGGTTGTCTCCCAAGTTAAGCAAGCTACGCAATGATGTCGCTGCTTTAAACCTCACTCAACTTCTACTTGAGCCCACATGCCCTAATCCCAAAATACAAAACCACACCCTGCTTGACTGGGCACTCACAACCCACCCACACCGCGTCATTAAATCTGGTCTCCTCCCCAATGCCCTTAGTGACCACAACCCCATTTTTATTGTGCGTAAGGTTCATCGCCCCAGACCTCCCCCAAATCCATACAACTCCGGTCCTTTAAATCCTTAGACCTTACCCCAATCAGCTCTGCACTACTTCCACTGACTGGGCCCCTCCTCCACTGCTATCTCTGTTGACCAAGCACCTGACTATTTTAAGGATAAATTCATTGCCACCTGGAATGTCTTTGCTCCTTTCGACGGACCAGAGTCCATGGACTTCACCTCCCTGGATCACCCCAAACTACTGGCTTGCTTCAGGGAGTGTGGTGGGCCTGGAGAAAACACAAATTTACTAAACATCCAAATGACTATACCAAGTACAGAATGCTATGCAGTTCATGTACTAAAGCTACTAGACTGGTTAAGTCTGATTATTTCAACTCCTCATTCCTGATTAACACTAACTCTCCATCTAAATTCTGGAGGGTAGCTCATGCCCTGTTCTCTCCCCCCCTCACCCTCCCTGTCCAGTTCTCAAAATAAATAACTCCCTAGTTTCTGACCCTGACTCTGTGGCCAATGAATTTAATGCCTTCTACACCTCGTGCACCATGTCTCTTCTAAATTCCATCTCCCCTTTGCCATCTACTAACTTCAGCCCTTCGCCTCAGCCAGTGCCTACCCCTACCCCATTTTCCTTTTCTACCATCTCCCCTGACAAAGCTCTTAATGCTCTCCTATCCCTCAACCCCTCTAAAGGCTCCTCACCAGATGAGCTCGATCCTAAACTTCTTTACCTTTCTGCTCCTGCAATTGCTTATCCTATCTCCTAATCCTTAACCTGTCCTTTATTTCTGCCCAGTACCTCATCCTGAAACATGCTGTAGTCCTTCCTCTCCCCAAGTGTGGTGACACATCCACTTCTGCAACTATCGCCCAATTTCCCTCCTTCCTACCCTTGCCAAACTTCAAGAACATTTAGTTCTCTCTCAACTATCACCATTCCTCTCCGATTCCTCCTTCTTCACCCCTTCCAATTTGGTTTCGGAAGAACCACTCAACAACCATCTCCTCCTCAGGCTTACCAAGCACTTGACTATTTTAAGGATAAATTAATTTCAGGGATGGACAATGGCCTGATCACCTCAGCCATCTTTGTTGACCTAGCCAAAGCTTTTGACACTGTTTCCCATTCCCTGCTTCTTGATTCACTCTTCTCAGCTGGCCTTGCTCCATCAGCCACCAACTGGTTTAAATCCTACCTCATTGGCAGGACCCAGTCAGTGAGAATCCTTGATTCCATCTCCCCTCCACTCCCCATCAACACTGGTGTCCCTCAGAGCTCAGTGCTTGGTCCTCTACTCTTCTCCATTTTCCTTAATGATCTTCCCACAACCTGCTCATCCTCTTCTATCCACATGTATGCTGATGCTACTGTTTTGTACAGTTCTGGCAAAAACCCTGCTGCTGTGCAAACCAGCTTACAGCATGACTTCAACCAAGTTGAGCTCTGGTTTGCTTCTCACCAGCTTGTTCTAAATGCCAAGAAGACAGTCTCAATGACCTTTGGCACCAGGCAGAGACTCTCTAGGCTCCCGGCCCTACCCACCTTCCACACCCTTGATGGGACCATCTTGGAGGACACCTCCTCATTTCGATATCTGGAAGTTTGGCTGGACCAGCACCTCAACTTCTCTGTACATATCAATGCTATCCTGAAGAAACTGCGCCCCAAGCTTGGTGCTCTGTACAGGAATCGTAGTTGCATCCCACTGACTGCGAGGCATGAAACTGTCCTGAAGATGATACTCCGAATCTTTGACTACTGCAATGTACTCTACGGTGCCGCTCCCAAATCTTCCCTGACCAAATTGGACACTTTCTTTAACTCATTCTGCCACTTTGCTATTGACTTCCCTTCCACCCACCTGTGAACTCTATTGCTCTCTAACCTTCCTACCATTATCTCACAGGCGCTTTCTCTCTCACTTCAAACTAACCTCAAATTCTAGTTGGAGGCTCCCTCCTATCTCTCGTCTCTCTGTCCACTCTCCCCCCACTCTCTCAGAACAAATGACGCCCCTTAACGGTCCCTTGCCGCTCCACCCTCATCGGTCAGACTGGATTCGCCCATTGTTTCCCTAAAATCTGGAATTCCCTCCCTCCTGAAATATGACACTCCTCCTCCAACTACTCCCTTATCTCTGCCCTACATAATTACCTTTCCCTCAGCTGTTCCTGCTTTAACCCACCTTAATACCTGTCCCCAGTTTCTGCCATCCTACCATGAACCCCCGGCAAGGTTCTCAACATCCTGAAGGGGGAAATCAGGAAATGGCTACCCCTCCTCCTCATATTCAGTTTTTGCCTCTCCCCCCTCTCTTCTCCACCTGCCCTTCTGGGTCACCAGTTTGTACAACCTAACCCCATCCTTGTTACTCCAACAGCACTTGTGTACTACCTCGAGCCTGCTCCTGGTACACTCATGCACTATAAATGGTTCTATAGCATTATTACTTTTGTCGTTCGTATGTTCTTTTGTATGATTTTGGACATGTATTGTAATTTACCCAATGTTCCACTACTGTTTATTGTGCAATACCTTGTGTTCCAACTTTTGCACAATCTTATAATGTTGTATTGTTTGTACTACCCACAAACTATTGTAAGTGATCATCCTTCACAACCCTATGTAACCCCTCCCCCCAGGTCACACCGTGAGATGAGCAACTTGTTGTTCAGTGTGCCCTCCTGGTGAAACATTTCAATAAATAAATAAATTATGTCAGCTCCAGCACTTTTCCTAGTATGTAGTTTGTTGAGGAGGTCCTCAACTTGCTTATAGGAAAATGGGGCAAGCTGAAAGGAGACATGGGGTCTCTTGGGCTGATGGTCATCCAGAGGGGGTGTGTTGCCAACCAGCCCTTGCTGCAGGTGATGAGTCAAATGCCAAACCTCCTGTGGCAAAGTGGGCATTCAACTTATCTAAGATGGTACCTTGGTCAGTGATCACTGTACCATCTGTAATGATTTTTGTTGGTAAGGAGGGGGGTGATTCGTACCCTTCAATTGCTTTGAGTGTCTGCCAGATTTTGAGTTGAGTTGCCCTTGGCCTCCTCAAGAGTTTCTACATAGTAGATGGACTTGGCAGATCTGATGAGTTTGATACAGGCATTTCTGGAGGCTCTGAAAGCCTGCCAGTCTGCAGTGGCTTTGGTTTGCCTTGCACAGGCCCAGAGTTTGTCCGCCTTGTCAGGGCAGATTTCAGTTCTGGGGTAAACCAAGTGAGACTCCTTCCTCAATCTAAGTTTTGCAAATGGGGCATGTTTTTTGCCAGATTTGTAATGACAGAGTTCAGGATGGAGATGGCTGCATCTACAAAGGTGCCAAGTAGAAATCTTGCCAGTTTACACATTTTAGGTCAGCAAGAAAATTACAGGTTTCAAATTTGTGAACGTTTCTCCTAGTTCCGAATTTCAAGCAAGAGGGGCGTTTCTCTTGGATTTGTGTGCAGACAACAATAGTATAGTCACCCATGTCATTGTGGAACACTGCAGTGTGTTTAATTTTGTGTGGGTGACTCGTGAGGATTAGGTCAATGATCGAGCTATTGTCCTTATTTTTTGTGTTGGTCCTAGTGGGTTCATTTCAAGCTGAGAAAGACCAAGCTCATCACACAGATTCTTTAGAGTGTTTGCTTTTGGTGTAAGCCAATCCAGGTTCAAGTCGCCAAGGACAATGGTTTCACTAGTGTTGATTCAATGAAGCCCTAAAGTTTCTAAGATTTCCATGCCCCTGATGGCGATCTATAACAGCCCATTATATTGAATGATGCAGTAGAGAGAAGCAAGATCTTTAGTGCTAAGCATTCAAATTCTTTAGGTTTAGTTTTGGATAGTATTTGGTGGCATTGAATTGGAGTTAATGTAGATGGCTAACCCCACCCTGGTGGTCTGTCTATTCTAAAAATGTTGTAGGAGGGACTGTGATCTGTTGATCAGTGACTGTATTGCATAGCCATGATTCAATTTAGCTCACTTGAGGTCACCTCCTCTCCTAAACACTCTTTGCAGCGCTTTCTCTAATCTGGTCAAGTAGGTGGACAACGGCTCCCCTCTCTGTTGTCTAGTGCCTTTGGACCCCCATATAAGGTCTTCACCATCCTCTGGAGTACCAAAAACAGTTTCTAATGCAACCAAATACTCTTGTGCGGGGGCATCAGGGTTGGTGGACCTCAACACCTGGAATGCATCCAATGGAGGCCCTCTAAGGTTTTCCATAATTCTCTTTCTTTTCTCTGTTTCTGTACATTGCCACTCTTGGACCAGGGGGATGCATAGTCCATCCAAGTCTCTAGGTCTTCTTCTCCCTGGGGTGTGGGAATGGTACCCTAAAACATTCTTAGCCTGCAATAAGAGTCAAGGCTTACTGAAAGTAGTGGCACTGGTAACAACACAGGCATAGGTGCAGGTGAGGGTGCTGGTGAGGGAACTGATGGAGGTGCAGGCACTGGTATAGGTGTAGGTACTGGCACTGGGGCCGGTGCAGAGGCAGGAGCAGGAGCAGGTCCAGAAGAAGGGGTACCTGGAGGAGCTTTTAACAGTTTTTTTAAGTCCTCAAGGGTTTGACCTCCAGCCTGTAACAGTTTGGCTAACTTTTATTTAGTCATTCAGATTTGGGGGCCCAAAGGTGTGGAGCGTTACTCTGTACATATTAATTACTTTCAACCCACCCGGACTCATCAGGGTGAATAACACTGGACACTCTTTCACTGTCCACCAGGTTGCTACATTCTACCAAGATCGTTAGTGTCCATGCAATCAAATCAGCCTTCCAGCCCTTCACAGCAGCTTGAACAAAGCATTTGACTTTGGTGAGGGCCTCCACAGTAGTATTTTTACTTGTGCCAAGAGGAATGTCTAGCAACAACAAAGCTTTTAGGGGATCATCCTCTTCTGCCTCACACCAACCCAGCAGACAGTGCACAGCCATTTTATCATCAGGGATTTTACCATTAGGGGCAGTAACTTTCTCCATTGTGGCACCAAGTTCCATTTGGGGTAAAATGAAATTTTGGGGGTTTGGCCACTAGGGGGTGATAATCCCAGTGGTGCCTCCAAAGATGTAACCCAAGTGCCACCCCCTGTGTGCTACTACCCCTGCCTGCCTAGCTAAGCACAGGTTGAGGGGCCTGGGTCCTAACAGTAATACTTTGACACAGTGCCTCCACCTAGAGAACTCTTTATGTGAGCTACATGTTAAGCTAGCACAACCCTCTGGCAAGTTGTACATACCCATGGCTCCACCTAGTGACCATACACATAACTGACCCCAACACACTTTACTTTGCATTCAGTTTACAATTAAGGGAGAGTGCCAATAATATGCTCACAGTGACCCCACTTACCAACAGGGTCTGGAACTCTTGCCTGCACTCTGTACCCCTGCAAAGAAACAGCTTACCAGCAATAACAGTATACCTTTAGCTGACATAATGACTCGTGACTAAATAATAATATGCTCACTAGCCAAATTAACCTTCAAACAGTGAATCTGATTTATTTAGGGGAACTGAACAAGGGAGAGGGTATGACCTTAGATAAATGATTAAGGAACTCTTTTTCAGTCTGCAGCAATATGCAAACATTACATTTGATCCTGTATAAAACAGTTCTATTAGCTGCTGGTACCCAGATTCTAATTAGATGCAGGCCTGACGCAGTTGCTGCGGGGTGGCCGGCGTGGCAGTTGGTTGAGGCCCTTAAATAAAATATTGATTAGTAATTCTTTTATCTTTGACTTTTGCAACATGCACAACAGTTTGTTCCCAAGAAAATTGTAATCCCCAGTACCGATGGCCTGCAGAAACAGTCTAAACAACAGATTTAAACTGATAGGGGAATCAGATGACGAAACACTTTAAACTTGTTGCAGAGACAAGCCCTGTTGTTACTCACTGAACCATGGACCTCAGGATCTGGTCGATTTCCAGGGTGACTCTCCTCAAGGTAGGATTCACTCTCTGGTTTGTAGCTGCAGGCTGTAGGACTTCGTCCTCTTTGGCAAGGACCAGGATACAGGGAAGTGGGCTGGCACGACTCACCCCAACTTCAAGGCATCCCTCCCAAGGATGTCCACAACACACGATGATCTTCATCGCAGGAGCTGACTCCCTTCTCTGGTCATCTAGCAGCTTTGGTCTCACAGGCACCAACAATCTCTTAAGCAATTTATTTGGCATCACATGCTCAGCTTTGGCACAGTTTCGCATAGGCTGTACAGCTTACCCATTTGCAATCTGCAGTCCTGGAAATGTAAGCTGGCATGGCAGAAATTCAGGTCTCCCACTGGCAAATTGGCTGGAGACAATTCAGGTGACCCCAGGCTTGCAAATTAGACCACAGTCTCTGAGGCAAAAACTACTTCTCACTGCAATGCGATCTTACTCTGATCCCCCTTCAGTCTGGAATTTAACTCCAGGGAAATTGCTTCTTTTTCTCCTTTTCTGGAGAAATGCAGCTTGGTCTGCAGACTTGGCAGTCCCACACTTAAAGTAAGCGTTCAAGCTGGGAAGAGACAAAGCAGGCATCTCCCACACCCCGGAGCTGTGAGCAGGGCCTCTTCACTCTGGAAGCTCCAGAACTGACTACTCTCTGACCCAATGTAGAACTGATTCAGTTCAAACAATCCCCTAAATAAGGACCAAAGGTTCCAGCAATACGATTGGCTGCCCAAGCTGTCTACAACAGTCTAAGTCCTCTTATTGGTGTAAGCCCCCTGCAAATGTGGGGCTTATATTCCCACTTTTAGGCATCCCTTTCTCCCTCCTACCCCCCTGAGCTAGGAAATGGGTTTAGTGCTCTGGGGGATATTGCTCTGGATGCCTGAAGGTGGCAGCAGAGAGTAGAAAAAGGGTATAAAAAGGGGGCTTGCAGGAAGTAGCGGGGCATTTTCCAGCCTGGGCATTAGGCTTGGGGCTGGAGGGGGGAGGCAGGAAGAATAGCATCAGGACCAGAATAGGTGGGCTAGTGAGGGAGCGTGGCAGTCCAGGATGGCCAGTGGGGAAACTCCGAAAAAAGAATGCAATCAGGATGGTTTTATGTGCCGTAGCTGATAAGGCGCTCCGCTGGGGACACAGGTAGCCAGGTCCTGTGTCTTGGGGAGCTAGGACATTAGGAGGCTTTAGTAAGTCTAGAAGAGAAATATATGTAACCCCTAGGTGGCGCTATCCCCTGGTACACCACACAAGTACCCACACTGTTTGCACGAGTCGCAGAGGTGTCATTCCTGTTCAAGCATGGAGCAGGGGGCTGATCCCAGGCAGGTCTCTCGTTGATGGCTTCTCTGTGCAGTGGGTAGTCTGGTTGGGCCAGTCTGGCAAGGCCCAGACCGCATGGAGACAAATTCGGATGCAGTCCGTTTTGGGCTGGATACAGCTTCCAGCAAGCAGAACACAGTTCACACAGTGGGAAACTAACTCACAACCCACTAGCAGCTCATGGCACATTTACATGTATGGGAATTCTACTGTACCAGACAAAGCGTTCCCCGGTCACAATTGCAAAGTATCTGCAGACACCGGGAGCTTAGGGGTAGCTGGAACTCTTGACAGGCCAATCACATTCAGCAAAATCTTCGGTCTTCTTCAGGTTGAGCCTGGCCCACTTCAGTAGCTTACTTTAGTCACACAAACTTGGATTTAGTCCAAAATAATTCTCTTCTCTCCCTCTCAGGAGCAGCAGCAGACATGCAAGCCAAAAACTCAGTCCTCTCACAGTTTTCCCATGTGAATCCACTCAGGATTGCTGCCCAAAATACACTTGAGCTCTTCTTATTTCACTTCCCAGCTCAGAACTAACTGAAAACTGCAAGCAGCCTGGGACTTCCCCAAGATTCAAAAGATTTGGTTGGCTGATTTGGCTGTCAGTCAAAGCAAGAGCACCCCCTTCAGTTGCAAAAAAGGTACAAAAAGTTCAAAACTACAGTTCCTACAGATTTTGACTTCAGACAGCTCCTGTAGTCCAGCTACATTTTAGGTCTCACCAGAACTGATTGGTCCAATTTGCAGTCCAGGACCAAGATAGTGGAGACAAACAAAACAGTTCTTGCTATAAAAAAAGCAGGTTAGACAAACTACATTATCATTATCACTCTAAGTGATTTTCAGCAAATAGTTACATCTTTCAACAAAGCTCCATCTCAGATTACTTAGGCTGCAATCAGGCAGCTCTTAAAGAGACAGTACACAGAGGCTATACAGGCTCTGGTAATCACATTTAAACTGCTAAAACGCAGGACACCAGCCTGGCAGTGAGCATTAAGGCAAGCTCAAGGAAGACTTTTTGGGAACCCCCATTTGTAGGGGGATTACACCCTTCCCTGCCTGGGAAAACTTGGCGTCTGTGTCAAGTCTGTACCATCATAACATTGAAAATGCAACATATACGAGACATTTATACCATTAGCATGCTATACAAGTACTATCTGATTCATCAATTGGCATAACTTGTCGTTTTACTATACATTTCAATGTACTTCACTATATCATTTCCATTCTGACAATACATTATGCATATTTCACACAGGTAAATTGAACATTATTATACAGAATTATGTAATAACTTCTTGTACTCTAAACAATTCAAGAGGGGGCCTTTCCCTATCAGCTAACTTGGGACTGGATGGGGCAGGGGTAACATGGTGAGAGGGCAAAACAAGTAACCTGGAATGGGCCATCAAGCTCAATTTGGGCAGTGAGCTCTGAGAGACGTAGACACCTTTGTGGACTACATTGAGAGGCAAATCCACTGGCCTCCCGGGGGAATCGAAACTGAAGCGCACCACTGGCTTGACAGCTCGGTCAGTCTTTCTGGGGTGAACAACCACACTCTCTGTACTTTCAGCAGTGGTCTTGGAGCTTTCATCACTTGTGAAGGGTGCCTCTGCATGAAGGGGAATGTCCAAGCTGGGAGCACTGTTAGACCCTTGCTCTGTAGTCTCTGTTTCTACAACACTTGGCTCATTTTGAAGACACTCTGGCACTGAAGGGTGGTTGTCAGCACTCTCATAGTGTTCTTCAAGTTCTGGCATGTTACCAGAAAGACTCATACCATCAGCCTCTCCTTCAGGCAAGTCATACAGTTCCACGATACAAAAAGACTCAGCATCCTCAGATGTGATACTTTGCACTTCACCTTCAGGGAGCATTGGCTCCAAGGATGATGCCAGGGCGTTAGACAGTCCAGAAGGCCCAGCTTCATCCCCATAATTCAACATATGATTTCCACTTAACAACTGACTCAGTTCATATGAGGGGTAATAGGCATTATCACACTCACTGTCATCCGAGTTAGACTGGCAGTCACTATCATTCTGGGCCTGCAGCGGGGGAAGTCTTAAATTGGCAACCACGAGGGCAGGCTGTCTCTGTTTCTTTCTTGCAGCAGCATGAGTCACTGGTCCAGGGGAATCAATCTTGGTGGGTTCAGCCTCAATTATAACTCGACCAGTAGGTAGCAAGTGGTTAGGGTGCATGGTCTTGACAGCTTTGGAGTTATTCTCTGGGCGCACTTTGTACACTGGCAAATCATCCAACTTTCCAACTATGACATGGGGAACATGGTGCCATCTATCAGCAATTTTGTGTTTACTATGCAATCCTAAATTTCGCAACAACACACGGTCTCCAGGCTTAAGCTCTTGAGCCTTTACTTTTCTATCATGTCTCTCTTTGTTGGCTAGATTTATTTTGGTGGCCATTGTCTGGGCCAGTTGATAGGCATGGTTCAATTGAGCTTTCAGTTTTTGTACATACTGCAGGTAATCTTCGGCTTGGACCCCATCGGGAGAAACCCCAAAACAGACATCAACAGGCAACCGGGCCTCTCTCCCGAACATGAGGCGGTAGGGAGAGAACCCAGTAGCATCATTCTTTGTGCAATTGTATGTGTGTACCAAGGTGCTAATCTGCTGGCTCCATTTATGCTTATCTTTTGGGTGGAGGGTGCCTAGCATATCTCGTAGGGTGCGGTTAAAGCGTTCTGGTTAAGGATCCCCCTGCGGGTGATAAGGGGTGGTTCTTGACTTTCGCAACCCCCATAGAGAGAGCATTTCTTTGATTAACCGACTCTCAAAGTCCTGGCCCAGATCAGAGTGAATTCGCTGGGGGGCACCATAGTGGATGAAGAAATTTTCCACTAGCACCTTGGCCACGGTAGATGTTTTTTGATCTTTGGTGGGAAAAGCTTTTGCATACCGTGTGAAATGGTCCATAACCACTAACACATTGCCAATGTTTCGCTGATCAGACTCTAAACTCAAGAAGTCTATGCAGACTAGTTCCATTGGGGTGCTGGTAGTAATGTTGACAAGGGGGACAGCCCTCTGAGGCAGGGCTTTTCTCTGCAGGCAGCGACTACAAGTCCTTACATGGTGCTCAACATCAGCCCCCATCTTGGGCCAGTAGAATCGAGATCGTACTAGGTCAAGGGTCCGGTCGATATCGAGGTGGCCCATATGATTGTGGAGGGACCTCAGTACCAAATCTTTGAAGGCTGTGGGTAGGACCAATTGTTGCTTGTCTAGTTGGCCACTCCAATCTACAGTCTCTCTATACAACAACTGATTAAGCAGCTTCAACCTGGGGCCTTCTTTAAACATTAAAGCGGTTTGCAGATCAGAGAAACGCAACTTGGACACATCTTTTCCTGCACGAAGGGTGTCAAGTGCTGGCTGAATCATAGGATCTCAGGATTGAGCCCACTGAATGCTGTCATTGTCAAACTGTGGTAGTGCACTAATATCTAGAGCAGAGAAGTGGCAATATGCAGCCGGTATGCAGGTGTCAGAGGGGCCCAAGCAATCTACTTTGCAGTCCGATGTGTCTGTAGACATCTTTTCATTTCTATCAAACTTTTGGCACAATGCTCGGATGGCAGATTCAGACAGCCTGACCCAGCCGCTCTTAGAAATGGGCCTCCGAGATAGGGTGTCAGCATCAATAGGATTCAGGCCTGGTCTGTATTCAACAGCATAATCATATGTTGACAATGCAGAAAGCCACCAGTGCCCCATGGCGTCTAACTTAGCTGAAGTCTGTACATAAGTCAATGGGTTTTTGTCAGTCCTCACCAATATTTTTGCCCCACAGAGGTAATCATGAAACTGGTCGACAATTGCCCATTTTAACGCAAGGAACTCCAACTTGTGCACAGGGTAGTTTCGCTCTGATGGGGTCAAGCTCCTACTGGCGAATGCTACTGGTCTCAAACTATCCTCATGGTCTTGATACAGTACAGCTCCTAGACCCTGCAGACTGGCATCAGTATGCAGCACATAGGGTTTGGTGGGATCAGCATAAGAGAGGATGGGAGCATGGGTGAGCTGGTATATGACTTCGTGGAAAGCTGCTTCACAGTCAGGCATCTAGCAGGACCCAAAAAGTTCACCTGGGCAGAAATATGCTTTGTCTGGTCCTTTGACGGACCCTTTTTTGTATTTCTGATTGGTAGGAGGGTAACCCTGGGTAAGATTCAAGAGTGGCCAAATCACTTTGGAATAGTCCTTTATGAACCAGCGGTAGTAGCCACAGAATCCAGGAAACATTGTAGCTCTTTCAAATTGTTGGGCTGGGGCCAAGTAGTCAAGGCTTCAACTTTACTAGGATCAGTCTGTATCCCCTCTGTAGACACTATGTGACCGACATACTTTACAGAGGTTTGGAAAAACTGGCACTTGTCGATGGACAGCTTGAGGCCGAAATCTTCCAGTCGGTCTAGTACTTTGAACAGTCGACTCTCATATTCCTCTAGGGAGCTCCTGAACACAATGACATTGTCCAAGTATACCAGGTATTCTAGCAAATTCATGTCTCCCACTGCTCATTCCATCAGTCTCAGGAAGGTGGCTGGAGCACCCGATATTCCCTGTGGCATTCTCAGGAATTCATAGAATCCCAAAGGACAGATGAAGGCAGTCTTCTCATGGTCCTCTGGAGCCATTGGAATCTGGTAATATCCACTGCAAAGATCCAACACTGAGAACCATTTGCTCCCACTCAAACAATCCAGAGCATCTTGTATATGGGACATGGTGTATTGATCAGGGATGGTCCACTGATTCAGAGTTCGATAATCAACACACATTCTCACAGATCCCTTCTTCTTACGCACAACCACAATGGGAGAAGCATATGGGCTCCTGGATTCTTGTATCACACCAGCCACGAGCATTTCCTGCAAGTATCTTCTCACATTGTCTATGTCTGCAGGGGCTAGGCATTGAGACCTCTCTCGAAATGGCCATTCATAGTGCAGACGTATGTAATGCTCCACACCCTGGACACATCCCACGTCCCATTCCTTCAATGAAAACACTTGATCTCTCTGGGCAAGTTTCTGGCTAATTCTAGTCTTCCATTTAGCTGGCAATGGGGAGTCACCAAAATCAAACAAGTCGGGAGTCAATCTATCTGTCTTGCCAGGGTGCTTGTTGCTGGGCAACACTGCGGTGTCTGTGCAGTGTACCATAGCTAGGGTGCATCCTCTGTTCACCTGGATCTCCCGATCTGACACATTATGAATCTGGACCATTACTCGTCATGCATAGGCATGAGCATGAGCTGGTAAGATGCTGGGCTTAACCAAAAATCCTTCCGGCAATTTTCCATTGCCTGACACATCCAACATCAGTATTTTGTTCTTGACACCTTTGCGGAGGCGGACCTCCCTTTGAACGGTACACTGGGTGTTAGGGGCCAGTACCATTGAATCGGGATCCTTCTTCCACATGACCCCTACCGGTTCATCCTGGTTCACTCCCTTGGGGTTCTGTTGCAAATCATAGGCCTTCTTGATCAGAGCAGGAATTCTTAGGGCCCTCCCAGTTCATCGCCCTTGTTTCTCATGACAGAGTTGTGCCAGTCTCCCAAACATATGGGCGTTGGTCCCAATTAACAGGGGGAACCCCATCATACAGTCCAGTAGTGGGACACACTAAAGCCAGTGTCTCGACTTGTTCCTCTACACCAGTTACAGCTGCAGGAAATGATAACCAGAGGCGGACATATCCTAGGTAGGGATAAGACTTGTCGCTCAGCCCCCACACATGTAGGCCTTCCAGGGATTGTAAGGGCACAGCAGATAAGTGTTTGTCATACCAGTCCTTAAATACAATGGTCACTTGTGACCCACTGTCCAGCACAGCCCGCGAGTAGGAATACCATTCACAGCCACAGTAGTTTCCATTGAAGGGCCCACTATTTTGGACCAGTCTGGAGGGACAGCAGCAGGGGCCTGGACA
The DNA here is from genome assembly GCA_016271365.2 of Neoceratodus forsteri. NCBI lineage: Eukaryota > Metazoa > Chordata > Ceratodontiformes > Ceratodontidae > Neoceratodus > Neoceratodus forsteri. Next base: position 833,273,429 of record CM057454.1, on the reverse strand, counting down.
GATGATTTAGCCACATAGGGATTTGAATTACTACTTCTTGAACCCTCACTGCGGTCATTTTGGGCACTCATTGACCACTGATTTGTTCTCCAAAGCTCTCCTTGAAGCCTGTCTACAACGTTATCTAGGTATTTTGTGGACCGGCATTCTCTCTTCATGTGCCCATCCTTCCCACAATTATGGCAAAATATGTTTTCTAGGATTTGGTGTGGCCGAGGCATCACACTGGGAGCTGGGGCGGTGGTACTACCAACTGAAAACCTTGGTGCCATCTCTGTCTGCTGTGTGGTGAACATTTGGAGATATCTCATCAATTCTCTTACTTCCATAGTCAGGGCATCGAGTTTCGAGCTGCTGTCAGCAGGAGATGCCTGGGTGGACACCCCCAACCCCATAGCAGATGCAGTTGGATAAGGGTCGGTGCCTGTACTTGCAGGAGCGGCCTTCATAAAGAGACTGTTTTTTGTTTCCCTGAACTCCCTCAGCAGTTCATCCCATGGTGGCACACCCTCATTGGTCCCCACTTCGGAAGGGCTTTCTGATGCCGTGATCATTCCTGCTGCGCTCACCCTAGAATTACAATCCCCCTCTTCATCTTCAACCTCCCCGAGGTCTTTCATCAAGTCACAATAGTCCGGTGGGTTACCCCTTCTATCTGGGAGCCTTAATTGAAGGAGCTGCAATTTAGAATGCTTTGCATGTTGCAGTATATGCCCCAACCTCACATGGTTTAAGTCGCTCGCGGCTACCCCACCTTTTCGGTAAGCCTTCTGCAGCGCTCTTTCCAGATGAGTAACATATGCAGACAAACTTTTCCCTGGCTATTGTTTTGTACCTTGAAATTTCCACATCAAGTTCTTCCCTGACTCAATGCTCCCAAAATTGCCTTCAAGTGCAGATAGGTACTTCTGGGCAGATGCATCAGGGTTTGTGGACCTCAGAAATTTAATGGCCTCTAGGGTGGGACCCCTCAAACTTTCTATGATCCTTTTCCATTTCTTAGCCTCCGGACACTGCCATTCAGGTACCAAAGGGGCAACACAATCTATCCAGGTCTCCCAATCATCCTCCCCTTGGGGGGTGGGGAGGGTTCTGGAGAAGATTCTCAACCTTCGGTAAGAGTCGTGACTAATGGCAGGCACAGACATAGGAGCCAGCATTGGCATGGGCACAGAAGGAGGGGCAATAATGGGTGCTGGAGCGGGAGGGAGTGTTGGGGGAGGAACACCCCCAGGTGGCAGGAATAGTTTCTTTAAGTCCTCCACGGTTTTCCCTTCCTCCAGCAACAACTTAGCAAATTTCTCCTCAAAAGCCTCAGATAGTGGGGGAGGGGCTCATTCTCCCCAGGGTCTTTACTGTCTTTAGTTATCACTCTCCAGGCAGTGAGGGCTCCTTCAGGGGTGATAGTCCGTGGCACTTTGGAACTGTCTACTGGGTCCTTACACTCTACTAACGCCATGAAACTTTGAGCAAGCAGATTAGCCTGTCGACCCACCACCACAGGGTTTTGTAAACATTCAGCCTTGGAAAGTACTCTCTCTACAGTGTCCTTATTGGTACCCAGGGGAATATCCAGGATAGCATTTTGGGGGTCGATCTCCTACCCAGTACACCACCCCACCAACTGGTGTACAGCCACTTCTGTTGGGGTAGCCATTTATTGTTAACAGCAATTTGCAAATTTGGCCACTAGGGGATGCTAATCCCAGCGGTGAGCTTCCAAGTTGTAACCCCTAGGTGATGCTATCCCAAGGGCTACTACCCCTGCCTGCTTGGCTAGTAGCAGGTTAAGGGCCCTGAGTTCTGAAATGGGTGCCTCCACCTGGAGGTCAGGGTTGGTAGTGGTCAAGCTAACCTGGGCACAGCCCTCCAGGACACTGTAACCCCCCTCTTTCACCTCTAGTGGCCTGAACACTGTACAATAATCACTTTCACAATACCCCTGGTACACCACACAAGTACCCACACTGTTTGCACTTACCACCAGGGCTGGTTCCTCTGGCTTGATCCTGGGGACCCCCTGTATAACAAGGTTATGCACAGCAAATAGCAACAATACATTAATTTGAGCACAAACTGGAACCACAGACAGATTATATGCAGAAAAAGTTAGATCTGATTTATTCAGGGGACTTGAACAAGGAAGGGGCAAAATCAGGTTAATTAGCTTAAAGATTATATCAATCAAGCAGTTATGCATGCGCTTTGAGTCCCCCCACACAGTCACACCTCTGGGTACCCAGGTGGAGAAGAGATGGGCTAGCCAGGGCTGTTGCCCGGGGTTGCAGCTGGTTGGGGCCCTGTGATGGAAAACACAACATGCACAGTACACAATATCTGTAATCCAGAGCCAGAGGGCTCAGTTTGTAAAGGAAATGAAACAAAAAGACAATCAGATGACACACTCAGATTAAGCTGTTGTTGCAGGGAGCTACCCTGGTATTTATTCCACGATACCCAAGACTGGACACAGGCTGCAATCGAGACTGCAGGTGGTTGATCTGGAATGCCAGGAGAAGCAGGGCCCACATGAGTTGCAGAGGCATCGTTCCTGTTCAAGCGTGGAGCAGGGGGCTGATCCCCAGGCAGGTCTCTCGTCGATGGCTTCTCTGTGCAGTAGGTAGTCTGGCTGGGCCAGTCTGGCAAGGCCCAGACCGCATGGAGACAAATTCGGATGCAGTCCATTTTGGGCTGGATACAGCTTCCAGCAAGCAGAACACAGTTCACACAGTGGGGAACTAAATCACAACTCACTAGCAGCTCAAAGCACATTTACATGTATGGGAATTCTACTGTACCAGGCAAAGCGCTCCCCGGTCTCAATCGCAAAGTCTCTGCACACACCGGGAGCTTGGGGTAGCTGGAACTCCTGACAGGCCGATCGCATTCAGCAAAATCTTTGGTATTCTTCAGGTTGAGCCTGGCCCACTTCAGTAGTAGTTTACTTTAGTCACACAAACTTGGATTTAGTCCCAAATAATTCTCTTCTCTCCCTCTCAGAGCAGCAGCAGACATGCAAGCCAAAAACTCAGCCCTTTCACAGTTTTCCCATGTGAATCCACTCAGGATTGCAGCCCCAAATACACTTGAGCTCTTCTCATTTTACTTCCCAGCTCAGAACTAACTGAAAACTGCAAGCAGCCTGGGACTTCCCCAAGATCCAAAAGATTTGGTTGACTGATTTGGCTGTCAGTCAAAGCAAGAGCTCCCCCTTTAGTTGCAAAAAAGACATAAAGGTTGGTGGTATGGCCCTCTCTGGAAGGGAACCAGTGGCAGAGGTTTCCCTCATTCTCATTGTGGCCGGGGTGGCCTGGGGGGTCGAAGGAGTGAGGGAGCCTTTTACGGGAATGAGGGGGCCTGTTTGGAGGGACAGGTCCTGAGGTGCCGGTCCAGTTAAAGTCTGGGTGGGTCGCAGACCAAAAAAATGTCAGACCTTACAGGATGGTTCCCATGCTGGAGCTTAATTCAAGCCCAGGAAGCGTAGCAAGGATGTGGCCTGGCAGCGATCCCCGTAGGAAGTAAGGACCAGTAGAACCCCCCCTGGAGTGAATTGAGGTCTATGGAGTGCTGAGGTGGAGATGAGTGATCATGGCAGGAGTGGCCTCAGCACTGTTCATCAGTGCAAGCCATTCAGAAGGTGGGTCAAGGCCTGGGTCATCAGAAAAATTCCTGGATGCCCCTAGTGTCTTGGGCAAACACCCAGGTGTCCAGCTGGGGAGGGCAGCTCACTTTCCCATGCCAGTGAAAGGGGGGATGACCAGTACCAAAGTAAAAGGGACCCATAGAGGAAACAAAAGAAAGGCTGGCTTACTGGATCCTTTATATGCCAGGAGATTGCAAGGATCTGTGTTCCAGGGTCTTGGATAGATCACCTGAGAGTGGAAGAAAAAATTACTCACCTTAGTAATTATGTTTCTTCTAGTGGAGTCTTGCTGTATTCTGACAAGTGCAGTTTGCCCCAGCCTTTAAACTGCCCCGGAGAACAATGGGTTAACTTTTCTATGCAAGGCATAGAATGTTGATCTCGAACTCGGTTGATGTCTCTGCCTGTTGTATTTTGAACTGCAACCGTCAGATCTTTACGAGCAAAACTCACTAGGTGTTCTGTGTGGAAACTGTAAAATTTTTACTAGCCAACTGGCAGAAAAATAATCTTTGGGTTCTCAAAGGAAGACCCAAGTCAGGAAACCCAAAACACAAAAAACAATAAAATTGAAATAACATCTCACCCCATGAGAAACAGAAGGTGTAAGGGGGCACCGCTGGGGTGCCAACACTGCGCCTGCCCACCCGCATCCCAAAAAATCCAGGTTCTGAGAGAGGAGGCAGGGAGGAGGTCAGAATACAGCAAGACTCCACTAGAAGAAACATAATTACTAAGGTGAGTAATTTTTTCTTCAAACAACATGAAGTCTTGCTGTATTCTGACAAGTGCAGACTACCAAGCAGTACCTCCATGGAGGAGGGACAGAACCTACTTTGGGAATAGGCTCTGAAGTTCTGCTGTGCCAAACTGAGCATCACTCCTAGCCTGGATATCCAGAGAGTAATGCTTGGTAAAGCTATGGACTGTTTTCCAGGTGGCTGCTTGACAAATTTCTAAGAGAGGGATATCCCTGGCAGCAGCCAGGAAAGCAGCTGTACCTCTTGTGGAATGAGCCCTCAGGCCTGAGGGTGGAGTTTTTCCCAATTTTTCATAGCAGAATTGTATACAAGACACAATCCACCTGGCAATAGATCTCTTGGTGGCAGGTTTGCCCTTTCCCACTTCTCCATAAGTGAAGAACAACTGGAGGGAGTCAAACCTGTGACCCTTGGTACGCTCTATGTAGTAGCTAAGGGCTCTTTTAATATCCAAAGTGTGTAGCCTCCTCTCTCCTGAGGAAGAATGATCACTGAAGAAAACAGGGAGAGACATAGACTGATTCAGGTGGAAGTCTGAAACCACTTTAGGCAAGAACTTTCTGTTAGTTCTAAGGACCACTTTATCTCTGTGAAAAGAGATGAAATCAGGTTCCACTGACAGGGCTTGCAATTCACTGATACGTCTAGCAGAAGTAATGGCTACCAAAAACACAGTTTTCCAAGTCAAGTACTTAAGCTCTGCTGAGGACAAAGGCTCAAAAGGGGGTTGCATAAGCTGAGCAATGCAAACATTAAGATCCCAAGCAGGAGTAGGATCCCTAAAGGGGGGATTGGTGTGAAGCAATCCCTTAAAAAACCTACAGAATACAGAGTGGGATGACAGTGAGGAAGACTTGCCTACTGACAGGAAAGCAGAAACAGCAGACAAGTGTACCCTGAGAGTAGCTGTTCTGAGGCCCAGGCTATTAAGATGGACCATATAATCCAGAACTGTAGGCAATTCAACAGTATCTGAGATATTCCTCTTGGAACACCAAATGCTGAATCTCTTCCATTTGTAGTTATAAGTCTTTCTGGTGGAAGGCTTTCGAGAAGCTTTGAGAATATCCAGAACTCCCCGAGATAGATGCAAATCTGCAAACGCTAACTCTTCAAGAGCCATGCCTTGAGATTAAGAGACTGAAGATTGGGGTACCAAATCCTCCCCTGAGAGGAGGTTAACATGTTGTAATTCCTGGAAAGAGACAGGGGAAGATGGACTGCTACGGACAGCAACAAGGAGTACCACGGCTGCCTGGCCCAGTCTGGAGCAATCAGAATCACTTTGTAAGGCTGTGACCTTATCTTGACTAGAACTTTGAACAGGAGAGGGAAGGGGGGAAAAGCATACAGGAATCTCCCTTCCCAGTTCAGAATCAGAGCATCCAGGAGGACTGAGCCCAAGACTGGGGGCCTGCAACAAAAGAGAGGAAGTTGGTGATTGTCTGGGGCTGCAAAAAGATCTATCTCTTGAGAGTGCCCCATCTTGAGAAAATCACCTTCAACACCAGAGGATCCAGGGCCCATTCGTGATGGCCCTGAGATATTCTGCTCAGTGCATCTGCTAGGACATTGTCCTTCCCTGGAAGGTGAACTGCTATCAGAGAGGTCTGCAGGGAACAAGCCAGGGACCACAACTTCATTGCTTCTGTGCACAAGGCCGTAGACCGAGTGCCTCCTTGCTTGTTGATGTACCACATGGTGGTGGTGTTGCCTGTTCTGACCTGAACCACCTTGTTCTGTACTGATTGGGAAAAAGCTTGCAGTGCCAGAAACACTGCCCTGAGTTCCAAGAGATTGATGTGAAGAAGAGATTCCTGAGGCGACCACAGTCCCTGGGTGGTGAGGTCCCCCAAATGGGCTCCCCAGTCCAGCAGGGAAACATCTGTGGTAAGGACCACTGAATGAGACTGAGTGGCAAATGAAACCCCTTGCCTCAACTTGTCCTGATCCTGCCACCACTGCAGGGCTTGGATCAGAGTTTGAGTCACTGGGATTAGTTTGGTAAGGGAATCCTTTCTTTGGGACCAAAAAGCTCTTAAGTGGAACTGAATGTCCCTCATCTGGAATCTTGTGCCTTGGACCACTGCTGTAGAAGCTGCCATGTGGCCCAAGAGCTGAAGGGAAATGCCTTGCCGGTCGAGACACCTGAAGGCTGAATGAAGAAGCCAGCTCCATGAGAGCTCTTGCCCTTTCCAGGGGAAGGAAGGCTCTTGCTTTTACCATATCCAGCTTTGCCCCTATGAAGGTGAGGAGCTGCACTGGTTTGAAAACTGACTTTGGTAGGTTGAGAAGTGAGCACTTGCTGGGTCACTTGCAAGTCTGACTTGACTTGGTCTGGGGACTGGCCCACTATGAGCCAGTCGTCCAAATATGGAAAAATGGAAATCTTTTGTCTTCTTAGGAAGGCAACAACTACTGCCAGGTACTTTGTGAAAACCCTTGGAGCTGAGGTTAGGCCAAAGGGCATTGCTCTGAACTAATAGTGGCCTGAGGGCAACTCGAACCTGAGGTACTTTCTGTGGGAGCACCTGATGGGAATGTGAAAGAAGGCATCTTTAAGGTCCAGGGAGGCTAGCCAGTCCCCTGGCCTTAAAGAAGGAAGGATAATTCCCAGAGTTATCATCTTGAACTTTGGCTTTAAAAGATGTTTGCTCAGATATCTTAAGTCCAGGATGGGTCGCCACTCTCCTGTCTTTTTGGGGTCAGGAAGTACCTGGAGTATAGTCCTTTGCCCCAGTGTAGAGTAGGTACTCTCTCTATATCTCTTAAAGCTAGGAGAGAAGAAACCTCTGCCTCTAGGGCAAGGGTTTCTGAAAGATTTGCAGGTGGAAAAGATCTGGCTCTCATCTTTGGAAATCTTTTGAAGCTGAGAACCAGTCCCTGGCTTACTACTTCCAGGACCCACTTGTCTGATGTAATAGACATCCAGTCCTGGACAAATGAACCAGCCTGCCTACTAGGATAGGAGAGTGACCGGGCAGACCCATCAGGGTGTCTGCTTGGCAGGGCTTTAGGCTGAGGGGTGGATGCAGGCCTGCTCATCCCCTTCTGCCTCTCCCTCTGAAGAACCCCTCTGTGAAAAAGGAAGAAGAGGCCTGTGCTTGGTAAAAGGCCTTTGAAAGGGCCTGTCCCCCTAGACTGCTGCCTTTGAGGAGTTGCCTGCCTTTCCTTGGCCTGAGCACTCCTGTAAGTGGTCCTGTACTCATCCATTTTCTTCATGTAATTCTCTGTCTGCTCCCCAAACAGAGAATTACCCACTAAGAAAATCCATGGCCTTAGCCCGGTATCCTGTGAGAGGCTAGTACATCTGAGCCAAGCCATTCTCCAAGAGCCACAGATGTAGCCATGACTCTTGATGACACATCATTGGAGTCCACAGCAGCATGAAACTGAACTTTTGATGCCTCAATCCCATCTGCAGCCACCTCCTCCAGCTCCTTGGCAAGCTGGGGGGAAGCCTGTTTGGCCAGTGCCAGTACAGTGTCCCACCTGGACTTCTGGTATCTGGCTATATAGGCCATATAATTCGTCTGCCTGAGTCCCAAGGAAGATACCACGTACTGCTTTTTTACCATTGCATCAATCTTCCTGGAGTCCTTGTCTGGGGGGTGTGATGCCAAGGGAATGTTTGATTTATCGCAGGCAGCAGCCTGTACAACCCCAACATGGCTGCATTGCTGATAAAGGAACTCCGTATCTGAGCCTGAAAGAGTATACCTCTTGTCCATTCTTCTATCCACAGGAGGTATGGAATTGGGAGACTTCAGAATTTTTTGTGTCTGTTTCTCATAAGATTTGTGGAGGGGATTAGACAGTCTCCTGGACTCTGGGATGTCCATCATCTCTACATAGTCAGGCTTCTCCTGATCCTCCACTGCCTCCTCCATAGGAAGCTGGAGGGTCTCAGCTACCTTTCTGTAAAACATAAAATGGGAAGGGGGCTCAGAAAGCCTAGGAGGAGAAACATCTGAAGGTCTGTTTGGGGAGATGTCCGGGTCAATAGGTACATCCAGACTTTCACCATCACCATATTCATCTTCCAACTCTCCTTCCTCCTCAAACTCCGGTTCATAAAATTCTTCCAGGGTATAGTTGTGAACCGGGGGAACTGACCGAACCGAGCCCCTGCCAAAAGTTGCCGGATCAGTCGGAACCGGGCTAAGCGATTCCACAATATGAATCGCTTTGGCTATTTCTTCGGCAGTCGGAGTATGAGATTTCTTTTTTGCTGGAACCGACCCCTCGGGATCAGATCTCCTTTTGCCCGAAGAAGTATCACCCTGGTCAGAGGGCACTACTTCTGGTTCGGTCGGAACCGAACCGGGCTGGCCATCTGGGTCAGCGGACTTCTTGGCTTCCCTTTCCCTCAGTCTACCTAATCTCTTTTCAAGGGTAGATTTAGGAACATTTTTACAAATTTGGCAGTCTGAATCGAGGTGGTCAAACCCCAGACAATAAACACAGGTGGTGTGGGGATCAGCCTAGCAAAGACCTCCCCACACTCACTGCAGTGTTGAAACCCAGTGGGCCCGGTTTTTTTCTTTGGTTTCTCAGACATGGCCAACCTAACCAAACTTACCCTTTTTTCGGCAACCACCAGGCAAGACTCCCCTATCAGTTCCCGACCATGTCACGGGTCTTGGAAAAAACCATACTAAAACCCGTTTTTTTTAGAACTGATACGGACCGGTTAACCACACACTAAAGTAAGATACAAAAATTACCTGAACAATCAGTTCAACCAAACCGATCCACACTTTTTACAAGTTCTACACAGAAAACAGAACAAAACCTATCTAGTACTCATGGTACCACAGACAGAGACTTGAACCGACTATGCGGAAACTAAATTTCGGTAGAAAACAGACCGAAAACCGACACTTCAACCGACTTCGAACCAAGCTGCAGGAGAAATCTCCGGAGCGACTGTTCAGTGAGGCGGAGTAAAGAATCTGATGGTTGCAGTTCAAAATACAACAGACAGAGACATCAACCGAGCTCGAGATCAACATTCTATGCCTTGCATAGAAAAGTTAACCCATTGTTCTCCGGGGCAGTTTAAAGGCTGGGGCTAACTGCACTTGTCAGAATACAGCAAGACTTCATGTTGTTTGAAGTGGCAGAAACGGAGAATCCTTCTGGTGTCTGATAAATCTGAGGTTTAGCTGTTTGTGAGGTCCAGCCCAAAGTGTACAAAGTTATAGCCCCATGGAACTGATTATTTATTTATTAGAGAAGAATAGTGACCCCTGTATTGCTGGAATCATTTGCCATGCAGGTGAAAGTAAAAGGCAGTTGGGGAGAAACTGCAGTGTGTGCCTTATTTGATTGTGGGGGGGGGGGGAGACTAATGAAACAAAATCCTTTATTCCCCCTATATTTGCAGTCTGATTAATTTTTCACGAGTTGCATTCCAGGGGCAGAATACAGTCTGATTGGGCTGCAAGGGTTTCCTGAGACCTCGGTAGGTGAAGAGGGAGGTCTCAGTCTGGTGGTCGGCTCAGGGAGATCAGATGCTGAGATGGAGGAGGTAAAGTGCACAGCTTGAAGATGGCAAGCAGGTAGGAGACATCTGTTTCCCCAATGTCAGTGGTGTTCAAAAGGTCTTGAATGTTAGCGCTTTGAGTGCTGCCTTGTTTCTGCCTGGAAGACCTGCGAGTGAAAAATATGCCCCTACATGGGGCAAGAAGGGGGGGTTACACTGGCTTCATTTTGGGCACCTAAATTTGTTCCTCCTTTTTCCCCAAAAAGTCTCTAGCAAGTCCCAAGAGTCTTTTCTGTAAATTCTGGCTCACGATTGATTGCAATGCTTCAAAGGCGGCTGCTGAAATACAGTCCCCAAAACGTTTATGCATGGTCCCACAATCAATGTCCTGGTGCAGCCAGACAGAATACTTTAAATTTATGCAAGCCCCATAGTTACATAGTCCCATTTGTGCTCTTTATAGTGATCACAATATTTCATATTTACATCTAGCCCTTTCCTAGTCGCTGCCTCCATAATACCATGCCTCTACATGGCAGACAACTGCTCATTAATATTCATGACAGCTTATGACAAGGGGGAACATGTTATGAAGCTGGAGGGTGGGTAGGCTCAGGGGAGATGTGAGGAAGTGCTTCTTCACAGAAAGGGTGGTAGATGCCTGGGACAGCCTCCCAGGAGAAGAGGGGGGGAACAGTAACAGGTTTCAAGAATGCATGAGATAGACATACGGGAACCTTAGTGGGTAGGGAAAGGGGGCGTTAAAGCCAGAGATCAGGTAGGGTCTGTGGTGTTACAGTAGGTAGGGAAAATTGGGCAGACTAGTTGGGCCAAGCAGTCCTTATTTGTCGTCAATATCTATGTACACGAGCCGGCCCCGTGGCACTGAGGGTTGAAGCGCTGGATCTCCACACCTCGCACCAAACGTGACCAGGTTTAGAAACGAAGTTTGGGTTGTTGGGGTCAGAGGAGCAGGAAGGATTGAGGCGTCCTATGGACTGCTCTTCTTCCCTGGGGAGGGGGGATTTCACTCGCCACTGCATTGAGGACCTCTAGTGGAGACTGGAGGTATCACAGTGCACGGCCACAGAATTCGGGATTGGAGCTGCGGCAGACGTCTTTCAGGGTGCACGGGTGCATGCACCTGCCGAGCTGGACATCATTGCACGTCCGAGCTTCGGGGAGAAAAAAGGAAATACCCTGCCCTCGGGGATAGGCGACAGCACCACCTCCCACCAGCCACACTCCATCAGGCCGGACTACCTCCTGTCTTGGGCCGAGCCCAGCCCGCCTGAACTGTAGATAGAGTGCCCTGGGTGGATAGGGTGGTCTTACCTCGGGGACTCAGAGCCAGGGGGATAGCCGGGTTGGTGCCAGGACATATGGGGAGTTTCAGGTTAGGAGGTAGAGTTGGAGGTAAGGTGGATGCCTGAGAGAGTTTCGCGAAGCGGCAGTGAATAAAATAAAGTGTTAAATATATATATATATATATATACAGTGGCGTGAAAAAGTATTTGCCCCCTTCCTGATTTTCTCTATTATTGCATTTTTGTCACACTGGATGTTTTCAGGTCTTTAGAGAAAATGTAATATTAGATAAAGGGAACCTGAGTGAACAAATAACACTTGTTTTTTTTATTTCACTTATTTAATGAAAAAAAGTTAACCAACACCAACTGGCACTGTGTGAAAAAGTAATTGCCCCTTACACTTAATAACTGGTTCATCCACATTTAGCTGCAATGACTGCAACCAAACACTTCCTATAATTCAATATCAGTCTTTCACATTGCTGTGGAGGAATTTTAACCCACTCTTCCTCATAGAACTGCTTTAATTCAGTAACATTTGGTAGGTTTTCGACATGAACTGCCGTTTCAGGTCCTGCCACAGCATCTCTATTGGGTTTAAGTCTGGACTTTGACTAGGACACTCCAAAACTTTAATTTTACTTCTTTTTAGCCATTCTGATGTGGACTTGCTTTTGTGTTTTGGATCATTGTCTTGCTGCATGACCCAACTACGCTTCAGCTTCAGCTGACGGAAGGATGACCGGACATTCTCCTTAAGAATTTTCTGGTACAGAGCAGAATTCATGGTTCCTTTAATTATGGCAAGTCATCCAGGTCCTTAGGCAGCAAAGCATCCCCACACCATCACACCACCACCACCATGTTTGACTGTTGGTATGGTGTTCTTACTATGGAATGCTGTGTTTGCTTTACGCGAGACATTATGGGATCCATGTCATCCAAAAAGTTCCACTTTGGACTCATCTGTCCATAGAACATTTTCCCAAAAGGCTTGTGGATCATCCAGGTGCTTCTTGGCAAATGAGAGACAAGCATTTATGTACTTCTTGGTTAGCAGTGGTTTCCGCCTTGCTACTCTCACATGAAGCCCATTTTTGCCCAGTCTCTTTCTGATTGTGGAGTCATGAACACCGACCTTAGCTGAGGCAAGAGAAGCCTGCAGTTCTTTGGATGTTGTTTCAGGATCCTTTGAGACTTCCTGAATGATTTTGTGCTGCGCCCTTGGAGTAATTTTGGCAGGCCGCCCACTCCTGGGAAGATTCACTACTGTTCCAAGTGTTCTCCATTTGGAGATTATGGCTCTCACTGTGGTTCGATGGAGTCCCAGAGCCTTAGAAATAGCTTTGTAACCCTTTCCAGACTGATAGAGGGCAACAAATTTTTTTCTGATCTTTTCAGGAACTTCCTTTGATCATGGCATAATGTGCTTGTTGGATCTTTGTGCTGGCAACGTGACTCTGATGGTAAGGGTCAAAATAAGTGAGATTTATATTGAGCAGGGCTGGCTGTAATCAAGCCTGGCTGTGTTCAATCAGCTGACTCTAATTATCCCTTTAATTGGGTTGATTTAACTAGGGGGCAATTACTTTTTCACACAGTGCCAGTTGGTGTTGGTTAACTTTTTTCATTAAATGAATGAAATAAGTAAAAAAAAAAAGTGTTATTTGTTCACTCAGGTTCCATTTATCTAATATTATATTTTGTCTAAAGACCTGAAAACATCCAGTGTGACAAATATGCAATAATAGAGAAAATCAGGAAGGGGGCAAATACTTTTTCACGCCACTGTATATATATATATATATGTACACTGCTGACACAGTTGCAGTCTCATATTTTTTCACTTATTATCTTGTTCTTAACCGACACACAGCTCCCTGGGATCTGGTATGGGGAATGGGAATTTACTTTACAGATGGGATGGTTATGCTGTGGGGAGCCCTGGATCTGTTTTAGGTTAGGGGATTCCCACCCCCGTGGCCCTGCTTATACTCAAATTTGTCTCAATATGAATAAACTATCTATCTGTACCTGGAATGTCTAGGTTATCTCTTCCCCTATCAAGTGTAAGAAAATGTACACGGTGTTAAGGAGATATGATGTGAGAGTTGCCATGCTTCAAGAAACTCACCTTACCTCAGCCGAGCATAGTAGATTGGTAAGGGAATAGGTGGGTCAATGCTATGCTGCCTCTTTTAATGGTCACAGGAAAGGGGTGGAGATCCTTCTTCACAAGGGGCTTGTGTTTTTTAAGGAACGAGTGGTGGTGGATCCTACCAATGGTCAGTATGTCTTTGTAAGTGGGACCTTGCAGGGAAAGGTCATTACTTTCGGCAACATTTACACTCCGGCAGAAAGAGACCCTGTATTTCATGATCCACTACTAGCTTTATTGCAGAAGGAGCAGTTTCCAGGGTTAATTTTAAAGGGGGGGGGGTCTATTGTATATTTGATCCATGTCTGGATTGCTTGTCCTCTGACTTTAGGCAGGACCATACTGTTGAGAGATGGAATCTGGGCCTTGCTGAGTTGGATATGGTAGATGCATGAAGGGAGGCCACTCCAGGGGCTAAGGAATTCACCTTTTTCTCTAACCCTGATCACACTTGGTCCCATATTGATTATATAATGGTCTTGAGGGGATGGTATCGGAGGCTATGTGCTTCGTCCATCAGCCCAATCTTGGTTTCCGACCATGCTTGGGTGATGGTGACGCTCATCCTGGGAAAGGTGAAGGCTGCTTCTCAGGGGTGGAGGTTTCCCACATACAAGTTAACTAACCAAAAATTTAAGGAATACTTGGTTGACAGCTGGAAATACCACTTAGACACTAATGCCCCTACTGCACCATCCAAACAGTCTTGTGGGAGGCGGGGAAAGCGTATATAAGTGGCGCTCTGCTGGCATATATGGCTGCCCTTAGCAAACAAAAACCAGAGTGGATGAAACAGCTTGATGACATTGTCAGAAGACTCGAACTAGTGGCTTTTCAGGATTCCCAAGAGACCACGTGGAGGAAGCTTAAAATAGCTAGAGAGGGCATTAACAAGGAATTAACTGGTAGTGTGAACCAGGCCTTCATTTATGCCAACCAAAACGTTTTTGAATGGGGCAATAAGCTAAGCAGCCCATTGTTGGCATGATTAGTAAAGGGCAGGATCAAATCCAACTGGATGTCAGTGGTTGGGGATGAGGCAGGCAGGCTGACTTAGTACATTTAACAAATACAGGAAACATTTGTGGATTTTAATACTAATTTGTACATGAGTGAGGCTGGCACAGGCCATGAGGCTGTGATTGATGCTTTTCTAAACTGAATGCAGTTGCCTAATCTTAGTGAGGCACAGCTTGGGACCTTAAATGGCCCCTTGATGATGGGGAGATTAGAAAGGTTGCTCTTGGCCTTGCTGGAAACAAAGCAGCAGGGACCCGAATGGGCTCCCCATTGAATTTTATAGGTCATTTGAGGATACAGTTTGGACCCACATGTTTAATATGTTTCAGGAAGCTTGGGAGGGGGTAGAGCTACAGCCCACTTGCAGTTTGACTACTATTACCCTTATACATAAGGAAGATAAGGACCCTTCACTGTGCTCGGCTTATAGGTTGATCTCTCTCTTGAACAGTGATAGCAGGGTGTTAGCTGAAGCGTTAGTGAAGTGGCTTGAGATAGTTTTGCCATCTTTGGTGGGGGAGGACCATACGGTTCATCAAAAATCAGCATTTGTATCAAAATGTGAGGCAGCTGCTGGGGGTGGTAGAGCTGGCGTCTTGGCATCGGGGGGGCATGTGTGCTCTCTCTGGATGCTGAGAAAGCTTTTGACAGGGTACAATGGGAATACTTGTTTAAGGTTTTGGGGAGTTTTGGCCTCAGGGACCAGTTTATGGAGTAT
Source organism: Neoceratodus forsteri (assembly GCA_016271365.2). Taxonomy (NCBI): domain Eukaryota; kingdom Metazoa; phylum Chordata; order Ceratodontiformes; family Ceratodontidae; genus Neoceratodus; species Neoceratodus forsteri. The sequence continues at coordinate 833,258,331 of CM057454.1, read as the reverse complement.
GTCAAATTGCTATATAGTAGTCCAAGGGCGAATCTCTTGGTGAATGGGGAGGTTACCAAGAAACATAGAAACTGACGGCAAATAAGGACTGCTTGGCCTACCTAGTCAGTCCATTTTCCCTATCTACTGCATATATCGCAGACTCTACCTGATCTCCAGCTTTAACCTCTCTTTCCTATTATTAGGGTTCCCCTATGCCAATCCCATGCATTCTTGAATCCCCCTACTGTTTCTGCCCCCACCACTCTTGCTGGAAGGCTGTTCCATGCATCCACCACCCCTTCTGTGAAAAAATACCTCCTCATGTTACCTCTGAGTCTACCCCCCTCCTGTCTCATATGATGACCCCTTGTTCTTGAACACCTCTTTTTCTGAAAGATGATACCTCTTGTACCTTATTTATGCCCTTGATATATCTGAAAGTCTTTATCATATCCCCCCCCACTTCCAGGTCATATCCCCCCTCCAGGCTATACATACTGAGGTCCTCCAGTCTCTCCTTATATGACTTTGGATGCAGACCCTGCACCATTTTTGTTGCCCTTCTTTGAACTGCCTCTACTCTGTTTACGTCCTTCCAGAGATGCTGCTGCCAGAACTGGACACAGTATTCCAGATGAGGTCTCACCAACAATTCGTACAGTGGTATCACCACCTCCTTTTTTCTGCTTCTGATACCTCTCCCTATGCACTCCGGTATCCCACTGGCTCTCCCCACTGCCTTGTCACATTGTTTGGCCACCTTTAGGTCATCAGATATGATTACCCCTCAGGTCCTTTTCCTGTTTTGTGGCTGCCAGTACCGCCCCCCTCATCAGCACCAAGTTGTTCAAACTAGCGAGGGGCACTCGGCAGGGACATCTTATGTCCCCCCTCCTATTCGCTCTAGTAATTGAGTTCATAGTGGTGACGATTAGGGTAGCAGAGGATATTGAGAGGGCTCAGGTGGCCTGAGATGTTCAATGTAAAATCTCACTTCACTCGGACAATGTCCTGCTATATTTGTCCCAACCAGAGAAATCGATTCCACCACTGACAGCTCTGATTGAGGAGTTTTCCTCCTTCTTGGGGTACAGAATAAACTTTGACAAATCAGAGCTGCTGTGTTTGGGCAATGTGGACATTTCAGGTCTTAATCGCATCCAGTATAGGATTGTGTCCTCCCATATTAGATACCTAGGCATTCAGGTGGGCAAAACGTTGGATTCTCTTTATAGACTTAATTATATGCCGCTCCTCGAGAAAATTCTAGGGGACCTCTGCAGGTGGCAGGGCCTACCGATCTCATGGCTAGGCAGAATTAATTTAGTTAAAATGAACATTTTGCCGAGGTTATTATACTCTATCCAGATGCTTCTAATGGGTCTACACAAAAGAGCCCTACAAATTTTGGAAAGGATGTGTGTCAGCTTCACATGGCAAAAGAGGAGACCCAGAATTAGCCTTCAGATTCATAAAAATACTTCCTCTAAGGGGGACTTAATCTATCCAGATTTTGACCTTTATCACCTTTGTGGCACAGGCCTGGCTTATTACAGACTGGATTAAGGACCCAAGAGCTGCGGCTTGGGTGTCCTTCGATCAGGAGTGGCGGCAGCACTGCATTACGGCTTGCCTGGGGCAGTGAGGGTTGCAGGCATATTGACTGGAGAATCCCAGGAGTATTTTAGTGTAGCACCTGTTTGAGGACTGTGGGAAGATTAGGAACTTTTTGGGAGATGTGTCTGTGGGTACTCTGTTAGCTCTGACCTTCTACAATCCAGAATTCCTCCTGGGACTTGAGGACCAGGGCTTTCAGAGATAGGAGGCTGGAGGGGTACATTGCCTGGGGGATTTATGTGGCAGTCAGGGGTTCAAGACTTATTGAGAGCTCATGGAGGAGTTGGGGATCCTTTTTTTATTTAAAACTTTTATGTTTTATTTTGTGGTAAATCAAACATACGTTTTTTTAACAAGCACAGATATGACATACACTATCATTGTTTACATCCATAGAGGGCGCCACTCCGCTTAATAAAATCAATATGAACCATCTAGTGCTTTAAAGATACATCATCTGCAGGGAATCAATAATGAGAAAAATAAAAATGTTTCCTCTCTTGAAATACTAAAACTGTATAATACCATTGCTGTAATGAAGCCCATGAGCTGCATGGAAATTATCATATGATAAAACATAAAAAAATTGTCCAAAGTCCTTCACCACACAATGTGGTACTGGATGCCATGCAATCACTAGTAAGAGCACTGATAATGTGCAAACCATTTTTGATTGTACTGAAAGTAAATATTTAGGTGCTTAGTTGATAAACTTTAATAACCTGCCAAACAAGATTACCAAAGGAAAACAACAGACCAGTTATCGTCTGATCTGTTATTATTCGCTCTGGAAAAATGACAATCTCTAATACTAGGGAAAACAGTCCAAAGTTCAATCTGGTAGAATTGGGAACAAGAGAAAGAATGTCCTGAACACATCTCTTCTTTACCCCTTAACACGAGGCGGTGAGCCTTCAGGTGAGATTATTGTCCATTAGAAACATTGTACTTACATGGTATTAGCTGTAGGCTGCTAAAAGTACCTGATTTAGCTTCACCCACCACTCGTTACTGAATGCAGATAGGGGTTCAGGATTCTTCATCCTCTGAGGACTGGTGGTCCAAGTCGGACTGGCGAGCTGGTGGAATAGCATTCTTATGGCCCCACTTCAAGGCCTCAGCCAGGTCAGAAAATAAGTAAACCTTCTCATGATGTGCAATACGAAGTTGCGCTAGGAAGATCATTCCATGAGAAATCGAGGCCTCCCTCAACATCGCCTGAACTCCATCACCGCTTCTGGCAGGTGGCATAACTGATGCCCGGAAAAAGGCTAACTCTGTGTCCATCCTGAAGGAAGTTCCCTTTTCATCTGGCCAATGCCAAGCAGTAGTCCCTGGTCCCAGCTCCGTCAGTGACCAAAATGATGGTTCTGGGGAGATCTTGATCTTCTGATTGTCCATGTAGCGTAACTCTGTAGGCCCGTTGTAACAACTGGATTTTTAGTTATGCTTCACCCCCCAACTGCTGACTAAACCAGTCCTGCAGAAACAATAGAAGGCTGTCCCCTTCACTGCCCTCTGGCATGGCCAAAATTCTTATGTTTGGGGCTCTGATTTGGTTTTCCAGGGTTTCAATGTGGGCTTTCCAATGCCCACTCTCTTTAATCAGGGACATCACCGCTCCGGTGGCTGCATCAGCTCTCTTGGAGTCAGCTATGGCTATCGTCTGCATTCCCTCCATTGTCACTTCCAGTGTAGTGATCCTAGTAGTTAGGCTGTCAAATTTATCTGAGAGCACGGTTACCGACTTAATCAATTTTGATAGCTTTGCCCCGATAATCTGAAGGGTTTCCTCAGCCACTTCCCTGGTGCTGTCTTCTAGCCTACCTTGCGTGGAGCGAGTTGCCGAAGCCGATGGAGCATTTTTACTTTTTGCTCCTGCTCCAGAGTGCTGATCTTTACGTGGGTTGTCCATATTAAGCAGGAGGCTTTCCACAACAGTTCCTTATCTTCTTTGTGTAAGTATCTCTGCTAAGAATATCTGCTTCGTGGAAGTTTGTCAACCCAAGCTGAACAGGCTAATCAAAAAGTGCCATCTTGCTCGGGCTCCACAGCACCCTCCCCCCAGGAGTTGGGGATCCTGTCCTCCCAGATTTTTCATTATATGCAAGTTTGAGACTGGGTTAGACATATAGACTGTCTGCAGCCACAAGATTCTCCTCTTTATGACCTAGGGAGGGGTGTCTTGCAAGCAAGAACTGACCCCAAGGGGGCCTTGTCTAGGCACTATCATAGTATCAAAGAAAGGATGCCTGACACCTTACTGAAAGCCAAGGCCCTGTGGGAGTGTGACTTGGTGGTCCAATACCAGAGGGGTCGTGGAAGGATCTGTGTGAATCCCATATGGGACTTAGTATTTGTGATCAATATAAAGAAGCCCAATTAACCTGCTCTGTTTTTAGCAATGCCCTGACCTTAATCGGTACGGGACTGAGGTGGCCCAGTGTCTTTCCCAGATAATGCAAGTTAGAAAGCTAGTGGACTCTTGGGCCATGCTCTTCGGGGGTTGATAAGTGTATGTAATTGATAAGTGGATGTTATTTGTATGTTAATGTCTGTCTGTGTGCCAGGTGTTGGTTGCTTGTTTGTTTATATGTTTCATGGTTGTCTTAAGTATCAGTGATGTGAGGCACCATTATATTACTTCATTTATCTGTGTAGCCCACCCCCCTTCCCAATGTCTAGGGGTTCACGATGTTCCAGGGGAGGGGGGCACACAGCACAGAAAATCTCATCAGAAACTCTCCTCAGCTCCAAGACATGGAATACAATTTCAGCTTACCTGGAACTGTCTTCAGGAATGGCCAGATCCCAGGCTTCTCACAGCTGCAGGAACTGGAAGTACCCCAAAATCTCTGAAGGGGAAACCACGTCTCTGGATCACCTCATTCTTTAGCCTACTGGGTTTCCTCCATGACCCCGGATACATGGAGGTGCAGGGATTCAAATTAAAAGTCCCCTGGCAATGATCTCATAAGTACTTTAAAACCACAGGATTTATATTTCATTAACATCCTTATTAACAAATGGAGTCAGGAATCGGGATTCCTGATTTTTTGTTCTAAAACAATCACTTTATTTCTCCTGAGCCCAAACGATTAGAGGGGCTACAGGGGTCCCTTAAACTTTAAAATGGAAACTTCAGCTCCATGGGGCTAACACTTTTTTTACAGGCAAAATGGCAGTAACATTAGGCAGAGCAAGATCTATAAACAGCAGAAACTTTAGCAGCAAAGATTCCCCCAGCAACAATAAGGACCCTTCTTAACGTGGACTGTGAAGCTCCAACATTGATTTCAAACTCGCACTGGTAAGTACCTTCTGTCTGCTTCACTACTGCAATGGGTCCCCTGATCCTACTATGGGGAAGCATACAGCTTCTCCCAAAACCCATTCTCTGGCTCTCCTACCAGCACCAAGGGACATGGAAAGGTGTGGCACCAGAGCAACCAGCCGCCGCCATTACCACAAATCTGGTTTTGCCCGAGGCCGTTACCTTGGCCTGCCGCGTACAAAAGTGCTAGGCCTCCCTAAGGCATTCCACTTCTTCCTGGAGCAGCATTTCAAACCCAGCAGCTATTCAGAGCCATACCCTCTGCCTCTTTACTGCTGCCCGAGCTATGCAACCCAGATGGGAACCAGCCTAAAGGGCCTCAGAAACCTGTCTGCCCAAGGACCCTGCCCGGAACACCTAGCCTGAAGATGGGGCCTGTCGTTGAGAGCAGGACCCCAGTTTTGGTAAAGGTGCGCCCGTCCCCCTCACCAATACCCACCCTGCCACACCGGGCTGCAGAGGCCCTGCCACAGCCTGCAGCAGCCCCAATGACCCAGGAATATTGCTCTCGTTCACAGGGCCTAAACCCAGACCCCGGAGGTTCTACCTTACATGCACCTCCTTACACCTGGTAGTTCTCTCCCACTAACCCCCAAGTGCCCAAGATGCCAAACGAATGGCTGCAGCTGCCTATACTTGATGTCCTCCCATGTATGCCCACCTGGGAACCCAGCGCCTTGCCACTGAAGCAGACGACCTGCCTAGTGGGGGGGGTCCCACACCCTGCACTGCCCTTGCAGTGCCCACCAGTGTCCCTTCCTCTCCTAGGCAGCAACTCCTCTCTCCTATTCTCCCTGAAACTGCCTGTTTGTACCCTGAAACCCTGCTGTCTGCTACCACCAAGCGGTGGCTTAGCGGAAATTGTGTCCCCTACAGCACTAAAAACCCTAAACTCTGGGTGCAAGAGAAAAAAAAGAAAAGTGAAACAGGGTCCCTAAAGGGAGCATAAGCCCCTCTCAAATGAGAGGGGGTTTACATCTGTTTGGTGCAGATTTTTATAATGGGTCTGGAAGTGATATTTTTTATACGTCGGACTTGCTGTGCTGATATGGTGTTAAATTGCTAATGTTTTTATGGAAAATGTGTCTAATAAATAGATAAAAAAATACATGCAGTGTTGTACTGAAAATGACCTCTTAAATGTAAAGTACAGGGTGTTTTTTTTTTTTTAGCAGTTTGAACTACGGAAGTCCTTTATGTAATGCTTATCTTTTCAGTAGTGGATGTAGTGCATGTAGATAGCAGTCATTGATATGCCCTTGCATTTGTTCTTCGCCCACTTTTGCACCCAATAACTACGCCCCCTGCCTCCTCGCATTGTCCTTCACCCACTTTTACTCCTATAACTAAGCCCCCGCCTCCACACTTCTTCTTCAGCCTCAGTTTTCTTCCCTTCTCCCTGTCCATCTATTACGCTTTGCTAATTTTGTACCTCACCAACTACCACTGCCTACCTAGTGCTGTTCCCTTCAGTGAGCAAAGACCTTTAACTCCTTGATTTCCTTTGTCACCTAGAGCCCATCTGTAGTACCTTACCTAATAGCAGCATTTTTCTATCATGTACTTTTCCTGCCTTGAAAAATTTTTGCCTTATCTGGCCTTACTGTACTGTCGCCCTATTAATTTTTTTTTCTTGATGATTGGAGAGCGACCAGTAGTGTGTCATAGGGTCAGTACTGGGACTGGTCCTCTTCAGTCTCTTCTTAAGTGACATTGCAGAAAAACTGGAAGGGAAGGTATGCCTTTTTGCAGCCGATATCAAAATCTGCAATACGGTGGACACTCTGGAGAGGTTGGAGAGAATGTGCAGGAATCTTGGGACTCTCAAAGAGTGGTCAAGAGCATGGCGGTTGGGTTTCAGTGCCAGAAATGGCAAAATCATGCACCTAGGGCATGGGAACCTGGGAGCTGAGTATAGGATGGGAGGAGGTACTAACAGTCACTAAACAGGAAAGGGACCTTGGGTTATAGAAACATAGACAATGATGGCAGAAAAAGGTTAATGGTCCATCCAGTCTGCCTGTGGTACCTTATCTAACCCCAGGACCTATTGTCCATCCAGAGTTCTATCCCTCCCCATCCACCCCCCATTCCTGTTCCAGTTTCTGTCATCCCGAGCAATCACTATACCCTTCACTCTGTCCCAGCCATGCTTGAAACCATTAATGGTCTTAGTACCCACCACCTCAGCTGGTAAACTGTTCCATGGTTCTGCCACCCTTTAAATAAAATAATACATCCTTATGTCCATCCTGAACCTCCCTCCTGTCAGTTTCCACTAGTGCCCTCGTGACCTCAAACTTTTACTCATGGTAAATTGTGCTCCACAGTCCACCTTATTTATTCCTTTCAGGAACTTAAAGGTCTCTATCGTATCCCTCCCCCTCCCTTCTGGTCTCCAGTAAGTACATGCTCAGTGCTTTGAGCCACTCCTCATAAGACACAGAAACAAAGAAGCTGATCGTAGAAAAGGACCATATGGCCCACGCAGTCTGCCCAATTTCCCTGCCTACATCACGCTTACTGTCCCTACTCATCCTGCAATTACCCCCTCTCTTGCTTTTTTCTTAAATTTACTTATGCCTACCCCATGCATTCTTAAACCCCTGAACTATCTTAGTCCCCACCACCTCCTCTGGGAGGCTGTTCCAAACATCTACCACCCTCTCAGAGAAGACGAACTTCCTCACATTTCCCCTAAACATCCCCCCTCCAGCTTCATAGAATGCCCCCTTGTCCTCAAGCATCTTTTACAACAGAAGATGCCCCCCTCCTGCACTTTGTTTACACCGTTGAGCTATTTAAAAGTCTGTCATGTCGCCCCTCCTTCTCCTCTACTCCAATGAGCACATGTTTAGTTTCCTGAGCCTTTCCTCATAGGGTTTCTGATGCAGGCCCTGCACCATTTTGGTTGTCCTCCTTTGAACTGCCTCCACCCTGTCTGTGTCCTTTCTAAGGTGGGGCCTACAGAACTGGATGCAGTACTCCAGATGAGGCCTCACCAATGATTTATACAGTGATATAATAACCTCCTTCTTCCTGTTGGTGATACCCCTGCCTATGCATCCAAGCATCCTGTTTGCCTACCCACTGCCTTGTCACACTGCCTAGCCAACTTCAGACCATCTGATATAACCACCCCAGGTCCTTTTCCTGTCTTGTTACTGCGAGCGCCCCCCCCCCCCACCAAGCTGGTAAGTCAACACCGGGCACCTGTGATCCAAGTGTATGATTTTGCACTTCCTTACGTTGAAACTGAGTTGCCAGATTCATGACCGGTCCTCCAGCTTCTTTAGATCATTTCTCATACTTTCCACCCCTCTGGGCATGTCCACTCTGTTGCAGATTTTTGTATCATCTGCAAACAGATAAACCTTCTCTTCCAGACCCTCTGCAATGTCACTCATAAAGACATTGAAGAGGACTGGGCCCAGTACTGACCCCTGTGGTACCCCGCTGGTCACTTTACCCACCCCTGAGTGAATGTCATTTACCACCACCCTCTGCAACCTGTGCTCGAGCCAGTTATCTACTCACCAAACTAATTTAAGATCTGTTCAAGAATACTCAGCTTGTTCACCAATCTTTTGTGGGGAATGGTGTCAAAGGCCTTACTGAAACTGAGGTAGGCCATGTCCACTGCACCTCCCTGATCCACTACCTTAGTAACCCAGTCAAAGAACTGGGTTAATCTAACAGCATCTCCCCCACCCCACCCCCGCCTGCGGAAGCTATGCTGCCTTGATCCTGCAGTACACTGGTCCCAAGGTATTCCACCAGCGTTCCATCAGTAGTGATTCCATAACTTTTCCCATTACCAAAGTCAGGCAGACTGACCTGTAGTTACTCGGCTCCTCCCTGCTTCCACCTTTGTGAAGCGGAGTTGCATCTGCCCTCCTCCAGTGCCCTGTTGGCCTGAATCATCTAAGTAACTCTTTGTTGCACCGTCTCCAGCCTGTCCTTATCTTTTCTGAGGTGGGGACTCCAGAACTGGGCACAGTACTCCAGCTGAGGTCTCACCAAAGATCTATAAAGGGGTGGAATTACCTCTTTTCTATTGCTGTCAATACCTCTCCTAATACACCCATCATCCTGTTTGTCTTACTATAGGCCTTGTTGCACTGGCTTGATTGCTTGAGGGTGTCATGTCATTGATGATAACTCCTAGGTCCCATTCTTTGGCCATAGTACTGAGTCTTACCCCACCCATCCAGTACTCAGTCCTGGGGTTCTTGTACCCTAGGTGCATCAGTTTGCACTTTTTGGTATTAAATTTCAATTGCCAAATCTTACACCAAATCTCTGTCATATCTGATGATATCAAAGTGGCAGGGGAGTGTGACAAAGCAGTGGGTGGGGCTAGTGGGATGCTGGGGTTCATAGAGAGGGTGTCTCCAGTAGGAGGAGGGAGGCAGTGTTGCCATTGTATTGACTGTTGCTGAGATCCCACCTACAGTACTGTGTACAGATTTGGAAGATGCATCTCAGAAAGGACATAGACAGCTGGCCCGGTGGCGCAGAGGGTTGAGACACTGGACACTGCACCTCGCATCATGCTGGTGACCCGGGTTCAGGAATGACTTCGGGTCGTTGAGGGGCCAGCATGGGGGGGGAGCAGGATTGAGCATGCCGATGGGCAGCTTTCCTCTCCTGAGGATGGTGGGGGTGGGTTGGCACCCCCTTTAGTTCCGCTCCCACTGGGTGGAGGTCCAGTGGGTAGCATAGGCAGAGAGGGGGTGGCAAAATATTAACGGGAGATGGAAGGGGCTGAGCTGGTGCCACTGGGTGCGTGTGTACGTGCCTCCACATGCTTGCACAACTGTGTGCCGGGGCCTCAGGAGGGCAAAGGGAGAAAACCTGCAAAAATACCTGTGTGTCCCCGTTGCCAAGTTGGCAGGAGAAGGCAATGGGGACCAAACAGTTTAATAAAAAAAAAAAAAAAAAAAAAGAAAGGACATAGACATGGTTGAGGCAGGTCAGAAGAGGGTGACTAAAATGGTGTAGGGATTGCACGAGAAGCCCTATGAGGAGAGACTGAGAGATCCCAACATGTAAACCCTGGAAGTGAGGAGAGCGAGAGATGACATGATAGAGACCTACAGGTACCTCACAGGGGTCAACAGCATGCAGGGGTGGAGTCTCTTTCAAATGAGTAAGAGCACCAGGACCATGGGCAATGCGATGAAGCTGGGTGGGGTAAGTTTAAGAGAGATGTATGGAAATACTCCTTCACTGAATGGGTGGTAAATGCCTGGAACAGACTACCAGCGAAAGTGGTGGCAGAGAAAACAGTGGGGGGCTTCAAGCATGCATGGAATGAACATGGGGCACATTAGAAAATAGGCAGGGAGGAGGGAGGGTCACCGGAGACTAGTAAGGGTATGCAGAGGCAGATTAGGCAGGGAACATCTAGGCAGACTGGGTGGACCAAGCAGTCCTTTTTCCGGTTACACATTCTATATTTCTATGTTTTTTTATGACATTATTTTATGTTCTAGCATTGTATTCCCCATTTGCAGTTTGTACAGTATTATTGCTGTCCTGTTGCATCTATTTTGAGCTGACCTGTTCCAGTGTCTGCTGACCATTATTTGATGCTTGCAGTTTTTGTTGTGCTACCCCGTTCTCTGGGTCATACCTGGAAATGAGCCTTGGTGCAATTTTCCTTTCTTGGTCCCCTACCTGAAACAAATAATGTGCCCCACTACACCAGTATCATCAGCAATTTTTATTTTATTTTACAATTTTACGCCAGGAAAGACATACTAACCTGAGGCTTGTTTCCAGGTGCATCCTGGGAGCTTAGGGAAGTTAAATGACATGCTTATAGAAATATAGAAACATAGACTTTCTGGAGTCACGTGATGCAGAGCGACTGGTAGCTGCTTTCTCCTGAGCTCCCACCCTCCACCCTACTAAATCGCTTATTTTTACTGTTCTACAGTACTCCTTTACAAAGATTTTGTTTGTTGGAGTGACGCTGACCGTCTGGGACACTCCTGAGCCAAAACTTTCCAGTGGAACGTCCGTTTTAAAGGCCGTTTGGGACAATGGACGCGGACATGAAAACAGCTGGGGTTAAGCATACTCCACCCGCGTCTCCGGAGAAAACATCCAAAAAAGCCAGAAACTCTAATTCGGGGCAACTACCAAAGCAATCGCCCCCTTCCTCACATAGCAATTTGTTAATGGAAGATCGATTCCTACAGGAGCTCCTGCCCTTCAGAGAGACGCTACAGGAAATCTCAAGCGAAATCAAATCAATAAGAAGTGACTTCACTGCCTTATCGAGACGGGTGGGGGATATGGAGGCAAGAGCGTCTTCCTTAGAAAATTGGAAAAACCAAACTGACCCAGAAATAGTCAAACTAAAGCAGCAAATCCAGAAATTACAGTCCAAGACTGAAGACTTAGAGGGCAGAAGCAGGAGGAACAATATTTTAATCCTTGGCTTGCCTGAGTCGGAGGAAGGTGGGGACTCCATCAGATTTGTTCAACAGTTTCTGAATAAAATTATTGGCCCTTCGCCTATCAATCAACAATACCACATCGAAAGGGCACACAGATCCTTAAGACCTAAGCCTCGCTGATGCCCCCCAGACCGATTATCATCAGGTTCCTCAGCTACATAGAGAAGCAACATATTCTGATGAAGGTCAAAGAATTAGAGTCAATCCAGTGGGCCCATAACAAAATCAGAATCACACAGGACCTGCCATACGAAATCCGCAAAAGAGAACGGCTTCCACCGATTGTGAGAAAACTAATTGCTGCAGGCATGAAATTCAGAGTGAACTATCCGCAAGGTTACTGGTCTCCCTAGACGGCACCTGGCACGCTATGACAACCCAGATCAAGCTCTAGCTGATCCTCGCCACGAGGCTCCCGAACCTCTCAAAGGGGACTGATTGATTCATGGAGACTGCTCTCTACAAGTCTAACTGAGTTTGCTTAAGTTGTATGCTATGCCTTAGTCAGTTTAAATGAGATCTTTTTCGAATAGGATACTCCTTTGGGGCAGATACTAATGCTGGCTTACCTGGTTTCCTTGGGGGCGAGAGTCAGGATGGCAGTGCGTGGTGAGTTGGTAGGCCCTGAGGCCTATTCGGCCTAGTAGATCCAAGGTGCCACGAGCACGCGCTCCACTGGGGTTGAGGAACTAGTTAGGGGGTAGCTGTTCGGAGGTCCCATTATGCGGTCGGACTGTTTTGTCCGTCCTGCCTCCGACTGGAACTCCCTTCATGATGTTTTTTTCCTGTGTGAGGACTTCCGGGTCTTTCCCATTTATTTTCAAGCATTCTCTGGGCTATATTTTGGGACTCGGGACTGGAATACTCCAGGTATTTAGCCTCCACAGTGTACCAGGACCGTGAGGGTTTGGAGAAATACTGAGGTAGGTCGTTACAGGAGGTTAATCCTGTTTATTTCTTTGTGGGTTCAGAGTTTAGATGCCTCGGAATTGCTAGATGCGATGACAGCTCAAGTTTACTGTTGGGCTTGGGGGGGGCTCGGGGAGAAGCGTAGCTTCGGAGAGTCTGTCTTGCGGCCGTAATTGGGCAATGGGGGTACCTTGGTCGCATTCTGGCAGGAATGCTACCTTTTTTTGCTGGAGGTCCAGCACTATCTCAGGCGGGGTTCCATGGCTCGGCCAAGGTTCTATCTTTAAGGAGCTTTATGGTAGACCAAGGTATCCTGGGGGTCCCGCTTGTATGTCTTAATTGGGTGATTTTCTGCCTCTGGATATTTTGGGACCACTTGTAAATAGTTTTGGGGTAGTTGGGAGGTAGGGTTCACAAAGTATCGGGGATGGGGGATTATATTTCTCAAGGCTCTTAATAGTTTTCTGGGATTAACCCCTTTGTTGTCTCTGGTTTCTTATGGATCACGTAGTCTCAACTATGTGGCTGTTATTTACTTCTGATTATGTTTGGAGTGTTCAGGGGAGGGCATGGGGGAGGGCGGAAGGTGCCACTTTGCAGGGTTTCATATCAAGTCCATGGATGGTAGCTATAATGCACTGCTTCCTATTAAGATTGTTAAATGGCTTTAGGTCACATTAAATTTGCTACATGGAATGTCAGGGTATTAGGAAGTAACCAAGAAAAGGCAAATCCTACTGAATTGTTCGCTTACTGGTGTTGACATTCTGTTTTTACAGGAAACTCATATTCTAGCCTCTGAAACTAATCTGCTAAGGTGTCAAGGTTTTTCCCAGGTCTTTGTCTCAGAGGGGTCTACAAGCAGCAGGGGAGTGGCTATATTGTTGAAACGTAATATACCTTTTGTTCTAGAGAGTTGTACCAAAGACTCAGATGGCAGATTTGTATTAGTCAAAGGCACGCTCAACAACTTGGGAGTGGTTCTGGGGTCCATATACTGTCCAGTTGGGGGGACTCCAATTTTCTTATGCAGCTAACGACTAGTTTATGTGAGCTTCTACCAACGGTTCTCATTTTGGGGGGAGATTGGAATATTGCCCCTTCGCAGGCCCTTGACAGAACTTATAAGCCCATAAGATCCTCCACACCCGCCCAACTGGCCCTTCAGGATTTTTGTAACTTGTTGGGCTTGAGCGATCCTTGGAGAATCTTGAATCCTTCCAGCCATAGCTACACGTATTTCTCCTCAATACACAGATCCTGGTCCAGACTAGATTACCTTTTGGTGAGCACTGGGCTCTTGGCTAATATATCCCTTACTGGTATAGAGCCGATTGTTATTTCAGATCAGGCCATGGCATGGATAAAGCTCTTCCCCTGTCCCTTGGGCCAGAGAGACACCTCTTGGAAACTCAACACACAACTCCTTAAGGATGAACAGATCACTGCTCATCTCAAATCTTTGATCTTGTCCTTTCTCGAAATCAATCAGGGCTCAATTTCTAGAGACGACTTAGTCTGGTGTGCGTTAAAGTTTTCTCAGAGGTGAGTTTATTAAAATTGCCACTAAAAGGAAAAGGTTGAGGGAAGAGAGAATTATCCTTCTGGCTAACCGAATTAAGTCGGCTGAAAGTGTCCTCTCTTCCTCAAACTCACAATCTGACTTAGAAAACCTGCTCAGGATCAGGAATGAGTATGAGGATTTGATTAAGGAAAAAACCGAGTATGCCATCTTAAAATCTAAAACGCGATATCTTGACCAGGGTGAGAAACCCGGGAGGTTATTAGCTCTCAGGTTAAGGGAGGTAGAAAGTTCAAGATTAATTTCTGCTTTAAAAGGGGCTGATGGTTCAATAAAAACAGCACCGAGGGATATAGCAAGAATTTTTGAGGATTACTACAAAGACTTATATAGTAACAACTTCTCCTCAACCCCAATGTTGAACCCGGATTCTTTCCTGGCAGGGATATCTCTCACTAAGTTGCACCCCGGTCACTGCGAAGTACTCTCCTCGCCTATCACGCTGGCAGAGGTTGAGGAAGTCATCCAAGGCCTACCCACCGGTAAGTCCCCAGGACCCGATGGCCTTCCCCCCAACTTCTACAAAGCGTTTTGTAAGGAAGTTGCTCCTGCTCTCCTTAAGCTATTTAATTACATTCTTTCTTCGGCTCCACTGGACCCCTCTCTGTTAGAAGCTACTATTATCCTAATCCCAAAGCCAGATAAACCTAAACTGGACCCAGCCAGCTATAGGCCGATATCACTACTTAATTATGATATTAAAATCTTAACCAAAATTCTTTCCTTAAGAATCAAACAGGTCTAGCAAGTATTGCTGGGTCAAGAGCAGGTAGGTTTTGCCCAAGGTAGATCAGCTACTGACCATATACTACTTACCCACATCTTTCAGGGCGGCTCAGGAAACCCAGATCCCCATGGCTTTAGTTGCTTTGGACGCAGAGAAGGCCTTGACCGGTCAGGTGGGAATTCCTGTGGCTACCCTTGGTAAAATGGGCTTTCGAGAAATTCATTGGCTGGTTACAGGCGATTTATACTCGCCTCCGTGAGGGTCTACTGCAACGGTGTTCTCGCTCATTTTATCCTACAATCTGCACTGCTAGGGTGCCTTGTCTCCATATCTATTCAACTTATACCTGGAGCCTTTGCTGCTTCATACCAAAAATTCACCCAAAATTTCTGGTTGTGTAATTGCTCATCGGACCTTGACCCTCTCAGTTTTCACAGACGACATTCTCTTGCATCTCTCAAATCCCGAAATTTCCTTGGGGGAGGTATTGCGATTAGTGAGCCTGTTTGGCAAGGCGGCTAATTATAAGCTTAATCTGTCTAAATCGGTAATATTCCCACTCAACTCACTTTTACACCATGCTAATGTTTCCCAATTCGGTATGAAGTGGGCCTCAAACCATCTCAAATACTTAGGTATCTATTTGGCCCGTGATGAAGAGTCGGTCAAGAAACTTAACCTGGACGACCTGTTAGACACCATCCAAAAAGATCTAAATAGCTGGGATAACCTGCCCATCTCATTTGGAGGACGTATCAATATAATTAAAATGAACGGCTTCACCACTTTTCTACCCTTAAACCTTCTCAATATCTGGCTCCCTAAATCCTACTCCCAGAAGTTGCATTCAATAATATCCAAATTTATCTGGGGCGGCAGAAAACCTAGAAGATCCTTCATCAAGCTTTGTCTACCGAAAGATAAGGGAGGCCTCCGTCTGCCCAACTTTGGATGGTATTATTGGGCCAGCCACTTAGCCAAACTGGCCAGGTGGATTGGACCCCCAAGTGAGCTCTATACGCTTGCTTGGTTAGAGTTGGAGCTTAGTCTGTTGAGGGATCATAATATCCCACCCCGCCACCTTTTTTTCTATAGTCTTTCCGCACTCCCGGAGGCTCTTCGCAACTCAGTGATAGGGGTATCCACTAAAGTCTTATCACAAATTTGGAATTTCCTTAAAATCCCATATACTAAAGATCATGCTCAGCCTCTAATTCATAACCCCAATATTAGAGTAGGCGGACACACACTGTCATCGGTCTGGCTCCCACAAATACAGGACCGCTTGGTAGAAGATCTGTACTTTCAGGGGGCTCTTGGTTCCTCCAAGGATATTCTCACTAAATTGGGTCTACCCTCTCAAAATATATTTAGGATTTATCAACTAAGGCATCTCATAGGTAATAACTTTGGGTTGGTGAGTGTGCCCTCTCAGGTTAGGCCCTTCTTGGAGCAACTTAGGAATCATGCTGCTAAGCCCTACGGTATAGCTTAAAATCTACATGTACCTGCTAACTGAAAAGTTTCCTGATTCCTTGAGTGGTTCTAGGTCATGGGTCTCTCAATTCTCTGGTCTTTCCCTTTCCTGGGCTCAAGTTTGGCATGATGTATACAGATATCTTACCCTAGATAGAAACAGATTAATCCAGTTTTATATTTTAAATAATATGTACTACACTGCACTGAAGCTCGCCAAATTTGATAGATCTAAATCTGACAGTTGTGTTAGATGCGGCTTAGAAGTGGGGGATTTGTCACATATTTTTTGGTCATGTACCAAGGTTGCCCCATTGTGGCAGGCAATTCGTAGTGGTCTGGATCCGATCCTTGGTCTGGATGATCTATTTACAGCTGAAATATGTGTTTTTAGTGTGTACTCGAATATCAGGTGCACAGAGCTGAAATACTATATAGCCATAATCTCAATGGCAGTTAAAAGGCTAGTGCTTAGACACTGGCTAGACCAAGTAGCTATTCCTTGCAAGGATTGGTTAGAGGAAATTTCCTTATGTTTTAAGATGGAAAGATTAATTGCCAACTCTCGACATGCCATGCCTATGTTTCAGAAAAAGTGGGGCAAGCTATATGCTTTATATCTTCATTGAATCTTCATTCTATACCCCTGGCAGCTTCAGTGCGAGTTATCTCAAGGTGACCTTATGATTCTTGAGGGGTTCTGTTCCATGGCGCCGTTGGAGTTCTCCAGGTTCACCTGGAGCTGGAGAATGACACCTTCCGGGGCTTAGTGGGGGGTACATTGTCACGGTTCTTTCCATCTCTTGTTTACAAATGGTTGGTCAAGTTGTTACGCTGCAGCTTTTGTATTTTATTCATGTTTTCTTTGTAAACTAATAAAACTTTGAATTTCAAAAAAAAAGAAACATAGACTTTGATGGCAGAAAAGAACCACTTGGCCCACCTAGTCTGCCCATTTCCCTACCTAGAGGATAAGCTGCAGATGTTATTTAACCAACAGCCTATTTCTTCCTATCCCCCACAAAAATTGCCTTATGTCTGTCTCATGCATTCTTGAATTCTCCCCCAGTTTTAGACCCCACAACCTCCTCAGAAAGGCTGTTCCATGCGTCCACCACCCTCTCTGTAAAAAAATACTTCCTCACATTGCCCCTGAGCTGCCCCCCCATCTTCAAATTGTGTCCCCTTGTTCTTGCACATCTCTTTTTCTGAAAGATGCTACCCTCTTGGACTTTATTGATTCCACTGAGGTACTTAAACGTTTCTATCATGTCCCCCCTCTCCCTCCTTTCCTCAAGGATATGCATATTAAGCTCCTTTAGTCTCTCCTCGTATGGCTTCTCTTACAGGCCCTGCACCATTTTAGTTGCCCTCCTCTGAACTGCCTCCATCCTGTCTATGTCCTTGCGGACATGAGGTCTCCAGAACTGGACGTAGTACTCCAGATGGGGTCTCACTAACTATCTGTACAGGGAGATAACAACTTCCCATTTTCTGCTGGTGTTGCCTCTCCCTAAACATCCCAGTATCACCCCAGCCCTCCCTATGATCACACAGTTTGCAAGCAGTGGCTGTGGAATTCAAAACAGTTCTCCAGGTTTGCAGCTCAGTGTTCCTAACCACTACACTATACTACCCCCCAAGATTTGAACTAGGCAGTTGTCAAGAATATCCAAGACAAAATGAAGAACAGTGACACATCTTCCATTGCACTGTCTTTGTACTCTTTGAGCTGTCTGGGCAGACCAGTTCCTGCTGTCTCGAGTAGTGTATGACATCAGTTAAAGCTAACTGCTTGTAGATATACAAAGAACTAATGAATCACCTGGTGGAGTTATGTAATACTGCATTTTATACAATGGCAAGAAATAATCTAATACTCTCATTGGCTAATACCAGTCACATCACTGTGCGGAAATATTGCCCACCACATGGTCAGCATGGTATGAAGCCTCTTCAGATATCTCTTCACCAGCTCACAATGAGAAAACATTTCACAGCCATTTTTTATGTTTGCTTGCACGCATGTGAAACAAACATAGTGCCATCATCCGAGTTTTTGTAGGTGTGGCACCCTGTCTTCCAATTCAGTCAGTGTGTTTTCAGGCGCGGCCACAGTTCACCAATGAATGCTGCAGCTGTCTATGACAGCAGCTGAAAATGCAGTGCCGTACAGTTGAAAGGGAGAGCTCTGCTTCAGTGAGCAGTGATAAGATAGTGTTGATTAGCATATTGCTTTTGTTTGAAGTGAACTACGGCCGACGAGGGTGCCGAATCCATCATCGGCTCGGCACCCCCCCAAACACACTTCCACGTGCCACACCGGGAGCCCACCCCAGCGTGGCAAACGTCCATCTGCTGCCCCCCAACACACTTCCAGGTGCCACGCTGGGAGCCCACCCCAGTGTGGCAAATGTCCGCCTGCTGCCCCCAAACACACTTCCAGGTGCCATGCTGGAGCACCCCAGCATGGCAAACCTCTAACTGTATGGCCGGCCGGGGTGCCTAACCCCCATTGGCCCCACGTTCCCTAAAACAAAATCCAGCTGCCATGCTGGGAGCCCACCCCAGCATGGCAAAAGTCCCGCTCTTCTTCCTAAAAGAAAAAAGACCTAAAACAAAACGGTCCCTTGTTACTTGTCTTGCCCCCTCCCCACCCGCGTCCACCCTCTGCACACCCCTACCTCCCCACACCCCAACCTCACCCCATACTTACCTCCAGATCTGGCGTGACGATCTTCGGTGGACCAGGAACACGTCTGCACTCTTCAAAGCCGACCGCGAACTGAGGAAATGCCGGTAAGCTGTATAATGGAATAAATAGGGTTTTTTTCAACTTTGATGCATATCTCAGGCATTTTTTGGAATTTTGGCACCAAATTTTCAACATGGGGTTTTTGGGACCCTCTTCATGAATTCTGGTACTGTCACGGCGTTAATCGACCCCGAAAGGTGATTTCATGGTCACTGTGCAGAACCACCTTTCAGGATGAATTTATGAAACAACAGTGTCACAGTTCATGAGGTAGGCACCCAAAAACTCAATGCTGAAAATTTGGTGAAAAAAGTCCCAAAAATGACTAATTTACGAGCATGCGTTGCGCAGTTCCTACGCACGCTTGTAAGTTTGCGAATGTTTAATATTTTCACTCCAGATTCTCAACATTGCCATTTTACCACACCTCCTTATGAGCAATACAGCTGTCATTTTTCACATCTCGCCCAAAATGTGTTTCTGTGCATGTAGCGCACAATGGCGCGGTTGGTGTGCGAAATCAATGTTTGGGACAGATTAAGAAAATCACAGTGACACTGTTCATGAGCAGAGGTCTTAAAATGGCTATGTTAAAAATTTGGTGACAAAAGTCTATAAAATGACTGTGTAACAAGCGAGCATTGCGCAGTTTCCACCCACGCTTGTAAGTTCATGAATTTGTAATATTTTCAGTCCAGATTTTCACCACTGGCATTTTTCCACACTTCCTTATGAAAAGTACAGCTGTCATTTTTCACACCATGGCCGAAATGTGTTTCCGCACTTCCAGCGCAGAAATGCATGGTCGCTGTGGGAAATCACTGTTCGGGACAGATTCAGAAAATCACAGTGACACTGTTCATGACCGGAGGTCCCAAAATGCCTGTGTTTATAATCTGCTGTAAAAAATCCTCAAACTAATTACATTACGGGTGTGCGTTGCACAGTTTCTATGCATGCTCGTGACTTCACCAGTTTTTTTAATATTTTCACTGCAGATTTTCAACATTGCCATTTTTTACACCTCCCCATGAACAGTACAGCTGTCATTTTTCACATCCTGTTCAAAATATGTTTTTGCACCTGTGGTGCCAAATGGCGCAGTTGCTCTGCAAAATCAGCTTTCGGCTAACGAACTGATATTGCCACGGTTCATGAGGTGGGGTCACAAAAAAACCATGTTGAAAATTTTGGCGTGATAATACCAACGAACTCCTGAGGCGTTATTTCCGACCATAATGCCCCACCCTGTAGAGACTGACAGGCATCAGGGGTGTGATTTGGGATTGTCTCCTGTAATGCTCATACCATTCCACTCCCACCCACACCCTGCAGCCAGTGAGAGGCATTGAGGTATGCCTTGGACTCTTCGGCCCCAAAGTTCACCCCATTCTTCTATACAGCACCCATCTCACCGTATTTCCTGATGGAATGGGGTGAACATAAGGGCCAAAGACCCCAAGGCACACCTTGACACTTGTCGGTGTCTGCAGGGTAGGGTGTGGTGAAATGGTATGGCCGTTATGCCTGACAGTCTGTAAAAGAATGACTTATTTTTAATTAAAATCATTTCCTTTCTCCACAGTTTGAAAGACGCTAACGCGATTGTTACTGCACGTTCACATTCAGAACCACAACAAGCGCTATACAAGGGCTCCAGCAACTAAAGCATCTATCTACACTTCTGTCCTAGTTTGTAACTTAGTGTCTTAATTTTACTGAAAATGTTTTTCTCCCTGCACCCTTTGAAAGACGCAAGCACGATTGCGCTTTCACTTTCACAACTGCTACAAGCACTGTACTCCACTGAAACACCTCTTAATGAAAAAAAAAAGAAGAAAAACAATCATACCTTACTCCACAGTGGCTACCTCTGTTTCATACATCTGATCTCATGTTCACTAGTTCTCCTGGCAGCATTTTGATGGGGGTGTCACCATAATAAACTACCTTATTTAAAAGGAAGGGTATGGAAAGAACAAGGGGCAGCAAGGGTAAAACGGAAGCAGTGGGGTAGCAATCAATCTATACTCTAAGCAGACTTCAAGGCAATAAACAATTCAATACTTTGCCCCACAAACTCTGCCCACCACCCAGGAGTCCACAAACTCCAGTGCGGTGCACCCATCTTAATTTCCGCTAAAGGCCATGGGTGAGAGATCTCTCAAATAGTTGCAGTGAGTACCACTCTGGCGACGCTGATAGTGTTAGTAGGGTGGAGCTCGGTGGTGTGCTTTACATGGCTGCAGGTAAAATACTTTTAAACACACTGTTGCTGAACATAAACTTTAAATTGGCACAAGTGGAAAAGGGACCCAATATCTGTAGTCCAAATGTGATTTGGTGGCAATCTGCCCTCAACAGGTTTTCTGCCTGGGCTTTTCTCACTGAAACTGTCCTACCCAGGATTACTGCCTGAACTTCTGACACAATAACTCTTTCCCCAGTTTCAGGGTCGAACCCTTGGTTTTACTCATGGTTCTGATGCTTCAGACGCTACCTCAGGGACAGGTTGCTGGAATAGGCTGACTGGGTGTGTTGTTTCCAGCTGAGACGCTGGCTTCCCTAGAGTGTTGGTGACTTTTCTGTGCTTCGCTTCCTTCTCTGCTTGTCTCGCTGAGGCTCAGGACTTAAATGAAAGCAGATGCTCCCTAGACAGGAGACACTGCTGGACACTAGAGGGGAAAAGTCTGTGGAGAGGCAGGAAAACCCCAGCTCCAACTTGCTTTTTAAACAAATGTTTTGTTGAAAACTTATTTTCTTCTCACACACACTCTGCTTTGGGATCCCTTGTAGTCTGCCAGGCAGGCCAAACCTTGACACACTGTGCTTTGGGTTGCATTGTGTATGAAAAGTGCTATATAAATGCTGATTATTCTTTTTCTTCTGCCATGAACGTTGGAAAACAGCTCCTTTAATGCAGGCTGAAACTTGATGCCTGACTGGCCAGGCTTGTTCACAGGCAAATGACCTCTGGCTCTTGCTGCTTTTCTGTTGGCTAAACTTCAAGTGTAAACTGGATCTGACCTGCAAGACACCCCTTCCCATGGTACTCTGCAGTCTGGTCACTCATGGGGGTCACGTCTTTCTTTACACACAGTTCGCAACTTGAAGTAACCCGATGCCACTACAGTCTCCAGATTTTATTTTTAGCATGCCCTGGCCCTGTTGACTGTTTTGGGGTCCAGGGATGTATTTATTTCACTGTACAATAAGCCCATTTCTCTGCCAGAGCTTGTTCTGTGAAAGGCAGCTGTCTGTGCTGCTCTCCCACTGGGTGCGCATGCGCACTTCGTCTTTTTACTTCCCAGCCCTGCTCACTGTCCTGGGGGCTGAGAAAACATCACTGGGTAACTGATGTCACAATTATTGTTGGAATCTGTCTCTGCTGTCTACCCTGGAGCCGGGAGAGTGATGAGACACAAGCACACTTCACGATGTTGACTTTGGAGTTCGGGCTCCATTTCACACACTTCTGCATGTGTGCAGCAGCTGACATTGCTGCCACACTCTTCCTTGCTCATCTCCTGGCCAGTTGCAGCTCCTGGGCTTGGAGAACTTCACCAAAGCTGCTGCTTCCATCTCTCTGCCCACTGTCACAGTCCCAGGAACATGGAGGAGCCTGAAAACAGCTCTCCGGATGTCCTTGGTGTGGAACTCTGGTTCAAATTGCACCAGAACTCATGGATATCTGCACAACTGCCCTGCCGGCCCCCCCAGGCAGTCCTGGGGGCCAGAGAGTGAAGGCAGGACCCCGGCACCAGTGGAGGCACTAAGGTAAGCCCCTGATTTGGGGGGGCTTACACGCTTCCCCTGCCAGGCTCTTGGTGCCCTCACCAAGACATTGTCCATACTGTTCCTGAGTCCAAATGGCAGGGCCATAAGCATACATATAAACAATATATACATTTCTAGCGAACACCTGATGCCTATCTACTCAGGGCATTTATACATATTTACACATCATACATTTCTGGCTAGACAAATGTTACCTCTCTATCCACATTTTATTTATTTATTTTTATTATTGAAATGTTTCACCAGGAAGGCACACTGAACAACAAGTTGCTCGTCTCCTGGTGTGACCTGGTGGGGGGAACAATGGGGATTAACAACAACGATTACAGATACAGAGAACAGATACATAATGGAGCATTTGATACAAAATAATACATTATATACAACAGTGTGCAATTAAGACCATTAAAGCAAAGACAACTGAATGCACCGGTAGGTGGTCACAGAATACAAGAGACAGTAAGCCCATCGGATAGTGATGCAGCAGTAAATCATAGTGCAAGATATTTACAAAAATATTTACAGAGCTGTGCACTGAGATTGACAACAAGTACTAGGTGCAATCAATGGCAGGAGTAGGCAGTTGACCAAGATTAGAAGAGAGGGAAGAAGCTAGGTACCCCTCCAGAGTGTTATGAACCCTTCCGGGGGGGGGGGACTTAGAGAGAACAGAACAGTGAATTTAAGAGGAGAGGTGAGGAAAGACTGCTGAGACCAAGGTCGACCTCCAGGGTGAAAGGAACCCCTGCAAGGGGGGCAGGCCTCACAGCAAGACAGTAGACAAGAACAGTGAAAGTAGAAAAGCTGACGGCAAGCCACATAACTAGTTACCCCCTCAGGATGCATGAACCCTGCAAGAGGAACAGGTACTGGTGAGCTGGACAGGGTACAGATGGGTTAGTGGGGATCAAAGCAAGTACAGCAGGAGGAGAAGTAGTTGTGTAGGCCAGTACCGAGGAAGTAGGTGGAGGAGGAGTGATATTTTTGTGGGGGAGAGCATTCCAGGATTTGGGGAAGTGGTAGGAAATGGCAGTCTGACCTGCAAGGGTAGATCTCCATGGGACAAACAGGGAGTGAATGTCAACAGATCACAGGAAGTGAGAGATATGAGGATGTGGGATAATGGAAGACTGAAGATAGGGAGGGAGTTCACCAAGCCAGAATTTGGAGGTTAGTTTCGCAATGTGGGTAAGCCTTCGGCTGGACAGCAGAGGAAAGGTTAGTGCGTGATAAAGGTCACAGTGGTGAGTACGAGAGGGTGCATCTAGGGCAAAGCAGCAGAAGGAGTTAAAGAGAGAGTCCAATTTGGCCAGGGAAGATTTGGGAGCAGCACCATAGACTACATCGCAGTAGCCGAAAATGGGGAGTATCGTCTTCTGGACAAGTTCATGCGCCACAGTCAATGGAGATGCAACTGCAGTTCATGTATAGGGTGCCAAGCTTGGGGCACAGTTTCTTCAAGATAGCATTGATATGTACAGAGAAGTTGAGGTGTTAGTCAAGCCAGACCCCAAGGTATCTAAAAAGAGGAAGTGTCCTCCAGGGTTGTCCCATCTAGGGTGTGGAAAGAGAGTGAGTCAGAAAGCCTTGAGAGTCTCTGCCTGGTGCCAAAGGTCATGGAGACTGTCTTCTTGGCATTGAGTGAGAGCTGGTGTGAAGAAAACCAGAGTTGGACCTGGCTGAAGTCATGCTGTAAGCTGGTTACCATGGTTAAAGGATTACTGCCGGAACTGAACAAGACGGTGTCATCGGCATACTTATGGATGGAGGAGGTGGAGCAGGCTGTGGGAAAGTAATTTATAAAGATGGAAAAAAGTAGGGGACCTAGCACTAAGCCCTGGGGGACACCAGTGTCAATAGGGAGAGGAGTGGAGGTGGAATCCGAGATTCTTACTGATTGTGTCCTACCGGTGAGGTAGGATTCAAACCAGTTAGTGGCAGATGTGGCCAGGTCTGCAGCAGAGTGGAAGCCAAGGAGGAGGGAGTGGGAAACAGTGTCAAATGCTTTGGCTAGGTCAACAAAGATGGCTGAGGTGATTAGGCCATCGTCCATCCCAGTAAGGATGGAGTCAGTGAGCCTGCGGAGGGGGTAGTTGTAGAGTGGTTCTCCAGAAAGCCAGATTGGAATGGGTTGAAAAAATTAGGTATCAGAGAGAAAGGGAAAAAGCTGGGAAAGAACTAAGTGTTCTTGTAGTTTAGCAAGTGTAGGGAGGAGAGAGATAGGGCAATAGTTGCCAGAAGCAGATGAGTCACCACCCTTGGGGAGAGGGATAACTACAGTATGTTTCCAAGAAGAGGAGGAAACTTGCACTGTCATAAAGGAAAGGTTTAGGATTAAGGAGATAGGGTAGACAATAGCAGGGGCAGAGAGGTAAAGAAGTTTGGGATTGAGGTCATCTGGACAGGAACCTTTTGAGGGATTCAGAGACAGCAGGGCACTTACAACATCAGTGGAGAAGATTTGAGAGAAGGAGGTGTGGGAGTCAGATGATGGCATTGAAGTGGAGGGAAGGAGGTGGGTGGGTGGGTGGGGAGGAGAAAACACAGGAGAACTTAGCACAGGAGGTGTAGTAGGCATTAGATTCACTGGCTACCAAGCATGGAACTGTTGATTTTTAGAATGAGGGTGGGTGGTCGAGAAGGAGGGGAGAAAAGAGCATGCACCACCCACCAGAATTTAGAGGGGGAGTTGATGTTTGTGTGGAAAGAGGATTTAAAGTACTCAGACTTGGCCAGTCTAATAGCTTTGGTACATGAGTTGTGGAGCATTCTATAAGCAATGTAGTCGTTCGGAAGCCTAGATGATTTGTGTTTTTTCCAGGATCGGTCGCGCTCCCTGTAAGCAGGCCAATAATTCAGGGGTAACCCAGGGGAGGTGTAAGCCTTGAACTCTGGTCCACCTGAAGGGAGCAAAGGTATTCCAGATGGAGAGGAATTTATCCCTGAAATAGGCGACAGCATGGTCAATGGAGGGGGCAGAAGCCAGAGGGGCCCAATCTGTGGAGGCAAGCTCAGACTGAAGAGGGGCAAGGTCAAGGGATTTAAAGGAGTGAAGCTGGATTGTTTTATGAGGTGTTTTTGGATGGTGTATTTTGGGAACCAGGAAGATGGGACTGTAGTCGCTTAGTGCGTCAGGGAGGATACCTGCCTTGATGACATGGTGAGGGTGAGTGGTGAGGGCCCAATCAAGGAGGGTGTTGTTATGGGTTTTATGATTAGGGCATGTAGACTACTGGATGAGTTGAGTGAGGTTGAGCGCAATAATGTCTTTCCGGATCTTACTTGATTTAGGTGACAACCAATTTATGTTCAAATTACCCAGAATGAACGTTCACCTGAGTGTGAGAAGGAGATAATGGAAGTTAAAAGATCAGTAGTGGCTGTAGGGTTAATGTTAGGCCAATAGTAGATGCCAGCTATGAAGAGAGGAGCAATGAATGAGAGAGTGATTTTTTTTTTTGTATTATCTCTTTTTGGCCCCTACGTCTTGTCACCTCAGCCACTCCTTCAGGCTGTGCCAAGGCTGCATCCGATCAGTCCTGTTCCCAGGCCCCATCCCTCAAATTGAAGTCATTCCCAGGGTAACCTGGTGTAATCCTTCGCCGGGCAGGTCCCCCTCCTCCAAGGGGGAAGGCACCAGAGACAGGCCAGTGCAATACTTGGCCCTGGGGTACTGCTGAGAGACAGATGGCTCCAGGACATTGACGACATTAGATTGCCAGGCGGCTGTCATCTGGCTGAATGCAGAGCCCTTTTCCATTTTCTGGTGATGTTCCCTCCTTGCGGTGCATCTGCATTGCCCCCGATCTCCACCGGAGGTCACTGCAGAGCGATGCAGTTCCACTGCCCAAACCAGGAGAGGAGAGGAGAGCAGTCTTACAGATGCTCAATCCTCTCCTGCCCCCACCAGCCCCCCGCATCCCAAGTCCATTCCCGAACCTGGGTCACTGGCGTGGTTCACGGTAAGGCACCAGCACCTCAGCCCTCTGTGCCACAGGGCCATCTGGGAGAGTAATTTGTGTGACTAGGGCCTCAAAGGTTGCAGAGACTGAAGACGAGAGCACTGTATTAGCCTGCAATGTGTACTGGATGTACATGGCCACCCCCCACCCTGGCCTGCCCTGTCTTGCCTGTAGAGGGAGTATCTGGGGATTGCGATGTAGTTGTCAGGAATTTTACCCATGAGCCATGTCTCAGTTAAAATTAGGATGTCAGGAGTGTAGGAGACCATGAGGGTTTGGATGCGGCCAGTTTTGCGTAGTAGACTGCACATATTCAGGTGGATAAATTTTAGCCCACTGGGGTAGCCGATGAGGCTGTGGGGCTGGGACCAATCGAGTATGGGGTGTGAATGGAAGAGAAAAAAGCTGTGGGGGGGGCCAGGGTTAGGGTGGATATTTCCAGATGAGAGAAGGAGGATGGCTAGGATGAGGTGGTGTACTTTAGGGCATTTGTAATGAAACTTTGGGTTAGGAGGGGGTGAGGAGGAAGGGGCAGGGGTGAGAGAGAATATGAGACAGAGATAGGCAAGCAGGCAGTTTACAAAAGAGAGAAGAGAAAAGAAAAGCTGAGAAAATCCTGAATAGACAGTAAAATGCAGGTATGAGACGTTAGACTATAAGAAAAAGGTGCAGAAATATATTGACAAAGGAAACTATTGAGAAATTGATTTATTATGTATTGAGTTTTTAGGAGAATGATTGGTTAAGTCTGTTTGCTGGCTGTGGAAAAGATTTCTGTAAGTTTTGCTTTTGTTTTTTAAACTACAGGAGAGAAGGATTAGTTTATTCTACTTGCTGTTGAGGGAGTTAATGTATAGAGGATTTTTGTAAGTTTTGATATTGTTTTATTTTCTTTCTAATTTAGCTTAAAGGCTTCTGTGGCTGGAGCCTTTCTTAAATACTGAAATACCACTGGGGGTTGGGGTTGAAGGCTGTGAGGGAGCAGCTTGGGGAGCTGCAAACTGATCTGAGCCCTTAGAACAGGCCAAGAAGGAGGAAACAAGGAAAAACCATATGAACTAAGTCTTAAGGACATATACATGTACAAAACATGTGAGTAGATCTATAGTCTTTATGAGTAGGATTGTGGTTTCCAGTTAGTACTGTAGGTGACTGTCTTATGCTGCATGAAAGGGTATTTAGGATAACAATTTCTGTTAGAGGCTGGGCTAGGATTAATTAATTATACTTGCTGTAGGGAGAGTGGTGTGGAGAGGCTGTATAGGTAGTGTGGACCATGAGTAGGATTGTAGGGTGTAATGGTTATGGGGCAACAATGCAGATGAAGTTACTGTGGAGGCTGGGAAGGTGTCCAATATGCCACAGGCTAAGGAGGCTTGAGGAAGAGGTTCAATGGCTTGGCAGGGAGTTGGGGAGGTTGAAGGAGGAGGGGAGGATTGCGTCAGTAGGAGGGCTGACATCTGAGAGTATTGTGGGGGCACCACAGAGAAGGAACAGTGGGGAAAGGGAGAGGTCAGGGGGAGGAGGCACAGTAGACAGGAAGCCAGTTGATGAAGGGTGGACTCTAATAGGACCTAGAAAAAGAGGAGCAGCAGTAGGCAGGAGGGAGGGAGGGAGGAGGAAACACACAATAAGGCAAAGGGAGGAGGGAACATGTTTGCTGTACTAGCAACACATGAGAAAGAGGACGCAGGAGGAGATTGCACAAGGGATAGTACTCACAAAGAGAAGGAAGAGAGGGGCATTACTAGTGGACAGACTGAGTATGGCATGGCAGGGGGAGGGATAATACTCAGAGAGGTGAGGAGGGAGGGAAAGGTTGGCAGTCAAACAGGAGGAGGGGGAGGAGTCTCAATTGAGAAGGGCAGGGGGGAAGACACTGGGACACACTGTAAAAGCACCATTTTGAGCGGCCCCAGAAATGAGAACCTGGGTGGGAGGTGGCGACGGGCACAAGGAAAGAGGAGGGAGATGTGCTAGTGTTGGAGGACTCCATACTCAAGGGGATCAGATGGAGCAGCAAGGGGGAGAGGCACAGTCAGATATGGCGGAGTCCATACGAGGATTAAAGGCAGACAAGACAGGACAGGCAGTCCTAAGGTGCGTAAGGAGAGGTAGGAGGAAACCACACAATTCGGTACATGTGGGGACAAATAACCTAGCGGGAGAAATGGTGGAGGTAACAAAGGAGAGGACTGAGGAAGTGGGAAAGTTGTGAGAGGAGACTGGAAAGTCTGTGGCATTCTCCAAAGTGCTCCCAGTACCCTGCGCAAGCACAGTGAGAAAGGAAAGGATTAGGGAGTTTAACACATGGTTGGTAGAATGGTGTCAAACTAAGGGATATGGGGTTGTGAGTGGCTGGGGCAGTACCTGGGATAATAACAATCTGTTTGCAAGGGATAGGCTGCACCTGAGTGGGGAAGGGAAGGAGGTATTAAAGCAAAGACTGGGGTGGTATATTGCGACAAAGGTGGATTTAAACTAGATGGTGGGAGTGGCAAATGGACAGCATGTAGTCAGTAATCTGATAGAGTGGAGCCTACCCCCCAGGCTAGCAGGGAAGGACTTCGGGTGGCCGAAAAAGGAGGGAGTAGAAGGAAGGAAATGGAGGCCAATGAAGGGAAAGGGGCAGGATGGAGGGTGGTCTCACTGAATGCAAGAAACTTAGCCAACAAATCTGCTGAGCTACAGGCACTCTTAGCAGTGTGGAGGGTGGATATTGCAGCTGTCACAGAAACGAGAGCAACTGAGCACCGGGACTGGGATCTGGCAATCCCAGTATACAGGAAGGACCATAAGGAAGGGAGGGAGGGGCAGTGGGGTGGCAGTCTATAAGAGGGACGGGATCGAATGCATAAGGGAAGAGGGAGAAGAACATAGAAACATAGACTCTGATGGCAGATAAGGACCGCTAGGCCCATCTAGTCTGCCCATTTCCCTACCTACAGGATAGGCCGCAGATCCTATTTAACCAACAGCCTATATCTTCCTGCCCCCCACAAGAATTGCCTTATGTCTGTCCCATGCATTCTTGAATTCTCCCACAGTTTTAGACTCACAACTTCCTCAGGAAGGCTGTTCCATGCATCCACTACCCTCTCTGTGAAATAATACTTCCTCACATTGCCCTGAACCGCCTCCTTCTATCTTTAAATTGTGTCCCCTTGTTCTTGCAAGTCTCTTTTCTGAAAGATGCTACCCTCTTGGACTTTGTTGATTCCCTTGAGGTACTTGAAAGTTTCTATTATGTCCCCTCTCCTTCTTTCCTCAAGGGTATACATATTAAGCTCCTTTAGTCTCTCTCCTCATACGGCTTTTGCAGACCCTGCACCATTTTAGTTGCCCTCCTCTGGACTGCCTCTATCCTGTCTATGTCCTTGCAGAGATGGGGTCTCAGAACTGGACACAGTATTCCAGATGGGGTCTCACCAACTGTCTGTACAGAGGGATAACAACTTCCTGTTTTCTGCTGCTGATGCCTCTCCTATACATCCCAGTATACCCCGGCCCTCCCTACTGCCTTCTTACATTGCTTGCTAACCTTAAGGTCATCTGATATGATTACCCCCAGGTCCCTTTCCTGTTTTGTTGTTGTTACTACCTCCCCACCCATTGTGTATTCTTCCCCTGGGTTCTTGTTTCCCAGGTGCATTATTTTGCACTTTTTTGCATTGAATCCTAGAAAGGAGAACAGAGGCAATCTGGCTGCAGCTCCTAGACTCAAGGGGTAGGAAACTGAGGTTTGGGGTGGTATACAGGCCACCGTCCCAGTCTGAGAAGCTTGACAGGGAATTAGCAAGACAAATCAGGAAGGTATGTAGAAGAGGGAAGGCGGCCATCGTAGGGGATTTCAACTTGCCGGGGGTTGACTGGAGTATTCCAGTCACCTCCAGTGCTAGGGAGCAAGTGCTCCTGGATGCAATCCAGGAAGGTGTCCTGACACAGTTGGTTAGTGTACCTACTAGGCTAAAGAACACTTTAGATCTGGTATTGTCAAATGGGAAGGCAGTAAGGGAAATAAAGGTGGAAGACCCACTAGCCGACAACGATTACCAAACAGTGTGGTTTAATACCACGATGTGTGGGGAGCCAGAGACAACAGTTACTCAGGTAGTAAACTTCAAGGGGGGCAGACTTTGGGAGGATGCAGGAAGTACTGAAAGGGAAACTAGAAGGCAGAAGGTAGGAGATGGATGCAGAGCAGAAATGGGATAGTAAGGGATTACAGAGGCAACAGAAGCCTGCACTAAGACACAGAGTAAGAGGAGTAGAGCAAGAAAACCATGCTGGTTGAACAGCAAGGTAGTGGAGGTGGTGAGAGCAAAACGAGAGGTGCACCAGAGGTAAAGAAGGACAGGAAAGGCAGTGGACAGGGAGGAGTATACAAGACGGTCCAGGGAAGTGACCTGAAAAGTGAGATAAGCCAAGGCCCAGAGGAGCTGAGATTGGTGCAGGGAATTAACGGGGAGAAAGACTTTTCAGATACATCAGGGAGAAAAGGAAGCAAGGAGACAACAGTGAGGATAAAAGGGGTGGGAGTGGATGGAAAAGGGTGAGGAGTAGGCAGAAGTACTGAATGAATACTTTTGCTCAGTGTTCATGGAAGAAAAGGGATCCACTACCACCATGGGCTGGGAGGGTGGGGACAGGGAGAGGAGGCAACAGATGGAAGAACTGAGGCAAGTAGAGTCCTAGAGGGACTGAGGGCACTGAAGGTACACAAGGCACCAGGGCCGGATGGTATCCACCCCAGGGTGCTAAGGGGGATGGCGGAGGTGTTGGCGGAGCTGCTGGTGGATCTGTACAGCACCTCACTGGAGTCAGGATGTGTACCACTGGATTGGAGGATGGCACATGTAGTACCATTACACAAGAGCGGACCAAGGGATGAACCAGATAATTATCACCCGGTAAGTCTCACCTCCATAATGTGCAAACTCATGGAGACAATACTAAAGGAAAGACTGGTATTGTACCTGGAGGACAATGGCCTCCAGGATGTGAGGCAGCATGGGTTTGTTTCAGGGAAGTCTTGTCAAACCAACCTGATACAATATTATGACTGGGTGACAGGTGAGCTGGATAAGGGTCATGCAGTGGATGTTCTTTACTTGGACTTCAGCAAGGCCTTAGATTCTTTGACTCATGGGTGGCTTGGGGGGAAGCTAACTGGTGTAGGGGTGGAGGCAAAAATGATGAACTGGATTACAAGCTGGATGAGTGGGAGGCTGCAATGGGTAGTGGTGAGATGGGAGCTCTCAACTCCAAGGCCGGTGATGAGTGGGGTGCCACAGGGCTCTGTGTTGGTGCCAGTATGATTCAGGCTCTTCATATTAGACATTGCACATGGGGTGGTGAGCAAGATAAGTCTGTTCGCTGACGACACCAAAATCGGAGCAGTGGTGCATGGAGAGGAGAGATGGAAGCAGCTGCAGGGGGACCTAAGCAAGCTAGAGGAGTGGTCAGAGAGGTGGCAGCTAGGGTTCAATGCAAAGAAGTGTAAGGTTATGCACTTTGGGGTGAAGAACCCAAGGAGAGAATACTGGCTGGGAGGGGTTAAGCTGGGGATCACTGAGGAGGAGAAGGACCTAGGGGTAATGATAACAGGGACCATGGACAACACTGCCCAGTGCAGGAGAGCTGCTACAAAAGTGAACAAAATGCTGGGGTGCATAATGAGGGTTTTTTCATCCAGGTGAAGAGAGGTTATCTTAAACATAGAAACATAGAAACACAGAATTTGATGGCAGATAAGGACCGCTTGGCCCACCCAGTCTGCCCATTTCCCTACCTAATGGATAAGCTGCAGATCCTAGTTAACCAGCAGCCTACTTTT
Organism: Neoceratodus forsteri; assembly: GCA_016271365.2. Classification (NCBI taxonomy): domain Eukaryota; kingdom Metazoa; phylum Chordata; order Ceratodontiformes; family Ceratodontidae; genus Neoceratodus; species Neoceratodus forsteri. The sequence goes on along the minus strand of CM057454.1, from coordinate 833,225,883 downwards.
TCCTACCCCCACCTCCTAGAATTGCCTTATGACTGTCCCATGCATGCTTGAATTCCACCACTGTTTGTGACTCCACAACCTCCTCTGGAAGGCCGTTCCATACATCCACCACCCTCTCTGTGAAAAAATACTTCCTTAAATTACCTCTGAGCCGCCCCCTTCTATCTTCAATTGGCCCCTTGTTCTTGCACCTCTTTTTGAAAGATGCTACCTCTTGGACTTTGTTGATTCCGCTGAGGTACTTGAAAGTTTCTATCATGTCCCTCTCCCTCCTTTCCTCGAGGCTATACATATTAAGCTCCTTAAGTCTCTCTTCATATGTCTTCCAGTGCAGACCCTGCACCATTTTAGTTGCCCTACTCTGGACAGCTTCCATCCTGTCTATGTCTTTGCAGAGATTGGGTCTCCAGAACTGCACGCAGTACTCCAGATGGGGTCTCACCAGCTGTCTGTACAGAGGGTAATAACTTCCTGTTTTCTACTGGTGATGCCTCTCCCTATGCATCCCAGTATCCCCAGCCCTCCTTGCTGCCCTCTCACATTGCTTGCCCACCTTTAGGTCATCTGATATGACTACCCCCAGGTCCCTTTCCATTTTTGTTGTTGTTAGTATCTCACCCCCCATTGTGTACTCTTCCCCTGGGTTTTTGTTTCCCAGGTGCATTACCTTGCACTTAGCATTGAATCTAAGCTGCCATACATTTGACCATTCCTCTAACCTTGCCAAGTCCCTTCTCATCCTTTCCACCCCACCCTGTGCATCAACTCTGTTGCAGATCTTTGTGTCATCTGCAAAGAGACATATTTTTCTTCCAGTCCCTCTGCAATGTCACTTATAAAGACATTGAAGAGGACTGGTCTAATACTGAACCCTGCAGTACCCCACTACTAACCCCCTTTTTCAGAGTGGACTCCATTTACTATTACTCTCTGTGTCCTATTCTCCAGCCAATTCTTTACCCAGGCTGTCATCTTAGGACCCACTCCCAGGCTGGCTAACTTGTATATTAATCTTTGTGTGGGACTGTGTCAAATGCCTTGCTAAAGTCTAGGTAGGCCACGTCTACAGCCCCTCCTGATCAACTACTTTGGTCACCCAGTCAAAGAAATCTATCAGATTTGTCTGGCATGACCTTCCCGCTGTGAATCCATGCTGCCTTGGGTCCTGTGCCCCTCTGGCCTCTAGATATTTAACAATTCTTTCCTTCAGAAGTGATTCCATCATTTTCCCTACCACTGAGGTTAAACTAACAGGTCTGTAGTTTCCTGCTTCTGCCTTGCTCCCACTTTTGTGAAGGGGAATCACATCTGCCCTCCTCCAGTCCTCGGGTACCACCCCATCCTCCCATGATTTGTTAAAGAGGGTAGTCAGTGGTGTCACTAGTTCTACCCTTAGTTCTTTTAGAATTCTGGGATGAATCCCATCAGGCCCCATTGCTTTGTCCACCTTCAGTTTTAAGAGTTCTTTCAGAACTCTTTCTTCTGTAAATGGGTTGGTATCAACTTCTGTATCCAGAGTGTTTCTACTGTTTGTTTTAGGTACCGCCCCTCTTTCTTTGTAAATACTGAGCAAAAATATTTGTTTAGTATCTCTGCCTTTCACAGTCACCTCTCTCACCCTCCTCCCTTTATTAAGCCTCACTATCCCTCCTTGGTCTTCCTTGGCTCCTGATGTACCTATAAAGGTTTTATCCCCTTCTTAACTGAGTTGGCTATCTTTTCCTCAGTTTGGGCCTTTGCTGATCTGACTGCCTTCCCAGCTTCCTTTTGCTTTAACTGATATAGTTCTCTGTCCTGTTCCTTCTGTGATTCCTTGTACTTCCTGAATACTTTCTTTTTCTCTTGAACCTTCACTGCCACTTCCTTTGAGAACCATAGTGGTTTCTTACCTTGTTTTGTTTTGTTTATTTGCTTTACAAGGCTTGATACCTCTGTGATGGCAGTTTTATTATTCCCCATTGTTCTTCCACCCCTCCTTCCTGCCCATTTGCTAGTGCATTCCTTGGCACTCACCCATTTTGACAAAGTCAGCCCTCCTAAAATCCAGTACTTTTGTCTTTGTATGGCTTGACTCTATTGTTGTGTTTATTGTGAACCATACTGTTCGATGGTCGCTAGTTCCCAGATGGCTACCCACTTCTACATATGTGATCCTCTCTTCATCTCCATTTGAGAGAACCAGGTCTAAGATTGCTCCCTCTCGAGTGGGCTCCAATACTAGTTGTCTAAGGCATGCCCCCTGTAGGGCATCTAGAATAACCCCACTCTTAGAAGTGGCTGCTGCAACTGCACTCCAGTTAACATCTGGCATATTCAGATCACCCATCAGCAATATCTCCCCTTTTTCTGCCATTCTAAGTATACGTTCTATCATTTCCTTGTCCATTTCCTCCCCCTGAGAAGGGGGTCTGTATACAACCCCTGTGTATATTGTGGTGCCATTGCCGGTCTCCAAATTTACCCACAGTGCTTCCTCTCCTCCCTGTTTACCCTTTTGTTCTGTTGCTTTGATTCCTTCCCTTATGTAAAGAGCTACTCCTCCTCTCTTTTACCCTCCCTGTCCCTCCTGTAGATAGTGTATCCTGGTATGTTTACATCCCAGTCATGGTTTTGTGTGTACCATGTTTCTGTGACTGCCACGATATCCAGATGTTCCTCCTCCATCAAGGCCACTAATTCAGGAAGCTTGTTGCTCAGACTACGGCATTGGTACTCATTGCTTTCCATTTTTGATGGCTTTACCTTCTGTTGTAGCATCCCCACTGACCTTTCTACCTTGGTCTTTTCTCATTTAGTACCCTGTTTTGTAGGGGAGGCCGGATTTTCCTGTTGCTTATCAGTGCCTCCCCCCTTGACTAGTTTAAAAGCTTGCCAATGAAGCATTTAAACCGATTGCTCAAAAGACTTGTTCCCTTCCTGGACATATGCAGACCATCCTGCCAGTATAGGCTGGTGTCCCTCCAGGTGGAACCCCAGTCCCCAATGAAGCCAAACCCCTGTGCTCCACACCATTTTTTCAACCATTCATTAAACTGCATGGTGCAAAGTACCCTTTCCTCACTCATGCCATTGACAGGCAGCACCTCTGAGAAGGATACTGTGTGTGCTACTTGTCTTAGGCCCCTCCCCAATTCTACAAAGTCCTTCTGCACTGCTCTAATCTCATGATGAGCCAAGTCATTTGTCCCTAGGTGGACAATGGCGTCCTGCTCAGACTCCTGTGCAGCTGTTCCCATGATCCTGAGGATGCGCTTCCTGTCCCTCCAAGCCATGGCACCAGGCAGGCACCTTACTTCAGTTTTCCCTGCTCCCCCCAGTTCTATCCCCCTAATAATTGAGTCCCCCACCAGGAGCTGCTTCCTTTCCTTGTGGTGTCCTCTGTCTCCTTCCTGTGGGCCTCCCTTGTGACAGCTGTCCTCAGCCTCCTTAATCTCCTCTGTGGGTGCATCCATAGGGGAGCTATGCTCCCCCAGAATGGTGTATGGATTGTGGAGTGGAACAACTGACTGGGTGTGCCTCTGTTCCACCATCCTCACCCCACCTGAGCCCACTGTGGTCCAACTGCTGTGTTTTCTTCACAACCTCTGAGGTAGTGGTGGTGGCTCTGGTGCTCCCTGGATGGGGGAGGTTCCCTTCCTACCATCCAGTGTGGCCTGGGGGAAGGTTCCCTTACTACTGTCCATCATGGCCTGAAGATGGGCAACTTTCTCCCTCAGGGCAGAGAGTTGTCTGCAAATAGGGCAGCATCTCAGCCTCCAGAAAGACTCCTGGAAGACTGCTGCCCCACAGCCATTACATTGTACTACTCCCCACATGTTTATCTACTTTTTCTGTGTGTGTGTGTGTGTGTGTGTGTGTGAGATTGGTTTGTTATATAGAAATATATATATTTTATACAATGTGTATGCTTATATTGTCAGTGCAGTGTGCTAGAGAGGATATGACAGTGATATGCACCTTGCACTCTTGAGGAAATGATGTCAGAACCCCGGGTATAAAGGAACTATTTCCAGGGGTGGGTGGGGTGAGGGTGGGAAGGGTTGGGCCTAAACTGTGCCCTCAAAAACAATCAGCTAAAAGCTCTGACCCAGCACTGTGATGAGTGCCTTCCTGTCAGCAAGATGCCCTACACAACAATTTGACAGAGAAAATAACCTGCTAATCAAACAGAGAAAAATCTAGACATCCAACTCAGACACAGGTAACCCTCCCTAGCCCCGAAACAGCCTGGTGGTTTGTGCTCTGAAAGTGGTCAGCCCCAAAATAAGTCAGCTGTGCTTTACACTCTTCCTGCACTGAAAATCTTAAGAATTAAGCCAACTGATTGACTAGTGACACCTGTGATGTAAGCAGGCCTTTCACTGTAGGCAGGCTGCTGTCTGATTCCAATACACAAAATCTTTCAGTGAAACCAGGGATATAAACTTAACTACTCAGCCAGCAGGACACTTTTAAAATGTTGCAAAAATATCCCTCTAAATCCTAAGTCTCAACCCCAACTAACAAGCAAATTCAGTTGTATCTCACTCCCTCTGGTTATAAAATTACTACACTTTTAATGGAATCCTGCAATTCTCTGCTTAATGCCAATAAGGAGAAAAAAATGAAACTCTTTTTAAAGCGTAGCTCCCTGTTTTACAATATTATGCCTTACCAAGTTTCCAGCTCCTAAATGAAGTTACAGTTTGTTCTTTGCAGTGTTGCAAGGCTCTCAGCTTCAGACAAATCAAAAGTCAGACTGACTGGCTTCTAACTGTGAAAGATGCCTAAAACAGCAGTGATGAACCCCACCCAGAGCCAACTGATTGACTAGTGACACCTGTGATGTAAGCAGGCCTTTCACTGTAGGCAGGCTGCTGTCTGATTCCAATACACAAAATCTTTCAGTGAAACCAGAGATATAAACTTAACTACTCAGCCAGCAGGACACTTTTAAAATGTTGCAAAAATATCCCTCTAAATCCTAAGTCTCAGCCCCAACTATCAAGCAAATTCAGTTGTATCTCACTCCCTCTGGTTATAAAATTACTACACTTTTAATGGAATCCTGCAATTCTCTGCTTATTGCCAATAAGGAGAAAAAAAAATGAAACTCTTTGTAGAAAGCGTAGCTCCCCTGTTTTACAATATTATGCCTTACCAAGTTTCCAGCTCCTAAATGAAGTTACAGTTTGTTCTTTGCAGTGTTGCAAGGCTCTCAGCTTCAGACAAATCAAAAGTCAGACTGACTAGCTTCTAACTGTGAAGGATGCCTAAAACAGCAGTAATGAACCCCACCCAGAGCCAACTGATTGACTAGTGACACCTGTGATGTAAGCAGGCCTTTCACTGTAGGCAGGCTGCTGTCTGATTCCAATACACAAAATCTTTCAGTGAAACCAGGGATATAAACTTAACTACTCAGCCAGCAGGACACTTTTAAAATGTTGCAAAAATATCCCTCTAAATCTAAGTCTCAACCCCAACTATCAAGCAAATTCAGTTGTATCTCACTCCCTCTGGTTATAAAATTACTACACTTTTAATGGAATCCTGCAATTCTCTGCTTATTGCCAATAAGGAGAAAAAAAAATGAAACTCTTTTTAGAAAGCGTAGCTCCCCTGTTTTACAATATTATGCCTTACCAAGTTTCCAGCTCCTAAATGAAGTTACAGTTTGTTATTTGCAGTGTTGCAAGGCTCTCAGCTTCAGACAAATCAAAAGTCAGACTGACTGACTGACAGATCTTGCCCCTCTACAGGTTGCTGGTAAGGCCGCACTTAGAGTATTGTGTGCAGTTTTGGAGGCCATACCTAATACATGATATCAGGCTACTGGAGGGGGTGCAGAGGAGGGCAACAAAGATGATATGTGGAATGGAAGGGACAGACTATGACAGCAGGCTGAGAGACCTGAATATGCACACTCTGGAGGACAGAAGGGACAGGGGGGACATGATAGAGACATTCAAGTATCTAAGGGGAATCAATAAGGATGGGGGAGATGGGGTCTTTAGGTTAAGGAGTGGGAGGGTCACCAGGGGGCATGTGCTAAGAATACGTGGGGGGGGGGGGAGATTTAGGAAGGAAATGAGGAGAAACTATTTCACAGAGAAGGTAGTAGCAAAATGGAATGCCCTACCAGAATGGGTGGTATCATGTAAATCTGTGAACAGTTTCAAAACGGCATGAGACAGGGAACAGGGGAGAGTGAGGGTGGGGGAGGTGGGGGGTGGCAGGTGGGATGACAAATGGGAGGGAGGTGGGGCAGCTGCAAATGAGGGGTGCTAGCAGCACGCTCGAGCAGACTTAGACTGGGTGGTCTGTTTCTGCTGGCTTATTTGTATGTTCGTAAGATAATTAGGAGGAGAAAGGAGAGAGGCAGGGGGGTGATAAGGAAAGTAAGACCAGGCTACAAAAGGGGCAGTGGGAGTAATTGCAAGGATGAATGATGTAGTTGGGAGAGAAGGGGGAAGGGGAGTTGGATTGGTGCGCGCTAGGGGTGGTAGTGATGAGCAACATGACAAGGAGGGCGTGAAGTAAGAAGAAGGAGGGAAGGGAGAGAAAGAAAGTGGGCATCATTTTAGAGGAAGGAGCTGGAGGCTTCGTTATAAAATAAGATAGGAGCAGACCAAAATGCTGGCAAGCTTATTGTGGGATGTGTAGGTGGGCAGAGGTAGGAAAAGGGAAATTTGAGCTTACCTAGGAAGAAATACACAATCATTTAAGATGGATCCGACGTAGACATACACAGAGGCTGGAATAGCAGTGCTGGAAGGTACTGAGAATCAAGAGCAGCCCTCTTGTGGCCAGTTTGTATAAGCTGCAAATGTAAATGTAGGGACTTTATAAATATCACCTACTGAACCTACTGAACTGTGACCAGCCGCAGCTATACAAGTAACAGCCCAGATAGGGCAGGGAACAATTTGCAGGCTGCCTTGGTGGGAATCTGCTTCCGAGATTCCAGCAAAAACTTTTAAACTGCTCAACAATGTTATCGTCTGCCTGTAAAGTCCAAGACAGGGGAATCTTCAGGATCGCAGGAGCAGCTGAACAAGGGAGAGAGCTGGATGTCATTGTCCACCTAGGGACAAATGACCTGGCTGGGAATGGGATCAGAGCAGTGCAAGAGGAGTTTGTAGAGTTGGGGAGGGGTCTTAGACAAGTAGCATGTATGGTAACCTTCTCGGAGGTGCTGCCTATCTACGGCAAGGGTGATGCTAGGCTACTCCGCACCATGGGATTCAATGAATGGTTGAAAAACTGGTATGGAGCTCAAGGTTTTGGCTTCATTGGGGACTGGGGAACCACCTGGAGAGATACAGGCCTGTACTGGCAGGATGGTCTGCATCTTTCCGGGGGGGGGGAACCAAGAGCCTAGGTGATAGGTTTACACGTTTCATTGGCAAGCATTTAAACTAGCCAAGGGGGGAGGCACTGAAAAGGAGCAAGGAAATCCCAGCCTCCCCCACCACAAAACACGGTAATTAGTGAGGTAAACATCAAGGTAGAGAAGTCATTGGGGAACAGGACAGGGTAAATGCAAAAAAAAGGCAGTAAGGACAGGGATAGGGCTAAAAGGGGTAAGGCCATGAAAAAATGGAGGGTGATGAGTACCAATGCCCGTAGTCTGTGTAACAAGTTCCCTGAACTAATGGTATTGATGGCAGAGGGATGCTTGAATATTGTGGCAGTCACAGAAACATGGTGCACAGAGAACCCTGACTGGGATGCAACATACCAGGATACACAATCTACAGGAGGGACAGGGAGGCTAAAAGAGGAGGAGGAGTAGCTCTCTACGTGTGTAACCACCTACAAATGGGGGTTTCCAGAAGTCTTCCTTGGGCTTGCCTAAATGCCCACTGCCAGGCTGGTGTTCTGTGTCTAGCAATTTAAAAAGTGTTTGTGAGTGCCCTATTAGTCTCTGTGCCTGTCTCTTTAAGAGCTGTCTATTTTGTCGAGTATAATTAATCCGGGTAGGTGCCGAGTAGTTTCAGGCTCGAGTCCCACCCGGGCTGCAGTATGATCGCTCCATTCTGCCATTGCTAATTGCGCAGAGGGAGCCCTACAAGAATCTGTAACTGTTTGCTGAATATCTGCTTTAATAGTAAAGATATTGTAGTTTGTCTAACCTGCCTTCCTTTGCAGCATGGACATTTCTGTTAATCACCACCATCTTAGTTCTGGACTGCTAGTTGGGACCAATCAGCATCTCTGAGGACCCGAAGATGGAGTCTGTCCCCAGGGGTCTTGTTGGAGTGAATTTCTGTTGGAATTGTAGTTTTTACACTTTGGCGCCTAAATAGACCTGGAGGGGGAGCTCTAGCTGTGACAGAAAGATGAATCAATGAATTGAATCTTTTTGATCTTTGGGAAATTCCCAAGCTGCCTGCAGCAGTGAGTCAGTCTGGAGTTAGAACTGAAAGAGTGAACAGCTCGAGTGATTCAAGCAGCTGCTCCTGCATGGTGCACTGGGGAAATCAGCAGGAAGGCTGTGTTTGGCCTGCCTGCTACCATCTTCATAAGTGAAGAGACCTTGAGACTTATAATGGACTTCTTCTGAATTTGCAGCTTTTGCGATCGGATCCTGATTTGTGACAAATTGAATCCTCCTGAAGTGGACCGAAAATTAGCCTCGATGCGATCAGCCTGTCAGGACTTGAGACTACTGCAGAGCGTATGGTTTACGCAGAGACACTGTGAATTGCAACCAGACTGTTATCTGAACTGTGGTATTTACCTTGCTTTTACTATAAGTGTGCTGAATGCTGATAGTGGGTCGCGATTTGGTTCCCCACTGTTTGAATGTGTCACGCTTGCTGGAAGCTGTATCTAGCACTTACCGGACTGTCTCCAAACTATTCACCCAGTCTGGACCTTGTCACCTTGGCCTAGACAGCCACTCACGCCGCAGAGAAACAACTGACGAAAGATCCGCCTTGGGATTCGGCTCTCTGCTCAACACCAATGAACAGGATCGGCACCACGGTGCTTCGCGTGGGCCCTGCTTCTCCTCGCAATCCAGCACTTTATCCTGAGGTCTCCATTTCATCCATCCTGCATCCTGTACTGGGTAGCATGAGTAAACACCAGGGTTGCTCCCTGCAACAAAGCTCAAATCAAGGTGTGTCAACTGATTTAATTGTTGTTGCTAATCATTTTGGGACTGAGCCATCCGGCTCTGGATTACAAATTGTGGGTTAAAGTGCATGCGTGTTTTCTTTTCATCACAGGGCCCCAACCAGCTGCAACGCCGGCTTACCCTGTGCAATGCTTCAGGCTAGGGTGTAGTTCCAACTGGCTACCCAGAGTGTGCTAGACTGTGATACAGGGATCTTAACGTGCATGCCTTGAATCAACCACCAGATTCTGCCCCTTCCTTGTTACTGTCCCCTTAAATAAATCAGATCAAAATCTTTTTTCATTGAAACTGGTTGTGGTGTACCTCTGTACAAACAGCATTGAAATACTGTTGGTTGTTGTACTAAATCTTATTTTACAGGGGGTCTCCAGGGCTGAACCAGCTGAACCAGTCCTGGTGGTAAGTGCAACCAGTGTGGGGTTAAAACTGCTGTTCGGGGTTGATTGCAACTGTGTATCCTGTGAACCATTTAGGCCACTAAAGGGGAAAAGAGGGGGGTAACAGTGTCCCAGAGGGCTGCACCCAAGTCAGCTACGCTAGCACTAACCCTGTCCTCTGGGTGGAGGCACCCATTTTCAGTACCCAGGCTCCTCAACCTGCACCTGATCACACAGGTAGGGGTAATATCCCTTGGGATAGTGCCATCTAGGGGTTACATATGTAAGGGAAGGGATTAAAGCAACAGAACTAAAGAGTAAACAGGGAGTAGATGAGGCATTGTAGTTCACTGTGGAGACAGGAAATGGCACCTCAATTTGCATGGGGGTTGTATACAGATCCCCATCTCAGGGTGATTGAATAGACAAGAAAATGATAGAAGGCATCCTTAGAATGGCAGAAAAAGGGGAGATGTTGTTGATGGGGGACCTGAATATGCCAGATGTTAACTGGAGCACCTTTGCTGCAGGCACATCCAAGAACAGGGTCATTCCTGATGCCCTACAAGGGGCATTCCTCAGACAGCTAGTATTGGAACCCACTTGGGAGGGAGCAATCTTAGACCTGGTACTCTCAAATGGGGCTGGAGAAAGGATCTCGGATTTAGAAGTGGGTAGCCATCTGGGAACAAGCAACCACCAAACAGTGTGGTTCACGATAAACACAGCCATAGACTCAAGACATACAAAAGCAAGAGTATTGGACTTTAGGAGGGCTGACTTTGGGAAAATGAGAGAGTGCCTCAGAAAAGCACTAGCAAACGGGCAAGAAGGAGGGGTGCAGGAACAATGGGGATTTATCAAAACAGCCATCACAGAGGCAACAAGCCTTTGTGTGAAGCAAATCAACAAAACAAAATGAAGGAAAGGAACACTATGGTTCTCAAAAAAGGTGGCAGGGAAGGTTAAGGAGAAAAGGATAGCATTCAGGAAATATACGGAAACACAGAAGGAGCAGGACAGACTAGAGAATTTTATCAGTTAAAGCAGAAGGAGGCAGGGAAAGCAATCAGAATAGCAAAGGCCCACACTAAGGAAAAGATAGCCAACTCTGTTAAGAAGGGGGATAACACCTTTTATAGGTACATTAGGGAGTGAAGAAAGATCAAGGGAGGGATACTGAGGCTTAATAAAGGGAAGGGAATATTAGCAGAGGGTGACAGTGAAAAAGCAGAGATACTGAATTAATATTTCTGCTCAGTATTCACAAATGAAGAGGAGGGGGAGGTACCTAAACCAAACAAGAGAAACACTCTGGATAGGGAGGTTGATACCAGTCCATTCACAGAAGAAAGGGTTCTGAAAGAACTCTTAAAACTGAAGGTGAACAAAGCAATGGGGCCTGATGGGATTCACCCAAGAATTCTAAAAGAACAAAGTGTAGAACTAGTGACACCACTGACTACTCTCTTTAACAAATCATCGAAGGATGGGGTGGTACCTGAGGAGTGGAGGAGGATGGATGTGATTCCACCTCATGAAAGTGGAAGCAGGGCAGAAGCAGGAAACCACAGACCAGTTAGTTTGACCTCAGTGGTGGGGAAATGATGGAATCACTTCTGAAGGAAAGAATTTTTGAGTACCTAGAGGCCAGTGGGGCTCAGGACCCAAGACAGCATGGATTCACAGTGGGGAGGTCATGTCATACGAATCTAAAAGATTACTTTGACTGGGTGACCAAAGTAGTAGACCAGGAAGGGGCTGTGGCCATGGCCTGCCTAGATTTTGGCAAGGTATTTTATACAGTCTCACACAAAAGATTAATATACAAATTAACCTTCCTGGGAGTGGGTCCCAAGGTGGTAGCCTGGATAAAAAACTGGCTGAACAACAGGACACAAAGGGTAACAATAAACGGAGCCCACAGTGAAGAAAGGAGGGTTACTAGTGGGGTACCACAGGGTTCAGTACTGGGACTGGTCCTCTTTAATGTCTTTATAAGTGACATTGCAGTGGAACTGGAAGGAAAAGTATGTCTCTTTGCAGACGACACAAAGATCTGCAACAGAGTTGATTCACAAGGTGGGGTGGAAAGGATGAGATGGGACTTGGCAAGGTTGGAGGAATGGTCAAATGTATGGCAGCTCAGATTCAAGCCAAAGAAGTGCAAGGTAATGCACCTGGGAAACAAAAACCCAGGGGAAGAGTACAAAATGGGGGGTGAGATACTAGCAACAACAAAAATGGAAAGGGACCTGGGGGTAATTATATCAGGTGACCAAAAGGTGGGCAAGCAATGTGAGAAGGCAGTAAGGAGGGCTAGCGGGATACTGGGATGCATAGGGAGAGGCATCACAGAAGAAAACAGGAAATTGTTATCCCTCTATACAGACAGTTGGTAAGACCCCATCTGGAGTACTGCATGCTGTTCTGGAGACCCCATCTCTGACATAGACAGAGTGGAGGCTGTCTATAGGAGGGCAACCAAAATGGTGTAGGGTCTGCACCAGAAGACTTACGAAGAGAGACTAAAGGAGCTTAATATGTATAACCTCGAAGAAAGGAGTGAGAGGGGGGACATGATAGAAACTTTCAAGTACCTCAAGGGAATCAACGAAGTCCAAGAGGGTAGCATCTTTCAGAAAAAGAGATGTGCAAGAACAAGGGGGCACAATTTGAAGATAGAGGGGGGGACGGCTCAGAGTTAAAGTGAGGAAGTATTTTTTCATGGAGAGAGTTGTGGATGCATGGGACAGCCTTCCTGAGGAGGTTGTGGAGTCAAGAACAGTGGGAGAATTCAAGCACGCATGGGACAGACATAAGGCAGTTCTAGTGGGGGGTAGGAGTAAGTAGGCTGTTGGTTAACTAAGATCTGCAGCTTATTCATCAGGTAGGGAAATGGGCAGACTAGGTGGGCCAAGCTGTCCTTATCTGCTGTCAAATTCTATATTTTTACGTTTCTATGTGAGAAAGTCGTACAGGCCAAACCCACCAGTCAGTATGTGATGTGTGTGGTGCCATGTACAGTTCCTAGTCCCTTTACCTTAGCAACTGGTAGCGATGCTGTGGAGGCGGCAGTGGCCGAATAAGACCCGCTGCCCGTGCTGTAGGGATCCTTCAGCTGGGAGGGGGTTGGGGGACACCCGTGGATGGGGCTCTGCACCTGAGGAGGAAGAAAAGCAGAGGTTAGATAAAGAGGGATAAATTAGGGGGGGCCGGAGCTTAGCTTGTTGTTAAGGAGTGGGGGCCGGAGAAGTTAAAACAGGGAGACAGTGAGGAATTAACGGGTGGTAGCAGACATGGGGGGGGGCTGTATAGCAAAGAAGATTAGCAAACACAAAGGGCCTTTTGCAGGACTCAGCAGCAAATGGTGCCAGGAGGGGATGGTAGCAGTTAGAGAGAGTTTCGAATCAATGTGGCCCAGACAGAAAATCAGGAAAGGAGCTGAAATAACAAAAGTCAAGACACCCGGGCGCAGCTATAATTAGAACTAGCACGGACAGAGATAGGTACTATTCAGAACTAAAACACTGCTAAAAGACTTGCACACTGTAATTTACTCAAGCTTTAACAGTAGCAAGTTGATTTGTTCCTAAGTGAACTCTAGACTGTAATTTACTTAGACTTTAGCAGTAACAAATTAATTTGTTCCTAAGTGAACTCCAGGCTGTAATTTATTCAGATTTTAGCAGTAACAAAATTAATTAGTTCCTAAGTGAACTTAATCACTAGAAACAATATACAGTACTTTATCAATAGTGTAACAGACTGTGGCAGAGCAAATTAAATCATTGCTAAAGGAGCTTGATCACTAAAAACAAAATATTTTTTAACAGTGATGCAACAGACTGTGGCTGTAACAAAGTAATTCGCTCCTAAGGGAGCTTGATCACTAAAAGCAAAAAAAATACATTTTAGCAATAATACATCAGACTGTGTCTGTGACAAAGTAATCCACTCCTAAAGGAGCTTAATCTCTAAAACAAAATACTTGTTAACTAAAATGCATCAGCCAGTGGCTGTAACAAATTGCTTTGAACCTAAAAGAGCTGAACATAGAAGCAAAATACTTTAATTAACTCTATCATTTAAGACTGACCTGAAATGAATTAATAATGCCTGAAAGAGACAAAACACTAAAAATAAAATGCTTTGTAACTGGCATGTACAGACTTTAAGCTGTAGCTTTTAAAAAGGCTTTTCAGTTCAATTTGCAGGCTGCCCTGGCGAGAATCTGCTTCCGAGATTCCAGCAAAAACATTTAAACTGATCAACAACTTTATTGGCTGCCTGTAAAGCCCAAGACGGGGGAACGAAAGCCGTACAGTCAGAACCCACCAGTCAGGGTTCGATGCGTGTGGTGCCAGGTATAGTTCCTAGTCCCTTTACCTTAGAAGCCAGTAGCGATGCTGTGGATGCGGCAGTGGCTGAACGACAACTGCTGCCCATGCTGTAGGGATCCTTCAGCTGGGAGGGGGTGGGGGGACACCTGTGAATGATGCTGTGCACCTTAGAAGCCAGTAGCGATGCTGTGGAGACGGCAGCAGCCAATCGAGACCTGCTGCCAGTGCTGTATGGATCCTTCAGCTGAGAGGGGGTGGGGGGACACCCGTGGACAGGGCTCCACACCTTAGAAGCCCGTAGCAATGCTGTGGATGCGACAGTGGACGAATGAGACCCGCTGCACACGCTGTAGGGATCCTTCAGCTGGGAGTGAGTTGGGGGATGCCCGTGGATGGGGCTCTGCACCTTAGAAGCCGGTAGCGATGCTGTGGAGGCGGCAGCAGCCGAACGAGACTCGCTGCCCATGCTGTAGGGATCCTTTAGCTGGGAGGGGGTTGGGGGACACCCGTGGACGGGGCTCCACACCTTAGAAGCCAGTAGCAATGCTAGACATGTAACTGTAACAGCAATATATATTAAACTGTAGTTATATATCAATTTTTTTTTTACATTTACTTATAACAGTGCAATTCTATTACTTTTTGAACCCACATTTTCCACATACTCATTTTTGTGCTTGCTTGCACGCATGTGCAAGAAACACATTGCATCAGCTTCCTTCACAAGTGGGTTGTGGAGGCACGGCAGTGTTGTGGCGAATGGCAGGAGTCCATTCTGGGGCTGGTCTCTGCCACAGTGAATAGAGGAGCATGCTGTCAATGATGGCAGTTAATGAGCATGCCACTATGCTCAAAGCAGTTGACTGCTGCAATCAGGGAGTGCCCCATCACTACACAATCAGCTGTGTTTGCGGTGCAGTCCCTGACTGCAGCAGCTAAGTGCTGTGCTGTGGTGTTGCAAGGCCTGCACCAAGAAGCTCACACATAACTCTTACTTCAGCAAGCTGACTGTATGAGGGGAGCTGCAGCCCTGCGGCGGCGCCCTCACACCGCATGCTTTCCTTGCTGGGTGGGGGCTGTATTTTCCTCTTCTGTCTTGAAATCTATTCTGCTTGATGAAATCCTAAGTAGCCAACTGTGAAACAGACAGCAGAGCTGAAGCCCTTCTATCTCAAAATAAATAGTTATATCACAAACAAGTAATTTTAGCACAAACCTTAAAGACGTCTCCATAGGTGCCGCTCTCAACTCTCTGAATCAGTTCAAAATCCAACTGCAGATTTCTTCACATGATGTCCCCAGGGAGACTGGAAAGAGAATCCATATTTTCCTCCGGCGATAGCCCAGGCAAATTAGGACCACCTGCCTGCTGCTGCTGCTGATTACGTTTCCACCCCAAACATGAACATCACTTCCTACTGGGGCTGACAACGCTACTCAAGACACTCAAGCATGAGCCAGACACAGCAGCAGACACTGTCCCAGGCAGGCCACCGGCGGTTATCGCCGTTCCCCGAGCTGTGCTACTGTGGAATTGAATGCTGCTTATCGTGAATATTAACCTGTAAAAAAAGAAAAAAAATGGTCCCTCGCAGTCGCTTGTGCCCCTTCCCCCAACCTGCACCCACCCTCTGCGCACCACACCTCCCCACACCCCCCTCACCCCATACTTACCTCTGGAGCCCGGCGCAATGATCTTTGGTGGACTGGGAACATGTCTGCACTTTTCAAAGCCAACCGCAAACTGAAGAAATGCCGGTAAGCTGTATAATGGCATAAATAGTTTTTTTTCAACTTAGGTGGATATCTCGGCCATTTTGGGGAATTTTTCACCAAATTTTCAACATGGGGTTCTTGAGACCCCACCTCATAAACTCAGTCACTGTCATTCTGTTATTCGGTCCCAAAAGGTGATTTCGCGGTCACTGCGTGGAACCACCTTTTGGGACCAATTAACGAAGCGACAGTTTCACAGTTCATGAGGTAGGCCCCCAAAAACCCTATGTTGAAAATTTAGTGAAAAAATTCCCAAAAATGACTATTTTATGGGTGTGCATTGTGCAGTTCCTATGCACACTCGTAACTTCGAGAATTTTGAGCAGTACAGCTGTCATTTTTCTCATCTCACACATGTAGTGCACAATGGCGCAGTCGGTGTGTGAAATCAATGTTCGGGACAGATTAAGAAAAGCACAGTGACACTGTTCATGAGCAGAGGTCTTTTTTTTTTTTTTTTTATTTTGGTTGTTTAACCAGGTATAGCACACTAAGCTGAAAGCTTTTTTACAGGAGCGGCCTGGGAGTACCAGGAGGTTAGGTGACTTGCTCAGGGTCACATAGTATGCAAGTGAAAGCTGTGGGATTCAAACCCAGGTCTGGTCTGCTAGATGTCACCCGATTTGCAGCTCAGAGTCTTAGACCACTGCACTATACTGCCTCCTTTTTAAGGAGGTCTTAAGCGGTCTTAAAATGCCTATGTTGAAAATTTGGTGACCAAAGTCCATAAAATGACTTTGTTACGAGTGTGCATTGCACTGTTTCCATGCACCCTCGTAACTTCATGAATTTGTAATATTTTCACTTCAGATTTCCAACATTGGCATTTTTTCACACCTCCTTATGAACAGTACAGCTGTCATTTTTCACATCCTGTTCAAAATGTGTTTTTGCACCTGTGGTGCCAAATGGCGCAGTTGCTGTGCAAAATCACCTTTCGGCTAACAAACTGATAGTGTCACTGTTCATGCGGTGGGGTCACAAAAAGCCCATGTTGAAAACTTGGAGTAAAAATACCAGGAAACGCCCAGGGCATCAGGGTTTCTGACCATAACGCCCTACCCTGTAGGGACTGACCGGCATCAGGGGTGTGACTTGGGACTGTCGACAGTAATGCTCATGCCATTCCACCCCCACCCTGCAGCCAATGACAGGCATTGAGGTGCGCCTTGGACTCTTTGGCCCCAGAGTTCACCCCATTCTCCTATACTGCACCCATTTCAGCGTACTTCCTTATGGAATGAGGTGAGTGTAAAGCCCGAACACCCCAAGGCACACTTCGACACTTGTCATTGTCTACAGGGTAGGGTGAGGTGAAATGTCATGACCGTTATGGGCAACGACCTGAAGGCACACCCCAATGCCTGTCCATCTCTGCAGGGTGGGAGTGGAGTTGGCGTCAGTTCAGTACTTCACTCCCATTCCTAAACTGCATCTGTCTAACTCCTGCACTTCCACTGCTAATGCCAGCATGCAAACATTCGGCATTGACAAATGCTTGTTTATCCCATCTCATGAACATTGCAGGTGTTCTTTCCAAATCCCCCTCCAAAACCTGTTTTTTCACTGTTGTTCTGCAAAATCACATTTCATGTGACATTTATAAATTACAGCTGTCATGTTCATAACCTGGGGTAGCAAAAACACTGTGTTGGAACTTCAGGGTCACAATCTAAGAAAACAACAATGTTTTGTGGGAACCGTTATGTTATGTTATGTAGAACTTTTAGGTACCTGGGGGTCTGGCTTGACCGACACCTCAGCTTCTCTGGACATGTAGACACCATCCTGAAGAAACCGCGCCCCAAGCTTGGTGCACTAAATAGGAACCATAGTTGCCTCCCACTATCGGCAAGGAGCGAACTTGTCCAGAAGATGATCCTACCTATCTTTGACTACTGTGATGTAGTCTACAGTGCTGCTCCCAAGTCTTCCCTAGCCAGACTGGACACCCTTTTCAACTTCTTCTGCCATTTTGCTCATGGCTCCCACTCCTACCCTCATCACTGTAACCTCTATCACTTGATATCCTTTACCTCTCTTGAAAATCGCCACTTCTCTACTATGCCAAGTTTGAGTCAAAATTTTGGTTTGGGATCCTCCCACCCTTCCTCTCTTCCTTATTATCCACCTTTCCCCCTTACGACCACTGCCTTAGATCATATGACTCACACCTATTGTTAATTCCTCATTGCTCAACCATGGTAGGCTACTCTGCCTTCTCACATCATTTCCCCAAGCTATGGAATGCCCTCCCCCCAAATCCGCTTATCCTCCTCCCCTCACTCCTTATCTCTAGCCCTAACTTCCTCTCAGTAAACTGTACCTGCAGCTAATCTCACTGCCATCTCCCTGCCCATTTCCACCAGCCTGCTCCTGCCCCATGATTATCTACCTTAGTCCTCTTGAATACGTATTCACCCTAACCAGACTACACCAAGTTTTCCACAAGTTAACTAGTTAACTTCACTAATGCACTTATTAGCGCAGTGCTCTATATGGAATCTTTATGAAAACCAATATGTTGTTCTATCTTGTTCCTCCACTCAGATTGTATTAATGTTATATGTTTATATTTTGTTGATTTTATCTATGTGTATTCAGTACTTAATGTAACATGTTAGACTTGTCTAATTTGAATTACTGTATGTCAGTCGGTAGAATGCATTGTAAGTTATGTATACCAATTTCCCCTTTCCCCAGGACACATTGTGAGACGAGCAACCTGTTGTTCGGTGTGTCTTTCCTGGTGAAACTTTTCAATAAATAAATAAACTGCCAGTGGGTCATTGGTGCAGCGGTTGGATTTCTGCTTGCGATGCCAGCAACCCGGGTTCGGGAACGGACTTGGGTGCTGGAGGGCTGGCTGGGGAGAGAAGGATTGAGCATCGGCTGATGGCTCACCTTCTCTCAGGAGGAGAGCGGGGGATGTGACCTGGGGATTGCTGTCCCCTAGTGGAGGCTGGGGGAATGGCAATGTGCTAGGTCACATTCACCAAGGGGGCATGGTGAACACCAGTGTCAGCCTTACGTTACGCTCTCCCCAGGGAGCAAACAGGAAAAAGAGCCCTGTAGCCAACTGGATGATGGTCACCAGCTCCCGTTGCCGTGAGTCCAAGGACAGTGCATGCACCATTCCAGCATCACCCAGGGTAAGTATTGCACTGGTCGCCCCACTGGTGCCTTCCCCCTTGGAGGAGAGGAACCCACCTAGTGAAGGGTTACATCTGAAGATTTCCCGGGGGGCTGCAATATGGGGTGAAGAGGTGGCTGATCCAAGGTAGTGTGGCATGGATGGCATAGTTGGCCTGAAGGAGAGGCTGGCCCGGAGCTGGGAGGGGAGCAAAATAAATAAATAAACCTCTTCATTTCCCAGTCATGACAGTTTCACAGTTATAACTTGTGTTACCAATTTGCTAATTTTAACTGATCAGTGCACAGAGAATACTAGCCGTGGATTAGTCCTCAGATAACACAGACTATGGGTCCCATGGAACAGTGCTCAGAAAACACTAACCGTGGGTCAGTACTTATAGAACAATGACTGTGATTCAGTGCTGAGAGAACACTGGCTGTGGGTCAGTGCTTCAAAAACACCAACCGTGGGTCAGTACTCAGACAACACTGACCAAGACTCAAAGCTTAGAGAGCACTGACTGTGGATCAGTGTTCACAGAACAGTGACCATGGATCAGTGTTCACAGAACACTGTCCGTGGATCAGTGCTCAGAGAACACTGTCCATGGATCAGTGCTCAGAGAACACTGTCCATGGATCAGTGCTCAGAGAACACTGACTGCGGGTCAGTGCTTACAGAACACTGACCATGGATCAGTGCTTAGAGAACACTGGCTTTGGATCAGCACTCACAGAACACTGACTGTGGATCAGTGCTCAGAGGACCCTGACCGTGGATCTGTACTTAAATAACACTAACCATAGATCAGTGATCACAGAACTCTGACTGTGGATCAGTGATCACAGAACTCTGACTGGATCAGTACTCACAAATCATTGACCACTGATCCCTGCTCACAGAATACTGAGCCTGGATAGGTACTCGCAGAACAGTAAGTGCTCGTAGTAAACTGATCCATGGTCAGTTGGTAATGAAACAAATTCTATCTACACTATACAGTACAGTGGTTAGAGCGTAGAATGGGGAAACAAAAGATTATAGGTTTGAATCCCACCAGAGCACTAGACTCTGACTCTATACCAGTGCTCACAGAACACTACCCCAGATTTGTGTTTACAGGACAGGAACACAGACTGTGGACCAGTGCTCACAAACCACTATCCCCTAATCAGTGCTCGCAGAACACTGACCCTGGATCAGTGCTCACAGAACACTAAACTAGATCAGTGGTTACAGAACACTGACCTGGATCAGTGGTTACAAAACATATAGCATAGATCAGTGCTCACAGAATACGGACTGTTGATTTATGCTCACACATTACTGACTAAAGATCAGTACTTAAAGAACACTGACTACAGATTAGCGCTAACAGAACACTGACCTCTGATGAATGCGCACATAACACTGACTGCGGGTCGGTGGTTACAAAACACAAATTATGGATCAGTGCTCACAGAGCAGTGGTTAATGAAACAAATTCTATCTACATCATACAGTACTGTGGTTGGAGTACAGAATGGGGACATAAAGGATCATGGGTTCGAATCCCACCACAGAAACAGACTCACTATATGACATCCAACAAATCATGTGACTATACATCAGTTTTCTCATCTGTACAACCGGAAGAAGCAAAATATTGGATCTCAGTTGGGCCATCAGGGTCTGCACCATGAAACATATGAAGCTAGGCTCAGCCAGCTAAATTTATTCTCCCATGAGCAGAGGAGCAACAGAGGAGACATGATTGAGACATTTAAATTTGTTAAAGGGATCAACACAGTACAAACCAGGAACTTCCTCCAGGAAAACAGGGCTGCACATACTAGAGGACACAACATGCTCCTGGTGGAAAGTAAATTCAAAACTAATGTTAGGAAGTACTTTTTCACGGAGAGGGTGGTGGACCCTTGGAACAGCATTGCCATCAGAGGTAGTGGCAGCCAAGATGGCCAGGGAATTCAAACAAGTATGGGATAAACAGTATAGTCACCTTAGCAAGACAAGTTGATAGTGGGGGTTGGGGGTAGAAAACCCAGGCAGACTAGATGGACCACATAGTCTCCTTCTGACGGAAAATTCTTATATTCTTACATCCGGTAAAATAACATTTTGTGTGTCTGTGCAAAAGAAATCATTCAAAAAATTATATTCTGCCTCATTCATTTCTTCCAAGACTGACAACGATTAATATTTTTGGAGGTTGGGTTCACTGCCACAATTTGGGTATGTTTTCTTTTTTTTTTATATCCTCATTTTTTTCTCTGTGACTTAAGGCTGTATGTTTCCGTCTTTGGGACCAGCAATCTCTCAGCCCTGATCCCATTTGTCTCATAGGATCTCTCCAGCTGGGGCAGGGCCTAGGAGCTTCAGCTGTCATCTTGACAAGTCTAGACTCTTTTTTTTTTTCCCCTACCCCGCCTTCCTCCCACTACCAGCGTCCGACTGTCAGCACCACTGCACAATCCCACTGTGGCCTCCCAGGCACACAGCTCACTTGTAGCTAGGCCTGGCTGAAGTGATTGCTGTCATGGGTGCAGAAATGCATAAACCATATAAGCCATGACGTACAGTATGATTAAAGAGGGGACAGCATTTCAGGCCCTGACTATTGATTTTGATTATTCCTAAAGTTTAATTTTTACCTCTATTGGTGTTTTAAAGTGTTGAATTAAAAATGCATAAAACTAAGTACTGTTGTATTTTTTACTCTTATTATATAGCTCTGGGGCTGGGGGGTGGGGTTGCCCAGCACTTGCTTGGCTCCTGGCGGAAGCTGAAGGAAGGCAGTCTGGACCTGAGCATCTGGGTGGGTGGCAGACATCAACGTACATCATACATGGCATGCATTTTGACTTCATTGCATACTGCACCTCTTGGGGGACAGAAAACAAAAAGTGTCAGCAGCAGGATGGTGCCAGGTTTTGCAGGCCTCACACCTGACTAGCTGGACTCACCAGCCCGAACTGGATCCTTGACTATGACTGAATTTGGGGAACCCTGACGATGCTGCCGGCGGGGGGGGGGCAAGCCCTGGGGAAGACAGCTGGTGGTAAGTCCCGGTGGAGGTTGGGGTGATGGGGCTAAAGCACTCGGCAGATGGGGCTGACCGGAGGGGGATACACAGAAATAAAAAAAAATGGAACTGGTTAATGGATAGGAGACAGAGGGTAGCGGTTAATAACACTCACTCTAATGAAGGGAGAATTTCTGCCAGGGAAGTCTTCACAAGGACCTGGACTAGCCAAGCCAGAGCACATTAAGGAAGAACTAGCCAGAAAGGACCAGAGTCTGGATAAATCTCAGCCAGGCCGAAGCATTCCAGCCAGAACCAACTAAAAAGTGCCAAGGTCCAATATTCTGTATTTCTGATATAAAGTATAAAAAAGCAGACAGCTTACAGCTCAGCTTGTATTAGCTAAAGGTCACCAAACTAGGTGAATTACATAGTGACTGTAGAATATGCCTAATCAGATCACACCATCTATTCTCTAACTGCAAACACCTCTCTAGCCTATGGAAGTCAAATGCGCCAGTTTGAAATAAACATGCTTTTTTCCCTTCCATTATTCTGCTAAAAAAAATATGATGCTATTTCTCAGCATTTGCGTAACTTTGAATTCCATTTTCCTCCATTGGGCAACTCTAGCCTGAAAAAAACTTGAAGCAACCTATAAATATTCTAGTCTTTTTGCAAAGTGGAGGATACTCCGGGGGCAAGTTCTTGGAACACGGCTGCTGTGTGAGTTGGTCTCAGAGGGTCTCGGTTGGACATGGCTGATGGGTCACAGAGGAAGGGGTAATAAATAAAATCAGCTCTTAGCTTCTAGTATTTGACAGTCTTCCATGCAAAACTTGTTATAACCAGGTCAATAGGCCAATTTAGGTTAAACAGTACTTTTGGGGGAATGCTTTGTGCTATGTTATATGTATTTAGGCTCAGAAAGAATAAATATATATATATTTTTTAAATTTCTTTTTATTCAAAAATTTTTTTCCAAAAATACACATTGGACATTGCTGATACAAGGTGATACATAGATTACAAAATAAAAATACAGATAGGTAAATTATAATTGATTAATAAAGTATCAAGAAACACAATTTGTTAGATCTGATTATCCAGTGGATGTAGCCGAGGGTTCTCAGGGAGGTATGGGGGTGATGTAAGGCAGGGATATACTATAAATGGCTAGCTCATCCTCGGGGGTGATAGGTTTAAAGTGCCAATTCTAAATTCTGAGAGGTAACATATTAGGACCATTGATTCCATTTACGAGCTTGTAAAACGGAGCTTCCCCAAAGCTCTACGTTAAAGGTCTCCGCTTTGTAGATTTCTGACATTATTTGTCTCAATTTTGTAGTGTGGGATCTGTGTTCTCATCTAACATCTAAGTGATTGCTTTCTTTGGCCCCATAGCATATGAAGTATGGTCTTCTTCGGGGGAATGTGGTCCGGGTACACCCCCAGAAGGAACTGTTCGGCTGTTAGCTCTATAGGTTCCGAGAACAAAGTAGTCAGTTCATTTTGGAAAATTATCTAAAATGGCATAAGATATGGGCAGGTCCAAAAGACATGAGAGAGGGTGGCCCGGGGACTCCCACATTCCCTCCAGCACCTACCGAATGTGTCCGGGAGATATTTAATTAAAACTGAAGGGGCCCTAAAGTATCTTAAGCGACATTTCCAAGCGAATTCCCTCCAGTACGGGGATGAGGTAGACTTTATCTCAACTAGTGCTGTTTTTAACCATATTTCAGGAGTGATTTGCAGTTTCAAGTCTCTGTTCCAAGCGGACAACGTTAGGGAAGTGGGATTGGGGAGGCCAGATTGTATTTCTGAATATATTAGGCCAATTATATGTGACCCTAACCTCCCCTCATTGGCATTGATGAATAGTTTAAGTAGTTTTGGCATTGGAGAGGGGATTTTAGGGGATATTACATTATTTCTTAGAAGATGGTTTCGGATTTGAAAGTAACGAAAAAGATCCGAAGGCCTTAGGGAAAATTGAGGTTGAAGCTTGTCAAAGGAGATTATGCCGTCAGGGGGGAGAGAAAGTGATAGATATGTGATAGGCCCAACATTCGCCATTGAGAGAAAGTTTGATCCATATAGTTGTGGGCGAACTTTTCATCTTGAGATATTAGTTCACAAAATTCAAATATATGTTGGATGGGGCCTGCTTTTCTTAGTTGTTTCCAAATCTTATAAGTTTGAGCCGTAATACCTGTAAAGGGAGAAGGGCTTAAGGAGTTACCATCTGTGGAGAACAAAATTTTCTTAATGTCGTGTAAGTCATTCAGTTGGAATTCTATGGACTTCCGGGGGAGTTATATGAGGATGTAAGCCATAATATAAGGGTTCGGAGGAGTGCTGCTTGTGCGTATAGAAGGAAGTCTGGAAGGTTCAGGCCACCTTGTTTGAAGGATAGTTTGAGAATGGGGAGTCTAGTCCTAGGTCGGTTCTTCCCCCAAATAAAATTTTGAATCATTTTGTTCCACGAAATGAAGTAAAATTTGGAAGGGAAGTAAGGAATGGTCTGGAGCAAGTAAAGTATTCGTGGGAGGATATTAGTACGGAGCGCTAGGATTTTTTGATATAGGGAGGTACAGTAAGCAGACCATTTATTTAGGTCCGATTGTATTTGGATTGTTAGGGGTTCAAAGTTAGAGAGTTCGATGACTCCTGGATCTTGGAGAAGGTGGATCCCCAGGTATTTTATTTTAGTAGTCCTCCATTTAAAAGGAAAAACCTTTTTAATCTGGGGAGGGGGAGAATAATTGAAAGGTAAGATCTCGGTCTTGTTTATATTTAACTTGAATTCTGCTAATTTCTCGAATTGGGCGAATATTTTCCAGGCCGATCGGATCGATTGCGAGGGGGATAGTAGTGTTAGCATGATGTCATCTGCAAATAAGCCTACCTTGTATTCAGTTTGGGCTATTGGGACCCCTTCCATGGCAGGGGTGTTTCGGAGACAAGCAGCCAAAGGCTCAATGAAAAGAGTAAATAGATAGGGGGACAGCAGGCACCCTTGTCTAGTCCCACAAAATAGATGAAAGGGGGTGGAAAGTGAACTGTTGATTCTGAGGTAGGCTTTCGGGGAGAGATATAATTTTTCTAGGATCACTATGAATTGTGGAGGGAAATGGAATGCTTTGAGTGTCTCCCATAGAAAAGACCATGAGACCCGGTCAAAGGCCTTCTCAGCATCCAGACTGATAAAGACAGCTGGGATCTGTCAGGTCCGAACAAATTCTTGAAGCAGGAAAACCCTACATATATTATCCATTGTGTTTCTATTTTTAACAAAACCAGTTTGGTCAGGGTGAATTATTGTGGGAATTAAGTTTTCTAGTCTAGAGGATAAGATGGCCGTGTATATTTTATAATCAACGTTTAGGATAGAAATTGGTCTATAAGATTTGGGATTGGTAGGGTCTTTATTAGGTTTTAGAATAGGGGCTATTGTGGCGTAGTCCCATGAAGGGGGGGGGGTTCCTCCCCGGGATATATCATTAAAGAGCACTTGGAGTTTTGGAATTAGAATTTTTTTAAACTTTTTGTACCATTCTGGGATAAATCCGTCTGGACCCGGGCATTTCCCTTGCTTAATATTTTTAATTGTCTCTTCAGTTTCAAAGTCCGCGATTGGGGCAATTAGGGAATTAATTTGTCGAGGAGTAAGGGATGGGAGGTTAGCTTGGGCCAAGATTTGCATGACTTCTGTATGGTTTAAAGGTCCTGGAGGGGAGTAAAGTTTGGCGTAGTAATCCATAAAGGCTTTTTGTATGTGTATAGAGTGATGAGTTTGACCAGATGAGAGATTCCTGAGACGAAGGATTGTAGAAGATGCTTTGTATTTCTAAGGCTACGAGTTAAGTTCATAACACTTCTGGGGCCTCCCTCGTGGATAGTTTGATGAAGGTAGTAAAGGGATTGTCGGACTTTGTTATCTACAATTTTCTGAAGATCTGCCTTCATTTTCCTGATTAAAAGCTGAAGGTCTGAGTCACCCTCTCTATAGAGCAGCTGAAAGTTTTTAAGCTGATTGGTTAATCTATGATACTCTAGGTCTCTTTCTTTGTTTTTTTTGGAAGAAAATGCTATTAGTTCCCCCTGATTGTCGCCTTCATTGCATCCCATAACATTCCCTGAGTTATAGAGGGGTCAGTGTTTTCAGCAAAAAATCTAGGAATTTTAATTGCTAGGGAGTCTAGAAGATCTGGATCTGAGAGAAGAATAGGGTTAAGCTGCCATACTGATCTCCTTCCTTCCCTACCCAGGTTGAGAGAAATAGTTAGTGGGTGGTGGTCTGATAAGAATTTCGGGCCTATACTGATGTCCTGGATCAAGGATAAGTGTTCATAAGTGGTCAGGAAGTAATCTAACTTTGAGTAGGTATTGAATCTAGGGGAGTAATAGGTGTACCCCGGATCCGAAGGAAGATCCCTCGCCACACGTTGATCAGACCCAAGTGTTCGATTGACTTCTTAAAGTGTCTAGCAGTGTTATTATTTCTATGACTAAGGGGTTTAGAACAATCCAAGTGTGGGGATAAAGTCAAATTTAGATCGCCCCCCATAATCAGCTGTCCCTTCAGGTTAGAGAAAAGGACTGAAATGAAACACTTATAAACCTGGAGGGTTGAACCAGGAGGGAAGTAAACATTGGCTAGCGTAACCTGCTTACCGTATAGTGCAGCTTGGAGGATAACATATCGTCCCCCAGGGTTGATATGCGTGTGTTGAATTTCCAGTTGAGTATTTCTGGGGATCAGGATGACCGTACTTCTTTTTCTGCCTCTAGGATAGGATGAGGCCACCACTTTGTATCTCCCACCCCATTTCAATTTGAGGTGGTCTGCCTCAGAAAGATGAGTTTCTTACAAGAAGATTAAATCTGAGGTTTGTTTGGATAGACATTGCATTAGTCTGGCCCGCTTAATTGGATTGTGTATCCCATTTATGTTGTGAGAAAAAATCATTACCAGGTTAAGCGTAGGCATCTCTGTAGAGGAAGGTATTGTCTTTAATTATATGTTTCTTTTCTATCAAGGGAGAAGATGGAAGGAGTGACCCGGACAACACTGCCTCCCCGAGAGGATAGGACCCCGGCTTCATCCAAACTGTTGAAGTATTCTTACATTCCTTTATCAATAAACTAAGCATATGAATAATAAACCAGTCCGTTGTGTAGTATTTTATAACCTTCAATCCCCCCCACCCCTGTTGGCCACACCATTGGGGCCAAGTTAAACCATAGAACAAAACTATATTCATAATTGAATTAACCCAACATCGTATCCCCTTAGTTTTCTCGTATGTTTCATAGTAATGGTAATGTAAGGTATTGTCTGGGGATAAATCTATATACATAGAGACTTCCAAATGGAAGGAGCTCATCTAGAGCTACTTTAAGAATCTCCAAATCAAAGGGCCTGAAAGGACCCTATTGGAGAAGGGGTTCTTAACCTGGACCCGGAAGGAAATTCCGAGACCAGGAACGGAGCCCCTAAGGGAGCGATATCTAGACCACTCCTAGGGTGGTTCGGTAATCACCTGTAAAGAAGGTGTCGAATAGAGCTACTGAATAGCCCTATGCCTCGTCCATGGTAGTGTGGCTAATTTCTCAATTTAAGGGAAGGGGTCATATAGTTTGGTATTAGAGAAAATAAGGGTAAAAGTCCCCGTTGTATGTTCCATTATTGTTCTGCGACTCTCAGCTAGAGGGAGAAAAAAAAAAGGGGGTGGGGGAAAAAAGGAAGGAGATCCGTCCCACCTAACCACCCGTTTGAATGTGATATGCCATATGGGGGGGGGAACCTATACATTCCCTACACTGCCCAGGGTGGAGTATCGATGTTGGATCTCTTCTCCCATCCGGCATTCAACCCGACCCCTAAGGTCATGACCGCATATCAGGAATCTTTATCAATCCTGCAGGGGACCCCTGGGAATAAGTGGGTAGCATCTGGCTCCCACCCCCGCCATCCCCAAAGCCAACAGAAGGTATGAACCCACATTATTCATCCGAACGGGAGCCAGTACCCCAAGCTCACCCCCGTGTAGTAAAGAGGGTCATAGAGCCATGCCAGATAGGGAGAGAACCACTGTTATATGTAAATCGTAAGGGTAGGGGGGGACCTAGTCCCTGACCAGGACATCCTGATATCTACCCCCCTTAAGGAGAGACTCTCAAAAGTGGGAGTAGGAATGAAGAGAGAGAAAACAAAAAAAGGGGGGACAGCCAAGGGTAACATTGAGTGAGGCTGCTGGTCAACAGGCCTAGCCTGGTTCTCGAGTAGGGGGGAATACAGTGGGGAACATGTCGTTCCTGGGTGAGGGGGTCACAGGTCCCCCACATGCCATCTGGGGTGATTATGGAGCCAGGGGGAGAAGAGAAAGGGGGGGAACTAACCCATTCAGAGAGTAATTCCTCGGCCCAAATCAGTCCCCACAGGGCCAGCCCCGGACACAGGACCAACCCAAAAGTCAACTCCAGGGTGGCAAGCTGATCTAAATATAACCGAGGCTCAGGTTCCCCCCATACTCCTCCCATCCCCCAGATATGTTGAGGCTGTGTGACTGTGTGCCTGGAGAGCTTGATAAGCTGCTCTCCTCCCCGCTGATCCCCATCAAAGAAAAAGAGGGAAAAAGATAACCCCCTCGGGAAAGAGGAGATTCCCCCCCAACCCTCTGCTAAGGAAACAATCCTTGCGAGGTCGGAATTCACCTAGCAACCCAGCAGCCTCGTTTTGAGTCTATCAGGACAACAGGAGGCACTACAAGGCTGCGGATCCACCAGGAGGAGGAAGACCAAGAAGAAAGCCCCGTAAAACAGGGTTAAGGTAGTCCTCATTTTTAAGAGAAGGTTCCTCCTCGCTTGGGTCGGAAGGGGATTAGTTAGGAGGTGGTGGGCCCCGCTGAGAGACAGGAGCCCCATTGGGAGGTTGGGGGGAGCCGACACAGAGAGGTACCTCACCGGGAGGGAGAGCAAGGAACGACGAGCAGGGCCAACCAGTAGAGGGAGGTACTGGAAACCAGGGACCTTTCTCTGTGTGCACCAGGCTCATGCTTCCCGTCTAACCTCCGGATCCATGTCCCACACCCGCCCAAGAGAGGCCAAATCACTGGGGACATGGGCAGCTATCTCCCCCAGAGGGCGGCGGCCAAAGAGGAACCCTGGACAGCAAAGAGAGGAGAAACCCTCTAATCTACACAGCGTCTTCGGTCTCAATGAGCCAAGGTCCTACAGCCCTGAAAAGGGTAGGAGGGGGACCGGATTAAGGACCAAGGAGCGGGAGGCTGGGGAGAACATCCAGAGGTGAAAGGGCTGGACACCAAGGGCCAAACCAACAGGAAGCCCCAGGGGGTGACCCCCCCAGGCACCCACCATCCGACTGGGAAAGCACACTCCCAAGATCTGACCTCCCCCCCCCGAAGCCCAGCAGATCCTCCATGACAGCCAGCCTGGAAAGAGATGCCTCAAACAAAAAGAGGGAGGAGGCCCAGGCAGCAGATCTCCACCCCACGCTTAACGTGGTGAGGGCAGAGAACCGTGGAGGGCCCGAGGGGGGGCGAGCCCCAAACAGCAGAGAGGCCATGCTGGAAGCCACAAGAGGATGCTATCTGTCCAGGACAAAACACCCGTGCAATAGAGTGGGTCTGGAGTTTCCCCCCAACCCACCACATCCCCGTCCATAAACGGAGACCAAGGAACCCACCACAACTCAACAACCCCGCCCCCCCCCCAGCTACTTCTGCTCGAGGTCAGATATATTCAAACCCGTCTAGGAGGGAACACCTCAAGATCCAATCTCAGTCGGAGAGGCAGA
Source organism: Neoceratodus forsteri (assembly GCA_016271365.2). Taxonomy (NCBI): domain Eukaryota; kingdom Metazoa; phylum Chordata; order Ceratodontiformes; family Ceratodontidae; genus Neoceratodus; species Neoceratodus forsteri. Next base: position 833,196,277 of record CM057454.1, on the reverse strand, counting down.
GAGCAAGGTAAGCGATGTCATCTTGTGAGTGTTCATTTTGGTCCATTTCGAAATTGCTGAAGCTGTTGAAGTAGTTCTTGAATTGTGTTAGCCATTGGAGGTGCTTGCTGTTTCTTCTGGGCCTGGGGTTTCAGGGAGCATTGTACTGTGGGATCTCTTGCCTGCTCTGGGATTATGCCTCTTGCCTGGAGGTCGTGGGCTGCTTCAGATGCCGAGGCATAAATCTGGGTTCCTGAGGATAAATGGACAACCAATTTAGCGGGGTAGGGGGTTTTGAACTTGATTTGTTGTGCCCTGAGATGTGGGAATAGTGGTCCATACTCCCTTCTTTGTCGTTGCTTCAGGGGAGCATAATCATTATCAAAAAATAGACGTGTTTGACCCCATTTAATTTTTCCTCTTTGCCAGGCTTTGATGAGAAGGGTTTCTTTCACCGGAAATCTGAGAAATCTAATTAAGAAGGATCGGGGCCTAGCATCAGGCCATGTAGGCTTTGGGCCTAGGGCTTGGTGGGCCCTCTCGATATCAAGCTGGTAATCTGGGTCAAGTGCCAATGCTGTGCGGAGGAGATAATCTGAGAAAGCTCGGGGGCTGGAGCCTTCTTCACCCTCTGGGATTCCAAAGATAAGTATGTTGCATCTCCGATTTGTTTTCTGCATCTTCCTGGTGCAGTGAGAGGGAAATCTGCTCCATCAGGATGGTTTTAATTGTAGCCTCAAGGACATCTAGGCGCATAGAATTAGTAGAGATCTGCGAGTCAGCTTCTGTCAGCTGAGCCTCCAGGTGGGTCAGATCTCCCCTCGGATCCTTCAGTGAGTTGCGGACCTCGACCCAAAAGTCAGCAATTGCCTGGAGTACTGTGTCAGTGGAGGTTTCCATCGTTTTCTTAGAAGACTTGGTTTTTTGTTGTTGTTGTTTTCTGTCTGGGCCTTGCGGATGTCTAGGTTGGGCCTCCCCATCATTGGAGTGCATCTCCTCCCTGTCGCTTTGTTCCGCAATCGGAAGAAATCGATTCCTGGAAGCTTTAGCCATTGACAGGTTTTGTCTCCGAGCAATGATTGTTTTGTGTTTGGCTCTTTTGCTGTGGAATTTCCTGTTAGATTGCTCGATTTTAGAAATTGTAAAGCAGGAGCTATTCAGACGTGATGTTCTCTATGCCATACCGGAACCAGAAGTCCGACAGAATAAATATTTTGATGATAGAAATATTAGGTCGCAATGTGAGGGTTGTCTGCTAGGCTAACATATGAAGCGGATGAGCAGGTTCATGTATTGTGGCCACTCATATACTTTGACCAACACCCCAGAATGTAAGTCTGTAACAACCAGGTGCATGAAATTATTTTTCTTAATGCTTTTAGGGATATAAAATAATTATTGTGCGTATTGCTTCTACTAGATAAATGACAGAATATCCTTTACCATATGCATTTTTGTGAATCTTATCTAGGAAAATTGAACATGCTTTTTATTTAGTGATTAGCATAATAAGGACCAACTGCACCACACCAGAAAGTGTCAGATTTAGACTTTGTAAGTATAAACATACAGTGCTCATTGTTTGTCATGTGAACCCTGGCATGGGCATCAGTTCTAGCACCAGGTCTGGTTCTGCATCCAGTGATAGACTGACCAGTGGAGTACCACAATGCTCAGTACTGGGACCAGTGCTTTACAATGTCTTCTTAGGGCTTTGAAGAAGAATTGTAAGGGAAGGTATGCCTTTTTACAGACCATACCAAAAGCTGCAATAGGGTGGACACTCAAGAGGGGGTGGCAAGAATGTGGAGTGACCTTAGGAAACTCAAGGAGAGGTCAAGAGCATGGCAGTTGGGGTTCAATGCCAAAAAGTGCAAAACCATGTACCTAGGACATAGGAACCCAGAATCCAAGTACAGGATGGGGGGTGTCAATCATGACAGTCAATAGACAGAAAAGGGACCTTGGGTTTATCAAATATCTAACAACCTCAAGGTGGCAGAACAGTGTAACAAGACAGTGGGGAAGGCTAGTGGGATGCTGGGATACATAGGGAGGGATATCTCGAGCAGGAGGAGGGTGGTGGTGTTGCCACTGTATCGCTCACTGGCCAGACCCCACCTGGGGTACTGTGTCCAGTTTTGGGGACCGTACCTCAGACATGACATAGACAAGATGGAGGCAGTCCAGCAGAGGGCATCTAAAATGGTGCAGGTTTACACAAGAAGCCCTATGAGGAGAGACTAAAGGATTTCAATATGTACACCCTGTAACAGAAGAAAGAGGTAGCATGATACGGACTACCTCACAGGGATGAACAGGGTATGGGGGGAGTCTATTTTAAATAAGAAGGAGGACCAGGACCAGGGGCATGCGATGAAGCTGATGGGGGGATGGGGTGAGTTCAAGGGAGATGTGAGGAAATATTTATGCACTGAAAGGGTGGTAGATGCCTGGAACAGACTGCCAGCAGCAGTGGTGGAGGCTAAAACAGTATGGGGCTTCAAGCATGTGTGGACTAGATATAGGGGTATATTAGGAAAGAGGCAGAAAGGTTGCCAGAGACTAGGTAGGGTCTATGTGACAGGGTTGGGCAAGACCCTGTCCCATTTGTTATGCAGAGTGAATTAAATGCAAGGGTCTATTTTGTTCTCACCTATTCTGCCACTTGTCTGTCTCTTGCTCGTCTGATTGCACAATCAGATTTTCTTGTGGCACCTAAGAATTGGCATCTCTGATGGTCCCACAATTTCCCCTTTATCTCCCTTCCTTCACTTGCTGTTTCTAGTCTTCCTTTCTCCTCTTGCTTCTCTCTGGTTGAGGAAATGTGTGCAGGTCTTTGTGTGAAAATGGGATTCCTTGATTTGCAAATGTATATAATTGTATTGTCGAAATCAATGCAGAAAGCTATTTGGGTTTATTAGAGGAGCTGACAAGTTGGAGCACAGAGTGTTGACTTTGAGATGCATTTTGAACTCCACAAGCCTCTTTACAGAACTGTCAGCAGGAAACCAACTCTAGGACGGAATGCATTATATTGTTGCACCTGTTAAGGCTAGATGTGCTCTTCAGGCTGGCCTCAAGAAGAAAAAAGGACAAAGTTTTCATATATTTTGTGAAAAACAGGAGATGCAAGTTACAACATATGAACATACCAATTTTCCAGCAGAAACAGACCACATGATCTATCAAGTCTGCTCAATTGTGAAGCTAGCACCCTTACCTTGCAGCTGCCTCACCCCCCCTCCCCTTCACAATTATCCCCCCTTCACCCCTGTCCCATCCCCTTTTGAAACTACTGTCTTACAGGATACTGTACCACCTCCTCCAGCAGAGTGTTCCATTCTGCCACAACCCTCTCTGTGAAAAAGTGTCTCCTCATTTCCCTTCTATATCTTCCCCCTCCAATCTAAGACCATGTCCTCTCATGTCTCTCCCTCTCCAACGACAGCATGCATAATCTGAATTAGTGTTGGGGGAAAGTTGCAAATTCTGCTTTTGAGGAACTTTTGCGAAATTTTATAATTTTCACAAAATTTTCTGAACTTCTGCCTTTGGCCAAATCAGACATCTTCTGAATGTGTTTGGCAAGCTTTCATCTTGTTCAGTGGAATTTTCTGGCTGAACTGTGGAATAATACACATGTGCAGAATGACAATACTGAGGAATTCCATTCCACAGTTTAATGCATTAATCTGCAATACATGCAATTATTCTGCAGTTCGGTGATAAGTTCTGCAGAACTTCTTTCCTCGGTTAAATACATTAATCCACAGTTCATATGCCCATTCTGTAGTTCAGTGACACACTGAACTGCTGAATGAATGTATGAATTGCAGATTAATGTACTAAAGACACACATTCATTTACAGTGGCAGGCATAGTTTGAAAGTCCATGACAAGTTCTTTTAATTGAGGTATAGGGCATATCTGTAACTGGAAGCATTCCAGAGATCTAGATGACTAAGTCTGTGCAATATAAATACTATATTAGAGCCATTCTTAGAATCTTGTGATGTCAGTGATGATCAAGCAGTGCTTAACTCAATGCAGTTAGGCACTGCTTGATCGTCACTGACATCACAAGGTTCTAAGAATAGCTCTAATGTAGTGTTTCTATTGCACAGACTCTATCATCTATATCCCTGGACTGCTTCCGGCTACAGGTACTGTATGCCCAATACCTCAATTCAAATAACTTTGCATGGGCTTTCAAACTATGTCTGCCACTGTACATGAATATGTCCCTTTAAACCGTGGAAAGAATTCTGCAGAACTGACCTATGACAGTGATCAATTCTGTAAAATTTCTTTCCACTGTTTAATACATTAATCTGCAGTTCATACATTTATTCCACTGTTCTGAGGCAGAATTTCCATGAAAGATGCCAAAATGATTTCTGAACTGTTACAGAAGTAAAAATCTGACTTTTGTGCAAATTCCATCGATGGAAGTATTTTTCCATACAGTTCTAGTCTGAACTGCCAGGCAAGAACCTCTAAATATAATGAGAACAATGTTTTTCCAGGAGAGACTCAGGTGTAGGATGTTTTTGGTTTGTACTGTCTTTATGAAGCACTATCCTGTACAATTTTATTTTTTCTGTGTTATTGTTATTGATAAAAATAAAATGCTACTTGCGAATTTTATAACTCCTCCTGGACTGCCTATGCTTCCTGGCATGCATCTATGACAGTCTGGAGATGAAGATTAGGCAGGGAACATCTAGGCAGTACTTTTCTGCCTACAGATTTTATGTTTCTATGTTTCTAAAGTGTAGCTACCAGACCGTTGGACCATTTCTCCACATTACTCAGGTCGTCCTTTAGTGCCCTAATTCCATCCTCGGTGTCGACCCTTGCGCAGATCTTAGGGTCATCAGCAAAGAGGCAGACCTTGCCCTGTATGCCCACCTTGAAGTCAATTTGAGGACCAGGGGTCAAGGAAAGGCAAAAACCAAGTGACTGGGAACTATCTAGGGGGTAGGACACAGAGAGTGGTGGTAAATGGTGAGCAGTTATTGGAGCAGGCAGTCACCAGTGGGGTGCCTTAAAGGTGTCTTGAGTCTAGTCCTTTTCAACCTGTTTACCTAAAACACAGGAAAAGGAATAAAAGGTAAGATAAGCCTGTTTGCAGCTGGCACCAAGGAGAGGAGTAAGTTGATATAGACCCCTACAACCTGGTGTCATCTGTAAACAGGCTGATCAGAGACAGGAAAAGAGATCTGAAGTAACTGGCCTGATAGTGAGAAGTAGCACTGCCATTGTGTTATGTCAGCAACCTTGGCCTGGAACTGGACTCCAGTCGCTTACGGGCTGACCAGAGGAGGGAGGATGCAACATCCCAAGGACAGCTCTTCTACCTTGAGAAGGGGAGATGCAACATTTCTGACCGCCACCTAGCTGTGGCCAGGAGACAGCACAACAGTGCAGTGCTGAGCAGCCACCCACCTGAGCTGAGGATAAAAATCTTTATGGCAAAAAAGAACATAAAATATTTTTCTTCATGGTAACATACAGATAAGCTATGGAAAATAGCAGTCCATAAGCATGAAATCAGTGAAATCAAGTATATATATATATATATATTTTTTTTTTTTAATGTGCAATATTCAGAATGGTTTCATACAGTAAAGTACATTTTCCTATAATTAACTATGGCAAAATAAACCTACTAACAAGAAATAAGCCTGGTACATAGGAGGCTTAAATGAAAGTCTCTAAATAAGACCAATATGATGTAAGACAATTTTTGTGCAACAGGATTAAATAGTTTAAGCCTGGCTTGCTTTGGTAAGACCAAACTCATGTCTTAAACATGGACTTAACTCTTTTGTGCAACCGGCTGCTGAAGTGCAGTATAGGGTGTACAAGGGATCTGGGTAACAAACATGTGCAAACCTACAGTGGGGCGGGTGGCAAAGAGGTAACACAGGGTTCTGGCTTACAAATGTTATTTTCCTAGCTACACCACTGATCACTGTGGTTATAGAAATCCAGTGCTTCTCTCTGTGTGTGTGGTCAAGGGCATACCACCTTCATCACTCCTCCACTATGGCTGCCTGCTTGCCCGTGTCCAGGGCTGACTCTCACATCCAGGTTGCTGGCATAGAAGTGTGATGTGCTGCCACTGGGTCATCATAGAAACATAGAATATGGTGGCAGAAAGGGCTAGGTGGTCCAATGAGTCTGCTGAAGAAAAAGCTGGTAGAGTATCTTGAATCCCATAGGCCAAATGCGTTCATGGGGGGAGGGTATGCCAGATGAATCTGGTTGTTTTCTTCAGTGACCATTGAAATAAATCCAGGGAGGGCACTGGATGTTACCTGTGTAACCCCTAGGCGGTACTGTCCCTAAGGTTACTACCCCTGCCTGTATTTCTGACCACAGGTTGAGGAGCCTGGACTCGATATTATAGTGCCTCCACCCACAGTAACAATAGTGGGAGTATCTGCCTAACCTGGTATAGCCCTCTGGAAGCTATAACCACCAACACACCCACCTAGTGACCATGTACCTTTAGTAGCAGTTAACACACAGTCAGCAGTGGACATTAATAATATGCATACACTGACTTCTGGTCGGGACATGGCGGCGTGAATACACGGGGGAATCAAGCTCTCACCCCACCACAGCAATTTCAGGCTTTTCCTCCCTGAAACCAACACCATTTCATACCAAAAACCCTCTGGTTCAACCGCTAACATCTTGGGGAGGACACTAAAGATTTATTCAGGACGTACCTTCAAGGTATGGCACGTGACGACCGCAACCGCTATCAGCCCCTGAGAGAACTGCCTGAAGATGAGGAGAGTGGCCTGCAGAGCTCTGATGCTGTCTCGCATATCCCCACACTATCTGACAGCAAATGGGGAAAACGAGAGAAAAAGAAACCAAAGCCAGAAATTTTGAATTCAGAAGCAATCCTGTCAGCAATACCAGAGTTCCACTTTGAAATGAGGGATGCCTTAAAAGACATTCTCACAGATTTAACTGAGCTGCAGTCTAGGGTCACAGAGGCAGATTCACAAATAACTGAAAATACAAACAAAATCTCGGTCTTGGAAAGGGCCGTTCATGAATTAGCTGACAAACAACTTTATACATGCATGAGTTAGAGGATATGGAGAATAGGGGACGATGAAAAATTATAAGGGTGTATGGGATTCCAGAGGGGGAGGAAGGGAACGACCCAGTGGCATTCACAGATTATATCCTGTGCCAAGTCCTGGATTTGAGTCCAGACTTCCAGATTGATATTAAAAGGGCACACAGGGCACTGGGTCCTCAGCCTTTGAAGCCTGATGTGCGACCAAGATCATTCATCATGCGCTTTGTCAGCTTCTATCAAAAAGATCAGTTGCTTTTAAAAGCCTGACAGAAACAGAAAGTGATGTTGGGGGAACAATGCATCATCTCTGATAACGATTATGCACCAGTCACTCAGAGCATGAGACAGGAATATTCTCCCTTGTTCCCTTCCCTCAGAGCTAAAAACTTGAGATTTTGCACCCCCTACCCAGCAAAACTGGTCGTCCAGTTTCCCAATGGAGCTATAACTTATACTACAGCAGTGGAGGCCAAATTGGATTTACTCCACTGGGGGATACTATCCAAAAATGACTCCAAACAAGCAATAAGGGAATCAGCTGTGCCTTCCTGAACTGGCTCTCAAGAAAAACCCTGAGTAGACATTGGGGATTAGCATTTGCAGAAGATCCTGGATGGAGTGCAATCACTGAGGAATCCACCTTTACAAATGGAATAGGAGCTGAACTCCATAACCGGTACTGACTAGCTTGTGGGGGGTGAGTGGGGGAAGGAGAAGGTGAGGTCAGTTGCCATGATGTGACAGGGGTTGAGGGAGGGCTATTGCTCCAGCGTAGGCGTCACCACTACAATATTAATAATATAATAGCCTCTAACACGAATCTGGCTGTTGGATGAGACCTGCTGAGCGCCTTTCTCTCCCCCTTCCTCTAGGTGGCCGACTTACTGTATCCCCCCTGCTGGCGAAAAAGAGAGTGTTTCTATTTCTCGCTGCCCCTACTCCGTGGCATGACATCTTAGTGAACATTAAAGATCCTGACTACTTCAGGGCATTTGCATTGACTGTTACTTGTGATGGTGAATGCATGGCCCCTCTTTCCACTGCAATGTTTTGGGAGTGTACAGAGCTTGAGGGTTGGATCCTGGATTCTGTGACTCATGGCCCACATGAGGCCCATGTGGATAATTAGCTACAGCTTTTACTTTATGTTTTGGTTTTTAGAGGAGGTGAGACTCCTGAAGTGGATAGGGGTGACTGACTGGTTTACCCTCCCCTCCCCCCCAAGCCCTACCTCCAAGATACCAGTGTGGTCTGTTTGGTCTTAAAAATGATAGATTGTTCGTGCTGGTTTTGGCGGTGGGGGTGGGGGGGGTACTCTGACCTCCTTGCTTTTACAGATGTCTCCTTCCTAGGAGGGGGCTTTTGGAAGGCTCCCTGCCTCCCCTTCTGACAGAGGTGATACCCATTTCCTAGGATTGTTTCCACTTGATGGAGTCCCCGTATTAGTTTAATCCTCCATGGGGCCTTCATAATACTAGTTTTGCCCCTATGGAAACACACTAATTTCCCTACATTAGATTACAGTTCTTAGATTTTCTAGGGGGTTATATGAAAATAAAAGACTGTAAGGCTATAAGGGTTCTGAATAAGAGGGGGAAGCAGCTCAGTTTCGCGTTGCTCTGAGGTTTCCCTCCCTTCCCCATTACAGTAGACCTCCCTTTATGTAGGCACGTGTCCTCAGATCTCTTTGGGTAAGTTTGTGCTACACTAGGGGTTGTCACCTAGCCCCTTTCTGGGCTATATTGTTTTGGTGGGATGGAGGTTCTTGCCCCCTTGTAATATTCAGAATAAGTTGCCATTTTCTTCATTTATTAGAATTTATGTTCCAACCACCACAGGAGCAGTTCCCTCTGTCTTCTTGAGACTGCTCCTAGAGGGGGTGTTCCCTCTCAGGTGGGTCTATACCCACCTTTAGATGGGTGGTGCCCCACTTTCCTGGGCAAAGGAAACTTAGGCACTGGGACCAGGGTGGGAGATGGTTCTTTCTCCCCCACAAATGAAAGAATGAGTGTGCATAGTTTTCCCTGTTAGGAGACAAGTTAGTATTCAAAGGTTATGGTGGTTAATTCGTTGGTTAGGTTTAATGGTTTTGTTAACTTTTAAAATGGATGGTGACACAATTTCTACTTGAAGATTCTTTACTCCCATAATGGCTGGACGGCTGTAGTCTGGAGGGCTGCTCAAACAGATGTTTCCCCTAGATCTGGGATTGTTGTGACTGGTCTTATAAGACCACCAGAGGCAAGGAGGAATACCAGCGAAGTCATAATTCCTAATTTCTTAAGCCCTCCAAGGACCCGACAATGTTCCAGCCTGATAAAGATAATATTTTCTCCTAGTGCCAATGGTAAATGTACCGGTAAAATCTTTTTCTCAAAATGTGAATGGTTTGCACTCTCCTGTTAGGTGATAAAAGATTATACAGCATTTGGGAAAACAGAAAGCGGATCTATATTTTTTACAGGAGTCCCACCTTTCTGCCCTCGAACATTCAAAATTACATTGGGGGGATAGATATAAAGTATTTGCCTCCTCTCACCCGAGGGGACATAAGAGGGGCACAGCAATTCTAATCCCATCCTCAACCTCATTAGATATCCAAGATACCCATCTAGATCCACAGGGTAGATATGTAATTCTAACAGGCACATTATATTCCCAGACAATAACTTTGATTAATACTTATCTCCCCCCACAAACACCTCTATCTGTGGTGCAGCCTTTTTGCACCGGGTAATGGAGAAGCTTAAAGGGATTTTGATCATGGGGGGGCGGGATTTTAACTTTTCCTTCAATCCACATTTTGACTCTTCTAACCCTAAACTGACTAAACTATCTAAAGCAGGCAAGTATTTGAAAGGAAGCCTGGCTTTCATGGGCATTGAAAATTTCTGGCGGAGATTATTCCCATCAGTTCCGCGGTATACTTTTTTTTCAGGGCATCATAATACATATTCTAGGCTAGAGTAGTTTTTTGTTACAGGGGAACATCTTACACTAGTTCAAGATATCTTAATCGAACTGAGGATACTATCTGACCATAACCCGATAATTCTCAAAACAGATTTGGGCAAACAAAAAAAATTCAGGTTCTGCGGATTTAATGCGTCCCTTCTGAAAGATCAGGAATTCCTGGATTACATTAAGGAATGTATTCCACAAGTGATTCAGAAAAATTCAACTCCAGAAGTATAGCATCCAGTTCAATGGGATGCATTAAAAACTGTCTTGAGGGGAGAGATACTGGAATATGCCTCCCAGAAACAAAAAATGCTAAATGCTAGACTTACTTTTTTAATGGACCATTTAGCTTCATAACAACTCTTATTTAGAGAAGGTGATCCTGCCCTCCAGCGATGGATCAGAGGTTTAAAGCAAGAAATACAAAAAATATTAGATTATAGGACCCTCCAGAGCCTGAATTACCTATGCCAACATCATTATGATGGGGGAGCAAGAAGGGCAAGACTACTGGCTCGGAAACTAAGGGCCAGTAAAAGGGAGACTACAATTTTTTAAAATAAAATCCACCATATCGGGCACTACCACTTATAAGGAGGAATAAATCAAACAGGTTTTCTCTCAATTTTATGAGACCCTATATGCTGCCCCCCACTCATCCCAGAAACAAAATACCCTGATATCCAAATTTTTAAATAAGCTCCCCTTATCCAAATTGTCAGATCTCCAGATTAGCCAATTGGAACATCCTATCAGACCCAAAGAGTTCCTCCAACAGGTAAAACTCATAAAACCTTTGAAATGCCCTGGCCCCAATGGCTTCGGCCTGGAATGGTATAAAACTTTCATTCCCCAATTACATCCTAGCTTTTTACTGGCATACTCTGCAGTGACAGAGGGGGAAGCCCCATCTTCCTCCTGGAACTATGCTGTTCTCTCTCCCCCTTACTTAAGCCTGACAAGGACCCCACTCTCTTCCATCATCATATCATCCCATCTCAATTTTAAACGTGGATTATAAAATATTTATGGCCAGATGGGCCAAAAAGTTGGAACCCATACTTCTTCAGTAAATAAATTGGGACCAATCTGGCTTTATAAAACAGAGAAACACTTCTGATAATCTACGTAGAATCCTGTTACTTATGGAGTATATCCACACCAGAAAGATCCCCTCTACAATTATAAGTCTGGATGCCGATTAAGCATTTGATAAGGTGGGGTGAGGATTCCTATTGGCTACCCTCTCAAAGTTTTCCTTTCCAGACTCTTTCCTCACTTGCCTGAAAAACATCTTTACATCCCCTAAAGCCTACATTTGAGTTAATGGATCCCTGTCTCTACCCATAGCTATACAAAAAGGTATGGGACAGGGATGTCACTTATCCCCACTTCTATTTGCCCTTTATATTGAGCCCTTGGCTGAGGCTATCCGGAGGAACACCCAGACAGAAGGAATTCCCATGGGCCAGAAAGAACACAAGGTGGCCTTATTCACCAGTGATATTCTGGTGATGGCCCTCTCCCCTGAAACCTCCCTTCCTGCCCTGTGGGAAACTCTGGAACATTTTACAGAGGTTTCGGGTTTTCACCTAAGTGTAGCTAAAACAGACCTTCTCCTGCCTTTTTTTAACCCCTCCCACTCTCTTAAAAACAAATATCCTATAAAATGGTACCAAACAAAGTTTAAATACTTAGGCATTACTATTCCGAGGGACCTGGACAATTTGGAGTTACTGAATTATGAACCCCTGTCGGTACAAATTCAATCTGACCTGTCTAGTTTGTCCAAACTACCTTTATATTTCTTCCAAAGAATAGAGTCCATTCGTATGATCATTTTGCCAAAACTATTGCACTTATTTCAGAACATCCCTACTTTTCCTTCCTCCTTTTATTTTAAATCGTGGGACAAAATAATTTTGAACTTTAGCTGGAACGGCCAGAGGCCTCGGATCAGGTTGTCCTTATTGCAACTCCCACTTTCCCAGGGTGGAGCCAACCTACCTAAGAAATTTTATGCCATTGCTGCCTTCTTTAAAATATTGTCTCTATGGTTGTCTCCAACTTTTGAAGCACCCTGGAAAGATTTGGAATTTGCTGTAAACGATCTACATGATATAATAAAGATAACCTTGGCCTCTGTAACTAAGACTCCTTGCTTGCAGGATTTTACACCTTTCACTGCCCAAATCTTAAAACTACAGTATAGGTTGAAAACGCATCAGAGCGTCAGGGAATTTCTTTTCTTATCTACACATATTTCAGAGGATGACAAGTTTTTCCCCGCTTCCACAGACCATACTTTTGCAAAATGGAGGATGGTGGGACTCCAATTTTTTAGGCAGTTTCTCTTTCAGGAGGGCATTATTCCATTTGAAACCCTTCAAGCAACTTATGGCCTATCAGATAGTGACCTCTACAGATATACCCAGGTCAAAAATTACCTCCTGAGACAGACGGATATAGTACTTAAGTTGCCAGATCCCATCCCATTGTTCTGGAACTACCTTGAGGATACTATAAGTGGCCATGCATGGGGACACCAGGTGGGACACTTATACCGGATTCTTCGGGAAGGGATGGGCGATTCATCGATCTCAATTCTAAAGAGCTGGTGTCAGGATCTTGATATAAAAATTTCAGAACAAACTTAGATGCGAGTATTGGCCTGCAGGATAACTCATTCTACTGTATAGAAACATAGAAACATAGACTTTGACGGCAGATAAGGACCGCTAGGCCCATCTAGTCTGCCCATTTCCCTACCTACAGGATAGGCCGCAGATCCTAGTTAACCAACAGCCTATATCTTCCTGCCCCCCACAAGAATTGCCTTATGTCTGTCCCATGCATTCTTGAATTCTCCCACAGTTTTATACCCACACTTCCTCAGGAAGGCTGTTCCATGCATCCTACCCTCTCTGTGAAATAATACTTCCTCACATTGCCCCTGAACGCCCTCCTTCTATCTTTGAATTGTGTCCCTTGTTCTTGCAAGTCTCTTTTCTGAAAGATGCTACCTCTTGGACTTTGTTGATTCCTGAGGTACTTGAAAGTTTCTATCATGTCCCCTCTCCCTTCTTTCCTCAAGGGTATACATATTAAGCTCCTTTAGTCTCTCCCTCATACGGCTTCTCTTGCAGACCCTGCACCATTTTAGTTGCCCTCCTCTGACTGCCTCTATCCTCTCTATGTCCTTGCAGAGATGGGGTCTCCAGAACTGGACACAGTATTCCAGATGCGGTCTCACCAACTGTCTGTACAGAGGGATAACAACTTCCTGTTTTCTGCTGCTGATGCCTCTCCCTATACATCCCAGTATACCTCCGGCCCTCTCTACTGCCTTCTCACATTGCTTGCTAACCTTAAGGTCATCTGATATGATTACCCCCAGGTCCCTTTCCTGTTTTGTTGTTGTTACTACCTCCCCACCCATTGTGTATTCTTCCCCTGGGTTCTTGTTTCCCAGGTGCATTATTTTGCACTTTTTTGCATTGAATCCTAGCTGCCATACGTCTGACCATTCCTCCAACCTTGCCAAGTCCCTTTTCATCCTTTCCACGCCTCCTTGTGTATCAACCCTGTTGCAGATCTTTGTGTCATCTGCAAAAAGGCATACTTTTCCTTCCAGTCCCTCTGCAATGTCACTGATGAAGACATTAAAAAGGACTGGACCCAATACTGAACCCTGCGGTACCCCACTAGTAACCCCCCTTTCTTCAGAGTGGACTCCATTTACAACTACCTTCTGTGTTCTGTTGTCCAGCCAATGTTTTACCCAGGCTACCACCCTGGGACCCACTCCCAGGCTGGTTAATTTGACTAATAATCTTTTGTGTGGGACTGTGTCAAATGCCTTGCTAAAGTCTAGGTAGGCCATGTCCACAGCCCCTCCCTGGTCTACTACTTTGGTCACCCAGTCAAAGAAATCTATTAGATTCGTCTGACATGACCTTCCCACTGTGAACCCATGCTGCCTTGGATCCTGTGCTCCACTGACCTCTAGGTACTCAACTATTCTTTCCTTCAGAAGTGACTCCATCACTTTCCCTACCACACAGGTCAGACTGACAGGTCTGTAGTTTCCTGCCTCTGTCTTGGTCCCACTTTTGTGAAGGGGAATCACATCCGCCTTCCTCCAGTCCTCGGGTACCACACCATCCTCCCATGATTTATTAAAAGAGTAGCCAGTGGTTTCACTAGTTCCTTCCTTAATTCTTTTAGAATTCTGGGGTGAATTCCATCAGGACCCATTGCTTTGTCCACCTTCAGTTTTAGGAGTTCTTGCAGAACCCTTTCTTCTGTGAAAGGACTGGGATCGACCCCCCTATCAAGAGTGCTTCTGTTAATTGGATTAGGCACTTCCCTCTCTTTTGTGAATACTGAGCAGAAATATTCATTCAGTATCCCTTCTTTTTCACTGTCCCCCTCTGCCCACCCACCGTTCATTCTATTCAGCCTCACTATCCCTCCCTTTGTCTTTCTACGCTTTCTGATGTACCTATAAAAGGTTTTATCCCCCTTCTTAACTGAGTTGGCTATCTTTTCCTCAGTTTGGGCCTTTGCTATTCTGACTTCCCTCCCTGCTTCTTTCTGCCTTAATTGGTACAGCTCTCTGTCCTGCTCCTTCTGTGTTTCCTTATACTTCCGGAATGCTATCTTTTTCTTCCTGACTTTCACAGCCACCTCTCTTGAGAATCATAGTGGCTTTTTCTTTCATTTTGATTTGTTTATTTGCTTCACACAAAGGCTTGTTGCCTCTGTGATGGCAGTTTTGATAATTCCCCATTGTTGCTCCACACCTCCTTCTAGCCTGTTTGCTAGTGCTTTTCTGAGGCACTCCTATCTTGCCAAAGTCAGCCCTCCTAAAGTCCAGTACCCTCACTTTTGTATGGCTTGACTCTGTAGCTGAGTTTAACATGAACCACACTGTTTGATGGTCACTTGTCCCAGATGGCAACCCACTTCTAGATCTGAAATCCTCTCACTGCCCCTGCTTGAGAGTACGAGGTCTAAGATTGCTCCCTCATGAGTGGGTTCCAAACTAGCTGTCTAATGTCTGCCACCTGTAGGGCGGCCAAGAATGGCCCTGCTCTTGGATGTGGCTGCAGCAATGTGCTCCAGTTAACATCTGGCATATTCAGGTCTCCCATCAACAGTATCTCCCCTTTCTCTGCCATTCTAAGAATGCCTTCCATCATATCCTTGTCCATTCCTTCCCCCTGACATGGGGGTCTGTACACAACCCCTGTGCGGATTGTGGTGCCCTTTCCAGTCTCCAAGGTGGCCCACAGTGCCTCCTCTCCTCCCTGTTTACTCTTTTGTTCAGTTGCTTTTATCCCTTCCTTTACATAGAGAGCTACTCCTCCCCCTCTTCTCCCCTGCCTGTCTCTCCTGTAGGTTATGTACCCTGGTATGTTAACATCCCAGTCATGGTTCTCTGTGTACCATGTTTCTGTGACTGCTATGATATCCAGGCATCCCTCTTCCATTAAAGCCACCAGCTCAGGGAGCTTGTTGCCCAGACTACGGGCATTGGTACTCATTACCTCCATTTCTGATGGTCTTACCCCTTTTGCCCCATCCCTGTCCTTCTTGCCTTTGTCACTTTCTCCATTTACCACTGCCCTTCTCCCTATCGACACCTCCATGTTGGTGTTTGCCACACTACTACCGTGATTGTTTGGGGGCTAGGATTTTCCTGTTCCTTTCCAGTGCCTCCCCTTGGCTAGTTTAAAAGTTTGCCAATGAAGCATTTAAACCTATCACCTAGGATCCTGGTTCCTTCCCGGACAGATGCAGCCCATCATGCCAGTATAGGCTTGCATCACTCAGGTGGACCCCAGTCCCCAATGAAGCCAAATCCCTGAGCTCCACACCAGTTTTTCAACCACTGATTGAATCCCATGGCACGGAACACCCTAGCCTCTCCTATGCCATAGATGGGTAGCACCTCCGAGAAGGTTACCGTATGCAGCATTTGACTAAGGCCCCTCCCCAATTCCACAAACTCTTCCTGCACTTCTCTAATCCCTTTCTTAGCCAGGTCATTTGTCTCTAGGTGGACAATGACATCCAGCTCCCTCCCTGTGCAGCTGCTCCGGCAATCCTGAGGATTCTGCCTCCTGTCCCTCCAAGCCATGGCGCCCAGGCAGGCACCTTACCTCCCTCTCCCTTCCTTGCCCAGTTCTACCTTCCTAACAATGGAGTCTCACCAGGAGTTGTTTCCTCCTGCAGGGGTCCCCTGCCACCCTCCTGTGGGTCTCCTTTGTGGAGGTTCCCAGCATCCTCCTTGGTCTCCACTGTAGGTGCCTCCATAGAGGAACCACACTTTGCCAGAATGGCATAGGAATTGTGGAGAGGTACAACTGGAAGGATGTGCCTCTGTTCCACCACCCTCACCCTCCCTGAGCCCACTGTGGTCCAACCGCTCCTCTTTCTTGGCAACCTCTGAGGCAACAGCAGTGGCACTAGTGGTCCCTGGATGGAAGAGGAGGTCACACAAATCCTGGCCAACTCAGCCTGATATGGCATGAATTCACCTGAAAATGTTGTGCCAGGTTTTTTCATTCTTCGGCTACCCTTACCAAGTATCTCCCCTCCTCATATGGCAGGTGTTGGAGGAACTGTGCATTTTCACATGCCAACCGTGGCCATATTTTTTTGATGTGTCCACTGTTGACACCCTATTGGTGTACACTACAACAGGAGGTGTCAGATTGCCTGGGAGAGAGGATAGAGTTTACTGCCAAGATGGTCCTATTGTCTCTATTTCCTCCTCATCGACCATCTCGGCATCGAACCTTGTTACCTATTTATATTTTAGCAGCCAAAAAGGCTATAACAAGAAGATGGATGACACCAAAAGTTCCCACTATTAAAGATCGGAGGGGGATGGTTTCTGATATTTATTATATGGAATCTCTTACGGCTAAACTTCATAACAAAATCCCTGTAAATGAGGTGTTATGGAGGCCATGGATGATGCATATATCAAGACACGATCCAGACTTTATTTCTTGATGTGTTTTAATGCACGGTTTTTCAGGTGTCCGGGTAAATATACTGTGGAAACCTTCACATTTGTAATAATAAATGTTGTCACAGGAAAGATCACTTAATATAAAGAACAGAAGGGGGTGGAATGTTTGTGAAATAACAAGCTCAGTCATATTGTAAAAGAGATATTTTATTAAGACAATATGGTTTGGATTTATCTTTATCAATCATCTACAGCTGTATTGTTAAGAATCTAAATGTCATATGTAAACAAAGATGAATGTGCCACATATTGTTGTCGCATCTAACAAATAAAAAGAAATTAAAAAAAAATATGCATACACCTTTTACACTTATTTGTTTATTTATTCACTTGAGTTTTAGTGACCAGGCAAGTCTACTGAGACAATACAGTTCCTTTTCCAGGGTCGATCCGGGGTTGAATTACATACAGCATCAGTGCAAATAAACAGATAGGTATTACATTAAACAAACAGTAGAATACAATAACAGAGAAGCAACATATTCTTGAACACAATTTGTCAGGTAGTAGATCAATGCATACATTGGTTAAGTATTGGCACAAGATAAAAACTTCAACAAATCATTATGCAGTGAAGATAGTGAAGAGAACAGGTGGGGAAGATTTAGAAGGGGGAGGGAGGGGGATAGGGCAACTGAAAAGAGAGAAGGGAGGGAGGAGTGCAGGGAAGGTAGTAGAAAATGGGGTGTTAGAGATATGGAGGGAGCATCATCATGTGAAGCAAGAACAGGGTGAAGAGGTGGATAATGAGGCAGACAACTCTGATTGGAACAAATGAAGAGAGGAGCAAGACAGGACAGTGGGAAAAAAGAGTTCCAGTCAGAGAGAGCAGTAAATGAAAAATACATCCTGGAGGTGGGTAGACGTAGTTTTGGTACGACAAGAAGGGGAAGTGAGGAGAAGTGATGGGTGCATGGCGTTTGTCGAAGACGTATTTGTTCACCAAGGCAAGGAGGTGTAAAGTTGTGGACAAGCTTGAATATAAGGCACAAGGAGGAGTACCTTAATTTATCAACATAAGAAAACCATCCTAATGAGGAGAGGACATCACAGTGGTGAGAATGGGCATTAGCCCCCAAGGCAAACCTTCCTATCCTGTGTTATGCCTGAGAGAGGAAGGACAGGGAGGCAGAGTTAGTAGAAAGAAATAAGGGAGCAACATAGGGTAGGAGAGGTAGGAACGAGGAGGAGGCAATTTTCAGGCATGAGGCAGATGTGAGAAGCGGATGGATATGATAGAGGAGACCTAGTTTCTGATTAAGAGATTTGGCAATAATTGAGGCATGAGTGCTGAAGGAGAACATAGGGTCCAAAGTGAACCCCAGGTATTTAAAGACTTGCACTACCTCTAAGATATCGCCCTTAAGGGTTATAATTTTAAGGGGTGGGGAAGTAGGCTTAGGTATAGGATGAAGAGAGAAAAGCATACATTTAGTTTTCTTTGCGCTAAGGACAAGATGATTGCGATTGAACCAATCTTCAAGGGAAGCAAAGTCAGAGGCAAGGTCACGGTTAATATGGTCAGTGTGTCAAGAGGAGTTGTATAAGACTGCGTCATCTGCACAGAGATGTACAGAGGCACCACCACAGAAGCGATGGAGGTCACTGATGAAGAGTGAGAATAATATGGGGCTCAGAATGGATCCTTGAGGTACCCCATGGGTAACCAGGCATAGCTCGGAAAGGGATCCATCCCACTTCACTCTCTGGGAGTGCCCTGTCAGATAACGTTTGACCCAGTTCAGGGCACTGTTGTCCATAGCGAGGTGAAGAAGCTGATGGAGCAGAAGATCATGATTCACTAGATCAAATGCTTCGGTGAGATCAATGAAAATGGCACCCGTGGCGAGGCCTTTGTCCATAGCATGGAATATGTCAGATGTAACTTTTATCAGGGCGGTGAGAGTACTATGTTTCCTTCTAAAGCCATGCTGATAAAGGGAAAGTATATTGTGAGAGTCAAGGTAGTCCTGGAGGTGGTTATAGACTATGCGTTCTTGGATTTTGGCCAATGGGCATAGAATAGAGTTTGGTTGGTAGTTGTCAACAACGGAGTTGGAACCTCCCTTGAGCACCGGGCCAACTACCGACACCTTCCATTTATCTGGAACAGAGTTAGAAAGGAAGGACCGGTTAAAGAGGTCATAGATGGGTCCAGAAAGGGCTGGGGAGCTCAGCTTGAGAAATTTTGGCTCTAGGGTGTCATGGCCAGGAGAGCTCTCAGGTTTCAAGTTAGAGAGAAGCTGTTGCACTTTTTTGAGCATGGCCAATTTCAGATGGAACTCAGGATGTTCCTCTAGGGTAGCTGGGGGAGCAGAGGCTGGAGAGGTGGAGTTAAGAAAGAAATAAGTGTAATTATGAAGGTCGGCAAAGAAGTTATTAAAACTGGCAGTGATGGAGGCAGCGTCATCAAGGGTGGATCCACTGACAGTGATATTGCTATGGATTTCCACAGTCTTTCCTTTTACTACAGAGTTAATTTGCCTCCAGAATTCCTTGGGATTACAAAGGTGTTCTGCTTGAAGAGTTTCGAAATGGAAGCGCCTGGCTTTTTGCAGTGCATTTTTGCATCTGTTTTGGAGTAGTCTGCAAATTTGCCAGTCAGAGATGGATCCACTCTTTTTGTACATGCGCCAAGCTTTGTCATGGTGGGACATTTGCATCCTAATCTCCTTGGTAAGGCACGAAGCCTTGACACTCTTGGATTTGCATTTTTTCATGGGGCATGGTGGTCTACTATTTATGAGACAGTATTGATTAAGAAGTCCATGGCTTGGTTTATTTCAGGGAGTGTTCTGATGGGGCGCCAGTCAGTGTTATTGAGAGTAGTGATAAAGCTTTCAGTGTCAAACCTGGACATGTCCCGAACAAGAGAGATCATAGGAGGTGGGTTAGGATAGTTGTTTCTCCACACACAAAAGGTGGGAGAGTGATCACCTGCGCAGCCAGAAAGTATACTCGCCGTTTTGATCTTCAGCAGGCAATTGGTGAGCATCCAATCAAGTAGGGTATGATTTCCAGACTTGGGGTTTACACGCGTAGGATCTTGGAGGAGTTGGGTAAGGCTACATTCACCAAGTGAGGCACACATTTTTTCTGTATCAGGGTGCAACCAATCTAAGTTAAAATCACCACAGAGTATGAGATCATGGCAAGAAAGGCCAGCAAATGAGACTAGGAATGATGGCAGACTAGTGGAGGCATGGCAAGGGGGTAAGTAAACACATCCAATGATGGGTTTCTTGACATTTCCAAGTGTAATAGAAATGAAAAGAGCCTCAGCAGGAGAAGATGCCATGTCAGTTATATGATGTTCAGCTATGTCCAGACCTGCCCTAAAGTAGATTAATACGCCTCCCCCCTTCTTCCTAGCTTGTCATTTCTAAGGATGCTATAACTGGGTAAAGACACTTCATGTTGTTTAATAGCAGGTTTTAGCCACGATTCAGAAATGCGCAGGATGTCAAGAGACATTTGGATAGTTCAGGCTTGCAATTCAGCCATTTTAGGGCACGAGCTATGAATGTTCATGTGAGTGACCTTTAAACCTTTAATCAGGGGTATGGATGATGAGGTGTGGGTGTGGGAGGTGTGATAGGCTGGCCCAGGGTTGAGCTCTGTATCCCCAGCCTGAACCAGTAGAAGGAGGGCGGCTGTGTGAGACCAAACTAGAGCACAGGAGGAGAACATTTCAAGGGCATGTATAGCATCTGGAGTGTGAAGGCGTTTTTGGAGCCAGAACCCCAGTAGTGCAGCATTGCACTTGGGAAGGCAGGGGATGTAAAGTAGCGCTAGAGAGGAGTCAGGCCTGATTCAACAGGGAGATGGGGGAGAATTGTTACCAATCGGGTGGTGCAATGACTCAGCTATTAAGCCATCCACACAGCAGCTGAGGAGAATTAGGAAGGATAGAGACATTAGCCAAGAAAGAGTACCCATGATTGGGGACAGGCGGGCAGCGTTGAACAAAGGTACCCAGAGAAAGGAGAGGGATAAGCCAGAGCAGAGGGGGAGCAAGAGTGGAGTGACCCAACAAGGGATCAGGGGACTGCAAGCAACAAGCGAGAAAGAGAAATAAGAGATGAGGGGGTAACAAAGGTTGGCGTGAGGAGGAGGGAGGAGGGTGGATGGACAGTAATCCAGAAGCAGTAAGAAGCAGTGCTGGGTAGAGTTTAGTTTGATAAGGGGGCGATAGTAATAGTAGAAGCGCTAGTGAGAAGGTAACAGCCAATGGGGAGGCAAGGGGTGGAGTCAGAGGCATATTTAATAGAGGCCGGGGTTGGGGCAGGTGGGAAGAATTATGCAGTAACTGAGCCCCGACAGCTAAAAAAATCCCAGAGCCCAAAAGTTCAAAAGCCAGAGCTAGAGAAGCTGCTGGGAGCTCGGGTCAATCGGAGGAAGAGCCGTAGCAGTTGGAGCCAATCGGGAGCCTGCTAGGAGTTCAGTAGCCAATAGTGTTCCTGGACAAGACCCCAGAGAGAAAAGTCAGACTTACTCAGGTGCAGAGGTGGTTGTTGCAGGCAGAGGATTGTGCGCGGCTAGCTGGCTTATGCAGCCACAGCCGCCGGCGATGTGGAGTGGGCAGCTCTGCCAAGGGCTCCCAGGTGCAGAGGTGGTTGTTGCGGGCAAAGGATTGTGCGCGGCTGGCTGGTGGGTCTGGCCTTCAACAAATTCCCTGGAACCCCCTGTAAAGGCAAGGTTAGCAAAGTGGATATACACTTGCATCACAGTGACACAACTAATAATATGCTCGTATGTCAGATTAAACATGAAACAAATATCAGACTCATTAAGGGGGTTGTGAATAAGGATGGGGCATGAATTTAGATGAATGATTACTGTACTAATTAGATGTCAGGTTACTTTGCATGCACTTTAGTCCCAAATAATCAGTCTTACAACACTGGGTACCCAGGATGTTATACTGGCTAGCCAGAGGTGTTGCTCAGGGGTGGCCAGCATTGCAGCTGTTGGGGCCCTTGATGGAAATTGGGGCCCTTGATGGAAAGAAAAAGGCAGTTAACATGCACTAACAGAGGTTTGATTATTTGTACTCCTGGCTGGTTGGCCCAGTCTCTTGTAGCCCAGAAAATTACTGAAGCAATTAGATGGTACCACAGACAATTAAATGATTTGTTGCAGGGAGCTACCCTGGATTTACTCACGCTACCAGTTGGCTGTGATGAGTCTGGCGATATGGAGACCTCATGTAGATCACCGATAAGCATTGGGAAGCAGGGCCGACATGACACACCTCCACTTATGGCCTTTTCCTTCAGGTGGCTGCAACCTGTGAGTTGTCTCTGCACAAGGGCTGGATTCCTGAAGCCAGTCTCTTGCTGAGGGCAGTCTCGGGTGCAACATAGTCGGTCTGGGCTGGGTTGGCAAAGGCCCAGGCTTGATGAACACTTTGGCAAAGTTCAGTTTGTTTTGCTGGTGAAGCCTCCAACTGGCACAACAATCTGGTCACAGGCAAGCAGGCCTCAACCCACGATAAACATTCAGCACATTTAATAAGAACAGCATTAACTTTCCTTCTCACAGTTTGGTTCTGTTTTGGTCACTTTTGCAGTCGATTCACTGAGCAAACCTCTCGAACATTAAATCAGTCTTGAACAACCTCTGGGCTGAACATTTCACAGGAGCTTCTTCTCGGTCCAAATCTCAGGCTGAACCTTCAAATATCTTGGAGCTTCTGCCGCAAGTAAAAGCTCCTTTTTGGATTAGTCAGATTACTGCAATCAGGCAGTCCAATGCAGGAGCACAGCAGCAGGGAGGCAAGTCAGGACTCCCCTGCCTATTTCCCTTAGCTCCTTACAGGAAGCAGCAGCTTGAAAGCTCGAGCTGCTCACTCTTCAAACTCCAACTCTAACTGAACTACTGTCTCTCACAGTCCTGGTGATGTCCCTCGGTTTCCTCTCTTCTGGTTGACTGAGGGAGCTGTCAGTCAGAGTTTGGATGCCCCCTTCAGTTCAGTTTAGGCGCCAACCTAAAAACTACAAAAACTACAGATTTTCCTTCCCACGAGACACTTAAGCTAAGGACCCTTAAAGGCCCCCTAAGTCCCATTGGTCCAAATTCTGGAAGTACCAGACCTAACATGGTAGCTCCCATTCAGACAGACAAAGCTGCAAGAAGGCAGCTTAGAACAAACACTCAATTTAAAATATAACAGTGAGTCAGAAATAAATAATTAGAGTTCCAGTTCAAGCTCCCTCTGCTCTATTACTGATTGCAGAGTGGAGCAAATTAAAGCAGTTTCTGTCCGGTCGTAAGCTATAATGCACTCAGACCCAGTTCCGACCATTTACCATACACATACATGCTAGAGTCTTCAAGGGACAGGCGCGGAGGCACAGCATAGCACTCTCATGTAAATCAATAGAATTAAACAAATATCCTTGGATCCACTATCTAAGAAGGATGTCTGCCTGGCAGTGGGCATGGATGGAGCCCAGGAAGATATTAAAGTAAACCCTCAAATTGGTGGGGGAGTTACATTTGCCTGAAATTCAGCAAGGCCTTCGACACTGTGCTGCACAGGAGAATGAAACTGAGCAGCCTATGGGTGGGATCCAAAATAGTGAATTGGGTTAGAAACTGGTTAATGGAAAGGGTCAGAGGGTGGTGATTAACGCTACTCACTCTAGTGATGGTAGAGTGACCACAGTGGTGCCGCAGGGCTCAGTACTGGGTCCGGTCCTCTTTGATGTCTTCATAAGCAAAATTGCAAAAGAACTGGAAGGGAATGTATGCTTTTTTTTTAAGATGATACCAAAATCTGTAAAGAGTAGATACTCAGGAGAGGGTAGAGAGAATGGACAGGGATCTTGGGAAACTTTCGGAATGGTCATGAGCTTGGAGTTGGGCTTCAGTGCCAAAAAGTGCAAAATCATGCACCTAGGACATAGGAACCCAGATGTTGAGTACAGGATGGGGTGAGATATTGACAGTCACTGTGCAGGAAAAGGATCTTAGGGTGATCAAAACTGATGACCCCAAAGTGGCAGGGCAGTGTGACAAAGCAGTGGGTAAGGATTTTGGAATGCTGGAGCACAGAGAGAGAGAGGGGTATCTCTGGCAGGAGGATGGAGGTGGTGTTGCCACTGCATTGCTCACTGGTAAGACCCTACCTGGAGTATTGTGTCCAGCTTTGGAGGCCACACCTCAGAAGGGACATAGACAGGGTGGAGGCAGTCCAAAGGAGGGCAACTAAAATGGTGCATGGGTTGCACCAAAAGACCTACAAGGAGGGACTGAGGGATCTCAACATGTACACCCTGGCAGAGAGAAGAGTGAGAGGAGACATGATAAAAACCCATAAGTACTCCACAGGGGTAAGCAGGGTGCCGAAGAGGAGTCTCTTTCAAATAAGAAAGAGCACCAGGACCAGAGGGCTTGCAATGAAGCTGGAGGGAGGACATTTAAAAGGGATTTGAAGAAGTACTACTTCACTGAAAGAGTAGTAGAAGCTTGGAACAGACTGCCAGTGGCAGTGGTGAAGGTGAAAACAGTGGGGAGGTTCAAGAATGCTTGGGATAGACATAGGAGAATATTAGTAAACAGGCATGGGAGGGAGAAGTGTCGCCAGAGACCAGTTAGGGTCTACAGAGACAACCAGGCAGGGACAATCTGGGCAGACTGGGTGGACCAAGCAGTCCTTTTCTGCTGACAAATTCTACGCTTCTATGTTTCTATGCCCAACCCTGCCCTGCGTGTGTGTGTGTGTGTGTGTGTGTGTGTGTGTGTGTGTGTGAGAGAGATGGCCATATTGGCCACCTCTCCCTTGTTTCCTTCCACTGCAGTACTAGCCCCTTTACTTACCAGGCTCCTGTGTCTGTCCTACCCTTGTCAACCCCCCCCACACACACACACACACACTCACTGTTTAAGCACAGACCACCTCATTCGGCAGTCTGTTCCACCTGTGGACCACTCTTTCAGTGAAAAAGTAATTTTGGATGTATATTCTGAACCTCCCCAGTCAACTTCAGTGGATTACCCTTTGGACTTGTATTTGCAATTAGGGTGAGCAACTCATTCCATTTTATCCTGTTTATTTCATTTTGATATTTATATGTTTCTATTATGCCCCCTTTTCCCTCCTTGTTTTTTTTTTTAATTCAAGTTTATTGCATATTTAGGCACAGATAAATCAATTCTATTACATCTCAACTGCATAATTAATTACATTTTGTAGGAAAGAGATCTTAGCACAGAATCAAGGTTCATCATTTAAGTCAATTTATAGTTTCAGTAAGTTACTATTAGTATGTAGGATAGTACTCCCTTACTTCGAGATCCAGTGATCTTCAATTATGGCTCAAAGTCTAGAGGCCCCTCCTCCCTACTGCCCCTTCCTCCACCTCAGGTGTCCCTGCCCCAGTACCCTGCGCCATCAGCCTGGGGGTCCATCGTCTCACAAAGCCCTGTGTCTGCAGATTAATTTTATGGGTGACTTCCTCCATGTCTTGGATCTCGCCAACAATGGGCAACCAGTTTTGGTAGGTAGGTGGACGTGGCGAAAGCCACCTCCTTGTTATAGCCTTGTGAGCTGATGTCAGGAGGATATTCCACAGGTAGGTCTTATCGTTCCCTTTAATTTCTTCAGGTCTCACTCCCAATATCAGGTTCTTAGGGCCAAGAGTGACCCTGATGGAAAATACCTGTCTTAGTTTCTGGATGACCTCTACCCAGTAACTTGTTAGGTCTGGGCATGTCTAAAATATATGCAGGTAGTCCGCCTTATCCCCCCCACATCCCCGCCAGCATTTCAGAACAGTTTTTATCCTATTTACATTTAACTGCTGGTGTAATAAAAAATCTCATTCTTACTTTCCACTCAAACTCTCTCCACTTCGGGGAGTATGTGGTTTTAAAGGCTTGTGTAAAGGCGGAGTCCCATTCCCGTTCAGCTAGTTTCTCCTCCATCTCAAGCTCCCACCTATTTTGGACCTGTGTGGCCCTTCCCCCTTCCCTATTTCTTAGAGCCCCATATATGGTAGAGACATGTCCCCTAAGTCTTGCTGAACGCACTGTTTCATTCATGATGTTCACCAGCCCTTCTGGGGATCTGGTCTGATTAAAGAGGGTCTGCAGGTTCTGTATATATGTTCTTACCTGTAAATACTGGCAGTGATCTGCCTGCCTCAAAAGGAATCTTTCTTTGATCTGGTTAAACTCCAGAACTGTGTTTCCTTCTAGAAACTGGTTTAAGGAGTATAGACCCATTCTTCTGCATCTCTTAAAAGTGAGGTCCTGTTTGGCTGGGAGGAATGCAGGGTCCCATGCAAACCATCTTAGGGGCCATGTCTCCCCCCAGAGTTTTTGTTTGGTCCAGAGGTGCCACAGGGTCCCCAGAGTATTTCTCACTGTCAACAGTAAGGTGTTACTATCTTTGTTCAGAGTTCCTGGTAACATTACCCTAGCCCCCAGAGGTGCCCCATCCATCAGTACCTCCTCAATTGATTTCCATTGGACTTTATATTCTTTTGCCGACCACAGGAGTGCCCATCTTAATTAAGTGGTTAAGAAATAGTCCTCCAGGTTGGGGCCATTCCTTCCCCCCATATTTTTTGCTAGTTTGCATTATTGCAGTCTTGATTCTGGGTCTCTTATGGTTCCAGATAAATTTTGTAATCATTCTTTGCCAGATCTGGAATTGATTCTTATGTATTTTTAGTGGAAGATACTGAAAAAGGTACAGATATTTGGAGAGGATGTTCATCATGACTGCCTGAATTCTAGAGTACAGGGGTAAATTCAGTGATTCCCACGTTTTAATATTTTATCTGATCTGAGTCATCAGGGGTTCAAAATTAGCTGAGTAGAGCATTGTGAGATTTTTGGAAATTTGGGTGCCGAGATATTTTATTTTGCACCTATTCCAGTTCAAGGGTAATAATTGCATTATAATTTGGTTTGGGTTATAGAAAAATTTTAGCACTTCTGTTTTATGTTTATTAAGTGAGTATCCCGAGTATTGGCTACATATATCTATTATAGACCACATTTGGGGGATGGATTTATCTGGGTTTGTTATGTATAGAAGGACATCGTCCGCATACAAAGAAATTTTATGTTCCTCTCCCCCATTACTATTCCCTCCACTTTCTTCTCTTCCCTTATAGCTTGAGCTAAGGGTTCTATTTATATGGCGAAGAGGAGTGGCGACAGTGGGCAATCTTGTCTGGTGCCCCTGCCTAGGTCAAATCTCTGTGAGATCCCCCTGTTCACTCTCACAAAAGCTTGTGGAGAAGCATAGAGGGCTTTAATCGCTTCTAGGAATGTTGATGGGAAGCCCATTCTCTGGAGTACCATAAACAGGAAGCTCCAGGTGACCCTGTCAAACGCCTTTTCGGCGTCAAAGCTCATAATACAAGTGGCAATATGTTGCTTATTAATGATATCAGTTATCTCTATGGTCCGTCGGACACCCTCAGGGGCTTGTCTACCCTCTATGTATCCTGTTTGATCCAGGTGTATTAAGTTTTTAAGGAGTGACTTGAGTCTGGTGGCTATTATGGCCGTAAAGATTTATAGTACACATTGAGAAGGGAAATTGTCTGTATGAGCCGCAATCCTTTCGATCTTTCCCCTCTTTTGGAATCACAGTTATGGTGGTGTAATTCCATGAGGGGGGGAACTACCTCACCCTCCATCCATACCTGATTGTATGTGTTCCTTAGCATAGGAGCCATGTCCGCTATAAACATTTTATATAACTCACTACCGAACCCCTACGGTCCTGGGTACTTACCCACCTTGAGGTCCCTGACAATCTGGAGAATCTCCTGATGAGTGATTGGCTTTTCCAGAGACTGTCTCTGGGTCTCAGTGAGCCTGGACAACTTTAGAGCATTTAAGAACTTTCAGGCTTCCTCCGGGTGTGAGTTCTGTTGTGGATGATAAAGATGTTTATAATAGGCGACTAATGCATCTGTTATCTGTTCCCATCTGTGTGAGTTATGCCCCGTGATTAGTTGGCAGAGACTTGTGACATGTGCTTGTGCAACCTGTTGTTTCAACCGGTAGGCCAATAAATGAGTAGCCCTCGGGCCTTCTTCATAGTAGGATTGCTTTATGTAGGCCAGGGCTTCTTCAGTTTCAATTAGTTGTAACTTTTGAAGGTTAGCCTTAACTTCCTTTATTTCCCTTTCTGTGATTCTACAGAATTTTAATTTCTGTTGTCCTTCTAGGGATCTAAATTGCCTTGCTAAATTTTCTATTTGCTTGCCCCTTTCCCTTTTCTTATGTGTGGCTATTGAGATCAGTTTACCTGATCATTGCTTTAACCGTGTCCCATAAAATTTGTGGGTTAGTATCTGGACCATTGTTCATTTGTATAGTGTGTTTTATTGCCCTCTTAATCTCCTCCCTCACTTCTTCATCTTTTAGAAGGCTGATATTCAGCCTCCACTGCGTGGGTTTTTGGGGTAGTACTGACACTGTAGTGCAGCATGAGAGGGGTGCTGCACTTCTGAGGTGCCGTCTTTTGGACGAGATGCTAAACTGAGGTCCCATCTGCCTGGATTGGTGGTAGTTCAGGTGGATGTTAAAGATCCTATGGCACTTATCGAAAAGAGTAGAGGTAATTCTTTATTATAATAAGGCATGTTACAAAGTACGCAGAAAAGGAAGGGCAAAAACAAATACAATTAATAATGTACAAAAGACAAGAAATAAACATCCAAAGAAAAAACAATCAACCAAGACACGAAATCTAAATACAAAGATAGAAAAAAAGTGTCCACATGAACAAAACTCCATTCCTATTTAAACTTAATGTTATAGTGTTATACAATTGCATATCTTTAATATAAACCTTTTGTAATTCATTAATAATGTACTGACAGAACCCTTCCTCAGTGGATTTCTTTTGGTACAATACCCATTGGCAATGGACTTGCCACAAACAAAACCTTAGACATGCAATAAACACCCATAAAGTTCCTTTCTCATAAATGTTTAACTGTAAAGGAAAAATCCCAATAACCAACAAATCATAAACTGGTTTTCACAACCAATTCATTGACCATTTCTTTGCCAAATATTGCCATAATTTCATGGAAAATGAACAATGCAGAAAGAAATGTTCCATAGTCTCCTGATTTATACATTCCAGATATGGACAATTTCTCTCTTCTTTTGCCTTATATTTTGCCGTTCCTCTAATATTTAGATGGCCATACATAATAAGCCACTGCACTTATCACATGTGGGGGGGGGGTAAGCAAGGGTTGTTCAACTGATCTAATATATTATGATTTAAAACCGAAGGACAATTTTTGAAACCAGGAGTCACAGGATATACCAGAGACATGACCACTTATACAGTTTTTGGGAGGAATTGTCACGGATTTGAGATTTAGTCAGCTGCCATTTATAAAGCTTTTGAGATGCAGGCCTAAAAAATATGGGAAGTGAAAATTTATAATGCAATTTTGGAGCACAATGCAGCCATGCCACTAAATAGCGTCCCAAAATTTCCCGAAACCAAGAATCTTCATACTTGATAGGAACTTTAAAACAATTTTGTAAAGAATGGGAAAAAAACAATGTGTGGCAAAATATAACCGGATCAACCATACCTGTTCCACCCTTATTTTTATCCAAATAAGTGCAACATCTTTTGACCGGGTTAAGTCTATTACCCCAAAATAGCTGGAAGCTAAGGTATATAGCCTTGTCTCCAAATGAGAAGGCAATGGGTAAAGCACCGCAATGTACTGCAAACAGGGTAAGATAAATTGCTTCAATATCTGCACCCTCTTCAATTTTGTAAACCAAAACTCTTTCCATCTCACTACTTTCCGTTCCACTGAATCCAATACCTTTATCCAATTGTCATCTGGAAGATTTTGTGTGCCATAAACAACCCCCAAAATAGTAATGGGATTTGTTGACATCTGAATAGTCTTATATACAACAAGCATTTGATGAGAACATCCCATCAATAATCCCTGTGATTTGGAAAAATTAATTTTAGCACTGGAGAGAACAGCATAGTTCTGAAGCTCCTGAAAAAAGCTTCCCAATTGATCAATATGTTTAAAAAAAGGCATACATCGTCTGCATATGCTTGAATTGTCAAAAAGGAGTTTTAGCCGGGCATCTGAAAACCTTCCCACTTAGGTATGATACTGATAGCTCTAACAAGAGGTTCCAAGGAACAAACATATAATAGTGAACTTAAGAGGCAGCCTTGCCGAACCCCAGATTCCATGACCCACCCTTTCTCGATTCTTCCTTTAATAACAGGATGTATCTTAGCAGCTGCGTACAACTTTTTTATTAATGAAAGTAAGGTAATAGGAATCCCTAGAAATTCCAATGTCGCAAACAAAAAAGGGTGACTAACCCTATCAAAAGCTTTTTCTAGGTCAAGGGAAAGTAAAATTCCAGAACAACCTGTCATAGTCAGATATTCAATCAAGTCCCTTATCAAAAAGAGAACGGACTGTATTTTCCTATTGGGTAAACTACAATGCTGTACAGGGGAAATGACAACATTTGCCCACATCTTAAGTCTATTTGTTAGTAACGTGGCAAAAATGTTATAGTCCGAATTTAACAAAGTGATAGGTCTCCAATTACTTATATCACCTTTATTTCCAGATTTATAAATATAAATCTGTAAACCCACTGAAAAATAATTTTGAATTGGGTCTACTGCCAGAAATTTGTTAAAAACTAAAGTTAAACAAGTAACCAGTTCAGTGCGAAAAGTTTTATAAAATAAATTGGATAAACCGTCTAAACCCGGGGAAATATCATTCTTTAGGTTAGAAGTAATACTCTCAAGTTCTTGTGTTGAAAAAGGTTTTGTCATATTCTCTACCATAGTGTGATCTACACTAGGGCAGTGAAAAGGCTTTAAGTAATCCTGTATTTGAATAAGAGATTTAGGCCGGAGCTCCTGAAAATACTGTGCAATACAAGTGCCCATTGTACAGGTATCTTCTATTTTGCCTATGTTGGAATCTAAATATTCCAAATTAGAGGAATCCTTAATAGATTTACATAGAATAAATGGGTCTCCTATTATGGATTTTGTCATATGATTATTAATTAATGCTTGCAAAGTTCTAGCCCGGTCATATTGAAACTGCCTCATTTGCAACTTGATTGTCTCAATTTGTGAGGAATAATCCTGCCTTGAAGTATTGGCTACCGAAAGTAGATATTGTAAGTGAGCACGCAGTTTCAAATAGGATAAAAAGTTTGAGTTCTTTTTGACGGGTTCCATAATTTTTAAACCAGTTGATACAATCCTGCTTTGTCTCTTCCCACCATACTCCTAGGTCAGAATATAAGAAACCCACTGACAGTCTAGCATGCAAAATAAGTCTGATGGAGTTTTTTACAAATTGTTCCTGCAAAATGGAAGTGTTTAGCTTCCATCTACGTCCCCTGCAACATTGTTTAGAATTAACTTCCACCATCACTTGAAGCAACATGTGGTCTGAGAACTCCATTGGTGTCCTTCTGAAATCAGTAACCAAAAGGTTTTTAGAGGTAAGCAAATAGTCAATACAAGACCCCTTAATACCTTTGAAAAAAGTGCATCCAAGGTTCTTTGACTCTAAAAGGTTACAGGTTGTAAGATCCGCTAACTTAATAATTGACTTTAAACAGTTTGAATCACAACAGACCTTTTTAGAAGTGGACGTTGAACACATAATACTACAGTTGAAATCACCACCCCATAGTATAGGTAAAGTAGTGACCAAAAAGGGTTGAACCTCTTTCATACAGGAGATCCTGGATGCTTTTGTCTGGGGATTATAGATGTTAATTAACCGAAAAGATTTAGAATCCCATCGACCATCAATGATCAAAACCCTTCCGGGAACCAAATCTATAAGCTTATGTAAAACAAACTGATAAGAATTAAACAAAGTCCCAACACCATCTGCCTTCTCCTCCCCAAAGGATCAATAAGAAGGTCCCCATGGCCAATCATACTTAAAAGAGTGAATCTGATCCATAGTGAACATCCAGGTCTCCTGCATGAAACAAATAGAAATATTCTCCTCATGTATCAAATAAAAAATGGCCTTCCGTTTGATACTATTTAAAATACTATGTGTATTCAATGAGGCCCAGAGAAAGCCCATAATAACAACTAAATAGAGAAACCTACACCTCATTTTTTCCTCCTTTTTTTCTTCTTTTCTTTATAATCTTCCCGTGGGACCCCTAAAGCATCTTGCACTGATTTTTGGAATCAGAGTCCCACATGTCCATTTCTGAGTCACCCCATGGAGTAGAAAGGGCAGTATAGGGGTTCTGAGATTCAAATGGTTCAGCCACTGGAATCGGAACCACTTTCAAGTTCCTATTGGACCTCCTCGGAGGTAAAGGTGACTGGTGAGCTGAAGGAACCAATTGTGTATCCACTGTATCCGTATAGCAAACAGGTTTTAATAGTGCAGTGTCCTGAACGATATTCTCTACTTTAAGTGGTGTAACTAGTACCTGGGAGGACAAAAGAAGATTCACTTCTGTTATCGGGGGCGGTTTTACCGTTTTAGAGGGTAATGTGGGGGGTCCCATATTAGCAGTTTCACCTAACTTGCCATCTAAAGCTTCTTGTGCTTGTTGAATAATCAGGTCAGTGCTCCCACACGAGGCCTTATTCTTCACAGTCCAAGGGCATTCTTTAAAAGAATGCTCATATCCTTCACAAAGATCACATCTAGTGGGATTATTACACTGTATAGTAACATGACCCACCTTCCCACAATTATCACATTGTGGACAGTCACAAACACTAGAAAGGTGAGTTTTGGAGCCACGTTTGTAACAGGCTCTGGGTTGGCCACTATAAAAACATACTCCCCTATCTCTACCTAACAAAAAGGAATTTGGGATATGTTCAACTCCCCTCTCTGACTGTCATAGTTTTACTTTATATTTCCATCCCCCAGTCCAAAATCTCTCTGAATCCAAGATAGGCTCTGGATCACCTTGAATGTCACATTTCTGGGATAACCAGTAGGTAATGTCCTCAACATGGACCCCTTCGTTCCTAAACATAACTGTAACATATTTAATGGAAGGTTGTGAAAGAGGAACAACTGAAAAAGGAGTCCATGCTGGGGAAAACTTTACTTGGTTATACCTTTCTCAGAATAAATCCAACAAATTAGCTGAGTGAAAACTGATGTCATGGTTATCTTCCCCTGAGATGTTGATGAAAGCAAATACATCTCTGGGAGAAAACCGTAAAGATTCTTTAATTAAGGTTTTCCCCACAAAATATCGGTCTGGCTTCTCAGCCATACCCCCTTTGTATTGTATGCGAACAGCATTACGCCTCGGTGCCGCCTCCCTCTTAGCCCAAGTAAACAATTCGGATAAAAGGGGTTTTTGAGCAGGTAGAGTCTTATTAGTGTCAAGTGGCTTAACATCAGTAGTGTTGATAACACAATCCTCCTGAGAGTCGAGTGTCTTATTATTAAGGTTATTGCGAAGGGAACCAACATGCACTGTCCCAGCTATCACAGTCTCCTTATAAGGTCCACTCGGTTTCCACCCAGGAGAGTGACCACTTAAATCAAACAAAGAATCCCATGCCAAATCAGGAGTCCAAACACCGTTTGCTTGCTTTTCCCAACCAGCTGCTAGCAGAGCACCCTGTGGAGACCACGTCTGATCATGATATTTAGAGTCAACTACAGTAGATAAATGAGTAACAGGGTCAGCTGGACAAAATTCTTTGTCTACTGGTTGTGAAGCAGGAAGTTCTAAGTGTTTCACAACATCCACAGTAGGAGAAGCTTTTTTACCAAAGCTAAACTCCGTTGCCCCTTCCTGATTATTTTTTTCCGTTTGGTAAATTGTAACAAAATTAGAAGGTAAAGGCAAGTTCCCAACCATAGCAGGGTGAAAAACAAATCCTGCTTCTTTGTCCAAGTTTCCTTTCATAGTTACCGAATGAACTTGCAGTGTACTCACCGGTACATGTAATGATGAAATGGGGGAAGCAGGTGTCGTAGCCTCTAACCGAAGATCGGACCGTGATACTGTAAGAGGGTCAAAAGCCAGCCATCCTCCTGACTGAACATCTTCAGGCTAAGAATTAGGTGTCTGGGCAACGCTGCTTACTAAAGCGGAATGCACCGCACACTGAGGTTGCATCAAAGCAGAGTCGCTTATTCTCGCGACACGTAGAATTAGACCTGACCACCAAGAGGCAGAAAAATCCTTCGTTGACAAGTTTACTGCACTGGTGGGCAGATTCAAACCCACAGGATCCTCCGCTACACTAGCCATCAAGGAACTCCCGTTTGCAGTATTTCCTTCAGAATTACCCGACGGTAGTGGAAAATCAGCACTCGTTGATATAGCGTCATGAAAAATCTCGTCACTATCAGCCTCCAAAGAAGAAAAATCATGTACAGCAGACCGAGTATGCTGCTCAGCCATCTCTCTCTCCGTACTTCCACCTCCGTCTGCTCCAAACACTCTCCAGAAGTGGCCATCCTGCATACAGAGTCCAGCACCCCTACTGGCCACAGAGCACCAGCAGAGTAGGGGAATTCCCCCGGTGTCCTGGCCAAATTTCCCTCATTCACAAAAAATACCACCAACAGCTTAAGCCCTGGGTTGTGCCTGAATATAGGCAGGATTTGTCTAGTGCACTTACCCGCTCAACAAAACTAAATAGATAAAAATCAATCTCTGCAAAGGTGCGTTGGTGGTCTGACAGGGTTTTGGTACCCACCCACATAGAACTAAAAACCTGAAGGTCCCTAGCATAGGTAAGGAACATATCCAGTCTTGAATAGATTTTATATCTTGGGGAATAGCAAGTAAAGTCCCTTGCTGTTGGGTACTTCTCCCTCCATATGTCTATTAAACCAGTATCCCTCATAAATCTCTTCTATGACTTGGAAATTCTGTCACTAGGTGCCATAATGTTTGAGGTAGTGTCTAGGGATCTAGTCATAGCCACATTCCAATCTCCCCCCACTATTACCACCCCTTTTGCCTTTTCCGCTAGTAATTTGAACAATTCTGAAAAAAAAGAAATAGGTGAGCCCGGGGGAGCATAGACTTTCAGGAGTGTACCCGCCTCTGAGACTTGGGCTGAGACCCAAAACTAGATCTCAAAAGGGATTGAGCAAAGGAGGGAGAGAGGTGATATGATCGAGGCATTCAAACACCTTAAGGGCATAAACAAGGTGAAAGAGTCTAACATGTTTAAATATAAGAAAAATAGCAGGACAAGAGGACACAGCATGAGATTAGAGGGAGGCCGATTAAGGGCGAATGTGAGGAAATTCTTTTTCACAGAAAGGGTGGTAGATGCATGGAATGGCTTACCACAAGAAGTGGTGGCTATGAATACAGTGCAGGGCTTCAAACAGGCATGGGATAGGCATAAGGGAGCAATACAAATGACTATGAATAGATAGGTCACTGACAGAGCAAAGGCCGATGGCACATTTATAAGGTAGAAAAAGAAATGGGCAGACTGGATGGGCCTTGCGGTCCTTATCTGCCATCAACTTCTATGTTTCTATGTTTCTAGGGTAACCTGCATGTGCTGAATTTGTCCCACAACCAACACATAGCGTGGACCCTCATCCACAACCACTTTCTCCTCCTCAAATGGGAGAGAGGCTGATAGAAGAATGGCAATGCCCCTCTTTTTCCCCATTTGCTAGGGATGCTTGGTAGATTTTCGGAAAACCCCTGTTTCTCAGTTTGTAGGCTTCATTTGGAGATAGATGGGTTTCCTGCAGAAAATGTATCTCACATTTTTGATTTCTTAAAAACTTCTGGAGTGGTTTTCTTGTGCTAGGATGGTTTATACCATTTACATTGTAAGATAGTATTTTGGATTTAACTTGGGCTGTATTGGGACTCCATGGGCATAATCACTGATTTATTCCACTTGATGACATTTAATGACTCCACCCCCACCTCCGTTATGTTCTTTATTTCTCTTTCCCTTTTCCTTATAAATTTCTTCTGCCTGTCCCACCAATCCCTGTTATTTATATGCAGTTGTTTAGACTTGTTCCTGTTTCACTCATTATGCATAACATATAAACAATAATTGCTGACTCTTAACCATAGTCCAGCCTGAACAATAAAGAGAACCTGTTTTAATGTTCCCCCACTAGGTGGGGGTATAACCTTTCTGTCAACATCTAACTGAAAATCCTTCAATAGAGAAACATGAACAATTTGAATTTAATGACTAACAACATAAAAACAATCCAAGGGTGTTTCTCCTTCCGCACCCTTTTGGGTGTAATATACTTCTTTCTGTTGAGCGTATTGCAGAGGGGTGTTAGAGACTCTCCCTTGGATATTCGAGCTTCCTAGGTCAGTCCAATCTCCTGGATGTGGACTGGTGGTTCGAGACTCATTTGGGACACGTAGCCCTTTATGATGGTGTGGGCTAAACCTCTTTTGAGATCTAGTTTTGGGTCTCAGCCCAAGTCTCAGAGGCAACACTGACATCAGCAGCAACGATGGATGAAGAAGGAACATTTTGAACTCGAGTCTCCTTCCCCATTCCTCTTCCCAACCCCCTGTTTAAAGTGGTTCCTGAGGGGTCTCCTCCTCTCAAATCCATCTGACAGTGAGGCATCCATCTCTTTTAAATCAGAAAAATATAACATACCGGCCAAAAATATAAAATACCTATCAGGCATACTTCAAATGGTTCTTTTGCTTCTAACCATATTTACTACCCCCCTTACCCATTTCCAGGCCACATGTTTATATCATGCGTAACTTCATGCCTTTAATAATCTACAATGTACAGGCCTTCTACAAAGTTTGTCTTATCTTTTGCCTCCTTAGACCCTCTCCCCCAGCACATAATTAAATAACAACCCAACACACATGGGAAAAGGAAAACAGACCCCCCCTCCCCGTGTGATTAAGTTCTGTTGCAGGAGTAGGAACTGTATTTTGAGGTCATACAACACTGCTGCAGTCCTCGTGGAGTTATCACCCCCATTGCACAATTCCCCATTCCCTTCCCCCAAAGGCCACGGGCCACGATCCATTTGGTTGGCCGTTTTAAAAAGTACCTCATTTAAGTCCTTCAGGGAGAAAACAGAGACACCACTCCTTCAGAAAGGGATGATCAAAAGAGCGTTGTATTCCCATCTTGTTTTCAGGGAGCGCTATCCGATGAGCAGGCCATCATCTGGACTTGTTCTTCTGTCTCCTGTGTGGTTTGAGAAGTGATCCCAGCCAACTGGATCGGGGAAATGTACGGTTTTAGTAGCGCCGTGATGTCTGCCTTTAAATTTGTAGGATTCGGCATGTTGCGTTGGCAAGGGCGGGCCATCCCCTTGCAAGCCGCTGACCAGGCAGAACATCTCAATCCCTTCTCCAGGTGTTCTTTTTCCAACATAGGAACCGGAATTTCAAGTTCTTCCAAAAATCTCGAGGCCACCAACAGATCCTCAAATACTTTTGTTCCCTGCTTGGTTTCCACTCATAAGTGTGCAGGGAATAGCATCTGCGCCTTTAAATTCTTGGCCCGAAGTTGCTTTAATATGGGCCACATGGTATGTCTTGCCTCCTGAACCCCCGTAGTATAATCATTATCAATGGTGATTCTGTGAGGCCCGAATATAATTACTCTCATTCTCCATGCTCTTTGGAGTCTTTCTTCTTTAGTGTTGTAGCTAGTCATTTTAATGAAAAAGGATCTCGGAAGTGAGTCGAGTCCGGAGGGTCGCTGGGCCAGAGAACGATGTGCTTGATCCACCGAGACGTCCAAGTCCACAGGTAGTTTTAAAGACTCTCTCAATATCTTTTGCAGGAATGTGATCGGGTCGGACGCTCCCCCTTCGGCTCCCTTAGGGATACCATATAGTTGGAGGTTTTGGTGTCTGCTCCTGCCTTCAAGGTCATCCATTTTGGCCCGCAACTCCCTCTCCTTGGCCATCAGGAATATCAATGTCTGCTCCATTACATTCGTAGGTCCCATCTCCAATTTGTCAGCTCTGTGTTCGATCTTCCCTATGTCGGCCCTTCGCTCCATAAGCGAGATATCTATTTTTTAACAGTTTTTGCTGTTTGTAGAATTGATGTGATTAGTTGTGAGTGGTCTTCTTCTTGTCCGTTCTCTACCTCCATGTTGGTTTCTTCCTCAGTAGGCCCTGTTGTTCAGGATGACTTTTCTCCCTGCAGCAGCAGTTGTAGCTTTTGGGCTGGGGTTTGAGGGTTCCTGGCTAAAATTGCCTTAGATCTCATCATTTTAGCCAGTGAATGCATTCTTTTAAATCCGTGGATGCCTGCAGATTGTATATTGGGTTGGGAGGAGCACTGGTTTATGCTGCCATAAAGTTGCTGACATCACCGGAAGTCCCTTCTTTCCCTCCTTGTGACCATGGTACACATGTTGAGAATGCTCAACCTTTCCTTGTATGTGTAACCCCTAGGTGGCACTATCCCAAGGGCTACTACCCCTGCCTTCGCAGCTAGTTGCAGGTTAAGGGGCCTGAGTTCTGAAACGGGTGCCTCCACCCGGAGGTCAGGGTTGGTAGTGGTCAAACTAACCTGGGTATAGCCCTTCGGGACACTGTAACCCCCCTCTTTCCCTTTTAGTGGCCTGAGCAATATATGATAATCACTTTCACAGTACCCCTTGTGCACCATACCAGTACCCACAATGTTTGCATTTACCACCAGGGCTGGTTCCTCTGGCTCGACCCTGGGGACCCCCTGTAAAACAAGGTTATGCACAGCAAATTGCAACAGTACAGTACTCTTGGCACAAACTGGAACCACAGTCAGGTTAAATGCAGCAAAAAAGTCAGATCTGATTTATTCAGGGGACTTGAACAAGGAAGGGGCGTGATCAGGTTGACTGGCTTAAAGGCTATATTAATCAAACAGTTATGCATGCGCTTTAAGTCCCCACACAGTCACACACTCTGGATACCCAGGTAGGAAAATGGTGGGCTAGCCAGGAACACTGCAGCTGGTTGGGGCCATGTGATGGAAGAAAGCAACATGCACAAAACACTACTTGTAATCCGGAGCCAGAGAGCGCAGTTCGTGAAAGAAAAAGCAACAAGACAATCAGATGACAACACTTTAGATTTAGCTGTTGTTGCAAGGAGCTACCCTAATGTTTACTCACGAAACCCAATACAGGACACAGGCCAGATGAAATTGAGACTGCAGGTTGTTGAGCTGGAGTGCCAGGAGAAGCAGGGCCCACACGAATCACCAAGGCGTCGTTTCTGTTCAAGCGTTGAACAGGGGGCTGATCCCCAGGCAGGCCTCTCATCAATGGCTTTCTCCATGCAATGGGTAGTCTGGCTGGGCCAGTGTGGCAAGGCCCAGGTGAAACAGCAATGAATTCGGATTCAGTCCAATGGAGCTGGATGCAGCCTCCAGCGAGCAGAACACAGTTCAACACACAGTGGTGAACCAAATCATGACCCACTAGCAGCACACAGCACATTTACATGTAAGAAATTCCACTATACAGCAAAAAAGTTTCCCAGGTTCCTTATTGTTTTTTATAAAAATATATCTAAAAGGAGGGGAGACAGGTGAATAAGAAATTTAGAACAGTTAAAATTCCACTATACCAGGCAGATTGTTATCCAGTCGCAATTACAGAGTCTCTGCACAAACCAGGAATTTAGAGGTGGCTAGAAAACCTGACAGGCTGATCGCATTCAGCAAATCTTCGGTCTTCTTCAGGTTAAAGCCTGATCACAGTCCAGTGGCTTAAATAGTCCTCACAACTCAGATTCAGTCTGAATAAACTCTATTTTCCCTCTCAGGGACAGCAGGCAGACAGGCAGGCCAAAACTCCGCCCTTTCACAGTTCTCCCACGCAAAACTAGACAGAACTGCTGCTCAAATCACTTGAGCTGTTACTTATTTCACTTCCCAACTCAGAACTAACTGAAAACTGCAAACAGTCTTGGAATTTCCCATAGAACCAAAGGGTTTGGTTGGCTGATCTGTCTGTCAGTCACAACAAGGGCCCCCTCCTTCAGGTTCATTTTGGCGCCAAAATGCAAAAACTACAATTCCTACAAGTTTTGACCCCACCAAGCCCCTGTAGGTAGGCTCCATTTTAGAGTCCCAACAGTACTGATTGGCCAATTCTGACAGTCCCAGGCCAAGTTGGTGGAGATAAACAGAACTGTCCTTGCTGCAAAGAAAACAGGTGAAAACAAACTGCAATATTATCACTCTAATAGATATTCAGCAAATAAGTCTGGGAGAAGGGAGCAGATGGACGGAAGGTCAGAGAAGGGGAGATAGGGGAGCTAAACACGTGGCTCAAGGACTGGTGCCAGGAAAAAGGACACAGATTTGTAGGGAACTGGCAACAGTTCTGGGAGCGAAAGTTCTTTAAATTTGATGGACTGCATCTGACTAAAGAGGAGTCAGTGCATTGGGGCAGAAGTTTGACGCCTTTGCAGAATATTTAAACTAGCAAATGGGGAGAGGGTGCAGCACCCCATACGTTGAATGGGAAGAACACCCCTCCCCCCTCAGCTAGTGGTCAAACTGGAATTCAGTGTGTTTGCCATTCATTTGCATCACCAGGTAAGAAAAAGGTTTGTCTCCCCATCACGATGCACAGGGTAATGCCAAACCTCACCCAACAACTAACACACCAAAATCTGGCCAATGGAAAATCATGTACACAATGCTCACAGCCTGGGAAATAAGATCCCAGACCTGCAGGCAATAATGTCAGAGGCTAAACTGGACATAGTAGCAATTAGTGAGGCGTGGTTTACCAGTAACCACACTTGGGAGACTTCAGTACCTGGCTATGTATTGTTCAGAAGAGACCGAGGTGCAAAAGGGGAGGAGGGCCCTGTATGTTAATGAAAATATCAAAGCTACAGAAATTCAGAATACACATAAGGAGCCAGAAGAACTGTGGGTCACCCTGAAACAGGAAATGGGACAGCCAAGAACTGGGGTTGTCTACAGGCCCCCAGACCAGAGGGAGGACATAGACACATTACTGTTAGAAGATATACAAAACATGACAGCTAAAGGGAGGTTCTGATAATGGGAGACTTCAACATGCCAGATACAGATTGGTCAATACCAGCAGGAACATCTGCCAGAACTAGACTCATAGTGGATTCCTGCAGGGAGGGCCTCAAACAACTGGTACAGCAACCCACAAGAGACAGGGCTATCCTAGATCTAGTACTGACTAACAAAGAAGGGATCACAGATCTCCAGGTAGAAGGTCACCTGGGGGCCAGTGACCATCACATGGTATGGTTCAATTTGGCTACTACATCTAAATCATCCCATTCCAAGGCAAAAATATGGGACTTCAGAGGAGCTGACTTTGATAAGATGGCCAACAGAGTTAGCTAGCCCTGGCAAAAGAAACACAGGTGAGGAGGTACAGGCAAAGTGGGCAAGCATTAAGGATACAATACTTGAAGCAACATCCCATTGTGTTAGACAGAAAAGGAAGTGCAAAGAAGAAGGAAACCACTTTGGTTCTCAAATACAGTAGCAGAAAAGGTCAGAGCCAAAAGGCTGGCCTTCGGAAAATATAAGGGAACACAGCGGATGAAGATAGGGGGCATACCAAACTGCCCTAAGGGAAGCAGGTAAGGCAGTAAGGCAGGCAAAGTCCCAAACTGAGGAAACACTAGCACAAACAGTAAAAGAAGGTGACAAGACTTTCTATAGATACATTAGTGAAAGGAGAAAGTCCAGAGGGTATTGCTAAGCTTAATGGAGAAAAGGGAGCATGTGAGGAGGAGGACCCTGTAAAGGCATCTATCCTAAATAGATACTTTTGCTCAGTATTCACTGAAGAGAAGGTAGGCAGGGCCCACAGCTCAGCATCATGGACACAGGGGAGGGAGGTGAGCACTACTCCCTCACAAAAGAAAGGGTCCTACAAGAGCTGCTAAGCTCAGGTGGATAAGGCAATGGGACCGGATGGCATACATCCCAGGGTACTTAAGGAGCTAAAGGAGGAATAGCAGAGCCATTAGCAGAATTGTTTAGTGAGTCTCTGAGCACAGGAGAGGTCCCAGAAGACTGGAGAAGGGCTCATGTGATCCCACTCCACAAGAGTGGTAGCAGGGAGGAGGCGGGAACTACAGACCGGTCAGTCTTACCTCAGTAGTGGGCAAGATTATGGAAGCACTCCTTAAGAAAGGATAGTGCAACACCTGGAATCCATAGCAGGATCCAAGACAGCATGGGTTTACAAAGGAAGGTCCTGTCAAACTAATCTCATAGATTTCTTTGACTGGGTAACCAGAGTGGTGGACCAAGGGGAGCAGTTGATGTCGCCTACCTTGACTTCAGCAAAGCGCTTGACACTGTTCCACATAGAAGATTGATAAATAAGCTAGGTAGGCCTGGGTGGGTCAGAAGTTGGTCAACTGGGTGGCAAACTGGTTGACTGGCAGAAAACAGAGAGTGGTGGTAAATGGTATACAGTCAGAAGAGATGCAAGTCACAAGTGGGTACCTCAGGATCAGTCCTGGGGCCAGTCCTATTCAACATCTTCATTAGTGACCTAGCAGATGGACTAGAGGGTAAGGCTTGTCTGTTTGCAGATGACACCAAGATCTGCAACAGAGTAGATGATCCAGATGGGGTGGGCAGAATGAGAAGAGATCTGAATAAACTAGCAGAATGGTCAGAAGAGTGGCAACTGGGATTTAATGCAAAGAAGTGCAAAATCATGCACATAGGGAAGAGAAACCCTGAAGCCACTTATAGGCTGGGAGGGGAGTTGCTAGCAGTCACAAAGGAAGAAAGAGACTTGGGCATCATCATCACTGATGACCTGAAATCATCCAAGCAGACCTCTAAGCAGTAGGTAAGGCTAGGGGTGTTAGGGTGTATTAGTAGGGGTATCACAAGTCGTAAGAGGGAGGTAATAATCCCTCTGTACAAGACATTGGTTAGGCCCCATCTGGAGTACTGCGGCAGTATTGGAGGCCACACCTTCACAAGGACATTAACCAAATTGAGGCAGTCCAGAGAAGGGCAACCAAATGGTGCAGGGACTGCATCAGAAGACATATGAGGACAGATTAACGGAGCTCAATATGTATACCCTTGAGCAAAGGAGGGAGAGAGGTGATATGATCGAGACATTTAAACACCTTAAGGGCATAAACAAGGTGAAAGAGTCTAACATGTTTAAATATAAGAAAAATAGCAGGACAAGAGGACACAGCATGAGATTAGAGGAGGCCGATTAAGGGGAATGAGGAAATTCTTTTCACAGAAAGGGTGGTAGATGCATGGAATGGCTTACCACAAGAAGTAGTGGCTATGAATACAGTGCAGGGCTTCAAACAGGCATGGGATAGGCATAGGGAGCAATACAAATGACTATGAATAGATAGGTCACTGACATCGCAAAGGCCGATGGCACATTTATAAGGTAGAAAAAGAAATGGGCAGACTGGATGGGCCTTGCGGTCCTTATCTGCCGTCAACTTCTATGTTTCTATGTTTCTATGTAAGCACATCTTATAACAGAGCTCCCTCTGCGCAAATAGCGATGGCAAAACGGAGCAATTATCTGGCAGCCCGGGTGGGGCTCGAGCATAGAAACACTCAGCCCAAACCCAGATTAATTATAACTGCAATCCAGGCAGCTCTTAAAGAGACAGTACACAGAGGCTATACAGGCACTCTCTGACAATAAATTTAAACTGCTAAAACACAGAACACCAGCCTGGCAGTGAGCATTTAGGCAAGCTCAAGGAAGACTTTTTGGGAATCCCCATTTGTAGTGGGGTTACACATGTTTCCATGCATTGCCCCTGGATAATTTTGGATACCTTCCTCTGCACTGCCTTCACCTTGTCGCAGTCCTTCCGTAGGTGAGGGCTCCTGGACCTCACACAGTACCCAAGGTGGGGGCAAATCAGAGATCTATACCGTGGATGGATCACCTTCTTCCTTAGACTGCTGATCTCTCTTCCTATATACCCCAGCATCCTGACAGCCCCCCACTGCTCTGTTGTACTGGGCCAATGTTTTCAGGCTAAGATTATCAGCGCCTGGGGCCAGATTTTCAACTGGCCTGACGTGGGCCAAAGACTAAGGGCCA
This sequence comes from Neoceratodus forsteri, assembly GCA_016271365.2. Taxonomy (NCBI): domain Eukaryota; kingdom Metazoa; phylum Chordata; order Ceratodontiformes; family Ceratodontidae; genus Neoceratodus; species Neoceratodus forsteri. The sequence goes on along the minus strand of CM057454.1, from coordinate 833,152,099 downwards.
GATTCTCAAAAAACTTTGAAGGGGAAACAAATTTGCAAGTCTCCCAAAAATGGTGCAGGTACAGAAAATAAGGCCAGCTGTGCTGCGGGATATTCTCAAAACATCTGCAGCTGTGGGAAAAATATTCTGTGGACTGTGGAAAAAATGCAGCTGTGGAATTACTTGTGGAGAAAAAGAGCCATTGAAAAGTATGCATCATTCCATTAATAGCTTATTCTCAGTCACTGCTGCACCTCAGCTGTGGAAAAAATATTGCACACATGCGGCCCCAAAGAGAGCAAGGTGTAGCTCATATCCTGAGCAGAAGGCAGTGTACTATCAATTGAGACCCAGTTACAGTAGGGGTTGATGCACCATGCAACACCAACCAGGGGCCTTATAGTGGTGTCAGACGTCAGACTACTAATAGCACACAATACCATTGAAATGTGTAACCCCTTTGTTACCCGGGGTTACTAGAATCCCAGTAAGACCTAGTGGTAGGCAGGGAAGGCAGCTTGAGAAACTCCAGTTAAATGGGTTTCACACTGTCTCACTCTGTCCTCAGACACAGCTGAGACTTGAGAGATGACATCACTATAGAACTGTCGCAGCTGCATGAGCCACTTTGGAATCTCCAGCTCAGGGAGTGAGTTTAGAACTTTGGGAAATTCAAAAGTCAGTCTTCCATTTGTCCTTAAGCAAGAAGGAAGCATCAGTCTGCTGTTTGATCTCTCACTAAGAAAAAGGAAGTGTTCCTGTGTTTACCTTTTTTAAAGTGGTGGAGACCGCCTCCCCGCCAGTAAGCTCTCTTTCTCCGGGAGAAAAAGTTCTCAGGGGTTCCAGGGCAACCTCTTCTCCCACCATGGAAGGAAGCTGCCTGATTTTAATTTCAGTCTGTTCTTGTATAACAGCAAAGGTTACAGTACTTCGCCTGTGGGGCACCTGCAACGAATGGGTGAGTGTTTGGTTCCATTTGAAGGGGCAAACATATTGCTTTCTTCAGTTAGGAAATGAATGTGGACTGCTATTTGGGAGGACTATGTCAACTAGGACAAACAAATAGAGCAGTCAAACAGTTTAAAGTTTTAAATGGATTTAAAGTTCGCTGTAGAGGGGGTGCTTCAGGTCATCCACCGTTCAATCTACATTTTTAAAGTCTAAAGTTTTCTGTGTGTCCAGAGAAATGGCCGGGTATGGGCTGTGGGAGCTGGAGGTGGGAAAAACCCCCATCTTTAGTAACCAGGTCCACCTCTATGGATTTCTTCTGTGTTTTTGCTACTTGCCTCGTGCACTTGGCCAGTGATGGGGTGGGTACCCAGACGTGGGTCGCAACTTGAAAATCTCTCTAGGGCGCAGACTCTAAGTGGTGTGGGGAGCCACAGTTTGGGAGTCTCCTTGTTTGATGGGATGTCTTTCCAAGTAAAGTTTGGGTTCATTCTTCAAGTGGACCGTCAGTCGAGTGGCCGGCAGGGGAGCCGGGCCAGTCGGGCTATGTATCCAATGCACATGCAAAGTCCGGGCTGAGTGCCTGGTGGGTCCAAAGCCAGACAACTGTAGTAATGTGTTCATTCCTCAAATGGACCGCTGTGTTAACCTCTAATCTGCACATACAGTAACGTAGCCCTTTGGGGGACCATGCAATGCTTTGTTTATGTTCAGTTAGTTAATAAATAAAGCCACACTGAAAAATCCCAATTCTGGTTCTGGACATTACAGTTATTGCTTCCTGTAGTTGGATCTACTTAGGTGCCCCTGTGCAGAGTAGCCAAACCTAGGTCCCTTGTGCCAGGTCACCTCATCCTTCCCCGAACCCAGGTCCCCCACCAGGTATTGCTGCCAAATGCCAACAGCATGCCATCTGTCGTTTTAGTAAAAAGGCAGGGGTGGGGACCCCCCGTAATATGTTACAAATGTAACAGACTACACCCACGTGCCCCACTGCAGCTCATAAAGGAGCTCCACAGGCAATAGAGGCAGGGGCAGTAACAGAGAAATGGGGGCAACAGAAGCAGGCAAATGAAAAACATCAGACAGAGACACAACCCACATCAAAAACATGCCACTGGGTGATGTGGCTCCTGCAATCCCTACACATGTGGCTGCTGTACATTACTGATCTGTTGCTGTCTTCTCACTGGCTGAGGGGCATGCCGTATTGCTGCACTGGTGTGGTGTGAGTGGGGTACACTGGTGCATGATGTGGCTGTACCTGTACCTACCTGTACTGTTGCTGCCACATGTGTTCTGGTCTTGTTTGGTTGTAGCTGTCAACCATAGCATATTGTTGCATCTGTTGCTGTTGTGCAAGGTCAGGCTGGGCATGCTGCTGCTGTGGTACACACTTCTGCTCATACTGGTGGTGCTGCTGTGGTCCTAGTGGTGGGAATGGGTACTGGCCTCCCTGAGCATTCTAATTGTGCTGCATGTTTTGCTAAACTTTCACAGTGGCTCCTACTCCAGTTAATTTGGCTCAACTGCTGCCCTTTCTGCTGAGCCTTTATATTATTTCCGCAGCTGTGGATCTGCACTTCTGCAGTATCCTGCCTGTGCATCTCCACAGTCTGCTGGCCTGTTTTTCTGCACGTGCACAATTTTCTCCTCTCTTTGAGAATCCAGCCCTAAGTCCCTGCGCACAACTCGCTGGTGCAGGAAAAAAACATCCCCACACCTGCAAAAATGCTATTTTCAGCCTTTTATGCACACAGGCAACATTTTCCTTTTTCCACAGCTGCGCAAAAATGTTATGACTGAGAATAACCTGGCATGGCTTTTTCCCGCAGCTGCGCAAGGTGCCATACATTTAGGAAAAGGTTTATCAGGTTTGCATTCAGACAGTGACTCTGAGAACAGCCCCTCCTGCACTAAGATTCTCCCCTTCAGGAGACTAGGGGCTGGATTCTCAAAGCTCATTCAAATCCCGCAGCTGTGGGCAAAACTTGGCTCAAGTGGGTTGCCATTTATGGAACTGCAGTGTTACCTGCAGCAATGGTAAAACAAAAGGAGCGGTTTATGACCTGCTCCATGATTTATGGCAGCTTTTGGGTGTTTTTTTTCTGCAGCTGCAGAAAAATGTTATGACCAGTGGGACCAGGCATAACATCTTCTGCAGCTTCGGTGGCTGAGAATACCAATCTCCCCAGCTGAGAGTTGAGGAGTGGGACTTAGTCCCACAATGTTTTGAGAATCGGGCCCTAGGTCAGCCTGGACCAAGTGTCTGCATGTTTTGTATCTATCTGGGCTATATCTTCAATAATACATTTTTGAGATCAAATTTGTGTGAAACCATTAGAGGGCACCATTACATCACACATTCCTAAATGCTGCAACCAAATGAAGTTGCTTTTTGAAGATGTGAGAAACAGCATACAAAAATGTAAAGCACTTACAAAAAGCAATCAAAAACAGATGTAAACTCTGAATGACGTATACAGTCATATTTTGAGGGTTTTCTGTTCATTTTTAAAACACACTTGTTACCGAGCATGAGCACGGCGTAGCTGTTTCTACCTCTCACTTTTGTCTGCCGTGGCCAGCAACATTTACCTCACATGTATTTATTAAGAAAAGAATTTGCTGCACGCAGCTGAGACACTACATCTTGTTGACAGCAGGGTTCTGGTGCAAGCACACAGTCAAATTAATGGTAGCTGGCAAAAGAAATAAAAGTCTTTATAAATACATTAATTCATATGCAACAGCATTGTCAGCACATAAAATAATCCACTACAAACTCTTTTTACCAAAAGAGGGCAAGTCACGAAGCAAACATCAGGCCAAGCTTAAAAATTTCAAGTGTTCCTCCCTGTATAGTTTGTTGGTTCATGTGAATACATTTATGTGTGAAGAAGATTTTTCTTCTTTTTTTTTTTATTATGATTATAACTACTGCATAAAAACTTGCAATGAAAACATAGCCAAGTGTAAGCACCAGAATCACTGGAGTCAGATGGGACAGGGGGACACACTGGACAAGTGATAGCAGCCAGAAGGTTACCATACACATGCAATGTAACTCTTACTGCCATTCTCCCTCCTCAGGAATTGTCTATTCCTGCTCTGAAAGCATGAACAATGCTAGTTTCCATAACCTCAGCGAGTGGGCTATTCCACTATGTGAGTCAGGCATGGTTTCCTATAAACTATCCTGTATTTTGTATCAAGGGGAGATTGGATTGTTAGGTCATTTTAGGAGCCTCTCCTGCTATAAATTTAACTGAATAAGGTGGTTAAACTCAGCTGTATATCTAGACATCTACAGATGGACACAGGTTAGGGGGGGAGATACTAACAACAATAAAACTGGAAAGGGACCTTGGGGGTAAACATAACGGATGACCCGAAGGTGGCCAAGCAATGTGAAAAGGTGGTGGGGAGGGCCAGAAGGATGCTGGAATGCATAGACAGGGGCATCACCAGTAGGAAACTAGAGGTGGTGATGCCACTGTACAGACAATTGGTCAGACTACATCTGGAATACTGTCTTCAGTTCTGGAGACCGCATCTCCAGAAGGGCATTGACAGAATGGAGGCGGTACAGAGAAGGGCAGCAAAAATGGTGAAAGGAATGCACCAGAAAACTTATGAGGAAAGACTGAAAGACCTCAATATGTATACCCTGGAGGAAAGGAGGGAGAGGGGAGCTATGATAGAGATATTCAAGTACCTCAGGGGAATCAACAAGGTTCAGGAGGGCAGCATTTTTTCAAAAAGAGATGTGCAAGAACAAGGGGTCACAGTATGAGGCTGGGGAGGGGACTCAGGTAATGTGAGGAAGTATTTTTTCACAGAAAGGGTGGCGGATGTATGGAACAGCCTCCCAGCCGAGGTTGCAGAGGCCAAAACAATTGGTGAGTTCAAGAATGCAAGAGATAGACAGAAGACAACCCTAGTGATAGGAAAGAGAGGGTAAGCTGCGGATCATTTAAGATCTGGATTTTAAGTAAGTAGGGAAATGGGCAGACTAGGTGGGCTAGGTGGTCCTTATTTGCCATCAAATGTTATGTTTCTATGTAAAAATGAATCCAGTGGTCTGTGGTTAAGCTCAGTACACCAGCAAGACACCACCAGACGGTGGAGGAAGAAAAGGAGAAAGGGGGTGTTGTTTTGTCATCAAGTAATCCCACTTGAGGGTTGGGTCTGTGCTAAGGTTTTTCCCTCTGTACAGGTTAGCCTGTTGCAGATGGGGGAAGGAGTCATGACCTCCATTGTCTCCAACCCCCTCCCCAAGTCTATGGGTCTGATAAGGAAGGCTAGCACAGTGCCAGAAACTCGAGTCAGTAATCACAGTACATACATACATACAAACTTGCATACAATTGCTGGCAGAATAGGACCAATATAGCCCACCTAGTCTTCCCCATGATACGCTTATCTATTGAATATCCCCTTGCGCCCCTCTGATTGGGTATACTGTTGCAACAGCGACGCTCTTACAGCGACACTGTTACAGTGACAGCAACCTGCCGACACCCGCAGTATTGACCGGGTTGCTGGAGCAATGCCGGAGTCATCGACTCCTGAGTTTGGTTGCTCTCCCCCAAGATCCACCCCCCCAGAGTTGGAATCCTTAAGTCTGGGGGGAGGAGCAGGGGGCACCGCTTTAATACCGATAGTGTGTCGGTGCATTTTCTGGTCGGGGACTGGAGTCGACGGCATCAGGGATGTCAGCGACCATGTGTCGCTGTAGGGGAGGTTGCCGACATTCCTGTCACTGCAACAACATGTAACCCTCTGATTGTTGCCCGATTTCCCCTTGACCTACCCCAGTTAAGTCCACCCCACCTCCCCACCCCCTCAGGATCCCCTTGTGTCTGTCCCATGCATTCTTAAAACCAGAGACAGTTTCATCCCTTATCACCTCATCCGGCAGCCCATTCCAGGAATCCACTACTCTCTCCATAAAAAAGTACTTTCTTATATTTCCCCTAAATTTCCTTCCCTCCAGCTTCATGCCATGACCCCTAGTTGTTGAGCCCTCTTTCCTCTGAAATAAGTTTCCATTCTGTACCCTGTTAAACCTTTTTAGATATTTAAAAGTCTCAATCATATCCTCCCTCTCCCTCCTTTCTTCCAGGGAGTACATATTTAGTTCACTCGGTCTGTCCTCATATGTCCTTCCTTGCAGTTCATGAATCATTCTGGGGGCCCTCCCTTGGACAGCTTCCACCCTCCTAACATCCTTTTTCAGACGTGGTCTCCAGAACTGGACATCGTACTCAAGGTGGGGCCTGACCAATGTTTTGTATAGGGGCATAATGACCTCCCTCCTTTTACTACCCACCTATACATCCCAACATTCTGTTTGCCTTCCCTATCGTCTTTTGGCATTGACTTGTCATCTTGAGGTCAGCCATGATGATGACACCAAGGTCTCTCTCCTGCTCCAAGACTTCTGTTTCTTCCTCCTGAGCTCATATTTTGCCCTAGGGTTCCTATGCCCAAGTGCATAATTTTACAATTCCTCTCATTGAACCCCAGTCTCCACACCTTGGACCACTGCTGCAGCTTTTTAAAGTCCTCCCTAATCCTGCTAACACCCTCCAGTGTAGCCACCCTGTTACAAATCTTTATGTCGTCCACAAACAAACACACCTTCACCTCCAACCCTACTGTAACATCTCCAGTGAAGACATTGAAGAGGACTGGGCCCAAGACCATCCTCTGATGTACCCCACTTGTCACCCTCTCCTCACTACAGAGTACACCATTAACCGACACCTTCTGGGTCATGCCGGAGAGCCAGTTTTCAACCCAGTTAATTATATGTCTGGTCCCACCCCAAGACTGCCCAGTTTGTTCAATAACCTTTTATGAGGAACAGTGTGGAAAGCCTTCCTGAACTCCAGATAGGCCATGTCCACTGCTCCTCTGTGGTCCACCACCCCTGTTACCCAGTCAAAAAACTCTATTAAGTTTGTCTGGCAGGATCTGCTTCAGGTAAATCCATGCTAACTGGGGTCTACCAGCCCTTTCCCTTCGAGGTAGTTTATTAAACGCTTCTTTAAGAGTAACTCCCTCCCCCAGGACGCATCTGGAATCGAGCAGTCCCTGCTCAGCATGCCTTCCTGGTAAAACTCTTAAATAAATAAATAAATAAAAACTCCACTATCTTCCCAGCCGCCGTCATTAGGCTGACAGGCCTGTAGTTAACCACCACTTCTCTGTCCCCCCCACCCCCTTTTGTAGCAGAACCACATTTACTTTTTTCCAATCCTCTGGGACCTCTCCCATTTCCAGCGATAGGGTAAACAGCTCTGCCAGAGGCATAGGCGGAGGAGAGGTTTAAAAACTGGGGGGTCAGAATGAATTATGTCACAAAATGACAGTTTCATGGTCTCGGAAGTCACAATATCAGTATTAGTCTATGGGAAGTGTGATACCATCAGTGCTTCGAAGTATACCACTGTTTTCAGGTTTTTAGCCAGTTCAGAGGGGTGTTTTTTCATATGTGCCATCTGTCCCTGACACAAGAGTTTATGTTAACTTTATTAACCCAATCCCCACTACTTTATTAGTGTGTGCAGGGTTGCAAAAAGCCATTGAGGTGACTAGTTCCAGACCTGTTGGTTCTTCCCAGTTATTGCAGGAGTCAGGAAGCCTTACCCCAGGTGCCATTACTTCGCTACCCACCACAGTTCACCAGTTATGCTGATCTGGTCAGTCCCCACCTCCTTGAAACCCACAAACTACATTTTCTCTCTTTTGCAATGCCTAATCCAAGTTCTCCCCCGCTGTGGTATTATAAATTAACTACAGTCCCTCCCCCTAGCCACCAGTAGCTACTGACAGCAACAGGCTGGGTTGTAAACTTTTAAAAGTAATACAAATCCCATGTTACTGTTTCTGCAAAATCTGGGCGGTAGAATTACTACATTCATTCTGCTGCAGACATTCTGTGCAACTGAATTTTTCCAGTTTCACCAAGCAGGGCCATACTTTGAAAGGCTTGAGTGGACCGCTTCTAAGAAAGCTGTAGTGTATGTAAGCATTAAAAATGTTGAGCAATTCTCCGATTCCATTTTTGATCATCCCTTATTCCCATTTTGTACCATATCCTTAAAGGGTTAATTTACATATTTATTTATGTAGGACACCGACTTGCAGGGAATAAAAAGTAAAGGTCAAATGGAAAAAAAAAAGGGTCATTACATATTGTTCAGCCATGCCTAGATTTTTATTTAACCAGGTATAGCACACTAAGCTGAAAGCAACCTGGGAGCACAAGTGACTTGCTCAGAGTCACACAGTATTCAAGTGGAAGCTGTGGGATTCAAACCCAGGTCTGGTCTGCTAGATGTCGCCAAATTTACAGCTCAGAGCCTTAGACCACTGTGCTATACTGCCTCCTTTGTAAAAACATCAGCTTAAAACTGTTAAAGTGGTTATAAGAGCAGGTTGTTCCCAACAGAGAAGAAAAGGTGGGTCAAAACTGAAAACTATGTTGCACTTGTACCAATCCCCTAGTCTGAAATGAATGCTGCAGCCTTTCTTCATTTTTAGTCTATCACTTCTGCTGCTTTAGGCTACACTGACAACACTGAACTGGCAGTATAGCCTAGAGGTTAGAGTAAGGAGTTACGATTCTCACAGCCTCCACTTGCATACTGTGTGATCCTGAGTAAGTCAGTTAACCTCCCCATTGCTCCCAGTTCCAGGTAGCACGTGAAAACAGGTTTTCAACCTAGTGGGCCATACCGTTATCAAAAAATAAAAATAAATAATGAAATAAAAGGAGCATCCCATAGGCTTTCATCAGTATTCTCAAGGCGTTGTTTTCAATTCGTTCTACTTTTGCAATTGTTTTTATACACTCATTAACATCATTTCTGGTGATTAAAATTAGCTAGCATGCAGCAGACAGTGCTCCCTGACTGTATAGGATAATGTTTGTGTAACCCTTAGGTGGTGCTATCCCAAGGGCTACTACCGCTGCCTGCGTGGCTAGTTGCAGGTTAAGGGGCCTGGGTACTGAAATGGGTGCCTCCACCCAGAGGACAGGGTTGTTAGTAACAAGGCTAACCTGGGTACAGCCCTCCGGGACACTGTAACACCCCTTTTTCCCCTCTAGTGGCCTAGACAATATGCAACAAACACTTTCACAGTAGCACCTATTCAACATACAAATTCCCACACTGTTTGCACTTACCACCAGGACTGGTTCCACCAGTTTAACCCTGGAGACCCCCTGTAAAACAAGGTTAGGCACAGCAAATAACAACAGTACAGTGCTTTTGGTACAAACTGGAACCACAGTCAGATTAAATGCAAAAAGAGTTAGATCTGATTTATTTAGGGGAATTGAACAAGGGAGGGGCGTAATCAGGCTGATTGATCCTAACACTGATCTAGACAGGCAATTATGCATGGTCTTTTAGTCCCTGCACAGTCACATGCTCTGGGTACCCAGCTGGAAGTAAGGTGGGCTAGCCTGGAACGTTGCCCGGGGTAGGCCAGCGTCGCAGCTGGTTGGGACCCTGTGATGAAAAGAAAAGGCATGCACAACCACACACAGTTTGTAATCCAGAGCCAGGAGGCTCAGTTCGTGATGATTAGACAAAACAATTAAACCAGATGACACACTTTGATTGAGCTGTTGTTGTAGGGAGCTACCCTGGTGTTTACTCACGCTACCCAGTACAGGACACAGGATGGATGAAATGGAGACTGCAGGATGACTTGCTGGTTTGCCGGGAGAAGCAGGGCCCACACGATTCACTGTGGTGGTGGTGTTCCTGTTTGTGATGTTGAGCAGGGGGCTGATCCCCAGGCAGGTCTCTCGTCGATGGTCTTCTCTGCGGCGTGAGTAGCTGGCTGGGCCAAAGTGTGGAGGCCCAGACCAATTGGAGATGAATGTGGATTCAGTCCAGTAGGTGCTGGATGCAGCTTCCAGCAAGCAAGACACAATTAAACAGTGGAGAGCCAAATCGCGACCCACTAGCAGTTACAGCACATTTATAGTAAAGCAATCACCATACCACCAAGAGGATAGAAGTCCGGTCGCAACATCAGTGTCTCTGAGCAAAACCAGGAGTTCTATGGTGAGTGGATGTCCTGACAGGCCGGTCGCGTACAGCAAATCTTTGGTCTTCTTCAGGTTTAAATCTGGTCACTCTTCAGTGGCTTTGTCACACTCCAATTCGGATACAGTCTGATTGCTAAACCTTTCAAAGGATTCCCTCTTGAGGGACAGCAGGCAGACAGGCCAAACTCAGCCTTTACACCAATTTCCCACGTGAACTACGCAGTAGCTGCTGCTCGAATCACTCAAGCTGTTCACTCTCCAAACTCTACCTCCAGACTAACCACAGCAGCAGGCAGCTTGGGAATTTCCTTTCAGTCCAAAAGGTTTGATTTGTTGATTCATCTGTCTGTCAAAGCAAGGGCCCCCCTCCAGGTGCATTTAGGTGCCAAAGTCTCAAAACTACAATTCCTACAGAAATTCACTTCCACAAGACCCCTGGGAACAGATTCCATTTTAGGGCCCCCAAAGGTACTGACTGGCCCATTCTGGCAGTCCAGGACCAAGATGGTGGTGATAAACAGAACTGTCTATGCTGCAAAGAAGGCAGGTTAGACAAACTACAATATCATTACTATTCTAATAGATAATCAGCAAATAAGTACCGCTTCTACCAGAGCTCCCTCTGCGCAACTAGCGATGGCAGAACGGAGCGGTTATCTGGCAGCCCAGGCGGGACTCGAGCATAGAAACACTCAGCCCCCTCCCAGATTAAATAAGCACCACATTATAGGCAGCCCTTAAAGAGGCAGAGAACAGAGGCATTAAGGCACTCTCGTACAAACACTTAACACGCCAAGACACAGGATACCAGCCTGGCAGTGGGCATTTAAGCACACCCAAGGAAGATTTTTGGGAACCCCATTTGTAGGGGGTTACATTTGTACTAAAAGAGCTAAGAATACTGATGAAAATCTGGTCTGAGTACATAAAGGAAGCACTCATGTTATTTCTAAAGTACAAAGAAATGCTAAAGCAGATTCAAAGTGGGAAAAGGATGGCATCAGAGTAGACAAGACAAGATCTAAAATGCAATGAAAATGTATAGGTCAATATTTTCACCATAACGTGCACTGCTCCATTGAATATTAGCTCCACTTACTGTGCAATAAAAGCCCATCCCAGGCCTAGCTTTCTTATTCCATCCTCCTCCCTCCCTCCCTACACATTTGAAGAGATGACTTCTGCGTTCACCTCAACGTCACTAAAGCACTCTGAAGAGGGCCTTTCTTCCTCCATGGGAGGGTGAAGGAGAGACCCCCAGGAGATTGAAGGAGAGACCCCCCCCAAGGACTCCTCAGACACTAAAATTCACGACAATGGGGGTTCTGAGCACAGTAAACATAAAAGGCCTCTTGAGCAGGTTCCAGAGTCAGTTCCTGCTAAAACAAAGCAAAAGGAAAAGCATGTCGCTGCACCTCCTGCTGAAGAAGTGAAACAGCTCCCAGCAGACAAAGTTAAGCTGCCCTCTGTGGAGGATATTGCAAAGGCCTTAGAGGTCCTCTTGGCCATTCAGTCAGTCGGTTCCCTTTTGGCATTCCTGGCAGATGCTGGGACATTTCCCTTCGCCACAGGCACTAGTGTCCCAGCAGATGTTGTCAGAGTTCCATTACCACAGGCACTAGTATCCCAGTAGATGCAGATTTGCTGGGACACTTTACCTAGCACAGACACTACTGTCCTAGCAGATGCTGGGACACTTCCTTTCATCAAAGGCACTGGTGCCCCACCAGATGCTGGTAGAGTTCTGTCACTGCAGGTACTACTGTCCCAGCAGATCTGCATCTGCTGGGGCACTTTACCTAGCACAGAGCCTACTGTCCCAGCAGATGCTGGGACACTTCCCTTTACCACTGGCATAAGCATCCCAGCAGATGCTGGCAGAGTTCCATTACTGCAAGTACTATTGTCCAAGCAGATCTGCATTTGCTGGAATACTTTACCTAGCTCAGAGACTACTGTCCCAGCACATGCTGGGGCACTTCCCTTCACCACAGGCACTAGTGTCCCAGCAGATGCAGATTTGCTGGGACACTTTATCTAGTACAGGCACTCTGGTCCCTGCAGATGCTGGGACATGTCACTTCACCACTATCTTTAAGACCTACCACCGTCAGTCACGGTGGCTCAATTGATATTGCATTTGCTTTGGGAACTTTAGACCAGATGGTTGTGAGTTTGAGCCTGAGGCATGACAATTATAAAAGCCTTTAGATAAACATTCATGGAATCACTTCTTAGAATAGCATTGGTCTAAACTTTATCTTAGCTGGGAAACTGGGGGAGTGGCATGTCCAGACTCCACAAACATATGCTGCATACTGTATTATGGGGTCACCAGTTATTTTATTTATTTATTTCAGTTTTACTTTAAGATGTTGAAATAAATTAATTTATGGGAACTATATGTATAGAGTTTCCATGATTGAACTTTTATTTATTTATTGTATCAGAATTGCATACCTTTGAGTCAGAGACTCATTTACAAAGACTCTACATCAGCAAACATACAGAGATTCGACATTAACATCACATATTACATTTAGTTACAAACAGTAAAGTGCAAGTGCTCACAGGTAACACTGTCATGAGAGCATCCAGGTTGTACATTGATGACAGTTATCTGTATTTACATTACATTCAGATTACATGGTCTCATATACCATAAAATTACAACTGACAACAGGAGGCATGGCTGTAGGGAACATCAGGCTGTACAATGAACACAGTTATTCAAAATTACATTGCAAATTACTTTTCGTTCCATTGGGCATATAGTCGCTACCAGTTGTAGCTTAGTCATAGGCAATATCAGTGGTCTATACTGGACATAACAGAGTTTGGCTAGAGGCAGTTGCATGCCCCTTCATGTCGAATCTGTTCCCTAAGTAGGTGTTTGAAATGGCCAATTTTAGTTTCAGTGAGGATGGTATTGGGGAGGGCATTTAGCCAGAGGGGTGTCCTGTAGCAAAAGGTTCTTTGGAAGGGGTTTAAATATGCTTAGTGGCTAAATACATAGTACATCTTTTCTCATGCTTGGAACATTATAACTTTTCAAACGGTGAGCAAAATAATCTGTTTAATACTGTATCGTAGATGAAACAACAACGAGAACATTAACACATGAAGAACTTAGGGATATCTTTAACCTACTACTACTACTACTACCACTATTACTGTGAGTGATTGTGGCTCAGTGAGTTGGGCAATTTATTCTGAAACATTTTTAGACCAGATGGTCATGAGTTTGAGTCTAGGGCATGACTATTGTAAAAACCTTTAGATAAACATTAATAAAATCATCGCTGGGAACTGTCTAATTATTATAATACACAGAGTTTTCATCTTTGGATTTTGACAGCATATAAACGCAAAGGATACAGATAGGCCCAGTAGACAGAACTGACACTGCCCCAACCCCTCAAGAGCACAAGACTACGGTATATTCAGAATTTTTGGGTCCAACCACCCAGGTCCGCAATGAAGCAGACAGTCTTCCATCTTCTAATGTTTGTGAAACTGACAGCCTTAGTTGAAGCATGCCCGCATGTGTGTCTGTGTCACACATAGAAACATAGAAACATAGAATTTGACGGCAGATAAGGACCGCTTGGCCCACCCAGTCTGCCCATTTCCCTGCCTACTGGATAAGCTGCAGATCCTAGTTAACCAGCAGCCTACTTCTTCCTACCCCCATCCCCTAGAATTGCCTTATGACTGTCCCATGCATGCTTGAATTCCACCACTGTTTTTGACTCCACGACCTCCTCCGGAAGGCCGTTCCATGCATCCACAACCCTCTCTGTGAAAAATACTTCTAAATTACCTCTGAGCCCTCTCTATCTTCAAATTGTGCCCCCTTGTTCTTGCACACCTCTTTTTTTGAAAGATGCTACCCTCTTGGACTTTGTTGATTCCCTTGAGGTACTTGAAAGTTTCTATCATGTCCCCCCTCTCCCTCCTTTCCTCGAGGCTATACATATTAAGCTCCTTTAGTCTCTCTTCATATGTCTTCTGGTGCAGACCCTGCACCATTTTAGTTGCCCTCCTCTGGACAGCTTCCATCCTGTCTATGTCTTTGTGAAGACTGGGTCTCCAGAACTGCACGCAGTACTCCAGATGGGGTCTGACCAGCTGTCTGTACAGAGGGATAATAACTTCCTGTTTTCTACTGGTGATGCCTCTCCCTATGCATCCCAATATCCCCCAGCCCTCATTGCTGCCCTCTCATTTGCTTGCCCACCTTTGGGTCATCTGATATGACTACCCCAGGTCCCTTTCCATTTTTGTTGTTGTTAGTATCTCACCCCCATTGTGTACTCTTCCCGGTTTGTTTTCCAGGTGCATTACCTTGCACTTTAGCATTGAATCTAAGCTGCCATACATTTGACCATTCCTCTAACCTTGCCAAGTCCCTTTTCATCCTTTCCACCCCACCCTGTGCATCAACTCTGTTGCAGATCTTTGTGTCATCTGCAAAGAGATCCTATTTTCCTTCTAGTCCCTCTGCAATGTCGCTTATAAAGACATTGAAGAGGACTGATCCTAATACTGAACCTCATGTACCCCACTAGTAACCCCCTTTCATCAGAGTGACTCCATTTACTATTACTTCTGGTGTCCTATTTTCCAGCCAATTTTTACCCAGGCTGTCATCTTGGGACCCACTCCCAGGCTAGCTAACTTGTATATTAATCTTTTGTGTGGGACTGTGTCAAATGCCTTGCTAAAAGTCTAGGTAGGCCATGTCCACAGTCCCTCCCTGATCTACTACTTTGGTCACCCAGTCAAAGAAATCTATCAGATTTGTCTGGCATGACCTTCCTGCTGTGAATCCATGCTGCCTTGGGTCCTGTGCCCCTCTGGCCTCTAGATACTTGACAATTCTTTCCTTGAGAAGTGATTCCATCATTTTCCCTACCACTGAGGTTAAACTAACAGGTCTGTAGTTTTCTGCTTCTGCCTTGCTTCCATTTTTGTGAAGGGGAATCACATCTGCCCTCCTCCAGTCCTCGGTACCACCCCATCCTCCCATGATTTGTTAAACAGGGTAGTCAGTGGTGTCACTAATTCTACCCTTAGTTCTTTTAGAATTCTGGGATGAATCTCATCAGGCCCCATTGCTTTGTCCACTTCAGTTTTAAGAGTTCTTTCAGAACCCTTTCTTCTGTAAATGGGCTGGTATCAACTTCTGTATCCAGTGTGTTTCTACTGTTTGTTCTAGGTACCCCCTCCTTTGTAAATACTGAGCAAAAATATTTGTTTAGTATCTCTGCCTTTTCACAGTCTCCTCTGCCCACCCCCCTTTATTAAGCCTCACTATCCCTCCCTTGGTCTTCCTTCGCTCCCTGATGTACCTATAAAGGTTTTATCCCCTTCTTAACTGAGTTGGCTATCTTTTCCTCGGTTTGGGCCTTTGCTGTTCTGACTGCCTTCCCAGCTTCCTTTTGCTTTAACTGATACAGTTCTCTGTCCTGCTCCTTCTGTGATTCCTTGTACTTCCTGAAAGCTTTCTTTTTCTCTTGAACCTTCACTGCCACTTCCTTTGAGAACCATAGTGGTTTCTTACATCGTTTAGTTTTGTTTATTTGCTTCACACAAAGGCTTGTTGCCTCTGTGATGGCAGTTTTTATCATTCCCCATTGTTCTTCCACCCCTCCTTCCTGCCCATTTGCTAGTGCATTCCTTAGGCACTACCCATTTTGGCAAAGTCAGCCTCCTAAAATCCAGTACCTTTGCCTTTGTATGGCTTTGACTCTATTGCTGTGTTTATTGTGAACCATACTGTTCGATGGTCGCTAGTTCCCAGATGGCTACCCACTTCTACATCTGTGATCCTTTCTTCATCTCCATTTGAGAGAACCAGGTCTAAGATTGCTCCTCTTGAGTGGGCTCCAATGCTAGTTGTCTAAGGCATGCCTCTGCAGGGCATCTAGAATAACCCCACTCTTCGAAGTGGCTGCGGCAACTGCACTCCAGTTAACATCTGGCATATTCAGATCACCCATCAGCAATATCTCCCCTTTTTTTGCCATACTAAGTATACTTTCTATCATTTCCTTGTCCATTTCCTCCCCCTGAGAAGGGGGTCTGTATACAACCCCTGTGCGGATTGTGGTGCCATTGCCGGTCTCCAAATTTACCCACAGTGCTTCTTCTCCTCCCTGTTTTCTCTTTTGTTCTGTTACTTTGATTCCTTCCCTTATGTAAAGAGCTACTCCTCCTCTTTTACCCTCTCTGTCTCTCCTGTAGATAGTGTATCCTGGTATGTTTACGTCCCAGTCATGGTTTTGTGCGAACCATGTTTCTGTGACTGCCACGATATCCAGATGTTCCTTCTCCATCAAGGCCACTGATTCAGGAAGCTTGTTACTCAGACTACGTGCATTGGTACTCATTGCTTTCCATTTTTTGATGGTTTTACTTTCTGTTGCAGCATCCCCCACTGACCTTTCTACCGTGGTCTTTTTCCCATTTAGTACCCTGTTTTGTAGGGAGAGGCTGGGATTTTTCTGCTGCTTATCAGTGCCTCCCTTGACTAGTTTAAAAGCTTGCCAATGAAGCATTTAAACCGATTGCTCAAAAGACTTGTTCCTTCCTGACAGATGCAGACCATCCTGCCAGTATAGGCTGGTGTCCCTCCAGGTGGAACCCCAGTCCCCAATGAAGCCAAACCCCTGTGCTCCACACCATTTTTCAACCACTCATTAAACTGCATGGTGCAAAGTACCCTTGCCTCACTCATGCCATTTACAGGCAGCACCTCTGAGAAGGATACTGTGTATGCTACTTGTCTTAGGCCCTCCCCAGTTCTACAAAGTCCTTCTGCACTGCTCTAAGCTCATGTTGAGCCAAGTCTTTTGTCCCTAGGTGGACAATGACATCCAGCTCAGACTCCCGTGCAGCTGTTCTCGTGATCCCGAGGATGCGCTTCCTGTCCCTACAAGCCATGGCACCAGGCAGGCACTTTACTTCAGTTTTCCCTGCTCCCCCAGTTCTATCCCCCTAATAATTGAGTCCCCCACCAGGAGCTGCTTCCTTTCCTTGTGGCATCCTCTGCCTCCTTCCTGTGGGCCTCCTTGTGACAGGTGTCCTCAGCCTCCTTAATCTCCTCCATGGGTGCATCCATAGGGGAGCTGTGCTCCCCCAGAATAGTGTATGGATTGTGGAGTGGAACAACTGACTGGGTGTGCCTCTGTTCCACCCTCCTCACCCTCCCTGAGCCCACTGTGGTCCAACTGCTGTGCTTTCTTTGCAACCTCTGAGGTAGTGGTGGTGGCTCTGGTGCTCCCTGGATGGGGGGTCCCTTCCTACCATCCAGTCTGGCCTGGGGGAAGGTTCTCTTACTGCTGTCCAGTGTGGCCTGAAGACGGGCAACTTCCTCCCTCAGGGCAGAGAGTTGTCTGCAAATAGGGCAGCATCTCAGCCTCCAGAAAGACTCCCGGAAGACTGCTGCCCCACAGCCATTACATTGCACTACTCCCCACATGACTATGTACTTTTTTTTTGTGTGTGTGTGTGTGCTTGTGTGTGTGATTGGTTTGTTATATAGAAATATATATATATATATATATATATATATATTATACAATGTGTATCGTATATTTTCAGTGCTGTATGCTAGAGAGGATATGACATTGATATGCACCTTGCACTCTTGAGGAATGATGTCAGAACCCCAGGTATAAAGGAACTATTTCAGGGGTGGGTGGGGTGAGGGTGGGAAGGGTTGGGCCTAAACTGTGTCCTCACAAAACAATCAGCTAAGAGCTCTGACCCACCGCTGCGATGAGTGCCTTCCTGTCTGCAAGATACTATACACAACAATTTGAAAGAGAAAATCCCCTGCTAATCAAACAGAGAAAAATCCAGACATCCAAGTCAGACACAGGTAAACCTCCCCAGCCCCAAAACAGCCTGGTGGTTTGTGCTCTGAAAGCAGTCAGCCCCAAAATAAGTCAGCTGTGCTTTGAACTCTTCCTGCACTGAAAATCTTAAGAATTGTAACAAGACTGTCTTTTCCTGATAATTGTAAATTCCCTATTTCACCTGTCAGTAAGAAGCAGCCTCCACCTGCAGTATATCTGCTACAAAGCAAAGACAATTGAAAGGTTCCCCTCCCTCTGTTGTGAGCACAACTCGCTTTCTTGCAAATCCTATGTTCAGTATTGCAGCTCCCAACAAGAGATAGTTTGACTAGGAAAAATATTAGCTGTTCTGATGAGTTTGCTATAAACACTTGCTTATAATACAGTTCTCAGGTCTGTTACCCAAGCTATTGGCTGATTAAGTCTCTGTGATGTAATCACTTCCTAAGAAAGTTTGGAATTGCCTTTTAAGGCAAACAAAGATAAACAGTTTACTGTCTGGGTCAAATACACAACCTGTACCTGCACTTATTTCAGGATTTGTGACAAATGTTTCGCCCAGAGTTTAAAATCTTCCTGCACTGAAAATCTTAAGAATTGTAACAAGACTGTCTTTTCCTGATAATTGTAAATTCCTTATTTCACCTTTCAGTTAGAAGCAGCCTCCACCTGCAGTATATCTGCTACAAAGCAAAGACAATTGAAAGGTTCCCCTCCCTCTGTTGTGAGCACAACTCGCTTTCTTGCAAATCCTATGTTCAGTATTGCAGCTCCCAACAAGAGATAGTTTGACTAGGAAAAATATTAGCTGTTCACACACCAGTCAGTCATGTGTGTGACACATCAATCAATCAATCATCTTGATTTTACCAGGCGAAACACCATTAAGACAGACTCATTTGCAAGGTGGACCTGGGTAGGTCATAACAAAAACACACACGCAGGCACGTTTCAACTAAGGCTGTTAGTGGCACAGATTTACATAATATGCTTAGTGGCTAAATACATAGTACATCTTTTCTCAGGCTTGGAACACTAGTAGTCTGTAACTTTTAAAGAGGACAGGAAATCGTTTCCAATTTGCAGTTGTTTGTAAAGTTCTTATTCTCAGAAATGATATGCATTCCCCTAAATTATCCATACTTAACTGTACCTCAATAAAAAGTGATACGAAAAACTGTATTTTGCATTGTTTCGTTTTTTTGGGCAGCATTCTGTTACAGTTCTCTTCGTGGAACCAATAATGTAGAGTTTAGCGATGTCATGGTTTGTGCACATAACTCTAAACGCGGTTCTGATAGGCCAGTAGCTCATAATGAGCATTCTGTGCACAAACCGTGCCACAGTAAAAACTCCAGATCACTGGTTCCATGAAGAGAACTGTAATAGAATGCTGCCCATAAAAAGCAAAACAATGCAACATGTAGTTTTTCACATCACTTTTTATTCAGATACAGTTAAATGTGGATAATTTAGGGGAATGCATATTATTTCTGAGAACAAGGACTTAATAAGCCGCTGCCAATTAGTACACATTTCCTGTCCCCTTTAAACAGTGAGCAAAATAATTTGTTTAGTATTGTAGATGAACCAGAGATAAGAACATTAATACAAGAAGAAGTTGAGGATATCTCCAAACTGTTACAACTGTTGCTGTGATTCAGTGGGTGGTGCATTTCCCTTAACACTCTTTTAGACCAAATGGCCGTGAGTTTGAGTCCAGGGCATGACTATTATAAAAACCTTTAGATAAACATTTATAAAATCACTGATGGGAACTACTGATTATTATATACATATAGTTTCCATAATGGAATTTTTGACAGCATATATGCACAGACAGCAGGACACTTGGGACATGCAGGCATTTTAATGACACATTATATGATCATTCATCTGAGTCAATCAATAAACACTAGTGCCTGCATTAACGGAACTCTGCCAGCATCTGCTGGGACACTAGTGCTTTTGGTGAAGAGAAGTGTCCTAGCATCTGCTGGAGTGAAGAGAAGTGTCCTAGCATCTGCTGGAACAGTAGTCCCTGTGCTAAGTAAAGTGTCCATCTGCTGGAACAGTAGTCCTTGTGCTAGGCAAAGTGTCCATCTGCTGGGACAGTAGTCCCTGTGCTAGGTATAGTGTCCATCTGCTGGGACAGTAGTGCCTACAATACTTTGCAACTCTGCCAGCATCTGAAATAAATCTGCTGGGACACTAGTGCCTTTGGTGAAGGGAAGTGCCCGTAGTGTCTATGCTAGGAAATGTCCCAGCAGATCTGCATCTGCTGGGATGGGACACTAGTGCTTGTGGTAACAGAACTCTGCCAGCATCTGCTGGGACAGTAGTCTGTGTGCTAGGCAAAGTGTCCCAACAGCAGATGGATCTGCTGGGACAGTAGTGCCTACGATAATGAAACTCTGCCAGCATCTGCTGGGGCACTACTGCTTTTGGTGAAGGTAAGTGTCCCAGCATCTGCTGGGACAGTAGTGTCTGTGCTACAGATGCTACAACCAAATCTGCTGGGACAGTAGTCGCAGCCAAGACATAACAAGACAGCCTGGGAGTGGGTCCCAAGATGACAGCCTGGGTAAAGGATTGGCTGGAGAATAGGACACAGAGAGCAATAGTAAATGGAGTCCACTCAGAAGAAAGGAGGGTTACTAGTGGGGTACCGCAGGGTTCAGTATTAGGACTGGTCCTCTTCAATGTCTTTATAAGAGACATTGCGGAAGGACTGGAAGGAAAAGTATGTCTCTTTGCAGATGAAACTAAGATCTGCAACAGAGTTGATGCACAGGGTGGGGGTGGGAAAGGATGAGAAGGGACTTGGCAAGGTTAGAGGAATGGTCAAATGTATGGCAGCTTAGATTCAATGCTAAGAAGTGCAAGGTAATACACCTGGGAAACAAAAACCAGGGAAGAGTACACAATGGGGGTGAGATACTAACAACAACAAAATGGAAATGGACCTGGGTGTAGTCACATCATGGATGACCTAAGGTGGGCAAGCAATGTGAGGGGCAGCAAGGAGGGCTGGGGGGGATACTGGGATGCATGGGAGAGGCATCACCAGTAGAAAACAGGAAGTTATTATCCTCTGTACAGACAGCTGGTGAGACCCCATCTGAGTACTGTGTGCAGTTCTGGAGACCCAGTCTCCTAAAGACATAGACAGGATGGAAGCTGTCCAGAGGAGGGCATTAAAATGGTGCAGGGTCTGCACCAGAAGACATAGAAGACAGACTTAAGGAGCTTACAAGAATAGCCTCGAGGAAAGGAGGGATGGGGGGACATGATAGAAACTTTCAAGTACCTCAAGGGAATCAACAAAGTCCAAGAGGGTAGCATCTTTCAAAAAAAGAGGTGTGCAAGAACAAGAGGCACAATTTGAAGATGGGGGGGCGGCTCAGAGGTAATTTAAGGAAGTATTTTTTCACAGAGAGGGTTGTGGATGCATGGAATGGCCTTCCGGAGGAGGTTGTGGAGTCAAAATCAGTGGTGGAATTCAAGCATGCATGGGACAGTCATAAGGCAATTCTGGGGGGGTGGGGGTTAGAAGAAGTAGGCTGCTGGTTAACTAGGATCTGCAGCTTATCCAGTAGCTAGGGAAATGGGCAGACTGGGTGGGCCAAGCGGTCCTTATCTGCCGTCAAATTCTATGTTTCTATAAAGAAGTGTAAATAAAGGGTTAAAGGCAGTTTGAGTCTGGGAGTTAAAACTGAGAAATGCTGTAACCAGACACAGAGTTGCTCCAAGGTCACTGAGGGGCCAGCCTGATGTTGGACTGCATAAGAGCTACAGAGATAAAGGCTTTCTTCAAAACCAAGGAATCCCTGTGTTTTATTACACAAACAAGACATCACATCCCCCATCCCAGAGACAGAACTTCAGGCATCAGCTTTTAATTCTATATTCCTCTTTTGGCCCCTTACACAAACAAGAAGATACTGCTTATTACTTCACAACTGCTCGCATAATCAGTTGCATCTTAAAAATGCTTAGCTTACATGCTGAAATTCACAGATGCACAAGAGTGACTATCAACTCTAAATTATGAACAATGGTACAAACAAACAAAAAAAAACTCAGACAGGTTTCATCTTAAAAATGTTTAGTTAGGTCACTTACAGTCATGAAGGGCAAGAGAGGTTGGAAAATTAATGGATACAATCCACTTTTCAGTAATGCCAAGCATACACCCAGCATTCCTCCATAGCCGTGCTGAAGAAATTTGCACACTTTTTTCTACAACCGGATACCAGCACCGCTGCTGATTGCTCCAGACTCCAGCACATCACTGAACATGAGTTAAGGAATCCAGGGCACTAGGGCAGGAACAGGAATGTGGCTTCAAAGGCTTGTTCTAGCATTTGTAAAAGGGGAGGGAGGGTATATGAGGGCTTTTATCACTGAAGATGGCTAGAAAGCAGGGATGATACCAGAAATCAAAAGCACAAGGCATTACAGGGGTTAAAGGTGATGTAATGTCAATTGCCTGATGTTCTTGTCCATACCTTTTAATCTCCCAGACTGCACCTGAAAATAGGCACTTGGCTGTCTAGTGTGCTTACCTGGTTAACAAAAGCAAATAAATAAACTAAGACAGTTCTTGCCTTTGAAGAAAACAGCAAGGTACAAGGCCAGATGGAATGCAGGGGAAGGAAAACAAATGCATTTGGAAAAAAAATAAATTTGTTTTTACAAAGGTAGCAATTAGTGTACTGAGCTCAGCGCTGACCTCTTGCTTAGTGAATGTATGTGCCAGGGACTTTAAACAGCAAAGACTGTATAAGATGTGGGGGGTCATAATGTGCATCCTCACTCCTACTTTTGAAAGTGAGGGGTCAGCTGAGCTCCTGGCCTCCTTGCTCTGCCACCTATGGCCAGAGGTGCCACCAATTCCTCCCTGTGTTCCTTTTGTACTCTAGGGTGCACTGCATCTGGGCCCATTGCCTTGTCCACCCTAAGCCTCAGTAGTTCCTTCATGACCCTATCTTCCATGAAGATGGTGGTGTCTACCCCAACCCCCTGCCCTCCAGTTTCGACTCCATATCTTCCTCCTCCTTGGCAAAAACTGAGCTGAAGTATTTATTTAGTATATTAGCCTTCTGATCATCCTCCTCTACGCATGCCCCCCTCTGCTCTTAGTCTTATTATCCCAGCTTTAGTTTTCCTCCGCTCTCCTATGTATTGACAGAATGCCTTGCCCCGTCCTTGATTGTACTTGCAATATTTAATTCTGTCAGTGCTTTTGACTATCTCACTGCCTTCCCTGCCTCCATCTGCAAAGCCTGGTAATGATCCCAGTCTTCCTACCTCTGTTTTTTTTTATTTCAAGAATGCCCTTTTCTTGGCCCTCACCTTTTCCGTTACTGCCCTTGTAAACTACATAGGCCTCCTTCTCCTCCTACTTTTCCTGATGTGCCTGACTCCCATCCTGGTAGCCATTTCAATAGCCTCCCTTATCCCTCTCCATTTCTCTTCCACCTTCCTGCATTCCCCCATCCTAGCTAGGGCACCTCTCAGACTCTGCCTCATCTTTCTGAAGTCAGCACCCCTGGAAATCCAGGATCCTAGTTCTTGTACGGCTATTCTCCGCTGTGGTTTTTATCTCGAAAACCACTGCTCTATGATCACTGGTTCCCAGGGGTTCTGTCTTTTCCACCCATCAATACTGACTCCATTTGTGAGGACTAGATCTAGCACAGCTGCCCCCCTAGTTGGTTCCTCCATCAGTTGACTGAGGCCCACTCCCAGAAGTGAGTCCAAGAAGTCCCTGCTCCTAGGGGTTGCCACTGCTGGAACACCCCAATCCACGTCCGGAAGCTTGAAATCCCCCACCAGCAGCAACTTGCCCTTGCTTGACATCTTATGTATGTCATGTAACAGGTCCTTGTCTATTCCTCGCTCTGCATAGGGGGCATATATATCACCCGCAATCTCAGAACTATCCCCTTCCCCTTTTTTAAACTAACCCACAGTACCTCATGCTCCACCTCCCCCCAGTACCTCTGTAGCCTTTATGGAGTCCTTCACATAGAGTGCCACCCCACCTCCTCTTTTCCCAATCCTGTCCCACCTGAACATGGTAAACCCTGGGATGACCAAGTCCCAGTCCTGGTGTTCCTTGCATCAGGCTTCTGTGACTGCCACCAAGTCCAACCGCACCTCCATAATGGCTGCCTCCAAATCAGGGATTTTATTAACCAAATTCTGTGTATTTGCAAAAGTGGCCCGCCATCGGTGAACTCCCCCCAAAATACTCCCTGCCATATTACTTTCTGCTTTCTGAGGGGGAATGCCAGCCAGGACTTCATTTCCCCATACCTCTCTGAGTCTTCCAAGCTACATACTCTCCCCTTAGATGTAAATGTCACATGTAACGCTGTGTGTGTGTGTCTGTGTGTGTGTGTGTAGGTGTAAACTACAAATGTAGGCAGTGTTGTGTGGTCACCCAAGACAGAGAGAAGAACGAACATCCCCTGAGGGAGAAGGGGTAGTTAGGGTGGGCTTGTATGTGTTGCTCATGACTCACAAATGAGTGAGGTAACTTGATACCACCCTGACCTGTAGTCAGGATCTGCATCATGCATACCAGCTCAGAGATAGGCCCACCAAAGGAAACAACAGATGACAGAGAGAGAAGTAGTGGAGTTATGGACCAGATACAGGAGCGCAAAGGAGTGAAGGATGACTCAACAACAGGGATCGTAGGACCAAGTGGAGAGACTACATGGCAGTACAACCAGACACTGGGGTATGATGCAGCAGCAGACTAGGCCCCACCCACAACAGACATCAGGTACAACAGCTAATTGGAGGTGCTTGACTAAGCATACTAAACTGTTGCAGACACTTTTTTTTTTTTTTTTAATTTATTTTTTATTAGATTTTTTCTTACTTTTACATCAGGAGACATTTTACAAACAAAATATTTTCTATGATTACTTCAGATTTGTTGTTATACAAGAAAGCAGTGCATATATGTATTTTACATTGGTTACAAATTTGGACCCAAACTGAACTATCCTTGTCTAGTATACTGTAGAATTGGACCAGTCCATGCCCCCACTCACTTCTCTTATCATCCCCTCTCTGAAACCTACTCTCTAAGGGCAGAAATCGGGATCGACTCTTGCCTGATTGGCTGACCATCTCCGCCATAGGGTGGTGAAACTATCTATTTGATTGTTTAGTTTCGCTGTGATGTTTTTCATCTGATATATAGCATACGCAATTTGTCTCCAATCTTGTATACTTGGTACTGCTTTCGTCATCCATTTCCTTGTCAAAGATTTTTTTGCCGCCAACAGCAGAATGGGAAGCAGGGTCTTTGTCCAAGGGGGGAAGCAATCCGGGTAGACGGCCATGAGCACCATCTCAGCCATGAGCTCGATGAATTCGCCTAGGCCCTCACTAATTTCTTTTTGTATATTTAGCCAGAAAGGCATTAAGCGTGGGCATAGCCACATTATATGTGCTAAGTCAGCTAATTCTGCTCCACACTCCCTCCAACAAACCCCGTATTCTCTTGGAAGATATTTAGTCAGGGTAGCCAGTGATCTGAAAAATCTTGATCTACATTTCCAGGAGTATTCCCTCCAAACATGTGATCTGGTGATTTTGACCGCTCTCAGAGATGAAGAGGACCATTCTTCGTTAGACACAACTAGGTCCAAGTCCTTATTCCAACTTTCTAGGATTGAGTTTGTTGATTCTTTTGATTGATCTCGCATCGTTTTGTATAAGTTACCAATTAAATGGTTCCAATGTTGCCCCCGAGAGTGGTCAATAAATGGTTTTAGGAGAAGGGGAGGGGAGACTTCAATTTGACCTGGATAATTCTATTACGTAGAGGATGGTTTCTAATTTGGAAGTATCTGAATTGGTCAACATTTGGGAGATTAAATTTTGATTTTAATTCTTCAAATGATGGGATTCCGTTTGGGCCCAGTCAACAACACTGTATTCTGCCAGGACTACTTGGAAATGGTCAATGCGAAGGACTCTTGACTCAGAATGGCCCCACCCCCTGCTGACGAAATGATCCTCCTTAAGAGATGTTTCTGGGACTACTGAATTTAATCATGACTAAACTGTTGTCTTTTGCTTTGTGTACCGATCATTGTATAAGTTATTCTGCCTACAGGGTGCCTGTCACCCCACAAGACTCTAACCCAGTTTTCCTTTCTTATTTACTGTTAATAATTTTTATGTTTTGGTGTGTACCACAGATCTGTGTGAGGTCATTATTTTGCTCTGTAGATGGCAGGGAAGGTCTAGAGGCCAAGAATACAGGATGCAGTTGCAGGTTCCATTTTGCCCACTTACATGTGAGCTGCGGACTTGAGTCCATTATTAATTTTTTGATGGATGGTAGAACAGTGACTTCTGCAAGCACCCCCCTTCCATGGGGGCCTGAGGTACAGGGGTCCTTCAACAGGGCACATTTCGTCCTGCCCCCTAGAGCCAATGCTCAGGGGAAGTAGTTGTATGTTTCTGAACCTATAACACAGACACCTGTGAAGTGGGTCCTATCCAAAAGGTTCTGAATGGGCTTAGGGGTCCAGATAAATTTTACTGTAACTGGGTCACCATGGGTGTTGTGGTTACTACCCCTGCCTTGTGGGCTCAAACAAGGCTGAAAGCATGGGTTCTGCAATTCTAGAATTTATTTTCACATAAATAAATAAGTTTAGCACAATGCCTCCACCAAGAGTAAAGATTTAAGTGGCACACTCCAAATAGGATAGGACTGCAAAGTTAGCAGTGCTGGGCTGTTGCACAGGAGGAAAAGGGCAGCCAGCCCTGCAGACATGAACTAACTAACACAGACATTTCTGATGCACTTGTAAAGGAGTTGAATTATATAATGCCAACACCAAGTTTCAGCTGCAAAATGAAATGCTGTTTTATTTATTGAATTTTGTTGACCGGGTAAACCCACTGGGCCTGAGAGTCCCTTTTTCAGGGGTGACCCGGAATTAATTACAGAGATTTTTCAATGGATTACAGTCACAGAGAAGCATTGGTAGGACAGTCACAGTACAATGGAAAGGTTAGGTTATAGAGAAACAATTGTGGGAACGATATACTGTACATACATAATTGAAGGGCCCATACGTGGTTTAATGGCGGGATTCCTCTCAAAATGCTACTGCATGACCCCTCTTGTTTAGCGTTCAAGTTTGATCGCTGGGCTTGTGGTTCTTTGGCTGGTGCTTACTGCTGCCTTGTCTCCTTCCTCTTCATGCGCTTGCAGCTCTGTTCCTGGCGCTTCTCCTGCCCTCCCTTCTGCTTGCTTTCCCCTTCCCTGTTTCCGAGGCTTCGGGTATTGGGTAGCGTGGTTCTCTCTCTCTCTCTCCCCCTCTTCCTCTCCACGCCGCTCTGTATGACGTCTGTGTTGCTTCCTGCTTTGGGTTCGGCTGTTTTTGGGTCCGCCTGCTACATGCTCCATCGCTTTGCTGTGCCGCTTCCCTGGTGGTTCCTGGAGGTCTTCTTCACCCTTTAGCTTCGTGATTCGCTCTCCGTGGCATTGTCTGTGGTTGTCCTGGGCTTTCACCTTATCCCTCAATTTTGTGAATACCTGCTAGTTGACTGCATTTGCTTCGAGTCTTTGGGCTGTATTATTGTTCCTCCTGTTTTCAACTCTCTGGACTACTACCTGTTGTTTTCTTCAGCTCATAGCAGTCTCCATGGATTCTCCTGCTCCACATGATGCCCCCCCCCCCCCGTGCCTAGGAAGAAGACTATGAAATCTAAGAATTCATTAAAGGACTGGACTGTTCCTCGTCTCCTAGCTGAATTGAAGATTCTGGGGGTCCCTGTTCCTGCTGGTGCTAAGAAGCAGGAACTATATGATTTGTGGCTTGAACATCATCATCCCAATCCTCAACTTCTGCCTGCCCGTCCTGCTATTCCTGCTCCTGATGCCTTTACTGGATTGAAGGATCTAATTTCTCATCTGGCTTCTTCTGTGATGGATATCTCCAATCACCTAGATATTCTAGAACGTCGCCAGACCTCTCCTCTAGTTCTGCAGACTCCAGCCGCCCTTCAGCCTTCTTCTGCCCCGATGCCTCAACCCTCTCCTTCAGTGCCTGACATTGCTGCCAACCTGGGTATTCTGGCTTCGTGTTCCTCTGTGCCTGCTGTTTCACCTGTTCATCTAGTTCCCACACATCTCCACAAGGATATCATTGACGGGAAAGATGTCAACCTTATCTCATTACTTATTTCTTCCCATGATACCATCGAAAACAGAGTTGTCTCTTGTGGTGATTTCTCAGTCGTTCTCCGTTCTAAAGACCCCAGGCTTTCCAAAAAACTGACTATTCCTGAATTCATTTTTGGCCTTTAGTCTATTCAGGGACATCTTGTGTTCTGCTTTTCTATCTCGCAGGGAGGAGCTGGATACCTACCTATATCTGGTAGTCGATCTTGGCGTACACTATGGTGGTACTCGTTTTTTTGATTACCATAGATCTTTTTCAGCTAAAGCTGCTGCTGCATTATCTCACCTGAACATCTGACTTCACTGTGGCTCGCTCGACACTGAGTTGTTTTGCCACCATTTCGCAGGTCAACAAGCTCTCACTTGCCAGATATGCGGCTCCTTTTCCCATGCCACCTCTTTCTGCCCCTTATCCATGCCATATTCGTCTACCTCTCGTACAGCCACTTCAGGCTCCACTATTACCCGGACTTTTCGCAATCCTATTGCCTTGCCTCGCTTGTCCTATGATAAACATGGTCGTCCGATTACTTTCGTGGCTGGTAGATCTGTGTGTAATAATTTCAGCAATATGGGTTGCTCTCTTCATCCCTGCCGTCTGCTGCACATTTGCAGCCATTGTGGTGAAGCTCATGCAAAACCTATCTGCCCCAATTTGAGGAGCAGATCCTGACTATTGCATCATCTGTCTACTCCTATTAACATCAGAGCGCTGTCTCGTCTACTCGCCGCTCATCCATCTCGCTCATTGGTGCATTTTCTCATTTCCAGATTTACTTTTGGATTCCATACTGGCATCTGCTCTCTTCTTCAAGACTCCTACAAATCTCCTAATTTGCAAACAGCTCTCACTCAACCAGACTTGGTCACCTCCCTCTTATGGATGGAGCTGGATAAAGGATATATCATCAGCCTGTTTCTCCATCCTCCATTTCCTGTCATCCGTGTGAGCCCTATTGGCATTGCTACTCGCAAGTTCTCAGGCAAACAGTGACTTATTATCGATTGATCAGCTCCACGTGCCACTTGCACTCCCAGTATCAACTCTCTTATCCCTTCTCAGGATTTCTCTCTGGCTTATGACAAGATTGACAATGCCATAGTGACTATCAAACAACTGGGCAGAGGTACATGGCTCTCCAAAGCCGACATTACCGATGCGTTCAAACTACTTCCAATTCATCTGTCCCTTTGGCATCTCTGTGGCATCAAATGGGAGGACTCCTACTACTTTGCTGTGCGGGTGGTCTTCGGCTGCAAGAGCAGTCCAAAACTGTTCGATATCTTTTCTTCTACCCTTCGGCGGTTGTTATTGAACCACTGTCGAGTACCATCAGTGAGCCACTTGCTTGATGATTTTCTTGTCATTGAACCTCCTTCTGTACCTCCGGCAGCTGCCCTTACTGCCTTACGCCATTTATTTCACCATTTAGCTGTGCCCATCTCGGAAGACAAAACGTCCGGTCCCACCACTTCCCTGGAATTTTTGGGCATCATTCTCTATTCCATTCGCATGGAAGCCAAACTCCCTATGGACAAGCTTCGGAGAATCAAGATTCTAGTTCTATCATTTTCCATTCGCTCATCCTGCACAAAACACGAACTTTTGTCTCTGCTAGGTTATCTCTCATTTGCTACTCGTATAATTCCTCAAGGACGTGCCTTCATAGCATACCTGCTCGATCTGCATCCTTCGGCTTCATCACTCCACCATCACATTTCTATTACTGCTACTGCAAAATCCGACCTTGCCATGTGGTTTCTCTTCCTAAACCAATGGAATGGTCACTCTGTGTTCTACAAGGACATTTCTCAGGATCTTTCTCCTCGAGTGTTCACGGATGCTTCGCCTACTCACGGATTTGCTGCTATTTTTCATCCAGCCTGGATCTCTTCACCATGGCCTTCCGAATTCCTACACTTGCCTGCAGCCATGACTTCTTCCCCTTTATTTGAGATATATCCTGTAGTTGCAGCAGCTTTCGCTTGGGGTCACCACTGGTCTTTATCTACGGTATTAATACATACGGATAATCAAACAACTGTAGATATTATTAATAAGGGCAGATCATCTTCTCCTGCAATCATGCTATTCTTTCAGAGATTAACATGGCTCTCCCTGATACATAATTTTTGTATTCAGTGTTTTCATATTCCTGGTCATCTCAACACAGCCACTGACTACCTTTCCCGTTTTCAATTTCAGAAGTTCCGTATCCTCCTTCCTGCTGCAGATCTTCTACTGACTCCAGCTCCTCACTTCAAGAATCTAATCATGCCATGAATAACTACTTTACGACAGCAAAAAACCTTATGTGGTCAACCTTGTCTACCGGCACAAAATCGGCTTACAGCACAGCCTGGAGAAAATACAATTTATTCTGCTCCATGACAGATTCCTCTGCATTTCCGATCTCCCTATCTACCACATTAGCTTTCACGACTTATTGTCATACAACCAGTGAACTGTCCTACTCTACCATTCGCCAATACCTAGCTGGCATTCAATTTCACTTTTGTCTGCAAGATCCAGCTTCTGTCTCATTGATATCCTATCCTGCAGTTAAGTTTCTTCTTACAGCAATCCAAAAACTCTCTTTCAAAAGAATGCCTCCTCGTCTGCCCATCGATGATACCATCTTTAAACAGCTGATTAATCTACTGAAGTCCAAACCTCCTACTTCACACTCCATCATTCTACTAGCAGCTATTCGTCTTGCATCTTACGGATTTCTACACCCTGGAGAATTCACTGTTTAATCGACTTCTGCAATGTCCTTTCTCAAGGTCAAACATCTTTACAAGTGATCTGACTACTATGTTCTCCATCTTCCTGCATCAAAATTTGACAGGCTACGAAAAGGTGTAGACATTCAATATTTTCCTACAAACACTGCTTGGTGCCCCGTCTACTTCTTAGACCAGCAATCCAGTCTTCATCATCAATCTGGTCTGGAATCTCCTCTACTAATATCTCACAATAATGCACCTTTAACCACCGAAGAATTTATAGATTCAATTCGATCACGACTTCAACACCTGGGACTTGATCCTTTCGCTCATTCTGGCCATTCATTTCGAACTGGAGCTGCTACCTCTGCCTCACGAAAGAAAGTTCCAGCCCACATCATTAAACATCTGGGAAGATGGACATCATCTTGTTTTGAGACATACATCCCTAATCCTGAAACAGAAATGCATTCAGTTTTTATTTCCATCTCCTCATAGTAAGCCTAGAAGGAAGGCAACTTGGTAGCCATGGTTCCTCAGAGGTTTCCTCCATTAAAGGGATATTTTTCCTCTCCTGAGTGCTGCCAGGTATACTCTCCGTGAGTTGGAGGAGGTGGATACAATTCCTTTTTGGGCCTTCCAGCTATCAGCTCTTACTCAAAGATGGGAACGAGTAAGGCCAAAACAAATCAACATTTACATCAAGTGGCACCAAGCACAATTCATAACATTATATTCCCGCACAGTGAATTAAAGGGCCCCACCCATAGTTGAATGGGTGGGGATTCCTCTACAAAATGCCTACACGCCCAACCCCTCTTACTTAGCATTCAAAGTTTCCTCCACCCTCCCCTCCTCCTTCTCTGGCGCTCTTCCCATCTTTAGGGCCTTCCAGCTATCAGCTCTTACTCAAAGATGGGAACGAGTAAGGTCAAAACAAATCAACATTTACATCATGTGGCACCAAGCACAATTCATAACATTATATTCCTGCACAGTGAATCTATACATGAGTTTACAACAGTGTACAAAAAGAGTTTTAAGTTTATGTTACCATGAAAGCAAGGACAATAGCTAGAATGCTAGGTCACAACCAGCAGTATAGCAATGTTTAGGCTTAGCAACAATAACAATTGCACTAGTTCTGTTTTATTGACAGGTAAATGTAAACAGTGTTGGTGCAGGCGAAGCTGCAAGCCACTCTCACCCTGGCACTTTTGAGTCCACCGACTCTTTATCAAGGGGTATTGACATGGGAAAGGATGTCATACATCAAATACACACAACAATACATATTTTATTTATGCAAATTAGATCATTGGAAAAGT
Source organism: Neoceratodus forsteri (assembly GCA_016271365.2). Lineage (NCBI taxonomy): Eukaryota > Metazoa > Chordata > Ceratodontiformes > Ceratodontidae > Neoceratodus > Neoceratodus forsteri. The sequence continues at coordinate 833,119,942 of CM057454.1, read as the reverse complement.
TATATGAACTGGACATCAAAAAACATTACAAAATGTGTGTGAGCACTTGCAAATTTATAAAAATGCCTAACGCATTGTAGAACCTGCGATTGCGCTAATCCATAAGGCAAAACCAGTGTGCTACAAATCTGAATTTAAAGAGCAAATCCCAATTGTAATCTAACTCAAAATGCTCAAAATACTTTCAGAAAACCTCTAAAGAAAGAAAGTGCCGCATGCAGTATCCATGCAATCGCCCCATGCTCTGAATAGTGTACATTTCAAAGGTCTGGACACCAGTTACAATGGAGCAAAAAAATAAAGAGAAAGTGTGTGTGTGGGGGGGAGGGACTGTTAATAGGGAAAGAAAGTAGTTGGGAATAACAAGGGAAGGGGATGGCAACCAGACACTAGGAACCAAAGAGGGAAGAGATGAAGAGAGTATTTTTTTTTTTGTGCAACTAATGTTGTGGGGGTTGGCAGTGGGACTGACTCCATCAATAAGGCAGAGACACATATAGAGTGGACCTAGAAGAGAAGGAGACAAAACAAAACAAAAAACTTTAGCACTCTCTGTTATTGATAATAAACTAGTTGCACTTCACAAAAAAATCACTTACTTTCAAAACCAACAATGGTATAGACAGCTCACAGTTTCTACAATTAAGTTCAAACAGCCAAAGCAATGTGTTACATGCCATTAGTATGATTATAAAAAAAGGTATCAAGTCCCATTGATCATTGAGTCCCTTAGATTTAACGCACATCAATTTAAATATCCAAAAGCTTTCCTGTTTTAACAACAAATTCAATCTGTACCCACCTTTCTTTGACTGTGGAATATGTTCTAGCCCTGTGAATTTGAGTCCCTCTGGATTAGAGGAATGTGTCTTAAGAAAGTGTAATCCAACCAGTGTACCATGCTTGCTGTCGAGGGCCGGCCTCACATGCTCTTGAATTCTAGTTGTTAATGGTTATATAGTACAACCTACGTACAGCATACTGCAATTGCACTACAGTGCATAGATGACAAATGAGGTAGCACAGGTGATACATTCTCTGGTTTCCACTGATACACCACTTCCATTAGGATGTCTGAAAATGTTGCCTTTAACTGGTATTCAAACCTTTGAAATTTACACTATTTGGAGCATGGGGCAATCACATGGATCCTGTAGGCATCACTCTCTTTTTTTAGAGGTTTTCTGAAATTATTTTGAGCCTTTTGAATTGGATTACAATTGGGGATTTGCTCTTTGAATTCAGAGTTGTAGCACAGTTTTTGCCTTATGAATTAGCGCAATAATTTTGCTGCACAATTCAGGTTCTTCACAGCATGGTATGTGTTTTGGTATTTATTCAAAATTGCTCACGCACTTTTTAAAATGTTTTTTGATGTCCATTTCAGGTAACTTTTCTAGTGGCCTAATTTGCATAAATGAATATGTATTGTTGTGTGTATTTAATGTACATGAACATACAAAGAAGCCAGCAGAATAAGGCTATTTGGTATATCTAGTCTGCTTATATTTTAGAGTTTACAGCATTAAGCTACTGACACTGCCCCCTTCAATCCTCCCATCCTTTTCATCTGCCCCTTCCATGATCCTTACTTTCTCCTTATGCCTGTCCCAGTCTCTCTTGAAGCTGTTCATCGTCTTTGACAAGATCACCTCTTCTGCAGCACATTCCAGCTGACCACCACCCTCTCCATGAAGAAATGCTTCCCAACTTCCTTCTATGGCCACACCCCCTGACAAAGAGTCGGTGAATTCGAAGTGCCAGGACAAGAGTGTCTTGGCAGCTTAGCCTGTACCACCATTAAGTTTGCCTTTATCTGTCAATAAAAGTTATTTCATTTTGCAACAAAAATTTGGTGTTGGCATTTTATAATTCAGCTCCTTTATGAGTGCATCAGGGACGTCTGTGCTGGTTTGTTAAAATTTAAGTGGGCCTGGTGTCAGAGCAGCACAGCCCCCTAGGGTGCAGTACCTCTCCACCTCACCACAGTGTTCCCCTACACATGAAAAACTGCAGTGCAACGTCAGTATGTGACTGTCTTAACCCTCCCTGATTAGCCTGGTCCTCTGCACAGTATACTTGAGTGTATTCATTCCATGTATCTTTCAAATGTGTACATTTTGTATATATCTGTATATATATTGCTGGTGATCTTGTGTCAGTGACGCTGTACCTTAGCATATTGACTATGATTACTGTCGTGACCTGAGATATCTTACTGTGTATGTTATGCTTCTCCTGACATCTGTGTATCTGCCCTACTTGCTTCAAATTGTACTCTGTATGTTCTTTGATTTCCTGTACTCGCCCGGGTCACACCTGAAAATAGGCATGTGTTTGTCTACTGTACTTACCTGGTTAACAAAAGCTAAGTAAATAAATAAATTCAACAAAAATACAATATGTGACTTGCCACTAATGATATGCTCATGAGACAAAATATGAAATATCAGTGAAATCTTTACTGGGATCTATTCACAAGGGAAGGGGGAATGCAAAGGACAACTGTTTTAGCAGAAATTTGTTAACTGTTGTTGCAGGACGATATTTGGTACCTGACTAGGCTCAGCCAGTAAAACACTTTAACAGAAATAACAGAGATCAGCCCCCACCAGGCAAGACAAGGCAGTAGCAAATAATGCTGTAAACCTTTATCCATTGCCAGCCCACCTGTACTGGGGGCACTACCCACTGGTACCAGTTTTAACCTTTACACCAAGCTCCCTGTACTTCACTGGGTACCCAGCCATAGAAGCAGTGCAGGCCCAGTGACATTGCAGTGGGTTGGTGAGTGGTGCACATTAACACAAGCAGAACAGTGAAAGCCCAAACCTCACAGGTCATGTAATTGCTTAAATAGCAGAAACTCTACATAAGGTACAGGTATTTGCAGCTCCTAATCTGTTGGCCAAATCTGTAGATTTGGTGGCAAAACTTTCTGCAAACTTCACCAGCTGGAAGGCAAGACCTGAGAGTACTCACTGTTCTGGTGTACCAGCTTCCCTGACAACTTGGGCTCCTCTTTCTCCATTCTGTAGTTACAGGTCTTCCCAGGCTGATGGTTCAGTTGGTGCAGTGGGAGGGGGGAGCGGGGCAGCTAGAAGATGCAGGTCTCCGGTACCTCTAGATGTAGATCAGGCTGTGTCCGCAGTTGTCCAGACCTTTCTGGCTCTTCTCTCTTCCTCCCACACAGGATAGACCAGTCTAAGGAGAAGGGACCACATGCCTCACACCCACATCTAGACTTCAGAACCCTAGTGTGGGACATCAGCTAGTACCTGGCAGTAGCACTAGCCATCCTTCTCCCAGATTGTCTGCAGGACTGATGCAGGTTTTCCTGTTACTGTGCTACTCAGTCACTCTCTGGTGCCCGCTGGCTGGCAGCTGTGGCACATGTCTACCTCCTTTTCTCTCAAGGCAGATCACAGTCTCTCTGTCAGGAAAAGGTTTTTCTTATACTTCCACCGGCACACTGTCAGTTCAATCTCTATAGCACACAGGTTGTAGAAACCTCTAGGAATCTTCCTGACTGACTGGCTCCGGAAGCCCTAGGCAGGCTTCCCTGGAGTCGCTCAAATGGCAGCCCAAACCCTCCTTACTCTCTGAGAACTAACTGCTGACTCCTCTCTATCTTGTCTCTCTCCCCTCAATGATATCGCAGAAGCTCATCTTTATTGCATATTCCTGACCCTCCCAATAGAGCAGAAAGCATGGGACCAAGGAGCATGATGTCAGCCATTCGAACAAAACAGTACTGACAACATATCTTTTTAATTAAAAGCATCAAAGAGAATGTCACTCCTTTAAAGGAGAGATGCCATCTGTAGGGTTCCAGTGTCCCTATATTATGTCTCCCCAAGTAAAACCTCTTCATCTCAGCATAATTTTAACATGCGAAGTAAAGACGTAAACCTTTATGATCCTACTGTTTTCTTCTTCCTCCTCTCGCATGTATACCCAAAATGCCCACGCCATCCGGATTTCTGCTGTTCAGTTGCTATCCAGGGAATGTCCTCATACAGCTACTTTGCCAGTACATTACTTAAGAAGAGTGTGCCCAGTATGTTATGAGTCATGAGGCACTTGCACCAAGTGCCTTTAGCACCTAGGAAGTTCTCTTATCAGGTAATAACCCACACCTTGGAGTGTCTTACTAAACTTATAAAATAGGCCCCACAAGTAAATATTAAAAAGAAGGGGGGAAAAGATGTAAATAAATGTAAACAAACTCTGATCAGAACCAAAATGGCTGCTAATGCGGTGGATTGTATTGCAGTGAATAGTCACGCGCACGTGTATACACACACACACACACACACGCTCTCTCTCTCTCTCTCTCTCTAGTCTTTGTATTACCCCATGATCAATGCAAGTGGAATTTTTTAAATCCCATCTGAAAGGTGATTTCACTGAGGGACTGTAAAAACTTGTTTTTGAAGGGATTTGAAGAATTTTATTTATTTATTATTTAGTTAGTTTTTGTTGACCGGGTAAGTGCACTAGGCAAATTTTGCCTATTTTCAGGCACGACCCAGGGGAGGGGGATACAGATGAATGCCAACTGACTTTGAACCAGATTAAGCTGTTGGTGTTTTTTTAGTGAATGGGGGGAAATTTGGCCAGGGCAATGGGGAAGTGCCCTTGCTCTTTTCGTGAAGTGCCATGGAATCTTTTAACATCCACCTGAACTACCACCAGACAGGCAGATGGGACCTTGGTTTAACGTCTCAACCAAAAGACGGCACCTCAGGAGTGCAGCACCACCTCATGCTGCACTGCAGTGTCAGTACTGGGATATTAACCCAAGTGCCTGAATTACGCCTGCCTTGTTCATGAGGTGGGTTAAAAAAAGGCTATGCTGAAAATATAGACCCTAAATCTAGAAAAATAGTAAAGTTATGAGTAAACATTGAAGAATTTCATCGTTGCCTCATAACTTTGTTTTTTTGAGATTTTCACCCCAAATGTTCAACATAGTCTTCTTATGACCACACCTCATTAAACTTGGTAGGAGAAAATTCTCAAATCCCAAATGAAGCATTAATTCATGCCACAAGTGCAAAAAGACATTTTGGCCAGGATTTGAGACACAACACCTGACACGTTCATGAAGTAGTGTGAAAAAAAATGTCTATACTGAAAATTTGGAGTCAAAATATTAAAAATTGACAAAGTTATGAGCAATGAAACATTTCAGCACACAGTCATAACTTTGTTTTGTTTTTCATATTTTGACTCCACATTTTTAACATAGTCGTCTTATGATGTCTCCTCAAGCACCCCCCAACCATGTTTCTATTCCAAACCAGAAAACACAGATATAAATTAAAAATTTGATCCAGACCTGGACTAGAAACATAGAAACAAAGAATTTGTTGGCAGATAAGGGCCGCTTGGCCCACCTGGTCTGCTCATTTCCCTACCTAACGGATAAGCTGCAGATCCTAGTTAACCAACAGCCTACTTCCTCCTACCCCCCACTAGAATTGCCTTATGTCTGTCCCATGCATTGTTGAATTCCCCCACTATTTTTGACTCTACGACCTCCTCAAGAAGGCTGTTCCATGTATCCACAACCCTCTCTGTGAAGAAATACTTCCTCACATTACCTCTGAGCTGTCCCCCCTCTATCTTCAAATTGTGCCCCCTTGTTTTTGCACATCTCTTTTCTGAAAGATGCTACCCTCTTGGACTTTGTTGATTCCCTTGAGGCATTTGAAAGTTTCTATCATGTCTCCCCCTTCCTCCTTTCCTCGAGGCTATACATCTTAAGTTCCTTTAGTCTTTCTTCGTATGTCTTCTGAATCAGACCCTGCATCATTTTGGTTGTCCTACTCTGGACAGCCTCCACCCTGTTTAAGTCTTTGCGGACCCCAGAACTGTACACAGTACTCCAGATGTGGTCTTACCAACTGTCTGTACAGAGGGTCAACAACTTCCTGTTTTCTACTGGTGATGCCTCTCCCTATGCATCCCAGTATCCCCCCAGCCCTCCTTACTGCCTTCTCACATTGCTGGCCCACCTTTAGGCCATCTGATATGACTACCCCCAGGTCCCTTTCCATTTTTGGTTTTGTCAGTATCTCACCCCCATTGTGCACTCTTCCCTTGGGTTTTTGTTTCCCAGATGCATTACATTGCACTTCTTTGCATTGAATCTAAGCTGCCATACATTTGACCATTCCTCCAACCTTGCCAAGTCCCTTTTCATCCTTTCTGCCCCACCTTGTGTATCAACCCTGTTGCAGATCTTTGTGTCATCTGCAAAGAGACATACTTTCCCTTCCAGTCCCTCTGCAATGTCACTTATAAAGACATTAAAAAGGACCAGCCCCAGTACTGAACTCCACTAGTAACCCTCCTTTCTTCACTGTGGACTCCATTTACTATTACCTGCTGTGTCCTGTTGTCCAACCAGTGTTTTACCCAGGCTACCACCGTGGGACCCGCTCCCAGGCCGGCTAATTTGTTTATTAATCTTTTGTGCGGGACTGTGTCAAATGACTTGCTAAAGTCTAGGTAGGCCATGTCCACAGCCCCTCCCTAGTCTACTGCTTTGGTCACCCAGTCAAAAAAAATAAATTAGATTTGTCTGACATGACCTTCCCATTGTGAATCCATGCTGCCTTGGGTCCTGTGCCCCACTGGCCTCTAGATACTCAACAATTCTTTCCTTCAGAAGTGATTCCATCATTTTCCCTACCACCGAGGTCAAACTGACAGGTCTGTAGTTTCCTGCCTCTGTCTTGCTGCCACTTTTGTGATGGGGAATCACATCCTCCCTCTCCCAGTCTTCAGGCACCACACCATACTCCCATGATTTATTAAAAAGGGTAGTCAGTGGTGTTACTAGTTCTTCCTTTAGTTCTTTTCGAATTCTGGGGTGAATCCCATCAGGCTCCATTGCATTATCAACCTTCAGTTTTAAGAGTTCTTTCAGAACCCTTTCTTCTGTGAAAGGACTAATATCAACCTCCCTATCCAGAGTGCTTCTATTGACTGGATTAGGTATTTCCCCCTGCTTTTCCATTGTGAATACTGAGCAGAAATATTCGTTCAGTATCCCTGCTTTTTCACTGTCACTCTCTGCCCAACCACCTTCCTCTTTGTTCAGCCTCAGTATCCCTGCCTTAGTCTTTCTTTGCTCCCTAATGTACCTATAAAAGGTTTTATTCCCCTTCTTGACTGAGTTGGCTATCTTTTCCTTGGTTTGGGCCTTTGCTATTCTGACTGTCTTACTCACTTCCTTCTGCTTTAACTGGTACAGTTCTCTGTCCTGCTCCTTCTGTGTTTCCTTATACTTCCTGAATGCTATCTTTTTCTCCCTTACCTTCCCTGTCACTTCTTTTGAGAACCATAGTGTTTTTTTCTTTTGTTTTGATTTGTTTATTTGCTTCACACAAACGCTTGTTGCCTCTGTGATGGCGGTTTTGATGTTTCCCCATTGTTGCTCCACCCCAGCTTCTTGTCTGTTTGCTAGTGCTTTTCTGAGGCACTCTCCCATTTTGACAAAATCAACACTCCTGAAGTCCAGTACCTTCACTTTTGTGTGGCTTGACTCTACAGACAAGTTTATCGTGAACCGCACTGTTTGGTGGTCGCTTGTTCCTAGATGACTACCCACTTCAAGATCAGAGATCCTCTCTCCATCCCCATTTGAGACTACCAGGTCTAAGATTGCTCTCTCCCGAGTGGGTTCCAAAACTAGCTGTCTGAGGCATGCACCCAGTAGGGCATCGAGAATGGCCTTGCTCTTGGATGTGGCTGCAGCAAAGGTGCTCCAGTCAACATCTGGCATATTTGGGTCCCTTATCAGCAATATCTCCCCTTTCTCTGCCATCTCAAGGATGCCTTCTATCATTTCCTTGTCCATTTCCTCCCCCTGAAACGGGGTTCTGTAATACAACCCCTGTGCGGATTGTGGAGCCATTTCCAGTCTCCAAGGTGACCCACAGTGCCTCCTCTCCTTCCTGTTTACCCTTTAGTTCTGTTGCTTTGATCCCTTCCCTTACATAGAGAGCTACTCCTCCTCCTCTTTTTCCCTCCCTGTCCCTCCTAGAAGTGGAGACATTGAGGAGAAAGGCAGGGAAACCTTTCCCAACTCCCAGCCCAGGTTCCAAACCATGTTGAACATTTGCATTTTTTTAATTCAGTTTTTACGACTGTGGGCAGAGCCTACAGGAGTATTGCATGTACCAAAGGAGTAATGTAATGTTTTCTGTCCGTGGAACTGACTGAAGGTGTAAATAGTCTCCTCCGCCTTACCCTCCTCCAAGCAATGTTTTCCGCCCTCAAATAAATATGCTTTCATGTTAGTCAATGGTTGCAGGGTACTATTTTTTTTCTTAAATGGGCGGTACAAGAACTGGAACCTGAGTAGTGGGAGGCAGCATTGGGTTTCTTTTTGGAGTAACATCCACCTCCACCCCAAACTTTTTTCTGATTCATGTGGGAGGGGCATGAGATAGCTCTAGCATGCTGTAACCAGATACACTAGTTTGGGACCTTATCAACCAACAGACATGCTTGTGCAGTGGAGAACAGAACCGCAGATATTTAATGCCTTCAAACTGACTTAAAAATCCTTTGGAACAAATGATTATCAGAGCCACCTGGTGCCTCAGAAGGAGACCTAGAGACACAACCAGCTCTGTTAAGAAAATTTTCTTTTCTTTTTTTTTTTTTTTTTGTGGGGCTGTGGGATTCAATCCCAGATTGAACTGCCCAGATCATCAATGCTGTAAACTGCTATAATTAACAAACTCTAGCTGTTTTCTTACAGAAACCCCATTCAGTTTGATTTCAAGTATTTGCTAAATCGTAAATGTAGGTATCAGCATTCTGTTAGTAGTTATTGCTGATTGTGGTCTGTGACAAAATCATTTTTTTTTTACAAATGAAGTGTATGGTAGGAAGCTGAAAACAGACTTAGAAACATAGAAACATAGAATTTGACGGCAAATAAGGACCGCTTGGCCCACCCAGTCTTCCCATTTCCCTACCTAATGGATAAGCTGCAGATCCTAGTTAACCAGCAGCCTAACTCTTCCTAACCCCACCCCCTAGAATTGCCTTATGACTGTCCCATGCATGCTTGAATTCTACCACTGTTTTGACTCTCACAACCTCCTCCAGAAGGCCATTCCATGCATCCACAACCCTCTCTGTGAAGAAATACTTCCTTAAATTACCTCTGAGCCACCCCATCTTCAAATTGTGCCTTGTTCTTGCACACTCTTTTTTGAAAGATGCTACCCTCTTGGACTTTGTTGATTCTTGAGGTACTTGAAAGTTTCTATCATGTCCCCCCTCTCCCTCCTTTCCTCAAGGCTATACATATTAAGCTCCTTAAGTCTCTCTTCATATGTCTTCCAGTGCAGACCCTGCACCATTTTAGTTGCCCTCCTCTGGACAGCTTCCATCCTGCCTACGTCTTTGCGGAGATTGGATCTCCAGAACTGCACGCAGTACTCCAGATGGGGTCTGACCAGCTGTCTGTACAGAGGGATAACAACTTCCTGTTTTCTACTGGTGATGTCTCTCCCTATGCATCCCAGTATCCCCCCAGCCCTCCTTGCTGCCCTCTCACATTACTTGCCCACCTTTAGGTCATCTGATATGACTACCCCCAGGTCCCTTTCCATTTTTGTTGTTGTTAGTATCTCACCCCCCCTTTGATGATAAAGTGTGTTTTTTCTTTTAAGTTTGAGAAGTATTAGAAAACACTGAACGAGAAAACAGTTGATGATTTTAAAAGCTATTCTGATCAGAGCTGACATAAAAAAAATCTTCCTATGTTTTTTTTTCTCATGGACAATAGTAATAGGATGTCAGCATTCACTTCATTAAACCTGTTTTTCAGGGTTTTTTATAGCATATTCCCAAGGTAATCTTCCCAGAATGCAATCTGTCATGGGGGGGATTGAGGTTTGGTCCTGCACTTTATATAATGTAAAAAGTACCTTGCTGATCCGAGTTAGAATCCTGCTGTTTCATTCTCTGTTTGCAAAGACAATACTCCAGCTTCCTTGTCACATTTATAAAGTGCAGTCTGGTAGGTTTGGCTGGGAGCTAATCACTAGGAAAGTAGTCACAGCTTCCCCCTAATCATAAACCAATTCAATGTGACTCCGCCTACTTGGGCTGTGTGGCTGGGTGTTTGTGTTTGTCTCTGTCAATAGTTCAGCTTTGTGGATTTTCATGCGTTTTGGCTTGGAGGAACTAGACCATTCTTGGATATATGATCTATGAAAGTTTCCTGGACTAAGAAACTGGAAAACATCACCAGAAGATATTGGGATTCTCATTATAAATCAACTTTTTTGGAAGTCATCACAATCAAAGTAAGTACAGCTAAGAAATTCTACAAGCTCTGACCTGGGAAGTGCAAACTGAATCCACATTTCTGTCTACCTTGTTGCTAAAGGGAACTGCATGTCTTTGAGAACCATTCATAGAAACATAGAAACATAGAATTTGATGGCAGATAAGGACCGCTTGGCCCACCCAGTCTGCCCATTTCCCTATCTGATGGATAAGCTGCAGATCCTAGTTAACCAGCAGCCTACTACTTCTTCCTACCCCCACCCCCTAGAATTGCCTTATGGCTGTCCCATGCATGCTTGAATTCTACCACTGTTTTTGACTCCACAACCTCCTCTGGGCTATTCCATACATCCACAACCCTCTCTGTGAAAAATGCTTCAGTAGAAGTACCTCTGAGCACGCCCCCTTCTATCTTCAAATTGTGCCCCTTGTTTCTTGCACCTCTCTTTTTGAAGATGCTGCTTTGGAAGATGTTATTTTTGGACTTTGTTGATTCCCTGAGGTACTTGGAAAGTGAATCAAAGTCCAAGAGGTAGCACTTTCAAAAAGAGGTGTGCAAGAACAAGGGGCACAATTTGAAGATAGAAGGGGCGGCTCAGAGGTAATTAAGGAAGTATTTTTTCACAGAGAGGGTTGTGGATGTATGGAACAGCCTTCCAGAGGAGGTTGTGAGTCAAAACAGTGGTGGAATTCAAGCATGCATGGGACAGTCATAAGGCAATTCTAGGGGGTGGGGGTAGGAAGAAGTAGGCTGCTGGTTAACTAGGATCTGCAGCTTATCCATCAGGTAGGGAAATGGGCAGACTGGGTGGGCCAAGCGGTCCTTATCTGCCATCAAATTCTATGTTTCTATGTTTCTATGAATGGTTCTCAAAGACATGCAGTTCCCTTTAGCAACAAGGTAGACAGAAATGTGGATTCAGTTTGCACTTCCCAGGTCAGAGCTTGTAGAATTTCTTAGCTGTACTTACTTTGATTGTGATGACTTCCAAAAAAGTTGATTTATAATGAGAATCCCAATATCTGCTGGTGATGTTTTCCAGTTTCTTAGTCCAGGAAACTTTCATAGATCATATATCACAACAATTTAAACAAAGGGTAGACACTGACAAAAGGTTTTAACTTCCTGTATATGCCCCAGGCCAGTGTTCCAGGAATTTAACACATCCTTTGTCTTGTTACCGTAGATCAAACAGTTTACTGGTCATTTTCCTGTGGATTTGATTATTTTACTTCATTTGGCAATGGGGCAAATCCTCCCTCTGGAGGCACACTACCAAAATTGATCTGTCCCTGCTCATGTGTGAGCCTTGGGTTTACCCATGTAAACCTCCTCCTGTCTTTTTTATCTCTCTCCATTTGTTATCCACTGTGTCAACTTCCTCTCTCCCCCTACCCCACGCAACCCCCCACTCTAAGCATCTTGACATCCTACCTTCATTATGGAACCATGGCAGATACCCTTTATTTCTATCTGAGGCACCCCATTACTAAGGACTGGGTGCAAACGACCGCCATGGCTGGAAAAATCATGTTTGAGCACCTGTCGTTAGCAGCCCTCCTTTGTTGGGATCTTAGGCGACTGCACTGTATCCAAACCTGCAGCATGGAGTGGAAAGTCGTTACATGGTATGAGCTACGGGAGATATCCCGCAAACTGCTGCTCCTCCTACTTCTCATGTTTGGTGGGATCCACCCAAACCCTGGCCCTGGCTCAAACATTAAGATAAAGCCTGCAAAAACTGAAAACGGGCTATCCATTGTTACCCTAAATATCCACAGCCTCCTTCCTAAGCTGGCATCTCTTCAAGCCTTTATTGGACAACATAATCCTGACATACTTGTAATTGTTGAGACCTGGCTAACACCTAGCACTCCAGATCATGCAGTCTCGCTCCAAGGCTACAACCTCTTCAGACTTGACCGGGTAAAAAGAAAGGGGGGCGGATGTGTTATCTATATAAAGGACTACCTCTCATGCCACCTTGCCAGTTTCTCCCCAGAAAACACCCTAGTACAACTTTTCCCTGTCAAGCTTCTCATTGGTGCCCATAACAAAGTGCTTACCATGGCTGCAGTCTATATCCCCACTAAAGACCCACGAGCCGGGCTCCAGTCTATCCTTGAATTTGCAAGATTACAACCTCCTGACTCAGAGCTCCTCCTTCTCAGTGATTTCAATATCAATTGGCTTGCCTCAGATATTGGACCCAGCAGGGATACTATCCTAGCAACCAACCTAACACAGATGGTCAACTCCCTACTAGAAAAAACTACAAGACTGGAACCAGCACTCATTGACTGGATTCTTACTAATTGCCCGGACCGGATAAAAAACACCACCGTTCTCTCCGACTCCCTCAGTGACCACTCCCCTGTGATCTGTATCTGGACAAATAAATTCCACAAACCACCTCCTAAAACCATCCTAAGTTGAATGCTACCACATGGAAACCTTGCTAAACTAAAGACCTGCCTCCTACAACAAGACTGGTCCCCTATCTACAATACGCTGGATGTGGATGCTGCCCTAGACTTCTTCATTAAAACTTTCAACACTGCCTGTGACACCTACGCACCTTTCAAAAAATGTAAAATCAAAGCCCTCTCTAATCCCTGGCTAACAGCCAAACTACTGGCTCAGCTTAAAGCACATGACCATCTTTGGGCTATAGCCAGGGCCACATGCTCCATAACAGACTCACTTAACTATAAACAGGCGTGCAACCTATGCACTTCACAAATCAGGCAAATGAAGAGCTCCTATTTCAAGAATGCTCTAGAAACCACCTGGGGTGACGGGAGATCCTTCGGGGACAATATACGTAATATTACGGGCAAACAGTCTAAATCCTCTCCCACGGCAATGAACATTGATGGCTCCACTTCCCGTGACCCTAAGACTATGGCCAATGCCCTAAATAAAACCTTCACTGATCTCAGTGGCGTCCTCTCACCAGACTTCTTCCAGGACTTATCAGTTCCAAAACTCGTATCCCAAACCACCTCGCCAGACAAACTGCTATTTCACTTTAAAATAGTTAAGACATATGAAGCTTACAGATACATAAAAAAGGCCTGCTCTAAATTTAGAAATAGCAGTGACACCATTGATCTAAAACTTCTGTCCCTCACCTTGGAAGAAGTGATCCACCCCCTCACCAAAATTCTCAACCTCTCCCTGTGCCAAAGTCAATTCCCCAACACATGGAAGGCCGCTATAGTCACACCAGTGCATAAAGGGGTGACAAATCCACACAGGAAATATCAGCCATATCTATACTTCCACCTCTCCAAAGCTCTTGAACAGATCATGGCAGATCAACTATCACACTACCTGCAAAAGTACGATCTACTCTGCATTCAGCAACATGGATTGAGGAAAGGACACAGTACATCGACGGCCCTACTTGATTTCTCTAGTGAAACTCACAAAGCCTTGGATAAGGGTTATTTAACTGGAGCTGTTTTCATTGACTTCACAATGGCCTTTGACACTGTTCACCATAGCCTTCTAATCTCTCTTCTGCTCAACACTGGGCTAGCCGAGGGACCTGGAGCCTGGGTAAAAAGTTACCTGGCACAACGTTCTCAAACAGTAAAAATCTCTGAGGTTCTCTCTGACTCCAAACTGGTCCTCTCTGGTGTCCCCCAGGGCTCAATTTTAGGTCCTCTCCTCTTCAGCCTATTTCTAAACTTGCTTCCCAAATCCTGCCCTGAAAAATTAATACTCTATGCTGATAACACTGTAATTCTCTCCTCCCATAATGATCCAATTCCACTATGACAGAGCTTGCAGCTTGCTTTCTCATGCATTGAAAAGTGGTTCCTTGAGCACAAACCGGTCCTAAATAAAAAAAAAACAACAAAAGTCATGCTTTTCGCCAGTCATCAAAACAGAAATAGGCATACTCCACTCGTCATAAAAACTTCTCTTGGAAATACACTAGAACAAGTGAACACCTTCAAATACCTTGGTATCACTTTTGACGAATGTCTTACTTTTGCTGCCCATATCGATAACACTGCAAAAACAGTGCACCAATGCATTGAAATTTTGTACCGGAACCGTCAATTTTTCAACCAAGCTGCCTTGAGGATTGCTGTTCAAAGCTCCATCATCTCAATCATAGACTATGGTCTAATTGTCTATGGCTCAGCTACTACCACTGCACTAAAGCGCATCTCAACAGCACTAAACAAAACCTGTCGACTCCTCACTGCAGCACAGAGATGGACCCGCACTTGTGACCTCTACACGGAAACCGGGTTGGTTGCATTTTTCCAGTTGCCTCATGTACCTCACCTGCGTGATGGCAAAAAAATCAATCTTGGGACTCACTCCTCCATGTATCCGGGACCTGCTCTGCCTGAACAATGGCACTCGTACCACCAGAAGATCTGACCACCAACCTTTCCTTGTCCCTAGATGCCGGACTGCTCAAGGACAAAGATCTTTTACATACCATGCCCCTACCTGGTACAATGCCCTTAACCTGCCCTCCCTATCCTCCATGACATTGGGAGCTTTCAAATCCATACTTTACGCTCACCTCACAGCCTCCAGCTCCTGTGACTGCTTTGACTAAAGTCTCATCCCACTGAGTGCACTTACATTTGTTTCACTCAACCACTATGGTCTCCTCTTTGACAAAGACAACCCGAATACCACTAACCTGGTTCTGTCTGCTCCTAAACTTCTTATTTCTCTCTCTCTTCCCTCTCAAGCTCTCCAATTCTTATTCCTTGCCCTTGACACTGCCTCTGAGTTCCTTTTTCTTTTCTGTACATAAATGTTACTGTTTAAGTTGTGGCCTTGTTAAATGGCTTACTGATTGTTTGTAACACTGTCTACTATGTTTTTGTACTTAATGACATGGAACCTTTGTAAAAGAGCCTTGGCTCAAAGGTATTAATTCCTAGAACAATAAACTTCAAACTTCAATGTGTGATCTGCTCAACCCTGACTTTATACATTTATTTAATTGTTTTTAGAGGGGCTCCTGGTTGTGACCAATATCAACAAACAAATGAAGTCCAGTGTGCCCCATCTGCCCAAACAGGCCTGTAATGGAGGATTTTTTTAATCTCTCATGTCCCAAATAGGGGCTCTTAGTTATCAAATTTTGGCCAAAATGTGAACAAGCCAAGCCACTCCGTCAAAGCAGGATGAGACCTACTTGTTTATGGTGTTTTGGTCAGGTAGATGATAGAGGAGTTTCCTCTACCTTTTGATAGAAGAAGGTGGTGAGTTTAAAATACATAATGTGTCATAAAAAAGGTCTACAGAACATGTCATTTTGAGGTGACACACAGAGAGATTAAGAAAATGCTTCAGAGTCGGTTGTGTAGTGATGTCTTAAGTGAGCACTTCAGGTGCTACTATGGTTGTAATGGGGAACTGTGGCACATTAGTTAGTATTTTAGCATCCTTTAAATTTAGTGTCCTTTAAATTTCAAAAATGTGATAAATTATCTTGTTCCGGCCCTTTTTTATTAAATTAATAGGACCAAGTCATGCATTCACATTGGCATGTATTACTTTTGTCACACGCAGTACATAGTAGCAGCTCCTTAATTAATATGTGATTGTGCCTTTGAGAGAAAAAGCAACTGAATATTAGTGAAATAAATTACTATTAAAGTTCACTATTTCCCAAATAGTTATTTTAATCAAACCTCCTTGTATGTTCACCCAATACAGAACAGTGCTGTGTATCATTTTCGGCCCTTTTTGTATGCCTTGGTTATCTCTGGGATAAAGTAGGCATGTGCCTTGTGGGGGGGGGGGGCGCTGCTTAAGCTAAAACTTGCCTTGGCTGTGGTATACTGAGTGAGGGATCATCTGCATTGTTGGCTGCTATTGTAATAGGATACAGTTTGGGGCAGAAGCATTTTTTGTTCTCTAAAACATGTTTCTTCAGTTCTCTGTCATGGTCTGTAAGTTAGGAGACTTTGCCTAGAGAAGTTGTAGCAATTGCTAGGTCCATTCTCCACTGCAAGATATGTTGGATTTAGTCAAACCTAGTTTGTTTATCCTCATCTAAGACGGTGGCTGAAATCTCGTGAGAGCTAAGAGACAGTCAGCTTGCAGCTCTCATGTAGCAGGAGATTTGTAAACTGGAAAGAAGTGGGGGGGAGTGGTCATGCTGCTAGCAGTTGTTTGAGAAACTAGGGGGCCACAAAGAAACATTTGGATGGCTCCATTTTGGTCCATAGAACTTCCTTTTCTCTGTGGGACTGTTTTTGTGTAGAAAATAGCACAAAGTGGTTGTGGGTGCTTTGATTTAGTGCCACTGAACTCCAGTAATGTCTGAATCCAGCTCAGGCATTTTAAACATTTTCCAGTGCAAGGAAGCTTTTCTGGGTGAGTTTGAGAGTACCCTTTTTACAAGTTAGTGGGGCTAGCAGGGTCACCAGATACTTGTTGGTGATTAATACAACTCAGGAACCAGGTGGATTATTTATTATATTACCTCATGTAAATCACTGCATAGATTCTGTGTTCAATTATGTGGGTCAGATATTATTTTAGTTCCTGGCAACACTAGCAGGGGTGTTCAGGTAGCTAATAATCTCTGTAGTTACACAATGTGATAATGTTCATAATTTGAATACTGTGCTGGCAATTTCTCAGCTAACATTTTCCTAGACAATCGACTCTAGTAGAAGCTACAATGCTAACATTTCTAAGACTGCCAGTTTTGCAATTTTAAACAGTTGCATATCTGCAGAAACATACTCTTGTGGTCTTGTTTGATCTCAAAATGACATTTTTTATGACACATTATATATTTTAAACTCACCACCTTCTTGCATCAAAAGGAAGAGGAAACTCCTCTATCATCTACCTGATCAATACACCATAAACAAGTAGGTCTCATCCTGCTTTGACAGAGTGGTTTGGCTTGTTCACATTTTGGCCAAAGTTTGATAACTAAGAGCCCCTATTTGGGACATGAGAGATTAAAAAAATCCTCGATTACAGGCCTGTTTGGGCAGATGGGGGGGGGCACACTAGATTTCATTTGTTTGTTGATATTGGTCACAACCAGGAGCCCCTCTAAAAACAATTAAATAAATTTATAAAACCAGGGTTGAGCAGATCACACATTGAATTGGTATGGGTAAAACCCAGATCACCAGACCAGGACCAGTGCTGTAAAATCTGCACTGGGCACAGCTTATGCAAATATTGCTGATCCAGTGGATCAAATAAATACGTGCAAATAAATACTCTGCTTCACCTTGTGCTTCAACCCATCCCAGGAGTGCCATTATTACATGATAACACACACCCTGTCATGCCTTATTGCTTAAATATGCCCTTTCTCAATGTACTATACTTTGATTCAGTTAGTGTATACAACAGCCTTCATGTGAACACTCTGGGCTTCTCTTTGACTCCTGATGTCTATTTGCTTTAGCTATTGTATATTGTTTGAACTGTTTTGGTCTTCTTGATGTGGTGCCTGTGTGCCTAAACTATGTAATCTGTTTATCTACTGCTACCCATGTATCTCCAGTGAATGATTGTTATACTGTCTGCTCTCCGAACCATTGTTTTTGGACTTGTTAACTGTGCTGTCTTTGTATTAGTTTTGATGAGGTGCCTTTGTAAATGAGTCTCTGACTCAAAGGTTTGTAAATCTGATATTTTTTAAATAAATAAATAAATGTTTATGTTTAAGCCCATGAAACACCCTTATCTAGTTAATGCAGTCACAGTCGTAGTGGCTCTGCCAGATCTTGTTTTTATTAACTAGGATTTCCCCCATTCCAGCAAAGCCAGCCCCTTTCTATTGCCAGACAGCCCATTCTCAGCACATCTGGAGTGGCTGCTATTTTATTTAGCTTGTGTAAGAAGGGGCTTGAAACCCCTGAATTATGGCACTGGCTGTAGTACTAGTTAGAGAGGGGATGTGACAGAGAGAAAGTGCTGGGCCAACCTTACTACAGTGCCACCTGGGGTTGGGCCTTGCAAGGCACCTTTCTTTTATCATGCTGGAAACACAAAATACTCCAGTGCTGTGCATAAACACCCCTTCCCCTTCTCAAGTGGTGGCAGGACTGAGTCAACACCGTCTCCAGATAGTGACATCCCCCTCCCCTGCTGTACAACAAAGGAAAGTCTCATCTCCCTTACCCAGATGTGCAACAAAGAGCTGAGCAGAGGTAGACAGGCAATGGAGGGAACTCAAAGGGGCAGGGATCCAGGGATCACCGGCTCACTGTTGGCACTGCAGCCAGCAGCATGCTTCAGTCTGTGGCTGCAGGTGTCAGGAAAGTCCTCCTGTTCAGGGCAGGGGAGGCAGGGAGGGAGCTGACCTTGTTGAATAACCCTGGCTTCTGTCTGATCTACAGTACCCCACAGTGCTTATACCTGTTGCAGGCATGGGAGAGGGTGAGCTGGGGCATCTTTCTAGAATGTTATGAGAGCCCCAGGCAGCTGAGCTGCTGAAGATGTAAGCCATTTTATGCTGGCATCAGAAATACATTTTTTCCATATGCACTTTAACTCATGTTTTGAACATAGTTTTGTTTTGAGTTGTAACCATGCCCTTAGCACTATACAGCTCAGTTCTTATGACGCTCTTCTTCACACGTTGTATTATGATCTAATGTAAATGTATTCTGCAGCTTTTCTAAAGTTCATGGGGAAAGGCTCTTTCATTTTTATTTATTTATTAAGGGTTTTACCAGGAAGGCATACTGAGCAGAAACACTGTTCAATTCCAGATGCATCCTGGGGTAGGGAAAGTACAAGTACAACATTGAGTAACAGGTTCAGAATACATGGGGTACATAATGCAAGCAACAATACATACAATACACAATACTGAAGTACAGTGTAAAATTAATAATAATACATGCAGCAGTTGGAGGTTAAAGCAGGGTAGTTGTAGATATTAAGCTAAGGAACCCTATAACCTTAGTGCTGCTTGCCTGTGCTTATTTCAATAGATTGCAGGAGCTGGCCTCAGAGCGGGCCATAACATTAGTCACATGAACAGGTGGAGGAGAAGTGGACTTTGAGTAGTGAATTTAGGTGTTGATTGGGGGAGGCATGCCGAATGCCCATGGGGAGGGAATTCCATAGTTTAGGCATGTGATATTTGAAGGATGTCTGCCCTGTGGTGGTGGATATGTGTGGCATGGATAGAATCCTGGCGTCATTTTTTTCTTAGTTCATAAGCTGAAGGGGCAGGGGCTGATACTTAGGAGATGAGGTAAGTGTGCAGGGACTGGCTCCAGAACTTGGCTGTGATCCGAGCGCAGTGTGATTGCTTACAGTCCTGAAGGGAGGTGAAGTCCAGCGTCTGGTAGAGGGTACAATGTTGGGTTGAGGGAGGGCAGTCCAGGGTGAAATGACAGAAGGAGTGGAAGAGTGGGATCAATCTGGCTAGGGAGGACTTGGGTATGGCACTGTAGAGTACATCCCCATAGTCAAAGATAGGGAGGATAATTTTTTGTACCATGGCATGGCGTGCCTGCTATGGGATACAACCATGATTTCGATAAAGAGCCCCCAACCTAGGGTGGAGCTTTTTGTGGATGGCATCGATGTGTACAGAAAAGTCAAGGTGCTGATCAAGGCAGACCCCGAGGTATCTAAAGGAGTCACAATCCTCCAGGGAAGTCCCATTCAGTGTATGGAATTTTGGGGTGGTAGGGAGCCATGAGAGTCTCTGCCTAGTGCTGAAGGTCATGGAGACTGTTTTCTTGGCGTTGAGGGGAAAGTTGATTTGAGTGAAATCAGAGCTGAACACTGCTGAAGTCATGCTGTAGTCTGGTCTCCACATCAGTGGTAGTGGTAGAGGATCAAGATGGCGGCCATGCTGGGCTAGCCACTAGCAGCTATTATTGCAGCACCAGTTTCTTTTATTTAACTTGTTTGTTTGCTTACATTTTTAGTATAGTCAGCAAGTGTTTCAGTGAACTATCAGTTTTAATGACCATGGGATTAAGTGAAGCACTAACTGCTAGCGACTTCGGGATTTAGTGAACACTCGTTGTTTTCGCTATATTCGCTGACTGCCGTGAAAGGACTATTACAGAACTGCCTCATCTGATATAAATGATCTGATGTATTTAACAGCCTAATAGGCCATATTGAAGTTTGAAGATCTCCGGTGGAGTTGGTGGAGCCAGCGGAGGTGACCGGGGAAGTGCTTGTTTGATCTGGATTGGAGTACCCCAGAAGAATTACGCTGAAGTGTGTCCCAGAAACATTGTGTTCGGAACGCTGATATTCGAGTTCATGAGTGTTTTAAATTGCTACCTACTGCTCCAAAATAACTTTGTTGTGGGCTTTGGAGTTACCGCTTCTCTGGAACCTAGGGCCGGCGAGGGTCATTGAGTGGTGCTGGGTGGGGAATCCCTCTCCCCCTACACCTTGGACCGTTGTCCCATTGTGCTACCTGGGACCGAGCGGGAGTTGCCTTGTTCGGCCTCTGGGGAGCCAGAAGAGGATTTGGGGCTCTCCTATGTTGCTCTAGAGGTGTACTTTATTGTCTATCCCTAAGGACATCTGTAGCTGCGGATCACAGGTGGTGGGGAATTAGGTTAACCTGGGGTGGTGTAGAGGGGAGGAGGGGATATCCCTTTATTCATCTGCGAGTTTTGCACACTCTTGGCTCCTTCCAGAAATCCACTTTTCGTGATGGAAAATTGTTGACTGGAGTTTAGTGGCTGATCTGAAAGTGGAACAGATGGACTGACTGCTGTTCTAGTATTTTTGAAATGACTTTTTCAGAAGCCAGATTTGAATTTTGACTTCATTTGAATTTGGGATTGGATATTTTTGTGAGCCTAGAGAAGAACTGAGTTTGTTAAGATACCCTCTTGGAGAGAACATTTCCTGGACTCTTTGGTGGAAATATATTTTTGGTTTGAACTTATTTTTACTGTTTCTTGGGCAGTGAGAGTGCCCAAATTATCTTTCTATTTTCCAGGTAGTGTGAGTGCCTGGGAACTTCAAATACTCATCTTTATTACATTAGCTAGGCAGTGACAGTGCCTGGTTTAGTACCGACTCCCAGGGTAGTGAGGGTACCAGGGGCTGAAAGTGAAACTGTATCTACTATTATTTATCTAAATGTATCCTCTTACTAAGTAGAGATTATGTCATTTTCCGGGACTTGAACTCTCTTTGGTGTGTATTCTGTATGGGGTTTCTTTTTTGTGATCTATAAGATTTATTTCCAGAGCTTTGGATTGTTTTAATTACTTATTTTAAAGGTTAACAGTTTTAAGTGGCCTGTAACTAGGAAGTGCTGGACTATTGGGATTTATGAATGAATTAGTGCTCTATTTTATTTTTGAATAAGTGTTTGGTTATATATAATTTGTGTTTTTCTTTTCTTTTTAATGTGTAACAGTGTCTGGGTTTTTGACCTTCCCCCATGAGAGAGAGTGAGGAGTGAATTTTTTTTTTGTTATTTGAGAGTGATAGGCTTTGTTTTGTTTATTATTTTTGTTTATTTCGTTTTTACTCCTCTCCAAACTATTTGGTTTTTATTATAATGTGTTGGGGATGTTCAGTGACGGTTGGGCATTATTTCCCCACCAGGCTCAGAGAATTATGTCCCTTTGAATGTCCACCATTGTCATCCAACAACGGTGTCATGCTTTGGGCATTCTTAGGAAGCGTAAAAGAAGGTGGAGAACTGGGCCTGGTGGGGGACAGGAAAGGGAAGGGCAGATTGGGGTTGTGGGATCCAGGAGACACCCTGGGGTGAAATGGGGTCAAGATAGAGGTTATTCTTGTCTTGTCCCCATACCCAAGGGCTCCGACTTTAGTGGGCAGATGCCGAGGTCTTCCCTGACAGCTCATCCCACCTTGGCGGTGTTATGCAATGCCAGATCTATTAAAAACAAGACAGCTATTATAGCTGATCTTGTTGGATCAACTGATCTGGCTTGCATCACCGAGACTTGGCTGGATGAAAATCCAGGCCCTATATTGGCCTTGGCACCACCAGCCAGGTTCTCGGTGATGCACTGTCCAAGGTTGGATCGTAGGGGCAGGGGTGTAGCCATTATGTTTAAGATTGAGCTGGGCCTTGTGGATGTGCCATTTGGAAGTACCAGATCCTTTGAAAATATCCTGGGAGAGGGAGTAGGTTGCGGGATTCTCCTCATCTACCGTCCAGCAGGAGACGGTGGAGAATTCCTGCAGGAGATAGCAGACTTCATCGTCGACATGGTGTTGAGGTCCCCAGATTGATAGTTCTGGGGGACTTCAATGCCTGGGTCAATGATGAACTCTCGCACTTTGGTCAAAATCTCCTCCAGCTGATGATGTCGCTGGGCCTAACACAGGTGGTTACCTCCTTGACCCATGTAGGGGGTCATTCACTGGATCTGATCCTTCTTTTGGGTATGGAGATTGCTGATTTGGGGGTGGAACCAGTCAGCTGGTCTGACCATCACACCATAAGGTTCAGCTTCAGGGCTCCCCCTAATAGGTCTGCCCCTATGGAGATGGTTCAGTACCGCCCTTTAAGGGGTATTAACCCCAGTGACCTAATGGCGGTGCTGGATCTATCGGGCTTGTTGGGTGAACGCATGAGTCCAGATGATCTTGTGCTAGCCTATAATAAGGCTGTGGGAGATGCTCTGGACAAGATTGCTCCTGTTCATGTTTGGCCTCTCACCCTTCATTCAAGGAGCCCTTTGGTTTGATGGCTTCTTGAAGGAGTTAAGACGAGTTGGCCGAAGGTTGGAGAGAGTCTGGCGGAAGTCCGGCCATGATGCTGGCAGGCTTAGGTTGATGGCACATTATGATGGCTATCAATCAGAAATCACACATAAGAAGGCAGAATTCCTGTCCAGGAAGATTTCTGCTGCACAGAATCGACTGGCTTAGCTTTTCCGGACCTTTGACAGTTTGTACAATCCAATCTGTCTCCAGTTCAGAGAAGCTTTTTCTCAGCTGAGATGCGAGGAGTTCGCTCATTTTTTTGCAGATAAGGTTGCCAGCATCAGGTCTGGCATCAGTCCGACCTCTCCTATGATGGATTGCAGTGGTCGACAGGAAGTGGCATGCACTTCTGTCTGGTCAGATTTTCGCCGGCTAGAGTTCAATGACATTGTGAAGATCATCCAAACACTGCGACCAACCAGCTGTAGTTTGGATCTGGGTCCTACACCCCTTCTAGTTGGATGTGTAGAAGTTATCTGCCCGATCCTTGCTGACATTGTCTGGAAGTCTTTGGAGAGGGGGGTCTTTCCTGACACCCTCAAGGAGGTGGTCATTTGACCACTCCTTAAAAAACTCTCCTTGGACCCAGATTGTCTAGCCAACTACCGGCCTATCTCTAACCTGCCTTTTGTTGGTGAGGTTATTGAAAAGGCGGTTGTGTTGCAATTGGATGATCATCTTACAACTCACAATGTCTATGATACTCTTCAGTCCGGTTTTAGGAAGAAGCATAGCACGGAGACTGCCCTTGTCCGGGTATTGAATGATCTCCTAATGGCTAGAGATCGAAAGGCACGTACCATTCTAGTCCTTCTCAATCTCTCTCTCCGCTGCATTTGACACTGTAGACCATGGTGGGCTGTTGGAGTGCCTGCAGTTCTTTTGTGGGCTGTCTGGAACAGTCCTCAAATGGTTCCATTCTTACCTCACGGACAGGTCTCAGAGAGTTGTCACTGGAATTTATTCCTCTGGTGCTCACTACCTGCCTTGTGGGGTACCACAGGGTTCCATTCTAGCCCCCATGCTGTTTGCAGTGTATATGCTGCCATTGGGAGATATCATCAGGCGATACAGTCAAGGTTTTCACTGTTATGCAGATGATACTCAGCAGTATTTGTCCTTTCTGCCTGGGCAAGATGATGCCCTCTCCGTGCTAAATAATTGCCTTGCTGAAATCAGACTTTGGATGAGTTCCAGCTGGCTGAGACTGAATCCAGATAAGACTGAGGTGCTGGTAGTGGACCCAGGTCATCTGGGGACGGGTTTGGGGGCTGGACAACCATTAGGTTTATTACTGGGTGGTATGTCGCTCACTACCTCAGATCAGGTGCGTAACCTGGGCGTTATTTTTGACGATGGTTTGACCTTAAAATCTCAGGTATCGACTGTCATCAACTCCTCTTTTTACCATCTGAGGAATATCGCCCGGGTGAAACACCTGGTTCCTCCAGGTGATCTTTCAACATTGGTCCATGCCTTTGTCACTACCCGTCTTGATTACTGCAATTCCCTCTACCTAGGGCTACCTGGGGTTGATATCCGCCGCCTGCAGCTGGTGCAGAACACGACGGCCAGGCTTTTGACTGGGACTTCTAGAACCAGTCACATTACACCTGCGCTCTGTGAACTGCACTGGCTGCCTGTTTGGTGGCAGATCACCTTTAAGGTTGGTTTACTAACCTTTAAAGCCCTACATGATCAGGGACCCTGTTACCTACTGGTACCCTATTGCCCCCTCTGTCCTCTCTGTTCTGCCAATGAGGGATTGCTGGAGATTCCCAGGGTTCGATTAAAGACATCAGGATCTTGTGTCTTCGCTTTTACAGGACCAACCCTGTGGAATTCTCTACCTTGTTGGTTGAGAGAATGCCCAACCGTCGATAGATTCAAAATGGAGTTAAAGACTTATTCATTTAGTTTAGCTGTTCCTAGCTACAGATGATTTGTTTAATGCTTGTTTTAAAATGTTGTCTTTATGTGTATGGTTTTTATGTACAGTGCCTTGATTTTGAAAGGCGCTATAAAAATAAAGATGATTTGATTTGATTTTGTGGGGCTGGATGTATACAGCACTGAGTCGTCCGCATACATGTGGATGGATATGTGAGGGCAGGTCATTTAAGAAGATGGAAAACAAGAGTGGAACAAGGACAGAGCCCAGTGTCATTCCAGAGAGACAGGAAGCGGGGCAGAGATAGAATTTCCAATACTGGCCAACTGGGATCTACCAGTCAGGTAGGAGTGGAACCAGTTGGCAGCTGCACTGGAGAGTCCAGTGCGTGACAGCCTGGACAGGAACAGTGGGTGGGAGATAGTGTTGAATGCCTTTGCTAGAGCAACAGAAATTGCTAAGGGTGATGTGACCTTGGTCCATACCAGTATGGATGGTATCGGAGAGCCGTAGCAGGGAAGTGGCGGTGGAGTGGAGCTTCTTAAAACTAGACTGGTATGGAGTGAAAAAGGATGAAGAATCAGGGTAGGAGGACAGCTGAGTGAGGACTAGGTGTTCCTGCAGCTTAGCCAGTATGGGAAGGAGGGTCATAGGGAAGTAGCTTCCGGGCACAAATGGGTCACCTCCTTTCGGAAAGGGGATAACCATGGCATGCTTCCATTCAGTTGGGATGGAGGTTAAAGAGAAAGAAAGGTGGAGGAGCGCTGCCAGTGGGGAGGTGATGGCCGGGGCTGACAGGTATAACATTTTGGAGTCCAGACCAGTGGGACATTTACCTTTGGACGGGTTTAAGGTGAGCAGCACCTTTAATAGTTCTTATAGGGTAACCAGGTGAAAGGAGAAGGTGGAAGTTGGAGGAGGGGTTTGAGCAGGGGTGGGAGAGGGGGATGAATGGGTAGAAGGTAGGGAGGACAGCAGAGACAAGGCACACCTTGCGAAAAAGGAGTTAAACTCCGAGGCCACTACAAGGGGGTCAGTTTCAGTGGATTCAGCTATGTTTAAAGCAGGAGTTGGGGGTTGGGACAGAGGTGAAAAAAATGATTTGACCACCTTCCAGAATTTGGCCGTGTGGTTAAGGGTCGTGACGAAGGTAGTATTGAAATAGCTTGCTTTTGCTTGCCGGATTAACCTCATGCAGGCGTTACGTAGCGCTTGATACCGTAAGTGGTCCATGGAAGGCTAGAGACTTTGAAGGATTTCCAAGCCTGATCTCTAACTCTGAGGTGGGCCATGATGTCAGTTGTGATCCAGGGCAGGTGGGCACCCCTCACCCGTGCCCATGTGAGAGGGGCATGGAAGTCCCAGATTGCAAAGAACCTGGACTTGAAGTAGTCCAGGGTGGCATCGATGGAGGTTGCCTGAGGGATGCCAGACCAGTCAGTATTTGCCAGGTTATTTTGGAGTAATGCGAGGTTGAAGGATTTATAGGACCTGGTCAGAAGTGTTTTGGGGGGGAGGTGCCTTTGGCCTGAAGACTTTCCTTACTGTGTAGATCATATGATGATCACTTATTGAGTCAGGTAGGTGGCCAGAGGGTACAACACATTGGGGGGTGGGAGGAGAGAGCTCAATCAATGAGCGAATGGTTTGGGGATTTAGGGTTCAGTGATTACTCGGGACAGATTGAGAGCAGGCACTTGGCTGCGTAGCTTTGAGCTGGCATTTGTTAGCCAGTTCCAGTTGAAGTCCCTGAGGATATAGAGCTCACCTTCTGATGCCATGGATTTTAGGTTGGTGGTGGGCTCCAATATGTCTGGCATTGCAGTGTCAGGTGCGCAGTGTGATCCTGATATGTATATGGACATATTGTGGGGGAGGGATAGTTTCAGAATTAAAGAGTCAATGGCCAGCAGTGGTGTGGGAAATGAGACTCAGCTGAAATGGAGCAAAGATGCAACATATATGGCTATGCCACCACCATGTTTATACCCAGGGCGATCATGGTGAATAACAGTGTAGCCAGGGATAGTGATTTCAGTATCTTTGATATAGGGTTTTAGCCAGGTCTCGGAGATAATCAGAATGTCAGGGTGTAGGGATAGGGCGAGTGGCTGCAGGAGAGGTAGTTGGTGTAGCAGGCTGCAGACATTTAGGTGTACCGATTTTAGGCCCTTAGGGAGTTTAAAGGGGGGGTGGGATATGGCATGGGGAAGGAGATGGCTCGTGGTTTAACTCAACATTACCAGATAATAGGAGTAGGAGGGTTATCAAAATTTTTGTGAGGGAGTGGGTCCAATGTAGCTTATGTATAGATTCTGGTGTCTGGCTTGAGGGCTCTGGGGGCACTTGTGTGGGGAAATTTATGGCTAACAGGCCAGCATGGAAGGAAGGCAGAAGACTGGATGGGCCTGCAAAATTGTATTGCAAATGTGCCACAGGTAGCAGTCCTGCTGGGGATGTGGCAGAGGGAGGTACAGTGGCAGCCAGGTCACCATATGCCAGCAGGAATGCCTCTAATTAATATTGATATAATGGTGTGCAACTGCTAATTTATTTGAAATGTTACACTTGGTTTTACTTATTAGCCATGCTGTGCTGTAAAATAAGGAGTCATGTTTGACTCTCCTATTTCGACAGTGTTAGTCAGCATCATAGAAGCAACGTTAATTTCTTATTCTTTATCCTAAGGGCTTGGGTGGCATTTCTACTACAGTTCTGTGATCCTCATATATTAACATAGACAGATCATAGTGCAATCAGTGTCTGTCACCAGTACCTTACGCGAGACTTGAACCTAAGCCCTTACAATTAAGAATTAGAAATGTCAATTGCATTTTTATGTCAGGATCAGCTCAAAATTCAGTCTGTGGCTTCACAGTATAATAAAAGTAAGTAATACGCCATGACAGAGTGCACATTATAGGATTTTAATGCACACCCCAGGGGTGTAGTAAGGCACAAGGCAGAAGGCCGAGTGTCCTTACACCCCTTGGAAGTGCATTAAAATCCTATAATACACACCCTGGAGGGACTTATTACACTTATAAAATGGCGCTGAGTAGGATTTTTGGGGGAGGAAAATGAGATTTGGCACCTGACCATGCATTTGTAGAGATTTAATGCACTGTCAGGTGATGGCTCTCAGCCAATGAACTTTCTAGATGTTTTTCTTGCTGTTTTATAAAGTATGTTACAGTTGTACTGAAAAGCCATGGTCATTTACTTTGTATTTCTCACAGTTGTGATCCTTAAGTAATGTGAGGGATTTGCATTGTGGAAGTGATACCGCCTGCATAATCTGGATGAAAAGTGAAGAGAAGTTCCATGAGAACATATGTAGCATGTTGCATAGTGACACAGTATTATGGCACTCTGGTAACATCACTTCCACAACACAGATCCCTCACAGATGACTTTCATTAGAAAAGCATAGCGGGATCGTGGCTATGAAAAATACACAGTAAAATGTCCTTGGCTTTTCAGTACAGCTGTAACACACCTTATTATACTGTAAAGGACACAGACTGAATTTTGAGCTAATCCTGACATAAAAATGCAATTGAAAGCACACATAGGAGACCATCATTTATTATACAGCATTTTTAATTTTTAATCACAAGTGCAAGTATCGCATGAGGTTCTGGTGACAGACACTGACTGCACTGTGATCTGTAGATGACAATACTGAGGATCGCAGAATCTTGTTACTGTTGGGGTCTGCAATGTTTTCAGTGAAAGACACAACTGGATTTGGATCTCGCTTACTGGTCTTATCCTGCTAAATCATTTAAAGTAGTTTTAGTCAGCCTGTGGGGGGTTATTGAACAGCATTGGTTTACTATTTTGTCAGCTTAATTTCTGAAAAATATCAATCAAGTCAAGTTTTAAAGGAGATGGGAAAGAAGAAAAAAATTACTTACCATAGTAATATTGTTTCTTCCAGGGGATCCCTCATTATTTATTTATTTATTTGCTTTTGTTAACCTGGTAAGTCACACTAGACAGCCAAGTGCCTATTTTCAGGTGAGACCCGGGAGGGTTACAAACTGAGTTACAGAAGAGACAGTGGGGAAGTTGAGTTTACATACAATCAGGTAATGAACGAGGTTTACATCTAGATGCAGGACGAGCATAACAGGGTAAGGAAAGTTGAGTATACAAACAGTCAAGTAATAACCGAGATTTACATCAAGATACATGACAGCTTAACAGGGCTAGAGTAGGAAGCTAACAACAAATTGAGACAATATAGTACAGGATAAGTACAGTGCTAACAACAGAAGATACGATTTACCAAAGGGTAAGTACACCTGAAGATACAATATACAATATACCCCAGAGTAAGTTCCGTGCATAAAGATGAGAATACATTTTTGCCATCAAAAAATCAGAATCAGAATATAAGTGCCAGCGGGTACCTGGGAGGGGGACCATGACCATCCGGGGGGTAGGACTGACCGTCCCACCATGTCAGAGCGGGAGCATTACGGGATGCATGGACGAGTGGAGGGACCCTTCAGGTAATTCCATAGGGAGGATTTAAAGCCCAGATGGGAGGAGGAGGACCGTGTAAAGGCAGGGAGCGAATTCCAAATTTTTGGAGCATAGGCGGCAAATCTCCGGTCGCCCGCCTGGGTGCGGGTTCTAGGAACCAGTCGGTCAGGTGTAGCTCTCGACCAGAGGAGGTAGGAGGAGGTGTTGGGGGTAGGGGGAAGGGTGAGGGATGCAGGAGTACTGGATCTGTCGATGTTGTCAATGCAGTTCCCAACTTCTACAAGGTGAGGTGTTTCTCGGGGGGTAGCCACTCTAAGCGTGAGTAGAAATGCATGGCCGGTGAGTTAGAGGCATAGCGCAAGCGGCAGATATTATTGTAAGCTGTGCCCTTAGAGAGGCTAGATTTGGGCAAGGGGCAAAGGCAACTCAGCCTATAGTAGAGAGACGGGAGGAGGACCCCCCTGGCTAGGGCAACTCAAGCAGCCGGGGTTAAGCAGCTTTTAGCTCTATAGGCGAGGCCCAGCTAGCCATTTGTAGCCTTACAGACATTTCGGATGTGCAGAGTGAGATCCAGTTGTGGGTCAAGAGTAACACCCAAGTACTTGACAGCAGCCACCGTCTGCAAGGGAGAGCCATCGGCCCCGAGGATTCTAAGTGGAGCAGGGCAAGATTTTAATTTGCACTGGGACCCAAAAAGCATTGCTTGGGTTTTTTTGAGGTTGGTAGTAAGCCTATGTTCCACCAGCCAGGATTGGATCCACTTGAAGTCGGAGTTAAGTTGTGAGTTAATGGTGGCAATGTCTCGGGCACTTGTCAAAACAATGAGTTCGTCCGCATACAGAGTGGTGTGTCAATGGGAAGTGATGGATGGTAGCTCATTGATAAAGAGGGAGAAGAGAGTAGGGCCGAGGACCGACCCCTGAGGAACCCCGCACTGGACATCCGTGAAGTGGGAGAGGCTACGGTTAAAGTTGGTATACTGCTTCCAACCAGAGAGGTAGTTGAGGAACCAGTTGTGTGCAGGGTGGAGAGACCAAGGGAGAGAAGGGTGGAGCTAAGGAGAGAGTGGCCGACCCTGTCGAAGGCTTTGGAGAGGTCCACAAAGATGGCACCGGTGAGGTTGCCCTGATCAGTGGCAGTTCTAATCATCGAGGAGACAACAGCAAGGGCGGTAGCCATGCTGTGCCCCTTCCTGAACCCATGTTGAGCTGGGGAGAGGAGGTTGTGTTTGTGTATGTACTCGGAGAGCTGAGTGGCCACGACTTTCTCCAGGATCTTCGAGGCGGCCAACAGGATGGCGATGGGTCGATAGTTGAGTGGATCTTTGGGGTTACCTTGCTTTAGAACTGATGTTACCTTGGCAACTTTCCAAAGGTCAGGGATAATGCCAGTGGTTAGGGAGGAGTTGAAGATGTGCGTTATTGGTCAGGCTAGGAGGGGGGCCCCAAGCCTGAGTAGTCTTGGTTCTAGGCAGTCATGCCCTGCCCCACTATGGGGGGAGAGGCGGGTAAGGAGCCTCTGGATCTCGGTAGCTGACACATGATGAAGGTGGAAGGGGGCAGGACTTGGGGCCAAGGGGGTGAGGGACTCAAGGAGTGGGTAGGAGGGGGGACAGGTAGTTCGGTGAACATGGCATTAAAGGTGTTAGAGATTGTAAGAGGGTTGTTGCAGCTGACCCCATCTATGAGCAGGTCTGTGGGTTGTACTTTGGCCGAGACCCCAGCAGCATTTCTGATGTTCTGCCAGAAACTCCTCGGGTTGCTGGCTGAGGGGAGCAGGGCCGACCGGCAAGCCTCACTTTTTGCTGCCCGGATGGCTTTCTTTACAGGAGTTTCTGAGGCTTCTGTATGCGAGAAGGTCGTTGTTACTTAGGGAGGCCTTGTAGGTCACCCAGCTTTTATCCCTTAGTTTCATTAAGGAGAATAAGCCCCCGTGAAGCCATTTGGTGATGGCGCCCCTTACCCTCCTTTTAGTGAGGGGGGCATGCTTGTTCTGAACAGGGATAAACTTTGATAGGAAAATATCCAGGGCTTGAGCTGGGTCTGCTGATGCAGTGACCCCTGACCAGTTAATTAGAGTGAGGTCACCAAGGAAGTCAGATGGGGAGAATTTCGAGTAATCCCTCAACTGGATCACTTTGCTGGGCACTTTGACCTGGGAGATGCCACAGGTGCAGAAGGTTGGCGAGCGGTCGGAGATAGCATCAGGTAGGATCACTGAGGTGGTAATCCTATTGGGCCTGTTGGTAAGGATCCAGTCAAGTAGTGACCCTTCATCCCCCAGGAGAGAGGGCCTTGTGGGCTCAGAAATTATTTGGCTAAGGGCAAGGCCCAAGAGCAGTGGCTCATATAGTTTACAGTTGGAGCCCAACCAATTAAGGTTGAAATCACCTATGATGAGAACTTCACTGGGACCCGCTTTCTCGCTAAGGTGGGAGAGTAGTGAGGAGAGTCCTGGCAGACCACCCTTGGGGGGGGGTTGTAGCAACAAATGAGGTGAATTTTCTTAGTGAGACCCAGGAGGAGAAGGGCATGTAGGAACTCACAGGGGAAGGTGTCGGATGGTGAATCACCAATGGTGGACACATTCAGGTGGGCTTTATAGTAGAGTAGCACACCACCCCCTCGTTTGTTCCCCTGCCGATCACGTCTGATGTGGCCATATCCTGGTAGGGTGCACGCCACATCAGGGATGTGAGGATTGAGCCATGTTTCTGAGATACCCATGATATCGGGCTTGTAGTGGGTGACCCAGGCTGTAAGCTCAGCAAGGTTGCGTAAAAGACTCCGAACGTTGAGGTGGACAATCTTTAGTCCCTTGGAGGAGAACCACGCAGGTGGGGACTTGAGGGAGGGGAGGGGGACAGTCTGGCTGAGGCAGGTGGCAGCGCCAGACACACTTGCAGGGGGGATGGGGGGAACTGCCATGATATGCTGGTGGTATAAAGAAGTATCAAAGCAGGGGAAAAATACAGAGCCAGGGTGAGGAGGGGACACCAGGGGAGAGACAGTGATAAGGGAGGCACGAACACCCCTCAGTTGGGGTAGAAGGGGTAGAAGAGGTGAGGTGAATGGCTAGAGGAGTGACTGGGTATCTACAGAGCAGAATGTTCTAGGCAGTGGGAGTAAACAGGCAGGGCTCAGGCAGAGAAGACTTGTAGTAGCAGGGAAGTAAGGGAGGCCACTAGTGGCAGGTTAATATAACCTGCAAATGGAAAACTAGGCTGATAGGATAAAATCAGCCCATGTGACCACAAACAGCCTATAAAGGGGAAAGCTGACCAAGGGTGGTGGTGGGGGCGGTGGGGAGCTGAATGTGCAGCGCTCGGCAGGGCGAGAACAGCTGCGCCGACGGAAAAAGCAGGGCAGGTCCTTCCCAGGTAAGGCAGGCTGAGGATCTTTACAGAGGGCCGTTGCAAGGAGTTTAGTTTATCTAATTCAAAAAAGGCGTCAATTTTCCACCAGAGTATTATGCTCAACTATTGCAATTAGCCTGGTAGGTTCAACTGCCCCAGAGAGTGGAACTTATGTAAATAAAGGAACGTTACAGTGGAACTTAGAACGCAGTTCAGAACTCTGCCTCTAGGTGCTGCTGCTAACTGACAGCTAACGTCAGATTTATTTCAAGCTATGTGGGCAATAGCCCCCTAAGTACTAACCTATGCTATCCTATCTAGAATAACTAATTAAAAAACAAGAGGCCCGTGTGGGCTAACTATGGCTGACAAAACTGACAGAAGAATTGTGAATGAACAGTAAGCAATGTTCAGCAAATGGAAGACAACAGGCCAGCACTGCTTGTTGTAGAACCTTTTCAGGTTCTGGAAGGGGAGTCAGGGAGCGAGGTTTAAGTATAATGAGGAATCCCTTGGAAGAAATAATATTACTATAGTAAGCAATTTTTTCTTCAGATCCCAGAAATCCCTCATTATGCTTAACTATTGCAGACTACGAAGCAGTACCTTGGGAGGCTGTGTACAGAACCTACTTGGGGAAAAGGTTCTGCAGAACTGCAGTGCCAAACCTGGAATCACCTCTGAAATGCATGTCCAGGCAGTAATATTTTGTGAAAGTGTGTAG
The DNA here is from genome assembly GCA_016271365.2 of Neoceratodus forsteri. Taxonomy (NCBI): domain Eukaryota; kingdom Metazoa; phylum Chordata; order Ceratodontiformes; family Ceratodontidae; genus Neoceratodus; species Neoceratodus forsteri. The sequence continues at coordinate 833,086,446 of CM057454.1, read as the reverse complement.
ATTTCTAATAAGAGAATATCCCTTGCAGCTGCCACTGAGGCAGCAATTCCACAGATAGAATGGGCCCTGAGGCCCTGTAGTGGCTGTTTGTCAGCTTTGCCATAGCAAAGTTGGATGCATGAGACTATCCAATGAGTGACAGTCCTCTTTGAGACTGGTAGGCCCTTACCCACCTCACTATAGTAAGGAACTACTGTGAGTGGGAGGATCTGAGGTCCTTAGTACATTCCAGATAGTAAAGCAGTGACCTTTTAACATCCAGACTGTGCAGCTTCAGCTCACCAGAAATGGATTTTGCTGTGAAGAAAACGGGAAGGAGAGTGGACTGGTTGAGATAAAACTCAGAGACCACCTTGGTAAGGAATTTCCTGTTGGTCCTAAGGACCACGTTATCTCTGTGTAAAATTATATAGTTTGGATCTGTGCAGAGAACTTGGAGCTCACACACCCTTCTTGCTGAAGTAATGGCCACCAGAAGACTGTTTTCCAGGTGACATATTTGAGGTCTGCAGAAGCCATATGCTCAGAAGGGGGTTCCATGAGCTTGGCTATGCACAAGTTGAGATCCCAAGGGGCAACAGGCTCCCTGAGGGGTGGATTCAAGTGGAGGACCTTTGAACTTGAAAACTGGATGAGAAGCTACAGATTTTCTTTACCTGCAAAAATTTAAGTAGAAACTACAGCCAACTGAACCTTAAGCACTGAGGTGTTGAGACCCAGGCCCTGAAGGTGAACTAGGCAGTTCTGGAGGACAGGCAGCTCTGCCTCAGAAGGACTGATCTGCCTGGGCTTGCACCACCAGGTGAAGCTCTTCCACTTGGAGACATAGGTCTTCCTAGTGGCATGTTTGCTGTAAACTCTGAGTACCCTAAGTACCTCCTTAGAAAGCTAAAGACCCCAAAACTCTAACTGCTCAAGAACCAAGCCTTGAGGCGAAGAGACTTGAGGTTCAGATACATTATCCTGCCCTGGGACATGGTCAGCAGATTGTGCCCCAGAGGAAGGTGAATGGGCCGATGCTTGGACAGACCTGGAAGCAGGGGATACCATGGTTGCCTGTCACAATCCGGGCTACCAGAATCATAGAGGCCTGCTGGCTCCTTAGGTTGAGAAGGACTTTCAGTAGCAGAGGGAAGGGAGGAAAAGCGTAAAGGACCCTCCCTGTCTGGTTCAGAATTAGGGCATCCAGAGGGAAGGAATCCACAGTTGGGGATTTGCAATGAAACAGGGGGAGCTGATGATTCTCCTCTGAGGTGAACAGATCTGCAGTACCTATGGAACACCCCACCTCCTGAAGATTGTTGCTAACACCTGCTTGTTTAGGGCCCACTTGCGATGCCCTTGACTAATCCTGCTGAGGGTTTCCGCCAGGCTATTGTCCTTCCCTGGACTGCTAACAGGTGCACATCTGAGGAGTAGGCCAGAGACCAGATTCTCATTGCCTCTGTGCAGATTCTGGAGGATCTGGTTCCCCCCTGCATGTTGATGTAATACATGGTAGTAGTGTTGTCTGGACTGACTGGCTCCTTATCTGAGGGGCAAATGCCTGCAGGGCTGGGAGAGCTGCTGTCAGTTCCAGGAGATTGATGTGTAGCCTGGGCTCTCAGGGAGTACCACTGACTATTTGGTTGTCCAGATGCACCCCACAGCCCAGGAGGGAAGCATCTGTAGTGATGACTACAGTGGCGGCCTGCTGCTGGAAAGGGATGTCTGCTCTGAGATTGTCCTGTTCCTTCCACCATTCCAGTTCTTTTAACAGGGTTTTTGTGATGGGCACCAGTTTGGAAAGTGGGTCCCTTCTCTGAGACCAATATGCTCTGAGAGGGTACTGTATATCTCTTATTTACAATCTGGTGCTTGGCACCACTGCTGTGGTGGAGGCCATGTGGCCTAGTAGTCTGAGGAAGTACTTTGATAACCTGGGCTGTCCCAGAAGCAAGTAGTTTGCCAGGTTTTTCAGATTTAACCATTGCTCCTGTGGAAGAAACTACTATTAAGTACTATAATATATACTACTAAGTATTATACTACTACCCCTACCCTCTCCGCAACTCCACTTCCCCCTCTCTCTCTCTCTTCCCTCTAGAAAATCTACTGTTGGTCAGTCTGCTTTTTTTCATTTCATTTCATTTATTTGAAATTGCAGGTCAGGTACACTGGAATTTACATTGCATTTTCAGGTACGACCTGAAGTCAGGCAAAGAATACAACATACAAAAATATACAATGCACACTTTTTACAAAAAGTTCAAATAACATTGATACAGTACAGTCAATCACATGCACATTCATTTAGGCTTTTAAAATGGTTAAACGCAGCCATGTTGAAGACATTAACAGAGGTAGATTGCTTAACATTAAAAGGGAAGATATTCCAAACAGAAGCAGCACAGTAGGCAAAGGTTCTCTTGCCTGCGTTTGATCTAACAAAAGGTAAGAACAATTGAGACTTAGTGGATGATCGTGACTCCTAAGTGGAAGAATATTTAATAAGTAAATTATGTAACGTGACTGGGGATCCGCTATTTATTATTTTGAATGTGAAATGGGACATTATAAGCCTGTAGTTGTTCTGTCCGGAAAGCCAATTAAGTTGGTTTAATATTTGACAGTGGCGTGTACAGTGAGGAGCCAGGAGAGCAAACTTCCCTATTTTCTGTAATATTTTCCTACTTTTCTACCGTTTTCCTAAATTTTGGTCCTCTCTTCCACTTTCTATTCGTTCTGCCTCTTTTCCTTCCTCTCTAAAGTCTCTTCTTTATGTCAATTGTTATCCTTCTTGTAACTGTACATGACCCTTTCCTTTTATTTTCCCTCTCTACTTATTACTGTTTGTCCTTCAGTCTGCAGACGGGTTGTAGGATAACAGATGGACCAGACAATGAACTTCAAGTTCAACACACAATCTCTGTGTGATGTTTATTCAAAATACAAGAAATAACTTTCAGCAATGGCATATTCCTTCTTCAGTACATCAGTTTGCAGTAACAGACTATGACTGTCCTTTCTCTACACTTCCAGCACCTTCTGACACTGATCTCTGATCTAAACTTTTCACTGAAGACCCTTCATCCCTATGTGGGCTTTGTATGCTTGAGCAGTAGTAGCTCAAATAAGAAAAAAAACAAAACAAGCTAAAAACAATGAACCTCAGTGCAGAATCACTGAAAAAAAGGTTACCCCAAAGGGCATTGGCAACAAATCAAGTTTCAAAGAAATACAACATCATACATACTTCCATAATGCAAAGCATCATGGGATATATGCAAATCACCATGCCATTTTAGACTTGTTCAGTTTACAGCAATTTACATGCATTTTAAATAGCTCAACTAACTTAATTTCTATAATAGTCACCTAGTACTTTCTACCATTATCAAAAACACCTAGTGCCATGGTAATTTCAACATTTATAGGTTTCATAAACATAAGGTATATACATCAAGGTATTTTATGACATAGTGCTGTTGCATACTAAATCCAACAATGATAAACACAACCTGTTTTACATACATTTGGAAGTCACCACAATAACCACGCTGTATGAGGACCTGAGAGGGAAAAGGAAAATTAAAGAGGACACTATTGCATAGTCAAGAAAGGGAAGGGGTGCCCACAGGTGGCCATCCTTATGCACTACAAATTGTAAAGAATAGATTAGGCTAAGAAATAAAGTTGCAACAGATTTTAAGAAAAGGATGGTCCTTGAGTGGCAGGAGCTCCCTGTCACACTCTCTCGCTCTAGTTTTGCTCTGTTCATCCAGTTTTACTACATTTCCCTTCTTCTCATATGAGGTATTGTTATTTTTTTAATTTTAGTTGCATTCAGTCCTAAATTGCCTCCAGTATTTATAATTCCACGTGTCTGTCTGTATCATTGTATTTGACTTCTGTACTTTTATTATTATATTGATTAGCTATCTCCTCTCCCCTCTCCCCCAGGACACATCTGGAAACAAGCTGTTAGAAGCTCAGTATGTATTTCCGGGTTAAACTTTTAAATAAATAAATAAGAAATACTCTTAGAGTGTCCAGGTCTGTCCCTATGAATTTCAAGGATTGCTTCAGCTGTGTCTGGGATTTCTGGTGGTTTATGAGAAACCCCAGGAACTCCAGGGTGTCTTGAATGAGTTGGATGTAGTCTCTGATCTGCTGGAGAGAATTTCCTACAATTAGCCAGTCATCCAGGTAGGGGAAGACTGAGACCACTTGCCTGCTTAAATGTGCTACTACCACAGCTAGGCACTTTGTGAACACTCTTGGGACAGAGGAGAGTCTGAAGAGGAGTGCTGAGAATTGGCAATGCCCTGAGGGCAGCTGGAACCTCAAGTACTTTCTGTGGCTGAGCCTAATAGAGATATGATAGGAATCAGTCACAGCAGGTTAAGATCGGATCTTCCTTCTCAGACTATCTCCCCACCAACATCGGCATCCCTCAGAGCTCGATTCTTGGTCCACTGCTATTTTCCTTGCACATCCACTCTGTTCATCACTGCTTCAGGCATAGCACTCCTTTCCTCTATGCAGATGATCTTGTGTTCATCAGTCATGCCCCAGATGTAGCACACATCAACAATGTTCTATCCTTGGAACTCAAGGCAGTTCAGTCCTGGCTTACTGCCAATAAGCTTCTAATGAACCAAGCCAAATCCCAGGCTATGCTCTTTGGTATTCTTTCTAGGCTAAAACATCCGTGCACTTCTCTCACAGTGATCTGTGACAATGAGTCTTATCTTGACACAGTCACTTCTTTCAAATACCTGGGTGTCACCCTAGACACATCCCTAGATTTTGCAATACACGTATCCACTGTCTGTAGGCTATCAATCAATGCAAGTCTCAGTATTGCTTACCGAGTCAGTTCAAACCTCTCCCCTGCTGCTAGGATCAGTATAGCATGAGCACTACTTCTGTCCAAACTTACTTATTGTCTACCAGTCTTTGGCAACACCACTGTATCTATAATGCACAAATAGATTGTGGGCTATAACAACATCTGCCGCTTCATCCTCACGTGCAACCAACTCACCCACCACTGCCAACTTTATAGTAAGCTTTGCTGGCCCTCTACTCCAGCCCTTATGGATCTTACCCTTGGGAATATTGTCCGCAGTATAATACAGAACCAAACATCTTACCCTCTTGTCTCTTACCTGGTACCTAATACCAGTCACTACACTTTAAGATCCTCAGGAGCCGAGCAGCTGTCCATTGCCAGGTTGAGATCCAAATACGGAGAACTGGCTTTCTCCTCTGTAGCCCCCAAACTCTGGAATAGCATACCCCTACCAGTGTGACAGAACTTTTATCTGTCAGCACCTTTAGATCACAGTTCCGTACCCTCCTGCTTTAAAGCTAGCCAATGTGTTTGCTCCTAACCTGTCACACCTCTGTCGAACCCCCTCCTGCTTGTCTATCAAACTTGTGGGCTAGCTAATTTTTCTATACATGCACTTCTTTACCGTGTTTCCTCTCCACCTATTAGTTTTCACCTGAAAAACCTGCTTCTGTTGTGCAAACTAAGAATACTGCCTACTCTATATACTGTATCTAGTATTTTTGCTAATTTGTACCCCGCCCTATTATCAGTGTATCATTGCTACTCATTAGTCTACATCAAGTATTATTGCTAACTGTGCTCTACCTCAATGTATCATTGCTACTCATTAGAGTCTACGTCAAGTATTATTGCTAACTGTGCCCAACTCAATGTATCATTGCTACTCATTAGAGTCTACGTCAAGTATTATTGCTAACTGTGCCCTACATCAATGTATCATTGCTACTCATTAGTCTACGTCAAGTATTATTGCTAACTGTACCCTACCTTAATGTATCATTGCTACTCATTAGAGTCTACGTCAAGTATTGCTAATTGTTCCCTACCTCAATGTATCATTGCTACTCATTAGAGTCTACGTCAAGTATTATTGCTAATTGTACCCTACCTTAATGTATCATTGCTACTCATTAGTCTACGTCAAGTATTATTGCTAATTGTGCCCTACCTCAATGTATCATTGCTACTCATTAGTCTACATCAAGTATTATTGCTAATTGTGCCCTACCTCAATGTATCATTGCTACTCATTAGAGTCTACATCAAGTATTGCTAATTGTACCCTACCTCAATGTATCATTGCTACTCATTAGAGTCTACTTCAATATTGGGTACCATTTTACCTCCTGTACCTGATGCTTCCCTATCCTGGTTCTGCACAAAACCTACCTTGTTTTGGTGTTATCCTCTATGAACCCTGTACAATCCTGCATTGTTTGTTGTTGTTACCCATTATGTGCATTTTTTTTTCTCTGTTAGTTCCCGGGTCGTGCCTGAAAATAGGCAAGTGTGTGCCTAGTGCACCCTACCCGGTCAACAAAAACTAAATAAATAATAAAAATATGGAAATAGGCATCCTTCTGGTCAAGAGAGGCCTGCCAGTTGCCCTGTTGCAGGTAAGGAATCACTATGGAGAGAATGATCATCCTGAACTTGGGTTTTGGCAGGTGTTTGTTCAGATATCTGAGATCCAAGATGGGTCACCATTCCCCATTCTTTTTGCGAGTGAAGAAAGACTTTGAGTAAAGACCTTTCCCCCACTGTGAGGGGGAACTCTTCCTGCAGCATTTACTTGCAATAGCTTTCTGACCTCTAACTCCAGCAGAATCCTTTCTAGTGGAGTTGAACGTGTGAGGTTTCTGTGAACTTGCAGTTTTGGGAATCTTTTGAACTAGAGTGAGAAGCCCTGGCTCACCACCTCCAAGACCCATTTGTCTATGGTGACATTTTGCCACACTTGGAAGATGTGAACTAACCTCCCTCCTACTGGTAATGGGTTGGCAACCTGGGCAGACTCACTAGTCAGAGATTCTGTTTGGGCTGGGGCCTAGTGGCTGGATTTGGGTCAGCCTATTTGGCAGCTTTTCTGTCTCTGCCCCTGAAGTAACCCCTCACCTGAGAGTACTCCATGGGCATGGATACAGGATAGTAAGCTCTGGGGTAATACCCCCTACCCCTGCCTTCCCTTCCCTGGGACCTATAGGAAGTTGAGGCCTTCTCCTTAGCAGAATTACTCTTAAAGGTGATCTTATATTTTTCCACCTTCTTCATGTAGACCTTAGTCTTGTCACCAAAAAGGGAATTATTCTCACAGAGAAAGTCCATGGCCTTGGCCTGTGTGTCTTGGGTCAAATTAGTGGCTCATAGCCAGGCAAACCTTCTCAGGGAAATAGCCAGAACCATAAATCTGGATGTAGAGTCATTGGCATCCACTGCCATGTGAAACTGGTACTTGGTGGCATCCAATGCTGTTCTGGCAGTGTCTGCTAAATCATGACGCACATCACTAGGAATTCTGTCACATATGGCCAGCACCAAATTCCAGAGGGCCTTCTGGTACTGGGTGGTGTAAGCCATGTAGGAAGCCTGTCTCAATAGGAACGAGCTTACCGTGTACCCCTTCTTACCCATGCTACCAGTTTTCTGGAATCTTCCTCTGGAGGATGGGAGGGAAGGGGAACCCTGGCCTTGTCAAAGGTGGCTGCCTGGACCACCCCCTCATGTCTGGGGTGGGAATAGAGGTACTTAGCATTGGTTTTGTCCAGCTGATACTACTTTTCTACCTTTTTGTCAACCCCTGGAATCGAGGTAGGGGTTTGCAGTATTTTGAGGGTTGCCTTCCTGAGAGACTTGTGAATAGGCAAAAGCAGCCTTTTGGCAGGAGCCAAGTCTCATCATTTCTAGAACATTGGCTTCCTCCTCCTCTACTAACTTCTGGGTGGTGAGGTCAAGAGTGTCGACCGTCTATCTGCCAAAAGTGTAGTGGAGGAATAGTCCTCTGGAGCCTGGGGTGGGGAACCAAATCCTTGCTCAGGAGTAACCTTCAGTTGTATTGGTTCCCCAACATCTTCCTCTTCCTCCTCATAGAGGAACTCAGGACCCTGGTCAAGGGGAACTGGGACCTGGGGAGGCACCTGAGGAGGAACCGGGGGAGCCACAAGGGGACTCATAGCCTGCAAGGCTTGGAAGACCTGAAGAGCTTTGGCAATGTCTTCCGCAGAGGGCAATTTAGATTTTTTTGACTGAGAGCTCCTTTGCTTCTCAGCAGGAGGTGCGGGGACATACTTTTCTATTTGCTACTTTTTTGGAAGGAACAGGGTCTGAATTCTGCTGTGCAGGTCTTTTGTGTTTAGTATGTTAGGTGTCCTGTTTTTCGGGGACCTTGGGCTCAGAGGATTAATTTGTTGCCCAGTCCTTTCAATTTAGAATGAGAAGGACCCTTATTTGACCGCTTTGGTGACAAGGTGGCAGACTGGGTGGCCATATCTTCCAGCTTTTTGTCCCTTTTTTTGATGGTTTTAGGGCAAAATTTACTACAGAGCTCACAATTCACAAAAATGTGGCTAGGACCCAGGCAGTTTAAGCACAAATCATGGCCGACTGCCCTGGCCAGGAGTTGGAAACACTTTGAGCAGTTTATGAAGCCTGTGGGTCTTGTTCTCTTCTTGGGCCAATCTGACATGAAAATTTGTCAAAATTAGGCCAGTTTTCAGTTCCCTGACAAATAAAAAAGAATTTGTGGTTTGATTCCACAGAACGGTGAACCATTAATCAAAACGAAAATGGCATTTGAAATAGGCCCTTTCTGAATAAAAAAAGTTTTGGTTCCCATGTTGAGGAACTGAGGTGAAAGCTAAATAACCCTTAGATAAAGTATGAAAAAAATGCTGAAAAAGCTAGCGGCAGAAGGAAAAGGGAACCGTAATAAACACATTAAAATAAAGGATATCAAGTTGGAACTGGAGAAAAATGCTAAATAAACTAAAAAAGAAACTAAATTCACTACTGAAGACTACTACAGGCAGAAAAATGAAGAAATAAACTACTCTGAGATAAAATACTCTGACAAACAGACTTGCGGCGAAGTTGCTGAGGACAGCTCTTTGGGGCATCTTGCTACTATGACTCTAATGTTAGCTGTTGGTTAGCAGCAGCACCTAGAGGCAGAGATTTGAACTGCATTCTAAATTCCACTGTAACATTCTCTTATTTACATAAGTTCCACTCTCCAGGGTAGTTGAACCTACCAGGCTAACTGCAATAGTTAAGCATAATGAGGGATTCCTGGGGTTTGTAATACTGTTTTCCTTAATCAAAACTTTAGTATGTGTGGTCTATCCATTCATTTTTTGATTATTTGTGTATTACTTTACCCATTTGCTGTTGGTAAATATTCATTTTTTTAACACATATGTTAGTACTGTTACAGAGCAGTACTGAGTCAACCTCAGTGCAATTATAAGCTGAACAGAGCAGCTGACATCATCTACTCCTGGTGTCATCCTACATCAAAACATATTGGTGTCTCATTTTGTCTGTTACTGTACTTCAGAGATGTGTGCTCCTAAGCTGCTGCTTGGAAGACTTCATGAGTGTTTGCATGTGTTACAGGGGGTCACTCCATGTGCATGAAATGTGTTATATTGTTGGGACTTAATGTTGTCCTGGTGTGGAGAGCCGTGACTGGGAAGATTGTGGAGACTGCACTGAGAACAGGTACTATGAACTACCTGCTGGGGTCGATTGGCAGTGATTTCATTAGTCTTGACTGTGTTCTACGTGGCTTTATTTTCATCCTGCATTAGGCTACACAATTTGAACTTTGCTATAAGTCTGCAGAAGTTTGAATGTGAGGGTCATGGACACTGCAGGGAAAACTGTGAAAAGAGCAAGTTTTAGGCATTATCTCAGATGTCTAATGTACCTTCCTGCATTTTGTTGCACTGCTTGAATTCAGCACTCCTGATCAGGTCAGGTCAGGCCGGGGGGGGGGGGGTGCACTGGTGAGAGACAAAAGACCAATGTAAGTAAAGTTATATTCATACACCTAAGAGAGCTCTGGCAGCAGGAGGGAGAGGTATGTAAGAATAGTTTGCCTTTTCACCTTCAGGAGATGAGGGTGCCCATTCATGAGGCACACAGACAGGAGTGAAGAAGAGCACAACATAAAGCAACAGTCACGAAGAGGGTCACTGTCTGCTCCTCTGTGCCCATCCACAGATGTGCCCCTGTAGAACACAGAGGTCAAAGGATGGAGACTCAACTAGGGAAGGTACTTTGGGGAAATGCCGTTGGGCCAACTAGAGGCAGACATTCTGGTAGTAGTGCAAATGGATACCTGGCACCTAAAAGAACGATAACCCTGTAACAAGGACACACTGTATAAAGTCTTGTTACTGATGTAAATGAGTACCATTTAATGACTCTGTCATGCAATACTACAGTAACTTAGAGCTGAGCAGAAATCAGCAAAAAATGATTTGTGTGAGCAGACTTGTCTCCCTCTACAATGCCCTTGGCGGCTGCCAACTCCACCATAGTCAGACTGCAAGACATTTGGACCCCCCCCCAAAAAAAGTGATCTACAATTGGCGACTTGCCATACTGAACCATGCAATAGTATTGCAACATTTAGATAACAGTTAATTTGTTTGAATGTGTAATTGGGTTACCTAGTCATCCATTCACAGAAACCATATGGCTACAGTCAGCAGGGAACAAAGCAAGTTTAAAACCTACTGTGATATTGACCAACATAGTAAGGCTGCTTGAAGTTAACACAGACAAACATATGTGAGATAAATAGGACACAACTGATTTAGAGATCACAAATGTTTATTAGTGCAGGGCAGAGGGCAGAGGAGAGAGAGGGGGGCAAGACAATGATACAGGATGGGGTAGGCACACAAGAGTGCGACTCCGTTGGGAGCAAAAAACTAGAACTAGAAAGTTTACTGTTTGGAGCAAGAAAATAGTGTGGTGGCGGGAGGGGGCAGGGAGAAGAAAGAAACATATTTTAGTGAATAGGGAGGATGCAGACAGATTTGGAGAAAGTTGTGCTTTGACTCCACTTTGCCATAACGACATAGCTGTGCTGTGTTAGGAATTCCAGTCAGACCCCTTCTTCTGATAGCAATATGTCAACATAGTCCTGATGCTATGCAGCTGTAAAAATGGGACATTATTTGGTTTCAAAAGAAAAATAGCTTGCCTATTAAAATACTGTACTGTACTGTATTGCTGAACTGTTGGGTTTCCTGTAGAAAGCACCTTACAAATTCCATTTAGTTTAGCACCTCCCAACAGACACACACAACGATACACAGGCCTCGTGCTAGCTCCCGTAATGCTGTATGGCTGTGCTTTGTAACCTAATCAAACTAGCACGTCTCTCTCTAGTTGCCCCCTCCACAATAGGGTTCTGCTCTGTTTCCCAGACACACACTGGCAGTACTAAAGATTTTTTGTAAACTGAAAGAGCTCCAAAAATTGTATGCAGAACTTTCATGAGAGCCGATCAGAGCAATTGGAGAGAACATAGGTGGAGAGATGGCAGTGGTTGGGGCTTTTGGCATGGCTTTCAGCATTTCAGTAACTTCTGGTTTTGCCAATATTAGCGCTGTAGGAGATAGGGTGGTACTTGCTTGACAGAAATGTTTTCTATTAAAAAACATACAAACAGTATTTTATTAATATTGCAATATGAAGAAGGAAGACATGGAGGCAGGAGCAGCAGTGGGAGTAGGGGTTCATTCAGGATCAAGGTCCATATAGCATTGACAGTTTATGAACTTGGGCCATGGATAAAAGGCCTCCAAAAAGAAAACTGGAAAAAATGTTAAGGTATGTTAGTTATGAGTGTAAAAAGTATTTTTATATGCTTCATGTATTTGCTAAATGTAGGGTGGTATTGGAACTTTTGTGATGGTGGGAAGTTTTTTCTATAAAGCTTTTTCTCCAGTGATGGCAGGGGAAGCTGTTCAGCATTGTCCCACCTCCTCCCAACTGGCACCTGCTGCCCCTGGGACTTATCTGCTCAGAGAGAGCTCCTCCCATGGCTTGCCCTCCCATGTCAGGGCCAGATGAGGAAGAGCCATTCTCCCCCACCCAGTCCATATGGCCAGGTCAGACCAGGGAAACTAGTCAGCAGGATGGGTTGGAGGTAGGCATCAGGGCTTCATTAAGCTCCACCATTTCTTTTCTGTTTTCTCCCTCTCTTCCAAGTGTGGCAGTGACATGGAGGACGTATTTACATGGAAGTGTGCATGCACTTCAGGACCATGGCCCCTTCCATCTAACCTAAGTCTGCCTTCCAAACACTGGTGCTACCACCAGGTCTCCACCTGGTGGCATCCAAAAGACAGGAAAACACGGCACCCTGATCCAGGAGAGGAGAGCTACCAGGCAGCTGCTCGGTCTTCTCCTAGCCTCCCCCCCGCTAACCTCCGGTGCCCCAAGCTCATTCCCAAACTCAGGTCACGAGCATGGTGAGCAGTAAGGCACCACAGTGCCTTAGTCCTCTGCACCACTGGGCCTGGAAATGTTATTGTGTGTGTGTTAGGGCAACTAGTGACTCTTAATGGCTTTATCACTTCACCAACATGGTTGCAATTTTCAAAAGTTTCTAGAAGGTATGGATCTCTGACTGCACTGCATCCTGGTTGGCTTGAGAAGTAGCATTTGGCAGAATATGCACTGATAAAGGACATGGCCAAAGGTACATCTTAGCCAATCAGGATGCAGGAAATTTCTTACCTATTTTATAATGGTCTGTTAATCCCCCAAGGGGTGTAATGTGGCATAAGGCATAGTGGGGTGGCATATTCCACTAGAACATGATCAAATGACCATTAACATACTTCCTATTGTTATATCCTGTCACCCTTCTCATTAATCGATCGCTCTGGGAAGGTATTGTCCCAAAAATATGGAAAGTACGACCATTGTCCCTGTCTACAAAAGTGGACCCCGAGATAAACTGGGAAACTATAGACCAATCTCCCTACTTAGTCCCCTTGGGAAAATCCAGGAAAGACTAGTCTCTAACCAGCTTCAGGACTACCTTGAGCAGCACCTTCTCATGGCTGATGTGCAGCATGGTTTTAGAAAGGGCCATGGTACCGATACTGCCTTCATCCAGCTCACTGAGGACATCCTCGCCTCTATGGACCAAGGGCTCTCAACGGGAATTCTTCATTGACCTGTCCAAGGCCTTTGACTGGTCAGTCATAACCTCCTCTTATCAAAACTCCTGCACTTAGGACTGGATCACCACTCACTCTCCTGGTTTGGGAGCTATCTGAGTGACCATACCCAAAAAGTCCGCTGGAAGGGTGCCCAGACTGTCCCCAGATCTGTTACCGCAGGGGTGCCCCAGGGCTCAATCCTGGGCCCCCTGCTGTTTTCACTCTTCCTCAATAACATTGAGGGAAGCTGTCCCTTCAGCAAACTCATTTTGTATGTGGACGACACCGTCATATACTGCAGTGATCCCCAACCTAGTGTCATCGCCATGAAACTGCAGAATAGTCTCTCAATACTTGAGGCCTGGTTCTCCGCAAACTCCCTTAAACTCAATGAGGAAAAAACTAAAACTGTACTGTTTGGGTCAAGACGGCTGGGCCCTGACAGGAGTCAGCTGCTCCAGATCTGCACAAACCAAGGAAAAAGAGTCGAGGTCATGGTCAGCTTCAAATACCTTGGGATCCATCTCGATCAAGAAATGACCTGCCAACCTCATATTGACTCCATAACCAGGTCCACCCACAAAAACTTGGTCTTCTCTACCATCTGGGGAATTCCCTATCCTCGGCTGCATGCCAGGCAATTGCCAGCAGAAACCTCCTCCCCTCCATCCTATATGGAGCTCCTTTACTGTAGTTCCTCCGCGAGACAGAATTCAACAAACTTTCCATTCTCTATAACCGTGTGGCTCATTTCGCCACAAACTCCTCTTCTAGGAGTCATCATTTGTGAGGCACTTAAGGAACTAAACTGGCCCACTCTTCGGCACAAACTAGCTTACCCTGTCGCTTGCCTTGCCTTCAAGTTCACTACCCTCAGTTTCCCTCCCCATCTTAGAGGACTACTCTCCCCCAAAGAACAAATCTGAACCCTGCGATCATCTGCAAGTCATCCCCTCAACATCCCAAAGATTCGCTCCAACCAAGGCAAACGCTCCTTTAAATTTGCTGCCTCCCACTTATGGAACTCTCTACCACCTAGCCTGACTGTCTCTACCACCCTTACCCAATTCAAGTCTGGACTCAAACTATATCTTCTCAATCTCAGTCTCTGTGGCTGTAACCATTAGCTCCCTAGCCCAGGTCTCTTTTCCACTGCACCGCCTTGAACCTCCTTTCATTACTGGATTTATCTCCTAAACCTTGATGTCAATCTACTGTGTTGTCTACTTGATGAAACTCGATGTCATAAGAGTCTGTCTGCGAAACCTGTATACTGGTTCTAATCTACACTTGTGTATCTAATGTAACTATTGTAAATAATGCTTGAGCCTGTATTGTGAATCCTTACTTTACCCCCGTATACTGTCACTAATGTCTATTTGTGCAACATATGTAACTACTGTAAAAAAAAAAAACTGTTTCTACATGTCTCTTTCTGTAACTAATTCCAGGTCGCTCCTGAAAAAGGGACCTCTGATCTCAGTGGGCTTACCCGGTTACCAAAATCTAAATAAATAAATAAATAAAAATATCTTGCTCAGCATGTGATTAGGCTCAACATGTATGTTAACAAAAGAGTAACATAAAGTTGATGGACCCTTTTTGTAATATGGAAAACCATGATCATGTCCCCCTTGGTCTTCTCTTTTCTGGGCTATATAATGTAAGAATGTTCAAGCTTGCCTCATCGTTCTTGCATTCTAAGCCAATAATCAGCTTGGTGGCCTTGTGCTGAACCCTATTGATCTCTTCAATGTCTTTTTCACATTCTGTTTTGATCCATTGGTCCATGCTGTGCAGTCCTTCATTTGGCTGCAGCCATGCTTTTGAAGTGTCTTTTTTGATTTCCTCCAGTTCTAAGCTAGGTATCCTTTCATTTACAAAGCTAACTACCCCTCCTCCCCATCTGTCCTTCCTGTCAACTCTGTAGGTGTTATATTGACCCAGATGTTTTCACTACATATGTTTTGCATTCCATTACTTTCCATTTTTGCCAACAATATCTGGTGTTGCATTAGCAATAAAAATGTCAAAATCTACCCTCTTATTATTCAGGCTTCTAGTATTGATTAATAGGATGCTGAGTTCCTTACTATAGAGGGACCTCCTACTAGTCGATGTGGACATTGTAATTCTTGCATCATTGTTCTGAGAAGCAGTTAGCTTAGTTGTACTCATCCAGACCTTGGCATGATTTTATTCTCCTGTGCCTTCCCTCTCTGATTCAGAGTTTAAATGTTTATCTAACGCATTCTCATTCTTTCCCTTTGTACCCTTGTGCCAAAATTGTTAAGCTGCCGACCATCCCATCTATATACAGTAGATCCTGTCTACCCCAAAAAGCATCCCATTTTCTCAGGGATGCAAAGTGATTTTCTCCTGTTCACTTACTCTTGCCTACCTACTGTTTGGAAATAATTACCTTTACAGCTTTTTTTCCTATGTGCATTTTAGCCTGTATGTAACTTTTCCTGCTGGACTACTTAGGATCATAGGAGTTTAGAAGGTGAGAGCCCATTTTTAGCTCCGATTAATTACATGTAGTAATTTGTAATCACTCCATTTAACAGTGTATGTCTAATTTTTATTTTAAACTCTGCCTCAGTTTTGCTTGGGATAATGACTGTGGGTAATTTATTCCATGGGTTTACTACCCATTGTGAGAAAAATAATTTACGTTTATTTAATGGAATTTGTCTTTCTTTAGTTGTAGTGGGTATCCTCTTAAAGCCTGATATGTTTCTTGAACTTCAAGGTTAATTCCATTATCAGGCGAGGCTCTTTCATGATATTGTGTAATAGTACTTTGACTTTTCTCATACACCTACTTTGTAGTGAAATCAGGTTATTTTAGCCTATCCTCATATGACAAATCACCTAAGCCCAAATTGTCTTTGTAGCTCAGTGCTACATCCTCTCTACTTCTTTGATTTTCTATTTTTTGTATGAGCACCACATTTGGCTAGCAACATCTAGATACGGTCTTACACAAGCTCTGTATAATGGCAGAATGACCTGTCTCCCTGCTATTTATGTTTCTCTTACATGACTATAGGACTCTGCTCACTTTTGAAGTTGCCACTGAGCACTGCTTGTCATTTTCTAAATTATTTGTTATCATTCACTGGATACAGGTTTTAGAATAGTCTTAAACAGTATGTATGGATTCAGTTTGTTGTTTTTCCCCAAGATGCATGATGCTACATTATCAAGACTGAATTTTATGCCCCATCTATATGCCCATGATATGATTCTATCAAGGTCTTTTTGGATAGAGATTGCCTGTTTGATTGTCCCACAGGAACCCCCCGTGTTTTATTATCGTCTGCATATTTGATGTTCCAATTCCATAATTTAAAATTTATATCAAAGATAAATATTTGAAAAATTATCAGATCCAGGACTGATCCCTGCGGCACCCCACTAATCACTCTGTCATATTTTGAATAATGAAAATTTACTGCTACTTTCTGTTATCCATGGACCAGCACCCCTGATTGGACCCCTACCTTGCAGACAGTACTACTTATAGGTATATGTACTAACCTTAGGGCATAGGCACTTATCGTATAAGCATAAGTGTCAGGATCTGAGTTCTACTGTACTTTTACTGAGAATCATAATGCATTTGCTATTATTCTGATTGTAACACTTGGGAGATACTTCTATTTACACCATTGTATGATGATTAGTTAGGCAATACTGCCATCTTTAGTGATAGTACAGAACTGTAACTGCATATGTAACTGCAAGTATCCTTCATGATATACAAGACCTATTGTCTTAGCTATCTGTTACTTTTGCTAGCTCAGCATGCTCTCTCAGGCTAGTGAGGAGTCAGGCTATTTGTCACTGACCAATTATAATGTTTTTATATATCTCTTTAGCTGTTGCTATGATAATTATCAGGGGTATAAGACCCTTTGCATAGTACCTGCTCTCTGAGAAGAGACATACTGCTACCTATATGTAAGAAAGACTGGAAGTATTCTCCCAGTGATCACACTGTTTGGTTGTAAGCCTGCTTTATATACCAGAAATAAATCACTTTTTGTGCTGGACACCACTTGTCTGTCAATTCTTGACTTTAGTGCAGTTCCAACAAGAGCCTGAGAAGGTGATGGTTTTACCATCCTGTTACATTCGGCGACAGCGTACAGGTTGGAATGCACTAAGTGAGGATTCCATTCAAGTTCGTTGAACTGAATTTCGAGTAGTGTAGTGCAATTTTGCCTACTTAGACCTACTCATACTTACAGTGGTTGTTCTGTTATGGACTTGTTCCATTTTAGTTTCGGGTGTGGCAGACCCACACCAAATCACTGGTATAACTCCCTTTGCAAGTAGCAGTGTACTACCTTGGCTCCACTGTTTTCCCATGGGGGACTGGAAAGCCATTGGGTAACGGCACCAAGGATTTGAGTCCAGTCTTTCGACTGCTTTCTTTGTTTGTGTGTTTACCCCTTTGTTTGGCATGCCTGAATTGTGCACAGAACTGAGATTTGATGTCTCAAACTATCTCACCTCCTATGGAGGCTGGACTGATTTTGCACTGGATGCAATATTGGCAGAAGACCTGTTGCTTACAATCTCTGATCAATATCTAGAGTCTAAGCAAAAAGCCAAGAACTATCACACCAAGGGTCTCTTGGTTGTGGCTTTACATACAGTCGTAGAAAGTTTGTTAGCACAATGTGCCTCCCTTGAGCTTCAAAACGCTTCTCTAAAAAAAGAGATGGGCTTGCAGGCATCGGAGTTACTGAAAAAGGAACAGAAACTAGAGGAGGAGTCACAGTCACTCTGTGACCACAATAACAGACTGTTGCACTGTACTGCTCAAGACTCTGAGCGTGAACTGTGTATGTTGAGAGATGACAATGAAAGGTTGAAATGTGATAAGAAACAGCTATCTTATTTGAATGACACTCTGAGTGACATGAATGAAAGTTTGAGAGAGGATAATGTTGAATTGAAGGAAGAGAATGTGAGGTTGATGTATGAGCTAGACAAAGAGCTTAGGGAAAATGTTGAATTGGGCACCACATACCAAGTACTGCAGTGTGAGGTTGAGAAGGGCATTGAGCAGGGCACTGCAAAAGTTTGTCATAAGAAATGTAGAGAAAAGATGGTGAAAATGCACCATCAGCGAGAGGTTCTCGCTGGTCATGTAAAAGCCATGAATGTTTTTCAGTACACACCCACTGTCGTTACATCATCGGGCGATGATGATTCTGATTACGAGGACAGGCCGCCTCACTATGTCCAAGACCCCACCCCACAGGGCAGTGGCCTTTACCAGCCATTCCCAAGATGGCGGCCATGTTGGCCCACCTACTGGCCATGTTAGCCTGCCCCTTATCACATTGGCATGCCTTCTACACTGCCACGTCAACACAAACATGGTGGCCCCCATGATACGAGAGGCTGACCACCTCCCAGTAGGAGCCCACTTCCATTGGCACCCCTCTCCAGGAATGACAATACAGAGATGTTTGGCATTGTACAAGATGTCTTAACCAGATTAGGAACAACGGATGGACAGTCATCCATGCAACAGCATATTGAATGCATGTTTGAAAACGCTGTCACCCAGGAGCATACATTCAAAGCAGTTACTGATGCAGTGTCAGAAGCTGCCCTTCACGGTACTCTGGGTCGGGTGGAACTCATCACCACTCCCCATATGCCCATGTCCAATCCTCTACAGGTTTCTCACTCTGTTCAACAAATTGCTCAAGGCATTGGACAGACGGGCCCAACCAATGACCTCAGTTGACATTTGGAGAGGGTGCACTCCCTATGTGAGAAGTTTTCTCTCCAACCTGAGTACCAGGTTCAAGTCCTGAGACAGAACATCGAGGCTACCCTCTGGACCAAGCTCCCAGAGGCTGTCCACAACTGCGAGATGCTTGATTACAATGATATCTCACAGGCACTCCTCGCTGCCAATGCCCCAGGTATCATTGGAGCCTGCTTGGCCTACAAGGTTAAGCAAAATGTGAAGGAAAGACCAGCAGCTTACTATCAATGGTTGTGGCTCACCTATGAGGCTGGCAAGGGCCTAGCAGGTGAGAACACCAGCCAAAATCAAATTGAGTACAAGGATTTGTACATCCAGAACATGACTCCGGCTCTCCGGGAAAAGGCTGAACTCAATGTTTACCCGCAGACCGATACCTTTGATGAGATCCTCACTAAGATGGAGCGTGCCTTCCAGTGCTACCTCTGTAACCTAGCTTCTGGTAAAACCCCCAACAAGGTCACTGCCATCCAAACTCCGATGGCCCAGGGAGCTCCAACACAAGTTGCTGCGGTGAACCCTACCCCCACCCACTGTATAGTGGAAGGTAACAATGATAAACAGGAAGCCCCTTCTGACCACAAGCAGTCATACAAGGGGGGGACTGGAACTATAAGAACAACTGGAACTACAACAATAACAACAGGAATTGGAAATACTTGAATTCCAGTGGCAAGTACCATAATGGGCCTAGCTATCGGACCCTTAGAGATGAGAACAAGACCCTCCGGAAACAACTGGAGGAGGCCTGTGCCAAAAAGGAGGCCACATCCACATGTTCTGTGGCAGCCCTGGCACCGGCTAGTAACACCAACCCTTTCTGGCCTTCAGCTACTGAACAACTGAGCAGCTGAGGGAAGAACCCCTCCATGGCACTGGGCACTGGCCAGGCCAATGTGATGCTGCAGGAACCACCAATGGAACAGGTTGAGATCATGGCCCTGACATCACAGGCACAATATTCGTGTCCTGGAAGTACCGAGAGGAGGCCCAACGAGCTCCCGTAGGCCTCAGGTCACAGGGACAGGATGATGAAGAAGAATCCGAGAACTGCACTGATTGACAATTACAGGCCCCAGTCCAGACTGTGACTGATTTGCTTGTTGACACAAATGGATGACCCTGTGTGAGGGCCATGGTCGGGGCCGCCAACTAGACATGCTTCTGGATACAGGAGCAGCCATGTCTGTTCACCATGATGAGAACCCAGCCACGTCTGCCTAGTCTACTGGCTGGAAGACCAGCACACAGGGTGTAGATGGTACTCAGCTACACACCTATCGATCTGTATCTCTACCTGTGCAGGTAGGCCATCTCAAGACTGATTTTGTCTTTGATCTCATGGTATTACGTCATCACCCCAGCATACTGGGAATTGATTTCCTTGTACAGCATGGCTGTGTTGTGGACCTAGCTAACAGGATATTGCTACAGATCAAGGGACAATGTCATGCTGTCACCATATCAGACTCACACACGGAGGCAGCCATCTCCCATAATGACAAGGAGTATGACGTCATGGCTCTATTCAAAGGTCATGACTTGTTTTTTGAACTTTCCCTCTTGTTACAGAAACACCTTGATGTGTTTGCTGTCAACAAACATGATTGTGGTAGGATGCACACTATCATTGAGA
Source organism: Neoceratodus forsteri (assembly GCA_016271365.2). NCBI lineage: Eukaryota > Metazoa > Chordata > Ceratodontiformes > Ceratodontidae > Neoceratodus > Neoceratodus forsteri. The sequence goes on along the minus strand of CM057454.1, from coordinate 833,065,984 downwards.
TTCCAGGACCTAACCTGTGAGCCAGAAGCAGTACCTGTTCCCCGCTGAAGCCTTACCCTCGTTGAGGGAGACCATACAGTCACTGCTTCAACAAGGAGTGATTAGGTCTTTTGTCTTTAATGTCAGTTCACCTATTTGGCTTGTGAAAAAGTTGAATGGAGCTTGGAGACTCATAATTGACTACAGGAAACTTAATCAAGTTACCCCCAGCTGTGCCCCAACTGTGGCATCAGCTCCTGAAGTGCTTAAGCTGCTGACCCCTGAAAAAAAGTGGTTCTCAGCTCTTGACATCTCTAATGGGTTTTGGTCACTCCCATTAGCACAGGAAAGCCAATACAAATTTGCCTTTACTTTTGATGAATGCCAGTATACCTGGACCTGTCTGCCCCAGGGCTTCCATAACAGCCCTTCCCTCTTCCATCTCCACATGATGGATGCCCTGCAGGGGTTTTCCACACCCCAGTGTGTCCTGCAGTACGTGGATGACTTGCTTTTAGCAACTGCCACAAAAGAAGAACATTTGGCCCTTCTAGATGAATTGCTGACTCTCCTCCGGAGAGCAGGCCGCAATGCAATCCCTCCAAAGTGCAACTGTGTGAAAAAGGTAATTTTTCTTGGCCTACATGTCACAGACCAAGGGAGAAGCCCAGCTGTCAAGAAGATCCAGGTCTTGCAAGCTCTGCCACTTCCTACAAGTGAGGCAACACTCAGATGCTTTCTAGGAATAGTAAACTACTCCAGGGACTTCATCCCTGACTTTGCCTTGAAGGCTGCTCCCCTGTACAATCTGCTGAAAAGGGATGTCCCATGGACATGGGGCCCTACATACACTGAAGTTGTTACACAGTTTAAACAGGCTTTAGCCTCAGCCCCAGCACTGATAAACCCTAACCCAAGATTACCTTTCCATTTGGAAACTGCCACCTCTGATGTGGCCATGTCTGCAGTGCTGGCACAAAAGTACAATGGGTATCACAGATCTATTGCTTATGCATCCCAGATGCTATCCCCCATTGAGAGAGAGTATAGTCTCTGTGAAAGGACACTCTTGGCAACCTTGTGGGCTGTGAAACACTTTCTGTACATTATTGGGTATGCCCCTATTATCTTGCATACTTGCCACACCCCAACTAATTTTTTGCTTTCAGACAAAGTAAAAGATGGATCAGTCTCTAACACCAGACTGACCCATTGGTCTTTGCTTTTGCAGGACAGGGACATCAAGGTACTGCCTGCTAAAATGCCCTCACTCTTGGCCCATGGCCAAGTATACACAGGTAAGCCCCATGACTGTGCACTCCAACCACCTGACCTACCTGACCCAGGACCATTTCTACCAGCTACACCTGAGGTCCTGGAAGATACAATCATGTTTCACATCTTTACAGATGGCTCTGCCTCCTATATGGATGGAGAGCAGGTGGCAGGACTTGGAGTGCTCATTCTGGATCAGGAGGGTGATTTCAGGCACATTGCTAGGAAAGGCACTGTTATCTCCTCCCAATACGCAGAGCTGGCAGCTGTGGCCTATGCATTGGAGATCGTGCCCCATAGTGACAGAGATGCCATCATTTTTGCAGACTCCAATTGGGTTTGCTCATCACTCACAGAGTTCTTTCCATTTTGGCAGAAGAACAATTTTACATCATCCAATGGTACTCCTGTCAAATATAGGGAACTGTTAGTGTATATAAAACTCTGACACAAATGTTTACTCATAAGCTGTACATTCACAAAGTAAGGGCTCACTGTAAATCTGACCCTTACCATGAGTTCAATGATCGAGCAGACTTGCTTGCCAAAGCAGGTGCTCGGGGTGGGGGTGGGGAATGGACAATGACTCACCCACTAGGTGTAGCAGCTATTGTGGCATCCATCATAGCTGCTAGCAAGAAACTGATACCAGATCCTCCACTGGACCTCTCTACTGCACAAAAAATGGATCCCGAAATAAGAGATGTGTTCAAATTCCTAGACAAAGGAAATGAACAGCCACTGCCTGTTGGCAGTCCATATAAGAGACACTCAGACAATATACACTTGTCCAGTGATCAGAAGCTCATCTGGTATCACAGACAGGATACAGGTGATAAATTGGGGGTTGCACCACAATCTCTGCGAACCAAATTTGTTTATATGGTTCATGACACTCCCACTGATGGACACCAGGGGACAGAAACCCTCTCCAGAGACTCAAAACAGTCGTCTGGTGGCCTGGTATGGCCAAAGATGTAGAACACTATGTGGACAACTGTATAGTGTGTGCTCAGAACAATCTGATATCGGTAAAAAGAATTGCCAAATTGCTGCCCCAAAGGCAATCTGGACCATGGAATGTGATACAGATTGATTTTCTTTGGCACTCTTACTAACTCCAGTAAGAACAATAAGTATGCACTTGTCACAGATTTGTTCTCCAAGTAGGTAGAAGCATTTCCCACCAAGAACAACATGGCAAAAACAACTGCCAAGATCCTGGCAGACCAGTTCTTCTCCAGGTGGGGTCTACCCTTAAAGGTAGACTCAGACCAGGGAACCAGCCTTACAGCCGAGCTGATGCAACAGACACTCCAATTTCTTGGAATTGATCAACAATTCCACATTCCCTACCACCCTCAGTCCTCAGGCCAGGTAGAAAGAGCTAACAGACACATCAAACAGATGCCATGTAAATTCATCGATGATAATCCCAAGGAGTGGGATTCCCTCTTGCCACTGCTATTGATGGCAATTAGAGGGTACACCTGCAGCCACTACTCAGTGCACACCTTATGAGGTTTTGGCTGGTAGAGCTATGAGATTACCTGAGCACCTTCTGATTGATCTCCACACCCCTACTGCAGATAGAGTATCTGTAGACAAATATGTTTAAAAGCTTCATGATGACATCATGAAGACTCACCTATTTGCTGCCAAGCAGATGGGCAAAGATCAACAACAAGCTAAAGCTCATGTAAAAGAAGTTGACTGGCAAGTTGGAGACCAAGTTATGCTTCTCCAAGACAGACAACCCACACATTCCTTTGCCAGTAAATGGAAAGATCCCTATCCCATTGTCAATAAACTCAGTCCTGCTGTTCATCAGGTCAGAGTACAACAGCAGAAAAAGACCACCAACAAGTGGTTCCATGCTAACCAACTTAAATTGTATAAAGGTGACTAAATTTACTTTTCCCAGCCCCTTTAGCGGAATAATACTTGCACTTAATCAATCCTTTTTGTTTTCTTATAGGTATCAGCAAGATGGCTATCTTGCACCCTTTTTCTCCTACTGGTGGAACTACTGACTGTGACTGCACCTCCACATAAAGCCCCTAAAGACTATGTTAATCCCAAATCACATGCACACACCAAGCGGGATGCAACTGATGTAGCTGGTGTTGCCAGATCTGTCTCTGGCATAACTGGAGCAGCCGGTACCATAACTGGCCTGTTTGGCTCAGTATGTCCATTTGGAATGGAGCGGATATCACTTCTATTAAGGCTCAAACCCTTAAATTTCAGCAGGCTATTAATAATGATGTAATTCCCCCTCTATTACAAGGTGTAAATTCTCTCAGTTATGAAGAACGTTATACTGTGTACAGTATGCAAGAAATTGCCCAAGGGTTCAATGATACCAAACAAAAACTTAATGATCTTATTTTTCAGAATAACCATGAGGTGGACAAAGGTGATGCTTTTACCATTCCATTACATCTAGATTTTCCATCTTTTCCATGATGGCCCAGTGAGGGACCATGTTGAAAGCTTTACAGAAGTCCAAGTATACAACATCTACTGGGGTATGATTAGAGGGTATTGTCAAGGAAAAGCTAGGGGGGTTACTGGAGCAAACTGGGTACTTGGACAATAGGCAGCATGGCTTTGTCATGGGAAGATCGTGCCCGACAAATCTTGTTGAGTTCTATGACTGGGTGATGAGGGCCTTGGACCAGGGTAGGCTAGTGGACATCCTCTTTCTGGATTTTAGCAAGGCGTTTGATTCGGTACCCCACAGTGGCCTGCTGGCTAAGCTGAAGGAAATGGTGGTAGGGAGACGGTTGCTAAGATGGATAGGAAATTGACTATCTGAGCATACTCAGAAGGTGGTGGCTGGGAAGGTTAGCCTCATCCCCAAGGTGGGTTACTAGTGGGGTTCCCCAGGGGTCAGTGCTGGGGCCACTCCTGTTCAACACCTATATCTCAGACCTCAGGAGGGGGATCAGGAGTGAAATGAGTCTCTTTGCAGATGGCTCAAAACTGGGTGCAGTGGTGGATGAGGAGGAGGGAAGGGTGGCCTTGCAGGAGGACCTGAAGGCTCTGGAAAGGTGGTCTGGAAAATGGAAACTAAAATTCAATGCGGGGAAGTGCAAGGTTCTGCACCTGGGAGTCAGAAATCCAGGCCCGGGGTATACCCTGGGAGGAGACATGATTCAAGTCACGGAGGGTGAGAGGGACCTGGGGGTAGTGGTAGATGTCAAAATGAACAACTTGGAGACCTGTACAAGGGCAGCGGCAAGGGAAAATAGGATGCTGGGATGTATCGCCAGGGAGATTATGTCCAGAAAGGTGGAAGTGATCCTTCCACTGTACAACTGCTTGGTTGGGCCACACCTCGAGTATTGTGTACAATTTTGGATGCCACATTTAAAGAGGGACATTGCACTCCTAGAGAGGGTCCAAAGGAGGGCAACCAAAATGATCTGGGGCCTGGGGGATAGGACCTATAAGGAGAGGCTCAAGGAGCTCAACATGGAGGAGAGAAGGGACAGGGGGGATATGATAGAGGTCTTTAAGTACATGAAAGGGATCAATAAAGGAGGCCCAGTCAGGGTGCTCCAAAGGAAGGAGGATGGGGCAACAAGAGGTCATGGGTGTAAGCTGGAAGGGGGCAGGCTCAGAGGGGAGAGAAGGCGATGTTATTTCACTGAAAGGGTGGTGGAGCCATGGAATGCACTGCTCAGGGCACTGGTAGAGATGGAGACTGTGGACGAGTTTAAGAGGGGATGGGACAGGTACAGGGGGAGGGTAAATCTGACCAGGCACAATACAGTGGAACATCTAGGACTGGGGACAGTATAACCCAAGGGGGAGGGGGGACACAAAAAAGGGCCCTCAGTGCGGGTGCTGAAAATCGAGCAGACTCGAGTGACCATTAGGCCTAATCTGCTGGCGTTTTAGTATGTTAGTATGATTATTCAGAGCTTTGCTGTCCTTTTCATAAAAGCATAATAAATTGGTTACACATGATCTCCCTGCTGTGAAATCATGTTGATCTGTATCTATGTTATTGACTGCTGTTCTCTTCTTTCACATGGTTATCCCAGTTGAAATAATAATCAATCAATCCATCAATCAATAAAATGAAGTGAGTTATTAGTCAGGCTAAGTGACTTTTGTCTGCCATATAATGCTTTAGGAAAAGGGAGAATTTCACAAATTATCACCTTGCAGGCTTTAGATTTAAAGTTTTGTCCAAGAGTCCTAAAATAATTTGTAATGTCATTGTCAAGGTGAATAATCACTTGTGCCTATGTGTATTAGTACCACTGGTTGTTCTCCCGGGTTTGTTTGAAATTTTGTCAGCTAAACCTTTAATATGTTTGATCCTGGCACTAGGAAGATAAGTGACTGTTCTGTTTTTTAATCACCTTTACATGTATACCTGTCTGAATAATGTATAATTTTTTTTTTTTTATTTCTATTTACACATTTGGTAACTGGGAAAGGCACGCTGAGCCAAGGCTCATTTCCAGGTGTAACTCGGGGATAAGGGTACGGGGATTACAATAAACAGTGATACAGAGGTACTGAATATATACAATTAGATTACATATCTACAATGAATACGGGAATAGCAAAAACAAGTATGGCTTTATTGCAACATTTCAATAGAGAGAACACGTTTACGAAATACAAGACATACTATCTGTAGTTATTTAGGAAAGACAGGCTGACAGTTATGCAGAGTTGGTACAGTGTGTTTATATATACAAACAATAGATATAAAGTAAATATACATTGTAGTCTGTACCATTGAATCGTTTATAATATAAACTTGGTTCTTTTGAATGTCTGGGGAGTGGTTGGTTATTTCTTGGCTTTGATGTGGTAATACAGGTAATTGCATCGTAGGTATTTTCACAAAGTAGTTCAATTCTGTTGGTTTGCAGTACAGGGGATGCTGATAGTCTGCTCTCATCCCCTATTTGTAGTTCTTCATATATGCCCCACCAATGTCCAGTTAGTGTCACTGTCCCCATTATCATCATCATCACCGTTTTTGACTATGGAAACATTGTTTATAGTGCTGCTCCAAAGCCTAATTTAGGTAGACGGGACCCTCTCTTTCACTCTTTCTGTTGATTTGCTCTTGACAAACCCCTGTGTATACGCTATTGTAGTCTGTACTCTTCCCTCTCCCTGCCCTCGCTTGATGCCAGGTGCTTTACCCAGTGTACTTCCTTTGTCTCCAAATATTGGTTTGGCTGTCTCCCCTCATGTCTTGCTTCTCTCCTCTCTTCCATCCTTGTTCCTCATACTCCCTTCACAATTCTTGCTCTCGCTCTCTTGCTTTCCACTAAATTATATCTACAGGAAGGAAGGAAGGAAGGAAACTTTATTTATATAGCGCTGTTCCCCGGAGGTTCGGAGCACTTAACAATAAAATAAACAATTGAAATAGCAATGGAGCAAGGATAATGAAAACATAATATTAGTATTGTTTCAATAAACAAATGAAATGTTAGTCAAACCAAAAAAACTAATAGGTGGCACAGACATAAAATTAAAATAGAGAAATAATAGAAGATTATTAGTTAATTAAAAATTCAGCTAAAAGCTAAATGCCTGGTGAAAAAGCAATGTTTTAAGTCCCCTTTTAAAGGCCTCCACTGAGGGGGCCTCCTGAAGATGATGAGGAAAAGAGTTCCACAGGGCTGGCACGGCAACCGAAAATGCCCTGTCACCAGATTGTCACAACCTAGCCCTGGGAACCACAAGGAGGCTGCCCTCAGAGGAGCGGAGAGTCCGAGATGGGCGATGGGGAACCAGAAGGTCTTGCAGGTAGGCTGCACCCTCCTTATGCAGGGCTTTATACAGTAGGTCAGAAGACTGACCTTGAAGGTAATCCTCCATCGCACTGGCAGCCAGTGCAGCTCGCAGAGAACAGGCATAATATGGTAAAATTTGGAAATGCTGGTTAGCAGCCTCGCAGCCGCATTCTGCACCAGCTGCAGCCAATGCAGGTTACCTCCAGATAACCCCAGGTACAGGGCATTGCAGTAGTCCAAGCTAGACGTTACGAAGGAATGTACTAGGGTGGGCAGGTTGCCAGATGGAATCAGGGCTCAGATCTGGGCGATATTCCTTAGATAAAAAAAACAAAAAAACAGTTTTGACGATGGCTGACACCTGTGCATCAAATGTCAGACCATCATCCAGGATTACACCCAGATCTTTCACCTGATTAGAGATAGTCAGGGGAATACCACCAAGAACTATTTTGAGGGTGCTTACATCTCTGCCTCCTTTATAAGACAACCCGGAATTACCACTAGAACCTCCGTCTTGTCCAGGTTGAGCTGTAACCAGTTGCATGCCATCCAAGTCTGGATCTCAGCCAGGCAGTTATTAATTACTGAATCTGCCATCTGATTCCCAGGGGCACAGAACAGAGAGAGCTGGGTATCATCAGTGTAACAATGAAAACCCAGTCCATATTGCTTGATAATGTCTCCCAGTGGGAGCATGTACACTGTGAATAATAGAGGTGCTAAAAACGACTTCTGCGGAACACCACAGGACAGTGGCATTGGGTTAGATGAGGCAACACCCATTTTCACCCTCTGCACCCTGCCCGTGAAGAAGGACAGAAACCAGCTGATGACTGTTCCAGTTAGTCCAACCCAGTCCTGCAGGCAATTGAGGAGCACATCATGACCAACGGTGTCAAATGCTGACGAGAGATCGAGGAGGACTAAGATGGTATGCTCTCCTCTGTCTCTCGCCATTAGAAGATCATTTAGCATCCTGAGCAGTGCAGTCTTGGTACTATGCCCTGACCTAAAGCCAGACTGGAAGCACTCGTAAATGGACGAGGAAACTAGAAGCATCTCTAGCTGTATGGCCACCACTTACTCGAGAACCTTCCTTAAAAATGGGAGGTTCGAGACCGGCCTGTAGTTGCTGAGACATTTCGGATCCATCAAGGATTTTTTCAGTAAAGGCCTAACCAGGGCTTCTTTCAAAGCTCTAGGAAAGACCCCACTCTCAAGTGAACTCCGTACAATCGCAGCAACCATAGGCCCTGTTAGGTCCACACATCCAACCAGAAGGCAGGTAGGACCAGGATCAAGGTCACAATATGTTGGCCGCAGCGTCACGATTATGTCCACGATCTTGTCCACTCCAACCGGGTCAAACTCAGAACAGGTATGAGGGACACCCCAACATGGCTCAGACTGAACACCACAATCCCTAGAAGCAGGGCCAGAGGATACCGCTGCCCGGATGGAGGACACCTTATTAGCGAAGAACAGAGCAAACTCGTTACACTTTGCACTTGAACCAGCTCCTCCCGACTGCAGGCTGACTGGATGTAGCAGTCTGTCCACTGTACAGAAGAGCTGAGCTGGTCTGTTCCTCACTGCAGCAATCTCCCTGGACAAAAATCAGTCTTTTTACGGGAGATTGCCCCCTGATAGACAGCATAATGTGCCTTCAGGGCCAGTTTATCCTCCTCCAGACCACAGCATCTCCAACACCGCTTCAACATGGTATAGCGCAGTGGTTTAAGGCTCTGAGCTGCAAATCTGGAGACCTGGGTTTGAATCCCACAGCTCCCACTTGCATACTGTGTGACCCTGAGCAAGTCACTTAACTTCCATGTGCTCCCAGGTCACACCTGTAAATAAGCTTTCAGCTTAGTGTGCCACTCCTGGTTAAACAATTGAAAAAAAAAAAAAACTCCATCCTGTGGTCTTCCATTCCCTAAGCTCCCCATCAAACTATGGGGGCATGAGATGAGAGGACTGGGGACGGACACGGACAGGTATGATTGAATTGCAGGCCATCCCAATAACTCTATTATAAGCATCAGCAGCTCCCTCTGGTCCGAGCGCACACGCAGTCTCAACACTTGATAGGTCCAGTATCGCCTATAGTCCTGTTGATGTCAAACCTCTTAAAGGGCAGTACTGGACCATCTCCACAGAGGCCAGACCAACTGGAGTGGCCCCAAATGTGAACCCTATGATGCTATGAACAGACCAAATGACTGGATCAATCTTGAGGCTATCTACCCCTAGACTCAGTGTAAATATCAGTTCCAGGGTGTGACCACGTGTGTGGGTCACTGAGGTGGCAACTTGTGACAGACTCAGAGTCTCCATCAACTGCAGGCAATCATACCCCAAGGGTGAGAGCTCATCATCAGCCCAGGCATTGAAATTCCCCACAATTAACCATCTGGGAGATTCCAACACCAGACCAGCAACAAGATCCCTGAACTCCCACAGAAACTCCTCCCCCAGAACTGGGGAGTGATAGACCAGGAGGACTCTGTAGTTTGCGACGGGACCCCCTCATGCAGTCACACACTCAAAAGACCCAAAGTGTCCAACTGGTAGCACCGTGAGGCCCAGACTGGTTCTAAAACAGATTGCCACACCCCCACCTCTGTGATCCTTCCTCAGGCTGTGTATCATAGAGTACCTGTCTGGTACGGCTGCCTCCAAAATGGGTGCTGCATTTTCATCCAGCCAAGTCTCTGTGATGCAGGCCAGATCTACTGAGGAAATCAAGTCCACTATTATAGCAGTCTTGTTCCTGATTGACCTGGCGTTGCACAACACAGCCCAAGTAGGATGAATGAAGACTGGTGCTGCAGCCCCCTGCCTGCCCCCACAGATGGAGCCCTTGGGTATGGGAATCGGACAAGGAGAACCCCTCGCCATTTCCCACTTCACCCCAGGGCACCCCCTGAGCCTCACCACCCAAATCAAGGACTCCCCAACACCGACACGGTCACCTCCCCACCTTGGCCTCCTCCATCGAGCTATCCCCAAAGCTCTACATCTGCCATTTACCTCTGCTGCTATGGGGGAAGCTTAAAGGGGTGGAGGTCATGCAGTTCGGCCGACGTGTATGTGCGCCTTATAAAACCATAACCCAGGCACATATTAATACTCTAGGATTATTAACTATCCTCAAACCTTATAAAAACAGTTAACTCACACGATGCCCCAACTTAATAAGCCATACAAAGTAAAAAGTACCCAAAACAATAATAAATAACCCCAAACTAAAACGTTAAAATCCACTCTATTATCAATAAGCTTTAAAAGTCCGGCTCATTTAAAGAAAACAGTCAGCTGAAAATGAAGAAACATCAGATAAATCAATGGTCCAGTGCAGAAATATCCAGGTAGCAGATTAATTGTAGAGATTGGCTCTCTCACAGCCAAGACCTCTCAGTGCTGAAAGTCTAATTACCAGATGCAGTCATTTATGGATCCAGGTACTAAAATTGAATTTCACAGAGAATCCAAATACCTCTCATGCCAAGTGGAGCTCAGTTCCAGAAAATAAGGCACAAACCCCTCGCTAGCGACAATGATCAATCAAGCAAGCCCATCGGCTCCGCTAGCACATAACAAGAGGGTAACACACAAAAGCTGATGAGTCTTGGTAAAAAAAAACAAAAAAAACAGAAAAGTCCAGACTGCTGAAACTTGTTGAGAGTCCAGACATCAACCAGTTTGCACCACAAGTTCATGACAACTCCAACAATAACTGACTAGGACCAAAACACCTGATGCCGCAAAAACTGCTGATGGTAAGGGTGCAAACATGACCGATGGAGCCAGCATACCTCTCAACTGTCCCTGATTTTCAGGGACGTCCCTGATTTTGCCTCAAAATGTTACTCTGTCTCTCCTAAAAATTATGTTTCCGTGACCAAACAGCGGGGGTTATAAGCACAAACTAATGTCAAACTTTAAAGTTACAGACTTGTTCTTATTTAGAAAATGCATTTTACATTAAGCCCTTTATTCTACCAGCTTCCTGAGTGGATATCTCCAATTTTGAAGAAGTGTCCCTGATTTTGGTCCTTTGTCCCTGATTTTTTTAAGCCTTGTCCCTGATTTATGAGGCAGGAGGTTGAGAGGTATGGAGCCAGTATCAGGACAGTTTAAAACATCACAAGCAGCCTATAGTTCAGCAACCACCCCGGAGCTCATTTGGTGAAAACCTCGCTGATGTTCAGGTGGGCCTGTACCAGGTGTAGTTTAGGGACTTTGTTGAATTATTGTCAGCAAATATTATTGCAGCGTGAAAGCAGAGCATACAAAGAGGTAGAAATATCAGGATTCTCACAGCATTCAGATAAAAAGAAACACTGCTCGACGTTAGCTCAATGTCAAAGGATCCACAGCTTAGTCACTAATCAAGATAAGTAAAATGGAGAGTTAATAAAACAGAAAGTCCATAACTCTTAAAAAGCAGCTCCTGCAGTTCGCTGCAGTTTGCCGAATACACAGCAAGCAAAATGGCAAACAAACAGCGAACGCGATAACAATTTTAAATGAAATTTACAACACAGGCAAGCCAGACTAAAACTAGGACTGCAGTTTAACTCTATATACTAAACTAAAATGAAAACAAAATCAACTCTAACAGTCGAAGCTCCACAGCTCCAGACGGCAGCCCAGCATGGCCACCATCTTGCGATCTACCTAACCACGCTGCCCTCTCGTTCCGCATCCCTAAACTATGGGGTTTTCTTCCCCTTTCCATTTGCTCAGTCTGCTCCCTCCTTTTCTGCTCTGAAATCTCTTCTCCATGAGTTATCTATTCACTCCTGCAGTTGCTTCTGATATTGGGGTAGACTCCTATTCACCTGCAACACAATCAACTCTGTCACCAGCACTGCCTGCTCCCCCAGCATCAGTCATTTCTTCCCGTTTCTCATTTTGTTGTGTTGCTTACTGTTTAATGTTCTTTTGCCTATTCCACAATTTACTGTATGGTAATTTATTGTTTGACAATTTATTCTTTAATGTTCCTGAATTGTGTGTTTTCTGACATACTTATTTCCATATGATTGCATTATTTTATGTACTGTACTTTGTATTGGTTTTCTTCTCTTTCCCCCTCACCGCAGGACGCTTCTGGAAATCAGCTGATACCAGCTCAGTATGACTTTCCTAGAAAACTTTTGAAATAAATACATACATACATACATACCTGTACATAAATACATAAATTTGTCTCCCCCTTGCCTGATGGGCCTGATTCTGATCTGTGCTTGTGATTTTATTTTGTCTGCTATTGCTGTTTGATTCCCTCTGGATGTTTAGGAAGGAGGCATCAAAAACTTTCGAGAGTTCTGATTTTGTTTGGCCTTTCCAACTAGCATTTAGTTCTGACAGTTTTGATTTTGACCTAAATACTTAATTGCATTTTGTAAAAACTTAATTTGTACTTTGCAGGTTGGGGAGGCAGTATAGTGCAGTGGTTTAAGGCTCTGAGCTGCAAATCGGGTGACATCCAGCAGACCAAACCTGGGTTTGAATCCCTCCGCTTCCACTTGCATACTGTGTGTCCCTGAGCAAGTCACTTAACTTCCCTGTGCTCCCAGGTCGCTCCTGTAAAAAAGCTTTCGGCTTAGTGTGCTACTCCTGGTTAAACAACTAAAAAAAAAAAAAAAGATCATCAAGCTATACATACAGCATTCTTTACATATGCCCCAGATCATTCCGGGGGGGAGGGGGATTTCCGCAGTCATCTTACAGCAATATATTATGTAAGGATTGCTAGATATTAGCCCTAGATTCCTGTTACCTGGCCTTCAGTTACCCAGTGTCACTATAGCAGAGCAAAAAAGGAGGTAGAAAATGAATGGAAAATATTCTCAAGGCACACACAGTCAGTAGTAGAATTGCTACAGTGGGGGCCGGCCTGGTGGTGCTGAGGGCTGAGACGCTAGACACCTTACCTCGCGTCATGCCAGCAACTCAGGTTTGGGAATAAGCCTGGGTCGTCGGAGAGCCGGCATGGGGGGGGGGTGGAGGACTGAGCAACTGAAAGGCAGCTTCCTCTCCTGGGAGGGCTCTGTTGCCCGCGCTAGTTCCACTGCTCCCAGATGGAGGTCTGAGGCCAGTGTATGCGAGTGGGAGGATGTCCCAGTACCACAGCATGCGCATGCCTCCACATGCGCATGCACGGCCTGGACAGGGTCGGGTGTAAATGGGGAAAACATTGGGGCAAAAAAACAAAACAAAAGAGAATTGCTACAGTGATATAGCACTTACTCTTCATTTATTAGTGATCATGTGGCAATCATTTTTCAGTTAGACCCTATATTGGATGCAGGGCTCCCAGATCCACAGGGATTCTTGTATTTTACAGGAAAATGAAGCCATTTATTGGGACATTGTTTCCATTGACTTGTATTGGTTATACAGGAAACCAGAGCAATTTGGCTTCCATTGGAAATTATGTAATCTACAGGAAAACACAAAAAAATTGTCCTGTAGTTACAGGGAAAATGGCAACTCAATCTGGGAGCAATGTGGATGTTATAAAAAATGGTACTTCGCTTGACTGATCTCTCAGGCTTAATGTATAATTTTCCCATTTTCACTAAGTTGTTTGAAACTATGTGAACTGTACTAATTAATTGGAATACTGACCTAGGGTTTTAACACTGTAAAGCTAAACTTGTCAGTAATCTCGGGGTAATCTCGGGTGAACTACATTGTAATATGGTGTGTTATGAATGATGTCTATTTATTGTCTACCGTGTTTAATAAACTTTGTTTAAAAATAAAAAGTTGTCACCCCCGGTATGATGAAGATGTCACATTTGCATTTTAGGGGAGACTATTCATAAATTTAAAGGAAAGACACATTTTATTTGCACAGTATGGCGCCATTTCCATAAGGCTCAGGCCGCCTCACAACATACAAAAGCATAAACAATAAAAATAAAATAATAAATACAGTAATAAAATGCATTCTTCATAAAACCAGATTACTCAGGGAAGGCCTGTGCAAACAGGAAAGTTTTTGATTGGGTCTTAAATGCCTACACAGATTGAGCTCAGTGCACCACCTCAGGAAGAGCATTCCAAGAAAGATGCCGGGGTCTCATGACAATCCCTGGCTGACACTGGTAGACACCCCCTCTGCCAGTGTCACCTCTGTGGGTGCTTGCTGACACTTGCACAGGTGTCTGTCGTTATGCTGCCAAGTGCCCTGAAACCAGAAGTGTGTCTCTAGGCAGCTTCAGGTTCAGTGAAACACAGCTAGTAGTTTTTAAAATTAAAATACAAATCAGTGGTGTTGGCTAAGTCTACGTTCCTTGCTTACAATCCATACAGTGCTCAGATTTATGTCATTTTCCTGGATGTCTCAGGAGCGGGTCAAGTACTGCAATTTTTAACAGAGCTCAGGAGGCCGTCCTAGCAACATCCAGGGCCTGTGACTTCCTGCCTGCCCAGAATCTGGTTGAGAAAAAGAATGCTGCAGAGTAGTTAGAGGAGCTCTCTTTACACATGCATGGAATTCAGCTCCAATTTTGCAATGTGGAATGTATCTTATAAGATGTATATCTCTCTATTTCACTTTACTTCACAAGTTTCATGTCACCAGCCACTGCCAAGTGGAGCAGAGGGAGAGTGGATTCGAGCAGAGAAGTATCTTTTTACGTTGTTATTACATAAATGGGGAAATGACAGAGTGAAACTCCATTTGTAGGGCTTTGTGTGTGGTAAAGGGAGGAGGGAGGAAACCACTAGAGGGCAGGTGAGGGAGGGACTCAGCAGACGCCATTACCCATGTGCTACAAGTTATTTTATTTTTTTTTATTTTATTTTATTGAACTTTTGGGTTTACAACCTTTGAGTCAGAGTCTCATTTCCAAAGGCACCACGTCATAGACACATATACAAAAGATAAGGTCAACATACTCAAGTGGGTACATAAATGTGATTACAGTAGATAAACATAAGTTGAGTACATAAGTGTGTTACAGGGGATAAAACATAGGTAACAAGAAACAGTCTTAGCCAGGACGTAGGCCTGACAGTGTCAAAGTACTACAAAGTACTGAGTGCAGAGGACAACTCAATTAATTGGGTAATAGAGCTGGTGTGAGGGAGGGGTGCAGGAGGAGAATCCATTGCCAAGGGCATAAGGGGATTAAGGACGGTCACATCCATTGTTGGTCTGAAGGTGGTCCTTAAGGAGGATTTTAAATGGGCTGAGCTTAGGTTTGGATGTAATGGGGTAAAGAGTGGTGTTCATCCAGAGTGGGGCACGATAGGCAAAGGTTGGCTGACCAAGCGAGATTCAGAGTCGAGGGATGAGAAATGGGGATTTAACGGAGGTGAGGGTGATTTTCGTAATGGGAGCAGGTGTCAGGAGGTGGGTGAGCCCGGTGGGGGGGGGAAGCCCAGTGGCAATCTTTTTGGCCATGAGGCAGGTGTGATATTTGAGTTTGTTGTCGAAGTTGAGCCAGCTGGACTGCTGGTAGGGGAACCATGTATGATAAGAGTGTAACGGTCACAGCTTAATATTAGGTGGCAGGCCTTTTTTGAGGGTGACTCTAACTCTCTGGAGGGATGTGGTATCAGCCACGCTGTAGATTAGTATCCCGTAGTCAATGAGGGCAAGGACGGAGGAGGAGATTGCAAGGCTGAGGGCATCGGGGTGAAGTAATGTTTGATCCGGTGGAGTAAGCCAATCCTGGTATTGACAGTGGTGCAGAGGTGATGAATGTGGCTGTGGAAATTAAGAGCGGGGTCCATGTGGATACCGAGGTATCTGAAGGAGGTTACCTGGTCTAGGGGTAGAGTCTGGGAGTTGAGGATACTGAGGGTATGGTCCTTATGTCGACTCTGGGGGTTGGCAAAAAGCATTACTTTTGTTTTTATGTAGTTTAGGACAAGTCTGTGTTCTGCAAACCAGAACTCCGCTTCAGAGAAGGTTTTCTGAAGACAGAGTTGGAGTTGCTGGGGGTCCAAGTGGAAGGTGAACAGGACTGTGTCATCCACGTACAGTATCAGCTGCCCTGAGCATGCCATGGGGAGAGTGTTAAAGAATAGGCTGAAGAGGAGGGACCTGGGGATGGAACCGTGTGGGACACTGGACCTGACAGGGAGGGAGGGAGGAGGACAGAGCAGAGCCTATCCGGACTTGCTGTGTTCTACCTGAGAGGTAGTCAGCAAACCAGCTAGTAGCTTTGGTTCTGGGTGGTGATTGCACCAGCCCGAGTGCGCTCACCATCAGGGTGGCAGGGAATTCACAGCAAATTCCCGTTCTATTGTGGGGGGCTGTGCCCCCCATGCTCCCCCAACTAAAGATACAAACTCCAGGGGGGTGGACCTCGGGGAAGGGGCGGCGAACCCTGGAAATTGGTGCCCTAATAGCGGGCGCACTCGGTCCGGCGCATGGAGTGCTGGCAGTGAGTAGCATTGAGAGAGAGAGGCCAGAGTTGGTTAATGCAGATAGAAGGAGGGCATGGTTAACTATGTTGAATGCCTTTGATAAGTCCACAAAGACCATCCCAGCGAGGTGGCCTTTGTCAAGAGCAGAGTGAAGAGGGAACATGAACTCCAGTAATGCAGAGGTGGTGCTGTGGCCCTGACGGAAACCGTGCTGCTGCTGGCAGAGCAGGTTGTACTTAGTGAGATGATCAGTCAATTGGTCAGAAATTATTCTTTCCAAGGCTTTAGAAAGTGGGGGGAGGATAGAGATGGGACAGTAATTGCCTGCATTGGAACAGTCACCACCCTTGTGAATTGGTGTGATAACTGCAGCCTTCCAGATGGAGGGGAAAGTCCCAAGACAGAGGGATCTATTGACGATGAAGGTGAGGGGGGAGAGGACATTGTCAATGGTGAGGCGTAGAAGCCTGAAGTCAATGGAGTCAGGACTGTAGCGAGCATGCCCTAAGGCCTTTAGAAGATAGGGCCTGGCTTTGGCAGGGGAGACCATCTTGAAGCGGAATGGCGGGGTGGTGTGGGGTGAGGTGGCCTGGGGGGGGATTGAAGAAGTTAGAAGGGAGAGTATCGCCAGCCCAGTGGTGCTGAGGGTTGAGGCGCCGGACGCCACACCTCGCACCATGCCAGCGACCCGGGTTCGGGAACGAGCCCGGGTCATCAGGGGCTGTCAGGGAAGGACCAGGATTGAGCATCCATTGACTGCTCTCCTAGTCCTGGGGTGGGTTGGGGAACACCGTTGCACAGCAGCGACCTCTGGGGATGCCTGGAGGTACTGTTAGCGTGATGGCAGCTGGGGGGGGGGGGAGTTTGGCGGACGTCGGCACGCTGTGCCTGACATCATTGTATGTCCACATCCCCGAGGGACAAAAAATCGGAGGAAAATGGCTGGGAGCGACCGTGCAGCTTGATGGCTGTGCCCTGCACTGCCCGGAGGACTTGCAAGGAGTCCCATCGGGGAGGATCCGGGGCTGTCCTGGCTAGGAGTGGCAGAGGGGGCCCTCTGGTGGGACAGAATGATGGCCATCCCGGACCCTTCTGGATGCGGTATGAGCCACCCAGCTCTCCGGGTGGGCAGGGCCAGCAGTTGGATGCCCTAGGCCGGTCTCACCGCAGAAAGGCGACAAAATATGGATGTGATTAAAAAAAAAAAGAAGGGAGAGTACTACTGAGGTCAGAGAATGAAGTGTTCAGGATATCAGCTATGTGTGTGGGGTCAGAGACAGCAGTGCCATTGTTAATGATGGGGGGGGGGGATGTGGGTTTACCATTCAGTTCTTTGAGACTGTCCCAGAATTTTCTACCTGAGCCTTAGGTAGAGGTGAGGGAGGACTTGTAGTGTTCGGCCTTGGCTTTATGAGTCTCCCAGGTACATTTGTTTCTCAAGGCACGATACATTTGCCTATTGGCCGGTCTACCTGAGTCGAGGGCAAGTTGCCATAGGGAGTCACGTCAGCGCATCAAGTCCTGAAGGGCCTGGGTAATCCAAGGGGCGGAGTGACCCTTGACGACACATTTCACAAATGGTGCAAATATATCACAGGCAGAGGTGAATGAGAGTATAATGTTATCAAGTGCCAAGTTGATGTCAGGGGCGTTGTAGATGGGTGACCAGTCTAGGGAGTTGAGGTGCAGTTCAAGGCATTGGAGCATGCCTGGCTTAAGACGCCATTGAAAAATGAGTTTGGGGGAGGTTTTGAACTCTTACAGGACCAGGTACTGGTCACAGGGATGTGATCACTCATGATGTTGGGATGCACTGCTACACCTGAGATTCTGGAGGGGTGGTTAGATAGTATCAGGTCAAGCAGGGTGGTGGCGCAGTTTTGGGGTTATGTCTGGTGGGGGTGGAGACTACTTGGGTGAAATCCATCGCAGCGATGACATCCTTAAGGGGGCAGCTGAGAGGGAGTGCCAGTTACGCTGAACTCTCCAAGTGCTAGACACTCAGATTTAGGGGCAGCTGAGAGAGGTAGGTTAGGGTAGCGAGGAATGCAGATTTTGTAATTTTTTTAATTTCTATTTATTCCTCCCTACTGCCTGCCAGCTCTGACCCTTCAGGGCATCCAAGGGGTCATCCTCCTGCCTCTCACCCACCCGGACCTACCTCTCGATCCTCCACAGAGCTTCGGTTTTCCACCTGAGCAGGGACAAGGTGGGGTGCCTTCACCCCGATAATCCTTCATTTCGTCAGGTTGAGGAGGTGGTCTGGTGAGCGGGTCACATTGGAGGAATGCTCCGGGAAACCCATCTTCCAGGGGCCGGCAAATCTCCCCCCAGCTGACCCACCAGCGGCCCGAGTCCACTCCTAAACCCAGGTCGCTGGTGTGGAGTGAGGTGTGGCATCCAGCGTCTCAACCCTCAGAGTCACCGGGCCAGCCTGGAATGCAGATTTTTGATTTCTTGGTGGAATGTAGACAGCAGTGACCAGAAAGGGGGGGGGGGTGGAGGCTTTATTGACTGCGATTTGCAGAGTGAGGGCTTGGGCACCGTGTTCGAGATGTGCTGGGCGGAGGGCGAGGCACTGCAGAGAATCACACAGATAGATGGTGCAGCACCCTCCATGTTTGCCACACCTGTCAGCGCAGAAGACTGAGTAACCTGAGATGGAGATGGCAGTGTCTTGGGTATTTTTGGAGAGCCAGGTTTCAACCAAGCAGAGTATGTCTGGCTGATGCTGTGCAATTCAAATTTGAAGGGAGTCACATTTTTTCTGCAGGCTGCAGATGTTAATCGAAGCTATTTTCAGGCCATTCATTGTAGAGTGGCTGGGGGTGGCAGGTGTGGGAGGCCCTGGGTTGGGGTGAACATTGCCGGACATTATTAAGAAGAGCAGAATCAAAGGCCTGAGCACTGACAGCCGGAGCTGTCTATGATAGCAACGCCCATGGGAGGTTTGGTGGGGGGGTTATAGGGCAATGAACAGGGATGGGGAGGGAGAGTATGTGGGGAGCAGCGAACATGGATAGATGGGGATAGTAGGAGGGGTGGAGGTGGGGTTGCGAGGAGGGGGGTTGGGGGGCAAGGGGGAACAAAGTGTTGGCAGTGAGTGGAAAGCTGGGTGTGGGAGCTGAGGTGGGTGGGATGTGGAGGGAGCCAAGACTGGTGCAGAAACTAGCAGTGGGAGCAGCAAAAGGAATACAGTTTGGGAGAGAGGGGAGAAGGTGGCCATGGCGATGAGGAGCTAAGATAGAGGCCGTGTGAGGAGCAATGATAAAGGGTAGAAAAGGTACTACACTTATATGGGAAGTTGTTGTAGCACAGTGGTAGTGACACCAGCTATGGTGTAGAGGGTGCTGGGTTCGAGCCAGGGTGGGGTGAAGGAGGAAGTAAAGGGGGAGCCAAGGAAATGGCCAGGTGAGAGCAGGGAAGGCAGGGGAGATTGGAGCACAGACTAGAGAGTAAGAGTAGAGAAGATGGGTGAAAATGGGGGTGCAGCAGTGACTTCTAGTGGCTGGGGAATATAAAGAGCTAAGGGAAAAGCAGACACTTAGTAATAGGAGCTGGAGGTCACATGACTGATCACATGACCTGGGAGGGGCAATAAAGTTAGAGAGGCCCCTGGGTGAGTGGCTGAGGTAGGCGGGGCAGTCGACGCAGAGCATCAGTGGGCTAACACCCCTACAGAATACAGCAGGAGGGGGGTGTAGTTACCTTATGGGTCCCGTGGAGCTCGCACTGCAGGCCGGCTGGAGAGCCAGTAGGTCAGCTGTAGTTCCTTAGTTTAAGAAGGCCTGATCTTGTAGTCAGACCCTCAGTCACCAGCCACCGCCAGGCAAAGCAGAGAGAAAGTGGACTCGTTCAGAGAGCGCCTTTTTGCGTTGTTACTGCACAAAGGGGGAAATGCTGGAGGAAACTTTATTTGTTGGGCTTTATGTGTGGGAAAGGGAGGAGAGAGGAAGCCACTACAGAGCAGGTGAAGGAAGGACTTGGCAGATGCCATTACTCATGTGCTACAAGTGCATATATAAATATGAGAATTCCAAGCAACCCCTTGCGTGAGCAATCCTGAATCATCAGTGCCACATAGGAGGAGTGTGGTATCTACTTAAGTATCATCTGGGAGTGTCAGTAGGCCTTCTGCAGGGAGGACTGCAGAGTACGCTGCTCAATGAACGACAAGTAGGATAAAGTGGGGCACAGAGATAACAATTAGGTGTTACTGTAGTGTTGCAGCTGGTCCCTGTCTAATGTCAGCTGACAAGTGAGTTAGCAGACCAGGAATACTGAGAGAATGCAGCTAGTTCCTATCTAAGGTCAACTAACAGTTGCAGCTTTACAGTCATCCTCATCTAGGTTTCAGATGAGGGATAGCTAATCCTTATATTGGGTCACTTTAGATAGCATTGCAGTTAAAGGGTTGCTGATTTACAGTCGTACCCATATACAGTAGGTTCAGCTTAGTAAGTTCCTATCTTGTGTCAGGGTAAACGGGGTTGCAGCTTTTCTGCCATTCCCATCTAGGTTCAACCAAAAGGTTTTCATGGGGGCCATAGCAAGTCCCTTTATAGGGTACACCTACATAAGGGTACAAGGGCTGTATTGATACTCTGCAAGGGGGAGCTGGAACATTAGAATATGAAGAGGAGGCTGGATGGGGCAGACAGAGTATTGTGCTGTAGAGGGTGTGGGGCAGTGTTCTTTGTGGGTACTTTCTGGGAGGTAGGAGGGTGTCCAGTCTGTAGGAATCTAAGTCAGCTGAAGGCAGGTGAGATTTAGGAGCATTGTTAGAAGGGGGATATTCAAGGTGGGGGTCAGGGAGGATTGGAGAATGGGGACTGGTTGGGGGAGACAGTGGTGGAGCCAAGCTGGGAGGTAGATCAGGTGGGGGGAATAGAGGGGAAGAAAGATAGGTTCCAAGGTCCATCAACCCCAGCGGAGAGGAGGCCAAAGGAAAGTGTGTGGGGGGGGTGGACAATAGTAAAAAGAATGGGGAGGGCAAGGAGGGCTGGGGATTTAGTAGAAGCACCTCTAGAGGTGCTGGTATGAAATAGATTCTGCCTATTGACAGGGGTGGTACTAAGAAGCTATGTGGAAAAGGGGGGACATAAGCAGGAGGAGGATATGGGTACAATGGGGGAAGATCACAGAGGGGATGGAAGGGGTAGAAGATGTGGTGGCAGGGCAGGGAAGGAGTGGAGGAAGACAAGAAGATGGGCAAGGGGGGAGGATAGGCAGGGTGAGTAGGGGGACAGATGCAGAGGATAAGCAAAAGGTCAGGAGGGGGGTAAAGCAGAAGAGTATAAGGGACCATGGGGATCTTGGGCCAGACAAGGGGGGACAGGCAAGGCAGGATAGCTTGGAAAGCAGGGAGGGTGACTCAGGATGCAGATGAAGAGGGGAGAGTAGTGATCTTGGGGGACTCTATAGTTAAGGGAATGAGATAGAGAAACAAGGGAGCTAGGGAAAACCACAAAAGGGTGCAGTTTATGCCAAAGATTACTGTGGTGAGAGTGGGTCAATAGATAGCTGAGAAGACAGGAAAGGAAGGAGGGAAACCTCACATCATCATCCACCTGGGAATGAATGGCACTGCCCAATGTGACAGAGGGGTAGTTTAGGAGATGTTCAAGGAGGTGGGGAAGCGTTGCAGTGGGCAGGGGGAGGTAGTCTTCTCAGAGGTGGGGGGGTACATAGGAGAAAAAGGCCCTTTATGCGCTGGATAGGCTGCACCTTAATAAAGAGGGTACTAGGGTGCTGAAAGCCAAATTTGAGGATTATATAGGCAAGGATCTGACTTTAAACTGATGGGGGGAGAAGGGGTCACAAAACCCTAAGTCACCTGGTGGAGGAGACTAAGTGGCCTCCTCCCCTAATTATGGCAAAAGGAAGAGGGTTCAGACAAGATGTGGAAGTGAGAAGGAAGCAGACATACTTAACAAGTATTTCTGTTCAGTCTCCATTAAGGAGAAAGGTGGTCCAGTGCCCCCGGGGAAGGGGGGGAATGGGGTGGTGGTGGGGGGGGGTCACAGACAGGGAGACTGAAATTGACAGGTTGAGAAAAAGCTTAAAGGCCCTGAAGGTAGACAAATCCCTGACCAGATGACATACATCCAAAGATTATTGTTTTTTTTTATCCCTCCCACGTCCCTACCGGCGTCGCATCGTCAGGATGTGCCAATGAAGCCTGTCCCTACCACCGCCTTACCTGACTGCTCGGGTCCCCCTTCTTGTTACGGTTTGCCACCCCCCTTGGGTGGGGTCAGGGTGGGGTCACCCCCGAATCTTTGATATCTAGTCAGGCTCCAAGACAGCTGGGCAGGCGGTGGCAAATCAGGACCAGGCTCGGTGCTCCATCTTTCCGATGCCAGTGGGTGTTTATTTGTATTTTTCCCACAGGACGTCACTGCCCAGATGTCAAGGCGCAAGCCCTGATGTTGTGACGTCCTCCCTGCACAGTCCCCGCCCGGTGAGCTTGCTATGCTCCAGGCCTCCACCTGGGACCAGTCAAGCACCGGGCACTGCTCCCTCCCTCCCCAGAGAAAGTGAGCTGTCCATAGGACGCTCAAGCCTTCTTCCCCGGCTGGCCTTCCAGCTCCCCAGGCTTGTTCCTGAACCCGGATCGCTGTCATTGCAAGAAGAAATCCAACTGCTGCACTGACGGGCCGGCATGCATCCAAAGATTTTGAGAGAGTTTACGAATGTTCTGGCAGGTCCCCTGGTGGACCTGTTTAACACCTCACTGGAGCCAGGGAAAATACCCCTGGACTGGAGGACAGCACCTGTAATGATGCTACATAAGAGCAGTCCAAGGGACGACCCTGGGAACTACCAACCAGTCAGTCAGACCTCGATAGTGGGAAACTCATGGAAACCATACTGAAAGAAAGACTAGAAAGCTTTCTGGCAGAAATGGACTCCAGTATGAGAGACAGCATGGGTTTGTGTCAGGATGGTCCTGCCAGACAAACCAGTTTGATTTCTTTGACTGGGTAACCAGGGCAGTGGACAAGTGCCAAGCAGTAGACATCCTGTATCTGTATGTCAGTGAGGCCTTTGAGTCTGTCCCCCACAGGAGATTAATCAGAAAGTTGAGGGACCAGGTAGTAGGGGCTAAACTGGCTATGCAGGTTGGGAACTGGCTGCGGGACAGAAGTCAGAGTGTCGTGGTTAGGGGGAGTTCTCGGAGGCTAGCCCAGTCACTAGTGGGGTCCCACAGAGCTCGGTGGTGCTCAGTCCGGTGTTAACATCTTCATCAGCAACAGAGGGGATAAAAGGTAAAATATGCCTGTTTGCGGATGACACAAAGGAGGGGAGACAGGACCGCAGGAAAGACCTGGCCAAGCTAGAGAAATGGTCAGGTATATGGCAAGTGGGTAGACCCAGATTAATGGATATGGGGGCCCTACTCACAAATAATATTTTGTGGCTCGGAGGCCCCTAAATGCGAACATCACACTTATCCTCAGCACCGTGCCAGCAAGGATACAACAACCAGAGTACTCAAGCAGGATGTCCCTTACACTAATGCTATGTGTTATGCCATATGACTTGACAGGTCACATACCATTTTAAACAATACAATTCAGAGCTCTGACAATAAAATCACAAATTAACTCACATGTGACAATACCCTTCTTTATTCATCGGGGTGTGTATTGGGGTCATCGGTCCCACTGCCCTGCCCATGGCCTTTTCACATTGTGCTGCCATCAGAGATCCTCTGATGTAATAACCCCAAGGTCCCTTTCCTTTCTATTGACTGTCAGTACTCCCCCATCCCATACAAAATACTGAGGTTCCTGTGCCCTAGGTACATGATTTTACACTTTTTGGCATTGAACCCTAGCTGCCATGTCTTTGATCACTCCTCAGATTTTCCTAAATCCCCATCCATTCCACCCCCCCCCCGAATGCCCACCCTATTACAGATTTTGGTGTCATCCTAAAACAGCATACCTTCCTCTCCAGTTCTTCTATGATGTCCCCATGAAGGCATTGAAAAGGACTGGCTTCAGTACTGAATCCTGTGGTACACCACTGGTCACTCTCCCATCCTTCGTGTGAGTGCTGTTAATCATTACCCTTTGCCTCCTATCCATTAACCAGTTTT
The DNA here is from genome assembly GCA_016271365.2 of Neoceratodus forsteri. Classification (NCBI taxonomy): domain Eukaryota; kingdom Metazoa; phylum Chordata; order Ceratodontiformes; family Ceratodontidae; genus Neoceratodus; species Neoceratodus forsteri. The sequence continues at coordinate 833,041,441 of CM057454.1, read as the reverse complement.
GAACCCAAATTACCAGTTTGACCCTACTCATAATCTGGCCAACTTCCTAATCAGCCATCAGTGTGACACAGTGTTAAAGGCCTTGTTTAAGTCCAGATAAGCTATGTCCACTGCCCTCCACTAGTCTACTTCCCTGGTTACCTAGTCAAAGAAATCTATCAGCTTAGGTACTGCACTGTAAAACAGGAAATGACAGGTTTGAATCTCACTGCAGTCACTAACTCACCGTGTGACATGAAGCAAGTTAGCTAGACTCCCTGGACCAAATAGTCCATACATTTTGCACGTGCAATGCTCTTGCTGTGTACATTTTGAAACACTTATTTTGGCTGGAGAGTGGCTGTGCAGAATTTCTTGGAACATTACCAATAATGGCAAACAGTGGCAATTCTGGTGATTTTCCTAGAAATACTGGGGCAGGCATTTTTCTGCCAAAACACACAATTTTCATGTGCAACTGGGTATTCCCAAGGGATTAAGATCTGGCTGAGAAGTGTGGATGGCCTGAGGTGAAGTGGAGGTCCATTAACCTCAGATAGGACAATAAGACCCAGGGAATGTATGGTTGTAAGGGCATTGTAAGGGCATTGTTGCAGTTCTAATTCTAATCACTTTATTTGTTTACTTACATGTCTGTGATATAGATTTGAACTACAAACACAAGATGTGGTTCTCTGAGCTGTACCAGGTGTTTCAAAGAGATTAACATCTGCTAAAATAACCAATCAGACAGCAGTCTGGATTTATGAATAACTAATTAGACTCAGAATGATAGGTAACTTGAGTTTCACTCCTCCTCCTGTCAGCTGTAAAATATTGGCAGAAATAAAATCACACTAAATTAAGATGTTGCATTCTAGTTTTGAGATCTTGGATATTGTTCCTGTGATGGAAACTATGACTAAGGAACATTATAGCATTGAAACATATAGTAGGTTCAGAGATGGGTGTAGGCAGGCATACTCCATGCACTCCATGGTGTGCAATTTTATTGAAGGGGGTAGCAATTAGACTCTGAACTGCTTCCTTTTTCCATGAAAACTAGCAAAGAAAATACTAAACCTTTCTGTAATTTTATTTGTAGGAGTCGAAACAAGAAGGACTGGTCACTAATACTCTCTTTGCATCCCAAGGACAATACAACTTTGCAGGCTTTGGGCTGGTACGTGGGTGCCTTAGGGAACAATGCATGGCATTTGTATTTACCCATGCATGGCAACAACCACTGTCATGAGATACAAAAGTTGTATTTATTGTGCCAAATGAGGCAAAAAACACAGCCCTGTTGTACATTTGTATATTGTCTGGCTACATCGGGGGTAGCAGTGAGTCCACTTGGTGTGCAGATCTGAAATCCTGGCTACACCCTGTGTTCAGATATAACAGATACAACATTTACTCTTGGAGAATGGGTGAAAATTCTGCATTGCAACAGCAAAAATATGGTGGTGAAATATATATATATATTTTAACTGCATGATAACTTGACTCTTTTCTGTGTGTTGATACAGACTTGGTGCTTAGAGAGGAGAAAAACACTTAGTTCCATGAATATTCTATGGATCCCCCCCCCCCCACTATAGATGCACCTTCACTCTAGCTTGGTTTCTGCAACTGATGTCATTGCTGTTTCATGGCTTGGCATCTGGGAGTTTGTGGCCAGTGAGCAGCCTGCACTTCCCCCATGAACAAAGTCTTAGCAAGTCGCTCTTCCCCCACTGGTTCCACAGCTAGACATGAACCTGGGTCTCTCGGGTGACAGGGTGGGGTTGATGGATGGGGGTTTGTAGACAACTTTTTGTGCCAGCTCAGCCCAGCAGATGCCCACCCCAGACAGTCTAGTTATTTTAAATTACATGTTTTACATACCTTGTTTGTCATCAACCTCCTCCTCTCCTCTGGGCTCTGGCTCTTCTTCTGGGCCTAGCTAGCTCGACGACTCCACACACTGTGTGAAGAAAAGTCAATGACACATAGGGGTTCCCGCGCTCTGTCCGAGTGAGTGAGTGACTGGAGGGACTGAGAGGACGGGAGGAAAAAAAGGACTGTATTCAGAATGACGACGGGACGGTCGCTGTGACCAACAGTCCAAAAGCAAAAAAAAACCCCAAAAAAAACAGTGCAGCTAGAGCTAGCCTAGCCCTGCAGCTCTGCTCTGCCTCTCACCGGTGCGATGACAGGACTCCTGGCTCCTGAGACGAGTCCCTCCGTCCTACTAGTCTTGACTGTAAGGCGCACCGCGCACCGCACGCACACGCAGCCACACAGAGAATGTGATTGATCTCAGACAGATGAGATCAGAGTGGTCAGATGGCCAGAGACCACACTGCAGCCCAGCCCTTGCCCCAGCTCTGAGTGTTCTCCCTCACACTGACAGATGCGATGACTGACGACTAGTCTCCAAAACCGCGCACCACGAGCCTGCTCCTCAATTCCCGCTCAGGCTCCTCAGACTTGGCCACACCTCCTTGCTCCACAAGTCGGACGGTGATTGGAACAGGTGAGGCAGCCCACTCATTCCCGGACCGTCACTCAGTCACTCAGGCTAGACTGAGCAGAGGAGGAGGGAAAGAGCCGAGCGAGAGAGGCTCGAGAGTCCAGTCATCAGTTGCTTGCACAATGAGCATCCACGGGAAGCACGGGGGCCATTGGGGTGATGGGGGAAGGTGTACAGAAACTGCCTCAATGCCCTCACAGTCAGACTCAGTCACTTGCTGGGTGAGCATCCGCGGGAAGCAGGGGGCGTGTTTACAGAAACTAATGCCCAAACTTACAGAATGAAACGAAAAAAAAGTTTTTATTAGGGACGTCAAAAACACTGTTTGACACTGCAGACTGGGGGGCCCTGCCTGAACCTCGGGGCCCTACGCCATGGCGTAATGTGCATACTTATTAATCCGGCCCTGCAAGTGGGATTCAATGCCAAAAAGTGTAAGGTAATGCACTTGGGGGTGAAAAACCCAGAGACCAAAAACTGGTTGGGTGGTGTGCAGGTTACCAGATCAGAGGAGGAGAAGGACTTGGGAGGGATCATCATGAGTAACCTAAAGCACTTGACACACTACAGGAAAGCAGCAGCCAAAGGAAACTGGAAGCTTGGCTGCATAGCCAGGGGTCTAAGTATAACCAGCAGGAAAGTAGATGTCATTCTGCCACTGTTCAGATTCGAAGTTCAGCCTCATCTCGAGTACACTGTTCAGTATTGGTGCTCTTACCTAAAGAAAGACATCCATCTGCTGGAAGCAGTTCAGAGAAGGGCAACCAAAATGATATAGGGACAGTAAAGCAGAACATAAGAGGAGAGACTCAGAGATCTCAACATGTACTCCCTGGAGGATAGAAGGGAGAGGGGTGACATGATCAAAACCTTCAAGTACTTTAAAGGCTTCAACAGAGTGAGCTCTGTGGGTCGCTTCAACCTTAATGGGAACAAGACCTCTAGGGGACACTGCCTCAAGCTGGTGGGGGAAAGATTCAGGAGGGAAGTGAGGAGGCATTTTTTCACTAAAAGGGTGGTGGCCAAGTGGAATGAGTTGCCGGAGGAAGCAGTCTCCCTGAAGACTGTGGGTAGCTTCAAGAGAGGTTGGGACAGAGTAAAAGGGAAAGTAGCATGTAGGGGAGGAGCATGGGATGGACATTGGCAGAGAGGGAGGAGGCGGTAATGGGGAAGATCCCTTAGTAGACACTGAGGGGTCTGTAGACTTGAACAGACATGACAGACTGCAGGGCCCTTTTCTGTTGGCTCAATCATATGTTTATATGCTCATATGCACTTAAAAGACAATAGCAGTTGATGTTTTGCTTGCCTGTCATCTGTGTTCTGTAAATATTGTTTGGAATATCCCTGGAGACAGGTTGTACTGTTCTGGGCTGATAGTTCTTCTGATGTTTATTATTTGCATTCTGTTTGTGTCACATATATTTAATATATTCCAAAATATCTTTTAATACTCTTACTCTTTAAAAAAAAAAAAACTTTAAATTGCTTCAACTCTTATTTATTACTTAAATTTCAAAGATTTTGTTATAGGCTTTGTAACACATCACTTGGAAGGCAGTGCCTGAAGTTCAATGGGTGGAGCAACTAACCCGCCCGCTCGGGCTACAAAGGCCACACCTCCTAATTGCTTCTAGTATTTTCTTGTTGCTGCGGAGTCTCCATCTTTCTTGCTGCACTCCTGTTCCTCGCTGCTGTACTCATTCTCCCCGCCTTCTTTCTCTCCTCCTCCTGCATTGCTTCCTTCCTTTCTTCCCTCCTCTGTTCTGTGTTTGCAGCTCATTCCATTTTCGTGGCTTGTCCAGTTTCCCATCCCCCTTTTGCTGTTCCCATCCCTGGCTCTCTGTTTGCCCCCCTCTCTCTTCTGTTTTCTGTTGCTGCTTGCCCCGGCACTCTGTTGTCCCCCCCCTTGTCGTCAGTATTGCTGCTCCGACTGTCTTAAGCCCTGCCTGCTTTGTTTCCGCTGCTGCCTCTCACTTAATTGTCCCATCTGTGCCCTCCTTTTGTTGTTCGTTCCCGTATTTCATTCCCTGCTTGTTTTCTGTGTTGTTGCTGCCCCTCCATTCCCCCTTTGGGGCTTCCTCCCTCATCTGTTCCCTGCCCCGTTCTTCATCCCTAGTGCCCTTGTACCTCGTTCGTATACTGTTCTTTTCTTCCCTGCCTCTTTCTTTCTATGGGTTTTCCTTTTTGCCTTGCCAGTCGCAACCCCAATTCCTCACCAGCACTTCCAGGTGTGACATCACCTGCCATGTTCAGACTTCAGCTGCCACCTCCTTTGGAGCCTTGATGTTTCTCGGATCTATGTCCCACTCTCTCCGGTGCGCAGTTGCCTGCCTCTGAATCTCCTTGCCTTTGTCTCCACCCATTAACCTATCATTCTCAGAAATGACCAGCTATATAATTTACTCTCCCACTTATCAGGCCAGCTGGCATAATGGGCCAGCTAGAGCTCTGCTTCTGATGCTGGTACTGTATTCCATCCCGCTACAGCTACTGGTATTTAATCAAATTCGGTTATTTTACTTGCTTAACTAGCTGTTTGTTGTCATGGTGCCTAGTTTGTGGCTGCCCTGTTTTTCCCACGGTGGGGGGACTGCGTTGTCACAGCAGGCATCGTGGCTTCAAGTAGCAGAGCAGCTTATTAGTTTCCTATATTTCAGCCGCTGGCTTGCCTGGCTTTTCAATGTTGCTCCATATAGCCTTCATGGCCTTCACTCAGCCTCTTACAGTTCAACACAGCCCTCCTACTACAGGTTACTGAAGCCTCCGGCAGTACTAGTACTTGTGCACCTACCAGCCTTCATGATTTTTTTTTCTAACTATTTTTCCCTCCTGTCACAACTGGCTGGTGCCCCATCGGTCGTCCTGCCTGTTCACCTCCTTCTGAGACCCTCCCAAGCTGTACTCTCGATTTCCCCCTCCACCTGCGACACACTTCTAGAGGGTCCCCCTGTCCATGCCCCCCAGAGTGGGGCCACCTTCTGCTCCTCGACGCTACCTCTTCTGATACTCCTTGGGCGGAGGTGGAGGGCTAGATGAGGTCCAGTGGGCAGGGTCCAGAGTTGGAGGTGGGGTCAGGTGATGTCTTCCTCCCAGCCAATGGGTGTTTTCTGTGTTCATGAGTGCGAGTCCCCCCCACCCCGGAGCATGGATGTGCAATGACATCCAGCATGGGCTGAGCGCGTACCCGCCGTTGCTCCCACCCAACATCAGCATGATCCCCTGGCTGCTGCATCCCCAGCCTCCGCTGGGTGTTGCTAGTGCTGGGGAATCATGCACCCACCTTCCCCAGGAGAGGAGAGCTGTTCTCTGGATGCTCAATCCTCTCCTCCCCCTGCCGACCCTCGACGGCCTGAGCTCGTTCCTGAACTCGGGTCGCTGGCATGGTGTGAGGTGTGATGTCCAGTGCCTCAACTCTCAGCGCCATTGGGCCAGCAACAGCCTTCTTGACTTTACACACTCAGCACAGCACATCTCTTCATTCTCGAACCTCGCTTCTTCACACCGACTTCGCAGCCTCCTTCTACCTCGCTGTTGGCTGCAGGCTTCGCCCGGCATCATCGTCTCTCCCACTTGTCAACTATTCAAATCACTCCTAATTTGGCTTCTTAATGGACCTGGTTGTCACGCACTCCTGGTTTCAATTTTTATCTGCCTTATCTAGACCCCCGTCAGGGTTCCCATTGCTCAGTCTGATCTACATGAAGGTCTCATCATCATGATCATATATCCGAGCATAACCCATGTGTGGGTCCCATGCTACTTCTTGACTTTCCCATCTCTCCAGTTTGGAGACATGCCAACCAGGTCCATTACTTCCATAGCTCAGGGCTAGCATAAAGCCGATGGTCTCGCTCTGCACCCACGAAGTTTGCATCTAGAGCAAGCGAAACTCAGAGCAGGGTCCTTCTCATCTGGCCCATAGTGAGAATGTCTTCGCAGACCTTCAGTCACCAACTGTACTGATGACACCTCTACCTGTAGAATTTACAACTTCAGCTGTATGGGGTGGAACTCTTACCAGCAGAGCCTCTTTAGCTGCCCAAGCGGGTTTCAGAGGCACCCTTTGTGCTATTCTCCCAACCGTTGCCTCTGGTTCACCTGGTCTGTTTTTAGGCTCACATAGGCCAGCTGAGTACCTCTATGGTCATTTCTCACCTCCTTTGCTTTTGGGTGTCTCGCTGCAGAGATATTGCTCACAACCCTCAAGGGCATTCCCGTTAGAAGGGAAGAGTGAGAGCTTCCTTCAAATTGGAATATTTTCTACTTCTCTTAATCAGGTCTCTAAATTGCAGTAGCAGAGCCATCACTAACCAAAATGTCCTTACACCTGGAGGGAAGGTGACCTAGGCCTTGGACCCCCAGAGGCTTCCTCCTCAAGGGTTTTTTTTTCCTCTCCTCTGTGCCAATGGTCATAATACTTAGGTGTAGTAATTCCCTAGGTCACATAGATAGATTTCCACTGTTGGATTGAGACGAAAGGTGGCCACGTAGCTGTTCCCGCTCTCCTTAGGAAGTCATGCCTTCATACCTTATTCACACCTATGAGCCGGTCACTATTCATCCGTTCTCTCATGCTGCTCTATTCAAGCTCCTCACCATACTACACCTACTGACCTCTGTTCAGGTCTTCAGTACTGATCTGCATTCATCACCTCATTTGCGCTGCTTGACACTCTTTTTGGGTACTCTTTTTGGGCTCCTTCCTAAGCTACCTTTAGCCAAGGGAGTCATTCCCATGGCACCTCTAGGGGTAGAACCCTCCTCTAGGGTTCCTTGCTGTCATACCCCTACAGGGTAGTATATCCCACAGGTAGAGAGGGTGAACAACCAAAGAACTTCCAAGATGCACAAGTATAACATCATACTTAGTTGCGTTGGCCCACTGAATTGGAAGGCTGTGCCTGAAGTTCAATAGGGTGGAACAACTAACCACCCACCCCTCATCCCCCACCCCCACTCAGGCCATAAAAGACCACACCTCCTAATTGCTTCCTCAAGCGTTTTCTCATTTTCAAACCATCCTCCCATCCTCCTCCAGTGGTTTGTCTTTCTCTCTCTTTCCAGCGTGCTCCTTCCTAAGCTATCTTTAGCCAAGGGAATCATTCTCACAGCACCTCTAGGGGTGGAACCCTCCTCTAGAGTTTCTTGCCATCATACCCCTACAGGGGTGGTATATCCCATAGCTAGAGAGGTGAACAGCCACAGATCTTCCAAGTTGCACAAGCAGAACACCATACTCAGTTGTGTAGGTCCATGGAACTTCTGGCTACGGGAGTAATTCCCAGCATAACATTTTATTCTTGCTGTACTGCAAGTCCATTTAGGGAGGGAAGGGATCGCAACTGTTACTGAACTGATGGTCACCCGATTCCCTTCCACTTCCCTGTTCACTGTCTCTGTCCCTGTGGTCAGATGTTTTATGACATTTAACCAAGGAGAGGGTGGGGACAAGCCCAATTCTAATCTATGGGGGGAATTTTCTTATATGTTCCAGCAATGTTTTATATAAAGGAAAGCCGCTGCTCAACTAATAAAACCACTCTCTCATTTGAGAACAGGTCTTTGAAAAATATGTTGCATATTTTTAAGATTAGTTTAATTCCCTGAGGAGTTTAAGATTGATTTTGCCATCTGTAGTTACTGTTTGACATTCATCTTGCTGTGCATCAGATTATGAACTGAATTTTTCTGTCTCATCCCTGGTTTTGAAGCTTGCACTAATTAAAGTACCCCATTTATTTATTTATTTGAAATTCAGATAACACATTTTAGCACAAGTGCTCTTTTCCAAAGGTTCCATGTCAGTAAAATTTGTGTTGTAACTTTTGTTTAAATATATGAGGAGTGACTTCAAGCTGATGGTGTTAGAGATGGAAAAACATATACAAAACCACCGTGGGAGAACTGAGGCTGCTACAGATATGTAGGCCATAACTGTGCTGTTACAAACAGTTCTGGCTGAATGGTGCAGAGGGTGAAGGCACAGATCTGTAAATCAATGGATTGCAGAGTCCCACAGGGCCACAAACAGTCTTGTTTAAGGAAGTCTGAGCTGCAGTAAACACTTTTTTTAGCAAGCTACTGCCAAAACTCAGCAAAAGCTTAGACTGAGACTTATAAATGATCTAACCTTTTGAAAAACAGCCAGGTGCCAAATACCGTTGTAGCTGTTCTATGCTTTTCCCTTTCTTGGAGACCAAAGAAAACACAGAAAGTCTAAACTTTTTGCAAGCCAAATTTTTTCTTGGAGTTCTGGGCACTGCTAACCTTACATTTACACAGGCAAAGATGTGCAATAGAGGTACGATGAGACTGTTTCTGAGAGCTGAAAACTTTTTTGTCTTTCCAGACTTCATCCAAGGCTGCTGCAAATGCATCCTGAACTTTTTTTTATTAACTATGATTTCAGCCCATTTACTTAACTGTCACTCTTGTGTATAAGTTTTTATTTGTAGCCCCTGGAGGATTTTAGGCTCCTCTGTAGGTCTTCAGACCCTTTTTATAGGTTAGGTCCAGTCTGATTGGGAAACTCCCTGTCAGCTAGATTGGCAGACAGTTCTGAAAGGGTGTAGCCAGATGCTGGGAGCTGATGTGTCCATAGGAGTTGTTTACTCAGTCCTGGTAAGGAGTTTGAGAATTTGAGGAAGCTGCATGCAGGCAGCTGTAGTAGCTAAGAGACTGGCTGGAAGTTAAACCCACCGCCAAACCTAGTGATTGTGGCAAAGGTCATCTCACTATGCCCACTATGGAGTGAATCCCTACAGCACGCTGATCCTCAAGGGAAGTTTACTGTTCTATGACAAAGTTAAGTTTGCATCCTCTGTGGTAAAATACAGTTTGACAACAGGAAGGTCCTGTCAAACTAATCTAAGATGTCTTTGACTTGGTAACCAGAGTGGTAGACCAAGGAGGTGCAGTTGATGTCGCCTACCTTGAATTCAGCAAAGCTTTCGATACTGTTCCACATAGAAGATTGATTAATAAGCTAGGTATGCTCGGGGTGGGTCAGAAGTTGGTCAACTGGGTGGTAAACTGGTTGACGGGCAGAAAACAGAGAGTGGTGGTAAACGGCATACAGTCCGACGAGATGCAAGTCACAAGTGGGGTACCTCAGGGATCAGTCCTGGGGCTAGTCCTTTTCAATATCTTCATCGGTGACATCACAAATGGACTAGAGGGTAAGGTTTGCCTGTTTGCAGATGACACTAAGACCTGCAACAGAGTAGAAGATCCAGAAGGGGTGGGCAGAATGAGAAGAGATCTGGAAAAACTGGCAAAATAGTCTAAAGAGTGGCAACTGAGGTTTAATGCAAAGAAGTGCAAGATCATGCACATAGGGAAGAGAAACCCTGAAGCTACCTATAGGTTTGGGGGGGGAGTTGCTGGTAATCACAAGGAAAGAAAGAGACTTGGGTATCATCATCACAGATGACCTGAAATCATCTAAGCAGACCACTAAAGTAGTAGGTAAGGCTAGAGGGATGTTAGCGTGTATTAGTAGGGGTATCACAAGTCGTAAGAGGGAGGTAATAATCCCTCTTTACAAGACACTGGTTAGGTCCCATTTGGAGTACTGCATGCAGTACTGGAGGCCACACTTGCACAAGAACATTAACAGAATGGAGGCAGTCCAGTCTAGGAAGGCTCGGGGTGGGTCAGAATTTGGTCAACTGGGTGGCAAACTGGTTGGTGGGCAGAAAACAGAGAGTGGTGGTAAATGGTATACAGTCAAAAGAGATGCAAGTCACAAGTGGGGTACCTCAGGGATCAGTCCTGGGGCCAGTCCTCTTCAATATCTTCATGAGTGACATTACAGATGGACTGGAGGGTAAGCTTTGCTTGTTTGCAGATGACACCAAGATCTGCAATAGAGTAGATGATCCAGATGGGGTGGGCAGAATGAGAAGAGATCTGCAAAAACTGGCAAAATAGCCTGAAGAGTGGCAACTGGGGTTTAACGCAAAGAGGTGCAAATCATGCACATAGGGAAGAGAAACCCTGAAGCTACCTATAGGTTGGGAGGGGAGTTGCTGGCAATCACAAGGGAAGAAAGAGACTTGGGCATCATCATCACAGATGACCTGAAATCATCCAAGCAGACCACTAAAGCAGTAGGTAAGGCTAGAGGGATGTTAGTGTGTATTAGCAGGGGTATCACAAGTCAGAAGAGGGAGGTAATAATCCCTCTTTACAAGACACCAGTTAGGCCCCATCTGGAGTACTACATGCAGTATTGGAGGCCGCACCTGCACAAGGACATTAACAAAATGGAGGCAGTCCAGAGAAGGGCAACCAAAATGGTGGAGGGACTGCATCAGAAAACATATGAGGATAGATTAACGGAGCTCAATATGTATATCCCAGAGCAAAGGAGGGAGAGAGGTGAAATGATCATAGCATTCAAATATCTTAAGGGCATTAACAAGGTTAAAGAGTCTAACATGTTTCAATATAAGAAAAATAGCAGGACAAGAGGACACAGCATGAGATTAGAGGGAGGCCGATTAAGGGGTAATGTGAGGAAGTTCTTTTTCACAGAAAGGGTGGTGGATGCATGGAACGGCCTACCTCAGGAAGTGGTGGATATGAATACAGTGCAGGGCTTCAGACAGGCATGGGATAGGCATAAGGAAGCAATACAGATGAGTATGAATAAATAGGCCATTGACAGAGTAAAGGCCCATGGCACATCATAAGGTAGAAAAAATGGGCAGACTGGATGGGCCTTGCAGCCTTTATCTACCGTCAACTTTTATGTTTCTGTGTAGTGTCAGGTGAAGCTGGTCTGGGCAACAAAGGTGAAGTTGAACCCTGAAGCCACCTATAGGTTGGGAGGGGAGCTGCTGATCCTGGTCACTCATTTTCTATTGACTATTTACTTATTTGTTTTCAGGGAAACAAATACAATACAGCAAAATGCTATATTCTTTTCCTTCTATACCAGTGGCATTTAGGTGCCTTTTTGCACATAAGGTGCCTTTACTTCATTCGTATGTTGAGGGGCTAACTTAAGCCTGGAGGTCATGTTTCACTTGACTTCCCAGGCTGTTGCTGGACCCAAGAGGATTTATTGAGTAGAGGCACCTTAATACGTATGTACGTCCATACCACTAGGCATACATCAGCTAGTTTTATATGTATTTCAGGCCTCCAGGCCTTAAAAGGGGGGTCATAGGACAAGGGGGAACCACCTTCTCTCTCTGCGCAAGGGTAAACACCCATGAGAGGGGTCACTCTGTCACATACCTCCCCACCTAAGAGGGCAACCATCCTACGGTTGTCCAATACCATTATACCTACCTCTAGAGGGTGTGGTGGAGCTCTGGCCCAACTACACCTTAGAGCTCCACCTCAGGGTCTCATAATTCTGTTAAACGTAGCATTAGCTATCATTCCAAGCCTTTGCAATACAACATGCTATACACGACTTTACCCTGGGGCCAACATATTACTGAATTATGCATTCAAGAAAATATTTAAACAACAACACTGGCAACTAGTACTCTCTGGGGATTTCAATCCAGCCTTTTCTCACATGATACCAGGTACTTATTCCTAAATGTGCACATTCTGCTATCATCACCATTTATTTTACTTATTTTAATGGTATTGGAATTGCAACCCTTTGAGTCAGAGACTCATTTACAAAGGCTCCTCGTCACTGAATGTTAAACAATATGGACAAGACAAAATAACATGAAATACAGAGAAAATAAAATACAGTGTAAAAGGAAATTCCTATACAGGGTGGTAGCGAAAGATATGACAATTGAGGCTGTACATTGAATATACAATTCAGGATAAAAGAAAGAAATACCTATACAGGGTGGTAGCTAAGGTTATAATACTTATTTTATAATGTGAAAATAGTGGTCAGAGCAGGAAATAACATATATTAATGAAGTAGTAACATGTTAGGGGAGAGTCCCCAGGAAGATGTCTCTGCTACAGGCAGTTACAGCTACGGGAGTTAACCAGATGTGGCCGAAGGGAAGTTCTAAAGAGACCAATCCTCTGTTGAGTGGAGATGGACACCAGGAGGGGGTTATATCAGGAAGGGGCTCTGTAGGGAAAAGACCATTGGGCAAGGGAGGTCCTAACTCTAGGCACAAAAAGGGAGGGCTTGGTGGAACTTTGAATGGAGAGAGTGGGGGGAGAGACATGAATAATGGTGTCCAGATCAGAGGGGGCAAGACCAATAGTGACTTTCTTAGCAAGGAGGTATGACTGGCATAGCAGCCTCTCATCGAAGTTAAGAACATTTGCGAAGGAGTACAGAGTGCAGGTATGGGTTAGTTTATTGGTCCCAGTGAGTAGCCAGCAGGCCTTATTAAGAGAGAGAGTTTAATTTTATTGAGGGAGGTGTTGTCCGTAGCACCATCTATCAGGAGTCCGTAGTCCACAAGGGATAGTACAGAGGAGGAAATGGCCAGCCTAAGGGCATCAGTGGGGAGACAACTTCTGTGATGATAGAGGAGGCCAATACATGTGTTAACAGCAGAGCAGAGTGTGTGGATATGGTTGTGGAAAGTGAGTATGGGGTCAAATATCACGCCAAGGTATTTAAAGGAGTTCACCTGGTTGATGAGGAGACGTTGGCTGGATAGGATATTAAGTGGGGAGCCTTTGTGCTTATTTTGGTGGCGGGCGAAGAGCATGACCTTTGTCTTTTTCAGGTTAAGCACAGGTCTATGGTCAGTAAACCAGCTTTCAGCCTGGGAGAAGGAGTTTTGGAGGGCGGTTTGAAGGTGGATGGGGTCAGCATGAGTGGAGAAGAGGACTGCATCATCGGCATAGAGAAGAACATTTCCCGCACAGGTATTGGGGAAGAGAGTTTAGGTACAGGCTGAAAAGTAGGGGCCCCAAGACAGAACCCTGGGGAACCCCCGAGCGAACAGGGTACTGTCAATCTTAACACACTGAGAGTGGGAGGAGAGGTAGCTGGAAAACCAGGCATGGACACCCTGGGAGAAACCTAGCTGAAGGAGGGAGAAGAGGAGAAGGGAGTGGTTGACAGTATTGAATGCTTTTTAGAGGTCAATGAAGACTGCACCTGCAAGGTGCCCCTCATCAAGGGCAGCATGTAAGTAAGTAGAGAATTCAGTGAGGGCAGTGGTGGTGCTATGGCCACAGTGGAAACTGTGTTGCTCCTGGCAGAAGAGGCTGTGAGAGGAGAGGAAGTCACTGAGCTGATCAGCTACTATCTTTTCTAAGGCCTTGGAGGGGTAGTATGGATATGGGTCTGTAGTTCTGGGGGGAGGTATGGTCACCACTTCTGTGTATGGGACAGATGACTGCTGTTTTCCAGGTGAGGAGAAACTGACTAAGGCAAAGGGAGTGATTCAGAAGGTAGGTCGGGGGGAGAGAGAATGCCATCCAGGACTAGGCAGAGAAGCTTCGGGTCTATGGAGTCATTACTGTGGCTGGAGCCCTTCAGGGAATTGAGGAGGTAAGGCTTGGCTTCATGAGGAGAGAGGGCATGAAAGTAGAAGAGGGGGTGGGAGGGTGAGCTGGGGGGGACAGAGTCAAAGAAATTGGGTGGAAGCACAGCATTAAGGTCAGAGAAAGCATGTTATAACAGTCAGCAATGCACTGCGGATCCGTGAATATTGAGCCATTGATATTGAGTTCAGAGGGGGGAGGGGACTTTGATTTACCGAATAGCTCCTTAATGTTATCCCAGAATTTACGGGATGAGCCCCATGAGGAGGCAAGAGATGCTCTACAGCATTCAGCTTGATTAACTTTTGTAACCTTGTTAACCTTCATACCCTTGGACCACTGAGAAAGAAAAACATTGAGAACTGACCATTGAGAAAGAAAAACAGATCAGCAGTACAAGAAAAGATCAAAAGAGAAGAAGAAATCATTTGTAGGTGGCCAGCCTATCAAACTAGAACAAACATTTGTCAATGCCGAATGTTTGCTTGCTGGCATTGGCATTGGTAGTGAAGGAGTTAGAGAGCTGCATAATAGGAATGGCAGTGAAGTACTGAACTGAAACCCCCCAACACCACCCTGCAGAGACTGACAGGCATTGGGGTGTGCCTTTGGGTCATCAGGCATAACGGCCATGCCATTTCACCACACCCTACCCTGTAGACACTGACAAGTGTCACGGTGTGCCTTGGGGTCTTTGGCCCTTATGCTCACCCCATTCCATCAGGAAATACAGTGAGATGGGTCCTGTATAGGAGAGTGGGATAAACTTTGGGGCCGAAGAGTCCAAGGCACACCTCGATGCCTCTCACTGGCTGCAAGGTGTGGAATGGTACGAGCATTACAGGTGAGAATCCCGAGTCACACCCCTGATGCCTCTCAATCTCTACAGGCTGGGGCATTATGGTCGGAAACCCTAATGCCTCGGGTGTTCGCTGGCATTTTCACTCCAAATTTTCAACATTTTTTTTTTATGACCCCCACCTTATGAACAGTGGCAATATCAGTTTGTTAGCCAAAAGCTGATTTCGCACAGTGAATACGCCATTTGGCACCACAGGTGCGAAAACACATTTTAAACAGGATGTGAAAAATGACAGCTGTACTGTTCATGGGACAGTGCAAAAATGGCAATGTTGAAATTCTGCAGTGAAAATATTAAAAAAACTGGTGAAGTCACGAGCGTGCGTAGAAAATGTGCAACGCATACCCGTAATACAATTAGTTTGGGGATTTTTTACAGCAGATTGTCAACACAGGGATTTTGTAACTTCTGCTCATGAACAGTGTCACTTCAATTTTCTTAATCTGTCCTGAACAGTGATTTCCCACAGCGACCACGCATTTCTGCGCTGGAAGTGCGAAAACACATTTTGGCCATGGTGTGAAAAATGACAGCTGTACTGTTCTTAAGAAAGTATTGAAAAATGCCAGTGGTGAAAATCTGGACTGAAAATATTAGAAATCCATGAAGTTACGAAGGTGTGTGGAAACTGCGCAATGGTTGCTCGTAACACAGTCATTTTATGGACGTATTTCACCAAATTTTTAACATAGCCATTTTAACACCTCTGCTCATGAACAGTGTCACTGTGATTTTCTTAATATGTCCCGATCATTGATTTCGCACACCGACTGTGCCATTGTACGCTACATGGGCGGAAACACGTTTTGGCCGAGATGTGAAAAATGACAGCTGTACTGCTCATAAGGAAGTGTGCTAAAATGGCAATGTGGAAAATCTGGAGTGAAAATATAAAAAATTTGCAAACTTACGAGCATGCGTAGGAACAGTGCAACGCGTGCTCGTAAAACAGTAATTTTGGGGAATTTTTTCACCAAATTTTTAACATAGCCATTTTAACACCTCTGTTCATGAACAGTGTCACTGTGATTTTCTTACTCTGTCCCAAACATTGATTTAAGCACACCAACTACACCATTAATAAGCTACATGTCTGGCTTACGTTTTGGGTCCGGTGCGAGAAATGACAGCTGTACTGCTCATAAGGAGGTATGGTAAAATGGCAATGTTGAAAATCTGGAGTGAACATATTGAAAATTTGAGAACTTACGAGCCTGCGTAGGAACAGCACAACGCATGCTCATAAAACAGTAATTTTGGGGAATTTTTTCACCAAATTTTCAACACAGTTTTTGGGGGCCTACTTCATGAACTGTGACACTGTCGTTTCATAAATCGGTCTCGAAAGGTGGTTCTGTGCAGTGACTGCAAAATCACTTTTGTCATGGAGATTAACGCCGTGACAGTGACAGAATTCATGAGGTGGGGTCCCAAAAACCCCATGTTAAAAATTTGGTGAAAAAATTCCCCAAAATGCCCGCGACATGCACTAAAGTTGAAAAACCCTATTTATTACATTATACAGCTTACCGGCATTTCCTCAGTTTGTGGTTGGCTTTGAAGAGTGCAGACGTGTTCCGATCCACCAAAGATCGATGCGCCGAGCTCCGGAGGTAGTATGGGGTGAGGGGTGTGGGGAGGCAGGGTGTGCAGAGGGTGGAGTGCGGGTGGGGGATCGGGTCAGGACAGTCAACAAGGGAAGGTTTTTTCTTTCAGGTTTCTTTTTTTTTATGCAGACGCACGGGACTTGTCCCACGCTGGAGTGGGCTCCCAGTGTAGCTGAAAGGCTGTTTGGGGGGCCATGGAGCCGATGGGATTGGGCACCCCGTTGGCCATATGATCTGTTGCCCGCTGGGTGGGCTCCCAGCGTGGCACCCTGTAGTCTCTTTGGGGGTAGTGGAGCCGGCGGAGGTTGGGCACCCCATCGGCCATATGATCTGTTGCCATGCTGGGGCGGGCTCCCAGTGTGGCATCTGGGACTCTGTTGGGGGGGAGCACAGCACAGCCAACGGGGGATTGGGCATCCCCGTCGGCTATACAGTGTGTGTGCGTAGGGGGAGCTGGAGCATGCAGAATGCGTGTGTGCGTGGGGGGGGAGCGTGCATGAGCACGCGATATCTTATCACTGCTCACTGAAGCGTAGCTCTCCCTTTCAACTGTACAGCCACTGCATTTTCAACTGCTGTCATAGACAGCTGCAGCATTCATTGGAGAACTGCAGCCGTGCCTGCAAACACACTGACTGAATTGGAAGAAGGGTGCTACACCTCCGAAAACTCGGATGATGGCACTGTTTCTTGCACATGCGTGCAAGCAAACATAAAAATGAAAATAGGCAAGAACAGGATAGTAAGACTGTCACAACAGAAGTTTACTACATTGGATCTGTAGAAGAGATGGTCCATATCATTAGGCAGGATATATCCACCTTCTTTTCCCTGGAAGGGGATGGAGCTAGGCCCACACTCACCAAAGCTCCATTTCAGGGTCCCTTAATTTCAAACACTTTTAGCGAAGCATTTTACCAAGTAGAAACTTTCACTTACTTCCTTACATAAACTCTGAGACATTGACATTGTACCCTTTAGTCTAGTACAACTTGATGAGGAAGTATACCACAACATTGTTATGTTGTCCACTGTCTTCCTGTACCTAACTGAGCATTCACACAGGCCCATACGATCACTCTTCTCCTGGGCATAAACATCCAGTAGTGACCATAACTTAACCGTTCTATATAGTAGCCATTGGCGAGACATGGTTCACCAGTAACCACACTTCAGATACTTCAGTATCCAGCTATGTACTGTTCAGAAGAGACTGAGGTGCAAAAAGGGGGGGGAGGAGTGGCCCTTTATGTCAATGAGAATATCAAAGCCACAGATATTCAGAATACACATAAGGAGCCAGAAGAACTGTGGGTCACCCTGGAAACAGGAAATGGGACAGCCATACGAACTGGGGTTGTCTACAGGCCTCCAGACCAGGGGGAGGACACAGACACATTACTGTTAGAAGATAAAAAAAATATGACTGCTAAAGAGGAGGTTCTGTTAATGGGAGACTTCAACATGCCAGATACAGATTGGTCAATCCCAGCAGGAACAGCTGCCAGAATTACTCACGTAATGGATTCTCTGCAGGGGAGGGCCTCAAACAACTGGTACAACAACCCACAAGAGACAGGACTATCCTAGATCTACTGACTAAAGGGGAAAGATCACAGATCTCCAGGTAGAAGGTCACCTGGGGGCCAGTGACCATCACATGGTATGGTTCAATTTGGCCACTAGAACTAAATCATCCCATTCCAGGGCAAAAATATGGGACTTCAGAAGAGCTGACTTTGATATGATGGCCAACAGAGTTAAGCTAGCCCTGGCTGGAAGAAATACAGGTGAGGGGGTACAGGCAAAATGGGCGAGCATTAAGGATGCAATACTTGAAGCAGCATCCCATCATGTTAGGGAGAAAAGCAAGAGCAAAAGAAGGAGGAAACCACTTTGGTTCTCAAAAACAGTAGCAGAAAAGGTCAGAGCCAAAAGGCTGGCCTTCAGGAAATTTAAGGGAGCGCAGCAGGATGAAGATAGGGAGGCATATCAAACTTCCCTAAGGGATGCAGGGAAGGCAGTAAGGCAGGCAAAGGCCCAAACCAAGGAAACGCTAACATGAACAGTAAAAGAAGGGGACAAGACTTTCTATAGATACATTAGTGAAAGGAGAAAGTCCAGAGGGGGTTATTGTTAAGATTAAAGGGGATAAGGGGGAGTGTGTGGAGGAGGACCAAGGAAAGGCATCTATCCTAAATAGATACTTCTGCTCAATATTTACTGAGGAGAAGGTAGGGCAGGGCCCACAGCTCAGCACCATGGACACAGGGGGGAGGGAGGTGTGAACTAGTCCCTTCACAAAAGAAAGGGTCCTACAAGAGCTCGCTAAGCTCAGAGTAGACAAGGCAACAGGACCTGATGGCATACATCCCAGGATACTAAAGAAGCTAAGGGTGGAACTAGCAGAGCCATTATCAGAACTGTTTAGTGAGTTTCTGAGCACAGGAGAGGTCTCAGAAGACTGGAGGAGGGGTCATGTGATCCCGCTCCACAAGAGCGGTAGCAGGGAGGAGGCAGGGAACTACAGACCAGTCAGTCTTACCTCAGTAGTGGGCAAGATTATGGAGGAACTCCTTAAGAAAATGATAGTGCAACACCTGGAATCCATAGGAGTACAGGATCCAATACAGCATGGGTTTACAAAAGGAAGGTCCTGTCAAACTAATCTCATAGATTTCTTTGACTGGGTAACCAGAGTAGTGGACCAAGGGGGTGCAGTTGATGTCGCCTACCTTGACTTCAGCAAAGCTTTCAGTACTGTTTCACATAGAAGACTGATTATTAAGCTGGGTAGGCTCAGGGTGGGTCAGAAGTTGGTCAACTGGGTGGCAAACTGGTTGGCAGGCAGAAAACAGAGAGTGGTGGTAAACGGAATACAGTCAGAAGAGATGCAAGTCACAAGTGGGATACCTCAAGGATCAGTCCTGGGGCCAGTCCTCTTCAATATCTTCATCAGTGGCATTGCAGATGGACTGGAGGAAATCCAGATGGGGTGGGCAGAATGAGACGAGATCTGGATAAACTGGCAAAATGGTCGGAAGAGTGGCAGCTGGGGTTTAATGCAAAGAAGTGCAAGATCATGCAAGTAAGGAAGAGAAACCCTGAAGCTACCTATAGGTTGGGAGTGGAGTTGCTGGAAATCACAAGGGAAGAAAGAGACTTGGGCATCATCGTCACAGATAACCTGAAATCATCCAAGCAGACCACTAAAGCAGTAGGTAAAGCTAGAGGGATGTTAACGTGTATTGGGGGGGTATCACAAGTCATAAGAGGGAGGTAATAATCCCTCTTTACAAGACACCAGTTAGGCCCCATCTGGAGTACTGCGTGCAATACTGGAGGCCGCACCTGCACAAGGACATTAACAAAATGGAGGCAGTCCAGAGAAGGGCAACCAAAATAGTGCAGGGACTGCAAGAGAAAAGACATGAGGACAGATTAATGGAGCTCAATATGTATACTGTAGAGCAAAGGTGGGAAAGAGGTGATATGATCGAAACACTCAAACATCTTAAGGGCATTAACGAGGTGAAAGAGTCTTACATGTTTCAATATAAGAAAAATAGCTGGACATGAGGACACAGCATGAGATTAGAGGGAGGCCGATTAAGGGGTAATGTGAGGAAGTTCTTTTTCACAGAAAGGGTTGTGGATGCATGGAACGGCCCACCTCAGGACGTGGCGGATATGAATACAGTGCAGGGCTTCAAACAGGCATGGGATAGGCATAAGGGAGCAATACAGATGAGTATGAATAGATAGGCCATTGGCAAGAGTAAAGACCTATGGCACATTCATAAGGTAGAAAAAATGGGCAAACTGGATGGGCCTTGCGGTCCTTATCTGCCATCAACTCCTATGTTTCTATAAATTTCAGTATGCAGTCATCCACCATTGCCTGGAATCCCTACAATCTATTCCCAGGTGAGTACAGACCCCAACAGGTATATCTGGGAAACACCCAGCATGTTCCCCCACAGAAAAACCTTTGGGATTACATACTACTCAAAATGATCTGAATACCTAATCAGTAATGTACCATAAGGTAACATAGTCTTCCACCTCCTTCCAAGTGGCCTACATGGGAGTCTCCCTCACCTCCATGGGTGCCACTTTGTCTCCATTGTGGTCCCTTCCCTTTGGTACTACTTCTTCTTTACATCCCTGCATTAGTATCTCTGCTAACCTGATACCTCCTCTTTCCAGCAGTAGCCGGAACCTCTGTCTGGTTGCACTGATGGCAATTTTTTGGATAGACTACCACTTGCCTATACATACCTGGCCAATAATAGAATGGGGGTGAGTCTAGCCAACACTCCACCATGGCTCAAGTGCCCACAGAGACTGAAGTGTGCAGCTTCCATTACTTGCTGCCGATAGGCCTCAGGCACCACAACCTGTGCATTTATACGTTCTGTGCGGGGGCTGGGCCACATGTGGTAAAGGACACCCTCTTTCTGTTCATACCACCACCCTAGCTTTTACCCCACATTACCATTAACACAGCTACCTTTTTTCTCTGTAACGTTTTGCCTTAACACGGCTACCTCCATATCCCCAGCCTGTAATTCACCCCAATCAGTACTGTACACACTGCTAATCATTTCATAGATAATTGAACAAGACAATGTCCCTTCAGCCTTAACAGCTTCTTCATTCTTGCTTGTAGACTTCTCCCCCAGTTTACAGTGTCTGGATACAGTCTTACCTGGGGTCTCACCAACTTCATCATCTTCTACCAAGTAACAGCCTAGAAACACTGGTAACTCAGGAACCAATAAATCCACAGCATGCCACGATAAAGCCAACAGGGATCCACCCCCTCCACTGCTTCCACCACGTCTTCCTCAGCTTCTCACAGTCGTGACTCCACCATTAGTACCCTGCAGTGGTGCTCTGCCTCAGTCCTGCACTGGTAGGCCTCTCTTCGGCACTGGTTTGCCTCCAGCCATTCTCCGCTAAGCCAGTATACCAGTCTCACCAACTCTTCCATCCGATCTCCGGCTGTCTTCTGTGGTGCTTCTCCCAGGTCACTAACTCCCACATACATCCTTATTTCTGGTGCCATGCACTTGTCTGCTATTATCCTGCAATGCCAGGTCTGGCACCCCAGATTGAACTCCCCTGGTATACTATGGACATTCAGCCAGTATCCCACTTCTGATACCAATTGTAGCGGGGTTGGGATAGTCAGGATACAATAACAGGCAGATTACCAGACTCAGTGCATAAAAAGCACCATCAAGACACTTACTTTATTTTCTCAAAATGATGCTGTATTTCACAGAAAGAATAAAGTAGCATTATTTTACAGCAAGCCGCGTTTTATAAAGGCAGCTCAATCCCAGCTCCTATGCTCTGCTTTTTCATTTAACTAGAGTGTGGTCAGCAGAAGCCGAATAGGAGAATGAGAAGGAGCACTTTTATAAAGCACTACTACCAAACCCCTCTCATCTCCCTTTTTATTTGTTCCAATGCCTGCTGACAGGTTCCTAAAAGGGGGGGGGGGTTGAGAACCCCTTTTGATAAATTTAAATACGAACAGCATAGGAGCCGCTATACATTTCACATTGCTATCTTTAAGAACATGACAGAGCTATAATGCCAAAGACATTTTTCTAGGGCAAAGAGCAGCAGGAAAGGGATGCTGCTCCTGTTCACTCACTTCCTATCGACTATTTACTTATTTGTTTTCAGGGAAACAACTACAATATAGCGAAATGCTATATTCATTTCCTTCTATACCAGTGGCATTTAGGTGCCTTTTTGCACATAAGGTGCCTTTATTGCATTCGTATGTTGAAGGGCTAACTTAAACCTGGAGGTCATGTTTTACTTGACTTCCCAGGCTGATGCTGGACCCAAGAGGATTTATTGAGTAGAGGCACCTTAATATGTATGTATGTCCATACCAATAGACATACATCAATTTGTTTTATATCTATTTCAGGGCTCCAGGCCTGAAAATATGGGTCAAAGGACAAGGGGGGGACCACCTTCTCTCTGTGTGCAAGGGTAAACACCCATGACAGGGGTAACTCTGTCACAGAATCCACTATGTGCCTAGTTCTGGCAGATGATCCATCTGGTATTGACCAATCTGTATCTGGCATGTTGAAGTCTCCCATTAGCAGAACCTCCCCTTTAGCTGTCATGTTTTGTATATCTTCTAATAGTAATGTGTCTATGTCCTCCCTGGTCTGGAGGCCTGTAGACAACCCCAGTTCGTATGGCTGTCCCATTTCCTGACCCAGGAAGGTCCCCGGCCCATTCGCCATCTGCAGCAGAACCACTTCCAGTGACGTCTGCTTGTTCCGAAGTTCCTCCACAAGTATTCCAGCATCAGTTCTGCAATGGTAAGTGGTAGAGAGCCACTAGTGAGGTATCCAGTAGTGAGCCAGCTTAGGAGCCGCCCCGGCTCAAGTGTAAGGGACCACAGTTAACGTTGTGCATGTCTTTTTCTATTCTGTCAGCCATCCGTAAGTGCGTGTGCCCGTGTCGTTCCATACAGGCTGCCCTAAGATCATACCACCAGCAGTGTTCTTCTTGGGAGGTGTCCTGGGTGCTGGGGACCTGCCAGTGGCTGTTGCTGTGGATCGTCCAGAAAACCATCTGCCAACTAGACGTCTTCAGCTTCTTGCCCGGAGCTGCAGAGGATCACTAAGTTCTTTACTGACCAGCAAGCAGTGTTCCTCTTTGTGTTTTGTTCATCTGGGGGATGCCCTGTTATGGCCTGTTTATAATAAGCGCTCTGTGGTGTCAATGCCCACCTGCTGATCAGCTGACACATAGGAAAGCCCAAGCTTGGTTCTTCAGTTGTTTCATCATCTTGGCCAGGTGCATGCCGGACCTAGACAAAAAGGGGTTAACCCCTTGTTCGTGGTTCGACCAATCCTTGGTCCCAATCATATTGTTTTGATATTTATTAACCTGTAGCATAGTAGAAAACAGTTTTCTTTTTTTTATTGTCCCTGGTAAATAAACCTCTTGAATCTTGGTCACTGAGTAAGCTTCCTGCCTCTTCTTCCAGATTTGTCTGGCCTGTCCTAAGATTGTTAGGGAACCTTTCGGCCTGCTACACATATGCAGCCCAGAAATTGCCTGGACTCTAAGATATGTGGGCAGCAGCCCTGAAGAACATGGGCTTTGCTTTGGACTTTAGTTTCTTGCAGGATCTGCTGTACTGTGATAAGTACATTTTGCTAATGCTATGCTCATGAGCTGGTTCTTTACTGAATGGAGTGGTTGGGCTTTAATTAAGTTTGGGATGTTAATTATTGTTGAGGACTATTTGTTTGTTATCCTCTCAAATTTGCAATCGAACACTGGCCTGAAGAGTGTCCGCGCTCCTGGGAGGTCACCCCAAACTTGGGAGGTCAACTAAGTAGTTTTGGTGGGTCTCCTCCCTGAAAACTAACTAAACCATCTTTATACCCCTAGCCCTAGAAAGGAGGCTACATACAGTTTATTGATTTTACTGATTTAAATTCTATCTCTGCTTTTTATGAGAATACAAAAGCGGTCCCAAGGATGACCCAAGGAATTACAGACCAGTCAGTCTGACCTCCACTGTAGGCAAGCTCATGGAGACCATACTAAAGGAAAGGTTGGTGGAATATCTAGAGGAGCATGGTCTCCAGGATGAGAGGCAGCATGGGTTCATGAGGGAGGGAGATTGTGTCAAACAAATCTGATTGACTTCTTTGATGGTGTCACTAAGACAGTAGACAGGGGCTAAGCAGTAGACATCCTCTGTCTTGATTTCAGCAAGGCCTGTGACTCTGTGCCCCACAAAAGGTTGATCAGGAAGTTGGTAAATCTTGGGGTTGGGGAAAAGATGGCCAGATGGGTGGAAAACTGGCTGAGAGACAGAATCCAGAGGGTGGTTGTGGGGGGAGAGTTATCTGGCACCAGAGAGGTAACCAGTGGGGTCCCACAGGGCTCGGTGCTGGGGCCGGTGTTGTTTAATGTCTTCATCAATGACACTGGGGATGGCATCAAGGGCAAAATGTGCCTATTTGCAGATGACACCATGTTCTGTGGGAGAGTGGACACAGCTGAAGGGATACAGGACTTACAGGAAGATCTGAAAAAGCTGTGGAAGTGGTCCAGGATCTGATAGCTTGGCTTCAATGACAAGAAATGCAAAGTTATGCATATTGGAGCCAAGAATCCCAGGACAGCGTACTACCTGGGTGGAGTCTGAGTATCTGTATCAGAGGAGGAGAAGGACCTGGGAGTGATGATCACTAGTGACCTGAAGCACTCCATGCAGTGCAAGAAAGCAGCAGCAAAGGCAAACAAGATGCTGGAATGCATATCTAGGGGGATCAGTAGCAGGAGAGAGGAGGCTATACTGCCCTTGTACAGGTCACTGGTAAGGCTGCATCTAGAGTATGGAGTTCAGTACTGGTGCTCACACCTCAAAAAGGACATTAACCTCCTGGAGAAGGTCCAGAGGAGGGCTACAAAGATGATAACTGGTCAACAGGGCAAGGCATACGAGGACAGGTTGAAGGCATTGATCATGTACTCCCTGGAAGACAGGAGAGAGAGGGGACATGATTGGGACCTTTAAGTACTTGAAAAGGATAAATAAGGTTGATAAGGAGAGTCTCTTTAAGCTGAGTGGTGACCATAACATGAGGGGGGCACAGTCTTAAGCTGGAGGGTGGAAGGATTAGGAGGGAGGTCAGGAAGCGCTTCTTCACAGAGAGGGTGATGGACACTTGGAATGCACTTCCGGAAGTGGTCATCTCGTTGAAGACAGTGGACAACTTTAAGAGAGGCTGGGATAGGCATGGGGGGAGGTAAGGATCATGGGTAGGGAGGATGGGAGGAGTAGGGGAGGGAGGGCAGGGAAATTATCTCAAGCTGTGGACCCTGTAATATGAGCAGACTTGATAGACCAAATGGTCTGCTTCTTCTGGCTTCTTTGTATGTTCATATGTTTAAGTATAATTAAGTGGAGTCTGTTTTAAGTATCAGATTACTATGAATTTTAAAGCACTACTGAAGGTGGAAAAATATCTGAATGAGATCAAACTGCCAAACATTGATACATTTTATGAACAGAACATTGCAAGGCACATCTCAATAATTTGATCGTATTATAGTTAATTTGTAAACATTTTTGGTTACTAACTTTGACACACAATTTTTCATATACTAATCTGTTAAGATAAGGCAATAAAAAGGGCATTTTTTTATTTCATTGCTCATTGACAATATCAATTTTTGTAATAAAATGAAAGGTGTTGTCTTTCTTAAATGAACTGATGTGTGGTTCTCACTCAGTCCAGGAAAGGAGGTAGCCACAACAAAGAATAAGGTCCTGGACTTCAAAAGGGCAGACTTTGGCAGGATGGGTATATATAATGGAAGGGCACATCGCTAACATCCACCCACACATGGACGCCGAGCAAAATTGGGCAGTCATCAAGCTGGGCCTGGCTGACGCCACTAGCACATGTATAAAGAGCCAGAGCAAGAAAACCAGGACCAAGAAGCCAAGCTGGATGAACAGGGAAGTTGAAGAGAGGGTGAGGGAAAAGAGGGCTGCCTTTAGAAGCTACAAAAGAGCCAACAGAGAGGACAGGGAGGAATACGTGAGGAAATCCAGGGAGGTGAGTAGAATAGTAAGGGAAGCCAGGGTGTTGAGAGAGCTGAGGCTTGCACAGGGAATCAGAGAAGGTGAAAAGGATTTCTTTAGGTATATACAGGAAAAGAGAAAGAGTAAGGATCAGATTGTTAGGATCAAGAATGGCAATGGATGGGCGGAAAAGGGGGCAGAGCAGGCAGAAGTACTTAACGACTACTTCTGTTCAGTATTCATCAGGGAGAGGGAAGGGTTCATACCTAAAGGGAAGTGTGGGGTGGGAGTAGGGGGAGAGGATGGGTAGGGTGATGGAGGGCCTTAAGTCTCTGGTTGTAGATAAGGGACCTGGGCCAGATGGAGTTCATCCTAGAGTCCTGAACGAGTTGGCAGAAGTCCTGGCATGGCCGCTGGCAGACCTGTTCAACACCTCCCTGGAAACAGGGTGCATGCTCAGGGATTGAAGGGTGGTGCATTTAGTGCTCCTTCATAAGAGTGGGCCCAGGGACGAACCAGGGAACTACAGACCAGTGAGAATTACTGCAATTGTAGGAAAGTTAATGGAGACTATCCTCAGGGAAAGGCTGGTACAATTTCTGGAGGATAATGCTCTACAGGATGGCAGACAGCATGATTTTGCCTTGGGCAGATCCTGCCAGATGAAACTAACTTGACTTCTTTGATTGGGTGATGCGGCACTGGATTATAATAATAATAGGAAGAAGAAAATGTATTTATATTGCGCAATTTAATGCTTATCAAGGGGCTGTGCAGTAAAAGTATAAAAACAAGAGTAAAAATAATAAAATACAAAGCAGATACATTAATATGATATACAGTCACAGTATTCATATGATTAATCCCTGAAGGCATGACTAAACAAATAGGTTTTTAAAGCTGTCTTAAAGCTCTCCAGGGTCAGGCACTCTCTAATCCGGCGAGGTAGAGAGTTCCACAGGGTCAGGGCTGTATACATAAATGCTTTAGCACCAGACATTTTCAGTCTAGCCCTGGGAACCTCTAGCAATCCCTCATCGGCTGAGTGGGGGGGTGGGTCAGAGGGGGCAGTAAGGAACCAGGAGCTCTTGCAGGTAGCCAGGACCCAGTCCATGAAGGGCCTTATAGGCCAATAAACTGACCCTGAAGGTGATCCACCACTGAACAGGCAGCCAGTGCAGTTCGCACAGTATAGAGGTGACATGACTGGCCTGGGAAACCCCTGTCAGTAGCCTAGCCACAGCGTTCTGCACCAGCTGCAAGCAGTGGATATCAACCCTGAGAAGCCCTAGGTAGTGGGAGTTACAGTAGTCAAGGTGAGAGGTCACAAAGGTGTGGATCAACGTTGGAAGGTCACGAGATGGAACAAGGTGCTTAATCCGGCGATGTTCCTCAGATAGTAAAAAGGGGACTTGATTACTGCTGACACCTGTGTACACAGTGTCAGCCCCTCATCAAATATCACCCCCAGATTCCGCACCTGAACAGACGGCATTAGCTGGTTACCCCCAAGCCAAAGCCCAGAGGCAGACCGTGCCCCTGCCCTCTCTATCCTCTGACCTGGATCCACCACCACCACCTCAGTCTTATAGGGAATCAACCTTAAACAGCTGGCCCGCATCCAGTCATGGAGCTCTACGAGGCAGCTATTAAAGACAGAGATGGCACTATCCTGGTCAGGTGCAAAAGACAAGTAGAGCCGGGTGTCATCTGCATAACAGTGAAACCTCAGCCCATACTGTCTCACTATGGCTCCCAGTGGCAACAAATACACCACGAATAACATAGGGGACAGCACAGAGCCCTGAGGAACTCCACATGGCAATGAGAATGAGGCCAAGGAATAACTCCCGACACCACTCTCTGAGTTCTGCCAGTGAGGAAAGATCTAAACTAACTGAGGACCGTATCTGACAGGCCACAGATATCCCTCAGGCACTCGAACAGCCCCCCATGGTCTACGGTGTCAAAGGCTGAAGAGAAATCAAGAAGGATCAAGATTGAACAGCACTTCCGATCTCTAGCGATCAGGAGATCATTGAGCACCCGAACCAGAGCGGTCTTAGTACGATGCCTCTTCTGAAAACCAGACTGGAGGGGATCATAGATGTCATGGATGGTCAAATGGTTCTCCAGCTGAAGGGCAACTACTTTCTCTATCATCTTCCCAATAAAGAGGAGGTTAGCGATTGGCCTGTAGTTAGCAGGACAGTTTGGGTCCAGAGAAGATTTTTTAAGGAGAGGTGTAACCACCGCCTCCTTCAGGGAGTTTGGAAACTCACCTAACTCTAAAGAGCACCAAACTATCTCTGCCAGGACAGGGCCGATGATATCCACACACCCAAAAATGAGGCGTGTAGGGCCCGGGTCAAGACTGCAGCACATAAGCCGCATACCTTGGACAATCCGCACGACATCGGAGACTGCCAGACTGTCAAAGTGATCCCAAGAAAACTGAGGCATAGTAACCATACACCGACCACTGTAAACCCCCATAGAGCATGCTGAATGGATCTCCGCCCTAATGTTGGCCACTTTATTAGCAAAGAATTGAGCAAACTCATCACACTTATCTTGTGAAAATGCTCTCCGAACCTGGAGACAGGCTAGATTGCACAGCCTGTCCACAGTTTGAAAAAGCTAAGCCGGTTGATTCTGAGTCACAGCAATCTCCCTGGACAGGAACTCTGCCTTCTTATGGGAGAATGTTGATTGATAGACTTGATAATGTTCCATCAATCTATGGCAGTCGGCATCCAGGGCAGATCTCCACCAGCATCGCTCTAGCCTTCGACCCACTCGCCTCAACTCCCTCAAGGTCCCATCAAACCAAGGGGTCCAGGGGCAAAGAGTGAGGGGGTGAACTTGGACGGGAGCGATGGAATCCAGAGTGCCCACCACAGCCTTATTATAGGCTTGGACTAGGTTTTCTGGACCCTCACTGGTATCCGTGAATCCTGATAGATCTAGAACTGCCAAAAGACCAACGGGAGTAACAACCCTCAAAGGGTGGTATCTGACCATCTCCACAGGGGCAGGCCTATAGGGGGGAGCTTGGAAATTGAACCTTACAGTGTGATGGTCAGACCATCCAACCGGTTCCACCACCAGGTCAGAGGCTTCCATTCTCAGGAGAAAAACCAGGTTGAGTGAGTGACCATGATCATGGGTTGCAGAGGCAACAACCTGTATGAAGTCCAACATGTTCATAAGTTGAAGGAAGTCCTGACCAAACTGCGAGAGTTCATCGTCAATCCAGGCATTGAAGTCACCCAGCACCATCAACCTGGGTGACTCCAACACCATGTCGGCAATGAAGTCTACAACTTCCCGCAGGAACACTTTCTCACCCCATGGGTGGATGGTAGATGAGTATGATCCTGCACCCCACACCTGCAGCCGCAGTACACTCAAATGATCTGGGAACCTCAACTGGGACCTCTGTAAGGCCCAATTCTGTTCTAAAACAGATAGCTACACCCCTGCCCCTGAGGTCCAATCTGAAATGGTGTATCACCGAGAACCCGGCAGGAATAGCCGCCTTCAAAATCGGACCGACATTTTCATCCAGCCAGCTCTCAGTGATGCATGCCAGGTTAGCTGTTCCAAAAAGGTCGGCAATAATAGCTGTTTTGTTCTTTATAGACCTGGCATTGCACAACACCACTCGAGATGGATGATATTCCGGAGCCGACTGGGCCACTGGCCCTGAAATACAGGAGCCCTTGGGTATGGGAACCAGATAAGAGGGACCACGATCTGGACCCCATTTCACCCCATGGCATCTCCTGGACTTAACAAACCAATTCGCCCCCCCCTCCAGCTCACACCTCCTCCTCTCCCACCCTCCTGTTCCACAACTGCCCACTTCCCCCTCCCACCACCTACTACCTCCCCTTGACAAAGCCTCACCTTGGCTGCTAAAACATGCGTTTCTGCAGACTGGGAGCACCCCATCTGAACTGTAACATGATTGTTAAACACTGTACTGCACTTAATTAGTGCTGCATTAATATGTTTCTCTGGAAGTGTGGTCCTGTTTCTATTTACTTCTTGTACTCTGCTTAATGTTGTAACTGCGCACTAATACCACTTGTTAGATGATGTCTTTCTGTTCTGCAATGTTTCATCACCTGTAAATGTCTTATATTCCTTGTTGACTTGGAGCCTTTGTAAACGAGCCCCCGGCTCAAAAGCATTAATCCGAATTTGAAATAAATAAATAAATAAAGGTTCGGAGCCCCCAGCCCTCATTTTCCTTTTACTTACTATCCCAAGAGCCCTACATCACCCGTAACAACAGCCGAAAGTGGAGGACAATTAAAGGGCCAGATAAGGGTCATGCGGTGGACGTCCTTACCCTGGATTTCAGCAAGGCCTTTGACTCGGTGCTGCATGGAGGACTGACAAGCAAGTTGAGTAACCTGGGAGCGGGGAAGAAACTGGTTAGTTGGGTCAAGAGCTGGTTACAGGATAAGCAGCAGAAGGTAGTCATGTGGGTGAACTATCAGAGCCCAAAGCAGCAACAAGTGTGGTCCCACAGGGCTCAGTGCTGGGACAATGCTGTTTAACATTTTCATTGCCGACATATCAAATGGGACAAAAAGTAAGATCAGCCTCTTCGCAGATGATACTAAGATATGTGTGGAAGTGGATGGGAGAAGGTGGTAAAGTACTCCAGGAGGATTTAGCAAGACTGGAGAGATGGTCGGACACATGGCAACTTGTGTTCAATGCCAAGAAGTGTAAAGTCATTACTGGTTGGGGGGAGTGCAGTTATCCACATCAATGGAGGAGAAGGATGTACTAGTAATAGCGGAAATGAACCACTCAACCACGAAGTCATGGAAGACATTCTTGATGGGTGCAAGCCTACTTATGTTTTACCAACCAAGTAAGCCCAGTGCAGGAAGGCAGCAGCAAAGGCTAACAGAATGCTGGGGTGCATCGCAAGGGGAATCATTTCTAGGAGAGGGGAAGTCGTCCTGACCTTGTACGGGTATCTGGTGAGGCCACACTTGGGAGTACTGCGTGCAGTACTGGTGCCCCTACTTGAAAAAGGACATCAAGCTACTGGTAGGGGTACAGCGTAGGGCAATGAAAATGATCCTGGGATTGGGAGATAAACCTTATGAGGAGGGACTGAGAGAGCTCAGTATGTATTCCCTGGAGGATAGAAGGGAGCGAGGGGATATGATTGTGACCTTCAAGTATCTGAAGGACATGAACACAGTAAACACCAAGAGTATTTTCAGATTAAAGGGTGGGAGGGAAACCTGGGGGCATAGTCTGAAACTGGAAGGAGGAAGATTCAGGAAGGAAATGAGGAGGCACTATTTCACCAAAAGGGTGGTTACATGGTGGAATGCGCTGCCAGAGGAATTGGTATCATTGAGGTCAGTGAGCAGTTTCAAGAGGGGGTGGGACAGGATCAAAGGGAGGGTCCAAACTGAGGGTGGATGGGGGGTGGGTGTGAAGGAAGCAGGAAAAACGAGGGGGAGAAGCAAAGGGAGGAAGTGCAGCTACAGTCTTAAAGCCGAAGTACTGCAGACTCTAGCAGCCTAGATAGACCGTAAGGCCTGTATCTGCTGGCAATTTTGTATGTTCATATATAATACACTAGAAATTAATTAGTATCAGTTAGTTTCACCTATTTTTCTTTTAAAGCAATGTCCCTGTATAACTTTTACTGGCAGGTAAATTTAATGATGTCTTGGTTGGAGTGACCTAATCACGCTGCAAGCAGAGGCAACTCCACCTCCCCTGAAATGAAACATCAAAAGCAATAAAAAACTGATACAAACCCATGACCTCGTGCTTGACTCATTCTGCATCACTTGGAAATTGTGGTAAAGAGAAGGAAGAAGTAGAAAGAAGGTTACAAAATAGTGAAGGAGGTTTAGAAATTATTCTGTGAAGGTTTAGACTGCTAAAACTTGAAATTTTTAATTTTAAACATATAGGGCTGGATATTCAAACTGCGCCATTCTGAGGCGCAAGCCCTTACGCTGCGCAAAAATGATTCTTGCTGAGGGTGTGGCCAGGCGATATTCGAGGTTGTGCTGTTAGGCAACTCCTTTGAATATCACCTCCAACCACAGCCACTGTGCATAGCGCAGTGGAACTGCGTCACCGCAAGTTGTCAGAGTGGAACATTCAACTTGCGGTGGAGCAAGTACCATTGCGCCATGCGCAAAATCACGATATTCAAAAGGTGACATGCAAATGGGGCCATAATTCATGCAAGGTGCAGGGGGGGCCATTTGCATCTGATTATGGTCCCATTTGCATGCCATTAGCATGTAGGTGCGCCGATCCTCGAGGACTTGCGCCTGGCTCCCTGCCAGGCAGCAGCCGTCGGAGACCGACGCACCCTGCAGCCCGATCGCGGGCAGCAATGTGGCTCCCCCACCTCCTCCCATACATATCCTATCTGGTGGTCAGTGGACAAAATACTCGATCGCGGGCAGTAAGTAAGTCAACCACCCAAAACATCTCCTGGTGGCTAGTGTCCCCCACCCACCCACCCACCACCCCACTCCCCGGCGGCGGCGGCGCAGCATCCACCGCCTGCCGCCCGCCACCAGGGACTGACTGCCGGTAGGGCTGCCGCCATTGGTGCAGGCAGGAGGCCAATGGGCGTGCAGCTATGCAAATGCTATGACAGTCCAATTTGTTCGGACTGTCATGGCACAGTATGACTGCACGCCGTGGCTCTTGCTCCTGTGGAGCATGCAACCTACAGGGCAGTCGATCGGCGGGTGGCGGCGTGGCGAGTGAATCTGCACCCGCCGGCTGGCAGATGGTGGGGCCGTGGTGAAGTGAGCGAGGCACCACCGGAAGATGTTTGAGAGACAATTGCTGCCGCGATCAGCATTCGACTCCGCCATTCCTGAAAGTCATTCGAAGTTCAATTTACTTACCTTGCGATCGGACCGAGGAGATGTTGGGAGTTCCGTTACTTTCTGCCAGGATCGGGCACAAGGAAGATATTTGGGGGTGGGGTTCCGTTTACTTTCTGCCCCAGGATCGGGCATTTCGGTCCACTGGACCACCAGGAGATATTCGGTGGGGGTTCAATTTACTTACTGCCTGATCGGGCACAAAGGAGATGTTCGGGGGTTCGTTTACTTTCTGCCGCGATCGGGCACAAGGGAGATGTTGGGGGTTCGTTTCCTTTCTGCCGCAATAGCGGGCATTTCGGTCCACTGGACCACCAGGGATGTGAGCGGAGGGAGCCACACTGATGCCCGTGATCGGGCTGGTGGGGGGGAGTACACTATGCCCGCGATCGGGCTGCGGGGGAGCACAGAGACTGAGTTGGGGGCCAGCCACAGGTGGCAGCTGCTGTGTTGTGCCCTGCAATACAGCAGCTCACCTGTGGGTAGCCCTCGACTTAAGCCTTTTTTTTTTGGCTCAAAGTCCTGCAGGCGCAGGTTGGGGGTTGCGCCTGCACAACTCTGCACAGCCCGGCTGAATATCGGGCTGAGCAGTTTATGCATGGTTCCTCCCCCTCCAGTTGAGCATGCATTAATTTGCATTGCACTGTTGCTCAGCCTGTTTTCAGTGGCGCAACTGCCTCCTGCTGAATATCGCAGAATGGCGCAATTTAGGTCTTGAGCATGCGCAACCCTGTTGCGCATGGCGCAACCCTTTTGAATATCTGGCCCATAATATACAGGATAAAAACTTGTTATACCTGTTTAATTATTAGGACTAATCTGCATAGCAGACCAATCCCTACTGTGATCAAATCTAGATTTAGTAGTTGCCGTATTGGTCCTTGCAAGAATAGATCCAGAAGCAAATGATTCGATACCTTTTAATGGACCAACATAGATATAAAAACAAGAACAAAGTACTCTAGCTTTCGGACCAATCAGTCCTTCTTCAGAAGCTAATGGCAGTTGTTTAGAAAATACAATACTTATAACAGCTAGATAATGCAGAAAAAAACAGAAAAAAATCCCCATTGGTTTAAAATACTCATTTAAAAAATACAGAAGATAATGTCAGAGAAGTTTAACAGTACCATACTGCCTTCAGCCAGGAGGGACCCTGGGTCAAAGGTGCTTGGTGGAACACACATACAAAGAATCCTACTGCATATAAATTTAATTGACATATGATAACACTGCTGAAGCAGATGACTCCTAAATCAAGCTATGAGTGTCAAAGTGTGTATAAGGATGTGATTACTGAAATGCAACCCCCACCCAGATTAAAGACAAACTAAGATTGTTTTAGGGCTCATGAAGTTTCAATGTCTGCATTATAGACAAGAATTTACCAGTAAAGGTGTCTTAAAAACATCAGTGCACACTGTGTGATGTGTAAAACCTAGCTTGGACCTGTAACCCAGCTGTACTCTCAAGCTAGATATAAGGCCCAAGAAATTTCAAAAACCTCTAGTGTAGTGACAGGACTATATAAATGATAATTTAAATATAAATTGACAATATTAGTGTCAAATAAAAAACTCTAGTTGAGGAACCTCAAGGAATTAAGACCACGTAGCCTGATATGTACTGATGTCAATATACACTGAGAATGTAACAACTTGATGTACCACAAGTTTCTAAGGAATCTGAAAAAGACATAAAAATGTAATTTCTCTCCTCCTCTTCATACAAACAATACACCCTACCACACCCCACATCACCATAATGTGGGTGGGGGAGATACATAGCTTTAAGGAGATGTTGTCTCTCTCTCTTCTATCTCTTGTTCAGATTCCTTAGACACTTGTGGTACATCAAGTTGTTACATTCTCAGTGTATATTGACATCAGTACATATCAGGCTACATGATCTTAATTCCTTGAGGTTCCTTGACTAGAGTTTTTTATTTGACACTAATATTGTCAATTTATATTTAAATTATCATTTATATAGTCCTGTCACTACACTAGAGGTTTTTGAAATTTCTTGGGCCTTATATCTAGCTTGAGAATACAGCTGGGTGACAGGTCTAGCTAGGTTTTACACATCACACAGTGTGCACTGATGTTTTTAAGACAACTTTACTGGTACATTCTTGTCTATAATGCAGACATTGAAACTTCATGAGCCCTAAAACAATCTTAGTTTGTCTTTAATCTGGGTGGGGGTTGCCTTTCAGTAGTCACATACTTATACAAACTGTGACACTCATAGCTTGATTTAGGAATCATCTGCTTCAGCAGTATTATCTTGTGTCAATTAAATTTATATGCAGTAGGATTCTTTGTATGTGTGTTCCATCAAGCACCTTTGACACAGGGTCCCTCCTGCCTAAAGGCAGTATGGTACTGTTAAAATTCTCTGACATCATCTTCTGTATTTTTTAAATGAGTATTTTAAAACCAATGGGGATTTATTTCAGTTTTTTTTTGCATTATCTAGCTGTTATAAGTACTGTATTTTCTAAACAACTGCCATTAGCTTCTGAAGAAGGACTGGTTGGTCCAAAAGCTAGAGCACTTTGTTCTTGTTGTTACATCTATGTTAGTCCATTAAAAGGTATCAAATCATTTGCTTCTAGATCTACTGTGATCAAAGTCAGGAACTGTTTTGCAGCTGTCCCACTGAAATGCATTGGGGGCTGGTACATGATGTTTTATAGCTGTCAATGACTGAGTGGTACGGCTTGCTATTGCTCCTTGCAGCTGTCTGTAACACTTTGTTAACTTTCTATTGGCTGTAAACAGAACAGTACATGAGAGCCTGATGAGCAAGTGGGGCTACTCTTGTGAATATGCAGCTGACCCAGGTGATACACTGAAGAAATTATTGAGCTGTTTAGCCTAGCCCTCCCACCCCCACTGTGATGACAAATGACAGTGAATAAGCTCAGAGAGGAAGTACTAATACACTGTCTGTCTGCACAACTTCATGACTGTATAGGCAGCTTTGCTCCACTCAGACATGAGAGAAAAACTTTGCCCAGTCAATGGCACAGAGTACAGATGGTAGGTGCGCAACCCAATAAAACCGCTCATGGTTGCTGTTTGCTCTGCTGGTGTGCTGGGGAATACAATAAACTCCCCAGCATGGGCCACCAGAATGTCTAGGAACTGTCTCAACAAGCACGAGGTGACTGACTGCAAGATACTGGAGGTGTCCTCCACCGATGTCTGGAATGTTCCCATGGCCAGGAAACACAGTGCAGCTATCACCTTGAGCTCTATAGGCAATGCATAGCTGCACTGGGTGTTTGTTCAGAGCTGGTCATGCAGCAGCTCACACAGCTGCCTGAGCATGGGCCTGTTGAACCTATACCAGCCCACGATCTGATTGTCACTGAGGACTTCGGATGTGACTTGTGGACAGTACTGTCTGTGTTCAGCAGAGCACCTCCATGGCCTGTGTCAGGGCCCAGGGTGGGCATTGGCCTTCTTCTCATTCTCCAGGACCTACTGCGTGAGCTAGATGATGTGAGCTCCCATGAGCACCATCTTGGAGTGTAGTCTGCAGTGGCTCCACCATCCAATAGGGTTTGCCCCAGGTTAAGATGGCTTTTCTATAGGTGGTAATTGCACGATGCTAAGTGACCTGCGCAAACACATTTGTACAGTGTAAACATGCTCAATATTGCGTTATGCTGATATGCACGGTACTGCCCACGCCTTTGTGCATTGCATACATTATCTCTGTGGTGCGGTGCTAGTGCTCTTAGCATGCACAAAGGTACCCGTTGAATACGGGATTTCAGTGCAAACCCATGCACAACACAGGTGCAGTCACTTTGTGCCCAGTGCAAAGCTCTGAATATTTGGGCCTAGGTTTTTTATTATTTCACTATATTTTTTTAAATTGATAAAATGAGAATGGAAGGAAAGTGTACTGATATAAATTGCTATACATCGATACACTGAAACTATATCAGCATCATTTATCTAGAAAAATAAATAAATGAATGAATGAATAAAATATCACCCTACCCATTCAAATACAGAGTGAGGCAAGTGTCTTTTTTTTTTTTTGCTACTTAAATTTTTATTGATGCACAGTAACAATACATCAAATTGGCATAGCCATCGTTCAACCATTGTCACAATCTCAAAGGAGTACAATTAATAATATTAAACCCTCATAGCCAGAGGAATCCATGTTACATCAACTATACTATTTTCAATGGGTAAAGTCCCAGGCGGCAAATTCAAATGTCCACATCAAAGTGATCTCCAGGTATCCATGGCTCATTCTTCTCTGTTCCCATACAGTTAGTTCTGTTATATAGTACTTATTTGTTTCATGCCCCCCCTTCCCCCCCTTTCCTCCTTTTAATTTTTGATTCCTCCTTTCTATTGTAAAACATTTCTTAATTTTCAAATGACTATGCAAAATCAATGCCTTTAACCAATTCAGTACAAAACAAAAGAAAACCAGTAGTTGACTATTCAACTGATAAATCAATCAACTTGTCGATTGGTTTATTAAATGATTAACTGGTTGGTGGAGTATGCGTAACGAACTCACCTTTTGTCTACAGTATTAAAACCAGGTCCCCTGCCCGCAGCTACCTCACTCCTCTGTATGTTGGACTTTAGTAAAGGTCTGAAAACCTGAGAAGTATATTTTCTCTCTAATTGTTCAATGGGGAACCTTTCTCATACCAGTCACTCCATACTAGATTAAATTTCTCCATAGTTAGCCTCAAAGCTGCTGTGATTCTCTCCATTTGTTCTAGTTCATTTACTTTATCTCTCCAGATTTGGGCAGTGGGCACTCTCGTGGATCGCCAGCAAATTGTAATACACTTTAGGGCTGCAAGCCTGAAGGTGTGGTATAGCTTTTTCTGAGGCTGAGGGAGTCTCAATAACTCACTACTCGGAAATCCCAAGCATAGGGTTTCAAACGTTCTTGGGAGAGGGGCTCCCAGAACTCCCTGGATCTGTTCGTGTACCTGTTGCCAAAAGCCCTCTAGCCCTGGGCATCCCCAGAAGATGTGAAAATGAGAACCCACCCCTCCACACTCTCTCCAACATCTGTTTGAGTAGTCTGGATTAAAATACTGTGTGACTGCTGGGGTTCTAAAAAAATGCATCATAACTTTCCAGTGGTACTCACCCCATGAGGGTGAGGCTGTAATACGCCAGCCCTGAGAAAAAGCCCTCTGCCATTTACAGCTTTCCAATTGTATGTTTGAATCCCTTTCCCATCTGCACTTAACTGCTTCAACTTGTCTCGAATATTGGTCTGTCAACAGTCTATAGGTCTGAGAAATGGGTTTCATCTTAGCTCTTACGGTGATCCAGCTATAAAAGAGCTGCTCTAGATCCGTTAGGAGCCTTAACAGCTGTTGTAAGTGTGAGGATTGCTGTATAAAGTGCCTTACTTGTAAGAATCTAAAATGGTCTTCTTTTCTGAGTCCATATTTTAACCTTGATTTCTGGAATGTGGTACAGGTTTCCCCTTCCAACAGGTGAGTAAACCTGGTGAGGCCTTGGCACTCCCAAAACTGGTATCCCGCATCTAAGCTGAGGGGACTGAAAGTCTCATGATGGCGTATGAGAGATAAAGGACCCAATCCACCTAGAACCCTCAATTGTCTGCGCAGGGCCAGCAAAGCTCATAAGGTACACCTAGTCCACGGGTTTTTCACCCTGCACACCATACCCGGGGAAACAGAAGCAGTAGGTAGAGTCCAAAGTGACAAACCCTGGGCCTGTTCTAACTCCACAGGGAACCATCTGTTGTTCACCCTCTGCTTCATCCAGGCATATAACCAAGGGGCCTGAGCTGCCAGATAATAGTCTTTAATATCTGGTAAACCTAGTCCACCCTGTTCTCGCCTGGTACAAAGAAGTGCCCTTCTTAGCCTGGGCTTTTTGCCAAGCCATATAAAACTTGTTATAAGATGCTCCATTTCTTTTAAAAACAATTTGGGGGGGGGATCAGTATTGTCTGAAATGGAAAAAGTAGACGTGGTAACACGTTCATTTAGATGGAATGTACCCTTCCCAAAAGAGATAGAGGGAGCAGTCTCCACCTTCCCAGGTCCTGTCTAATAGAGTCCCGGAGTCTAGAATAGTTGGCAGAGAAGAGCTGGGATGTGTCTGCCGAAACCCTTATTCCCAGTATCTAATTGTGTTGTTTTGGGTCCATGCGAACTGAAAATTAGATTGCAGTTCGGGTGATGGATGCCCACTTAGCCGTAAAGCTTCCGATTTTGAAGGGTTAATTTTATATCCTGCTAAATGCTGGAAATGATTTAAAATTTGTGTGAGGAATGGAAGTGAGCTAACCGGGTCCCCCAGGTAAATAAGTACGTCATCAGCATACAATGAGAGTTTATGAATCTGGGAGCCCCCCTTAATTCCCATTAGCTGGGGATGTTGTCTGATCTGCTCAGCCAAGGGCTCTAAGGAGAGAGCAAACAGCAGCGGGGAGAGTGGGCATCCCTGACGGGTTCCCCTAGATAAGGGGAATCTGGCTGAGACGCATCCATTTACACTGATCACCACTTCTGGCTGGGAGTATAGTGCTGCAACAGTTCCTATGAAGTTGTCCCCCAGATTAAACTTTTTGAGAACAGATTGAAGGAAAACCCAATCAACCCTGTCGAACGCCTTTTTGGCATCGATACTTACTGCTAAATTGAGGGACGTGGCTGTTTTTTGGGAGGAAATTATGTTCAGGAGACGTCTTACATTGTCCTGCAGGAATCTTCCGGATATAAATCCGGTTTGATCCGGGTGTACGAGATCCCCAATGACTAGTTGGAGTCTCTGAGCTAGTATACCAGTAAATAATTTTCGATCTGTATTTAATAGGGAAATGGGTCTATATGATCCGCATTCCTCTGGTGGTTTACCTAGTTTCAACAGTACCGATATCTTAGCATAGTTCCATGATGGAGGGATCGGTAGGTCCTCTCTCAAGATAGCATTAAGTGTTTCTAAGAGAAGGTGAAGGAGGTCTGTCTGGAAAGTCTTGTAAAATTCTGCGGGGTACCCATCTAATCCCGGAGCCTTTGTATTCTTAAGTGAAGAAATCTGGCCTTTAAGTTCCTGTATTGTGATAGGGGCCCCCAACTTTTCCCTTCTAGACTGATCTAAGACCGGAGGCAAATCCCCCCCAAATAATGGGCAATTTTGACTTCATGATCGGGGCATCTTTCTGCGGCATACAGTTTCTGGTAGAAGTCAGCAAAGCATTTCCTTATGTCTGCCTGGGATGTGACCACACACCCATCCAATCCCGTTCTGAGTTTTAGTACTGCCCCCGACGCTGCCTCTTTACGCAGTTGAGCTGCTAACAGCTTACCTGCCCTATTGCCCCTCTCGTAATAGAGCTGTCTGGTGAACCTGCAGCTAGTTTCTATTTGATAGTTCACCAATCTTGATAGCTTTTCCCTGACTGTCTCTAATTCCTTTTTTGTCTCTGCCCAGTTATCTTGCTTGTGTTGTATTTCCAACTCAAAGATTGCCCTTTCTAGCTTTCTCTGTTCCTCTTTTCTATCTTTGTTGACCTTAGAAGCATACGCAATGATTTTGCCCCTTAGATATGCTTTCAGAGTATCTCAATATATTGTGTGGGGGGGTGTCCACCTGACTATTTAATTCTTGAAATTGCTTAATCTCCGTTCTTATCATTGTTTTGAATTCCTCCTTATTAATTAGGCTCAGATTTAATTTCCAAGTCTGGTGGCGGTTCAGGGTCCCCAACAGAAGCTTTAACACGACCGGGGCGTGATCTGACAAGATAAAACTGCCTAATCAGGCTGAATTTAAAGCCCAGGTCCAATTTGTGGGAACCAGCAGGAGGTCAAGCCTATTATACCCTAAATATCTGGGCGAGTACAGAGAATAATCTCTCATGGTGGGGTGTAAGAATCTCCAGGCATCTATCATGCCCTGTTCATGGATAAGTCTATGGAGTGTTGTTGAAGCTTTGGATCTTCTACCTGGCTGTGTCCCAGATTTATCTAAACGAGGGCAGAGGATTGTGTTAAAATCTCCTCCCACTATCCTAAGAGCAGAGTCAAACCTGGGAAAAGCCGACAACATCTTTGTTAAGAAGGCCGACCTGGGATTTTCCTCATTGGGTGCATACATATTAAGGATGCTGCACTTGTGAGCACCCAGGTCTGCTTCCACATATATATATCTTCCCTCGGAGTCGGACCCCACCGTTATCTCCTTAAAAGGGAGATTTCTCCTTATTAATATAGCTACCCCACATTTGTGCGGATTGGATTGGCAGGATGATGAAAAAACCTGTCCGACCCATGACCTCTTCAATTTGGAGTGTTCTAACTGTGTCAAGTGGGTCTCTTGAAGGAGGGCAATATCTGCCCTATACTCTCTCAATTCTCTCAGTACCCTCACCCTTTTAATAGGGTTCCCCAGGCCCCTGACATTGTAAGTGACTATTTGGATTTCAGCCATATTCAGTTAGCCATGAGAAAAATGTGGTCCGACCCCAAGGGGCCCGGCTTCTAAGCTTAAGTTCGACACACACACCACCATTACCAAAAAACATAAGAAAATATCATATTTCATAACCAACTCCATATCTATACACAAATTGACAGATTTTATTCCTCTGTCACTCTGTGCAATTTTTTGATGCATCCTATTATGTACTTCAAGGTGATACTTCAGATGGTGCATAAAGATCGGGAAAGGATCTATGCAACCCTAAATAGGTCTCTCCTATACTATGGTGGCAAATCGGGAGACCCTGGGGAGACTATACTATGTACTCCCCAGCTGACCACTCTACCAGGCTGTGGTCAGTAGGGTGATTATCTGAGCTTCTAAATGTGGGGTCTTTATCTTCGCCCCTCACGAGGTCTATGGTGGCTATGCCGTCTAGGCCTTGATATTTTATTCAGCCAGCTCGACAGAATCATTATTTCCAATAACTTAGACAAGAACCTGATTTCCACAGAGGGTGGGGGGGGTGGAAGAGGGGGAAGAGAGGTAGGGAGAAACAAGGTGGGGAGGGAGCAAAATTCCCAACATCAGCGTTTATACAGCTCCAACCCATATAACGGCCTTTGGATAACCACAGCACTGTAATGTGCTCACAAGTTCATGCCTTTATTTGGGGAACATAGCTACCCACACATGCATAGCATGTCACTACCAATATGTTGAGCTGATAGTAGCAGTTCTGTTACGAGTGGCGACTTGTCCTTCCCCCCCTCCCTCCATACAACCAGGTCCCCAAACTTTATCCCAGGCATGTTTGGAATTTCTAAAATTTGTTTTCCCTTAAACATTTAGAAATTAGTGACTTCATTTTAGCTAGCAGATCCCTGCGCATTAAATGTTACCCAGTCTTATTTGGCTACGTTTCAACCTGCTCCCTTGTTCTGGGATTGCATCTGGGATTCTGCCGTCGCGGAGGTCTTCTCAATTGAAGCTGCAATCGATCTGACTGCCCTACGGACCTTCTGCCAAACACCCGCATCTTGGGCCTCAGACCTTTTCCCCGAAACCGTCTGCCAGGCTAAGACCTCCAACTCCTGTCTTGGGAAATGGAACTGCAACTCGTCTATCTTGATCCCATGGTCTGCCAAGAATTCACTCGCTTCCACAATATCTGCAAAGTGCTTCACTGCTCCCTCGCAGGTCTTCACCCGAAGTCGGCCTGGATAGTCTAGGTAGACCTTCATTCCTTTCTGCCTCAGAGTTTTCATTACAGGCAGAATCAATCGCCGTAGTAATGATGTTGATGCTGCAAAGTCATGATCAAAATAAAGACACTGGTCTCCAAAAATAACCTCCTTGTGCCCCCACGCCATTTTGAGGATCTTTTCCTTGACTCTGTAGTCCAAAAATGCCAGGATTACTGATCTCAGTCTGGCATTTGCATTTGCTGGTGGGGCTGTGAGTGCTCTGTGCACTCGGATTATGCTGAGCGGTTCCTCCTTAGGCCAACTTAACAGTTCCTGCAATAAGCTTTCCATGAATAGTACCATGTCCCCCGATTCTGTTTTTTCTGGGAGCCCGTGAACTCTGATGTTGTTCTGCCGGTGTTGATTTTCTAATTCTTCCAGCCTTTTACTTAGTTGTATCTCTCTATGATGAAGGTTTAATAGCGCAGAATTGTGAACATCCGTCTCATTGCAATACTCTGTCAAACAGGCCTCTACCACTCCCACGCGCCTCTCAACTACCCGGAGGTCGCGCTTGGTATCCGCCACTGCTGTTTTGATACGCTTCAGTGTTTCACCAATTGTGTTTAACTGAGTGCAGAGTTGTTTAGATGTAATTGTAAATTCAGGCTCATTCTCACCATCTCCAATCTGTTCGGGTTCAGGTTCTGCCATTTCATTCCGTGAACACTGTTTGGTTGCTGGTGGGGGTTGCCATGCTAAGGTCCACTGGACAGGCTCTCTGGACACACTCGGCGCTTCATATTCTCTCAGCTTTTGTCTCGTCACCATATGTAGGCTTGCTCTTGCAGGTTTTTTGGCTTTCTGTTTCTTTTTAGATGCCAGGATGGTTTAGGATTCTATCGAGTCTGGCGGAGCTTCAGCTTCAAGCGGCCATATGCAACGCTTGCGTCA
This sequence comes from Neoceratodus forsteri, assembly GCA_016271365.2. Taxonomy (NCBI): domain Eukaryota; kingdom Metazoa; phylum Chordata; order Ceratodontiformes; family Ceratodontidae; genus Neoceratodus; species Neoceratodus forsteri. The sequence continues at coordinate 832,997,930 of CM057454.1, read as the reverse complement.
CCGGAAGTCCCGAGGCAAGTGTCTTTGATTGTAGGCATCTCAGAACATGAGTGCCACAGAGCAGGAATGCAACATTTGCACGGGCATCCTCAGGTAGTCTGCAGTTCTGCAGGGGATCCTGCTTCTGTAAGAACGTTTGGTATGAACCCCAAACCTGAGAAGGTCTCCACAGCCACCTGGGGAGCTCTGTGAGCCTCCAAGGGTGACCAGTCTTAAATCACACAACCATCCACATAGGGGAATGTGTGGATACCATGTCAGTAAAGGTAGGATGTGACCACTTCCAGGACATTGGTAAAGATGTGTGGTGCTGTGGAGAGAGGCTGAAGAACATTGCTCTGAACTGGAATAGGTTGTTCTGCTGTTGGAAAAGCAGGAACCAGTGATGGGAATATCTGCCCAGGATGTGAAAATATGCATCTGTAACCCCCCCCCCCACACTACTTTACACAGCTACTCTTCACTGGGCACAAACCACTTTGGACATTGGTATCATCCTTAGCTTTGGGAACATATACCAGGCTCATTACTTCTAGAGGTCAGAAAAAAGGGTAGGGTGTACAAAAGCAATACATCTGACCAATCAACTCAGGTCCTGAGGAAATAACTTTTTGGTAGGGCTATGCTAGTTATCTATACTTCTGGAGGGGTACCCAGTAACTCCACACAGGAAGCAAAAATGTAAATGTCAAGACCAGGGTTGGGGTTCTATAGTGTGACTTTACTCCAAAAGATGCTCTCTAAAGCAAGGGTGGACCCCCCAAGGTTTATACATCAAGGCACAAAGCATTTGTAGAACAACAAAACGACTGTATCTGACAGAAACTCTATTGTACATATTCCCATATGTCACTGAACATTGAATTCTCTTCAGTGGCAATGGCTGCAGCTGAACACACATTTCTTCTAGTGGCACAGCCACAACGGAGCACACACATTTCCCATATGGCATAGGACTTTAAAACTTCTGCTGGTGGCAACTGGCCACAACTGAACCATTTCTTCTAGTGGCACTGGCCACAAGTGAGCACACTGGGAATCATTACTAGCACAACCCACACCAGGGGGGTAAATTTCTTTTCAGGCATTGGCCAACATGTCCTGAATAGCCAGGCACCCTTACGGAACCTGTAGTGCTGAACTGGTTACTCCAGATGGGGGGGGGGGCTGCCCACCTTTCGCTTCCATATTCATACCCAGCCATTCTTTCAGAGTTACACCTTAAAACTTCTTAAAATACTTAGGAAATGCATCTTGGATTGAACTTTCACATCCAGCATATGAAAAACACTACTCCAGGAGTGTGGAAATGAAAGTCCTGAACAATGTGCATTAGTCTGCCTCCGGACCCCACAATTGTCAGCCAACTTTAAACTTGAGAACAGTCTCAAAATTAGAACAGAACTGGTGTACCTTTTCTTTTTTAGTCAGAGAAACACCAAAGCACAGGTACTTTCTTCAGGAAGCACAACGTCAGATCTACTCACAGTTTGAACATACAGGCAGCTTCAAAGTGTCCTGGATCAAATAGGGGATTGCTCCTAGGATCCATTGCCCAACAGTCCTTTCCATCCCTCCAGGGATGAACATCAGGAGCTCCTGCTGTAGATACCTGTTTCCACCACTTCTACTAGCAGGCTGATGACTTTCAGGACTAGGGTGAGAAAATAGGCTCTCCACTCAGAGCTCACATTGCAGCTCTCACTCCTCCAACTGCTACTGACAGACTCCTACCAACAACTGCTGCTGACAGACTGACCCAAGATTCTAAAACTCCACACTCACAGCCAGATGCTGTGGTTATGCTGCTGCGAGAGTTCTAAATGACCTCATCTCTCTCATCTCAGCTGAGACCAAGTAAACAAGAGAGTGAGTAAGTGAAAACCCCATTTAACTAGTTATTCACCAGCTGCCTTCCCTACCTAGCACTGACACTGATGGAATTCTAGTAACCCCAGGGGACTGGGTGGTTACACATCCATCATGTCTATGGTACAGAATCAGCCCCTCTGTTCCAGCAAGAGGATCACCTGTCCCAATGTTAGTATTTAGAATTTCTCTTGTCTGATAAGGCAGTTCAGACTGCACAGATCTAGATCAGAGTGCCAGTCACCCAACCACTTTATGACCAGAAAGTATCTTGATCTGTATCCCTTGTTAACTTGGGTGGGCATGCATGGCATGCTCAATCACATTCTTTTGTAAGAGCATAGACATCTCCTCTCTGAGCACCTGCAAGAGAACCAGAGGGTGTGCACTGCATGGCAGGTGGGTCAAGCAGAGCAACTGTAACACAAAGTCTAGTGAGAGACCTCTGTATCTATTGGTCAGTTGTTGTCTCCAACCACCAGAAAATGTGTCAGACTGTCCCAAATCAAGAGATGGGATGGGGGATGGCTGATGGTGTTCCACCCCATCTCACTTCATATAGGAATCAGTTTTGTTGGTGTCTTTGATACGTAGTTGGTTTGTTGTACACCCATTATACCCACTGCATACATTCTATGGCCCCACTGATCAAGGCATTTGGATAATCGCTGGAAAGATGTGAAGGAAGAGCTCCTGCAATCTTGTTCTTATGCTGTACCCTGTCGACCACCAGATCTGATGTTTCTGGTGGTTCTATGAATGCCTTAAAGCCCTTGTGATGGAAAGCATATTGATGGCCCCAATGATGAGGGACCCTGACAGCAGAGGCAGGATGAGATGAGACTGTATTTGCCAGGTCAAGCCCAGGGAATTGTAGACTCACCTCAAGAGGAGGGAGAATGACTCCAAGTCTTTACCCAGGTCCCCATCATCCTTCCATTCATCATCGGAGTCTGAGAGGTCATCATCATAATTGAGATGTATGACTGGACCCTACAGGTGACTAAAGACCAACCTGGCTGACTCTACAGTGGTTCAAGCCTCAGCCAGTTTTTTCTAGGTGTGAACCACTAATCCCATAACCCTCATAGATCTGCCATAGGAACTGGTGGCTGTGGGGTCTTCGAGGGAACTGTATGTTACCCTACATGGGGCATCAATGGATCAAGACAACACCAGAACTGAGGTACCCTTTACCCGTTGTTGAGTCTTAGGCTGCCATGGCCTGTTGAGCATCTCATCCACCAAATTCTGGAAAGAAGTCATCTTCACCATGACCTTACACTGTTCTGTTCTGTTTCCAAATGGGCATTTAGGCAGCATGCATGGTGTTCATCCAACTAAGATTGAGACCAACTCCCATCCTTGTTCTTGTGACTCCTGCATTCCTTAATCCTCCTTCCCAAAGGCTTCTTAGGTCTCTTACATGAAAAATGGGAAGAGTGACTCAACAAACAGGAGCTCAATGATGATTCACTTGATGAAGCTGAGGATTCACTGCTCAACATTGGTCCTACTTTACTCAACTGAGGGAAGGGCAGGGGAGTCCAACAGGGGGTACAGGCTCCAGAAGCATTCCACTGAACCCTGTGCAGATTGTGAAGATTCACCCCCAGAACCAGTCCTAGATCCTCAACAGTAATCATCACCAAACCTGGACTCCACCGGGGGGGGGTCTGCCTGGGGGAATGCCCTGGACACAGGTCCTCCTTACAGGGATGCTTCATGACCACCAAACGTAATGGGCAGACCAGTGGTAGGACCACCTGCTGGTCAATCGAGCATCATCAATGTGTTGTGGTTGTGCCAGAGGGCCGAGATCTGACAAGTCTACCAAATGGCACAAGAGGTTCAAGAGTCAGCATAATTACTGGGGCAGCAGCACTTGCATCAGTTTCATATTTCACTCCTTTGTGTTTCAGGGTCTGCAAGACCTCTTGAGGTGTCAAGTGTGTGTTGGGTCTTGGACCCTAGAACATAGTCAGCTTTGCAGGGTATGTACCTGTTGTGGTTTTCAAACTGCACATTGTTTTTATTCCAAGTTGCAAATAACATTTTCTGTTTTACCCAAAAAATGTCACAATCCCTTATCCTGGAGGTGCCTTACAGAAGTTGGATTTGGGTCCAGAGTTCTATTTTATTTTAGCATTCTATGTTAAATGATTTTTCCTCTGGGTGGTCTAGAGCCAAATTCACTGCACTGCACTGGAGTTGACTTCAGAGGAACACATTCTCTTGTATTCCCAGTCATATATGCTATATTTGCTATGTAGGCAAAAAAGTGGTAGGGTTAGTGTTAATACAGGAAAAACTGTTACTCAGGATGTAGGGGAAAGAGAGACCCTCAGTTGTTACCATGAAGGTGTCCTAATTCAGTATTTCTATTCTGGATCATGAAGGACCCAAGACATAAGCACCATCCTTAATTTGAAATGACAAGAGAGAACTGAAAACCTGCAGTTTATTTATGCATGACCCCCCCAAAGAGGGGAGGGCATTAGACAGAAAAAGAGTTACAGTTCCTAACCATTGTTTTCATGGGCAATCATTTCAGCATTTTAAACCATTTACATTTTTTACATAAGCTGAGATGAATCGTAGAGGAAAAAACTCTTTTCAAAATAAGGTCAGACACAAAAAAACATCTAGAATCATTGCTGTTCATTTATCTTGCCTGCTCATGTGATATTTCACAGCTGTTTTGAAGCTTTATGCTAATAGATAGCATTTGCAACACATTAAAGGAAGGAGCACACATAATATTAAAATGTATTATCCCTGTGAGTTTTGTTTCTAGTTTTGAATCATACTAAGAAACTGTTGCCAGGATACAGAATACATAGAAGGACTAATAATAACTTCTGTACAAACAGTTGTTTCCATAGACATGTAAGAATAAGTACAACTGTCTCCTGGCAAAGCTTATTAGAGAACCCACCAGGCAGGCTGCCATGCTTGCTATGGTGCTCACCCACTCAGAGATGGTGGGAGCAGTGCAGCTGGGAGAGCCACTAGGGAACAGTGACCATAACTCTGTCAGGCTTGAGCTAGCCATGGGGACCAGTAAACCAAGCTGAAGTCATCGATTTTAGAAGGGCAGACTTCAACAGGATGAGGAAGTTGGTTTGGGACAGGTTAGTCAGGGCAGATCACATAGAAGGGATGTAGGAGAGATGAGAGGCAATAAAAGGAGCCATTCTCGAGGCATCAGAGTTATGCCTGAACACAGTAACTAAGAGAAACAGGTACAAGTGACCAATGTGGTTCACGGAAAGAGGGCAATAGTAGCAATGAGGGCCAAAATAAAAGGTCTTCATAAAGTGCAAAGAAAAGCAGGGGAGGAAGAATGGGGAGCATACCAACTAAGGACTAGAGAAGGTAGGAGGGCAGTTAAGGAAGTTATGGTAGACACTAGGCTGCATACTGCTGAAAGGGTTAAGAGCGGGGAGAAAAAATTCTTAAAGTATATTAAGGAAAAAAGGAAGAAAGTGTGGGAATTGTTAGGTTAGCAGCAGGAGGCAGGGTAATAGGGAAGGAAGGGCAAAAGGCAGCCATCCTAAATGACTGGTTTTGCTCTGTCTTCACCAGGGAGGACAGAGGGACCTTACAGAGTGTGACATCTAGGCAGCCCCTAAAGGGATCCTGGAAATGAGGCAGCCAGTATTCACCAGTGAAAGGGTATGGAAAAGGTTAGCAGCCCTTAAGATAGATAAGTCCCAGGGACTGGATATGAAGCATCTGAGGGTGCTCAGCGGGCTGGAAGTGAAACTGGTTGATTCCCTGGCAGGGGTATTTAATAGCTCACTACAATCAGGGGTAGTTCCAAAGGACAGGAGGGTGGCAGATGTTGTTCTGCTCACAAGGGGCGGGGTGGGGGTGGGTGAGAACTACAGACCTGTCAGTCTTACCTCAGTTGTAGGGAAACTGATGGAGTTACAAGTGAAGGAGGACCTTGTGGACTACCTGGACAGCAGTGGCCTTCAGGACAGTAAACAGCATGGGTTTATGGCAGGGAGGTCTTGTCCGACAAACCTAATCATTTTTTTCGACTGAGTGACAAAGATGCTGGATGGGTACCAAGTCATGGATCTACTCTACTTTGATTTCAGCAAAGCCTTCAGTTCAGTGCCTTGTATGTACCTATTGAAGAAAACTGGAGGAGCTCGGGGCAGCAAAGGACATAGTAAGATGGGCAGGAAATTGGCAGCAAAGGTTGTGTAAATGGGGTCAAATCGGAAGAGACAGAGAGAGGTCACAAGTGGGGTGCCACAGGGTTCTGTCCTGGGTTCTGTCCCCTTCAGCATGTTTGTCAGTGATAATAGAAGGCATCTAGGGCAGGTTGTGTCTTTTTGCAGATGGGATTAAGCTCTGAATTAGGGAGATACAGTGTGACCTGCATAGACTGGAGAGGTAGTCTAAGGCTGGCATTTGAAATTCAACGTCAAAAGTGCGAAGTGATGCACCTAGGGAGCAAGAACCCCAGGATGGAGTACTAGATGGGAGGGGTTAAGCTGAGCACTACAATTGAGGAAAGGGACCTAGACATCATCATTAGCAACACCCTCAAACAATCAAGTCAATGCCCTAAGGCCGTTAATAAGTCAAATAGGATGTTGGGCTGTATCAAGAGGGGTATAGACAGTACAAGGAAAGAGGTAATATTACCTCTTTATAGGTCAATGGTAAGGCTGCACCTGGAGAACTATGCCCAGATCTGGAGCCCTCTCCTCAGGAAGGATAAAGACAGGCTAGAGGCCATGTAGTGGAGGGTGACCAGGATGATACAGGGCCAGCAGGACAGATCTTATGAAGAGAAGCTAAAGGCAATAAACATGTGTTCAATTGAGACCAGACAGAAGATATGATCGAGACCTTCAAATTCCTGAAAGGAATAAGCAAGGTAAACTGCAAGGAGTTATTTAGCATATGCACAAATTTGAATTCACGAGGGCATGAGTGGAAACTGAAAGGGGGAAGGTTTAAGAGGGATTTACTTTAGTGAGATGGTGGTGGAACCATAGAACAGTCTGCCAGCTGAGGTGGTAGGAGCCAAAACCATAAATGGTTTCGAGCACGGCTGTGACAGAGTGAAGGCTATTGTGGCTACTCAGGACGATAGTAGCAGGCGCAGAGATTAATGGGGAGAAAAGGGGAGGCTAGTGCCCTGGATGACAATTAGGACCCAGGGATAGAAAGGGAACCACGGGCAGACTAGATGGACACATGGTCTTTTTCTGCCAACATAGAGCATGTTTCTAAGTGACAAGCATTATTCCAGGATATTTAAATAGTGCTGCAAACATACGCTGAACTGTTGTTCTTGGATTGCAGTAAACAATTTCCAAACACAACCTTTTGAATTTATATGAAACCCTTTGATGTGCTGTCTCCTGGGTCTCAGTTACTATAAACAAAGGGTGTGGTGCTGCAGGCAAGGCAAACTGTGTCATATTTTACATCTGAGCACATTTACTAACAACAGCATCTAAGATTTCTTTGGAGTAAGACAAACTATTGTGTTTCCTGTTAGCTTCTAGATATTACAGTACTATACAGTTTATATATTTGAAAAACAGGAAACTAGATTTCTTATGGCTACAAACTCAAGTACAACATGTAAAACCCTGGTGAACAGCCTATGGTATGTGATACAGTGCGCTGAATCCCAAATGCTGCTACCACTCTGGGGTGCAATTAGTAGTGCAGTGTCTTGCTCCCTGCTGTCAGTCTGTCTCCTTGGTATGCTGCCACCAGTTCGTCACCTTTCCTTTACTCTGGTGGCTTATTACCAGTACCTGCAGATGGAGACTCTGTAACTTCTGTTTAATAATAGCTTCATGTAATATCATTTTATTAACCACCACCGTGTAGCTTTTTTTTCTGGCAAAAACATCAACAAATCCAGTTTTCTTTTATGTTTTCTTTCATTCCTAAATTAAGATATAGGATTTTGAAGTTTCGAAAAGTTTCCACTTCTGTGCCGTGGCCGCCATGAAAAAATAAGTATTTTGGTACAGTGCTGTGCTGTTTCCCATTCGAAACATGTAGCTCCATTCTGATATGTACACGGTAGGAATCTAGTATGTGCATTCAACAGATAATCTCAGCGAAAGAGTTTTTTAAGAATTGTGAGTTGTGGCCATCTTTAATGACTTGAGTTATTAAATACAAAATAAGCTTTAGAAACATTTTTTAGAAATGTCTGAGAATATGAAAAAATGCACAGAGGATGAATCTAAGGAAGTCAGAAATACATTGCTGCTAAAACACTATATGATGGAATGTTTTGCCAATTAACAAATACTGATGCTTTAAAGTGATTTTCAGATTTCCTCCAAACATTGATAGCTAGCATAAGCAAAACTCAGGTTTCATATAACATTCTAAAGAAGAGTTTAAGTTCAGGACATTCCATTAATGAATAAGATAATCTGCATGAAAACAGACTCTTTGCCTTTATGTGAATAAAATAAGTATTTATGTATGTATGTATGTCTATGTTTGTTTATCTATCTATTTATTATTTCTGTTGACAGGGTAGGTACACTGGAGAAACATATTCCTCATTTTCCAGGCATGACCCAGAATTGCACACACAGTGGTCGCAATTCACTTTAGTGTGGATTGTCTCTGCACCGTGTATTTGAGACAACCCTAAATGTGAATGTGGCACAGCAGACCAACGGTGGTGTTCACCATCAGAGCGCATGCTAGCTGCATGTCACATCCCCTGACCTCCCAAGCAGCTATGCACCACAGGTGGTCCAGGGGTGTGACTGCACTCCACGCTATGCATGAAGGTGTGTAGGCAGCGCAGAGCGCCAGACCAGGATACACAACTGGGAACCCACCGTAACTGTCCTGTGCCACCCCAATGGACACCTGCTGGTGGTGCCTGTATCCCTGCCACAATACTGCCCCAGCCCACTGGGCTGACAGGGAGGACTGGGGCAGCCATTTGAGCGTGTTCCCTGCTTTGTTCAAATGTTGGATCCACGCCTGCCCACACTCTCCTCCTCCCATGATGCAAGAGATCCACTCTGGGACCCAGGATGTGCATCCAATTGGATGGCTGCCTGGGTCCATAGCAACACACTCATCTACCTCCCGCAAACCTATGCGCCAGGGTGGACTATGAAGAGGTGGCCAGTGATAATGAATACCGGCCAGTGCACAGCTGTCTGCAGGTACAGAGTTGCGTGGGTTGGGTACATGCGTTTCGCACATGATACCAGCCCTTTAGGGAATTACAACCAGTATGCACAGTACAATGATGATACAATAGTGTGAGTGTCCCAAACCCAACTTGAACGTCAAATGTATGGAAGGTGACCTGATTTACTTTATACTGGCCCAAAAGCAAATTTCAATTCCAGTGTAGTGGACTTCACCTAAATCTCACAATATTGTGGGTTTCACAGGACAAGCAGATTTCAAGAAACCCGTACTATATCATTCAGCAATTTTAACAACACAGACTTGAAAAGCAAAAGATGATATGTAAGAAATTAGCAAGTAATTGAGCAACAGTCTCTTCCAAATACGTTTGCACCAGTGCACTCTCACTAGAAGAACATGACATTACTGACAGTCTTTTTGCTTCCCCCTGAAAGGGGGGTGGGTTGGAAAGGTATGTCCTTTGAACAGTTCCTTTTAGCTGATACCTTTAATACAAATGTCACAATTTCAACTTGGCATATAACCAGTCCAGTTCATGACAGTTTATACAGTTCTTAGCGAAACATGCGCACACATTAGCTACTCGATAAACCCGCAGCGCCCCCAGCTAAAAACTCACTCCCAGCCCTTTTGTTCTTTTGCCAAAGATGAGATTTTTATTGGTGAGTTTTATTTGGCAAGGTCTTGCAATCTTTTACAAACATTTGTTTTTACCTGGTCCATGGGTGGGGGTGGGGGGATACTTGCTCACATTCTCTCCCTCAGTGATCTGAACCCACAGTAGGTGTTTGGAGTTGGTGGGAGTTTTCTCCCTGAATGACCTGCTGCATCATGATTTTGAGGCATGGTGGGTGGCACAGGATTTCTATATGTTGTCTTTCTCCTGAGATCCCATAACTTTGAGTTGCTGTAGAAAGACTTGTTGCTCACAGATGACATGGTTGTGGTGCATAGAAACAGAAACATAGAAGCTGACGGCAGAAAAGGACCACTTAGCCCAACCAGTCTGCCCTTTTCCCTGCCTACATTGCCTTCATGTGAGGTCCCCCTTGGCCTCAGATTGCCCCTTTGCTTGCCTTTTTTCTATCAATCAATCAATCAATATTTTAAAAAAAGTGCTATTCACAAAAGATCAGAGCGCTTGCACAATAAATATAAAATCCAGATTAAAATATCAATAAATATTGAGAATACACATCTACATCATCAAATAATTAATCAGTCTTCAGGAAAAGCAAGATTAAAAAGGTGTATCTTCAATGCAGATTTAAAACTCTCCACATTCAGGCGCTCCCTAATCTGTCGAGGTAGATACAGTAGTTCCACAGGGTAGGGGCCACAAGCTCAAATGCCTGGGCACACAAGGTCTTCAAACAAACCATGAGAACCTATAGCAATCCCTCATCGGTGGAGCACATATACCATTGTAACAGCGATGCTTTCACAGTGACACTGTTACAACGACACCAACTCATCGACACCTGCAGAGTCAACTGGGTTGCCGGAGCGAAGACCAAGTTATTGACTCCGGAGTTTGGCCGCTGTCCCTGACACCCGCCTCCACCCCTTGGAGTTGGACTCCCTAAGTCCGGGGAATGGGGGAGGTGCGGGGGGCTCAGCCCCCCCGCATATACACCAAACAGGTGTTGGTGTGGTTTCTGGTCAGTGGTCCGGATCGGTGGTGTCAGGGATGCCGGCGACCATGTGTCATTGTAGGGGAGGTCATCAACATCCCTGTTGCCACAGCATAGTGGAACAGGTGGAGCAGAGTGGGCGGGAGGGGTGGTAGTGGCAAAGATCTTGCAGATAGCACAGTCTCTGTCCGTGGAGGACCTTATAGGCCAGCAAACCGACCTTGAAGGTGATCCGCCATTGAATAGGCAGCCAGTGCAGACCGCAAAACACAGGCGTGACATGGCATGATTGAGATAAGCCAGTTAACAGCCTGGCAGCCACATTCTACACCAGCTGCAAGTGGCGGATATCCACCCCCAGTAGCTCTAGGTACAAGATGTTACAGTAATCGAGGTGGGAGGTTACAAAGGTGTGAACCAATGTTGGAAGATCATCAGGTGGAACAAGGTGCTTAATTTTGGGCGAAATTCCTCAGATGATAAAATGAGATCTTGACAACAGACAACACCTGAGATCTCAGTGTCAGTCCCTCGTTAAAAATAATACCCAGGTTTCGCACCCGCTCAGAGGTCACCAGCTGGCTGCCACCAAGCCAAAGCCTCGATGGCCGCCCAGCCGGAGACCCCTCTACCCGATGACCCGGGTCCACAAATAACACCTTGGTCTTGTCAGGGTTTAACCTCAACCAATTGGCACTCATCCAATCCTGGATCTCATCGACACAGTTGTTAAAAGTCGAGACAGCTCCAACCTGGTTGGGCACAAAAGTCATGTATAGCTGAGTGTCATCTGCATAGCAGTGAAAACTCAGCCCATACCATCTTACAATGTATCCCAATGGCAGCATATACATCGCAAACAACATGGGTGATAAGACAGAGCCTTGTGGCACCCCACAGGACAGGAAGACGGGGTCAGAGAAAAAAATCCCTGATACCACTCTCTGTGACCTGCCAGTGAAGAAAGAATGGAATCATCTGAGGACTGTACCAGATAGTCCACAGATCAGCCGCAGGTGCTCCAATAATACACCATGGTCCACGATGTCAAATGCTGCAGAGAGATCAAGGAGAACCAAGATGGAACAGCTCTACTGGTCTCTCGCTATCAGGAGGTCATTGAGTACCCGAACAAGGGCAGTCTCTGAACTATGCCTCTTCCCAAATCCCGATTGGAGAGGATCGTAGACCTCGTGGATAGAAAGATGATCATCCAACCAGCTCAACCACCTTCTCAATAACCTTTCCCACAAAGGTAAGGTTAGAGACAAGTCTGTAATTAGCGAGACAGACGGATCAAGAGAAGATTTCTTAAGGAGGGGTATCACTACTGCCTCCTTCAGGGTGTCAGGAAACATACCTGTCTCTAATGAACACCAGACTATCTCAGCTAGGACCGAGCCAATAACATCAATACATCTCACGAGGAGGCGAGTTGGGCTTGGGTCCAAACTACAGCAGGTTGGCCGCTTACTCTGGATGATCCTCACAATATCCACGATCTCCAAGCAGTCAAAGTCAGACCAGACAAACCGAGGGTCTGCAACCTTCCACCGACCACCCCCACACCCGTTGGAATGAGCTAAGCAGATCTCGGACCTGATGTCGGCAACCTTATTTGCAAAGAATCGAGCAACCTCGTCACACTTATCCTGTGACAATGCTCTCTGAGACTGCACAGTCTGTTGACAGTTCAGAAGAGCTGAGCTGGTCGATTCTGTTCAGTGGCGATCTCCCTGGACAGGAATTCTGCCTTCTTATGGAAGACTGCCGATTGATTGGCCATGTAATGGGCCATAATCTAAGTCTGTCGGCATCAAGGCCCGATTTCCACCAGCACCGTTTCATCCTTCGCCCCACTTGGCTCAACTCCATCAAGGTCTCATCAAACCAGGAGGACCATGGGTGAAGGGTGAGGGGCCAAACTCGGATAGCAGCTATGGAATCTAGAGCCACGGTCATAGCCTTGTTATAGGCCAGTAACAGGTTGCCTGGATCCAAGCTTGCACTCGGAAATCCCAATAGGTCCAGTACCACCGCCAGGCTATCTGGGGTCAAACCCCTTAAAGGATGGCACCAGACCATCTCCGTAGGGGTAGGCCTATAGGGGAGAGCCTGGAAATTGAACCTTATAGTGTGGTGATCAGATCATCTGACCAGCTCCACCACCGAGTCAGAGGTCTCCATACTCAGTAGGAAAACCAAGTCCAACGAGTGACCATGAGAGGTAATAACCTGTGTGAAGCCCAACAAATTCATGAGTTGGAGGAAGTCCTGACCAAAATGTGAGAGTTCATCATCGACCGAGGCACTGAAGTCCCCCAGAACCGTCCATCTGGAGGACTCCCTCTATGTCTATCTCATGTGCTCTTGAAACTCACAACTGTCTCTGCCCCCACCATCACCTCTGGGGAGGCTGTTCCAAGCATCCACCACCCTCTTGGTGAAGAACAACTTCCTCACATTTCCCCTAAGCCTCCCCCTTTCCAACTTCATAGAATGACCCCTTGTCTGCGAGCATCTTTTATGATGGAAGATGCTCCCCTCCTGCACTTTGTTTATACTGTACCTGTGAGATATTTGAAAGTCTCAATCATGTCTCCCCTTTCCCTTCTCTTTTCCACTGAGTACATATTTAGCTCCCTGAGCCCTTCCCTTATAAGATCTCTGATGCAGGCCCTGTATCATTTTGGCTGCCTTCCTTTGCACCGCCTCCACCCTGTCTATGTCCTATCTGAGGTGGGGCCCCCAGAACTGGACACTGTACTCCAGGTGAGGTCTCACCAATGATCTGTTCAGTGGGATTATGACCTCCCTCCTCCTACTGGTGATACCCCTGCCTATGTATCCAAGCATCCTGTTAGCTTTTCCCACCAGCTTGTCACTCTGCCTAGCCACCTTCTCGTCATCAGATATGATTCCCCCCAGGTCCCATTCTTGTTTGTTACTGCCACCTAGTTGGTAACTTTCCATCGAGTTCCTGTGCCCCAGGTGCATGATTTTGCACTTTTATATGTTAAACTCCAGTTGCCAGACTTGTGACCATACTTCTAGCTTCTTTAGACCTTCTCTCATACTTTCCACCCCTCTCAGCATGTCCACTCTGTTGCAGATTTTTGTGTCATCTGCAAACAGGCACACCTTCCCTTCCAGCCCCTCTGCAATGTCGCTGATAAAGATATTGAAGAGGACTGGGCCCAGTACCTACCCTTGTGGCACCCTACTGGTCATGTTCCCTTCCCCTGAATGAACGCCATTTACCAGCACCCTCTGATACCTGTTCTGTAGACAGTTTTCTACCCAAAAAACTAATTTAGGACCCACCCCAAGACTTCTCAGCTTGTTTACCAGCCTTCTATGGGAAACAGTGTCGAAGGCCTTACTGAAATCCAGGTAGGCCACATCCACTGCACCCCCTTGATCCACTATCTTAGTAACCCAATCGAAGAATTCAATTAGGTTGGTCTGATAAGATCTTCCCCCCCGTGAAGCCATGCTGTCTTGGATCCTGCGGTCCATTGGCCATTGTGCGGGTATCAGATGTGGAGGATACCTTCATGATGGTATTGGATGTTCAAAACACCATAACTGATGGCATTAGATGTTAAGAAATATCACATCTCTTGATGGTGTGTTTGTTGAGAAATACCATAATCTTTCTCAAGAAATGGTCATATTTTTATACAATACATTTTACTGTACATAGCAAACATTTTCCATCTCACGTCATCAGATATTAAGACAGCTAAATTGAATTTTGCATACATTTCAGCTTGGGATGTTTGATAAGCACCTTTTTTTGAAAATCCACAGAAGAACTCTGCTCTAGTTCATTCGAACCCATAATTTAATTAGTCAAGTAATGATATACATATAACAAGAGCTTTAAAGTAATGCAATAGAACAGAAGCTTAAAACTAGTGATGGTATTTAGGGGTAATGACAGAACATACAAATACATGGTAAATAATCATAAATTGGAAGTGGTTAAGGAAATTTGCTACTTGGGTCTAGTGGTTACCCAGGAGGGTATGTGGAGATGTCATATAAAATAATTAGAAAATAAAGCTAAAAGATTCAAACCAATTATGACCACCTTCTCATGTAAATATAGGAGTAAATTAATGAAAGGAAACATAAGTGTGATAAATGCAAAAATAAGGAGCCAACTGTTATATGGGGCAGAAATATGCGGTGTACAAGCTAAAATTAACATAGAACCTTGCTTAAACAAGTTTTATAGAAAACTGTTGGCATTGCTGAATAGTGCACCATCTGCACTGGTGAGGGCTGAACTAGGCCAGCTACCTGTGTCATGTCAGATAAAACAAAGACTAATCATCTACTGGCTAAAAGTGTATGGAATGGGAGAAAAGAGGCTCCCTAGGTTATGCGCTGAAGAGGCATTTAAACTATCTAAAACAAAAAGTGATATTCCCCAGCATATTTACCGTTGAAAAAGTAATCAAACCCTATGGATTGGTATCAGGTATTTCAGATAGCCTCAAATATCCGTTAAGTCAGATCAAGGTACATATAAGAAATAGAGTTAGGGACATCTTCACTCAAAGGGACTTAGAAATGTACAAGTAGTATAAGGTGTGCAAATGGCTTACAAAAAAACAAAAGAAACCATAAGATGGAAAGCTACTTATATGAGGTCAATAGACCTGGCTACAGGAAGCTAATTACACATTATAGATTTGAATGTGTCATCAGTCAATGGAAAACAAATCAGTACAACAAGAATAGGAAGAGAAACTGGGAATTGTACAGATGTAAACTAGACCGGGATGATCTGACATACCTGGTCATTCTCTGTCCTTTGTACGATAAATACTGAAACTCTCTTTTGGGAGAAATACCGGGTTCCCTAGAATATGAGTCACAGCACTTGGTAACATATTTACTAAAAGTCCAAACAAGAACACTATTGATCCCTGTGACCCCTTCTTAAAAATAATCAAGGGGAAAAAATTACATCTAAATAAGGATAATGAAAAAAAAAATTACTTGATGAAACAGACACCCCCGGGGATAACTGCTTCAAACTTTTATTGAAACATTATGAACTAATGTATGATGTTTAAGATATAATTATAATGCAGACCCTGCACATGGGATTGCATAAAATGTGGATAATCCATTGTACATTGTCTTTGTCTAAAGAGTGCATGTAGATATATTTATACATTTTTGATATGTAATTTATGTGATTTTATCTGTTGTCATAACTTAAACTAAGTCAAACAATAAACAAAATGACTGAATATATATTATTTCCCTGATGTACCTGTAAAAGGTTTTGTCCCCACTCCCCAATGATTTCTCAATGCATTCCTCCGTTTATGCTTTGGCTTCCTTACTGCCATCCCTCCCTCCCTTTGTTTCTCCTGGTACCTTTCCCTGTCCCCAACTGCCTGTGTCTTTTTGTACTGTTTGAATGCTATTTTTTTTTGCTTTCACTTTCACAGCTACCTCCTTGGAGTACCATAAAGGTCTCCTCTTCCTTTTCCCCTTGCTAACCTGTTTTACACATAATTGTCACCTCTGTTATCCCGGATTTGAACAATGCCCACTGCTTCTCCAGCACTAATGTCCTCCCTATTCCAGCTAATGCCTCTTCCAGGCACTTCCCCATTCTTTCAAAACCTGCCCTCCTAAAGTCAGGGATTCGTGTTTTTGTGTGGCTGGATTCTGCCCCTCCAGTTATCTCAGACACTACTGACCGGTGGTCACTATTCCCAGGTGCTCCCCTACTATGACCCCTGTCACACTGTTCCCGTTAGTAAGCACGACGTCCGGTATTGCCATCTCCCATGTGGGTTCTACAACCAGTTGCTTAAGCAAGGATCCCTATAGGGAGTCCAGGATGAACCTGCTCCTGTTTGTTGCTGCTGTGGGGAGGTTCCATTCAATGTTTGGCATACAGAAATCGTCCATCAGCACCATCTCCCACTTGTCTGCCATCCTTTGGATAGCCAGCATCACCTCCCTATCCATCTCCTCCCCCTGGGCTGGTGGTCTGTATATTACTCCTGTATGGATGGTTGCCCCTACCCTATCTAGCGTAACCCACAGTATCTCCCCCAACCTCCTTGTTCCCCTTGCATCTCTTTGGCCTTTATGTTCTCTTTTACATGAAGCACCACTCCTCCCTCCTTCTTGCCCACCCTGTCTCTCCTGAATAGACTGTAACCTGGTATGGTCATCTCCCAGTCATGCTTATGATTACACCAGGCCTCTGTGATGGCCACAATGTCTGGGTTTGACTGCCATGGCCGCCTCAAGCTCCTGCAGACCTGCAGTTGTTGTGCAGAATATTTAATAATTTCTCCATTGAGGACTGCTTTTATGGTATCCCATATCAGGGGCATGGACATGTCTGGGTTGTGCTTTCCTGGAGGATTTGGGGGAATCGCAGTGGACTAGTTCTTTGAATTTCAGGTCATTAAGAAGGGTTACATTAAATTACCACTATCTAGGGTCTTGACAGGGGGTAAAGTATGCTCTATTGAAATGGGGCATGATTTGATAAGAGAATATGGACATTTCTGCCTGAGTCACCCACCCCTCATGTTCTGTAGTGGTGAGGAAATAATCCAGGAAGGAATAATGAGATTGTGCTTCCGAACCAAATGAGTAGGTTCATGCCTGGGGGTGCAGGTGTCTCCATACATCTATGAGGCCCATCTCTTTAATCAATTTATGACCATGTTTTTGCCCGGTCATCGAATTGGGTGGATGTGGGTTAGAACTGTCCTTAGTTGGGTCCATCAACAGGTTTAAGTCACCACCCAGAATCAGGGGGCCCTGCTTAAACCTAATGATCGTATTAAATAACCTTTGTTGGGTGGTGGCAGCTGACCCGGGAGAGAGATAAAGACTTGCTATTGTACTATACTATTCTATTCTATACTATAGTCAATATGTATTCCCTGGCGGATAGGAGAGATGGGGATATGATAGAGACATTCTAGTACATCAGGGGTATAAACAAGATACAGGAGGGTAGCATCTTTCAGAAAAGAAGGTGTACAAGAACAAGGGGGCATGATATGAGGCTGGGGGGGTAGGCTCGGGGGCAATGTGAGGAAGTACTTTTTCACAGAAAGTGCAGTGGATGCTTGGAGCAGCCTCCCTGCAGAGGTGCTTGGGGCAAAAACAGTAGGGAAATTGAAGAATGCATGGGATAGACATAAGAGTACTCTAGCAACGGGGAAGAGAGGGTAAGCTGCAGATCAGCTAGGGTCTATGGTAATGTATTAGGTAGGGAAAAGGGGCAGACTAGGTGGGCCACATGGTCCTTATCTGCTGTCACCTTCTTTGTATCTGTGCATACTATACTATATCATATCTGTGTCCTTAGAACACTAGTACCAAAACAAAGCTATGACATTGCTATATCTTAATGTCAATTAATCAATACTTAGTATACAGCTGATGTAACAGTAGCAAATATATATTGTGGCAACATAATAATACTATAGAAATGCAAAATCACACATACTCCCATAATGAAAAGCATCACGGGATGTATATTCAAATTATAGGCTGGTTCAGCTTTAAGTATTCTTTTAGCAAGAATGCATGGTGCCAAAGGGCCTTGTCTATAATAATACTGTGCTATTATCAGATCTTGCTGTGAGATTTTTAAAGAGAATAATTCTTGAAGTATCAATTAACATTCTGTAGTAATATTGATAGACAACTTATTTTTCAAGGATGTTGTATACCATATTATAACTATGTTTACAACTCTAGTCCCATAAATAAGATATGACATGACTATATCTTCATCTTAATTAATCAACGCTTAGTAAACAACGTATGTAACAGTAGGAATTATATTTTGTGGCAACCATATAGTAGCATGGTAAAATCAGATCATGCTGTGACTTGTTTCAAGTAAATGATTGAAGACAGTTCATAAACCTGGCGACATACCTCTCAACCTCCTGCCTCAGAAATCAAGGGCAAGGCTTAAGAAAATCTGGGACAAAGGACCAAAATCAGGGACACATCTTCAAAATTAAAGATATCTACCCAGAAAGCTGGAAGAATGTGGGGCTTTGTGCAAAATACATTTTCTAAAGAAGAACAAGTCTGTAACTTTAATGCCTGACATTATTTTGTGCTTATAATCCCCACTGTTTAGCCACGGAAATACAAATTTTAGGAGGGACAGAGTAAACTTTTGAGTCAAACTCAGGGACGTCCCTGAAAATCAGGGACAGTTAAGAGGTATGCCTGGCGATGTGGTACCAGTACTGCTGTGGCTGTTGGTAGTCTGGGTTCTGTGGTGACCTTGTGTTCTTCAAGGCAGCTGTGTGAGGGGGAAGGACAGATGAAGAAATTGAATTTTTATTCATTTGGGGATAGGTGCCCAGGAAACATCTGTGACACAAACACCACCTAGCTGGTGATAGCTGGTGATGTGAGCAGAGTGGTTAAGGGGTTGGTGGATGTTCTCTATGGAGAAGATCACAATTCTTTGCATGGAGTGTCATACTGAACACTCCATATTATGTCCCTGGGTGGGTGCTGGGTGAGTGGTGAGGGAGGAGTCAGAGGAGAAATAAAAAGGAAAACATTTGTATAAATCTTACTATATGGTCTGTAAACTGGAAAGGATAATAGGGGAACAATCAGAATTAAATTAAAAGCCTGCGTTTGCTTAATCATACTATACATTGCTCTTCAGTAATTACAGTGTTATCCTCCACAAGGACATATTCTTCTTTCACCAGTTCCTCCGGGACTGGTTTGAGGCACGACCTCTGTTTTGGTGTGAAAGGGAAGCCAGGATGGACTAAAATGAAAACGAATAAAGAAAGAAAAATAATGAATGTGTAATATTATGGCATATATTCATGTTTTTACCAAGAAGCGGTATGATACATACAGTTTGATACTTTTAATTAATAATATTTAGCAACTGTGATGATTTACTTGTTTCTGTTATATTGCAATATTCTATGTAGTTATGATATGCTGTTAGAATATTCACAATAATACAGTTAATTCCCACAGTTATCATGTTTTGAACCCCGTATGAAACATCAGTTTCAGATAATAACATATTTAATGAAAGTTTTGGTCATATATATTTAACGTAACATTATAACATTTAAGCATAAGCTGTAGTCACACATATTATTATAGCGTCACAGATGCTACACAGGTGCTTTCCTCTATCCAATCAAGCTTGAAGCAGAAAAAAGCTGCAACAAACTGAATCAGTACTTAGAGCCCACCACCAACTCTCAAGTGTCTCCCCAACCCCAGGAAACAGTGTGTCTGAAATGGTGATGGAAGCCCATTCCCTATAAAAGGTAATTATATTATATATATACATGGAATTCCAGGCCTGGAATATGCTTGCTGTGCTAAAGTACTGTCAACATTATGTTACTCTGCTTTAGTACTGATGTGACTATTGCAGCACAACAACTTAGAATGCTGCCACACAGGTACTTTCCTCTGATCAGTAAAGGTGGATTTTTTTTTGTAAGAAGCTGAACTTACAGAAAAAACTAACACATTGAATCAGTACTTTGAGACTGCCAGCAACTCTCAAGTGCCCCCCTCAACCCCAGTTAACTGAAAGGAAACAAAGGCTCTGTCCACACTGAGCATAGTTCAGCTGTAACTTTTTTAAAAACATTTTAAAATGTGCCGTGCTTGTGTGTCCTCACTTGTCCTACCGTGCTTTAGCACAGTTACCAATCATGTCCACATCTAAAAGGCAAACCTGGTTTCTGATCCTATCCATGCTGACTTGATAAGAGCAGTGAATTATGGCTCCTTGCAGGACTACGTTGGCAGCAGAGGCTACAACATGGTTCCAACGCCCGTCCACACTGATGAGGTAAGCACGTTTCTTTTCAAATCATGTTGGAAACCATGCTTAAACCCTGATACGATCAGGGTTTAAACATGGTTGTCAAACACAGTTTAAAAATGTTACGGGTGTGGACATGAACCATATTTTCAGAGCACCTGTAACGTTCTACTGTACCTGTAACATTACAGGCATACTAGTGTGCACAGGGCCAATAGGACTGAAATGGCAGCCTTTCTCTACAAAAGATGCTATGCATGGATTTCCATGCCTGGAATATGCTTCCTGTACTGCAGTACTGTCAGCATTATGATGTGCTGTAGTACAGATGTGACTAATGCAACACAATAACTTTTAATGCTGCCACTCGTTTGTTTTTTTAAGTTGAACTTACAGCAAAAGTTACAAGACTGAATCAGTAGTTTGAGCCCACCACCAATCCTCAAGTGTCACCTACCCCTCCCCCAAGTCCCCCTTTACGGAAAGGAAATAGAGTGTCTTAATTTGCCATGGATGCCCATTCAGTATAAAAGATAATATGTAGGCATCCATACACAGACAAGCTTGTGTGTTCTTGACTTTTCTATGACAACAAGTGAATCTCTGAAGCTTTGCTGTTGAGATTCCTGGTTGCCATACATACCTCCTGAGACAGACATAGGGTTATTGTATATAGCTGCCCATACATTATCTTGGTAGTGCCTCTTTACCCTTCCCTGAAATAGTACACTGACACAGGTCTTGGAGGAAATAGCCTCAGGCATGTATTTATTTTTAATTTACCACATTGGAGTTGTATGCACAGCTGGTAGAAGATGCAGACTCATCAGGCCCCCACACACCAGCCATCCTTGGATGTGCTATCCCTAGCATGTGCCTGAAAAAGAGATGTACCTCCTGGGCCAGAGCCCACCCCCCAATAGTGGGGAGGTCATGTGGCCAAGTGATAGGTGACTGCCCCCCCATCCGATGCCACTACACTTGCAGGTTAATCCTGATGAGGTTGGACTGTGCCCCCGAACCAGGTCTGGGTCATGTGATCCTCCAAGCCTCATGCTGACCAAAGAGGATTAGCCCTTTGGAAGAATTGGACCCATCCCTCCTTTTCCCCTGTACCATCAGTCTGTGATACTCCCAAGCTGTTGATCTTGACTGTGACAGTTTAACATTTTCTACATACTACCTCAGTTTTATCCCATTGGAGGAGGTGAAAAATGGAAAACCTAGAATAAAAACATCATTACTAGAAAAACTGGGAAAACTCACTCTCTAAACCCTAATATGGTTACACCAATGGGTCAATGGGTTCCCTATCTAATCTGGTTGTCCCTAACCCTCTTTTTGCAAGGGCGGGTTTGGTGGGGATGTGAAAAAAGGAGGAGTAAGAGGGGGAGCTGCTGGCCCTCAGTTCTTTTAAACCCTCTCCCTCTCCCTCTCCCTCCACCCCCTCCTTGGATAGCCATCCAACTGTGGGTGGCCCCTGTGGTTCATCCCCCTGGGGTTATGCCACCATCACTCTCCACCCCAGGAGAAGGATCCCTTTTCCCTAGCCCCCAGGTGTGGGGAGGGAGGCCCCAGACAAATGGCCAGCTGCAGCAATTCTACTGCAGCTTCTCTGTTGCCTTGTTAGCACCCCATTACCCCTTCTCAGAAATAACACACTGTCACAGGTCTTGGAGGAAATGGTCATAACCATGCACTTATTTTTTATTTACTGCATTGGAGTTGCATGCACAGCTGTGAGAAGATGCATACTTTATTTTTCCATATATATTTTTTCCTCTGTGTCCAGAAGGGTGGCTCTTCAGCTCAGTCCCCTGGCCCCTTGTACTGGCTACCTACCACCCCAGCCACCTACCTGGTCTATTGGTTTCCCCCATGAGATTCCCCCCTCATGGTGGGGCCAGGAAGGGATCCCCCCATTCAAGACATCAGAGTGGACCAGTGTGGTGACTGGGCAGCAATGTGAGCACAGAGTGGCCATGCTGGGCTTCATTAAGTCCTTCTGATTCCATTTTCTCAGTTTACTCCCACCTCACTGCGGAGCACCGCACTTGTGAGTGGAGGTGCACCTGTCCAATGTGTTCCCGCAGTTCCCTCCCGTAGGTGTCTTCCTAGCACTTCTTTACCCACAGGCCTCCACCTGGGGGCAGCCTAGGCTGGGCAACATGCCACCCCTCCCCGGGAGAGGAGAGCTGTCCCTTGGACACTTGATCCTCTCCTTCCCTGGCTGACCCCCGATGACCTGAGTCCATTCCTCTACCCAGGTCGCTGGCATGGGAACAGGTAAGGAACTAGGCATCTCAACCCTCTTCAGCACTGGGCCCGGTCAAAGATGCAGACTCTTCAGGCCCCCATATGCCAGCCATCCTTGGATATGCCATCCCTAGCATGTGCCTGAATAACAGATGTACTGTACCTCCTAGGCTGGAGTCCACTCCCAAGAGTGGGGAGGTCATGTGAGCAAAGTGGCAGGTGACAACCCCCCCCTTCTAGCACCACCACCTTTCCAGGTTAATCCTGATGAGGCTGGACTGTGACCCCCCTGGAACCATGTCCAGGTCATGCGGTCCCCCAAGCCTCATGCTGACCAGAGACGATGAGCCCTTAGGAAGAATTCGACTCATCCTCCCTTTTTCCCTGTATCATCAGTCTGAGATACTCCCAAGCCACCACAGGATGGACGTAGTCCAACCCCCTAAGCTACGCACTCAGATTGCGCTTCCAACACCTCCTAAAATGAATTAAAAAACAAATCCCACCCCTCCTTCCAAAACTGCTCACAATGCTGAACATAAAATTCCTGGCAGGAGGCGTTAATTTCCTTATGTGTAACCACAGCTACGCCATGGATTCCATAAATGATCACATCTCCCTACCGATGTGAATGCATGCTCCATTTAGTGCCTCAGAGTTCCTTGCATGCGGACAGTGCTTCTGCTGTATCAAGTGTAATCAGATAATGACTGTCTTAGACCACCAGCGTCTTACAAAATTCAGGTCATCCTTCACTGACAGTAGCAGGACAATCGCCTTCTGCAAAACCCAGATCTTCGCCTCCCAGATGAATCAGAATGTTGCCCAAGCTTTGCTGTGTCTGGCCCTCCCTAGCCAACCTAGTTAGCAGAGCCCCCCAGTGGATGCCCTTCATTCCCAGCCAACAAATCTGTGCCTTCTGTTGAGAGGTCTATGTTGGTTGCAACCCCCAGGCTGGAAGGCCACTCTCTCCTCAACACATGAAGGAATGACCACAGATCCATATGCTCTTGGACCCTCTGGGGAACCTGGAATGGACAAAGGAAGAAATTATTGCAAGTGCGGTCAAATGTAACACAGGAATGCCTGGGACCTCCACTGCCCCAGAGCCTGTATCTTGCCATCCATCAAACCCTGGATCTGAGCATTCGTTGCTGCCCCAATCCAAAAGTAATGAATGTTGTACTCTAGTGCATTCAACCTGACTTGCCGAACAGTCACGCCTAGTATATGCGTAAATTGTTAGGCTGTTACAGGCATGCCATCCTCATGCTGAAAAAAAGGCATCACCCTCCTGTGGGTGGGCAGTCGTGTAAACTCTCACCCAGTCCAGGACATCCCAGATCCCAGGAGGAACTGACCAGGGCTTTGACTGGGCACCAGTGCCCCCCGCCCCTTTGATTAATCTTATTCCTCTGCAATTGCACAAAAACCCATTCATGGGTCATGGAGACATCCTCATCCAACAAGCCTGTACCCCCTCTTTTTTGCGTGTCCTGAATCAACTCCAAAACCCTGATTGCTCTGCAAAATGCAGTACCACTAAAAACATCATCTCAAATAGTCTTGTCTTGTACAGCTTCCAGCACAAGTTAGACAATACCGCCACACTCATGCCAAAATCGTTAGTGTAATGGGGTACCGAATATCAGGTTGATTGCTCTGGGTCTTGCTCCAACCCTCCAGGATCTTCCGGACCTCAAACGCCCGAGTGGTGTCCGTGAACCCCATCACATGGGAAAACTATGACAGACCTTACAAATGTTGCCCAACTACCCCTTGTTTCAACTCTTCCCTTTTGGCCGCCATGATATAACTACATAGCTGATTAATCAGGCTTGGCCAAATATTGGGCCACCCTGCCTCAGGCCGAATCGTGAGGTAATGCTCCATTCTTCAGTGATAGGCCTTCCTGGTCCACACAGCCGTGGACTTCCCTATGCATCTCCAAGTCTCGAGGTCACCACATTCCACAGAAAAGGTGAGACCGTTCGTGGCTGTTGTTCTGCTGCTGGAGCCAGCTCCCTGAATCTTTGCCACTGTGAATGAGATAAAGCATCAGCAATTCCATTTTCAATGTCAGGAACATGGACAGCCTTGAATTGAATGTTGAGCAGCATACACTTCGAAATAAAAATTCTCAAGTCACCCAGGGGGCCTAATTGGCCATTTATGGTATGTACCACCCCCATGTTGTCCATGCAGAACATGACCTTTTTGTCCTTCAGCCTGGATCTCCAAACACACAACACTATCACTGTCAGGAAGAACTCCAGCGGTGTGATCTGTTTGTGTAGCCCAGGCCAGGGCCTGACTGTCTCCAGTCTCCTGTCATATCGCCACGCCGTTGAAGTGGGCTACGAATGTCTGCCAGACCTGCAGATCATCGCAGAACCTCTCTGTGACCTAGATTCTGTGATGTGGTTTCTTAGCCCCCTTTCCCAGCTTCACCTTGCATCTCAAAAAGGCTCTCCCTGTGGGAATAACCTGGCATGTGAAGTTAAGGTGCCCCATTAGCTGCTGCAACTCTTGTAGTCTTTTTGGTCCCCTCTATCTTAGCTATCAGGGCCCGCAAAGTGTCCAACTTATCCCTGGGCAGTCGATATTCCCATCTGTTGGTGTGAATCTCTATGCCCAAGCAGGTGATCACCAAACTGGGTAATCTGACCTTCCCCGGAGCCAATGGCACACCGAAATCCTAACACTATTCTACAAATGAGGGTCACGATTATGGATTTACAGAATGATTGCCCCTGGGAGCATGTGATCGGAAATGTGTATAAAAGATTGCAAGAATTTAATACAGAGTTGACCTGGTTGATCCTGGACAGATGGAATCAAGAACTTCAAGTTTTCATAGATTACTCCCACTGGGAGAAATCGACAGTCTCAGTGGTCAAAATCACTTCTTCCCTCTGGCATAAATCTGCGTGGAAGTGTCGCTCACGGTATTTCCACATCCTGCTACTCGTAGGCATTTTCTACCACATCATTTTGGAGATTGTTGGCAGGGTTGTGGGTATAATCCAGCTGACCAAGCTCGCATTTTTTTATTTTTGTCCGATTCTGCATCTTTATTGGTTGTCAGTGGTCACTCAGATTAATATACTGACTGGTCGTTCTTTTGAAGTGACTCCTGAATTTATTTTGATGTTGGTACCCCCTCTTAATTGTTGCTTACCCCATATGTCATTGATTTTGATTTACATATTGGCAGCTAAAAAGGCGATTACTTGCCAATGGATGAAACCTGCTCCGCCGACACTGGGGCTGTGGCATTCTATTATGTTAGACATATACATAATGGCAAAATTTACCACCACCCAACAGAAATGTCAAGAGCCCTTCAAGATCCATTGGAGGCCCTGGGTTTATTATTATGTGTCTCTGGACAAGCACTGGACCCCATAATATTAAGCAGATGTTCTGGCCCCCTTGCTCCTTTTCTCTTTGACGGGGGTAATTACAGTAGGTCTCCCACCACCCACTGCTTCCTTTTTTTTGAACTAGCTGCTTTCCCTGTGCTGGAGAACCTTACCCTGATGGTGCTCTACTTTTTACACATTTTTAGACCATGGATATCTGAATTTTTGTTAATTTTTCCCTTGTTGGTATTTTGTACCTACAATTTGCCATGGGCGACATACCCTGTTATTTATCTGTTTTCCAAATTGTACATTATTTATGCTGTTTTACATTTGTTCTTTGTTGTGCTCTGTTGTGTTAATAAACTTTAAAAAAAAAAACAATTCTACAAATGGGGTCAGGGTTTGCCCACAGACTGGGGACCCCGCAGATCCCTCAAATAAGAAGTCACTGAGGTAGTGGAGTATGTCCTGGTTATCCAATGCCTGCACCGTGACTCAAAGCAAGAAGGTGCTGAACCCCTCAAAAACTGCACAAGCTACCGCACAACCCATGGGCATGCAATTGTTCATGTAATACTCCCCTTCAGACTTCATGCCTAACAGGTCCCTGTCTGCATGGCATACCAGCAGCAATCGGAACACAGACCCAATGTCCACTTTTGCGATCATGACTGAAGGGCCTGCTGCCCAAATCACTTCAATGGCCATGTCGAATTACTCATATTGAACTGACGTGAACTGTGGATCAATATGGTCATTCGCCAAATTCCTCTTCCAGATAGGACAAGTGATTAATCATATGGAATTCCCCCTAGGCCTTCTTAGGCATTAGCTCAATAGGTGATACCCTAAGATTGGGCAGGGGTGGGTCTGAGAAAGGACCACTCACCCAGACTAACTGCCTCTCTTTTTCCAGTTTCTCCCAGACCACCTTTAGATGGTCTCTAGCTGACATCAGGTTTTTCACCTCATATCCCTTCTGAGGACCCAAATATGGAATTCTAAAGCCAAATGAAAAACCTTCCTCTAACAGGTGGGTGGCCTCCTGGTCCAGGTACTGATCCAGCCAGGGTTTAAGCCTGTCCACCCTTACCAGAGTGAGCAGGCTTGCTCCCCTGCAGCTTCTGGTACTTTCTCCAGGCTTCCTGAAAGCCAACCTTTGGAGATTTTGGGGAGGAGAACAGCACTCGTGGGTGTTATGCCCAAAGGTGTTGCAAGCATGTCGAAACCTGCAACTCATCCTCAAGCAGTTCCCCTGGTTATAAGTGAAACACACTTGGTGGGGGAGGGCCCTGTCTCCTGCCTCTGTAGATGTGACACCCTGAGGGGAAGATCCGTACATTATATCCATCAGCAAGAGCAAATGTCCCCCACACCAAGGTAGCATCATCCTATCTCTGATGCGAGAACTCCTCATTATATTCTAGGCATTCTGTGCTCTCTTTGCATCTGTGCATCAACAAAATACTACTGCCAAAATTAAATAGATCCAATTCTTGTTCCGGTGCCATAAGCAATATGGTGTCAGCGTACATAAAAAATGCTACCACCCCTGTCTGACCCTTCTGGAGCTGCTGTATGCACTGGCATGATCCACAGACCTACAGCATGGGGGGTGGCTAAGGATCTGGTTGGAGCGATCCAAAAGATGGCAAATAAAGGGGAGGTGCTGCTGGTGGGAGACTTCGGTCTGCCGGCTATAGACAGGAGCATCCCAGCTGCAGCTGCAGCTGCAGCTTCAGCTAGGAGCAGGGACATCCTGGACTCCCTGCAGGGTGTGTTGCCAGGCAACTAATAAAGAAGCCCACTCATGAGGGAGCAATATTGGACCATGTACTTACTAACAGGGACATTGTTGCAGATGTCATGGTGGGTGGCCATCTGGGGACCAGTGATCACCATACGGTGTGGTTCACTATAAGAACTGTGGCCAAAGCAAACCACACAAAGGCAAGAATACAAACATATGAACATATGAAAATGCCAGCAGAAGCAGGCCTTACGGTCTATCGAGTCTGCTTGATTGTGCAGCTAGCCCCTCAACTTGCAGTTGCACCATCTTTCCCACCCCTCTTCATCATAATCCGTCCCCTCACCCTGTCCCAACCCCTCTTATCCTGGACTTCAGGAGGGCTAATTTTACAAAAATGGAAGTGGGGCGAGGACTTGGGGGAGGTGTCGAGGAACAGCGGGCAAAACTAAAAGTGGGGATACTGAGGGCAACAAACCTCTGCATCAAGCAAATAAGCAAAAGCAAGAGGAAAAAGAGACCACTATGCTTCTCAAAAGAGGTGGCTGAGAAGGTAACGGCAAAAAAGTTAGCATTCAGAATCTATAAAGAGACACAGAGGGAGCAAGGTGTATCAGAAGAAGCAGAGGGAGGCAGGGAAAGCAATCAGGAGCACAAAGGCACAAAGAAAGGAGAAAATAGTTCAAGCAATAAATAAAGGGACAAGACATTTTTCAGGTATGTAAGCGAAAGGAGAAAGACTTGGGGGGATAGTAAGACTAAGGAGGGAAGGGGGGAGTGTGTGGTAGGGGACAGAGAAAAAGCAGACATCATGAACAAATACTTTTCTTCAGTGTTCATGGAGGAAAGGAAAGGAGAGGGGCCACAGATAAATGTTGGGGGCATTGAATGAAGGGTGGTGTACACTAGTCCATTTACAGAGGAGAGAGTCCTGAAGGAACTCACAAATCTGAAAGTGGACAAGGCAATGGGGCCAGATGGGATACATCCAAGGATATTGAGGGACCTCAGAGATGTGCCGACTGCACCTCTGACAGTTCTTGTCAACCACTCACTGGAGATGGAAGTGGTTCCAGGGGACTGGAGGAGAGCAGATGTAGTCCCGCTTCACAGAAGTGGGAGCAGCGAGGAGGCTGGCAATTACAGGCCAGTCAGCCTGACTTCGGTGGTGAGGAATGTAATGGAATCACTACTGAAGGAAAGGATTGTGGAATATCTTGAATCATATGGACATACAAAGAAGCCAGCAGAAGAAGGCGATTTGGTCTATCAAGTCTGCTCGTGTTGCAGGATCCACAGCTTGAGCTAATGTCCCTGCCCTCCCTCCTCCCTCCCCTCCTCCCATCTTCCCTACCCATGATCCTTACCTTTCCACTATGCCTATCCCAGCCTCTCTTAAAGCTGCCTACTGTCTTCAATGAGATCACCTCTTCCTGCAGCGCATTCCAAATGTCCACCACCCTCTCTGTGAAGAAGTGCTTCCTGACCTCCCTCCCAAACCTTCCACCCTCCAGCTTAAGACTATGCCCCCTCATGTTATGGTTGCCACTCAGCTTAAAGAGACTCTCTTTATTAACCTTATTTATCCCTTTCAAGTTCTTGAAGGTCCCAATCATGTCCCTTCTCTCTCTCTCTCCTGTCTTCCAGGGAATACATGTTCAGTGCCCTCAACTTCTCCTCGTATGCCTTACCCTGCTGACCCGCTATAATCTTTGCAGCCCTCCTCTGGACCTTCTCCAGCAGGTTAATGTCCTTTTTTAGGTGTGGGCACCAGTACTGAATGCCATACTCTAGATACGGCCTTACCAGTGACCTGTACAAGGGCAGTATAACCTCCTCTCTCCTACTACTGATCCCCCTAGATATGCATCCCAGCATCTTGTTTGCCTTTGCTGCTGCTTTCATGCACTATGTGGAGTGCTTCAGTTCACTAGTGATCATCACTCCCAGGTCCTTCTCCTTTGATGAAGATACTCGGACTCCACCCAGGTAATACTCTGTCCTGGGATTCTTGGCTCCAATATGCATAACTTTGCATTTCTTGGCATTGAAGCCAAGCTGCCAGATCCTGAACCACCTCCCCAGCTTTTCCAGATCTTCATGTAGGTTCTGTATCCCTTCAGCTGTGTCCACTCTCCCACAGAGCTTGGTGTCATCCGCAAATAGGCACATTTTGCCCTTAATGCCATCCCCAATGTCACTGATGAAGACATTGAACAACACTGGCCCCAGCACCGAGCCCTGCGGTACCCCACTGGTTACCACTCTGTGCCAGATAACTCTCCCCCCACAACCACCATCTGGGTTTTCTCCCTCAGCCAGTTTTCCA
This sequence comes from Neoceratodus forsteri, assembly GCA_016271365.2. Taxonomy (NCBI): domain Eukaryota; kingdom Metazoa; phylum Chordata; order Ceratodontiformes; family Ceratodontidae; genus Neoceratodus; species Neoceratodus forsteri. The sequence goes on along the minus strand of CM057454.1, from coordinate 832,967,701 downwards.
CCCATCTGACCATCTTTTCCCCAACCCCAAGATCCACCAACTTCCTGATTAACTTTTGTTGGACACAGAGTCAAAGACCTTGCTGAAATCAAGATAGAGGATGTCTACCACTTGGCCCCTGTCTACTGTCTTAGTGACACAGTCAAAGAAGTCAGTCAGATTCGTTTGTCACGATCTCCCCCCCATGAACCCATGCTGCCTCACATCCTGGAGACCATGCTCCTCTAGATATTCCACCAACCTTTCCTTTAGTATGGTCTCCATGAGTATGCCCACAATGGTGGTCAGACTGACTGGTCTGTAATTCCCTGGGTCACCCTTGGGACAGCTTTTGTGGAGGGGTACTACATGTGCAGTTCTCCAGTCCTGCAGTACCACACCTGACTCTAGTGAACTATTAAATAGGTCTGCCAGTGGCCCTGCCAGCTCCTCCGCCAGTTCCTTTAGTACCCTTGGATGTACTCTGTCTGGGCCTGGTGATTTGTCCACCTTCAATGCCAAAAGCCCCTCCTTTGCTCTATCCTCCTCTATCACTACATCTGTGTTCCCCTCCTCCCCTGCTCCTCTTTTCTCTTGTGAAGGCACTGGTCTGTCCTTCTCCCTGGTGAAGACAGAACAGAAGTATTCATTTAGTATCTCTGCTTTTCCCCCATTATCCTCCACCCACTCCATCCCTTTCTTAAGCCTAACAATCCCTTCCTTCTTGTCCCTTTTTTCAATTATATAGTGAAAGAAAGCCTTCGCTCTCTTCTTAATTCCTTCAGCTATCTGCAGTCTTTCTGTGCCTTTGCTCGCAGGACTTCCTTAGTTGCCTCACTAGCCAACCTTAGGTAATTTTCCCTATCCACCTCTCTCTTGGTCTTCCTGAATTTTCTATAGGCCAGTCTCTTTTCCCTTACTGCCTGGGCAACCCCAGAACTGAACCAGCTGGGTGCTTTGGCCCTTGTGTTCTTCTCCCTAAGCCTAAAGCGCTCATCTGTGGCAACCAGTATTCCTTCCTTAATGATGGACCACCTTTGGTCCACCCCCATATCTGCTCTGATGCCTGCCAGATGGCTCTCTAGCACTTTGCTCATTTTCCTGAAGTCTGCCCTCCTGAAATCCAAGGTTTTGGTCTTAGTCGGGATGCTTTCCCTGCCCATATCCAACTGGAACCACACTGTGCAATGGTTACTTCCACTGAGTGGCTCCCTGACCATTATTTCATGTACATGCTCCCCATTTGTACACACCAGATCAAGAACTGCCTCAGCTCTTGTTGGTTCAGTGATGCCCTGAGTCAGGAACCCACTCTGCAGTCCTTCCAGGATCACCTGACTCCTAGCATATGTTGTGGAGGGTATGCTCCAGTCCACCTTGGGCAGGTTGAGGTCCCCCACAATTACCAACAAAACAAAACAAAGTAAAAAAACACTATGACTCTCAAAAGAGGTGGCAAGGAAGGTTAGGGAGAAAAAGATAGCATTCAGGAGTATAAGGAATCACAGAAGGAGCAGGACAGAGAACTGTATCAGTTAAAGCAGAGGGAAGCGGGAAAGGCAGTCAGGATAGCAAAGGCCCAAACTGAGGAAAAGACAGCCAGCTCAGTTAAGAAGTGGGATAAAACCTTTTATAAATACATTACGGAGCGCAGAAAGACCAAGGGAGGGATAGTGAGACTTAATGGGGGAGAGGGCAGAGAGTGACAGTGAAAAGGCAGAGATACTGAACGTATACTTTTGCTCAGTATTCACAAAAGAAGAAGAGGGGGAGATACATAAACCAAACAATAGAAGCATTCTGGGTGGGGGGGTGGTCGATACCAGTCCATTCACAGAAAAAAGGGTCCTGAAAGAACTCTTAAAACTCAAGGTGGACAAAGCAATGGGACCTTACGGGATTCACCCCAGAATTCTAAAAGAACTAAGGGGAGACCTAGTGACACCACTGACTACCCTTTTTAACAAATGATGGGAGGATGGTGTGGTACCTGAGGACTGGAGGATGATCCCCCTTCAGAAGAGTGGGAGCAAAGCAGAGGCAGGAAACTGCAGACCTGATAGTTTGAACTCAGTGGTAGGGAAAATGATGGAATCACTTCTGAAAGAAAGAACTGTCGAGTACCTAGAGGCCAGTGGGGCACAGGACCCAAGGCAGCATGGATTCACAGCGGGAAGGTCATGCCAGACGAATCTAATAGATTTATTTTACTGGGTGAACAAAGTAGAAGACCAGGGAGGGGCTGTAGATATGGCCTGTTTAAACTTTAGCAAGGCATTTGACACAGTCCCACACAAAATATTAATAAACAAGTCAGCCAGCATGGGAGTGGGTCCCAGGGTGGTAGCCTGGGTAACAAACTGGCTGGACAACAGGATGCAGGGTGCAATAGTAAACAGAGCACACTCTGGAGAAAAGGGAGTTACTAGTGGGGTACCACAGGGTTCAGTACTGAGACCGGTACTCTGTAATATCTTTATAGGTGACATTGCAGAGAGGCTGGAAGGAAAAGTATGCCTCTTTGCAGATGACACAAAGATCTGCAACAGGGTTGATACACATGGAGGGGTGGAAAGTATGAAAAGGGACTTGGCAAGGTTGGAGCAATGGTCCCGAGCATGGCAGCTTAGTTTCACTGCAAAGTAATGCACCTGGGAAACAAAAACCCAGGGGAAGAGTACACAATGTGCGTGGGGGGGGTACTAACAACAACAAAAATGGAAAGGAACCTTGGGGTACTCATATCAGATGACCTTAAGGTAGGCAAGCAATGTGAGAAGGCAGTACGGAGGGCTGGGGGGATTCTGGGATGCATAGGGAGAGGCATCACCAGTAGAAAGCAGGAAGTTGTTATCCCTCTGTACAGACAGTTGGTGAGACACCATCTGGAGTACTGCATGCATTTCTGGAGACCCCATCTCCACAAGGACATAGACAGAGTGGAGGCAGTCCAGAGGAGGGCAACCAAAATGGTGCAGGGTCTGTGCCAGAAGCCATATGAAGAGAGACTAAAAAAGCTTGATATGTATACCCTTGAGGAAAGGAGGGAGAGGGGGGACATGATGGAAACCTTCAAGTACCTCAAGGGAATCAACAAAGTCCAAGAGGGTAGCATATTTCAGAAAAAGAGATGCACAAGAATAAGGGAGCACAATTTGAAGATAGAGGTGGGACGGCTCAGGGGCAATGTGAGGAAGTATTTTTTCACGGAGAGGGTGGTGGATGCATGGAACAGCCTTCCTGAGGAGGTCATGGGGTTAAAAACAGTGGGGGAATTCAAGAATGCATGGGACCAACATAGGCAATTATAGTGGCGGGTAGGAGGGGGTAGAAGGGGGAGAAAGGAGGAAGTAGGCTGCTGATTAACTAGGTTCTGTAGCTTATCCAACAGGTAGGGAAATGGGCAGACTAGGTGAGTCAAGCAGTTATCTGCTATCAAAGTTTATGTTTCTGTGTTACCACCTCTCCTTTCCCCGCAGCTTTCAATATTTGTGAGCTCAGTGCCCTGTCCCTCTCCTCATCCTGATTGGGAGATCTGTAAACCACCCCAACATCACCTTTCTCCCTCTATTGGACCTTAACTGAACCCATAATGCCTCCACCTCTGCTTCCTCTGACTCCTCCCTCATGCAAGTTATTCACTCCCTGATGTAAACTGCCACCACTCCCCCCTTCCCAACTACCCTGTCCTTCGTGTATAGTTTATATGCAGGGATCGCAAGGTCCCAGTCATGGCCTGATGTTGCCCAAGTCTCGCTTACTGCAGCTATGTCCACCTTTCTGCCTGCTAATAGTGCTTGCAGGTCATCCATCTTGTTACCAAGACTCTGCACATTCAGAGACACCACCCTCCACCTAGAATCTGACCTTCCTTCTCTTCCCTCTATTCTTCTGTTCACATTTATTCCCTCTATATGCACCCCTCCACATACCCTTGTTATGTATTTCTCATGCCCTCCACCCTTTGCTAACTGTGCTCTCACCCCTTCCACCTTCTCCTTCCAGACCTCTTCCATCACCAAAGGGGAGGTTCACTGACCTCCTCCTCTCGGAGTCTGTGGGCCTGCACGCCCGCTGTCTCCTCCTCAGTAGTTTAAATTAAGTGTGGTGGTTATATATTCCCCCATTTTGTCCCTGAGAACCCTCACACCCTCCCTACTGAGGTGTAGCCTGTCTAGTGAAAAGAGTGCTTTGTTTGACCAGGTCTCCTCCCAGTCCCCAATACAGATAAACATCTACTCCCTGCACCATTTCCCAAGCCAGTCATTAAAATCCTCTATTCTTCTTTTCTTGGCTGTGCTGGCCCTTGGTACTGGTATTACCTCTGAGAAGGCCAGCGAACTTCCTTCCTCCCTGCAGATCTTCCCTAACTCCCTGAACCTACTTTGCACTACCTCAACCTCCTCTCCAGTTAGGTTGTTGGTTCCCATATGTATAACTAAATTAGGTTTTCCTCCAACCTCCCTTACTATTTCCCTTATTCTTGGGCCCACCTTCCCTGCTGTCATCTCTAGCATACAAACCACCCTCCTGCTTGCATTTGGGTCCCCTTTCCTTCATTAGTGAATGCCCCTAATTATGGAGTCCCCTATGATTGCCATCCTTCCATCCCCTGCACCTGTGCTCCTCGTCCTTCCTTTCTTACCTTCAGTACTAGCTGCTTCCCCACTTAACTGCTCCCTCTGCACCCTGGTGAACTTATTTCCACATCCACAATTTATCCCCCTAACTGTTTTTCCATCTTCCACTCTGCCCCTCCCATTCTGACTATCTGTATCTGCTTTCAGTTTTCCCTTCCCTCCTCCTTTCCTTTTCTCCCCCCATCCTCCACTCCGTTTTGCCTGCCTCCTCTTCCCTGCCCACCCTGATTAGTTTCCCCTTCCCTCCTCTGTACTCCTATTCTCAGTCCTGGCTCAACCTGACCTCCTATCTCACCTCCTGCTGCCCCCTCCCTCCTTCCAGACAGTGGTGCAAATCTATTTAATAAAGGCACCCCTTTAGAATGTCCCATCCCTGATGCTACTCTCACATTCCCACCCGCTTCCTATTACCATTTGCCATTCCTTCACCCTGGGCTCCCTAGTCCTCTGAGGAAGAAATACTCTTGTATACTGGGTGCTCCTCCCTACTCCCATCCCCTGCCTGATGCCCTTACTCTCCTGGGCATCACCCCTCTGCCTTTCCCTCCACTGCTCTGCTCCTCTGACTTCCCACACCATTTTCTCCAGCTTCAATCTGAGTAGCCTTAATTTAGCCCTTAGCTGCTCCAGGCTCTTACACACAGGACACCCCCTTTTATCCCACAACACCTCCAGAAAGACTGCTGCCCCACAGCTATTGCAGTTTACCACTCTCCTGCTTCCCATACATGTACCTATTCCCCCACATCCTCCCAGACCAGCTTATCCTAGCCTCCAGTTATACATAACTATAAAACAACTATAAAATTCAAAAATATATACATCTTTATAATAACTGGTGACCCCCAATATCAACCCATTTTTGAGACCTGTAAAAAGTCATATCAACCTACGAGTTGATATGGCAAAGTCATGTCAACCTGCGAGTTGATATAGCAAAGTCACATCAACCTGCGAGTTAATATGGGTTTTACTGTCTTGCACTGAGTTGTGAGTACAACGTTAAGGAACTTATCGACTCAGAAAATTGAATTGTTCACAGTTTTTTTTTAAACTTTAAACAATGGAGAAGCCATTGAACCTTCACCTTGTCATCATAACTACCAGCATACCATGGAGCCCATACAGAGGTTGAATCAGCAATGCAGGAAACATGTAATGCTAAGACTCTGAGCTTTGTTTACTTACTTAGCACCAATTATTATAAAAAATAACACATATGAAGGTGTGTGATCTGCAGTTTTTTACACACCCTTGGTGTGTGACAATATTTATTTTATTTATTTATTGTATTTAAGAGTTTCACCAGGAAGGGCACACAGAGCAACAGGTTGCTCGTCTCCCGGTGCGTCCTCGGGGAGGGGTACAATAGGGAATTCATACAACACAAGTCAGTACATATCAACGAAAACATTAGCAATAGATAAGAAAACAAAATTAGCAAGACAACAAGCTTACACTGCAGGGTAGCAAAATAAACATTTGCAATTGATAAGAAGAACAAAATTAACAAGTCAACAAGTATCCACATCAGGGTAAAGAGCAAATGAGAATTGCAGGAATTTGTAATAGTTCATAAGAGGACTACTAACAGTGAGAGGGTGACTACTGAGTACAAAGTGCATCAACAATGAGTGATGAGGTTAGCAGTGGAGCAAGGTACAGTATGTGGATTTCACAAGTACAAATTACAGTAACCCATTTCTGTGACCAGTGTTCGAAATACCAGCACAGTAGGGATAAGAACAACTCATATATGTACCGCTGCAGTGAATCAGAGAGCCAACATTTTTTTCAGCACTCTGTACACAAACAAGGCACATTCATATGCAGTTGCAGTTAAGGAGTTGTTTAAGGCTGAGGAGAGGGAAGAGGGAGAGGAGGAGTGGCGAATCTGGTGGGGGAGGGAATTCCACAGTTTGGGGAACCAATAAGAGAAAGCAGATTGTCCAGCATTAGTTGCGTGACGAGGGATACTCTGAGTGTGTAAGTCATAGGATCTAAGAGAGTGGGCTGGGGGAGGTTGCACAGTTAGGGAGGTGCAGAGATATGAAGGTAAAGAACCAAACCATTGTTTGGATATGAATTTAGTACAGTGGTGGAGGCGTCTTTTTTCAAGAGAGGCAAAGGCCAGGGAGTGGCAGAGTTGGCAGTGGTGGGGGTGAGAGGAGGAGCATCCAGAGCAAAGCGACAGAAGGAGTAAAAGAAGGTATCCAAACTGGCTAAGGAGTTCTTAGGAGCAGCACTGTAGACTACGTCACAGTAGTCAAATATGAGAAGGATCATCTTCTGGACAAGCTCTTGCCTAGCCGGGAGAGGGAGGCTGTTCCAGTTCCCAAATAGGGCGCCGAGCTTGGGCGCAGTTTTTTTAGGATAGCGTCCACATGTCCAGAGAAGGAGAGGTTTTGGTCCAGCCAGACTCCCAGATACCTGAAAGAGGAGGTGTCCTCTAGAACTGTCCCACCAAGGGTGTGGGAGGTGGGCAGGGAGGAAAGCCGAGAGAGTCTCTGCCTAGTGCCGAAGGTCATAGAGACTGTCTTGTTGGCGTTTAAGAAAAACTGATGAGAGCAAAACCAGTGCTGAACATTATTAAAGTCCAACTGCAATCTGTTTGCAACATCAGAAGTGGAGTGGCCTGTGGTGAAGAGGACTGTATCGTCTGCGTACATCTGTATTGAGGTAGTAGTGCAGACAGAAGGCAGGTCATTTAGAAAGATGGAGAAGAGTAGAAGACCCAACACGGATCTCTGAGGGACACCCATGCTGATATGGAGGGGGAAGACATAGAGTCTGCTATTCTGACTGAGTCCACCCTACAAGGTAGGTGTGGAGCCAGTTTGTGGCTGCGGTGGACAGACCTGCAGAGTAGAGGGAGTGAAGCAGAAGAAAGTGAGAAACCATGTCGAAAGCCATAGCAAGGCTGACAAAAATGGCTGAGGTGATCTGGCCACTGTTCATCCCAGAGAGTATGGAGTCGGTGAGCCTAAATAGGGAGGTGGTGGTGGAGGGGTTTTTACAGAAGCCAGATTGGAAAGGGGTGAAGAAGTTGGAGTTCGAGAGAGATAAGAAGAGAGGTGGTCAAGAACCAAGTGTTCTTGAAGCTTAGCAAGGGTAGGGAGTAGGGATATTGGGTGATAGTTTCCCGGAATGTATATGTCACCCCCCTTGGGGAGGGGGAGAACAATAGCATGTTTCCAGACAGGCAGGATGTCCTCCTGTTTGAATGAGAGGTTGAGCAGCTAAGCCAGAGGGGCAGCAATTGCCGTAGCAGAAAGACTGAGTATGTTTGGGTCCAGCCCATCAGTCGAACTGCCTTTGGAGGGGTTTAGAGCCAGCAATGCATTCAAGGTAGCAGAGGGGGTTATTTTAGAGAATGAGAAGACATTTGGTTGGGCATGCAAGTGTGGCGATTTGGAGGGAGAGACGAAATAAGAAGGAAATAGGGAGGACAGGAGAGCAGAAGCACAGGAGGTGAAGTAGGAATTAAATTCAGTGGCAACACTCAGGTGGTCAGAAATAAGTGTGCCTTTAATATTGAGAAGGGGAAGGGTGGAGAGGAAGGGGGTGTGAAAAGAGAGTGGATGACTTTCCAGAATTTGGCAGGATTGTTTGCGTTGGCTTGAAAGGTTGATGAAAAGTAGTCTACTTTAGCCAAACGAGTGCTTTAGTGCATTTGTTGCGAAGATGGCGGTAGGTATCATAATCATTGGAGAGTTGAGAGATTTTGTGCCACTTTCATGCTTGATCCCTCATTCTTTGGCACGCTATGAGTTCCGGGGAGATCCATGGTAGATGATTTCCATGAACATGTATCCGGCATAGCGGTACATGCCAGTTCCAAAGTTCGAGGAATTTATCTTTGAAGTAAGCAGCGGCTGAGTTGAGGGAGTTCACTGTAGCTATAGGTGACCAGTTGGAGAGGGAGAGGTCGAGTAGGAGTGGGGTGAGGTCCAGGGATTTAAAGGAGCAGGTCACCAGGGTTTTATTAGGAGCTGTAATTTGATATATTTTACGCACAAGGTATGTCATGCAATGGTCGCTTAGTGCGTCGGACAGGACCCCAGATTTAATGACACTATGAGGATGTGATAAGAGAGCCCAGTCAATTAGGGAGTGGTTGCTTGTTTTGTTATTTAGCCTAGTGGGCCCAAGGATAAGTTGGGTTAAGTTATTTGCAGCAATGTTGTTTCTGACTTTGAGCATGGATGGAGCAGATCAGTTTAGGTTAAAGTCGCCCATTATGTAGGTTTCTCTCATAGAGGAGTGAGAAACTATTGATGTTATAAGATCAGTAACCATGGAGGGGTTTAGGCCAGGGCAACAGTAGGCCCCTGCACTAAAAATAGGGAGGGAATATGGGAGACAAAGTTCTAAAATAAGCACTTCATACACTTTAGGTACTGATGCAGAGAAGGTAACGATGAACTGAAATGCAGAGGAGACATAAATTGCCACCCCTTCACCCCTCCCTGCCTGGCCTTGGCGGGACAAGTAATATCCTGGGTTCCATATCATAATGGAGACCGCCGCCATTACGGCGCCGTCACATCACTGAAAATCAATTTCGGCGATGTGCCCCTCCCCCGAAGCACAACAAAAAGGGTGCCAGGACTTACAATTTTAAATGTACGCGCTGGGGCTACTATAGGATTCTCAACTCCAGGGATGCATGTCCGGGGGTACAAACCATCAATAAAAAATTGGGGCCAAGCGCAATAAAAATGTACTCATGCCTGACCCAAACCCAACACCTGTCCACCCAAGTCTGAACCCACCCACCAATCCGTGGGGCCAGCTTAGCAGCTCATCGTGGCACCACCCCTCAAAAACCCTCCCTCCCCTCCCGTCCCTCGCTGAGTGTGCTCGCTCCCCCCGTGTGTGTGTACATGTAACAACATCCTGTTGCTATATGTGCGAACCCACCCCCATCCAGTTACCCTACCTCATTCGTTGCCCTCATGACATGTGCCGCGACTGAGTCACCGTTTTTGTTTTTGCTCAATTGCAGTTGCCCACGTCATGGGCTACCTGTACTATAGGAGGTGAATCAAGGGAGGGCAGTGGACATGGCATATCTGGGCTTCAGTGAGGCCTTTGACACGGTGCCACATAGAAGACTATTACACAAACTGGGGAATATGGGAGTGGGCAGGACAGTAGTGTGGTGGGTAGGTAACTGGCTGGGCGGCAGGACACAGAGGGTGGTGGTAAATGGCTGTCACTCCACAGAGGGAAGAGTGACCAGTGGGGTACCACAAGGATCAGTTCTGGGACCAGTCCTATTCAACATCTTCATCAGTGACATTGCGCAGGACCTAAAGGGCAGAATTTCCCTGTTCGCTGATGACACAAAGCTCTGTAACAGAGTAGACACACCAGAGGGTGTAGACAGAATGAAAAGGGACCTGCAAAACTTGAAGAATGGTCAGGGTTTGGCAGTTGAAATTCAATGCAAAGAAGTGCAAGATAATGCATATGGGGCACAAAACCCTGGCACAATATATCAGTTGGGGTGAGGATATAGCATGCACCAAGCAGGAAAGGGATCTTGGGGTTATCATCTCTGATGACCTCAAGGTAGGCAAACAGTGTGACAAGGCAGCAGGTAAAGCAAATAGGATGCTGAGATGCATAGGCAGGGGCATCACCAGCAGGAAAAGGGAGGTCATAATTTCACTATACAAGACACTAGTGAGGCCCCACCTGGAGTACAGTGTACAGTTCTGGAGACCTTACTTACATAAGGACATAGACAGGGTAGAGAAGGTTCAGAGGAGGGCAACAAAGATGGTACATGGATTGCATCACAAGTCCTATGAGGACAGGTTGAAAGAATTGAATATGTACTCCCTGGAGGAGAGGAGGGAGAGCGGGGACATGATAGAGACATACAAGTATCTTACAGGGAGGAACAGGGTGCAGGAATACACTATTTTTAAATGAAAAAGATGTTCCAGGACTAGAGGGCATGGGATGAAGTTGGAGGGAGGACGATTCAGAGGAAACGTGAGGAAGAATTTCTTCACAAAACGGTGGTGGACAAGTGGAACACCCTGCCAGAGGAAGTGGTGGGGGCTGAAACAATCACAGGATTTAAGAATGCATGGGATAGACATAAAGGAGTTCTGGAGGTCAGGGTTAAGGGGCAACAGACTTCTAGGAAAACATAAAGTGAACTTACAAGCTCAAATGGGCAGACTGGGTGGGCCGTAGGCCCTTATCTGCCTATACTGTCTATGTATCTATGTATCTATATCCTGGGATAGCTGGTGGGGGATCACCAATTTTACTATTAAGCCATGTTTCTGTCAGGATGACACTGTCAGGGCCTACCAAAGCAACCAGGGGCTGGAATAGATCAATTTTAGGGAGCAGACTACATATGTTTAGGTTGAGGAGTTTCAGCCCTCTAGAGAAGGTAGTGGGGTGTATTGAGGTTGGAGCTGTAGGAGTAGTTGGAAGCCCTGACCCAATGGGTGAGCCAGGTCCGGGGTTGGGGTTAATATCGTCGGATGATAAGAGCAGAAGTGTAATAATTAGGTAGTGTAGTTTGATGCCCTTGTGCCAGGGAGTAGATCTAGGCTATCCAGAAGGGAGGGAGGAGGCTTTAGCCAAGGGAGCGAAAATGAATGATCTGTACAAGTGTGCAGAAGATAGGGATAAAGGAAAGAGATAAGCAAGGGTGGAAAGGGTAGTGAGTCCAGGCAGGAGACAGTGGAGAGGAGGTTGCCATGGAGTAGTAGATTTTGGGATGGAGTATGGGTGAACAGGGGAGAGGAGCAGGCTGTGGGAAGGGGGTGGGCTATGAGTGAGGAAAGGGAAAATAAAGGATGAGAAAAGAGCTGGAAAAAAGCTGGGAGAGACAGTTTTGCTCTCGAGGTTTATATATTATCATCATCACACATCTTGGGTGTGTAACAAAACTGCAAATCACACACCTACATATGCATTATTCTCTATATCTCACTTTACCATCAAAATGTAGCAACAATCTCAATAATCTGGATCTCAGAAGGCTGTTACTTTCAGTGTTCTATCAAAACTAGAACACTATGCCAAGGAAGCTGTTTCTTGACAACCACCTGTTTTTAGTTCAAAAAAAATATTTTTAATAAATGCCTTTTAAATCATCAACCCAGAAATCCCATGAAACAGTGACAAAGTCACAGTACCACCTAAACAACATGCCACTACCCAGCAATAAGACAGCTAATCCTAGTGACAAGGACAACCCCACAAAAATTTCAAACTGCCTATCTACTGTATATAAACAATTACAGATCGAGGGAGCACTCCCGAGCAATCGGAGTGCTTCTTTCCTCCGTGTATGAGATGCTCTTATTCTGTGAAGAGTGTCTCATATGCAGATGCCCTGGAAACAGGGAGGTTTGGGGGAGTTTTTTAATTATATATATATATTATTGATCGCTCAGCTTCACTTTGCTGTTCTTGCTCAGCTGAAGGTACGTGAAACCACTCGTTTTCAGCAATGAGTGGCTCTGGGGGACATATTAACACATAAATGAAGCCTACACAAGATATGATTTACCACAGAACAAACATGCTGTCTATACTGTTCCTAACTAACATAAAACACGCACTTCTCAATCCTTCCTGTAGGCAACAATACCCTCCTTCTCAGTCCACAAGCTGTACACAAAAAATATTTGAAAAATGAAAAAATATAGAAAATGTTCATTTAGCTATGGGAGCTCCACACAGACACAGTCACAGCCAGTGACTTACAAGATTCGAGGGAGCATGGATTCACTGGGGGAGGTCATGTCAAACAAATCTGACAGATTTGTTTGGCTGTGTGACTAGGGAATTAGATCAGGGTTTAGCGGTGGATGTGGCCTACCTAGATTTCAGTAAAGCCTTCAACACCGTTCCACATAGCAGACTCATGAACAAGCTGGGCAGCCTGGGAGTGGGTCCAAAGGTGGTGAACTGGGCAAGAAATTGGTTCGGGGGTAGGCCACAGAGGGTGGTGGTAATCAGAGTTCACTCCAAGGAAGGAAAGGTGACCAGCAGGGTGCCACAAGGATCAGTACTAGGACTGGTCCTCTTTAATGTCTTTATTAGTGACATTGACAAGGGCTAGAAGGGAAAGTATGCCTTTTTGCAGATGACACTAAGGTCTGCAATAGGGTAGACACTCCAGGGGTGGAGAAAATGAATAGTGATCTAAGAAAGCTCGAGGAGTGGTCAAGAGTGTGGCAACTAAGGTTCAATGTGAAGAAGTGCAAGATCATGCTCTTGGGCGTGAAGAAACCCGGGGTGGAGTACAAAATGGGGGGAGGGGTACTGGCGACCACCAAACAGGAAAGGGACATGGGGATAATCATATCTGATGATGTCAAGGTGGCCAAATAGTGTAGCAAGGCAGTGGGGAGAGCCAGTGGGATGTTAGGGTGCATAGGGAGGGGTATCACCAGCAGGAAGAGGGAAGTGGTGATACCTCTGTATGAATCACTAGTGAGACCGCACCTAGAGTACTGTGTCCACTTCTGGACATAGAGTAGATGCAATCCAGAAGAGGGCAACTAAGATGGTGCAGGGTCTGCATCAAAAGCCCTATGAGGAGAGACTGAAGGACCTTAACATGTACACCCTGGAGAAAAGAAGGGAAAGGAGGGATATGACAGAGACTTTCAAACATCTCACGGGTATAAATAAGGTTTAAGAGGGAAGCCTTTTCAGAAAAAAAGATGCTCAAGAACAAGGGGTCATGCTATTTGTTTCAAGGGAGGTACGCTAAGGGGAGAAGTGAAAAAGCACTTCTTCACAGAGAGAGTTGTGGATGCCTGGAACAGTCTCCCAGAGGAGGTGGCATGGACAAACACTGTAGTGGGATTCAGGAAGGCATGGGATATGCATAAGGAAACCTTAGCGGTAAGGGAGTGAGGGGGAAACTGGAGATCATGTAGGTCTGTGGTGTTACAGCACAAGAGAGAAGAGTTTGTGCTTGCAGGAAAAACACCTTGATCAAGTGAATTTTATGCTTATTTGTTCATCCAGCAAGGCTCAGAGGAATGCTGTAACAACCCCAGTGCGTTGACTGCAAGGTCTTCCTCAGGGGCATGTCACAATTAGGAGTACAACCCCTTTTATACTGGTTAATGATCACATGTTATACATTCTTCAAAAACATAATTGACAAACTTTTAAGGATATAAAATAAAATTAAAAAAAATATATATATATATATGTTTATAAAATGGGTAAGAAAAAAGGAATCAAAGGCAGTGGACAAACACCATCAGGTGACCGTACGTATATCAGAGCGCGACCGCACACCTGCACTTTACCCCCTCCAAAACAATTTTGCCATTTTATAAGATAGTTAACTCCTCTTAGGTGTGCTGTCACGCTCTGATATATGCACGCCTTTGGTGGTTGACGCACACCAAGCGCGGCATGATATCAGAGCACAACCGCACACCTAAGAGTGGTTATCTATTACATATATATATATATATATAGTGTGTGTGTATATATATATATATATATATATATATTTTATACAATAGGGGTGTAGACAAATACAGTGTGATAAAACAAGTTATCTGAGGAACTGTATACATAAATTTTGTTTAGGTATACAGTGCTTACCTCACAGGACATTTATGTATATGGTGCTGACGTCACACACCATTTACCTAGCTAGTGCTTATGTCACAACAGCAACCCTTACCTGAACTACTGTACTTTCCATTGTAACTTAAAAAAAAAAAAAGTCCCACACCTCAAGGCTTCATAGAATCTGTGCTGCCTGCCGCGAGGGCAATCCCGAGAGCAAAGTTCAACATAGCCGGGTGGTATCCGACTGTCATTGTTAACGGCAAATGGCAGAAAGCAAGCTCTAAAACTAGGCACATAAAGTATACTTCGGCCAAGTACAATTGTGTTTATCTATATTTGTGTGTAAAACGCAGTAAAAATAGGCATAAAAAATGTCCTTTGAAGACTCTAAGAGCAGCTTTGAAATAGAACTCTCCCAGCTAATGACCCAGCTAGAAAATGACAAGGAGACCCTCGAAGATGCTGACAGGCCTATCAGTGAAGCAGCAGCCGAAAATGGCCCGGCACCAGGTACCTCAGCAGAACCAACCACAGAAACAAGCAGTACCATAACTACATCAATAATAAATAATGAGGAAATTGAGAGTTTTATTGATAAGGCACACAACAGAAATACTGCCAGGAAAACACAGGGTGATGTGGTGGTGTTTACAAACTACCTCAGAAAGCACTTCTGTATTACAATACCACTGTATGAAGTAGAGCTGAGGGAAATAAATCAATACATGTGCCACTCTTTTATGATCTGCCATAAGAAAGACGGTTCCTTGTATGAGCCATTAACCCTCCATTTAACTTTTCAAAGTTTAGAAAGGTATCTAAGGAACAAAGAGTATGCACACTCCCTTTCAACATCCCCAGTTTTTGAGAAAACTAGACAGATCCTGCTGTCTAAGCAAAAGAATTTAAAAAGTGAGGGGAAAGGTTCAAAACCAATGGCTGCAGACGAGTTAACAGACCAAATGATAGACATCTTATACAAAGAGGGGCTACTTAGACAAGACAGTGGGGGAGTCACTTTTAAATGCAATGTGGGTACAGGCCCAGTGGCGTAGAGGGTTGAGGTGCTGGCGCCTTAACTTGACCAATGCTGGGTTCGGGAATGGACTCAGGGCACCAGGGGTTGGCAGGGGAGGAGAAGGATCGAGCGTCTGGAGGACTGCTCTCCTCTCCTGGGGTGGGTTGTGGAAGTGCGTCACTCTGCAGTGACCTCTAGTGGAGACCGGGGGGTAATGCAGATGCGCGCAAGAGAGGGAACATCACCAGAAAATGGAAACTGGCTCCGCACTCAACCGGATGATGACTGCCTGGTGGTCCAATACCATCAATGTCCCGGGAGCCTCCATCCCTCAGCTGTACCCCAGGGCCAAGTAATGCGCTTGCCTGCCCCACAGATGCCTCTCCCCTTGGAGGAGGGGGGCCCGCCCAGCGAAGGGTCATATCCGGATTACCCTGGGGATGACTGCAAATGTGAGGGATGGGGCATGGGAACAGGACGGATCGGAGGTGCCTTAGCACAGCCCGAAGCAGTGGCAGAGAGCAGTGGCACAGAGGCGAAAAAAGAGATAACACAAAATAAAATGCAATGTGGATGGTGGTCAGTCTGTACTTCAGGGTCCGTGGCAATACTGAGATGAGAGGCATCAAATGGGGTGACATCCAGTTAAAAACAGACCAGAATGGAAAAAATGTACATTCAGTATTGCCAGGAGAGACAAACGAAAACCAGGACAGGGGCCAGACCAAAGGATTGTAGAAAAATAAAACCGAGGGCCTACGAGCTGGAAGGTGCCACAAAAAAAATACCCTGTTAAAAATAACCTGAGGTACCTAGATGTGAGACCACCTCAATCTAT
This sequence comes from Neoceratodus forsteri, assembly GCA_016271365.2. Lineage (NCBI taxonomy): Eukaryota > Metazoa > Chordata > Ceratodontiformes > Ceratodontidae > Neoceratodus > Neoceratodus forsteri. Next base: position 832,951,641 of record CM057454.1, on the reverse strand, counting down.
GTCAAATGATGCACCCTTCTTCTTAGCCACCAACCACTTTGCATCAAACAATCGCTCAAGTGCGTGGTTCAAAAACCAGCCAGTGGGTGTAAATACATTTTCAAAAATAGTAAAAAATATGATTGAAAAGTCCTCTATAACAACAGATGAAAAACTAACAAATCACTCTGTGTGCAAGCACTAGATATAGAAACTGGCAGATTCAGGAGTGACACCCACCAAGATTATGCAGATTTCAGGGCATAAACAAATGCAAAGCTTGAATGATTTTGCCAAACTAAATGAATGCCAGCAAGAAAAAATCTCATCCCTCCTCAGTACCAAGCCATAGCCAGTGAGTACCAGCATAAGAAAGCAACAGCAACCTCTGTCAACAATTGCACCAAACTATTCTGACATCCTGGGAACCTGCTTTAATAAGCCCACAATTACTGGCCCGGTGGAGCTGAGGGCTGAGGTACTTTCGGTGCTCGCACTATGCTGGTGACCTGCGTTCGGGAACAAGCACGGGCCGTCGGGGGTTGGCAGGGTTGGAGAAGGATTGAGTATCCGGAGGACTGCTCTCCTTCTCCGGGGGGGGGGGGTGACATCAGTGGTCAGCGTGTGGCTGGCCCCTAGTGGAGACTGGAAGTCAGTGCACAGACGCTGCAGCAAGAGGGTCGGGAGGGGGCAAACGCCAGGTGGAGCACGTGCAGACGTGTGAGTGGTCCATCCAGTGGCATCATTGCATGCCTCTCCCTGCAGGGGAGAACCACAAGAAAAATTCTCGGCAGCATGATGGCTGCCCTGACGGTGCCGCAACGGTCACGCACAAGTCAGCTCCCTTCTTGCTCCACCCTCCTGGTCTCTGCAGTGGTGGGGTAAGTACCCAATATGAATCGGCCAGAGGAGGTTGTGACGGGGAGGCCTGAGCTCTGTCCGTGACCAGGGCGGCAGCATGAAGGTTGGTTGGAAGGGGGGAGAACCAAAGGCACAACCTCTCCCCCAGTCGAGGAAGTGCAATAAATAAACTAATAAGCCGACAATAAATGCAAAGAATATAACATTCAGTATTGTGCAAGGTAAGATCATCCACCACATGGCACCCCAAAAGTTTAATTTAATTAGCATTCATAAACCAATTCCTGAAACTGTGCAGTATATGTCATCACTTCATCCCCCACACACACACACATATCAAAGCATAGAGTGACAGTTTTGGTAAACCATTTGGATGTTAGTAAATATTTTTAAAAATGCAAAATAAATATTAACTCATGCTTTTCTCCATTATTGCTACTCTTTCACCTTAATAGAAAACAGGTATGACAACTATAAAAGAAAACGTCCTCAAGTATTATCCTTGGTATGTTATCACCTCAGCTGTGAATCAAAGTACTCAAATACTTATAAAAAAGACAAATGTTTTTTTTTTTAAACAGTCTACCAGTAATGGCTAGTAAATTGCATATAATTAACCAATATTTCTCCCTAGGTAAAAAAAAAGCTAAGTGGTTATATGGTTTGTTAAGGTGCAACAATCAACAGCAAAACAAGTAGCTCTTGGTAATTATAATGCATTTCAGAGAGCCGGCTGTGAAACAACACCCACTACCTAGAAAATCCCTGCATTGTGTGCTCAGTGTCACTGTAGATAGCTAATAGTAAACATACAAATGCGCACGTACAGCTAATCAAAGCCAGTCTAATTTTGACAGTAATATACACGTTCTAACCATTGCCTCTTATTCTTACAGTTCATTTACGAAAAAAAAAAACAGCCTCTGTACTGCACTTCATCTCACTATTTTTTTCCACATTCTCCCCAGCCATGAAGAAACAGTACTCCATTTATGACAAACCAGTAGTATTTGAAAATAAAGCAACACCACAACATCAGAACAAGAATTTGTCAATGCCAAATGTTTGCTTGCTGGTATTAGCAATAGAAGTGCAGGAGTTAGACAGATGCAGAATAGGAATGGCAGTGAAGTACTAAATGTCATGCCAACCACACCTCCACCCTGCAGAGGTGGACAGGCATTGGGGTATGCCTTTGGGTCATTGCCAATAATGCTCATGCCATTTAACCTCACCCTATCCTGCAGACACTGACAAGTTTTGAGGTGTGCCTTGGGGTGTTCGGCTTTACAGTTACCCCATTCCATAAGGACATACTCTGAAATGGGTGCAGTATAGGAGAATGGGTGAACTCTGGGGCTGAAGAGTCCAATGCACACCTCAATGCTTGTCACTGGCTGCAGGGTGGGGTGGAATGGCATGTGCATTACAACTGGCAATCCAAAGGCACACCCCTGACACCTGTCAGTCTGTACAGGGTGGGACATTATGGTTAGAAACCCCTAATGCCCTGGGTGTTTGTTGGTACTGTATTTGCACTACAGATTTTCAACATGGCCTTTTTGTGACCCCCACCTCATGAAAGCATTTGAGACTTCTGCTCATGAACAGTGGCACTGTGATTTTGTTAATCTGTCCCGAAGGTTGATTTCCCACAGCGACCGCGCCATTCTCGCCAGATGTGTGAAACCACAGTTCGGGCAGGATGTGAAAAATGACAGCTGTACTGTTCATAAGAAGGTATGCAAAAATGGCAATGTTGCATATCTAGAGTGAAAATATTACAAATTCTCAAAGTTACGAGTGTGCGTGGAAACTGCGCAATGCACACACATAACATAGTCATTTTGTGGACTTTTGTCACCAAATTTTCAACACAGGCATTTTGGGACCTCTGTTCATGAACATTGTCACTATGATTTTGTTAATTTGTCCCGAATACTGATTTTCTGGGTGGGACAAGCGGTCCTTATCTGTCGTCAAATTCTATGTTTCTATTCTAGTGGGGGGCAGGAGGAACTAAGCTGTTGATTAACTAGACTCTGCAGCTTATCCATCAGGTAGGGAAACGGGCAGACTGGGTGGGCCAAGCGGTCCTTATCTGCCATCAAATTCTATGTTTCTATTGTGCGCCAGATGTGCGAAAACACATTTTGGCCAAGATGTGACAAATGGCAGCTGTACTGTTCATAAGGAGGTGTGAAAAAATGGCAATGTTGAAAATCTGGAGTGAAATATTAAAAATTCTCAAAGTTATGAGCGTGCGTGGAAACTGCACAATGCACGCTTGTAACACAGTAATTTTTTGAAATTTTCTCACCATATTTTTAACATAGGCATTTTAGGACCTCCGCTCATGAACAGTGTCACTGTGATTTTGTTAATTCATCCTGAACATTGATTTCCCACAGCGACTGCGCCATTGTGCACCGAATGTGAAAAAACACATTTCGGCCAGGATGTGACAAATGACAGCTGTACTCTTCATAAGAAGATGTGAAAAAATGCCAATGTTGAAAATCTGGAGTGAAATACTAAAAATTCTCAAAGTTACGAGCGTACGTGGAAACTGCACAATGCATGCTTGTAACACAGTCGTTGTTTGGAATTTTTTCACCAAATTTGCAGCATAGGCTTTTTGGGAGTCCACCTCATGAACAGTGACACTGGCGTTTCGTTAATCAGTCCCGGAAGGTGATTCCGCACAGTGACCATAAAATCACCTTTTGGGACTGAATAACGAAATGACAGTGACTGAATTCATGGCGCGGGGTCCGAAGAACTCCATGTTGAAAATTTGGAGCCAAAAGTCACAAAAATGGCTGACATAACCACCTAAATTGAAAACCCCCATTTATGCCATTATACAGCTTACCGGCATTTCTTCAGTTCACAGTCGGCTTTGAAGAGTGCAGACGTGTTCCTGGTCCACCGAAGATCATCACACCAGGCTCTGGAGATAAATATGGGGTGTGTGTGGGAGGTTAGGTGCACAGAGGTGGGTGCGATTTGGGGGTGGGGCACGGAGACAACGAGGGACGTTTTCTTTCACAGGGTAAAAAAATCATGGGAAGGTTTTTCCTTCACTAAGTTTGTTTTGGCACACTGGGTGGGCTCCCAGTGTGTGCCCCTGTGTTGTTGAGGAGGGGTGACTGAAGCTGATGGGGATTGGGCCCCCATTGGTACAGAAAACGTGTCTGTTTGGGAGGGTACATGATGCCAAGTGGGGACTCAAGTTCCCTGCAATACATAGCTATTACATGGGGACAGTATGGTGACGGGATTGGGCCCCTAGTCAGCAAATGAACTGGGAAGGGGACATACCAACAGGGGGATTGGGCACCCCAGTCAGCTTTTTTGGGTACTGTGAGTGACGAACAGCGACAGCTGCCACCATGTTTTTTGAAATATTACACCAGCCAAGGCACCACCCTGCAATGATGGGTCACTCCCTCACTGCAGTGGTGAATTCCTTTCAAGTTGGTGGCACACTTGCTGAACTAGTGTCAGCAGCAGCATGCCACCATATTGGGAAATGAGGGCCAAGCCTAAGAATGCAGTGGTGGCATTGACCACCACAGTGCCGCACCTCCGAAACCCACTTCTCTCCTAAGCTGCCACATAATGTTTCTTGTGCATGTGCTCAAGCAAACATAAAAAGGACAGAAGACTGGAGAAAAACTTCAAAAACTAACACCATAGAACAACAAAAATGAACAGCAAAAGAATGCTGAAAGATTGATTCCAGGCCTGGTTAAAGAATGCTACTGCCCACAACAACTAAAATGCAAAATAAACAGTGAAGACTGATTCTTAGTATATTTAAGTTATAAGCAAACAGTTTCAGAGTATTGTTGTTGATTCTAACCTGTAAACTCAAAACTTCAACCTGTATTCTACTACTATAATAATAAAAGGAGCCTTTTTTGTTTCTCCAGTGAATGGTTTTATATCAAATGTACAACCCAATAATGCAACTGTAAAGGCCTACATGCCTACAATATGGTGAAGAGTAAAAAACAGTCTTTGTTTTACTATTATTAAAGGCCAACATCTAGGGAATAGGAGAATATTAACATCTAGCCCTATTGAAAATATTGTACTATACATAAAACTAAAATGTAATAATTAACAGTGACGACTGAGTCTTAACATATCTCAGTAATAGGCAACAGTTCATATCCTCCCTTTGAAAACTGCTGACGTACTTTACAACCCCTAGCCTTGTTGCCTGTTAAACTCAGCTTGTTGCCTGCCTCCTTGTACTGTGATTTATCTTTCTCCTACTGGCTAGGTAAATGTCCCCTGATGTTTGCTGCATTGACCATGCTTATGACTGTTGCATTTACTTATACCTGTTCTTACTGTTTGCCTGTTGAACCCAATTGTTTCTTTGTAATCTTGAATGTATCTTTGTAATTCTCCCGGGTCGCACCTGAAAATAGGCACTTGGTTGTCTAGTGTGCTTACCTGGTAAACAAAAGCAAATAAATAAATAAAATAAAAGGTACTCGAAAGAAGAGTCACTAATTGCTTCTACTTAATTTTTTCCCAGCTCTTTTCTCTTTCTGGACAAAAAGACTGAACAAATGAAATATTAGTGTCATGTTCAGCAATTAAAGAAACTCTAGAATGGAATTGTTCATATTATTGCTCAAGATTCTGGACCCACTTTCTGCACTACTGCAGCTTTGGGCACACACTGCTCTGACCTCTGACCACTAAAAAACCTAATGCTGTTAATCACTATAAACAAACCTACACATCTTCTTCCCTCTCTTTGTTACAGATGGACCTAAGCTTCATTCATTTGTATTAGGTTCTCATATTTTAATTTCTTTTCGAAACAATCAAAATTCCCACTTTCTCTCCCCTTCTCTTTCCATCTGTCTCCTCTCCCAACTTCTATCTAACATCTTCTCTCCCCCACCCTTCCCGTTTCTTTCTCTTAAATTATTTCTACTGAAAACCTCATCCTCTTTTTTCTTGGGTTTCTCAGACATGGCCAACCTAACCAAACTTACCCTTTTTTCGGCAACCGCCGGGCAAGATTGCTTTGTCCACCTTCAATTTTATTAGTTCTTTCAGAACCCTTTCTTCTGTAAAGGGACTAGTATCGACTTCCGTCTTCAGAGTGTTTCTCTTGTTTGGTTTTGGTACCTCCCCCTCCTCTGCCTTTGTGAATACTGAGCAGAAATATTCGTTCAGTATCCCTGCTTTTTCACTGTCACCCTCTACCCACATTCCCTCCCCCTTTATTAAGCCTCAGTATCCCTCCTTTGGTCTTTCTTCGCTCCCTAATGTACCTATAAAAGGTCTTATCCCCCTTCTTAACAGAATTGGCTATCCTTTCCTCGGTTTGGGCCTTTGCTATTCTGACTGCCTTCCCAGCTTCTTTCTGCTTTAACTGATAAAGTTCTCTGTCCTGCTCCTTCTGTGTTTCCTTATATTTCCTGAATGCTATCCTTTTCTCCTTAACCTTCCCTGCTACCTCTTTTGAGAACCATAGCGTTTTTTTCCTTCGTTGTGTTTTACTAATTTGCTTTACACAAAGGCTTGTTGCCTCTGTGATGGCTGTTTTGATTACTCCCCATTGTTCTTCCACCCCTCCTCCTTGCCTGTTTGCTAGTGCTTTTCTGAGGCACTCTCTCATTTTCCTAAAGTCAGCCCTCCTAAAATCCAGTACTCTTGCTTTTGTATGGCTTGATTGTATGGCCGTGTTTATCGTGAACCACACTGTTTGGTGGTTGCTTGTTCCCAGATGGCTACCCACTTCTAAATCTGAGATTCTTTCTCCATCCCCATTTGAGAGTACCAGGTCTAAGATTGCTCCCTCTCGAGTGGGTTCCAATACTAGCTGTCTGAGGCATGCCCCCTGTAGGGCATCAAGAATGACCCTGCTCTTGGATGTGCCTGCAGCAAAGGTGCTCCAGTTAACATCTGGCATATTCAGGTCCCCCATCAACAATATCTCCGGTTTTTATGCCATTCTAAGGAAGCCTTCTATCATTTCCTTGTCCATTCCTTCCCCCTGAGATGGGGGTCTGTATACAACCCCCATGCGGATTGTGGTGCCATTTCCTGTCTCCAGGGTGGCCCAGATTGCCTCTTCTGTTTCCTGTTTACTCTTTAGTTCTGTTGCTTTGATCCCTTCCTTTACATAGAGAGCTACTCCTCCTCCTCTTTTACCCTCTCTGTCCCTCCTGTAGATTGTATATCCCGGTATGTTGACATCCCAGTCATGGTTCTCTGTGTACCATGTTTCTGTGACTGCCACAATATCCAGGCAACCCTTTTCCATGAAGGCCACTAGTTCAGGGAGCTTGTTACACAGACTACGGGCATTGGTACTCATCACCCTCCACTTTTTGATAGCCTTACCCCTTTTAGCCCTATTCCTGTCCTTACTGCCTTTGCTTTTTTTTACATTTACCTCTGTTCTGCTCCCTAATAACTTCTCTACCTTGGTGTTTACCTCGCTAATTACCATGTTTTGTGGGAGGAGGCTGGGATTTCCCTGATCCTTTTCAGTGCCTCCCCATTGGCTAGTTTAAATGCTTGCCAATGAAGCATTTAAACCTCTCACCTAGGATCCTGGTTCCCCCCCGGACAGATGCAGACCATCGCACCAATATAGGTCTGCATCCCTCCAGATGGCTCCCCAGTCCCCAGTGAAGCCAAACCCCTGATCTCCACACCAGTTTTTCAACCACTCATTGAATTCCCTGGTGAGGAGTGCCCTAGCATCACCCTTGCCATAGATAGGCAGCACCTCCGAGAAGGTTACCGCATGCGCTACTTGTCTAAGGCCCTCCCCAACTCTACAAACTCCTCTTGCACTGCTCTGATCCCATTCCTAGCCAGGTCATTTGTCCCTAGGTGGACAATGACATCCAGCTCCCTCCCTCATGCAGCTCCTCCCATGATCCTGAGGATCTGCCTGTCCTCCAAGCCGTGGGGCTCGGGAAGGCACTTACTTCCTCTCCCTTTCTCCCCATTTCTACCCCCAATGATTGAGTCCCCACCAGAGTTGTTTCTTCCTGTGGGGTCCCATGCCACCTCCTGTGGGACTCCTTGTGAAGGTTCCCAGCATCCTCCTTGGTCTCCACTGCAGGTACCTCCATAGAGGAACCACTATCCACCAGAAGAGTGAATGAATTGTGGAGAGGTACAGCTGGAGGATGAAACTCTGTTCCACCACCTCTCCTCCCTAAGCCCACCCTGGTCCAGCCTCCTCTTTCTTGGCAACCTCTGAGGTAGTGGCATTGGCCTGGTGGTCCCTGGGTGGGGAAGGAGGTTTCACGAATCCTAGCCAGGTCAGCCTGGAGGGCAACCTCCCTTCAGACCAGAGGTGCCTGCAATAGGGCAAGCATCGCAGCCTCTAGAATGTCTCCTGGAACACTGCCGCCCCACAGCCATTGCACTGCACCACTCCTATCATGTCTTATTTTGTGTCCCCTCTACTGTTTCTCTGTATGCTTACTCTCTCCTCTCCTTACAACTCTCACCCTTCCTGTTATGGGACAGCAACTTCCTATCTTCTTCAGTAGCCTCCTTCTTCCTTGCTCAATGTCAGACCACCAGCAGCTAAGGGGGAGAGTGAGCTACTTTTTTCCTTTAGGGTTGACAAAACCAATGTTTCTCTATGATTCTTCCCTTCCTACTGCCAAACAGGAAGTTCCTGTTGACAGTCAAATCCAGTGGCTATAAAAGTAGAACTGGTTTAGGGTGGTGGGATGGAGGGCAATTAGTAAAAAAAAAGGCTAGCAGCAGGAAGTTGTAATTTGAGTCACCTGCTTTTATAGTGTCTAAACCACACCCCCAATTAAGCTCTCTTTCCTCCTACTGGTTTAGCAAAGTCAGCTGATACAGTACCCTTCCCAGCACAGAACACACACTGACTTTCTTTCTTTTCTTTCTTTTTTTAACCTTAAATAAGACCCCTTCTACTTCTAATAAAGTATCTGTCTACTTAATCTCAACAGACACTGACTCCTGCTGAGATATAAGTTTTAAATTAATAAGAAAATATAGCTTATTTTAGTTAGCTGCTTTCTGCTCCACAAGCAAGGCTAGCAACAGTAAGTTCAGTTTATGTTTTCCTAGAAGTCTGTTGCCCCTCACCCCGACCTCCAGAATTCTTTTATGTCTATCCCATGCATTCTTAAATTCTGTGATTGTTTCAGCCCCCACCACTTTCTCTGGCAGGGTGTTCCACTTGTCCACCACCCATTCTGTGAAGAAATTCTTCCTCATGTTTCCTCTGAATCGTCCTCCCTCAACTTCTTCCCATGCCCTTTAGTCCTGGAACTTCTTTTTTGCTTAAAAATAATGTATTCCTGCACCCTGTTCCTCCCTTTAAGATACTTGTATGTCTCTATCATGTCCCCTCTCTCCCTCCTCTCCTCCAGGGAGTACATATTCAATTCCTTCAACCTGTCCTCATAGGACTTGTGATGCAATCCATGTACCATCTTGGTTGCCCTCCTCTGAACCTTCTCTACTCTGTCTATGTCTTTACATAAGTAAGGTCTCCAGAACTGTACACTGTACTCCAGGAGGGGCCTCACTAGTGTCTTGTATAGCGGAATTATGACCTCCCTTTTCCTGCTGGTGATGCCCCTGCCTATGCATCCCAGCACCCTATTTGCTTTTCCTGCTGCCTTGTCACACTGTTTCCCTACTTTGAGGTCATCAGAGATGATAACCCCAAGATCCCTTTCCTGCTTGGTGCATGCTATATCCTCACCCCCAACTGATATATATTGTGCCAGAGTTTTTGTGCCCCATATGCATTATCTTGCACTTCTTTGCATTGAATTTCAACTGCAAACCCTGACCATTCTTCAAGTTTCTGCAGGTCCCTCTCATTCTGTCTACACCCTCTGGTGTGTCTACTTGTTACAGAGCTTTGTGTCATCAGCGAACAGTGAAATTCTGCCTTCTAGGTCCCGCGCATGTCACTGATGAAAATGTTGAATAGGACCGGTCCCAGCACTGATCCCTGTGGTACCCCTCTGGTCACTCTTCCCTCTGTGGAGTGACAACCATTTACCACTACCCTCTGTGTCCTGCTGCCCAGCCAGTTACCTACCCACCACACTACTGTCCTGCCCACACCCATATTCCCCAGTTTGTGTAATAGTCTTCTGTGTGGCACAGCGTCAAAGGCCTTGCTGAAGTCCAGATAGGCCATGTCCACTGCCCTCCCCTAATCCACCTCCCTAGTCACCCAGTCAAAAAATTCAACGAGGTTGGTCTGACATGACCTCCCTCTGGTGAAACCATGCACCCTTGGGTCCTGTAGTCCATTAACAACCAGATGTTCCACCAATCTCTCCTTCAGTAGTGCTTCCATGATCTTCCCCACTACCAAGGTGAGGCTGACTGGTCTGTAGTTCCCCGCTTCCTCTTTGTTCCCACTTTTGTATAAGGGACTACATCTGCTGTCCTCCAGTCTTTGGGTACCTCCCCTGTTTCCAGTATTCGGCTAAACAGGATAGCCAGAGGTTCAGCCACCACCTCTCTTAGTTCTTTAAGAACCCTGGGGTGCACCCCATCTGGCCCCATTGCTTTATCAACTCTTATTACTTCTAGTTCCTTCAGGGCCCTTTCTCATGTAAAGGGACTTGTGTCCATTTCTGCACCATTCTCACCCCATGTACTCCCTTCAGACCAATTACCCTCCCCTTTCTCAGTAAAGACTGAGCAGAAATACCTGTTCAATATGTCAGCTTTACTGTTGTCATCCTCCACACGGCCCCCCTCCTCCCCCTTCGGTCTCACTATCCCTCCCTTTGCCTTCCTTTGTTCACTTATGTACCTGTAAAAGCTTTTGTCCCCTCTACACACTGATTTTGCAATGTGTTCTTCTGTCTAAGCTTTGGCTTTCCTTACTGACCTCTCTGCCTCCTTTTGCTTTTCCTAGTACTTCTCCCTATCCCCTTCTGCCTGTGTCTTTTTGTATTGCCTGAATGCAATCTTTTTGGCTTTCACTTTCTTTGATACCTCTTTGGAAAACCATAATGGTCTCCTCTTCCTTTTCCTCTTGCTAACCTGCTTAATGCATAATTCTGTTGCTCTTGTAATCCCTGTTTTAAATACTGCCCACTGTTCCTCAACCCCTGATTCCTGACCCATTCCCCTTAATGCCTCTTTCAAGTATTTCCCCATTTTCCCAAAGTCTGCCTCTATAAAATCCAGGATACGTGTTTTTGTGTGGTTTGGTTCTGTTCTTTCTGTGATTTCAAACCACAATGACTGGTGGTCACTGTTCTCCAGGTGCTCCCCACTGTTACCCCATCACACTATCCCTGTTTGTGAGCACAAGGTCCAGTATTGCCTTCTGCCGAGTTGGTTCCATGAACAGTTGCTTGAGGAAGGCACCCTGAAGGGAGTCCAGGATAAATCTGCTCCTAGTTGATGCTGCTGCTGGGATGCTCCAGTCCATGTCTGGAATATTGAGGTCTTCAACCAGTACTACTTCACCCTTGTCTGCCATCCTTTGGATGGCTAGCATCATCTCCCTATCTGTTTCTTCCTTCTGGGCTGGCGGTCTATAGACCACACCTGTGTGGATGGCTGGCCCCATTTTCCTTTCCAGCTTAACCCACAGTATCTGTCCCCCATTTTGTTTCTCCTGGATCTCTGTGGCCTTTATGTCATTTTTCACACACAGTGCCACTCTTCCTCCCTTCCTACCTGCCCTGTCTCTTCTGAATATGTTGTAGCCAGGTATGGCCATCTCCCAGTCATTGTTATCATTACACCAGGTTTCAATGATGACCACAATGTCCGGGTCTGACAGCACCATGACAGCTAAGGCTCCTGGCATTGGCACACATGGCTTTCCATGATTTGGCCTCCCTAGACTGTTTAGCTGTTCTACTCCAGCCCCTTCCCTGGTTGTTCTTTATCCCTGGTTCTCCTTGCTGTCTGCCCTTCTGCTGAATTTTGCCCCTTTTCTGCCTATCCACCTCTTGGGTGCTAAACTCCATCTTTTGCACATTGCTTTGTAGAGATAGCCACTCCTCCAGTTCACTGGTTCCACTGCTAGCTGGTGGGGGGTGAACAAGTAGGTACCCTCCTTGCTGGCCTGCCACCCCTCTTGGCTAGTTTAAATGCTTGTCAATGTAGCATTTAAACTTATCATTGAGTGCTTGGATTCCCCTCCAGGATGGACGCAGGCCGTCAGGCTTGAACAAACCTCCATCCCTCCAGGTGGGTCCCCAGTCACCAATGAATCCAAACCCTTCCTCACAGCACCAGTTCTTCAACCATGAGTAAAAGTTCCTGTTGCATGCGCCCCTGTGCTGTCTCTTGCCTCTCGCAGTTAGTACTTCTGAGAAGGTGACAGAAGTAGCTACTTGCTTGAGACCCCTCCCCAATTTCCTAAACTCTTCCTGAACTTCCTTTGGCTCCCCATTTGCCAGGTCATTAGTACCTAGGTGGATAATGACATCCAGCTCACCCTCTCGTCTTGCCTTCCCAGCGATCCCCAGGATCTTCCTTCCATCCCTCCATGCCGTGACACCTGATAGGCATCACACCCCCCATCCTCCCCCTCTTGTGTTCCTAGCTGGATCCCTCTTATGATGGAGTCCCCCACCAGGATTCACTTCCTCTTCCTCTGGGGTCCACTGCTCTCCCTGCTGAGGTCACCTCCTTGTCTAACCTCCAAATCCTTTCCTTCCACTTCCCTGGGTACCTCTATTTGGTTGTCCCCATTTGCCAGTGTGGCATATGAGTTCTGGAGTGGACTAGGATCTGGGATGTTCCTCTGCCTGACCACCCTAACCCTCCCTGAACCCACTGTCATCCAAGTGCTCCTCATTCTCGGCATCCTTTGAGGCAGTTGCATTGGACTGCATGGTCTCTGGTTAGGGGTGATGGTACTCCTGACCAGTTTACTTCCGCTCTGAGTCTGGCTACCTCATCCCGCAGTCCAGAGAGATGCATGCAGACAGAGCAACACCTCAGTGTCCAGAAGGCCTGCCTGAATATGGCTGCCCCACAGCGACTACATTGCACCACTCCCCACATTATACTGCACTTATACTGCTATTCCACTACATGTCTGTTAGTGGAGCTCTCCTAGTTCTCTTTTTATTAATTTACTATCCTAAAAATCCCCTGCCACTGATCCTCAGATACTTTTCTTTTAAAAAAATAAAATAAATAAATAAATGAGTCAAAACACTTGTCGGGCTGAGGGTGGGCTTCTTCTCCCTTATGCCCCTCCTACTCTACACCCCCTACTATCCCCTGTGTTTAGCTCCTGTCAATCAGATTTAACAGGGCATATAATTAAGAGTTGGAGAAAGGGGGGGCATGAAAATTTGCAGAAATTAAAGTCAGCAAAGAAATACACCACAACTATGTTTTAAATTTTCAACAGCCCAAAAACAATTCTAAGTAAAGACAGCAAAGAAATGACAGTGTCACTAAAAGCCCACAATCTAAGTTTAAAAGAAAAATAGCAATGTACAGTTACTGAAAAGCACTGAAATTAATATGTTTTCTTCCCCTTCTGACTTCTTCTGAGAAAACAAAAATCACTTGCTACCTTAACTCTGACAAAGCCCCACCTCCAGTTATCACGTAGCTGAGGTCAGAGGCCAGACAATTAGCACCCCTCACCCAAACTACAGGGCAAGTCAGACAAGCCAAGACAACATTTGCAGCAATTAAAGGCACCAAAGAAATACACCACCACTATGTTTAAAATTTTCAACAGCCCAAAAACAATTCTAAGTAAAGACAGCAAAGAAATTACAGTGTCACTAAAAGCCCACAATCTAAGTTTAAAAGAAAAATAGCAATTACCAGTTACTGTAAAGCGCTGAAATGAATATGTTTCCTTCCCCTTCTGGCTTCTTCTGAGTGTCTGCAGATTTGCACTGACCTGTAGTAGAACAACTCATCATTTTCTCTACAATAACTTCTGTCTTCTTGCACCAGAAAAGAGATGCATGTTAAGATGGGCCTCAGTGATTCACAATTCTCTTCTTGGAACAGACCTTACTTACCTAGTCAGTGGCCTTCTACATTCGCTTGTCTCACTGTATATGGCTTATGCTGAAATCACAAAACATGGGCTTCCTTCAAGTACCAAGACCATAAACCCTTTACAACAGCTGCACTGCCCACTTGGAATGTCCTCCCTTGCTGGCATCAAAGAAGCACCAACTATCAGTGCCTTTATGAAAGCCATGTTTAATCATCTCGGTATCCCTTACAGCTGCCCCCCACCTGTAAGTGTTACTAAGCCACCCATTCTCTGTTTCTTCACTAGACAAGCTCTGTGTCACCTAAACTCCGTAAATATATAAATATGTTTATGCAGTATGTGCCACTTATAGTGGACGCATTTAATACAGACAGACGATTGTACTGGACAAATCTGGGAAAGCAAAATCGCTGCCACATGGGTTTCATTATAAACGCACCTGATACAGCGGATTAAAGCCACCTGCTATGTTGGACACCTGAGGCCCATTAACACCTCACAACTGCAAACGTGCATCCTCCCCGACACTTCTCAAGGCGACCTGACCACAGCTGTGGAGGTGTTAATGAGCCTCCCTGACACTACCTAACCACCATGGCCACCTACCTAACAAGATGTTAATGCTCAGGTGCACTGCCACCTGTCCTCTCCCCCTGTACTCAACATTACAGCAGTTTTTGTTTTTCAAAATAGCGAGTTCATGAGAGTGCAAGTTAGTTTAACTTTTTACTGTAACTTAGGCTCTTACATTTCACCTCTTCAGCAGTATGTATATCAGTAACAAGGAGTTAGAAGGGATCGAACACAGAGGCGGTAGGAGAGTGACTCAGAGCAGACTAACTGTTGGCTTTAAAGCGCGTTTAACTTTTTTTTTTTATTTGCTCTTTAGAGCATGTGTTCACAGCTTGTTTGTTTGATCTCACCTCTCAATCACACTACACTTTAAAGAGTTACAGTGTGTGACAGGCAAGAGCACCAGACTTGTTTTTGGTTCACAGTTTGCTTTCGGTTGGGGCAGGCGGGTAGAGGAGCAGCGGTGAGTTTAACTTTATTTATGCTGGTGGCAGATTCAATTTGCTTGGGGGGGTTAATGGGTGATAGGCAGGCAGGTAACAGGAAATAAGCAATGAACACAAAAGTTATTGAAAAATGTATATTGGAAAAACACTGTGAAAATGAATTTTAGTTATCCTGGACAGATGCTTAGAATGGACAAAACGGAGTCACCCAGAGAAGTCCATTATAAGTGGCTTGCACTGTAGTGCATTCCATTTCATTAGTAGTAGTACAGTTTGTCACTTGTATTTTTATACCCTGCAAAGCTTTGCCATTCTTTGTGCTGTAACCTATATAAACTTGCCTGTTATGTATTTTGCTTACCACCCCAGGTGCCCATCTCTGCCCCCCCAGCTTGAAAACTAGGCTTACAGCCCAAATGTGGCTACCCTGGTGTGCTGAAGTTCAAGAGAGTGAGTATGAGAGAAATAGACAGAAAAAAACGACACACCTG
Organism: Neoceratodus forsteri; assembly: GCA_016271365.2. Lineage (NCBI taxonomy): Eukaryota > Metazoa > Chordata > Ceratodontiformes > Ceratodontidae > Neoceratodus > Neoceratodus forsteri. The sequence goes on along the minus strand of CM057454.1, from coordinate 832,936,282 downwards.
TAGATAAAATAAAGTGGATCCAGCCGCAGTGCAGGTATAAATTCAAAATGTACTGGCTCAGTGAAAAGAAAAACACAGAACCGAACCATGGCACTTTGTATCTAAGAAATGGTGCTTCATCAGGAAGTGAGGAAGTCCCAGTCCTCCAATAAATGTATACAGCAATCTTAAAACAAAACAGCTGTTCAAAAGAGACAGTTCACAGACTATAAAAGTATTGCAACATGACAACATCCTAAAATAGATTAATAAGCCACAATGGTACCTTTAAGTTTGGGTTGTTTCTCCAGATGCTCCTAGGGGTAAAACAACTTTGGATTTGGTTGTGAACTGGAGACCCCACCGCCACCAGTAACCCTATCGAGCAAACACAAGCACCACCTGAAATGTGTGGCACATCAGACACATTTGTGCCAATGTTTGTACAGGTGCTTGTGGCATACCACTGAATGGTGCCACATGCCAGGAAGGAATCATGTCATCAAAATCATGCTGTAGCAGAGGGGCATACCAAAACACCAGAACTGGAAAATTCTGGTTTGATACATGCTGGACTTTGTCACAACCCATTCTTGATGCAAATCCCACCACTGCCGCCAACTTAGTGTTTGAAGCTCATCCAGTCTCTAACTCACTCACATATAATAGTTGCATGCCACAAGCAGGGAGGCAGCATAGCCTAGAGATTAAAGCACCAAGTTGTGAATCTGGAGAGCCAACTAAGGTCACAGAATCTACATTTTCAAAAATGGAAATTCTGATTGACAAAATCTTAAAATTTTTGTCTTCCCCCAATCTGAATCAACTCAACAGGTTTTACACAAAAATGTAGAACAACTTTTTAACACATATTTGTCACCAAGTTTAGTTGTAAATGTGGTGCAAACATTGTTTCTTTACAATATGTAACACTGACTGTAAAAGGTGTTTAAGAATGGCAACATCTGTTTCTAATCTTTTTTTTATATTTTCAAGGAAAAAGTGTGGCCCTAACCCACAGACCTGGGTTTGAATCCTACAACCACCACATGCATACTGTGTGGTCCTGAGCAAGCCACTTAACCTCCCTTTGCTCCTGGGTCACATCTGGACACCAACTAGCATAGTATGCCTTTCCCAGTCAAAAATTCTAACCCCCCCCCCAAAAAAAAAGTATTGGGCAGAAGCAGGATATCATTATACACAAAATGTTGCATTTTAAGCTCTGTTTTTATTCTCCAGCATAGTGGGCATCTGTCACTTCAATAAACGGGTAGATGATTTACGGTTCCACCACGGCCCGAGCAGCAGCCTAAACAAAAAGCTCCTCACCAGACAGGTAATAAAAACTACATTTTTGCTATACAATTGCATCATCCAAACCTTAAAATGCCGCCAAAAGGAAGGGACAGCAATAAACCTGCAAAACAGCAATTGGATCGGATGTAGGTGACACTAGATGGCTCCTGATATCGACTACTATCGCAGGACAGAAGTCGTAGCCCCTCTCCACCACGAGCTCAGCAACAGGCCTTGGGCCTTGGGAATGATAACACTCGCCAAGGAACCACAGATTTAAATACAATATTGGCACAAATACAAGCACTGCGCAAAGAAAATAAAACAGAATTTCAGAAATTACACCTTAAACTATCTGATTTGGATTCATCACTGAAGGAAGTAGATAATGGGGTCTCATTGTTGGAAATGGACTCAGCTACACACAGAAATTCTTTGGCATCTCTATTTGACTATTACGACCTAATACAAGCCAAATGCATTGATTTAGAGGCAAGATCACAATGGGATAACCTACGGCTATCTGGGTTACCAGAGGGGGCAGAGACTGACAATATGGCCCTATTTCTGCAAGATATGCTCCGTGACGTCCTTACTTTACCACTTATGTTGGAGGTTTGACTCGAGTGGACACATCGTACCCGAGGGCCGTGGCTCACAGATCCTACATCTAGGCCATGCCAAATATTGATGAAGTTCTCGAGCTATCGTACCAAAGAAGAAATAATGCGGCAGGCTTAGCAACAGAAAGAGATCACATATAATGGAGCCAGACTATTCATCGACCAGGATTATTCCCCCAAAATTCAGAGGGTGCGATTACTATACAGACCAATTAGGAGAGCTCTGCACAGCACAAAAATCAGATTCCAGACTCCCTACCCTGCCAAAATGAAGGTTTTTTGTGATGAAGGCCCCCAGATGTACCTGACTCCAGAAGAAGCTGAGGCCGCTCTTAAGGACTGAGGGATTCCTTTGGAGACCAGACAAGAATGAAGAATCTTAGAAGCAGACAGGAACCTTATACATATACAGCTATGTAAACTGCTCCCAGGGGGACAAGATAGCTCGCACCAGGGTGTGTACTCATATGGCTCCCTCAGGAACTGTCTTCAAACAACGCAGACATTTATCCAGCAAAGGAGAACAAAAGATCAGGAAGGTGCAAACACTTGACCAGTTAAGCCTTTCTTTGAAGGTACTGTTTAAAAATTCTACTAGCAGCCCTCATGGGGATTCAGTAACTTTCTGGCATGACTAGTGCTAAAGAAATATGCTGGAACCTTGAAATGAGGGAGGAAGGGTGATGCTGATGTGATCGTACTGAACTGTGAACATAAGCTGACGCATTAGCTGTTGTTTGCCCCTTAAAGCTTATAAGTAGGGTTGTGAGGGCATTCCCCGACTTTCAGCTCCTACTGCAAAGAAGGACAGAGTCGTGAGGGCATTCGATGTGAGGAGCCCTCCCCGACTTTCGGCTCCTACTGCAAAGAAGGACAGGTACGCGAACAGAACTGCGTTTCAGAATTTAAAGTTGGCACCTTTTTGCTCGCTCTCCTCCCTGGCACTGGACTACTCAGGTTTCTGGAACAGCTAGATTTGGCTAGAACCCAGGCTGCTATTAACTTTTAAAACACAGGCTGCTTGCGATTTAGTTTTCTGCCTGTAAGCTGCAGCCAAGCAGTAATTTCATTTACTCCTGTGTTGTAAGCCTGGCTGCAGCGTTTGTGGAACGGCTCCTAGCAGGAGCTTGAACCCTTGCCTCAAGAGTTTGATTTTGGGATTGCAAGTATAAGTTATAATTTTCCCCTGCTCCTGTGTTAAATCGTATTGTGCTTTACCCACCGAGTCTGACTTGATTTTTCTACCAACCCCCTCCTTCTGTTCATTCTATTGTCCCTGTTGCTCACCTCTGTATCTCCCCGCCCACATCACAAAAATACTTAAAGCTCCTGTTTTTTTCCTTCTCCCCAGGGTCGTGAGGGCATTCGCTGTGAGGAGCCCTCCCCGACTTTTGGCTCCTACTGCAAAGAAGGACAGGTACACGAACAGGACCTCGCTTCAGAATTTAAAGTTGGCGCCTTTTTGCTCGCTCTCCTCCCTGGCACTGGACTACTCAGGCTCTGGAAACAGCGCACTTGGCTAGAACCCAGGCTGCTATTAACTTTTAAAACACAGGCTGCTTGTGATTTAGTTTTCTGCCTGTAAGCTGCAGCCAAGCAGTAATTTCATTTACTCCTGTGTTGTTCTGCCCCGCCGCCCCCACCACCACCCTTGCTCGGCTCTCGACTTTATAGCCAGAGTTAGTCAGATGACGTCGTGAAATATCCTATCAGCTCACTTTTCCAGCTGCAGGTTATACAAAACTAACACTAGTGGCTGCTGCTACACTCCTCTCTCTATCCACCTATACAATGTTGTCCTCACTAGTTGCAGCCCTCCTGATTTCCAAGCTCTTACAACTTGCTCTACTACCCCGCCCGAGGCTCCCAACCCACACTGTGTCAAACCCCACACTCACCATTGTTGTATCTATGATTATTGCAGACGCTGTCCCTCTAACACCTCCTTCACAAGCCAAAAGGTTTCTGCTGACCTATATTCACACACCCTCAACTTAACCCGCTCACCCCCACAAGATAAGCATTGTACCTCAGCACTCCCCCCTATCAGACCACAAGCATACCCCACACTGGTAAGCCCCAAACTCGTGCCTTTCAATATCCCAACCTTACTAGCTGGCAACATTCTCAGTCTCCCAGTACCCACCACCAGTACTAAAAACCCTACTCCCTACCAATCCCAACGTCACTCATCTAAGCTCTGCAGGCTGGCCCTCCTGCGGAACGCCCTTCTACTTTTCTTATTATCTGGCAATGTCCACCCTAACCCTGGACCACCCAGTACAATGGCCTCACCTAACAACACAAGGGGGAGCCTACTGCTAGCCACCCTTAATATTTGCAGTCTGCCTAAAAAACACACCCTCCTCCAAGGCTGGGTTGCCCAGCATGCACCGGATATCCTAGTCCTCTCTGAAACCTGGCTCTCAGAAAAAATTCCCAACTATGTGGTCTCCCTCAGTAATTATTCCATCTTCCTGACCGATAGGATCAGCAAGAGAGGAGGTGGCTGTGCAATATATGTTAAATCCTCACTCCAAGCCACTGTAGTTCAAACCCCCACACCACTCCATGGTGCCCAAACTCAGTCTGGGTTCAAAAACGCTTCACATTACCTCGGCCTATATCCCCCCCAGAAGCCAAAAGCCCGCATTTGATTCCCTCCTCCACAGTGTCTCACTCCTACCTAACACGAGTGAGTCCATCATATTGGGTGACTTCAATGTCAACTGGCTATCCCCAGCCTCATCCAGCTTTAAAGACACTGCCATGGCATATGATCTTGCCCAGCTTGTCACCTCCCCTACCAGACAGAACAATAGATCTGGGACCTCCACCCTGTTAGACCTTATCTTCACCAACAGGCCAAGGAACCTCTCCCATGTCACGGTGCTCCCTGACACCATCAGTGACCATTCCCCAGTGATCTGCTGGTGGTCTGGTAAACTGCCTCCTGCCCCACCTCAAATCTCTTTACAGAGATGGCTAAAAAGAGGTGGTATTGCGAAACTCAAAGCCCATCTCACCAACAGCAACTGGCTCCCCATCTACACCTTGCAGTCAGTAGACCTAGTGCTCTCACACTTTATAACCACGTTCAATAAGGCCTGTGACATTTACACTCCCCACGTGAAGCAAGTAGTGAAAACCAGAACCACACCCTGGATCACACCCTCACTTCTACACCTGCTCCAGCAAAGGGACAACCTATGGCATAAGGCTCTTGACTCCCAACGTATGCAGGATAGGCAGCTATACCAGGAGGCCGCAACAAATGTGCGGGCCTTCACGGCCTTGGCCGAAGCAGCGGTACTACCAACAAACCCTTACCTCCTCCTGGGAGATAGTAAAAATTCTGGAAAATATAAAAGAACTCAGTGGGAAATCCTGCCCTCCCTTCCCAACTCTCTATTAATGGGGCTCTCACCCAGGATCCTCCTGCTATTGCAGAAGCCCTTAACTCGCTTTCTCGGATCTCTCCCATATCCTCCCTCCTAATTTTTTCCACCCACTCCCTCCCACCTCCCCTGACATCTCGTAATGTCAATTTATATCTTTCAGGCTGAGAGTCATCTCCTGCCTTGAGGCAAAACATTACATTGCTAATGCTATTGCCAATACCGTTACAGCAATGACTCCCTAGATCTTAAACTCATCCGGCTGACCCTAGATGTCACATTACCACACCTTACTAAAATTCTCAACCTCTTGTTTGCCTCAGTCAGTTCCCCTCATTCTGGAAGAAGTCACAATCACCCCCATTTAGAAAGCGCATCCCTAGCGCCAGCAACTATAGACCAATTTCAATACTTCCACCCTCTCCAAAGCACTTGAAAAATAGTATCAGACCAGATAACAGAACACCTTACTAAACAGAACCTTCTCTGCCAGGAACAACATGGTTTCGGACTGGCCATAGCACTGTCACAGTGCTAGCGGAACTCACCTGTTCATACACGAGGCCCTTGACAAGGCTCAATCACTGGTGCAATCTATGTGGACCTGTCCAAGGCTTTTGACACTGTCAATCATGAACTCCTGCTTAGTGTCCTTCCAAAGCTAAATGTAGCCGCTGAAGCTACGGCCTGGTTCAAGGATTATCTCTCAGGCCGGTCTCAACAAGTCAGAATAAATGCCACCATCTCCTCCTGCAAAGCAGTCTGCTCGGGGGTTCCACAGGGGTCTATACTTGGACCACTTCTTTTCACCCTCTTTTTAAACTCTCTCCCCAAGGCATGCAGCGGTCATCTTCTACTCTATGCTGATGATGTGGTCCTGTTCTGGAAACACCCACATCCTAGTACCCTCCAACTTGCTCTACAGGGCTTCTTCTGGGAACTTGAAACATGGTTCACTGACCACGCCTGATCATCAACTATAGCAAAACTAAGGCTATGATCTTTGCGACCGCCAAAGCCCTCACAGTCAGGCTGCACTCCTAATCAAAAAACACAAGGTGCCTCTCTTGAACAAGTTAATAGTTTTAAATATCTGGGCATCACATTAGACACCTCCCTCTCCTACCATAGTCACGTTCAACCCCTCGCCCACTATCAATGCCAGAGTGGGTATCCTCTACAGACTGAAACACTGCTTACCCACACAGGCCATGCAGCTTGCAGTCTCCTCCTCAATCCTCTCCCTAATTGACTATGGGATTGTGATCTATGGCTCAGCAGAACCCACCACACTACGTTACATTAACATTGCCATGAATAAAGCCTGCCGTCTAGTCACTGGCAGCGACAGACTAACCCATACCTGTGAGCTCTATGCTCTAGCTGGTTGGCTTAACTTCCAACAAAGGCTAAAGTACCACACCTGCATCCTCGCAAAACAGATACATCTCCAGCAAGCCCCCTCCGGCCTTCTCCCCATTGTCAGTGCTGCCCCCACCAGACGCAATACAAGGCTCACTGCCAACCCCTCATTTCTTATCCCCCGCTGTAGAACATCCCTGGGCCAAAGATCCTTCTACTGCTGCAGGCCCCACTTTGGCTCAATACGTTACCTCCGCGGCTCTCTCTGACCCATAGCATCTACCATTTCAAAGCAGGCCTCAAAGCTCAACTTCTTGAATCTGCCTTATGTGACTGTGGCTAACCCTGCCCAACGCTTGTTTTTCCCCTTACCCTCCTTCCTCCGACACAGGGTCTCTCTAGATCCCACGAATAAACATAGCCTTCATGTCTTTTCTATTCAAGTGATCTTCAGACTGCTGCCTACGTCTGTCACCAGTTTTATCTAATTTAATGCCTGGACTGTGTCTCCAGTACTGTATTGTCAATAATGCTTGTCTGTATGTTTATTCCTGTACTTGTTTACCCTCCACCCCCTGTATCTGACGTGGAGCCTTTGCAAAAGAGTCTGTGACTCAAAGGATTGTAATTCCGATTCTATTCAATAAATAAATAAATAAATGTATTTGGAGACTGTTTCATTATGGCCTTTTGAAGCATTGATGTGAGACTGTAATATCTTAACGGTTTTTCATCGGGTTATTTCAATTCAAAATTAGATCCGAATGGATTATTTTGCATTATAGGGGGTTATTTATGTGCTCAGGACAAAGGGAAATCAGAAATGGAAGGTGAAGGGACGTATTTGGAATTGGACTACATCTTGGATATTGGGACCTGGTGACACTTTTAAAGATGTGGGAAAGAAATGAAGTGAAATATGCAGAAGTAGAGGGAGGGGGTAAATGTTATTTTTGGGAAGCTGTAGAGAGTTATATAAATGAAGGAACTCCAGTTTGCTGGAGTAGCAGAGCTTAGCAGAAAGATGCCCATTGGGGTGAATAGCTGAGAACGTAGTTGCAATGCAACAGTGTGTGTGGTGGATTTTACTAGTTCTTTATGGGCAATGTTTCCAGGCACTTTTCCATCAAAAGCATTGCCCCTGTAGCAATCCCCATCATGGGGAATATCCACAATCCTACAACTCTGCAGGTGTCTTTAACCTTTGCAGAAAGATGGTACTGAATGTTCAATGCCCCTACCTTGGAGGTGAAAAATGTAAAATACATGTTATAGCTAGATTATATTTCAATAGCGAGTTTTATATCAAGTTTATGATTTTTTTTATGTTATGCCTGTTCTTTTAGTTACTGGGTATAATCTTCTTTCCTGACTTCAGAGATTGGCTAGGAATAAATGTAGAGGGAGGAGGCTCTGCCTTTGACCAAGGTGCAAACCGACGAAATATTTTAGACAGATATGAGTATCAAAATCTTGACATATAATATAAATGGCCTGACAAGTCCTATTAAAATGTAAAAACAACTTACAGTATATAAAACAAATGCGACCCAAGTTAGAATGAATTTCGAGGTGGTCGAGAGTCGTGAGGGATAGAGGATCGAGAGCACCCCAATGGATGCTCTCCTCTCTCAGGGTAGGAACCAAGAACGATTCAGCTTGCATCCTCTTCGTGAGCCGGTGGGAGCACCGACAACCGAAGGATGGAGGCGCCCGTTCGCGGAGCTGGGAGAGGGGACGCCGGTGGTGCATGAGATCTGGCGGCGCAGTTAACGCCTCTAGGGACGACGGCCCCACTGCCGACGTCCCAGAGGGCAGGACCAGGGAAGAAAACAAGAAATCCTGGCGACCCTAGATGATAGCCTCTCAGGTACCATCCGGGCCACCAGAGAGGGACAGACCCCAATGTGCAGGAGGAGGAAGGAGGCACTCTAGGGGCAGATCCCACCGAAGGTGGTACGGGAGGAGGAGAGGAAGGAATGAGTGGGCCTCGGGGGACAGGAGGGGAAAAAAAAAGAAAGTAGAAAAAAACCCCCCAAAAAAAACAAATGAAACGAGATATTATTCTCTTACAAGAGACACATTTGTCTGTAAAAGAACGTAGCGTGCTTCCAGGACCAGAATGGACACAAAGTCACCTTGGCCTCAGTATATGTGCCCCCTAACTCCCCTCTTTGAGATATATAGAAAAAAAATATTACTTTTAGCTGAGAAGAATGAAGGAACGATCATTTTGGGAGGGGATTGGAATATGACCCTAAACCCTGTCAGTGACACCACTTCTAGAATTCTCCGGAAATCTTACAAGATCATAAAGCAGGTTAGATCCCTTCTAACAAGATTAGGATTACAGGATGTCTGGACTTTTTTAGAAGGTCAGAGAAAGGGCTTCACTCATTATTCAGCTACCTATCAGTTATATTCCAGACTAGATTTATTTTTTTGTCTAGAGACTCTCTCAGTTGAGCACAGAGATGTGAGATAGGCAATCTAGGATTATCAGATCATACACCCTTAATTTTGACAAATTGATCTCTCTTTGCCACAAAAGTCCACCTTTTGGAGGCTGAATTTGTCACTGCTTAATGATCCTGAGGTTCCAGATCAGATTCCACAGGTAATGACCCAGACTATGCAGGAGAATGAGGCTAGTGGAGTAAGTAAAGGGATTCTATGGGATACTATTAAAGTCGTGGTCTGAGGCAAGTTGATTGCAATTGCTACGACTTGAAAGAGACAAGGGGCTGAGAAACAAAAACAATGGGAAACACAAATAAAAACGTTGCAGGAACAACTACAAATTAGACTTGACAGGGAGAGGGGTAAGGAACTTAAAAAATTGAAATCCCAATTAAATAAGTTGCTAGACCTTAGGGTGGAGAGAAACTTACATTTTTTAAAACAAAAGTATTATGAGGGGGGTCCTCGGTCCCTATGGTTGTTGGCCATCAGACTTAGTGCCAGATGAGCCAGGGCCCAGATTACATATATCATACATCCATATATGAAGAAAAAAGCTACAACCCTAGCTCACATATCAGAAACATTTAAGGAGTACTATCAGGGGCTTTATGCCTCACGAGCAGACCCAGATCCAGGAAAAATACACACCCTTTTGAGGGACTTGGGACTGCCACAGATGTCTCAGACTTGGAACTCTCAGCTTATGGCTCCTATTACTACTGAGGAGATTAATAATGTGATAGCAGAGGGAAAGACATACAAATCCCCTGGTAATGATGGACTCCCTACAGAATTCTACAAGAAATTTTGCCAGACAATTATCCCATTAATAAGACCTGCCTGTCAGGAAATGTTTAAGAAGAGTGCTATATTGCCCCCATCCTGGAGACAGGTGGTAATCACCGCGGTGCCCAAACCTGGCAAGGATTTAACAGCCTGTTCTTCATATAGAACAATCTCAGTTTTAAATGTCGATTATAAATTTTTTACATCCATTTTAGCTAGACGACTCCAATCAATAATACCAAATCTGATTCATAGAGATCAGACAGGATTTATCCCTAATAGACAGGCTGCAGATAATACCCATAAAACAATATATATTATAGACCATCTAAATAGAACTAAACAAGGGGCTTTAATTCTCAGCCTGGATACTGAAAAAGCATTCGACCAGGTAAATTGGAAATTCTTGTATGGTGTACTTGCCAGGTTTGTGTTCACGAACACCTTCATAGCCACATTTACCAGGTTGTATACAGACCCACAAGCAAACATACGCACTAATGGAATGATCTCTAAAATGATTAACTTGGGGAGAGACACACAACAGGGTTGCCCCCTGTCACCTTTGCTGTTCTCCTTATATACTGAGCCCTTGGCCTAGTGGATAAGGATAGACCAGAATATAAGGAGGGACAAATCACGAGATCACACTCTATGCTGACGATGTCCTTTTATATTTGACATCTCCAGACATATCTCTGCCTAGAGTGATGGACATCATAGAGGAATACTCTTTGTTATCTGGGTATACGCTCAATACCACAAAGACAGAGATTTTAAAGATAAATTATACACCTCCACTAGCCCTACAAGCAAAATATAAAATGAGATGGGATTTGCATACCCTTAAGTATCTAGGAGTCATCTTAAGGGCGGATTCTAGCGATTTATATCTAGATAACTACAAACCAATAGTAATACAAATAGAAACAGAGATAAAAAGATGGCTAATACTTCATTACCCTATGTACTCCAGAATTCAAACAGTAAAAATGAATATATTACCCAGAATTTTGTATTTGTTTCAATGTGTTCCGGTTGCATTATCCCAAAAATGGTTTAGGGACTTCCAAGGGAAGATATTTAAGTTTATGCGGGCCAACCAGAAACCTAGATTACGTAGAACTCTTCTAATGGCAGGGAGAAAAACAGGAGGTTTGGCTATACCAGATTTTCTAGAATATTGGCTTGCCGCCCAGGTGACGTATGCCCTTCTCTGGACCCATACCCCTGCCTGGACACACTGGCAGGATATAGAAACTACCCTGTTACAAGAAAACACCCCATCCTCATGCCTCTACCAGCTTTCTACACAGAGACCCCTTACAATAAAAGATTATAGGGCTATACAAACTACTCTAATAGCCTGGACATGTTTTGCAAATATCGTAATGTTAAGGTGGATATCTGGAAATTTTGCTGGTTGATACATGCCCCAGGTGTTTTACCTGGAGGTCTAGATCCATGGTATAGGTGCCAGGTGGTGAGAGGGTGCAGATATCCTAAGCAGATAATGAAGGGGACAATTATGCTGTCTTTCGAGGAACGTATCCAAAAGTTTGGATGGACTGAGAAAGATAAATGGCATTATCTGCAGATATCTACATATAGCCAAAGGAAATTAAGAATTATCGCACAAAATCCCACAGGCCTCACAGGACACATACCCCTTGAGGACCTCTTTTCTCTAACCATTTCCAGACCAACAATCACCAAGTTATATCAGTTTTTAAAGGCTCAAAAAGCCAAGACAAGTCAGTAGATTATCACAAACTGGGAAGGGGAAGGGGGTTCCCATCTCTCTCCACTGGACTAAAATAAAATTTGGGGGAATTCAACTAAAGTGACTTCTTTGCCCTTGTGGCAGGAATTCTCCTGGAGGGTAAAAGATTTTTTCTGACTCCTGCTAGAGTGGCGAAATGGGACCCTGCTATTTCCTCAGCTTGCTGGAGACTGAGTGGGGAGCAAAGGGCTACTCCTATTCACATATTTTATTCACGTCGTTCTTTAGAAATCTTTAAGGCACAGGTACAAGAACAACTGAGAAAATTATTTCAGATAGAAGAACCCTTTTCCCTCTATCATTTAGCATTTGGTCTACTTATGAAGGGTATTAGAGGTACCAATTCACTGTATCTATGGTACATCTGTACCATGGCCTATAACAAAGCCATTATCCGTAGGTGGCTAAAACTAATCCCACCTAATCTGAGTGATTGAAGGGAATTGATTTGGAATATCCAGAAAATGGAAGATTTAATGGGCTAGATATTCAAAACTTTGTCCTTGGGCTAAGTTAACACTGACTGGCAGGCAAACTTAGCCCGGAGCACAAAGCAAGCTATATTCAAAAGGAATAGCCTGGGGCAAACAGCTTCTGAATATAGCGTGGGAATGAGGCCTTGTAAACTGGGCTGGGAGTGCAGGGCAAATGTAGCCCTGGAATAAGACAGCACTGAATATAGCAACCAGGAAGTGCAAACCACAACAACAATGCAGTGCACAGCGACATGAGGGCAGGTAGAGATGAACTACGTGGCCAATGTGTGTGCCAGCAAATGTGTGGACCCTGTACAACTGCAGTCAGCAGCAGATGTGAAAGAACAGCGATCAAAACTGCATAATATTCCCTGAACCGCTAGCGCCACGCTAACACGTTAGTGCAGCTTTAGCACGGAGCTAAGCTGTTTGCCCAGTGCAAACACATTTGCTTGGTGCTAAGAATTGCCATATTCAAAAGTGGCATGCAAATGAGCCTACATAGGTTGGGTAGTCTCTGGGCAAACAGCCAAATTAGCATTTCATTATTCCCTGATTTGTATGCAGTTTGCCCAGTGTTACTGCAGGGTCCCACAGATCCACCTGTAGGTCAGTCTGGAAGTACAGGGTCTGGCCAGGTCTGGCTGCAGCTCCACCTGTAGGTCAGTCTGACAGTGCATGATGGTTGCTGAAGGCTACATGTATGCAGTACAGCATAGCATTGTGTGCCCCAGGGGACAACACAGCATAGGCACAGGTGGTGGTGGTGCTGCATGCAACCGTCACACTGTAGGCCATGCTACAATGCACAGCAGACACTACAGTATCAAGGGGGCTGGTGGTGTGAGAACACAGCAATGCTTATGGTATGTAGGGCAGTGATGACCACTGCACTGTACACAGTGACAGGCCCAGCCTGAAGGTGATTACTGACAGTGGACAGTACTGTTTCACTGTTGTGTGCTCCACAGATGCTGCACCTGAGGCATGGGATGCTCACAGAGACATATACATGGCCAGTTGTGTGTGCTGTGGCATCTGTACAGCTGTGCGGTATGTGGCTGGGGGGCATGTAATATCCGACAGGCACAGAGGTGGTGGGGTATTCCCACTACTGGCTCATGTGCACTGCGTGATGGGTACCAGCCTTGTGACCACACCTGGGCTTTGGTGAGGTCTGGCCACTCGTACACCCTCCCCTCAATTGCCACCATGCTCGCGGTACTGCATTTGTGTGCTGGCATCTGTTGGTCTCCACAGACGTATGGTCTGCAGGTGTGTGCTGTATGGGCCACACTACCATGATGTCCCCTGTGGGTTGGATCACCCCTTACTGTCTGTTCTTGGCTGAGACTGGTGGCAGCTGTGTGCATCAAGGTGGTGCCATCAGTGAGCAGCATGTGTCCTCCATGTTTGGCATTTTCAAAGTGCCATGATCATATGTTAGGGTTGTTCAAGCCACGCTAATCCCACGCTAACACCACACAAAGCACCAATGTCATGCAAAGCTGTTTGCCCAGGGTTAAGACCATCTCTTCCTGGGCGGTAATTTGTACTGTGCTAAGGGTGGCGCTATGTCGTGCTAAACACCATAGCGCGGCGCTAGTCGCTGAATATCTCATAGCACTTGTATTCATGTTGACTTTGTCCCTTGCATATAATTATGGTTTGCCCGGCACTAATGCAGTTTGCGTGTGCTATTTGGCCTTTTGAATATGGCAGATCCACGCTACTCCTGCGATAATCCCGCGCAAACAGTTTGCACACCACGCAAAGCTTTGAATATCTGGCCCAACATTTCAAATCCAGAATAGAAAGGAAGCTTTTATAGTGAGATGGTCCAGATGGGATTTACAACAAAATTAGTATAATATAACAGGGATAGTAGATATAACACATTATGTGGGCTTGTTGACCAGAATAAATACAAAAAAACATATGCAATCATATTTTAGGCTAGAAGTCCTATCCCTTGGATAATAAATATGAAACTGAAGTCAGGAATAATATAGAGAATAATGGATAGGCAAGTGCGTGTTGTGGATTTTTTTACACACCCAAGGTGTGTGATGACCATAAACCTTGAGAGCAAAGCTCGAGAGGTTTATACAGTCATCACACACTGAGGGTGTGTAAAAAAATCCATAAAACATACTTGCCTGTCTTTTATTTTTTATAATTGCTGGGGTTTTTTGCGCACTTTGCACAGCTTTGTGCGGTTAGCGTGGCTTAGCGCGGCTTAGCGCAGGTGTAGTCAATGATCGGAATGCCATAATAACCCGATTTCGGGTTATTAGAGCATTTGACAGTACTCATAATCTGGTTGTTAAATAGGGTCACCAGTAATTATAATAATAATAATATTGGTATAATTTTTGTCAAAGATTACCCAGTCTTGGTTGTCTTTTTTATTTTTATTTTTTTATTATAGTTGTAAAAACAAAATAGGCCCAAATGAAGGCCTACTATTACTATTGCAACTATTACTGATGTGACACTAACTGTTGTATGTATGTATATCTGACTACTAGATATTGTTTAAAAAGTGGCATCACGCTGCTTACACTCTCAATAAAGTAAGTATAAAAAAAAACAAACAGGTAGATGATCCTCACTGCAGGCAGAAGACAGCACAAGCAGAAAAATACCCCACGTTATGTCTGATTGGAGACACCATAGCTCCAACTCGTTTGTTTCCTGAGTAGGACAGGGACATCCTTGGTGCAGTGTACTTGGGGTAGTTTTCGAAGCTTGTTGTGTTTTTTTATTGCTTTTCCTCATTTCTTTTGCTGCTCGTCATCTCTGTCAGGGGGTAGAGTAGTGTGCTTAAGGCACAAATTAGCGCTGGAGAGTTGATTAGCAGCATGACTAATCCAAATTGAAAATGATTAGCAATCAGCCAGTTTCCAGGAGCAATTTTCAGACTTAGCGATTTTTACTGTAAACCATATAATTACTTACCAGTGTACATATTAACTGCAAAAAACTTTGTTAATGCACTAGTTAGGGATGAAGTGACAAAAGTAGGGAAATGCGGCATTAGGGTTTCCAAGAAAATACAAAAATCACACATGCCCCCACAATGCAAAGCATCATGGGCTGCATATGCAAATCACCACAGAATGTTATGCTGGTCCAACTTTAAGCAGAATTGCATGGTGCCGAAAGGCCTCTCACACAGTTTGCAAAGGGTGCTAACAGAAGACATAGACACGTGTTTCGTCCTACCAGGGACTCATCAGTATGCCTCGTCTGTTTGACACCCCAGTGGAATGGACCAGCTACCCTTAAGGCAGTACCCCACCCCCATCCTGCAGGCAGCAACAGGCACGGGGTGTGCCTTGGGGTTGTCAATCCTAATGCTCACCACTCACACACAGTACATGTCTCAGCTTATTTACTCACGTAATGGGGTGAGCGTTATAGTTGACATCCCCAAGGCACACTCCATGCCTGTTGCTGCCTGCAGGGTGGGGTATGGGTGTTAGGTTCAAACCCCTAATGCCACATTTCCTACTTTTGTCACTTTAACCCTAACTTTGTATTAACGAAGTTTATATATATATATATATATATATATATATAAAAACACATCACATACATACATACATACATATACCTGGAGTGGTGTGGTAGCGCAACTATAGTTAGGGTTGAGCTGGGGTTTCTATGTTAAACCTCAAATGTTTCACTTTAGTATCTTTACAACCGTTCAACAGATTTGCACTAAATCTTGCATGCATGGTCTCAGGGGGTGATCCTTTGTCATGCCAGGTTTTGTTCCAGTCGGATGTGTCGCTTGTTTTTTTCATCATTCAGCGCCCAGACGGTTCAGAATTTTGGTCTGAAATTTTAAGGGTATAAAGGGCTTGGCCCACAGGCGTGCCTTTCGCTGGTTTGGTAAAAAAAATTATAATCTATTCCCAAGTTATAAGGATTTGACATTTCTGTTCTGAGCATGCTCAGAACCAAAATTTGAAATGCTTATAGCTTGCTAACGGATTAATATTTTTTCACCAAATCAATGAAAGACACCATTCTGGTACATACCCTTTTTACCCTGAAAATTTCAGACCAAAATTCCGAACCATCTGGGCTGTGTGAGATGATAAAAACAGAAAAAAAAACTATTTTTCCTAAAAAAGCACTAGCCAGAGCTTGGAATCTGCACATCTAACTGGAAAAAAACTTGACAAGTCAAGACACATTGCCCCCTCAAACTGTACATGCAAAATTTAGTGCAATTCTGTTGAACCGTGGTGCAGCTATTAATTATACTATGCCCCTATATTTAGGGTTGAGGAAGAGTTTCTATGTTAAACCTCAAATTTTAAACTTTAATATCTTTGCAACCATTCAATGGATTTGCATACAAGTTTGCATGCTTAGTCTTGTAGGGCAGATCTCTTGACATGGCAAGTTTAGTTCCAGTCAGATATGTGGATTCTGAGATGCAGATAAAATCTAAATTCCACACTTTTGATGATCCTGACGAGGTTAATGAAGTGTCTGAAGAAGAATATGGAGCGCATGCAAAGAGAAATGCAGCAAGACAGAAACAAAGGAAATTGCAACCTTATGAGTTTAACGCAAATGACACTTGAAGTGACCAGCAAGTATGGCAAAAGATAAAGGAGAACAAGCTAATTATTTAAGAAAAAAAAACAATTCCTGGTATTACTCCAAAACAGCCTATAAGTGCCAAAAATACATTGGAAATAACATAGGAGCAAGCCTAGGTCTTGCATCAGTGTCTAGCAATGACAGAGTTTGTCATCACTGATATGGGGGGGGCAGGGAGCCTTGTAGGCTCTAGGCAGGGTGTGTTGTGGAAGGGGGGGATTAGGCTTTTTAATTTTACTTAAAGTTTAATAGACCTTGTAAAAATTGGGGTATTTATCAACATAAAAAACAAATAAACAAATTTGAAAAACTAGGCATAAAGCAGGGTCCAGGCAATAATGTTAAGGGAAAAAAATGGTAATATTTGCAAAGGCTTTATTATAAACGATTAACCAACTGAATTTAATATCTTGGAATATAAGAGGTATAAAACAAAGAAGCAAAATGCTAAAAACCATAACTTTTATACAAAAGAGGAAAATTAATATAAGCCTAATGCAGGAAACACACTTTCATAATAATGAATCAGCATGGTTCGGTAACCGGTGGAGTAGGGGTATAACATCCAGTTATACAAATAACTCTTGGGGAGTGGCCATAAACTTTAATAAACAAATGCCTAATCCAAAAATAAATAGAAAAGTGATAGATATACAGGGAAGATGAGCTATAGCTGAAATAAACGCTCTTAATTTCAAAACAACTGTGGCCACAATTTATGTCCCAAACGCAAATAGTCCAAATTTTTTCATACAATTTTTTCTTACTTTATCAACCTATCAACTGCCATACATTGCGCGGGGGGGAGGGGTGATTTTAATTTAGTGCTTAGCTTACAAGACAAAACATCAAAAATAGACAAAGCACATAATACTGCATGCAACGTAAAAAAGAATTACATCAATGAGCTTAACCTTGTCGATCCCTGGCTATTGAAACATCCCAATAAAAAAATATTCTCATATTATACGCTTAATCATCGTACTAGATGATTATTTTCTAATATCTGAAATCTTAAAACATATATCTGATATTCAATATTCAGGTATGACATCTGATCATTCTCCTTGTATACTTAAACTGAGAATTATAGAAGAACAAATAAGCAGAAATATATGGAAAATGTATCACCCTATTCTTAAGATCTCTCAGATAAAAAACAAACACAAGAAATACAAGAATTTTTCATAAATAATATGGTACAAGATATCCCCATTAATATACAGTGAAGCCCATTTAAATGCATACCTGATAAACGCATAGCCCGCATAAATGCATAAAATTTAAAAGTCCCGATTTTTTTCCCTGTACTTTCTATGTTAAATACACCTGTTAAATGCATATAAGGATCCCTTTTAAATGCATGTGAAACCCCACTACAAATGGGGGTTCCTGAAAAGTCTTCCTTGAGCTTGCCTAAATGCTCACTGCCAGGCTGGTGTTCTGCATTTTAGCAGTTTAAATGTATTGCCAGAGAGTGCTTGTATAGCCTCTGTATACTGTCTCTTTAAGAGCTGCCTGGATTGCAGTCATAATTAATCTGAGAGGGAGCTCTGTTAGAAAATGTACTTGTTTGCTGACCATTTGTTAGAGTAGTAATAATATTGCAGTTTGTTCTAACCTGCCTTCTTTGCAGCATGGACAATTCTGTTTGTTTCCATCATCTTGGTCCTGGACTGCAGAATGGGCCAGTCAGTACATTTGGGACTCTAAAATGGAGCCTGCCTACAGGGGCTTAGTGGGGCCAAAACTTTTGTAGGAATTGTATTTTTGGGCTTTTGGCACCTAAAATAACCTGGAGGGGGAGTCCTTGTTGTGACTGACAGACAGATCAGCCAACCAAACCTTTTGGATCTTGGGGAAAGTCCCATGCTGCTTGCAGTTTCATTTAGATCTGAGTTGGGAAGTGAAGAAGTAACAGCTCAAGATAGTTTGAGCAGCAATCCATAGTGGATTCACGTGGGAGAAGTGTGGAAAGGCCTGAGTTTGGCCTGCCTGCTGTTCCTGAGAGGGAACTTGTGGTTTTTATTTTCGGATTGAATCCGAATTTGGAGGGCAAATTGAGCTACTGAATTGTGACCAGGCTTTAACCTGAAGAAGATTGAAGATTTACTGAATGCGATCAGCCTGTCGGGACTTCCAGCTATCTTTGAACTCCCAGATTGTGCAGAGACTCTGTAATTGCGACCAGAGAGCCATTTGCCTGGTACAGTGGAATTTCCTTACATGTGAATGTGCTGTGTGCTTATAGTGGGTTGTGATTTGGTTCCCCACTGTGTGTCTGAATTGTGTTTTGCTTGCTGGAGGCTGCATCCAGCTCCACGGACTGAATCTGTATTCATTTCCATTTGCCTAGGCCCTGCTACACTGCCCCAGCCAGAATACCTGTGTAAGCCCCCCCACCCCTGCCTTTTTATAAAAACAACAGGTGATATGCTGTTTGAATCTGACAGCAGTACCAGGTGGGGACTGGGTTTGGGGAGGAATAGGTTACTCGGCACAAGGGCTAGGTTTGGCTACTCTGCACAGGGGCACCCAAGTAATTCCGAACACAGGAAGCAATAACTGTAATGTCCAATACCAGGAATGGGATTCTAAAGTGTGGCTTTTATTCACATCCAAGCAGAACAAACAAAGCATAGATGGACCCCCACAGGGCTATACTTCCGGTAATGCAGATAAAAAGATTCAGGAACACTTCTTCAACACTTCAGCCCTCAGGCTCTGAACCCACCAGGCACACAGCCCGGACTTGCATGCTGCTTTGGGTACACAGCCCGAACTTGTACACTATGTGGGATTCCCAGGCTCGGTTCCCTTGCCGGCCACTCGGACACCTTCCATATGTCATGGAAACCTTTTCTGGTGACTCTCTAAACCACCTAAGAGCACCTCAGCTCTATCAGGGAGTTCTCCTTTTAATCCCACGTCTGGGTACTTTCCTCAGGCACTGGCCAAGTACCTGAGAGAAAGTAAAGGTGCCACAGAGCACATCCGTAGAGGTGATTTTGGTTACTACTGATGGGAGGGTCTCCCACCTCTCACTTCCACAATTCATACCCAGCCATTTCTCTAGACATTAAACATCTCATTCTATAAAGCTTGGCAATGTAGATTAAGGCTAAATGTATGTCACATTTCCTCTGCTTGTCTTGCTTTCCCATTGTGCTGGACTTGAACATACTTTTACTTGGCATAGCCCATTGCTCTAGGCCCCCCACTGATTAAGCAGTCCAATCCCCACTTTACTTTACTCTTTGTGCTAGACTTGAACCTACTTGAATTAACCGCCAATGTCTATTACACTAGACCTCCTACAAATTAAGTAGTCCAATCCCCATGTTTCAACAGTTTAGGTGAAAACATAGTCAGAGCGAACTCACCCTTTGGTTGCAGGTGCCCCAAAGGCGATTCCTCACAGGAATTTCTCTCCCACAGCTTCTGGTGCCGCAGCACAACTTGAAATAAGGCAGCTTCTTCCTTAGCCAGAACCAGGAGGGTTGCCCCTGGAAGACAGACAAAACCTTTCTACCCCCATCCCCTCAGGGATGGGGCACATGGACCAGTAACAGCGGTCTCCACCACTTCATAATCAGCTTACTGTGTTCCTCTTTCAGTGGAAACACACACCTCCCTTACAGTAGCTCTAAAACAGAGGTTAAGGTTCTGACAGCCTACACACAGACTGCTGTGTTGCTCCTCTCTCCAAGACTGCACACAGACTCTGTTCAAAATCCCCAACATTCTATCCTAACTTCCAACTGCAGCATTCCAGTGTGGCTCATGCAGCTGCAAAAGTTCTATGGTGACGTCATCCCTCAGTCTCAGCTGAGACTGAGAACAGAGTGAGACAGTGTGAAATCCATTTAACTGGAGTTTCACAAGCTGCCTTCCCTGCCTACCACTAGGTCTTACTGGGATTCTAGTAACCCCGGGTAACAGGGGGGTTACACCTGCTATGCAGAGAAAGTCATTGATGAGAGACCGGCCTGGGGATCAGCCCCCTGCTCAATGTCTTGAACAGGCACAACATCTCGGTGATTCATGTTGGCCCTGCTTCTCCAGGCACTCCAGCTCAATAGCCCGCAGTCTCGATTTCATCCTACCTGTGTTCAGTATTGGGTATCATGAGTAAACATCAGGGTTGCTCCCTGCAACAACAGCTAAATCTAAAAGTGTTGTCATCTGATTGTCTTGTTGCCTTTTCTTTCATGAACTGAGCCCTCCGGCTCCGGATTACAAATAGTGTGTGTTGTGCATGTTGCTTTCTTCTATCACAGAGCCCCAACCAACTGCAACATTCCTGGCTAGCCCACCATTTTCCTACCTGGGTACCCAGAGTGTGTGACTGTGTAGGGACTCTGAACTGCATGCATAACTGTCTGATTAATACAGCTTTTAAGCAAATCATACGGATTACACTCTTCCCTTGTTCAAGTTCCCTGAATAAATCAGATTTAACTTTGTTTGCATTCAGCCTGACTGTGGTTCCAGTTTGTGCCAAAAGTATTGTACTGTTGCTATTTGCTGTGCTTAACCTTGTTTTCCAGGGGGTCTCCAGGGTCAAGCTAGAGGAACCAGCCCTGGTGGCAAGTGCAAACAGTGTGGGTAATTGCTTGGTGAATAAGGGTCATTGTGAAAGTAATTATTGTATATTGTTCAGGCCACTAGAAGGGAAAGAGGGGGTTACAGTGTCCTGGAGGGCTGTGCCCAGGTTAGCTTGACCACTAACAACCCTGACCTTGGGGTGGAAGCACCCGTTTCATTACCCAGGCCCCTTCACCTGCTACAAGCCAAGCTGGCAGGGGTAGTAGCCCTTGGAATAGCCCCACCTAGGGGTTACACATATTTTTTCCTTCAGTTTTGGTGTTCAAGTGTGGTGGAATGACTGGCCCATTTTTACTGAGACTCCCTGTAGCTGCCTTACTAATTAGCAATTAATTGCATGTTAATGGGCTGCTCTATTTAAAATGAGGTGTTAATTACCTACTACAACCTTTAAACCATCAAGCCCAAGTCAATGAAGCACCCTCCCTCACACTGAAATCAAAGCAAAGAACCCAAAAGTGTGTCACAGAAGCACTTTACATGAATCTCAGAAGCACCCTCCCTCACACAGGAAACCGACCAAAGAATGCCACAGCATGTCACAAATCACTTTATCCCAACCAAAGAGGTACTTGAGTGATACTGGCCTTTCTTTTCCCTACCCAGCCCCTGATACATACTGCAAGTTGCATTCACTATGAAAAGAATACAAGACCTGATAAACGCATAGCCCTCTTAAATGCATAATTTTTGCTGGTCCCAAGGGTATGCGTTTAAGAGGGCTGCACTGTAATATGGAAAATCTTCAAAGTATGGCTACGGGGTTATATGATCAATCTTGAACGACTAAGAAACACAAAACAAAATCAGATATTAAAACAACTAGAGGAAGAAATATTAATACTTCAAAATAACCACAGTAGATCTCTAGATACACAAACATTTATTAGGCTAATGGCAAAATAAAGAACAGTATAACACAATACAAACTGACAATATAGAAAAACTAATTTTACAAACAAGATCGAACTATTTCCCTCAGATAAACAATTAAAATTACTTGCATAGCAAAGCAGGAAGGACCAACAAAAAAATAATATATTAGTCATTAAAAAAGTAGACGGAACAATAACAGGAAATTCTATAGAAATCAATGCCAGTTTTGAAACTTACTATACAAACTTATATAAAACAGAAACTGCATCAATTAATGAATCAGAAATAAATGACTATTTACAACAAAGTGAATTAAGAAAAATATCTAGAGAAGATCAAGGAAAACTAGAACTTCACATTACCATATTAAAAACAGAACAAGCAATAGATGATCTCTTAGGAAATAAATCACCAGGGTCTGATGGTACTGTAATTGAATTTTACAAACTATACAAAAACATAATTTCACCTATATTGAAAAACATATTTAATTCTGTTAAAAAAAAAAACAAAGAACTTTCAAAGTCATTTCAAGAAGCAGTGATTCATGTTTTTCTTAAAACTAATAAGGATCCGTTGGACTGTGCATCATACCGCCTCATCTCCCTACTGAATGCAGACTATAAAATATTCACAACAATTATAGCAAAAAGACTGGAAAGCATATTGCCAACATTAATAAATAAGGACCAGGATGGTTTTATAAAAAGGGAGATCATTAAAAGAAAACATAAGATATTCATTAAACACAATGGACCAGATATTCAGAGCAGTTGCGCCGGCGCAACTACAGACTTGCGCCGCAGAGCCATATTCAACCACCACGGCTGCACAACACAAGTCTCATTGCAACGCAGCACCAACAAATGTAATGTATGCAGTGCAAGTGCAAGGGGGCGTGCACATGAATATGTGGCGCAATGGCATATTCAACTCAAAACCATGGTGCAAGTCAGGAGCAAATCACAGGATGCGCCAGTCAGACTTGAGCCTATAAAAACAGGCTCAAATACACACACAGCAGATGCGTAATCTGGAGCACAAGCCAGAGCACCATAGATGCTAGTCCATTTCTAATGGAGCAGGTTATAAGGGGTGTGAGGAGGAGGGAGGAACAGCACTGTGGCCGACGAAGGGCCCGTCGGCGGTATGCCCAACACAGACAGTACCGTGCCCACCTCACCTTTGAGGTCTACAGTGATGTGGAGATTATGGGCCAGTACCGACTGAACAGGGCAATTCTGAGGCAGCTCTGTGAGCTGTGCAGTGATGAGCTGCAGGCACCCACCAGACGGAGTCATGCCATGTCTGTGGAGACCAAGGTGACAGCAGTGATGTGCCTGCGCCATGGGCACCTTCCAGAGACTAATGGGTGCCACAACAGAGATCACTCAGTCGGCCATGTCCCACCTCCTCACACAGTTCCTTAATGCTCTGCTGCCACATGCTTCGTGGTACATATGATTCCCAAGCACACAGGTAGAGTGTACAGCAAACATGCAGGACTTCCACTGGGTGGCACACATGCCAGGCATGATAGGGGCCACAGACTGCACCCATGTGGCAATACGCACACCACCTGGCCCAGAGGGGGCGGCATACATGAACAGGAAGGGGTACCCCTCCATCGACTGCCAGGTGGTGTGCAATGCCATGGGGTGCATCATCAATGCCTGCTCTCGGATACCCAACATGGCTTCAGGAAAGGACATAGCACAACGACTGCACTCCTTAAATTCACCACAGACACTCTTTCAAAAATGGATACTGGCAATCTGACTGGGGCTGTCTTTATTGACCTCACAAAGGCTTTTGACCTTGTTGATCACACTTTGCTTCTCTCCTCGCTTCAACACCTGCATTTCTCCTCCTCTGTTGTTGACTGGTATGAAAGCTACCTGACAAATAGAACTCAAGTGGTGAAATTGAATTCCTCTCTATCGAACAGTACCACCACTAACATTGCTGTACCTCAGGGCTCCATCCTAGGGCCCCTCCTATTCTCTCTTTATATAAATAACATTGGAGCCGCTCTAAAATCCTGCTCTGCTATTCTATATGCTGATGATCTTGTCATCTATACAGGTTCTACTAATATAGACACTATCAACACAACCCTTTCCTCTGACTTTAACAATATCCAAAACTGGCTATACGACCACAAACTGGCTGTCAACACTAGCAAAACTAAAGCCATGCTGCTTGGATCGGTCCCAAAGCTCCGGGCTTGCACAACAGCACTGATGGTGCAGAACTTAGAAGGTCAATTACTGGAATGTGCGACCTCTTTCAAGTACCTGGGCATCCTGCTAGATCAATCTCTTGATCTTAATCTTCATGTACAGTCTGTTTGCAGAGCTGTCAACTCCAAACTAGGTGTTGCCTATAAGATTAGTTATATGCTCATGCCATCGGCTAAAATGGCCATTGCAAGGAGGATTCTGCTCCCCACCCTAACCTATGGGGCTCCCTTATTTGGGGCTGCTTATAAAACTGACCTACTCAGATGGAATATTATGTATAACAACATATGTCGCTATGCCTCTTCTGCTCCTCGGCTTAAACACCACTGTCAGCTTTATAATGATCTTGGTTGGCTGTCTCCGTTAGCTAGTAGGAAATACTACCTTGGCTCTCTTATTGATTTGATTATTCAAAATCAAACCCCTAGGTGTCTTGCAGCTATGCTTGTTCCTCAGGACACAGTCCATGGTCTACGATCAGCTGATAAATCCTTTCTGAACTTGCCGAGGTGCTGCACTAGGAAAGGAACTGTTGCATTTGAGCATGCAGCTCCACAGTTGTGGAATCCCCTTCCTCTCGACTTTAGACTTTCTAGCTCCCACACATGCTTTAAGAGAAAACTGCACTCGAATCTGCTGATTGCTGATACCTGTTCCTGCTTTCACCCTACCTAATGACTGATGTCTCTGGCCATACAATAGTATTTCCCACCTCTATATAACCATCTTACTGCCTCAGCCTGACCCGGCTCCCTTTCCCTGCCCATATACAATCTTGCACTGCAGGCATTTCCCTTACACTTACATACACTCATATTATCTAATTTCATGGTTTGCTCCCCTCTTCCTCACTTACTGACCTTTTCCTTAATGACACCCCCTGCTCTCAATGGTTATTTCTTCCTTTTGTATTACCTGTTTTTGTTTTTGTGTACCTTGTTCTGTTCATATGATATGTCACCTGATAATTTATTGTCCAAGGTCCTCTCTATTCATTGCATAGATAGACACCTATGAACTTATGAATGGTCTACTCTGTATGTCTCTGATATGTTGTATCCACTTTAACTCATTGTATGTAAAGCGCTTTACTTAGTATGTTCTGATAAATTGTATTCTCTTTAACTCATTGTATGTAAAGCACTTATAATTTGTTATCCTGTTAAGTTTCTGCATGTCTGTACTCTCCCGGGTCGTGCCTGAAAATAGTCATTTTATGGCTAGTGCACTTACCCAGTTAACAAAAACTAAATAAATTAAATAAATAAATAAAATAAATGTCTGCGCCACACACCCTGGGAGTGCACACGATGCCTACATCAGGCACAGTTCCATCCTGTGCCAGATTTGAGCATGCAGAGATCCCCACGGGGCACCTGTTAGGTGAGCAAGACACGAGGATGGATACAGGTGCAGCAATGCCAGGGGAGGACGGCGACAACACAGGGCAGGGGGAGTGCAGGAGGCAGAGGGCAGCAGGGGCGAGGGGGGAGCACAAGCACAGCACAGGGATAACCATATCCTCTCCCCACACAGGTGACAGTGTATACCCACTCAGGCCTTGGCTGCTCACCCTCTACCAGTGACCGTCCACACCCGTGGAGGAGAGATTCAATGAGGCACACACCTCCACACGCAATGTCATTGAGCGTGTCTTTGGCATGCTCAAGATGCAGTTCCATTGCTTAGACAGATCAGGTGGTGCCCTACAGAACAGCCCATCAAAAAGCCTGTGGCCTATTCCTGGCCTGCTGCATGCTGCACAACTTGGCCACTGACCGTGTGATAGCAGTCCAGGTGGATGAGAGCGACAGCAGTGGGGATGATGTAGTAGTAGTAGTAAAAATTTATTTTTATACAGGAATAATACATGTCATTTGGATAATACAATCCAGTTTTCAAGACAGTCCTGTGCAAATTTTCCAAGTTTCACATAATCACACCAGTTACAATCTAATACAAAATATATATAAATACACAATTACAAAGTTACAAAACCATTCAAACAAAGACAATAAAAATCAATATCAAACACATACATATGAATAAACATAATACGTCTTTAACCCCTTTAGGAATTTTTTAACAGTTTTCTCAGATCGCAATAAAGGAGGGAGTGTATTCCAACTTATTGATGCTTGTGATGCTAATGTTCTATCCCCAAATTTATTTTTACGCTTATCTGGATCAATTCTGTTTTGATACAAAGCCCTTACTGAATGTTTCCAAAGGGCAGAATCCCTATCTGCCAATATTTTGGCTATGTTATGGTTTAAATGGATTGTCCTATATTTGTAAATAAATAAGGACCAA
This sequence comes from Neoceratodus forsteri, assembly GCA_016271365.2. Taxonomy (NCBI): domain Eukaryota; kingdom Metazoa; phylum Chordata; order Ceratodontiformes; family Ceratodontidae; genus Neoceratodus; species Neoceratodus forsteri. The sequence continues at coordinate 832,909,450 of CM057454.1, read as the reverse complement.
CTTTTCTTATATTCCAAGTCAAGAGATAACCAATTTAACCTCATTAACAAGTCACAACGATGAGTCCTAAAACTACAACATAAAACATATCTTGCCACCCTATACTGTAATTTATCTAATTTATTTAGAAGTTGTTTAGTAGCAGTCCTATAAATGACCTCTCCATATTTAATCACTGGAAGTATGAGCTGTTCTGCAATCAATTTCCTGTCTTGCAACTTAAAACACTTAGATATTCTCTTCAAAGCTCCTAACTTTTTATGTGTTTTAGTGATAACAGACTCTATATGACTCTTAAAGGTTAATAAAGAATCAATATTAACTCCTAGATAACAATATTCAGAAACTTGTTCTATTAAAGTTTGATTCAATGATGTGATCTGTACATCCGAGAACTCCTGTTGTCTGTTAATACCAAAGAACATTAATTAGGTTTTATTTACATTCATTATTAATTGTGGCTTGGTGAACCATTCCTGTACCCTGGTAAAGTCAGTCTGTAGGTTTCGCTGGAGATCCACCAAGTTATTTTCAGAGGCCAGCAAAACAGTATCGTCTGCATGCATCCTTATATCTGTATGCTGAATCACTGATGGTAAATCATTATTAAATATCAAAAAATAACAAGGGTCCCAAAATGGACCCCTGTGGAACTCCCCTTTGATGGTTCAAGGGTTTGAAAGATGATACTGTAACTGTACCCTCTGAGATCGGTCAGTCAAATATGACATAAACCATGTCAGTGGATCCCCAGAGAAACCCAGACCGACTAACCTCTCAGATGAGGATGACGGGCTGGAAAGGGGCGTGCAGCCACCCATGAGGAGGTGGGACCCCAGGCTGGTGGCAGAGGCCAGGAGGCACAGGGCCACCATCACACAGAAGTACTACAGAGAATGCAGGTAAGTGCAATGACACGTGTGCAGGGCCTGCATTGACCACCACCCCACCCACAGGGCTGGACGGGCACATAGGGATGCATGCAGTGACATGGGCACACACAGATTGCATAGTGAACGGAGAGCCACACAGACGCACACAGCAGAGACATGGGCACACACACACACGGGCTGCAGGACATGGCATGAATCAGATGCAAGAGACCGGTGCACAGGCACAGCCGGCATGGAACTGCTCTCATCACACCCATGCCACAAGGCCCAACAGCCCAGCCAGCACACACACAGAGCATGCACCACACCACACAAGCACACCACCACACACACACAGGGCAGCACCACACCTGTGTGCACTAGGCAGCAGCAGCGGACAGCAGGACAGGGCAGCATGCCCAGCAGGCCTGTCACGCGGTGCCATGGCTGCCATGGCCATGTGGGTGGCCATGCCCAGGCCGTTCAGCAGCCACAGGCTGCGTAACAGCCACCGGGGGACTGTCCAATACACTCACGGGAGTGGAGGCCTGAGAACATGACCAGGTCCTCGCTGGGGTGTAGAGTTGGCCAAACAGGGTTGTGCTGGGGGTGTCAGGGATGCCCACGTTGGAGCCCAGCATCAGCCATGCCAGGGTCACCAGTCATGGGGACCATGGAGTGGAAGTAGCGCTGCGGGAAGTCCTATGTGCATGGCCATGCCCAATGGACACCAGCAATGCAAACCCAGCTGCAATGGTACCGGTCATGCAGTCCAGCAATGCGGTCATCGCATCCCACAGCTGGCAGATCTCATCAATGAGCTGTGCACGTCCACTGTCCTGCTGCTCAGCCAGCTGATGCACCTCAGCCGCAGTGCACATATCTATGTACCAAGCAGTGCCTGGTTGTCTATGGATGCCTGCAGCAGCTGGTTGTGTTCAGCCAGCCTGTTGGTGTCCTGCACATCCTGGGGCAGATGCCAGCCTGCTGGGGTGCTGCGGCATGCTGGTCAATGCCCTTCTCTGGTGGATGCCGCACAGGGGTTAGTGTGGCTACGGGTGCACCAGAGGCGGCCCCTGCGGTGTGCTGCCCATTGGTCACTGCATCCTGCCTCTGCCATCCCTCCATCTTCTGGTCTGTGCCCAGTGCGGCCGTGCCCACAACAGCACCCCCCTCACCAGGCACAGCGGTGGCACCACACACCACTGCGCTGGCATGGACAGGGGGCAGCTGCACAGCCGCCGGCGTAACACTGGACCCCAACAGTGCCTGCGACCATCCCTGGACACTGGCTGGCACCACATGCATGGTGCTGTCCAGGATCAGGATTATATCATCATCAGAGCTGGACGCACCACTCAGCTGGGTGCCTGTGCACAGCACAGGCAGGCTCTCACACATCAGGAGCTGAGGCAGTGCATCATCTGACTCCAGTCCCAGGACATCCAGCAGCCCCACAATGTCACGGTGCAGTTGATCCTGGTGCTGGATGCTCGTTGATGTCCATGGTACCACCTCCTCTGGTCCCATGTTGGCGTTGTCCTCTGCATGTGCCTCTCCACGGAGATGTGACGGTGCTGGACAACAGAAACACAGAGTCAGCATAGGTGTAGCACCCATGCAAGCAGGTCCTGTACCCAGGGGTGCATGCTGCCATGGCCCCCATCCACCAGTGCGCTGCACAGAGCTGCACATCACACCCACATGGGCCACGCAGCATGGCGGCAGGATTGCCTGCATGGTACCTCCCAATTCTCCCCCCCATGCATGGTTTGTGTTGACTCACCGTGCTGTGAGGGGCTGCCACCCATCTGAAAATCACCACCAGGAATGCCCTCTATGGCAGCACGGCTGATGGTTGCCACCACCAGCTCCTCTGGTGCCATCAGTGCCGATGAAGTGGGAGGTCTGCCACCCATCCTGGTGCGGGACACCCTGATGGCTGCCACCTTCTCCTTGATACAGCGTTTGTCCATCTCCACCTTCTTACAGCACTCCTAGGCACTTCGCTGGTGCCTGCCATGTGCATTTACATAGCTGGCCACATCATCCCACCTGGCCGACCTGTCCTGTGATGTGCCCATGGCACCACTCAGCAGGGCCTCCCTGTCGCGGTTGGCCTCAAACAGGGCCTGCTGCTCCTCTTTCATGAAATTGGGCCTGCGCTTCCATGCAGACCCATGTTCCTCCTCTTCCTCAACCTCAGACATTATGCTACCTGTGGACAGTGACAGAAATGGTTGTCAGTGGCAGCATGGCACAGAAGGTTGCTCCCTTGCACTGTTTGCATAGGCCTCTTATGGCCAGGGTTCTGTTCCCCTTACCAAACTGGCAGCAATACCGGTCCATGGCCTGTGCTGTGGTGTGGCGCTTTTCATGCACAACGCATGCAAATGGCGTGTGTGCAATGGTAATGCCAGGCACCTGACGGGCCATTATACACAGCCTAAAGATGCGATTTGCATATGGCGACTGAATATTACAGTTTTGCACAGTGCTCAAGCAGGATGCGCTGGAGCAATCATGCGGCACAAGTCCAGCACATGTGTGCAGCATGGGCCTGCAGTGCACATGTGCATAGGCCTATCACACGACTGCCCACATCACGGCGCAATGGCCCATGGTGCAGCTGCATGGGATGCGCTATGCCACATACAGCACAGGCTGGGGTCATGCAGGCATTGTGCAGGGTCACGCCCTGTGCCATCAGGGTCACGGCCATGACTCGTGCTTCCGTCAGTCCATGTCGTTGCGTGCATGTGTGGTGCTGCACAATACTCCACCACAGTGCATGTCAATTGCGCATCCATGTGCTGCATGGTTGCATATGACGCTACGCTATTGCACAACATCCACGGGCTGCACCATGTGTATGCTGTGTAGGCCATATCATATCCTACAGTCGCGTTGAACTGCAACCATGCTGGGCACTGGTACAACATGTCGGGCAGTAAATTGGACTAAAGTTGAAATGTGCAACCTAGTTGCAGTGGTGGAGCCCTATGCACCCCAGCTGTTTGGGCAGGTGCCATTGCAGCAGCCAAGGATGGAGGTGTGGGCCCGTGTGGCCACAGCCATGGAACAATGTATGGGGGTGTGACATACCACCAGCAGTGCAGGCACTGCTATGGTGACCTGCACAGGAGGGATCCTATAAGGCTGTGACGGCTTCAGGCATGTGTCCAGTGTGGCACTGTGGCACAGCCAGGTTAGTATTACCATGCATCATGCATGCCCGTGGTGTACCTGTACTGGTCATCTGGATGCACAGCGTGCACCGCTGCTGGGGGGCAGACATGGTCCTAGTGGTCATTGCGTGTCCTGCATGGGTGACATGTGCAATGCTGTTGTGTGTGTTGCAGTCGTGCAGGCACCAGGGCCATAGGGCAGGTGGTGTCCTGTCCTGTGCCATGCCAGCTGTGTGCCGGATGGGTGGGTGCATGACTGTCCTCTCATGTCCACCTCTCTCTCATCCATCTACAGGTCTGGAGGACCGCAGGAGGGCCAGGGCAGCCATGGCAGGCAGGAACAGTGATGGGACGGCTGCTGGGGCTGCAGGACGGTGTCAGCCAGGTAGCCATGTTCACACTACTGTACTGTGCATGTAGGTGTCACTGCTGATGGCAGGATTCCAGACATGGTTACTACTGCCATGTGTGGGCACTGCCTGGGTGGGCACAAGGACCAGTGGACATGCCGGTGTTGCACTGCGCGTGCATGTACCATGCCCATATCCACTGTGCTGCCCGGGGGGGGTGTTGTGTGCACAGCCTCCACTGTGTGTGTGGCCACGGGTTCCTGCAGTCCATGTCATGTGCATTGCATGTGCACTGCTGTGCCCACTGTGTGGCCCTGTGTGCCTGTCTGCACTGGTGTGGTGTGCTGTGTGGACAGCTGGTGCAGCCCTCTGTGCACAGGACCTTGGGGATCTGTCCACTGGTGTGTGCCTCCGCTGTGCAGTGCACACTGTGGGTGGGATGGGGCTCATCCTAACATGTCGCTTATTGCCTGTTCTGTCCCTTCTCCTAGGTCAAGCCAGGGTACAGCCACAGAGGAGGATGGGGCGGCTGGTGAGAGCCCTGTATGCTATCTTGTGCCAGCAGAGGAGGAGGATGGCCATGATATTGGGCAGCGGTCCCTGTGTGCCCTGCCCTTCCCCTGTTGCCCTGCCCATCCCCACATCCCCTATCCCCCACCTCCCGTGACCCTCCCCATTTCCTTGTTAAGAGTACTGTACATAGTTGCCCTGTTGGCTCACTTTTCATGTTTTGTATTAAACCCTTTCCTTTGCTACATCTTCTGTGTCTGTGTTTCTTTTACAAGTGACATGTGAAGCCATGCTGCAGGTGTCTGTTATGCTATGCTTTGGCATGTCCCTGGTGTCCTGCTGCTGTCCCCTTGGGGTGCTGTGCATGTGTGTACCAGGCATGTGTGCCATATCCCTGTCCTGTGCATGTCCCCATGTGGTGGGTCTCGCAGTGGCCTGTGCCTGCCCCTGCACCTTGTGCCCTTGTCTGCCTGCACTGTCCTTGTGTCCACCTGTCATGCTGCCCACCACTGGTGTGCCCCATGGTACTGTGCCCTTCTCCACTCAGGGTGGTGGCCTGTGTGCCCCTGGGTGGTCTGTGTCTCCCTTGCCCCGGCTCATGGTCCTCTGTGTGTGTGTGTTCCCCTGGCCCCATGGCCACGGCCCCCTGCTGCATGGCCTGTTGGGTATGTCTTCCATGGCTCTGCCATTGGTGTGCTGGTGGTGCTGGTGTGTTGCCCTGGTGCTTGTGCCACAGTTGGTGGCCTGGGCTCCTGTTTCTGATGTCCCCTGGTGCCCTTTGGTGCCTCTAGGAGTGTGTGCCCGTTGTCTGTGGTTGGCTGTGTTGGTGGGGTACTGTGCCCCTGTGCATCCCTGCTTGTGTGCCCCTGTCGCCTTTGCTCAGCCAGCTGGATTGTGTGTTCTGGCCTGCTCCCATGCATTCCTGGTTGCACCAGAACATCTGTGGTTGCGCTATGGCACATAGTTGCTATATTCAGCCTGCCTTGTGCCACTGCATGTCTGTCGCACATCTTCTGAATATGGCATCCTTTGCCGCATGGCGCATCTGCATTGCGCTGCATCATCATTGCTCACACCTTGGGCGCAAATCTGAATATCTGGCCCAATAACTATAAATAAATCAGAGGACTCAATACTACTCGCTATTGATGCAAAAAAATCCTTTGCCAGAGTAGAACGGCTTTTCATGCTTAAAATATTTAGGGAGATGGAGTTTGGTGCACAATTCAATGGATGGTTACAACTTATATATAATACACCCACTGCAAAAATCAAAACAAATCAGAATTTATCACATTCTATACAGTTACAAAGGGGCACTCATCAAGGATGCCCATTTTCACCACTAATATTTATTGTGGTTATAGAAGTTTTAGCTGAAAGAATTAGAAACCATCCAAGCATCTATAGTATTAACATTAAGGAGGCTGTAAATAAACTAAGTTTATATGCAGATGACATTCTGCTCTTTATATCTAAACCCACAATATTAATAAATGAACTTATAACAACTATAGAATGTGGCAGACTATCAGGTTATAAAATTAACTGGAGTAAAACAGTTTTATTAAAACTTAATAACCAATAAAACTTCAAGAATTTCATACCTACTCCTCGACCCTTCTCCTACTCTTGGCTTCCTATCGATATATTACTCCTCCTTACTCTTGCTAACTATCCCCTCTTCCTCAACCCTTCAACCCTGCCTACCCTTTTGATACTAGCTCACCTGTCTTTGCTCAATATATCAAGAGTATGTATTGCATATACCAGTATTATGTTTATAAACCCTACCTTGTAATGCTTGCACACTATGAACCAAATGTTCCTTCACTGTTCACTTTTTTACTATGTTGTATCTTACTATGTAACATCTTTTTTGTACTAGGTGTGCACTTTGCATACTTGTAATCAGTGTTGCTTTATTAAGTGTTGCTTTATTATGTAATGTCTTTTTGTATGTGTACCTGCTACAGAACTTCCTTGTGAAAGAGCTTGCTCAATGGAGTCTTCCTGCAATAAACCTGAACTTGTCAAAATATAGAATTACCTAGTGGACATAGCTGCCAAGAAGTTTCCACACAAATTTAATATTTAGGGGTACAAATCCCTGCAGATCTTAAAAAATTATAACAGATCCACTATATGAAAATATTCAAAACAAAAACTTGATAGATGGAAAGAGTTACCTTTAACACTCATTGGTTGAATAAATATAATAAAAATGAAGATTTTGCCTAAATTAATCTTTCTATATCAATCCTTACCTATACAGATTCCCTAAATTTACTTTTGTAACTTAAAAAAAGATGATTACTAAATTTATATGGCTAAACAAACAGGCAAGAATCGCGTATTCTACGCTGATTAAATCAAAACAAGAGGGAAGCTTAGCATTACTTGACATGCAAAAGTACTATTTAGCAGCCCAAATAGCCACAATTTGGGAGTGGATTGATATACTAGAGAACTTTCCTAATTCAATTTTACTAGAATAAAGTGTAAATCCATATTCATCTATGATAGAATTATTATATTCAACTTATCATAACACAAATAAGAACTCTAGATTAAGCATAACAACTTTAAATACAATTAAAGCCTGGTATAAGGCACATGAGATCGTTAAAGAAAATGTCAAAATGTCAGTTTATACACCTATCTATATGAACTATAGTTTTAAAGTATCCATAACTGATAGAGTTTTTCAGGACTGGAAATCTAAAGGTATTCTGGAGTTCAATAATTTAATGCTTGGGTAAAAACTTAAAGCCTTCCAGCTATTACAAAATTAATATAATTTGCCGTCAACACATAAGTTTCAGTATATACAGATAAGCAGTTATAGAACAAAACAAATGAAAAAACAACAAAATAATATGGAAACCTCAATACTTAAAATGCTGAAGGAAAAACTAGATAAAACTAAACTCATATCAAACATATATAAGTTACTAGAGACTACACAAACCAAGGAACAACAAAAAAACATTAAAAAATGGGAAAGTGAGCTGGGTATTAACGTTACAAAAGAAACATGGCAACACATTATTAGTACATTCAAAACAAACATAATGGTTAGTAAAATGCAACAAATTCAAATCAATACAGTGTATAGGACATACTACACCCCCTTCAAGACTACATCATGTCAGTACTAATCTGTGAGAAAAATGACCAAGATGTACTAGAACATGGGGAACACTCACTCATTCATATGCTACACTCCTGCCCATATTTATCAAATTACTGGTCAAAAATAATACATGTAATTCAAACTGCACTAAAAGTGGGAATTAGGGTATCTCCAGGTTTAACATTATTAATATTACCCCCTATAAAGATAAAGGAAGAACAATTAAAGCTCCTTAATATAGCTATGATCAGAGCTCGAAAATGTATATTAATGAAATGGAAAGACCTTGCCCCTCTGAAGATCGAAACATGGATAAAATTCATGACTGACACTATGAATTTGGAAAAAATACATAACATAAAAATAGATAAAAGGGAAGATTTTGAAAAAATATGGGCCCCATTCCAAGACATAATACAGCATGGTATTTTATAAAACATAACATAATAATATAAATCTTAGTTATCGGTTAAAAATAAAAATTAATCATGCCTGGACCTCGTAGCTATGACAATGTTATTGGACCATATAATCTAATCTATATCAGATGAAGAAGCGGTGAATATTAAATATCTGAACCAAAAAAAAATTCAGTAGCAGAAGCTGAAGCAGTCTATGCTGGTTCAGAATTCAATAACTGTGAATGACTCTGCCCCAGGCTCTCCACAGCAATTGGGCAACATAGTCTTCTTCCCATTAAGTAAAGGCTGGCCTTCTAACACAATAACTTCATGTGATAAGAAAGCATACACCAAGAAGATGGCAGAAAGGAGGGGCGAACTGCCAGGGTACACTAAATTTTCCACAACACAGACTGCAGCAGCAGCAGACCCCCCAAACAGTCTGGTAGACTGGGATGAACTCTGTAAATGGATAAAAGCAGTAGCAGAAGCTAAAGCAGTGCATACTGGGTGAAAGATTCAATAACCGTGACTGTCCCCACCCCAGCCTCTCTGCAGCCTTTGTGCAATGCAAGCTTCTGTCCATGAAGACTACCTCCTAGCAGAATAACTTCATGAGACGAGGAGAGCCTTAGCAGGAAAGAGGGGCAAACTGTCAGGATTAAATTTTCCAACACACACTGCAGCAGCAGCTAAGGTGGTTGCCCCTCCCCCCCCCAAAAAAACAGGCAGACCAGACGTATAGTGGTTAAAAATCATCCCCCTCCCTAGCAGCATTCAGAATTGAGCCCCAACAAAAAACCCTCCTCTCCCGTGCAGCATGATCCCACCATACAGGGGGAAAAAAAAGTGCTGCAAGGCACTACATCATTTCTTTTTGATTTTACACAATGATTTCATTGCATATTGCAGGGCTCAGAACTTAATTTTTTCACAGGCAATGCCTATCAACATAATGATCACAGATAAATTATTTTCTGATTATGTAAACACATAGCACAGCACTTTTGAATGACTCAGAGTAATACTCCAGTTATACTTCTGTCTTTCCCCATTACTGCGTTGAGGCAAGGCACAAACATAGTTCTGTCTTCAAAATTCACTGCTAAACATGGCACAGTACATTGACTAATCTGGCACTCACTGCTCATGGCAATTTCACTGCAGATGCAGGGTGCAGATCTTCAATTATTTCCCTCTTTGCCCCTTTCTGTCACCATCACTGCAACTGCTGGGCACAAATACTTCTTTTACTTTGATTTCATGTGGTTGCACTCAGGCTGATGTCCCTTTCAGAGCTCTGCATTTTGCAGGGCACAGAACTTTAAAATCCTCTTTTGCCCACACACTGTTGGCACTATGGCACAAACATTTTGCACCTCCCCCCCCCCGTAACTGGATAACTTCTTTACAGTTTCTCCACAAAGTCACTTTTGCAGGTTGTTCAGTGCTCCCTTGGCTTTGGGGCTTGCCATCATGACTTTAGATTTTCCGTTGGTCTCCTCCCCTCCCCTCAGGATACAGTTTCATCCACAAAGTCACTTGCTTGTTGTAGTGTCCCGTTTTGTGCTTGCTTGCCATTGTTCTCTTTTTTCCGTTTGTGCAGCAAAGCCCCCCTAATTCTGAGCGACAAGCCTGCCCTGCTGACTGTCTTTTGCCTCCCCATCCATAGTGAATAAAGTTTTCACCTTTTTTAAATTAAGAGTCCCTGATCCTCATGCTGCTCCATCGTCAGCTGTTTGCCTGTGTCGTCAGCCTGCTCTATTGCTGAGTCTTGGTAAGCCACTCTATGTGCTCAGCTCCTGCTCCCAGCCTCCTTGGCTCTTGGCTCTTTATGGCACTCTGCCTTGGCTCCCCTGGCTCCTCATAGCTCCCAGGCCTCTCGGCCTCCTCAGTTCCTGGACTCCTGACTGGCTGGTGGCTCACTCACTTGGCTCCCAGGTGGCCCTGTGAAAGAAAACAACAATTTAATTGCTAGTTCTTACATTCAACACTGAAAATATGACAAAATTTAAGAATCCTACCAAAAATCCCTCACTAGAAAACTCATCATTTTCATCAGTTACTCTCTGGTTTGGTTATCAGCTCATTCCACGGCAGGTGCACAGCAGTAAAGGATTGAGCCACGTTTCCCCTGTGCTGAACGTGGGTAGGAGGGGGATCAGACATCCATGCACCAATCTCAGCCAGCCGGGAGGGGGTATCATGAGACATCCATGCACCGATCAGCCAGCCAGAAGGGGTCTTCATATGTCCGTGTGCACCAATCTCAGACAGCTTGGGGGACAGAAATGGAGGAAGGAGGAGGATCTTGGCTTTGGGAAGGAAGGGACATAAAAAACAACAACTTTTTTTTAAGAGTGCCAGCATTAGCCAGCAGTATGATTAGCAATCACTGCTAATCAAGCTGACAATTGAATCGCATTTGCTGATTCTTGGGTTGCAAATTGCAATGCAAACCTGCTAATTTTATGCCTTGGTGCTGTGACTGTAACCTGAGCTGCTGCTCCTACCAAAAACTGCTTGGAAAGCAGCTGCTATTGTTTCACGCTTGGGCAGTGTGTGTGGGAAACCAGAAGATGGGGCCGCCAGCTTTGTCGACCAGGTAAGATCTATCCTTTTCTATCAAGAGGTATCTCTTCTGAAACTCCTCTTTGGCTGCAGGAGCGAAGATCAGCAGGTTAGTCCCTGGCGCATACCTCGCAACCTTTCTTCACCAAAATATGTGACATGATGTGTGACAAATGAGCAAAATGTGTGCCATATGGTCTAATATGGCACTGCAAGCTCAGAACCCTACAGCTGTCAGTGCACTAATGTTCATAATTGTTTTTGATAACTTAGCATAATAGATTATTATGAATTTCTGCTTTAAAGTTTCAGTGAGGAATGTGGAATATCACCTTCCCCATGATAGACAAAGGGTTTCTGAGAGGTAAAATGAGTGACGCACTTCATAATGTGTGACAGTTGAGAGGTATGCCCTGGCGTGGCTGAATTCCAAAGCTTTACTATGTTCCTGTTCTTTTGCAGCAGCAGGTCTTCAGCACTTCTCTCACTAGCGCAACTCCCGCTCCAGTCCTTCTTGCATTGCAGGCCAAAGTTCTTCAACTCAGGCAGCCTGTTGTTTTGATATTCCTCATGGCAGTGGTTGACAACAGCAAGGCACAGGAGAGGCGTTACCTTAACTGTCTCCAGCAGCTAGTCCCATTCGTGGCTGTCTCCTGCAGCAGTTGCTCAAGGAAGGCCCCCACCAACTCCACTCCTAGTGAGGAAACTAGAAGCTCATCTAGTGAGGGTGAACAGGAACCAGACTCTTCTCCAGAACAACACCCCCAAGTCAAGGCCCAAGCCAAGACAGTAAGTAATGTATGAACTTCTCTCACCATCAGGAACACCAAAGATGACAGGGCCGAGGAGGTGGGGAAGTCTGAAGAGGAAGCCACCCCTCGACTTTGCAACTCCTGGAGCTGACAGCCATGCTTAACAGGGCCTTCTCATCTGACCCAAAGACCATTCAGGAAGAATCTACAACAGTTTATGGGGACCTCAAACCTAGCCGCCTCACTCCCCCTTCCTGCCACCAAAGACCGCCATCAGGAATGTTCAGAGAAACAGAAGAAATGACCTTGGATGAGCAGACCCACTATGGTCACATGCATGGGCAGCTTCATGGGGCAGAAGAGACCAAGATGCAGGTTAGACTGTTTAGTAGTTTCATCTGTTGGCAGAAGGCACAGTGGAAAGATCTCAGATAATTCTGAGCTCTCAGACACAACTATGGCAGGTTTTTATATACAGAGGATGTGTCCTACCTGGTGAAGAAAATCGACTTATGCCTCAAGCTGTTGGACAAATTGGCTTACTCCAACCATGACCCCTTATTCACAGCCGGGTCAGAAAAACCTCCCATTTTAGTCTCCACTAGATGGAATCTGCAATTGATAATAAACGGTCCTCTCACAGCAGAGAGAAACCCAACTCCAGACTCTTTTTTTCCAGACTATACTATGTGAACATCAAGTGGGTCCAGGCATCACAGCTGCCGAAATGGATGCCCTATTTGGCTTGGTAATGAAGGACACTATTCTCCCTTCAGAGGGGGCAGATTCCCTAAAGGATCAGACAGACACAAATGTGAAGATGCCCTGAAATGTGCCTATGAGACTTTGTGACTCTGCAGATTGCCATCTCAGGGGCCTATGCTGCAAGGTCCCCTCCATGTGTGGCAAAGGGAGATCTCAGAAACATTCTGCAATGTATCAGCCTCAGGTAAGAGGCAATGGAGATCTTGCAAAAAGCTTGAGCTTAGTGGAACTGGTAGCAGCCTACAATGATGCTATGAAGACAGCAGTGAGAAGAATAATGGCCAATGTGACTGCCAGGTTGCATTTGTAGTTAAAGGGGAATAGACACCACCAAGGGCCCCACACCTAAGCTCTGCTGGTCCCACTGTCCTCCATGGACTATGTACAGTCACAAAGGACTCTACTTAGCCCATGGAAAAAAGCAGTCCTGGAAAACATCTTATTGGAGATTATAAAAGCTCTAACATGTACTGCAGCCTACCAAATATCCCACTGCTGCCTCCTGCTCTGATGTCAGCTTCAGGGAATTCTAGTATTTGTAGAAGAAGAAGATGCCAGCCTACAACTAAGCAAACTTAGTCTGATATAATCTACTATACTACAGTAAACAGTATCAAAATGTTTGCCCACAAAGTGCACACTGGGACCAGCCCCTCACTTGAGTGTGGGGTCCTTTATGTTAAATATTTCCCTTTAAAGCAATGTCAAGCCAATTCCCAATCCAAGATGCTTCTCATTCAGGCTGTGTAGGACGGCCATCTTCTGTTCTGTGACACCCTCCCACAGGCCATCATTGATAGAAATTCAGATGATCAAAGGTCAGGATCAGAAGCCAGGTATGATCTACCATCAACAGTACAGATCCTTTGGTGACCACTGGAACTCTGGCAACAAAAAAAGCCTCCACAAGCCTAGGTCCTCTGTCACAAGACCCTACTTCAGAGGATGCCAAAAGTGAAGATGGGTACACAGTGACAGAAACAACTAAGACTGCGGGTCCATAAACTCTTTCTGAAGTCACACAGACCCACCCCCAGCGTCTAACTGGAGGAAGGCTGCAATTTTTTGCAGAGGTGTGGACCACCAGAGTAGATAGAAAGGTCACAGAAATAATCAAGTCCAGTTACGTGCTGGAATTCACAAAACCATCTCCTGCCAGGTTTAAATGCTCAACTGTTACTATCTCAGCAGAAGACGCAGGCAGCAGAAATAATTTCTTTCTCCACATGCGAGTAATCCATAGGGTCCCAATACAGAAACAGGGTTTCAACATCTATTCCACCTTCTTAGTGGTTCCTCAGAGGTTGGGGGACTGCAGACTGGTGCTGGATATAAAATATGTGAACCAGTTCAAACATCAATGGTTCAAGATGGAATCCCTCTCCTCCATTATGAGAGATGTATTCCAGGGTGATTACCTCTGCTTGAGATATCTAGAGACACTTATCTCTATACAACCATACTCCTACATGTACAAGGTACAAAAAGTTTATTGACCAGCTTAAGCCATTACAATATTCTAAAAAGTAATACATAAATACAAACAGGCAAAGATAAAGTTCATCAATTACACTAATTAATCAGAATAAAACATATTAAACAATACAAAGTTATTGCCACTAAAAATCCTAGAAGAAGGGCAATTGAATCAGTTAGAGATGTGTTGACTTCAAAAATCTAGCAAGTTTCAGCAATTCATCTAGGTTATGGGAGGAAAAAAGATGAAGTAAGATACCATCGGATGGGACACCGAGTCCACCGATTATATCTCCCAGCCATTTCTTCTCAAACAATGGACATAATAATATCACATGTTTAAGGTCATCCTGAACTTTATGAGCGAATTTGCAATATGGTTCAAAGACATTATCACGTTAGTGTCTAAAAAGAATATATTACGCATTGTAAGTTTCAGTCCTAAATCTTGTTAATTGACGTCTCAAACAGGGGTCTGTAATCTTTGATAGATAACCCTCGTATCCCCACAGAGTTTTAAATTATTTATACCAATGCTGCAATTTCAACTTAGACAGTTGAGGAAAAAAGTAAATTATATCTCCAAATCTCTTATCCTGGTTTTGACTTCAAAAACTGTGTTTACCCAAGGTTCAGAATAAACAGAATAAAATACATGTCCCAATCTGGAGGGGAAAATAACATGTTTAATCAACTGGATGGAAGGAAAGGCTAATCCCATCATGGAATATCTGATTTCTTCCTCAAGACAGATTCTAGGGAGCCTGCTTTCAGGAGACGTCAGAGTCTTGAGAAAAAATATAATCTGTCTTTTGCTGATCAGGGACTGCACCGAGTATTGACCAAGTTCCAGTTTTATAATACTGGTTGGAGTCACCACAGGGACCATAAGGATATGTCTGTAAAGTTTATTAAGAATTATATCTGGCAATATGGAGTTTGCCATACCCCAAATCTTAGCTGCATATAATATGCATGCTTTTATTTTTGCATTTATTACTTGTAGCATGCCCTTGAAGTTTTTCCCACCTTAGCGTTAAATATCTTTATGACATTAGTTGCAGATTTCATTTTATTTATTATATGTTTCATATGTATTTGGCAAAATAAATTTTGTGCAAATCTAACCCTTAAATAGTCGTAGTATGGTACCACTTCAATTTTTTCTCCTTCTATCCAAAATCTAAGAGTCCTTTGAGTATTATTTCCAAAAATAATTACTTTGGTTTTTAGATTAATTTTGAACTGTTTGTTTTTGCATAATCCTGAAAAACATTCCAGTTTCCTCCTCAGTACTCCTACAAGTACTTTAGGTTCACCATACTGTAGATGGGTAACACTTCCAGCATATGACACTACCTTTCGATCTGTCTTCAGCACTGAGGGTGTTCACCAAGGTATTAACAGTTCTGGTGGCACACCTCTGGGAGCAGGGGATCCATCTGTTCTTGTACTACATACTAATTAGGGTAATGTCGCAATAGGAAGTGTCACAGGCAGTTCAGCACAGGACACACGAAACCTTTGACTGGATGGTGAACTACGAGAAGAGCTCTCTCCATCTGTCCCGGACCAAAGGTCATCTGATGCCCACTTCAATATGGCATCACCTTTGATCAAGTATTGCACATTTCTGACAGGGGTCTGGGATACATTTCTTCATTATAGAGTATATTGCATTTTTACACATTACTTAGTCAATTTTATGCCTTCATGGGTGTTCATTTTACATCGAAGAGTCAGACTTAATTTCACTCCTAGAACAGAGTTCTCCCAGGTTACCTCCCATTTCCCCTACTGTCTGCTTTTAGCTTCACTAAGCAGCCTTAAAGATGCTATTGGGGTCTAGTGGTTAGATCACAGGTGTGGGAACAAGGAAGTTTCAGTTCACATCCCACCAGAGACACCATAAGTGTAATGGTAAGAATTCATGAGATAGCAGGAATTAGAACAGTGTTTTGCAAAAGGCTAAACTGGGTTTTGCTGTTTCTATTGTTTGTTTTTCATCTATTCTGATACAAAGCAGTGTAATAACTTGCATCATGGTCTTGAATTGGTACAGTTCCTTTACAGGGAATATGGCATGCTATAATCACAGTTCTAACTGACAAACCTTAACTGTAAAGTCAGTGGTTTCAGTTTACATTGCCACACTCTACCTATCTAAATGGGAGACATTTTCACTATGGTCTTCCGCTCTATGAGCTGAGCTATCGAAGGGGTATGTCTATTTATCAGCATAGTGACTATGTGTCTCATTCTCTCCATCTGTCTGTTCTCAGTACATGCTATGGAGGTAAACATGTTTCTGCTATTTTAGATCTATATTAGTTGATGACAGAATTGTTTTTCAGTCCCTGACACTTGGCCTTGTTGTGTTAGACACTGGGTGTAGTCAGCAGCATTCTTCTAGCTGCAGAGGTAGAACAAAACCAAAAAACAACAGTCCCATAGATTTATACAACAATTCATGACAGGGTGTGGGTTGTTGTGGTATTTACCCACACCTGGGGTGACAAAAACTACACCAGAAGTGGGTACAGCAGAAGCCACTTAATTGGGACGCAGATAATCAGGACATCCGCTTCATTGGCACGTCCCGCCGGGAACCAATTAAGTGGCCATTCATTTCTATGGCATCTCCATCCTTTTAATAGAGATGGAATGTCGGATTATTGGGACAATTCTGTCCCACTCACTGCTGTCAGCCCGTTTACTGGCTGATGTTAATATCCTGAGCCCTTAAGCTTACCTGCTACAGCCCTTGATACTGTGCTGATGAGCCACTGAGCATGTGTGAATGGTGCAGTTCACTGAAACTCTTAACTCTTATGGCACTTCTCCCTCCTCTGAGTACAATAGCTCTGGTACCAGCGTGTTTACTCCCCTACATCCCAGCACAGCCCAGCTTGCTCCATTTCTGTCTGCACATTTAAACATTTTTATTGTTTATTTCTATTTGTCCTCCCCCCTCCCGAGTCGCATCATCAGAAGGTACCAATTAAGCCTGTCCCTACCATCGCCTTACCTGACTGCTCAGGGTCCCCATCTCGCTGCAGTTTGCCCTCCATGCAGGGTCGGGGTGGGCCAACCCCCAAACCTTTAAATCTCGTCGGGCCCCCAAGAAAGCTGGGCAGGCAGCAGCAGATCGGGACCAGGCTCGGCACTCCATCTTCCTGACTCCGGAGGGAATTTTCCATTTTTCTTGTGGATGTTGCAATTGCCCTGACATCAGGTGCAAGCACCAACATCCGCAATGTCCTCCATCTGCGTCTGCCATGGAACTTGCCGAACCTCCTACCTACATCTGAGGAGAGTCAAGCCCAGGGTGCCGATGTGCTGCTGTACTCCTGGCCCCCACCAGGAGTCAGCACACGATGGGCCATGTCCCCTCCCTCCCCCCAGAGAAGGCGAGCTGTTGTTGGATGCTCCAACCTTCTCCACCTGGCCGGCCCTCCAGCGACCCAGGTCTACTCCTGAACCTGGGTCACTGGCGTCACAGATGGAAATCCAATCGCTGCACCGATGGGCCGGCTACATTTTAAAATTTTTAAATCTTACAGCAGCTGTCCCTCCTCTGAGCACCAACACCAGAATGCAAGTCAATACAGCAGCTTCTGACTCTCTGGTGCCAGCACGAGTGTTTACACCCCCCCCCCACCATCCAAGCACAGCCCAGCTCGCTCTATTTTTGTCTGCACATTTTAAAACTTTTAAATCTGACAGAAACTGGCCCTCCTCCTGAGCGCCAGTACTGGTGTGCAACTCAAAACAGCAGTATGTGGTGCCAGCGCGAGTGTTTACTCCCTCTCTGTTCTGAACACTAACACCGGAACAGTAATGAAGGTACTGCATTAAGAGGATAACAACAAATTTAAGCAGTTGAAGCAGTTTGAATGTTTTGGTTTGAATGTTGTAGGTTATGAGGCTCTGTACTGTGCTGAAATTAAGCAACTTCTCTTAATTGGGATGGCCGCTTAAACAGGACACAAAGGTGTCCATGGAGCCATCCCATTTAAGTGGCTCCTACTGTAATTAAATCCCACAACAACCCAATGGTGTGGATTATTGTGATTATACAATTCACAATACAGACAGAAAAAATTATGAGGCAAGAAAACAGTACAAAATATTTATTTTATTTTTTTATTATCTATAATAACCCACCTCGTGGGCCATACCAGCTTACAGGGCAGCTGTCTACATATATTGGATCCTTAGCTGCCACCAACTAACTGTATCAGGAAACTCCCCTCCTGCTCAGGACTAGAGAGATCAAACACAATAACATTTGTTAGAATGTGCTTCAGAGAGCGGACTGTAAACAGAATTTATTGTGCCAGCAGAAATATTAAATTCCCTTCTCAATAATGAGGCACAGCCACTGATTTTATAAAGAATAGATACTTTACTAATAATTAGTACAGGTACTAACAAATAAACTGGATATCTACAGTAAGACAAAAGGCTTACATGTTTATGAGAAAAGGAAAATAATGTCAAGTACACAGATGATTGATAGAAGAATCTAAAAATCTAGTCTCTCCTAGCATCCAACTTTACCTGCTAACTAACCTAAAAGGGCTGTCCCCTAGACTGCACTTTTCTCACACAGACAAATTAGCCATCTTAGCAGGGCTCCTACCTTCTTCATCCAATGTAAAAAGTGAGAGAGAGAGAGAGAGAGAGAGTCCAGCTCCCCAGTTTTATGTGCTCAGGGATGTGGGTGAGTGACCTCTCTCTTGAGAGACGATTCTGCACCCATGTGTGTATGTGTGACAGTATCCAGATCAACTGGCATCCTTCACACCTATGACCTCCTTACTTCCAGCTTTTTACAACCTCATTTTGCAAGACGTCTCTGTTGCTGGGAATAGCAGCCTCACATCTGCCAGGGTCTGAAACTCGTCATATGGTCTTGAAGGGAAAATGTGGTTACGCACAGAAACACAGTTCCTCTTTTGTATTCAACTCTATGGCAGGAGCTGCAAGCAAACTGCAAATGAATGGATGTTTGGGTGCAGTTTTGAAATCCCTGTTACTTGCATCTTTATTTGGAGAGAGGAGGAAGGGGCTTACCGAGGGGTGTCTGGATAAAAAGAAGGCAGAGAAAGTCACTGCTCTTTTCCATTATTTAAAATACAAAAGTTTGAAAAAGTCTCCATTGGAGAGGTATCCAAGTCTAGATACTGGCTGTACTAGGGAGTGGTGCTACAGGCTACCGGTATACATATCAGCTGTCTCACAGGCACCTCAGCTTCCGAAGGTACACATGGTAAAACTTACAGAATTATTTTTTTAAAGTGACTTTCTGCTTCATGGCTCACTTCCTAGAGTTCCACAGAGAATTTACCTTTGTTTAGTGAAAGTGCTTCAGTTTCAATGGCAGTGGCTGGATCAGCAGCTCAAACTAAAACACTTTCACTTAACCAAGGTAAGTGCTCTTGTCTGTGGTGGGACAGCTGTTTCATTTTCAACAAAGAGTTGGTCTTCTGACAAATAATTTGGACATTTATTTATTTGTTTACAGGGTAGGTGCATGGATCCAATGGACCATTTTCAGGCACAACCCGGGCCATGGAGATGGCACATAGGAAATACAATATAATTACATAATTAAGAATGGTGCAGGTGATAAAAGCAAACTAAAAATACATTGAATGCTTTGAATACAGTAACATACAGAGAAGGTGCAAGAATACAAGATACACAAATTGAATGCAATGCAGTACAAGTAAGGTGCAAGTGCAATATGTTAGAAGGTATAGTCAGGCAGTCTTAAGAATATAAGTTCTAAGTAACTGGATGGCTTTGGCCTGGGAGTGTATATTGGCTTTTTTTTTTTTTGAGGTTGTGGTTAGCAGCCACACTTGGCAAGAGAAAAATAAATGCCTGCTTTTTAGTAGCTGAATTTTGGAGGGTGTACTCATTTCGGCTTGACTGCAGTGTCTGGGAAGAACAGGAAACAGTATGGTGGACAAGAATACTGTGGCGGATGGTAATCCTGTCAGTGCTATGGCTCTTGGCAGAGTTCGCCAACGTCAGCCTGGGAAACTATAGGACTGACAGCCGGAGTGCGGTGCAATGGAGCTGCCATGATAGATTAGTGGTTAGAGCAATGTGCTGTCAGTGAGTGTGGTACATCTAGCTGCTATGGTTTTGATTCCCACACCCTCCGCTTGCATGACTGTAATCTTGTGTTTTACCTGTATGAATTTTAGTTTTTCTCTTTATCTGTAACTCTTCCAGGTCATGTCTGAAAATAGGCAATTATTTTGTCTACAGCAGCCACCCGGTCAACAAAAACAAAATAAATGAATACAGTCACGTCCCCGAGATCAGAATTTCATTCTCCCAGCCCTCACATGTGATCACAATCCATTCCCGCAACCTCCGCTTGCATACAGTGTGAAATATGCAAGGCTCGGAGTTGATTATATTATTTATTTAACATTTGGTAACCAGGAATGGCACACAGAGTAGAGCCTGTTTCCAGGTGCGACAAAGGGTACAAATACAACAAAGGGATGATGCATACAGAATACAAAATAAGGCAGTGTACAATGCAAGAGTAACCCCCCACCAGCCACTTGTCTAACTAATAAGCACACCTCCCATATTTTTCTGTCTAGGGAAAAGAGAGGGGTGGGGGTACAAAACATAGCATTACAAACAAATGACCATTACTAAACCCAGGTCCTGAGGAGAGAACTTTTGCCTAGGGCTATGCTAGGTCTGAACCTCTGGGAGGTACTCAGTAATTCCACAAAGGAAGCAGTAACAAGAATGTCCAAACCAGGTTGGGGTTCTAGAGTGTGGCTTTATTCCAAAGAATGGTACAGAAAAGCAAAGGTGGACCCTCAAGGGTTTACACTTCATGGCACAATGCAATGCAGAACAACCAAAGGTCTGAAGCAGACAGAAACTCTAAACATCCCATATTGCATATGACCTTCAACTCTCTTCAGTGGCAAAGCCTCAGCTGAACACACACATTTCTTCTAGTGGCACTGGCCACAACTTAGAACATTTCCCATATGGCATAGGATTTAAACCTTTGGCAATGTGGCAACTGGTCACCACGGAGCACACTGGTGCTCAAAATTAGCACAAACCCACACCAAAGGGTAAACTTTCTCTTCATGCACTGGACACCATGTCCTGAATAAGTAGGTGCCCTTACGGAACCTGTAGTGCTGAACTGGTCACTCCAGATGGGGATTGCGCCCTTTTGCTTCCTCAGTCCATACCCAACCATTCTTTCAGTAACACCTCAGCATCTGTAGACAGTAGAACTATGCATCTTGGAATGACTTTCAAATTCAGGATTAGAAACATGCTACTTCTGAGTGTAAATTAAAGTCCTGAACAATGTACCATGCCTCACTGGGGACTCCACGATTGTCAGAAAACTTTAAGAAAGGATGAGAACAGTCTCAAACAGAACAGAACTTGGTGTATATTTCCCTTTGTCAAAGTACACCCCAAAAGAAAACAGGCAGGTACATTTCTCCTGGGATACCTGAAGTCAGATTACTCACGGTTGTCAAAAGGCAGCTTCAAATGTCCTGGATCAAAGTAGGGGATTGCCCCTTGGATCTATTTTGCAGTCCCCACTCGTCTCACTGAGGATGAGAAGAAAATCAGGAACTCCTGCTAGACAGTTCCCACCACTTCTACAAGGCAGGCAGATGGTGCTTAGCACTAGGATGAGAAAAATAGGCTCTCTTCAGAGCCCACACTGCGGCTCTTCACTCCTCCAACTGCTCACTCTGATCTCCAACAAACAACTAACTGAAGGTTCTAAAACTCCAAACTCACAACTAGCTACCATGGCTTATGCTGCTGTGAGAGTTCTAAATTACATCACCTCTCTCCTCTCAGCTGAGACCAAGTAAACAGAGAGGGAGTAGGTGAAAATCTATTTAACTAGTTATTCACCAGCTGCCTTCCCTTCCTAGCACTGACACTGATGGGATTCTAGTAACCCCAGGGGACCGGGGGTTACACAAGTAAATATATGCATTTGAAACAAGTGACAACAATAGGAAATAATTTGAGTATAATGATAGTATAAATATAATAAGGTGCTCAAGTAGAAGTTTTTAGTTGAGAGGGACAGCAAAGGGTGAACATGAGGGCATGAAACTATGCACGGTTTGTAAAGAGAGTGAGAAAGAGAGGAGTAGAGATGTAAAAGAAAAAAAGAAGAATTAGAGTAGGGAGCAGTCACAGGATATTAAAGGGGGGGCCTAAGAAGACGTTTTAGTGATGGAAAGGAGGGTCTGACACGGGGATCAGAGGGGAGGTTGTTCCAAAGGGAAGGAAGTCTGTAAGAGAAGGCACATTTCCCCACAGATGTACGCACTCTTGGGAGGGTGGAGGAGCGGGTGCAATTTGTACGCAAATTGTAAGGGGAGGGAGTGGCCAGATTAAGGATAGATAAGAGGGAAGAGTCCCATACCAGTAATTAGAGATGAGGGAGGAGCAGTGGGACAAGCATCTTTGTGAGAGGGACTGGAGGGATAGAGCAGAGTAGAGGTCACAGTGGTGTGTCAGGTGTGGGAGATTTGAGGTAAAATGACAGAAAGTGTTAAAAGGACATCAAGTTTGGAGCAGGAGGAGATGGGCTGTACTGAAGACATCAGCATAGTCGAAGGTAGGGAGTATCCATTTTGTCAGTAGGTCACGTCTGACAGGGAGAGAGAAACAAGCCTTGTGATGGTAAAGTAGCCCCAGTTTAGGGTGTAGTTTGGAGTGAATGGCAGAGATATGGAAAGTGAAGTCAAGTGAGGGATCAAGCCATACACTGAGGTATTTGTAAGTCAGGACATTATCAAGAGAAGTGCAGGATGAGGTTGAAAAAACAGGAAGGGAGGGGAGCCTAGCCAGTTTCTGCTTGGAGCTAAAGGTCATGGCTGCTGTTTTTTTGTGTTCATTTTTAAGCAGTTGTCTTTAAACCAGTTGGTTACAGCACTGAAATCTTGTTGAAGGGGGGTTTGGAAGGCTTGGATGGATGGACCTGACAGGAAGAGGACGGTATCGTCTGCGTACATATGGATCTTAGCGTGGGAACAGACAGAAGGGAGGTGATTAATAAACAATGATAAAAGAACAGGACAAAGGATCAATCCCTGAGGGACACCTGCAAGGATAGGGAGGAAGGGAGATAAAACATTACTTATTTTTGCTGACTGGAACTGACCAGAAGGGCAGGAACCAAACCAGGAGATGGTGGCAGGGGAAAGACTGATGTCATTAAGTTTATTTAGTAGCAAAGGATGTGACACTGAGTCAAAGGCCTTGACAAGATCAATAAAAATAGCCGATGTGATCTGTCCTTGATCCATCGCAGTGTATATGGCGTCGGTGAATCGGAGTATTGAGGTGGTGGTTGTGTGAAGTTTCCTGAATCCTGATTGTACTGGAGAAGAGAGTGCATGAAGCAGAGAGGAAGTCATTTAGACGTGAGAGGACTAGGGATTCTTGTACCTTTGCAAGTGCGGGGAGGAGGGATATAACGCAGTAATTCCCAGGAACAGTAAGATCCCCCTTTATGTAGGGAGAGTACCACAGCAGACTTCCAGGCTAAGGGGATGGTGGAGGAGGAAAGAGACAGATAGAGGAGGTACGTGAAAGGAATCAGAATAGATGGAGCAAAGATTTTGAGGAGTCTAGGATGTAGGCCATCGGGGCTGGATTTAGCTGGGTTTAAGGATAATAAGGCACTAAGTACTTCAGAAGGGGAAATTGGAAGCAGCTGATAAGCAGAGGACTCGTTGAGGGTGGGGGGAAGGCAGGAGAGGAAAGGGGAGGTCTAGGGGAAGGGCACATGTCATGAAGAAATTATTTAGGGCGTCAGTGACCAAGAAGGGATCAGATACTAGGGAACCTGACACAGAAAGGGTTGGTGTAGGGGTTCAGAGGTGGGGAGCAGGAGTGATAAGAGGTCCTTCCAGAGGAAGGATGGAGAGGTGTTAGATGTGTGCAAACACAATCTGAAGTAGTCAGATTTTGACTGCCGAATCTTCTTTGTGCAGTCATTATAGAGGGCTCGGTATTTATGTAAGTCAGCAGGGTCGTTTGTGTTTTAAAGCGATGCCACGTGAGGTCACAGGTTTTGCACAGGGACAGGATGTGAGAAGAGATCCAGGGATTGTGGTGTCATTTAACCCTAATTGGCTTTAAGAGGGGCATGTGCATCCCAAATCTTTAAGAAGATAGATGCTAAATGGCCATATCAACAGAGGGCGAGGAGAGGGCTGGTGTCCAATTTGCCGTGGCCATGTCATGCAGTAGTTTAGCAGAATCAAGTGATTTGAAGGATCGATGTTGAATATATTTGGGGGTTTGGGTGGAGGGCGTATCTTCATGACACAGTAGATAGGGCAATGATCACTTAGTGTGTCGGGGAGTATGCCTGCAGAGCTGATTTGGTGAGGGTGGGTAGATAACACCCAGTCATGCAGTTAAACTGGGAGCAAGGGTTGGGACGGGGTGGGCTCATTGATCAGCTGGGATAGATTTAATGATTCTATTTGGAGGCATGAGTTTTGAGATGCGAGAGAGTGCCAATCAAGGTTAAAGTCGCCAAGTAGGATTAATTCACCTGCAGAGGCATGGGTGGTGATGGAGGTGATACATGTGACTGGGGAGTGAGTTTTGGGGAGGAATATAAAACTCCATCATAAAGTGGGTTGGAGGAAGGAAAAGAGAGCTTAGCTAAAAGCAGTTCGTGTGAATGAGGGACTGCTTTGTGAAGGGTGATAGTGCATGTGAGGTGGTTACGGGAATACATGGCAACCTCTCTTTTTCCACGGTCTTGACGGTGGAGGTTGAAGTCAGGGAGGGCAAGCTGGTTGTATGGGATATGTGAAGACAACCCTGTTTCAAAGATACATCAAACGTCCAGGGAGTGCAGAGTAATCCAAACTTTTAAATCATCCAGTTTAGGAAGGCGACTACGAGCATTTATGTGAAAGCACCGCTTTTCCTTGGGAAAGACTGGCAAAGAGGCAGGGCTGAGTGGGCCAGGGTTTGGGGGGGATGTAACCCCCCCCCCCACAGAAACTAATTATTCTAAGTTGTGTACAGAGTGCCAGGTTTTGCAACTCGGCACTGACGGTGTTCCCTTCCACCATAATCCTTACCCAAACAATGCAGTCCTTTCCTCTAAAGTGCCAGTCAGCCAATCAAAATGATGTGGTAGGAAGGAGGCACAGACAGATGCAGAAGAGTAGGGATCCCATGCATGCAAATAAGGTGATGAGATCCTGCAGTAGAAGATAACAGGTGTCCGTTCCTTTCTGCCCTGCTCCCTCTCGTCTTGAAAGAAACACAGTGAAGCCCACCAGGTTGAAACCCTATTCTGTAGGAAACAAGTCTGTTTCAATGGGAGTTAATTAAGCATTATACAGTGTAGTAAATTGAATAAGCCAAATCCTGCAACCTGATTGGTTGGCTGGTACCTTTCCCAGCATTGTAAATCCTCCAATGTACCCACTGGAAAAGGTACCAGCCAACTTCATCTCGTGCCAATCAATGTATCAATACAACGCTTTCACTTCAAACAAAACTGCCGCCATTTTTCCTGTCACCGCTTTGCTAAGCCACCGCGGTAGATGTAAAAAAAAGACATCCTCTTTCGAACTGTATGACCTCAGTGATGTAAAAACAAACAAAAAAAAAATAAATAAACAATTGACATTGTACAATAGCAATTTATCCCTTCAGGGTGTGGGTATACTAGCACACTCGCCTCTGAGGCTGGGAAATCAAAGGGCTATGGGTTCAGTTCCCACATCTGGCACTTGGGTTAATATCCCAGTACTGACACTGTAGTGCAGCATGAGGGGGGTGCTGCACTTCTGAGGTGCCGTCTTTCGGATGAGACGTTAAACCGAGGTCCCATCTGCCTGGATTGGTGGTAGTTCAGGTGGATGTCAAAGATCCCATCGCATTTCTCGGAGAGAGTAGGGGAAAATTTTATTGAAAGAAAACTGAACAGTGATTACAACAAATGTAAACATAAACATAATAAGAAAAGACAAAAACAAGATCAACATGTCAGAGAAAATCTAACATACCAATAAGAATTCAAACAAATCATCCAATTTTATCTTTCAAAAGAGGAACAGCTAGCCATCTAAGTTTCCACACAGCTGCAGGCATTCACTGTTGTTCAAAATAACATTGTTTACAAATTTCTGATTCAATAATTCAAACAGACGTCCCTGGTTCCTGAAATACTTGCTGCAATATAAATTTACACCTCACTTGCCATAGAACAAACTTAATAAAGGACAGTACAAGTCGAACAATAGTAGAGGCTAACCCTAAATCTGCTGTTCTGAAACCGCCCACCACTTCAGCATAAGTAAGTCTCTCCCAGTTAGGCTGGTTCCATTCTGTTGCTAACAAACCCCATACTTCTTGCACAAATGGGCAAAGAAGCAAAAAATATACTATTGATTCTTCCTGGTCCATACAACTTTGTCCTAGGCATAATCTTTCTTCAAATTTTTTATGCTTTGCATTACCCTTAACATTTAAACGACCATGTGCACTTAACCAAGTTATATCCCATAATCGTGGTGGTATGCCAGGATCTTTTAAAGTGTCTAATAAGTTCGGTATATACTTGGCGTCAACACCCTTAAATACCACCGGTGACATTGGAATCCCTTGTTGAATAGTGTTATACATCATTTTATTTGTAGAGGAGTTCAATATATGTAAGGGCAATCTCCACAATTTCAATTTCCCCAGGGCTGGCCTAAAGAACACACAACTAGTTTTAACTTGGACAGTCACTATTCCCTGTTCCCCACATTTTTTGTAGATAGGTCGTAACCAATGTTCTGCAAATGGGCCCCACACTGCTGGTTGTGATTTGGACAAATCTAGTAAACGTATGATGAAAAAAAGTAGCAAAATAAAACACTATGGGCTTTATTAAATTCAAACCACCTTTATCTATAGGGAGATACGAGACTTCCCTCTTTATTGGATTAAATCGACTACCCCAGATAGTATGAAAAACTAGGTCTAAAAGAACTGTTTCCAAACCTCTAGGCAATGGATAGACTGAGCTAAGAAATAAAAAATTGGTAAAAGATAGGTTTTAACTATCATCACTTTCTTTTTTTTCATTTGATTCCATGACTTCCAAATGGCCACTTTAGCTGATGCTTCATCCAACTTTTTCTTCCAATTAAACACACTATTATCTTCTTTCCTGAACCAAACCCCTAAATATTTGAGTGAATCATGTGACACTACTATGCCGTGCCATGACTTCGTGTCAGGGGATGACCTTCCTCAGGAGAAAATTACACTTTTATCTTTATTCAGACTTGCTCCTATAGATTGGGAAATGTTGTTTATCAAGGTCAATATTCTCTCTCCTGACTGTTCATCAGCCACTGTTACACATATGTCATCTGCATAAGCAGTGACATGTACCTCTTCTCCCCCTCCTTGGGGTCTTATGCCTCTCACATGTGTGTCTTGCTGTATGAGACGTAATATGGGGTCTAAACAAAAATCATACAGCAGTGGGCTAAGTGGGCATCCCTGACATACACCCCTTGAAACATTAATGTAGGTTCCTAGGTGTCCATTCACCATAGGAATAGCACAAGCATGAGTATATAACGTAGCTATCCATTGTGTAAAATGTTCTGGAATACCATAAGCCTGTAGGACTTGAGTTATAAAAGAATGAGGTACTCATAGAAACATAGAATTTGACGGCAGATAAGGACCGCTTGGCCCACCCAGTCTGCCCATTTCCCTACCTGATGGATAAGCTGCAGATCCTAGTTAACCAGCAGCCTACTTCTTCCTACCCCCACCCCCTAGAATTGCCTTATGACTGTCCCATGCATGCTTGAATTCCACCACTGTTTGTGACTCCACAACCTCCTCTGGAAGGCTGTTCCACACATCCACCACCCTCTGTGAAAAATACTCCTTAGTACCTCTGAGCCGCCTTCTATCTTCAAATTGTGCCCTTGTTCTTGCACACTCCTTTTTGAAAGATGCTACCTCTTGACTTTGTTGATTCCTTGAGGTACTTGAAAGTTTCTATCATGTCCCCCCTCCCTCCTTTCCTCAAGGCTATAGATATTAAGCTCCTTAAGTCTCTCTTCATATGTCTTCCGTGCAGACCCTGCACCATTTTAGTTGCTCTCCTGGACAGCTTCCATCCTGTCTATGTCTTTATGGAGATTGGGTCTCCAGAACTGCACGCAGTACTCCAGATGGGGTCTCACTAGCTGTCTGTACAGAGGGATAATAACTTCCTGTTTTCTACTGGTGATGCCTCTCCCTATGCATCCCAGTATCCCCCCAGCTCTCCTTGCTGCCCTCTCACATTGCTTGCCCACCTTTAGGTCTTCTGATATGACTACCCCCAGGTCCCTTTCCATTTTTGTTGTTGTTAGTATCTCACCCCCCATTGTGTACTCTTCCGCTGGATTTTATTTCCCAGGTGCATTACCTTGCACCTTCTTAGCATTGAATCTAAGCTGCCATACATTTGACCATTCCTCTAACCTTGCCAAGTCCCTTCTCATCCTTTCCACTCCACCTTGTCCACTCTATCAAAGGCCTTCTCCTGGTCTAAAGCCATTATATATCCCGTAAGTTGCTCCGCCTTACCCTGCTCTACAAGTTCCCTAATTAACAGTAGATTATGCTGTATGGATCTATTTGGTACTGTGCATGTTTGGGCTGATGTAATGAGGTAGGAAGTTAGAGGCAATAACCTAAAATGCAGTATTTACATTAATATTTTGTAATCCAAATTTAAAAGACTCAAGTATCTCCAATTATCAAGAATAGTTTTATCACCTTTTTTATATACCATTATTTGTACAGCTATACAAAAGTGAAAATCTAGCTGTAAGGTTAATAATACCCAGTTAAAAACTACTTCCAGAATTTGCACCATCAATTCTATAAATGTTTGGTAAAACTCAGCCAGTAATCCATCTGTACCTGGAGCTGTATTTATTTTTTTTGGCATGAAATTGCCTGTTCAATTTCTAAATGAGATCTAGGCTTATGGAGTGCTAACAATAAATCAGAAGGTACATTAGGTATCTCAAGGGACGAGAGAAGATCTTTAGATAGTCCCTCTTCAAATGAAGATGTAGTATACATAGATTTTAAATATGCTGTCACTGTATCTAGAATACCTGGGCCGTCCTGGACTATTATACCTGTAGTTGTGGCAAGAGAAGTCATAAAACGGGTATTTAACTTCTGAGAACAGTTTGTGAAGGGATCCCCAAAGTCTGTTTTTCCCGGAGTACATATTTTATGCTCATGTAACATAGCTGCAGCTCTGTTATACTGCAAAGCAAACACATTTTTTTTCACATTTAAGGCCTGTGTTGTTAAAGGAAGATGGTATAAATTAATACTAGAATAGATGTTACTTAACTGTGTACGTAACTTCAGATAATGTCTATATTGATCCTGACACTTGATTGATGAGTATTTATGAAATATTCCCCTTAACCCTGTTTTTGTAATCTCCCACCACGTACTCATATTTTTCGTCAAACCAGCAACTGACATTCTAGCCCTAAGAAATTCCATAATCTGGCCCTGCAACAGCTTCTCTGGTAAAACTGCTGTATTTAATTTCCAGTACCCCTTCCCATACGTTGAACCATTAATGGTGCCCAAGGTAACCATCAAGATAACACGATCTGATATTTCAAAGGGAACCAATAGTGCTTTTTCTACTCCAATATTAAATTTTGTAAAAACAAAGTCTATTCTGGTTGATAGGGAACCTCAGAAATATGTATGCCCTCCTTTCTTATGGCTTGCTCTATAGGTATAAATTAATTGACCTTGGGATAGAGTCTGAAGGAGAAAGTTAGTATCACGATATAGCTTAGATGTTTTTGCACCTCTATCTCCCACATCTACTACACAATTAAAGTCCCCCCTGCCATATTACTGATTTGGAGGTGAATAAAAAGGGTTTAATTAAACCAAACAATTCTGTTCTACCTTTTTTTGTAAGAGGGGTATATGAATTTATCAACCTCCACCCAACATTCTCATAGGAGAAATCTACTATTAATGCTCTCCCTAAAGCAACCTCTACCAGTCTAGAAATCCTAAAATTATCCCCTTTAAACAGTATACCTACCCCTTCGCAAACATCTGTGCCAAAGGAAAAAAAGGATGGCCCCCAACACCATAGTTGTTGTGCCGATCTAATTAAGGAGGTAGTGTTAGTGTTTAACTTTGTGTCCTGTAAAAGACAAACATCACAGTCTAACTCTTTAAAAACTGAAAGGGCTACCAGACGTCTTTTAGGATTTTTAATACTATTGACATTAACGGTAGCAATTCGCAACCGTGGAATAGAAGTTGTCATCATGGAAGAAAATCACAAAGTTCAAGGTGTTTTTTTTACTCTGGTACTTCTATGTACTCTAGTTTTGACTCGAGGTTCACCAATCATTACAGTACCCCTATCCTGAGTTTCACCATCTGTATCAGAAGAAGGAGGGGCTAAGGGTGAGGCTTCTGAATCCCACCCCCCGGTTCCGATTCCTGTGAATGGGGCTGCAAGATCTCATATTTATTAGAAAATAAAACTTCCACATCTTTGTCAATTGTAGCTTTAGCTACCTTTGATTTAGGTTTAGTTTGTTTTAAACTCCATTTCTTTGCCACACTTTTGGCTTGGGGGGCATTTTAGAAGGAGTACAATCCTGTACTATAGGGGAAGGCTCCTTACTAATGCTGGGTGTCTGACCCTCTAACATACCTGACCCATCTAGTACTCCCATAGTAAGTTCCTCAGAAATTTCTACCGAAGGGGGGGAGGATGATCTGTACTGGGAGCTGGGGGAGGGTCATTCTGGGGCTGATATTTCCTTTTAGACATTTCCTTTTTCTGAGCTTCTTGAATAATAATATCTTGGCTCCTTCTATCAGTCCGATTATGTGTAGCCCATGGACAGGATCTATATGTATGACCTGATTCATAACACAAATTGCATTTTAACTCTGCCTGACATTCAGAACTAAGGTGACCAAAATCTAAACAGAGATTGCATCTCAACCTGCCACATGTTGAGCCTAAATGTGTAAGGGCTCTACATTTAAAACATGCATTTGGTTGTCCAGAATAAAAACAATGCCCTCTTTCCATACCTAGAAATATGCTATTTGGTAAATGGACAGGGCCTAAGTTGTTATTTCTCAGTTGAACCTGAAATCCCCCCCCCCAAATTCCATATGCACTCCTCATCAAAGATGGGAGGCGGGAAACTAAGCACTTTACATCGTTTCTGTAACCAAAATATAATATTATGGATTGAAACTGATTCATTATGAAATAAAACAGTGACTGACTTAATATTTGGTTTTGTGAGAGGTATTACTTTAAAAGGCATCTACAACTCAGTATATATCGAAGTGCATCTAATTTAGTCCAAAAACGATGTAAATTCTGAGGAGTAACAAAACTAATATCATAAAACACTGATCCAGAAACACGTATAAGAGCATGAATTTCATTACAGAAGAAACCCATTGAGCTTTTCAATAATGTTTTTCCCATGTATATACGATCTGGAGACAAATCTAGTCCTCCCTGGTACTCCAAGCGCACTGCATTTCTCCTTTGTAAAGGAGGTGGGGAACCAAAAAATGGATCCTTTCGATGAAAAGATTCCCATGCAGCCTTCACCTGTTGTGGAAAGTCAGGTCGGGCATCTTCCCGCTGTAACGCATTAACAACTGAATCACCCCAGTCAGTATGCACAGGAACTGAGCCTTCTGACTCTAAAGATGAAGAATCAGGGAGAGCCGTGTTACAGTCAAAATCTGTTTTGTGCACTGTGGAATGTAAAAGATCATTACCCTCTTGTTGTACCTCTACAGTCATTGGTTCAGTCTGAGCAACGGGCCATTGTTCGGGTATTGGACTGTGAGCTGGGTCTGGAACCCAGATGCCGATTTCACCTTGCTTCCACCCCGCACTAAGCAGTGAACATTCTAGTGAGGACAGCGAGCATTTGTTCGAGGGTGAGAGAGGATTGTCATTGGGTCTACCTTTTCATAAACCAAAGTTCAGTTGTTGCATTTCGACTGGTTTATTTGTAAGTGAGGAAGATATACTCACTGACTCTTGCAGATTCTCTGACGAGGAGGTTGAAGGAGCTGCAAAATCTGCTCGAGACTCAGTTGTTAGAGTCAGCGTTTCAAAGGAAGTTTCTGTCAACACGCCACCCTTTGATGATTGAGCATCATTCAGCTGACTCATACTGCAATCCAAGCGATTCCCTTCTGTGGTGTCTGACACAAGTTCAACCAGAATCAACTTTGCAGCGTCTCTGATAAGGTCTGTATCAATATTAGGTTGCTGTTCTTCAACAGAAATAGAGTGTAGCTCACCTGGTGCCTTTTTTTCTGCTTGAAATGCATCCTTTTGGAAACGTAAAGGCTGATTTTGCTGTAGAATATTCTCCAACTACACTGAATCTGGACCAAACAAACCTTGTGGAGCACAGTGTATTGTAGAGATAGGTTCTACCATAAGTTCTTCCATGTCTACGCTTTGTTGTAGCTCTATAGTGGTCTCTGGAGCTGGACCTGAGGGCTGGGAGACCTGCTCTCCCCCAGGTACACCAGCAGAATGAACATCCATGACATCGGCCTCCATGGTAACAGTGCCCCCACTGCAAGAGTAAGGGAATTTCCCCGGTGTCCTGGCCAAATTTCTCCCATTCACTAAAAAAATACCACCAATAGCTCAATTTCAGTTGATTACCATCTGTATTCCCCCCCCCCGGTCACCCCTGAAAATGGGACTTCTAGGCCCAGTGGGCTTACTGGATCAACAAAATTCAATAAATAAATAAATACTGGAAGGCTTAACAGTACATGACTGGTGTGGTTCGGTCAGTGTTGGGTAGTAACATGTTACAAGTAATGCGTTACTCTAACATACTAACATACTAAAATGCCAGCAGAATAGGCCTAACGGTCTTTCGTGTCTGCTCGTTTGGTCAGCCCCCACCCTGGGTGCTGATCTCGCTGCCCCCCTCGCCTTCTCTGGCTTCTCCCTTCCCAGTTCTGGAAATTCTTGCTGCATTGGATTTTGCTTCCAGAACCCTTCCCCTGTACCTGTCCTACCCCCTCTTGAACCCCTCCACTGTCTCTGCCTCCACCAGCCCCCTAGGCAGTGCATTCCATGGCTCCACCATCCTCTCAGTGAAGTAGCACCTCCTC
This sequence comes from Neoceratodus forsteri, assembly GCA_016271365.2. Lineage (NCBI taxonomy): Eukaryota > Metazoa > Chordata > Ceratodontiformes > Ceratodontidae > Neoceratodus > Neoceratodus forsteri. Next base: position 832,876,157 of record CM057454.1, on the reverse strand, counting down.
CTTTCTCCCCTGAATCTTCCCCCCGCCAGCTTCCACCCATGCCCTCTAGTGGCCCCCTCCTCCTTCCTTCGAAGCACCCTGACTGTTCCTCCCCTATTTACCCTCTTCATGTACCTGAAGACCTCTATCATGTCCCTCCAATCCCTTCTCTCTTCCAATGTGTACATATTTAGCTCTTTGAGCCTCTCCTCATAGGTCCTGTCCCCCAAGCCCCAAATCATTTTGGTTGCCCTCCTCTGGACCCTCTCCAGGAGGTTAATGTCCCTTTTTAAGTGTGGCCTCCAAAACTGCACACAGTACTCAAGGTGCGGCCTCACCAAGCAGTTACACAGAGGGAGTATCACTTCCCTCCTTCTGGAGGTGATCCCCTATCGATGCATCCCAGCATCCTGTTGGCCTTGACTGCTGCCCTCCTACAAGTCTCAGAGTTGTTCATCTTGACATCCACCACCACCCCCAGGTCCCAATCAGCCATCGAGACTTGTAGCATTTCCCCTCCCAGGGTGTACACTTGGCCTGGGTTTCTGGCCCCCAGGTGGAGTACCTTGCATTTCCCTGCATTGAACCTCAGCTTCCACTTTCTAGACCATCTTTACAGAGCCTCCAGGTCCCCCTGTAGGGCCACCCTCCCCTCCCCATCCACCACCACCCCAGTTTCGAGTCATCCGCAAAGAGACTCATCTCACTCCTGATTCCTGTCCTTACGTCAAGAGATGTAGGCGTTGAACAGAAGGGCCCAAGGACTGATCCCTGTGGGACCCCACTAATGACCCTCCTTGGGGATGAGACTATCCGCCAACTGCGACCCTCCGGTCCGTCCTGGAGCCAATTGCCTATCCATCTGATCATCTGGTTCCCAACCCCCATTTCTCCCAGCTTATCCAACAGGCCCACGTAAGGAACAGAGTCAAATGCCTTGCTGAAGTCTAGAAAGAGGACGTCCACTGGTCTACCCAGGTCCAAGGCACTCATCACCCAGTCATAGAACTCCACCAGGTTTGTCGGACATGATTTCCCTGGGATGAATCCATGCTATCATCCAGGCACCCTGACTTATCCAGGTCCCCCCCAGCCTCTCCTTGACAATGCCCTCCATCACCTTGCCCACCACCGATGTCAGGCTGACAGGCCTGTAGTTCCCTGCCACCTCCCTTGATCCCCCCTTGTGGATAGGCACTATATGCACCACCTTCCAGTCCTGGGGCACCCACCCTGTCCTCAGAGAGATGGTGAAAAGCTCCGCCAGTGGTTTTGTCAGGACATCCGCAAGTTCCTTCAGCACTCTGGGATGTAATTTATCCGGCCCCGGTGCTTTCTCCGTCTTAAGGGAGCTGAGGGCTTCCCTCACTCTCTCTGCTGCGATTTCCACTTCTGGTACCTCTTCTCCCTGCTTAGCCCTCCCCCCTCCTGCCAGTGATGCCTCCCCCTCTCCCCAGACCCACCGATCGGTAGGGTCCCCTCCTCAGTATCTCTGTCTCCTCCCATGTAGATGCAGCACCCCCATTTTCCTTGGTGAAAACTGAGGTGAAGTACTCATTTAGTACCTCAGCCTGCTCCCCCAGGTCTTGTGCCCATCTCTCCCCTGATTTAATCCTGCTAATCTGCCCCTTCACCCTTCATTTTTCCCCAATGTATCTAAAGAACCCCTGGTTCCCTCTTCTAATTTCCCTGGCCAGGTTCTGCTCCTTCCTTGCCTTAGCCGCCCTCACCACCCTATTGGCCCTTCTAGCCATCAGCTCGTACTCCCCTCGATCCCTTTCACTCCTTGAGCACTTGAATTGCTTATAGGCTTCCTTCTTTCCCCACACCACCTCCTGGACCTCCCTGGTCCACCAGCAGGGTTTTTGGGTCCTACCACATTTTCGTCTTACTCTTGCACAGGTGCTGGTAGCATTCTGCACCCCTCTCCTGATGATTTCTCACCTACTATCAGCATCCATGTCTGACCCAATCCAATCCAAATGCTCCTTAAGGATCCTTCCCATTTCCTTAAAATCCACCCCCCTGAAGTAGATTACTTCCGTCTTTGTGCAGCCTTCTACCCCTCCTAGTTCCAGGCAGAACCAGACCGTGGCATGGTCACTCCCCACCAATGGGTCCCTTACCTTCAGGCACCCAATCTGGTCACTGTCTTCCAGGACCACATCCAGTACCCGTGCCTCCCTGGTCGGCTCCCTCACCTGCTGAGTTAGGAACGCGTCTTGAAAGACATCCAACAACCTCTGTTCCCTGGTCACAGAGGATGTCATAGCCTCCCAGTTTGTTCCTGTCATGTTTAAGTCCCCCAACACCACCACCGTTCCTCTGCCCAGTCTGCAGTGTCTCCCAACATCTGCCACCAGAATGTCCTCCAGCTCCTCCACCAGTGCAGGGAGTCTATGCACCACTCCTATTTTTACTCTCTTGCCCCCCCTTGTTATCAAGGTGACCCAAATCGCCTCCACGGTTCCCTCCGCCTCCACTACTCCCCCTATGCCAATGCAGTTTTTGACTATCATTGCTACCCCTCCTCCCCTTCCCTCCCCCCTGTCCTTCCTGAACATAGTGTAACCCTCCAGGTTCAGGTCTCAGTCGTGTCCTGCAGTGGCCCAAGTCTCAGTGACCACTGCCACATCCACTGCTTCCTCAGTTAGCATCGCCTGGAGCTCAGGCATTTTATTGCCCAAGCTCCTGGCATTTAGCAGGACTACCTTCCACCCTTTCCCTATAGTTCCATTTCCCCTGCTCGTGTTCCCATGGGGATTCTGTTTTCCCCTGGTCTGCACTTTGCCAGTCGGCCTTTCCCCGCAATCCTCCAGCTCCCCAGGGGGGTGGAGACAGAGTCCCTCCTTTATCGGCACCCCCTTGACAGCCTTTTCTCCCATCCTTCCCCCTTCACAAGCTTAAACCCCACTTTTCACCAATCTAATTAGATTACATTAACCAGTAACTTGTACTAGTTGCAGATTACTTATATGAAAATTTAATTCTCCCCAGTTACTAATTACTTTTTCATATAAGTAACACTGTACTATAACATGTTACAACATATTACTTTTCTTTCTTTTTCCTGCCCTCTCTGAAAAGAATAAAAATGCTCAGAAATTTAAAAAAAGAGTTTTTTTCCCCAGGCTCTGACTGGCTGTTGGCTAAATAATTTGTATTTGGATTGTCAGCCACTGTTGAAAGGCTGAACATTGCTGTCTGTCTGTTTTGGTCTGGTTCAATCAAGCAATAAGCAGCCAGACACTGACTCGATGAGGCGGGGTTGGAACAGCAGCAGACTGAGCATTTGTATGAGAGCATTTATTGGTGCCAGTCACCATTTTAGGAGCGATCAGTGCGGAGAGTGGAGATAAGCACACACGGTCACCAGCGGTTGGGGTGGTTGTGTGGTGCAGAATAGTGGGGAATAAATATGCAGTCTAGAGATAGAAAAAGAGATGAGGATTCTAATTATTTAAAAAAAAATAAATAAAGAGATCCTCTGCCTTATCCTCCTGAGAAAAAGACCAGGTCTGGTGTCGAGTGTGGACGTCGTCATACACCTCCGTGTGTGGTCTGGACTTGAGGCACTAGGAGGACGCAGGGTGAGACCTGACCCGTCGCGTGTTTTGTGGCGAGGCAGTGGGTGCCAAATACACCACTCACCATGTGGTAAGCCAAAAGCCAGGGTGACTTTGTGTTTCTGAGCGACGGGCATCTGGGGAGGTTTATTTTTCTGCGACTGTGTGTGCAGGCAGGGAGGGTACCGTGGTTGCGGCTTGCTGCCTAACTTTTTGCCTAGCCTGGCTGGCTGGTGGTGAGGAGCAGGAGGAGTGAGGAGATGGAAGTCAGACCCTCTGACCCACCAGTGAGGACAGAGTTGATTGATCAGAGTGAGCTGGGGACGGTCAGAGAAGACAACTGGTCTGGCAACTCAAGTGGCAGGTGCTGAACTAGAACGGTGCGAGCACAGCCTTGCAGCGGCAGAGAGTACAGTTAGGCCAGGCAGGCACTGCTACTAAAGAATGGTGCAGCATGGGGGAGGGAGGAGGAGATCCAGCCAGCAGTAAGAAGACACAGGTGCTTAGGCCTGCCACCAGGATCAGTCAAGGAGAAGACGTGAGGTGAAAATGAAATACATTTTTCCCCCTCTAAAATTGACTTTTCTGTGTGCTAAAGTGCTCCCAGTCAACCTGAATCATCATTACACTAACTACTTCTAGACTGTGACGTCATCAATCATGTTGTTGTTTGCTATTGTGTAGGGAAAAAAAGTATCTGTGCTGTCTGAAGTGCCTGTGCTCTCTGAAAGGAGTATAAGTATTATGGTTGTCCATCCATGTCCAGCCAGTTTTATTTAGTTTTTGTTGACCGGGTAAGTGCACTAGACAAATTCTGCCTATTTTCAGGCATGACCTGGGGGAAGGGGAATACAGATGAATGCCAACTGACCTTGAACCAGATTAACCTGTTGGTGGTATTTTTGGTGAATGGGGGAATTTGGCCAGGGCACTGGGGAAATTCCCTACTCTTGTTGAGAAGTGCCATGGAATCTTTAGCGCCTGAATGGTCTAGACTACCACCAGAACAGGCAGATGGTACTTCAGTTTAATGTCTCATCCAAAAGTTGGCATCTCTGGAGTGCAGCACCTCCCTGCCCTCATGCTGCACTACAGTAGGGATTTCATTTAACCCAAGTGCCTGCACTGCCTGGTGTGGGGAATTCAGCATAGTTAATTAATGCAGAACAGCAGCAGTAAGAATGATTCATAATCAGAACTTGCAGTTGAGTGACCACCAGAGTGGCAGAGGCCTCAGCCACAGTAGTTTTCATTCAGAGCAGGGGCTTTATGGCATCCATGGACCTGCCTGCTGCAACCATTATGTGTGTAGTGTTAGCACTAGATGCAGTAGACAAGAGTGCCCCTGGGGTTAGTTTAGCTTGTTTGGACCAGCCTGGTGGTGAACAGGACATCATGACTGACTGTGCCGGTGGCTAAGTGGCTTGAATATGAAAAAAAAGTAGCCCAACCATGGCAGCATTTTGTAATCCTGTCATCTGGGCCCTTTCGGATACTGGCATGTGACATGATGTACCTCATTTATTCATGGGCTGTTACGACTGTTGCACTGCCGCATTGACTGCTGGCCCCCTCTTTTTCTTTCAAGTGTCTAGGTAAAATATTGACACATATGTCTGGTGTTTTTATATTCATTTCTGAATCCTGGCCAGTGCTTTCTATCTCCTTAAAGTTCAGAAAACTGACTACCTACTACTTTGTGCTGTTATTAATGCACAACAATGTATGCCATCCTTGCACTGTCAGGCTATACTTGTCACCCCCCCCCCCCCGGCAGGGACAATCTGGAGTCAATAATAACATGCTTGGGTGCATACTGCCTTTGCTTTGGGCAGAATATAGCAGCTTTCATGGAGCTAAAGATGAAGGGTGGGGATTTGTTTACCATCAGTAGTTTCTCCTTTCTCTTGTGCCCCACAGCGGTAACAGCATTTCCGATTGAGGACCCCAATGTGAGCATACGGTTTCGTTATACACAGCACAGCATCACTCCCTTCCCCTCTGTCCCAAGGTCTCTGGCAACCAGGGATGGGGCTGTAGTCCTGTGGGATGTGGGTACGTGGCTCTCCTTCCCATAAGGATGACTAGGGCATCCGGACCATTTAAAAAAATGCTCCAGCAGGGCTGGGCTCATTCATTCTTGCCAGATGATCACCTGTGCCATGAGAAGTTCCCCTATCACTGCACAATGTGCCATCTCAGACTAGTTGTTTTTTTTTGTCCTCCATGGCTGGGGAGGTGTTACCTATAGTCCCCCCCCAAGTCAGGTTAGTCTACAGCTCCTGCAGCACTTCCAAGTCCCTCACCCTCTCCCCTTCACTGATCCACCGCAGGGCCGGGGGGGTCGGGTACAGGGGAGCCTCTGGAATCGGAGCAGTGCAGCACTGTCGGACCTACCCTCATTCTGCATGCTGAGGGATTTTACAGTTTCTCCCCTGTGGAGTGCAGGCGTGCCATGATGTCCAGGCACAGCATGCCAACATCTGCTGCACTCCACCCCCCTTCCTGCACTGCTCTCTAGTAGTGTCCCCTGGTCATCACCAGGGGGTGCTGCAGAGCAGTAGGTCCCTGGACCCCTCCCCGGGATACGAGAGCAGTCTGTGGGATGCTCCATCCTATCTCTCCCCTGCCAACCCCTGGCTCCCCAGGCTCGCGTCCAAACCTGGGTTGCCAGCATGGCGCGAGGTGTGCCGTCCAGCTCCTCAACCCTCAGTGCCACTGGGCCGTGAACTAGTTGTCTTTTTAGAAAAAAATATATATATCTTTTTTGTACCCCGTGTCACATCCAGTGAGTCCACCACCCTGTATGTTAAATCCTCGGTGAACAACTCCAGGGAGTCAACATGCAATATTTTTAGTGTTTATTTAGTGCTGTTCTAGGAGGTGGGTGAGGTTGGAGGTGTATATTTGTAACTTGACATGTGTTATTCCACCAACAGTTGAAGAATGTTGGTTCAGAATCAGAATGCATCATTCCAGTCATTCAGCATAGCTAAAGAATGTTGAGAGGAAGAATCTATGTGCCACTGTGATCAATCAAGCTGTACCATTGTATGGTACATGACAGTGTAACAGCCGCCTGGGTGGGATTAATGTAAGGCTGTTGGAATAATTCTAACAGCCAATCAAACTGCAGCATTTCTGACACCTGTTTTATAATAATGCTTCTTTACTATTACTTTATTTTTAGGTTGATTTGATGTTTTTTTTTTTTGAAGAAGCAGAAGATGCCATGCGAACAAAGTTGAAAATTATATACCAGCATACATAAGGTAAGTCAAGTGATAATGATAAGTCATAACCACCACTGATCTTGATACTTGAGTTGAAGGTCGTGTACTGTCTGTACTCTGATGACTCTGCCTTTGGGATGATATGGTTGAATGCAGTCATGCAACTTACAGATTTATACATCGCATCAGATTATGATCACTTTTTCTGATTTAAGATTTTCAGAGAAGCAATCCAAAAATCCTGTAAATCATGACTGACTCAGAGATGGTCTGGATACCTCTCCACTGGAGTGTGTGCTATAATATTCTGCTGTCCCAATATTCTGAGACCCCCCCCAAACTCAGTCTGTATGAATGTAGAATCCATGATGTCCAGTGATTCCCAGCCCCCTGTATCCACCAGTCCTACATGTCACTCACCACCACAGCATTGCATCAGACACATCAACTGGCATGGCACAGTCTTCTTTCTCACCCCCACAGGCAGCCACCATCTGAGCTGTCAGCTGTGCAGTCTCTCACAACTCGCATTGCCCTGATTGCCAGTAGGCTGTGGTGGTAGGTGGAGGGCTGCTCTGATAGCCATCTCCTGTGGTAGACAGTGGGGTGATGATGCATAGTATAGTAGGAAGTGTGGGGTGGTGGTGGCCATCACAGCGAGATCATGGATCAGTTTGAGTGGTGGGGCCAGCCCAGGGTCTAGTGGTAAATGCAGTGATGAAACTGCGGTGCCTACATAGATATGGATGTGTATTTTGTTCTGTGGAGGACAGGCTACTGGCTGCAAGGTACAGAACAGAATGTATTATGGAGGATTGTGGATATATAGGTATTTAAGCAGTAATTTAATGATGGGGGGTTACATTTATGTTCCAGTTACTCAACCTCTGTGGGTGCTATGTAGCATGAGGCACAGCCGAGTGTCATATTGCCGACATGGGTTGATTAACTGGAACAGTAACATAACCTCCCGTCGTTCATTATTGCTATCATTAGAATTCGGTTGCAGTTCCAGATTAGGTCCATTTGCATAATACTGTTTTTCTAGTTTCCTTATTTTTGTGTGAAATTAACATAAGATTGTCCCTGAACTGCATAGGATATTTTTTTTTATTCTGTGTAGGTGGGGCAGTGCCAGCAGGTAGTGAGTTAGGCATTTTCCTAAATCAGAGCACTTTATTTTTTCAAAGTTCATTAATGTTCAGTTTTTCATTACAGGATGTGTTCGAACTTGGGCCCTTGGTCATCTCAGCAGTCGAGCCGAGTATGTGAAGGTGAACATTCACCAGGTGTCCGTGATATGGTCAGGAGGAGGGTAGCTGAGTCATTGCCTGAGGAGCACACGTTCAGTGTCCGGTGATGAAGTGGAGTGAGGTAAGTTTGTTACATTTTATTGTTGGGTACTGTGTGACTCCTTTTGATGTCATCACCAGCCAGGGTAGCACAAAAAGAGCAGGAAAGGATGGAGTGTGTGCAAACCCCTCCCTCAAGTCAAGTGCCAAAACACTTAGAAGTAGTAGAGCACATAACCTACAGTCTACAGAGTGCCAGTGGATGGAGGTGAGCTTGTGCTGTTCTGGTGTCTGGGTCTCGTCTGAGTTGACCATCATTATTCTGTGATGTTCGCAGTTGCATTTGAACTTTCTCTTGTGTGATATGCCGCCCTGAGGCACACATGATCATATTAATCGCACAGCCTAGTGTAAGGTGGATGTGCAACATTCTGGATTGATCGTCATACTATACTACACCAGGCCAGACCAACATGTTCATCTCAATTCACAGGCTATCTGCTCTAGCCACTTTTAAGTGTTTGCTACATACAAGCAACATAAAAAATAATTACTGTAAACACTGATAAAAAAAAAAAGACGGGTTTTTTTTATATTTCTGATTTATTTACCAGTAAAAAAACACACAATTTATGGTTATGTCTTATGATGTCATCACACATGAGTTAATATAGCATAAATGTTCGGGCAATACAAATGCAACTTGTGCAAGACAGTACAATATTGATATATCAGGGTGAATCATGATGAAAAATGTATTCCTAGCATTAAATTTAGAGAGGACAAAAGAACTGATCTTTCACCACAAAAGTTAACCATATCAGAATACTGGTTCTGACACTTAAGAGAAAACAGATAAGCTTCTCATCGTACCTACAAAAATGTTTTCTATCTCCTTAAAGTTCAGAAAACTGACAACCTACTACCTTGTGCTGTTATTAATGCATAACAATGTATGGCATCCTTGCACTGTCAGTCTATACTTGTCCCCCCCCGGCAGGGACAATCAGGAGTCAATAATAACATTACTCAAATCAATGACAGTTTGGGGACAATATTACATTTCAGATAATAGAGAGGTATGGTCTGGATAATTGGGGTTCAGCTAATTGACGGAGATTGTATTGTACTGTACTAGTTAGAACTTAGAACAGATATGGTGACACACTGTGCTAAGCGTGCATGCTAAAGCTCTTTTTATTTGTTGTTTTTTAAAGGTGCGTGACAAACAGAACTATACGACTAACTATTCATCATCATCAGCAAAATCTTCATGCTTCAGCAAGGGAAGGCTAAGATGCAGATACCAGAGACAGAGCCCAGAAGATAAATAGTAGCATATTTTGTTGAATCAGGCCAGTAAATACCACAAAAAAAGGACAGTATTATTGACATTTTTCACATTGTTTTTCATACAGTGTGAGCTTCTGTCTTGCAGTTTTTTGCAATCACTCAGAATTTCTCATATGTTATGATATGTCATATCTGTTTTCCATGTCTCCTTGTTAGTAGTCTTCGGCAGAGTCATTTAGTGCTTATTACATAACCAGAGCAAGTGAAAGAAAAAAAGTGTTTGCTCAGTCAATAAGCAACAAGTGATACACAATATACAACGTAGAAATTGTCAACCTAGATGCACTGTTTTGAAGCACTTACATTAGTAGTATGTACAGTTATTGTTAAACTGTTCTTAATTTGTATCAAGACTGTAATCTTAGTTGTAGGGAAACCATACTGTGATTACTGATTAGCCACGGTCAGTGTGCAGTGTGTCTCTGTCTGTCTGCCAGTGTAATCACAGTGACCAGTGTTCTTAGATTTTCACATGGCGTGTTCCTCCACAGTTAACATGCCAGCTAACCAGAAAGAAACACAACAAGACAATGAGGCTGATCAGGCTGAATGGCAAAATGTATCCTCTTCCTCTTCCTCATCCTCTTTTATGCCTTCACTGCAACCTAGTGTCTCACAGTTACGGGGTGTGTCTGTTTTTCAAAAGTGGTATTTGGGAGAGTTCTTTGAGTAAAATCTGATAAAGTAAAAACATTTCTGTTCAGTGTAAACTTTGTGTGCGAAGTGAAGCTGCTGTCAACATCAAAAATAGTACGTCAAACTTAAAAAAACATATGGCATGCATCCATCCTTCATCTTTGGAAAATGTCAAAAAACCTGTGTCAAAAGGCAGCAGCAGTGGTAGTAATACAGACTCAGACATGACCACCCTTGCTCACAAAAGGTCATGAGATGATCATGAAGAAGAGGTGGATGATGATGACTTTTCCAGCTCAAGCAACAGTGGAAGGTCTGTGTCATCAGAAGCAGCTGTGAATAAAATAAAAAAATGCTTTCTACAACAGCAGTTATTTGAATCAACAAAGAGTTCCCTTGTTAGTCAGTCTCACGTTGACAAACTTATTATTCAGTTTGTCGTAGAAGATCTAGTCATTCAATGTTGTTCAACAGCCTTCATTTGTCAGATTAGTCATGGGTCTACAGCCAAATAAGAAAGTCATGACACGTAAAACACTATCAGACAGAATAGAGAAACTGTACCAAAACATGAAATCAAACTTGATTTCTGAATTCAGCAGTGTATGTCACATCTGTACTACGGCTGACATTTGGACAGCACATAATAGGATCTATCTAGGTGTCACTGTACATTGGCTAGATGTGAAAACATTGTTGAGAAAATTGGCAGCACTGATATGCACAAGAATAAAAGGCAGACACACTTATGATGTTATTGCCTCAAAACTGGAGCAGATACACTTCAGATATTGCATTTAGAATAAGGTTGTTAAAACTGTCATGGATAACGGATCAAACTTTGTTAAGGCTTTTCACGTGTTTGGCTCTGACAATATCATGCACATCACTGGCACTGTCACGGTTCACGATGAGGAAAATGATGATGATGACCATGAGCAGCAGCAGCAGGCAGAGGGAAGCAGCAATTGTACTGCTGAAGAAGATAATGACACAGAAGATGTTGTAAGCTTCACTGATGTATGCCGCATTTTAGATGACGTGGATGAAGACATGGAAGAGACATACAATCTTCCTTTTCATCAAAGCTGAGCTGCTCATACTCTGAACTTAACAGCAGTGAAGGATATACAATCTGATACATTCAGTGCTGCCTACAAAAAGGTGTTCTGCAGCACAATGGCCAAATGCTCAGCTCTTTGGAACAAAGTACACGGAAGTTCTCAAGCCAGTGAAACTGTCTCTGACACAATTGGTACCAAACTTGTTGTCCCCAATGACACAAGGTGGAATTCGTACTATAGAGCGGTTGACAAAATAAGGTCTATTGTCGAAAAAGATGAAGAAGATTTGCATAACATATGTGATGCACTTAGTCTCAACAATATTTAGAGCAAATGACATTGCTTTCTTAGTGGAGTACTGTAAAGTAATGCAGCCTCTAGCAAATTCACTGGATATTTTGCAGGCAGAAACAAAATGTTACATGGGCTATCTTCTTCCAACATTGGTTGCTTTGAAAAAAAAATTGCTTGATATGAGACCAGTATTACGGTATGCATTGCCACTTCTGGATGCAATCTTGAAAGCGGTGGAAACTCGGTTTAGTACCAGTTTTGAGCAGAGAGAGAGTTGATTCTCGCTAGCGTCATGTTACCACAATTTCATCTAAGATGGCTAGGGAATGATGGGGAAGACCGAGCTGTGAAAAACATGCTTGAGAATGAAGTGCTGTTGTTGTCATATCAGGAAGATACTGTTCGTGGCAGCTCATCATCTGAAGACAATCCTGAGGACGATGATTATTTCTTCAAATTTGATGAAACTATGCAACCTACCCGTGGTGGTGGAGTTATTAATGAACTGGAGCAGTACCTGAAAGACACCAATAAAAATGTTGAAAGTTTACAAAACTTCCCAACAGTCAAGAAAATATTCCTGCGTTACAATACAGCACTACCATCAAGTGCTCCTGTAGAAAGACTATTCAGTCTTGGTGACAGGTCCTTACACCTAGACTAAGCAGACTTGGTGATGAAAACTTTGAAACGCAGCTACTTTTATACTGCAACAAAACTTACTGGGAATAAATAGCTGTATTCTGGTCATGGTCATGGACTGCTACTGAGAATCTCTAGCAATGCTGCAACGTATGACACAATGTTGTTGACTGTGTGTGCTACTGCTACAACACTAGTGCTTGTTGTTTCTTTGTCACCTAATTAAAAAAATACTTATCCAAATCCGAGTATACAGAGAAACATTCCATGGTTCCAAAATTATTCGTATTTTTTAAAAAAGTGAGAACTGTCTAGCTGTACTGGTGTTGATGGCTTAACAGTTACCACAGTGATGGGTTTGTGTCACCATCTAGGTGCCAATGCTTGCTTATTTGAACTGTCCCCAGTTGTCTGTAGACTAGTCTGTGAAAGAGCATAATTAAGTTGTCTCTTGAAAGTCTACCTCTCTACTAAGTAGCTTAACAGGCAGGCATGACCCGAGCAACACCGGCGGCCACATATCTGTTTGCAATCCCTCCACTTGTGTCTATGAACAAGTCAATCAACGAGCATGATTAAGTTTAGTCTCTTCTGTTTTGATGATGGTCTTCTTGTCTATCTTATAAACACACTGACAGACACCACCACCTCTGGGCACCACGACTTCAAGTCATGTATCACAACTGTTCCCCAATGTCTGTGGTAGACTAGTCACTCATGAACGTAATTTAATCTCCTGATGACAGTCTACTTGTCCAGTTTAAAATACACATTGACAGACACCACCATGGTCACACCAACTCTGGTCACAACTTTAACCCATTTATCTCAACTTCCCCGCTGCCTGTGGTAGACTAGTCATTAATGAGTGATTACGTGTAGTCTCTTGATGATCATGATGGTCTCCTTGTCTAGTTTAAAGATACTCTGACAGACGCCACCTCCTCTGTATGCCTACAAGCCATTTATCTCTGTCCCACGTTGCCTGCAGTAGACAAGTCAGTGAGCATGATAGGTCTGTTAACAGTCTACTGGTCCGTAGGCAGCTTACCAGCAGGCACTACCTGTCTGCCACGCCACTGACTTATCTGCCCTGTCCTCCGCCCCCCCGCCTAGACAAGTCAGTCAATGAGCAAGATACAGTTAGTCTATTGATGTCAGTATGTAGCTAACAAGCACCTGAGCTACAGCCATTGGATCGGTTACAACAGTAATAGCAGTAGCACACACACACTTGATTACCAGATTACTATCTCTCCCTACACAACGAGGGTATTACTGTCTTCTATTATCAGTCTTGACTAGACTCTCAACAGTGATAGTAGCTTAACAGCATCAGGCATGGGCATCTAATGTTGTCTTACAGTTGCACTTATCTCACCCTACACCTCGAGCTTAATAACTGCAATACTCACACGTTCTGATTACAAATTTACAGACTACTGTAGCTCATGATGTTATTCATCAACTGGTGCTTTTCACTTTTACCACAGCACAAGAGCACATTGCAGTTGCTGGTTGCACTATCAGGGGCCACTTGCTGGCTGCTGGCTACCTTTACATTTTGAGTTAACCAAAATATGAAAAGCAAAACAACAATCCAATGTCATTCCATTCCCATACTAACAGGTATTTCGTCAGCTGTAAGGACCTGTGACTGTCCAGCATTTTTCATTGAAATGTTCTTTTTCTTCTTCTGTTGTAATATTCATCATCGTCCTCATGAGGTCTTCTGTCTGCAGACAGTCATAATAATGGTAATGCCGTAATGCCATGGTCATCATCATCATCATCATCCTTCATCATCTTGCTCCACAAAGTACAGCCAATGGCGGAAAAGGCACTTATTCATCACAAAATCATGCCAGAAAGTGACTGTGATGAGCATGCACTAAGAAACCAGTAATGTGGCTGGGGCATGGGCCACACACGAAAGGGCATGGTGGGCACCACAGCTGACACATTACTCACACACTGCACACTGACAGCGGCTAAACCTGCCACTGCCACCTCGTATTTACATGGGTGTGAAATATAAACTAGTAACTACACGTCTGCAGACATGACAATCTGGCACAGTGGCACTGTCAACATCTCAGCCACAGCCACATTCAGGTCTTCAAAATATTATGATGATTTAACAATTATGTGCCCCCACTGCCAGTCATAGCTGAGGCAAACTCAACAACTTCACCATGGGCATGGGAAGTTAATGACTTAGCAGCTACTATGAAGGGACACTTGAAGCAAATGTAGCAGTTTCATTAAACGAGCACGGACTGCATGGACACACTTCCCTTCTCCCCTATCACCCCACCCCTCCAAAAAAGACACTTAAATTTGGTACTATGCTTGTACAGTTTTACTAAATGAAACATTTTGATTCCTAGTATTTTATTTTGTTTGATGTAACCCACCATGACAAACCAAGCATTGGGGTACTACATAACAAAACTGAACAAAAGCGACAGAGAGAGGCAGAGAGAGATGGATAGAGTCTGAGAGAGATGGAGAGAGAGAGAGAAAGTTGCTGTCTTATCTGCAGGCAACTGTCAGCTCTGAGGGAGGAGGCTGCCCACCTCCAGGCTGAACTGGCAAGGACTAAGGAGGCCTCCCCCACTCAAAGAGCACCACTGCCATAGAGGCTGCCAAGTATGACGAGCAGTTGGACCACAGTGGGTTCTGGGAGGATGCGGGTGGTGGAACAGAGGTGAAGCCCCCTAGTTGTACCTCTACACAAACCATATGCCAGTCTGGCAGAGCAAGGTTCCTCTATGATGGCACCCTCAGTGGAGACCAAGAAGAATGCTGAGGACACCCACAAGGGAGACCCACAGAAGGGTGGCAAGGGACACCACAGGGGAAGGAAACAGCTTCTGATAGGGGACTCAATTGTTAGAGGGGTAGACCTGGGGAAGGGAGAGGAGAGGGAAGTAAGGTGCCTGCCTGGTGCCATGGCTTGAAGGGACAAGAAGCAAATCCTTAGGATTGCAGAAGCAGCATCACAGGAGAGGGAACTAGATATCATTGTCCACCTTGGGACAAATGACCTAGCTAGGCATGGGATCAGTGCAGTGCAGGATGAAATTGTGGAGTTGGGGAGGGGCCACAAACAGGTAGCAAGCACGGTTACCTTCTCAGAGGTGCTGCCAGTCCATGGCAGGGGTGAGGCTAGGGTACTACACACCATGCAGTTTAATGAATGGTTGCAAAACTGGTGCAGAGCACAGGGCTTTGGCTTCATTGGGGACTGGGGGTTCACCTGCAGAGATGAAAGTCTATACTGGCACAATGGGCTGCATCTGTCCATGAAGGAACAAGATCCTATGACAGGTTTAAATGCTTCCTTGGCAAGCTTTTAAACTAGCCAGTGGGGAGGTGCTAATAAGAGGCAGGAAATTTCAAGCCTCTCCCCACAAAACATGACAGGCAGTAAGGTAAACACTGAGGTACAGTGCTCAACAGATGGCAGGACAGGGATCAATGGAAAAATAGACAAGGGCAAAAAGAGCAAGCATAGGGGAAAAAGGATAAAGCCAACATTAAATGGAAGGCAATGAGTACCAATGCCCGTAGTCTGGGAAACAAGCTTCCTGAGCTAGTAGCCTTGATGGAAGATGAACAATTGGATATTGTGGCAGTCACAGAAACATGGTACACAGGGAATCATGACTGGGATGTCAACATACCGGGTACACAGTCTACAGAAGGGACAGGGAGGAGAAAGAGGAGGTGGAAGTAGCTCTATACATAGAAACATAGACTTTGACAGCAGATAAGGACCACTTGGCCACCCAGTCTGCCCATTTCCCTACCTACTGGATAAGCTGCAGATTCTAGTTAACCAACAGCCTATTTCCTGCAACCCCCACTATAATTGCTCTTATGTCTGTCCCATGCATGTTTGAATTCCTCCACTGTTTTAGACCCACAACCTCTCCAGGAAGGCGGTTCCATGCGTCCACCACTCTCTCCATGAAAAATAATTTCCTAACATTACCCCTGAGCCGTCCCCCTCTAACTTTAAATTGTGCCCCCTTGTTCTTACACATCTCTTTTTCTGAAAGATGCTACCCTCCTGGACTTTGTTGATTCCCTTGAGGTACTTAAAAGTTTCTATCATGTCTCCCCGTCCCTCCTTTCATCAAGGGTATACATATTAAGCTCTCTCAGTCTCTCTTCATATGGTTTCTGATGTAGACCCTGCACCATTTTAGCTGCCCTCCTCTGGACTGCTTCCATCCTGTCTATGTCCTTGTGTAGATGAGGTCTCCAAAACTGCACACAGTACTCCAGATGGGGTCTCACCAACTGTCTGTATAGACGGATAACTACTTCCTTTTCTACTTGTGATGCCCTCCTATGCATCCCAGTATCCCCTGGCTTTCCTTACTGACTTCTCACATTGCATACCCACCTTTAGGTCATCTGATATGACTACACCCAGATCCCTTCCATTATTGTTGTTGTTAGTACCTCCCCTGCTATTGTGTACTCTTCTCCTGGATTTTTATTTCCCAGGTGCATTACTTTGCATTGAATCTAAGTTGCCATATGTCTGACCATTCCTCCAACCTTGTCAAGCCCCTTCTCATCCTTTCTACCCCCTTGTGTATCAACTCTGTTACAGATCTTTGTGTCATCCAAAGAGGCATACCTTTCCTTCCATACCTCTGCAATGTCACCTATAAGAGCGTTAAGAGGACTGGACCCAGTACTGAGCCCTGAGGTGCTCCACTATTAACCTTTCTTCAGAATGTGTTCCATTCATTATTACCTTCTGTGTCCAGTTGTGCAGCCAGTTTTCTACCCAGGCTACCACCCTGGGATCCACTCCCAGGCTGGCTAACTTGACATAAGGGAAGGGATCAAAGCTACAGAACTAAAAAGTAAAGGGGGAGGACAAGAGGCACTCTGGGTCACCTTGGAGACAGGGAATGGCATCACAATCCACACAGGGGTTGTATACAGACCCCCATCTCAAGGGGAGGAAATGGACAAGAAAATGATAGAGGACATTCTCAAAATGGCTGAAAAAGGGGAGATACTGTTGATGGGGGACCTGAATATGCCAGATGTTAACTGGATGACATGTATTGCAGCCACATCCAAGAGCAGGGTCATTCTCGATGCCCTACAGGGGGCAGGCCTTAGACAGCTAGTGTTGGAACCCACTCGGGAGGGAGAAATACTAGACCTGGTACTCTCAAATGGAGAGAGGATCACAAATTTAGAGGTCAGTAGACATCTGGGAACAAGTGACCACTGCACAGTGTGCTCACAATAAGCACAACCATGGAGACAAGCCATACAAAAACAAGCATACTGGACTTTAGAAGGGCTGACTTTGGCAAAATGGGTGAATACCTGAGGAATACACTAGCAAATGGCCAAAAAGGAGGGGTGGAAGAACAATGGAGAAAAATCAAAACTGCCATCATAGAGGGAAAAAGCCTTTGTGTGAAACAGATAAAGAAAACAAAGCGGAGTAAAAAACCACTATGGTTCTCAAAAGAGGTGGCAGGGAAGGTTAAGGAGAAAAAGGCTGCATTCAGAAAGTATAAGGCATCACAGAAGGAGCGCGACAGGGAACTGTATCAATTAAAGCAGAAAGAAATAGGGAAGGCAGTCAGAATAGCAAAAGCCCAAACTGAGGAAAAAATAGCCAATTCAGTTAAGAAGGGGCATAAAACCTTTTATAGGTACATTAGGGAGCATAGAAAGGTTAAGGGAGGAATAGTGAACATTAATAAGTGAGAGGGGAGGTGGGCAGAGGGAGACAGTGAAAAGGCAGAGATGCTGAATGAATACTTTTGCTCAGTATTCACAAACGAAGATGAGGAGGAGTTACCTAAACCAGACAAAAGAAGCACTCTGGGTAGGGGGGTTGACACCGGTCCATTTACAGAAGAAAGAGTCCTGAAAGAACTCCTAAAACTCAAGGTGGACAAAGCAATGGGGCCTGATGGGTTTCACCCCAGAATCCTAAAAGAACTAAGGGAGGACCTAGTGACACCACTGACCACACTTTTTAACAAATCATGGGAGGATGGGGTGTTACCTGAGGACTGGAGGAGGGCAGATGTGATTCCCCTTCACAAAAGTAGGAGCAAGGCAGAAGCAGGAAACTACAAACCTGTAAGTTTGACCTCAGTGGTAGAGAAAATGATGGAATCACTTCTGAAAGAAAGAACTGTTGAGTACCTAGAGGCCAGCGGGGCACAGGACCCAAAGCAGCATGGATTTACAGCAGGAAGGTCTTGTCAGATGAATCTAACAGGTTTCTTTGACTGGGTGACCAAAGTAATAGACCAGGGAGGGGCTGTGGATATGGCCTACCTAGACTTTAGAAAGGCATTTGACACAGTCCCGCACAGATTAATAAGCAAGTTAGCCAGCCTGGGAGTGGGTCCCAGGGTGGTAGCCTGGGTTGCAAACTGGCTGCACAACAGGACACAGAAGGTAATAGTGAGTGGAACACATTCCAAAGAAAGGGGGTCACTAGTGGAGTACCTCAGGGCTCAGTACTGGGTCCAGTAGTCTTTAACATCTTTATAGGTGGCATTGCAGAGGGTCTGGAGCGAAAGGTATGCCTCTTTGCAGATGATACAAAGATCTGTAACAGAGTTGATACACAAGGGGGGTAAAAAGGATGAGAAGGGACTTGGCAAGGTTGGAGGAATGGTCAGACATATGGCAACTTAGATTCAATGCAAACAAGTGCAAAGTAATGCACCTGGGAAACAAAAACCCAGGAGAAGAGTACACAATAGCAGGGGAGGTACTAACAACAACAAAAATGGAACGGGACTTGGGGATAGTCATATCAGATGATCTAAAGGTTGATAAGCAATGTGAGAAGTCAGTAAGGAGAGCCAGGGGGATACTGGGATGCATAGGAAGGGGCATTACAAGTAGAGAAAGGGAAGTAGTTATCCCTCTGTACAGACAGTTGGTGAGACCCCATCTGGAGTACTGTGTGCAGTTTTGGAGTCCTCATCTACGCAAGGACATAGACAGGATGGAAGCAGTCCAGAGGAGCGCAACTAAAATGGTGCAGGGTCTGCATCAGAAATCATATGAGGAGAGACTGAGAGAGCTTAATATGTATACCCTTGATGAAAGAAAGGACAGGGAAGACATGATAGAAACGTTCAAGTACCTCAAGGGAATCAACAAAGTCCAGGAGGATAGCATCTTTTAGAAAAAGAGATGTGTAAGAATAAGGGGACACAATTTAAAGATAGAGGGGGGACGACTCAGGGGTAATGTTAGGAAATATTTTTTCACAGAGAGAGTGTTGGATGCGTGGAACTGCCTTCCTGGGGAGATTGTTGGGGCTAAAACAGTGGGGAATTCAAACATGCATGGGACAGACACAAGGCAATTGTAGTGGGGGTGGCAGGAAGTAGGCTGTTGGTTAACTAGAATCTGCAGCTTATCCAGTAGGTAGGGAAATGGGCAGACTGGGTGGGCCAAGTGGTCCTTATATGCTGTCAGAGTCTATGTTTCTATGAGATAGAGAAAGAGACAGAGATGGAGAGAGAGAGAGAGAGAGTGTAAGAGACAGAGACAGAGTACGAGACACAGAGAGAGAAAGAGATGGAGAGAGAGACAGAGACAGAGACAGATGGAGAAAGATTAAGAGACAGAGGAAGAGGGACGGAGAGAGGGAGAGGGACAGAGAGAGAGAGAGACAGAGACTGAAAGAAAGAGTAAGAGACAGAGTGAGATAAGAGAGAAAGAGACGAGAGAGAGAGAAACAGACATGGAGAAAGAATGAGAGACAGAGGGTCAGAGAAAGGGAGAGGCTCAGAGGAAGATGGACAGCGGGTCAGAGAGAGAGAGGGAGAGGGACAGAGAGAGAGAGGGAGGGACAGAGAGAGAGAGTGAGAGACACAGTGGGAGAGAGAGAGAGAGAAAGACAGAGAGAGAAAGGGAGACTGAGAGAAATGGAGGGAGAGACAGAGAAAGACAAATCAGATGAGGTACCGTATGTACTGTCATACTCGGTCACTGACAGTTGTATCATAACATGTATTTTCAGCTTTCCACACATGACAATAGGCAATAGCAGCATCCATGTAATAAGAACATTTGACACACTATACTATATTGCACTAATGATACATACAAATCATATGTAGTAGTAAAGTTCTTCATGTTTTTAAGAAATATAATGTATCATCCTGTCATGATGTGATTTGCTGCTTTATTATAATGTCACATGACATGTCTACATTATTTTTAATGTGTAACAAATGTTTTCCTATTTTCCATGGAAAACATCAAATAAAATAACATACAAACTGATTTCTTGTCTAAAACTCCATTTATATTGTTTTTGGTGATTTTTGGGTGTTCCAAGACCTCATAAATACAATCCATGAGTAAATGAACTTCATTTATTAAAAGTAATATAAAATAATATGAAATGTAATATGCATTACAGTTACAGTTACTGATTACTTTTTGCATCCAAGTAATCTGTAACTGTAACTGATTACATTTTGGGACAGTAACTAGTAACTGATTATTTTTAAGCAATAAGGCACAACAGGGTGTGGTATATCATGGGATATCGTCACGCTTCGGGTAGTTGGGCATGAGGCCGCAGGCCGAGTGCATCCAACCACCCGAGAGGTGACAATATCCCATGATATACCACACCCTGGAGTGACTTACTGCTATTATGAACCAAGTTCGAAATTTTATAAATAAAAAAATAGTTTTAAAACATTTTATGAATGAGCTTTCGGGTGGTGCAGGAGTACATTTTGAAAAAACAGTTCTCAGACAGTAGCGAGGAAAGAGGCTGGTGGTGCTGGAACTTTTTTGAAGGCATAATGATACAGCCCGATATCATTAAGGCTTCAAAGAGCTCTTGGCCAATCAGATTCCTCTATTTACAATCCTCAGTTCATAATCCCTTTAGTCATTCAGGAAACCAACACTAACCTTCATCCTGGGAAACTGTGACACTGCCCCCTTTCATCCTGTTGGGCTCCACTGTAGCTTTCGCTATGCAAGCCGTTTTGGTAGATCACTTGTCACATAAGTCATATGTAAGCAATAAGACACGACAGGGTGTATGTTGAACAGATATTACTGCACGTCCAGGGGCGTAGTAAGGCATGAGACCCTGGCGAGTGCCTTCAGCCCGTGGAAGTGCGGTATAATATCTGTTCAACACACACCCTGGAGTGTTTTATTGCACTTATAAAATGAGAAACTGTTTTTTTTATTTTTGCCCCTATAAAATAGCACACCTTAAGCGGCAAAACGCATTTTTTATCAGAACTTCCAATAAAATAGTCCTTCCGCCAGCAAGAAAATGACATCATGGTTTTGGCAAGCTGCCAGGCTGGATCCTCATGCCAAGACACACAATACACTCTCTCCAGTTTCCAAGGACCAACACGGCTAAACGTCTATTTCCTCCGAGGGGGCAGCGGTTATATTTCCTCCAGGCATACCGATGGACCCCGCAAGAAGAATACTGCCCTTTCCTTCGCTCTTCCGATCCAGCGGCTCGCTGACTTGTAAAAGTTTAAACCTGCTGCACAGGGTTCACCTGTTGCGCCGGTCCCAGGTGGTAATGACTCAGGCTGGAGCAAACAATACAACCACCTCCGTCCTTCCTTCTGTCTCCCCGCCGTGCAGCGGCTAGGGACAGCAGCGATCTTCCTCTTCACTTTGTGCAAGTTTCACAGCTGCCCTTTTCGTCCTCACTTTGTTTTCCCTTTTCACCTGCTCCACATTACGTAAGCAATAAGACACGACAGGGTGTGTGTTGAACAGATATTACTGCACGCCCAGGGGGGTAGTAAGGCACGAGACCCGGCCGAGTGCCTTCAGCCCCTGGAAGTGCAGTAATATCTGTTCAACACACACCCTGGAGTGTTTTATTGTGCTTATAAAATGTTTTTTTTTTAAACATATTTTTCTCATCTCAAAAAATATTACTGAACTAAAAAAAATGAAATCAATGTGCTAATTTGAGATAAAATAGTCCTTCCGCCTACTAGGTGATGACATTGTCTTCCATCCATGCTAGCGCCCCCCCAACGTCCCGATCGAGAGAACAAGTGTGGTTAGGAGAGGTTTGTGTCCTTTTAAAAGAACAACCGAAGAACATTAAGTTTATCTATGTACATACTTTTTATTTGAATGTCAAGTAGCTCCTCCATTCCCGTGACAATCCGAGCACCAGAATGGAGCAAGCAGAAGTAACAGGTTCTCCCCAACAGGTTGCGCCACTTTCCATAAAAAAAAAAAAAATGGAACAACATGCAGATTTTTTTCTGTTTTTTTAGTTAACTGTAGTGGGACAGAAGCGCAGTTTGCTGTGAGACGGTGGAGTCGGCATGGTGCGGGATCACGAATCGTGACTACGGTTCAACCTGGTTCCGTTACAATTCTTTATAAAATGGGCATAGCGAAATATAACATTTGAATGGTAGTTTCGTGGGTAAGCAGTGGAGACAAGTGGGGAGGGGGAGGGGGGGAGCATGGTGCAGGACCATGAATCGTGACCATGGCTCAACATTGTTCAGTATTTGGGATGCGCTTTACATAGAGGCTGAAAACAGGATGGCTAACTGAATTTTTCTCAACATTCCATGCCTAGCTCGGAACATTCCATTCATGGGCATTGATTTGGGTACCTGTTCTTTTTTTTCTGTATCTGTAATACATATTTGACACCTCATTTCTGGCCAATCACAATGCTTCTTTTACATGCCCATTTTACAATGCTTTCTAACGGGATAACAAGATGGCTAACTGAGCCTTTGCGAACATTCTATGTTTGGCATGTTCAGCATCGAACATGCTAATTCAGAGCATTGATTTCTATGACTGCCTTTTTTTTTTTTTGTATGTGTAATACACATATTACACTGATTTTCTAGCCAATCAATGAGCTTATATTTTCATGCCTATTTTATACACAAAAAAACTGCATCCCATGCTGGGTGCCCTCCACCGCAACAAAAATTGCATCCCCTTACCAACTCGTCTAGCATTAGTCCAAAAAATGGTCCTCCCTATTATGGATTACGGCGATGTAGTCTGCAGCGCGGCCCCTCAAACTTCCTTATCCAGGCTTGACCCCCTTTTCAATTCCTTCTGCAGGTTCGCCTTGGACCGGCCTCCTAACACTCATCACTGTGTCCTTTATCAGTCCGCGGATCTCCCTTCCCTCCAGAACCGGCGACTACTACACTGTGCTAGAACTGCAGCCAAATTCTGGACACAGTCTCTCCCCTCCTACCTGATGTCCTCCCTAACAGCCCTCCCCCCACCAGCTTATGCTCTCAGGAACGTCGACTCTCAGCTCCTTCAAATCCCGCACAGATCTACCCGGTCTGGTCAAGCCGCGTTCAGCTTCAGGTTGCCCAAACTATGGAACTCCCTTACCGCAGACATTAGACATGCCATCAGCACTCCACACCGAAATGCCCGTCTTAATACTCAGTTCGCTACATCCTGCTCCTGTTTTTCTGCCCCGCCACCTAGTACCCCTCTTCCCAACTCCCTGCCTTAATCTTTTGTCTGGGTTTTCCCTTTAGTGCTGGGTTATTTTCTTTTACTGTTTCCTTTGTTGCTGATATATATATCTGTAATTGCAAGTTCGACTGCTATCACCAATCTGTATTATACCGCACTTGTATATATGTTGTTTCTGTACTCCATGCCTTTGTCACCCCCCCCCCCACCGGGCGCATCTGGAATTGAGCGGTGCTCTGCTCAGCATGCCTTCCTGGTAAAACTATTAAATAAATAAATAAATAAGCAGATTTCAATAACGGGACAACTGCAAAATCGTTTACAAAAGACAGTCCCCTTAAAATGCAGAGGAATCCCCAACGATGCTGCAGTTAGTCTGATTACGATTAAAAAGAAAACTGATATTATCCGATACTCTTCCAACAAGCCGCCAGCTGCACTTGCACGTGGTTTACAGCAGGGGGCTTCTGGGTTGTAACATCCACAAGATGGCGACGCACTGCACGTGATTCCCTTTGCTGTTCTAATCTTATTGTAACTCCCTGTTACTGATATGTTTGTTTGGTTTCCCGTTGCCGTGTCATCGCTGGATTCACTGTACTATGCAGTGTACAACACACTTTATGCCTCCCTGCAGCTGATATGACGCACTTTCTCCTGCAGGCTGACTTTCAGCTCCCCAGCCAATTCAAACCTCTTTGCCAGTCTGGGGATACGTAATACTAAGAAGCCGCCCAAACCGATCCTATATACGTGAAAGCTTCAGCCACCTTTGGCGCTTATGCCCGCCCCTAACGCTGCACGTCACAATGGTTCGGCCGGCAGTGCATTGAGTTTTTTTTCGCAGAGAGGACCAATTTTTGGGGCACACACTAAGGCTGCCGGACCGTTTACTTACTACACTTCCGGCCCGGTGAGGTTTTTCTAGTCCTGACAGCAACGAGAGCTACTAGCTGTACTGGCCAACTGGAGGGTGAGTATCGTTGTCCCGTAGCAGTCTAGACTGTGCATCGGGTCAGCAAATTAAAGTTAAGGTCGAGCCATGTTGTCTGCATTGTTTTTCGTGATTTTGTTTGTCTAGTTTACCAGTTGCTATGGCAACATAATGGGGCAACAGCTGCTGTGATGTGCCGCTCTGTACTTTGATACTGGTTCTGGGTAACTTGTAAACTGTTTCCTGCACAACCATGCATGTAAGAGTTGAGGGGCCAAAGACCTGTTGAAAACTGTAGTGACTGAGTAGTTTGTATATCTTGACATTGCTCTACTCCTGCTGCAGTGTCCGTACATACACTGTAAATGCATATTCTGTTTCATTTTTTTCTACTGCATTTTTTTTCCAGTGACGTGTTCGAAAATATGGGATTTTCTAAAAAAGTGTTATTAAGCTTCTGATGAAGGACTTGGTCTGAAAGCTAAAGCACTTTGTTCTTTTTGTTACTTCTATTTTGGTCCAATAAAAGGTATCAAATCATTTGCGTCTGGATGTGACGGAAGATAGGAATGTTGCCTACTAGCCCACTTCCCCGGCCATTAAAAATTAATAAAATGTTTTCCCATTTACTTAATGTGGCAGTCTGTTATGGGGTCATATATTCAGGAAATTTAACAGAAGTAAGAAGTGCTGGGTTGGTGATCCTCCATTAAGGTTTTATTAGAATTAGGTTTTATTATTGGCCATTTCCATTCTGAAGAAGAACTCTAGCTTTGAAAGATTAAGGATTTTTTGTAAATCTCTGTTGATCCAATAAAAGGTATCAAATAACCTATTTTGTGCATCCGGTTTTATTAGAGAAATAATTGGGTGTCATTCATTTGGAAATTAAGCCAGGTGTTTGAGGATATCTCCTGATAGGGTCTCACACATTGGACTGTAAGCCAGCAGCATCAGGGCCTTGCAGGCAACTGTGTATAGCTGGGGACGTGTCATGCCCATGTTGTCCTCGTGTTAAAGACTGAATGCCTTGGCATCTCCTGTATAACATAGAAACATAGAATTTGACAGCAGATAAGGACTGCTTGGCCCACCTAGTCTGCCCATTTTCCCTACCTATTTCATATTTTATTTATTTATTTATTTATTTTTGAAAGTCGGATTTACAACCTTTGAGTCAGGGACTCATTTACAAAGGCACTTTGTCGCAGGGAGGGTAGACATGGTTACAGTGTGAGATACAACAGTGGTAACATACAGGCGCAATACAGATAACAAAAGAACACAATATGAGAGTGGTTTACGGAATAAAGTTCCATGCAGTAAATAGCAATCGTATAAAGTATAACAATAGTAGTAGTCACAACCCTGGTCATACCAGGGAAATACTTATGTGGAAGGGTGGAGGAGGGGACAGGGGTGAGGAAAAGGAAAATAAAAGAAGGAGGGGGAGCAGTCCAACGAACATTGTCAAGGCTATGGACCAGAAACAGGGAGGGACCCCAACATTAAATTGATTAAGGGCAACTACAGCTTCCCTGGTGTTCAGTGACATGCTTGGATTGGTGCTGCGCAGGGAGGGGCATGTCGGTGAACACCAGGGATTGCTTGGATTGGGGCTGTGGAGGGAGGGAGGGGCATATCACTGACCACCAGGGATTGCTTGGATTGGGACTGTGGAAGGAGGGCATGGCATGTCACTGAACACCAGGGATTGTTTCATTTTGGGCTGTGGAGGAAGGGAGGAGCTTGTCACTGAACACAAGAGACTGGTTGAATTGGGCCAGAATGAAGGGGAGGAATGCTACTGGATCCCAGACACTACTTGGCACAGGGGTTGGGAGAGGATTTCACTGGACACCAGGGACTGCTGGCATCAATCTGCAAAAAATATCCTTTTAAAAAGAGATGATGCAGGGTTCATTTTTGGGTGGGGGATTGGGACAATTGACACACAGTTTTTAATTTTGACCCATCTTTTCTTCTCCTTTGGGGACAACCTGCTCAGTGTTAGAGAGAGTTTAAATTGCTGTTTTATTAATCTGGGCTCTGTTGAACAATATGACCCATTACTTTTTTCACATGACTATTACTTTTTATACCCAGTGAATCAGTGTCTCACATAGATAACTATCTGAAATGAACCCTGCATGAGGATTAATTGGAACACAAATGGGCATTAATTAGCATTGATGCACAAAGCCACAAAAGTGGAGATATGCAAAGTTAGGGTAAAAA
The DNA here is from genome assembly GCA_016271365.2 of Neoceratodus forsteri. Taxonomy (NCBI): domain Eukaryota; kingdom Metazoa; phylum Chordata; order Ceratodontiformes; family Ceratodontidae; genus Neoceratodus; species Neoceratodus forsteri. The sequence goes on along the minus strand of CM057454.1, from coordinate 832,849,415 downwards.
GTCCCTGAATTTTCAAGATTTTGTGAAATGGCATTCCTCGGGGGTTGAATGATTGCTCGAAGCTTCATTTACACAACCCTAACTTTGGTACCCTTCTTTAAAAAATTAACTATGAATACATTTTCGTGCCTTGAAAGGTAGTGCAAACATTAGGGAAACGTTAACACTGCTTAAAGCAAGCATTTAAACCCCAAAGACCATCGCACTACACAATTATTAAGTGGGCTGTTTAGCCTAAAATTGCATTTTCTTATGGATTTGTACTTAAAGAACAATTCTCTACTATAATTGAACATTTAAAAACCACCAGATTTACATTTAATTATATTTATTTTTATTGTTTCCAGGTTTTTATTTTCTCAGCTGCTTGTCTACTAAATAATATAGATAATGCATTACTTAGTCCATTGAGTCTTTTAAAATGTATCTGAGTGCCCCCTTCTGACCTTACAAGTGCTGTTTGTGATATCACAGTCTGTTGTCGTGGTGAGCACTATGATATCATAAACCAAAGTACTGTGCGGTTAACTGGGTAGGAAATGCTTTTTATAAAGATTTTTTGGATTGACTACCAGGATGTGCTGTAAATCTTGGACGGTAACACGGTAAATGAAAAAAGCATTAGAAACATAGAAGATGTGAGGCAGATAAAGAGACCTCATGGCCATCTAGTCTGCCCTATTTTTCTATACCTACTACACCACAGACCCTGCACAGTCTATGGACTCCCCCAATCTTACTTTCATGATTTCCTTATACCTACCTCATCCATTCTTGAAACCTGCTAACCATTTTAGCCTCCACTACCTCCTCTGGGAGGCTGTTCCATGCATCCATCACCATCACCCTCTCTGTGAAGAAGTACTTTCTTACATTACATCTGGGCCTTCCACCTTCATTTTGTGACCCCTTGTCTTTGAGCATCTTTTTTTTTGAAAAATGCTGCCTTCTTGTGCCCTGTTTTTGCCTGTAAGGTATTTGTATGTTTCTGTCATATCCCCCCCTTTCCCTCTTTTTCTCTAGGGAGTACAAATTCAGCTCCGTTAAGCCCTTTTATTTGTAGGATCTTTGGTGCAGACCCTGCACCATTTTGGTTCCTCTCCTTTGTTCTGTCTCTACCCTGTCTATGTTCTTTCAGAGATGGGGCCTCCAGAACTGGACACAGTACTCAAGGTGTGGTCTCACCAGTGACCTATACAGGGGTATCACGACATCCCTCCTTCTGGTGGTGATTCCCCTTCCTATGCAGCCCAGCATCCCATTTGCCTTCCCCACTGCCTTTTCACATTGTTTAGCTACCTTCAGGTCATCCAAAATGATTACCCCCAGGTCCCTTTCCTGCTTTGTGACTGCTAACTCCTCTCTTCCCAGTTGATATGTTGCCCCCAGGTGTCTATGCCCCAAGTGCATGATTTTGCACTTTTTTGCATTGCTCCCTTCATGGTGCCTTCCTCAAGCAACTGGTCATGGAACCAACTCGGCAGAAGGCAATACTGGACCTTGTGCTCACAAACAGGGACAGTGTGATGGGGGTAACAGTGGGGGAGCACCTGAGGAACAGTGACCACCAGTCACTGTGGTTTGAAATCACAGAAAGAGCAGAACCAAACCACACAAACACACGATCCTGGATTTTAGGGGGCAGACTTTGGGAAAATGGGAGATACTTGAAAGAGGCATTAAGGGAATGGATAGGAATCAGGGGTTGAGGAACAGTGGGCAGTATTTAAAATGGGGATTACAAGAACAACAGAATTATCCATTAAGCAGGTTAGCAAGAGGAAAAGGAAGAGGAGACCATTATGGTTTTCCAAAGAGGTAGCAAAGAAAGTGAACGTCAAAAAGATTGCATTCAGGCAATACAAAAAGACACAGGCAGAAGGGGATAGGGAGAAGTACCAGGAGAAGCAAAAGGAGAAATGGAGGTCAGTAAGGGAAGCCAAAGCTCAGACAGAAGAACACATTGCAAAATCAGTGGGTAGAGGGGACAAAAGCTTTTACAGTACATAAGTGAAAAAAGAAAGGCAAAGGGAGGGATAGTGAGACTGAAGGGGGAGGATGGGGACTGCGTGGAAGATGACAACAGTAAAGCTGACATATTGAACAGGTATTTCTGCTCAGTCTTTACTGAGGAAGAGGAGGGTAATGGGTCTGAAAGGAGTACAAGGGGTGAGAATGGTGCAGAAATGGACACAAGTCCCTTTACACAGAAAGGGTCCTGAAGAACTGGAAGTAATAAGAGTTGATAAAGCAATGGGGCCAGAAGGTGCACCCCAGGGTCCTTAAAGAACTAAGAGAGGCTGTGGCTGAACCTCTGGCTATCCTGTTTAGCCGATCACTGGAAACAGGGGAGGTACCCAAAGACTGTAGGACAGCAGATGTAGTCCCCTTTTACAAAAGTGGGAACAAAGAGGCAGCAGGGAACTACAGACCAGTCAGCCTCACCTTGGTAGTGGGGAAGATCATGGAAGCACTACTGAAGGAGAGATTGGTGGAATATCTGGTTGTCAGTGGACTACAGGACCCAAGGCAGCATGGTTTCACCAGGGGAAGGTCATGTCAGACCAACCTCGTTGAATTTTTTGACTGGGTGACTAGGGAAGTGGATCAGGGGAGGGCAGTGGACATGGCCTATCTGGACTTCAGCAAGGCCTTTGACACTGTGCCACATAGAAGACTACTACACAGACTGGAGAATATGGGTGTGGGCAGGACAGTAGTGTGGTGGGTAGGTAACTGGCTGGGTGGCAGGACACAGAGGGTGGTGGTAAATGGCTGTCACTCCACAGAGGAAGAGTGACCAGTGAGGTACCACAGGGATCAGTGCTGGGACCGGTCCTATTCAACATCTTCATCAGTGACATTATGGGGACATAGAAGGCAGAATTTCACTGTTCGCTGATGACACAAAGCTCTGTAACAGAGTAGACACACCAGAGGGTGTAGACAGAATGAGAAGGACCTGCAGAAACTTGAAGAACGGTCAGGGGTTTGGCAGTTGAAATTCAATGCAAAGAAGTGCAAGATAATGCATATGGGGCACAAAATCCTGGCACAATATATCAGTTGGGGTGAGGATATAGCATGCACCAAACAGGAAACGGATCTTGGGGTTATCCTCTGATGACCTCAAGGTAGGGAAACAGCGTGACAAGGCAGCAGGTAAAGCAAATAGGATGCTGGGATGTGTAGGCAGGGGCATCACCAGCAGGAAAAGGGAGGTCATAATTCCGCTATACAAGACACTAGTGAGGCCCCACCTGGAGTACCATGTACAGTTCTGGAGACCATACCTATGTGAGGACATAGACAGGGTAGAGAAGGTTCAGAGGAGGGCAACAAAGATGGTGCATGGATTGCATCACAAGTCCTATGAAGACAGGTTGAAGGAACTGAACATGTACTCCCTGGAGGAGAGGAGGAGAGAGGGATATGATAGAGACATACAAGTATCTCACAGGAGGAACAGGGTGCAGGAATGCACTATTTTTAAGTGAAAAGATGTACCAGGACTAGAGGGCATGGGATGAAGTTGGAGGGAGGACGATTCAGAGGAAACATGAGGAAGAATTTCTTCACAGAACGGGTGGTGGACAAGTGGAACACCCTGCCAGAGGAAGTGGTGGGGGCTGAAACAATCACGGGATTTAAGAATGCATGGGATAGACATAAAGGAATTCTGGAGGTCAGGGGTAAGGGGCAACAGACTTCTAGGAAAGCATAAACTGAACTTACAAGCTCAAATGGGCAGACTGGGTGGGCCATAGGCCCTTATCTGCCGACACTGTCTTTGTATCTATGTAACCCAGCTGCGAGACCCGCGACCATTCTTCCAGCATATGTAAATTGCTTCTCATTCTTTCTAACCCCACCTCCTCCAGTGTCCACTGTGTTGTCTGCGAATAAGCAGACCTTCCCTTCCAGTCTCTCTGTGATGTCACCAGTAAATACATTAAAGAGAACTGGGCCTTGGTTCTCTACTAAATAGCAACAGCTGAAACATCGTGTTTATGAAACTACACACTGAAGATCGTAGTTACTCTTTAACCATAACTAATGACTTAACACAGTTTTTTGCAATATACATTGTGTATTTCTGTCGCAGAAATCAGTTGCCATTCTTCTGCTTCTCGCTCCCTGCTCAAAACAGTCTTCCAACTCCATCCCATGCAGAACATTTATCCAGCTCTTCTTTTCCTGTCTTATCCCAAATAAACATAAGAAAATTACCAGGAGAAAAAGGCCTTTATGGTTTACCAAGTCTGCTTGATGGAGCAGCTAGCAGCCCTTATTCTGCAGCTGCCCCTCCTTCCATTCCCTCCCCTCCATTGACCCTCCCTCTTGCCCTGCCCCCTCCCTTAGTTTGAAGAGCCCATCTGTACAAGACTTGTTTAATCCTTTTATGTACTTGAAGGTTTCAATCATATCTCCCCTCTCCCTCCTCTCTTCCAGCGAGTACATGTTCAATTCCCTCAACCTGCTCTCATACCATAAGTTCCCCAGACCCTTGATCATCTTTGTCACCCTGCGCTGCACACCCCTCCAGTAACCTAATGTCCTTCTTCAGGTACGGTCACCAGTACTGCACGCAGTACTTTAGGTGTGGTCTAACCAGTGCTGTATACAATGGCAGAATCGCACGCGCACACACACACACGTAGGGGACGGACCAAGGCAATACAAGCAAACACACACAACCGGTAACAGAAATAACATACAACTATCTAAACCATGAAACCACACACCCATGCTCCCATCTTCCACACACCAAAAGATGTCGGGCCGTGGCATGGGGTCGTCACTGCTAACTCTGATCCTGGACATTCCATGCACCACAAAACGCACATCACTATGGACAACTGGGCATCTTGGGCCACATGCTGCCATCAACACATAACACAGACTACACATATGGTACTTTGGGGTTTACAAGACCCAAAACAGGATTTTGGACATCCCCTGAAATACTTTTGAAAATCACTTTCGCAAATGCGACAGTGTTGTGCTTTGCATTTGTGACACTTTCGTGTTTGCGACAGTATTTTGCAACACTGTTTTACATGCTTTCGCAAGTGCGACACTGTCGTGTCTTCCGTTTGCGACACTTTCGTGTTTGCAAAAGTGTGCTCCTGATAACTGTACATCTTTGCCATTATCCTGCAAGCAAACGGTTGGGTTCTTTGGGCTGAAATGTGCAGGGTGGCAAGCCCTGGTCCCACAGATGTGCCTTTTCCTGCTTTGGTGCTAAAATACTTAAGGATGACAAAGTTACATTGTTCTGAAATTCAGCAGTTTCTAATAGACTAACATTGCGGCGCCCATGACACCTTTCGCCACCCGTATGTCGAAAACGTAGTGAGGTACACAGTTTTTGCTACTGGCGCCTTGGTTCACCTTTAGGTGAACTAGCCTTGTGGAACAAGTTTGGAAATACTGTATGAAACTTGAAGTTGGATTTCTTCCCTACTTGCTCTGGTAACACAAGTATACACCTCCTGCTGGTTGTGTGTGATTGGTTGTGTTGCCTTGGTCCTTCCCCTGCTTGCGTGTGTGTGTGTGTGTGTGTGTGTGTGTGGTGGTGTGGTGCGCAGTTAGTGTTTTGAACTCAACCTCAATTCCCTGCTTGTCGTTAAGGGAACAACCCTAACTGATGCATTTTTGTGCCATGGGGGGAAAAAAAAATGTATATCTGTGAAACGTATATCAAACAGAAGAGAAAACATTCTATTGCCTTTTGTCAGGCTTTTCCGGGGGGGGGTGTGTCACTCCTCAGAGTATTATCATTGGCTTTAATAGTTCTCCTGAGCTGTGTGAATTCCTACTATTTTCAGAGCCCTGTCTGTTGAACTCCTGCAACAATGCAGTGGCTGTCCCAAGCCTCCGCTCTTCAGTTTCATACCTCTGGGCTTGGGCATGTGCCCCTGATGTGGTGCTGTCACACGCAGTGTCGTGATGTCATGCACATGTTCAGTCACGTGAGCATGTGTGTCAGCACTTTTTCAAGTGCTAGACACAGCAGCTTTTTTTTTTTTCTCAGCTCAGATCTTGCTTGTTGGTTGCGATCATTCCTACTACAGCCTTTTGGTTCTCTAGGTTGGTAGGAACGCTTCTGTTTTTCAGTTCTGTCTGTTCTGATTGTGTTTTTTTCCGCAGTAGGGGGTTGGTGATCAAGGCAGTGTTCCAACAGAGGAAAGAGTAAGTATTCCAAATAACAGTTAGGGGGCCAGAAAAAAGACATGATGGGAGTGGTGCAGTGCAGTGGTTGTGGAGCAGCAGTCTTCTGGGAGATGTTCTGGAGGATGCAGTGTTGTCCCATCTGCAGACACCACTCTGGGCTGAGGGAGGAGGTTGCTCATCTCCAGGCTGAGTTGGCCAGGATTTGTGAGACCTCCTCTCCCACCCAGGGACCACCAGGGTCACTGCCGTTGCCTCAGAGGTTGCCAAGAAAGAGGAGTGGTTGGACCACAGTGGGCTCAGGGAGGGTGAGGGTGGTGGAACAGAGGCGCATCCCTCCAGTTGTACCTCTCCTCAATTTCTGTGCCGTTCTGGAAAACTGTGGTTCCCCTATGGAGGCATCGACAGTGGAGACCAAGGAGGATGCTGGGAACCTCCACAAAGGAGACCCACAGGAGGGTGGCATGGGACCCCACGGGGGAAGGAAACAACTCCTGGTGGGGGACTCCATTGTTGGGAAGGTAGAACTGGGGGAGGAAGGGGAGAGGGAGGTAAGGTGTCTGCCTGACGCCATGGCTTGGAGGGACAGGGAGTGAATCCTCAGGATCGCAGGAGCAGCTGCACAGGGGAGGGAGCTGGATGTCATTGTCCACCTAGGGACAAATGACCTGGCTAAGAAAGGGATCAGAGCAGTGCAAGAAGCATTTGTGGAGATGGGGAGGGGCTTTAGACAAATAGTACACACGGTAACCTTCTCGGAGGCACTGCCTGTCTATGGCACGGGTGAGGCTAGGGTGCGCCACACCATGGCATTCAATCAGTGGTTGAAAAACTGGTGCAGAGCTCAGGGATTTGGCTTCATTGGGGACTGGGGGTCCACCTGGAGGGATGCAGGCCTATACTGGCATAATGGTCTGCATCTGTACAGGAGGGGAACCAGTATCCTAGGTGATAGGTTTAAATACTTCATTGACAAGCATTTAAGCTATCCAAGAGGGGAGGCACTGGAAAGGAGCAGGGAAATCATAGCCCCCCCCCCCAAAAAAAAATATCAGGGTACTAAGTGAGGTAGACACCAGCATAGAGATGTTGATAGGGAGAAGCGCAGGGGTAAATGGAGAAAGTGACAAATGCAATAAGGACAGGGATGGGGCAAAAAGGGGTAAGGCCATCAAGAAATGGAGGGTAATGAGTACCAACGCCTGTAGTTGGATCCCATGGGGGGTTACTGGGTTGCATAGGGAGAGGCATCACCAGTAGAAAACAGGAAGTTGTTATCCCTCTGTACAGACAGCTGGTGAGACCCCATCTAGAGTACTGTGTGCAGTTCTGGAGACCCAATCTCCACAAGGACATAGACAAGATGGAAGCTGTCCAGAGGAGGGCAACTAAAATGGTGCAGGGTCTGCACCAGAAGACATATGAAGAGAGACTAAAGGAGCTTAATATGTATAGCCTCGGGGAAAGGGGGGGACATGATAGAAACTTTCAAGTACCTCAAGGGAATCAACTAAGTCCAAGAGGGTAGCATCTTTCAAAAAAAGAGATGTGCAAGAACAAGAGGGCACAATTTGAAGATGGGGGGGCCAGGAGGTAATGTAGGAAGTATTTTTTCACAGAGAGGGTTGTGGATGCATGGAACGCCTTCCAGAGGAGGTTGTGGAGTCAAAAACAGTGGTGGAATTCAAGCATGTATGGGACAGTTATAAGGCAATTCTGGAGGGGGGGTAGAAAGAAGTAGGCTGCTGGTTAACTAGGATCTGCAGCTTATCCATTAGGTAGGGAAATGGGCAGACTGGGTGGGCCAAGCAGTCCTCATCTGCCGTCAAATTCTATGTTTCTATGTAGTCTGGGCCACAAGCTCCCTGAACTGGTGGCCTTGATGGAAGAGGGATGCCTGGATATTGTAGCAGTCACAGAAACATGGTACACAGAGAACCATGACTGGGATGTTAACATACCAGGGTACACAACCTACAGGAGAGACAGGGAGGACAGAAGGGGGGGAGTAGCTCTCTATGTAAGGGAAGGGATAAAAGCTACTGAACAAAAGAGTAAACAAGGAGGAGAGGAGCACTGTGGGTCACCTTAGAGACTGGAAATGGCACCACGATCCGCACAGGGGTTGTATATAGACCCCCATGTTAGGGGAAGGGAATGGACAAGGATATGATAGAAGGCATACTTAGGATGGCAGAGAAAGGGAATATACTGTTGATGGGGGACCTTAACATGCCAGATGTTAACTGGAGCACCTTTGCGGCAGCCACATCCAAAAGCAGGGCCATTCTTGATGCCCTTCAGGTGGCATGCCTCAATCAGCTAGTTTTGGAACCTACTCATGAGGGAGCAATCTTAGACCTTGTACTCTCAAATGGGGACAGTGAGAGGATCTTGGATCTAGAAGTGGGTAGCCATTTGGGAACAAGTGACCACCAAACAGTGTGGTTCATGATAAACTCAGCTACAGAGTCAAGCCATACAAAAGTGAGGGTTCTGGACTTCAGGAGGGCTGACAAGATGGGAGGGTGCTTTAGAAAAGCACTAGCAAACAGGCTAGAAGGAGGAGTGGAGCAACAATGGGGAAATATCAAAACTGCCATCACAGAGGCAACAAGCCTTTGTGTGAAGCAAATAAACAAATCAAAATGAAAGAAAAAGCCACTATGGTTCTCAGAAGAGGTATGTGAAGGTTAGGAGAAAAGATAGCATTTGGAAGTATAAGGAAACACAGAAGGAGCAGGACAGAGAACTGTACCAGTTAAGGCAGAAGGAAGCAGGGAGGGTAGTCAGAATAGCAAAGGCACAAACTGAGGAAAAGATAGCTAACTCTGTTAAGAAGGGGGATAAAACCTTTTATAGGTATATCAGGGAGCGTAGAAAGACGAAGGGAGGGATAGTGAGGCTGAATGGAACGGATGGTGGGTGGGCAGAGAGTGACAGTGAAAAAGCAGGGATACTGAATGAATACTTCTGTTCATTATTCACTAAAGAGGAAGTGGGAAAGGGGCCAAATCCAATTAACAGAAGCACTCTGGAGATGGGGGTCGATCCCAGTCCTTTCACAGAAGAAAGGGTTCTGAAAGAACTCCTAAAACTGAAGGTGGACAGAGCAATGGGGCCAGATGGAATTCACCCCAGAATTCTAAAAGAATTAAGCAGAGAACTAATGACACTACTGACTACCCTTTATAACAAAGCATAGGAGGATGGTGTGGTACCTGAGGACTGGAAGAAGTCGGATGTGATTCCCCTTCACAAAAGTGGGACCAAGACAGAGGCAGGAAACTACAGACCTGTCAGTTTGACCTCTGTGGTAGGGAAAGTGATGGAATCACTTCTGAAGGAAAGAATTGTTGAGTACCTAGAGGCCAGTGGGGCATGGGACCCAAGGCAGCATGGGTTCACAGTGGGAAGGTCATGTCAGACGAATCTAATTGATTTCTTTGACTGGGTGACCAAAGTAGACCAGGAAGGGGCTGTGGACATGGCCTACCTAGACTTTAGCAAGGCATTTGACACAGTCCCACGCAAAATATTAGTAGTAAAATTAACCAGCCTTGGAGTGGGTCCCAGGGTGGTAGCCTGGGTAAAACATTGGCTGAACAACAGGACACAGAAGGTAATTGTAAGTGGAGTCCACTCTGAAGAAAGAGGCATTACTAGTGGGGTACCGCAGGGTTCAGTACTGGGTCCAGTCCTTTTTAATGTCTTTATAAGTGACATTGCAGAAGGACTGGAAGGAAAAGTATGCCTCTTTGCAGATGACAAAGATCTGCAAAAGGGTTGATACACAAGGAGGCGGAAAAGGATGAGAAGGGGCTTGGCAAGGTTGGAGGAATGGTCAGAAGTATGGCAGCTTGGATTCAGTGCAAAGAAGTGCAAAGTAATGCACCTGGGAAACAAAAGACCAGGGGAAGATTACACAATGGGGGTAGTAACAACAACAACAAGCATTTGTCAATGCCGAATGTTTGCTTGCTGGCACTGACATTGGTAGTGTAGAAGTTACAGAGCTGCATAATAGGAGTGGCAGCAAAGTATTGAACTGAAGCCAACCCCACCACCACCCTGCAGAGAGTGGCAGGCATTGGGGTGTGCCTTTGGGTCGTCGGGCATAACGACCACGCCATTTCACCACACCCTACCCTGCAGACACTGACAAGTGCCATGGTGTGCCTTGGGGTCTTTGGCCCTTATGCGCACCCCATTCCATCAGGAAATACAGTGAGTTGGGTGCAGTATAGGAGAATGGGGTGAAGTTTGGGCCCGTAGAGTCCGAGGCACATCCTGATGACTCTCACTGGCTGCAGGGTGTGGGTGGGGGTGGAATGGTATGAGTATGACAGGCAAGAATCCCAAGTCACACCCCTGATGCCTGTCATACTCTACAGGGTGGGGCGTTATGGTCGGAAACCCTAACTCCTCAGGCATTCGTTGGTATTTTCACTCCAAATTTTCAACATGGTTTTTTTGTGACCCCCACCTCATGAACAGTGGCAATATCAGTTTGTTAGCCGAAAACTGCTTTTGCACAGCGACTATGGCATTTGGCACCACAGGTGCAAAAACACATTCAGAACAGGATGTGCAAAATGACAGCGGTACTGTTCGTGGGGAGGTGTAAAAAATGGCAATGTTGAAAATCTGCTATGAAAATCTTTAAAAAAAAAAAAATAGTGAAGTCATGAGCGTGTGTAGAAACTGTGCAACGCACACCTGTAATGTAACTAGTTGTTTTTTTTTTGTTTTTTTTTACAGTAGATTAACACAGGCATTTTGGGACCTCCGATCATGAACAGTGTCAGTGTGATTTTCTTTATCTGTCCCAAACAATGATTTCCCACAGCGATCACGCATCTCTGCACTGAAAGTGTGAAAACACATTTCGGCCATGTTGTGGAAAATGACAGCTGTACTGTTCATAAGGAGGTGTGGAAAAATGCCACTGGTGAAAATCTGGACTGAAAATATTACAAATTCATGAACTTACGAGGGTGTGTGGAAACTGCGCAATGCTCACTCGTAACACAGTCATTTTATGGAGTTTTGTCAAATTTTCAACATAGCCATTTTAAGACCTCTGCTCATGACCAGTGTCACTGTGATTTTCTTAATCTGTCCCAAACATTGTTTTCGCAAACCGACTGTACCATTGTGCGCTACATGTGCGGAAACACATTTTGGGCGAGATGTGAAAAATGGTAGCTGCACTGCTCATAAAGAAGTGCGGTAAAATGGCACTGTTGAAAATCTGGTGTGCAAATATTACAAATTCGCAAACTTGCCAGCATGCGTAGGAACTGCGCAACGTGCGCTCCTAAAACAGTCATTTTTGGGAATTTTTTCACCAAATTTTCAACATAGCCATTTTAACATCTCTGGTCATGACCAGTGTCACTGTGATTTTCTTTAACGTGTCCCATACATTGATTTCAAGATAATCGACCGCGCCGACACAGCGCTACATGGGCAGAAGCACGCCAGGCTAGATGAAAAATTACAACTGTACTGCTCATAAGGAGGTGTGGTAAAATGGCAATGTTGAAAATCTGGAGTGAAAATATTGAAAATTTGCGAACTTACGAGCGTGCATAGGAACTCTGCAACACACGCTCGTAAAACAGTAATTTTTTAGAAATTTTTCACCAAATTTTCAACATAGCCATTTTAAGACCTCTGCTCATGAACAGTGTCACTGTGATTTTCTTTGTGTCCCGTACATTGATTTCGCACACCGACTGCGCCATTGTGCGCTTCATGGGCGGAAACACATTTTGGGTGAGACGTAAAAAATGACAGCTGTACTGCTCATAAGAAGGTGTGATAAAATGGCAGTTTTGAAAATCTGGAGTGAAAATATTGAAAATTTGCGAACTTACGAGCATGTGTAGGAACTGCGCAACGCACGCTCGTAAAACAGTTACTTTTAGGAATTTTTCCACCAAATTTTCAAAATAGGCTTTTTGACAGCCTACCTTATGAACACTGGCAGTGTCGTTTCGTTAATTGTTCCGGAAAGGTGATTTCGCATAGTGGCGGAAAAATCACCCTTCGGGCCCGAGTAACGCCATGACAGTGCAAGAATTCACGAGGAGGGGTCCCAAAAACCCCATGTTGAAAATTTGGTGCAACAATTCCCAGAAATGCCTGAGATATGCAACAAAGTTGAAAAACCCTATCTATCCCATTATACAGCTTACCGGCATTTCCTCAGTTTGCGGTTGGTATTGAAGAGTGAAGACGTGTTCCCGGTCCACTAAAGATCGTCGCGCCGAGGTCCGGAGGTAAGTATGGGGTGAGGGAGGGTGGGGAGGCAGGGTACGAGTGGGTGGGTGCGGTTGTGGGGGGTGGGGGCATGACACCGCGAGGGACAGTTTTTTCTTTACAGGTTTTTTTTTTTTTTTTTTTTTAAAAGATGACGCGACGCTTGCCACACTGGGGTGGGCTCTCAGCGTGGCAGAAGAAGCGGCTGGGGGCATGGAGCCTATGGGGGGGTTGGGCACTCCGTCAGCCATGGCATCTGTTGCCACGCTGGGGTGGGCTCAGCGGCACCCTGTAATTTGGTGGGGACAGTGAAGCCGACGGGGATTGGGAACCCTGGTCAGCTTACAGCATGGGGTGGGAGATACAGTGAGCCAATGGGGGATTGGACACCCCGCCGCCGCTGCACAGTGGAGGGGAGAGGGGAAGCGATGAGCACCTCAGTGTGCGTGTGTGTGTGGGGGAGAGCCTGCTCACCTGCCGGAGCTCTCCCTTTCAACTGTATGCCACTGCATTTTCCTGCTGTCATAGACAGCTGGAGCAGTGATTGGCGCTCTGCGACAGCGCCTGCAAATACACTGACTGAATTGGAAGAGGCTGGCACACCTCTGGAAAACTCGGATGATGGCACTATGTTTCTTGCACATGCGTGCAAGCAAACATAAAAATGGAAAGGGACCTGAGGGTAATCATATCGGATGACCTTAAGGTTGGCAAGCAATGTGAGAAGGTGGTAGGGAGGGCTGGGTGATTACTCAAGGGGAGGAAATGGACAAGAAAATGATAGAGGGCATTGTCAAAATGGCTGAAAAAGGGGAGATACTGTTGATGGGGAACCTGAATATGCCAACTGGGCAACGTGGACTACTATATACACCGTTTAATGCATTAGTTAGGGTTGTTCCACAGCGACAAAAGTGAGGAAATTCATGGTTAGCGTTGAAAACCCTAACTCCGAATTCACCCCCCCCCCAGCACCACACACACATTCAAGTATGGGGGAGGACCTAATCAACACAACCAATGACAGACATCCAGCAGCAGGTGACAGAAATAACAAACAATTGTTTAAATGTACTACGAGACATCCCCACCCACCTGACCAGGTACTGCATGCTCAGTGGAGATCAACAGCAAAACTGAGGCCATGTACACCAAACGTACACATCCCTGATTGCAGCTGCACACAACGTACCACACTTAGTAGTTGCATGGCCTTACCTTCCGATGCCCCACACCAGACCACACCACATGTGGTGGGCCACCTGGGCAATAGAGTTCAGCAAAACCAAGGAGCTGTACAGGTATAATATCTCTGATTATAACAAGGGTTTGAGAAATGCAGCTTTCTAATTGACTGTAAACATTGTAATAGCCTTATGTTTAGTTTTTATTAACATCCATGTAGAGCCTAACCATATGATAAACATGGTTTAATGTTGTTTAAAAAACAGTTTTATTATGATAGCAATAAGCCACTCCCAGGTATTATGTTAATGGTCAGTTCTAGGGACATGGATATGTTGTTCATCCACACTGTCTGGCAGGTATCCTTGCCGCTTTAAATCTTGCCGGAAGGTCTTCAAGCTGGCTCCTCCCACCCACCCGGTGGTAAAACTCGGCTCCGCCCATGACGCCAGATCTTCCTTACTGCTTGGAGCTCAGGTTCCTCCTTAACGCTCTGCGTATAAGACTGGTTCCTAATTCTTGAATTTGAAATCGAAAAGTTTTGCTAAAAGACTTGATCTTCTTTCCCTCGTGGCTGCGATGGACAAATCGACTCCCGGTTTCCGGAGGTGCCCTTGCGGGCAGAAGATGTCTAGGACGGATCCGCACTCCACGTGCGTCTACTGCTTGGGCCTTGAGCACGACCTGCAGGCCTGCGACGTGTGCTCTTCCTTTTCGGCCCACGTCCTTGAAGACCGTGCTGCCCGATTACAACTGGGGCGCCCTGAGAAAAGAATTCCTCCGGTTAAATCTAAAGAGGCCCGGTTGGCGGTGTCCGCGGCGGCGGGCTCGTCGGATCAGCTCGAGCAGATGATCGCCCTCGAAGAGGAGGCGGCGCGGGCCGCTTCTACCTCGGCCGCGGCATTTGTCCCGCTCTCTCTAGGTGCCTCGTCTCGCTTCCTTTAAGGAGCTTTGTCTGACCCTCTCTACGAAAGGTGAGGGTCCAACTTCTTCTGGACCTTTTCCAGGTCCAAAAAGAGCAAAAGTAAGTCTCTCCGTCGACGCTCTTGGGAGCGGGAAAGATCCCCCTCCCCTTCTTGTCGACAGTCGACTTCGGTTGACCCCTCAGCTTCGGCCACTGGCTTCACGGTGTCCCCGTCAGGCCAGTTGACCGAGACTCCCGTTGACGCGGTTGAGATTTTTCTCGACCCGTTAGACGGGTTGTCGGCTGGAGAAACTGAGAATCCCCTCTCCCTGGTTCCCCCGGTGGGAGTTGAGGATCCCGTCGGCTCGTCCGTGCCTCCGGTTCCAGAGCCTTCAGTGGAATCGTCCGAGCCGAGGGGAGTGCCGATTCCCGACACTTCCCCTCGCCGTCCTCGGCCTAGCCGAGACTCTCGGTCTCGGTCTCGGACATCCTCGCTGTCCAGCCGATCCCGCCGTCATAGGCGGTCTCGGCACCGCGGCAAGCGGTGCCTCCGCTCTTCCTCCTCCTCGGACGAGGGGAGGCTTCGGCGCAAGTTGCGTCGGAGGTATGAGGAACTCATGTGGCAACAGCTCCTTTTGACCGGGAATAAGCCGACCCAGTCGTCTTCCCCGGCCATTAAGTGGCTGTCACCGGAGCGGCCGAAACAACCCCTCGTTGTAGCCGAGGAGCCTGTTCCCAGGCCGGTTGTTCAGCCAATTCCAGCTGCCCCACCGATTCTGGTGGAACCTCCGCCTCCACAGCCGTTAGTTGGGGCTCCGACCAAAAATTTTCGGTTGGCTAAGGGTTTGCCCCATAGGCTGTCTGTCACCCTCACTCCCGATAAACCTCGGCAGGTGGAGGGTGGCTCAGGCCCGAGGCAGCTCTTTGAGGACTCTTCCGAGTCCGAGGATGATTCCTCCCTTTTCTCCAAGCGTATGGACTTGGAGTCCTCTGGAGGACAGTCAGTGGACGATAGCCCTTCGTCCTTCTTAGGGTTGCTTCGGCTCATCTCGGAGTCCACCGGGATGAAGCTCGAACCCGTTTCTAAATGGGCCAGGTATCCCCTCACGGAGATTCTGGACCGAGGGGATTCTCCTACGGAGGCCTTTCCGGTGGCCGAGGCCATAGTGGGTCCGGCCTTGGAGCTTTGGCAGCGCCCTGCTTCCTGCCCTGCGCCTTCGGCCAGGATGGCCAGGAAGTATGCGGTCCCTACCGGTTCCCTGTCCGGTTTTTCGGAACACCCCTCTGCTGAGGGGTTGGTTACCGACAGCGTTTTCCGGCGCGCGGGGAACGCCAGGGATGTAGACAAACCTCCCGACAAGGAATCCAAGAAATTGGATTATGCCGGGCGAAAAGTCTATGCTGCGTCCTCTCTCGGCCTTCGTCAGGCCAGTTCGGCCGTCCTCATGGCACATTTTTTCTCATGCCCTGTTGGGCTCCCTGGATGCATGGCACATTTTTCTCATGCCCTGTTGGGCTCCCTGGATGAGGTTGTCCCTCATCTTCCCGCGGATCTGCAGACTACAGTCAGGCAGGTGCGGGACCAGGGCAGGGCAGTGGCCAAACAGCAGCTCCAGACTGCTTTAGACATCGGGGACTCATGTGCCAGGTCGGTGGCAGCCGCAGTGGCCATGCGTCGTCGGGCTTGGCTGAGGATATCCACCTTTACCTCGGATACCCAGCACAAGTTGGTGGATGTTCCCTTTTGGGACTGACCTCTTGACCCCTGGGGTGGAAGGTCACCTGCAGAGGATCGAGAGTCCAATGCTACCTTGGACTCTGTCTCTTCGGCCAGAAGGACAAGGGCGCAAGCCACAGCCTAAGCCCTTTCGTCCTTCTGCGCCCTGGCGCGCCCGGCCCAGCAACGTCAGGGCCAGCAGGCTCGAGCTTGGCATCCCAAACCCAAGCCGTCAGCTTCCTCCAGCAGGAAGCAGGGAGGAAAAGGCCCAGGAGGTCCCTCGGCCGGTCCCTCCTCCAAGCCTGCCCAGTGACGGGCTGAGGGATGTCACCCCCATCCCCGTCACCTTACCCCTGGCTCCGACACTTCCTTTCTGCCTGGTCCACTGTTACCACAGACAGGTGGGTACTGGAGGTGATGGGAAAAGGCCTGCCTCTAGAATTCGAGCAGGCCCCGCCCTTCAGAGCCGTCGCACCTCGGGGGGCCTCGGGGTCCGCAGCCTCGCTGGCGGCTCATCGAGCCGACATCGCTCTCCTCCTCCAAAAGGAGGTGATCAGGGAGGTAGAGGACCCCCCCTCAGACCTGGGGTTCGTGTCCAGGTATTTCCTGGTTCCGAAACGGACGGGGGCTGGCGCCCGTTCTCGACCTACGACTGAACAAGTTCCTAGGGTCTCGAACCTTCAGGATGGTCACTCTGGCGCAGATAATACCATCTCTGGAACACGGCGTGTGGTTCTGCTCTCTGGACCTACAGGACGCGTTCTTTCACGTCCCTATCCGTCCGTGACATCGGAGATTCCTTCGCTTTCGAGCGGAGGGATCCCTCTTCAGTTCAAGCCATGCCCTTCGGCTTATCTCCAGCTCCCAGGGTCTTCACCAATGCATGGCAGTGGTGACAGCATTCCCTCTTGGCGCCAAGGGGTCGGGTGTACCCTTACCTGGGCGATTGGCTGAGCATCCCCTCCAGACAGGAGGTGAGGCGGTCCAGAGATCTGGCCCTCCAGGTTTGCTCTCAAGTCGGCCTTCTCATCAAGCAAGGCCAGAGTCAGACTCGAGACCAAAGCAGGTGATCTTGTTCAGCCGAGGCAGAGCTGGAGAACTCTCTTGAGCCAAACCACGGCTCCGGTGGACAGGGCGAGGTTCTTACCTCCTTTGCCCAATCATTTCTGGTTGGGCAATCGCGCTCTGCCCGGGACTTCCTGTGCCTCCTGGGTCTCATGGCGGCCTGTTCCAGCATGGTCCTTTGGGCACGCTGGCACATGCGCCCCCTTCAGTGGGGACTGGCCAGCCAGTGGTCACAATGCTGTGATCCATTGGACCAGCTAGTGATAGTGACCCAGGAGATGTGGAACGCTCTCCAGTGGTGGACCGTTCCATTTCATCTGCAGGAGGGCATCCCGTTTGTCCGCCCCGAGCCGACGGTCTCTCTATCGACCGATGCCTCTCTGATGGGTTGGGGTGCCCATCTGGGGGAACACCGTGTGCATGGCCTCTGGTCCCAGCGGGAGTCCCAATGCCACATCAACCTGCTGGGCTCGAGCGATCCGCCCTAGCTCTCACCGCCCTGCTCCGTTTCTCCGGGGTCCAAGTGGTCCCGAGTCCGAGGCGGACAATACCCGACCTATGTACTACCTGAACCGCCAGGGGCGGATACGCTCCATGCTTCTATGCAAGGAATCTCCGCATTTGGTCACTGTTCTGCGCAGCCTGAGGCGGATCTCCTAGCTATTCATGTGGCAGGAGCCTCCAACACCCTGGCCGATGCTCTGAGCCGGATAGGGGCTGCATCTCACGAGTGGTCTCTCCTGCTGGAGGTAGTACAAGATCTGTTCTTCCACTGGGGCACACCTCAGGTGGGCCTGTTTGCCTTCAGGGAGAACGTGAAGCTGAGGCTGTTTCATGCCTGCCCCCCACAGCAGGGCTCGCTGCAGGGGGATGCCTTCTCGAGGCTCTGGACCCCTGGCCTCTTTTACGCCTTTCCCCCATTTCCCTTGATTCACAAGATGCTTCTCAAGGCAAGGAGGGACAAGGTGCAGGTGATTCTGATAGCCCCAGACTGGCCCCGCCAGTTCTGGTACCCAGATCTCTCAGCCTCAGCTCCAGGCTCCCGAGGCAGCTTCCAGCTCGCCCGGACCTGCTCTCAGTCAATCAGGGGAAGGTGTTCTATCCGGACCTTCAATCCCTGCACCTGACGGCCTGGTTCCTGAGCAGCTAGAGTTCCAGGCCTTGGGTCTTTCTGACGAGGTCCTCAATGTTGTTGAGGCGTCCTGTAAGGAGTCGACCAGAAAATGCTACGCCTTCAAATGGAGGAGATTTTCCATTTGGTGTCAGGGCAAGGGCTTGGACCCTTCCTCCTGTTCTGTGGCAAGCATTTTGGACTATTTATGGTCCCTTTCTAGTTAAGGGCTTAGGTCGATGACCCTAAAGGTGCACCTGACAGTCATCTCTACTTACCGGGCGCGGGCCGTGGAGCAGTCGGTGGCGCAGGAAAAGGTGGTCTGGCGCTTTTTCAAAGGCCTTGATCACATTTCCCTCCGTGCGAACCTCCACCTCCGCGGATTTACTTTGGTATTGGCAAAGCTTATGGGCAAGCTTATTCAACCAATGCACAGGTGTGAGCTCTCACCTGTCGTGGAAGACCACCTTCTTGGTGGCTATCACGTCCAGCCAGAAGGATGGGAGAGCTCCAGGCGCCTGCATCGAGTCTTCTTACCTGGTCTTCCACAGGGACAAGGTTGTCCTGTGCCCCACCGAAATTCCTTCCGAAGGTGGTGTCGGAGTTTCACCTTAACCAGGTGCTGACTCTGCCGGTGTTCTACCCCAATCACACCTGAGGGCCAATACAGGCTCCATACTTTGGACCCTAGAAGGGCGCTTTGCTTGTTATAAGGGCCACGCTGAAATTGGGGAGAGGTTCGCCAGCTGTTTGTCACCCACGCTGAAGCCGCCGCACCTGGCAGACCTGCAGTTAAGCTTGACGATAAGGCAGGTGGGTCACCTCCTGCATAGATCTCTGCTATAAGTTGGCGGGCATGGAGCTTCCCAGAGGGATAAGAGCTCATTCTACCCGTCATACTGCTGCATCGGTGGCTGCTTTAGGACGCCCCTATCCAGGAAATCTCGGGTAGATGCTACCTGGAAGTCGCAGACACCTTTATTACCCATTACCACATCGACCTTGAGTCACGCCGGGATGCTGGTTTTGGGGCCTCGGTTCTCCAGTCTCTATTCCCTAAGCGGGGTGTCGCCTTGCCTCCTCCCGGAGAACTGCTAGGAGTCTGCCAAACAGTGTGGATGAACAACATATCCATGTCCCTAGAAATACAGGTCACTCACCTGAAACAGGAGTTCTAGGAATGGTATATGTTGTTCATCCACACGACCCACCCGACCTCCCCGGCTTCGACGCACAACCTGAGCTTCCAGCGGGCCAGATCTGGCGTCATGGGGCGGAGCCGAGAGTTTTACCATCCGGGTGGGTGGGAGGAGCCAGCTGGAAGACCTTCCGGCAAGATTTAAAGCAGCAAGGATACCTGCCAGACAGTGTGGATGAACAACATATACCATTCCTAGAACTCCTGTTACAGGTGAGTAACCTGTATTTTATCACTGTCTAGCGACATGTGGCACTCGGCTATGCCTCATTCAACATTAAACCCCTACAGGATGATTAACAGACCATTTAACAAAACTGTTGGTCATGCCTTATTACTTAATTGTCTTTATGAGTAGATACTCTCCCTCTGCTAGGCACTGCAGCCGCTTTGCAACACAGTGTCCCACCCAGTTACACCATACACTGTCTAGTTACTGGAGAATGGCTGTGAATATGAACTCATGAAGATGAACAGTGTAACTTGATCATTACAGTCATCGAAACCTTAGTGTGATTATAACTGACAGAGTTAGTGATAGAGAATGACCCCTGCTGTCCTAGTACACTTACCCCATTGTGAGTTAAATCAATACTAAAAGACATTCTGTTTATATCTACACCATACCCACTTGATTCTTGTTGTACCACAATTAACATAGTTATCACTTTGATAGCGTCAGTGACAGAAGTGTGGCAAACCCAAACACTAGGCATACAGCCTGAGTATGAAACAACTGTTAAAAAAATTACACTGTGTCCATAAGTGGCATAGATCACTCATTGCAACAATAGTAAATGTATTACTATTTGAATAAGTTAGTCATCACAGATGTAATGAGATTGTCTTTTATCAGGTACAACATACTCCGTAAGTGCCTACAGGAAAATCTATCCCATATACATCTCCGATACAGGTACGTCATTGTTGGCTCAGTAGTGCTATGATATTTAGAAGTTGCTTGGCCTGATCCATGCAATTACACTGTTTCTTACAAAGAATACTTACTGCATCTTTAGTATTGAAACACACTGAAGGTCTATGTATGTACATCAGCAGTACACCTTCATCAGTAAGAATGCATGTGATACTGGCAGTACGAATTTCACAGCGTTGAACAGGCAATGCTTTTCCATACGTTTACATCAGCCTCTCTATCTTGAGTAAACCATTGCAGTAATGTACTACTATGTAAATCACCTACTAAATGTAACACTACTTTTTCTTGAGCATGCTAGTGTCTTGTAGTTAATTTATGTACTTTCTTAATTAATGTATACTCACTAGTGTTAAAACCTTTCAACAACTGTCATCATGCACCTTCAGCATTTATATTGACTAACGGCACAGTACCAGTTGTGGTGTGGTGTGGGCACGTAGGTAAGGCCATGCAACTACTAAGTGTGGTACATTGTGCAGCTGCAATCAGGGATGTGTACGCTTGTGTACATGGCCAGTGTTTGTGTTGATCTCCACTGAGCATGCAGTGCCTGGTCAGGTGGGGGTGGGGATGTCTCGTAGTACATTTAGACAATTGTTTGTTATTTCTGTCACCTGCTGCTGGATGTCTGTCATTGGTTGTGTTGACTTGGTCCTCCCCCATACGTGTGTGTGTGTGTGTGTGTGTGTGTGTGTGTGTGGTGCTGGGGTGAATTTGGAGTTAGGGTTTTCAACCCTAACAGCGAATTTCCTCACTTTTGTCGCTGTGGAACATAGAAACATAGAAGTTGACGGCAGATAAGGACCGCAAGGCCCATCCAGTCTGCCCATTTCTTTTTTCTACCTTATAAATGTGCCATTGGCCTTTGCTCTGTCAGTGGCCTATCTATTCATAGTCATTTGTATTGCTCCTTATGCCTATCCTATGCCTGTTTGAAGCCCTGCACTGTATTCATAGCCACCACTTCTGTGGTAAGCCATTCCATGCATCCACCACCTCTTTCTGTGAAAAAGAATTTCCTCACATTCCCCTTAATCAGCCCCTCTAATCTCATGCTGTGTCCTCTTGTTCTGGTATTTTTCTTATATTTAAACATGTTAGACTCTTTCACCTTGTTAATTCCCTTAAGGTGTTTGAATGCCTCGATCATATCACCTCTCTCCTCCTTTGCTCAAGGGTATGCATATTGAGCTCTATTAATCTGTCCTCATATGTCTTCTGATGCAGGCCCTGCACCATTTTGGTTGCCCTTCTCTGACTGCCTCAGTTTGGTTAATGTCCTTGTGAAGGTGTGGCCTCCAATACTGCACGCAGTACTCAGATGGGGCCTAACTAGTGTCTTGTAAAGAGGGATTATTACCTCCTCTTACGACTTGTGACACCCCTACTAAACGCCTAACACCCCCTAGCCTTACCTACTGCTTTAGAGGTCTGCTTGGATGATTTCAGGTCACCAGTGATGATGATGCCCAAGTCTCTTTCTTCCTTTGTGACTGCTAGCAACTCCTCCCAGCCTATAGGTGGCTTCAGGGTTTCTCTTCCTATGTGCATGATCTTGCACTTCTTTGCATTAAATCCTGTGTGCCACTCTTCTGACCATTTTGCTAGTTTATCCAGATCTCTTCTCATTCTACCCACCCCATCTGGATCATCTACTCTGTTGCAGATCTTGGTGTCATCTGCAGACAGACAAGCCTTACCCTCTAGTCCATCTGCAAGGTCACTAATGAAGATGTTGAAGAGGACTGGTCACAGTCACAGGACTGATCCCTGAGGTACCCCACTTGTGACTTGCATCTCTTCTGACTGTATACCATTTACCACCACTCTCTGTTTTCTGCCTGTCAACCAGTTTGCCACCCAGTTGACCAACTTCTGACCCACCCTAAGCCTACCCAGCTTATTTATCAATCTTCTATGTGGAACAGTGTCAAAAGCTTTGCTGAAGTCAAGGTAGGTGCATATCAACTGCTCCCCTTGGTCCACCACCTGGTTACCCAGTCAAAGAAATTCTATGAGATTAGTTTGACAGGATCTTCCTTTGTAAACCCATGCTGTCTTGGATCCTGTGCCCCTATGGATTCCAGGTGTTGTACTTATCCTTTCCTTAAGGAGTGCCTCCATAATCTTGCCCACTACTGAGGTAAGACTGACTGGTCTGTAGTTCCCCGCTCCTCCCTGCTACACTCTTGTGAAGGGATCACGTGAGCCCTTCTCCAGTCTTCTGGGACCTCTCCTGTGCTCAGAGACTCACTAAACAGTTCTGCTAATGGCTCTGCTAGTTCCACCTTTGCTCCTTAAGTACCCTGGGATGTATGCCATCAGGTCCCATTGCCTTATCCACCCTGAGCTTAGCAAGCTCTTGTAGGTCCCTTTCTTTGTGAAGGGAGTAGTGCTCACCTCCCTCCCCTGTGTCCATGATGTTGAGCTGTGGGCCCTGCCTACCTTCTCTTCAGTAAATACTGAGCAAAAGTATCTATTTAGGATAGATGCCTTTACAGGGCCTCCTCCTGACATGCTCCTTTCTCCATTGATCTTAGCAATACCCCTCTGACTTTCTTCTTTCACTAATGTATCTATAGGAAGTCTTGTCACCTTCTTTACTGTTAGTGCTAGTTTTTCCTCAGTTTGGGACTTTGCCTGCCTTTCTGCCTTCCCTGCTTCCCTTAGGCAGTTTGGTATGCCTCCCTATCTTCATCCCGTTGTGTTCCCTTACGTTTCCTGAAGGCCAGCCATTTGGCTCTGACCTTTTCTGCTACTGTATTTGAGAACCAAAGTGGTTTCCTTTTTCTTTTGCACTTCCTTTTCTGTCTAACACAATGGGATGTTGCTTCAAGTATTGCATCCTTAATGCTTGCCCACTTTGCCTGTACCCCCTCACCTGTGTTTCTTTTTGCCAGGGCTAGCTTAACTCTGTTGGCCAGCCCATCTTAGCAAAGTCAGCTCCTCTGAAGTCCCATATTTTTGCCTTGGAATGGGATGATTTAGATGTAGTAGCCAAATTGAACCATACAGTGTGATGGTCACTGGCCCCCAGGTGACCTTCTACCTGGAGATCTGTGATCCCTTCCTTGTTAGTCAGTACTAGATCTAGGATAGCCCTGCCTCTCGTGGGTTGCTGTACCAGTTGTTTGAGGCCCTCCCCCTGCAGGGAATCCACTATGTGTCTAGTTCTGGCAAATGTTTCTGCTGGTATTGACCAATCTGTATCTGGCATGTTGAAGCCTCCCATTATCAGAACTTCCCCTTTAGCTGTCATGTTTTGTATATCTTCTAACAGTAGTGTGTCTGTGTCCTCCCCCTGGTCTGGGGGCCTGTAGACAACCCCAGTTCTTATGGCTGTCCCATTTCCTGTTTCCAGGGTGACCCACAGTTCTTGTGGCTCCTTATGTGTATTCTGAATTTTTGTAGCTTTGATATTTTCATGAACATACAGGGTCACTCCTCCCCCCCTTTTTGCACCTTGGTCTCTTCTGAACAATACATAGCCAGGTACTGAAGTCTCCCAGTGTGGTTATTGGTAAACCACGTCTCACTAATTGCTACTGTGTCCAGTTTAGCCTCTGACATTATTGCCTGCAGGTCTGGGATCTTATTTCCCAGGCTGTGAGCATTTGTGTACATGATTTTCCATTGGCCAGATTTCGGTGTGTTAGTTGTTGGGTGAGGTTTGGCATTACCCCTGTGCATCGTATGGGGAGACAAACCTTTTTTCTTACCTGGTGATGCAAATGAACTGCAAACATGCTGAATCCCTGTTTGACCACTAGCTGAGGGGGGATGGGTGTTCTTCCCATTCGACGTATGGGGTGCTGCACCCCTCTCCCCATTTGCTAGTTTAAATATTCTGCAAAGACGTCAAACTTCTGCCCCGATGCACTGACTCCCTCCTTAGTCAGATGCAGTCCATCAGATTTAAAGAACTTTCGCTCCCAGAACTGTTGCCAGTTCCCTACAAATCTGTGTCCTTTTTCCTGGCACCAGCCCTTGAGCCACGTGTTTAGCTCCCCTATCTCCCCTTCTCTGACCTTCTGTCCATCTGCTCCCCTGTCCCAGACTGGCAGGATCTAAAAGAAGGGGATGCCGGATGAAATAGATGATAGTTTGTCGCCTCAGCCTGGTCAGGTGTTCTTGGTCCTACAACTGACCGCTTAAGTAGATCATTAGTCCTATGTGTACTAGGATATCAATGTTTTCTCCTGCTTTGTGAACAATTTTAGCAATGTGGTTAGTGTCTTCCATGCTGATGTACCTGGGAGACATCTGACCATTACCCCTGGCTGGAGATGGGTATCAATTTCCGAATCATGGAGTCTCCTATGATCAGAAGTTTTTGATTTCTTTGCTTATTTGGTTTTGGTTCCTGATTTGGGTGAGTTTTGTTGTGCTAGCTCCTGTGTTGCAGTGTCCTGTTGTGCAGTGTCTTCTGCCTCTTTGTTTGATTTCAGAGATAGAGGCAGATACCTGTTTGTAGTGTTTATATGGTTTTTGGAGGTAATATGTTGGAGAGCAGAGAGTGATGGGGCATCCGATTTGCCCCTCCTAACCACCTGCCAACCTCCAGGACCAACTGCCCTCTGCGGTCGAGGTTTTTCTGTTGGATGCTGGGGAAATGGCGGGTGGTTCTTATAATGTATTTCCTCTTGAATATGAAATTTGAGGCGTGCAATCTCTGCCCATGCTGCTATGTTAGGGAACAACCCTAACTAATGCATTAAACAGAGTTTTTTGCCTCTAATTTCCCTTCTTTTTGAGAATGATAACGAGAAATAGTGAATGTAATGCGGCGGCGGGGTGCTCCCACCACATGATGTCTTGTGGCATAGTAACAGGAGCAGCAACGCAAACAGAAATGCTAACAGTGGCACACATGGTAACACAAGCGCGAATGAGAACAGAAAGGGTAACGCACACGGTGACGTAGACGGGAATGGTCTGCCACGTGATGTGTTATCACATAGTAACATGGTGCCTGCAAACGGAAATGTCAATGGGCATGATGACGCAAAGTGAAACAGAAAGAGAAACAGTACTGTAGACACACATGGCAAAAATAACAGAAGCGCAAATGAAAACGCAAAGGATAACGCACATAGGGCCCCGTGTCCTGCATTTAATGCGACGCTGGGCCCAAAGGGCCCTGCACTTCACCACATGATGTCTTGTGGCATAGTAACAGGAAACAGCAACGCAAACAGAAGCGCTAACAGTGGTGCTACAAGGTAACGCAAGGCGAATGAGAACAGAAAGGGACTAACACGTGTGCGTGAGACGGAATGGTGTGCCACGTGATGTCTTGTCACATAGTAACATGGTGCCTGTAAATGGAAATGTCAATGGGCATGGTACGCAAAGTGAAACAGAAAGAGAAACAGTACGGTACACACAAATGGCAAAAAGTAACAGAAACGCAAGCGCAAATAAAAACGCAAAGGATGACGACGTGGTATGAAGTGTAAGTGAAACGGCATGGAACCCAAGCAGAAATGGCAATGGTAACAGTAATATAAGCGCACAGGCTGGTTTTCCCCAAAAGCTGAATAGAGAAAGACAGTGAGTACAAAGAATGTATGCATTATAATGGGTATCGGAGCAGAAAATGAGGACTTGGAATACTAAATAAGTTATATCTCAGGAACCGTACGACGTAGAAAAAAAAATTTAAGTCATATGATTTATGACTGTCCTGGCTAGTTTTGTACTTAGCCCCCACTAGGGGGCTAAGTATTTTTCCAACAAAAAGTTCTATCTCACACCATTTCCTAGAGATATGGCCCTGGAAAGGCGCCGCGAACGCCGTATTGTTATCCTATGGGGAAAGAGAAGTTCGCAACCGTCATAACTTTGCCTTTCCTGTAATATTTTGTTACCAAACCACTGAAAGGCACATCTGTGGGCTATTGGCTGTCTTCCTCCAAATTTCAGGAAAAAAGACCAAACCGTTATTTTGCAGCAGGGATCCAAAGTATTTGTAATGCGTCAAGCGCTGTAATGTTATCCTATGGAAAACCACAACTTCGTGAGCACAAAATAATTTACGAAAGTACTTTTTCCAGAAATTTGAAAACACATTTCTGGGGTGTTTTACCACAAAATAAAGACATGGCAAGCATCCTCAGGGCCCGACTAGGTGAATACAAAAATAATTAGGTTGCTAGAGGGTCTCAAATTTAAATGCCAACCATTTTTCTGATCACCAACTGAAAACAAAATGGCCGATTTGCGAAAGTAACAGGCCCATTTGCGAAAGTAAAAATGCATTTGCGACACTGTCAAACTTTTTGTTAACTTTTCCCATTGACTCATAATGGGAAACTGTTTTTTGAATAACTTTGGAACTGTTTAATATTTTTTCACAAAATCTTCAAAAGGCACATCGGGGACCCCGGCCGCATGTTCCCTGAAGATTTCGGGCTGGTCACAAAACCGCATTTAACTTGTGGCGCGACTAGAATTTCCAGAAAAAGTGTAAACGCGCGCACAGATCACGCTTAATAA
The DNA here is from genome assembly GCA_016271365.2 of Neoceratodus forsteri. Lineage (NCBI taxonomy): Eukaryota > Metazoa > Chordata > Ceratodontiformes > Ceratodontidae > Neoceratodus > Neoceratodus forsteri. Next base: position 832,822,356 of record CM057454.1, on the reverse strand, counting down.
CTCCGCAGCCGTATATCCAACCAGTACGAAACTTGGCAGATCCCAAGGCCTATGGTTCTTGATCGTGAATTCCAAATTTCAGTCAAATCCGTGAAATGGTTGCAAAGTTATTAAGGTGCAAAGTTTTGGGGTTTAACATAGAAATGGCTCCTCAACCCTAACTACAGTGGCACTACCGTGCCGCTGTAATATATAAACAATAAAAGAAAACAGACAGTTTCTTGGCATTTTCTGGGCTGTAACTCCGTTTTTTGGTCTCATGACATTGGGACCATGACTTATTGGAGATCTCTAGTGTTTAAACGATATAGGACCTGCAGGAGGGTAATGGCGGCTCTCTCCACTGGGTTCCTATTGTCCCCATTTTGTTACTCATGTTAATATGTCTCTCACAGTCCCCACCCCCCCATTCCGAACCCTGAGCTGGGGGGGGTGCACCTGGTGTACCGGCTGGCAGTAGGAAAAAGCAGAATTATGTAAATCTTTGTTGTTGCTCTTAGGTGAGCTTTTGAGCCCTGATGTTCTGCAGGACATCCCTTTTGACACACCTGACCCCAAGCTGGGCCCTTCAAGTAGTGGTGCAGACAGGCATGTCCAGGTGTGCCAGAACAAAACAATCAGACAAAAAGTTGTAGTTCTTTTGTTGTTCTCAAACAAAAAAAAAATTCTGCTAATCTTGATCTGCAGGCAGACCCTGGCCGTGGCCATCCAGAGGGTCAGGAGGAGGATACCAGGGATCTTGGAGAAAATCCTGACCCAGAAAACTTACTTGATCATGAGGACAAAATCTCTGATGCAGAGGAGGAAGGGGAGTGGACATAGCTGAAGAGGAGGCTTCCAATCCCTCCCTTGTTTGATACCAACTCTCTCTCCTAGCTGATAACTGAGGCTTGTAGGACATTGCAGCTAAAGGAAGTGCAATCCATGGAGGCCTTAGATGTAAACCCTATCCTGTCTGTGTCCTCCTCCACTCTAAAATGTTTTCCAAACTTACTGTAACCAGATTATTGAACAAGAATGGGCAGGTGCAGACCACAGGTAATATCTGCCAAACCCAGAATATGGTGTTTCCCTTTTATGGAAGAAAGTAACTGCAAGTGAGAAACTCCGCCCCTGGCTGATATGGCTGTACATAACTCCATAAGGCACATGACTACCCCTGTTGAGGAATCTGTGGCCTTAGAGAATACACACGATAAGTGAGTGGATGCTTTGTACAGAAGAGCTTTTGCCTCCAGCGGAGCAAACCTCCGCACCTCCTATGCATCCTTTATTGTTGCCAGAGCATTATATCTGTGGGTTACAATGCTGGGTAGCTTCGTTCCTCTGGATTCTGAGGGGGCAAGCATTTTGCAGCTGGTATCCATGGCCTCCACCTTCCTAGAGAATGCCACGGTGGCGAGCTTATGAATATCAACTCACTCCGCTTATCACATTGTGTCTGCCATGTGAGGTGCATGGCTACGGCATTGGGTCGTGGACCAGGTGTTGAAGGTCATGCTGTTTAATTTAGTCTTTGAGTGAGGTTTTGTTATTTGGATCAGGCCTGGATCACATTTCAAAAGATATCCAGGATAAAAAGGGACAGCTTCTGATATCAAAACAACAGCAAAAGGCCACACAGCCTCGAAAGGCTGGAGAGGTGGCCATCAGAGACAGTATTGAGGGGGGTTTGCCCCGTTTGGAACTTTGGAAACTAAAGGAGTAAAATATTCTACTCTGGGTTCAAGGGTAATTGTGGCAGAGGTGCTTTTGCCTGAAAATATAATGGAGGCTCAGGGCAAAGAGGTGGTACATCTCAGTGAGGTATGTGTCCCATCTCGCCCCTGCGTGGAAGACTTCAGAATTTTTACATGAGATGGGTCCCGATAACGTCAGATGTTTGAATCTTGGACATTTTGGCATTGGGCTATGCAATAGAGTTTACAATCAGTCCCTGAAAGGGACATTTTCTGCCATCTCCTGCACCGTAGGACCCAGTGAAGAGACGAGCAGTATCTCAAATGTTAGATCATCTCAGACAGATCGGGGTGATTTTTCTGGTGCCCCCCCAACGAACAGGGCCATGGATTCTGCTCGAATTTATTTTAGTGGTTCCCAAGCAGTTGGGGGTTTCAGAGACTGATTCTGGACTTGAAACACCTAAACAAGCTTATTCACCACATGACCTTCAGACGGAATCCTTACGGTCAATCATCCGGGCTGTCCAACTGGGGGATTACTTAGCATCCATAGAGCTGAGGTATGCATAGTTCCATATTCCCATTGGCAGTCTCCTCAGAAGTTACTCAGATTTTCGGTCCTGGGGCAACACATCCAGTATAGGGCTCTTCCCTTTGGGCTGGCAGCAGTCCCCAGGGTGTTCTCAAAGGTGCTTATAGTTTTGATAGCACAACTTCGGCAGAATGAACAGGGGGAGAAATTTAAGGTTAGATGGACACGGTGGCAGATATATTATATGCTGAAGGACCCTACTTTCGTACCCTAGTGTATCTGAGAGGGACAACTAGCTGTGGCCTTTAGGTGGGGGGAGGGCGGATTATTATGCCGGCTACGCCCCACTTGGCCTTCCCGGTCCCCCATGGGGCGGCGACACCCACACAGAGGAGATGCCCTGGCTATCTAGGCCTTGAGTTGGGTGAAGCAACTGGTTATTCAGTCACAATGAATTAAGAGTGTAACTGCAATCTAGAAATAGAACCACGAAGGGGATAACCCAGAATGAATGTTATAACACTAGTATTACCTGACTGTAATATCTGCAATATCTGAAGATTACATAGATGTCTAATTAATGGTGACCTAAGTGTATATATGTTGAAAACTTAATAAAAAGAAGAATTACAAAAAAAGCACAACTTCGGCAGGAGAGACATCATGTCTACCCTTGCCTGGATGGCTTGCTCATTTGTGTGCCTTCTGCCACTCTGGCAAGGGGAATCATTGGCCAGGACCCTGGAAGTTTTGGAGTCCCATAGTTGGGTAGTCAGTCGGGAGAAAAGTTCTCTCATACCCATCTCAGTCCCTAGAACACCTGGGAGCGGTGTTCAGGATAGACAAGGGGAAGGTCTTCCTCTTGGCAGCCTGGAAGTAGACCTTGATATGAGAGGTTCAGTGGCTGAGGATCCAGTTGTTGGCTTCCAACTAGCAGTGTACTGCGGATTCTAGGTCTCATGACAGCAACAATAGAACTAATCCTGTGGACTCGCTTACACATGCATCCTTTTCAGACCAAGTTGCTGGCAGCCTGGGACCTGACCTCAGAGGATTATTAGGCCAGGATTCTGATTTCATAGAACATAGAATTTGACGGCCGATAAGGACCGCTTGGCCCACCCAGTCTGCCCATTTCCCTACCTACTGGATAAGCTGCAGATCCTAGTTAACCAGCAGCCTACTTCTTCCTACCCCCACCCCCCAGAATTGCCTTATGACTATCCCATGCATGCTTGAATACCGCCACTGATTTTGACTCCACAGCCTCCTCCGGAAGGCCGTTCCACGCATCCACAACCCTCTCTGTGAAAAAATACTTCCTTAAATTGTCTCTGAGCCGCCCCCCTCTATCTTCAAATTGTGCCCTCTTGTTCTTACACACCTCTTTTTTTTGAAAGATGCTACCCTCTTGGACTTTGTTGATTCCCTTGAGGTACTCCTTCAACAGTCAGAGTTTGTGGGTGAGGTTAGAGAACCTAGGCAAGGGGTCCTCCCATAAAGTAGATCCTGACCACCCGATGCCAGCTTGTCAGGCTGGGGTACAGTTCTGGGCTATTTTCCCATACAGGGATCTAGGTCAGTGCAGGACCACCGACTGCACATCAGCGTCCTGGAGATCAGGGCTGTGCACCTCGCACTCCTTCATTTTCACAAACTGGTGCAGTCAGGAGCTGTGAAAGTAAGATCAGACAGCACTGTCATAGTGGCATACATAAACAATCAAGGAGGCACAAAGAGCAGAGAGATGCTGAGACAGGCAACTGATCCTGTAATGTGGGCAGAGGAGAACCTCCTCACTGTCGGCAGTTCACTTAGGCCGATTGGCTAAGCTGCGAGAATGTACACCCAGGGGAGTGGATACTGAGCCTGGAGGTATTCGACCTTAGCATAGAAACATAGAAGTTGACGGCAGATAAGGACCGCAAGGCCCATCCAGTCTGTCTATTTCTTTTTCTACCTTATAAATGTGCCATCGGCCTTTGCTCTGTCAATGGCCTATCTATTCATATTCATCTGTATTGCTCCCTTATGCCTATCCCATGCCTGTTTGAAGCTCTGCACTGTATTCATATCCACCACTTCCTGAAGTAGGCCGTTCCATGCATCCATGTCCCTTTCTGTGAAAAAGAACTTCCTCACATTACCCCTTAATCTGCCTCCCTCTAATCTCATGCTGTGTCCTCTTGTCCTGCTATTTTTCTTACATTGAAACATGTTAGATTCTTTCACCTTGTTAATGACCTTAAGGTGTTTTGAGTGTTTTCGATCATATCATATCCACAGATTGACCTGTTCGCCTCCAGCCAGAATGCTCCAGTGCAGCAGTTCTTTAGCAAGTACTGGTGTCCACAGGTGGAGGCAGTGAAAGCTGTGTCGCAGTTGTGGGACTAATGCAGGGCTTGTGCCTGCCCTCCTGTTGCTTCTCCTCAATGTCATATGCAAAAAAAGTCACTCTAAAGGAGGTTTTCTTCTGATAACTCCAGACTGGCCCAGAAGACCATGGTTCTCTGACCTGGTGAATCTAGCTCAACATGCACCCTTGTGTGTCCAATTTGGGGGGACCTTCTCTCCCAAGATCCCATTCTGCATCCATACCCAGAGGCGATGCAGCTTGTGGCCTGGCTCCTTAGAGGAGGAGACTCTCTTGAAGCAGGGATTTTCCAGAAAGATAGTGGACACACTGATAGCCAACAGAAAGAATTCCACCACTGCAGCTTATGCTTGTGTGTGGACCATCTTTTCAACCTGGGCCAGAGAAAGAAATGTCCAACATTCCAAAGCCAACAGTCCTGCAGGTTTTGGATTTTTTTTTGCAGGTGGGAGTAGACAAAGGTTTGGCCTAGGCACCTTGAGAGGTCAGGTGTCGGCACTTGGAGCCTCCCTGGGCTCGTCTTCAGAGCCTAACTGGGAGGATATCTGATTCCTGTGACCTGTCAGCAGAAGCTGGCTCCTGTTTTGATCACCTGTCCCTCTATTGGATCTGAATCTGGTGTTGAATATTCTTTGTAAAGAATCCTTTCGTCAGTGCTGATAAGACATTCTGTTCTACAAGGTGTGTTTTTTTTTTTTTTTTTTTAGTTTGTTCAGCCAGGAGGATTGGCGCGCTCCAGGCCTTGTCCTACAAATAACCTTACCTCGTCATTCATAAGGACAGGGTGGTTCTGAGAATGGTTTCATCTTTTATTCCGAAGGTTCCTATATCCTTTCACGTGAATTAGGTAATCTGTCTTCTGTTCTCGCCGCAGCCAACTCACCCAAGAGCAAAAGAGTTGCACAAGTTAGATTTGCCCAGGGCAGTTAGGACATATCTTAGACTGACTGTGGAGTTCAGGAAATTGAATAGGTTATTCATATTATTAGGAGCAGCCAAAAAAAAGACAAACAAGCAAAAGACGGCGCTTCACTATAAAAAAAATTATCTTTGAGGTGGTGCACTAGTAAATTGTAAATCAACAAAATCACAGAAAATGGTGTGCCCACCTACCAAACAAGCTCCGTATGCACTCTGTGACATATCTTATTATACCAGGAAATTAAACAAAAGATGTGCTATTTACAGCAGATCTTTATATATTTTTTTTCTCCCCATTACCACCTACACAGCAACAGGGAGACATGTTTTTTCTAGTTTTTCACCCTCCTAGTTCCCAGGACCCCAGAACACGGTCATGCATGCCTGTGGAGACGAGCATGCGCCGCGTGGCTCTAGTGACAGCCCCTCCCCAGCGCCTGGCCTAACGCTTGTTGCTCATCGTGGCATACAAATCACCTCTGAAGAAGCCTCACCCAGCTGGGGTGAAACATAAGGTTCAGTTGCCAGGTAACCCTGGCATAACTGCTGCTGCTTGCGGGACTGTTTTTTTACTCCTGTTTGCTTGTTTTTAACCAGCTATTATATTGAATTAGATTTATCTGTGATTTGTATGCCACAGTGAGCAACAGTTAAAAGTGTAAGTAGCACATCTTTTGTGGCTTAGTGTGCTGGTATAATAAGATATGTCATGGAGTACATGAGGAGCTTGTTTAGTAGGTGGGTGCACCATTTTCTGTGATTTTTGCAAACAAAGGACAGAAAGCCTCCAAGCCCACTGTGCCAAGGTGAGTGAGAGCGTGCACTGTCAAAGCTTATGTTGCAGTAAAGAAGAGGGCTCCGGCTCTCATCAAGGCTCATTCCACTGAGCTATGGCCACCTCCTAGGTGGAGAAGGTGAGGCATCTGTCTTAGAATTGTGCAAAGCAGCAACGTGATCCTCCGTCCATACATTGACCAAGCACTACAGATTGGCTGTTCAAAGTTCTGCCGATGCGGCCTTTAGTTGCAGAGTTTGCAAGTGGCATTTAGCAGGTAAATTTATTTTCCCTTTTCTTTTTTGCAGTTTGCATATGGGACAATATTCTCCTTCACCCAGCTGGATAATGGGTAATGCTTATTAGAATCATATGTACTTGCTACTCATTGTCATTGTGGAGTGCTACAGAAAGAAGAAATTTCTTCATACTTGCCGCAATTTCTTTTTCTGTTTGCTCCAACATTGTCATTCGGGCCCTCCTGGAGGCATGGCACCTGATGGAGAATATTGTCCGTTATGCCAGAACTGGGATATCCATTGTGTTCTGAAGAAATGTTCTGATTACAAGGCTGTTTGGACATCCTTCAGTGATTTGCCTACTAACGATTATACAATAACAAAAAGAGGAGGAGAGGAGTTCCACATTTAATTATTGGTTACTGGCATGTAGATTAACAGATTTTGATTTTTCTGAACAATAAGTGTGCCTCCTTGTTACAGGTTGGTGCTTCAACAGTTTGCATTTCCTTTCCAGTGTTAACATGTTTATTAGTTCTTTTAACAAGTCTCCTTTTTTTTTTTGCCACCGGGGACCCTTAGCCCCACGAACGGGCTTGCCCTGGGCTCAGCGACCCTCACCCCCACCCAGGGAAGCCCCTCCCCCCAAGTGGGGCCACCGAAACAACAAAAATAGGCTGGAGTGTCGGGCACTGAGCCCCGGCTCATACACGGGGAGCCGATTATTTATTTATTTTTTCCGTGTTTTTTTCCGAATCGTGAACATGTAGTGACAGCCAGTGTCCACCCTGCCCCCCCCCCTTGTGTGCAGGCACCCGATCACTTGTGGTACCTCTAGCCTCCGCTGGGGGTCCACGTTGCGCCGGGCACTCAGCCCCTCGGAGCAGGAGAGCAGTCCTACAGACACTCAGTCCTGCTACCCCGGCTGGCCCGCTGACACCCGGATCCATTCCCGAACCTGGGTCGTCTGTGCCACAGACGGTAGCCATGCCTCTGCACCAACGGGCTTCCCGACAAGTCACTTTCTAGTTTGGTTCTGTAGTTTAAAGAAGCTCCACCACAAGAAAGAAGCAGAAGATGAACCTTTTCTGTCCTCCCACTCTCCAGATGAGTTTGGGGATTGATTATTGTATTTTCCTTTTAGGAAAAGGGGTGAGTGTGTGCAAACAGTTTATGTGCATTGGTTCACTGCAAGACGCGCAGTATAATCTATATGAGTTACTGTTACATAATTAGGGGCACTGCGAGGACAAAAGTGACTGGAGAGTTGCTTCTGTCCGGAATGTTCATGTGCTCAGGATTCTGTGCTCGTTGCAACCTTAGGCTGTGCCATTTCCCCTAGTAGGGGTGCACATTACTCAATGTACTGCCTACGCATTGACAGTGTTGGAAGTAACAGAAAAGGAAATTATGGTAAGTATTAAGAAATTTATTCTTTCTCTCTCCCTGCACTCTCTGCTGTCAGTACTGCTTACTCCTTCCAACCTTAAAAACATCAAAATGAAAAACAGTATAATTAAACTCTCTAGTTACAAGGGTGGCATGAGGACAGGATTGTATGATGGAAATGTTACAATCCAGGCTAATATAGAATGGAGTGGAGCTGACACAGCCAACCATAGAACAGCTGCAGCACACACCTTCCAAAAGCTGTATAAATCAAATATGCAATTGATTGACTGAAAAATAAACCATTTATTTACATTTGTGAGTAGACAGGTATTAACTAAGCCAGGAAAACTGATTGATTAGCACTTTCATATGTGAAACAGTCAATCAGGTGAGACAGTGCATATCACTTGACTCCAACTGATTAGCAAAATTGAAGATGCCAAAATTGCTTATTTTTAAATTTTTGATGTTTTAAGCTGAATAAAGTCCTATTTTAACCTGAATAAAGTCTCATATTAAAATCCACTTCATGTGTGCTTCGTATGTTCCAGTACTTCCCTACTAGATGCACGCAATTTTTTTTACTTACATTTTATTTATTTTTAAATGAACATTCCATACAGCATGGTCTAGCAAACTGATGCATTAGTTGCAAAAAGCAAGTTAAATGTATAGTCATGTTGGCTTCAGGAAGATACTGTATAACACCTTAAATTTACGCCCATTATATTTAGCACTCCAAGCATACCAGACATATTCACTCCATATTATTTTCACTGGTGGAACACTTGTGCTGTTATTGTATAGAGTTCCACCTAATATTAACAGTCTTTTTCATGCTAATATAAAACCAGCGAATATAGTGAAAATAAAGACATTGAATATTTCCTCTTAAACAGTAGTAGTCCATCAGTTCTTGATACCTCATTTAGGGGTATTACCAGTCAGTTTTGCATTAAATGTTCCAAATCTTCTTTCAAGTATGCTTTGCAGAGCCAAGACCTGTAGATAAAAGACCGGTAATACTATATTATTGGGATAAGAGAGGTGACCCTTGTGGCAGGGTTCGACAAATCCGATAACCCGTCGTCCCGGGCTATCAATGCAGAGTCAGGGACAAGTATTTTTCATGAAGCTAGTAGTCCGCGGACAAGTACTACTGCCTTAAAGAAGAAAAGTTGTTTTTGCCGTATTTTCTTTTTTTTTGCCGATAGGGTGCGCTCCCACCGTCCATGGCCACATGACTCACCTGAGTGCCGAGTAGTGGAGTCACATGAGAATTAGCCAAGAATACACCAGCCCGCCGCTGCATGATGGAGTGAGCGGCTGCGGCGAGAGAAAGAGAAGCGAGCTGGCAAAGCCAACAATTTTACCGGAGCAGCGCATGATTAGCAAGTCACACCGCAGAGCATAACAAATCAGGTACACGGGGAAAGGGATCTGACCTACAGGTTGCACTGGTAAGTTGGGGGAAGGGGAGTGATCACTGGTCACTACTAGGGCGAGCTGGAAAGAAACGTGCTCTAACTCGGTCCGAGGGGGGGAGGAAGTGATTGGCTGTGTCAGAAACAGAAAGCGAGGGAGGTTGAGAGTGACTGGTGTGGTGAGCCAAGAGGAAGAGCAGGAACCGCGAGGTTAGGTCTGCTGACTGCCAGTGCCCACACTCATCATACTAATCAAAGAGCCAGGTGGACAGGAAAGAAAGATAACGTGCATGTGTGTGATTTGGGGTAGGCGGGATCTGGTACTGAAGTGCTCCATCAAGAGGAAAGGTCAAAGGACATTGTGGCTTCTGGCTGTCTGTTGTGACACAGACAGTTGAAGGGAGCGTCAGTCTTTTGTCATTTAATTAAGGGGTGAAGGCAGCAGAGCTGAGCTAGAGAATTGTTAATCTGGGCAAAATATTGGGGAAAATAAAAATTAGAAAAGCTGAAAAGCAGTAGGGACAGTGTGTGACTGACCTGGGGGGGGGGGAGCCATGAGGCATGCTCAGAGTGGCAAGTTAGGACTGGACTACCCTCTAAACTGGCCAAAGCAGATGAAAACAAGTGAATTGCAAAAAAGACAAAAAAACACAGTAAACTGTTGAGCGTAGTGCCTTCTGAGGAAAAGGGAAAGGACTTACTGAGCAAGAAACAAAAAAAATATAAATAGCTAAAAACTGCCTGAGGAAATAACACCTACAGAAAGGAAAGAAAAGAGGGACCACTATGACCAGAACTGAGGTGGGGGAAAACAAGATCAGGGTCAGGGATGGGCTTTGTTTTGGGGAAAAATGAAAGCAAAGAAAATAAAAAAGCAACCAAAAATAAGCCAAAAGTTGCCTAAGCTTTAAAAGGCAATAATTCTTAAAATATAAGATTACAAAAAAGGCAAGGAAAGGTTGGACCAGTCCAGAGACTGGGCAGTTTTGAGAGGAGAGAGTTGGGCATTGGGCAGTGTTTTGCCCTGGAAAAATTACAATTGGAAGGTGAAAAAGAACTGACCAACACAGAAGGGCAAAGGGTGCCTACGCTAAGAGTTAAGGAACTAAAACTCATGATAAAAAATATGTGTTGTGTTTCGGTATTAAATAGGAAGGGAACTGTCTGGTCCAGTGTTGTCGGGTGAGGGTGGGGCTTACAGGACAAAAAAAAAAAAAGTAAAACAATACTAGGAAATAAGGAATAAAAATGTTAGCATCAAAGCAACACCGTCCTGCGTCCTGACTGCCTGCCTTGCCTAGTACACAGCCTAGAGGCCTTCAGCAATCAACATTATTTTTTAGTGTCTGTCCCCCTCCCATTCCCAGTGTAGTGCCTGTACCACCCCCAGTAAAAGAAACACACCACACACTGTGATTAACACAAAAATACATTTTATTAGTACTGGAAAAAAGTGACCAGAAAAGCAATTTGCAGAAGAGTAGAAAAATGTACCAATAACATTTCCAATAGTCTACATCTACATAGTATTAATAATACAACCCCCACACCATGTATTTTGTTGTTACGTAATTTAAAAAAAAAAATCCTTAAAATATAGCCTTTCTACCATGGACTACCACTCGCTACACTGGGACTACCATTTTTTGATAGGCCAGTTGTCCTGGACTAGCACGTAAATTTGAAATTTATCGATCCCTGCCTTGTGGTCACTTTCCACAAATCAGTCTTGTCAGCACAGATTAGTCCCTTTACTATCTACAAAACAGAGCATCTCGCATAACAGAAAAAAACTGCAGCAGTATTGTTCGTTGGAGGTATTGGGCATAAGGGACTAAGGAAGTAAAGTTAGAGAGCTGTAAACTGCCTGCCAACTAATATGCACCAAAACCAGAGCTCAGACTGCTGCTTCTTATGGTTGGTGCCATCTTGTTGCTCTCACTGACAGTAGAGTGTAAAAATCTGAACAAATATCAAAATTATGTTACTCATCCCCTGATTCAGAATAAAACTGGTAGAACTCTTAAAAAGTAATCGCTGGTAACAATTGAAACTCCCTGTCTTGATTTTCTAGCTAAGTTCAGAGTAAGTGAGGTAAAAGGATTTAAAACTAATAGTTCATTTACTGCTTTCACTCTTCCTCTTCATCTGACACCCCTTCTTTCTAACCCCAGGAATCACCCCTTTAACAGTCACCTTTTTATGCAGTCATCTCAACTGAGAGCGATGCCCTTGGAAATAAAACCTATGCAAGTTTTAGAATCTGAAATGTATGCTCAAACTCTGCATCCGTACTCCTCTCTGTCCGTTGCTCAAATCTGTTTCTCCGCCTGAAGAGCGCATTGCCCTGTAGTGAACTCTAATGACAACTAGATTTTAAGTCAGTTTTGTTTATTTGTAATTTATTTAAAAAGTGGACTTTTAGTTAGTTTTTAATTACTCTGGCTTAGTTAGGGGTTTTTCATTAATTGTGGTCTCTCTGTTTCCTGTTTGATTCCTAGGAACCAGAGACCATCCTAACTGGCTACCATTTTTGTTTTTGGCCTAAATAAAAAACCTTTTACCTAATTTAGCAGTGGTTTAGAAATGTTTTAACTATACAAGTTATAGAAACTAGAGCACTTTAACTTCACGTTTGTCTGTTTTCCTTTCACCTTAATTAATTGTTTCCTGTTACAGGAACTGCCATTTGACCTTTAGCACAGTTCCCTCAGTACAAGAGCTGTTTTTTTTTTTTTTATTTTAATTTTTTTTACTATTGGGCTGTTTTGGGAATAATATTTATTATTTTAAGGTTCTCTCAAATTGATGTATCAGACAGACCTTTGAAAAGTTGTAAAAATCATTTCCAGCTCTTGGCTAGTACAGACTACCACGAGTTTTGTTTAAAAGTGTCTAGGTCAACAATACGACTTTCTGAATTGTATGCTCTTTCATATTTTTTGCCCCAAAACCTCACTGAAAAGGATAAACATTTTTAAAAGAAGCATGCATTCTCAGTCTGCCTCTGTGTCACCTAAAAATAGTAAAAAAAAAAAAAAGTTCTCAGGGAATTCCCAATGACGATGGAAAGCACGAATCTGAAGGGTCCACCTTTTCATGTTCAGCAAAAAATAATGTTAAAGGTGACAAGAAAAAAGATAGTTAAACAGCCAGCCATTAGGTAGGCTTGATAAAGCTAGTTCAGACATCAGGATGTCCGAAAGGGGGAACCCTAAATCCAGTGATGGTAAAAATATAAATAAAAGAGCCTCCGAGCAAACACTGGAAATGGTGTCTGCCAAAAAGAAATTTAAAGAAAAGAATGACACTGCCACTCCTCCTGAACGGAGAAAGGAGCAGGCAGATGGCACAGATAAAATGCCCTCCTCACATCAGAGGACATATCAAAACTGTTGCAAGTTTTCAAGGTGATCCAGGCCATGGGAAATTTTAATAAGATACTTGCTCCCCCTGGCTCAGGCTCCTGCCTATCTGTCTGCAGAGATGACCCCATGGAATTAGAGGGCACACCTGAACAAGATTTCGAACCTCCTGCAAAGCATAATGAGGTCTACTCATCCTTTTCCTCATTTGTCAGACAAATGGTCGATAACCTCAACGTCCCCCCTGCTAGAGACAGGGAAGGATGAAGAGGATGTTGAATTTTTTTTTTTTTGTCAGTAACAGTTTGAGTATATAACTTTAACAACATGAATAGTAAAACAATATGCACGATAACCAAGCAGTTTCATTAATCACTGCAACAGTTACTATACAGGAAAAGCACAGACCTATTACAATGAACTGATAAACAGAAATAGTGCCGTAAAATAAAACATGCATCTCCAAAATTACGTTAGTCATTTAACTAGAACTAACTTTGAAAAGATTCTTCATTAAAAAGAAAACCACTGTTAGTAAGAAAAATGTCTAGTAACATATTATTCTCAAATTAAATATCATATTCTTTTATGCTCCAGCAATAAGAATGCTACTTCCCATACATAACCACTTAAGGCTGTATCAAAAATCACATCAGCACCCACCTCCGCTGCAGCCATAGATAAGAAAATTGAAAGAAAATATCAGGTGGACAAGCAGGGAGTAGAATATTTGTATGCCCATCCTGGTCATTATGGAGTAGTCCCGCATGCTGCTTGTGAGAGACAGCCCTCTGAAAAGGACTCTAAAAATTGGGTATTATGGTCAAAAATGTTTCTGCTGCAGTTTCCCTGTTGATCAGGCAGGCAGCTTACTCGGCACTTATAGCACAGTACCAGAAAAGCACTTTGGAACATAGTTCTGGCATTGGCAGAAAGAGCAGATGGTGAATTGGGCATATGGGAGTCATAGATGTTTACAAGTCCATTAGCCTTAGCTGTAGTGACTTGATATAGGTATTAAACATATCCCACTAATCCCCTTTCTTTCATGACTATAGTGAAAGCTTAAACTGGCTTATATTGGAACTATTAACTACTGTACTTCCTTTGGTAGACTGTTCCAGGTGGAAACAACTCGTTGGCTTATCCAAACTCCTCTTGTATTTCTTTTTTTCCAGTTTTCTCTTTTTAATGATAAATCATGCCCTCTGATGCGTGACCTGATTGCTACAGTAAGATAAGCCCTGGATGCCACAAAATGTAATTTCCACACTGTGGTGGATGATAATCATTGCTGCTAGAATTTTGGCTCAAGCAATATCCTTAGCAAGATTTTCCTTACTGAGGACTGCTATCCTTTTTCAGGATACTCAAAACAAGGCCATGGATTTCTCCTATGGGTGAAATCCATTATTTATTTAGTTTTTGTTAACCGAGTAGGTACACTAGACAGAAACGGCCTGTTTTCAGGTACGACCCAGGAGCATTCAACAATAGGAATGCAGTACATGACTTATTCCACATGTGAACAGAGACAGCATGTACAGAAGTATAACATTCAAAGTAAGATAGTGAAGGGGAATACATATCCAACGTGTAAATAATGTCCTATTTACAAACTGAAGAAAGTGCAGCATTACAATTTGAAGCAAGTACAGCAATACAACAGTATGTCATTAACTGACTAAACAGAGGCCTATATGACAAAAATAGAAGAAAAACAAAACCACTTTCATCTCTGGGTGAAGCTGTGGCCGGGGAGAAGAAATATAAATAATAATTAAAAAAATAAAAAAAAAAAAAAAAAAAGTAACAATGAGAAGGAAAGGACCTCTTCCTCCTACAGGTCCTATGGAAGGGGCAGCAGAGTCAGGGGATACTTTCCAAGAGCCTATGTCTCTTATGCCCCCTGTGAGTACCAGTCAAAGAGGTTACTGTAGGGGAGGGGGGAAAGGGCTTCCAAGCATAATGCTGCAGCTCCAGTACCTAAGCCCCAGCCAAAGCAAAACCCCTAACAATTTTGCCCATGTCGCCCAGCCATTGCCCATGGGAGTACGACTGGCACACAACCTCCAGGAAGGGTAGACGTTACTACAGACAAGGGGGCACTGGAAGTAGTGGGCTGGGGGATGTGTCTGCAGTTCAGACACTTTCCAAACATGGAGAAACACAGACTTTTTCCAGCTTACTCTCCCACAGAAAGAAGCCTGCTTGAACTGAAAGTATATACATAATGTAAAAAAAAAAAAAAAAAAGCTGTTACTATCACAAGGCATAGAAACAGTCCCTGTCTCTCATTAGGGCAGAGGTCAATTCTCAAGATACTTCTGACACTAAAGAAAATTGGGGAGTGGCAACCTGTCTTAGATCTCAGGTTTCTGAACAAGCATTTGAAAAAAGAAAAATTCAGGATGGTCATACTAAGAATAGCGATACCATCTTTGCAGAAATGGTCATTGGCTGGGATCCCTGTATCTGAAAGATGCTTAATTTCATATCCCATTCAGACAGTTGCTCAGAAAATACCATGTATTCAAGCTGGAGAACTGTCATAGCCAGTTCACAGCTGTCCTCTTTGGTCTCCCTGAACTCCAAGGGTTTTCACAAAGTGCTTGTTTGTGCCGGCAGCACATCTGAGAAAACAGGCAGTGTGGTTTTCCCCTGCCTGTACAGCAGGGAAAACAGAACAAGAAACAAAATGCTGAGTTCAGTTTGTAAAAAAGAAGTTGGAGATCTTGGCATTCTCGATATACCGGAGAAGTCCCAGCTAGAGCCTGTTCAGATACTAGACATCATAGGAACAGCGTTAAATAAGCCTACTCATTGGGACTACTGTTTGGGTTGGCATTTGAACTGTGTGCCATATTCTACAACCTGCTACTTAGCTGTGTGCTTCACTTTTGGATTTTTGGACTTGTAAGGGAGCTACCCAAGCTCTGTGGTGTGGACAGCTAGTGCTGTCTTGGTGCCCTGACATGAGGTGTTTGTCCAGCAGTACCCCACTGACTTGAAGCTGGCCATGTAGGTCTGATTAGGAAGGTGGGTGGAACTACTGATCTTACTTCGAGAGGGCTGTTGCAGTAGGTAATTGCAAATAGGACTGAAACCGGCAGGCTTCAGGACCCCACGGGAAAATTTCTAGCTAGCGGTCTCTGGCGAGGGACCGCCCCCACATCAGGTGACCGGCGTCAGGAGACGTCGGTATAAAGGGGTGGTCCCTCACGCCCGCTTTCCAATTCTTTCCCGCCATTGGCTCATGCCAGCACTTCATGGTAAAGTTCATCTGCTCATCCGCCTCTATCGTCGGTAGTTTTGACCGAGTATTTTTTTGATCGATTGTCAGGTATTCGTCGGTGTATGTCATCCCCTACACCCTCCAAGCACAAGAACAAGTGCGACTTGTGCGGCACCCTACTTCTGCACAAGGACGGCCATTCCCTGTGCCTCTTTTGCCTAGGCCCCTACCATCCAGTGGAGAAGTGCCAGCACTGCCTCAAGGACATCATCACCGATCTGCAGGAGAAGGGGACGGCACTAAAGTCTGTGGACTCTATGTATCATCCCCATCAAATGCAGCACTGTCCCTTTCGCAGACTGAATCGGCCAAAGGCGAAACCCCAGGGAAAGAGGGCCGCCAAACGCCGGGCCCCTCCAGCTGCCAAGCCCCCCCCCGCCCAAAAAAGCAGCGGGTGCTTTAGCTGCAGCACTGCCTCACACCACTTGACTCCTTCCTTCTCCCACAGCCTCCAGGCTTCCCGGAGGAACCAACAGGAGGGAGGTTTTCCCCTCCACCTCCCGGGCTGGGAGAGGATAACTTCAGATTCATGGGTGCTCCAGCTAATCGCAGAAGAACACTCAATAGAGTTTCTACAGAAACCACCTCATCACCGTTCCCCCAAGGTCGTTGTACTCTCGGGAACACCTTCTTCTGGTCCAGGAAGAGATTTCAGCACTTTTGCTGAAAGAGGCGATAGAGCCCGTCCCCCTTCCTCCACAGGGAACGGGTTACTATTCCCACTTCTTCCTGGTCCCGAAGAAGACAGAAGATGTAAGGCCGATTCTAGATCTCAGTTCCCTGAACTTATTCATGGAGTACAAGAGGTTCAGGATGCTCTCCCTGCAGAGCCACCTGCCCCTCCTTCAGTCGGGACAGTGGCTGTGTGCTCTGGATATGCAGGATGCTTACCTGCACATACCTAGCAGCCCTTCTCACCGCAAATACCTCCGTTTTGCTTTCCAGGGGGACCACTACCAGTTCAAGGCCCTCCCATTTGGTCTTTCCTCGGCTCCCCGAGTGTTCACCAGATGTCTTGCGGTGGTAGTGGCCTACCTGCGTACCCGGGGGGGGGTGCAGGTTTTCCCGTACCTGGACGATTGGCTCCTGGTGGCCTCGTCCAGGGAGGAACTCCTGCACTTCCCTCTCCCTTACCCAGCAGGTCTTTGCCTGTCTGGGTATTACCATCAACCATACCAAGTCTCACTTGATCCAATCCCAGAGGCTCCAGTTTATCAGGGCGATCCTGGACACGACCTTGGGCAGGGCCTTCCTGCCACCTGACAGGGCGGCCACACTCCAGATTCAGGTAAGCCTGTTGTCCGGCCGCAGGCGAGTCAGTGCGAGGTCGGTTCTTTGCCTCCTTGGGCTTATGGCAGCTGCTGTCCCAACAGTTCCTCGTGCTCGGCTCCAGATGACGGTCTCTCAGTGGACGCTTCGGTCTCAATGTGATCAGTTGTTGGATGACCTGGACCAGCCTGTCCTAGTCTTCTCCCCATGGTACGAGACTTGCAGTGGTGGATGGTTCGAGAGAACCTTTTCCGGGGAGTTCAATTCTGCCTTCCTCCCCCTTCTCAGACTCTGACCACAGATTCCTCGGGCGAAGGTTGGGGAGCCCATTTCGGACCTCACAGGACCCAGGGCTCCTGGTCCAAGCTTGGAAAAAAGCTTCATATCAGTGTGCTCGAGCTTCGGGCAGTGCTTTATGCTCTCCAGGCTCTACATCTGCATCTTCTTCCAGGCCACTTAGCCATCCAGACGGACAATATGTGTGTGGTATGGTACATCAACAAACAAGGAGGGGCTCGTTCCTACCCTCTTTGCAGGGAAGTGATGAGAGTTTGGGATTGGGCAGCACAGCACAACCTTCACCTCACGGCAGTTCATTTCCTGGGGGTCGAGAACACCTTAGCAGACAAACTAAGTCACTCGTCTGCTCAAGCTCACGAGTGGGAACTGGATCAGGGGGTCCTAGACGATCTCCTCCTACATTGGGGAACACCACAGGTGGACCTGTTCGCCTCACCTCTAAATGCAAAGCTTTCTGACTTCTGCTCACTCGCTCAAGAGTGTGGCATTATTTGGAGAGATGCTCTTTTTCTAGATTGGAAGGACAGATTCGTCTATGCCTTCCCCCGATCCCTTTGATCCCGAGAGTCTTACAGAAACTCGGTTCAGAAGGAGCACGAATGATTCTGATCGCTCCTTTCTGGCCCAGGTAAGTTTGGTTCTCTCTTCTGCAACAATACTCAGAGGAACCTCCTCTTCCTCTTCCTCTCTCATGACTTTTACTGACCCAGGATCAGGGGACCCTGGTCCATCCAGTTCTCAAGTCCCTCCAACTGCACGCATGGCTCCTGCAGACATAGCTCAAGCCCGATTTGGGGTTTCACCCCGAGTGGCTGAGATCCTGGTAGAGGCTAGAAAACCCTCCACTTGGTCTACGTATTCCATGAAAAGGAAACAGTTTGCAATCTGGGCCGCTTCAAAAGATTTCGAGCCTTTCTCATGCTTTGTTGGGCGGCTGCTGGAGTACCTGCGACATCTCTTTGATCTGGGTCTTAGTCGTTCATCCCTGAAGGTACACATGGCAGCCATTTCGGCCTACCATGTCCCTTTCTCAGCTGGAAGTCTCTAAGACTTTCCTCAGAGGGGGTTCTCCACTTGAGACCCCCTATCAGAGTTTCCACCCCTCCTTGGGATTTGAATTTTGTTCTTGAGAAGCTTACTTTGCCTCCCTTTGAACCAGCAGCCTCAGTAGACATAAAGTTCCTTTCATGGAAGACACTCTTCCTAGTGGCCATTACTTCTGCTCAGAGGATTTCCAAGCTCCAGGCCCTGATGTGTAAAATCCTGTACTTGATTTTTCACAAGGAAGGTGTGGCTCTGTGCACCAATCCTAAGTTTCTCCCCAAGGTGGTAGCGGAATCTACATTGAACCAGTCCATAGAGTTACCTGCTTTCTTTACGCAATACTCCAATCAAGGGGAGTATCTCTTACACACTATGGATGTTCACCGTATTCTGAGATGCTACACTAACAGAACAAAAGATCTCAGAAAGACTGATTAACTGTTTGTCTCTTTTCCCACAAAAGAGAAGGCAATGCTGTTTCTAAGCAATGCCTGTCCAAATGATACATACATAGATACATACATAGACAGTGTCGGCAGTCTGCCCATTTGAGCTTGTAAGTTCAGTTTGTTTTCCTAGAAGTCTGTTGCACCTTACCCCTGACCTCCAGAATTCCTTTATGTCTATCCCATGCATTCTTAAATCCCGTTAAATGGTTAGCTCTTTGCATCACCTTCTGTTATGACAAGTACAACAAGACTCTTCTGGGTCAAGGGAGAGGCCACTCCACCAGAGGAGTCACTGCCTTGGCGGCTTGTTTCAAGAATGTGTCAGCAGCAGACATCTGTTCTGCCGCCACTTGGACTTCCGTCCATACCTTTACAGAACATTATAGTTTGGATATTGCCTCTCGCCATAGAACAGGCTTTGGGCTTGCTGTTCTGCAAGGCCTCCTTTCTTGAGGCCTTCACAGCTAGAGGATCTACTTTGAGTAGCTTTCCTCCTACTGTTTGTTTCTTCTTGTTCCAGACTGCTTGGGACTCAGTCCTATTTGTAATTACCTACTGCAAGAGCCCTCTCGAAGTAAGATAGTACAGTTACGTAAGAACTTACTGTAACAGTAGATCTTCGAGAGAGGCTCTTGCAGTAGGTAATACCTTCCTGCCCTCCATCCCCCTAAGCCTTTTCAGCTCCTTTTCCAGTGAGGGAAATATTCGCTTCTCTCTTTGGCCTGTGGTGGGAAAGAACTGGAAGACTGGTGTGAGGGATCGCCCCTTTATACTGACGTCTCCTGACGCCGGTCACCTGACGTGGGGACGGTCCCTCGCCAGAGACTGCTAGCTTGAAATTTTTCCATGGGGTCCTGACGCCTGCTGGCTTCAGTCCTATTTGTAATTACCTACTGCAAGAGCCTCTCTCGAAGATCTACTGTTACGGTAAGTTCTTATGTAACTGTACTTTTGGAGTGGCATTTCAACTGTGTGCCGCATTCTACAACCTGCTGCTCAGCTGTGTGCTTCACTTTTGGATTTTTGGACCCATGGGGAGCTACCCAAGCTCCGTGGTGTGGACTGTCAGTGTGGTCTTGGTACTCTGACATGGGCTGTTTGTCCAGCTGTACCCCATGGACTTGAACCCAGCCAGTTTTGAGGTCTGATTTGGAAGGTAGGCGGGACTGCTGTTTGGAGTGGCATTTGAACTGTGTGCCACGTTCTACAATGTGCCGCTCAGCTGTGTGCTTCACTTTTGGATTTTTTAAACTACTGGGAGCTAGCCAAGCTCTGTGTGTGGACTGTTGGTGCTGTCTTGGTGCCCTGATGTAGGAGTGTTTGTCCAGCTGTACCCCATTGATTTAGAACCGGCCAATTGAAGGTCTGAGTTGAAAGGTGGGTGGGACCCCTTTCCCCTTTATCAGTGTCATTTTCATAGCGGTCCTCCACTGCGTTCCGATCGCTTAAGAGCCATAGTGTAAGGGCAACTTGGAGACTGTCTGGAGTTAGCCATGAGTTGGCTGTTCGGCTGTTCACACTGTTCCCCTTTGCTTCACTTGTTTATCCCACTCTGTCTGTCCTTACCTTTTAATTCAGCAAGTGTTGAGTTCTGTTAGTTATTATTCCCCCTTCTGCATTCAGCTCTTGTGTACCAGGCAACTATTTTATTGTCTTAGAGTATAGTTCAAGGTAATTATCTAGAAACTGTTTCTATACCAAATTTACTCTATTGCTTGTATTTTTAATTGCTTCTTTTGATTGCTGTCCAAGGACACCATTATTTGAATTGAGTTGTATTTTTATTTTTAGGTGTTATTTCAGTTTAGCAATTGCTTGTGATTCCTAGTTTGCTTTACTTCAGGCAAATTATTATATAGTACCCATTTGTTTGTTTGATTTTGTATTCTCTCTTATTATTCTTAGTTCCCTCCTATAGTTTAGTTTTATCCCCTTGTTCTTCCTTTTTTGGTTTTTTGTTTTTTGTTTAAATAGTGTTTAGAATGAATTACTTTTTAATTCTGCTAGTTATATTAGCTGCTTCACCCCAAGTAATTTATATATGTAACTGTTTTAGTCAAGGGCTTCAGTAAGGTTCTCTTTTGATCGTCTGCTAATTTTTATTTGGTTTGTTTTCTCTATATTCCTCTAATTTATACTCCACTGCCCTATATTTCACTGTCTGTTAAGCACTCCTGGTTTCATCTCCCTATTTATTTAGTTTCTTCCTTTTCCTTCCTCCCTCTTTTGCTTGTACCTATTTTGTTTAAATAGTTTTTGCACTTTCTTATTTTCCTGCACTATGTTGATGACTTCTCTGGTGTTTCTTACTCTACTCTCCTCTCTCCTTTCATCTCTTTACCACAGTCTTCTGCCTTTCTCCCCTTCCCCTTTTTTATAGTAATTTCCCCTCTTCATTCCCTACGCTGTCCTCTTCCTCCCTTTCCTCTCCCCTTCACTTCCCCTGGCGTCATTGGTGACAAGAGTTTACTGCTTCTTGGCTTCACCTTGGCACTCTGAGGTGTTTTCTTTGACTCCCTATATTCTTCCTCCTATTCTTCCCCGTCTTCCTCTTCTAGGTGGCATTCTAGTTGTTTCTGGTTACATTGCTACTTTTCCTTAATCCTGGTTCCTTCAATACCCCAGCCTTACAACTTCACAAAGGTTTGAGATTTGCCTATGTAAACATCTGTAGCCTTCTCCCCAAAATTGACCAACTATAGCCTATCGTGCTTAACATTTGGCTGGGTGTCCTAGCTATAGCTGAATCCTGGCTCTCCTCTAAGCTTCTGCTGTAACAATGCCTGGCTACGCTGTAGCTAGGCAATATTGCACAAAGAGGGGTGGTGGTGTTGCTGTCTACGTATACACCAGGATCCAATTAGTGACTGTTCTTGCTGTTTCTTCCCCCTCTTCCTATGGGCTGCTCCTACTAAAACTCTCCCTTCCTTTTACTATCCAGTCTTTATTGCAGGAGTTTACTGTTGCCCAGATATTTCCTCTGCTTTAGCTTTTGAGCTTCTTTCAACTATCTCTTCTAACTCTTCCAGAGGTGAGCTTTGTATTACTGGCAACTTTAACTTAAATTGGCTCTCCCCTAACACAAACAGTATTGTTTGAAAATGCTGAGTCACTACAGTTGACCCAATTGAGCTCTGACCCCCACTCGCCTAAACTATTAATCTTTGAATCGCTCTCTATTAGACTGGATCCTCTCATATCATCCCCTTATTCCCTCCATACTGTGGATATAGGTATCCTTCCTGATGTCCTCAGTGATCATTGTATTGTTTACTGTGTGGCAAGATATGCCACCCAAAAGCACCCCCCAAAAAAATAAATTATATTCTCCTCAGGTCCTTCAGGTTGTTGGACTTGTCCTTTCTTAGCTGACTGACGATTGATCCCCAATCTCATCAACAACATAAATTCTGCCCTGCAATACTTTCGGTCCAAATTCATGACTATTTGTGATTGTCATGTTCCTCTGAGGAAAAAAACAGAATATGGGACTGTCATCTTCCCTGATTTACAGCTGAGGCTTGCCTCCGTACTAGGGATCTTGCCTGGCATTCTCTTAAGATCACCAATTCCCTGACTGCTTTGGCAAACCATCGTCACCTTTGTAACACCTGTACCAAGCTGTAAGACCTGCCAAGTCTGAATATTTTGCATCCATATTCCAGAACAAATTAACCATCCTTCTAAGTTCTGAATGGTTATCCATTCACTGTCCCCCCAACCCAGTCTCCCTCTCCTATTATCAAGGCTAATGACTTCCTCATCTCTGACCCTTCTGTTGTTGCTGCTTCCTTTAACTCCTTCTTTACTGCCTGTGCCCTCTCTTTTGTCCCTTTCTCTTCCTCCTTCCCTCCCTCTCCTTCTCTCTCTCTGACTTCTCCTCTTAAATCTCTCTTTTTCCTTCACTCTTACCACCACCTCTGCTACCTTTAAGTCCTCATAAACGTGGTAGCCCTGATGGCCTGGATCCCAAACTTCTACTTCTTTGAGCCCCTGCTATTGCACTGACTGTTACCTGGCTTCTCAACCTTCCCCCCCCTCTGCTATTGTTTGGAAGCAGGCTACTGTCATTCCTATCCCTAAAAATGGTGATCCTACTTATCCTGGTAACAACCGTCGTATCTCCCTCCTTTCTACTTTAGCTAAGTTGCAGGAATATCTTGTACTTTCTGAACTCTTTACCTTTCTTGACTCCTCTTCCTTCACCCCCTTTCAGTTAGTTTTTAGGAAATCCCACTCCACATTCACTTCCCTTCTATAGCTCACTGACTCTGTTCTCGCTGGTATGGATCAGGGCCTGCTCATGTCCACCATTTTTGTTGATCTTGCTAAAGCTTTTGACACAGTGGCACATCCCCTCTTTCTGGAATCATATGAATTGTAGGAATTATACTGAGCCTCAAGACTTGCATCCATCATGCTCGCCATGGATATCAATTAACATTTGTAAAATGTGTCCAGTTTATGTTTAAAAGACTGTGTGGTGCTACTAGCCACCACCTCAGTAGGTAATCTGTTTCAGTCATTTACCACCCTTTGATTAAACCAGTTTCTGGATAAGCTTAAAGCAGTGGGTCCTTCTGACTCTGCAGTCAGTCACTTTCACTCTTACCTTTGAGGTAGGTTTCAAGCTGTCCAGATAGGTAACTCCATTTCTTCCTTCTCCTTATCAGCTTAGGTGTCCCTCAAGGGTTTGTCCTGTGTCCTATTCTCTTTTCCAGTTTCTTAAATGACCTTCCCTCTGTCTGTTCCTCTGTGTCTATTCATATGTATGCTAATGATACGGTTATTTTGCTTCTGGCTTCTCTTCCTAAGATCTTACCTCACAGCTTCAGCTGGATTTTGATAATATTCAGCGTTGTTTCCAGTCTAACCAACTATTCCTCAATGCTAAAAAAACAGACTCCATGACATTTGGCACCCGTCCGAGACTTTCCAGACTCGCCCCATGCCCTTCATTTCAGACGCTTGAGGGTGTTATTACTGAGGATGTATCCCCTTTTAAGTACCTTGGGATCTGGCTTGACGGTCATCTTGATTTCTTGGCTCATATTGATGCCATACATCAGAAGCTCCACCCCAGGCTTGATGCTCTATACAGTAACAAAGCAAGTATCCTTCTTCCTGTTTATTATGAAATTGTTTTAAAGATAATTCACCTTATTTTTGATCATGGCAACATAGTCTATACTGGAGCTCCGAAATCCTCTCTTGCCAGACTGGGCTCCTTTTTTCACTCTTTTTGTCATTCTGCTTTGGATTGTTCCCCATGTACCCATCATTGCTCACTCTACTCTGCCTTTTCGCTACACTCTTTTGATGCCAAGTGCCTTTCCCTTTGTGTCTCCTTTATATTTGAATTCTGGTTTGGTTCCCTTTTCTCCTACCGTAATCAATCAATCTTTATTTTACCAGGCGAAACACCATTGAGTAAAACTCATTTACAAGATGGACCTGGGTCATGTCACAAAGATAACATAAGATACATGAAAATTGAAAGGTTCACAAAGTTTACAAAGTATACATATACTACTACAAGGTATGCTAAAGATACATAAAAATATAGCTAGGTGGAACAAAGCATGCAGCTTACAATATACAAAATATACTATGCCTTCCCTGTTCTGCTTTACCTCAGTTTCGTCCTACCATTTATGCATTAATACTCACTATTCCTTCTAGAAAATCTTCTGTTGATCAATCTGCTTTCTCATACCGCTTTCCTAAACTTTGGTTCTCCCTTCCCATGGCTATTTATTCTGCCTCTTTGGCTTCTCTTTAAAGCCTCTCCTTCATGACTTTTCTTCTCCTACTTGCAACTGTCCATGACTTGCTTCCTCTCTCTCCCCCACCTCACTAGTTCTGTCCTGGCAGTTTGTTTCTTTCATTACATGTACATATGCTTTATTACATTATACGTACATACTACATGTTCATTATTACCTTTCACGTACATATGTTTTCTGATTTGTTCTCAGTTTATGATTATGCTCCTTATCATTTTCCACATCCACTACCCTATGACGCATCTGGAAACGAGCGGTTAGCAGCTCAGTATGTCTTTTACTGGTGAAACTTTTGAAATAAATAAATACCTTGCAAGGAAAAGCTTTCCTCCCTCAGGCCAGAGTTACAATTTTGATAGTGACAGCAGAGTCTTGCACAGAAGGTCAGCCAAGGCCCGAAAGAGACTTCCTGCAGTTACTAGGGCACACGGCACAGTCACAGCTGTGGTTCCTTCGGCCAGATTCCAAATGAAAGATATCTAGTACTGCTTAAGGGATAACCAGTCTCAAAGATAGGATGTACTTTCAAACCTACTGCCCGTGTCAAAAGCGCTAGTGGAATCATTAGAAATTATGGTAGAAGGAAGAAAGCAACCTCAGAGAGGGCATTCCCGTCCTTTAGCAATCATCAACAGATATTCTTAGTACAGATGCCTTACTCCTGGGGTTGGTGCCCACCTGCAGGACCTTACAGTGAGTGGCACATGGAGCCCATAGGAGTCACCAGAACATGTCAGCCTCCTGGAGCAGTGCTGCTAGCATTGCACTCTTTTTTCCTTCCAGCTACAGGGTCATTCTGTCCAAATCAGGACAGGTACTACCACAGCAATGTACTACATAAACAAGCAGGGATGAACAAGATCCTCAAAACTGTGTACAGAGTGATGAGGATCAGGGGTAGAGGTCAACTTTAACCTTTTTTTGCTCTAGCTGGCAGGACAAGTTGGGTCAAAATTGCACTAGCCTGCAGATGGTTGCACTAGCCCACAATAATAATGGTAAAATTTGATCACTTATACAGGAAAAATTGCAAGCCAAGAAATACTCTGATTATTGCACATTTATCCTGCTTCCACATTGCTTCCTGCCCCAGAAAAAAAAAAAAGATTGCAGTGCAATCACAGACAATATGCCCCCCTCCCCCGCCCACTGTTTTGTACCATGGCCCCCTCTCTTCCTCTTTCTGCGCAGCCTTCCACCAAACCAGAGGATACCACAACAGCTAATATTCAGTCCAGCAGTTCTAGCTCTGCACACCCAACAGCTGACATCATCATGCACCTCACCACACTCTCACTCCCACCCACAGGGCCATGAACTGAGTCGAGCAGAGAAAGACACTCTCAGCCACCACCCTGTGATCAACTGGAGACCTGCACCTCTGGAAGTTTTCATACAGTGTTGAGTGAGCCAGGGGCAGATCTAGGATTTCTTTGGTGACTGGGCCACAGAAACCTGCGGGGGCTTGGGAAATAGAAAACATTATGACTTTTTTTATTTATATATATTAGATAAAGAAGTACTGATTTTATCATGCTGTGCCCCAACAAAACAGTTTTTTCCAACACTGTCATCTCTTCAGCCCAGAGGAACCAGTACACAGGCATAACTCTATACTACATCTGTTTCTATTTAGGAGCATCCATGCACCCCCAGGAATGCTGATTTTAACCTTTCAGATTATGTATTTTATTATGGTTTATTTATTTTTTTTACCATACTTGCTTCAAAGCATTGTTTTAGGATGAAAGGACATGCTGTGTGGGATAAGGGTGGGACTGCATGGATGACATTGAATGACGTGGTCCATTAAGAAGAACTGGGGACCCCTTAATCTGCCAGTATTGGCAGATATGGGTCAATGGATGGATGGTCATTTTAGAGTTTGGCATGCAGTGGTGCCAAGGGAAAGTACAGAGTTGAGAGACAGGGAGGGGCAAGGGAGCAGCTATGGTGAGGATGGGATAAAATCCACCACCTGCAGTACACAGCCTGTATACCTTTTAGCAGTTGGTCACTGAAATTTTAGATACAGACACTCAGAATGTAGAGAAATGAGAGGCACTGGTCTTAATAAAGTGGGACAAATCATACAAAGACATATAGTATTAAGAAAACTGGAAGCTAGTGACTTCGGCACTCAACCCTTGATCACAGCCTGGACATTAGCTGAACGTCCTAACAATTGAGTGATAATGACTCACATTGAGTGTTTTTTGGCCCCTCCTCTTGAGCTGCCAGATAATTGTAGCTCATAATGTTAATTACACCAGACCATCTGGAACACTGAAGGAGATTAGCATTAGGACTAGAGCCTGCTAAATTAGGCAAACATTAAAAAAGAAATTAGAGTCGACCCTGAAAAAGGGACTGTTTCTGTCTCAGTGGGCCTACCCAGTCACCAAAATTTAAATAAATAAAATGTTGTTTAACTTCATTGACCACCATGGAAAATCTGCACTAGCCAAGACGAATAAGTAGAGGGTTAGCTGCACAAGTCCTGGTCAATTTGCACTACGCCCTGGTCTAGTAAAACAATGTAAAAATCAACCTCTGGGATCTGGCATATTCCTTGGAAGCAAACACATTTGCAGTGCATCTGCTAGTAAAATACAATGTCCTAACAGATTCCCCTAAGCAGAATTAGCCATGGAAATTACAAATGAGCCTTAAACCAGCAGGTTCTGGCCAGTGTTCAGAAAGTTGGGCTCTCCCAATATACACTTGTTCACATCTTGAGAGAACTGTCAGTTCCCACAGTAATGTTGCAAGACCACCAGCCAGAGAGACAGACACAGAGGACACCCTGGTACTGGACTGGACAGGAACATTTTCATATGCCTTCCCACCATTCCCACTCATTCAGAATGAACTCCTGAAACTCAGGAGGGAATGTACAACTACGATCCTGATAGCTCCAGACTGGGCCAGGCAGACCTCATACTTAATGTTCCTGGTCCTGTCCAGCAAGAATCCAGTTGGCCTGCCTCTCAGTCACACTCTGTTGACTTTCTCCCAGGGCAGAATAACATTCCCGAACCATAGGACCCTATGCCTGAGAGCATGATTCTTGAGGAGTTAGAATTTTCTGGATTGGATCTTTAAGAGGAAGCCCTAAAGGTACTTAGGGATTCAAGGAGACCTGCTACCTGGAAGGCAAATTGCTCTAAGTGGAAAAGGGTTCCTCACTGGTGTGCCCCCAGGAAAATAAAACCAACAGAGGCAGGGTTGCCTATAGTTCTGGAGTACTTAGTACACCTACATCCTACCGGGTCAATATAGCGCAGACAGAGCTGTGCATGAAATACCATGCTCTCAAAAGCGCGAATGGTACTACAGCGACAGGGGTCTTATAAGCGTGTGATAAGAACCGCTACCCCTGTCGTTTTAGTCTCTCTTTGTGGAAGGTGAAGGACACTGCCAGGGTGGTGCCTTGCTGAGCCGCTCCGTTGGTGGAGTGGCTAGAGCACTTGCCCCCAGCGGCATCAGGGACGTGGGGCTGTGGTTTGATTTTCCCCAGGTCCCAGTATGATGCTGCTGGTTTTTTTGGCTATGAAACAAAGAAAATACGCACTCAGATTTTTTTTGTTTCCCCAAAGTCCACGACTCCCCGGAGTTGGTTATATTTAGTCCAGGGGTTGTGGGGGGCAAAGTCCCCCATGTCAGGGGTTATGGGTGGAGCCCCCTGCAAAACCAAAAAGTATTGCTCCAGTGTGCACAGTGGTTCTTGTGGTCAGCGTATTGTGCCGACACTGTTATGCTGTATGCTGGTATGTGTGCAGCATTCTTGGTATGCGTGGTTTTCACCACAACATTATGAGCCCGTGCCCACCTACATTCATTAATCCTACAGCCTTCAGCTTAAAAGGTGCACTTAGCAGCAGCATACATATCAGCTGGAAAGGGACATTCTTTAGCTTGACAACCCATTTTCAAAAGGTTTTTGAAAGGCCTCCGCCGTTTGTACCCTCCAGTGATGGACCTTGTCCACCTTGGGAACCTCACTATATGCCTTGACCAGCTTATGTAGGCTCCTTTTGAGCTTTGGAAACTGCTGACCTGAAGTGTATTGCATGGAAAACCATGTATCTTCCCTTGTCAATCTTCACCATTCATTACTTACTGGGTGTTAGCCGGAGGCGCGCACCCGCCACGGGAGCTTTTTTCTTTTTTTTCAAAAAGTTTGCCTAACGGCACCGCCTCGAGAGTGACGCCATGTGTCATGCGCGAGGGCGATCGCTAGTAGCCACCAACCTCCTCCAACTCAGTTCTGTTTCTCCCGCCGCCGAGGCAGCACCTGTCCACGGTAGGCTGGTAGTTGTAGCAGTTTCCGACTGCTTTTCCTGACACCCCATCACGATACGGTAAGACTGTTCTTTCTTTCTTTCGGCACCGGGTGTTTCCTACTGTGTTTTAGTCTCGTTGGTTTCGTTATGTCCGCTCCTGGAGCTAAGCGTCAAGACGGGCCGTGCCCCTATGCGCCGGGTGCCCTGTGGCCGCATTTCCTCCGCCTCGGACCGGCATGACGCTTGGCTCTGCCTGGGACCCAACCATGATATGGATTCGTGGCGACGCCTGTTTCTCGATGGACCGTCAGGCCTTGAAGTCCGCGCTGTCGCTCGGCAAGGCCCCGCCGACTCTCGGGACGGCGTCACCACGGAATCTCAAGTAGATCTTTTAGGCCTCTTCCTCGTCCCTCCCCGCCTATACGGTCCGAGGAGGAGGGGTTTCTCATTCTGTCTTGCCGAGGAGGAGGCCCTTCCGCGGTGTTGGGAGCGCAGAGTCCTCCCGGGCTGCAGCGCTGACACGCCGGCAGTCACCTCTTCGAGGTGCAGGCTCTCGTCGAGGCCCTTGGCTTTTGGGCCCGCTTGGACCTCGACGCCGCTGATCCCGCACTGCTCACAGCGCCGGTGACGGGCGGCGCTGCTGGCGCGCCATTTTGATCCCGGCGCCGCTTGCGGCGCTGTGATTGAGCGGGCGCCATTGGCGTGCCATGGCCTCGGGCGCCCGCTTCATGGTGCCTGTGGACATGGCGGTGTTGCCGACAGTGCCGCCGCTCCCGACGCTGCCGGCGGGCGCTGTTGGCTTCCTCTCGGGCGGTGCCGGGCTGCCTGAGCCGCTGGGGTGGGGTTAGGCCTCCTGCCGGGGCGTGGGGGGCGAGCGTCCGCTTTGGTACCGGGCCGCTCATGCCCTCGTGGCCTCGGGACCCCTGGGTGGCCAGCATCGAGGTCCTGCTGGTCTCGGCCTCCTCGGAGGACGATGACTCGATGTGGGACCCATCCTGGCACCCCCATTCTTCTGGATCTGGGTCCTCGGTGGCTAGGGGTACCAGGCGGCGCAGCGGCCCTCCTCTGTCCCCTACTGGTCATCTCCTGAGGGTTCCTCGGCTGGGGTACGAGTCCCGGGGCAGACGGGGGTGACGGAGGGGGAGGCCCTCCTGAGGCTCGGTGACGGCTACCCCCGGGTGCTGTTGCCTCTAGGGACAGGGGACGTTGCAGTCGAGGAGGAGGGCCTCTCGGAATCCGAGGGGTTGAGGGGCAGGCGGCCTGTTGCCCGGTCTCTTGGCCACCTCAGGGGGTGGCCAGGAGCCAGAGTGCAGAGCCCCGTCCTCCCCCAGGGTTCTAGGGTGTCCTCTGGCGCTTAGTGACTGCCCTTCTGGATCCATGCAGTCCCGGGCCGCGCAGGGGAGTTTCTCCCAGGGCTCTTCCAGGCTCTGCTTCCCAGAGTTCCGCTTCTGCGCCTGGTTTGATATCCGGATCCCTCCTACTAGGGCTCCTTTCCCCGGATTCCAGAGCCCTCGCAGAGAGCAGTTGCCTCCTCGCAGGTGCCCCTCTCCCATCTCTCTGCCTTCACCACCCCCGCTCCCGGGCCATGTCGGTCCTACGGGTCTGTTATCCTGGGAGCAGTTCAGAGGTTCTGCAGCGGCCTTCCCCATATATGTTAGATACATGCATGAGCGGGTCTTTCGACTCTCCCCACCGCCGCAGGAATCCTCTGAGCATTCCAGCTCCCCGTCATCCTCGTCTCCCTCCTCTGAGGGAGAGGAACCCCCTGCTCATCTGTCCTCCGATGCTGATTTCACAGAATATCAGCTTCTCCTCCGAGGATGGTGAGGATCTCTCGATTTCCTATGTTCGGAGAGACAATACCGAACGGAGACGCGGAATTCCTTGGTGAATTCAGTGCCCAGCATCTGGTGGTACCTTCCTGGCCTATCCACTTCCAGGAGGCGTCGTATCCGTCCTGGCAGTTCCCTGCCGCTTTCCCAGCCCCGCGGACTGCCAGCGAGGTATTGTGCCTCTGGAGTCTCTAGGTTCCTTCCCAACCTGGCCCTCAGGTTTGGTATACCTGGATACCCTTCTGGGTGCCGCTGCCTGGAGACGACCGCCCACCAGATTCGGACTCTCTCCAGTTCGACGCAGCTAAGAGTGCTCTCTTCTCTCGTGAAAGTGCATGTATTGCATCACATCAGGCTCACCACACTGCCTATAACCGCATTTGTGGTCGATGATGTCCCAGCTGCTGGCATCTATGCCTGACACGGAGCAAACCAGACAAGCTGCTGCCTTCCGCTGTAGGCCTGGAGCTGGCAAGACACTGCTAGGCATCTTATGACGCCAATGAGGTGGCTTCCAGGCTTGGGGACAGCGATCTGCATCAGGCGGACGGCATGGCTTCGGTTTTTCCAGGTTGTCACCCCTGGCCCAGCGAGGGTGATTCGCCCGCCTCCTGGGACCTGCCTTTCTCTTCCAGAGCTAGGAGACTTTACAGGGCCCCTCCGTCTCCTCGCCTCGGAGGCACCTCCTAGCTCTTCTCCCACTTAGGCTTTTAATAAGCCAGGGTCTTCTCCTTCTGTTTTCTCACCAGCAGAAGGCTGGGGGTCTTGTTCCCTCAGGTATTACCTCTTCCCCCAGGGAAGAGGAGCTTGTATCACTCAGGAGTATGAATGGTGAAGATTGACAAGGAAGATATGAAAATTACGCACTCACCGTAATTCCTGATCTTCTCTTGTATCTTCACCATTCATTACTTACTCCCACCCACCATCCCCTCAGTGGCCTCTTCCTGTGGCTTCTCCACCTCCCGCCTCGTCCCTCTCTGCAAAAAAAAAAATTTTCTTAAAAACTAGGAAAATTGCTTAATTTTTCAAAAAAAAAAAACAAATATAAAAAAAAATCCTTCTTTGGGGGTTCTAATTTTCCAGAAAAATTAATTACTCTAAGATTCGTGGGCCATCTCGTGATTGCATTGGCATCAGACTGCACAACTATCTCTTGTCGTATCCTGACAAGATATCTCTGGGGTTTTGGCCTGGTTCAGGCTATTCAGTTGATCCTGCAATCCCGTGTTCCAGATATTGCCCTGGAATCAAACCCCCTCTATTCTTGCCCTGCAGAGCAGAGGAACGGGCACGTCTGTTCCTTTTTTCTTTTAAAAAAAAAAAAAGGAAAAATGCTGAGGGAACTCTTTTCGACTGCTATAGGCACCTTGGTTTTGGGGTCATGCAACCAACCTCAAATTTCTTCTGTTAAAAAAAAAAAAAAAAAAAAAAAAAAAAAGAAGGGGAAATGAGAAGGTAATCTCCCTTCTCACTAGTTTGCAATTTGGTTTCTCCTTTTAAGTGTCCTCCTGGACAATTTTTACAGAAGAGCTGTGCTGACCATATCCAATCCCGCCAGCCTAAGCCTTGGCCAGTCTGTCTGAGTCCCATTTCTATGCTTAAACGCCTGAAAGGCTTACATTTTCCTTTTCTAAGTCCCAGAGCAGCACTCTCCTGCTGTCTGGGGTTCCTTTCCTCCTCGGGTGTCCTCGAATTCTAGGCCTGTCGCGCCAGGAACCCGAGGGGGTATCAATAACAATGGCATGTTGAGGATAAGGACTATGCCTCCAGAGTCTGTCTAGCGGGTTTGGTGAACCTTCTTCAGCTCTATCTCCGGGATTCTTGCTTCCTCTTAGTTGAGCCTTCAGCTCTAAGCTAACTATGCTCATGGGCATTCTGGTCCCTTCAACATCCCATCTCTCTCTTCTCTTTCTTCTTCTTCTTCTTCTATTTTCTCATCTCCTTACTTTATCTCTCCTCCTAGAGTCGCCCAGGTAAGGAGGCCCTGCAGTCCCTAGGCTAGGATACTTTATCTCCTCTGTCCTTCCTCCATCGGCTTATTCCTTTTTCAGTTCATTCTTCCTTGCTTTGCTATCCCTCGGCTATCTTGCCTCGCTATCTATATTCTCTACTCTCACTTTTGCTTCTCCGGCTCACAGAACTGAGTTGGAGGAGGAGTCGGTCGCTACTAACGGTCGCCCCTCGCGCATGACGCATGACGTCACTCTCGAGGGTGGTGCCGTTAGGCAAACTTTAAAAAAAAAATCCCGTGGCGGGTGCGCGCCTCCAGCTAACACCCAGTAAGTAATGAATGGTGAAGATACAAGAGAAGCTCAGGAATTACGGTAGGTACGTAATTTTCATTTCTAGTTGCATTGACCTCTGCTAGGAGGGTAAGTGAACTGCAAGCCCTCTGCACAGAGCCAAATTACATAATCCCTCATAGGGATATGGTAGTTCTTAGAACCAACACAAAATTACTACCTAAGGTGGTATCAGGATTCCATCTGAATCAGTCATTGACTCTCCAGGTACTCTTTACAGAACATTCCAGTCCAGATGAGGAAAATTTGCATATCCTGGATGACTTGTCCCAGAGCATGCAGCTTTTCATTACCTGTGGTGAAGTTGGTAAAGGGAAACAAGCTACAAAGTGATCTAGCTCTTTGCTGGATAGTCTCTTGTATTAAGTTCTGCTATGAAAAAGTTGGAAAATGTTACCAAGAGGCTTATGGGCACACTCCATAAGAGGTACCTCTGCCTCTTTGAAGTTCTCAAGAGGAATCTCATTGTTAGATCTTTGTAGAGCAGCAACTTGGAAAACTGCACACCTTCACAGGATACTATTGTTTGTACATACAGTCCAGAAGGCATGCCAGCTTTGGAACTACTGTTTTGCAGAACCTTTTTCTTAATTTGGTTCTGGTCCCAGCCTCCTGAGGTGCTGCTACTGAGTCTGCATAAAGTGTAAACTTAAGTGATTCCTGGCATTTGAAAAAAAAAAAAAAATACTCACCATAGTAATGATGTTTCTTCTTAAAGAGATCTACCAACAAGTACCATAACAAATGGCAATAGTAACCTGCATGAGCTGTGATTTAATCTCCTAAAATTTGAACTGCCCAGAAGTGCTGTTTTCCATGAAACAATGCTTTTATTTCTGTGCTCTGCTTCATTTGCATAACGTGACCCTTTTTTTTTCCCTCTGTGTGCAGCAGCCCCCAGCTGTGACATCATGCTAGGTAAACGGAGCTTCTAGAGAGCTAATGCTTAGTAAGGAGAATGCAGGTTTGGTGCTTTTAGATGCCTCTGTGGTTATTTAGTTTTCTTTATTTGTTTCTTTACTTACTTTTCCAAAATCTTATTTGTAGGTCACGTGTTGCTAGTGAGAAAAGAATCAAATTAAGTAACTGGCAGTCTCTGACATGACTATACCAGAAGTCTGCTGAATTCTTTTTTACTAGCAGTGTGAGGAACAAAGGTGAAAATCCACTTGTGTCACTGCACCAACAGATACTTTATCATTAAATTAAAAAGTAATTACTAACACATCAAAATAAAATAAATAAGATTGTATTCTCTTTATCAGAAGTAAACACCAGCTGCTTTGGAACAGAGACCTCTGTTGGTCAGTCTTGGTATTTTAGCAAAATAGGAGTAGGGAAACAGAAACATCAGCTATGTACTGCACCCACAATGCCTTGCTACATATGTACCTACTTTGTGCCCCTTTCTCCTATCCCCCAGGACACATCTGGAAACTAGCTTGTCTGCTCAGTATGTCTTTAAAGGTGAAACCTTTAAAAAAATACATCAATAAATATGTCTACATATTAGGAGCTGTACTGCAGTGTCCACTACCAAAATAAGGGGCTGCACCTCTGAGTAACGAACATTTAAGTCACCTGTATAATTTACCCAGAATTCCTTGTTGTATGTAAAACATCCCTTGCATGACATCATTCTGGGGGTGTGGCCACACACACAAAAACTGGGTGGCAGGCAGAAAAAAGTACCGATAAAACATTACAGAAATGACTGACGGATTTTTTTTATGAAACAAATTGCAGCTTCAACATCTGAAGCATGGCTGGCAATGGCATACTATGGGAAAAAGGTATGTGGGGATTCTTACTATATCCCTTTAAGGGATCATTCACTATGCTTTCACTCCCTACCCTGCCTTCCCTTTAAGAACCTGAAGTAGGTTTATTTATTTATTTATTTATTTATTTAAGAGTTTTACCAGGAAAGCATACTGAGCGGGTTACCACTCAATTCCAGTTGCATCCTGGGGAAGGGGGCAATTGGACACATACAAATCAGAAATCATAAGCACAGGGAGAGAGTACAGAATGCAAATTGTGGAAACATACAAAACATAAACACAGAGAAGAGTGTACCAGGTACATATACATACAGTAGAGGGGTATTGTAACATAATTATATTTGCACTAAGCAGAATATTGTGGTAAGACTGCATCAAGTGAAAACTAAAGCACTTAAAAAACACAATGCAGTTGGAGATGTATGTAGATTACATATTACAAACATCAGATGAGGAACAATAGTACATGTGATAGAAGAACTTCAAAATCTCAAAAAATAATTACTATGAGGAGCCCCCAAGGTGAGGCAGTCCAGAGAAGGGCAACCAAAATGGTGCAGGGACTGCATCAGAAGACATATGAGGACAGATTAACGGAGCTCAATATGTATACCCTTGAGCAAAGGAGGGAGAGAGGTGATATGATCGAGGCAGTCAAACACCTTAAGGGCATAAACAAGGTGAAAGAGTCTAACATGTTTAAATATAAGAAAATAGCAGGACAAGAGGACACAGCATGAGATTAGAGGAGGCCGATTAAGGGGAATGTGAGGAAATCTTTTTTTTTTTTCTATTTTCTTTCTCCTCCCTCCCGGTCGTCCAGGGTATCCGCCCGTCATGGGCCGACGGCTTCCACCCCAGAACGGCCTTGAGCCTCCGGCCTCGTGGCTTACCCCCACGGCGGGCTACGGGATGCGAGGGCCAACACCCCGCAGGACTGTATTAGGTCGGAGGGCCGGGCTTGGGGCTAATTAGGCCGCTGGCGGGCTTCATAGAGGACGACCCGCAGCCATTTTTCCTCGTATTTCTCCGGGAGGCGGACGTGTAATGACGCCTGGACGCCCTGTCCCGCCTCCAAAGTGTCTTCGTGGTGCCGTAGCTGTGTGACTCCCAGCCTCCGCCAGGGATCGCCAGGTTCGAGCATCAAGCCCTCCCTGGAGAAGGAGAGCAGCCCATAGACGCCAATCTTTTCCCCAGCCGACCTTTCCAGCGACCCGAGTCCGCCTCAACCCGGTCGCCGCGCGCGCAAGCTGGAAATCCCACCGCTGCACCGACGGGTCGGCTTGGAATGTGAGGAAATTTTTTTCACAGAAAGGTGGTGGATGCATGAATGGCTTACCACAAGAAGTGGTGGCTATGAATACAGTGCAGGGCTTCAAACAGGCATGGATAGGCATAAGGAGCAATACAAATGACTATGAATAGATAGGCCACTGACAGAGAAGGCCGATGGCACATTTATAAGGTAGAAAAGAAATGGGCAGACTGATGGGCCTTTGCGATCCTTATCTGCCGTCAACTTCTATGTTTCAACTTCCTCAGCTGCTACTCAATTTAAAAATGTGTGAGCTAGACAGGGAGTGGAGTGCTAAGAGCGCAGCCATTAGGGGCCAACCCCTGGAGCCCTTGTGCAGTCGCATGTTGAGGAGAAGTGTGCTTTGAGGAGGCGATTTAGGTGAGAGGTGTTGGTGCAGTCATGAATGCTTGTTGGGAGTGCGTTTCAGAGTTTAGGCATGAGGTATTTGAATGCTGCCTGGACTTTGCTGTGGACATACGTGGAACTCTTAGAAGCCGAGAGTTACCGCTTCTGAGGGAGTAGGCTGGGGCTGAGAGGGCAGATGCAAGGTAGGGGGGAAGGGACTGTGAGGTTCATACAAGAATCAGTTTATTTTTCTTTGTGATTGCTTGAGCATTACCATTGCAGTTTGTTGTTGTTTACATGGTAACATTTCACAGGTCTGCTTCAGTTTATTTGGCATTATTAAAAATCCTACTAACATTTTTCTTTTTTTTTTTTTTTTTTTTTTTAAACTTTCTTTATTTAATGTCATTTATTTGGACAAAATCCCATGTAACATACATAGACAACAAATAGGAAAACATTTATACAAATTGATTCAATTCTGATGCTTTCACAGGCATTCAAGTCCTTTGATAAAACAATAGGCAAAGTATTCAATAGATTATATACTGAGCAGGATAAAATATCCAGAGTATCCATTTAGATTGCCCTCTATAGATACCATCTAATTTTGTTTCCAGCTTGTACCCATTAGAGTGCCCCTCCCAATATAAGGAGGTTGGCTGGAAGGAGGGGGAGGGGAGAGGAGCACAGAAAACAACCAAAGTATTTATTTATAGCTATAATGCTCTGCCAAGTTCTTCCCTATTAATCCCTAACAGAGTTTTCACTTGATCCTGCTCAAGGTACAAAATCAGGCCTCTCCACTGCCATGTATAGGACCCATCGCCTCCACAAAATCTCAAAACATGGAACCCTTTTATTAAGCTTGGCTGTTATTAACTCCAATCTGTACACATCTATCATGCGGTCTAGCCACATTTTTAGGGTGACCGCTTTGGAGGACAGCCAATTACTTGTGATCACTTTTTGGGCCACTAGAAATGAGATTTTCAAAAATTTAATCATCAAAGGGTCTCGAAGATCCCTGGGTAGATCCAAGAAGTAGCAGCAGAGAGGGGACACTTCCAAATTAGGGTCTATGATTGTCCTTAAAGCCTGCTGAAGGCTTTGTATAAAGGGAGTTAATCCAGGACAATCCCACATTATATGAGCTAGAGATGCAGGTGAGTATCCGCAGTTCCTCCAGCAGGTTGCAGAAATGGAATCATGGAATTTCGTCTAAATTGGTGGGGTTCGAAAATAGCGGACAAAAATTTTCCATGAGAACTCCTGCCAGCTACCCGCCGAGATGCCCCAGTCAACCCTCATTTGAGTCCAGGCCCAGAATTCCTCAGGGATCAGGACTCCCAGATCCCTTTCCCAGGCTATCTTTATGTAAGAAGAGGAATCCCCCTTCCAGGACAAAAGTGCCCGGTATAACTTGGAAATTATGAGACTTAATCGGGTCCCCCGCAATTGCTTTTTTAAAAATATATGCAATCTGTGAAGGAGATGAGTCACCGAACTTATATAGTGTCATGAGATTACTAATATAATTCCTAATTTGAAAATATCTAAATCTGTCTTGCCATACAATTCCATATTTATTAACTAGTGTATCAAACAGCAAAATCCTGTTTCCATCTCAAAAATGCCATATCAGGTGTAAACCCTTCTCCTCCCATCTCTTAAAGCCTCCATCCCATCTATTAGGTGGGAAGGAGTTCAAGTATGGGACTGAAGTCAACAAGCTGCTCCAACTTTTAGCACTTTTATCCCCCAGGACTCCATGCCATACATTCAGGGTAGAGGCTATATAGGGATTCTCTCCCTGTCTTGTATTTGATCTCCCCCTTTGCCCTAGGAGCATGTCATCCAGATTTTTAAATGTGGCGGCCTCCCCCAACTGCAACGTTTTCCACTTGGCCGGATATGTCTGGTCCAACCAATAAGTAGCAGTACGTAACTGGGCTGCACGATGATATAATTTGAAATTTGGTAGTGCTAAGCCCCCCCTCTGCCTTTGGGATTTGGAGCATCGAGAAGCGGACCCTAGGTTTTTGTGGGCCCCAGATAATGCGAGACATTGTTCTATTTAAGGAATGAAAGTATGCCTCTGGTACTATGATAGGGAGTGTCTGTACCAAATATAAAAACTGAGGGAGTATTATCATTTTTATCCCTTCCACCTTTTCTATCAATGGTATAGAAACAGGAGCCCATCGGTCCAACTCTGACTTAATTTTTCCCAGTGCTGGGATAAAGTTGAGGGGAAACAACTGGTCTACCTAACCACTCAGCTGGACCCCCAGATACTTGATTGGGGAAGTATTCTATCTAAAAGGGAATTTCTTTTGTATCCATTCTGAGGGATCATAGTGTGATCTCAAGACTTCCGTTTTATTCATATCAATTTTGTAGCCAGCCAAGAGACTAAATTCAGATAACCTAGCCCACAGGGGTTCTAGTGAGTGTTCCAGGTCTCTGAGGTACACCAGCAGATCATCAGCATATAGTGCCAGCTTGTGTGTCTCCCCTCCCAGGTCCCATCCCCGCACTAGTTCATCCTGTCTTAAAGCTTGGGCCAAAGGCTCTAGGTACAACGCAAAAAGTACAGGGGAGAGGGGGCACCCCTGTCTGGTGCCCCGATGCAGATCTATTGGGGGAGAGACTCTACCATTAATCTTTATGTATGCCTTGGGGTTAGTATATGTATTATTTATAATTTTGCTAAACGACTCTGAAAATTTGAAAACACCCAGAGACAGACCCAGGAATTTCCATGCCACCCGGTCGAAGGCTTTCTCCGCATCCAGACTTAACATCAGGCTGGGAGCCCCCAACCGAGTGGCATGGTGCAGAATTTGTAGCGATCTTTTAATATTATCCTGGGTCTGTCTACCAAGTATAAACCCAGTTTGATCACCGTTTGATCAATTCCGGTAAGACCACTTCCAGACGTCTCGCCAATATTGATGCATATAACTTATAATCAATATTTAATACTGAAATGGGATGAAAAGCACTACAATAAGTGGTGTCTTTTCCAGGTTTGGGGACACTAGAAATAACCGCATAGTTCCATGAATCCGGAATTGCCTCCCCAGATTGTGCTACTCTACATGCCTCCAGTAAGGGATCCTTGATTTCCTGTGTAAAAAATTTAAAAAAAAAAAAGTTCAGGTGTGTATCCATCCGGACCAGGGAATTTTTTTACTTTCAATCTTTTAATCGCAGAAGTTAGTTCTGAATGGGATAAGGGGGAGTCGAGAGAGTCTCTCATTTCCCTCGTTAACTTCGGTAGTTTTAATTTAGTCAAATAAGTATTAATTTGGTCTCCATCTGGGATGTGCTTTGAAGCATATAAACTAGAGTAAAAATCCCTAAATCCATTTAGGATTTTTTCTGGGGCTTTTAATAACTGGCCTGTCACAGGGTCTCTAATTCGAGTGATCTTGGATTTAGCGGTATGTTGTCTCAAGCGATGGGCTAAGAGGCGTGACGCTCTAGGACCTGTCTCGAAATATTTTTGCTGCAAGCACTGCAGTGCCTGTTCAGTCTCTATATCTATTAGTTTTTGAATTTTTTGTTTGACTATCTGAATGTCCGGAGATATAGAACTATCCCCGTCCGCTAGTCTCCCCTGTAAGACCAATAATTGATTCTGAAGGTCTGCCATCTGCTGGTTTTGTTACCTTTTGAAGTGTGCAGCAAACTTGATACAGTCCCCTCTGAATACCGCCTTCACTGTGTTCCAAAATATACTGCCTGGTACCTGGGGAACTTATTATCTTGCTGGATTTGTATTGGCCTCTCTTTAGCCATATCTGTAAACTCTTTCAAGTTCAAAAAATAATTGTTGAACTTCCAAAGGGACTGGCCCTTTTTAGCTTTCCAATGCAGTCTCAGCAACAGCTGGGAATGATCGGAGAGTACCGAGGGAATATGTTTGCATTCAGCAACCTGGTCTTGATGCTCTCCAGCGATCAGCATGTAATCTATTCTGGCAAAGGAGCCATGTGGGTAAGAGAAATGTGTATACTCTCGTTTATTCTTATTGTGCCCTCTCCAGGCATCTACCCAGAAAGCTCCCTTTAGGTGATTCTTAATGAACTTGCTAGCTGAATTCTGATGGAATGCTTTAGATTTAGATGTGTCTTTCTGGTCCCATATTTGGTTTAGATCCCCTCCTACTGTTAATAAACCTCTTTGTTGCTCAGTAATTTTTTGAAGTAGGGAGCTCAAGGCTTCCTTAGTGGAGCCCGGTGGTGCATAAAGAGAGGCTAATGTAATGGGGTACCCTCTAATTTCCCTGAGACAATGACCAATCGACCCTCCGGATCTACGTAGCTAGTCAACCTTTGAAACTGCGTCCCCTTAGAGATCAGCACCGCAGAGCCTCTTCTCTTTTCTATTACTTGATCGTATCCGAACTTCCCCAGCTTCTGGTGTTCAAATTTATTTAAGTGGGTTTCTTGTAATAAAACAAAAGTGGGCTTCTGTCTATTTATCATAGACGTGACCTTGTATCTTTTTTCTGGGTTGTTTAGCCCATTAACGTTGTGGGAGATGATTCTCAAATTGGCGTTATCCTCCATTCAGGGGCCAGGGGTTGAATCTCTGTTGATAAACAGGTTTCTCCTCTGCCTCTCCTCTCCCCTCCAGCTCTTGCTCCCCACCTCCCCCATCCCCACCGCCTCCTCGAAGATATACTGTAACAAACTTTGCTTTCTTACATATCGTTCAAATGTGTAGTGCCAGTGAAAATCTCTAAATACAGTTATAACCTTCCATACAACATGAACATAGACAAAACATACTTTACATCTCCTATGCGCAGGCGCCAACAGGGCGACCCTCCCCCGGAGGTCAAAACTAATTACAGGGTTACTCCCAAGGCAGGAGAACAGTGTGCTCTGTTCTCTATCTGTCCGAGTTGTCACGACTCGGATGGGAGGTAAAGGCGCCCTTAACGGGGCACGTTCCTCTTGGACCTTAAATTTCCTAGGTCCTAGCCAGATGTCTAGGCAAATCATCACCAGCAGCGTACCCAGAACAATAGAGGGCACACCCAGCGTCAGACCACTCTGCATATTAAGTTCGGAGTTATGTCTGATGCTAGAACGGTCCTCCCCCCCACCTTCTTTCCCTTATCAGCGCCATATATTGTGGTCCCATATTTCCTCTGACTTTGAGTCATCTATGGTGAACTCACACCCCATCGTGAGCAACAGTGGGTTAGTAAGGATTTCCATTTCTACTTCAACCCCCCCTTCGAACATTTTAACCTTTCAACTACAGCCTGCTTACATCAGTTCGCTTTCCCCCAGTCAGTAAACTGAGCAACCCAGGAGACGAAATATCAGCGTTCCGCCCTACATTTGATAAACTACAGTGAGCTGTCCCCGAAGGTAACAACCAAACAAATCCACCTTCCCCTCCTCATTT
The DNA here is from genome assembly GCA_016271365.2 of Neoceratodus forsteri. Classification (NCBI taxonomy): domain Eukaryota; kingdom Metazoa; phylum Chordata; order Ceratodontiformes; family Ceratodontidae; genus Neoceratodus; species Neoceratodus forsteri. The sequence continues at coordinate 832,780,229 of CM057454.1, read as the reverse complement.
ATTAGAGTGAGCGAGTGCTCTAAGTCTGGGCCAGTCTGCCCTCAGCACCAACCTCCTTCTGAAAATATAGAAACCCCCCCGATGGTCTCAACCTCAGGTGTGATTTCCATTAGCTTAGGAGAGAGCGATTTGGTATGAGGTGCCTTTCCCATATTCTTAACCATGGTTTCTCCACTTTATCGTAATAAAGCACCACCCCTATATTTATTACGGCCTCATTTCATCTGGGTGACAGAATAGGGCTGCGACAGCGAGTCAGTTAGGGCCGTCCCACCCCGATCCGAGACCCCCAGCGAAACATCTAAACCCAGCAGAGAACAGCTCGACACCCCTCTGAGGAGAGACTGCCATGGCATCTTGTCATTAGGCAGCCCTGCAGCCTCGATCCATGTGATACATTCCAATGCTGTTTGCTAATACAAAACTACATGATGGTAATATCCTTTCAGGAGCCCCCCCCCCCTCCCAAGTTTGCGTATCTGCTTGTAACAGTCCCTGTTTCAGTTTTCCCGCCCTCATCCCACCTCTTTCCGCGGAGGGATGCAACAGCATCGGAGATCCCTATACTAATACAATTTGCCTTGTAGGGTCGGTGGGGTCACCCAAAGAAACTCAGCAGGCTTCAGCACCGTTTAACTAAAAAATACGGTGAGAGGTAACTCAGCGACATCTCTATGGGAACCCTTCCCCCTCTCATATCTCTACATTATTATCAATAAAGCCTTCATCTCAAGCTCAGGAGGAGGTTTCCGAATGTTCCGTCAAATCCATATGCTTGCACTTGTGGCCCAGATTTACTCGTGGGGACGACCACCACATGAAAAAAAGATCCTCACAGACACTGTCCTGAGTCCGATGTTCCAGGGCCTCCCTTCAGGTATCCTCCATGTTTTCAGTTGGCCACTCCTCAGGAGGCTGGGGGTGCGAGAGTTTATGCAGCATTTCCTTGATTTCCTGGAGCGTAGCAGCCGCTGTTTTCCCACCTGGTCGGTTGGATTGCCAGGGCCTAACTGGTTGCCAGGGATGTTGAAGACTGGTCTGGCGCTCTTTACGAAGGGGGGTCTCCACAATTTCATGTCCTTTGTCTTTCAGCGCCTGAAGCGCCTCCCCATACGTATGATATAATTCTGTGCCTGAGTCCCATAATACTTGCAGGCGAGAAGGGTAAGGGGTTTGAAATTTTATATTGAGGGCTTTTAATTTCCGCAGTATCGGAGAGTAGGCCATACATTGCTGCAAAATCGCGGCGGGGGGGTAATCTTGGTCAAAAGAAAGACGGGCGCCATTGTATTCAACCTTTCTCTGTTTCCAGGCCGTCCATAGAATCTGTTCTTTCTCCCTGAAGCTTGCGAATTTCACTACGATTGACCGGGGCCTGGCAGTCGTTGAAGTTGGTTTGGGTACCAGCGCTGTATGTGCCCTTTCAATTTTAAAGTGGAAGGACGGAGGGAGACCCAGAACACCGACCTCCGATGCTTCAGGTAGACCGTAAATTCTTAAATTATCTCTACCAGAGCGAGCTTCGAGATCTAAGCATTTGGCAGAAGTCTGTTCTTGTTGATATACTATGTGCTCCATCGCTCGTGAAATCTGAATGAGATCATCTTCGGCAGTCAATATGCGCTCTTCCGTGGAGGTCACTCTTTTCTCCAGCCCCTTTAAATTGGAATGCAGTTTAGTAAATTCCTGCTTTGTTTCCGATCGAAATTGTTTAATTTCCGAAAGGAGGGTTTCAAATCTGGACCGGGACAGGGTGTCTAGTTCTGTCTCAGTGTCTCCTCCCGCCATGCTTGAAGGTGACTCTCTGCCACTGTTTGCTGAACTAGCTGGACTCAATCCCATGCAGTCAGCCTTCAATTTCCGTTTTTTTGAACGGTATCTTTTCCTGGCTGAGTTTCCACTTGTATTTCTCTGCATTTTTATACTGATTTGTTCTGGCTGGGCTGTGTGGAAACGATTTTAATTATCAGTGAGGAGGGGAGCTGCTTGGTTAAGCCGCCATGCCTCTGGTGACGTCACCGGAAGTCCTATTAACATTTTTCTAAAGATGTTTTGGTAGTCTTTTAAGTTTAGTTTCACTAGCCATTGCTCTACTCTGGCTTGGAAACAGATCTGAGCCGTGGTCAGAGTGGAGCGTGGATGCAGAGTTTTTACCTACATTCCAGATTCTAAAGATTGCATAGGTTCTGTCTCTGGGGCGTTGCTGTCAGCTGAGATGACTGCATAAAGTGTAAACATAACGAGTGATCCCTTAAGAAGACGCAACATTACTATGAAGAGTAATTGTTTCTTCCCCCCCCATTTTGTAATCCTCAATCCTGCTGGCACTAGCAGTGAGTTTATGATCCCTTGCCTCCTGAGTTGCTGCTGAAGACAATAAAATTGCTTTCTTTATATCTGTGTAGCATAGGAGCAGTCCAGAAACAACTTTATGGCCTGGCCATCACACTGTATCGGGAAGTTAGCTCTGGACCGTTACAGGAAATTATCATGGTTCTTCAGACCTTTTATAACAATAAGTACATTTTGGGGCGATTCTTGGTTTACTTGTGGTGATCGGAAGTTCATCTGTTAAGCCCTGTAATATCTGTCTCTTTCAGAGCCTTGTTGCCAGGCAGAGAATCGCTTAGCAGAGTCCTAATAAAAAGACTTCAAATCCTTCCCCTCCATAGCTTCAGTGAGGCCTACTGCCCTGGTATTCATGGCCCTGGCTCCATTCTCAAGTGTGCCCAGTCAGGCTATGAGACAAGAGTTCTCCAGAGTGAGTTTGGATGCTGCAGCTTGTGTTCGGGTCTGTCTCTCATCAGCTTATTTTGCAGTTGTTGCTACCACCTCTGTTTTTCACATCCTGGGCACTTGTACGATCCAGTGTCTTCTCAATCTTTTTACCTGTTTCCTGAACCACTTTTAATACAGAACCCCATGGCAGGGGATCACCTGCCCCCTTGGGGTTGTCAGCTTCAACTCCCCATTGTGCTTAGTGGGGCCTGCTGCTGCAGTTTCAGTCCTTGTTCCCAGTGGACCCCCCAGGACAGCCCATAGTGAAAATTAATATTATTTAGCAAAATTTAGACAGTTCAGGTCTGTCATGTAAGCAGACAGAAAACAACTGCAAATAGTTAAAATAATAGTTTTAACTTGCGCTCTGCAGAAACTGAAGTAGAGTGTATCCTGTCTAATGCTTGGCTGACTAGCACCCCTTCCCCCCCACACACATAATTTTGTCTGGTAGCTGTAGACTGGTTTCTTGTACCCTATCCCCCCAAAAATCTGATAGGTGCTGACTGAATACTAAAACAGCCCCCGTGAAACCTTCTCGCCACCCATTTCAGCCCTGTCTCCATCGCCACCCAGCCCTTTATATTGCTTTTGGCTTATTAACACTATAAGGAAAAACAGCCCTGCACCCATCTCACCCTTGCTGCTCCCCAGTCCTTAATAGTCTCCTTTGGCCTCTCTCTCTTAGAATGCTGGTAAGTTCTCCCAAACATGATAGTGCAAAATACTGCTGGGAGAGTTTACCAGCATTCAGGTTTACAGATGAGACTGAAAGATGAGTTTCTCGCCAGGCTGGCAACTTTTCATTGAGGTAGTGGTTCCCCTTGTATAGAGACCTCCCAAGGTGGACGCAGCCAGTCGTTTGAACAAGGACCTGGGTGTTTCAGCCTTGTGTTGCTGTGCTCTGGTGGTATAACTAGTTATCTGGTCAGATCATCACGCCATGTCATTCCATCGCTGGGCTCTCCATTTAAATACCTTCCTGTGGAGACTGCCCCGTACCACCCTTTACAAAATTTGGAGCCCTGTGCACTCCAGGCAGTGCTAGATGTCTCAGACATGACAACGGCTTGTACTGAGGGAGCTGAGGAAGCCCTGGGGTGCTATAACATGGCTCTCATGACTGCTTTTGACTCCCTGTTACCCGTCTGTGTCTGTCCCTTGACCTCCCAACGTAGTTCCCCATGGTATTGTGAGTAGCTGAGACGGTTGAAGACTAAGGAATAGAGGTTGAGCATTCTTGGAGGAGACCTTGATCCGATGGGGACAGACTGGCTCTGAAGAATCACTACGGTGATTATCAGGGAGCGATCACCCTGAAAAATAGTTCCTGTCAAGGATGATTGCAGCAAGCAAGAATAGGCCAGCTCAGCTTTTTCGCACCATAGATAGAATTATTAATCCAGTCTGTCTGTAATTGGTTAAAGCTTTTTCAGCAGTTGTGCGAGGAGTTTGGCCAATTCATTCTTGACAAAGTGTCCTCAATACGAAGGGAGATCACTGCAAGCGGCCTGTCATGGGCCGGTGGTATCCATGAAAAGAGGGACAATGACAGTCAGTGAATTGGCCAGTGGTATCCATGAAAGGAGGGGCAATGACAGACTACCAACCTGGGCTAGGTTTGATCCAGTTGTAAAAGAGGAGGTGATCCAGATGATCTCCGGCTTACATCCTTTGTGCTGTTCACCGGATCCTGGACTAACTTGGCTCCTTGTTGGTAGTCTTGATTTTCTAGGACCGGTGGATGCTAGGATTATACTGGGTCATGCTTCAAAATAGGCAGATGTCTGCCTAGTGTACCCTACCTGGTCAACAAACACTAAATAAAATAAATTATTGGGCATCCTTTTGAGGGAGGGGTTCTTCCCAGCTGCCCTAAAAAGGGCTATGGTGAGGCCCCTCCTGAAAAAAACATTTTTGGACCCTGAAGTCCTGGCAAATTATAGGCCTGTCTCAAATCTTCCCTTTTTTGGGAAATATTATTGAGAAGGTAGTGGTGACGCAGTTGGAGGCTCATCTGGGTTATTTAACATCTACAAGTCTTTCCAGTTGGGATTTAGGCCTCGTCATAGTACTGAGACTGCCTTCGTTAGGGTGTTGCATGATCTTCTCATGGCGAGGGATCAGGGACTGTGTTCTGTCTTGGTCCTTTTAGATCTCTCGTCAGCTTTTGACATGGTGGATCATGGTGTTTTGTCAGATTGCCTGAGGAACTATGTGGGATTCACTGCCGCAGTTTTGTGCTGGTTTGAGCTCTGCATCACAGGAAGATCTCAGCAGGTGGCTCTGGGTAATTTCATCTCTTAACCTGGGGCGGTCATCTGTGAGGTTCCTGAAGGTTTAATTCTAGCACCCATGTTATTCGACGTGTACATGTTGCCCTTGGGTGAGATCATAAGGTGGCATGGGGTTGAGTTTCACTGCTGTGCAGATAATACTCAGTTCTACCTGTCTTACACCCTGATCATGTAAATGTGGTGTCCATTGTCAGACAGTGCCTTCAAGAAATCAAAGACTGAATACATAGATAAATAGATACATGCATAGATACTTAGACAGTGTCAGCAGATAAGGGCCTACGGCCCACCCAGTCTGCCCATTTGAGCTTGTAAGTTCGCTTTTTTTTTTCCTAGAAGTCTGCTGCCCCTCACCCCTGACCTCCAGAATTCCTTTATGTCTATCCCATGCATTCTTAAATCCTGTGATTGTTTCAGCCCCCACCACTTCCTCTGACAGGGTGTTCCACTTGTCCACCACTCGTCCTGTGAAGAAATTCCTCCTCATGTTTCCTCTGAATCGTCCTCCCTCCAACTTCATCCCATGCCCTCTAGTCCTGGAACATCTTTTTCGCTTAAAAATAGTGCATTCCTGCCACCTGTTCCTCCCTGTAAGATACAAATACAACTGGCTACATCTCAACCCAGGGAAGACCGAGATAATGGTTGTCGAACTAAGTCGGTCTGGGTCAGCAATGACAAGTGGTGACCTCCCTTTTCTATCACCAAATGGTCACAATCTTTGAGCCATGGACGTGGTAAAGGATTTTGACATCATTCTTGACTTCAGGCTGACATTTGAAAAACAGGTGTTGGCTGCAGTCAGGAATGGCTTTTACCATCGTCGTAATATTACCGGAATTAAACTGTATTTGGTGCTAGTCGATCTCGAGACGGTTGTCCATGCCTTTGTCACTTCCAAATTGGATTACTGCTAGGGACACTGGTTTACCGGGATTGAGAAAGGGCATATTCCATTTTGCACATTGTAAAAAAAACGGTATTTTTGCTGGTGTCTGCTAAGCCAAAATCCGGTTTTACCAGTGTTTGGTTTCATGTACTTTATTTAACAATTTTTAACTCTGCTAATGTGCATTTTAGCAATGTTGACCTCCACTACACATCCTTCCATCCTTGTACCAATTTAAAGTTATTTTAGGTGCAAGATGTGATGGCAGCAGCAACACTACAGCCTCCATCCCTAAGGTGTGATGGAAGCAGCACTATGGCCCCATCCCTCAGGTGCGATGGCAGCACCAACAGCACTACGGCCCCCATCCCTCTGGTGTGTGATGGCAGCTGCAACAGCACTGTGACCGCCCTCCCTCAGGTGTGACAGGAGCAGCAGCAGCACTGTGGCCCCCATCCCTTACGTATGATGGCAGCAGAACTACGTTCACCATTCCTCAGGTGTGATGGCAGTATCAGCACTATGGCCCCCATCCCTCAGGTGTGACAGAAGCAGCAGCACTGTGGCCCCCATCCCTCAGGTGTGATGGCAGTATCAGCACTATGGCTCCCATCCCTCAGGTGGGATGACAGCAGTACTACACTCCCCATCCACCAGTGGTGATGGCAGAAGCACTACAGCCACCACCCCTTCAGTGTGATAGCAGTATCAACAATGCAGTCCACATCCCTCAGGGTGATGGCAGTAGTGACAGCACTATGATCCCCTTTCTTCAACATACGCAAGTTACAAATGACTTGGTCTCTTTGCTTGTTAGAACTCAGCTGTGAATTAATCTGAACCATCACCACTAAGGTGGACTACCTTGGTTTTTTCCTATCTATAATTTAACTGCCTGAATTGGATTTCTGCCTGTGACACCTCGGACCAGGGCTAGGGAACTGACTTGGGTGTTGGAGGGCCAGCTGGTGGGTGAAGGCTTGAGTGTTCAGTAACCACTCATCTTCTCCTGAGAGGGAGGGTGGGTTCACGGCTCAGCATTTGCTGGTCCCTGGTGGAGGCCAGGGGCATGACAACATGTTGGCCGTCACTGCAGGAGGGAGCATGACGGACGTCGGCTTGAGCCTTGACATCATGTGGCCTGTCACGCTCCCAAGAAAATGGTAAAACACCAGCTGACCAACTGAAGGATGGCTGTTGGCCTCTCCATAAGCTGGAAGCCCCAGCCATTTGTCTGTTCTGACCCTGTCATGCCCAGGATACACAAGAAGCTCTCTGGGGCAATTCTACTCCCCTGGTAGCCACCCACATGGGTAGGGGCCCACTCAATGAAGGGTTACTTTGGGTTACCTGGTAGCACAGCAGTAAGGGGCAGTGGATGGTGGCCTGGACTCAGCAGTGGTGGTAGGGGGCCTTGGCAGGCCTGAAGGAGTGGATGGCCAGGGGGTAGGAGGAGCAAAAAAAATAAAAAAAACTGCTTGAATTTGATTCTTTGAAATAAAGTGTCTTCACCAAAAAATCCACAAGTGATTAGCGGAGGACCTTGAAATGGATTCATGCATCTCCCAGACATGTGGATGCTTTTTTGTTACTTGGTGTCCATGGAAAGGGTGTCTCCCAGTTTTCTTGTCTTTGTTCAGATGTGAATTGAGCACTACTTTGCCCACCAGCATCATACAGCCCCTTGGGGTCTTACCTTCTGTATGTCATTGACTGTGCTTTCAAAAATCCACTGGCCAAACATAAGTAGACTTAAATACTTAACAGTGACTTTTTGTTGAAGCAGTCTATCAGAAAACTTTGTGTTGTCACAAAGACTGAAACAGCAGGTGGGAGAAAAGGTGCAAATGATCCAATTTACCTAAATGGGGTGCTCACTGTGAAGTCTTTTAATAAGTAGTAAGGCAGTTTCTTCTTTGAATGAAAACTAGTCTGCATGAAAGTATGTTTACAAACAACTGAGGATTGTGGGTGGCCCTACTGATTATAAACTTGAATAAGCTAGTTGGTAACAGTGATCCTGCATTTAGCAATCTTATTTATTTATTTAGTTTTAGTTTACCGGGTAAGTACACTAGACAAGTTTTATGCCTATTTTCAGGAACGACCCGGGAGAGTACAAAAGGGTACAACAGGTACATTGATACAGTAATTGGTTCAGACGAATACATTCAGGTACAAAAACAGGAGAAAAGACAATTTTTACAGTTTTTACATTTACGTGGAAGGTACACCCAGATACAGTGCTGGGGCAAGGTATAAATTAGAGATAAATTCAATGACCAACAGGGCTGGTGAGGATTATGAGCATAGTAACATCATAGGCCGGTCAAGCAAGGGAGGGGGGATTTGGACGAGGACATAGCGCAAGAGTGGTGACGCCAGAGCAGGAGAGAAGAAGCCGGCACCAGTGGACACCGGGAGGCTAAGGAGGCTTAGGACATTCACAGCGAGAAGCCACCTTAAGATGATCCCACAGGGAGGTCCGGAACTCTTGTGAGAGGAGGCAGTACGGACTCTTTCAGGAAAGGAGTTCCAGAGCCTGGGGCCATGGACAGCAAAACTCTGGTCCCCCATGTTGGTGCGGGAAGTAGGTACACTTAGTAGGCCGGGGCCTTGGGATCTAAGCAGGTAGGGGGAGAGGTCAGCAGGAGCAAGAAACCGGGCCAGTTCCGGAGGGGTGCCGGAGCTAAGTACTTTACTCACGAGGCACCCAGTGCTAAAGTTAAGGTGATTGAGCGGGATAGCCAGCCAAGCTTCTGGAGAGCTCGAGTGATGGGTGAGGCGGGGGCGCCAGGGCAAAATGACAGATGTTGTTGAATGCCAGCTCCACTTGCTTAGGAGGGTCTTAGAAGTATGAGCAAATATGAGGGAGTCAGAAGGAGGGAGGGAAGTAGTACTTCCCTGGCAAGAGCTAAGCAGCCGCTGGAGTGAGGTTGCACCGAGCCCTGTAGGCCATCCCAGTTTGTGGTTTCACCCCACTGCAGGCATTATGGATAGGACTACCAAGGTCCAATTGGGGATCAAGCGCACCCAAGATATTTGAGGGGGTCACGGTAGGGAGAGGGGAGCCATCTTCGTAGTTGATATGTAGGGAAGTTGAAGAGGCTCAGATTTTGGCAGAGGAACCAAGAGCATAGCCTGGTTTTGTTTTGATTTAGGACCAATTATGGTTGGAGAGCCATGCCTGGATGTTCCAGAGGTCTTCAGATAAGTGACGGTTTAGTGTGGCTGTATCACAGGAGTGGGCCAGGAGAACCAGGTCATCCGATACATGATGACACGGCAGCTGGAGACCACATCAGGGAGATTGTTGATGAACAGGAAAAGAGTAGGGGACCCAGCACGGAGCTCCTGAGGGACACCAGAGGTGACAGGCTGGGGGGCAGAGAGGACTTTATTGAATTTAGTTAGCTGTTTTCTGCCATATAAGTAGTCAGAGACCCAGTTTAGGGCGGTGGGGGACAAACCAAGGGACCTCATCTGCAGGGCAAGCAGGTCGTGGTCAACGAGGTCGAACGCCTTGGATAAGTCAATAGATACCACACCTGAGAATTTTCCCTGATCCATAGCAGCTCTGATGCTGGAAGAGACTGAGATAAGAGCTGTGGAAGTGCTGTGCCCTTCCTGAAAGCCGTGTTGGGCAGGGGTCAACCCAGACCATGGGAGTGGATATACTCGAGATTTGTTTGAGCCACCTTTTTCAGGAAGCTTCTGACAGCAGAGAGGATAGCTATGGGATGGTAGTTGTCCAGGATTTTGGGGTCGCCCTGCTTAGGGACAGGGACACCTTGGCAACCTTCCAGATATCCGGATCAGTCCCTGGTAAGGGATAGTTGAAATGTGGGCCACGGGAGGCTATAAGGGGAGCACCTAGTTTGAGAAGCTTTGGCTCCAGATCATCAGTACCGGGCTAGCATTCTGGGAGAGATCAGAAGGAGAGACCGCACTTGCCACCGATACCGCCTCTTAGGTAAAATGGAGGGTGGTCAGACCAGACTCCCATTGGGACGGGAGGCAGGGCAGTTTGAGTTTTGGGCTGAGGGCCCTAGCGGGAGAGCAGAAGGGAGGTCTGTGAAATGAGAGTTTAGAGCATTAGCAATCACGTGAGGATTGTTGCAGGAGACTCCTTCGATGAGCATGTCAGTGACCCCGGAGTAGGAGCGACCGCCAACCAGTGATTGGATGGTTCTCCAGAAGGGCCTCAAACTGCTTGACGTTTTCCCCATCCCAGTTTAGGTTAATGTCCCCCAAGATAAGGAGTTCATTTACCCTGGTACTGGGACAGACAGTATCCAGGAGATGGGAGAGGCCCTGCAGCCCGCCCTTAGGTGGGTTGTAGGAGCATACCACATGCAGTTTCTTGGTGTTGCCAAGCAGCAGCACGGTGTGGAGGAGCTCACAGGTTGACGGCAGCACAGAGGTGTGGTTTATAAGGGATACGTTGAGGTGGGCCCTGTAGTAAATCAGGATACCTCCTCCCCTTTTGCTCCCTATTCTGTCCTGCCGTTTTAGCTCATAGCCAGGGAGCCTGCAGACCAAGTCGGGAATCTGTGGTTTAAGCCAGGTCTCGGTTATCCCCAGGATGTCAGGCTTGTAGAGAGTGACCCATGCAGTGAGCTCGTCAAGGTTGGGAAGAAGACTCCGAATGTTGATGTGAGCAACTTTCAGGCCCTTTCCTCCACCATTTCTGAGGAGAGTCAAGGGTGGTGGGCCAGGATTGACTTCAATGTCGCCAGATAGGCAATGGACAGTAAGATTAGCCACAGAAGGGTCCTCTCGGGGACCTTTGATTTCTGGCCTCAGACACCACGTCCGCTTAATGTTGATTTGGGGCAGGACGAGTCTAGACAGCAGTCCGCTAGGAGGATAGCGGGGACCAACGGCATTGGCCATAAGGTTAGAGAACGTAAAATTGGTCGCAGAGCAGTCTACAACGTAGATGCTCATATCCAAAGAATACAATAAAAACCTGACTAAAATCTAAAAACAAGCTTATAAAATACATAAAATGTATCTGAACATTTATCTTTACCTATACAAAAAAACATATTTACCTGTATAAAAATAGACTTCTACTACTTGCTACTAAAATCATTGCAGCCCAAGTAAAACTCAGGTAAATTACATGGTACCCTGACTACTATTCCATGATGCAGTAAACACATAGTGGTATTTTTTTATATTCTTTGTAAAGCAGGTAAGGTCCACTAGGCAGAACTGTCTGTTTTCAGGAGTGACCTAGAAGCACTGAGGAGGTTAAGTGACTTGCTTGGAGTCACACAGTATGCAAGTGGAGGTTGTGGGAATCAAACCCAAGTCTGCTGGATGTACCCAGTTCAATCACCATTTGTTACTCTAACCACGAGGCATGGGTGGTTAAACTGAATGGCTGTTAACAACAAAGCAGTGCAGGTGATTTCCTTACTGACTCTACATGCAGTAAAGCAGAAAGAATGCAAAGCACAGCAGCATTCATTTTAAAATGCTGAAATCTGGGTCGGCCCACTGGCGCTGTGGTAGCAGTATTGCTTGAAATGCCAGTGACCCAGGGTCAGAGATCTGGCCAGGGAAGTAGGATAGAGCACCTGGGGGACTGCTCTCCTCCTCCAGGGAGAGTAGGCTGCAGGTCCTGCTGCTTTACCACCACCTGTGTGGCCACGGGTGGTGGTGCAATGGTGCTGCAGAGTGATCAGGAGGGGAGGACGCTAGCCAGGATCTGAAGCAGTTGCATGTCTCTATGTGACCTACCTCCTTGGATCTCCTCTAGTGCCAGTGCCCTCAGGGACAGAGACCAGAAAACCAGGAACAATCACCCCACATCGGCCACTGGCAGAAGGGACCCAGGTACTCCAGACTTCATAACCAGGCTCCATGAGAGACCCACTGAGCTGCCCAACTCACACTAAGGTAGTGTGGAGGGGGTGACCTGGGGTCTCCTCCCTTCCCACCTGGGGAGGGGTACAATCCAGGCAGGATAGGGGCAGGCCCACAGGAGCTCCTGAGCATTACCTGGGGGTGAAACTAGGGGATACCCAGCCTAGGGATCTCTGAAAAGTGGGGACTGATGCTGTGAGAAGGGGACATAGAAAGAGAAATTAAAAAAAAAATTAAAAAAGATGCGGAAAGCTTAGAGATTCTGTGCAGTGACATGCAATTTCCATGAGGCACCGGTACAAGAATTCAAAATCCGCAAACCAAGCAGGATTCCGTGATTGTTACTGGTAAAAATGGAAAACCAGGGTCCCTGATTACTGCAATGCTCTGTACCTAGGGCTGTCTGAAAGTTTGGTGCGCCAGCTTCAATTAGTCCAAAACGCCGCAGGCCAGTTGGTGGCAGGAACTCCTCGTAGTGACCACATCACGCTGGTGCTGCGGGCTGTGCATTGTCTTCCTGTTTGGTGGTGTATCATCTTCACGATTTGCATGATAACACTGAAGGCCCTACGTAGACTGGGCCCAAGCTACCTGAAAGATCTTCTGAAGTCCTACACTCCCTTTCGCCCCCTCCAGTCCACAGATGAGGGTTTACTTTTAGTTCCCCATTCTCATTTAAAACAGTCCGGGGATGGGGCCTTTGGAGTTGTGGCCACTTTACTTTGGAATTCTTTCCCAGAATCATAACACTTTGCCCCAACTGTGGATACCTTTTTTTTTATATTTTGTTTGTTGGATTTTACCGACATACATGACAATTGTCAACATCACATACAAGGCTTTATAATAAATGTACTCTGCTCTTACATTTGTTTCCCCTTCCTCCTCACTTTATCCTGGTTCTATACCAGTATAACTATACCTCGAGATGTTAGTGCGGGTTTAACTTTACAGTCCCTCCCCAGATAGCACTTGAAGGGACACAACTTTTGGAACCCTCAGTTGCTTTTCCTTTTTCCTTGTAAACTATCAAAAAGAAAGAAACCCCCTGTTCCTCCAATTGGTTTACCAGAGTTACCATAACTGTAGGGTAGTTTTAAGACTAGCGCTAGATAGCAAGTACTAAGCCTTTAACATACACATAAAACAAATAACTCAACAGAAAACTCTAACAAATAAACATTGTTATTATACATTATATACATTATACACATTATTCAGCATACCTCTCTCTATAACCTATTTATTCCCTCTTGCTTATCAAAGTCATTAGATAGCAACAGGCAATAATATAAACGTGGGCTATAATTTATGCCTGGGAGTCCTGCTGTCTATTTCCTTCGGGCCCCACTCTTTATCATGTAGAGTGTGTCCCACCCTATCGTGGCATCCTAATTAGAGCAGCTTCCAGGGGGGAAAGAGTAGCCAGGAATGGGCCCCATTGGGTCTCGAATCTTTTTTTTTTTCTATTATCTATTTATACTCCTGAGCCTGGCAGGCTGCTCCGGTTCCTCCCTCAGAGGGACTCAGTCTCGATGCTGTTCCCGCCCTACACCCTAAATCCCCCACAGGTCCCCCCTCATGGCGGGGCTGAGATGAAGGGGCGTCGGCTTTCTCCCACCCCTGGAGCAAATCCAGACGTTGGGGGCCGTACGGGGCACTAGTGCGGCCATCATGGAGCCTGCCAGCTCCTTTTCCTCCAAGTTTTCTCCTGCCCCCCCTTCCCACCGACTGTGTACATCGGTGACGTGCCTCCCAGCTCGCATCTCCCCCTGGCTGATGCCAGAGGGTGATAGATGAGTGGGATGGCAAACCCTCCCTCCCCAAGAGAGGAGGGCAGCCCTCCGGTTGCTCAGTCCTCTCTCTCCTCTGCCAGCCCCCGGTGGTCCAGGCTCGTTCCCAAACCTGGGTCGCTGGTGTGGCGCGAGGTGTAGCAACCAGCACCTCAACCTCCAGTGCCACAGGACCAGCCTTGTGTCTCAAATCTTTCTGTCCATCCCCTCATTTCATAAGTAAGGTGTCCAGGGGAAGTAATCTTTTTACTAAGTCTTGCCATATTCCTATGATGGGTCGGTTACACAAGAACCATGTATTCTGGTTGCAATGTTGTGCCAACGAGAGCATTATACACACCACCATTGGGTAGAGATCCCAGTCATCCCCCTCTTGAGCCTCCACACCAAACAACATCGTCACTGGGTCTACATTTACCTCTAATCCCTTGTATACTACTAATTGCCTGTGTTGTCTCTGCCCAAAACCCTATAATTGTGGGCATTCCCAGAAATTATGGAAGTAAGTTACTACCGCCCCATTGCACCTAGCACATATAGGGGATATTGTTACATGGAACTTACTCACCACTTGCGATGGCATATACAATCTCTGTATAAACTTATATTGGGATTCTTTAAACTTGTTGTAAATCAGTAGTCTCATATATGATTGGCATATGGTGGTCTAGGCTTTGTCTGGAATGTGGAGGCCCAAATCCACTTCCCACTGCTGCTTTACTTTAAGTGATAGATCCTGTGCCTGCTTTCGTAAGATTTTATGTAATCTCACTATAGCACCCTTAGGGTTTACTCGATTTTGGAGTACCCCCAACTCAATGGCAAAAAGTGGGGATTCCTCCGGTGCTAGTCTGCCAATCCGACGTACCAAGCCCCAGGCTTGCAGGTACCTGAATCAGTGGTTGTGGGGTATATCAAGTTGGGTTCGAAGTTTTTGAACCCTCCTGCCTTGGTATAGATCCCCAAGGCAAGTAACTCCACCCTTCTCCCACCGCAGAAAACCTTGGTCCTCCAACCCTGGCAGAAACTCTGGGTTGCCTGCTATTGGTGCCAAGATCATGCTGACTTCATGTGCCTTTACATATTTTTTCACTTTGCCCCATGCTGTCGCTGGTGCTTCCTCTGCCAACCATCTTAACGGTTCTCTCATTATCTCGTTTTAACAGTGCCGTGGGGGAGGGGAGTCTGGCCACGAGTCAGTTTAAGGCAACTTGGGCTGCACCCCTCCTTTTTTTAACCCATTCTGAGAGTAACCTGAGCTGGGCTGCCCAACAGTACAATGTAAAATTTAGGAATCCATGACCCCCATTGGCATTAGAGCACAGAAGGCATGCTGATCTAGCTCGGTGTTTCTTCCCCAGGTAAATTCTGAACACCGCTTATCCAGGTTTCTGAGGTATTTTTGGCTAAGGCTAGATGGCAGCATTTAGAATTTATCTGGCTCATCCAGGATATTGGTAACCCCTACTGCTCAAGTCTGACTTAATCTTCCCCAGAACTGGCTTGTAGTTCAATTCATATAAGGATGACAGGGACGTACCCACCTGTATGCCCAAATACTTCATATGTGTCGTCACTAGGTTGTACTCATGCCCTTCCAGGTCCCTTGTAGATACATCTCCTGTACCCATCAATGCAGACTTTACACAGTTAACCTTGTAACCAGAGAATTCCACAAAGCAATTTGTGATCTGGGTCACTTCTGGTATAGAAGTTCTGAGGTCTGTGAGGAACAGTAAAACATCATCCGCATACAAGGTGACCTTGTGCATCGATCCCCAAGCACCCTCTTCCCCTTACTTTCTCACTGCTGCGTATTGCTTCTGCTAAGGGCTCAATAACCAATGCAAACAGCATCAGGGACAGAGGGCACCCTTGCCTGGTTCCCCTTCCTGGGTCAAATACATGAGGGAGAGTTCTCCATTCACCAGTATGCTAGCCTGGGGTGTCTGATATAATATCTTAACTGTGTTAATATACTGTTCCTCCAACCCCAAAACCCCCAATATTTTAAACATGTACCTCCATTCTGTTCTATTGAAGACTTTTTCAGTGTCTAGGGATAGTACACAGGCTCCCCATGGACACTTTGCTCTCCGCTGCAGGACACCCAGCAGTCTAA
Source organism: Neoceratodus forsteri (assembly GCA_016271365.2). Lineage (NCBI taxonomy): Eukaryota > Metazoa > Chordata > Ceratodontiformes > Ceratodontidae > Neoceratodus > Neoceratodus forsteri. Next base: position 832,764,473 of record CM057454.1, on the reverse strand, counting down.
GCACATTGTGAACTGAATGTCGGCCCTCAACAAACCCTGTTTGGTCATCCCAAATCAGGTCGGGGAGGACTTCCTCCAGTTTCTGTGCCAATGCATTAGTGTTGATTTTGACGTCACAGTTCAGCAAGGAGATCGGTCTATAGGCTACACAGTCTGTGGAGTCTTTCTCAGCCTTTGGGATCACCGTAATAGTCGCTAGCCTGCAAGATCTTGGAGGTGCCACCTCTTCAGCTGCATCCTGAAATGTGTCAAGCATATTTTACCACATCCCATCCCTCAGTGCTCTGTAGTATTCCATGGGTAGTCCATCGGGTCCAGCTGCTTTAACAGCTGCTAGACCTGATGCTGCCCTTCATAGCTCAGCCAGTGTTAGCAGGGCACCAAGTCTATTGACCTGTTCCGCATTGGGGGCTGGGAGGTTCAGGGTGTCCAGGAACTGTGCCATACGTGTCTCCACTTCCAGGTATTCACTAGTGTACAGTTCTGATAAACCTGCACAAATTCTTCCCTAATGTCCTCTCCTTTACCTGTGTTCTTACCTGTCTGTTTCCTGATAGACGTCACTACATTAGATTTCCTCTTTCCCTTCGCCAGCCTTTCCAGGAGTGGACTCTGCTTGTTTCCCCATTCATAACATCTCTGCTGGGAGTACATAAGTGAGGCTTCAGCTCTTCTTTTAAATTCCTTATTGACCGCTTCCCTTGCCTCCCTGAGAGCATGGCGTTTATCCTCCTATAGGTCCTGAAATGTTTGAGTCTCCAGGGTTTTTACCTGTTGCTCCAGTTACTGGAACTTTTCTCTATGTTGCCTTCATTTAGTTGCCATGTAGGAAATGATCATCTTCCTCACAGAGGCTTTCACTGCGTCCCAGAAAATGGCTTTATTAGGGGCAGTGGCCTTGTTAGTCTCCTTGTATGGGGACCAGTTATCTCTTAGGTATTCTATGAACTGCTCATTTTGAAGCATGTAAGTTGGGAATCTCCACCCCCCGGTCCCTTATGAGAGGAGGGCATCTGCAGTGTCACCAGGGCCCTAGTATGGTCTAAGATCAGGATGGGGCTGACCTGTATCTCTAATACCCTAGTGTACCAACCCCTGGGGATATAGATATAATCGAGACGAGACCATGTTTTATGGAGGTCTGAATAAAATGTATATTCTAGGGACATGGATATGTTGTTCATCCACACTTATTGGCAGGTTCCTTGCCGCTCTAAATCTTGCCGGAAGGTCTTCAAGCTAGCTCCTCCCACCCACCCGGGTGGTAAAACTCTCGGCTCCGCCCCATGACGCCAGATCTTTCCTTACGCTTGGAAGCTCAGGTTCCCTGCTTAACGCTCTGCGATTAAGCTTTGGGGCCTAATTCTTCGACTTTAAAAAATTTTTCAAAAACTTTTACCACTTCGGTCTTCTTCCCTCGCGGCTGCGATGGACAAATTGACTCCCGGTTTCCGGAGATGCCCTTGCGGGCAGAAGATGTCTCGACGGATCCGACTCCACGCGTTTACTGCCTAGGCCAGGTGCCGCGACCGCGGAGCCTCGCAGACTGTGCTCATCTTTCTCGGTCCCTCGTCCTTGAGGATCGCTGCCCGTCTCCAACTTGGGCGCCGCGAAAGGAGATTTCCCCCGGTCAAATCCAAGGAGGCCCGACTGGCGGTGTCCGCGGCTGCGGGCTCCGCAGAACAACTTGAGTAGATGATCGCCCTCGAGGAGGAGGCGGCTCATGCCGTTACATCTTCGGCTGCGGCATTCGTTCCACTCTCGCTTGGGTCCTCCTATTCGGCTTCTTTTAAGGAGCTTTGCTTGACCCTCTCGACCAAAGGTGAGGGTCCAACTTCTTCTGGACCGTTCATCGAGTGAGAGAAAGTAAGAGGTAAGATCCATCGTCGGCGCTCTGGGAGGGAAGATCTCCCCCTTGTCGAGGAAGTCGCACTTCGGTCGAAGTTTCGGCTTCAGCCACTGGCTTCACGGTGCCCCCGTCAGGCCAGGTGACTGAGACTCACGCCGACGTGGTCGAGATTTTTCTCGACCCGTTAGACGGGTTGTCGGCTGGAGAAGCCGAAATTCCCTCCTCCCCGGTTCCCCGGCGAGGATTGTGATGATACCGGCGGCTCATCTGTTCCTCTGGTTCCCGAGCTGTCAGATTTGTCAACCGAATCAAGGGATTGCGATCCTCGGCTCCCCGCCCGGCGACCTCGGCCTTGCCGAGATTCTAGATCTCGGACATCTTGGCAGTCTAGCCGATCCGATAAACACAAGCGGTCTTGGTCTACGCGTTAGGTAAGCGTGGCTCGCCGGCTCTTCCTCATCTTCCTCCTCCTCGACGGGAGGCTTCGGCGTAGTTGCGCCGAAAATATGAGATCTTATGTGGCAACAACTAATTTTGGCTGGGAACAAGTCAGCTCAGGCCTCTTCTCGGCCATAAAATGGTTGTCACCGGACGACGGAAACCAACCCCTCGAGGTGGTCGAGAGCCTGTTTCAGGCGGTTGTTGATCTACTCCTGCTGCCCCACCAATACGGTGGAACCGCCTCCGCCTCAACCGACAGTCGGGGCCCGACAAAAGTTCATGACCGGCTCATGGCCTCCCCATAGGTTGTCGGTCACCCCTCACTCCCGATAAGCCTCGGCACGGGAGGGTGGCGCGGGCTCTGAGCAGCTGTTCAACGATGCGTCTGAGTGGTCGGACGACTCTCCCTGTTTTCCAAGCGCTGAACTTGGAATCCTCTGAGGGGCAGTCGATGGACGATAGCCTAGCGTCCTTCCTTGACTACTCGGCTCATCTCAGAATCCACTGGGATGAAGCTCGAACCGTGTCCAAGCAGGGCTAGATATCCCTCACTGAGATTCTGGACCGAGGATTCTCCTCAGGAGGCCTTTCCAGTGGCTGAAGCCATTGTTGGCCCGACCCTGGAATTGTGGCAGCGTCCGGCTTCCTGTCCTGCGCCTTGACCAGATGGCCAGAAAGTATCACGGTTCCCACAGGCTCTCTGTCCGGCTTTTCCGAACACCCTTGGCTGAGGGGTTGGTCACGGACAGTATTTTCCGGCAGCCGAAATGCCAGGGACGTGGACCAACCGCCCGACAAAGAGTCCAAGAAACTGGACTATACTGGGGAGAAGTGTATGCTGCTTCCTCCCTCAGCTCGTCCAGGCCAGTTCGGCCGTCTTGATGGCACATTTTTCCCATGCCCTGTTGGGCTCCCTGGATGAGGTCGTCCCTCATCTTCCTGCGGACCTGCAGACCACAGTTAAGCAGGTGCGGGACCAGGGCAGGGCAGTAGCTAGCAGCAGCTCCAGACTGCGCTGGATATTGGAGATTCTTGTGCCCGGTCAGCTGGCGGCCGCAGTGGTTGCTGCGCCAAGCGGGCGTGGCTGAGGATATCCACTTTCACCGGATACCCAGCACAAGCTCACGGATGTTCCTTTCCTGGGAACTGACCTCTTCGGCCCTGGAGTGGAAGGTCACCTCCAGAGGATCGAAAAGTCCAATGCCACCTTGGACTCGGTATCGTCCGCGCAGAGGGACAAGGGCCGTAAGCCCCAGCCTAAGCCTTCGCCCTCTGCTCCCGCTGCGCCCGGCCCAACAACGCCAGGGCCAGCAGGCTAGACCTTGGTATCTCCAAGCCCAGCCGTCAGCTTCCTCTAATAGGAAGCAAGGAGGAAGAAGCCCTGGGTCCCTGGCCGGTCCTTCCTCCAAGCCTGCACAGTGACTGGTTGAGGGTGTGCCTCATCCCCGTCACTCCCCCCTGGTTCCCCGGGGACGGCCCGCACTTCCTTTCCGCCTGGTCCGCTGTTACCATGGACAGGTGGGTTCTGGAGGTGGTGGGAAGAGGCCTGCCTCTGAATTGAAAGGTTCCACCTTCAGAGCCATCGCCCCAAGGGGGCTTCGGGTCCCAGACTCTTTGAAGGCTCGCCAGAGCCGACATCACCCTTCTCCTTCAGAAAGGGTGATAAAAGAGACAGAGGACCCCCATCAGGAACAGGGTTCGTGTCCAGGTACTTCCTGGTCCCGAAACGGACGGGGGGCTGGCGCCCCATTCTCGACCTACACGACCTGAACAAGTTCCTAAGGTCTCGAACCTTCAGAATGGTCACTCTGGCTCAGATAATACCATCTCTGGAACACGGCGTGTAGTTTTGTTCTCTGGACTTTCAGGACGCGTTCTTTCATGTCCCTATCCGTCCGTCTCATCAGAGATTCCTCCGCTTCAGGGCGGAGGGATCCCTTTTCGAGTTCCAGGCCATGCCCTTCGGTCTCTCTCCAGCTCCCAGGGTCTTCACCAAGTGCATGGCAGTGGTGACAGCATTCCTGCGGCGCCGAGGGGTCCGGGTGTACCCTTACCTGGACGATTGGCTGATAGCAGCCCCCTCCAGGTCGGAGGTGGAGCGGTCCAGGGATCTGGCCCTCCAGGTTTGCTCTCAACTCGGCCTCCTGGTCAACGAGGCCAAGTCGGAACTCGAGCCGAAGCAGGTGATAATTTTCATCGGGGCAGAGCTCGACTCTCTTCGAGCCAGAGCATGGCTCCCGGCGGACAGGGTCGAGGTTCTTACCTCCTTTGCCCAATCATTTCTGGTTGGGCAATCGCGCCCTGCCCGGGACTTCCTGCGACTCCTGGGTCTCATGGCGGCCTGTACCAGCGTAGTCCATTGGGCACGCTGGCACATGCGCCCCCTCCAGTGGGGACTGGCCAGCCAGTGGTCACAGCGCTGCGATCCTCTGACCAGCGTGTGTGGGACGACCAGGAGATGTGAATGCTCTCCAGTGGTGGACCATTCCGTCCCATCTGCAGGAGGGTATCCCGTTTGTCCGCCCCGAGCCGATGGTCTCTCTAACGACCGACGCCTCTTTGATGGGTTGGGGTGCCCATCTGGGAGAACACCGAGTGCACGGCCTCTGGTCCCCACGGGAGTCCCGATGCCATATCAACCTGCTGGAGCTCCGTGCGGTCCACCTAGCTCTCTCCGCCTTTGCTCCGTTTCTCCGGGGTCAAGTGGTCCGGGTCCAGACGGACAATACCACGACCATGTACTATCTAAACTGCCAAGGCGGGATGCACTCCATGCTCTTATGCAAGGAAGCTCTCCGCATCTGGTCACTAGTGCGCAGCCTGGAGGCGGATCTCCTGGCCATTCATGTGGCAGGAGCCTCCAACACCCTGGCCGATGCCCTGAGCCGGATAGGGGGCTGCATCGCACTGAGTGGTCTCCTGCCAGAGATAGTACAGGACCTGTTCTCCTGCTGGGGCACACTCTGGTGGATCTGTTTGCCTCCAGGGAGAACGCAAGCTGAGGCTGTTTCATGCCCGCCCCCCTCAGCAGGGCTCGCTGCAGGGGGATGCCTTCTCGAGGCCGTGGACCCCGGGCCTCTTTTACGCCTTTCCCCCCGTTCCCCTGATTCACAGGGTCCTGCTGAAAGCGAGGAGGGACAAGGCGCAGGTGATTCTGATAGCCCCAGACTGGCCTCGCCAGTTCTGGTACCCAGATCTCCTCAGTCTCAGCTCCAGGACTCCGCGGCAGCTTCCAGCTCGCCCGGACCTGCTCTCAGTCAATCAGGGGAAGGTGTTCCATCCGGACCTTCAATCCCTGCACCTGGCGGCCTGGTTCCTGGCGGCTAGGTTCCAGGCCTTGGGTCTTTCCAGCGGGTCCTCAATGTCGTTGGGGTGTCCCGTAAAGTCGACCAGAAAATGCTATGCCTTCAAATGGAAGAGGTTCTCCATTTGGTGTCGGAAAAAGGTTGGACCCTTTCTCGTGTCCTGTGGCAAGCATTTTGGACTATTTATGGTCCCTTTCTAGTCATAGGCTTAGGTCGACGCACCCTTAAGGTGCACCTGGTAGCCATCTCTGCTTACCGGCGTGGCCGGTCGGCAGTCAGTGGCAGAGAAAAGGGTGGGCGCTTCTTTAAAGGCCTTGATCACATTTCCCTCCAGTGCGGGAACCCCCACCTCCGTAGGATTTACTGCTGGTACTGGCAAAGCTCATGGGCAAGCCATTCCAGACAATGCACAGGTGTGGTCTCCCCACCTGTGCGTGGAAGACCGCCTTCTTGGTGGCTATCACGTCAGCCAGAAGGATGGGAGAACTCCAGGCGCTTAGCATCGAGTCTCCTTACCTGGTCTTCCACAGGGACAGAGGTCTCACGCCCCACCCGAAATTCCTTCCAAGGTGGTGTCGGAGTTTCACCTTAATCAGATGTTGACTTGCGGTGTTCTACCCCAATCACACCGGAGGCTGAATATAGGCTCCATACTCTGACCCTAGAAGGACGCCGCTTATTATAAGGAGCGACGGCTGAAATTGGGAGAGTTGCCAGCTGTTTGTCACCCTACGCTGAAGCCGCACCTGGCAGACCTGCAGCCAAGCGGACGATAGGCAGATGGGTCACCTCCTGCATAAATCTCTGCTATGAGTTGGCGGGCATGGAGCCTCCCAGAGGGATAAGAGCTCATTCTACCCGCCATACTGCTGCATCGGTGGCTGCTTCCAGGGATGTCAATTTCCAGGAAATCTGCAGGGCTGCTACCTGGAAGTCAGCACACACCTTTATTACCCATTACCACATCGACCTTGAGTCACGTCGGGATGCTGGTTTTGGGGCCTCGGTTCTCCAATCTCTGTTCCCCAAGTAAGTATGTAGGGGGTGTGCGCCTTGCCTCCCTCCTCCCGGAGAACTACTAGGAGTCTGCCAATAAGTGTGGATGAACAACATATCCATGTCTCTGAATAGAAAGGTTACTCACCTGTAACAGGAGTTCTAGGAATGGTATATGTTGTTCATCCACACTAACCCACCCGACCTCCCGCTCGACGACAACCTGAGCTTCCAGCGCCAGATCTGCGCCGGCAAGTGAGCCGAGAGTTTTACCACCCGGGTGGGTGGGAGGAGCTAGCTTGAAGACCTTCCGGCAAGATTTAAAGCGGCAAGGAACCTGCCAATAAGTGTGGATGAACAACATATACCATTCCTAGAACTCCTGTTACAGGTGAGTAACCTGTATTTCCCTTGCTCCAGGGTCGTTCTCCCTCCAGGCATCCAAAAGGTCCATCTCATTTAGGCCCATTCCCCAGTGAGCTACCGCCAGGTCTATTCTCGTGTTCCCCCGGGATCTATCCAGTAAGGTATCCATGGCACAGTTGAAGTCACCTGCTAATATGAGATTTGGGAAATTTTGAGCCTGGAGGATAGACAACATTTGGTCGAAAAAGACCGAGCCATACACTGCTGGTGCATATATGTTGCCTAAGGTGATTATTTCCCTATCTATCTGTACCTCTAACAAAAACCTATCTTCCCCCATTCTGATCTCTGAAGATCCCTTTTTTAATAAAGTTAAGATTTTTGTGTATTAAAATTGCTGCTCCTCTGTTATCAGGATGCTGAGTAACAACGGCCTACCCAATCCTGTACTAGTTGGTCACGCTCAGACGCAGCCAGATGCGTCCCCTGTAACGTCGCCATATGGACTTTGCTCCTTTTTAGAGCGGTCAGGATTTTCTTACGCTTTACTGGGGACGAGACACCAAGTACATTCAAGGAGCAGATTGTGAGTTTTCCAAACATTATACACACTAAGGGGGGTCAGGAGGAGGGGAACGCCCTTCCAAGCACAGATCCCAATCCACCTCCTCAATGCTACTCTTTAATGACCCCTCTTCCCCACACGAGTTGCAGTCTCTCCTTAATATGTTCAACAAAGGCACTGTGTGTAGTAGTAAACATCACATTAGAGCTATCTAACAGTATAAACACGAACAGATTAAACTGAACAGATAACATGTCATTAACATTAGACATTGTAAAAAAACACATAAAAAATAGTGAGTGAAAACACCCTTCCCCCTCCTCCTTCTTTACCCTCTGAGCACACCCACTGCCCCTAGACCGTGCCCAGGGTTACTCACCCTCTCCAGTAGATTCCAGCCTAGGGAGTTGAGCAGCCTGCCCAATGAGATCCAGCTAATCTAATAGGTTATAGAATAGGTTATAGACCTTTAACGTTCCACCCACCCTTCCCCCACACTCCCCACATTTATTCTTCTTTGAAATGATTGTAAAGTCAGTTAACAGCTTCAAGCATATTATACTTCCTACATGGGAACTATAGCCTATCCCTCTTTAGATACTCACGGCATTCCTCTAGCCCCCCCCCTCCCCCAATGAGCGTATTTACCTCCCCAGTCTTTCTGTCTGCTGCAGTTCCCCTTCTCTTTGTATGTCAGCTTCTTATTTTCTGGCCACAGTTATATGGTGTTAGATCAGTGTCGATGGCTCAGCAGGTAGCACACTCGCCTCTGAGGCCGGGAGATCAGAAGGCTGTGGGCTTTATCTCCACACCAGGCACTTGGGTTAATATCCCAATACTGACAGGTAGTGCAGCATTAGGGGGCTGCTGCACTCCTAAGGGGCCGTCTTTTGGATGAGACGTTAAACCGAGGTCCCGTCTGCCTGTTCTGGTGGTGGTTCATGTGGATGTTAAAGATCCCATGGCACTTCTCGAAAAGAGTAGGGGAAATTTCCCGGTGTCCTGGCCAAATTTCCTCCATTCACTAGAAACTCCCAACAGCTTAATCTGGCTCAGTTTCAGTTGGTGACCATCTGTATCCCCACCCCCGAGTCACCCCTGAAAAAGGGACTTCTAGTCTCAGTGGGCTTACCTGGTAAACAAAATTCAATAATAATAATAATAAATATTTATATGTGCTTAAGGCTGCCATTCTAAAATCTAGACTCCCCTTGTTTGATCCTGCAATCTGGTTTGTTAGTTCCCAGTTATTACTGTACACACATGTGGTGTTACTTGTAATCCCTTCTGACCAGATCTCACGTGCTAACCCCACCCCACTGACCCTTGTGTAGAGCACACAGTTTACAAGCCTATATATCATTTCTATCTCAGTTATTTAGAAGGCAGCATTAGACATGGCTAGTGGTCTGTAAAAACAAAATGTCATAGCTCATTTGAGCTGCTCATGCACCATAGTTATTATCAAAGACGTCTGCTCTGAGCTCAGACAATTTGTCTTGGGAGGGTCCTAGCAGAGTTTGCCTTAAGAGCCATGTTTAGGGCTGATTCCTGTACAGTCACTGTGAAAGTACTGGAAACCTCCTTCGTTGATCCGATTTTTAGAGTGAGCCTCACCCACCTGTGTTCACTCACATTTGTGGTTGTACAACCCAAAAGGATCCTTGCGAGAGTGGCGGCCCGCGACTGTAAGATCCAAACAGGGCCCATAAGGCTCACAGCCAGCTGCAGGGGTGAACTGTTCTCATGACTATGTTCACAGTGGGAATCCAGTGTAATCTTAAATCTGGGGGATTTCATTTGGGTTCGCATGGAGGCGGGACTTAGCCACAGGGAAGGCCATCAGTTTCACTGATCCAAACTTGACAGGCACCGTAATGTACTAAAGTAGAAATGACAAGAGATTTTGACAGCTGTGTCTATGCTCGCAAACTCGGGTACAATAATAATCCAGCCATTAGCTTCATTTAGGTAATAGACCCATTCTAGTATAAACCTCCTTATGCTTTCTCACTTAATAAATGTGTAGTTATGCTGTGTTGTTGTTCTCTTTCCTGGCCACACGGCCAGGGCTCTAGGGGACAACAGCAGATTGGGGAGCCATCCTGGCCACACGGAGTGGGCCAGGGCTCCGGATTTTTTGTCCCATGCCGCCCACCCCGGCCCTGACCTCTATGAAGTGCCCGGCGGAGCAAGGAAACCAGGAAGGATCCCATTGGCGGATCGCAAACAAGCGGGAAGGACCTGTGCACTTTTGAACTGGCTGGAGAAAGACTTGGAGGGGGGGAAGAAGAGCATGTGGTGTTGAGCTCATTGCTGGAAACAGAGGGGGGGGGGCACCCTCTAGTTTAAGCCACAAAGAGGTAAGCTATTTTCTGTGTAGTACTACACCTAGAAATGAGGGTACCTGTTTACTGTGGGACTATATCTAGGATTAGTGGGTGACCTGATTAGTGGGGTGGGGAGTATATATTGGACTAGTGGAGAACCTGGTGGTTCACCCAAGGAAACCTACTTGAGGGAGGATGGGACCACACATCATTAGGGCTGGCATCTTTGGGAGGGCAGTGGGGTGCACAGGGTGTGGGGCGGCCATGATACTGGACTGGGCTTGGAAGTTCAGTGGTTGCCCGGTGTGCTACCAGCTGGCACAACTCAGGGAGGAGGTTGAGGGGATTAGGAGACAACTGGGTGTGGGGAGGTATGTTTGAGGAATAGGGCAGGGGCTGTCCCATGGGGATGCACCAAGCACTAGGGGTGGGGCATAGGGAAAGGAGAGCAGGAGAGGACTCTGGGTTTGCATGGGGACCCTGACAGAGGGGGCCGAAAAGGAGGACACTACCAAGGAAGCAGGCACTCCCACGGGGATGCACCAAGCACGAGGGGAAGGGGCATAGGGAAAGGAGTGCAGGCGTGGACTCTGGGGTTGCATGAGGACCCTGAAGAAGGTGCCCAAAAGAAGGACACTACCAAGGTAGCTGGCAGGTAACTGGGAACCCTCACAGAGGGGGGGCCAAAAGGAGGACATTCTCAAGGAAGTAGGCAGATGACTGGGGCTAGACAGAAGGAAGCAAGGTAGGGAGGTGGATTGTACCTTAAGCTCAGTAACCATTTCAATTCTTTACTTATGCTTGGAGGGAGGATGTAGTCACGACAGGGGTGGGTAGAGATGTAAAGGAAATGGGGGGTAGGAGGAGGGGGCCGGAAAGCAGAAAAAATAGGGGGGAACTTGGAATGCGGGAAAACGGGAGGCGGCGGATCAGAGCAGGTGGAGGAGGGGGTGGAGGGAGGAAAGCACAAGTAGAAGGACCAGGTGGGAGGAAAAGGCAAGGAGAAGCACCAGAAGTACAAGGAGGACACAGTAAAGGGTGCTGAAGGTTTGGGTCAGGGGGGGCATGACAGGGCAAGATGGGGCTGAAACGGAGATGAAAAGAAAGGAGGACGAGCCAGGCTAGCTTAGCAGGGGGGGACCAGTCGTGAGCAGTGATGGGGGGTAGCGGGCACAGAAGGATACTCTGGAGGAGGAGAGCATAGGAACGGAGGGGAGGAGATAGCCAGGGCAAATAAGGAGGGGTGGTAGGTGGCACCCAGATAGGGGAGGAGCAAGGAGCCGGCTGGGGGAGGGGCCGTAGGAAGGATGAGGGACAAGGAAGGGGGGAATGGAGGAAAAGGGCAGTCAGAGTGCTCCTGTTGGGGGATTCCATGATCAGGGGGAACAAATGGGCTAGGGAGGGGGAAGCCTGCCCGGTTAGAACAAAATGCTTCCCTGGACTAACGGTGCACAGGGCCAAACATGAGGTATATCAGCTGGCAAAGGTTTGTGGAGGTTCCCCGGACATACTGGTTCACTTGGGTACAAATGACATTGAGGGAAATAGTGAGCTAGAGATACAGGCGAGGTTCAGGGAGCTAGCCAGGGTTTGTCATGATATAGGATGTACGATTACCTTCTCTGAAATTCTGCCAGTGCTGAGGGCTAGTGGGGAACACAAGAGGAAGATTAGGGAGATAAACAAGTGGCTCAGGGAATGTTGTGGGGCCAGAGGGTATGTGTTGATGGGGGATTGGGGGGAGACCTGGAAGGATAAGGGGCTGTATGTTAGGGATAGGCTCCATCTCATCTTGAAGGGGAGGGAAACCCTTAAGTTGAAAATAGAGGGGTTCGTTGGTGAAAGGTGAGGTTTAAACTTGTGAAGGGGGAGTGATGGGAGAAGAGGCTGTAGAGGGGAGACCGATAAAGGAGGGACTCTGCCTCCACCCCCCCGGGGAGCTGGTGGAATGTGGGAAAAGGCTGTCTGGTAAGGTGCAGACAGTGGGAGGATGGAATCCCCATGGGAATGCGAGCAGGAGAAATGGGAGTATAGGGAAGGGATGGAAGGTAGTCCTGCTAAATGCCAGGAGCTTGGGCAATAAAATACCTGAGCTTCAGGCGATACTAGAAGAGGGAGAAGTGGATGTGGCAGCTGTCACTGAGACCTGGGCCACCGCAGGGCACTACTGGGACCTGAATCTGGAGAGTTACACCATGTTCAGGAAGGACGGGAGAGGGAAGGGGAGGAGGGGTAGCAATAATAGTCAAAAACTGCATTGGCTTAGGAGGAGTGGAGGAGGGGGAGGGAACTGTGGAGGCGATTTGGGTCACCTTGATAACAAGGGGGAGGAAGAGAGTAAAAATAGGAGTGGTGCACAGACCCCCTCTGCTGGCGGAGGAACTGGAGGAGAGTCTGCTGGCAGATGTTGGGAGACGCTGCAGATTGGATAGGGGAAGGGTGGTGGTGTTGGGGGATTTAAACATGCCAGGAATGGACTGGGGGACTATGACATCCTCGGTGGCCAGGGAACAGAGGTTGTTGGATGTTTTTCAAGACATGTTCCTAACCCAGCAGGTGTGGGAACTGACCAGGGAGGAGTGGATACTGGATGTGTTCCTGGCAGACAGTGACCAGATTAGAGGCCTGGAGGTAAGGGACCCATTGGTGGAGAGCAATCATGCGACGGTCTGGTTCTGCCTGGACCTAGGAGGGGTAGAAGGCTGCACAAAGATGGAGGTAATTGACTTGGGGGGGGACGCGGATTTCAAAGAAATGGGAAGGATCCTTAAGGAGCATTTGGATGGGATTGGGCCAGACATGGACACTGACAGTAGGTGGGAAATCATCAGGAGAGGGGTGCAGGTTACTACCAGCACCAGTGCAAAATTGAGACACAAATGTAATAGGGCCTGAAAACCCTGCTGGTGGACCAGGGAGGTTCAGGAAGTAGTGAAGGGAAAGAAGGCGGCCTATAGGCATTTCAAGTGCTCAGGGAGTGCAGTTGATCGAGGGGAGTACAAGCTGATGGCCAGAAGGGCCACTAGGGTGGTGAGGGTGGCTAAGGCAAGGAAGGAGCAGAACCTGGCCAGGGAAATTAGGAGAGGAAACAAGGGGTTCTTTAGATACACTGGGGAAAAACAAAGGGTGAAGGGGCAGATTAGCAGGATTAAAACAGGGGAGAGACAGGCACAAGACCCGGGGGAGCAGGCTGAGGTACTAAATGAGTACTTTGCTTCAGTTTTCACCAAGGAAAATGGGGGGCTGCCTCATATACATGAAGGAGCAATGTGAAACTGAGGAGAGAGGAGGGACCTTTACCATTCGGAGGTCTGGGGGCGGCATCACTGGCAGAAGGGTGGAAGGCAGTGCAGTGGGACAAGGTAGCGGAGGTGGAAATCACAGCAGAGAGAGTGAGGGAAGCCCTCAGGTCCCTTAAGACGGAGAAAGCACTGGGGCGGGATAAAATACATCACAGAGTGCTGAAGGAACTGGTGGATATCCTGGCAAAACCCCTGGCGGAGCTTTTCAGCATCTCCCTGAGGACAGGGTGGGTGACCCAGGCCTGGAAGGTGGCGCATATAGTACCTGTCCACAAGGGTGGAACAAAGGAGGTGGCAGGGAACTACAGGCCTGTCAGCCTGACCTCGGTGGTGGGCAAGGTGATGGAGGGCATCATAAAGGAGAGGCTAGTGGGGGCCTGGAAAAGTCGGGGTGCCAGGACGATAGACAGCATGACTGTCCCGGGGAAATCATGTCATGCAAACCTAGTGGAGTTCTATGATTGGGTGATGAGTGCCTTGAACCTGGGTAGGCCAGTGGATGTCCTCTTTCTTGACTTCAGCAAGGCGTTTGACTCTGTTCCCCAGTGGGGCCTGTTGGATAAGCTGGGGGAGATGGGGGTGGGAAACAAGATGATCATATGGATAGGAAATTGGCTCTAGGACCAGACCCAGAGGGTCGTGGTTGGTGGGATAGTCTCATCCCCAAGGAGGGTCATTAGTAGGGTCCCTCAGGGATCAGTCCTTGGGTCCTTCCTGTCCAACGCCTACATCTCTGACATAAGGAAGGTTATCAGGAGTGAGATGAGTCTCTTTGTAGATTACTTAAAGCTGGGGGCGGTGGTGGATGGGGAGGAAGGGAGGGTGGCCCTTCAGGGGGACCTGGAGACTCTGGAAGGGTGGTCTCGAAAGTGGAAACTGAGGTTCAGTGAAGGGAAATGCAAGGTACTGCACCTGGGAGCCAGAAACCCGGGCCAAGGGTACAGCCTGGGGGGGGGAGGGGAATGCTACAAGTCTCGATGGCTGAGAGGGACTTGGGGGTCTTGGCGGATGTCAAGATGAACAACTTGGAATCTTGTAGGAGGGCAGCAGCCAAGGCCAACGGGATGCTGGGATGCATCACTAGGGGATCACCTCCAGAAGGAGGGAAGTGATACTACCTCTGTACAACTACTTGGTGAGGCCACACCTCGAGTACTGCGTGCAGTTCTGGAGGCCACACTTAAAGAGAGACATTGAACTCCTGGAGAGGGTCCAGAGGAGGACAACCAAAATTATCTGGGGCTTGGGGGACAGGACCTATAGTGAGAGGCTCGAGGAGCTAAATATGTACACATTGGAAGAGAGAAGAGACCGGGGGGACATGATAGAGGTCTTCAGGTACCTGAGGGGGGGTGAATAGAGGAGAGCAAAGTCAGGGTGCTCCGAAGGAAGGGGGGGCAACTAGAGGGCATATGTGGAAGCTGGAGGGGGGTGATTCAGGGAGAAAGGAGAAGATGCTACTTCACCGAGAGGGTGGTGGAACCATGGAATCGCTGCCCTAGGAGCTGGTGGAGTCAGAGACGGTGGAGGGGTTTGGGGGGGCTGGGACAGGTACAGGGGAAGGGTTCTGGAAGCAAAGTCCAGTGCAAAGAGAATATCCGGGACTGGGAAGGGAGAAGCCCGAGAGGGCGAGGGGGCAGCAAGGTCACTTCCCAGGGTGGGGGCTGACCAAACGAGCAGACGCGAAAGACCGATAGGCTTATTCTGCTGGCATTTTAGTATGTTAGTTCTTTCATGCCTAATTCTCAGAGTCGCTGGGTATTGGAAATGGAACTCCACTTTATTCTGTCTTAGAGCATTCATTAGTGGCCCAACGACTCTCCGTTTATCCTGAACTCACTTGGAAAAGTCCTGAAAAATGTATACTTTGTGCTCTTGGTATTTCAGGTCCCCCAGTTTTCTGTAGGCTGTGAGAATTCTCTGTCCAGATAGTTGTGCAGTTTTAAGATTATCTGCCTTGGTGGAGCATCATCTGAGGGCCAGGGGGCTAAAGCTCTGTGCACTCTGTCTATTTTGAGGTGGGTTTTCTCCATATTTAAGTTAAGTACTTGTGGTATCCATTTTGCCACAAACTATGGCGTATCTGCCTCCTCTATCTCTTCTGGGAGCCCCCTTATTCTTAGATTATTTCTCCATTGGAAGTTTTCTTGGACATCAGCAGTCTCTTTTAGCTCTGCCAGCTCTTGTTCCAGTGCAGCAATTTTACCAGGCAAGTTGTGCATGATATTTTCAACACTGGAAACCCAGGATTCTAATTCTGTAATTCGGGCTCCTTGATTTTCCATTGTTGTTGCCAGCTTATCCAATCGAATAGTAACAGCTTCCAGTTTAGTTTTTTTCCGAACTCTGTTTTAGCGCCCCTTACGTCCGAACTCTCTCCAGCTACCTCCTGATCCCCAGTCTCTACCTCCCAACGTGGCTTGGTATTCCGTAGACTCCTTTCCGGCTCCGGGCATCCCCCGGGTCTACCCTTCGGGAAGGCGCCCCACCCAGGCGCCTGTCTCTTAGTGTTGAGTCATCGGGCCGGGGGGGAAACAGCCTGAGATCCCAAGTCCGTGAGCGGGAGTGTGGTCTGTGGAGGGAGGCGCCTTTACCTATCGGTGATGAGGGTTTTTTTTTTTCTTTATGTGAGAGATCCCCTGTGGAGCCCAGCTGTCATGGCAACATGCAGCTGCGGCTCCACCTCCAGGCATATGCCACGACACTGCTTTGGTCTACCTCTGGCCGCCACCAGAGGTCGCTCTTCGAGTGGTTGTATCCCTGTCCCACCCCTGGGGAGAGAGCAGTCCTGCGGATGCTCAATCTCTTCCCTTCTCGCTGACACCCGGCTCCCTGGGTTCGTTCCCGAACCTGGGTCGTCGGCGTGGCGCAAGGTGTGCGCTTCAACCCTCAGTGCCACTGGGCCAGCCAACAGCTTCCAATTTAGATGACAAAATATCCAAGACCCTCTCCAAGATTGTTTGAGCCAGAGCTGCATGGTTTCCATCGGGTCCTGCCACTTCAGCGGCGGCATTGCTTGATCCCGTTGGCTGCCTTTTTTGGCTCGCTTTGGAGCCCCGTTGGGCTTTTGAGGAATTTGTTGTTAGAAATTACATAGATTCATAGACAGTGTCGGCAGATAAGGGTCTATGGCCCACCCAGTCTGCCCATTTGAGCTTGTAAGTTCAGTTTGTTTTCCTAGAAGTCTGTTTCCCCTTACCCCTGACCTCTAGAATTCCTTTATGTCTATCCCATGCATTCTTAAATCCGTGATTGTTTCAGCCCCCACCACTTCCTCTGGCAGGGTGTTCCACTTGTCCACTACCCGTTCTGTGAAGAAATTCTTTCTCATGTTTCCTCTGAATCGTCCTCCCTCCAACTTCATCCCATGCCCTCTAGTCCTGGAACATCTTTTTCTCTTAAAAATAGTGTTTTCCTGCACCCTGTTCCTCCCTGTAAGATACTTGTATGTCTCTATCATATCCCCTCTCTCCCTCCTCTCCTCCAGGGAGTACATGTTCAGTTCCTTCAACCTGTCTTCATAGGACTTGTGATGCAATCCATGCACCATCTTTGTTGCCCTCCTCTGAACCTTCTCTACCCTGTCTATGTCCTTACGTGGGATGGTCTCCAGAACTGTACACTGTACTCCAGGTGGGGCCTCACTAGTGTCTTGTATGCGGAATTATGACCTCCCTTTTCCTGCTGGTGATGCCCCTGCCTATACATCCCAGCATCCTATTTGCTTTACCTGCTGCCTTGTCACACTGTTTCCCTACCTTGAGGTCATCAGAGATGACAACCCCAAGATCCGTTCCTGCTTGGTGCATGCTATATCCTCACCCCCAACTGATATATTGTGCTAGGGTTTTGTGCCCCATATGCATTATCTTGCACTTCTTTGCATTGAATTTCAACTGCCAAACCCTGACCATTCTTCAAGTTTCTGCAGGTAGCTTCTCATTCTGTCTACACCCTCTGGTGTGTCTACTCTGTTACAGAGCTTTGTGTCATCAGCGAACAGTGAAATTCTACCTTCTAGATCCTGCAAGATGTCACTGATGAAGATGTTGAATAGGACCGGTCCCAGCACTGATCCCTGTTGTACCCACTGTTCACTCTTCCTCTGTGGGTGACAGCCATTTACCACCACCCTCTGTGTCCTGCCACCCAGCCAGTTACCTACCACCACCACACTACTGTCCTGCCCACACCCATATTCCCCAGTTTGTGTAATAGTCTTCTATGTGGCACAGTGTCAAAGGCCTTGCTGAAGTCCAGATAGGCCATGTCCACTGCCCTCCCTGATCCACCTCCTAGTCACCCAGTCAAAATTCAACGAGGTTGGTCTGACATGACCTCCCCTGGTGAAACCATGCTGCCTTGGGTCCTGTAGTCCATTGACAACCAGATGTTCCACCAATCTCTCCTTCAGTAGTGCTTCCATGATCTTCCCCACTACCGAGGTGAGGCTGACTGGTCTATAGTTCCCTGCTTCCTCTTTGTTCCCACTTTTGTATAAGGGGACTACATCTGCTGTCCTCCAGTCTTTGGGTACCCTCCTGTTTCCAGTGATCGGCTAAACAGGATAGCCAGGTTCAGCCACCACCTCTCTTAGTTCTTTAAGGACCTGGGTGCACCCCATCTGGCCCCATTGCTTTATCAACTCTTGTTGACTTCCAGTTCCTTCAGGACCCTTTCTCATGTAAAGGGACTTGTGTCCATTTCTGCACCATTCTCACCCTTGTACTCCTTCAGACCCGTACCCCCTCTTCCTCAGTAAAGGCCAGGCAGAAATACCTGCTCAATATGTCAGCTTTTACTGTTGTCATCCTACTGCGGCTCCATCCTCCCCTTCAGTCTCACTATCCCTCCCTTGTCTTTCTTTTTCCTTATGTACCTGTAACAGGTTTTGTCCCCTTACCCACTAGTTTGGCAATGTGTTCTTCTGTCTGGCTTTGGCTTCCCTTACTGACCTCCCTACCTCCCTTCGCTTCTCATGGTACTTCTCCTATCCTTCTGCCTGTGTCTTTCTGTATTGCCTGAATGCAATCTTTTGGCTTTCACTTTCTTTGCTACCTCTTTGGAAAACCATAATGGTCTCCTCTTCCTTTTCCTCTTGCTAACCTGCTTAATGCATAATTCTGTTGTTCTTGTAATCCCCATTTTAAATACTCCCACTGTTCCTCAACCTCTGATTCCTATCCCATTCCCTTAATGCCTCTTTCAAGTATCTCCCCATTTTCTCAAAGTCTCCCCCTAAATCCAGGATCGTGTTTTTGTGTGGTTTGGTTCTGCTGTTTCTGTGATTTCAAACCACAATGACTGGTGGTCACTGTTACCAGGTGCTCCCCACTGTTACCCCCATCACACTGTCCCTGTTTGTGAGCACAAGGTCAGTATTGCCTTCTGCCGAGTTGGTTCCATGACCAGTTGCTTGAGGAAGGCACCCTGAAGGAGTCCAGGATAAATCTGCTCTAGTTGATGCTGCTGCTGGGATGCTCCAGTCCGTCTGGAATATTAGAGTCCCAACCAGTACTACCTCACCCTTGTCTGCCATCCTTTGGATGGCTAGCATCAACTCTATCTGTTTCTTCCTCCTGGGCTGGTGGTCTATAGACCACACCTGTGCGGATGGCTGTCCCCATTTTCCTTTCCAGCTTAACCCACAGTATCTCTTCCCCCATTTTGTTCCTCCTGGATCTCTGTGGCCCTTATGTCATTTTTCACATACAGTGCCACTCCTCCTCCCTTCCTGCCTGCTCTGTCTCTTCTGAATATGTTGTAGCCAGGTATGGCCATCTCCCAGTCATGGTTATCATTACACCAGGTTTCAGTGATCTATGTTTCTATTGTTCTTAATATTTCAGCACTTTTTTCCCTCTGTTTTTCTTACAGCTGACTTACAAAAGTCATAATTTATTCGGAAGCGTAGAGCAGGAGCCTGTGCAGACAAGTCTATACAGCTGTCCAGCACATGCCCTGTGGATACCTTTAAACACAGATTAAAAACATTTATATAGACCTATCCAGATTATTAATTAAATCTAGATGCTTCTATTTTATTTTGTTTTTATTTATATTTTAATGTATTGTGCTGTTCGTTGAATCTTTGAATTTATACCTGCTTTCCTTTTTATTGTTATGAGGTGCTCTGAGCCGTTGGATAGGGTGCCATATAAATAACATTTCCTTGCCTTGCCTATAACAGTCTGCCAGTAGAGGTGGTGGATGCCAAGACCACAGATAGTTTCAGGCATGGCTGGGACAGAGTGAAGGGTTTGGTGGATGCTCAGGTCAGTAGCAGTGAGCAGTAGGGAGGGGAGCAAGTGGGTGGACCGGAAGAGATAAAACCCCATGTGGACAATAGGTCCTGGGCAGATGGGGAACTCTGGGCAGATTAGGTGGACCTTTGGTCTTTTTCTGCCATCACTGTCTATGTTTCTGTTTCCATGTTGTGGTCCCACCCCCTGCAGATGTCCACAGCCAAGGGGCTGCAGGAGTGTGCATGCTGAAGTGTGCCATAAAGGAGCTGGCAGATGTCTCCTCTCCAGCAGTGGACTTACACTGCACTACCGACTGTGGTCACTCAGATGGCAGTGCAGCAGCGGGGTCTTGCACATCCTCCCCCCTAGAGGAGGAGGAAAGTGTCCCCTGGGATGCTCAGTCCACTTCTCCACAGTCGGCCCCATATGACCTGAGATTGTTCCTGAATCTGGGTCATCGGCATTGTGAGGGTAGCTGTACTGCTGTGATGATGGGCTGGCAGTGTTGGATGGTTTTTAAGGTACATGCTTAATGAGAGGGCCGGGTGGAGGGGTAAGATGGTTGGGGGATGATTTTTTATTGATTCAGAAAGTGACAGAAAATGACTTACAGTTTTTTGCTTTGAGGGACATGGCTATTTGGTGAGAGATGGAGGAATTTTTAGGTTACCGTTAGGCTGTATTGATTGATGTTGTTTGGTCTGGATAGTGTTTTTTGTAGGTTTGGGAATTTTATTAAAGGTGTTCTTTGGCAAGTGTGTTAATTGGTGTGGTAATTCTTTAAATTGGGTTTGTCATATTTGTTATTTGATGTGATACAGAAATAGATTACTGTGTAAATGTAATGTGTAACTTGCCTTAACTGGTGATTAATTTATTTTGGTCTTTAATATTCTATGGGCACTTTCTTTCATTGGTCTGCAGCTTTAATTGCAGAGGTATGCAGGGAAATAATTGATGAAGTTTCCTATGGGGATAAAGTCTCATTTATTTATTAAATATTTATCTATAGGGGATATGCAATAGTCTGTCCCAGATATGCAGTTTTATCTTGAAGTGTGAGAGACTGGGTGAGACAGATCAGTTTGTGAGCTGGTGGTCAGTTTGGTCACTTGTTTTTCAAAATCTGGTAGCCAAATGGGTATTTTAGTGGCCATCATTTTTTTAACTCTATTTATGCCCCCTTCTCACTGGCCCCATAGGATTTTCTCTAGCATGCACATACTGGGACCAGCATTCTCCCGCTCTGCTCGAAATCCTCTGACCCAGCCTCTGTCCCGGGGTGCTGTCATGCCTCATCCCGACCTAACCAATCCCACGGCTCTGAATCCCCTGAGGTGGGAATGCCAGCTCCTCTGGTGCTCTGTCTAGAATCTAGAAGGCAGCCGGAGTGAGGGTGAGAGTCTGAGGTTGGTTGGAAGGATCTGGCGATGAGCATGGGTGCCGTCCGTGGGACCCTCCTTTGCCTTTCTGGGTGCCAGGGTCTTTCCACTTTTTCCATGTCCCCAGGGGCGCGGATGTGCTATAACGTCCAGCTTGTGATGGGCTCACTCCCACATCCGTGCACAGGATGTCCGTGACACCCCCATACCCCACGTACGTGCCTCCGCTAACTGCGATGCTCCCAATCTGCCCTGGGAGCTGCCAGAACTACAGGATGCACTACCCTCTCTCCCCAGGAGAGGAGAACAGTCCATCATACATTCGATCCTCTCCTCCCAGGCGACCCAAGTCCACTTCCAAACACAGGTCACCGGTGTGGAGCAAGGTTTGGCGTCCAGCGCCTCAAACCTCAATGCCACCAGGCCGGGTCAGTGGCCATCATTTTTAAGGGCCTAAACATCACTTTGTGGGCAGGTAGCCCATTGGCCAGTAACATTCAAAATCTGGTAGCCAAACCGAGTTGCCATTGACAACCTGGCTGCCTAATTTGTTCTACCCTTGTGAGGGGGCAAGACCATAACTCGTGAGTGGCAGAGCCCTGAATGAGTTATTAAAGTTCTGACCCCTCACAAGTGATGATAAGCTGCCTATTTTGAGTTGGACTACTGTATATTTGATTTTATACAATGTATGTTTTGGGATAAATAAGAGTATAAAATGATATCTAGGCTGTCCAGTGAAGATAACATTGTTATCTTCATATTCCTATATGTCATACATTTATCTCCATGTTCCTATATGTCATCATGATGAAAGTGAAAGTTTTTCACTTTTCATCATACACCTGTCTCTCTTTCCTCTGTCCCTGTACAAGCAAGCCCCCCAACACACACACCTCTTGCATCTGGTTGATCCTGCCTACATCTTTGCACAAATAATTAATTTTAAAAATATCTGGTTGATCCTGTGACTTTTTTTTATCCAGGTCCAACTGTAATGCAGCATGAGCGATAGATATGCAGTCAAATGTAGCGTGACCGAGTGCTAGAAGATTTAGATGTGAGGTACTGTAAGAAATTGTTAATCATGGAGCCTGTGCTGTAAAGTGTAGAAAAGTTTACCCCTTTGTTAATATTGCCTCTGTTTTCAGAAAAGAAGCTGCCAACAGTACTGAGAGAAGAGCGAGTGAGTCGGCAGCTTCAAAACACAAATAAGAAAGTCTGACGTCAGTTGCCATAGCGATCAGGCAGCGTCGGTCACTGGACCACTAAGGATATTGGACTTGGACTTTATTTTTAAACATATACCCTTGTTCGGGCATGAGACGCCGCCAGGTGCAGGCGGTTTCGGGGCCACCCACAGGTGGCAGCTGCGATGCGCCCTGCAATCCGGCAGCTCACCTGTGGTGGCCGATAGTTGTTCCTTTTTTGGGGGGCGAACTTGTGCTGGCGCAAGGAGCATGATGCATGGCTCTGCACATCCTGGGCTGAATATCGGGCTGTGCAGGTTATGCATGGGAACGCCCCCCCACCTATGCCTGCATACATTACTGATGCACTCCGGTGCATTGGGATTTGTGCGGCGCACTTTTCCCTTTTGAATATCATGCCAGGGCGCATCAATGGGTTGCGCATGGCGCAGCAGTGTTTCGCCATGCGCAACCGTTTTGAATATCTGGGCCATATGTGTTTAAAGATGCAAGTGGGATCAACCAGATATGTATTATTCAATGAGTTTAGAGTGGCAACATGAGACATTTTTTTTAAGAATATATGTAATCTGCTGTTTTGAGGGACGGGCTATGGAGAGTTGTGTTGGGATGGTCAGGGCTAGGTCAGCCAGAATCCAGACCCATTTGTCTATAATAATTTTAAAGCAGCAGGAACAACTACATATATTTTTTTTAAACAACTTATGGCATCTGTTGTGCTGGTAGACATACTGCAGATTTGTGTTGAAACAGCCAACACCCCTATGTAGTGGAATGTATTAAGTGCACATTTGGAGCTTTTGTTGAATGCAGCCCAAAACATACATAGTATAAACAGAACATGACATGGCCTGACTGAAGATATCATATTTATCTTCACTCGAAGCCAGTGACAACATAATATCTCACTCGTGGCTTCGCCACTTGTGAGATATCATGATATCATTGGCCTCTCATGAAGATAAATATGATATCTTCAGTCAGGCCATGTCATATCCCCTATATACACAACAGTACTTTACTAGTTATAGCTTTTATATCTGCTTTCTTTGAAGTTGTAGTTGTTTTTTCTTTGATTTCAATAGTGGACTTCAGTGCTAGACAAGGCAATTGTGATGTCATCAGCATAGTGAAAGCTGCTCTGATTGGTTCAGTATTCCACTATGATGACGGTAACCTTCAGGCTATCCATTGTGACAACAGTAACAACAAATGTTTGATTATGTTGTTGTCACTGATGTCACTAGCCAAGATATCACTATTATATTGTAATTTAACCCCACTCCTGTTCTTCCTTTCTTCTTTTCTTTCTATCTGTCTATCTGACTATCCATTTATCTGTAACACAGTTTGTTTGCCCTATATAGCCTAGCTGAGATACAACATCACGTTTTTAGTGGGATACTGCATTTACCTATTTTTACAGCAGTGTTGTCTGGAGCACTGAGAGGTTAACTGATTTGTTGAAAGTCACAAAGTGAGTATTTGGCTGTCGTGGTGTTCAGACTTGTGATTTTCTGAGTTTCCAAGCCAGTGATCTAACCACTAGACCACAGTGCCACCGCTGTGTTCCAGCTGAGTGTGCACAGTTCTGTCATGCCCTTAGCCATACAGAATTCTTGGTTCTTGGGATAACAATGGAAACTCTGACCTGAGATCTTAGCAGTAGTGTCTGCCAGCTATGATCCCAGGTTAGAGATGTTCTGGTTATCCCAAGGAATAAGCAGTCCATAAGGCAAAGGGAATTTCTTATATTGTGCATACGCCAGCTGGAACATTAGCTCTGAAAATACAAAGGATGCTCCATCAGTAGCCTTATTTAAATACATTAACAGTTTCAGGGTTTTAAATAATTGATTAGCAGTTTTTTTCTTGGGATGATACTAACTGTACAGAAAGTATTTACATAGATTTTCTAGAAGTGTTGTGTTTGTTAAACACAGTGAGGCAAGAGCTATTCATTTTCACAAAGTTTTAGCAAAACGCTAATCAATTTTTTAGAGTTAAATAAAACCCTGAGTTTTGAAATCATCTCTTCATGCCCTGTCCCTGCCATTGATAATGAGTTTACATTGTATCCCCTGTTCTGTTTAATAATCGATGTTAAGTTTTAGTCTTTTCCTTTGCTTTATATAGTTTACCGTGTAGCTCTGCAGCATGTTTACCACTGCTGCGTGTGCCCTCGGGACCCTCTTGTGAACTAGGTACTCTACCTAAACGGTTTTATCTGGGTGTGGAAAAGTTCAAATATAAATCTGCTTCCCCCCTTCCTGCTGCTTGCTCTTTGACCTCCGCTATTTTGCAGCAGACACTTGGTGAGAGAACACATTGGTAAGGCAGGAGGTCAGCAATGCTGTTTCTTGTAGGATTTCTACCTCTCTGGGATTTCGAATGAAGAGCCCTGTTCTAGGGTCCTTCTCCGTCCTCTGTTTTTGAGCTGTGTTTGGAGTGGAATGTGCTCTTAAAACAGAATTGCTATAAAAATCATTACTTTTTTGGCCGATTTGTGCATAGTTGCCTGATGTCATGCTGGTATTTGCTTGCAATTATATTAGCCAGTCAGGGAGGTGACCTGTATGGCTGTCAAGAACCATAACACATCATTAACTTATTTATTTTCAGTGTGCATTTTGTAAGTACTGTATTCCACGGTTTTTATTTCTGCAATAAAAAATGGCTTTGTTTGTGCTAGCGAGCTCAGTACCGGCACTGTAAGCACAGAATTGCATATCATGTGCAATAGAACAATTACAACACATATATAGGCACATAGATGTCCCTGCAGCTGAACCCATGGCACATGCCAGAGGCTCAGCCATAGGAGTTCCTGGGACCTGTCATAGCTCGGGGGTTCAGAGGACCAACCAGATAAAAAAAAAAAAAAAGAAATTAAAGAAAAGTAAGCAAACAATTATCACTGCGTATTCCGTAATCTGGACCTCATGGTCCCAGCACATTACCATAAGGGTCATGAAAATTCCCCTTTAATCATCCCTTGTCTTATCTGGAAAAAATTAATTACAAAGCCCAGTGAAGTGCAGTGACCCTCCTTTGTGTCACCGCAGGGCTCGAATGCTGGTAATCTAGTGCAACATGAAATGATCTGCATTCAGGCATTCGGGTGTAGAGAGAGACAGAGAAAACTGGAGGCTGGTTGTGCTTTGTTGGACACTGCAGATAATGCATTTAAGCAATAAGGTATGACAGGGCATGGGATATTGGGCATTTACCCATACCTTGTGTGGTGTGTCACAAGCCCACAGGCAGAGTAATTTTCTTCACATGAGAAGTCGGTAATTCCCCCAGTTACCCAAGCTCTGGAGTGCCTTATTGCATATATACCATGGTCTCTTTAGTAAAAGAAAGATTTTTTTTTTTTTTTTTATAAACTATGTGTAACACTTCCCTTTTTAGATGTGGTTTTGAAAAGTTTTATGGATGTATTCTTTCTTTCTATAAAAAACAGGACCACAGGATTAAAAATACCATTGAAGTGGGACCATTATTGGGCAAGCAAAAACTATCATAAACATCCCCCCTCCTAAGGAGTAGTTGATTTTTCTACAGGGCATGCAACCAGATATACAGGAAAGAAAAAGAAAAAGGAGTTGAATTTTATATAACATTTTTTAATGAATTTTAAGTTATTCATTTATGTGGTGCAAAGAATGCAAAGTAGTACCGGTGTTCCCCATTCATTGTTTTAGCGTGGTGGGCCACCACCCTATATTTATTTTACCACCACCCTATATTTTTATCCATTACTGATTGTTTTTTACAAAATCCTCCAAAATTGTCTTTTATTGACATCCTTTATTGCACTACTACCCCTGTTTTGATGCCAGCACACTATATGTTACTTAAAATCCACTTATGCACATGCACAGTGCATATAGGAGGTTCAGAAAAATAACACAACTTTTGACCCGATCACCATTGCCACCACCCTATATTTTCAGAAAGTGGGGAACTCTGAGTACTGATGGAGGGATCGAAAAGAACAGTTGCTGCTGGGTCTGTTCGAGGCTCCGTCACTAGCATTTGCTGTGCTTCTCGGTTGCATCTGCATATTTGGGTATGAGGTTTTTGGTTTTTTTTTGCAGCAGAGGCTGTTAGTTTTTCACTGAATGCTGGGAGAGAAGAAGTTTTGATATGGAAGTGGCTGAAAATGTACAGTAGTGAAAAGCAAGAGCAGTGTGTAGAGAATTGAGCCTTCGTTACTGTTGGAGAGCGAGAACGTAGAAGGTTGCAATATAGTGAGAGTGGGTTTCTCTATGGAAGAAGGGTAAAAACATCAGAATGTGGATGCGTGTAAAGCAGTTGTACATTCTGGAAGTTTAGCAGCACTGTGGATGTCCTTTGTGATGAATGACTGAGGTAGTCACAGACTACTGGATGGATAGGGTTTTCTCACCAAGAGGCAGCTTAAACTTGGCAGCAGATTTTAATATGAACTGAAAGTGGCATGGTTATTTGGGGAAGTTTTGTTTATCTTAACAGGTCAGCTGGGACTTTACCTGTGGGTTATGATTAGATATACCCTCGGGTAAAGACCCCAGCTGACCAGTTACATTACAGGATTTTTTTGTCCACATTATGAAATTTAAAATATAACAAGTGTGAGAAGGGGTGATCAAGAACTGGTTGGGGATGGTGGTTGTGCTCAGATTGAATGGGTGGGGTTGAGTTTTACTATATTTCAAAGTGAGCTACATGGAGAAATTATGTTAATGAACTTGATGGTGGGGCACAGATGGGCAGGGGTGGTTTTACTGCATTTGAGGAGAGTGGCAACTTACTAGCATACTAAAATGCTAGCAGAATAGGCCTAACGGTCTTTCGTGTCTACTCGTATGGTCAGCCCCCACCCTGGAAGCTGACCTTGCTTCCCCCTCACCCTCTGTGGCTTCTCCCTTCCCAGTCCTGAATATTCTCGCTGCACTGGAATTTGCTTCCAGAACCCTTCCCCTGTACCTGTCCCACCCCCTCTTGAACCCCTCCACCGTCTCTGCCTCCACCAGCCCCCTGGGCAGTGCATTCCATGGCTCCATAACCCTCTTAGTGAAGTAGCACCTCCTCCTTTCTCCCCTGAATCTTTCCCCCTCCAGCTTCCACCCATGCCTTCTAGTTGCCCCACCTCCTTCCTTCGGAGCACCCTGACTGCTCCTATCCTGTTTATCCCCTTCATGTATCTGAAGACCTCTGTCATGTCCCCCGGTCCCTTCTCTCTTCCAATCTGTACATATTTAGCTCTTCGAGCCTCTCCTCATAGAGCCTGTCCCCCAAGCCCAAAATAATTTTGGTTGCCCTCCTCTGGACCCTCTCCAGGAGTTCAGTGTCCCTCTTTAAGTGTGGCCTCCAAAACTGCACGCAGTACTCGAGGTGCGGCCTCACCAAGCAGTTATACAGAGGGAGTATCACTTCCCTCCTTCTGGAGGTGATCCCCCTAGCGATGTATCCCAGCATCCTGTTGGCCTTGGCCGCTCCCCTCCTACAAGTCTCCCGAGTTGTTCATCTTGACATCCACCACCACCACCACCACCCCAGGTCCCTCTTAGTCATTGAGACTTGTAGCATTTCCCCCCAGGGTGTACACTTGGCCCGGGTTTCTGGCTCCCAGGTGCAGTACCTTGCATTTCCCTGCATTGAACCTCAGCTTCCACTTTCTAGACCACCTTTCCAGAGCCTCCAGGTCCCCTTGTAGGGCCCCCCCTCCCCATCCACCACCGCCCCCAGTTTTGAGTCATCCGCAAAGAGACTCGTCTCACTCCTGATACCCTTCCTTATGTCAGAGACATAGGCGTTAAACAGGAGGGGCCCAAGGACCGATCCCTGAGGGACCCCTCTAATGACCCTCCTTGAGGATGAGACTATCCCACCAACCACGACCCTCTGGGTCTGGTCCTGGAGCCAATTGCCTATCCATCTGATCATCTGGTTCCCCACCCCCATTTCTCCCAGCTTATCCAACAGGCCCTTTTGAGGAACAGAGTCAAACGCCTTGCTGAAGTCAAGAAAGAGGACGTCTACCGGTCTACCCAGGTCCATGGCACTCGTCACCCAGTCATAGAACTCCACAATGTTTGTCTGATACGATTTCCCCGGGATGAATCCATGCTGTCTATCGTCCAGGCACCTTGACTTTTCCAGATCCCCCCCAGCCTCTCCCTGACAATGCCCTCCATCATCTTGCCCACCACCGATTTCAGACTGACGGGCCTGTAGTTCCCTGCCACCTCCCTTGATCCCCCCTTGTGGATAGGCACTATATACGCCACTTTCCAGTCCTGGGGCACCCACCCTATCCTCAGAGGGACCCTGAAAAGCTCCGCCAGGGGTTTCGCCAAGACATTCGCCTGTTCCTTCAGCACTCTGGGATGTAATTTATCCGGCCCTGGTGCTTTCTCTGTCTTAAGGGACCTGAGGGCTTCCCTCACTCTCTCTGCCATGATTTCCGCCTCTGCTACCTCTTCTTCCTGCTTTGTCTTCCCCCCCCTCCTGCCAGTGATGCCCCCCTCTCCCCAGACCTGCCGATCAGTAGGGTCCCCCCCTCCTCAGTTTCACCGTCTCCTTGTGTGATGCAGCTCCCCATTTCCTTGGCGAGCTGGGGCGAAGTACTCATTGGTACCTCAGCCTGCTCCCAGGTCTTGTGCCCATCCTCCCTGTTTTAGTCTTGCTAATCTGCCTTCACCCTTCGTTTTTCCCCAATGTATCTAAGAACCCTTGTTCTCTCCCACTTCCCTGGCCAGGTTCTGCTCCTTCCTTGTCTTAGACGCCTACCACCCTAGTGGCCCTTCTGGCCATCAGCTCTACTCCCCTCAATCCCTTTCACCTTGAGCACTTGAAATGCATAGGCCCATTTCTTTCTCCCCACCCTCCTGAACCTCCTCCTGTCCACCAGCAGGGTTTCTTTAGGGCCCTACTGCATTTTCATCTTATTTCACACAGGTGCTGCTAGCACCTGCACCCTCTCCTGATGATTTCCCACCTACTGTCAACATCCATGTCTGGCCCAATCCCATCCAAATGCTCCTTAAGGATCCTTCCCATTTCCTTGAAATCCACTTCCCTGAAGTCAGTTACCTCCGTCTTTGTGCAGCCTTCTACCCCTCCTAGGTCCAGGCAGAACCAGACTGTGGCATGGTCGCTCCCCACCAGTGGGTCACTTACCTCCAGGCCCCCAATCTGGTCACTGTCTGCCAGGACCACATCCAGTATCCACGCCTCCCTGGTCGGTTTCCCCACCTGCTGAGTTAGGAACACGTCCTGAAAGACATCCAACAACCTCTGTTCCCTGGCCACTGAGGATATCATAGTCTTCCAGTCTGTTCCTGGCATGTTTAAGTCCCCCAATACCACCACCCTTTCCCTGTCCAGTCTGCCATGACTCCCAACATCTGCCAGCAGACTCTCCTCCAGCTCCTCCGCCAATGCAGGGGTCCTGTACACTACTCCTATTTTTACTCTCTCTTGCCCCTTATCACAGACCCAAATCACCTCCACAGTTCCCTCGCGTCCTCCACTCCCTCCCATGACATTGCAGTTTTTGACTATTATGCTACCCTCCTCCACTCCCTGCCCTTCCTGAACATGGTATAACCCTCCAGGTTCAGGTCCCAGTCGCCCTGCAGTGGCCCAGGTCTCAGTGACTCATGCCACATCCACCCTCCCTCAGTTACATCACCTGAGCTCAGGCATTTTATTGCCCAAGCTCCTGGCATTTAGCAGGACTACCTTCCACCCTTTTCCTACACTTCCATTTCCCCTGTTTGTGTTTCCATGGGAATTCCATCTTCCCCTGGTCTGCACCTTACCAGCCAGCCTTTTCCCACATTCCTCCAGCTCCCTAGGGGGCTAGAGACAGAGTCCCTCCTTTATCGGACTCCCCTCGACAGCCTTTTCTCCCGTCCCTCCTCCCTTCACAAGTTTAAGCCCCACCTTTCACCAACGAACCCCTCTATTTTCAGCTTATGATTTCCTCCTCCAAATTGAGATGGTTTATTTCAGCATGCACAGCCCTTATCCTCCTGTAGCCCCCAATCCCATCAGCCCATACCCTCTGACCCCACACCACTCCCTGAGCCACTGGTTTATCTCCTAATCTTCCTCTTGTGTTCCTCACTAGCCCTTGGCACTGGCAGGATTTCTGAGAAGGAAATCACGCATCCTATGTCATGACAGACCCTGGCAAGCTCTCTGAACCTTGCCTGTATCTCTAGCTCACTATTTCCCTCAATGTCATTGGTACCCAGGTGGACCAGTATGTCTGGGGAACCTCCACAAACCTTTGCCAGCTGATATACCTCATGCTTGGCCCTGTGCATAGTTAGTCCAGGGAAGCATTTTGTTCTAACCGGGCAGGCTTCTCCCTCCCTATCCCATTTGATACCCCTAATAATGGAATCACCCAACAGGAGCACTCTGGCCTCCTTCCTCCATTTCCCGTCCATGTCCCTCATCCGTTCTGCTGGCCCTCCCCAGCGGCTCCTTGCTCCTCCCCTGTCTGGGTGCCACCTGCCACCCTCCTTATTTACCCTGGCCACCTCCTCCGGATCCTATGCCTCTCATCCTCCTGAGATCTTCTGTACCTCAAGTACTCCCACCATTGCTGCTTACACTGGTTCCCTCCATCTGCTAACCACCACTGTCCTCCCTTCCTTCCCTGCTCCATTCAGCCCCTGCCTGTCATGCTCCCCTGGCCCAAACCCTCAGCTCCCTTTACTGTATCCTCCTTGTACTTCTGGTCCTTCTCCTTGCCCTTTCCTCTCAATCTGGTCCTTCTCTTTGCACTTTCCTCCTTCTACCCCTCATCCTGCTCTGATCCCTGCCCCCGTTTTCCTGCATTCCAAGTTCCCCCTGGTTCCTCCTGCTATCCAGCCCCTGCCCCCTGCCCCTACTCCCTTTCCATCTCTAACCGCCTCTGTCATTGGCTACATCACCCCCCTCATCCTCAAGCAGAAGAAGAATTGAAGTGGTTACTGAGCTTAAGGTCCGATCCACCTCCCCCCATTGCTTCCTTGTGTCCAGCCCTAGCCATCTGCCTACTTCCCTGAGAATGTCCTCCCTTTGGTCCCCGTCTGTGAGGGTCCCCAGTTACCTGCCTGCTTCCTTGGTGGTATCCTCCTTTTGTGCCCCCTCTGCCAGGGTCCCTGTGTGACCCCAGAGTACTCTCCTGCACTCCTTTCCCTAAGCCACTCCGTAGTGCTTGGTGCAACCCCGTGGGAGAGCCCCTGCCCTATTCCCAAACCATACCTCCCCTCTTCCCTTCAGCTGTTTCCTAATCCTCTCAACCTCCTCCCTAAGCTGTGCCAGCTGGTAGCACACTGGGCAACCACCAAACTTCCTAGCCCAGTCCAGTATCATGGCTGCCCCACACCCTGTGCACCCCACCTCCCTCTGGGGAGGGAGGGATGGGGGAGGGCGGGATTAGGGCCTACACCCAACTCTCTCTCTCTCATGTATCAGCCCTATGTCTGCCTCTCCAAGCACTGCAACCAAAGAAACAGCCCCAATTAAATCCCACCAAATAGGTTTTAAATCAGAAGAAATAGGCCTCCACAAACGCAGCCTACTACACAGTGAAACATCAAACACATGAGCCCACTTACAGCCACCAAAACAGTTTTCAAACTTCCAACAGCCCCAAAAACAATACACTGCTAGCCCCTTAGAAGTAGTAAGAAAGAAAAGAAATAATCTTCTACCAAGTAAAATCCATAAGAAACCATGTAAAAACAAGAAGAAGAAGCTACTGTACTGGAACAGATCTGCTTCCTTACCCTTCTAGTTACTAGAATACTGACAGTCAAAAGAGTGTGGGACACTGGCACTGATGTGGAACTAATCGTCAAGTATGGCTGGAGATACAAGCTTATAACACTGGAAGGCAAGCAGTACCTTTTTGTGCAAACTTAATTTTGATAACATCTTAATCTAATGCTTCTGTACAGTTCCTGCATTTATTTTTATGTATTCTTTATTGTCGCTGTGATTTATTTGAATGTGTCTGTAGTTATCTGTATGGTGTGAAATTCGCACTAGCTTATTGTCACTAGAGATCTACTTGTGCTTTGCTTGTTACTACTAGTAAAATTCTGTTGCTCTCACTAGTGTTTCAGATAAGATTTTTTGAGGGTGAGTATTGTACTTTTCATTTTGAAAGTGAGATGAGTGAAAACCAAAATCACATGAATACAAATGACTCAACGATAGGGAGTAATGACTCCATTAAATAATGCATTTTTCTATGTGGTATTAAAAAAACAGATATTAATCAATAGGCTATATCAATAGTCTGTGCCTTTGTGACAAACAGAAGACTTTCTGAATGCAGTTTTAAGAGCAGGTAGCCACTTGCAGCTTACTTTCAAATTTGTTTTTGTATGGCTGTTTAATAAAGGTTTCCTTGTTACGAAGTCTGTGTAGCTTTTTTTCTTTGCTACCTTTATCAACAAATTCATTCAGGTAAGTGAGGATTATGTTTGTTTTAACAAAAATCATGTCATCATGTGACCATGCAGAACTAATTTGTGCATCAATTGTGTGTCAGATTGAGGCAGTGATCAGTTTTGGCAGCTGAGCCATGCTGATCTGATACCTTATAATTGTTTTGAAAAGAACTTTTGAATTGGTGGCCCGGTGGAAATCTGTTATGATTTGAAAAGGGGCACCTCAGCCACACATTTCTGCCGCTTACAAATCTTGAGTGCAGTTCTGAAAACCTCCTCACTGTCAGACTTGACTTGCAAAAGTCACCTTTATTGTTGTTGCACATTTAGAGTTCAAGTCAGCCAATTCAGCAATTCAAATAACGTGCTCTCAGTCCGCTTTCTTTGCTCAGCCTGACTGCAGTCATTGTGATTTTGATAGCTGCCTTTACCACCGGATTCCTGTCTGTGATCGGCTGTTTCTAAGTTCACTCCCACGAGAGAGAGAGAAGAGCGCATCTTTGGCGAGAAACAGCTGATCATGCCGGCCTATACTTGCCGTCTGAGCTGTGTCAGAGCACGTGAAGCCCAAGCTTGTTTTCTATAAATCATGTCACCAAGACTTAAGCTTCAGCATACACACAGAGAGCAACTTTTTCACCGCGGGAGCTTTAGTTACTAGCGCTACTGATCGGATTAGTTAGTAGAGCTGTTTAGTTAATCAAGTACTCTCATTGCAACGTCAGAGAGCTGCCCTGCATGCTTATCAGTCTGCTGCTGTAAAGAAATGTTTTAACAGTCTCTGCTGCAGTTGCCTCAGCTAATACCCTGGGACCTGACTGAGATATAACTTGGTAGTTTTGCAATGTGACCCACCTCAATTTTCTAAGGGTTTTTCTTCCCCATATTACTGCTGTGAACACTAGCTGATCTGTTGCCTCTGCCTGGCTGCTCAGTGCACTGCCACCAGCATGCTACTCCTGCACTTTCCCTAATAGATGAAGCCATGCCACCAAACCACCAGTAAGAATGTTCATGAATTCCTTGGAGGAAGGGGAAGAGGGAAAGCATGGGAAAGGCATGAATACTGCAATGTGCACAGTTTGTAGCTCTGAGCCTGGATGGCCAGTCAGCTCACAGAAAGTCTTCTTATGCCCTGCAACAACAGATATGGAAGGAGCCGGGGGGAGGCTGGTCTCATTTAAAAAAAAAGTTGAACTCCCAACAATCGGAACTCCACATGCAAGAAAGATTGGGGTGGGGGCCTTAACAAGGTTGCACGGAACAGGTCCTGCATTTGAGTAGGTGTATTTGATACACTAATCACACAAAAAGGGGATTGTAAATGCCCTATTTTGGAAACGTAATTTGGGCCTGTGCGTTCCTTATCTGGAGCACTGATTGCTCTTTTGTCCTCTCCGAGGTTGTACGAGTTAATTAGCATTTAATTGTCTAGTTTGCCTACCTGGCAAAACAAGTTTTTGAATCCCTGTTTTACGTGTGAGCGTACAGTACCTTCTCTGTGTGGGCAACACCTTTTCCACGTGGGACAGATATGTGAAAAAATTGGGTACATCCGTGGGACAAGAGAAACGGAAAACCCTCCATGCTGAGAGCTCCATCATACACTTCCCCAAGGACCAATACGGCAAATACTAAATCTTCTTTTGAGTGTAACTTCACTTAGGCAAAGTAACCGATATCCAGAACAAAGAATTTCTATACACCACGTAGAATGTATTAAGTAAGGCAATTTATTAGGACAATAAAGGTGCAAACAAGTAAAGACATGCTAGCGGGTCACATCAGGAACAGATGTAATGTTTCGCACAGTACCTCTACACTTTTTAAAACATACAGCCCCCTAATACTGCACCTAATTTATATTCCTTAAAAGGGGTGGTCTAAGCAAAGAAGGCAGGCTGGCCATACCTGTTTCAACAAAGTGCAATGCATAATTAAAGCAACAGTACAAAGGTGTGGTTTATGTGCAACTAATACACATTGAATACACATTAGAAACTTAGGCTCAGAAAAACAAAAAAACTTGGGCTCAGAATGCAAAACAACCAAGATAGTACAGTACATCAGTTCTCTGTCCAGCGCTGCTCATGATGTGTGTGCTTGGACAACCTGAGTGATAGAGAGCATGTACAATTTTATTTATCATCTGAACTAGGAACATGTTTCTATTAGTGCTCACTATCCCATAAAAGCACCACATATGGAAAAGGAAATAAAATTATATTGGAATTCTGTGGACCAGACAAATAGAAAATGGGAGCATGCGAGCTGCGCCGGCAACTCCAGCATTTTGCTCCTGCACATGGTGCTTTTTTCAATTGCAGGCACGAAAGGTTAGGGCTGCCGCTGAGCAGCTTATCCCAGCACAGCTTGATTTTTATGTGATGCTGCAATAAAAATTTT
The DNA here is from genome assembly GCA_016271365.2 of Neoceratodus forsteri. NCBI lineage: Eukaryota > Metazoa > Chordata > Ceratodontiformes > Ceratodontidae > Neoceratodus > Neoceratodus forsteri. Next base: position 832,729,627 of record CM057454.1, on the reverse strand, counting down.
ATTTTTCCACTAAATTTGGAGAGTTTGGACTTTTCTATCAGATTCGGCTACAGAGGGTGAATGCTATTGCAGTTCTCTTTTTGTCACAGCACTAGATTTTAGCAGTTGAGCACCTCCCATCTCTCTGAGTATTGGCACAGCTGTTTTTGTCTCCTGTCTGTTAGCCAGCAGCAACTCGGTTTACTACTTTGGCTCCCACCCCCAAATTGGTCAGCTTTCTAATCAGCCTTCTGAGTGACACAGTGTGGAAGGCCTTACTGAAGGTCAGATAGGCTGCATCCGCTCCCTCCCTGGTCTGTTTCCCTGGTCACTAAGTCAAAGAAATCAGATCAGTTTGGCATGACCTTCCCACCATGAACCCCTGTTGCCTGTGATCCTACAGCCCATTGGCTTCTAGGTAATCACTCCCTTTTAGAAGTGTTTCCAGGGCCAGATTAATGCAACCTGGGGCCCTAAGTTCAAGAGAAATATTGGGCCCTCACCTCACCGCAACCATGCCCCTTTGAAATGACTGTGCTCCTTCGCTGTGACTGCACCCCTTGGCCATTGCTTATCGGTTACCGAAACTTGGAAAAAAAGTGTTCTTACTGTCCCTAAAAAAGTGGCATAAAACATAAATAACCTAACTAAAATGCTTCAAAATGAATAAAACGAATAATATCAGTATGGAAAAATGACAGTAGTCTGAGTTTTGATCATTTAGAGAAAATAATGACTGATTGGCCAGGTAAAAATGTAGTAGTAATAAAACATTTGTATTTATTACAGGCATTAATTTGACAAGCAAATATCAACATTAGGGCCATGTTAGCCCTGTTTATGAGGTGGTCCTGTGGATGTTATAACATAAAACAGATGTATTAAAAACAGGTGAAGACATCAAGACAGAATTACATAAACTTATTTAACATTAAGTACATCATACAATAATTTTGCAAGTATACAATTATAAAGCAAGGAGTGGAGTTTCCTAATAACAAACACACATATTAACAGAGTCTTGTTTTAGATTAGACCTAAACACAGTTACAGACCAATCCAGAACCCACAACTGATTTGGCAAGTTATTCCAAGTAGTCGCAGATTTATATTCAAAGGTCATCTTCCCAAAGTTATTTTTAACCCTGGGAACCACCAAAGTTTTGTTTTTATTTCTTAGGAAGAAATTATGGTTTGTCCACTCTAAGGAATTTATAAGCCTTGGTGGTTTTCCAGTTTTCAAGATTTTAAACAACAAAATCTCCCATGCTCCATCTCTTTTTAGCTGTAAGGAGTTCCAAGCCAGACTTTGATAAAGAACGTAATGGTTAGTGGTATATTCAGATTTTAAAACAAATCTAGCTATTTTATGTTATTTGACATCCAATTTGTGCAGTACTTTTTAGTGGAATGATTGATGATATGGCTTCCATATTCTAACATTGGTATAATCAGTTGATTAGACAACAATCATTTTTTTTTTTTTTTTTTTTTTGGTCATACAGTGGGATACTCTCCTTAGGGCCCCTAGTTTCATACTTATTTTTTTGTTAATTTATCTATATGTTGTTCAAAACTAAGACCCTGGTCAGTTTCTCTTCCCATTTATTTGTAAGTTGATACGTGAGTTAGAACGTGGCCATTTCTAGACCTGATTACAAGTTTTTCCATTGGCCATAGCTATTTCTCCGTGAGGTGTTAAATAACATGCATTGTGTTTTTTTTTTTTTATATAAATAGCTTCTTAGACAAAAAACATTTTTGTAGGTTATCAAAGTCTGTTTGGAGTTTGGGTTCAACCTCCATTTTATTTTTTCCCTCCGCTACCAACACAGTATCGTCCGTATATAAAGTTATGTTTTTTGTGGGTTATATAATTTGGGAGGTTATTTAGGTAAATCAGAAACATTAGGGGACCCAGAATTGACCCTTGGGGTGCTCCTTGAGCTGTAGGGGCTAGGGTTGATTTACTACCAAATAATTTCTAGAGACATGGATATGGTGTACTTATCCACACTTCTGGCAGTGTCCTTTCCCCTTTAAGGCTTACTAGAAAGTCTTCAAGCTGGATCTTCCCATCCACCCGGGCGGTAACTTCCCTGGCACTGCCCCGTGACGTCAGATCTTCCTTTCTGCTGGCAGAAGAAGGTTCCCTTTTTATCGCTCTTGTGCTGAGTAGGCCTTTTGTTAATAAAATCTTCAACAATTTGAACAAAACTTGTCTTCAAGCGACTTCTTGTCTCTGGTGTGGATGATGCAAAGTCAGCACCAGGATTTCGGAAACGTTCCTGTGGGCATAAAATGTCTCAGGCTGATCCACACACAATGTGTGTCTACTGCCTGGGCCATCAGCACGATCCCCAGGCTTGTGGCCTGTGCCATACATTTCAGCTATCCACCTAAGAAAACTGGCGTGCCATCTTCTTCTGGGTCGTCCGAACAACCAGGATCCTCCTGTTAAGTCCAAGTGTGCCTGTCTGGTGATCTCCATGGCTGCGGGGTCCACCGAGCAACTTGTGGCATTTGAGAAAGCTGCGGCTCAGGCTGCAGCACATGCTTCCTCAGCTTCAGCCTATTTGACATTCTCTTTGGGTGCTTTCCTTCATGGGGGCATTCAAGGGATTGTGCCATCCCTTCCCATCCATTGGCAGGGTCCCTCGGGTACCAAATCGAAATCCAAGTCTAAAAAGGAGACCAAAAAATGGTCTCATCATTGGTCGTGGGATCAGGAGTGCTCTCGGGCCTCTGATTCCCATGTTTCTCTGGAGGTTCTGACTTCAATTGATTCCTCGGCTCAGGCTGCTGGCCCCATGGTCTCCAGGTTGGGCCAGTTGGTCGAGATGCATGTTGATCTTCCAGCTGAGACTTTTGTTGAGCCGGTCAACCCATTGTCACCCGAGCTGTCCAACACCTCCTTATCCAGGACTCCGATCCTTCCTCTCACATCCCAAGAAGGGATGGATCAGTCTGCTGATGCACCACCTGTAACCCAGGAGCTTCTGGACCAAGAGGAGTCTCTGCTTTTGCCAGCTCCCTCTGGGAGCCACTGTTGGCAACCCTGATGGCAGAGGTCATGGTCCTGCTTCCACAGTCCTGAGTCGAGCAGCACATCAACACTGACACTTGTGCTGTCGCCACTCGGGCAAGCGGCGTCACCACTGTTACTAGTCCTCTTCATCCTCCTCAGGTGAGGAGAGGCTCCAGCGCAAGTTGTGTTGGCGTAGTGAGGATTTGATATGGCAACAGCTCTTGTTAACTGTGGTGAAGCCCATGCCCGCCTCAACCCCAGCCATTACTTGGCTCTTGCCACAGAGGCTGAAGCCTTCCCTGCCTCCACAGGAACTGACCCATCAAGTCCCGGCTCAGCCTCCCCTGGCTTCTCCCCCAGTTTTGGTGGAGCCGGCTCCAAAACAGCCGAAGTCTGGCCCTCCGATTAAGGAGGTCTGCACAGCGTTGGAACATCCCCATTGGCTGTCAGTCATCATTACTCCAGATCAACCCCGTAGGGTCAGCGGGGATTCTGGTGGTTGACTGTTATTCAGTGATTCCTCAGAATCGGAGGGTTCCTCTTTGCACTCCTGTCCAGTGGATGTGGAGTAGGCCGAGGATCTGTTGGCTGAGCAAGGTCCCACTTCCTTTCTGGGTCTTTTCTGCCTCATCTTGGAGACCACAGGTCTCCCGATGGAGCCCATTCATTCAGAAGCGGGCTCAGTACCTGCTCACTGTTTGTTGTTCTACATTTTATATCTCCTGTCTATGTAATTGAGAACTGTTTGTGTATGTGCCTCAGGACCTCCTTGTGAATGAGCTTGCTCAACGGAGTCTTTCCTGCAATAAACTTGAACTGGAACTGAGATCCTCGACTAGGGTGACTCTCCAGGAGAAGCCTTCCCGGTGGGCATTCTTGGCCCTGCCCTGGAGCTGTGGCAGCATCTGGCCTCTTCTCCTGCACCCTCGGCCCGGATGGCCCTCAACTACTCAGTCCCTATTGGTTCTCTTTCAGGTTTTACGGAGCACCCCTCAATGGAAGTTCAGGTTGCTGACTCGGTGTTCCGGCGCATGGGCAACATGATTGATGTTGACAACCCTGCTGACAAGGAGTCCAAAAAACTAGACCGCATGGCCATAAAGGTCTATGCTGTCTCCTCTCTCGGCCTTCGGCAAGCGAGTTCAACCCTTTCAATGGCCAACTTCTCCCTTGCCCTTTTGGGCACACTTGATGAGGTGCTTCCTCATCTCCCAGCGGACCTTCAGACCATGGTCAAGCAGGTCTGGGATCAAGGCCGAGCGGTGGCCAAGCAACAGCTCCAGACTGCCATGGACCTAGGCAGCTCTTGCACCAGATCTGTGGCGGCCACGGTGGCCATGTGCTGCAGAGCTTGGCTGCAAATCTCTACCTTCATGACCGATGCCCTGCACAAGCTGGCACAAGCTGGTGGATGTCCCCTTTCTGGGCCCCTTTGGACTTGGTGACCTCTGCCCAGAGGGATCCCAAGGGCTCTGTACAGCAGAATAAAAACCCTTTTGGCCCCTCTCTGCCCTATGTAACCAGACCGGCCCAGCCTCAGGCTGACTGGCAGGCTCAGGCCTGGTGACCATGACCGAAGTCTGTGGCCATGGTCATCCATAAGCCAGGAGGTCGAGACCCCGGCAGCTCCTCAGCTGATCCCTTCTCTGCCTCCAAGCCTGCCTAGTGACTGGATGAGGGGTGCCTCCCTCATGCCTGTCATGTCTCCCCTAGGCCTTTCTGTGGGTGGCTGGCTTTGCCACTTCTCACCCAAGGAATACTCCAACATTCTTAACTCTTTGCAGTGTGCCTTTAAGGTCAGAATGCCCGGAGATGGAATGCTATGCAAATGATGGAATCATTGGCGTGTGCCACTTTTCAAATGTTGCCACCTATCAACTGCCTACATTCTAACCCTCAGATTTCTGTCTCCGCCTGTCAAGACCAGATGCCTGAAGATTTCCTCCTCAACATCTAGTCTCAAGATGCCTTGATTTTCATAAATACTTATGTATTTCTTGATTATTTTCATTTGCTGCCTCTTAGCGTGTGTTTTTCTATAAGCTTTTAGTTTATTTAGCTAGTTTAATATAGTTTTCTTGGTTCTTCTCAGTTCGGGATAACCGCTGAGGAACTGGGGTATTTTACGCTGGTTTTAGTCTTTTTCTATTCATTTTAGTGTATTTTGACTGTTTAAACTTAATTTTTTAGAACCGATAACTTCGGTTCTGAACCGCTAATCTCGGTTCAAATTTTATTGGTTCCCGGTTCCTCTCGGTTTCTCCGGTTGTTTCCTGAACCGACCGCAACCAATAAAAAAGTATAGAAATTAAGTTTTAAAAGGTTTTGATTATTGCGGTTGCGGTTTTTCTTCATTGTGTCAGAAAAACCTAAAAAGAGAATCGTCGAACCTGGTTTTAAGAACTGCTCTGAGTGTGGTGAAGTCTTTGCCAAAGCAGACAAACACTCTGTGTTTTCCTCTTAGGTTTTGACCACTTAAAGTCTGACTGTGCTATCTGTAAATCTTTCCCAGACAAGACTTTAGAGAAACGTCTGGACAGACTAAATAAAAGGTTTAAGGGTCCCTCTGGCTCTGATCAGCCGAAACCCTCAGGGTCTGTGGGTGACACCACAATTTCTGCTATTTCTACCCCTGACATGGGTAAAAAGACACCCTCTGAACCGGCTAGCTCCCCGGTTCCTGTTAAAAAAAAAAAAAAAAAAGAGAAAAAGCTAAAGCACACTGAACCCCTTCTGGAAAAGGGGACTTCTGTGGTGCCTGCCACTGTGCCTTCTCCTGCTGAGATTACACAAGCAATAACAATTATGCAAACGTTGCAGGGTCTGCTGCCTGTGGTATCACAGTCCCCAGTCCAGACTTCTGTACCCTCTATCCCACTCTGTTTTCCTGAACACCGTGAGGGAGAGGAGGAAGAAGAAGAAGAAGGTGAGCCTATAGAGCCTGAGGTCTCCCCTGAACAGGAGTTTGGCTCTCCTCCCAGGACCACTGAAGATTATTCTTCACATTTTTCCTTTATTAGGAAAATTGTTGATACCTTAGACATCCCTACTACTGAAGCTGTAGAGGATGAGGAGGAAGCTGAATATTTGGACATGATGGGTTGACTCCTACTAAAAAGCTTTCACTTCCCATGAATAAATTCTTCAAAAGGGATATTTTTAAACTACTCCAAGCTCCTGGGTCTGTCCCTCCTCTACACAAGAGGGCAGACAAAAAGTATCAGCTTGACAGAACAGGGGCTGCATTTTTATTTTCACACCCTGACCACCAGGGGGTGGTGCAAGCTACAGCTTGTGTTAAGGCAAAGGTCCCCCTGGCCTCTCACCTTCCAGAGAAGGACTCTAGCAAAATTGAAAGCATGGCCAAGAAAGGTTATTTGTCAGCCTCTCTGGCCATTAGGCAAGCAAATTATCAGGCCTGTGCAGCACAGTACCAGAAGGCTCTTTGGCAGTGTGTCCTGGACATATCTGAAAAAGCATGTCCTCCTCTTTCGCCAGACCTGGCCGAAACAGCTAGGTTTGGCCTGGAAGCTGCCAAATATCAGTTTCAGATGGCAGCAGACAGTAATGAGACTGCAGCAAGGTGGATGGCAAATACTATCGCACAGAGAAGGTTTGCTTGGGTAAGAGCCACAAACCTAACACAGGATACCCAGAATAAGACTGGATTTTCCTATGGAGGGCAGTTCTTTATTTGGCAGCCATACAGAGGCTTACATGAAGAAGGTGGATGAGTATAAGACCACCTTCCATAGTAATTCTACAAAAGAAAGACCCTCCACTTCCTCTAGACCATTCAGTAGGGAAGGTAGGGGCAGACAGTTTCATACCAGGCCTTTTGACCAGGCCATGGTACTTCCTCAAGCAGCCCAATCCCCACAACAAGGGTACTTTAGGGGCAGGGGTAGAAGAGGTGCCAGACGTGGTACCTAGTTTCAGCCCCAGGCTAAACAGGACCCCTGACTCCTTCATTCAGGCTGCCTCACCCTTACCAGTAGGGGGCAGGCTGACTCATTTTCTCAACAACTGGAAAACCATCACCACAGACAAGTGGGTTCTGGAGATAGTAGGTCATGAGCCTGTCCTTAAACTTCAAGTAACTACCCTGTTCAAGGAAACATAGATTTCAAACCAGCTTCCCACCTAGAAAGCAGAAGGCTGGAAGAAGAGGTGAAACACCTGCTTTCTCTGAAGGCAGTGGAACCAGTACCACTGAATCAAAGGGGGAAAGGACTTTACTCAAGGTGCTTTCTAACACCAAAGAAAAATGGAGAGCTGCGGCCCATCTTGGATCTTAGGGTCCTCAACAAATTCCTAACAAAACCAAAGTTCAAAATGGTAACTTTGTCTCTGATTCTGCCAGCAATCCGAAAAGGGGATTGGTTGGCATCATTGGACCTAAAAGATGCCTATTTCCACATTCCCATAAGGGAGTCTCTCAGAAAGTTTCTCAGGTTCAGATTCCAGTCAGGACACTATCAGTTCTCTGCTCTTCCTTTCGGTTTCACTTCAGCACCAAGGGTGTTCACAAAGTGTCTGGCTGTGGTAGTGGCACACTTACGAAAACAAGGTGTCTCAGTATTCCCCTACTTAGACGACTGGCTAGTGGTGGGGGATTCACCACAACAGCTAACAGAGCACCTCCAACTCACTCAACATTTGCTAGAGTCTCTGGGGTTCATTTTAAACCTGGAAAAATCAGTTCTGATTCCTTCTCAAATTCTGCAGTTTATAGGAGCAGAATTGAATGCAAAGGTGGGCAGAGCATTCTTGCCCAGAGACAGAGCAAAAAGCATCTTGCAGTTGGCAGCCTCTTTCAAGCGCAATGTCCCAAGGCCAGCAAGGCAGTTCCTGCAGCTCCTGGGCCACATGGCTGCTGCAGCAGGTACAGTGCTGGGATAAAGGTTTCAGACGAGGGACATCCAATTTCACCTAAGAACTCATTGGTGCCAATGAAAGGATTCCCCATCAAAGCTTGTTCCTGTAACAAAAACATTTATTCAGGCTCTTCAATGGTGGAAAGAGGAAACCAACCTCAGAGAAGGGGTTCCTTTTCAAAAAGAGCTCCCTTCAGTGATTCTCACAACAGATGCATCCCTCCTGGGCTTGGGAGCTCATCTAGCAGAGCACACTGCCCAGGGCACTTGGTCAAGTGCAGAAACTCTCCTGCACATAAACCTGTTGGAGCTCAAGCAGTGTTTTTGGCAATGCATGCTTTCAAACCACTGATACAGGGAAAGGTAGTGCAAGTCAGGACAGACAACACTACTGCTATGTACTACATAAACAAGCATGGGGGAACAAGATCAAGCCTCCTTTGCACGGAGGCTATGAAAATCTGGACCCTGGCTTACTCACTGGGATCCCTGCAGGCCATTCATCTGCCAGGCAAAGACCCTGTTTTGGCAGATACTCTTGAGTCAGTCAGGACCATCACGACTGGTACCTGCACAACCAAGTGGTACAGACTCTATTCAGGAGGTGGGGCACTCCAGAAATAGATCTTTTTGCCTCTTATCGGAGCCATCACCTGCCTCAGTTCTGTTGCAGACCTCCAGTAGTGGGCACAATTCCTCTAGATGCCTTTGCCCTGGATTGGTCAGGGAATTCCTGTATGCTTTCCCACCATTTCCCGTGGTATACAGGGTGCTGTTGAAACTCGGGTCTCAGCCAGCAACAATGATCCTGATAGCCCCAGACTGGGCCAGGCAGCCATGGTACTCCCTGTTGCTGTCCATGTCAGTGGAACAACCAATACACCTTCCCAGGAGGCACAATCTTCTGACCTCCAATCAGGGCAGACTCCTGTATCCGAACCTGAGGTCACTCAGACTCAAAGCTTGGCTCTTGAGGACCTAGAGTATGCTGGTTTACATCTCTCTGAGTCAGTTATGGATGTTTTAAGAGGATATAGAAAGTCCTCTACTAAGAAAACCTATCCTGTAAAATGGAAGAGGTTTTCCATTTGGTGCTCTAACAGGAGTGTAGTGCCAACCCGGGTAGGAGTGCCAATGTTGCTGGACTACCTAGTCTATCTACACTCCTTAGGTTTATAGCCTGCTACACTGAAAGTTCATTTAGCATCAGTTTCTGCTTATGCTTTGGCAGGTAAGCCTGTTTCCTTAGCATCAAATCCAACTTTTAGAAAGTTTTTCAAAGGCCTCTCACATATGTACCCACCGGTGCCAGCTTGGGACCTTAATATTTGCATTGCTCAGCTCATGGCTCCCCCTTTTGAGCCTATGTTCTCAGCACCTTTGAAGTATATCACTTGGAAAACAGTGTTTCTAGTGGCCATCACTTCAGCTAGAATAATTAGTGAGCTTCAGGGCTTTATGTATTGAAAAGGACTACATTGCTTTCCACAGGGATAAGGTAGTCCTTCAAACAAATAGGAAATTCCTTCCCAAAGTGGTTTCAGACTTCCATTTGAACCAGTTCATTACTTTGCCAGTGTTTTTCACCGACCACTCTCAGCTTTTCCTTACTTATGGGAATGTGGGAAAGGGTAACCCAGTATCTAAAAGGTCCATTTCTCGCTGGATTGTTCAGTCTAGTTTTGTTATTCTAAGGTGGGCAAGGAAGCCCCAGCAGGCCTTAGAGCCCATTCCACAAGGGGTACAGCTGCAACAATGGCACCTGCAAGGGAAGTACTCTTGGTGGATATTTGTAAAGCAGCAACCTGGCGAACAGTACACACATTTGTCAAGCATTACAGCTTGGATATGCAGGCAAGGGCTGATGCCAGATTTGGTACAGCTGTACTGCAGAGCCTTTTTCCAAAATAGGTTCTTCCCACTTCCAAAGGTACTGCTTTTTTAGTCTGCAAAGAGTTAGGAATTTTGGAGTATTCCTGAGGTGAGAAGAAAAAGTTACTTACCATAGTAACCTTGTTTCCCACAGGGGATACTCCAATATTCGTAACTCTCCCTCCCTCCTCCCCGTTTTAAGGACCAGTGGCCTCTGTATTCTATGCTGTACCATAGTGTTTGCATACCACACTTTTACTTTTATTAAAACTAGTTTGCCTTTTCTCCTTTTTTCAAGGTGATTCTGACATAAGGAGTGTGTGGGGAATTTTTTCTTAATGATAAGTTTTTACTTTCCATGTCTTCCTCCAGTTGGAGTTTTTTTAGGTAGGGAATTTTAAAATTAAAAATTTGCTATAGTTAAATTTTGGGCCCTGTCTTGCAGGCGTCCACGAAATCTGAGGGTTAGAATGTAGGCAGTTGATAGGTGGCAGCATTTGAAAAGTGGCTCATGCCAACAATTCCATCAACTGCATAGCATACCATCTCTGGGCATTCTGACCTTAAAGGCACACTGCAAAAAGTTATGAATATTGGAGTATCCCCTGGGAGGAACAAGGTTACTATGGTAAGTAACTTTTTCTTCCTTTCCACCTGGTCTGCTGTCACCATGAACAGGTGGGTCCTCGAAGTGGTCGACCAGGGTCTGCCTCTAGAGTTCAGGGCTTACCCGCTTTGCCGAACACATGCCTCACGGGAGGACATAGTGTCCGTCGACATCTTGCCAGCCCTTCAGGACGACATCGCCCACCTCCTCCGCAAGGAGGTTATGGCTCCTGTCTAGGACCCTCTTGTTCACCCAGGGTTTGTCTCCAGGTACTTCCTGGTGCCAAAATGGACAGGAGGCTGGTGCCCCATCTTAGATCTCCACAACCTGAACAAGTTTTTTAGGCTGCACACCTTCAGGATGGTCACTTTGTCTCAGATCATACCATCTTTCGAGCAAAACATGCGGTTTTGCTCTCTAGATCTTCAGGACATGTTTTTCCATGTCCCAATCCATCCGTCCCACCGCCGGTTTCTCTGGTTCTGGGTGGAGGGGATCCTCTATGAGTTCCAGGCCATGCCGTTTGGGCTAACCTCAGCCCCCAGGGTCTTCACTAATGCAGTGCAGTGGTGGCAGCTTACCTGAGGCACTGAGGAGTCCGGGTATACCCCTACCTGGATGAGTGGCTTATTGCGGGTCCCTCCAGGCCGGAGGTGGAGAGGTACAGAGAACTGGCCCTCCAGACCTGCATCTCTCTTGACCTCCTGGTCGATGAGGCCAAATCGGAACTCGTGCCCTCACAGGTGATTCATTTCATCGGGGCAGAGCTAGACTCTTGCAGAGCCAGTGTTCATCTTCCGGTGGACAGGGCGGAGGCCCTCTCCTTCTTTGCCCTATCAGTTTGGGTTGGGCAGTTGCGCCTGCCCTGCTTGGGACTTCCTGCATCTCCTGCGATACATGGCAGCATGCACCAGTGTAGTCCGTTGGCACCGCTAGAGAATGCGCTCTCTGCAGTGGGAGCTGGACCGCCAGTGGCTTCAGCACATGGGCCACTTCGACTAGCCGGTCACTGTGTTCCAGCTGATGTGGGATGCCCTCCAGTGGTGGTTAGTCCCGGAATATCTGCAGGAAGGTATCCCATTTGTCCGCCCAGCACCGACCAGTAGGGGGCCACAGAGTCCATGTACTGTGGACCACCAAGGAGTCCCGATGCCATATCAACCTGCTGGAACTGCGGGCAGTTCGGCTGGCCCTAACGGCCTTTGCACCACATGTTCAGGATCAGATCATTCAACTCCAGATGGACGATACCATGACCATGTAATACCTTAACAAACAGGGTGGGATACTCTCCTTTTGTGCAGGGAAGCTGTCCATGTTTAGACCCCCGTGCGCAGCCTGGAGGCCAATCTCCTTGCCATCCTTGTGGCCAGTGTCTCCAACCAGCTAGCAGACGCTCTCAGCCGTGTGGGTGATGCGTCTCACGAGTGATCTCTCCACCCAGCGGTAGTATACTGCCTGTTCTCCCAGTGGGACACCCCTCTGGTTGACCTGTTTGCCTCCAGGGAGAACGCAAAGCTGTGGCTGTTCTGTACCCATCCCCCCTCAGCAGGGAATGCTGCAGGGGGATATCTTTTCCAGGCCCTGGACCCTGGGCCTTCTCTATGCCCTCACTCCGTCTCCCTTTTTCACAGTGTGTTGCTCAAGGTAAGGAAGGACAAGGTGCAGATGATTCTGGTGGCTCCGGACTGGCCTTGCCAGTTCTGGTACCCCGATCTCCTTGGCCTCAGCAGCAGGCTCTGGAGGCGTGTCTTCCTCTATGCCCGAACCTGCTCTCGATCAGTCAGGGGAAGGTACTCCACCCGGATCTTCAACCCCTGCACCTGACAGCCTGGTTCCTGAGCGGCTAGAGTTTCAGGCTTTGGGACTCTCTGAAGATGTCCTCAACATAGTCGAGGCTTCTCGGAAGGAGTCAACCCCGAAAATGCTATGCCTTCAAATGGAAGAGGTTCTCCATTTGGTGCCCGGTCAAGGAGTTGGACCCCTTAGCTTGTCCAGTGGCTAGCATTCTCGACTGCCTTTGGTCCCTCTCTTAGTCGGGCCTTCGGTCGACACCCTTAAGGTGCACCTGGAAGACATCACTGCCTGCTGGGTGTGGGCTGGTACACAGTTAGTGGGAGAAGGTGGTCTGGTGATTTTTCAAAGGCCTTAATCACATTTCCCCTCCGGTGCGGGAGCCACCATCACCTTGGGACTTGTTGCTGGTGTTGGCAAAGCTCATGGGCAAGCCATTCAAACCGATGCACATGTGTGAAATGTCTCACCTGTCATGGAAGACCGCCTTCCCTGGTGGCTGTCGTGTCAGCCAGAAGGATCAGTGAGCTCCAGGCACTTTTGGTGGAGTCTCCTTACTTGGTCTTCCATAGGAACAAGGTTGTCTTTCACCCCAACCTAAAGTTCCTGCTAAAGGTTGTGTCAGATTTTCACCTTAACCAGGTGATTAATCTCCCAGTGTACTTCACCAACCACACCTCAGAGGCCGAGCACAGGCTCCATACATTGGACCTGCGGTGAGTGCTAGCCTATTATAAAGAGCGCACAGCTGGAGTTTGGGGAGAGATTCACCAGGTCTTTGTCACTTACGCTGAAGCCACACCTGGCAGACTGGCAGCTAAGTGATTGATTGGCAGATGGATTGTGTCCTTCATCGACCTCTGCTATAGGTTGGTGGGTAGGGAGCCTCCCGTAGAGCTAAGGGCTCATTCCACCCACCAGACCGCTGCCTCGGTTGCTGCTTCTAGGAACATCCCTATCCAGGAAATCTGTTGGGCTGCTACCTGGAAGTCAGCCCACGCCTTCGTTTCCCATTATCAGATCAACCTTGAGTCATGCCAGAATGCTAGTTTTGGGGCCTCAGTTCTTCAATCTCTGTTTTCTAAATAGGGTGTGTGCACCTTGCCCCCTTCTTGTGGAGAACTACTAGGAGTCTGCCAGAAGTGTGGATGAGTACACCATATCCACATCCCTAGAAAAACAGGTTATTCACCTGTAACAGTAGTTCTAGGTGTGGTATATGGTGTACATCCACACACTGACCCACCTGACCTCCCCTGGCAAGTGGCACATCAGTCTTGCTTCTAGTGGGCAAAATCTGACGTCACGGGGTGGAGCTAGGGGAGTTACCGCCCAGGTGGGTGGGAGGAGCCAGCTTGAAGACTTTCCGGCAAGCCTTAAAGGAGAAAGGACACTGCCAGAAGTGTGTCTGTACACCATATACCACTCCTAGAACTACAGTTACAGATAAGAAACCTGTTTTGTTTTTGGGTGTCACATCACATGATTTGCAGTTCTCCAAAGGTCCCTCCCCAAACACACCCGTGTGCATTCTCAGACTAGGTGTTATCATTTTGTCCTGTTGGGTATTATGAATCAGGATGTGGAAGTTTTGTTGAGTAGGGTAGAGACCCATCTCTAAAAGAGGCTAGGTCCTGGTTGGTGTAGGAACTGAGTTAGTGGATTACTAAAGGAGTCATGAACTTCAGAAATTCTATTGCAAAGCAAGTCATTGTTGAAAGAAATAATTCCCAGGATCAAACATTTCTGTTATGAATAAGTAAGCCAGGATCAATGAATGGCAAGATTTTCCGATGGTAATCTGAGTGAATACGTTCATTTGTTCACACTAAAGACTGAGCAAAATCAAGATCAGACCTTCAATATGAGTGAGAGGAAGGAATTGACTGTCGACTTAATTTTAGGAGTAAGATTAAATGTAAAGCATACACATTGAACTGCAGTGTTAATCTTTTATATTGAAGAGTAAGACTTGATTCTAAGTGGGGATTCTAAGTGGGGTTGGAGACAAAATAAAGAAAATGGGCATGTTTACACCTTGGAGGTAAGCCTGGCCAGGGTCTCCTAAAGCTATCAACTGTACTTAACATTTAATCAAGGAGGTGAGAGTCATGCCACAATTCAGCATCTGCCGTGCTCAGATTAGTCAGTGGCTGCCTCCTTTACAAAAAAATACAGCTCAGGCAGAAAGAAAAGGGTATGTAGTAAACATATTTTGGAGATTGCTGGGCCCACTGGCAGGCAGGGGGCCCTAGGACTGAGCAAGTGTTGCCTGGGCCTTAATCTGGCCCTGAGGGTTTCCATTAGTTTCCCACCACTAAAGTTAGACTGACTAGCCTGTAGTTGTTAGATTCCTCCCTCCTGCCACTGTTACACAGCAGGACCATGTCAACCCTTCTTCAGTCCTCCAGAACCAATCCAGTTTCCAGTGAGCTGTTCAAAAAGGCTGTCAGTGGAGCAGCTAGCACTTTGCTGAACTCCCTCGTTACCCTGGGATGTATCCCAGTCCCATAGCTTTATTCACTTTCAGGGCTGCAGTTCTTTTAGTACTCTTTCCTCTGAAAATGGTCTTTTCAAACAACATGAAGTCTTGCTGTATTCTGACATATGCAGTGATGTCCAACCTTTGAACTGCCCCGGAGATGAAAGAGTTAACTTTCCATGCCAGGCATGGAACGCTGAGCTCGAGCTTGGTTGAGACTCTGTTGCTGTTTGAAGTCAAACTGTCAGATTCTTTACTCCGCCTCACTGAACAGCCGCTCCAGAGATTTCTCCTTTGCTCGGTTCAAGTTTGTCGGTTAAAGTGCCGTTTCTGAAGCCGGCCGATTTTAATCCATTAACCTGTCAGTTCAGTCTCTGTCTGTGGTATCGTGAGTACTAGATAGGTTTATTTTCTTGTTCTTGTGTGGAACTTGTAGCGTAGGATCGGGTTGGTTTGAACCGATCAGGTTTATTCAAAAAGTTTATTCTACTTTTAGAGTGTGGTAACCGTCCTTATCGGTTCTAAAAACGGATTTCATTACGGTTTTTCCACGACCCAATACACGGTCAGGAACCGATAAGGGTGTCTTGCCTGGCGGATTGCCAAAAAGGGTACTTTTTGTTAGGACTGGCCATGTCTGAGAAAACCCAAAAGAAAACCGGCCCACTGGGTTTCAACATGTGGTGTGTGTGGGAAGCCTTGTTAAGGCTGACCTCACACCACCTGTGTTTATTGTCTGGGTTTTGACCACCTCGATTCAGACTGTCAGATTTGCAAGAATTTTCCTGCAGCTACCCTGGAAAAGAGAGTTGGTAGGCTCAGGAAGGAGGCCAAGAATCCGCTGACCCGGATGGCCAGCCGGTTCGGTTCCAACGAACCAGAAGGAGTGCCCTCTGACCAGGGCGAAACTTTCGAGAAAGGAGAACCGACTCTGAGGAGTCGGTTCCGTTAAAGAAAAAGAAGGGATAAATCAGCCGGTGCGGATCCACAACTTCTTTCTCCGACCGCTGATGAAATAGCCAGAGGATAATGATTGTTCAGTCACTAACCCCGGTTCCAACCGAACCGGCACCATCGGAAGGGCTCAGTTCGGCGGTTCCCCGGTTCCAGATTATAGAAGATTTTTATGAACCAGAGGAGGAGGAAGGAGAGTGAGGATAGTGATGGTGATTACGAAAGTCTGGATGTGCCCATTGACCCGGACATCTCCCCAGACAGACCTTCAGGGGTTTCTCCTCCTAGGCTTTCTGAGTCCCCTTCCCATCTTATGTTCTACAAAAAAGTGGCTGAAACTCTTCAGCTTCCTATGGAAGAAACTGTAGACTATCAGGAGGAGCCTGACTATGTTGAGATGATGGATATCCCAGAGTCCAGGAGGCTGTCTATTCCCCTTCATAAGTCCTTTGGGAAATAGACAATAAAAATTTTAAAGACTCCTAATTCTATACCTCCTGTGGACAAGAGGATGGACAAGAGGTATACTCTCTCAGGCTCAGATACGGATTTCCTTACCCAGCAATGCAGCCATGTTGGGGTAGTGCAGGCTGCTGCCTGTGATAAGGCAAATATACCCTTGGCTTCACACCCCCCAGATAAGGACTCCAGGAGGATTGATGCCATGGCAAAAAAACAGTACATGGCAGCATCCTTGGGACTCAGGCAGGCTAATTATATGGCCTATACAGCTAGATATCAGAAATCTAGATGGGACACTGTAATGGCTTTGGCTAAACAGGTCCGTGTCCAGCTTGCCAAGGAGCTGGAGCAGGTGGCTGCGATGGTATTGAGGCATCCAAGGTGCAGTTCCATGCTGCAGTGGACTCCAATGATGTTTCATCTAGAGTCATGGCTACATCTGTGGCCCTTCGTAGGATGGCTTGGCTCAGATGTACTACCCTGTCTCAGGATACCCAGACTAAGGCCATGGATTTTCCTGTTGTTGGTAATTCTCGTTTGGGGAGCAAAACAGAGAACTACATGAAGAAATGGATGAATACAGGACCACCTATAGGAGTGCTCAAGCCAAGGAAAGGCAAGCCACTCCCAGAGGCAGATTCCAGGGCAGGGCCTTTCATAGGCCTTTCTACCAAGCCCAGGCCTCCTCTTCTGCTTATGCTCATAGGGGGTTCTTCAGAGGAGGAGGCAGGAGTACAAGCAGACCTGCTTCCACCCCTCAGCCTAAAGCCCCTGCCAAACAGGCACCCTGATGGGTTTGCCAGGGCCGATTCTCCACCACCTGTAGGGGGCAGACTGGCTTACTTTGTCCAGGACTGGATGTCTTTAACATCAGACAAATGGGTCTTGGAAGTAGTAAGCCAGGGACTGGTTCTCGGCTTCAAAAAATTTCCAAAGATGAGAACCAGATCCTTTCCACCTGCAAGTCCTTCAGAGGCACTTGCCCTAGAGGCAGAGGTCTCTTCCCTCTTGGCTCTGAGAGCCATAGAGAGGGTTCCACCCTACACAAGGGAAAAGGATTGTACTCAGGTACTTTCTAACCCCAAAAGACAGGAGAATGGCGGCCCATCCTGGATCTCAGATATTTAAACAAGCACCTTTTAAAGCCAAAGTTCAAAATGGTGACTCTGGGAATAATTCTACCCTCTCTAAGGCCAGGGGACTGGCTAATTTCCCTGGACCTCAGGGTTGCCTATTTCCATATTCTCATCAGAAGCTCCCACTGAAAGTACCTCAGGTTCGAGCTGCCCTCAGGCCATTATCAATTCAGAGCAATGCCCTTCGGCCTAACTTCTGCTCCAAGGATGTTCACAAAATGCCTGGCAGTAGTGGTTGCTTTCCTAAGGAGAAAAAAGATCTCCATCTTTCCATACCTGGACGACTGGCTCATAGTAGGCCAGTCTCCAGACCAAGTCAAGTCACACCTACAGATAACTCAGCAACTGCTCACTTCTCTAGGTTTCCTTCTGAATCTTTCAAAGTCAGTTCTAGAGCCTGTGCAGCTCCTCACCTTCATAGGGGCAGAGCTGGATACAGTAAAGGCAAGAGCCTTCCTTTCCCTGGACAGGGCAAGGACCCTTATCTCACTAGCCTCTTCATTCACCCTCCAGGTGTCTCGACCAGCAAGGCATTTTCTGCAGCTCCTGGGACACATGGTTGCCTCTACAGCAGTGGTTCAGGGAGCAAGATTTCAGATGAGGGACATTCAGTTCCACTTGAGAGCCTTCTGGTCTCAGAAAAAGGATCCTGTGACCAACTAATCCCAGTGACTCGAACCTGATCCAGGCATTGCAGTGGTGGCAGGATCAGGACAATCTAAGACAGGAGTTCCTTTGTCACTCAGTCTCATTCTCTAATCCTTACTACAGATGCCTCCCTCTTGGGGTGGGGAGCCCACTTGGGGGACCTGGCCACCCAAGGGTTGTGGTCTCCTCAGGAATCTCTGCTTCACGTCAATCTATTAGAACTCAGAGCACTGTTTCTAGCACTTCAAGCTTTTTCCAAGTCTGTTCAGAACAAAGTAGTTCAGATCAGGACAGACAATACCACCACAATGTGGTATATCAACAAGCAAGGGGGCACTTGGTCTACGGCCTTGTGCACAGAGGCAATGAAGTTGTGGTCTCTGGCCTATTCCCTGAACGCCTCTCTTACAGCAGTGCACCTCCCAGGGAAGGACAATGTCCTGGCAGATGCTCTCAGCAGGATATCTCAGGGCCATCACGAATGGTCCCTGGATCCCCTGATTTTGAAGGTGATCTTCTCCAGATGGGGCACCCTACAGATAGATCTTTTTGCAGCCCCAGACAATCACCGACTTCCTCTCTTTTGCTGCAGGCCCCCAGTGTTGGGCTCAGTCCCCTGGACGCCCTAGTTCTCAATTGGGAAGGGAAGTTCCTGTATGCCTTTACCCCCTTCCCTCTCCTGTTCAAGGTACTAGTCAAAATCAGGTCTCAACCCTGCAAGGTGATTCTGATTGCTCCAGACTGGGCCAGACAGCCCTGGTACCCTCTCTTGTTGTCCTTAGCAATCCACCTTCCCCTGTCTCTTCCCAGGAATTACAACCTGTTAACATGTGCTCAGGGGAGGGTTTGGTATCCGAATCTCAAATCTCTCAGTCTCAAGGCCTGACTCTTGAAGAGTTAGAGTTTGCTGATTTACACCTCTCTCAAGGTGTTCTGGATATCTTAAAGGCTTCTCGAAAGCCTTCCACCAGAAACACTTACAATTCCAAGTGGAAAAGATTTACTATATGGTGCTCTGGGAAGCATATTTCTCCAGAAGTCTGCTGGCCTGCCCACAGTCCTTGACTATATGGTTCATCTCAATAGCTTGGTACTCAGATCAGCTACACTAAGAGTGCATCTGGCAGCTGTCTCTGCCTTCCTCTCAGTAGGCAGGCACTCTTCCCTTTCAGCTCATCCTGTATTTTCTAAATTTTTCAAGGGTTTGCTGCATACCAATCCTCCCTTCAGGGACCCTGCCCCTGCTTGGGACCTTAATGTTTGCATTGCTCAGCTTATGCCACCCCCTTTTGAGCCTTTGTCCTCAGCAGAGCTTAAGTACTTGATTTGGAAAACTGTTTTCTTGGTGGCCATCACTTCTGCCAGATGCATAAGTGAGTTACAGGCCCTGTCAGTGGAGCCTGATTTTATCTCTTTCCATAGAGATAAGGTGGTCCTCAGGACTAATAGGAAGTTTTTGCCTAAGGTGGTTTCAGATTTCCACCTTAACCAGTCAGCGTCTCTTCCTGTTTTCTTCACTGACCATTCCTCCTCTGGGGAGAGGAGGTTGCACAGTTTGGATGTGAAAAGGGCCCTTAGCTACTACATAGAGCGCACCAAGGGTCACAGGTTTGACTCCCTCTAACTGTTCCTCACTTATGGTGAGGTTGGTAAGGGAAAACCTGCCACTAAGAGATCTATTGCCAGGTGGATTGTCTCTTGCATTCAATTTTGCTATGAAAAACTGGGTAGGATCCCACCCTCAGGCCTGAGGGCTCACTCTACCAGAGGTACAGCTGCTTCCCTGGCTGCTGCCAGGGATATTCCTATCTTAGAGATTTGTCAAGCAGCCACCTGAAAAACAGTACATACTTTTACCAAGCATTACACTCTGGATATCCAGGCTAGGGTGATGCTCGGTTTGCACAACAGTGCTTGAAGCCTATTTCAAAGTAGGTTCTGTCCCTCCTCCATGGAGGTACTGCTAGTAGTCTGCATATGTCAGAATACAGCAAGACTTCATATTGTTTGAAGAAAAAATTACTCACCTTAGTAATGTTGTTTCTTCTAATGGAGTCTTGCTGTATTCTGACCTCCCCCCCCCCGCCTCCTCTCAGAACCTGGTTTTGGGATGTGGGTGGGCAGCAGCAGTGTTGGCACTTGGGAGGTGCCCCAACCCCTTCTTTTCTCACCTCCTTTAGTTTGGGTGTGTGGATGTTGTGTTTTGTTTTATTTTTTGGGTTTCCTGACTTGAGTCTTTGCTTTGGGACCAAAAAAATCTTTTTATTATATTTAGTAGCCAGTTGGCTAGTGTAAGTTTACAGTTTCCACACAGGACACCCAGTGAGTTTAGCTCGTAAAGATCTGATGGTTTGACTTCAGACAGCAACAGACAGAGTCTCAACCGAGCTCGAGCTCAGCGTTCCATGCCTGGCATGGAAAGTTAACGCTTTCATCTCCGGGGCAGTTCAAAGGTTGGACATCACTGCATATGTCAGAATAACAGCAAGACTCCATTAGAAGAAACAACATTACTAAGGTGAGTAATTTTTTCTTTTCCTCCTCTTCCATCTCTGTTCTTACTTCTCTCTGGTGGCGCTCCCCTACCCTCTACTATGAAGACCAGGCTAAAGTACCTGTTCAAAATGTAAGCTTTTTCTTGATCTCCTTCTACAGTCTCCCCCTTCCACTCTTCTTGTCCTCAGTGTCTCACCCCTAGCTTTTCTTTTGTTGTTGATGTATAAGAAAGAAGTCTTACCACCCTTCCTCACTTTCCTTGCAATCCATTCCTCTTCATATGCCTTAGCTCTCCTAACCACGTTTCCTGTTTCCTTTGACTGGCTCGGTACACTACCTTGTCTTCTTCCCTTTGAGTTTCCCTGTACCTATTGAATGCTATTCTTTTTTCTTTCACTGTCTTTGTCACTTCCTTGGAGAGCCTACATGCCTCTTTCTCCTCCTGTCTTTTCTTACCTCTTTCAGGCAGAGGCTCTTAGGAGCAGGCCATGTAGGAGCAAGCAATAAAAAGTGACATGGAACCCAGTTTCTTTAGCTTGGTTAATAAGGAAGATTATTATGAAGATGATGAACAATCCATCGCTCTGGAGGCTACTAGGGATAGAAACATAGAAGTTGTTGGCAGCTAAAGACCTCTTGGCCCACCTTGTCTGCCATATATTCCCTACCTACTTTGCCACCACAGACCATACTCAATCTCCGGTCTTCTTCCCCCCCCCCTTTGCCTTATTTCTAAGGTCCCCTTGTGCCTATTCCATGCATGCTTGAATCCTGTTACCATTTTAACACGCACCACCTCTGTTGGGAGTCTGTTCCAGGTGTCCACCACCCTCTCTGTGAAGAAGTAGTTCCTCACATCTCCTCTAAGCCCCCCAGCTTTGTGGCATGACCCCTTGTCCTGGAGCATCTTTTTTTTTTGTTTTTTTTTGTTTTTTTTATGGAGAATGCTACCTTCCTGTACCTTATTTAATACCTGTGAGGTATTTGAACATTTCTATCATAGCCCCCCCTTTCCTCTAGATAATACATATTTAGTTCCCTGAGTAGGGCTTTTGATGCAGGCTCTGCACCATTTTAGTAGCCCTCCATTGTACCACCTCCACCCTATCTATGTCCTTCCGGAGGTGGGGCTTCAGTAACTGGACACAGTACTCTAGCTGAGGTCTTACCAGTGATCTTTACATGGATAATACTACCTCCCTCTTTCTGCTGGTGATACCCCTCCCTATGAACCCAATCATCCTGCTGGCTTTCCCCACTACCTTATCACACTACCTGGCTACCGTCAGGTCATCAGAAATGATTACCCCAGGTCCCTTTCTGGTTTTGTGGTTGCTAATACCGCCCCACTCAGTTGGTACTTTGCCCCTGAGTTTCTGTGCCCCAAGTGTGTGATTTTGCACTTTTTTGCATTGAACCCCAGCTGCCATTCCCTTGACCATTCTGCCAGCTTTTTCAGATCGTCCCTCATTCTTTCCACCCCCTCTGGTGTGTCCACTCTGTTGCAGATTTTTGTGTCATCTGTGAACAGGCATACTTTCCCCTCCAGCCCTTCTGCAGTGTCACTAATAACTCATTGAAGAGGACCTGGCCTAGTACTGATCCCTGTAGCACCCTGCTGGTCACCTTGCCTTCTCCAGAATGGACCCCATTTACCACCACCCTTTGACTCCCATTGCTTAGCAAACATCTTACCCATGTTACTACTTTTGGACCCACTCCTAGGTTGCCCAGCTTGCTCACCAGTCTTCTGTGTGGAGCGGTGTTGAAGGCCTTACTGAAATCCAGGTAGGCACATCTACCACTCCTGTCTGATCCAGTTCCCTGGTCACCCAGTCAAAGAACTTGATCAGTTTTGTCTGGCAAGACCTCCCTGTGAAACCATGTTGCCTCTGATCCTGTAATTCAGTGGTTACAAAGGTATTCCCCAATCCTTTCGTTCAGTAGCAATTCCACTAATTTACCTACTACGAGTCAGGCTGACAGGTCTGTAATTTCCTGCCTCCTCTGTTTCCACTTTGTGTAGTGGGATGAAGAAATATGCTCACCTCCTAGGGTACTGGGTAACATTTCCTCTCATTCCTTCTTCTAGAATGAATTACTGCTATGGAAACCATTTCAACAGCAGAAACTGAGACTGACCTAGGAAACAATTTTTAGAAAATGCAGGGTCTGACATCTAGCAAAAGAGTAAGCATACCCATCCATACATGATATATTTCAGAAAATGAGTAAAATACATTGCAGCTACAAGCCTCAGCAACTTGGTTGACAGGACAAGTAAGAAAAGGTATATGGTACTAGGGTCAGGGTACGTTTATGTACATCCCAGCCCAGAGGGCCTTCTGCAGGCTGCTGCATGTAAGAAGGCTAAAACAAATTCCTCAGCAGCAGCACCTGACAGAGATTTTCAAAAAATGTATGCTTTGGGAAAATCTTGTAACCTGCTATTGAGAAAAAGATGCATACAGCGCATTACCAGGAAGTACTTTGGAAGGCTGTAATGCCATTATTTGACAGTCTGCCAGCCGATGAAAGAGTTGAGATGTTACAGAATGTCAGGGCTGGCCTGGGTGCAGCAAAGCATCAAAGTGGATAAACAAAAAATAGAAACCCAGAGGGTACTACAGAGCCTGAAGAAGCCGAATGGTTTTCAAATGATTTCCATGAGAGGAAATAAACTGGAAGGAATCAGACAGATTGTTAATGTATTGGAAGGCAGAAAAAATATCTGCATCCAAGATATACAGACAGGTCTATGATAAAGCTTTAGGCAGCAGCCATTACTATAATGTTATCGGTCACTGATTTACTGTAGATCTGAGAGCTTTTGCACTGCATAATGGGATGAATTGTTTATAGATAAATAGGAATATACCACTGATGTACACCTCGGGACATCTGTGATGCAGCAACGATTGGCTCTTTTAAACACAAACTGCGCAACACCTTCTCACCACGGGTACTGGTGCCTGCCCCACTAAATCCGCCTCAAGTCAGTAATCCCATTGCCGTAGTCTGCACTGACCCTCTAGCACGCCTTAACGCTGTCACTGTTCCACTGGGTAGCCCCGATCTTGCATTTCACTGACCCACCATCCTTCTCACATGGCGCTGCCACGCCCACCTCATTTTCCTACCCCACCCACCCCTTCCTCTTACCATTATCTTTCCATCTTCTCCCCACTTCTCCTCCCCTGTCTACTCTACTGATTTTTGTCTCTCCTCGATGCGGGCATACATTGTACAATGCCTCAGTATAGTGTAACCAAGAACTTTATCTATATTGTTGTACCATAACATGTGTTTGTATATTTGCTGCCGAACCACTCTGTATTTGAATGTTTATTTGTCACTCTGTACTTGTTAACTGACGTGGTACCAATTAATGAGCATCCGCTCACTGGTGCTATCCAAGATTTCAAAATAATGAAATAAAATAAATAAATAAATGTTATATGGTGAAGACACTATGTAAGGTTTTCCTATCGGAATGATTGTTTACTTTTTATCCACAATAAAGATGAGTTTAAAAATTGGAAATATGTAATTTATAGTTAATTTGACCTGTAGTAAAGGTTCCAGTGTCCTGCAGGGAAAGTTTTTTTTTGGTTCTGATGCTTCCTAACCAAAAGGGAAAAGTAGAGAGTGGCAGCTAATCTTAGATCACAGATGCCTAAACAGGCACATAAAAAGCAAATTCCGAAGAGTATCCACAAACAAGGATTCCATCATTTCAAACTGGAGACTAGCTTTGCTGCATATTTTCACATCTCAATAAGGCTCAAGCACAGACAATATCTAAAGGTAAGTCAGAATCCTGGTATCAGCTCAGAGCAATGCCCTTTAGCCTGACCCCAGCACCAAGGGTATTTGCAAAATTTCAGTAGTAGCAGCTGCGCTTTGCAGATATGGCATCACAGTCTGTCTATAACAAGAACTTGGGCAATGGACAGCCATGAACCTATTTAACCCTGATGGAAAACTGGGCTTCCTCCTTAACCTGGAAAAGTCCAAATTAGAACCTTACAGGTGTACTGATTATGTTGAGGCTGTGCCCAGTGAGTTAAATTGTTTGAGCACCAGATGATTTTAAGAGCTCCCGATTCTGTTTGGACTATGAAAAATCTGTTTAGACTATGAAAAAGGTAACATTTAGATGCAGATTGTCTTATGTTTCATATTTTTTCTGTAATTCTCACTCTTGTTTATTTATTACCTGAAACTTCTCTTCCATTTGCTCTCACTGCTTGTCTAGACCTGACATCACAGTTCTGGTTATGACAACACAGTCTGTTGCTGTGGAGATAATTACAATGTTATAAACAACGGGTTATGACGTCAGTGGTAGACAAGAAGCCAGAACAGATAAAGTCTATGGGACTTTGTCATAGGGGCATAAGTCAGGAAGCATAGGCAGACCAGGAGGCATTATAAAATTCGTAAGTAGCATTTTATTATTATCAATAAGAATAAAATAGCCCCGCAAAAATTGCACAGAATAGTGCTTCTTGAAGGCAGTACAAACAAAAATTCCTTCATCTGAGTTTCTCCCTGGAACTCCCTGGAAAAACATTGCTTTCATTATATAAGATGTTTTTACCTGGCAGTTCAAATTTTGCATCATGTTATTGTATGCCTCATGTTTTCCACAAAATGTATCAAACTTTTGTCAGTTTCCTTACTGAGGCCAAACTGAAGAGCACATCTAGTCTGAACAGGTGCAACAAAATTATGCATTTTGTCCCAGAGCTGATTTCCTGTTGACAGTTCAGTAAACAAGTTTGTGGAGGTCAAAATGCATCTCACGGTCAACCCTCCCCATGTTCGATTGTCTTTTCTAATAAACCCAATTAGCTTTCTGCAATCATTCCAACAACATAATTATACACATTTGCAAACCAAGGGATCCCAGTTGCACATAAAGATTCACATATATTATTTTAACCACAGAGAAGAAAGGAAGAAGAAGAATAGAAACAGCAAGTGAAGGAAGGGAGATAACAGGGAAATTGTGGGACCATTGGACTGTCCAATTCCTAAGTGCCACAAGAAAATTTGATTGCACAGTCAGACAGGCAAGAGACAGACACGTGGCATAATAGGAGAGGACAGAATGGATCTTTGCTTTTAACTATCTCTGCATAACAAATGGAACAGGGTTGTACCCAACCCTGTCAGTCTTGTTTTCATACAGATGTCCTCTGTATTAAAAAAAAAAAAAAAAAGGGTGGTCGAATATTACAGAAAATTGATGAAATATATACAAACTAAATTGTGTGTGAATTTTATTTTATTTTTTTTTTTTTTTTACGTTTTTCCAGTGGTGTCAGTGGCTCTTCTTTATACTCCCACACCAGAACTGCCCCATCTGGTGAACACCATTAGGCCCTGTATACTGGTGTTCTAGGACTTACTTACCTTTAACTCCTCCCCCAACGTCACCTCCATGGGTGGCCCTACCTAGTCTGGCCAGGGTGAGGAGAGCTCATAGCTCCTCTGCTTAAGAGCCCCCTTGGTGGGGGAGTAGCTAGTGCGCTCCCATCATCCTCGGCACCCTTGGGCTTTTTCCTTTGTTCTCTCTCCTCCTGTACTGACACCAGCACTCAAGGTGTCAAGTGTACACACAAAAGTGTCACCACACAACACCTGCTGACATCTGTCCCTCCCAAGTCATTATCCCCCTGCTACAGTACCACCCATGGTCACCCGGTGGCAGCATGGTAAAGGGGACTACATCTAGACTCCCTACCCAAAGGAGGATTGAGCATCTTGGTGAGTATCATGGGACCCTCAAACTTCCCTCCCCACTGGCCTCAAACGCTTGGTGTTAGTTTCTGAACCTTGTTTGTTGGTATTGCAAGCAGTAAAACTATCACTGTGACAGTGGGCTGGCAAACCATCAACCTTTTTCTCATTACCTGGGATACGCTTTTATAAATCTTCTTTATTTTATTAATTTGAAATTTGGTAAACGAAAGACACACCAATCCAAGATTCATTTCCAGGTGCATCCTGGGGAAGAGGGGAAAAAATGTACACAGTAACAATGAAAGTAGTAAAATACAGTAATGGAGTATATAAGATACACAAATTATGAAACAAGTATAGTCATTTAAACTGTTGTACCTGATGAACTGTAGATTAACTGTAGGTCTAGGGCCAAACAGAAAACAATTAGGACATATGGATTTGCCAAAAAACTAAAATAAAATGTACAAAAAGGATAAAAATATCAAATTAATACCAGATTGTGAATGTAAAGGGCAAAAAAGAGTGGAAGGACATATACTGGAAGGAGTATGATAAGGTTAAAGACAAGAGTATGGGGGAGAAAAGTTTCAAAGAGAGGATTTAAAAGGTAGATAGAAGGGGGAAGAGACGGCGGGAGATAAGATTATTCCAAATTGGTGGGAGATGGAAAGAGAATGCAGATTGTCCAGAAGAAGTTTGACAGGCAGGAACAGAAAAACAGTGAGAGACAGAGGAGCAGAGGGAGTAGCTGGAGGAAGGTATGTAGCACAGGAAACAACTAAGGTAGGTAGAAGACAGGAAAACCAGAATTTAGAAAGAAAGGAACTGCAAGTAGACAGCGGGAGTTCAAGGAAGGCAGGGAGAGGGATTGATAGAGGAGACAGTAATAACAATTTCCCTATGGATCGAGAGTGGAAGGCATTCTTTTTTACTGTAGAGGGCTCCAGGTCATAGTTTCTTAAGAATGGCATTGATATGTCTAGAGAAGTCAAGGTTACGATCAAGTAATATACCAAGGTGCTTAAAACAGGGGACATCATCTAAAGGGGAGCCATTAAACGTGGTAAAAAAGAGGAAGGAACATAGCCTGGCAAGTTTTTTTCCTAGTACCAAATGGCATGGAAGCTATCTTTAAACCTTAAGAATGAGCTGGTTTGAGGATCACCAATGCTAAACATTATCAAAATCCTGTTAAAGCAAAGGCGTAAGCACTGAAACAGAGTGGCCTGTATCACAGAGGTCTGTGTCATTTGGGTATACAGTATGTGTACGTGGGCATTGACATAGACAAGGAGAGTCATTTAGAAAGAGGGAGAAAAGAATGGGACCAAGAATGGAACCTTGGGGGACATCCATCTGGATGGGGAAAGGGGGAGACATTGAGCCACCAGTCTGAACTGACTGGTAATAGGAATGGAACCAATTCACTGAATGGGCAGAGAGGCCCCCAAGCAACAGTTTGTCCAACAGTAGAATGTGGTCAACTAAATCAAGTCTTAGTGAGGTCAATAAAGATTACTGAGGTGATCAGGCCCTGAGCCATTCCTGTGTAGATGAAGTCAGTGACTCTCAGAAGAGAGGCAACAGTAGAGTGGTGTTTTCGGAAGCCAGACTGGTACTGAGAAAGGTAACTGGAAGAACTATAGAAGGAAGAGAGCTGGGGAAACGAAAGTGTTCCTTTAATTTTGCAAGGGCTGGAAGAAGGGAGATGGAGCAGTACTTACCTGGGGAGGCCAGATCACCAACCTTGTTTAAAAGGAGGACTTTGGACTCCTTCCAAAGCTGCGGAACTGCACTAAGAGGAAAAGAGAGCTAGAGGAGACCTGAGATATGAAATGCAATGGCAGGTGCAGGAGTGACACGTTTTGGATCTTACCTGTCAGGACTGTAGCCTTTGGAAGGATTTATATTCAGTAAGGCAGAGAGAGTTCCCGGCCAAAAAACTGCAAAATAAGACAAAAAGTTTCAGAAGGAGTGACTGGAGAGAAGGAGAAAGCACGGGGGTGGATGTTAGAAGAGACAGAAGGAGAGACAGAGCAGAGAGGAGACTAAGAGGAAGAGGGGGGAGAATGGAAGCAACACAAGAAATAAAAAAACTCATTAAATGTAGAGGCAACAGCCCCAGGGTCAGAGATAAGTGAATCACCAGAGATTAGGCTAAGCATGGAAGATTGGGAAATAGGGTTGAAGAGGGAGTGGATAACTTTCAAAACTAACTTTGTGAGTTGAAAGACTAGTCTGGAGGTGCTCAGAGGAATAGTGAGATTTAACTTGTGTGATAGATTTAGTGCAAGTATTACAAAGCTGTTTTTCTTGGGGAGACAAGCAGAGTCACAAGCCTTACAATGTCAATGATTGCAGCGCAATCCAGAACCCAAGAATGATGAAAGGAAGCATGATTATCCCAGACTTCAGCAAATCTGGAATGAAGACAAGAGAGAACCTTATCTATGTCCCTGAACATAGAGAGTGGAGCCCAATCAGTATTGCCAAGATCAGCAAGAAGGGCAGCCAGGTTATGGGATCTGCTGCTCTGACCCAGATGAACTTTGAGGGTATTTTAGGGCATGATTTTCCAGACATTGTAGGTCATCTGGTGATTGCTGAGGGAATCTGGCAGAATGCCAGCAGATACAGAACAGTAGGGATGGGAACAGAGAATCAAGTCTAGCAAGTGACTGGGGGTTAGATGATTGAGGTGAGTGGGTTTAGAGATAAGATGAGACTAATTCAAGGACAGATGAGGGAACATGGGTACCTTTAGTCTCTGATTGGCATTGGTGAGGCAGGGGTAGGCTTAGCGGGGGCCAGAGAAATTTAGCTTTGGGGATTGGCATCCTTGAGTAGCCCTTTGAAGGCCTGATAGGTACGGCATTTCTGGACTGGGGCTGAGAGTTTGTTCCAGGTTAAAGGTGCTGTGTGTGAGAAGGAGCAACTGCCAAGTGTTGTTCAGGTCCAAGGAACCTCCAGGAGAGGTTGGGAGGAGGAGGAGCGGAGGTGCCTTCCTGAGGGCTTCCAGGCCAGTATATCTCTAAGACAGGAAAGACAATTTGTTAGTGTGTTATAGACCAGGCAGAGAATTGGATGATAGAGGCACTGTTCGAGAGGGGGCCAGTGTTGTGAGAGAAGGACATTGTAGTGGTGTTCACGGTTTCCTGCACCAGATGCAAACCTGCCGATTTTGTAGTACATAAATTTAAGCCTAGTAAGCTCTACACCTTTTCAATGAGGAGAAGACTGGGGCTGCATACGCAGTGTAGGGAGGAGGAGTACACTACTGGCTACCAACAGGCGGGCTTCATTAGTTAGGTAAGATTTGAGCCATAGAGCAGCCCCAGTATTTGGGAAAGAAGCTTAGTAGTATACTTGGCCTGCCAGGTCTTGAGGGTGAGCTCTGGTCAAGCCAGACACCCAAGAAATTTTATTGTGTGTACTACTTCCAGTGTGGCATCCATAGAAGTGGAGATCTGTAGAAGTTTGCTACGGTCAGGACCCAGTTTTCTGGAGCCAAACAACATGGCTTTAGTTTTTCTTTTCATTGAGTACTGATTTGGGACAAACGGGAGCATGTCAATTCGCTCCCGATAATTCGCTCCCTGACATCCCGCTTCCTACAGTTCGCTCCCTACTAGCTCGCTCCCATTCCTTTTCGCTCCGCGTCTTTTCACTCCCATAACTGAAACTATGGATGGTTTGTTTGAAAAAAATTACACTGTTTTTGAAACAGTTTGAACAATATAAAAATAAAAGCAGAAGATCAAAACAAACTTTGCCAGCTCTTTCCTCCCAGGTTTCATTTTCTGTTCGGACAAATGAAAATCAATGAAAGGGTGTCTGTCTCTATCAGACCAGACAAAGCACATGCAAAAACTCACTCTCACGTAGAATGTACGCATTTCTTAATCGGTACCTGTTTAAAAACACTGTTCTCTCAATTGTTTGTTTACAGTTTCATGGAAGCACCCACCTTGCCTGATGCTTTCTCGATCTCAGGCATACATATAGTCAGTAACGATCATCCCGAGATGAAGCTCAGTGTGCGTAATAAGACTCAGCAGGAACATGCCTGTCACTTTGTCTTGAAGTCAGGTTGACAGTGGTCTAGCGTAACCTTCCTTCTCTGACAAGAACTGACAAGAACAAGACAAGAACCACTGTGGTAATATTTTATTTTACACAACTGCTAATTCACCCACCAGTCTCAAACAACACACACACACACACAGTTGGCATCTCCCTGTGAAAAAAAAATGCCTCATTTAAGAAGTATATCTGAAAGTTATTTAAAAAAAAAAAAAAAAGCTGCTGCAACCCCCACCACAAATTCAGGACAGGCTATGCAAGTCAAATATGAGATAGCTTATTGTAACTACAGGGATCGTACCTCCAGCTCTGCAGTTTGTACATATGTTTTAAAATATGCAAACTGTCATATAGTTTATGTGGAGCACTATGAGGACAGTGTTTTCGAACAGGTACAGATTAAGAAATGAGTACACTAATGAGAAAACAGTGTATCATAGCGAGCGGGAGTGAATTAACACGGAGTGTGATTGGCGGGAGTGAATTGAGTCGGGAGTGAGCGGTCGGGAGCAAAAAGATGCAGGACGAATTGCCAGGAGTGAATTGACATAGACCCGAGACAAACCATGCTTTGAGTTTATCGAAATCATTATTAAGTCCAGCTGTGCTAACATTCTGGCCAGGACTGGTTCCATATGGGACCACGTCATTTGCGTATAGCAGCACTTTGGCTTCACCACAGTTGGAGACGAGCTGTTTGACAAAGAGCGAGAACAGTACTGGCCCCAGGATAGAGCCTTGGAGGACCACATTAGAGATCTTACGCTGGGAGGAGAAGTGTGACCTCCACTTGACTACTTGTTTATGCCCTATGAGACAGCTTCTGAACCACTGACAGGAGAAACATAGAAACATGGAAAATGATGGCAGAAGGGGACCTGTGGTCCACAGAGTCTCAAACATGGTTTCTGGGACCTACTATCACGCCAGGGTCCTGTCCCCAAGATGTCCAGCCTAGTCTTCTAGTGCTGGGTGATTGTGCCCAAGCCTGTCCCACATGCACTTAAAATTTGACACCGACTTTGCAGTCACCACTTCGGTGGCAACCTACTCCACAGCTCTACCACACTCTCTGAGAACTAATACTTCAAACAACATGAAGTCTTGCTATATTATGACAGTAGCAGTTTGTCCCACCACTAGAACTGCTCCGGAGGTGAAATGGTTAATACCATTCCAAAATAGAACTTTGAGCACGAGCTCTAAGAAGCAGCTCTATCTGTGTAACTTCAAACCTGAACTGTCAGATTCCTTACTCGCCTCAGTGAACAGTCGCCCGGAGATTTCTCCTACTGCTCGGTTCATTTCTCGTTTAAACAGTGTTTTCTCGGTTCGATTCAACCGAGAATAGTTTTATTTTAACCGCAAAACCGCTCGTTCAAGCTCTGTCTGTGGTAATCTAGGCAAATTAAAGGTTTTGTCTGTGTGGAACTTGTAAGTTTATCGGTTCGGTTTTGAACCGATCAGCTGGGTTTAAACTTATTTACTTTAAAGTTTAACATTTTAGAGTGCGGTTCCCTGTTCTTATCGGTTCTAATAAAAACGGATTTTATTACGCTTTTCCAATGCCCGTGACACGGTTAGAACCGATATGGTGTCTTGCCTGGCACTGCCAGCGCAAGTTTTTCTGGTTAGCTGGCATTATGTCTGAGAAACCCAAAAGAAAACCGGCCCACTGGTTTCAATACTGTGATGTCTGTGGGGAAGTCTTTGCCAGGCTGACCCACACACCACATGTGTCTATATTGTCTGGGGTTTGACCACCTCCAGTCAGACTGCCAGATATAAGAATTTCCTGCAGCCACCCTGGAAAAGAGATTGGGCAGGCTCAGGGAACGAGAGGCCAAAAGTCCGTCTCGGACCCGATACAGCCCGGTTCGGTGCTAACCGAACTGGGGGGAGTGCCTCTGACCAGGGCTAGACTTCTCGGCAAAGAAAAGCTGGTTCTGAGGAACCAATTCCAGTAAAGAAAATAAGAAAGTCAGCAGGTTTGAGTCCAAACCTGCTTCTCCAACTGCTGCAGAGATAGCAAAAGCCATACAAATTGTCCAGTCACTGTCTCAGGTTCCGTCCGAACCGCCACTATCTGGCAAAGGTCAGTTCGTCCGTTCCAGTGGTTCAGGAATATGATGTTGAGGAATTTTATGAACCAGAGGAGGGAGGATGATTATGAACAGTATGAATGTGGCTGGAAGGTCTGGGTGTGCCCACTGAACCGGACATTTCCCCAGACAGACCTCTAGAATCTCCCCTATGCTATCTGAGTCCCATCTCATTTTATGTTTTACAAAAAGTTGCTGAAACCTCCAGCTTCCCTTGGAAGAAGCTGTGGATGAGCAAGAGGAGCCTGATTTTGTAGAAATGATGGATATTCCAGAGTCTAGGAGATTGTCTATTCCTTTGCATAAGTCTTTTAGGTAGCAAACAATAAAAATTTTAAAAGCTCCTAATTCTAACATACTAACATACTATTTGCCAGCAGATTAGGCCTTATGGTCTATCAAGTCTGCTCGAACCTCGATCCTTAGTTGGGTGCCGAGACCTCCCATCCCTTGTGCTCCAGAAACCCTATCATCCATCCCCACCCCCGGACAGGCTATCATCTGATACATCCACTTTCTGTGTCTGTCCCACCCTCTCTTAAAGCTCTCCACTGTGGATCTCTGAACCAGCTCACCAGGCAGAGCATTCCAAGGGTCCACCACCCTCTCAGTGAAAAACCTCCTCCTCTTTTCCCTCACCCTTCCACCTTCCAACTTCAAACCATGCCTCTGGTGATGCCTCCCTGCTTTAGTCTAAAGATCCCTCCATGTTTACCCTATTTATTCCCTTGAGGTACTTTAAGACCTCAATCATGTCCCCCTGTCTCTCTCTCCTCCAATGAAAACAGGCAGAGCTCCTCAAGTCTGTCCTCGTAAGTCAAACCTCTAGCCTCGTATCATCTTTGTTGCCCTCCTCTGTACCCTCTCCAGGAGCTGTATGTCCCTCTTCAGGTGTGGTCTCCAGTACTGTACACAGTACTCAAGGTGTGGTCTAAACCAGTCCATTGTACAGTGGCAGAATCACTTCCTTGCTCCTAGAGGTGATCCCCCTTGCGATGCATCCCAACTCTGTGCCTCCTGTAGATAAAAAGATGGACAGAAGGTACACATTGTCAGGTCCTGATACAGAATTCCTTTCTCAGCAATGCAGTCATGTTAGTAGTTCAGGCTGCAGCCTGTGATAAAGTTAATATCCCCTGGCTTCACATCCTCCTGACAAGGATTCCAGGAAGATTGATGCCATGGCATAAAAAACAGTATATGGCAGCCTCTGGGACTCAGGCAAGCAAATTATATGGCTTATGTAGCTAGGTATCAGAAATCTAGATGGAATACTGTTATGGAATTAGCTAGCAAGCCCATGGCCAGCTGGCTAGCTTAACTAGAACAGGTGGCTGCTGATGGCATTGAGGCTTCTAAGGTACAGTTTCATGCTGCTGTGGATGTTAATGATGTTTCTAGGGTCATGGCCACATCTGTAGCTTTTCAGAGGTTGGCCTGGCTCAGGTGTACTAGTCTGTCACAGGATACCCAGACTAAGGCTATGGATTTTCCTGTGTGGGAAATTCTCTGTTTGGGAGCAGACAGAGAATTACATGAAAAGATGGATGAATATAGGACTACTTACAAAGTGCTCAAGCTAAGGAGGCGTCAGCCACTCCTCAGGCATACCCCAGGGTAGGGTGAGCCTTTTTCACAGGCCTTTTACCAGACTCAGGCCTCCTCTGCCCTGCTCAGAGGGCTTCTTCAGAGGCAGAGGCAGGACGAGGTGGGCAGGCCTGCTCCCACCCTCAGCCTAAAGCTCCTGCTAAGCAGGCACCCTGATGGGGTGCCCAGGCCGATTCTCCTTACCGGTAGGGGCAGGCTGGCTTACTTCAGTCAGAACTGGGCTTCTTTAACCTCAGACAAGTGGGTTCTGGAAGTAGTAAGCCAGGGTCTGGTTCTCAGCTTCAAAAAGTTTCCCAAGTTGAGAACCAGACTTTTTCTACCTGCAAGTGTTTCAGAGACCTTTGCTCTGGAAGCAGAGGTCTCAACCCTGTTGGCTCTCAGAGCAGTGGAAAGGGTTCCTCCCCTGCACCAGGGCAGGGGTCTGTATTCCAGATACTTCCTTACCCCAAAAGACAGGAGAATGGCGGCCCATATTAGACCTCAGATATC
Organism: Neoceratodus forsteri; assembly: GCA_016271365.2. NCBI lineage: Eukaryota > Metazoa > Chordata > Ceratodontiformes > Ceratodontidae > Neoceratodus > Neoceratodus forsteri. Next base: position 832,695,256 of record CM057454.1, on the reverse strand, counting down.
TGAACAAGCATCTTTTGAAACCAAAGTTCAAAATGGTAACTCTGGCAATGATTTTACCCTCCCTAAGGCCAGGGACTGGTTAGCCTCCCTGGACCTCAAGGATGCCTATTTCCACGTCCTAATCAGAAGCTCCCATCGAAAGTACCTCAGATTCAACTACCTTCAGGTCATTACCAGTTCAGAGCAATGCCTTCGCCTTACCTCTGCCCCAAGGGTATTCACAAAGTGTCTAGCAGTGGCAGTGGCTCACTTAAGGAGGCAAAGGATTGCTGTTTTTCCCTATCTAGACGATTGGCTCATTGTAGGCCAGTCCCCAGAACAGGTAAAATCTCACCTGCAAGTTACCCAGCAGCTTCTCACCTCCTTGGGCTTTCTACAATCTACCAAAGTCGGTTCTGGAACCAGTCCAGGTACTCACCTTACAGGGAGAGTTGGACACAAAGCTAGCCAGAGCTTTTCTTCCCTTAGAAAGGGTGACAATTTAGTGACTCTGGCCTCCTCCTTCACCCTGCAGGTCTCTCGACCAGCAAGACACTTTCTGCAGCTCCTGGGACACATGGCTGCATCCACAGCTGTTGTGCAGGGAGCAAGATTTCAGATGAGACATTCAGTTTCACTTGAGAACCTATTGGTCTCAGAGAAGAGACCCCTTTCAAGTTGGTCCCAGTGACTCGAACCTTGATCCAGGCCCTCCAGTGGTGGCAGGATCAGAGCAATTTAAGATTGGGGGTCCCTTCATTCCCTCCTGCTCACAATTTGACTCTCACTACAGATGCTTCCCTTCTGGGTCGGGAGCCGACATGGGCTACCTTTCCACTCAGGGAGTGTGGTCCCCGGAATCTCTGCTCCACATCAATTTGCTGGAACTCAGAGCTGTCTTTTAGCTCTTCAAGCATTTTCTGCATCTGTCCACAACAAGGTGATACAAGTCAGAACGGACAACACCACAACAATGTGGTACATCAACAAACAGGGGCACCTGTCTTCGGCCTTGTGCACCGAGGCAATGAAGTTGTGGTCTCTGGCCTATTCCCTGAACACTTCCCTCATAGCAGTTCATCTTCCAGGGAAGGACAATGTCCTAACGGATGCTCTCAGCAGGATTTCCCAGGGCCATCACGAATGGTCCCTGGATCTTCAAGTGCTGGGGATAGTCTTTGCCAGATGGGGCACCCCTCAGATAGATCTTTTTGCAGCCCCAGACAATCACAAACTTCCTCTGTTCTGTTGCAGGCCTCCAGTGTTGGGCTCAGTCCCCCTGGATGCTCTTTTCCTGGATTGGGAGGAAGTTTCTTTATGCTTTCCTCCTCTCCTATTCAAAGTATTAGTCAAAATCAGATCTCAGCCTTGCAGGTGATTCTGATTGCCCAGATGGGCCAGGCAGCCCTGGTACCCTCCTTCTGTCACTGACAATCCATCTTCCCTTTGCCTCCCCAGGATTCACAACCTGTTAACTTGTGCCCAGGGAAGGTTTGGTATCCGACCTCAATCCTCAACCTCAAGGCCTGGCTCTTGAGGAGTTAGAGTTTGCTGATTTACACCTCTCTCAAGGTGTTCTTGAAATCTTAAAGGCTTCCAGAAAGCCTTCCACTAGGCTACTTATAGTTCTAAATGGAAAAGGTTTTCCATTTGGTGTGCTGGGAAAAATATTTCCAGAATCTGCTGATTTGCCCATTGTATTAGATTACATGGTCCATCTTAATTCCTTGGGTCTCAGACCAGCTACCCTGAGAGTCCATTTGGCAGCTGTATCTGCTTTTGTGTCAGCAGGAAAGTCATCCCCTCTTTCCACTTACCCTGTGTTTTCCAAGTTTTTTAAGGGATTACTCCATACTAATCCACCCTTTTGGAACCGGCCCCTGCCTGGGACCTTAATGTTTGTATTGCCCAGTTAAATGCAACCCCTTTGAACCTCTGTTTTCTGCAGGGCTTAAGTATCTAACTTGGAAAACTGTTTTTCGAGGCTATCACTTGCTAGATGCATAAGTGAGTGTAAGCCTTGTCAGTGGAAACTGACTTTATTTCTTTCCACAGGGATAAGGTAGTCCTTAGGACTAATAGGAAGTTTTACCTAAGGTGGTTTCAGATTTCCATCTAACCAATCTATCTCCCTTCCAGTATTTTCACTGATCACCTCTTCTGGAGAGGAGGTTGCACAGCCTGGATGTTAAGAGAGCTCTTAGTTACTATATAGAGTGTACCAAAGGTCACAGGTTCGAATCCTCCAACTTTTCCTTACCTATGGTGAAGTTGGGAAAGGCAAACCTGCCACTAAGAGATCAGTTGCCAGGTGGATTGTCTCTGTATCCAATTTTGTTATCCAAACTGGGCAGAGATCCCCTCTGGCTTGAGGGCTCATTCTACCAGGGGTACAGCTGTGTCTCTAGCTGCCCAGAGACATCCCTATATTAGAGATATGCCAGGCTGCTACTTGGAAAAGCAGTACACACTTTACCAAGCATTACTCCCTGGATGTCCAGGCCAGGAGAGATGTCGGTTTAGCACAGCTGTTCTTCAGAGCCTATTCCTAAGTAGGTTCTGCCCCTCCTCCATGGAGGTACTGCGGTGTAGTCTGCTACTGTCATAATATAGCAAGACTTCATGTTGTTTGAAGAAAAAATTACTCACCTTAGTAATGTTGTTTCTTCTAATGGAGTCTTGCTATATTATGACCTCCCCCCCAGCCTGCCCCTCTCAGAACTTCTACTTGGGTGGGGTGCGGGCAACTTAGTGTGGGCACTATTTTATGCCCTTTTAGCGTTTCTCCCCTTTTGGGAGTTTGGGTGTGTGTGTTTTATTATACTGTTGTTTATTCTCATGTTGTTAGAATTGTGTTAGTAGTTCTGGTCCCCTGACTTGAGTCTTGGGTGTTGGGACCAGCAATGGTTGTTAATATTTAGGTAGCCATTTGGCTAGTGTAGGTTACAGCTTCCACACAGACCTTAGTGAGTTTTTGCTTGTAAAGATCTGACAGTTTAGGTTTGAAATTACACAGATAGAGCTGCTTCTTAGAGCTCGTGCTCAAAGTTCTATTTTGGAATGGTATTAACCATTTCACCTCCGGAGCAGTTCTAGTGGTGGGACAAACTGCTACTGTCATAATATAGCAAGACTCCATTAGAAGAAACAACATTACTAAGGTGAGTAATTTTTTCTTTCTGATGTTCCTCTTGAACTTTCCACCTTTTTAATTTCCACTCATGCCCCATGTTGTAGAATCAGTGTTCCTGTGAAAGCACTGTATGTGGCACTTTATGTCTCTAAGGAACTTGAATGTCTCAGTCATATCCCCCCATTCCTTCCTAGTTTCCAGTGAATACATGTTCAAAACCTTTAGCCTCTCCTCATAGGTGACTCCCTACAGGCCATGTATGATCTTTGTTGCCCTTCTGTGGACTACCTCCAACCTATTAATATCCCTTCTAAGGTGAGGCCTCCAAAACTGGACACAGTACTCCAGGTGAGGCCTCACCAAGGACTGGTAGAGGGGCAGCATCACCTCCCTGTCCGTGCTATATATGCCTCTTCCAGTACATCCCAGTAACCTGCTAGCCTTGCTGTAAGCCTTAGTACACCGACTTTGCTGATTGAGGTCGTCCCTAATGATGACCCCCCCCTCCCCCCGGATCTCGTTCCTCTGCTGAGGAGCTAAGTTTGAGCCTGTTTAGCCAGGATTCTGTCTTAGGGTTAGCTCTACCCAGGTGCATCACCTTGCACTTCTTAACATTAAATTTTAACTGCCATATGTGTGTCCACCTTTCCAACTTTTAAGATCCTCCTGTATCTCTCGGATTCCTCCATACTGTCAGTCTGCTGCTAAGTTTCATGTTGTCAGCAAACAGGGCGATGTTGCCCTTTATAATCTTGCCAATGTCACTAATGAATATATTGAAAAGGATCTGCCTCGGGACCAATCCCTGAGGCACCCCACTAGTGACATGTCTTTCATTAGATCTTACCCCATTTACTACTATCCTCTGTTTCCTGTCTTCCAGACAGTTTCACACCCACCTGACTATTTGCTCTGCTGCTACCAGGTCCTCCAACTTTTAAGGCCTGTGTGGGACTGTGTCCATGCCATACTGAAGTGGTTCACCACATGCTCCCTATCTAACTCCTTGGCCACGTGGTCAAGAAAGTAATAATGTTTGTTTGACATGACCTGCCCAACACAAACCTGTGCTGTTTTATTATTCTGGAGGTGATTAACTTCGAGGTATTCTACCAGATCTTGTTTAATAAGGGTCTCCATCAGCTTGCCCACTATTGATGTGAGGCTGACTGGCCTGTAATTACCCGTCCTTATTGCCACTCTTATGGAGTGGCACCACGTCAGCCACCCTCCAGTCGCTTGGTACAATCCCAGACTTAAGTGACCTACTAAATAGGTGTGTGAGAGGGGCTGCTAGCTCCTCCGCCAGCTCCCTCAGCACCCTGTGGTTCAAACCGTCAGGGCCTGGGGCTTTGTCAGGTCCAATGTCTGAAAGGCCCTTCCTGACCCTGACAGTAGTGAACTCCTGGAAGCATATTCTCTGGATCCCCCTGGCTGTGGCCCTGATACCATTGTCTGGTAGAGGACCCTGTTCCTCCCTAGTGGGAACCGAGCAAAAGTATTCATTGAAGGCCTCTGCTTTCTGCCCGTTGTCCTCAAGTTCCTCATCCTTAACCTTACAATTCCCCCCCCTTCCTTTTTTTGCTGATGTAGCTTAAGAAATTATTTTTCGCTGATTTAACTCCACGTGCAGTCTGCAGCTCCTTTGCTGCCTTGGCATCCCTCACTATTCTCTTGGCCTCCCTGCTTTTCTGAATGTAATCCTCCCATTCCCTGTCCCCCTTTTGCTGCCTGAACAATTTATATGCTTTCCCTTTGGCCCTGATTGCCTCCCTTATTGAAGGGGAAAACCACATGGGTCTTTTATATCTATTTTTATCTATAACCTTTCCTCACTAATTGCCTTAATCTGTCAAAATCTGCCCTGCTAAAGTATGGCACCTCTGTCTTTGAGGAGGTTTTTGTATCACCTGTGGATATTTCAAACCAGACAGAATTGTGGTCACTATTTGCCAAGGGTTCTCTTACCTTGACTGATCTAATCACTTCTGAATTTGTGAGGATCACATCCAGGATGGCATCCCCCCTGGTTGGATCCTTCACAAGTTGGGACAGCAGGCAGTCTTGGACTATGTCCAGTAGAGCCTGACTTCTTAAGATCTTGGCTACTGGAACATCCCAGTCCACATCCGGTAGGTTCAGGTCCCTGACCACCACTATGTCACCCTTACCTGCCATCTTTTGTATCTCCTCAGCTAATTGTCCTTTCTTCTTCTCTCCCTACCCCAGGAGTCTGTATATCATCCCTGTGCACAGTTTCCTTCCTGCTGTGGTGGTTAGGTGAGCCCAAAGTGATTCTATGCCCCCCACAGCAAGTCTTGGTGCTTATATCTTCAACTGCTTCAATGCCCTCTCACATAGAGGGCAGTCCCCAGGAGAGTGGGTCAAGACCCAGGCTTTTCAGTTTGAACAGTAGAAGGTCATGGCTGACTAAGTCAAAGGCCTTTGTCAGGTTGACTGATATAGCCCCCTCGTAATTTGTATTGACACAGAAAGGGAAAAATGGAGCAGCTTCCTTATTGTCCAGCCCGCGTTGGCACACACAGCCCTGGTTTGTAATGTAAGAAAATAGAGGCTGTGTATGCACGCTTCATTGACTTTAATGGGAGTAATTTTCATACATTTTATTACTGTTTACCTTTGTGATTTTAATAAATCAAGGTGACACGCTAGACTATGATGGTCCTCTTGGTGAGGCAGTTGCTTCGATTTATTAAATCACAAAATAAACAATAATAAAATAATAAATACTCATTAAAGTCAGTGGAGCATTGACGCGAGCCTTTGTTCAAACAACATGAAGTCTTGCTATATTATAGACCTTAGCAGTTTGTTTGCAGCTCTAGAACTGCCCTGAGTGAAATGGTTAAAACCATTCCAAAATAGAATTTCACGAGAGCAGCTCTATCTGTGTCCTTTCAAACTTGAACTGTCAGATTCTTTACTCCGCCTCAGTGAACAGTCGTCCGGAGATTTCTCCTTCTGCTCGGTTCATTTCTCGGTTTAAAAGTGTTTTCTCGGTTGGATTTAACGCGAGAATAGTTTTTATTTAACACATGAAACGTTCGGTTCAAGCTCTATCTGTGGTAACCGTAAGTAAATGAAGGTTTTGTCTTGTGGAACTTGTGAGTTATCGGTTCGGTTTGAACCGATCAGTGGGTTTAAAATTCATTTAAAACTAAAAGTTACTATTTTTAGAGTGCAGTTCCGTTCTTATCGGTTCTAAAAGCGGTTATTCACGGTTTTCCAATACCGTGTACGGTTAGGAACGAACAAAGGAATTGTCTTGCCTGGCACGTTAAAGGGCAAAGTTTTGGTTAGGCTGGCATTTTGTCTGAGAAACCCAAAAGAAAACCGCCCACTGGTTTCAACATGTGATGTTTAGGGGAAGTCTTTTCCAAGGCTGACCCACACACCATGTGTTTATTGTCTGGGTTTGACCACCTCAGTCAGACTGCAGGTATGTAAGAATTTCCTGCAGCCACCCTGGAAAAAAGATTGGGCAGGCTCAGGGAGACAGAGGCTAAAAAGTCCGCTGACCGGATGCTGGCCCGGTTCGGTGCCAACTGAACTAGAGGGGAGTGCCCTCTGACCAGGGCCAGACTTCCTCGGCCAAATGAAAAGCTGGTTCTGAGGAACCAATTCCAGTAAAGAAAACAAGAAAATCAGCAGGTATGGAGTCCAAAATTCCTTCTCCAACTGCTGCAGAGATAGTAAAAGCCATACAAATTGTCCAGTCACTGTCTCAGGGTCCGTCCGAACCACCACTATCTGGTAAAAGGTCGGTTCGTCCGGTCCCAGTGGTTCAGGCTGAGTCCCCATCCCATTTTATGTTTTATAAAAAAGTTGCTGAAACCCTCCAGCTTCCTTTAGAAGAGGCTGTGGATGAGCAAGAGGAGCCTGATTTTGTAGAAATGATGGATATTCCAGAGTCTAGGAGATTGTCTATTCCTTTACATAAGTCTTTTAGGAAACAAACAATTAAAATTTTAAAAGCTCCTAATTCTGTGCCTCCTGTAGATAAAAAGATGGACAGAAGGTATACATTGTCAGGCCCTGATACAGAATTCCTTTCTCAGCAATGCAGTCATGTTGAGTAGTTCAGGCTGCTGCCTGTGATAAAGCTATATTCCCTTGACTTCACATCCTCCTGACAAGGATTCAGGAAGATTGATGCTATGGCAAAAAAAAAAAAACAGTATATGGCAGCCTCTCTGGACTCAGGCAAGCAAATTATATGGCTTATGTAGCTAGGTATCAGAAATCTAGATGGGATACTGTTATGCAATTGGCCAAGCAGGCCCATGGCCAGCTGGCTAGTGAACTAGAACAGGTGGCTGCTGATGGCATTGAAGCCTCTAAGGTTCAGTTTCATGCTGCTGTGGATGTTAATGATGTTTTCTCTAGGGTCATGGCACATCTGTAGCTTTCTAGGGTTGGCCTGGCTCAGGTGTACTAGTTTGTCACAGGATACCCAGACTAAGGCTATGGATTTTCTGTTGTGGGAAATTCTCTGTTTGTAGAGCAGACAGAGAATTACATGAAGAAGATGGATGAATATAGGACTACTTACAAGAGTGCCCAAGCTAAGGGCTGACAAGCCACTCCTCAAAGGCATGCCCCAGGGGTAGGGGTAGACCTTTTCACAGGCCTTTCTACCAGACTCAGGCCTCCTCTGCCTTTGCTCAGAGGGGCTTCTTCAGAGGCAGGGGCAGAGCGGTGGGCAGACCTGTTCCCACCCCCAGCCTAAAGCTTTAGAAACAGGCACCCTGATGGGGTGCCCAGGGCGATTCTCCTGTACCAGGGGGCAGGCTGGCTTACTTCAGTCAGAATTGGGCTTCTTTAACCTCAGACAAGTGGGTTCTGGAAGTAGTAAGCCAGGGTCTGGTTCTCAGCTTCAAAAGTTTCCCAAGTTGAGAAGCAGACTTTTTCTACTGCAAGTGCTTCAGAGACCCTTGCTCTGGAAACAGAGGTGTCATCCTGTTAGCTCTCAGAGCAGTAGAAAGGGTTCCTCCCTGCATCAGGGCAGGGGTCTGTATTCAGATACTTCCTTACCCCAAAAAGACAGGAGAATGGCGGTCCATTTTAGATCTCAGATATCTGAACAAGCATCTTTTGAAACCAAAGTTCAAAATGGTAACTCTGGCAATGATTTTACCTTCCTAAGGCCAGGGGCTTGGCTTAGCCTCCCTGAGCCCTCAAGGATGCCTGTTTCCATGTCCTAATCGGAAGATCCCAGTCAGTACCTCAGATTTGAACTGCCCTCAGGTCATTACCAGTTCAGAGCAATGCCCTTCGGCTTACTCTGCTCCAAGGGTATTCACAAAGTGTCTAGCAGTGGCAGTGGCCCACTTAAGGAGGCAGAGGATTGCTGTTTTTCTCATCTAGACATCGGCTCATTGTAGGCCAGTCCTCAGAACAGGTAAAATCTCCATGCAGGTCACCCAGCTTCTCTCACCTCCCTGGGTTTTCTGCTAAACCTACTAAAGTCGGGTTCTGGAACCAGTCCAGGCAAAGCTAGCCAGAGCCAGAAAGGGTAAGGAATTTAGTGGCCTGGCTCTTCTTCACTCTGCAGGTCTCTCTCGACCAGCAAGACATCTTTCGTAGCTCCTGGGGCACATGGCTGCATCCACAGCTGTTGTGCAGGGAGCCAGATTTCAGATGAGAGACATTCAGTTTCACTTGAGAACCTTTTTGTCTCAGAGAAGAGACCCCTTCCAAGTTGGTCCTAGTGATTCTAACCTTGATCCTAGCTCTCCAGTGGTGGCAGGATCAGAGCACTCTAAGAGCCGGGGTCCCTTCTTTCCCTTCTCACGACTTGACCTCACTACAGATGCTTCCCTTCTGGGTTGGGGAGCCCACATGGGCTTACTTTTCCACTCAGGGAGTGTGGTCCCCGGAATCTCTGCTCCACATCAATTTGCTGGAACTCAGAGCTGTCTTTTAGCTCTTCAGGCTTTTTCTGCATCTGTCCACTACAAGGTGATACAAGTCAGAACAGACAACACCACAACAATGTGGTACATCAACAACAGGAGGGCACCGGTCTTTCGGCCTGTGCACTGAGGCAATGAAGTTGTGGTCTCTGGCCTATTCCCCGAACACTTCCCTCAGCAGTTCATCTTCCAGGGAAGGACAGTGATCCTAGCGGATGCCCTTAGCAGGGATTTCCCAGGGCATCACTAATGGTCCCTGGATCCTCAAGTGCTGGGGATAGTTTTGCCAGGTGGGGCATCCTCAGATAGATCTTTTGCAGCCCCAGACAATCACAGACTCTCTGTTCTGTTGCAGGCCTCCAGTGCTGGGCTCAGTTCCTGGATGCCATTCTTCTGGATTGGGTGGGAAGTTCCTCATGCTTTCCTTCTCTCCTATTCCAAGTACTAGTCAAAATCAGATCTCAGCCTTGCAGGGTGATTCTGATTGCCTGGATTGGGCCAGGCAGCCCTGGTACCCACTCCTTCTGTCTCTGACAGTCCATCTTCCCCTAGCCTCCCAGGAATCACAATCTGTTGACTTGTGCCTAGGGAAGGGTTTGTATCCGGACCTCAACTCCCTCAACCTCAAGGCCTGGCTCTTGAGGAGTTAGAGTTGCTGATTTACACCTCTCTCAGGGTGTTCTTGAGATCCTAAAGGCTTCCAGAAAGCCTTCCACTAGAGCTACTTATAGTTCTAAATGGAAAAGGTTTTTGTGTGTGCTGGGAAAATATTTCCCAGAATCTGCTGAATTGCCTTTTGTTAGATTACATGGTACATCTTAATTCTTGGGTCTCAGACCAGCTACCTGAGAGTTCATTTGGCAGCTGTGTCTGCTTTTGTGTCAGGGAAAGTCATCCCTCTTTCCTCTCATCCTGTGTTTTCCAAGTTTTTAAGGGTTACTCCATACTAATCCTCCCTTTCGGGAACCGCCTCTGCTTGGGACCTTAATGTTTGCATATTGCCCAGTTAATGCAACCCTTTTGAACCTCTGTCTTCTGCAGAGTTTAAGTACCCAACTTGGAAAACTGTTTTTCTAGTGGCTATCACTTCTGCCAGACGCATAAGTGAATTGGCAAGCCTTGTCAGTGGAGACTGACTTTATTTCTTTCCACAGGGATAAGGTAGTCCTTAGGACTAATAGGAAGTTTTTGCCTAAGGTGGTTTCAGATTTCCATCTTAATCAATCTATCTCCTTCCAGTATTTTTTCACTGATCACTCTCTTGGGTGAGAGGAGGTTGTACAGCCTGGACGTTAAGAGAGCTCTTAGTTATTATATAGAGCGTACTAAAGGTCACACAGGTTCGAATCCTCCAACTTTTCCCTTACCTATGGTGAAGCTGGGAAAGGCAACCTGCCACTAAGAGAGATCAATAGCCAGGTGGATTGCTCTTGTATCCAATTTTATCAGAAACTGGGCAGAGGGCCCCCCGGTTTGAGGGCTCATTTCACCAGGGTACAGCTGCTGCTCTAGCTACTGCCAGAGATATCCTTTATTAGAGATTTGCCAGGCTGCTACTTGGAAAACGGTATTACACTTTTACCAAGCATTACCCCTGATGTCTAGGCCAGGAGAGATGTCAAGGTTTACACAGCTGTTCTTCAGAGCCTATTCCCAAGTAGGTTCTGCCTCCTCCATGGAGGTACTGCTGTGTATTCTGTTATAAATTATAATATAGCAAGACTTCATGTTGTTTGAAGAAAAATTACTCACCTTAGTAATGTTGTGTCTTCTAATGGAGCCTTGCTATATTGTAGACCTCCCCCAACCTGCCCTCTCAGAACCTGTACTTGGTGGGTGCGGGCAACTTAGTGTGGGCACTACTTATGTCCTGTTAGCATTTTGTCCCTTTGGGACTTTGGGGTGTGTATGTGTACGCTGTGTGTGTTTTATTATACTTATGTTCCATTTTCATATTATTAGAATGGTGTTAGTATTTCTGGTCCCTGACTTGAGTCTTGGGTGTGTTGGACCATCAATGGTTGTTATTATTTAGGTAGCCATTTAGGCTAGTGTAGGTTACAGCTTCCACACAGACCTTATGAGTTTTGGCTCGTAAAGATCTGACAGTTCTGTTTGAAAGGACACAGATAGAGCTGCTCTCGCCAAAATTCTATTTTGGAATGGTTTTAACCATTTCACCTGGCAGTTCTAGAGCTGAAACAAACTGCTAAGGTCTATAATATAGCAAGACTCATTAGAAGAAACAACATTACTAAGGTAAGTAATTTTTCTTCTTTCACATCACAAACTGGGGCTGCATATGCCGACGTGAGGTGTGGCTGGACAATAAGGAAGTGCTCTGTTTTTCCTTTCTGTGCTTAATACAAAATTTCGAGGGTTATAATTTATTAACATGGAGGATTTAAATGCAGTCATTTATATGAATCAACTCTCGGCCAAGTAATCTATCAAAAATGTTTGTGGGGGGCGGCTTTTAGATTAATATGAACCTGCTCTTCAGAGGCACCAGTTACGCTTAAAGTAAGAGTATCACTTTTTAGAAAACTTTGTAAACCATAATATTAAGACACAAGTCGACTTATATTTGATTTCTAGGGACATGGATATGTTGTTCATCCACACTTATTGGCAGGTTCCTTGCCGCTTTAAATCTTGCCGGAAGGTCTTCAAGCTGGCTCCTCCCACCCACCCGGGTGGTAAAACTCTCGGCTCTGCCCCATGACGCCAGATCTTCCTTACTGCTTGGAAGCTCAGGTTCCTCCTTAATGCTGCGCTTAAGACTGGTCTTCAGGTCTTGAAAAGTCTCAAATTGAAAAGTTTTTGCTAAAAGACTTCAGTCTTCTTCTCCTCGAGGCTGCAATGGACAATCGACCGTCGATTTTCGAGGTGCCCTTTGCGGCAGAAGATGTTCAGGATTTGATCCGCACTCCACGCATGCCCACTGCCTGGGCCTTGAGTACCCACTCCGCACGCCCATGCATTTGTGCTCTTCCCTTTCGGGCTCTACGCCCTGAAGACCGTATACCCGACATAACTGGGGTGCCCCGAGAAAAGAATTCCACCGTGAAATCTAAGAGGCCCGACTTGGTGTCCACGTATGGCTGGCTCGTGGATCAGCTTGAGCAGATGATCACTAAGAGGAGGCGGCGCGGCCGCTTCTACCTCGGCTGCGGCATTTGTCCCGCCTTCTCAGTGCCTCTTACCGGCTTCTTATGGAGCTTTGTCTGACCCTCTCGACCAAAGGTGAGGGTCCAGCTTTGGGACCTTCTTCCAGGTCCAAAAGAGCAAAAGTAGTTCCTCCGGTAACGCTTTGGGAGCGTGGGAAAGATCCTCCCTTGTCGACAGTCGACTTCGGTCGCACTTCAGCTTCGCCACTGGCTTCACGGGTGTCCCTTGTCAGCCAGTTGGCCGAGATCCGCCGACGCGGTCGAGATTTTTCTCGATCCGCTGGACGGGTTGTCGGCTGGAGAAGCTGAGAATCCTCTCCCGGTTCCCCGGGTGGGGAGTGATCCTGGCTGCTCGCTGCAAAGCCTCCGGTTCCGGAGCGTCGATGGATCGTCCCGAGCCGATGGGAGTGCCGATTTCGACACTTCCTCGCCTCGCCTAGTCGACTCTCGGTCCGTCTCGACATCTCTCGCTGTTCAACCGATCCCGCCATTATAGGGCGTCTCTGCCCCGCATCAAGGGTACCAGCGTCATTTTCCTCTTCCTCGGATTTAGGAGGTTTCATGTTGGGCCGGAGGTACGAGAACTTATGTGGCAACAGTTTCTTTGATCGGGAACTAAGCCGACCCCGGTCATTCTTCCCGCCATTAGTGGCTGTCACCCAGAGCAGCGAAACAACCCCTCGTTATAGTCGAGAGCCTGTTCTCAGGCGGGTTGTTCGCCAATTCAGCGCCCCACCGATTCTGGTGGAACCTCCGCCCCACAGCCATTAGTTGGGGCCTCACCAAAAATTCGGTCGGCTTTGGGTTTGCCCTAGGGCTGTCGGTCACCCTCACTCGATAAACCTCGCAGGTGGAGGGTGGGTCAGGCCGAGGCAGCTCTTTGAGGACTCTTCTGAGTCCGATGATGTCCTCCCTCTTCTCAAGCCGCATAGACTTGGAGTCCTCCAGGAGGACAGTCAATGGACGATAGCCCTTCATCCTTCTTAGGGTTGCTTCGACTCATCTCGGAGTCCACCGGATGAAGCTCGAACCTGCTTTAACGGGCCAGGTATCCCTCACGGAGATTCTGGACCGAGGGATTCTCCACGGAGGCCTTTCCTGTGGCGAGGCCATGGGTCCGGCCTTGGAACTTTGGCAGTCTCTGCTTCCTGCCCCTGCGCCGGCCAGGTTGGCCAGGAAGTATGCACGGTCGGTTCCCTGTCCGTTTTGGAACACCCTCGGCCGAGGGTTGGTTACCGACAGCGTTTTCCGGCGTGCGAGAGCGCCAGGGATGTGGACAAACCTCCGACAAGGAATCAAGAATTGGTTATCGCGGAAAGTCTATGCTGCGTCCTCTCTCGTTTTCTGCCAGGCCAGTTCCGCCGCCCTCATGGCACATTTTTCTCACGCCTGTTGGGCTCCCTGGATTAGGTTGTCCTCATCTTCCCGCAGATCTGCAGACTACCGGCTAAGCAGGTGCGACCAGGCAGGGAGCGTGCTAAACAGCAGCTCCAGACTGGCATTAGACATCGGGGACTCATGTGCCAGGTCTGTGGCGGCGCCAGTGGCCATCGTCAAATCGAGGCATGCTGAGGATATCCACCTTTACTTCAGATACCCAGCACAAGTTGGCGGATGTTCCTTTTGGGGACTGACTTCGGCCCTGGGGTGAAGGTCACCTGCAGAGGATCGAGAAGTCCAATGCTACCTTGGACTCTGTCTCTTCCGGCTCAGAAGGACAAGACCGTAAGCCACAGCCTAAGCCCTCTTCGTTCTTCTGCGCTCAGGGGCGCACCCGGCCCAGCAACGTCTAGGGCCAGCAGGCTCGTGACCTTGGTATCCATGCCTAAGCCATCTGCTTCCTCCAACAGGAAGCAGGGAGGTAAAGGCCCAGGAGGTTCCTCGGCCGGTCCTCCTCCAAGCCTGCCCAGTGGACGGCTGAGGGTGTCGCCCCATCCCTGTCACCTCACCCTGGTCTCTGTGGGGACGGCTCAGACACTTCCTTTCCTCCTGGTCCGCTGTTACCATGGACAGGTGGGTACTGGAGGTGGTGGAAAAGGCTACCTCTGGAATTCGAGCAGGCCCTGCCCTTCAGACCCGTCGCACTGGGGCCTCGAGGTCCGCAGACTCACTGGCAGCTCGCCGAGCCGACATCGCTCTCCTCCTCCAAAAGGAGGTGATCACGGAGGTGGAGGACCCCCCTTCAGACCCGGGGTTCGTGTCCAGGTATTTCCTGGTTCCGAAACGGACGGGGGACTGGCGCCCCATTCTCGACCTACACGACCTGAACAAGTTCCTAAGGTCTCGAACCTTCAGAATGGTCACTCTGGTGCAGATAATACCATCTCTGGAACACGGCGTGTGGTTCTGCTCTCTGGACCTACAGGACACGTTCTTTCATGTCCCTATCCGTCCGTCACATCGGAGATTCCTCTGCTTTCGAGCGGAGGGATCCCTCTTCGAGTTCCGAGCCATGCCCTTCGGCTTATCTCCAGCTCCCAGGGTCTTCACCAAATGCATGGCAGTGGTGACAGCATTCCTGCGGCGCCGAGAGGTCCAGGTGTACCCTTACCTGGACGATTGGCTGATAGCAGCCGCCTCCAGACGGGAGGTGGAGCGGTCCAGAGATCTGGCCCTCCAGGTTTGCTCTCGAGTTGGCCTTCTCATCAACGAGGCCAAGTTGGAACTCGAGCCAAAGCAGGTGATCCTGTTCATCGGGGCAGAGCTCGACTCTCTTCGAGCCAGAGCACGACTCCCGGCGGACAGGGCCGAGGTTCTTACCTCCTTTGCCCAATCATTTCTGGTTGGGCAATGCCTCCTCCTGGGACTTCCTGCGCCTTCTTGGTCTCATGGCGGCCTGTACCAGCGGGTCCATGTGGGCCGCTGGCACATGCGCCCCCTTCAGTGGGGACTGGCCAGCCAGTGGTCACACACCGCTGCGTCCTTTGACCAGCTAGTGATAGTGACCTTAGGAGATGTGGAACGCTCTCCAGTGGTGGACCGTTCCATTCCATTTGCAGGAGGGCATCCTGTTTGTCCGGCTTGAGCCGACGGTCTCTATCGACCGATGCCTCTCTGATGGGTTGAGGTGCCCATCTGGGGAACACTGGTGCATGGCCTCTGGTCCCCGGGAGTCCCGATGCCACATCAAGCTGCTGGAGCTCCGCGAGTCCGCCTAGCTCTCACCGCCTTTTGCTCCGTTCTCCGGGGTCAAGTGGTCCGAGTCCAGACGGACAATACCACGACCATGTACTACCTGAACTGGCCAGGGCAGGATGCGCTCCATGCTTCTATGCAAGGACGCTCTCCGCATTTGGTCACTCGTGCGCAGCCTGGAGGCGGATCTCCTAGCCGTTCATGTGGCAGGAGCCTCCAACACCCTGGCCGATGCCCTGAGCCGGATAGGGGCTGCATCTCACGAATGGTCTTTCCTGCCGGAGGTAGTACAAGATCTGTTCTCCCACTGGGGCACACCTCAGGTGGACCCTGTTTTCCTCCAGGGAGAACGCGGGTTGAGGCTGTTTCATGCGCCCCCCTCAGCAGGGCTCGCTGCAGGGGGATGCCTTCTCGAGGCTGTGGACCCCGGGCCTCTTCTACGCCTTTCCCCCATTTCCCTTGATTCACAAGGTGCTTCTCAAAGCAAGGAGGGACAAGGCACAGGTGATCCTGATAGCCCCAGACTGGCCCCACCAGTTCTGGTACCCAGATCTCCTCAGCCTCGGCTCCAGGCTCCCGAGGCAGCTTCCAGCTCGCCCGGACCTGCTTTCAGTCAATCAGGGGAAGGTGTTCCATCCAGACCTTCAATCCCTGCACCTGACGGCCTGGTTCCTGAGCGGCTAGAGTCCCAGGCCTCTTGGGTCTTTCCGACGAGGTCCTCAATGTTGTTGAGGCGTCCCCGTAAGGAGTCGCATCAGAAAAATGCTACGCCTTTCAAATGGAAGAGATTCTCCATTTGGTGTCAGGTCAAGGGCTTGGACCCTTCCTCCTGTTCTGTGGCAAGCATTTTGGACTATTTATGGTCCTTTCTAGTCAAGGGCTTAGGTCGACGACCCAAAGGTGCACCTGGCAGCCATCTCTGCTTACCGGGCGCTGGCTGGGAGCAGTCGCGGCGAGGAAAAGGTGGTCGGGCGCCAGTTGCTTGATCACATTTCCTCTGGTGCGAGAACCCACCTCTGTGGGATTTACTGCTGGTATTGGCAAAGCTCATGGGCAAGCCATTCAACCAATGCACAGGTGTGATCTCTCTCACCTGTCGTGGAAGACCGCCTTCTTGGTGGCTATCATGTCAGCCAGAAGGATGGGAGAGCTCCAGGCGCTTTGCATCGAGGCTCCTTACCTGGTCTTCCACAGGGACAAGGTTGTCCTGCGCCCCCACCCGAAATTCCTTCTGAAGGTGGTGTCGGAGTTTCATCTTAACCAGGTGCTGACTCTTCCGGTGTTCTACCCCAATCACACCTCGGAGGCCGAATATAGGCTCCATACTCTGGACCCTTGAAGGCGCCTCGCATTATAAGGAGCGCACGCATTGAAATTGTAGAGGTTCGCCAGCTGTTTGTCACCTACGCTGAAGCCAGCACCTGGCAGACCTGCAGCCAAGCAGACGATGGCAGGTGGGTCACCTCCTGCATAGATCGCTGCTATAAGTTGGCGGCATGGAGCCTCCCAGAGGGATAAGAGCTCATTCACCCGCCATACTGCTGCATCGGTGGCTGCTTCCAGGACGCCCTATCCAGGAAATCTGCAGGGCTGCTACCTGGAAGTCAGCACACACCTTTATTACCCATTACCACATCGACCTTGAGTCACGCGAGATGCTGGTTTTGGGGCCTGTCTCTCCAGTCCTTATTTCCCAAGTAAGTATTGTGGGTGTGCCTTGCCTCCTCCTCCCGGAGAACTGCTAGGAGTCTGCCAATAAGTGTGGATGAACAACATATCCATGTCCTAGAAATGCAAGTTACTCACCTGTAACAGGAGTTCTAGAATGGTATATGTTGTTCATCCACCCGACACCTGACCT
This sequence comes from Neoceratodus forsteri, assembly GCA_016271365.2. NCBI lineage: Eukaryota > Metazoa > Chordata > Ceratodontiformes > Ceratodontidae > Neoceratodus > Neoceratodus forsteri. Next base: position 832,678,042 of record CM057454.1, on the reverse strand, counting down.
CCCGGCCCCGGCCTTAACCTGGGCTTCCAGCGGGCCAGATCTGGGCGTCATGGGGCGGAGCTGAGAGTTTACCACCTGGGTGGGTGGGAGGAGCCAGCTTGAAGACCTTCCGGCAAGATTTAAAGTGGCAAGGAACCTGCCAATAAGTGTGGATGAACAACATATACCATTCCTAGAACTCCTGTTACAGGTGAGTAACCTGTATATATTGTCTGCAGTCCTTCTCCATTTGTTTCCTTTTCTTCACTACTTGGTTAATTTGATGAAAACTGAATCATTGTCCTCAGTTCAACTACTTCTACAGCATAATCCTTTGAGTGAAGTCATAATCCTCTGTTTGGGACATCACTGTTTCTTGCTGTAGTAAAAGGATTTCAAACAACATGAAGTCTTGCTATATTATGACAGTAGCAGTTTGTCCACCACTAGAACTGCTCCGAGGTGAAATGGTAATACCATTCCAAACAGAACTTTGAGCACGAGCTCCAAGCAGCAGCTCTATCTGTGTAATTTCAAACCTGAACTGTCAGATTCTTTATCGCCTCAGTGAACAGTCGCTCGGAGATTTCTCCTACTGCTCGGTTCATTTCTCGGTTTAAACAGTGTTTTCTCGGTCTGATTCAACGAGAATAGTTTTATTTTAACCTTAAAACCGTTAGGTTCAAGCTCTGTCTGTGGTAATCGTGAGTAAATTAAAGGTTTGTCTGTGTGGAACTTGTAAGTTTATCGGTTTGGTTTTGAACCGATCAGCTGGGTTTAAAACTTATTTACTTTAAAGTTTAACATTTTAGAGTGCGGTTCCCGGTTCTTATCGGTTCTAAAAAAAACGGATTTTATTACGTTTTTCCAATACCCGTGACACGGTTAGGAACCGATAAGGGTGTCTTGCCTGGCACTGCCGTTTAAAGGGCAAGTTTTTCTGGTTAGGCTGGCATTATGTCTGAGAAACCCAAAAGAAAAACCGGCCCACTGGGTTTCAACACTGTGATGTCTGTGGGGAAGTCTTTGCCAAGGCTGACCCACACACCACATGTGTCTATTGTCTGGGGTTTGACCACCTCCAGTCAGACTGCCAGATATGTAAGAATTTCCCTGCAGCCACCCTGGAAAAGAGATTGGGCAGGCTCAGGGAACAGAGGCCAAAAGTCCGCTGACCGGATGGCCAGTCGGTTCGGTGCTAACCGAACGAGGGAGTGCCTCTGACCAGGGTGAGACTTCCGCAAAAGAAAAGCTGGTTCTGAGGAACCAATTCCAGTAAAGAAACAAGAAAGTCAGCAGGTTTGGGTCCAAACCCTTCTCCAACTGCTGCAGAGATAGCAAAAGCCATACAAATTGTCCAGTCACTGTCTCAGGTTCCGTCCGAACCGCCACTATCTGGCAAAGGTCGGTTCGTCCGGTTCCAGTGGCTCAGGAATATGATGTTGAGGAATTTTGTGAACCAGAGGAGGGAGGATGATTATGAACAGTATGAATGTGGCTGGAAGGTCTGGTGTGCCCATTGAACCGGACATTTCCCAGACAGACCTCTAGAATCTCCCCTATGCTATCTGAGTCCCCATCTCATTTTATGTTTTACAAAAAGTTGCTGAAACCCTCCAGCTTCCTTGAAGAAGCTGTGGATGAGCAAGAGGAGCCTGATTTTGTAGAAATGATGGATATTCCAGAGTCTAGAGATTGTCTATTCCTTTGCATAAGTCTTTAGGAAGCAAACAATAAAAATTTTAAAAGCTCCTAATTCTGTGCCTCCTGTAGATAAAAAGATGGACAGAAGGTACACATTGTCAGGTCCTGATACAGAATTCTTTCTCAGCAATGCAGTCATATTGAGGTAGTTCAGGCTGCAGCCTGTGATAAAGTAATATCCTGGCTTCACATCCTCCTGACAAGGATTCCAGGAAGATTGATGCCATGGCTAAAAACAGTATATGGCAGCCTCTCTGGGACTCAGGCAAGCAAATTATATGGCTTATGTAGCTAGGTATCAGAAATCTAGATGGGATACTGTTATGGAATTAGCTAAGCAAGCCTGGCCAGCTGGCTAGCTGAACTAGAACAGGTGGCTGCTGATGGCATTGAGGCTTCTAAGGTACAGTTTCATGCTGCTGTGGATGTTAATGATGTTTTCTCTAGGTCATGGCCACATCTGTAGCTTTTCGTAGGTTGGCCTGGCTCAGGTGTACTAGTCTGTCACAGGATACCCAGACTAAGGCTATGGATTTTCCTGTGGTGGGAAATTCTCTGTTTGGGGAGCAGACAGAGAATTACATGAAAAAGATGGATGAATATAGGACTACTTACAAAAGTGCCCAAGCTAAGGAGCATCAAGCCACTCCTCAGAGGCATACCCCCAGGGGTTGGGGTAGGCCTTTTCACAGGCCTTTTTACCAGACTCAGGCCTCCTCTGCCTATGCTCAGAGGGGCTTCTTCAGAGGCAGAGGCAGACTAGGGGTGGGCAGGCCTGCTCCCACCCCTCAGCCTAAAGCTCCTGCTAAGCAGGCACCCTGATGGGGTGCCCAGGGCCGATTCTCCTTTACGGTAGGGGAGGCTGGCTTACTTCAGTCAGAACTGGGCTTCTTTAACCTCAGACAAGTGGGTTCTGGAAGTAGTAAGCCAGGGTCTGGTTCTCAGCTTCAAAAAGTTTCCCAAGTTGAGAACCAGACTTTTTCTACCTGCAAGTGCTTCAGAGACCTTTGCTCTGGAAGCAGAGGTCTCAAACCTGTTGGCTCTCAGAGCAGTGGAAAGGGTTCCTCCCCTGCACCAGGGCAGGGGTCTGTATTCCAGATACTTCCTTACCCCAAAATGACAGGAGAATGGCGGCCCATATTAGACCTCAGATATCTGAACAAGCATCTTTTGAAACCAAAGTTCAAAATGGTAACTTGGCAATGATTTTACCCTCCCTAAGGCCAGGGACTGGTTAGCTCCCTGGACCTCAAGGATGCCTATTTCCACGCCCCAATCAGAAGCTCCCATCGAAAGTACCTCAGATTCGAACTACCTTCAGGTCATTACCAGTTCAGTGCAATACCTTCGCCTTACCTCTGCCCCAAGGGTATTCACAAAGTGTCTAGCAGTGGCAGTGGTTCACTTAAGGAGGCAAAGGATTGCTGTTTTTCCTATCTAGACAATTGGCTCATTGTAGGCCAGTCCCCAGAACAGGTAAAATCTCACCTGCAAGTTACCCAGCAGCTTCTCACCTCCCTGGGCTTCTGCTAATCTACCAAAGTCGGTTCTGGAACCAGTCCAGGTACTCACCTTTATAGGGGCAGAGTTGGACACAAAGCTAGCCAGAGCTTTTCTTCCCTTAGAAAGGGTGGCAATTTAGTGCCTCTGGCCTCCTCCTTCACCCTGCAGGTCTCCGACCAGCAAGACACTTTCTGCAGCTCCTGGGACACATGGCTGCATCCACAGCTGTTGTGCAGGGAGCAAGATTTCAGATGAGAGACATTCAGTTTCACTTGAGAACCTATTGGTCTCAGAGGAGAGACCCCCTTTCCAAGTTGGTCCCAGTGACTCGAACCTTGATCCAGGCCCTCCAGTGGTGGCAGGATCAGAGCAATTTAAGATTGGGGGTCCCCTTCATTCCCCCTGCTCACAATTTGACTCTCACTACAGATGCTTCCCTTCTGGGTTGGGGAGCCCACATGGGCGACCTTTCCACTCAGGGAGTGTGGTCCCCAGGAATCTCTGCTCCACATCAATTTGCTGGAACTCAGAGCTGTCTTTTTAGCTCTTCAAGCATTTTCTGCATCTGTCCACAACAAGGTGATACAAGTCAGAACAGACAACACCACAACAATGTGGTACATCAACAAACAGGGGCACTCGGTCTTCGGCCTTGTGCACCGAGGCAATGAAGTTGTGGTCTCTGGCCTATTCCCTGAACACTTCCCTCATAGCAGTTCATCTTCCAGGGAAGGACAATGTCCTAGCGGATGCTCTCAGCAGGATTTCCCAGGGCCATCACTAATGGTCCCTGGATCTTCAAGTGCTGGGGATAGTCTTTGCCAGATGGGGCACCCCTCAGATAGATCTTTTTGCAGCCCCAGACAATCACAAACTTCCTCTGTTCTGTTGCAGGCCTCCAGTGTTGGGCTCAGTCCCTGGATGCCCTTCTCCTGGATTGGGTGGGAAGTTTCTTTATGCTTTCCTCCCTTCCTCTCCTATTCAAAGTATTAGTCAAAATCAGATCTCAGCCTTGCAGGGTGATTCTGATTGCCCGGATTGGGCCAGGCAGCCCTGGTACCCACTCCTTCTGTCACTGACAATCCATCTTCCCTTTGCCTCCCAGGATTCACAACCTGTTAACTTGTGCCCAGGGAAGGGTTTGGTATCCGACCTCAATCCCTCAACCTCAAGGCCTGGCTCTTGAGGAGTTAGAGTTTGCTGATTTACACCTCTCTCAAGGTGTTCTTGAAACTCTAAAGGCTTCCAGAAAGCCTTCCACTAGGGCTACTTATAGTTCTAAATGGAAAAGGTTTTCCATTTGGTGTGCTGGGAAAAATATTTCCCAGAGTCTGCTGATTTGCCCATTGTATTAGATTACATGGTCCATCTTAATTCCTTGGTCTCAGACCAGCTACCCTGAGAGTCCATTTGGCAGCTGTATCTGATTTTGTGTCCGAGGAAAGTCATCCCTCTTTCCACTCACCCTGTGTTTTCCAAGTTTTTAAGGGATTACTCCATACTAATCCACCCTTTCGAACCTGCCCTGCCTGGGACCTTAATGTTTGTATTGCCCAGTTAATGCAACCCGCTTTTGAACCTCTGTTTTCTGCAGAGCTTAAGTATCTAACTTGGAAAACCTGTTTTCTGGTGGCTATCACTTCTGCTAGACTGACACGGGTTGCAAGCCTTGTCAGTGGAAACTGACTTTATTTCTTTCCATAGGGATAAGGTAGTCCTTAGGACTAATAGGAAGTTTTTACCTAAGGTGGTTTCAGATTTCCATCTTAACCAATCTATCTCCCTTCCAGTATTTTTCACTGATCACTCCTCTTCTGGTGAGAGGAGGTTGCACAGCCTGGATGTTAAGAGAGCTCTTAGTTACTATATAGAGCATACCAAAGGTCACAGGTTCAAATCCCTCCAACTTTTCCTTACCTATGGTGAAGTTGGGAAAGGCAAACCTGCCACTAAGAGATCAATTGCCAAGTGGATTGTCTCTTGTATCCAATTTTGTTATCAGAAACTGGGCAGAGATCCCCCCTCTGGCTTGAGGGCTCATTCTACCAGGGGTACAGCTGCGTCTCTAGCTGCTGCCAGAGACATCCCTATATTAGAGATATGCCAGGCTGCTACTTGGAAAACGGTACACACTTTTTACTAAGCATCACTCCCTGGATGTCCAGGCCAGGAGAGATGCTTGGTTTGCTAACTGTTCTTCAGAGCCTATTCCCTAAGTAGGTTCTGCCCCTCCTCCATGGAGGTACTGCTGTGTAGTCTGCTACTGTCATAATATAGCAAGACTTCATGTTGTTTGAAGAAAATTACTCACCTTAGTAATGTTGTTTCTTCTAATGTAGTCTTGCTATATTATGACCTCCCTCCAGCCTGCCCCTCTCAGAACTTCTACTTAGTTGGGTGCTGGCAACTTAGTGTGGGCACTATTTTATGCCCTTATAGCGCTTTCTCCCTTTGGGAGTTTGGGGTGTGTGTTTTATTATACTGTTGTTTTGTTCTCATGTTGTTAGAATTGTGTTAGTAGTTCTGGTCCCTGACTTGAGTCTTGGGTGTTTGGACCAGCAATGGTTGTTAATATTTAGGTAGCTATTTGTTAGTGTAGATTACAGCTTCCACACAGACCTTAGTGAGTTTTTGCTCAGAAGATCTGACAGTTCAGGTTTGAAATTACACAGATAGAGCTGATTCTTAGAGCTCGTGCTCAAAGTTCTATTTTGGAATGGTATTAACATTTCACCTCCGGAACAGTTCTAGTGGTGGACAAACTGCTACTGTCATAATATAGCAAGACTCATTAGAAGAAACAACATTACTAAGGTGAGTAATTTTTCTTTGATACCATAAACAGAGAAGTGCTACTTCCATTAGGAATTAAACAGCAGAAGTAGATCAGCTGTAGTGGACAAGGATACAGATTCCATGTAAATCAACCTAGTAATGAAGTGCAAATTATGACTAATTATACAGAAAATCTATAAACTACTGAAAGAACTATGTCTCTAGATATTATATTTTTCAAGGTTTTTAGAAAAGTGACAAAATCACTTTAACTAAAAAGCCCTAGAACAGTATAACTTGCCTTACTTGTATGTAAGACAGAAAATTACATATTTTTTTATTTTTTTAATATAGCAGTTTTGTTAGGAAAGAGATTATAATTTTGCTCTGTGGAGCCTGCCATCCAGATCCCTTCCACTTACTGTGTCATAGAAACAGAGAATTTGAAGGCAGATAAGGTCCACTTGGCCCACCTACTCTGACCATTTTTTCCCTTCCTGTACTGTCACCGGAGAGCCTTGTGCCTGTCCCATGCATTTTTGAATCCCACCACCATTTTCACCCCCACCACCTTCACTGGAAGGCTGTTCCAGGCATCCACCACTCTTTCAGTGAAGAAGTACTTTCCTCACATTTTTCTTGAATTTACCCCCTTCTAGCTTCTTTGCATGTCTTTTTGTTCTCATGCATCTTTTCCTTAGAAAAATACTCCCTTACTGTACCTTTTTTAACCCTGTGATTGCAAACCACTGTTGTATTTCTGAATTGGGCTGTGCTCTGTACCTTATTGGAAACATGATGGAGTTTGTAGATCTTGCAAAGGGGTGAACTGGTGTGCAGTGTATATCATGTAGTATGTATTTATTCTCAGAGGTGCCAGTACTTGATACAACGTTCATTTGCCTAAAATGTAAACAAAACAACGAGATGCAGATTGAAATCTTGCTGTTTAATACTAGGCTTAAAGCGCTTTGAATTAGCCAACAAGGCCTAATGGAGAATTTGGAAACAGATAATGAAAATATAAATAAACAAACATTAGAAAGCCCTTCCTCAACTGGATTACATTCTGAAAAAGTCAATCCTTATGTGCAACTAAGCCACCTAGTCTAGTATACAGAAGTCCTAGCCCAAATATGGACCCCCACCTGTAAGCCATCTCTGAATAAAAAGAGAACAAGAAGGAAGAAGTGCATGACAGTGATGATAATGATTGGCTTGAAGTTCAGTTTAACAGACCTGCTAGGAAAATCAAAAAAGGAAGAAAAAGCAGAGGTCTTTAACTTAGCCCTGCACAATAGCTTTGATATTCTAATTAATATAACTGAAGATGAAGGACTATTAATAGTAAGCCTCAACCCCCCCCCCATTTACCAACACCAGTGCCCCTGCTGATCAAGACATACTTCTCATGTTACAGGATACAGGTACTGAGGATTCTGTATTAGAGGCAATAGGACAGACACACTCCTCTTCAAAATTACTAATACAGATCCTACAGAAAACAACACAGAGGGACAAAGAGAGATCACCAATGCAATCACAGAAGAGCCTGATTTAAATATTAGCCCCATAGACAATCCTACAGATCAGATGACTGAGATAATAGATGAACAAGAACAAATCTTTATATTAGGGATTTGATTGCAAAATACACTGATAGATATTCAGCAAGGGCAATAAAGAGAATACTACAAGTTGTAGTTATAGAGGAGCAACCATCAAAGATATTACTAAGTTACTATAGATATACTACAGAATGTTGCATCTCCCAAAACTGTCTAATTACATGGGTACAAATGATTTTGGTAAACCAGAAGTTGGTGATATAATAAATGACATGAAAATGCAATAAAAAGACAATACAGGAGCTGAATGCTATCCCAATAATTTAGGAAATCTTACCTGTACCAAGAGCAAGTTTTACAAGAAAAAAAAGCATCAGAAATTTTAATAACTGGTTACGGAGATGGAGCCTGATAAATAAAGTAACATGTATAAAGACATGGGAACTTTTTGATAACAATCCCACTTTTTTGGTCACGATGGATTATATCTGAGTAGATGGGATCACGCGTGCCTTGGATATATTTTCTATAATACTTTGAATCGGCCTCTGTTTAAAATTCTCACTGAGGCATTTTAAGTCTTCAGCTGCTACCTCTACCCCAGCAAGAAGTTTGAAAATGTGGTGAGGTTCTGGAAAGCTAACTTTGTCATAAGTTTCTGTAAGTTGTTATTGTTTGTAAGTTGTGTTTTAAAATTGGCCCAACTCCTTAAAAAGTTTCTGGAATAGAGGGACACAATTCCTTAAATCTTTCTGTGCTAGCTGGAGACTGTTCTTGTTGGGGAGGGTCTTTGGCCTGTAACACAGCCAGCCAATCAAGGTTGTTTGCATTTTAGTTAATCTCTGTTTAAAATTCTCACTGAGACATTTTAAATCTTCTTGCTGGGGCAGAGGTAGCAGCTGAAGTTTGAAAATGTAGTGAGGTTCTGGAAAGCTAACTTTGTCATAAGTTTCTGTAAGTTGTTATTGTTTGTAAGTTGTGTTTTAAAATTGGCCTAACTCCTTAAGAAGTTTCTAGAAAGTCCTCTCACCCACCCATTGCATTAGCCTTTCTTAAATAAAGAAGAGCCACTGGAGGTTGAGCTTAAAGGCTGGGAGGGAGGAGTTTAGGGAGTTGCAAACTTCCCCTGTGAGCAAACTCTTAAGGCTAATAGTCAGGTGGGGAAAAGTTCAGCCACTCAAGTGTTGAAAGTTTAAAAGTCTTGGACTAGTGGGGAACCTGGTGGCTCACCCAAGGAAACCTACTTGGAGGGATGGGACCACATGTCATTAGGGCCGGCATCTTTGGGTGGGTGTTGGGGTGCACAGGGAGTGGGGCAGCCATGATACTGGACTGGGCTTGGAAGTTCGGTGGTTGCCCAGTGTGCTACCAGCTGGCATAGCTTAGGGAGGAGGTTGAGGGGATTAGGAGACAGCTGGGGGAAGGGTGGAGGTATGGTTGGGGAATAGGGCAGGAGCTCTCCCACAGGGTTGCACCAAGGACTAGGGGCAGGGGTATAGGGAAAGGAGTGCAGGAGAGTGCTCTGGGGTCGCATAGGGACCCTGGCAGATGGGGCCCAAAGGAGGATACTAGAAGGAAGCAGGCAGGTAACTGGGGACCTTCACAGACCGGGGCCAAAGGGAGGACATGCTCAGGGAATTAGGCAGATGGCTGGGGCTGGAAAGAAGGAAGCAATGGGGGGGAGGTGGATCGGACCTTAAGCACAGTAACTGCTTCAATTCTCATCTTCTGCTTGAGGAGGAGGGGGGTGATGTAGCCATGATAGGGGCGGTTAGAGATGGAAAGGGAGTAGGGGCAGGAGGCGGGGGCTGGATAGCAGGAGGAACAGGGGAACTTGGAATGCAGGAAAACGGGGGGAGCAGGGGATCAGAGCAGGAGGATGAGGGGGTAGAGGGAGGAAAGTGCAAGGAAAAGGACCAGTTGGGAGGAAAGGGCAAGGAGAAGGACCAGAAGTACAAGGAGGATACAGTAAAGGGAGCTGAGGGTTTAGGCCAGGGGAGCACGACAAGCAAGGAGGGGCTGAACAGAGACGGGAAGGAAGGAGGATGAGCCAGGCTAGTTTAGCAGATGGGGGAGGACCAGTCATGAGCAGTAATGGTGGGGGTAGAGAGGTACAGAAGGATACTCAGGAGGACGAGAGGCATAGGATCGGAGGGGAGGGGTGGCCAGGGTAAATAAGGAGGGGATGGCAGGTGGCACCCAGATAGGGGGAGGAGCAAGGAGCTGGCTGGGGGAGGGGCCGGTAGAAAGGATGAGGGACATGGAAGGGGGGGGAATGGAGGAAAAGGGGCGGCCAGAGTGCTCCTGTTGGGTGATTCCATGATCAGGGGGATCAAATGGGATAGGGAGGGAGAAGCCTGCCCGGTTAGAACAAAATGCTTCCCTGGACTAACTTGATTACTGGGCCAGCATGAGATTTATTAGCTGGCAAAGGATTGTGAGTTCCCGACATACTGTCCACCTGGTGCCAATGACATTGAGGGAAATAGTGAGCTAGAGATACAGGCAAGGTTCAGGGAGCTTGCCAGGGTCTGTCATGATATAGGATGCACAATTTCCTTCTCAGAAATCCTGCCGGTGCCAAGGGCTAGTGGGGAACACAAGAGGAAGATTAGGGTGATAAACCAGTGGCTGTGGGAGTGGTGTGGGGCCAGAGGGTATGGGTTGATGGGGGATTTGGGAAGACCTGGGAGGATAAGGGGCTGTATGCTAGAGATAGGTTCCATCTCAATTTGGAGGGCAAGGAAATCCTTAAGTTGAAAATAGAGGGTTCATTGGTGAAAGGTGGGGTATAAACTTGTGAAGGGGAGGGATGGGAGAAAGGCTGTCGAGGGGAGTCGATAAAGGAGGTACTCTGTCTCCACCCCTGGGGAGCTGGAGGAATGCAGGAAAAGGCCGACTGGTAGGTGCGGACCAGGGAAGACGGAACTCACGGAACATGAGCAGGGAAATGGAAGCATAGTGAGAGGGTGGAAGGTAGTCTCATAATGCCAGGAGCTTGGGCAATAAAATGCCTGAGCTCCAGGCGATGCTAACTGAGGGAGAGATGGATGTGGCAGTGGTCACTGAGACCTGGGCCACTGCAGGGCATGACTGGGACCTGAATCTGGAGGGTTACACCATGTTCAGGAAGGACAGGGGGGAGGGAAGGGGAGGACGGTTAGCAATTATAGTCAAAAACTGAATTGTCATAGGAGGAGTGGAGGAGGCGGAGGGAACTGTGGAGGCGATTTGGGTCACCTTGATTACAAGGGGGGGGCAAGAGAGTAAAAATAGGAGTAGTGTATAGACCCCCTGCGCTGGTGGAGGAGCTGGAGGAGAGTCTGGTGGCAGATGTTGGGAGACACTGCAGATTGGGCAGGGGAAGTGTGGTGGTGTTGGGGACTTAAACATGCCAGGAACAGACTGGGAGACTATGGCATCCCTTGTGGCCAGGGAACAGAGGTTGTTGGATATCTTTCAGGACGCATCCCTAACTCAGCAGGTGGGGGAACCGACCAGGGAGGAGCGGATACTGGATGTGGTCCTGGCAGACAGTGACCAGATTGGGGGCCTGGAGTTAAGGGACCCACTGGCAGGGAGCGGCCATGCCACGGTCTGGTTCTGCCTGAACCTAGGAGGGGAAGATGGCTGCACAAAGACTGAGGTAACTGACTTCAGGGGGACGGATTTCAAGGAAATGGGAAGGATCCTTAAGGAGCACTTGGATGGGATTGGGCCAGACATGGACGCTGACAGTAGGTGGGAAATCATCAGGAAGGGGGTGCAGGATGCTACCAGCACCTGCGCAAGAGTAAGACAAATGCGGTAGGGCCGAAAACCCTGCTGGTGGACCAGGGAGGTTCAGGAGGTGGTGAGGGAAAGAAGGCGGCCTATAGGCAATCAGGTGCTCAAGGAGGAAAGGGACCGAGGGGATGCAGAGCTGATGACCAGAAGCCACTAGGGATGGGAGGGGCTAAGGCAAGGAAGGAGCAGAACCTGGCCAGGGAAATTAGGAGAGGGAACAAGGGTTCTTTAGATACATTGGGGAAAACGAAGGTGAAGGGGCAGATTAGAAAGACTAAAACAGGGAGGGATGGGCACAAGACCTGGGGAGCAGGCTGAGGTACTAAATGAGTACGCCCCAGTTTTCCAAGGAAAATGGGAGGCTGCATCATACAGGAGGAGAGGCGGTGAAACTGAGAGGGGGACCCTTACCGATGAGGCGGGTCTGGGAGGGGGCAATCACTGGCAGGTGGGGAAGGCAAAGAGGGGACGAGGTAGTGAGGTGGAAATCATGGAGAGAGAGTGAGGGAAGCCTCAGGTCCTTTTAAGACAGAGAAAGCACCAGGCCAGATAAATTACATCCAGAGTGCTGAAGGAACTTGCAGATGTCCTGGCGAAACCCCAGGCAGAGCTCTTCAGCATCTCTCTGAGGGCGGGTTGGGTGCCCCAGGACTGGAAGGTGGCGCATATAGTGCATATCCACAAGCGGGGATCAAGGGAGGTGGCAGGGAACTACAGGCCCATCAGCCTGACATCAGTGGTGGGCAAGGTGATGGAGGGCATTGTCAAGGAGACACTGGGGGGGACCTGGAAATGTTGGGGTGCCTGGACGATAGACAGCATAGCTTCATCCCGAGGAAATCGTGTCAGACAAACCTTGTGGAGTTCTGTGACTGGGTGACGAGTGCCTTGGACCTGGGTAGACCAGTGGACGTCGTCTTTCTTGACTTCAGCAATGCGTTTGACTCTGTTCCTCATGGGGGCCTGTTGGAAAATCTGGGAGAAATGGGGTGGGGAGCCAGATGATCAGATGAATAGGCAATTAGCTCCAGAACTGGACCCAGAGGGTCGTGGTTGGCGGGATAGTCTCATCCTCAAGGAGGGTCATTAGTGGAGTCCCTCAGGGATTGGTCCTTGGGCCCCTCCTGTTCAACGCCTACATCTCTGACATAAGGAAGGGTATCAGGAGTGAGATGGGTCCCTTTGCGGATGACTCAAAACTGGGGCGGTGGTGGATGGGGAGAGGGGAGGTGTCTCACAGGGGGACCTAAAGGCTCTGGAAAGGTGGTCTAGAAAGCAGAAGCTAAGGTTCAATGCAGGGCAATGCAAGGTTCTGCACCTGGGAGCCAGAAACCTGGGCTAAGTGTACACCCTGGGGGGGGGAATGCTACAAGTCTCGATGGCAGAGAGGGACCTGGGGGTGGTGGTGGTGGATGTCAAGATAAACTACTTGGAGACTTGTAGGAGGGCAACGGCAAAGGCCAACAGGATGCTTGGATGCATCGCTAGGGGGCTCACCTCCAGAAAGAGGGAAGTGATACTCCCACTGTATAACTGCTTGGTGAGGCCGCACCTCGGGTACTGCATGCAGTTTTGGAGGCCACATTTAAAGAGGGACACTGAATTCCTGGAGAGGGTCCAGAGGAAGGCAACCAAAACGATTTGGGGCTTGTGGGATAGGACCTATGGGGAGAGGCTCGAAGAGCTAAATATGTACACATTGGAAGAGAGAAGGGACCGGGGGGGACATGATAGAGGTCTTCAGGTACATGAAGAGGATAAATAGGGAGGAACAGTCAGGGTGCTCCAGAAGAAGGAGGAAACTAGAGGACATGGGTGGAAGCTGGGAGGGAGATTCAGGGGAGAAAGGAGGAGGTGCTACTTCACTGAGAGGGTGGTGGAGCTATGGAATGTGCTGCCCAGGGGCTGGTGGAGGCAGAAATGGTGTGGGGTTAAAGAGGGGTGGGACAGGTACAGGGAAGGGTTCTGGAAGCAAAACCAGTGCAGCAAGAATATCCGGGACTGGGAAGGAGAAGCCAGAGAGGAGAGAGGTAGCAAGGTCAGCTCCCAGGGTGTGGGAGCTGACCAAGCAGGGACACGAAGACGTTAGGCCTATTCTGCTGGCATTTTAGTATATTAGTAACCAAAAACTGATGAAGGAGGGCAAGGAAATAACCAGTTGTAGAAAAGAACTAGGGATGTAACAGAAAATCTTGTTAAAAATAATCAAAAGAATACAGATACCTTTTCTGTAAACAGAGAAAAATACAAAAAAGCAAGGATTGCTTTCCTTACAACCAATGTCAGGAGCTTACACGGTACCAAATTAGATGAATTGCAAATGCTATTACATAATGAGAAAATAGATATAGCTGCCATAACGAAACCTGGTGGACAGATCTTCTCAATAGAATACCAACATACCAGGCTATTCTACCTACTATAAAAATAGAATAATAAAAAGAGGAGGTGGGGTAGCTTTTTTCATAAAAAAATAGTATAAATTATTAAATAATTACCGATCCAAGTGAGAATACAAATATCAAACTTATTTGGATAGAAGTATTAAGGGCAAACCAAACCAGAATATTGATAGGGCTATGCTATAGGCCCCCTGTTATTCATATGTCCCTACATCAGGATATCCTGAACTCAATAAATTATAAATCCATTTATAAAGAAATTATACTCTTGGGAGATTTCAACCTCTCTGGCATTAATTGGAACAAGGCCCTTGGCACTAATAACTTTGAAAACTCTATTTTGGACGCATGTAATCAAAATGGTCTGTATCAGCTAATAAACAAACCAACTAGGCATAAGAATATACTTAACTTAGTTTTGACAGACATACCTGAAAAATCACAAACATCAGAGTTACAACACCCATTCATAGTAGTGACCATAAGGTCATAACTTTTGAAATCAATATTTGTACGAAACAAGATTTAGGCAAAACTATTTTTAAAGATAATAGAGCTAACTTTTCCACACTCAAGCAAGAACTTTATAATTGGAACTGGAATTATGGGTCTCCAACTCCATCAGAGCTCTTGGAGAGGATAAAAAAACTCCTATTACTGGAGGAAAAGTTTGTACCAAATAAAATTCTATATAATAAAAAAGGAAGGCTAATGAAAAACATCCAGAAATTAATTAGAAATAAGAAAAGGGCTTACAAAATAATGAAGAAGGACAGCACTGATTTTAACAAGTGGAAATTTAAAAAAATTCGAAGAGAATGTAAAAATAAAATTAAAATGGATAAAAACAAATTGGAGCATTGGTCAACACACATAAAAGACGGGAAATGTTTACTCGTACGTCAACAAAAAAAAACAAAACCCCTAGGACAATTGGTCCTCTTAATAGTTAATAATGAGGAAATAAATACATCAAAGGACATGGCAGTAGAATTCAACAAATATTTCAGTACCGTTTTCAACCCAAAGTCTAACTAGAACTCCCTCACCCAATAATAAAGTAGAAGACTTTCTTGAATTTTCTAGGATTGAGATATTAGACAAATTAAAATTACTAAATGTTAATAAATCTCCAGGGCCCGATAAACTACACCCTAGATTACTAAAGGAACTAAAAGACTGGCTGGTAGACCCATTATTCCAGATCTTTAACAAATCATTACAGTACAGCATTATACCAAATGACTGGAAAACTGCAGTTGTGACACCTATATATAAAAAAGGGAAACACAATGAGATCTCAAATTATAGGCATGTTAGCCTGACTAGTATCCTGGGAAAGATCTTCGAATCCCTGTTTAAAACCAAACTAGAATTAGATCTACAAAATAAGGGATTATTAGACCATAAACAACATGGTTTTAGAAAAATAGGTCCTGTCTAACTGGAAATCTGTTTTTTTTTATGAACATATTAGTAAGATGATGGAAAATAGTGACCCTGATGATGTAATTTTCTCGACTTCTGTAAAGCTTTTGACAAAGTCCTCACGATATCTTAATAACTAAAATGCGGGACAAAAATAAACAACACAGTTGTTAACTGGGTAGAGGAATGGCTACATAAGCGTACTCAGAGTGTGACTATCAGGGGGCATTCATCTGACTTATGTTCTGTAAGTAATGGAGTGCCTCAGGGGTCAGTATTGGGCCCAACTCTGTTCTCAATTTTTATTTCTGACATATCAGAGAACATAAATAGCTTTATTATTAAATTTGCTGGCGATACGAAACTGGCAGCTATAGTGAAAACAGATACTGACAGATCTATATTAACTAAAGATTTTTTAACATTGGAAAATTTGGCTAAAAAAAAACAAATGTACTTTTTTTTTTTTTTTTTATTAAAGAAAG
Organism: Neoceratodus forsteri; assembly: GCA_016271365.2. Classification (NCBI taxonomy): domain Eukaryota; kingdom Metazoa; phylum Chordata; order Ceratodontiformes; family Ceratodontidae; genus Neoceratodus; species Neoceratodus forsteri. The sequence goes on along the minus strand of CM057454.1, from coordinate 832,662,412 downwards.
CTTTATTAAATCTGAGCACCAAAAGAGATACACAGGTTCATCAACCAGGAATAACATTGATAATTCCCCAGAATCAAAACAACCCCTCACCCTCCAGACTACACACAGTCACTCATCAAATAAAGTTAAAGTAAGCACAGACCCATATCAATTAAGCTTCCAAGATGTCAGAATAGCCTCTAGTCCACCCCATAACAGAGTAAAAGCTGCACTCTATCTCGCATAAATGCAATATGTCTTTCCAGTTGCAGTGCCAAGACACACTCCCTATACCATCCCAACAGTGTAGGAGGTTTCTCCTCTACCCAGTGTCTCATGATTACAAGTTTAGCTGTTGCAGCAATAAGTGTCATGTGTGCTCTCCTGTTTTTAGGGGTATCAACTGGAAAGAAATTTATTATGCATACTTGCGGTGTAAATAATTCACTTAAGCCAAGGATAGGGTCTATATTATTACTGATGGACTGCCAGAATGTCTTTATGCGGGGGCACTGCCACAGCATGTGAAACATCGAACCAGTATCACTCTTACATTTGTTACAATTTGCAGCAGGTAGTGTCCCATACCTAAAGAGCTTATCTGGTGTCAGATATATATTATGCATTATATTGAAATGTACTGAGCTAAGTCTGTCTTGTTTAGCAAATTTATATATTGATATCCAGAGTTTTTCCATAAGCTAGCATCTTGAGGATATCAAGCTCTCTCGACCAATAGGGGCAGATCCCAGATGGCAACTTGATCCCATTCCTGCAGAATTTTATATATATTAGACACTGCATGTGGTTGAGAGGCAGCCTGTGTGAGCGTATTAAAATTTCTGTCCTCCGCACTGGCTAGTGGGGTCACCAAAGGAAACGAAGCAAGGGTCTTGCACACTTGGAAGTATTTAAAGGTTTCATTATCTGCAGCACCCATAGTGAGTTGCAGCTGCCCAAAGGCCACCGGTTTCCCACTCCTCCATACATCTGAGACTTTACACTTGCTCAGCCGGGGCCAAAAGATGGATGGTATTGGAGTACCACCAATCTTAAAATGTGGGTTATTAAAGATTGGCTGCTCAACAGACTGTGACCAACAAATGTACTTTTAACATCAGCAAATGTGTCCAAATGCATTTAGGTCCAACTAGTAATCAACATCAATTCTCATTAAATAAACAAGTTTTAACATCAGTTTCTGTACATAATGATCTGGGTATTATGATCTCCCAAGACCTATCTTTTCATGATCACTGCAATTTTGTGACCAACAAGGCAAACAGAATATTGGGATGTATAAAACGAAGCTTTACTGCAAGAGATAGAGGGTGTATAATACCATTATATAAAGCCTATATAAGACCATACTTGGACTATTGCTCCCCTCTATGGAGCCCCTATCTGAGGAGGGATATAGATAGATTGGAAGGGGTCCAGAGGGGAGTGACCAAGATGATTACTAATATGTACAATAAAGAATATGAAGTCAGGCTCGGCTATCTAAATGTGTACACCCTGGAACAGAGAAGAATGAGAGGAGACCTCCTCATAATGTATAAACTATCTTCTGATAGCACACTTATGACACAGTTGGGAATGAGCTTTGGTAAACAGGAAGTAAGCCTAAGAAGTCGTAAGTATCAATTGTCATTGACGTACCCCAGGATCAACAAAAGGCGTTTTTTCTACACACAAAGAATTATACCATTATGGAATTCCCAACCCAATACAGTAGTGTACTCCACAAATCATACAGACTTTAAAAATAATTTAGATAGACAGCTACTAAACAAGGTATGAAGAACCAGCATGGCTGGAGATACACACTAACGGGCTTTGGCCTTTTGTGTATCTATCTTTCCTAGTATGAATCCTAGTATTTATTAGGAGGCAGTATAGCGCAGTGGGTTAAGGCTCTGAGCTGCAGATCTGGAGACCTGGGTTTGAATCCCACAGCCACCTAGGTGCATACTGTGTGATCCTGAGCAAGTCACTTAACTTCCTTGTGCTTCCAGGTCGCATCTGGAAACAAACTTCAGCTTAGTGTGCTACTGCTGGTTAAACAATGTTCCCTTTCCTTTATTTCTAGTTCTCTGTCATGTCCTCTCTCTCTTTTCCATGCTGTATATATTGAGGTCCTTCAGTCTCTCCTCGTAGAGCTTCTGATGCAGCCCCTGCACCATTTTAGTTGCCCTCCTCTGGTCTGCCTCCAGTCTATCTCCTTTGTGAGATGTTGTCTGCAGAATGGGACACAGTACTCAGGTGGGGTCTCACCAGTTATCTATACAGTGGCAACATTACTGTCCTCCTTCTGCTGGTGATATCCCTTGTTAGACACCCCAGCATCCCACTGGCCCTACCTACTGCCTTGTCACTGTGTCTTGCCACCTTGAGGTCATCAGATATGATTATTCCCAGGTCCCTTTCCTGTTTGGTGACCATCAATGCCTGTTCTTCCATTTTGTACTCTGCCTCTGGGTTTCTGTGCCCTAGATGCATGAATTTGCACTTTTCCACATTGAAACCCAGCTGCCATGCCCTTGACCACTCTGCAAGTTTTCTCAGGTCTCTGCATATTCTTTCCACCCCCTCTGGAGTGTCCATCCTATTGCAGATGTTGGTGTCGTCCATAAAGAGACATACACATCCTTCCAGCTCATCTGCAGTGTCACTTAAAAAAAGCATTAAAGAGGTCTAGTCCCAGTACTAAACCCTGAGGCACCCTGCTGATCACCGTCCCTTCCCCAAAGTGAACTCCATTTACCACCACCCTCTGTTGCCTATACCTTAACCAAGCTCTTAACCGGTTTACCACCTTAGGTCCCACCCCTAAGCTGACCAGTTTCTTTATTAGTCTCCTATGTGGTACAGTGTTGAATGCCTTACTAAAATCTAAGTAGACCATATCCACTGCCCAACCCTGATCTATTTCCTTGGTCACCCAGTCAAAGAAATCTATTAGATTTGTCTGATATGACCTCACCTCTTGAATCTGTGCTCCCTCAGGTCTTGTAACCCACTGGATTCAAGATACTCCACTATCTTTCATTTAGCAATGTCTTTATTAACTTCCCTACCACTGATGTCAGACTGACTGGCCTGTAGGTGCTAGCCTCCTCTGTGCTACCGCTTTTATGAAGTGGGACTACATCTGTCCTACTCCAGTCCCCCAGAACCACTCTTGTTTCCAATTAGTTGCTGACTAGGGCTGTCAGAGGTGTAGCCAGCACCTCCCTGAGCTCATTGAACACCCAGGGGTCACGCTGGCACGTGCCGGTAGCACAAAAAAAGATTATTTTTTGAATCTGGCGATTGTACATATGACTTGGCATTGCTTGGTGGCACCAGAAAAACACATCTTTCTTAAATGCAAGTGCGCGTGTATTGCTCCCTCCCCGGCAATGCTGACTGTCACACATGCGGAGCTCCCTTCTGAATTCCCTACTCTATAGTTAGCATACCATCACACGTACCAGAGGCAGCTCCTGGAACTGATGGGCAGCTCTGTATAAGATGTGGCATCACGTGGGTCCCATGGATCCTCGAAGACAAGTCACATGATGGACTGCTGACTACTGTCTTAGAGGCACCTGGTGACCAATCATGTGATACCTACTGCTCGAAAGCCATTGTGGTGCGGGTTGTCCATGATTGACAGCACCAGGAGCCAATAAGCTTACAGAAAGAATCCTGGGGGAGAGTCCAAGTTAGCTGCTCACACTGAAGTGCGCCTCAGTGTGTAGTAGTCATCAGGGAAGGAGTTCCACTCCGGAGAGAGCTCCCGATGTGACACAGTACCAGTGAGCATAAAAAAAGAACAAAACTATATTTAAAAATTAATACAAGGGCAGTATTAACAGCAAAGACTACAGTAAGTGGTGGGCTGTCTGGCAAAGGAGTGAGGGTGGAAAGGGAGCAGGCCATCGGTGACTGCTGGGAGTAGTTTCCTTGCTAAGTGGCTTCAACTCCCAACCCCAAAAAAAAAAAAAATTACATTTACAAAACAAGTAAGAGGCATCAAGGGACTGGGAGGAGTTGTGTGGTGCCAACCTAGATTCTAGGGCAGTGTGTGAGTGAACAGGGAAAAGGCAAATCCTAGGAGCAATGTCTACTAACTTAATTCAAGTAAAGGTTTAAAAAAAAAAAATAAAATAAAAAATAAAACTTAATTTTTTTTTTTAATTGCAAAAGACTTCATTAATGCACTTTTTAGGGTAGCTTGATGCCACAAAAGTAGGGAAATATGGTGTTAAGGTTGCCATCCCGAATGCTCCACACCCACCCTCCAAGCAGCAAAAGGAAAAAATATCAAGGTTTTGGGACTCCCGAGTCTTGACATCACTGGTGGGGGTCTTCCTTGGGGGTTGTCAACCCTAATTCCCACCCATTCCATGAGCAAACAACGTCACACCTCACCTCATGAACCCAATACTGAAAATGTTCAAATTTCCGCCGAAACGTCATTTTGCGCCTGCAAAACGTCATTCCATGCCACTGGTGCAAAAACACATTTTGGCCAGGATTTGAAAATGACAGCTGTCATATTCATGAGGTGGTGTAAAAAAGCTATATTGAACATTTTGGGTCAAAATATTGAAAATTACCAAAGTTACAAGCGAGCATAGTAAAATTTCAAGGTATGCGCGTACCTTTGTCATTTTTACATATTTTGACCCACAATTTTCAACATAGCCTTCCTGTGACTCCACCTCATGAACAAGGGTGGTGAAAATTTTCAAATCCAGCCCGAAATGTGATTTCACCAAGTGACCACAAACTTGCCTTTCAGACCAAATTTGCATAATTCCTCCACCATTGTTCGTGAGGTGGGGTCCCAAAAAGGCCATGTTGAAAATTCGGGCTCAAAAGATGCAAAAATGACGAAAGTTATACCACAAATTTGAAAACCCCATTGAAATACATTGAACTGCACATACCTCAGTTTCTCATATTGTAGTCGGTGGTTCTAGCAGCAAGATGTGTCTTTGATCAGAGGGTGGATCTTCGCTCTGTGACCTGTTCAGGTAGAGAGGGTGTGTAGGGGTGTACGGGGTGTGGGGTGGTGGGCGCTGAGTGGGAAGTAGATGTGAGGGTTAGGTTAGGGACCATTTTCTTTTTGCAGGTTTATTAAAAAAAAAAAAAAAAAAATCAAGGGGCAGTTTCTCTTCTTTAGACTGGGATGGTGATAGGAGGGTGGGGATGCCTCTAGACACCAGTGAAAAAACAAAAACATGGAGGAACAGTGATTGGAGGGTGGGAGGTGCCACTAGGACACCAGGAAAGAGAAAATCATTATGGGGACAGCAATTGGAGGGTGGGGGGTTGCCACGAGACACTAGGGAAAGACAAAATCATTATGGTGACAGCGATTGGAGGGTGGGGTGGGGTGGGTGCCACTAGACACCAAGGAAAACAACATTACAGGGACAGTGATCGAGGATGGGGTGCCACTAGACACCAGGAAAGACACATACAATATGGGGACAGCAATTGAGGGTGGGGGTGTCACTAGACACCAGGAAAGACAATTTATGGGGACGGCAATTGGAGAGTGGGAGGGTGCCAGTAGATACCAGGACAACATTTCATACATAAAGGGACAGCAGTGGGGTGGGGGGGCCCACTAGACACCAGGGAAATGGTGGTTCATGGCTGTCACTGCAGCCCGCAGCATGCATTCTAGCTGCAGCTGCAGAAGTCAAGAAAGTCCTGCTGTTCTCGTACAGAGAACATGGATGTGAAGGGCTCCTCTCGCTAAGCTGGACACCCTGGATTTTGGGTGCCCAGAAAAGGTATTTCTGCCCCTTATTTTAAAAAACAAACATACATCAGAATCTAGCTGAAATGGCCCATTTAGCTAGGTTCTGGTGTTTGTTTTTTTTAAAACTACAGCATTTTTATGTATTTTCCAAGCTTTGTTAGTTGGAGGAAAAAAGCTACAAGATGGTGGTCTTATGGCACAAAAAACTGTTTCATACTGTGCCAAGCAAGTGGTGAGAAACCAAAAAAAGGGGTCCTGCAGCATCCAGTTTTTGATTTTGTGCCAGAACATTAACTCAGAAACCCTACTGTGCATGCTTAGAACAGGAAAACATGTAAGCATTAATCACCGACAGGAGGCTCTACCGGTGAATTAATGCCCAGCTGAGGTGGGGGGTTGGTGCACGAGGCGCGGGCGGGTGCTTCCAACCAACCAGCGGGCATTTATCACCCGGTAGAGCCCGACGCTGGAGGTGATTAATGCACTTGTAACATGGCAGGTGCAACAGGAATATTGTGCGGCCACTATCTGAGATGACAGTACACAAACATTATGTGAAAGTACTATTGCGGCATGGTTCAGTATCCACCGCTTGTTTCCATACGGCACAGTGACATTGTGTGAGAACATGCACGTTCACGCCTCCCGATAGACATTTATTTACATAGGGGCCGGTATTTTAGAGTTCGGAGAAGGACACTACTGGTATGTGTGAGACAAAAAGTACGCTACAAACCAGTGATTCCTAGCGACCGTTTCACTGCGTGCTGCTTCGGCGTCCCATCCCGATGGTGTAAACGAGCAGTGCACTGTGGGTCACTTGTCTGCGTGAATACAGTCACAGTTGGAAATATTGATGTACTGACGTGTGAATGTGTGGCATGGCTATCTCTCCCGATTTCTCTACACTTGTAAGTCAGATACAGAAATGGGCGTGGGGACAAAAGGCATGTTTTCAGTTATTGTGGTTCTTATGCGGCGCTTGGTGTGGTGTTCCTTTGTCTGTAGTCATTCAGTGTTTTGCGACCTGAGGTTCTTGTTCTGTTCGGGCGATTGTATTGGTTTACGCCCCCCCCCCCCAAAGGCACACACACTCTGATATACAAAAGACATCACAGCACCTACTACTTGTTTCTGTTCCACTTCTGCTTTTGCGCAATCCCGATGCCGAGCAGGCTGTAATGGACCAAGCATGTGTGACCTGCTGATTGTCGTACCAGTGCTGTACCGTGTGGCTGCTTGTGGAAGGGCGCCAGCAGCTAGCGCTCTCTCTCTCTCTCTCTTAGCGCTGCAGACTCTGGACACTGCAGGTACTACACAAGCGGGCTCTAATGGTCTAGTAGGACTCTGGACACTTTAGGTACTACACAAACGGGCTCTACTGGCGGGTTAATCACCGCTCGTTTTTTGTCACGTGATGCATTTGCACCAATCTCCACTCTCCATTTGCCTCCTATCGTTAGAGTCATGTTACAAAAAACCTTAAAGCCTCATAACTCTAACCGTTTAATATTTTTTCACCAGACCTGTCACAGGCACTACCTTTGGGACATACCACATGTGCCTTGCAAGTTTTTAGAAAAAATCAAATCCATGTAGGCTGTAGATGAGAGCAAAAAAAAAAAAAAACATGTTAAGTATAGGAAAAAAAATTAGTCTCAGAAAATGACATTTGCGGATCTCAGAAAGGATACAAACTGCCATCACAAAACTTTCCACAGATCAAGACCTTGCCCACTAGACAACACATGCAAACTTTCAGCTGATTTAGTTAAACGGTACCAAAGCTATTCATGTGCAGAGTTAGGAGTTTAACATTGAACAGGCTACTCAAGCCTAACTGTAGGGGTGCGACTGTGCACCTGTAATAAAGAGGGACTTAAGCATCTGGAGGGTGGTGACTGAATAGGAGTGTTGGTGAGTGGGAAGGGTGGTAAACCCCACTACCTGCAGGAGCACTGCTGCATATTTTATGCCTGCTGGAGCCACACAGATATAGCAAGCCGTGATGTGGAGTTTTGTATATATATATATATAGTGTGTGTGTGTGTGTGTGTGTGTGTGTGTGTGTGTGTGTGTGTGTGTATATATATATATATATATATATATATATATATACATTTTTAAATGATGGACAACTGATAGTCCTTGTGGTCTCGACTGAGCCACAACAGCAGTCAGGGATCTGCCTGCTGTGCCTGGAGACACAGTAACTGCAAGCGCAGTGTGAAATAAAATTAAAACAAATAAATAAGAGACTTGTTAGTCCTTGTGATCTGGTCTTGACTGCGCCACCACAGCAGTCTAAAATCTGCCTGCTGTATCTGGAAACACAGTAACTGCAAATGTAGTGTGAAATGAGTTAAAAAAATAAATAAAAATTATGAGTTGCTTTGTTGATTGATCCACCACAGTGGGCAGGATCTACCTGCTATGCCCTGAGACACAGTAACATACATACATACATACATACATACATACATACATACATACATACATAAAAACAAAAAAAAACTAGAAGGGACTATTGAGACCTTGTAGGCTCAGCTAAGCTACTACAGCAGTCAGTGATCTGCCTGCAGTGCCCAGAGGAGACACAGTAGTTGTAAATGCAGTGTAAAATTTATATAAAAAAAAAAAAAAATAAGGGACTACTGAGTCCTTGTAGGCTCGGCTGAGCCACTACAGCAGTCCGGGATCGTAGAAACATAGACTTTGATGGCAGATAAGGACTGCTTGGCCCACCTAGTCTGCCCATTTCCCTACCTACTGGATAAGCTGCAGATCCTAGTTAACCAACAGCCTATTTCTTCCTACCCCCACAAGAATTGCCTTATGTCTGTACCATGAATGCATTCTTGAATTCTCACACAGTTTTAGACCCCACAATCTCCTCAGGAAGGCAGTTCCATGCGTCCACCACAATCTCTGTGAAAAAATAATTCTTCACATTGCCCCGAGCCGTCCCCCCTCTATCTTCAGATTGTGTCTCCTTGTTCTTGCACATCTCTTTTTCTGAATCATTCGTCCCTCTTGGACTTTGTTGATTCCACTGAGGTACTTAAACGTTTCTATCATGTCCCCCCCCCCTTTCCTAAAGGGTATACATATTAAGCTCCTTTAGTCTCTCCTCGTATGGCTTCTCTTCCAGACCCTGCACCATTTTAGTTGCCCTCCTCTGGACTGCCTCCATTCTGTCTATGTCTTTGCGGAGATGGGGTCTCCAAAACTGGACACTGTACTCCAGATGGGGTCTCACCAACTGTCTGTACAGAAGGATAACAACTTCCTGTTTTCCACTGGTGATGTCTCTCCCTTTACATCCCAGTATCCCCCCAGCCCTACCTACTGCCCTCTCACATTGCTTGCCAACCTTAAGGTCATCTGATATGATTACCCCCAGGCCCCGTTCCATTTTTGTTGTTGTTACTACCTACCCCCCATTGTGTACTCTTACCCTGGGTTTTTGTTTCCCAGGTGCATTATTTTGCACTTCTTTGCGTTGAATCCAAGCTGCCATACTTCTGATCATTCCTCCAACCTTGCCAAGTCCCTGCTCATCCTTTTCATACCCACCCCCCTTGTGTATCAACCGTATTGCAGATCTTTGTGTGATCTGCAAAGAGGCATACTTTTCCTTCCAGTCCCTCTGTAATGTCACTTACAAAGACATTAAAAAGGACTGGACCCAGTACTGAACCCTGCGGTACCCCACTAGTAACCCCCCTTTCTTCATAGTGGACTCCGTTTACTATTACCTTCTATGTCCTGTTGTCCAGCCAATGTTTTACCCAGGCTACCACCCTGGGACCCACTCTGCCTACTGTATCCAAAAACACAGTAACTGCAAGTACAGTGTGAAATAAAGAAATAAAAAGAAGGGACTTTTGAGTCCTTATGGTGTCGGTTGAGCCACTACAGTGGGATCTGCCTGCTGTGCCCAGAGACACAATAACTACAAGCGCAGTGTGAAATAAAGTGGGGGGAAAGGGACTAGTAAGTCCATGTAGGCTCAGCTGAGCTACTACAGCAGTCAGGGACCTGCCTGCTGTGTTTGGAGACACAATCAACTGCAAGTGTAGTCTACAGTAAATTGAAAAACAATAAAAATCATAATGGACCAGTGAGTCCTTGTAGACACAGCTAAGCTACTACACGCAGTCAGGGACCTGCCTGTGTCTGGAGAAAACAAAACTACATAGCACTGCCTGGTATTTAACAAAAAGAAAAAAGGAAATAAAAAAGAAATGTAGTTTTCTGGGCTCCTTTGATGCCCACTGTCTGGCAGATGTTAATGTTCTGCTGTTGCTGTGCGTGAGTGTGCACTGCCATGCCGCAACGCTATCCCTTTAAGAGCTCCAGCGCAAGTATACAGAGTAAATAGCCTGGGCTGGGTCAGAGTGCTTTGGAGCTCTTGACCAGCCAGGCAGTTCTCTAATTGACCCCACTTTGCTGTCGCTAATAGTGCAAAGGGAGTCCTTTAATAATCTGTAAATATGTATTTCTAAATCCTTACAGTTCTGTAAATAAAATAAGTTGTTTGTGCTGTCAGTTCCGTTCTTTCCAATGGGAGCCACTATCTTTGGTCCTGGACTCCTGTTTTGGACCAATCGGAACCAAGAGGTCCTCAGGAGACCCTAATTACAGGGACTTGTGGGAAAAACTGTGAACGTTCCTGGTTGGCGCCTAATTTAACCAATGAGGATCCTCAGACTGTGACTGACAGCCAGGCTAGCCAACCGGAATACAGAGATCCCATTCTTCAGGCAGAACTGTGTTAAAAAAGTTCAGTTGTTTTCAGCTCGAGCCACTGAGAAGGAGCTCCTGTGAGGGCCGAGGAGCAGTGCAGGAAAATGGCCTGTACTTGCCGCCTGTGAACTCTTCGATCCCAAAAGGGGATCGATTGTCCTGGGACTGCCAGCTAAGCAGCCTGAGGGGTTTCTTCAGCAGAAGAAGCTCAAGGAAGACTAGCCAGTTTCCGAAAGGAAAAGTTGGCTGTTTCTTCAGCCACCGGGACTGTGGCCTACCACATGTGTGGAGGAGTTTCTCCAGGGATTCCTGTGTAAAGAAAAAGGAGCCAGCACTACGCAGCAACAAACTTTGACAAATACTAGCTGGAGGGTTCACCAGCATGCAGACGAGATTGTTCAAAATGCATTTACTCGTCAGGGCCTGTGTCAGCAGCGGCCCAGCCAGACTGTTCCTGTGCCATCATCATTATCCGGTGAGAGACCAGCCTTGGGGAATCAGCCCCTGCACAGCAATCAAATGCAGGTTGTGGCCGCCTACAGGGAAAGGCCATGAAGCGGAGGTGAGTTGTGTTGGCCCCGGTCCCTACCAACAGCTCAAGCAAGCAACAGGTCTTCCATGTCACCAGAGCCTTCTTCCAGTCATCTGGGTACAGTGAGTAAAACCAGGGTAGCTCCTTGCAACAAGTGGCAATTGTTGAATGGTACCATCTGATTCAGTTTTGCAGTTAATGTGTTTAAATGTGACTGGGCCATCTGACCATGGATACAAATGGTTTATGATTTTCCAGGTGTGGTGTTTGTGTTTAATCACCTTATTCCATCAAGGGCCCTAATGCAGCTACAGTGCTGGCCAACCTGCGGCACTGTTCAGGCATGTCTGTTTCCACTCTGGGTACCCAGTAGTTGCTATAACTGTGTGAAAGCAGGGACTGATTAAATCTACTTATTGCAACTGCCTTAATACCCATTTTGATTCTCGCCCCTTCTTGTTACTTCCCCCAGATAAACTGGTTTTACTGTTTCAAGTTTAACCTGAGCCATGAGCATATTATTACTTGGTTTACAGTGATAAACCAATAAAGTATATGCTAAGTATTCTTAAAGTGCATGGTTGTATTGAAATGGTCTTTTACAGGGGAATACAGGGTGCTAGCCAGAGATCCAGACCCTGTTGGTAAGTGGGTTGAGTGTAAGCATATCATTAAGGTTGAAACTGATTTGTATCTTAACTGTTAAGCACTGCAGTTGCCCAGCTAAGCGTATAACGTCACTAGGCGGGATTGTTGGTGGTTATAACTTCCCAGAGGGCTGTACCAATTCTGTTAGGAACCCACAGAAGCACTACTCTGGGAGGAGGCACCAACATTGTATGTACACTGTGGGTTAGGGAGGCCCCAGTAGCAGTTAATTCCGAACCCAGGCCCCTCAACCTGTTGTTAGAGAAGCAGGTAGGGTAGTAGCCCTTGGTATAACGGTGCCAGGGTTACAGAAATAAAGCCAGAACTAGTAAGTCCCGGGGACTTGGCTGAACTTGTGTCTATCTGCTAGTGTGACCATGCTATAAAAAAAAATACAGTTCATAAGTGATTCAGACAAGGAAAGTACCCAGTTTTACATGACAGGTGGTACAAATCAAACAAGTAGTACACCATGCATAGAACAGAATACCCAACCTGCTGAAACTCCCGCTACTAGCTCTGTTCCACATTCACGCACCATGTTCACTGCTGCATCTCTGGAAGTGCATGCTGCTGCCCCATCTGTGACAAAAACTAAAACATCAATAGAAATCACAACAGACCAGCCCTGTACATCAACCACTGTTACAAAAACTGTAGCATCTCTAGAAGTATCAAGTAACAGCGTGTCTGCTCCATCTAAAAATACTGCGTGTCTTGAAATAACTACTAACCAGACTCATTCCGAAAGTGCTACCTCCCTCGAAGTTATTTTTGGCCGGTTTCACTCCTGCAAGTTCAGAAATTGTTAGAGAACACACTGACTCCAAACAAACTGAAAAAAACAGTGGATTGAAAGATGGGCAACTGGAAGACACAACAGTACATAATTTGAATCAGATTCAAGATTTGGTGTTCATTGTGGGAGAGTATGCAGACCAGTCTGGAAATGTGACAAACCATGGTTGATGTACAAAGCAGAACAAATGATATACTGTCAGATTTCCTTAGATGGAAGATTAACAAATTCATTCACAACAGGCAGCTCAGTCATGAAAGCAGAAAGCATCACGAAACGCCAAAAAGCCATTCTTCAGCCAAAGAATGCCAAGTACTGGCGAATGCATTACAGCGAGGGAAAATTAATGTAGTGAGAAAATCAGAGGCAGCAATAGCTGCTGCTCTAAAAAAGGTATACTTTGCTGCAAAATGAATCTTCCAAATATAGTTGTCCCGGAGATAAACCGACTGTGCATTACACATGGAGTTGAAGACCTCAAAACTCTAGAAGCGGATTACACACACCGACTACAGTCACCACTCTTCAATTCACGATTTCCAATCAGCAGTTGCTTCTGTGATTATGGGGTAACGTCATTATGAATTTGAGACACTCTCCCTGTTTTAGAATCTTGCTAGATGAATCAACTGATATTCCAGGGGAGTAGAATCTTATTGTGTATTCAGTTTGTAAATGCGGATTCTGGGTTGCCTAAAACACATTTTTTGTCTCTGACCCAACTCTCTGGTGCTACTGCCGAGGTTATTGTGAATCATCTTTCATCTTTCAGATGTTTTGAAAGAGAAGTCCCACATAGGTCTCAACAACGTGTGGAGTTGCCACAGATGGGGCTGCAACCAAGACTGGGGTCAAGTCTGGAGTAGTCACCAGGCTAAAGGACATGTATCCAGGTATTCAGTCATGTCACTGCATTTCGCACAGAATGGCACCAAGAGCTGCGTAACAGCATTACAAGTGTTTTGAAAATTCATCCAACTCAAATGCTTTGAAAAAGATTCAGAATGTTCAGAATGAGAAACAGCATAAATTAAGTGAGTTTTTCTACACAAGATGGTTATCATTTGAAGAAGCAGTTGACGCATTACTGGTATTTTATTCTATTCTGCTCAGCATGCATGCTGCCATTAAAATTGCCAAAGCTGATGGCTTGCCAAAATCAATTTCTACAGATACATATCTGTAAGTTTTTCGTTTTCTTTTTAATGTGCTCCACCAGCTTTGATTTATGAATAGGGCCTTCCCGTGAAGACTTCCATTTTGATAAAACGTATGACATGATGGCCATCACTGTTAAGAAACTTTCTGAGGGGGTTCGCTGTGGAGCCCGAGCTTGTGGCAGCAAAAATCATTAGCTCCTCAATAAACTTTTATAAAACTTAAAAGCTTACTAATCTTGGACATTCTAACGCTAAAAGACATTTGCCATTGGATCTGGGAAGGTCGGAATTATAAAATGGGCAACCCTCGTAAGGATCGTGCCGCCGCAGTGGGGGGAAAATCATCTGGTTCAATGCAGCCCACGTGGACTGGCCCAGAGACTCAGGCCTCCTCTCAGCCTGACACCGAAGAAACTATGGCATCTATTGGGCTCAAATTGCGGAGAATAATCTCTTCCGTTGCCGACCTGAACTCCAAGATAGATTCATTCAATACCAGAATAAATGTTATGGAAAAAGCGGTGGAGACTGTACAAACAGAGGCAGTGATGTAAAGCGGAAAACTGATTCAGCGTCTGCAGCCACCTGCTTCTGATAAAGAGAACTCTCATCTTAAAGCCAGACTGGAAACAATCAAGAACCAAATTCGATCGCCCACATCAGGATTCTTGGTCTGCCTGAGGGGATTGAGGGGGACCACCTCATGTTCCTGCAAGAATGGTTTCAGGAGAAATTAATGCCGGATGACCAAGTTACCACCCTTAACTTACAAAAAGCTTACCGAATTACCCCCAGGGGTTACCGGGAGGACTCTGAAACCCCACGTACCTTGCTAGTAATAACGGATGGCATCGGAATACGAGATAAAATACTTCGAATGGTGAGACAAGCTAGCCCGATTATGCAGGACGACCGTCCGGTCTATCTTTTTTCAGACATCAGCTACGCCACTTGGGAGAGGCGTAAACGATTTGAGGGGGTTCGCAAGAAACTCCGGGAGGCCGCGATTACCCACGCAGTCATATTTCCAGCATGGCTCAGAGTGGTGTTCGAGGGTAAAGTCTGGATGTTCTCGGACCCTGGTGAAGCAGGCAAGTGGGCTTCTCGGTTTGTTGGAAAACGGAGAAAACACTCTCGAATTATCGGCACAGATGACAGTGATCTGGATGAGACTGAGGGGGATTGACTTTAATTTAAACTAACTCTTAACTATACCCCTGCTTTTTTCTAGCATAATACGAGAGATAATGCTGAGATCTTAAACTTGGACTACGATGTAAGTAGTCTAGGGCTACTTTGCATTAAGTAAAGACTGGGCAAAAAGTCTGTAATATCAATTATTTTATGTTTCACTTTATGTTTAGCAGATTTCTCAGCAACTTGTTAACACTAAACTCTGTATCTTCCTACACAGTAGATCGAAAGGGTTGCATTAAATAACGACTGTTATTGTTAACTTAGTACAGACCAATGGTAACGCTTGGGATGTCTTAATTTGTTAAATCTTTGATGATATTGGCTTTTGCTGCTTTGTAAAACTAGTTTATGGATACTTGAAGGATTATAGAGCGACACCACTACTCTCGTGTGGGAGGTGAAATATCGGACTGTTTACCTGGACTTTTAGTATTTGAGATAGTCGCTCTGCTCATGGGCTTTTTAACAGCCTTAAGTTCTGTCTTATAACTGTAGCAATGTATTTTAGTATCACCCTCATATGAGGTATCAAAATATTCAGGATACACGCATCCTTGTATTAAGGAGTCACTAGACTCTCTGTGGATTTGTGAAGATGTATTTTGCTTGTCTTGAATATGTGCTAAGTATCTAATGTATAACTGATGAAAATTATACAAAATAAAGTATAAAAAAAAAAAGAAAAAAAAGAAACTTTCTGAACAAAGTTTTGAGGGTGCACACCACAGGAAACTGGATCTGAGTTTGAGTTTTCTGGTAACATACTGAAAGGAGATAAGATACTTCAGCATGTAGAGCATTTGTTCAGAAACTCATCCAGTCCATCAATAAAAGGATTCAGTAACACACACCTCAAAAGTTCTGAGGGGTCTCTGTGATGTTTTCTTGCCAAAGTTTATCTTGCTAGATTGTTCCGTTCTTCATGTCACGATGATGCTCATAATCCTTTGTCTGATGATACTGCAGCAGTTCTTTTTAATTTTTAATTTTGAAGCATGTTCACCAGCACTTCGGAGTGGAGTTCATTCCAGTAGTACAGTCCGGTTTTGTAGAAACACGCAGACAGGAATACAACCACTTTAGAACACTACTGGAAAGAAACATCATCAATTGAAAACAGTCATGATGTGTGCACAGTTACCATCACAGAAGGGGAAACTGTTTACCCCTATGTACAAGTTCTTGTTTCTATTTTCATGGCAATGCCAGTGTCAGCTGTTGCGAATCGGGGATTTAGCAAATAAGACCTCATCAAAACTCTACTAAGAAACTCTCTGTACACACAGAGACAGCATAATTTAGTGATGATATCTATTGTCGGACCCTCAAACACAGAATTCTCTTTTCACAAAGCATTTGAAAAATGGGCTGTGAAACCCCGTCGTATATTGTCATGCGACAGAACTGGCGACTATTAAAGTGGCACAAAAAGAAAATCGGCGCCGATTATGGTGCCACAAAAAAAAAAAAAGGAACAGCCCTCACACCCTTGGTGTACCTTGCCTGACCCCACAGCTGTGTCAACTTTTAGATTTGTGAGTCCCTTCGGGACTCTCTCCTCTGTTAAAGGACCTGTGGCTACCTCACTCTCCTGGTACTCCTGCTGTTTTTATGTGGCCCCATTCCTTTCCCCTTCAGTGAGATCTGGTCAACTGTGGAATCCACCCCCCCCCACGCACCAGTGTGTTCTGATGTCACTATTTGGAGATTACTGTGTGCTTTCCCTCAGAATCAATGGAAGCATGTTTTCATCTGATATTTTTAATGCATTTAGTGGTAAGTGCCATTTGTTGCTAATCAAAGATGCCACTCTTCTGACAAGATTCAAACCCCATTAGAGTCAGATATTTACTGCGTGACCTTGTGCAAGTCACTTATCCACCCTGTGCTCTTGTCCACCCAGCTGTGGAAATGGATAGAAGCAGGACCTAAATGTAAATGAGAAGTTGCATCTCAGCTGGGCTGCCCCCAGGTAAATTGTAAAATAAATCTAGACAGGTTTGAAAAATAAGAGGAAAATGTTAGATGAACTTCAAAGATGAGAAATGCAAGGTGCTACATTTAAGATAAATGAACATGAATGACAACTACTATCTGAAACTGCATGGAGATTACCGAAATTAAGCCGAAAAATATTGATCCGCAGCATCTTTAAGAGGAAGCAGCAGTAAGAGGCAGCAGCAACTGAGGAAACATAAGATGAGAAGAGGAACACAATATACAAATTGTTTGACTTACTTTACTTTATGAACGAACAGGTAGTCTGATGGCTACGGTAAAACGATCAGTTGGCTTCTCTATCTCCACCCCCCCAGCAGCAAGTGCCGTGACCTGCCGTAAAAAAAACAAACAAAAAAAAAAAAAAAAAAAAATAACCCCAAGATACATTGCCCTGCCTATTGAGAGAATGTATTGGCTGCTGATTTTACAAGACAGCTTTGCCATGGTAGAACGAAAAGGCTAGGTTTTGACAACTGCCAAAACTTACAGCGGAAGGACATTCAAGTATGACATCCATACTGCAGCAGAACGAAAAGTCGTTCTGCTGCACTGATTACGTCACTACTAACACAGAACAACGTTTTGAAAGTGACGATAATCGGTTATGAACTATGTTCCACCATACACTATACTATAATTACTGGTGACCATAAATATCAACTGGATTACTGTTTTGTTAAAAATGCATATCAACTGGATTTGGGGTTATTTTGCTCCAAAGGCAATAATAACCTGAAATCGGGGTGATAAGACACGTCACAATAACCCGAAGTCTGGTTAATATGACATTCCCCAAAGAAACTGTTGCATTCCATTGTTTCACAAAAAGTATTTCAGCTGCAGTATTTTCAGCTGTGTTTTATTCATGTACAGTTCAATTTCTTCAAAAATAAAACTGCACTGTAACTAAAAGACGTTGTTTTCTTTCAAGCTGCTAGAAATACAATCTAAACCTCCACACCAGCAATTATAAAAAATAAGGGATAGGTAAGTTTGATGTTATGGATTTGTTTCAGACACCCTCGGTGTGTTATGACCACATAAACCTCTCAAGCTTTGCTCTTGAGGTTTATGGGTCATCACACACCTCGGGTGTAAAAATCCATAACATTAACTTACCGATCCATTATTCTCTGTATACTATACTATATTAGTCAAACCTCAAGAATCCCTCACTCATACTTAACAATTGCAGTCATTGACCTGGAATGCGTCATCCCAGAGCTTTAGAATTTTATGTTAATTAAAAGAATTTAGAATGAAATTCAAACCTTGCTATGTATGGTCACGCTCACCCCTGCATGCCAGATTTTGTCTTTGCCTGAAGAAAGCAGTTGCCCCAAAGTCTTCTCTTCACTTTAGAGCTGATCACAGTTTATTGTTTTTATAAAAGTCTAACTTGTTAGTTATTTAGTCTTTAACAGTGCATTAGTTAGGGTGTATTTGTGTGTTAATGTAATTTTTCTCCGGTTCAGTATCAGTTCCCAGAAGCAGGAGAAGGTCGTTTCAGGGCACTGCTCCCACCATTAGGGAACTGCTTCAGTTTGCTTTTAAAACTTTATTTTACAGTTTAAATTGAATCACTTTCCAGTATTTCGACAGTTTTGTTCTCAGTTCCTTCTTTGGGGAACCAATACGATAATTGGCTTCAAATTATAGCTTAAACACCATTTGGTGTTCCATTTCCTTTGCAGTTCTGTATTTTAAATGGCACCAAGCCACATTTGTGCATTTCGACCTTTTTACTTAAATACTGTATTTTACTATTGGAAATTATTATTTTTGGGAACCGGATTGTCTTCCCAGGGTTGTCAGTGTTTGTCAAGACTGAGAGGCCCAAGAAGAAGACAGGACCCATGGGCTTTAAAAATTGTTTTCAGCTTCTGGCTAAGGCAGACTGCCACAAGTTGTGTTTGAGGTGCCTGGGTCCAGATCACGATTTTGTCAGTTGTGAACTTGTATAAAGTTTTGCCCTAAAATGCAAAAGAAAAGGACTAAAACATTAGAAGACATTGTGGCTTCTCTATCTACCTCCATGTCACCTAATGGCTCGATTGAGTGTCCAGCCCCTCAAAATAAGCAGCAGTAAAGCTAATATTCTTCAGGTGAAGCTACCTCTGGCTGGAAGCTGCAATACTGAACTTAGGATCTGCAAGAAAGTGAGTTGTGCTCACAACAGTGGGAGGTGAACTTTACAATTTACAATTGTCTTTGGTTTGTAGCTGTTCATCAGAAAAGCTAATATTCTTCAGGTGGAGGCTACTTCTAACTGAAAGGTGAAATAAGGAACTTAGAATTATCAGGAAAGACAGTCTTTCAATCAACAGAGGGAGGTGGACCTTGCTTTTCTTTTGTTACAATTGTTAATCTTTTCAGTGCAAGAAGAGTTTAAACCCAGAGGGACTAAATACTTTTATTGTGTCTGTCCTTGTGCACAGCTGACTTGATTGGAATTATTGATTGACTGTTTGCATTGCAATATTTGTAATACTGTGAGTTATTCACTGGGCTAAGAATTTGTCATAAGTCCTGAAGTGAGGCAGGTTACAGGCTGTATACTGTATTTGACCCAGACAGTGCCCCAGGGGGTGGAAACTGTTTTTTGTGTTTATCTCTGTGTGCCTTAAAAGCAGTTTTGGGGCTGACTGCTTTCAGAGCACAAATCACTAGGCTGTTTTGGGGCTGGGGAGGTTTACTTGTGTCTGACTTGGATGTTTGGATTTTTCTCTGTTTGATTAGCAGGGTATTTTCTCTGTCAGATTGCCTTGTAGGGCATCTTGCTGACAGGAAGGCACTCATCGCAGTGGTGGGTTAGAGCTTTTAGCTGATTGTTTCGATGAGGGCACAGTTTAGGCCCAAACCCTACCCACCCTGGAAATAGTTCATTTATACCTGGGGTTCTGACATCATTTCCTCAAGAGGGCAAGGTGCATATCACTGTCATATCCTTTCTAGCACGCTGCACTGACAATATAAGCATACACATTGTATACTATATATATTTCTATATAATAAACCAATCATACACAAAAAAATTATAAATAGGATAAACAAGAAGGTAGTCAGACATGTGGGGAGTAGTGCAATGTAGTGGCTGTGGGGCAGCAGTCTTCCGGGAGTCTTTCTGGAGGCTGAGATGCTGCCCTATTTGCAGACAGCTCTCTGCCCTGAGGGAGGAAGTTGCCCGTCATCAGGCCACACTGGACAGTAGTAAGGGAACCTCCCCCCAGGCCACACTGGACAGTAGTTAGGGAACCTCCCCCATCCAGGGAGCACCAGAGCTATCACCACTACCTCAGAGGTTGCGAAGAAAGCACAGCAGTTGGACAACAGCTGATCGCTTGGGGACTAAAAAAGGCAGGGGGCTAGCACTCTACTTCAAATCACACCTTAACGTCACATTCATACAGGACCCCCTTCTGCCAAATTGCGAAGTACTCCACACCCTTCTGTTACTTGGAGGTGTAAAGAAACTCCATATCTTCTGTATATATGTGCCTCCCAAAAACTCCAATCTGGGTCTTTTAGAAGTCATGGACAACCTACTATCTGGTACAGGCAAAACGACATTATCTGCCTTGGTGATTTCAACAAGACTGGTCAGAGAATAACTCAGCCCACCTATCATCTATCACTAGTAAGGCCAACCTCTCTCAGCTCATTCAGGAACCCACGAGAGTCTCCCGGGGTGCCTGCACCACCCTGCTCGATTTGGATCCTCACAAACAGGATGGATTATATGAACACGGCAGATGTTCTCCAAGACACCATAAGTGACCACTATCCTACTTACTGTATTTGGGACACCACCACCCCCTCGTTTCCTTCTAAAGTCATTTCCTTCCCTGACGTATCCCACCTAAGGGTGGACGCTCTCAAAACTGACCTTGGCTTTGTTGACTGGTCTCCTATATACTTAACTGATGACGTAAACCAGGCCACTGACTATTTCAACTCCGTCCTTCTCTCTTTGCAAAACAGCCACATCCCACACTCTACTACTTGGGGTGGCAGGAAGCGACCAAGTGGCTCAGCTCCTCTTCAAATGCTGAAACATAGGGACAAACTTTGGGCTGCATGGAAGAGCTCTAGTCTGCAATCTGACTTTGAAGCATACAGGGCTTCTCGGAACAACTGCAAAAACACATTCACCTGGCTAAAAGCACCTACTTCAGGAACCTTCTAAAGTCCTCTGGAGACACCACCCTAAAGCATACTGGGCACAAATCAAGGAAATTCTTGGCAATAATAATCCTCAGACTCCTACTGACATGAATAGACAGGGCACTCACTGTAATAACCCGCTTACTATTGCCAATTCTTTCAATTCCCTCTTCTCCTCACTTCCGGACAATGCCTCTGATGTGACCCAAGGCGAAAGGCACGCTCTCTCAACTTCAAGCCCTACTCATCCCTTCTTTGCGCTTTCTCCAACCACGTACCATGAAATACGTAAACTTCTTAATTCCATACCAGCCCGTGGGGGCCCAGGCCCTGATGGCATCCATTCGGGCATTCTCAGGCAGTTTGCTCCTTGGCTTGCCAAGCCGGTCACCAGACTTTTTAATCTATCTATCAGGACTTCCTCCGTCCCATTGGCCTGGAAAATGTCCAGAACCATCCCTATTCATAAGAAGGGTGATGTCAAACAAATGACCAACTACCGCCCGTCTCTCCTGCCTACTCTTAGTAAAGTTCTTGAGAAACTTGTTCATCGTCAACTCTCAGACCACCTCGCAAGTTCAATCTCCTTACCCACTGCCAGCATGGATTTAGGCCTGGACACAGCACTACCATGGCTCTAACCCAACTTACCAGTGATATAAAAAACAACATGGATATCGGTCTACTCACCGGCGCCGTCTTCATTTTCCTGTCCAAAGCTTTCGACATGGTTCACCACCAACTCTTGCTGACTAAGCTCCAAGCCACGGGTGCCTCTGATCCCACCCTTTCTTGGTTCCAAAGCTACCTTAACAATCGCTCCCAAGCCGTAGCCTTTCACAAGGCTATATCCTCCCCCAGACTGATCACCCGTGGCGTCCCTCAGGGATCCATCCTTGGTCCTCTACTCATAGATACATAGATACATAGACAGTGTCGGCAGATAAGGGCCTATGGCCCACCCAGTCTGCCCATTTAAGTTTGTAAGTTCAGTTTATGTTTTCCAGGAAGTCTGTTGCCCCTTACCCCTGACCTCCAGAATTCCTTTATGTCTATCCCATGCATTCTTAAATCCCGTGATTGTTTCAGCCCCCACCACTTCCTCTGGCAGGGTGTTCCACTTGTCCACCACCCGTTCTGTGAAGAAATTCTTCCTCACGTTTCCTCTGAATCGTTTACTCTTCTCCCTTTACCTAAACGACATTCCCCACTCCTCCTGTCAAAGCCGCATTCTCATGTATGCTGATGACCTGGTTCTCTACTGGGCTCCAACTCGATCGCAAACATCAACCTCTCACTCTCAAGCGACTTTCAGGTCCTTCAGCAATGGCTTCTGAACAACCACCAACATCTGAACCTGACAAACGCTGAGCCATGCTGTTCGGGTTTCAAAAATCATGGCCCCAGTAAAGCTCTGGTTCAGTGCCAGGATGGCTCTTCGGTCACCAACACGTCCTCCTTCAAATACCTGGGGGTCACTCTTGATCCCTCCCTCGACTTTGCTACACATATCAACACAGTCTGTCGTGCTGTTAATGCGAAAATTGGTGGGGCCTATCGGGTGCGACACTCCCTCACCCCTTCTGCTAGACTATCCGTAGCAAGGGGGGTGCTTCTCCCGCAGCTCCAATATGGTCTTCCTCTTCTATACTCCGCTAACTCCAGCATACTCAGGAGATGGGACACTTCTTATAATAACATCTGCAGATTCGCCTTATCCGCCCCATGCCTCACTCATCACTGCCGCCTTTACTCCGGGTTAAACTGGCTGCCACCCAAGGAGCTCCAGGCTTTCTCTCTGGGTTGCTTTATAGACTCCCAAACTAGACCCCCTAGACCGGACTCCCTGGCTCTCCTGCTTACCCCCGCATCTCAAATTCGCTCACTTAGATCCTCCTCCTCACCCCTGCTAACATGTAGACCTTGCGCCACAAAAATGGGCGAACAGGCTTTCTCGTACTTCGCTCCTCGGTTCTGGAACTCTCTCCCTTCAGGTCAAAACTGCCTCTTCCCACGGGTTTTCAAAACTTGTTGTTCTCTCACCTCATCACACTTGATCACTGCGTTGCTCATAACATAGCCGCTGACCACCGGCCTGCTGCCCAGACCCCCTTCAGTTGTTGCAACATTAAAGCTTTGTTATGAGTATCCTGGAGTACTAAATTGTTGTCCTGCCACTATGTATACTGGTTATATTTTGCCTGCAATCTTTTGTTCACTTTAATGTCATTACGTCATGATGTATCACTATAACTTGTGGCACCTTTGTCTTGTACTCCACTGGATTGTACCTGAAAATGTTATATTTCTGCTTGAATTCAATCTTTTTCTTTATTGTTAGCATGTCTTTATGTATCACTGTAATTTGTGGCTCCTATGTCTTGTACTCTCCCGGGTCGTGCTTGAAAATAGGCAGGATTGTTTGCCTAACGCACTTACCTGGTTACCAAAAGCTAATAAATAAATAAACAGTGGGCTCAGGGAGGGTGAGGGTGGTGGAACAGAGGCACACCCAGTCAGTTGTTCCACTCCATAATCCATACACCATTCTGGGGGACCATAGTTCCTCTGTGGATGCATCCGCAGAGGAGACTAAGGAGGTTGTGGACAGCTGTCACAAGGGAGGCCCACAGGAAGGAGGCAGAGGACACCACAGGGAAAGGAAGCAGCTCCTGGTGGGGGACTCAATTATTAGGGGGCTAGAACCGGGGGGAGCAGGGAAAACTAAAGTAAGGTGCCTTCCTGGTGCCATGGCTTGGAGGGACAGGAAGCGCATCCTCAGGATCACGAGAGCAGCTGTACGGGAGTCTAAGCTGGATGTCATTGTCCACCTAGGGACAAATGACTTGGCTCATCATGAGATTTGAGCAGTCCAGGAGGACTTTGTAGAGTTGGGGAGGGGCCTAAGACAAGTAGCACACACAGTATCCTTCTAAGATGTGCTGCCTGTCTATGGCATGGGTGAGGTGAGGGTACTTTGCACCATGCGATTTAATGAATGGTTGAAGAAATGGTGTGGAGCACAGGGATTTGGCTTCCTTGGGGACTGGGGTTCCACCTGGAGGGACACCAGCCTATACTGGCAGGATGGTCTGCATCTGTCCAGGAAGGGAACAAGTCTTTTGGGCAGTCGGTTTAAATGCTTCATTGGCAAGCTTTTAAACTAGTCAAGGGGGGAGGCACTGATAAGCAGCAGGAAATTCCCAACCTCCCCCTACAAAACAGGGTACTAAATGAAAAAATGACCAAGGTAGAAAGGTCAAGTGGGGGATGCTGCTACAAAAGGTAAAGCCATCAAAAAATGGAGAGCAATGAGTACCAATGCCCGTAGTCTGGGTAACAAGCTTCCTGAATTAGTGGCCTTGATGGAGGAGGAACATTTGGATATCATGGCAGTCACAGAAACATGGTACACACAGAACCATGACTGGGACATAAACATACCAGGATACACTATCTACAGGAGGGACAGGAGGGTAAAGAGGAGGAGGAGTAGCTCTCTACATAAGGGAAGGAATCAAAGCAACAGAACAAATGGGTAAACAGGGAGGAGAAGAAGCACTGTGGGTCAACTTGGAGACAGGCAATGGCACCACAATCTGCACAGGGGTTGTATACAGACCCCCCTCTCAGGGGGAGGAAATGGACAAGGAAATGATAGAAAGTATACTTAGAATGGCAGAAAAAGGGGAGATATTGCTGATGGGTGATCTGAATATGCCAGATGTTAACTAGAGTGCAGTTGCACCAGCCACTTCTAAGAGTGGGGTTATTCTAGATGCCCTACAGGGGGCATGCCTTAGACAATTAGTATTGGAACCCACTCGAGAGGGAGCAATCTTAGACCTGGTTCTCTCAAATGGAGATGGAGAGAGGATCGCAGATGCAGAAGTGGGTAGCCATCTGGGAACTAGCGAACATCGAACAGTATGGTTCACAATAAACACAGCTGTAGAGTCAAGCCATACAAAGGTAAAAGTACTGGACTTTAGGAGGGCTGACTTTGCCAAAACGGGTGAGTGCCTAAGGAATGCACTAGCAAATGGGCAGGAAGGAGGGGTGGAAGAACAATGAGGAATAATAAAACTGCCATCGCAGAGAGTAGAAGCCTTTGTGTGAAGCAAATAAACAAAACAAACGATGTAAGAAACCACTATGGTTCTCAAAGGTGGCAGTGAAGGTTTAAGAGAAAGAAAGCATTCAGGAAATACAAGGAATCACAGAAGTAGCAGGACAGAGAATTGTATCAGTCAAAGCAAAGGAAGCTGAGAAGGCAGTCAGAACAGCAAAGGCCCAAACCGAGAAAAGATAGCCAACTCAGTTAAGAAGGGGATAAAACCTTTATAGGTACATCAGGGGCGTGGGAAGACCAAGGGAGGGATAGTGAGGCTTAATAAAGGGAGGGGTGGGCAGAGAGTGATGATGAAAAGGCAGAGATACTAAACAAATATTTTTGCTCAGTATTTACAGATGAAGAGGGGAGGTACCTAAACCAAACAATAGAAACACACTGGATACAGAAGTTTATACCAGCCCATTTACAGAAGAAAGGGTTCTGAAAGAACTCTTAAAACTGAAGGTGGAGAAAGCAATGGGGCCTGATGGGATTCATCCAAGAATTCTAAAAGAACTAAGGGTAGAACTAGTGACACCACTGACTACCCTCTTTAACAAATCATGGGAGGATGGGTGGTACCTGAGGACTGGAGGAGGGCAGATGTGATTCCCCTTCACAAAAGTGGGAGCAGGGCAGAAGCAGGAAACTACAGACCTGTTAGTTTAACCTCAGTGATAGGAAAAATAATGGAATCACTTCTGAAGGAAAGAATTGTCGAGTACATAGAGGCCAGAGGGGCACAGGACCCAAGGCAGCATGGATTCACAGCGGGAAGGTCATGCCAGACAAATCTAATAGATTTCTTTGACTGGGTGACCAAAGTAGTAGATCAGGGAGGGGCTGTGGACATGGCCTACCTAGACTTTAGCAAGGCATTTGACACAGTCCCACACAAAAGATTAATATACAAGTTAGCCAGCCTGGGAGTGGGTCTGAAGATGATAACCTGGGTAAAGAATTGGCTGGAGAATAGGACACAGAGGGTAATGGTAAATGGAGTCCACTCTGAAGAAAGGGGGGTTACTAGTGGGATACCACAGAGTTCAGTATTAGGACTGGTCTTCAATGTCTTTATAAGCGACATTGCAGAGGGACTGGAAGGAAAAGTATGTTTCTTTGCAGATGACACAAAGATCTACAACAGAGTTGATGCACAAGGTAGGGGTGGAAAGGATGAGAAGGGACTTGGCAAAGTTAGCGGAATGGTCAAATGCGCTTAGATTCAGTGCTAAGAAGTGCAAGGTAATGCACCTGGGAAACAAAAACCCAGGGGAAGAGTACATAATGGGGGGTGAGATACTAACAACAGCAAAAATGGAAAGGGACCTGGGGTAGTCATATCAGATGACCTAAAGGTGGGCAAGCAATGTGAGAGGGCAGTAAGGAGGGCTGGGGGGATACTGGGATGCATAGGGAGAGGCATCACCAGTAGAAAACAGGAAGTTATTATCCCTCTGTACAGACAGCTGGTGAGACTCCATCTGAGTACTGTGTGCAGTTCTGGAGACCCAGTCTCCTAAAGACATAAACAGGATGGAAGCTGTCCAGAGGAGGGCAACTAAAATGATGCAGGGTCTGCACCAGAAGACATATGAAGAGAGACTTAAGGAGTTTAATATGTATAGCCTCGAGGAAAGGGGAGACATGATAGAAACTTTCAAGTACCTCAAGGAATCAACAAAGTCCAAGGGTAGCATCTTTCAGAAAAGAGATGTGCAAGAACAAGGGGCACAATTTGAAGATGGGGCGGCTCAGAGGTAATGTAAGGAAGTATTTTTCACAGAGAGGTTGTGGATGCATGGACGGCCTTCGGAGGAGGCTGTGGAGTCAAAAGAGTGGTGGAATTCAAGCATCGTGGGACAGTCATAAGGCAATTCTGGGGGGGTAGGAAAAAGTAGGCTGCTGGTTAACTAGGATCTGCAGCTTATCCATTAGAGTAGGGAAATGGGCGAACTGGGTGGGCCAGAAGTGGTCCTTATCTGCCGTCAAACTCTGTGTTTCTGTGTTTCTAAGTCTCTGTCAAAGGGGAGAGATAAGAAAGAAAAGCTTCAGAGGATGGTTCAGAAATCAGGGTGTCTGAACGGGGAACCTTGAATCCAGCAAAAAAAATAAGAGCCGTAGGGCAGACACCAGAGAGGGTGCTTGACAGAAAAAACAAACCCAAAATGAAAAACATGTCGCTGTCCCTCCTCCTGAAGAAGGAAAGGAGCTGCCAGTGGACACAAATAAAATGCCCTCCGTAGAGGACATGACTAAGGCATGGCAATTCCTCCAGGCATTCCAGGCTATGGGGAATTTCATGAATGTGCCTGACCCCCCAGGCTCTGGTTTCTTTCCCAGTGCCTATGGAGGAGGAGGTTAAAATGTGCTGTGAGGAGGAGGAGGGAGAACCTATAGAGCCAAATGGTTCTCCAGAACAAGAGATCTTACTTCGAGAGGGCTCTTGCAGTAGGTAATAACCATTACGACTAAGCTGCCAGACGCTAGGACCACACAGAACACTTTAGCAGTGTCTGGCGGGGGACAGCCCATCTGATTGCACGTGACCGACGTCAGCGTGACACTATATAGTGAGCAGTCCCTATGCCCACGCTCCAGTTCTTTCACGCGGTCGATGTGCGCATGTCAGATCTCATGGAAAATGCTACTTCTATCGACCGCCATTTTGAATGAGTATTTCTACTCCTTTTTTCCTTTATTTCTTAAGAGTACCAGCATTTCTAAGTTTCATGTGTGTTGTCTCCGATGCCTTCTGAATCACATAAAAATAAGCGCGACTCCTGTGGATCTCAGCTCCCCTCACAAAGACGGCCATTCCCTCTACCTCTTCTGCCTGGGCCCAGAGCACAAGACTGAGGATTGTGAGGCCTACCAGAGCTTCAACTAGGCCACACGTAAATGCCGTCAACAGGCCCTGGAAGCCCATATTTTAAAACAATAAACTGCCTCCATGGAGAATTTATTTATTTAATTATGACTTTGATAACTGGGTAAGTACACTGATCCCAAGGACCATTTTCAGGCATGACCTGGGCCATGTCAGATGGCGCAGGAAGCAATGAGAAGCAAAATACATAGAACATGGAAGACCAGGTAACACAATGATGCCAAAGTGGTAAAAGAAAATACAACAATAGACCTAAACAATATTAGGTACAGAAACCTAATACAAGAACAGCTAAAAATACAATGTGTCTGGTAACCATGGCAGATAACCAAGGGGAGGGAGGGGATAAGTGAAACTACCCAGGAAAGCATTGGCAGCATGATTCAGCTACGAGTCAGTCTTTTGAGGTGGGAATTGAAGAGGCGGTGGGTGTCCAGGGAGCGGATCTCGGTGGGCAACATATTCCATAGCGAGGGGGCTGCAGCCGACAGGGCTCTCTCACCCATGTTTGTAGATACCCTGGGAACGTGGAGGGGGGAAATAGTAGAGCGGAGGCAGAGGGGCAATGTTCTAACTTTGAAGAGGGCTGCAAGGGGGGGTGGGATTCTTGGCTGGTGTGGACAGCATTATCAACCAAGCAGCAAAGGGAGAAGTCAAAGCGGCTTTGGAGTGGGAGACACCCCAATGACTGATAAAGGACACGGTGGTGGATGGAAAAAGGGGCCAGTGAGGTGAAGCAACAGGCACTATTGTAGGCAGTGGAGAGTTTGGCAATGAGGGTAGAGGATTATCTAGCGTAGATGGAGGACAGTAATCGAGTATGGGGAGTAGGTTCCCCTGGACAATGGCAAGTCGAGCCTTCGGGATGAGGTAGTGTCTAAATCTGTAGGCTGCACCCAGTTTTTGCTGTATTCTGCAAACACCTGAGTTAATGTGCTCAGAGAAGGAGAGGGAGGGGTCAAGCATGACACCTAGATACTTGAAGGTATCAACATTTTCGAGAACCTGGCCATCAGAGAAGACTGTGTTTAGAGAGGAGGGAGAGTTGAGCTTGGCTAGGAAGGACTTTGACCTGAACAGCATGGACTTTGTTTTCTTGACATTTACCAGGAGGAGGATGGCTGCAAATCAGTTATGGGCAGCTCCATAGTTTTGGATGAGGACGGAGGAAATGCAGGGGAGGGATTTATTGCTGCAAAAAGGACAAGGTCAGTATAGAGAAGGTAATAACAGGTAAGACTGTCAGAAGGAAGGGAGTTTATAAATAAGGGGAAATGCAGGGGACCCAGAATGGAGACCTGAAGGACACCGGTTGAGACAGGAAGGGTGGGGGAGCAAACGGGGCCTACACAGACATATTGGGAGCGATCAGAGAGGTAGCTCTGGAACCAGTTAGATACCATGTGGGTACAGCCAAGGAGATGTAGTTTCGAGAGGAGGAAGACATGGTTAACCAAGTCAAAAGCCTTGGAGAAGTCCACGAAAACTGCGCTGGTGGTTTGCCCATTGTCCGTGTTCCTGAAGTTGTGGTCAGTCAGCAGAGCAAGGGCAGTAGAGGTACTATGGTTCTTGCGAAAGC
This sequence comes from Neoceratodus forsteri, assembly GCA_016271365.2. Lineage (NCBI taxonomy): Eukaryota > Metazoa > Chordata > Ceratodontiformes > Ceratodontidae > Neoceratodus > Neoceratodus forsteri. Next base: position 832,632,836 of record CM057454.1, on the reverse strand, counting down.
CATGTTGCTGGCTACACACGAGGTTGTACTTTACAATGTGTTCAGTGAGCTGATGGTAGATAACTTTCTCGAGGAGCTTGCTTAGGTGGGGGGAGGATGGAGATAGGCCAGTAGTTGTCAGCAGAGTGGGGGTCACCAACTTTGAAAATGGCGATCACTTTAGCAGTCTTCCATGGGTCGGGCATGATGGAGGTGGATAGGGCAAGGTTAAAAATAAAGGTAATGGGTTTGACAGTAGTGGGGGAGATGAGCCTGAGGAAGATGGGGAGAGGCCATTGGACCCGGAGGAGCCATGCTTAGGGAGGCATTTGAGGAGCTTAGAGGTATCAGTAAGGGAGACAGCCTTGAAATAAAAAGGGGGGGCATAAAGGAAGGGTCTAGGGAGGAAAAGGCGAGTTGGGGGTTTGGGTAGTAGGCAGATCCACTGGACTGGCCACTCGGAAGTTTGGAGAGAAGCACTGAATGGTCAGTGAATTTATAATTAAAAGCTCAGGCCACTTCCAGAGGGTCAGTCACCAGGCCAGAGGAGGAATTTAGCTGCAGGGCAGACTTGCCAGGTTGGGGGTTTAGAAGGGAGCCAAGAAGGAGCTGTAGAAACTCGGGAGTTCTTCCTCTTCACCGGAGGGACTTCGCAAGAAGAAGAAGAAGGACAAGGAGAGACATCGGGATCATGATCGGTCTCCTTCACGCCCATGACTTCCCTTGGGGAAAGGCGGACACTGAGAGGCCTTCCCCTTGGGGAAGTGCCCCTCCTGCCAAGTCTGCTTCTGCCGCCACGAATCAGACATTGGTACCCCCACCAGAGCTGGTCTCGGTTTAGTTGGGAGTCTCCGAGAAACTGGAGGCACCTGCTACCCTTAGGCCCATCAAAACCACCGGACCTAAGGTGAGTGGCAAGGCAGATAAATCGACCGTTGGCACCTCCTCAGACTGCCTGACCACGACTGATAAGTCGGACGCTGGCTCTGCTGGCGAACGCCCAGTCCCGGCTGATAAGTCGAACACTGATCCTTCCAGTGAATGCCAAGCCCTGAATCCTCCGTTAGGCCCCAACAACAGGCCTGACATCGAGGCTCTGGATCAGCTGCCACCTGTGCCACAGCCTTTCCGGGAGGGTTCACCCTCTTGGGACACTCTGCCACCTCCGGTGGTGGACACTCCAGATTCCTCTCACACCCAGAACTGGATGGTGGAGAGCATCTGCATGTCAACACCACCTTGCTTCTGACGTCTGATCGCCCAATGCCAGAGCTGCCTCCTGGCCTGACACCTACACCTAACATCCCCCCATCTGGACCTTCTGCTTCCCAGACCCTGGGAGGACCTTTTGGTCTTTGGAGCCAACGCCGGACCTTCCGCCTGGAGGCCGGACGCCGGACATCCCTTTGCTGCTATCGGGCACTGTGCCAGGCCCCCCAGCACCGCCATTGGGTCCTCAGTCAGGCTCCTCGGCCCCTCAGACAGGTCCTCCGCCAAGCTACCCAATGCCCGGTTAACTGGCGTCACATTACCCCAGGGTATCCGTCATCAGGCTTTTCGACGCCAGGTTATCCAATGGCCAGGTACCCCATGCCGGGTTATCCTACACCCAACTATCCCATGCCGGGTTACCCATCGTCTGAATACCTGACGAATCAGTACCCTGTGCAGGGTTACCCTTCGCCACGGTATCCTCCTGTGTGTCAACCACCTCCACCTGCTCCACCTCTGCCTCCCAACCTCAGGTTTACTTGCAGGCGATACTGCACCCTTGGTGGAATGCAGCCAAGACGCAATTGGCCTCCGAGCTACACAGACATCAGCCGATGGCTACTCCTTCGACGGTCCACTCAGAACTGGCGATAAGGTTCCTTTCACAAGTAGAATCTCGCCCTTTGACCTCTGGTAGGTCGCTCGAGACCTTTAATCTGACCAACTGTCCCAGATTATCCCCGGCAGCCATTCAGAACCCCCTGCCTAGGGTCACACAACCTAACAGGAGTCCAACATCAGAATCTGAATTAGACTTCTCTCCATTGGGCTTGCATTATGAGTTTCCTGTACCGGATGACCCAAAACCTAAGGAATCTCCTGAATCCTCTCCGGAGGACACTTCTCTAATGGAGCTCCTCCGGAAGATTCAGGAGGCATATGATTGGAGGACCGAGGAACAAGATCCTCAACGTCAGAGACTTGCTGAACATCTCGATTTGACAGATCAGTCTCCTATGCTTATTCCCCCCAATGGATAGGCCCTCACAAGGACCTGGCCTCCACAATCTGGAAACAGTCTTCTTCTCTGGCTGCTGTAGCCAGAAAGGCTGACAGACTTTATTGCACCCCCGAGAGCAAAGACCACCTTAGTGTCCATCCGAAGGCCATCTCAGTGGTCATCAGCGTGGTTCACGACTGCTCGACCATGCCAGAACACCTGAGCACCTCCCCTCCAGACAAGGAGTCGAGGCAACTTAATCAATTTGGACATAAATTCTACTCGTCCTCTACACTAGCCATTCGAGCCCTGGTTTAACTATGTAGCCCATATGGTGGTCTTCCAGAAATCCCTTCTGGGACAATTAGAATCAAAAATTGAGGCTCTGTCTGACTTGGACTTGAAAGCAGACATAGCTCAAACGGTCAGAACAGCTAGGTCAGTGAGCCGTCATGCCCTAAGGGCCACCTATGATGCGGTGGATGCTTCAGCCCATGGTACGGCTGCCGCTGTGAGCCTGTGCAGACACTCGTGGCTGAGAATTTCTGGTCCGCCACCAGAAGTTCAGTCTGCCATCCAAGACTCTCCTTTCTGGGGATCCATTCTCTTAGGAGGGGATGTCAAAGACATCATCACAGACTTACAGGACAAAGACAAAGCCTTGTGCTCTGTCCAGTTCATGTACAAGCCTCCTTCTAAGCCTAAGCAACCATTTTGTAGGCAACAAAGGCATCAGCAAAAGCAACACCCAACTCAACGTCAGTACAAATGTTGCCCCACCAAATCCAGAAGGCCTCTGGAGGCGGCACCTACCAATTTCCTTCTGCCTCCTGACTCACAACTGCTCCTCCCATCTCCATCACCAGTTCAAGAGAAACCGGTAGGCAGGTTTGCAAACCACCTACTGGGTTGGGAGGCAATCACTTCAGACCTGTGGATACTTATAGCCCAAGGTCACACAATAGAGTTTATAGAGAGACCTCCAACATATCCTCCAGGTTACTCTTATTATCCTCCAGGACACATTCATCTCGTCAGAGAGGAAACAGACTCTCTACTACGAAAAGCAGCCATAAAGCCTATTCCTCCGGACCAGGCCAGCAGGGGGTGCTACTCCCACTTCTTCCTGGTGTCCAAAAAGATGGGCGATCTTCGACCGGTTTTGGACCTGAGCAACGTAAACCTGTATGTGCAATACGAGAGGTTCTGTGTGCTGACCCTTACAGGCCTTCTTCCCTTGCTACACCAGGGACACTGGCTTTGTGCCCTGGATATGCAGGATGCCTACCTACATATCCCTAATATTCCTATCCCACCACCGCTTCCTCAGATTTACGTTCCAGGGGGAGCATTTTTAATTCAAAACCCTCCCGTTTGGCCTTTCATCGGCACCCAGGGTGTTCACGAAGTGCCTGGCAGCAGTGGCTGCGGTGTTGCACCGTCAGGGCATCCATGTTTTCCTGTATCTCAACAACTGTTTCCTGTCAGCCCTGTTGAGGGACAGTCTGCTTACCTCACTGTCCACTACCCTGGACCTTTTCAACCAAGTGGGCATCACGGTCAACTACCTCTAGTCCCACCTCTTGCCGTCACAGCACCTGCAATTCATTGGGGCAGTGCTGGATACAGTCCAGGGATGGGCATTCCTCTCCCAGAACAGGGCGGAAACCCTGAAAAGGCAAGCCAACTTTGTGGCTTCCCAGCGTCGAACTTCAGCAAGATCAGTTCTGTGCCTACTGGGCCTCATGGTGGTGGCCATCACCTACAGTTCACCTAGCCCAACTCCACATGTGGGTCACACAGTGGATGCTTTGGGTACAGTGGGATCAGAGGACATACAACTGGGATCACATAGTCTTGGCCTCCAATTCCATGGCCCAAGATCTCCTTTGGTGGCAGAACCCGGACAACCTCAACAGAGGTGTCCCTTTTCAGCCACCTCCCATCACCCAGACCCTAATGACTGACGCTTTGGGACTGGGTTGGGGGGATCACAGGACGCAGGGGTCCTGGTCTCGGAGAGAAATGCCTTTACACATCAATGTACTGGAAATGAGAGCAGTGCTGTATGCCTTGCAGGCCTTCCGGCCCCTCCTCAGGCCAGGATCTCTCCTGATCCAGACAGGCAATATGTGCGTGGTATGGTATCTGAACAAGCAAGGAGGCACATGCTCGTATCCCCTGTGTCAAGAAGCGATGCGTGTATGGTCCTGGGCAACCTAACACAGCCTTCATCTCTTGGCAGTGCACGTCCGGTGTTCAAAATGTCCAGTGGACAGCCGCACACAAGCCAGGGCTCATGAGTGGAACTGAAACAGTTAGTGGTAGAAGAAATCTTGACCTTTGGAGCAGACCAGACTTCGATCTGTTCGGCATCCCCATCCAACTCATAACTGTCCAGTTTTTGCTCACTTGTTCACGGGCATGGTGTTTCTGGCAAGACATGCTGTCTCTGTGCTGGACAAGGAGGTTCTTATATGCCTTCCATCCCTTCCCACTGTTGCAAAGAGTACTGCTAAAACTGCGGGCAGAAGGGGCATACTTAGTCCTAATCGCCCTTGCTAGCCATGCCAAGTTTGGTTCTGTTTATTTCAGCAGTTGTTATTGGAACCCTGGTTCCTCTGCCCATCTGCCAGGATCTCTTGACTCAGGAGCATGGCACCCTGGTTCATCCAGGCTTCAGACCCATTCACCTTCACGCGCGTGGCACCTGCTGATGTAGCTGCTTCATGTTTTGGAGTCTCTTCCAGGGTTCCACAGGTATTAGTGGAGATGAGAAGGCCGTCTACCAGATCTACTTACGCTATGAAATGGAAGAGATTTTCCATCCTTGCCATGTCAAAGGGTTGGAATCTCTTCTCATGCCGTGTACCACAGGTCCAGGAGTAGATGCTGCATCTATCTGACCTTTGGGCTAAGCTATTCTACTGTAAATGTCCACTTGTCTGACATTTCGCTTATCACTCTCTGGTGGTTGGCAAGACTTTGGCTCAGCTGGAGGTATCCAAAACCTTTCTGAAAGGGATCCTCCATTTAAAACCCCCAGTTAGGATCACTACTCCTCCCTGGGACCTGGATTTCATTCTTGAGAAACTCATTCTGCCCCCATTTGAGCTGGCTGCAAGTTGTGACATGCGCTACCTTTCTTGGAAAGCGCTCTTTTTGATTGCTATTACTTCTGCTTGAAGGATTTCCGAGCTTCAGGCCCTGATGTGTAAGGAGCCTTATTTGATTTTCCACAGAGACAAGGTGGTTCTACGTACAAATCCTAAGTTTTTACCAAAGGTGGTTTTTGAGTTTACTTTGAATCAGACCATACACTTGCCTGTGTATTACCCTGCACGTTCTAATCAAGGAAAAGCAATTCTACACACCCTAGGTGTACATAGAATCTTGCATTACTACACTAACCGAACGAAGTCAGTCTGTAAAACAGATCAGTTGTTCATTTCCTTTGTGCCCAAAAGAGAGGGCGCTGCTGTTTCTAAACAGTGTTTCTCCAAATGGTTGGCAAACCGCATTCTTTTTTGTTATCAGAAGTATAACAAGCCATTTCCAGGGGATGTTAAGGGACATTCAGCCAGAGGCATGGCTGCATCTACTGCTTGTTTCAGAAATGTCTCTGCTGCTGACATATGTGTGGCAGCCACTTGGAGTTATGTCCACACCTTTACTAAGCATTACAGCTTGGACATTGCTTCTAGGCACAGGACTGGCTTTGGCCTAGCTGTCCTTCAGGGGCTTTTATCCTAGCCCCTGTCTACTGCAGGCCTTTCCTTGCCTCCCGTGTTTCAGACCTGTCTGAATTTGACTGCTTGGGACTCGGTCCTTATGGTTATTACCTACTGCAAGAGCCCTTTCAAACTAAGATAGTACAGTTATGTAAAATCTTACTGTAACAGTAGTTCTCGAGAGAGGCTCTGCAGTAGGTACTGCTTTCCTCCCACCTTCCCCTGAGGTTTCTGCTGCTGCTGCTTCTTCTTGCATAGATTTTTCTTGGCACCAGGAGCCTCCTTCTCCTGTTGCACCTTCTAGGTCTCCGGCGGGAGAACTGGAGGGCGGGTGTGGGGACCGCTCACTATATAGTGTTATGCTGATGTTGGTCATGTGAATTCGGGTGGGTGGTCCCCCACCGGGCACTGCTAGCTAAAGTTTTCCGTGTGGTCGTAGCACCTTGTGGCTTAGTCCTAATGGTTATTGCCTACTGCAAGAGCCTCTCTCGAAGATCTACTGTTACGGTGAGACTTTACATAACTGTACTTTTGGCTCCCCTCCTCATTCCTTGGATGACTGTACCTCTCACTATACTTTTGTGAGATGTGTGGTTAACACTCTCAACATCACCTCACAGGAGACTGAGGAAGATGAGGATGAGGTGGAATTCTTGGATATGATGAGCTTAACTCCAACAAAGAGGTTGCTGCTGCCCATTGTCAAATCCCTCAAGAAGGTCACCTGTAAAATAATGTCAGTGCCTACCTCAGGTGCTGGCATAGATTAGAAAATTGAGAAAAAGTGTCAGGTGGATAAACAGGGTAGCTCAGTACCAGAAAGCCCTTTGGAACTCCATATTAGCAGTGAGAAGGGAGAAGGGAGAGGGGGGAAATGATAGAAACTTTTAAGTACCTCAGTGGAATCAACAAAGTCCTAGAGGGTAGCATCTTTCAGAAAAAGAGACTTGCAAGAACAAGGGGACACAATTTAAAGATAGAAGGAGGGCGGTTCAGGGGCAATGTGAGGCGTATTATTTCACAGAGAGGGTATTGGATGCATGGAACAGCCTTCCTGAGGAGGTTGTGGGGTTTAAAACTGTGGAGAATTCAAGAATGCATGGGACAGACATAAGGCAATTCTTGTGGGGGAGTAGGAAGAAATAGGCTGTTGGTTAACTAGGATCTCGACCTATCCTGTAGGTAGGAAATGGGCAGACTAGATGGGCCAAGCTGTCTTATCTGCCGTCAAAGTCTATGTTTCTATAGTGAAAAGGCTGCTGGGCACTGAGGTACAGGATTTGGCTGACAGAGCAGGACAACCATATATGCCACAAAGTACCAGTTCCACATGGCAGTGGACACTAATGACAAAGCATCTAGTGTCACAGCACATGTAGTGTCCTTAAGGAGGTTTGTCTGGATCAGAACTACCAGTTTCTCCCAGGACACTCAAACCAAGGCAATTGATTTTTCCTGTGAGGGAAACTCACTGGTGACAAGACAGAGGCTTACATGAAGAAAGTGGACAAATACAAGGCCACCTTCAAGAGCAAAACTGAGAAGGAAAAGACCTCTACTTCTGATAGGCCTTATTGAAGGGGAGGTAGAGGTAGGTAATACTTTCCCCGTGCTTGCACCTTCTATGACAGCCTCCCTCAAGAGGGTTACTTTAGAGGTAGGAGTTAGACACACAGCTGCACAACCAATCCTCAAAGCTCAGGCTAAGCAAAACCGCTGACAAGTCTGCACAGGTCACCCTTCTGTTGCCAGTGGGAGAAAGGTTAACTCGCTGTTTTCAGGAGTGGACAGAAATGACTACAGACAAGTGGATCCTGGAAAAAGCGAGACAGTATTTGTCCCTGTAGTTCAGAAAATTCCCAAGAGTGCAGAACCACAAAGGGTCCCATCCACACATCCCAATAGTAAGAATCCTATTGGAAATAGAAGTGAAAAAGTTGCTGCAGACAGATACAGTGGAAAAAGTACCTCCCTCGCAATGGGGAAAGGGACTTTACTTAAGGATACTTGCTCACCCTCAAGAAAAATGGGGAGTGGCAACTCATTTTAGATCTGAGATATCTGAACAAACACTTAAAGAAAGAACAATTCAAGATGATATCACTTGGCTCAGTAATTCCATCTCTGCAGGATGGAGACTGGCTGGGGTTACTGGATCTAAAAGACATCTACTTTCATATACCAGTAAGGTTCAGTCACAGAAAGTCCCTCAGGTCCAGGAGCACTCCCGCTTGTCCTATCATCAGCACCCAGAGTGTTCTCAAGTGCCTAGCCATAGTGGCAGCACATTTGAGGTGGCTGGGGTTGGTGATCTATCCCTGTCTCAATGACTGGCTTGTCTCTGAAAAATCACACAAAGGAGGCCAAGTCCTCTCTCCTTCTGACACAAGGCACCTTGGAGGACCTGGGCTTCCTTACAAATGTCACAAATGGAACCAGTACAGGTTTTGGACTTTGTAGGTGCAGAGCTAGATACCCTGCAAGGGAAAGCATTTCTTCCCCATATAGGGGTAGAAAATCTGATTGCAACTGCAAAATCCTTTAAGGCAGGTCAGCCCAGACCTGACCTACAACGGATTTCCTGTGTTTGCTGGGGCGCATAGTATTGTCAACCGCAGTGGTACCAGGTGCCAGGTTTCAAATCAGAGATGTCCAGTACCATCTAGGAGCCATTGGTCCCAGAGGTAGGATCCACTTTCAGAACTAGTGCCTTTCACAAAGTCTCTGCTAAGGGCACTAGACTGGTGGAAAGGCAGAAGGCAGAGTGCAACCTCAAAGAAGGAGTACCTTTCCTTCTGCAGTCTTCTATGACCATACCCACAATAGATGATCTCTTGTATATCTGAAAAGCTCCCCTCTTGACTCTCACCCTGTCCATTACCTCCTTGGTCAGCCAGCTGGGCTTCTTTGTCCTTCCTTTCTTACTCAGCACCCTACTACATGTCCCCGTGGCATCTGCCAGCCCTGCCTTTATAACACCCAATTTTTGGTTGGCGTCCATGCTTGGTTGGATTCTCTCTAGGTGACCTAAAAGAATTCCCCTCATCTTATTGAAGTCTGTCCCCTTAAACTCAACCACCCTAGTACCCGGACCTCCAGATTGCTTCCCCATTCCTAAAGTGAACCACACTGAGTGGTGGTCACTCCCAGCCAGTGGGTCCTCAACCTCCAGTTCCCTTATGGCCTCCCCATTCATTAGCACAAGGTCCAGAGTCCTTCCCAACCTAGTTGGTTCATGTACCAGCTGCACCACGAAGATATCCTGAAATGCCGCCAGTATAACCTGTTTCCTAGCACTTGTGGTGGTTGGCGTGCTCCAGTCCACCCCAGGTAGGTTGAAGTCCCCCACCACCACCATGCTCCCCTTCCTGTAAACCCTCCTGATCTGCTCTGCCAACTCTCTGTCCAGCTCCTCCCCTTGAGTTGGTGCCCTATACATTACCCCTATCCTCAGTACCCTGCCCTTTGAATCCTGAAATTGTGTCCACAGGGCCTCTGTTCTGCCTTCCTCCCCCTCCTCCCTTATGCACCTTATTCCCTCCCTTATATAGACTGCCACTCCCTCCCCCCCACACCTTCCGGTTTGCCCTGTCCTTTCTGAACAGCTTGTATCCAGGGATCATCTTATCTCAGTCTTGATACAGGGTGGCCCAAGTTTCTGTTACGGCTGCAGTGTCCACCTGCCCCACTGTCAAGATGGCCTGAAACTCAGCTGATTTGTTCCCTAGGCTCCTCACGTTCAGTGACACTACCTTCCACTCCTCTCCTTTCCCTTCCTCTCCCCGAATTTCCCCCCTTTTTGCCTCTCCCCTGCTGCCCTCCTCTTTAGCTCAGAGGGTAGGCTCATCTGGCTCCCTTCCCTGGGAACCCTGCCTACCAGCTGTCAAATTGTCACCCCCCTTCCTATATTAAAGCTACCCTAGTTGCTATGAACCCCTCCTTCCCCCGCTTCAATTCTGCCTTTCCCTCCCTGTTGAAGTGTAACCTGTCCCCTGCATACAGGTCATTGTTGTCCCAGGTTCTGCCCCAGCCCCCTGCTACCCCATACCCCTTTGTACAACACCATTCCCTCAGCCAGGCATTGAATTCCTCTATCCTTCCCTTTCTCTCCGTGCTTGCATAGGGTACTGGGAGCACCTCTGAGAAGGCCACTGATTTGCCCACCTCCTCACACAGCTTCCCCAGCTCCTTGAGTCTCCCCTTTACTATCTTCACCGTTTCCCCAAACAGATCGTTCGTACCCACATGCACCACAACATGTGGTTTCCTCTGCCCCTTCCCTGTGCATTTGAGAATGGACTGCCCTGCCTGCCGTCAACCCAGGAATAGACTTGACCCATATTAGACTGTCTTTTGCCTTTACTGCCCCATCTGATCCCCTTTAGTATGGAATCCCCCAGCGCTAGCACACACTGGCAGACAAGGGTGAGGTAGTGCTGGTTGGAGACCTCAATATTCCAGACATGGACTGGGGCATCCCAGCAGCAGCATCAACTAGGAGCAGATTTATCCTGGATTCCCTTCAGGGTGCCTTCCTCAAGCAACTGGTCATGGAACCAACTCGGCAGAAGGCAATACTGGACCTTGTGCTCACAAACAGGGACAGTGTGATGGGGGTAACAGTGGGGCAGGAATCAGGGGTTGAGGAACAGTGGGCAGTATATAAAATGGGGATTACAAGAACAACAGAATTATGCATTAAGCAGGTTAGCAAAGGGAAAAGGAAGAGGAGGCCATTATGGTTTTCCAAGGAGGAAGCGGAGAAAGTGGAAGCCAAAATGATTGCATTCAGGCAATACAAAAAGACACAGGCAGAAGGGGATAGGGAGAAGTACCAGGAGAAGCAAAAGGAGGCAGGGAGGTCAGTAAGGGAAGCCAGAGCTCAGACAGAAGAGCACATAGCAAAATCAGTGAGTAGAGGGGCAAAACCTTTTACAGGTACATAAGGGAAAAAAGAAAGGCAAAGGGCGGCATAGCGAGACTGAAGGGGGAGGATGGGGGCCGCATGGAGGATGACAACAGTAAAGCTGACATATTGAACAGGTATTTCTGCTCAGTCTTTAATGAGGAAGAGGAGGGTAATGGGTCAGAAGGGAGTACAAGGGGTGGGAATGGTGCAGAAATGGACACAAGTCCCTTTACACGAGAAAGGGTCCTGAAGGAACTGGAAATAAGAGTTGATAAAGCAATGGGGCTAGATGGGGTGCACCCCAGGGTCCTTAAAGAACTAAGAGAGGTGGTGGCTGAACCTCTGGCAATCCTTTTTAGCCGATCTCTGGAAACAGGGGAGATACCCAAAGACTAGAGGACAGCAGATGTAGTCTCCTTGTACAGAAGTGGGAACAAAGAGGAAGTGGGGAACTACAGACCAGTCAGCCTCACCTCGGTAGTGGGGAAGATCATGGAAGCACTACTGAAGGAGAGATTGGTGGAACATCTTGTTGTCAGTGGACAACAGGACTCAAGGCAGCATGGTTTCACCAGGGGGAGGTCATGTCAGACCAACCTTGTTGAATTTTTCGACTGGGTGACTAGGGAGGTGGATCAGGGGAGGGCAGTGGACATGGCCTATCTGGACTTCAACAAGGCCTTTGACTGTGTGCCACACAGAAGACTATTACACAAACTGGGGAATATGGGTGTGGGCAGGACAGTAGTGCAGTGGGTAGGTAACTGGGTGGGTGGCAGGACACAGAGGGTGGTGGTAAATGGCTGTCACTCCACAGAGGGAAGAGTGACCAGTGGGGTACCACAGGGATCAGTGCTGGGACCGGTTCTATTCAACATCTTCATCAGTGACATTGCGCAGGACCTAGTAGGCAGAATTTCCCTGTTCACTGATGACACAAAGCTCTGTAACATAGTAGACACACCAGAGGGTATAGACAGAATGAGAAGGGATCTGCAGAAACTTGAAGAATGGTCAGGGGTTTAGCAGTTGAAATTCAGTGCAAGGAAGTGTAAGATAATGCATATGGGGCTATAGGATATAGCATGCACCAAGCAGTAAAGGGATCTTGGGGTTATCATCTCTGATGACCTCAAGGTAGGGAAACAGTGTGACAAAGCAGCAGGTAAAGCAAATAGGATGCTGGGATGTATAGGCAGGGGCATCACCAGCAGGAAAAGGGAGGTCATAATTCCACTATACAAGACACTAGTGAGGCCCCACCTGGAGTACAGTGTACAGTTCTGGAGACCTTACTTATGTGAGGACATAGACAGGGTAGAGAAGGTTCAGATGAGGGCAACAAAGATTGTACATGGATTGCATCACAAGTCCTATGAAGACAGGTTGAAGGAACTGAATATGTACTCCTGGAGGAGAGGAGGGAGGGAGGAGGAGAGGGGATGATAGAGACATACAAGTATCTTACAGGGAGGAGCAGGGTGCAGGAATACACTATTTTTAGCGAAAATGATGTTCCAGGACTAGAGGGCATGGGATGAAGTTGGAGGGAGGATGATTCAGAGAAAACGTGAGGAAGAATTTCTTCACAGAACAGGTGGTGTACAAGTGGAAGACCCTGCCAGAGGAAGTGGTGGGGGCTGAAACAGTCACAGGATTTAAGAATGCATGGGATAGACATAAAGGAATTCTGGAGGTCAGAGTTAAGGGGCAACAGACTTCTAGGAAAACATAACGTCAACTTACAAGCTCAAATGGGCAGACTGGGTGGACCGTAGGCCCTTATCTGCCAACACTGTCTATGTATCTATGTACCCCCATCCTCTTTCCTTGCCCCCATCCCCCCTTTTCCCAAGGTGTCCATCACTGAAGCATGCTACCTCACTAACTCCCCCTTCTGCTTCCCCAACCTGTCACCTGCCCCCTTTGCTGCTCCCTCCCTACCCTCCACATCCCTCCTCTCCACCCTGCCCCCTCGCTCTGCCTCTGTCATCCACCCCACTAGCCGTGTTACTTTCCTCCTCACCCTCGTTTCCCTCTTCTGACAACCACCTGTCTCTTGTAGATTTCCCTCCTCTGCTGCCTCCTGCTCCCCCCTGAGATCGTGCACCTCACCCTCATCCCCTGGTGTTGACAGCGCAGCAAACATGTCACCTGCCCCTATTGTCTGTCTGTGTTTAGGCTCCCCCCGCCCCCACATCTGGCTTTCTCTCTAATACTAGAACCCCTGTTTGGTCTGCTGCTTCCTTCCCTGCCCATCCATTCCCTTGGGCCCCTGTTCCTCCTCCTCCTCTGTGGTGTCCTCATGTTTTTCCCTCAATGCAACCCTGCCTCAAGGCCCCCACCCCATTCCCCTCATCCTCTCCAACACTCTCCTAAGACATAGCACTTCCTCTTCTATCTTCCTCAACCTGTTACAGATTGGGCACCCTCTTAGCCTCCACAATATGTTCATCCAAACTGCCACCCTACATCCATTGCATCCCACAACTCTACCTGGGCTACCCCCCCTTGCATCCTGCCTCCCCCCATACCATCCCCCCTTACCCTGGCCCCAACCGGTCTCCCCACCATAACCTCCCCTGGTGTGTCCATCCCTGCCCCACTCCATCTGTCTTCCCCACAATGTTCTACCCCCGAGATACCCCACTGGTTTTGCACTTCTTGCGTTGCGTCCCTCCGAGCCATCTATGCCCTACTATCTATGTTTAGACAAGCCTTCTCCCTCCCTTCCTATCCAGCACTGCTTCCTACAGAGCAGTCTGTGCACTATCAGCAGTGTCCATACAGAATCTATGCCCCTGAAATAGAAATTACTAGGGACATGGATATGTTGTTCATCCACACTTATTGGCAGGTTCCTTGCCGCTTTAAATCTTGCCGGAAGGTCTTCAAGCTGGCTCCTTCCACCCACCCGGGTGATAAAACTCTCGGCTCCGCCCCATGACGCCAGATCTTCCTTACCGCTGGGAAGCTCAGGTTCCCTCCTTAGCGCTCTGCGTTTTCGACTGGTTCCTGGAAATTTTGGTCTTCGAAATCAATTGGAAGTTTTTCTGAAACTTCAATCTTTTCTTCTTCACTGCGGCGATGGCTCATTCTTTTTCCGGCCCCGGGAGGCGCCTGGTTAATTCCTCCAGGAGAGACCCGCACTCCACGTGCATTTACTGCCTTGACCTGGATCATGATCCTCAGCTTTGCGAGTTTTGTTGTGCTCTTTCGGCCAGCTCTCTGGAGGACCCATGGCAGCCCGTTTGGGGCTGGGCGCGGTAAATTTTCCGCTTCAGAAAATTCCTGGGATCATCAGACGGCGTCCACATCGGCTGTTTCTAGAGCAGCTCGATCTTCTTCCCTCCGGGAGGGTGGCTTCCCTCCCTCTTCCTCGGTCGCGGCGCTTATCACGCTCTCCTTGGGCTCTCCTCATGCAGCTTCGTTCAAGGAACTTCGCCAGTCCCTTTCCTTGAAGGGAGAGGGACCTTTGGGACCTGCCTCTCAGCCCAAGTCCAAGGAGCCGCAGGCTAAGTCCCTTCATCGGCTCCGGAGGGAGCGGGAGAGTTCCCCCTCCCCTGCCAGCCGACGCTCGACTTCGGTCAAGGATGCGGCTTCGGCCGCTGGCCTCACGGTGTCCCCGTCAGATCAGCCGGCCAGGACCCCTGTCGACGTGGCCGAGCCTCTCGACCCATCATCTGGGCTGTCTTCTGCTAGTGCCGCCATCCCTTCACCGGTTCCCCCGGCGGAGGCTGAGGTTCTGCTGGTACCTTCGGGTCGGCAGTCCTCGGCCATTTCTTCCGAGCCGAAGGAGGAGCGGGCGCCTCCGCTCCTTCCCAGGCCCGCCCTCGGTTCCCCCGAGGATTCGGGTCTCTGTCTCGGTCCTCCTCTCGGTCTAGCTGCTCATGCCGGCCTCGCGTTCTCGGTTGGGGCACCGAGTCAGGTGGCATTGCTGTTCTTCCTCATCCCCCTCCTCGGATGAGGAGTGGCTTCGATGCCGTTGGCGTTGATGTTACGAGGAGTTTATGTGGCAGCAGCTGTTGTTGTCCGGGAATCAATCGACCCCGATTTATTTTCCGGCTAGTAAGCAGCCGCCGCCCGGTCGGCCGACGCAGGCAGTCGAGGTGCCCTCTCCAGGGCCGGTTGCTTGTCCAATCCCTGCTGCCCCACCGTCTTTGGTGGAACCCAGGCCGGGCCATGACCTGTCCCGCAGGTTATTTGTTCCCCTCACTGGACAAAGAGTGACTCAGACCTGCGGCAGCTTTTTGCAGACCCCTCGGAGCCCGAAATCGACTCCGCTATGTTTCCTAGCAGGGAGGACCCATGGTCTTCCCCGGAACATTCTGTGGACGACAGCCCATCGTCCTTTATGGGTCTGCTCCAGCTCATCTCGGAACTCACCGGGATGCAGCTTGAGCCCGTTTCCAAACGGGCCCCTTACCCCCTCACGGAGATTCTAGACCGAGGGGGCTCACCCTCGGAGGCCTTCCCGGTGGCTGAGGCAATCGTGGGCCCAGCCTTGGAGCTCTGGCGGCAGCCTACTTCCTGCCCTGCGCCCTCGGCCAGGGTGGCCAGGAAGTACCTTGTCCCTGTCGGTTCTCTGCCCGGTTTCTCGGAACACCCCTCGGCTGAAGGGGTTGTCACCGACAATGTTTTCCAATGTTTTGGAAATGCTAGGGATGTGGATAGGCCCCCTGACAAGGAGTCCAAAGGATGGACTATGTCGGGCGCAAGGTTTACGCTGCGTCCTCCATCAGGCCAACTTGGTGGCACTGATGGCACACTTCTCCCACACCCTTTCGGGCTCCCTGGACGAGGTCCTCCCTCATCTCCCAGTCGACCTGCGGACGACGGTCCGGCGGGTGTGGGACCAGGGTAGGGCGGTGGCGAAACAGCTGCTCCAGACAGCTCTGGATCTGGGCGACTCCTGTGCCAGATCGGTGGCGGCCACAGTGGCCATGCACCGCAGGGCGTGGCTGAGGTTATCCTCCTTCTCTTTGGAAACCCAGCACGAGTTGGCGGACATTCCCTTCTTGGGGACTGACCTTTTCGGCCCTGGAGTGGAGGGACACCTCCAGGGGCCCAAGAAGTCCAGTGCCACTCCGGACTCGGTCACTCCCACCCGGAGGGACAAGGGCAACCGACAACCTTGCATAAGCCCTTTGCCCCCGGCCCCTGCATTTCGACCGGCCCACGAGGGCCAGCAGGCATCGCTGGGCGGCTGTCGCCAGACCAGCGTCTTCCTCAAAAGGAAGAGGAGGTAGGGATCCGAGAGCCCCTCGGCCTCTTCCTCCACCAAGTCTGCTCAGTGGCGGGCTAAGGGGCTCTGTCCCGCCCGTCAAATCCTACCAATTTCCCGATGAGGACGGCTCCACACCTCTTCCTCTTGGGTGGTGCTAAGGGTAGGTCCTGTCGTGGGTTGCGAGCAGGTTTCCCCCTTTTGAGCCGTTGCCCCACGGGGATCTTGGGTCCACAGCCTCTTCGTCGGCCCGCTGAGCCGACTTGCCTGGCCCTCTAATTAGAGGTGATCAGGAAGGTGGTGGACCCTCCTTCTGACCCTGGGTTCGTGTCTAGGTATTCCTGATCTCAAACGGATGGGGGGCTTGCGCCCCATCATTCTGCACACCTGGATGGTCTCTCTGCCAGATATCCCATCCTCAGAACGAGGCGTGCGGCTTCTTCCTGGGCCTCCAGGACGTACTTACTCCTCGTTCCATCCGTTTCTTGGGAGACTCCTCCCTTTCCTAAGCAGGAGATCTCCTTACGAGTTCCTGGCCAGGCCCTTCGTTCTCTGCTCAGCAGTTTCTGCGGCATTGAGGGGTCCGGGCGTAACCCCACCCGGATGGCGGCCTGATTACAACCCTTCCAGGCTCAGACTGGTCTCCCTTTACCTGAGCCACGTTGGAACGCGTGTCTTAGCGGGTGATGCTTCTTCGGGACTAGGCTCGACTCTTGAGTCTGAGCTCGGCTCCTGGCGGACAGGGCTGAGGTTCTTCCTCCCTTACCTAGTCAGGTCTGACTGGGCAATTACACCCTGCTGGGACCTCCTGCACCTCCTGGGCCTCATGGCGGCCGGCTCCAGCGTGGTCTGTTGGACCCGCTGGTTCATGCATCCCCCTAGTGGGGACGGGCCAGCCAGCGGTCACAGTGCTGCGTTCCTCGGACCAGTTTGTGACTACAGCCCAGGAGTTAGGGGAACGCTCCCCCTCGGACCGTTCCAGCTCCTGCAGGAGAACATCCTGTTTGTCCGCCCTGAGTGGACGGTCTTCTCCGACCGATGCTTCTCGGATGGGTGGGGGTGCCCATCTAGGGGAATACAGAGTGCTTCGCCTCTGGTCCTCTCTGGAGTCCCGATGTCCTTCCAACCCGCTGGAGCTCCAGGCGGTCCGCTTAGCTTGCACCGCTCACTCCATTTGTGCGGGGTCTAGTGGTTTAAGTCCAAGCGGACAACACCACAACCATGTGCTACCTACCCCGCCAGGTTCAGTCAAGCCCCTTGCCTCGGCGTAAGGAGGTTCTCTGCATTGGGTTTTTTCGTGCAGTCTGAGGCGGTTTCCCAGCCATTTGATGGCAGGAGCCTCCAACTCCCTGGCTGATGCCCTAAGCCGGACATAGGCTGCGCCTCTCGAGTGGTCTCCCCTGCCGGAGGTAGCACAGGATCTTCTCCCTCCTCCCTCCAGGGAGAATACGAGGCTGAGACTGTTTCATGCCCACTCCCTCAGCAAGGTTTGCTGTAGGGGATGCCGTCGAGGCCGCGGACCCCGGGCCCTTCCACGCCTTTCCCCCATTTCCCTTGACCTACGGGCAAGGCGAGGAGGGACTAGGCACAGGCGATGCTGGTAGCCCCAGACTGGATTTCCAGCTCTCCTCAGTCTCAGCCCCAGGCTCCCGAGGCGGCTTCCAGTCTGCCTGGTCCCGATTTCTGTTTTCAGGGGAAGGTTTTCCATCTGGACCTTCAATCCCTGCACCTGAAGGCCTGGTCCCTGTGCAGCTAGGGGCCAGGCCTTGGGTCCTTCGGCAAGGTCCTCAATGTTTCAAGGCGTCCTGCTAGAGGTCGGCCAAACATGCTCGCCTTCAATGGGTAGCGTTCTCCATTTGATGATGGGATAGGGTCTGGCCCCTCTCCCATCCCCGGGCGAGTATTCCGGACCATCTGCGGTCCGTTCTTTGAACTAGGGCTTCGGCCGACGACCCTCTAGGTGCTTCTGTTGATCACCCCTGTTTTCCGGGCGCGGGCCGGAAGGCAGTCGGTGGCGCAGATAAGGTGGTCTGGCCCTTCTCTAGGCCTCGATCACACCTCCCCTTTGGGGGAGAGTATCCCCATTTCTGTGGGACCTGCGCTGGTATGGGCTTAGCTCACAGGCAAGCCGTCCGAACCGTTGCACAGGTGCAAGTTTCCCCCACCTGTTGTGGAAGAACACCTTCTTGGGGCTACCCTGTCATCCAGAAGGAGGGGAGAGTTCCAGGCGCTCCTTTGAATCTCCCTATCTGGCCTTCCACAGGGACAAGGTTGTCCTGCGCCCCACCCGAAGTTCCTTCCGAAGGCGTCGGCGGAGTCTTCCCTAACCGGGTATTGTCTCTGCCGGGGTTCATCCCCATTCACACCTCGGAGGCCGTATATTGGTTCCATGGGACCCTATTTAACGCTGACCTACCCAAGGAGCGTAAGGCTGAAGTTCGGGAGAGGTTCGCCAGCTGTTTGTCATCTACGCTGGAGCCGCACCTGGCAGACCTGCAGCCAAGCGGACGACGAGCGGGTGGGTCACCTCCTGCATAGGTCTCCGCTATAGGTGAGCGGGCATGGAGCCTTCCAGAGGGATAAGTGCTCATTTTACCTGCCCTTCCATTGCATCGGTGGCTGCTTCTGAGGATACTCCGGTCCAGTATATCCGCAGGGCTTCTGCCCGGAAGCAGACTTACCATTTCCCCTTCCACATCGACCTTGGATCACGCTGGTATGCTGGTCAGGGCCTCGGTTCTCCAGTCTTTCTACCTAAGTAGGGGGTGTGTGCCTTGCCTCCCTCCTCCCGGAGAACTGCTAGGAGTCTGCCAATAAGTGTGGATGAACAACATATCCATGTCCCTAGAAATACAGGTTACTCTCCTGTAACAGGAGTTCTAGGAATGGTATATGTTGTTCATCCACACGACCCACCCGGCCTCCCCGGCTTCGACGCACAACCTGGCTTCCAGCAGGCTAGAGCTGGCGTCATGGGGCGGAGCCGAGAGTTTTACCACCCGGTTGGGTGGGAGAAGCCAGCTTGAAGACCTTCCGGCAAGATTTAAAGCGGCAAGGAACCTGCCAATAAGTGTGGATGAACAACATATACCATTCCTAGAACTCCTGTTACAGGTGAGTAACCTGTATATCCCTCCTTCATGAAAGGGTTCCTGAGATCATTAGCCTCTGTCCAGTTGCGTCAGTGCAGTGTTGGACAGGCTGCTACACTAATATGCCACCTGCTTACATCCAGTCCTGAACTACATCACCCTAGTTCTCCCCCTCCAATCAGAAGGCTGTAGTCTACCTATAAATGGAGAGTAGCTCAGGGAGGGAGGGAGGGATGGGGGAAGAGAGGGTTAGGGCTTACTCTCGCTCCTCGCATGACAACCTCTTCCCAGGCAGTAGTCGTCCCTTGTTTGGCCGTTTCTGCCCACAGCCTAAAACAACAGAAAAGAAATCCTGCAAGTCAGTCCCCCCGCTCCTGGCTTCCTACATAGGCACAGGAGATCAAAGAATAAGATACAAAATTAAAAACACTTCCCTGCAGTGGTGCTCCAGGCATCCTCTGCTGTGCTCCCCTTCTTTCCTCCTCCGGTCTTGGAGTCCTTTTGCTGCAACAAAAAGTTAAGGTAGGCTGGCTCCTTCCCCACCAAGATGTGCCCACCCTGCCTGGCTTAAAGTGCTATTCTGCTGCTGTCCCTCGCCGTCTCTCCGCACTCCCACCCCTCTCAACCAGACTCCAGGTGGCACAGTAGTCACACGCCACAACCCCACTCTCTCCTCACGCCGACTGTGAGTGGTGCACTTCAAACTGGGCGGCGTCTTAAGCAACCCCCTGTCCTTTTGAGTTTGGCACCTTGCCCCTCACCCCCTGTTAGCTGCCCTGATCCTGCTCCCTTGTGAGACAATCAACCTCTCCCCCAGGCAGTAGTCATCCCTCGTTTGGCCATTTCTGCCCACAGCCTAAAAACAACAAAAAAAGAAGTCCTGCAAGTCAGGCCCCCGCTCCTGGCTTCCTATGTAGGCACCAGAGATCAAAGAACAAAATACAGAATTAAACACTTCCCTGCAGTGGTGCTCCAGGCGTCCTCTGCTGTGCTCTTGTTCCTTCCTCCTCACAACTCCTCCGCTCTCGAAGTCCCGTTGCTGCAACAAAAAGTTAAGCTAGGCCGGCTCCCCCCCATGAGATGTGCCCACCCTGCCCAGCTTACAGTGCTATTCTGCCGCTGTCCCTAGCCAGCTCTTCGCACTCCACCCTTCTCAACCGGACCCTGGGTGGTGCGGTAGTCGCACGCCGCAACCTCACTCTCTCCTCACACAGACTGGTTCTCTGGTTCATTGGAGACATAATTTTTTTCTAGCATCTCCTCAGTCATTTCTTCCAAATAAACGGCATTGATTAAACTTGTTGGGGTTTGCTTGAATTTTCAGAATGGGATCTAAATAGTTCATATTGGATCTTCTTCAACTTTTACACTTGAACTTAAATGGTTCCTTTTCCTTAAGTGTAGACATTCAAATATGTTAAAGTATTACACATTTTCTTCCATGCTGTGGTTTGGGATACATTCTTTAGACTTGGATGCCATTCTGCTCACTTGGATAAAATTCTCCATTCAGCTGCTAAAGCCATTAGAAGAAAATTCCATTAGGCTGAGAGTTTTGTTATTTTTATTCACGTCTAATTAGAATCTGAAGCATATCATGGGCGTTTTTAAGAAAGGAAATTCCACCCTTATGATGATATAGTAATCTTTTTTTTTCTGTATTTTCTTCCTCTGTAACTTGTCTTTCTCCCCAGCGGACTGAACTAAAATAGGTATTTTGTTCCAAAAGAAACATCCTAGTGTGGAGAGGCAGGCTGGAGCAGCAGTGATCATCCCCAGGGTCACTATTTGCTTCTGGTTGACACTGAGTCATGAGTATTAAGATAAGGATGAATTGGGTTCTGTTTCTTTGATCTTGATACTCAAATTCCTATTGCTGCCACTACTGCTGGATATATTACGACTGCTATGGATGGTAAGGGATACAGGATGCATCAAAGTGAGCACCAAGAAAATGCAGCAGTGCTGAAGTAAAAAATAAACATGAAAGAACACCATTGAAGTGCCCACTACAAAGGGAGTCCACACAAAAAACTGTTTAAATCTTACCATCTATTATAATAAAAGGCATGGTGCAATTAACATCCACATGAGCCAGTGACGGAAAAGCCGCCTAGACACAAGTGTGATGTCACAATAAGCCCGACACCATAGACTGACGTTTCACTCAGGTGAATCTTGAGCTTCCTTAGAATGTCTTGCTAAACCATAGAGCGCTATATATATATAAATATATATATATATGTATGTGTGTGTGTGTGTATGTGTATATATATATATATGTGTGTGTGTGTGTGTGTGTGTGTGTGTGTGTGTGTGTGTGTGTATGTGTATGTGTATATATATAAGCATGTCAATTAAAAATAGGTGGAGATAATTACCACAAATAATCCAAAGCATATACTGTATGTGGTAGCAACTATGGAACGTCAAAAATTACCTCCCATAAATTTATATCATAATCAGCAGAGCAATAAACTACTAGTGGCCTTGATGGAAGAGGATTGTCTGAATATTGTGGCAGTCACAGAAACATGGTACACAGAGAACCATGACTGGGATGTCAACATACCAGGATACACAATCTACAGGAGGGACAGGGAGGGTAAAAGAGGAGGAGGAGTAGCTCTCTATGTAAAGGAAGGGATCGAAGCAACAGAACTAAAGAGTAAACAGGGAGCAGATGAGGCACTTTGGGTCACCCTGGAAACAGGAAATGGCACCACAATCCGCATGGGGGTTGTATACAGACCCCCATCTCAGGGGGAGGGAATGGACAAAGAAATGATAGAAGGCTTTCTTAGAATGGCAGAAAAAGGGGAGATATTGTTGATGGGGGACCTGAATATGCCAGATGTTAACTGGAGCACCTTTGCTGCAGGCACATCCAAGAGCAGGGTCATTCTTGATGCCCTACAGGGGGCATGCCTCAGACAGCTAGTATTGGAACCCACTCGGGAGGGAGCAGTCTTAGACCTGGTACTCTCAAATGGGGATGGAGAAAGAATCTCAGATTTAGAAGTGGGCAGCCATCTGGGAACAAGCGACCACCAAACAGTGTGGTTCACAATAAATACAGCCATACAATCATGCCATACAAAAGCAAGAGTACTGGACTTTAGGAGGGCTGACTTTGGGAAAATGAGAGAGTGCCTCAGAAAAGCACTAGCAAACAGGCAAGAAGGAGGGGTGGAGGAACAATGAGGAGTGATCAAAACAGCCATCACAGAGGCAACAAGCCTTTGTGTAAAGCAAATCAATAAAATACAACGAAGAAAAAAACCGCTATGGTTCTCAAAAGAGGTGGCAGGGAAGGTTAAGGAGAAAAGGACAGCATTCAGGAAATATAAGGAAACACAGAAGCAGCTGGACAGAGAACTTTATCAGTTAAAGCAGAAAGAGGCTGGGAAGGCAGTCAGAATAGCAAAGGCCCAAACCGAGGAAAGGATAGCCAATTCTGTTAAGAAGGGGGATAAGACCTTTTATAGGTACATTAGGGAGCGAAGAAAGACCAAAGGAGGGATACTGAAGCTTAATAAAGAGGAGGGAATGTGGGTAGAGGGTGACAGTGAAAAAGCAGGGATACTGAACGAATATTTCTGCTCAGTATTCACAAAGGAAGAGGAGGGGGAGTTACCTAAACCAAACAAGAGAAACACTCTGAAGACGGGGGTCGATACCAGTCCATTTACAGAAGAAAGGGTTCTGAAAGAACTAATAAAATTGAAGGTGGACAAAGCAATAGGGCCTGATGGGATTCACCCAAGAATCCTAAAAGAACTAAGGGTAGAACTAGTGACACCGCTGACTACTCTCTTTAACAAATCATGGGAGGATGGGGTGGTACCCGAGGACTGGAGGAGGGCAGATGTGATTCCTCTTCACAAAAGTGGGAGCAGGACAGAGGCAGGAAACTAAGACCAGTTAGTTTGACCTCAGTGGTAGGGAAAATGATGGAATCACTTCTGAAGGAAAGAATTGTTGAGTACCTAGAGGCCAGTGGGGCACAGGACCCAAGGCAGCATGGATTCACGATGGGAAGGTCGTGTCAGACAAATCTAGTAGATTTCTTTGACTGAGTGACCAAAGTAGTAGATCAGGGAGGGGCTGTGGACATGGCCTACCTAAATTTTAGCAAGGCATTTGATACAGTCCCACACAAAAGATTAATACACAAGATAGCCAGCCTTGGAGTGGGTCCCAAGGTGGTAGCCTGGATAAAAAAATTGGCTAGACAACAGGATGCAAAGGGTAGTAGTAAATGGAGTACACAGTGAAGAAAGGAGGGTTACTAGCGGGGTACCGCAGGGTTCAGTACTGGGACCGGTCCTTTTTAATGCCTGTATAAGTGACATTGCAGAGGAACTGGAAGGAAAAGTATGTCTCTTTGCAGATGACACAAAGATCTGCAACAGGGTTGATACACAAGATGGAGTGGAAAGGATGAGAAGGGACTTGGCAAGGTTGGAGGAATGGTCAAATGTATGGCAGCTCAGATTCAATGCAAAAAGTGCAAGGTAATGCACATGGGAAACAAAAACCCAGGGAAGCGTACACAATGGGGGTGAGATACTGACAACAGTAAAAATAGAAAGGGACCTGGGGGTAATTATATCAGATGACCTAAAGGTGGGCAAGCAATGTGAGATGGCAGTAAGGAAGGCTGGGGGGATACTGGGATGCATAGGAAGAGGCATCAATAGTAGAAAACAGGAAGTTGTTATCCCTCTGTACAGACAGTTGGTGAGACCCCATCTGGAGTACTGTGTGCAGTTCTAGAGACCCCATCTCTGCAAAGACGTAGACAGAGTGGAGGCTTCCAGAGGAGGGCAACCGAAATGGTGCAGGGTCTGCACCAGAAGACATATGAAGAAAGACTAAAGGAGCTTAATATGTATACCCTTGAGGAAAGAAGGGAGAGAGGGGACATGATAGAAACTTTCAAGTACCTCAAGGGAATTAACAAAGTCCAAGAGGGTAGCATCTTCCAGAAAAAGAGATGTGCAAGAACAAGGGGGCACAATTTGAAGATTGAGGGGGGACCAGAGGTAATGTGAGGAAGTATTTTTTCACTGAGAGGGTTGTGGATGCATTGAACAGCGTCCCTGAGGAGGTCGTGGAGTCAAGAACAGTGGGGGACTTCAAGAATGCGTGGGACAGGCATAAGGCAGTCCTAGTGGGGGGTAGGAGGAAGTAAGCTGTTGGTTAACTAGGATCTGCAGCTTATCTGTGAGGTAGGAAAATGGGCAGACTAGGTGGGCCAAGCGGTCCTTATCTGCCGTCAAATTCTATGTTTCTATGTTTAGCTGACATGACTCATCGCTGTGGCTACTAGGCACCGTACTTGAGTTACAGAAACAGCAAACACCCACACGGCATGGAAACAACCCTATATTTTAAATTGATATTTAAATGCATTGTGTGTTTAGCAACAATACAAACATGAATGCATCCACGTTTCAAAAAAAAAAAAAAAGTAAATAATTCTCACTATTTGAGCTTCATAAGAACTGTGAAAGAGTTTTTTTAATTTGTGCAGGAAAGGTGAAAGATCTATATTTTCATCGAGACCACCATCACTTCTTGCCCCAACGTGTATATCCAGTAGCTCTCTTGCTGCTCTGTTAACTTTTCCAAATCACCACCCCAGGACTAAGGCTAACCTTTTCAATCCCTACAAATTGTACTTCATGGTGTGGTGCACAGCAGGGCTATTTTTAACATGCTTGGTAATTGCGTATGACTCATTGCCTCTTTGAATCGCGCGTATATGCTCACCTATGTGTGTTTTAAACTACTGTGTTGTACGTCTCACATAAAAATTGCCACAGCTGCATGTCAGCAAATATACCACCACAACATGACTACATGAAATGAATGCTGGATGGAGATCTGGACAGGTGAGGGAGATCATTTGCAACAATTGGCACATTTTAAATGTGGAGTCTAGATTAAGGGATCTGGTTGAAAAAGGTCCATCTGTTGTTTTTAGGAGACCCAGAACCATTAAGGATTATGTAGCTTCTAGCGCACTTCCAAGCACGGAGAAAATGAGATCTGATTGGATGCCTCCTCCATCTGTTGGGATATATAGGTGTGGGAAGTGTATGTACTTTATATATCTGAAGCCTTGTAAGGATTTTACTAACCCTGTAACTGGACAGAGCATTTCCATCCAGCATTTCATTTCATGCAGTACAGTTGGGGTGGTATATTTACTGACTTGCAGCTGTGGCAGAGTGGTAGTGAATGTAAGGGATGTATCAAAATAGTCCTTTTAAATTGCACTTTAGCTGAATGGATGCAAGATAGGTCTCCGGCATGTTCAGCAGCAAATTATGAGAAACCTCTATCTTAAACAGTTAGACTGCAGCAACTTCTGAGCATCCTTCCTGACAGTTGGAGCACTGTCTGCAATGGTAAAACCACTGATGCAGGCATCAGGAGTGTAGACTCCAAAGCAGGCATATAGCCTAACTGCAAGCCTGGCATCCTTGAGAGAGCCTTCCCTTGCTTCTCTCCTCACAGCTATACAAGGCCCTGATCTAGAAGATGCGGGAGTTACATGCACCCACAGCACTCCCCCAAAAAAGGCTGAATATGCCAAAGCTAATGTCACCATAGCCAGGGGAAACAGCAGAATGTGCACTGGTAATGTGTACCAGCTTGGTTAAAGATAAAACCGTCCTCTGGGCCTGTTAACACCTTGAGAATTTCTCTCAGGCAGCCAGTGTGTGAGTAGTGGGACTCTTAGAAACAACTGAAGATGACAACATGAAGGACTACTTGCAAACTTGGCTTCCAGGAGCTCTCTGCGTGCCAGCAGATATCCACATTAAGAAGGTATTGTGGATGAGCCAAGATCCAGTAGAGTAGGGTGCATAACAAGCAAAAATCAAGCCTGTAATTTTATTGGCTGGAAAATAACAAACTGAAATAAAAAGTTTACAACATACCACATTTATTGTGGATGTCTTTAAGACAGGATCATTTGTTCCAATAAAGCAAACTGACCAGTATCCTCAGGAAAAGCACTCTTCAGGGATAATGCTGGCCTTGCACATATTCCCAGGACACCAGGGAGCAAAACTTCAGAAAGCTTTGAAGTAGAAGAGCAACTGCCTCTGTCAGCATCCCAGCTCCAGCAGACCTTTCTCTCCTCCCTCGGGAGCTGCAGAAAGGGGGGATTTCTATAGCCCACTCGTAGTGACTTATGATCCCTACTTTAGGACACTTACATATGTGACACTTATTTCCGGTTTTACTGTTGGCAGATACAACAGATAATACACATATACCAAAGCAATTGTTTTAAATAGTCTGAACGTTTAAATGTAGCCAATTTTACTGTTTCCCATGGGAATACAAGAAGAAAAAAAGAATAATATATGCAAACCCCACCTAGAATTTGCATATACCCTCCCTGAACTACGCCTACTGCCCTGAGCTCTATCCCATAATCTTATAAAAAGTGAATGGCCAGCTGCCTCCATAGTAGCTGCTCAGAAGATAAGGTAAGGGATACAGTGAAATAGTAACTTTGTATTTTTACCATGCTATAAAAAAATATAAATTCTAATTGTTTAACCTTGTTTGGAAACCTTTGGTTTGGACACGGCACTCCTCAAACCGCAGGGAAAGCTACACAACTGCCCTGGGCTACGGGTGTGTGTCTTGCTCTCTCTGCTTTTTGACTGTGTTTAAGCATAGTTTAGACTGCTGCAGACTCTCAAAGGGTACTGCTGCCAAATACACATTCAGAACTCTTTGTCCCCGTTGTTTCATTTATTTTTAAATGTTATAGTCCTCTCATTTATGTGCATCTTTTATATTTACATTTATTTCTATTGATGCATCTCCTTCTCCCAATGAAACCACCTAAAGCTCCACTCCTGGATTAATTGTAGCTTAAAGGGGCAGTAACATCATTTTACCATAAAGAAGAGCTGCTTTTATCTGAAAATAAAATCAAATTCTGAGTCACCTAACCTGGTCGGAGGGAACATAATTTTAAATGTTTAACTGGGGGCAGGTATACAAGTTACCCACAGATGGTCAGACTGTGTGTGTGTGTGTGTGTGTGTGTGTGTGTGTGTGTGTGTGTGTGTCTGGTATTATTAACGAAAAAACTAAACAAAGACATGAGAACCTATGCTGCACAGCAAATACAAACCCCAGTATTCAGCACTCAAGTAATACATAGCACATACTGTAAACTATTTTACTGTCAGCATAGTGCACTTTCAGTTCCTTATTCAGGCACTTAATATGCAAAGTTCAGACAGTGCTAGCACCATTATTTTATTCTGCAGTAAAACCGAGGACAATCTTGGCCTGCTCTTATCATAAAGGTATGAACCCACATCCCTGTCACAGGCATATCGCATCATGCTGGAAACACTCCCGTTGGCAGAGGAAACTAATAATCGGACTGCGTTACTTGTGACTGGAAGCAGCGAGGAGTGAGACACACTCCTGTTATCTGCCAAAATCAACACGGTAAAGTCAGCAAATGCTACAGTAAAATTCTTCCTGGACCTCGGCTACAGCACGAGGCAGTGCAGGAAGGGGTTCAGTGGAGTCAGAGCCATTTTATGTGAGCTAGAGGGTTAACTATTGCAGGCTTCTTCCTGCCTGCCTGCTAAAGATAAAGAGTACGGAGGAAAGGTTTACTTATTCTTCAACCCTAAAGATGCGTGAAAACTGGCTGAGAGAATCTGACAGGAATGCTCCACTAGAGTGGACACTGGTGACATTGTGGACTCAGATGTTGATCCAGATGTGTAATTGAAGACTAATGCTGTTCCCTTATTACTGTATTAGCATGCTGTAGCTACTACATATCTGAGCGTACCTGGCTTTTACAAGGGGCTTGTTTTTGACTTTTTTGAGTAATAGGGCACTAACGCCATCTTATGCTGCAGGAACTTTTCTCCTCTGGACTTGGACTTCTGTCCCTAGCACCGAGCAATCGCCAGGTTTCTTGGACTGTGTTTGAACTTGATAACATTTTTCTGTACTCTTGTACTCTATGATGATGTACCACAGTAGGTGGGGTGCTGGCGAAATCCATTTTTATATCATATGCTTCTTTAGCAACTAGTTAGTCTCACCTCTGCCCTCCTGTATATAGAACCGTGTTTAATTTTTTAAGTGCAATAAATAAAATTTATAAAACAGGATTTTTTTTCCATACTGCTTTTTTCCCTGGTGGGTCAGCTCCAGCCCTGTCCCCCAAAAAAACAAAAAACTACCTCACCTCGAGAATTCCTCCATGGCAGGATTGGGAAGGGAAGGGCCACCCCCCCAACCCGGTGATTCACATTCAGGATGCAATGCAGGAACAGGACAGGCAGGCAGGGCTTCATGAAGCTGGTGCCTTCCCTTTTTCCGTTTTTCTCCTTTTCCTCTTGCTGTGGCAGCACATAAGTGTTCATGCATGGATGCGCACGCATGCTACAAAACCGCGGCCCCTCCCTTGCACAGTGCTCAGACTCTGGCGCTGCCACCCAGTCTCCATCAGATGGCAGCCAAGGAGCAAGACAGCATCCATCTCCATCCCTAGGAGAGGAGAGCAGTCCATCAGATGCTCAATTCTCCCCTTCCCCCAGGCAAACCCCGGCGCCCGCGAGCTCATTCCTGAACTCTGGTCACTGGCATGGTGAGAGGTAAGACGCATAGTGCCTCATCTCTCTGCCCCACCGGCTGGCTTAGAACAGGAATTTTAACTTAAGGGCCTCATCTATACAATAGTCAGATGCAAAGTCATTTTTCCTTTGTGTCCATTTAGTACATTGTTTAAAAACAGAAAAACAGCACCCAGCATATTGGTGCCCATGGTAGCGCATTGTGCCCTGTACTGAAGACCCACTTCTCCAGAGGAGGCTCTTAGACTGCTGGGGAGAGAGCTACATACCCTGCTGCAACAGTGCCTCGTTTGGCAGGTAATGGAAGTGGTTCAATATCATGGATGAGGATAATGTAGTAAGGGTGGGTGCTTTTAAGGAAAATTGTAGGAACTAGAAAAAGGGGTGGGAGAATTGGGTAGGTATCTGTGAAGGAGATGGAGCAGCAAGGGTCTTGAGGTACTGTAGGCAGGGCCCCAGGCCTACAGGCTTAAACAAAATCTGTATTAAAAATGAGTGCTGGATGGTGGCAGCAATAGCTAGGTACTGTGATATAATTGCAGATGTGTGAGACAATTTGTGGTCATGTCCAGAATGGGCTGGTTGGGGCCTTTTGATGACAAAAGTGATTAAAGGGGAACAGTGAGCACTAAGAACCCAAGACCCAGGTGTTGGGCTGGTCCCAATTTTCACTTTATATTTAAAAATATATGTTTTTACTTACTGTTTACTGCAGCGTAGTAGAGTGTATCGGACTGATTCTGCTGACTTCCAAGCTGACATATTCTTTAACTACACATCCTAGAATCCCCTTCTGATATCAGAGCAGGGCTGCAACAGTGGATGATTAACTATCCTGCAGTGCATGTTAGAGCTCTTATAAACTTTGATCAGATGATTGCAGTACTGCTGTTTTTCTGAGGCTAAGTTACTGATGACATCAAGTCAGCTATGGACTGCTTACTGTAGCTGTCTTAATAGATTTGTCCAAGGCAGTTGGCGCAGTTGACCATGCATTCCTTTCCCGCAAACTGGCTAGTATTGGTGTCTCCCCTTATGCCAACATACTTGTTAAACAGGAAGCAGTGTGAGAGATTTAGTGACACATATTACAGCTTATTGCCTGTTACTCGAGGTGTACCCAGTGTTCATGTCTAGGCCCACACTTCGTCTTTTTGTCTTCAAAATAACCTTCCCTTTGTCCCTTCCTCTTGCTCTGTCATCATGTACGCTGATAATATTGAAGTTCATTATAGTGTACAAAACACCTCCCACAGTAATGCCCAAATCACCATGGACTTCACCCACATTCAGAACTGGCTTGTGGCCAATAACCTGGTTCTCAATGCCTCCAAAACTCAAGCAGTGTTATTTGGTTGGTTCCAAAGCACACATTTCATCCTGTTCTCATCCAATGTGTAGATTGCTCTCCTCTTTCCCTGGTAGATGAATTTAAGTACTTTGGTATTACTTTAGTCTCTGCGCTGGGTTTCTATTTACAAACATATGAAAAATGCCAGCAGACAAAGGCCATACAGTTTATCAAGTCTGCTCGAGTATGCAGCTGACAGTCTGCTACTCTGCAGCTGCCCCCCACCAATTTATGGTATTGACCTTCCCCCTCACCATGTCCCACCCCCTCTTAAAACTGTCCACCAACTTTACGGATACCACATCCTCTGGTAAAACATTCTACCCAGCCACCACTCTTTTTGTGGAACAGTGCCTGTAGCTGTTTGATTGTAAGTTATGTGTTGTAACTGACTAATTATTTTGGGTCTTTTCTGCTGTATGACCTGTCTCACATGCTTGTGATATGTATAATGTATAACTGTATAGCTTTATGTTACCTGTAATTAACTCTGGGTCGCCCCTGAGAAAAAGGGACCTATGGTGTCGGTTGCCAAAATTAAATAAGTAAATTCTCATTTCCTTCCTGAGCATTCCACCCCCAGTTTCAGCCTTTGCCCCCTAGTGTCTCTTCCTCCTTTTAATCTGAATATTCCTTCTGTACTAGCCTTATTTGTTCCCCTCATATATTTGAAGGTCTCAGTCATATCCCCCTCTATCCCTCCTATCCTCCAGGGTGTACATGTTGAGTTCCCTCAGTCTCTCCTCATAGGGTTCATCCTCCATCCTGTGGATCATCCTGGCTGTTCTGCGCTGGACCCCATCTAGTAGCTTGATAGTCTTCTTAAGGTAGGGTCACCAGAACTGCATGCAGTACTCCAGGTGCAGTCTCTCCAGTGACCTTTACAGTGGCAATAGATGAGATTCGTCTGGCAACACAACCCAGCATCTTGTTAGCTTTAGCTGCTGCCTTCATGCATTGTGCTGAATGGTTCATCTGACTGTTATAAGCAGCCGAAGATCCTTCTCCTCATCTGTAGTGGATAACTGACCCCTCCCCACCACCAGCTTGTAGCAATTCCCTGGGTTTCTGGCTCCAGTGCATAACTTGCACTGCTGTGTTGAACCTAGCTGCATGTGTCTGACCGACCGCCCAGTTTAGCCAGATCCTCCTGTAATCCTTGCCACCCCTCAGCATTGTCCACCTTCTCACCGATCTTGGTGTCATCAGCAAAAAAAAGCTGATCTTGGTCTTAATCCCAACTGAGATGTCGGCAGTAAAGATGCCAAACAACATAGGACCTAACACTGAGCCAGAAACCCAGGGAATTGCTACAAGCTGGTGGTGGGGAGGGGTCAGTTATCCACTACAGATGAGGAGAAGGATCTTGGGCTGCTTATAACAGTCAGATGAACCATTCAGCACAGTTAAGAAGGGGGATAAAACCTTTTTTAGGTACATCAGGGAGCAAAGGAAGACTAAGGGAGGGATAGTGAGGCTTAATAAAATGGAGGGGGGTGGGCAGAGGGTGACGGTGAAAAGGCAGAGATACTAAACAAATATTTTTGCTCAGTATTTACAAATGAAGAAGGGGAGGTACCTAAAACAAACAATAGAAACACTCTGGATACAGAAGTTGATACCAGCCCATTTACAGAAGAAAGGGTTCTGAAAGAACTCTTAAAACTGAAGGTGGACAAAGCAATGGGGCCTGATGGGATTCATCCCAGAATTCTAAAAGAACTAAGGGTAGAACTAGTGACACCACTGACTACCCTCTTTAACAAATCATAGGAGGATGGGGTGGTACCTGAGGACTGGAGGAGGGCAGATGTGATTCCCCTTCACAAAAGTGGGAGCAGGGTAGAAGGAAACTACAGACCTGTTAGTTTAACCTCAGTGATAGGGAAAATGATGGAATCACTTCTGAAGGAAAGAATTGTCAAGTACCTAGAGGCCGGATGGGCACAGGACCCAAGGCAGCATGGATTCACAGCAGGAAGGTCATGCCAGATGAATCTAATAGATTTCTTTGACTGGATGACCAAAGTAGTAGATCAGGGAGGGGCTGTGGACATGGCCTGCCTAGACTTTAGCAAGGCATTTGACCCAGTCCCACACAAAAGATTATATACAAGTTAGCTAGCCTTGGAGTGGGTCCCAAGATGACAACTGCAAAGAATTGGCTGGAGAATAGGACACAGAGGGTAATAGTAAATGGAGTCCACTCTGAAGAAAGGGGGTTACTAGTGGGATACTGCAGGGTTCAGTATTAGATCGGTCCTCTCTCAATGTCTTTGTAAGTGACATTGCAGAGGGACTGGAAGGAAAGTATGTCTCTTTGCAGATGACACTAAGATCTGCAACAGAGTTGATGCACATGGTGGGTGGAAAGGATGAGAAGGACTTGGCAAGGTTAGAGAAATGGTCAAATGTATGGCAGCTTAGATTCAATGCTAAGAAGTGTAAGGTAATGCACCTGGGAAACAAAACCCAGGGAAGAGTACACAATGGGGGTGAGATACTAACAACAACAAAATGGAAAGGGACCTGGGGTAGTCATATCAGATGATGACTTAAAGGTGGGCAAGCAATGTGAGAGGGCAGTAAGGAGGGCTGGGGGGATACTGGGATGCATAGGGAGAGGCATCACCAGTAGGAAACAGGAAGTTGTTATTCCTCTGTACAGACAGCTGGTGAGACCCCATCTGGAGTACTGTGTGCAGTTCTGGAGACCCAATCTCCGCAAGGACATAGACAAGGTGGAAGCTGTCCAGAGGAGGGCAACTAAAATGGTGCAGGGTCTGCACCAGAAGACATATGGAGAGAGACTAAAGGAGCTTAATATGTGTAGCCTCGAGGAAAGGAGGAGAAGGGGGACATGATAGAACGCTCAAGTACCTCCAAGGGAATCAACAAAGTCCAAGAGGGTAGCATCTTTCAAAAAAAAGGGTGTGCTAAGAACAAGGGGGCACAATTTGAAGATTAGGGGTGGCGGCTCAGAGGTAATGTAAGGAAGTATTTTTTTCACAGAGAGGGTTGTGATGCACTGGAACGGTCTTCCGGAGGAGGTTGTGGAGTCAAAATCAGTGGTGGAATTCAAGCATGCATGGGACAGTCACAAGGCAATTCTAGGGGTTGGGGGCAGAAAGAAGTAGGCTGCTGGTTAACTAGGATCTGCAGCTTATCCATTAGGTAGGGAAAGGGGCAGACTGGGTGGGCCAAGCGATCCTTATCTGCCATCAAATTCTGTGTTTCTATGTAACCTTCTATGTGGTACGGAATTGAAGGCCTTGCTGAAATCCAGATACAGTACATCCAGCACCCGATCCTCGTTAAGTGCCCTGGTCACCCAGTCATAAAAGTCAACCAGGCTGGTCTGGCATGATCTGCCCAAGACTAACCCATGCTGCCTGTTGTCCTGGAGACCATTCTCCTCCAGAAAGGCTACTAGTCTCTCCTTGAGGATAGTCTCCATTAGTTTCCCCACAGTGGAGTTGAGGCTGACTGATCTACAGTTCCCTGGTTCATCCTTGGGCCCACTTTTATGGATAGGCACCACATGCATCATCCTAGAGTCCTGGGGCATGCAGCCAGTCCCCAGAGAGGTGTTAAACCAGTTTGCCAGTGGTCTCACCCTAAGCAAATCCATCAGTTCCAGGATCGGTCTGGATTACCATCCCTGCCACTTCTTCACTCCAAAAGCATGCTTAGCAATCTACATAAGCATCCTTCACCCTTTCTTATAGTATAGCTCACTCATTCTTACCGATGCCTAAAATCCTCACTACATAAATGAGATGTCATGCGCAACATCTGCAGTTTTGACTTATACCCCCCCCACACACACACTCATCATCGTTCCCTCTGCTCCTCCTCAGAGTGACTATCCCCCACTTGGTTCTGACTCCCTGGGCACACCTATTTCTTTACTACAAGGTGCTCACCCTATGTAATCAGATCCTCAGACATCAGCTTGCTCATCATCCCAAAATGTCTGACCAACATGGGCGACCAGGTTTTCTCCTCATTTGCCCCTTGGCTGTGGAACCCCTGCCTATCCACTGTCTACAGTTCTCCCACCCTGTTATTTTTCAAAATTGCGCTGAAGGCTCATCTCACTTTATCAATGGCCTGCACCTGTTTCTAGACCCTCTCACATTGCTAAGCTAAAAGAAAAACACACATACGGTGTGCTTGCTGAGTTGTGTGGTGCCGCTGAGAAAAGGCTATACTATACCAAGGAAAAATAAAAAAGAGACTGGCACGCCCGAGGATAGCTGCAAAAACATGAATTTATTGCTATAGTTCACACAGGTGCAGCACCACGGGCCTGAGATGTCTATCTGTATATCATGTCTCTCTAAGCTAAGACTGTTGGTCTGAGGACCAACTGCTACAGACCTCTTTGGTGTTTTCTATGTTGGTGACTCTTTGGCTAGTTGAACTGTAAACTCAAGCAAGAGCTGAGGATTCGATAGAAACAGATGGCAGATAAGGGTTGATGACCGGACTGGAGTGGCCACAGCAGGCCCATACTTGTAAGCCACCTACAATGGGAGACTGAAAATCAGTGAGCGAAATTGACACTGACCCACTACCCACGTAATAGTATGGCAGGTTTTGTATTATATTAGTAAAATGTTCGTTTAGCTAGCCCTGTTTACTTTACTGGAGAATGGAACATTTCAGTAAGTATACAAGTTGGCTAGTGGAACAGACTATGTGGTCAGTAGACTGCCCTAATTACTTGCCTGACTGGCTAATAGCCACAAACTTAGTTTCAACCCCTGAAGGTGCACAATTGTACAAAAAAAAGTTGGTCAGTACTGTGATGGGCAACAGTGTATCCATAGTTTGGCTATGGCAGGTAGCACAGTAAATCTGGCCAGGTGCTGGTGGTATTATTATATGTAGGGGCCTCCAGGTAGTTTTACAAATTACAAGAGACAGTATAGCGCAGTGGTTTAAGGCTCTGAGTTGCAAATCTGGTGACATCCAGCAGACCAGACCTGGGTTTGAATCCCACAGCTTCCACTTACATACTGTGTGTCCCTGAGCAAGTCACTTAACTTCCCTGTGCTCCCAGGTCGCACCTGTAAAAAAAACTTTCAGCTTAGTGTGCTACTCCTGGTTAAACAACTTTAAAAAAAAAAAAAAAAAAGGATCACTGTGCAACAGCAGAGACAAATGGGGATACTTTAAATCTCCTTATTCAGTAAGTCTCCTAGACTCCCCCTCCTCCTAAGTCTGGTGGTTGAAAAGGTTAGAAAAACCAGTTAATCAAAATTACTAGTGGGTCCCACAAAACCCCTAGTACTATCAAAAAACTGATAATTTACTACCAAAAAATTGATAAATGTATTTAAAAAAATGTAGGTAGGAGCACACCTGTGGTCTAAAGGAGCACAGATTTCATGGTGCGAGTTCAGTCATGTGTTCTGTTTTTGAGGCACACACCATGCTATATCCTTAACACTACCCCTGACTTCAACCTGCCAGATGTAGGTTGGAGTCTCCCAGCAGCGGCTTCAGCTAGTAGCAGTGATATCATGGACTCTCTGCAGGGGGCATTCCTCAGGCAATTAGTCAGGGAACCCATTCGTGATGGGACAGTACCAGACCTGGTACTTACTGGGACAGTGTTGCAGATGTCAAGGTGGAAGACCATATAGTGATCATTGTATGGTGGTTCAGTATAAGGACAACTGTGAACTGCACCACACAAGCGCGAGGGTCTTGGACTTCAGGAGGGCAAATCTTATAAAGATGGGTAAACGTCTCAGGGATGACTTGGAAGAGGGGGATAGCCTGGATGGAGTGGAGGAACAGTGGGTGAAGCTAAAAGGGTGCATAGTAAGGGCAGTAAATCTCTGCATCAAATAAGTAGGCAAAAGCAAGGGTTAAAAAGAGACCACTATGGTTCTCGACAGAGGTGGCTGACAAGATAAAGGCTAGAATGGGAGCATTCAGAAGGTACTGTATAAGGAGATGCAGAGGGAGGAGGATAAGGGTGTGTATCGGGGTAAACGGAGGGAAGCGGAGAATGCAGTAAGGAGTGCAGAAGCGCACCCTGAAGAGAGAATAGCCCAGCAGGTAACAAAAAGGGACAAGACATTTTAGTGAAAAGAGGTGGGGGACCAGGAAAAGGCAGACATCCTGAACAAATTTTTTTATTCAGTGTTCTTAGAGGTAGGAGAAAGGGAGGGGCCAGAAACAAATAACAAAAGCTTTGGAGGAATGGAAGGAGGGAGAGGGAGGTGGGCACTAGTCCATTTTTGGAGTTGAGAGTCCTGAAGGGACTCACTGATCTCAAGGTGTGTACAAAGCAATGGGTCCAGATGGTGTGCATGCAAGGGTACTGCGGGAGCTTAGGGAGGTATTTGCTGTACCTCTGATGGTCCTGTTTAACAGCTCACCGGAAACAGGAGTGGTTCCGGAGGAATAGAAGAGGGCGGATGTAGTCCTACTACACAAAAGTGGTAGCAAGGAAGAGGCTGGCAATTATAGACCAGGTTTGCGGGCCGGGAGGTCATGTAAAATGAATAGATTTATTTGACAGGTTGACAAAGGAATTAGATCAGGGCTGAGTTATGAACATCATGTGATTTCAGTAAGACTTTTGCACTGTTGCACTTAGGGGACTAGTAAGCAAGCTGGATATCATAAGAGAGGGTCCAAAGGAGGTAAACTGCATAAGAAATTGGTTAGGGGCTAGACGACAGAGGGTGGTGGTAAACGAACTTCACTCCGAGGAAGGGAGAGTGACCAGTGTGGTGCCTCAGGAATCAGAACAGGAGTGATTTGGGGAGACTGGAGGAGGGCAGATGTAGTCCCGCTTCCAGAAGTGGTGGCAGGGAAGAGAGTCTGGCAATTAGGCTAGTCAGCTGACATTAGTACAGTATGCACCAAATTTACCGTACGTGCTTGTTGCAGACAGCCGGTTGTAACGGACAAATTCCGTTTGCCAAACGCCATTTGTATTGAAGTTATTATTAAATATTGCAGTTAAAGCGGACCTTGGATTCCGCATTTAACGTCTGCTTTCCAACTCCCCCAGTGGTATTCTAACACCTATTTCACAGCAGATAAGCACATTATGTGCATACAGCAGAGAGAGCAGCATGAATGTTTATTAAAAGAATGTCCTTGTGGCATTTAACGCCCGCTTTCAATCACCCAGCAGCATTCTAAAGCTTTCCATTCCCCAGTGGCATATCATCCCACAGTGTGGTTTACTTGCGCAAAAAAAGAAGTAGACAACAATTAGGGACTTCTTCAGACTTCAGACGATTTGTAACCTACTGTTTCACAAAACGCACAGGGTAGCATCACTAAATCCACCACAAAGAGCTGTAAACATTAACTGTGCCTGTCCACTGTTCATCATCTGGCATTTAGCACCCACGTTCCATCACCCAGCAGCATTCTACAGCTTTACATCACCCCAGTGGCATATCATCCTACACTGTGTAACTCGGACCGATCAAATTGAGTTTTGGCTGTATCGGACGCCGCTTCTACTGAATGTGACATTGGATGTCAGACTAGTCTGGTACAAGCGGCGCATACTGTAGTGGGAAAGTTAATGGAGTCACTGCTGAGGGAAAGGATTGTGGAATATCTTTTTTTTTTTTTTCAACTTAAAGTTTGTTCCTGTAGACGCCATATGGCGTCGGAACCATCCATTGCTGGAATGGACCCAAAATGGCCACCGGGAGTGAAAGAGTTGACAGATTGAATCCAATAGGTTATAAGACCTGAGGCAGCATGGATTCACCGGGGGAGGGGGACAAGTCAAACAAACCTAATAGATTTAAGTGACTGGGTGGCCAAGGAATTAGAGCAGGGTGGAGTGGTGGATGTGGCCTACTTAGATTTCAGTAAGGCTTTCAACACTGTTCTGCATAGGAGGCTAGGAAGCAAGCTGGGTAGCTTGGAAATGGGTCCAAAGGAGGTAAACGGGGTAAGAAGTTGGTCAGGGGACAGGCGGCAGAGGGTGATGGTAAACAGAGTTCACTCTAAGGAAGGGAGGGTGACCAGCAGGGTGCCTCAGGGATCATTGTTGGGACCGGTCCTCATTAATGTCTTTTTTTTTTTTATCTCTTAGATTTCATTAATGATTATAAAGAAGTTTACAACCATAGTCAATGAGAAAATGAAGCAAAGTACAAAAAGACAGAACTCTAAACATAATTATAATCTGCAACAAATTGAAAAGATAAATAGCAGGTGTCGAAATAAAAAACTTATGTAGCCACAAGCCAGCAGGACTGGTGACTGGGGAAATCCACTAACCCCCACAGACTTTTCCACTGGCCCAGCTGATGAATGTATTGAAATGTTTCCTTCTCCAGTACAAGCCCACAGGGATAGTTAAAGGAAAATCTTACTAGCCTGATACAAAATCTGCCAGTATTTGGCTAGTCGGCTGGTGCCAATTTCAACCCCTGAAATAGAATATATGATCATCTGATAAAACATATATCAATACTACATGAATTAACATCATTCAGATCTGGATTGGAGAAGGTAGACATAATAATCAGGGACAAAAATATAATTACAGCTGTAAGTGACATTGCAGAGGAGCTGGAAGGGAAGGTCTGCGTCTTTGTGGATGACACCAAAATCTGCAACAGGGTGGGCACTCTGGAGTGTGTGTGTGCGTGTGTAAAGGATGAGCAGAGACCTGAGAAAAGTTAAGGAGTGGTCAGGGGTATGGCATTAAGGATGTGTGAAATTGGAAAATTTCGCCCAGTGAAATATTTCTTGTAAATTAGCACATTTCACAAAACATTTGAGCGGAGCGAAATGTGAGAATTCCCTCTTGGTTGGGCAAGAAATTTCACCCCAAGCTGGTGAAATTTAGCTCGCTGGGTGAAATTTGTTATCCAAGGCGTAATACCACTCACCTATGGAGTTATTTCGCCCGCTGTGAAATTGTGAGTTCTCCCTTTCTTTCTCCCTTCTATTTGTTAACACATCAGCTAAATTTGCTGCTCTGCTATATGGAATAATAGGATTTGTTCCAATAATACTGTATATCTAAGAATTTTGTCTGTTTAGTTTTTTGATTTGGATACAGTAGCTCATTTCTATCAATTATATCTGCTTTTATAAAAGCTCTCATTAAAAGTTGTAACCTATAACCCCTATCTTGAAAAGTAGCTATTAATTCCTGTGACTCTGTTGACATTTTTCCAAAGTAGTACAACTGTGTCTAAGACTAGCAAACTTGTGTATTGGATATTTTCAGTTGTTTTGCATGAATGGGCAGTACTGGACAAAAGTAAAGTATTTCCAGCATTGAGTTTTTGAAATCCACGAGTTTCAGTTTCATTTTCTGCTCTACTACTGTACTTAGGCATCAATCAAAAAATTTAATTTAATTACAGTATACCGTAAATGTAAACCTCAGTTCCCAGGTATCACCATTTAGCCAGTTTGTAAACTCAAGCACATCTACATGTGTCCCATTCCCTATATCTATATACCTATATCTCCTAATCTGGAGGCAGTATACCATAGTTAAAAAAAAAAATAAAAATAATAATCACCTTTCACTTCCTGGTGTCTAGTGGACCCCACCCCATAAGTAGATAGCAGGACCCACTCAGCCTTTCCCCCAGCACCCCGGACGGCGTCTTCCATCATTTTCATGGCCAGCAGTCCGACTGGAGTGCCACTGAGCACTTGAATGAATGAGCACGGTACTCGCTATTCATCCAAGCGCCAGTGGCGCCTTTCAGTCAGCCTGCTGGCCGTGGAGGCGAGTGGAGGGCTGTGCTGGTGGCCCGATCGTGGGTAATGGGGAGCTGTGATCCTGCTGTCTATTGATGGGGTCGGGGGGTCCACTAGACACCAGGGGTGAAAGGTGAACTTTTTTTGGAAACAATAAAGGCAGCAGGGTAACTTTGGGGGTGCTTATCTTACTGTTTATGGCCAGTGACGGTCGGGGACGGGGCCACTAGACACCAGGGAGTGAAGGAGGGTGAATTTCCTTTTTTTTTAATAAAACAAATGGGGAAGAGGT
Organism: Neoceratodus forsteri; assembly: GCA_016271365.2. NCBI lineage: Eukaryota > Metazoa > Chordata > Ceratodontiformes > Ceratodontidae > Neoceratodus > Neoceratodus forsteri. The sequence continues at coordinate 832,592,676 of CM057454.1, read as the reverse complement.
GCAGGGCAGTGTGTGTGTGTGTGTTTCAGTTTATGGACTTGTGGCTGGCGATAGGCGAAATTGCGGGCAAAATTGCACCGCAATTTCGCAAAACATGTTGCTCAGCCAAATTGCTGATTTCGTGGCAGTTTCTCCGGCGAAATTTTATTTAGTTTTATTTCGTTGGATCTCTATATGGCAGCTTGAGTTCAACGCGAAAAATGCGAAGCAGTGTACTTGGGGCACAGAGCAGAATGGGAGGAGTGGTAGACCAAGCAGGAAACAAGCTGGGGGGGGGTGGTAATCATATCTGCTGACCTAAAGGTGGCCAGGTTGTGGGAAAAGGTAGTTCGGAGTGCTAGGAGGGTACTGGGTTGCATAGGAAGGGGTATCACCAGCAGAATGAGAGGGGGGTATTGCCTCTGTGTAGATCGTTTGTAAGACCCCACCTAGAGTACTGTGTCCAGTTCTGGAGACCACACATCCAGACGGACATAGGCAGCGTGGAGGCAGTCCAGAGGAGGGCAACTAAAATGGTGCAGGGTCTGCATCAGAAACCCTACAAGGAGAGACTTGAGGACCTAAATATGTACACCCTGGAACAGAGCAGGGAGAGGGAGAATATGATAGAGACCATTAAATACCTTACAGGGGTTAATAAGGTATAGGAGGGAAGTATTTTTCAAAAAAAAAAGGTGCTCAATGACAAGACGGCATAAGAAGCTGGAAGGGGGAAGATTCAGGAGAGAAGTGAGGAAGTACTTCTTGACAGAAAGGGTGGTGGATTCCAGGAACAGTCTTCCATCAGAGGTGGTCAGGGTGGAAACAGTGGTTAGGTTCAAGAATGCATGGGATAGGTATAAGGGAATCTTGGGTTCAAGAATGCATGAGATAGGTAAGGGAATCTTAGGGAAAGAAAGGGTGGGTGAATGAGCCAGAGAACAAGTAGGATCTGCGGTGATACTATAGGCAGGGAAAAACGGGCAGACTAGGTGGGCTAAGTGGCCCTTATCTGCTGGCAGATTCTTTGTTTCAGTGTTTCACTGCTGGGACATGTCCTCTTTAATGTCTTTATAAGTGACACTGGAGAGGAGCTGGAAGGGAAGATCTGCTTCTTTGCAGGTGACACTAAAATCTGCAATAGGGTGAACTCTCTAGAGGGGGGGTTGAAAGGATGAGCAAAAACCGGAGAAAACTAGAGGGGTGGTCGGAGGGGTAGCAGCTACGGTTCAATGCGAAAAAGTGCAAAATAATGCTCTTAGGACACAGGAACCCAATGGTGGAGTACAAAATGGGTGGAGTGGTATTGACGATCACCAAGCAGAAAAGAGACACGGGGTAATCATATTTGATTATCTCAACATGGTCAGGAAGTGGGACAAGGCATTTAGGAGGGCTAGTGGGATGCTGGGGTGCATAGGAAGGGGTATCACCATAAAAAGAGTAGAGGCGGTCTAGAGGAGGACAATTAAAATGGTGCAGGGTCTGCATCAGAAACCTTAGAGAGACTAAGATGGGGGTCCTCATTATGTACACCATGGAGGAGAGGAGGGAGAGAGGGGATATGATGGAGACCTTACCTCACAGGGGTAAATAAGGTACAGGAGGGAAGTATTTTTCAGACAAAAAATGTACTCAAGAGCAAGGGGGCATGCTATGAAGCTGGGGGGGGTAGATTCAGGAGAGATGTGAGGAAGTACTTATTCACAAAAAGAGTGGTAGATTCCTGGAACAGCCTTCCAGCTGAGGTGGTGGGCGGCAAAAACAGTGGTGGGGTTCAAGAATGCATGGGATAGGCACAAGGGAATCATAGTGAAAGGAAGTAGGGAGGGAGAAGCTGTAGATCATGTATAGTCTGCAGTAATACCGTGTGTAGGGAATAATGGACAGACTTGGATGGGCCAAGCAGTCCTTATCTGCCATCAAATTCTGTCTTTCCGTGTTTCACCCTGACTTGGCAGGATGGCCCAGTACACTCTGGCCCTATTCATCGGAGTGTTGGGGGGGAGGAGAATTCCCCCCATGTCCTACCCTAACCTAAAGACAAGAGAGTCACAGGTGGGGATGGTGAAACTGGGAGGTCACTAGGATTACCACCTTTTAGAAGCCCAAAAGTGGGACGTTTCATAAAACATGATTTTGTTTGCAGGACAAGATGTAATCTCGACCAATACAGCAGTCTTCTTTTCTATAAATAATCAGACCTGAGACTAGATGTTGTAGTTTTTTCAGTTGTTGATATTGTTTCCTAATATTTTAAGGTATTTCTGCTGTAAGATCAGGACATTTAGTATTTTGTATGTTTTATGGCAGGACACAGCTGCCCAATCCAGGACTGTCCCAGGTGGGGTAACCTTAGTCGTCACTGGGGCCAGGATGGGGCACAAACCAGAAAGACGGGCCAAAAAAAAGTTATGATTTGTTCTACCGGCACAAAAACAAAAGTTAAAATTGATGTAATTTCTTACTGATGTACACTACTGGCATGATAGTACATCTGTTGTCACTTTGGGCTTCCATCAGTGGCATCTTTGAACACTAGTGCCTGAGACTAACCCAGTTCCTCAGGCTCCCAGATAAATAAGCTCTTCATACTTTTATATATGCTAATACTGTATACCAATCCATTTGATTTTAACACATCCTTCCCACAATGAATGAATGAACGAATACAACAGAAAAAGGCAATATTATGATACAAAGACTCTTTGGGCATCGTTTATGTTTTTATTGGGGGGGAGGGTGCACTAGAGTCCTTTTGTATTTGTATCAGCTAGAAAAGAAAAATAGCCCCGCTGGATGGTCCTGACTGAATCCTGCTAAGAACGATATTCCCCAAGCAGCTTGCTGCTAAGGCATAGCTTGTTGCCTGGCAATATGCAGTTAGCCCCAGCACTTGAACTGCCCCGGAGAGGAAAGAGTTAACTCTATGCAGAAGCATAGAATGTTGAGCTCGAGCTTGGTTTTCAAACCTCTGTCTCTGGTACTTACCAGTGTAACCGTCAGATTCTTTACTCTGCCCAACAGTGAAGTCGCTCCGGAGAGTTCTCCTCTGCTCGGTTTGGTAGAGTTTGAATTAGTGTTCTTTTTTTAACCGATTTAATTTTTTTTTTTGGATTTCCAGCCTCTGTCTACGGTACAAGTAGTGTGGTAGATAGGTGGTGACTTGTGTTTTAGTTAATTTTCTGTGGAAATTGTTTTTGTCTCGGTTTCTTATCGGACGGTCCAGTTAGGAACCGACTTTATTGCTTGTATTTGATTATTTGTATTTTTTATGGGATTTAGTGTGGTGTTTCAGTTCCGATTAGTTTCAAAAGAACCAAACTTTTTCTGGTTCTTTTATAAAACTTGTAACACGGGTAACCGCCCGGGGATTTATTACCTGGCTTAAAAGCTTTCAAGGGTAATTGTTTAAGTTGGCCATGTCTGAGAAACCCAAGAAAAAAAAACAATCCCACTGGGTTTCAGCACTGTACTGAATGTGGGGAGGCCTTTGCCAAGGCTGACCCCCACCTCATCTGTGTTTATTGTCTGGAGTTTGATGACCTCAAAACAGACTGCCAGATTTGCAAGAATTTTCTTAAGGCCACTTTGGAAAAAGATTGAGTAGGCTGAAAGAAAGGGAGGCCAAGAAGTCCGTAGGTCTGGATGGCCAGCCCGGTTCACTTGCGACCGAACCTGAGGAGGTGCTTACTGACCTAGGTGATACCTCCTCGGGCAAAAGGAGGTCCGACTCTGAGGGGTTGGTTCCGTCGAAAAGAAAAAGCAAGTCAGCCGGTTTGGATCCAGCATCACATATTCCAACTGCTGACGAAATAACCAAAGCGATTAGCACAGTTCAGTCGCTCCGCCCTGTCCTGTCCAACCGGCATTGCCGGTTAGGCGGTCGGTTCGGTTGGATCTGACTCCATTGGATTACGATCCAGATGCTTACTGTGATGTGGAGTGAGAGGGAGCCGAAGAGTATCCCAAGGACGAGGATGAAAATAATGACTTTGAATGTCTGGATGTGCCCATTAAACTGGACATCTCCCCAGGCAGACCCTCCAATGTCTCCCCTCCCAGGCTTTCTGAGTCCCCTTCACACTTCTTGTTTTACAAGAAGGTGCCTGAAACCCTCCAACTCCAAATGGTTGAAGCTGCTGAGGAGGAGGAAGAGCCTGATTTTGTTGAGATGATGGACATCCCAGAGTCCGAAAGATTGTCTGTCCTTCTTCACAAGTCTTTGGGGAAACAGACAAAAAAAGAGTTTACAGACACCTAACTCCTTACCTCCTGTAGATAAGAGAATGGACAGGAGGTTTATGCTATCAGGCTCAAGTACAAAGTTTTTATATAATCATTGCAGCCATGTTGGGGTAATGCAGGCTGCAGCCTGTGACAGGGCTAACATTCCTTTGGCTTCGCACCCCCCAGACAAAGACTCCAGGAAGGTCGATGCTATGGCCAAAAAACAGTATTTGGCGCCTTCTTTGGGACTCAGGCAGGCTAACTATATGGCCTACACAGCCAGGTACCAGAAGTCCAGGTGAGATACGGTTCTGGAACTGGCTAAACAGACCTCCTCCCAGCTAGCCAAAGAGCTGGAGGAGGTGGCTGCTGATGGAATTGAGGCATCTAAAGTACAGTTCCATGCTGCTGTGGACTCCAGTGATGTGGCATCAGTAGTCATGGCTACATATGTGTCTCTCAGGAGACATGCTTGGCTCAGATGTACTAGCCTTTCGCAGGATAGCCAGGCTAAGGCCATGGATTTCCCTGTAATAGGTAACTCTCTGTTTGGGGAGCAGACAGAGGCTTACATGAAGACAATAGATGAGTACAGGACCACCTACAGGAGTGCACAGGCCAAAGAAAGGCAAGCCACACCTCAGAAGCAGCAGTCTAGGGGCAGGGGAGGCCTTTCCACAGGCCTTTCTACCAAGCTCAGGCTTCCTTTCCTTCCCACAGAGGGGGTTCTTTTGAGGGAGAGACAGGAGGAGGATGAGCAGGGCTACATCCTCTTCCCAGTCCAAGGCTCCTGCCAAGCAGACACCCTGATGTGTCGGCCCGAGTCGACTCCCCCATTCCGGTAGGAGGCAGGCTGACTTACTACTTCCAGGCCTGGAAGTCTGTTATCTCAGACAGGTGGGTCCTGGAGGTAGTAAGCCAGGGACTGGCCCTCAGCTTCAAAAGGTTCCCAAAACTGAGGGTCAGGTCTTTTCCACCTGCATCAATCTCAGAAACCCTTGCTCTAGAGGCAGAGGTTTCTTCTCTACTCGCTCTCAGAGCTGTAGAGAAAGTTTCTACTCAGCACAGGGGCAAAGGTCTGTACTCCAGGTACTTCCTTACCCCGAAAAAAACAGGGGAGTGGTGACCCATCCTAGACCTAAAGTATTTGAACAAACACATTACAAAACCAAAATTGAAAATGGTGACTCTGGGAATAATTCTTCCCACTCTAAGGCCAGGGGATTAGCTAGCATCCCTGGACCTCAAGGATGCCTACTTCCATATTCCTGTCAAGTGGTCCTACAGAAAGTACCTCAGGTTCGAGTTGCCTTCAGGCCATTATCAGTTCAGAGCCATGCCTTCAGAAGGCAGGGTATTTCCATCTTCCCATATCTGAACGACTGGCTAATTGTAGGTCAGTCCTCAGACCAGGTAAAGTCAGCTCTACAAATCACTCAAGACTTGCTCACTTCTTTGGGGTTTTTCCTCAATCTCCCAAAGTCGGTTCTCGAGCCAGTACAACTTCTTACGTTCATAGGAATAGAGTTGGAAACTATCCAAGCAAAGGCCTTCCTCCCATTGGCAAGGATAAAGGCCCTCACAAATCTTGCTTCCTCTTTTCGACCACTAGTGTCTCACCCAGCAAGACAATTTCTTCAGCTCCTGGGCCACATGGCAGCTTCCACGGCAGTGGTGCAAGGAGCCAGATTTCAGATGAGGGACATTCAGTTCCACCTAAGGTCCTTTTGGTCTCAGAAAAAAGACTCTCTCACCAAATTGGTTCCAGTGACTCAGACTCTGGTCCAAGCTCTCCAGTGGTGGCTGGATCAGGACAATTTCAGACAAGGTTTCTCATTCCTCAGTCAGGCTCCCTCAGTAATCCTAACCACAGATGCTTCTCTCCTAGGCTTGAGAGCCCATTTGGGAGCCCTCATGGCCCAGGGTGTTTGGTCTCCACAAGAGTCTGTCCTTTAAAACAAATATACTGGAATTCCGGGCACTATTCCCGGCCCTTCAGGCTTTCTCGGAATCATTCAGGAGCAAGGTGGTGCAGGTCAGGACGGACAACACCACCACAATGTGGCACATCAACAAGTAGGGAGGCTCTCAGTCCACAGCTTGTGCACAGAGGCCATGAAACTGTGGTCTCTAGCCTATTCCCTTCAGACTTCCCTGACAGCAGTTCATTTCCCAGGAAAAGACAGTGTATTGGCAGATGCTCTGAGCAGAATCTCCCAGGGACATCACGAATGGTCCCTGGACTCTTCTGTCCTACAGGTCATCTTCACCAGATGGGGCACTCCAGAGATAGATCTCTTTGCAGCCCCGGAGAATTACCAACTTCCTCTGTTTTGTTGCAGACCTCCAGTCCTGAGGACTGTTCCTCTGGATGCTCTCATTCTGGTTTGGAAGGGCAGGTTTCTTTATGCCTTCCCTCCCTTTCTTGTGTTGTTCAGAGTCCTGATCAAAATCAGATCTCAACCCTGCGCAGTGGTACTGGTGGCTCCAGATTGGGCCAGACAGCCTTGGTATCCTCTGCTGCTGTGTCTGGCAGTGTCACGTCCCCTGTCTCTTCCTAAGAGATACAATCTCCTAACCTCCTCTCAGGGGAGGATCTGGTACCCCAGTCTCCAGTCTCTCAACCTCAAGGCCAGGCTCTTGAAGAGTTAGAATATGCACGCCTACATCTTTTTCAGGGGGTTCTGGATATTTTGAAGGTTTCCAGGAAATCTTCCACTAGAAAAACTTATAATTCCAAATGGAGAATATTCAGCATTTGGTGTTCTCAGAAGGGCATTTTGCCTGATTCTGCAAACATTGTTACAGCGTTAGATTATCTGGTTCACCTTAATGGTCTAGGCCTTAGGCATGCAACTCTGAAGGTTCATCTAGCAGCTGTGTCTGCATTCCTTTCAGCAGGGAAGAGCTGTTCCCTGACATCTCATCCTGTTTTCAGCAAGTTCTTCAAAGGTCTGGTTAATATTACCTCTCCCTTTCGAGAGCCTACTCTAGCTTGGGATCTTAATGTCTTCATTGCTCAGCTTATGCAGCCAACCTTTACACCTCTGGCTTCGGCCGAGCTTAAGTACTTGACCTGGAAAACTGTGTTCCTGGTAGCTATTACTTCTGCCAGGCGGATTAGTGAATTACAGGCCCTGTCAGTTGAACCTGACTTCATCTGCTTCCATAGGAATAAGGTGGTCTTGAGAACCAATAGGATGTTCTTACCCAAAGTGGTGTTGGATTTTCATCTGAACCAGTCTGTGTCTCTTCCTGTGTTTTTCACTGACAACTCTTCTTCGGGGGAAAGACGGTTACACAGTTTGGACGTTAAAAGGGCTCTTGGCTACTACATAGAGCATACTAAGGCACACAGGCATGACTGTCTTCAGTTGTTTCTCACGTATGGTGAAGTGGGGAAGGGGAAGCCTGCTACTAAAAGGACTGTTGCCAGGTGGATTGTCTGTTGTATACAATTCTGACAAATTGGGCAAAACACCCCCTTCAGGCCTGAGGGCTCACTCGACTAGGGGTACAGCTGCCACTCTGGCTGCGGCCAGAGATATACCCTTGCTAGAAATCTGTAAAGCAGCCACCTGGAAAACAGTCCATACATTCACCAAGCATTACTCTCTGGACATCCAGGCTAGGAATGATGTTAGGTTTGGCATAGCAGTACTGCAGAGCCTGTTTCCAAAGTAGGTTCTGCATTCCTTCCTCCTGGGGGAACTGCTTGGTTGTTTACATATTGTCAGAATACAGCAAGACTTCATGTCGTTTGAAGAAAAAATTACTCACCATAGTAATGTTGTTTCTTCTAATGGAGTCTTGCTGTATTCTGACCTCTCTCCCTGCCTCCCCTCTCAGAACCTAGTTAGTGGGAAGTGGGCTGGCAGGTACAGTGTTGCACCTAAGGGCTGTACCTTGTACTCTCCCTTTAAGGGTGGTGTAGTTGTTTTATTGTTGTTGTTTTTATGTTAAATATAGATATTGTTACTACCTTTTTTCTTGGGTTCTCGACTTGAGTCTTTTGGACCCAAATTGTTGCCTTTTGGCTATATAGCATACAATTTCCATAGGTTAGTATTTCGTTAGTTTGCTTGTAAGAATCTGATGGTTACACTGGTAAGTACCAGAGACGGAGGTTTGAAAAACGAGCTCGAGCTCAACGTTCTATGCTTCTGCATAGAGTTAAGTCATTCCTCTCCGGGGCAGTTCAAGTGCTGGGGCTAACTGCATATTGTCAGAATACAGCAAGACTCCATTAGAGGAAACAACATTACTATGGTGAGTAATTTTTTCTCACTGTTGCTAGATAACCATCGTCATTATGTCATCACACAATGTGGAGGGACACAGGAGTTTTTGAAAATGTATGTTCTGAGGATTGGAAAAAAGAAAAGGTACTGAAACGCAATTTCCTCTATGGACAGGTCCCAGCAAAATGTTCTTTTGTAGCAGAACCTGGTGCTGTCCGTAGGTTTCAATGGGAGCAGGAACTTTTTCTAGGTGACATGGTAACAATAATAGCTGTGTCCTATGGAACAGCTTAAGAAAAGACGCCGATGACCCCTAAGCCCCGGGTGCCACTCTCAAATCCTACACCTAAGTATCTCATCCACTCCACATTCCTAACAGAAACCTAGGACCTACAAGCCTAGTTCCCTTAATCCAAGATGGCCCTGCCTATTCTCTACCTTTTACCTATTCTGGCCTCCCTTTTGGCTACCTACTCTTTCACCCCAGTTTCTACCCTATTCCTTAATACCTCCTTATTTTTTATCATTTAGGTATGAGCTCTTACTTAGCAGAGACTATATGGGATTGTTGTCTCTTCTTATTTCAGTAAAGCTTATCATTATGTACCTCTGCATGTTAATTATGTTGACCGGTATGCATAGGCCCATATTGACCGGCACCTTCACAATGTTTTTTCTTTTTTTTTTTTTTTTTGCACCGTTGTCCACCGTAATTGTAATCTTAAGAAGTGTACTATATTGTATTAATGCCCAGGACCACCTTGAAAATGAGCTTGCTCGATGGTGTTTATGTCTGGTTAAATAGATTCATTGATTGAAGAAAAGTGTCTGCCAAGAAGATTGCAACCTAAATAACTATTGTAGAACACAAAATATATCAGTTTTGATCTACATTATTGATTTTAAGAATATAAGGCATATCTAAGTATCTAAAATTGACTAGACCCCCAAAAGCACCCAATTGCTATTACAGAGTAATTGAATGGTCCTGAATCCATGACATCCAGCTTCTGGAAATGATCTTGGTGGATGAAAGTTGAAACCAAGGATGTGATTAGCTGGTGGTGAAAACAATTGCATGCCTTTAACTGGCATTTCAATAAAATGCCATGGAACACATGTCCTACTAAAAAAGGTTTACACAGGATTTAAGTTAGCAGTAAAACACAACTGTTACTGATCCTGAACCACACACCTTGATGCATTGTGAGCCATGAGTCGCTAGTTCAGAGTGCCTTAAACAACCGGAATTGTGGATCAGGAATAGTAATCAAAACCCTGAAGAGTTTTACTGCACTTTTCAAATGGCTTCACTGTACTTTTTTAAACAGTGGGCCCATTTTATAAGTGCAGTAAGATTCTTCAGGGTTTTGGTTCCCATTACCGAACTGTATTTTTTTTGGAACCTTCTCCACCAATTGTTAAGTAGGATTGTCCCTACCCATTATATATAAAGAATAATGCATAGGCAACTGTGTGTTCTGAAGTTTTTTTTACATACCGGAGGTGTATGATATCCTGTAAACCTCAAGAGCAAAGCTTGATATGTTTATGTGGTCATCCAGCACCTCTGGTGTGTAATGAAAAAGAAAACTTTTTATGTATACAGTTGCTTATGTTTTATTTTTTTATAACTGATGCAGGGGCATGAGCACAAAAATCAAATGTTTACCACACTTGTACTGCAAACAGGGTAGGTGATGTGCAAGCTACCGAAATGCCATAATAACAGGATATGACGTCTTGCCTGGGTATTACAGTGTTTGATCACACTGATAATCAGTGTGATTAATACATCTGGTGGAGCCACACTTAGCAATGTAAAAGGGGTTTCATGTTCGTCCTTAGGGTGACAGAACTGCTCAGCTTTACTTCACTGATCTCTCACCCAGAGAATGCATGTGAAACCATTCTTGTATTGCTAAGGGTGGCCCCACTGTTCTGTATTACCACACTGATGTCTTCTTCAGTGCTGTGTGTGTGCAATCATCCCTCTAGTTTGGTGTGTGATTTTTTTTTTTTTTTTAATTTTTGAGCTCACATAGCCTTGTAAGTGCTGAGTGTGATGCAGCTTCTCCTTTTTTTCTTCATTTGGTTACAGATACATGACACATAACATCCAGATCTGATAGAGACTGAAGAGCAAAAAATCTTGGCATCACTGTAAACGAGGAGATTCAGCGTTGTAGCCATGCTGGAGGAGGACATGGAAGTAGCCATCAAGGTGGTGGTGGTAGGGAATGGAGCTGTGGGGAAGTCCAGCATGATTCAACGGTACTGCAAGGGAATTTTCACCAAAGACTACAAGAAAACTATCGGAGTAGACTTTCTTGAAAGACAGATTCAGTAAGTAGCCCAAAAATTAAGCTTCCTACTACATGTTTTTGTTTCATCTGTTTCTAGATGGGTAGTGTATAGGTCACTGGGACAGGGGGGACAAGGGCAGTAAGAAACTTGGGTCAGGAATAAGAAAGCGCGATGGTCTGCTAATAATTTTTTTTAATTTATTTATTCTTTGGTAATCAGGTAAGGCCCACTAGGCACAAGTGCCTGTTTTCAGGAGTGACCTGGGAGCACTGGGGAGGTTAAGCGACTTGCTCAGAGTCACACAGTATGCAAGTGGAGGTTGTGGGAATCAAACCCAGGTCTACTGGATGTACCAAGCTCATTCACAGCTCATTACTCTGACCTCCTAGACTATACTGGCAGCCCCAAATAATGGTCCAAAATAAGGAAGGGGTCCCCTAAGGAGGAGGTAGCGCCCAGTGGGGGATCTAAACCTACCAGCTGTTGGTTGGGACATTCCAGCAGCATGGAGCACAAGAAGACAGGCCCTGCTAGATATGTTGCAGGACTGCCTGCTGATGCATCTGGTCAGCGAACTCATAAGGTAGATTGCCATTCTTGCTCACCAACTAAGACTTGGTAGGTGGAGAGCAGGTATGTTGGGGAACCACTAGGGTCCAGCAACCATAACACTGTATAGTTCAAGCAGGCTCTCAGCACCAGTATACCTCATCTAAGGCTGAAGTCCTGGATTTCATAACAGCAGACTTTAATAAGATGAAGGAATTAGTCCTGGATAGGTTGGCTAGGATGGAACAAAGCTGGGGAGAAATTTAGGAGCCACTCTTGAGGCAACAAAATCTTGCTTGAGGTTGGTCACCAAAAGAAACAGGTAAAATAGACCACTATGATTATCTAAGAAGCTCATGGAGGAGTGGCTGCTGGAGGGGGGAATCCCAGAAATGAGACAAAATGTATTTACAAGTGAAGGAATCAGAAAAGGGCATTCAGCCGTGAAGATAGATAAGGTCCCAGGGCCAGATGGGATGCATGTGAGGGTGCTCAGGTAACTGGCATCATAACAGGCTGAACACCTAGCAGGCCAATTCAGGAGCTGAATTAACTCAAGGGTGGTTCCAAAAGAATGGAGGATAACAAATGTAGTAATGTTACATAAGGGTGGGGAGCAATCAGGTAAGTACAGGGCTGTCTGTCTTACCACTATAATGAGCAAACTGATGGAGACACTAGTACAAGAAGAACTGGTGGACTTCCTGGATAATGGGCTCTACAGTAGTAAAATACAGGTTCATGGCAAGGAGGCCTTGTCTGGCCTACCTGATAGTATTCTTTCACTGGGTAGCTAAGGCAATGGATTAGGGGCTTGCAGTAGATTTATTGTACTTCTAACTTGAGCAAGGCATTTGACTCAATGCCACAGATGTTTGCTGAAGAAGCTAGAGGATCTAGGTGCGGCAAAGGACATTGTTAGATGAAAGTTAGTTGGTTGGAGGTGAGACAGTAGATGATAGTAGTAAACAGAGTCAAATCTGGGGAGAGAGGCGTCACAAGTGGGGTGCCACAGGGTTCAGTCTTGGGTCCAGTCCTTTTCAATATGTTCATCAGCGAAGCAAAATGGAAGAAGAAATTCATGGCAAGATGTCTCTTTGCAGATAACTCTAAGCTCTGTAGTAGGGTAAATGTGGAGGAGGGGGTGAGGGAGTTGCAGAAGCCCCCCTCGGATTTTGCCTCTACACTTTCAGTGAAGAAATATTTCCTCACTTTTTTCTAACCCACACCCAGCGTCGTTGTATGCTTATTGGTCATGGTGCTGTTTCTCATTTGAAAGGGAATTCTATCTTGTATCCTCTTCACTCCTTTGAGGTACTTGTAGATCTCTATCACATTACCTCTCGCTCTCCTCTTTTCCAGGATGTACATGTTGTGATCCCCCAGTCTTTCCTCACTGAGATTCTTGTGCATCCCCAGCACCATTTCAGTTGCCTTCTCTGGAATGCATCCGCCCTATTTACATCCTTTCTGAGGTGCAGCCTCCAAAACTGGACGCAGTACTCCAGGTGATGTGTCACCAGCAAGCGATACAGTGGCAACCCCGCCTTTCTTCTCCTACTGGATATACCCCTCCCCGTGCACCCCAGCATCCCACTAGCCCTACCCACTGCATTGTCACACTGCTCTGCCACCTTGTGGTTATTAGATATGATGACCCAATTGTAAGTACCTCCCCCCATCTTATAATCAGCAGCTGGGTTTCAAACAACATGAAGTCTTGCTGTATTCTGACAATAGCAGCAGTGAGTCCCAACCTTCGAACTGCCCCGGAGATGAAAGAGTTAACTTTCCATGCCAGGCATGGAACGCTGAGCTTGAGCTCGGTTGAGACTCTGTCTGTTGCTGTTTGAACTCAAACGGTCAGATTCTTTACTCCGCCTCACTGAACAGTCGCTCCGGAGATTTCTCCTTTGCTCGGTTCAATTTGTTGGTTAAAGTACCGTTTTTCTTGGTTTTCAACCGAATTTAAACCGCAACCTATCGGTTCAGTCTCTGTCTGTGGTATTTGTGAGTACCAGATAGGTTTATATTGTTTTTCTATTCTGTGTGGAACTTGTAAACGTTTCATCGGTTCGGTTTGAACCAATCAGGTTGTTTAAAAATCTTTACTTCTACTTTTAGAGTGTGGTTACCGGTTCTTATCGGTTCTTAAAAAAAAATGGATTTTATTACGTTTTTTTCCACGACCCGTAACACGGTCAGGAACCGATAAGAGTGTCTTGCCTGGCGGATTGCCATTAAAAGGGTAAGTTTTGTTTAGAACTGGCCATGTCTGAGAAACCCAAAAGAAAAACCGTTTCCACTGGGTTTCAACACTGTAGTGTGTGTGGGAAAGTCTTTGCTAAGGCTGACCCCCACACCACCTGTGTTTATTGTCTGGGGTTTGGCCACCTCGATTCAGACTGCCAGATTTGTAAAAATTTTCCTGCAGCTACCCTAGAAAAGAGAGTTGGTAGGCTCAGGAAAGGAGGCCAAAAGTCCGCTGACCGGATGGCCAGCCGGTTGAGTTCAAACCGAACCAGAAGGAGTGCCCTCTGACCAGGCGAAACTTCTTGCAAAGGAGAACTGATTCGGAGAGTCGGTTCCAGTTAAAGAGAATAAGAAGGATAAATCAGCGGTGTGGATCCAAAAGTTTCTTCTCCAACCGCTGATGAAATAGCCAAGCGATAAAATTGTTCAGTCGCTATCCTCAGTCTCACCGAACCGGGCACCATCAGGAAGGTGCTCTGGTTCGCCGGGTTCCACCAGTTCCGATTATGATTTGGAGGAATTTTATGAACCGGAGGAGGAGGAAGGAGAGTATGAGGAAAGTGAATGTGATTATGAAAGTCTGGATGTGCCCATTGACCTGGACATCTCCCCAGACAGACCTTCAGGAGTGTCTCCTCCTAGGCTTTCTGAGTCCCCTCCCATTTCATGTTTTACAAGAAAGTGTGAAACCCTTCAGCTTCCTATGGAAGAAGCTGTGGATGACCAGGAGGAGCCTGACTATGTGGAAATGATGGATATCCCAGAGTCCAGGAGGCTGTCTATTCCCCTCCACAAGTCTTTTGGGAAACAGACAATGAAGATTTTAAAGACTCCTAATTCTACACCTCCTGTGGATAAGAGAATGGACAAGAGGTATACCCTGTCAGGCTCAGATACGGAGTTCCTTACCCAGCAATGCAGCCATGTTGGGGTAGTGCAGGCTGCAGCCTGTGATAAGGCTAATATACCCTTGGCTTCACACCCCCCAGATAAGGACTCCAGGAGGATTGATGCCATGGCAAAGAAACAGTACATGGCAGCATCCTTGGGACTCAGTCAGGCCAATTATATGGCCTATACAGCTAGATATCAGAAATCTAGATGGGACACTGTAATGGCTTTAGCTAAACAGGTCCCTGGCCAGCTTGCCAAGGAGCTGGAGCAGGTGGCTGCAGATGGTATTGAGGCATCCAAAGTGCAATTCCATGCTGCAGTGGACTCCAATGATGTTTCATCTAGAGTCATGGCTACATATGTGGCCCTTTGAGGATGACTTGGCTCAGATGTACTAGCCTGTCTCAGGATACCCAGACTAAGGCCATGGATTTTCCTGTTGTGGGTAATTCTCTGTTTGGGGAGCAAACAGAGAACTACATGAAAATGGATGAATACAGGGGACCACCTATAGGAGTACTCAGGCCAAGGAAGGCGAAGCCACTCCTCAGAGCGCAGCTTCCCAGGGGCAGGGCAGGCCTTTTCATCGACCTTTCTACCAAGCCCAGGCCTCCTCTTCTGCTTATGCTCAGAGGGTTCTTTGAGAGGAGAGGCAGAAGGGGTACAAGCAGGCCTGCTTCCACCCCTCAGCCTAAACCCCTGCCAAATAGGCACCCTGATGGGTTTGCCAGGGCCGATTCTCCACCACCCGTAGGGGGCAGGCTGGCTTACTTTGTCCAGGACTGGAGGTCTTTAACATCAGACAAATGGGTCCTGGAAGTAGTAAGCCAGGGACTGGTTCTCAGCTTCAAAAAATTTACAAAGATGAGAACCAGATCCTTTCCACCTGCAAATCCTTCAGAGGCACTTGCCCTAGAGGCAGAAGTCTCTTCCCTCTTGGCTCTCAGAGCTGTAGAAAGGGTTCCACCCCTACACAAAGGGAAAGGATTGTACTCCAGGTACTTCCTCACCCCCAAAAAGACAGGAGAATGGCGGCCCATCGTGGATCTCAGATGTTTAAACAAGCACCTTTTAAAGCCAAAGTTCAAAATGGTGACTCTGGGAATAATTCTACCCTCTTTAAGGCCAGGGGACTGGCTGGTCTCCCTGGACCTCAAGGATGCCTATTTCCATATTCTCATTAGAAGCTCCCATCGAAAATACCTCAGGTTCGAGCTGCCCTCAGGCCATTACTAATTCAGAGCAATGCCCTTGCCTAACCTCTGCTCTAAGGGTGTTCACAAAATGCCTGGCAGTAATAGTTGCTTTCCTAAGAAGGAAAAGGATTTCCATCTTCTGTACCTGGACGACTGGCTCATAGTGAGGCCAGTCCCAGACCAAGTCAAGTCACACCTGCAGATAACTCAGCAACTGCTCACATCTCTAGGTTTCCTTCTGAATCTTTCAAAGTCAGTTCTAGAGCCTGTTCAGCTCCTCACCTTCATAGGCATAGAGCTAGATACAGAAAAGGCAAAGTTTCCTTCCCTGGACAGGGCAAGGACCCTTATCACACTGGCCTCTTCATTCACCCTACAGGTGTCTCGACCAGCAAGGCATTTTCTGCAGCTCCTGGGGCACATGGCTGCTTCTACAGCAGTGGTGCAGGGAGCAAGATTTCAGATGAGGACATTCAGTTCCACTTGAGAGCCTTTGTCTCAGAAAAGGACCCTCTGACCAAACTGATCCAGGACTCAACCCTGATCCAGACTTTGCAATGGTGGCAGGATCAGGACAATCTAAGACAGGGGGTTCCTTTTGTCACTCAGTCTCACTCTTTAATCCTTACTACAGATGCCTTTCTCTTGGGGTGGGGGGCCCACTTGGGAGACCTGACCACCCAAGGGTTGTGGTCTCCTCAGGAATCTCTGCTTCACATCAGTCTGTAAGAACTCAGAGCAGTGTGTCTAGCACTTCAAGCTTTTTCCAAGTCTGTTCAGACAAAGTAGTTCAGATCAGGACAGACAATACCACCACAATGTGGTATATCAACAAGCAAGGGGGCACTCGGGTCTACGGCCTTGTGCACAGAAGCAATAAAGTTGTGGTCTCTGGCCTATTCCCTGAACACCTCCCTTACAGCAGTACACCTCCCAGGCAAGGACAATGTCCTGGCAGATGCCCTCAGCAGGATATCTCAGGGCCATCACGAATGGTCACTGGATCCCTGGTTTTGAGGTGATCTTCTCAGATGGGGCACCCACAGATAGATCTTTCTGCAGCCCCAGACAATCACCAACTTCCCCTCTTTTGCTGCAGGCCCCAGTGTTGGGCTCAGTCCCCCTGGATGCCCTGGTTTTCAGTTAGGAAGGGAAGTTCCTGTATGCTTTTCCCCCCTTTCCTCTCCTGTTCAAGGTGCTAGTCAAAATCAGATCTCAACCCTGAAAGGTGATTCTGATTGCTCCAGACTGGGCCAGACAGCCCTGGTACCTCTCCTGTTGTCCTTAGCAGTCCACCTTCCCTTGTCTCTTCCCAGGAATTACAACCTGTTAACCTGTGCTCAGGGGAGGGTTTGGTACTCAAATCTCAAGGCCTGGCTCTTGAAGAGTTAGAGTTTGCTGATTTACACCTTTCTCAAGGTGTTATTGATATCCTAAAGGCTTCTAGGAAGCCTTCCACCAGAACCACTTATAATTCCAAGTGGAAAAGATTCTCCATATGGTGCTCTGGGAAGCATATTTCCCCAGAGTCTGCTGGCCTGCCCACAGTCCTTGACTATATGGTTCATCTGAATAGCTTGACTCAGACCAGCTACACTAAGAGTGCATCTGGCAGCTGTCTCTGCTTTTCTTTCAGCAGGTAAGCCTTCTTCCCTTTCAGCTCACCCTGTATTCTCCAAGTTTTTCAAGGGATTGCTTCATACCAACTGCCATTCAGGGCCCCTGCCCTGCTTGGGACCTTAATGTTTGCATTGCTCAGCTTAGGCAACCCCTTTGAGCCTTTGTCCTCAGCAGAGCTTAAGTACTTGACTTGAAAACTGTTTTCCTGTGGCCATCACTTCTGCCAGGCGATAAGCGAGTTACAAGCCCTGTCAGTGGAGCCTGATTTTATCTCTTTCCATAGAGATAAGGTGGTCCTCAGGACTAACAGGAAGTGTTTACCTATGGTGGTTTCAGACTTCCACCTTAACCAATCTATGTCTCTTCCTGTGTCCTTCACTGACCATTCCTCCTCTGGTGAGAGGAGGCTGCACAGTTTGGATTTGAAAAGAGCCCTTAGCTACTACATAGAGCGTACCAAGGGTCACAGGTTTGACTCCCTCCAGCTGTTCCTCACTTACGGTGAGGTTGGTAAGGGAAAACCTGCCACTGAAAGATCCATTGGCAGGTGGATTGTCTCTTGCATTCAATTTTGCTATGAAAACTAGGTAGGATTCCACCCTCAGGCCTGAGGGCTCACTCTACCAGAGGTACAGCTGCTTCCCTGACTGCTGCCAGGGATATTCCTATCTTAGAGATATGTCAAGCAGCTACCTGGAAAACAGTTCACACTTTTACCAAGCATTACTGTCTGGATATCCAGGCTAGGAGTGATGCTCGGTTTGGCACAGCAGTGCTTCAGAGCCTATTTCCTAAGTAGGTTCTGTCCCTCCTCCACAGAGGTACTGCTTGGTAGTCTGCAATTTGTCAGAATACAGCAAGACTTCATGTTGTTTGAAGAAAAAATTACTCACCTTAGTAATGTCGTTTCTTCTAATGGAGTCTTTCTGTATTCTGACCTCCCCCCTGCCTTCCCCTCTCAGAACCTTTGTTTTTGGGATGTGGGTGGGCAGTAGCAGTGTTGGCACTCAGGAGGTGCCCCACCTTTTTATTATCACCCTCTTTTTCTTTGCGTGAGTGGGTGTTGTGTTTATTTCATTTTTGGGGTTTTCTGACTTGAGTCTTTGTTTTTGGGACCAAAAAGTCTGTTTATTATATTTAGTAGCCAGTTGGCTAGTGTAGGTTTACAGCTTCCACACAGGACACTCAGTGAGTTTAGCTCGTAAAGATCTGACGGTTTGAGTTCAAACAGCAACAGACAGAGTCTCAACCGAGCTCGAGCTCGGCTTTCCATGCCTGGCATGGAAAGTTAACTCTTTAATCTCCGGGGCAGTTCGAAGATTGGACCTCACTGCAATTTGTCAGAATACAGCAAGACTCCATTAGAAGAAACAACATTACTAAGGTGAGTAATTTTTTCTTCCTGTTTATTTTCCTGAGCATGCCAATCCAGGGGAAGCATTGCTCCATATGATAGATGTGTGCAGAACTTTGAAGTGTTGTCTGCTTTGAACTAAAGAATCCAGAAAGTCTAAGCAGTTGTTTGTTTCTTCAAACAATGTGAAGTCTTGCTGTATTCTGACTATTGCAGTGATATCCAACCTTTGAACTGCCCCGGAGAGGAAAGAGTTAACTTTCCATGCAAGGCATGGAACGCTGAGCTCGAGCTCGGTTGAGACTCTGTCTGTTGTTGTTTGAACCCAAACCGCCAGATTCTTTACTCCGCCTCACTGAACAGTCGCTCCAGAGATTTCTCCTTTGCTCGGTTCAGTTTATTCGGTTAAAGTTTAGTTTTTTCTCTCGGTTTCAACCAAATTTATTCCATCTAACCTGTCGGTTCAGTCTCTGTCTGTGGTACTGTGAGTACTAGACATGTTTATTATTGTTAGCTTCTATGTGAAACTTGTAAACGTCGGATCGGTTCGGTTTGAACCAATCAGGTTTGTTAAAAAAGTTTGTTCTGCTTTTTAGAGTGTGGTAACCGGTCCTTATCGGTTCTAAAAAAAAAAAAAGGATTTCATTACGCTTTTTTTCCACGACTGCAACACACTGTCAGGAACCCATAAGGTGTCTTGCCTCAGGGATTTGCCAAAAAGGGTAAGTTTGTTAGACTGGCCATGTCTGAGAAACCCAAGAGTAAAACCGGCCCACTGGTTTCAACATTGTAATGTGTGGGAAGCCTTGCTAAGGCTGACCCCACACTACCTGTGTTAATTGTCTGGCTTTGACCACCCCGATTCAGACTGCTGATTTGTAAAGTTTTCCCACAGCTACCCTGGAAAAGAGAGTAGGTAGGCTGAGGGAAAGGGAGGCCAAAAAGTCCGCTGACCCGGATGGCCAGCCCGGTTCGGTTCCAACCAAACCAGAAGGAGTGCCCTCTGACCAGGGCGAAACTTCTTCGGGCAAAAGGAGAACCGACTCTGAGGAGTCTGTTCCGGTTAAAAGAAAAAGAAGTGATAAGCCAGTCGGTTCGGATCCACAAGTTCTTTCTCCGACCGCTGATGAAATAGCCAAAGCGATAAGGATTGTTCAGTCGCTAACTCCGATTCCGACCGAACCGCACCATCGGTTAGGGGCCTGGTTTATTTGGTTCCCCATTCGGATTATAATTTAGAGGATTTTTATGTACCGGAGGAGGAGGAAGGAGAGTATGAGGATAGTGATGGTGATTATGAAAGTCTGGATGTGCCCATTGACCTGGACATCTCCCCAGACAGACCTCCTAGGCTTTCTGAGTCCCCTTCCTACTTTATGTTTTACAAAAAAGTGGCTGAAACTCTTCAGCTTCCTATGGAGGAAGCAGTAGAGGATCAGGAGGAGCCTGATTATGTTGAGATGATGGACATCCCAGAGTCCAGGAGGCTTTCTGTTCTCCATAAGTCTTTTGGGAAACAGACATTTAAAATTTTAAAGACTCCTAATTCTATACCTCCTGTGGACAGAAGAATGGACAAGAGGTATACTCTTTCAGGCTCAGATACGGAGTTCCTTTCCCAGCAATGCAGCCATGTTGGGGTAGTGCAGGCTGCTGCCTGTGATAAGGCAAATATACCCTTGGCTTCACACCCCCCAGATAAGGACTCCAGGAGGATTGATGCCATGGCAAAGAAACAGTACATGGCAGCATCTTTGGGACTCAGGCAGGCTAATTATATGGCCTACACAGCTAGATACCAGAAGTCTAGATGGGACACTGTGATGGCTCTAGCTAAACAGGTCCCTGGCCAGCTTGCCAAGGAGTGGAGCAGGTGGCTGCAGATGGTATTGAGGCATCCAAGGTGTAATTTCATGCTGCAGTGGACTCCAATGATGTTTCATCTAGAGTCATGGCTACATCTGTGGCCCTTCGTGAGGATGGCATTTTGGCTCAGATGTACTAGCCTGTCACAGGATACCCAGACTAAGGCCATGGATTTTCCTGTTGTTGGTAATTCACTGTTTGGGGAGCAGACAGAGAACTACATGAAGAAAATGGATGAGTACAGGACCACCTATAGGAGTGCTCAGGCCAAGGAAAGGCAAGCAACTCCCCAGAGGCAGCATTCCAGGGGCAGGCCTTTTCATCGGCCTTTCTACCAAGCCCAGGCCTCCTCTTCTGCATTTGCCCAGCGGGGGTTCTTCAAAGGAGAGGCAGACGGGCTACAAGCAGGCCTGCTACCACCCCTCAGCCTAAAGCCCCTGCCAAACAGGCACCCTGATGGGTTTGTCTGGGCCGATTCTCCACTACCCGTATGGGGCAGGCTGGCTTACTTTGTCCAGGACTGGATGTCTTTAACATCAGACAAATGGGTCCTGGATGTAGTAAGCCAGGGACTGGTTCTCAGCTTCAAACAATTTCCCAAGATAGAAACATAGAAACATAGAATTTGACGGCAGATAAGGACCGCTTGGCCCACCTAGTCTGCCCATTTTCCTACCTAACAGATAAGCTGCAGATCCTAGTTAACCAACAGCTTACGTCCTCCTACCCCCCACTAGGACTGCCTTATGCCTGTTCCATGCATTCTTGAAGTCCCCCACTGTTCTTGACTCCACGACCTCCTCAGGGAGGCTGTTCCATGCATCCACAACCCTCTCAGTGAAAAAATACTTCCTCACATTACCTCTGAGCCGTCCCCTCTATCTTCAAATTGTACCCCTTGTTCTTGCACATCTCTTTTCTGGAAGATGCTACCCTCTTGGACTTTGTTAATTCCCTTGAGGTACTTGAAAGTTTCTATCATGTCCCTCTCTCCCTTCTTTCCTCAAGGGTATACATATTAAGCTCCTTTAGTCTTTCTTCAGTATGTCTTCTGGTGCAGACTTGCACCATTTTGTTGCCCTCCTCTGACAGCCCACTTGTCTATGTCTTTATGAGATAGGGTCTCCAGAACTGCACACACAGTACTCCAGATGAGGTCTCACCAACTGTCTGTACAGAGGATAACAACTTCTGTTTTCTACTATTGATGCCTCTTCCTATGCATCCCAATATCCCCCAGCCTTCCTTACTACCTTCCTACATTGCTTGCCCACCTTTAGGTCATCTGATATAATTACCCCAGGTCCCTTCCTATTTTACTGTTGTCAGTATCTCGCCCCCATTGTGTCACGCTTCCCTGGTTTTGTTTCCATGTGCATTACCTTGCACTTCTTTGCATTGAATCTGAGCTACCATACATTTGACCATTCCTCCAACCTTGCCAAGTCCCTTCTCATCCTTTCCACTCCATCTTGTGTATCAACCCTGTTGCAGATCTTTGTGTCATCTGCAAAGAGACATACTTTTCCTTCCAGTTCCTCTGCAATGTCACTTATAAAGACATTAAAAAGGACCGGTCCCAGTACTGAACCCTGCGGTACCCCGCTAGTAACTCTCCTTTCTTCACTGTGTACTCCATTTACTACTACCCTTTGCATCCTGTTGTCTAGCCAATTTTTTATCCAGGCTACCACCTTGGGACCCACTCCAAGGCTGGCTATCTGATGAGAACCAGGTCCTTTCCACCTGCAAATCCTTCAGAGGCCCTTGCCCTAGAGGCAGAGGTCTCTTCCCTCTTGGCTCTGAGAGCCATAGAAAGGGTTGCACCCCTACACAAGGGAAAAGGATTGTACTCCAGGTACTTCCTAACTCCCAAAATGACAGGAGAATGGCGGCCCATCCGGGATCTCAGATATTTAAACAAGCACCTTTTAAAGCCAAAGTTCAAAATGGTGACTCTGGGAATAATTCTACTCTCTGTAAGGCTAGGGGACTGGCTAGTTTCCCTGGACCTCAAGGATGCCTATTTCCACATTCTCATCAGATGCTCCCACAGAAAGTACCTCAGGTTCGAGTTGCCCTCAGGCCACTATCAATTCAGAGCAATGCCCTTTAGCCTAGCATCAGCCCCAAGGGTGTTCACAAAATGCCTGGCAGTAGTGGTTGCTTTCCTAAGGAGAAAAAAGATCTCCATCTTTCTATACCTGAATGACTGGCTCATAGTGGGTCAGTCTCCAGACCAAGTCAAGTCACACCTACAGATAACTCAGCAACTGCTCACTTCTCTAGGATTCCTTCTGAATCTTTCAAGGTCAGTTCTAGAGCCAGTGCAGCTCCTCACCGTCATAGGGGCAGAACCGGATACAATAAGGGCAAGAGCCTTCCTTCCCCTGGACAGGGCAAGGACCCCTGTTACACTGGCCTCTTCATTCACCCTCCAGGTGTCTCGACCAGCAAGGCATTTTCTGCAGCTCCTGGGCCACATGGCTGCCTCTACAGCAGTGGTCCAAGGAGCAAGATTTCAGATGAGGGACATTCAGTTCCACTTAAGGCCTTCTGTGTCCCAGAGAAAGGATTCTCTGACCAAGCTAATCCCAGTGACTCGAACCCTGATCCAGGCTTTGCAGTGGTGGCAGGATCAGGACAACCTAAGGCAAGGAGTTCCCTTTGTCACTCAATCTCATTCTCTAATCCTTACCACAGATGCCTCCCTCTTGGGCTGGGGAGCCCACTTGGGGGATCTGACCACCCGAGGGTTGTGGTCTCCTCAAGAATCTCTGCTTCACATCAATCTCTTAGAACTCAGAGCAGTGTTTCTAGCACCCAAGTCTGTTCAGAACAAAGTAGTTCAGATCAGGACAGACAATACCACCACAATGTGGTACATCAACAAGCAAGGGGGGCACTCGGTCTACGGCCTTGTGCACAGAGGCAATGAAGTTGTGGTCTCTGGCCTATTCCCTGAATACCTCTCTGATAGCAGTTCACCTCCCAGGGAAGGACAATGTCCTGGCAGATGCTCTCAGCAGGATATCTCAGGGCCATCATGAATGGTCCCTAGATCCCCTGATTTTAAAGGTGATCTTTTCCAGATTGGGCACTCCACAGATAGATCTTTTTGCAGCCCCAGACAATCACCAACTTCCTCTTTTTTGCTGCAGACCCCCAGTCTTGGGCTCAGTCCCCCTGGATGCCCTAGTTCTCAATTGGGAAGGGAAGTTCATGTATGCTTTCCCCCCTTCCCTCTCCTGTTCAAGGTACTAGTCAAAATCAGGTCTCAACCCTGCAGAGTGATTCTGATTGCTCCAGACTGGGCCAGACAGCCCTGGTACCCTCTCTTGCTGTCCTTAGCAGTCCACCTTCCCTGTCTCTTCCCAGGAATTACAACCTGTTAACATGTTCTCAGGGAGGGTTTGGTATCCGAATCTCAAATCTCTCAATCTCAAGGCCTGGCTCTTGAAGAGTTAGAGTTTGCTGATTTGCATCTCTCTCAAGGTGTTCTGGATATTTTAAAGGCTTCTCAAAGCCTTCCACCGAAAAGACTTGCAACTCAAATGGAAAAGGTTTACTATTTGGTGCTCTGGGAAGCATATTTCTCCAGAGTCTGCTGGGTTGCCTACAGTCCTTTACTATATGGTTCATCTCAATAGCTCGGGACTCAGACCAGCTACACTTAGAGTGCATCTGGCAGCTGTCTCTGCCTTCTTGTCAGCAGGCAAGCACTCTTCCCTTTCAGCTCATCCTGTATTCTGTAAATTCTTCGAGGGATTGCTGCATACCAATCCTCCCTTCAAGGACCCTGCCCCTGCCTGGGACCTTAATGTTTGCATTGCTCAGCATATGCAACCCCCTTTTGAGCCTTTGTCCTCAGCAGAGCTTAAGTACTTGACTTGGAAAACTGTGTTCTTGGTAGCCATTACTTCTGCCAGACGCATAAGTGAGTTACAGGCCCTGTCAGTGGAGCCTGATTTTATCTCTTTCCATAGAGATAAAGTGGTCCTCAGGACTAATAGGAAGTTTTTGCCTAAGGTGGTTTCAGATTTCCACCTTAACCATTCTGTCTCTTCCTGTTTTCTTCACTGACCATTCCTCCTCTGGGGAGAGGAGGCTGCACAGCCTGGATGTAAAAAGGGCCCTTAGCTACTACATAGAGCGCACCAAGGTTCACAGGTTTGACTCCCTCCAACTGTTCCTCACTTATGGTGAGATTGGTGAGGGAAAACCTGCCACTAAGAGGTCTATTGCCAGGTGGATTGTCTGTTGTATACAATTTTGCTATGAAAAATTAGGTAGGATCCCACCCTCAGGCCTGAGGGCTCACTCTACCAGAGGTACAGCTGCTTCCCTGGCTACTGCCAGGGATATTCCTATCTTAGAGATTTGTCAAGCAGCCACTTGGAAAACAGTACATACTTTCACCAAGCATTACTCTCTGGATATCCAGGCTAGGAGTGATACTCGGTTTGGCACAGCAGTGCTTCAGAGCTTGTTCCCGAAGTAGGTTCTGTCCCTCATCCATAGAGGTACTGCTTGGTGATCTTAATGGTCAGAATACAGCAAGACTTTATGTTGTTTGAAAGAAAAACTTACCTTAGTAATGTTGTTTCTTCTAATGGAATCTTGCTGTATTCTGACCTCCCCGCCTCCCCTCTCAGAACCTGGGTTTTGGGATGTGGGTGGGCAGGAACAGTGTTGGCACCCTAGAGGTGCCCCCTTCTCACCCTCTTATTTTTGGGTATGTGTTGTGTTTTGTTTTTGGGTTTCCTGGCTTGAGTCTTTGCCTTGGAACCAAAAAACCTTTTTATTAGATTTAGTTGCCAGTTGGCTAGTGTAAGTTTACAGTTTCCACACAGGACACCCAGTGAGTTTAGCTCGTAAAGATCTGGTGGTTTGGGTTCAAACAACAGCAGACAGAGTCTCAACCGAGCTCGAGCTCAGCGTTCCATGCCTTGCATGGAAAGTTAACTCTTTCCTCTCCAGGGCAGTTCAAAGGTTGGATATCACTGCAATAGTCAGAATACAGCAAGACTCCATTAGAAGAAACAACATTACTAAGGTGAGTCATTTTTTCTTTCACCCCAGGTAGAGAGAGTGCTTCAGTTTCTAAGCAATGTTTATCCAAATGGTTGCCAAATTGCATTGTTTTTTTGCTACAGTAAGTACTGTACGGCAAAGCATTGCCTGATGCTGTCTCCATCAGAGGCATGGCTACCTTTGTGGCTTGTTTCAAAGTGGTCTCAGCTGCTGACATTTGTGCAGCTGCCACCTGGAGTACAGTCCACACTTTCACCAAGCATTGCAGTCTGGACATTGCATCATGAGTCCATGCAGCTTTTGGCAGGTCTGTGCTACAAGGACTCCTGTCTTAAGCTTATGGAGATCCAACCTCCCAGACTGTCTGTTTGCTCTTGTCACTGCTTAGTACTTGTTCCTACAGTGTTACCTGATGACTGAGAGGCCCCCAAAGAAGATAGAACAGTTACATAAGAACTTACAGTAACAGTAGATTTTCGAGGCGATCTCATTCATCAGGTATGATTTCACTCCCACTATCCCCCTTCTTGGGGCTTCTGTCTAGGACCAGGCTATCTGTTATATCTCATCCTTTATTTAGAACTGGGTCCCTCTGTCTCTCCTTGGTTCCCCAGGGCTTGAGCCTTGCTCAGTTCATCTCCAGAGGGAAAGAACTGAGAAGAGAGTGGGGTCGCCGACGCCTATACGGGGTTGCTGACGTCAACGGCGTGGGTGGCCGTAGTTGTACTGCTGAAAATCTTCCATGTGGATTCTCCTTCACCAACTGCGAAGGTTCCTATGGTGTTACCTAATGATTGGGATCCCCTCGAAGATCTACTGTTACTGTAAGATCTTACATAACTGTTCTTTCCTTGGGGCAGAGTTGGATGCCAAGCAAGAAAAAGATCTGCTCCCACTGGACAAGGTGCACAACCATCAAAGTCTGACAAACTCATTTGTTCTGGGCCAGCCAAGGCCAGCCAGACACTTTCTAAGACTCCTGGGCCACATGGCCTCTACCACAGCTGTGGTCCCAGGCGCCAGATTTCAGATGAGAGACATTCAGTACCATGTGAGGGCTCATTGGTCCCAGAAAAGAGACTCTCTGTCTATGCTCATCCCAGTCACAAGGACCCTCCTACAAGTCCTGGACTGGTGGAAGGGCAAGGAAAACTCGCAAAGGAGTACCCTTCCAACAAAAGGAGCCCTCCAGAGTGCTCACTACAGATGCTTCCCTCTTAGAGTGGGGTACACACCTGGTAGACCAGTCCATAGGTGGGGTGTGGTCCCTCGGAGTCAAGGTACTACATAAATCTCCTCGAACCCAGCTGTGTATCTGGCTATCAAAGCCATTGCCTCCAAGCTAAGGGGCAAATCTGTCCAAATCAGGACAGACTACACCACTGCTATGTTTTACAACAGCGAGCAGGGGGGCACAAGGTCCACAAAGCTCTGCACAGAGGCCATGAAGATTGGGTCTGTGGCCTACTCCTTGGACATACAGCTCTCTGCCATTCATCTCCCAGGCAAGGACAGTGTGCTGGCAGATGCCTTGAACCACATCATGCAAGGTCACCATGAGTAGACCCTAAACAGACAAGTACTGGCCACAGTCTTCAGGAGGTGGGGCACCCCAGAGATGGATCTCTTCACCTCCAACCTCAACAACCAAATCTCGCTATACTGTTGCAGGCCTCCAGCCCTGGGTACAGTGCCAGTAGATGCCTTGCCTCTAGATTGGACAGGAAGAGTCCTGTATGCCTATTTTTCCATTTCCCCTTGATCCTCAAGGTCCTGTTGAAACTCGGGAACCAGCCAGTCACCATGATTCTGGTGACTCCAGACTGGGCAAGGCAACCTTGGTACTCTCTTCTCCTTGCCCAGTCAGTCAAGTGGCCCATTCGCCTACCCTTGACCCACAGCCTCCTGACCCTGCCTCAGACAGGAATAGCATACCCCAGCTTAGAGTCTCCTTGCCTCAAAGCTTGGTGCTTGAGGAGGTTAGTGTTTCCTCACTCTCAGTATTCAGAGCAAGTTCTCAGAATCCTTCGGCTGGCCAGGAAACCAAGCACCAAAAAGACCTATGCTTCCAAATGGAAGAGACTCTCTTTCTGTTGTAGAGACAGGTAAATTGACCCACTACAAACTAGCCTGTCTTCTTTGCTGAAGTACTTGGTACATTTGCAAGCATCAGGCCTTAGAGGCTCATCCCTTAAGGTTCACCTAGCAGCCACTTTGGCATACCTCTCTGCTGGTAAGGAGAGATCCATAATTTCTCACTCCATTTTCAAGAAATTCTTTAAAGGCCTGGTGCACCGTCAACCCCCAGTTGGAGAACCTGTCCCTCCCTGGGACTTGAACCTGTGCATAGTCAAGTTCATAGAGCCCCCATCTGAGCCCAAAGCTACTGCAGATTTAAAGTATGTCACTTGGAAAACTGTTTTCCTAGTGCCCATCACTTCAGCCAAAAGGATTTCAGAATTGCAAGCTTTCTGCTCTGAACCTAGCAACATCATCTCCAACAAAGATAAGGTAGTTCTCTGGACAAATAGGAAGTTCCTTCCCAAGGTAGTGTCTAAATTCCACCTGAATCAATCCATAACACTCATGTTTTTTTTTTTTTTTACTCTTTTTATCCCCACCACCTTATCTACCCTCAGCTGTCCACTCAATCAGAGCCCTCAATGCCTCAAGTACGCCAACCTTACCCGACTCAGAGTCTGCCCCTAGAGTGCCCTAGCTCGACTCCCCTAAGTCCTTGATGGCCCAGATTCCCCCCAGGTGGGGTGAGGAAAGGTCCCCCTTACCTTTCCCCCCTGAATGTTTCAGGGAGAGGGCCTGCACAACAGAATCTGCCCTGATGTTGTCGGCGGTGGTGGCGCACATGCTGCTGGAGAGGTCGTCACCTAGGAGAGGTGAAGGATTTTTCCTCCTCCAATCCCTTTTGTTGCCCAACCCCCTGAGACGCTGGCGCGTAGGACGTAAGTCTAGAGAGTCAATGTGCTGACGCACGCTCCTCTCAAGCTCCTAATAGCGTCCCCCCTCCCCAGCTCTGGTGAGCGAAGCCCCCATGCCCCTCAAAAGCCGGTGCACCCACCGGCTCTCTCAGGTCATCAGGCACTTTTATAGCGCCCCTCGTATCCCACCCTGAGGGAGGAGAGCATCTGTTGGGATGCTCCATCCTCTCTTCCCTGACCGACCCCCAGCGACCAGAGTCTGTTCCTGAACCCGGGTCGCCAGCATAGTGCGAGGTGTGGCGTCCAGTAATCCACAGTGCCACCGGGCTGGCTGTTTTTGTTTTTTTTACAGACAAATCCACTCCTGGTGAGCGCAGACTCCCCCTTTTGGATGTCAAAAGGGCACTGACCTTCTACCTGGAGCATACGAAGCAGCTCAGGGCCTTCATACCCAGTTCTTCCTCATCTATGGCGATGTAGGCAAGGGCAGGCCAGTCTCCAAGAGAACCATATCTTGCTGGATAGTGTCTTGTATCCAGTTATGTTACAGTAAGGCTGGCAAGCAGCCACCTCAGGGCCCACTCCACTAGGGGCACTGCAGCCTCAGTGGCAGCTGCAAGGGACAATCCCTTGCTTGATATCTGCAAAGCAATTACCTGGAAGACTGTGCATACCTTCACAAAGCACTACTGCTTGGATGTACACTCCAGATCAGATGTCAGATTTGGCACTGCAGTCTTGCAGAACCGGTTTCTTCCAAAGTAGGTTCTTTTCCCTCCTCCCAACTTAACTGCTTTATAATCTGTATTAGTCAAGCATACTGAGGGATTCCTGGGGTGAGAAGAAAAAAATACTTAATGTAGTAATATTGTTTCTTCCAGGGGATCCCTCAGTATGATTGACGTCCCAGCCATCCTCCCCTCACATAACCTGACTAAGATAAGTTCCGCAGTCCATGCTTGGGCCAAATTTCTTATTGTTGAGATTTAATAGGTGTAATGTTCCACAGCTATGTATGTTATTATAGTTCTTTTTTCATTTCTTCTAGTTTTTAGCATAAGTTAGAGATTTGGGGCCTTTTGTCCCTCTAGCTTAGAAATGAATCTGACTAGCCTCCAGCACAACCTACAGGCAGCACTCTGTTACTACATCCTCACTGGCTAATTCCTTCTCATCATTAGCATAAACTCCACCTCTGGGGCAGCTGAACCCAGCTGGCATAACTGCATATCATAACCAAGCATACTGAGGGATCCCCTGGAAGAAGCAGTATTACTATAGTAAGTAGCCACACACTGAGTTACTAGAAGAAACCACTTTGACGGAGGAGTCATCCAGTGCAGGGAAGATAAGTTAAGGGGAAAGCCTAGTGAATTTCTGGCTGGGGCACAAAGTCATGGACCCTTTTTTATTTTTTAGGGTTGACCCTGAGTTGGTTGTAGTATAATCGGTATAGGACATTGTGAAAATCTTGATGAAGCTGACCCTCTACCTCTATGGTCAAAGTACTGGAGATGTAGGTAACTGTGTCATCTGCATACATCTGAATTGGCACAGATAGAGGGGAGGTCATTTAGGAAAATGGAGAAGAGGATGGGACCCAGGATGGAGCCCTGTGGATTCCACCGTGGATAGGTAGGGGATGTGACAGGACACCTCCTGCCTGTACTGACTGTTAACATCCCGTGCGGTAGGAAAAGAACAACTCTACAGAAACTACAGGCCAGTCTGCCTAACCTCCATAGTGGGTAAGTTAATGGAGGCCACTCTGAAGGAAAGGCTCATGCCCTTCCTTGAAGAAAATGGTCTCCAGGATGACAGGCAGCATGTGTTTGTTAGGGAGAGATTGTGTCAAACCAACATGGTGGACTTCTTCGACTGGGTTACAGGGACCTTGGTAAAAGGGCAGGCGGTGGATGTACTGTATCTGGACTTCAGCAAGGCATTTGACTCGCCCCATGGCAGGTTGATCAGCAAGCTGGAGGTCCTGGGGGTTGGGGACAAACTGCTAGGGTGAGTAAAGAGCTGGCTGATGAACAGGAACCAGAGAGTGGTGGTAGGGCGTGAGCTGTCCGAACCTAGGCCTGTGACCAGTGGTGTCCCACAGAGTTTGGTACTGGGACCTGTGTTGTTCAATGTATTTATTTATTTTTTTGTATTATATTTTTTATTAGTTTGCAAGCAAAAAACTTACAAAGCATAATATCCAAGGGAGGATACAAGTACATGGTACACATCAGCCACTAGGTCACAATCGAATATAAGACACCCCCCAAACCTGTATAACCAAGGGGAATAACCCACATAGGCATGCAGTAAAAGCAACCCCAATGCATGCAGCTTAAGGGAAAACCAAAAGCACCATTCCTGTTAGACCTGATAAATACGGGGCCGATGGTGCCTTAATATACACATCCAAAAATGAGCAACTTGAGCCCCAGTGATAAAGGCACTAAAAGAGAAACACATTAGAGGTCCCACACCCCAGTATAAACTCTCTATAATGCCAAATTATATAGTGTAGTGACTTATCCCATATTATCTTAAAATAAAGTAATCTAAACAGAGCTCCTTAAACAAACCAAATTACATGGAAGAGCAAAAAGTCGAATATAAAAAGGGCTAGTTCACTCCAGCAAGAGCTTACCAAGCTCTAGTTCAAATCCAGGGTTGCGTCCATATGCTGCAAATAAGGATCTAAAGTTCCCTGAAAATGTAAAGCCACTCCCATATCAGAACGCTGTCAATCCCAGCCCCTACATGACTTACAATTCCATTAGAGTCCAAGAAAAAAGTTCTCTAATCTTCCCCCGAGGAGCCTTCTTCTCCATCTGCTCCAGTCGGGTCTTGCTCAATGAGGTGCAAAAGTTTATTTGCATCTGCAGGCTCGATAAACTGATAAACTTTCTCCTGTCAAGTCACTCGGAGGTGTGCTGAATCTTCAGTTTTCTGAGGTGACCCCGGGCAACATCAAAAGCCCTATGCCTTTGTCGAGTGCTGTATCACAGATCTGTGAAAATCCTCAGGCAATCTTCTCCATATTTTAATTCACAATATCTTCGGACCAACTGCAGCACTCAATCACGGTCGCCAACCCCCATGCAGGCAACTAAAAGGGTTCTAGGCCCTGAGGCATCCCCCGTCACTCTCCTGGGACTAATCCTGTAGGCCTTCTCAATCAATATTGGGGGAGGGTCTTCCGCTAATAAACCCAATATAGAGGGCAAAAGTGACTTTGCAAATAGTAATCAGTCCTCTCCTTCAGCCTGTTCAGATAGTCCCAATATTCTAAAGTTTCTCTCCCAGGCCTGGTTTTCAAGTCCCTCCAGCTGCTGACACAGAACTGAGTTTTCCTTGATTAACTTGGTTGTAGCATCACAGGCTTTTAACATGGATCCCTCAGTTCGTTGCAATGTCTGTTCGTAAGTGTCCATTCTTGTCTCTAAAGCGGACACCCTTGGGGTCAAGGAATCAAGCTTCTTATCTATCTCCTGCACGGACCTGATAAGCTGATTCAAAATAGCCTGTATGGTTCCGAGGGGCATTTCTCCTATAGGCAGATCACTCCCAGCCGCTGCTTCGTTGGCAGACGAATGCCACTTCTCCCATTATTGTGATGGTTTCCTTGGGGTGATAAAGCAGCATTTCCGCGAATTTTACCCATACCGATATCCCAGGGCTCCTCACACCACACTTAGCAAGCAAACGGGGCAAACTTTTCACAGAATAGCTTTAATTTATTTAATTTCCAAGAAAATTATCCAGGAGCTCTTTTAGATAGTTGCTTTCTGGAAGCTACTCAACAGCAGTCCCTAATGTATTTATTGGCGACATAACAGAGGTGGTCAAGAGCAAAATCTCTCTGTTTCTTACCCAGGAATTCTCCAATATTCCTAACTCTTGCAGTCAGCCTTTAAAGTAGAACTACCCAGAGCTAGAACGTTATGCTAATGATGGAACCATCATTGGCTCGTGCCACTTATTCAAATGCTGCCCTTATCAGTTGCTTTATTCTAAAAACCCTCAGATTTCTTTCTCCACCTGCCAAGTCAAGACGCCTCAGAGAATTCTCCTCACAGTCGTTCCCAAGTGTTACTTTGACAACTACAAGTATTTTTCCTCAGAATTTTCATTTGCTGCCTTTATTTTCAGTTTTATTAATAAACCACTAGTTTAGGAGTAGAAATTTAAAGTGTTTTCTCTGTTTCTCTCGGTTCAGGATAACCACTGAGGAACCGAGGTTTAGCTACTTTAGTTGGAGTTTTTTTACTAAAACTCCGGTAGTTTTAGTTAAGTTTGTTTTTCATAGTATAGAACTGATACATCCGGTTCTTTTTCC
Source organism: Neoceratodus forsteri (assembly GCA_016271365.2). Lineage (NCBI taxonomy): Eukaryota > Metazoa > Chordata > Ceratodontiformes > Ceratodontidae > Neoceratodus > Neoceratodus forsteri. The sequence continues at coordinate 832,559,878 of CM057454.1, read as the reverse complement.
ACGGACCCCAGTTCCGATCGGAACTTTCCTCGGTTCCTGAACCGACTGCAGCCGCTAAATTTATCATTTGAAATACTTTACTTTGCGGTTGTTTAACTTAGGTCAACATTTGAAAATGTCAAAAAAACCTAATAAGAAAACTGGTCCCCCGATGTTTAAAAACTGTACAAAGTGCGGGGATGTTTTTGCCAACGCTGACAAACATGATTTATGTGTTGTTTGCCTTGGTGAAGAACATTTGTCTGCTGAGTGTGACATCTGTAGGTCTTTCCCCCAAAAGATTCTTGACAAACGTCGGGAAAGACTTCACAGAAAGTTGGGGAAAGGTGCCTCAGGCTCTGAACAGCCTTCACCCTCAAGAAATGCATGTGAAACCGCGGACCCAAAGCAAGCAACCCCCGATAAGGGTGATACATCAACCGGGAAAAGAACTGGTGAACCAGTTGAATCTCCAGTTCCTGCAAAAAATTAAAGAAAACAAAGCACACTGAACCACCTGCTGAAAAGCCTAAGGGGACTTCTGCGATGCCTACCAGGTTGCCTACACCTAAGGATATTGCCCAGGCTTTCAAAGTAATTCAGGCTTTACAGGGGCTGGTACTGGTTCCGGTTCCCCAAGCACCGGTTAAAACCCCGGTTCAGCATACAACTTTCTCGATTCCAACCTCACTCCAGGAACACATGGAGTATGAGGATTATGAGGAAGAGGAAGGGGAACCCATAGAACCTGAAGTTTCCCCGATCAAGAATTTGGATCTCCACCCAGGGCATCTGGGGACTATGCCTCTCATTTCTCCTTTGTGAGGAAAATGGTGGATGCTCTAGACATAGCCACTAATGAAGTGGTAGAAGATGAAGAGGAGGTGGAATACCTAGAGCTTATGTGGCTTACGCCATCTAAAAAACTGTTCCTCCCCATAAACAAATTCTTTAAAAAAGATATCTTGAAAATTCTGCATACTCCAAATTCTGTTCCACCTCTGGATAAGAGGTCTGATAAAAAGTACCAATTAGATAGGGAAGGGGCTGAGTTTTTGTTTACTCACCCTGACCATCAGGGTGTTGTGCAGACTGCAGCCTGTGACAGGGCAAAGGTGCCTTTGGCATCACATCCTCCTGAGAAGGACTCTAGAAAGTCTGACAGTATGTCTAAGAAGGGCTATCTGTCAGCTTCATTAGCTATCAGATAGGCAAATTATCAGGCCTGTGCGGCACAGTACCAGAAATCACTGTGGCAGTCTGTCCTAGCTACGTCTGAGAAGGCTCAGCCTGGTCTCTCAGCTGATTTGGCTGAGACTGCCAGGTTCGGCCTGGGTGCAGCTAAGTACCAATTCCAGATGGCAGCAGATGCCAGTGACACTGCTGCCAGATGTATGACCCTCACTGTAGCTCTCAGAAGGTTTACATGGCTCAGGACCATGAACCTCTCACAGGATACCCAGGTAAAAAACATGGATTTTCCTGTAGAAAGCAACTCCTTATTTGAAGATAAGACAGAGGCCTATATGAAGAAGGTGGATGAGTATAAAGTCACCTACAGAAGCAACTCGGCCAAAGAGAGATCTTCACCTTCCACCAGACCTTATGGAAGGGGAGGCAGGGGTAGAGCTAGTTACAGCAGGCCTTTCTATCAGGCTCAGGCTGACCCCCAATATCAGCAGTACCCTCAGCAGACAGGGTGCTTCAGAGGTAGGGGCAGAAGGGGGTCTAGGCATGGCTCCCAGGCTGGACGGGCCCAGCCCCAACCCAAGCAGAATCCCTGACTTACTTGCCAAGGCCACCTCCCCAATACCTGTAGTGGCAGGCTGGCTCACTACTTTCAGGCTTGGAAAAACATAACCACAGACAAGTGGGTCCTGGAAGTAGCGAGTCAAGGTTTGTCCCTAAGTTTCAAATTCTTCCCTCCTCTAAGAACAAGAGTGTTCAGACTAGTTTCAAATACAGAAAGGAAGCTGTTGGAAAAGGAGGTACACAATCTACTGTTGTCAAAGGCAGTGAAACCTGTTCATCCACAGCAAAAGGGTTTTACTCAAGGTATTTCCTGACCACAAAGAAAAATGGGGAGTGGCGGCCAATTCTAGACCTAAGATTACTAAATAGGCATCTAGTGAAGCCAAAGTTAAAAATGGCAACCTTGGGAATGATTCTACCAGCCCTTCAAAAAGGAGACTGGTTGGCATCCCTGGACCTAAAAGATGCTTACTTCCACATCCCCATAAGGGAGACTCACAGAAAATACCTCAGGTTCAGACTCCCATCAGGCCATTACCAGTTCTCAACACTACCATTTGGTCTCACCTCTTCCCCAAGAGTGTTCACAAAGTGCCTGGCAGTGGTGGTGGTGGTGTCGCATCTAAGAAAGCTAGGTGTCAAAGTGTTTCCCTACCCGGGTGACTGGCTGGTGGTGGGAAACTCACCACAACAGGTAAAGAAGCACTTGCAGGTAACCCAGGAGCACCTGGAGTCCTCAGGGTTCCTAATAAACCTCAAAAAGCCCGTCTTACAATTAGTGCAGGTTCTGCAGTTCATAGGGGCAGAACTAGACACCCTGAAGGGAAGGGCTTACTACCTGCCTTAGGACAGGGTAAACAATATCCTACAAATTGTTCAGTCTGCACCAGCCAAAGACAGCAAGGCAGTTCCTACAACTACTGGGACACATGGCTGCAGCAACAGGCACAGTCCTCGGTTCAAAATTCCAAATGAGAGATGTACAGTTCCACCTCAGAGCACATTGGTGCCAGAGGAGAGACTCTCTCTCAAAGTTGATTCCGATAACAAGGACATTACTGCAAGCCCTACACTGGTGGGTGGAAGGAGACCATCTAAGGGAAGGAGTTCCCTTCCAGCAAGGGCCCCCATCAGTGATTTTTACAACAGACTCATCATTACTGGGGTGGGGTGCCCATCTAGGGGAACACACCACCCATGGAACATGGTCGAGTGCAGAGTCATTCTAGCACATAAACCTGCTGGAACTGAGGGCAGTACTTCTAGCCTTGCAGGCCTTCGCACCATTGGTGCAGGGCAGAGAGTTACAGGTTAAAACAGACAATACCACAACCATGTACTACATAAACAAACAGGGAGAAACAAGGTCCAACCCCCTGTGCACAGAGGCAATGAAGATATGGAGTCTAGCATATTCACTCAAAGCTTCACTGCAAGCTATTCATCTGCCAGGCAAGGACAACAACCTAGCAGATGCCCTGAGTCAGATCAACCAGGCCCTTCATGAGGGGACCCTAAACAGGCAGGTGTTGGAGCTAGTGTTCAGAAGGTGGGGCACCCCATAGATAGATCTCTTTGCATCTCATGAAAACCACCATCTGCCACAGTATTGTTGCAGACCACCAGCCATGGGTGCAATACCCCTGGATGCTCTGACTCTGGACTGGTCAGGGAGACAACTCTATGCCTCCCCTCCCTTTCCTGTGATCTTCAGGCTTCTGATCAAACTCAGATCCCAGCCAGCATCAGTGAATGATCTTGATAGCACCAGATTGGGCCAGGCAACCTTGGTACTCCCTGCTGCTCTCCATGTCTGTGGCAAAGCTAATATGCCTCCCTCAGAGGCACAACCTGTTAACCTCCAACCAAGGGAGGAGTCTGTACCCAAACCTCAGAACCTTCAGTCTCAAGGTATGGCTCTTGAGGACTTAGAGTATGCAGGCTTGCGTCTCTCAGAAAGTATTCTAGATGTTTTACGAGGTTACAGGAAGCCCTCTACCAAGAAAACCTATGCTTCATAATGGAAAGGGTTGTCTATTTGGTGCTCCATCAGTGATGATGGTACCAGAACAAGCAGGGATTCCAGCATTTCTGGAGACCCCATCTCCGCAAAGACATAGACAGAGTGGAGGCTGTTCAGAGGAGGGCAACCAAAATGGTGCAGGATCTGCACCAGAAGACATACGAGGAGAGACTAAAACAGCTTAATATGTATACCCTTGAGGAAAGGAGGGAGAGGGGGGCATGATAGAAACTTTCAAGTATCTCAAGGGAATTAACAAAGTACAAAAGGCTAGTATCTTTCAGAAAAAGAGATGTGCAGGAACAAGGGGGCACAATTTGAAGATGGGGGGATGGCGCAGAGGTAATGTTAGAAAGTATTTTTTCACAGAGAGGGTTGTGGATGCATGGAACAGCCTTCCTGAGGAGGTTGTGGAGTCAGGAACAGTGGGAGAATTCAAGAATGCATGGGACAGAAGGCAATTCTAGTGGGGGGTAGAAGGAAGTAAGCTGTTGATTAACTAGAATCTGCAGCTTATCCATCAGGTAGGGAAATGGGCAGACTAGGTGGGCCAAGCGGTCCTTATCTGCCATCAAATTCTATGTTTCTGTGTTTCCGCTACTAGACTACCTTACCCATTTGCATTCTCTGGGCTTGCAGCCCACCACTTTAAAAGTCCATCTGGCTTCAGTATCTACTTACATTTCCGCTGGAAAGGGTGTCTCCATGGCATCCAACCCAATTTTCAAAAGGTTCTTCAAAGGTTTGGCCCACCTGCACCCCCCTCATAGAGAACCGATGCCAGCTTGGGACCTGAATGTTTGCGTTGCCCACCTTATGGGCCCCCCATTTGAGCCCATGGTCTCAGCTCATTTGAAGTGTGTTACCTGGAAAACAGTGTTTCTGGTAGCCATCACTTCTGCCAGAATTATTAGTGAGCTTCAGGCTTTGTGTATTGAAAAATACTACATCACATTCCATAGGGATAAGGTAGTTTTGAGAACAAATGGGAAATTCCTCCCAAAAGGGGTTTCTGATTTCCACTTAAATCAATCCATCACTCTGCAGTCTTTTTCAACGAGCATTCTAGTTTAGGTGAACATGGACTCCACAGTCTTGATGTCAAGAGAGCTCTGAGTTACTACATGACACACTAAAGATACTAGCCAGGACAGACAGCAGCTGTTCCTGACTTATGGGGGTCTGGAGAAAGGAAATCCAGCATATAAAAGGTCAATTTCTCGTTGGATAGTTCAGTACATTCAGTTTTGCTACTCGAAAGCTGGTCTGAGAGCTCATTCCACAAGGGGAACTACAACTACTACTATAGCAGCTGCCAGGGATGATCCATTGTTGGAAATCTGTAAAGCAGCTACCTGGAGGACAGTACACACCTTTACAAAGCATTACAGCCTGGATACCCAGTCCAGAAATGATACCAGGGTTGGCACAGCAGTCTTGCAGAGTTTGTCTCCAAATTAGGTTCTGTGCCTACCTCCAAAGGTACTGCTTTTTAGTCTTCAAGAGTAGGAATATTGGAGAATTCCTGGGGTAGGAAAAAAAATAACTCACCGTAGTAATCTTGTTTTTTCCAGGGTATTCTCCAATATTTATAACTCACCCACCCTGCCTCCCCTTCTAGAACCAGTGGCCTCTGCACTCTAGGCTGAATAGATATGTGCACGGGTGCCAAACACTGGCATATTCTATCTTTTTGGGCCATGCTGGGCATCGTTTCCCCTTCTTCAGGTTATTCTGACATTCTGTAGGGGTTTGTTTCCTCCAGTTGAAGGATTGTTTAGATCAGGTTAGTTTTATTGTTATGTAGATGTTATCCTTGGTTGGGCTGTTCCTTGTAGGCTCACCATGAAATCTGAGGGTTTTTAGAATGCAGCAGTTAAGGGCAGCATTTGAATAAGTGACACGAGCCAATGATGGTTCCATCATTAGCATAACGTTCCATCTCCGGGCAGTTCTGCTTTAAAGGCTGATTGCAAGAGTTATGAATATTGGAGAATACCCTGGAAGAAACAAGATTACTAGGGTGAGTAATTTTTTTCTTGCAGATGATACTAAGCTATGTGGGAAGGTGGACACAGAGGAAGGGAGACAGGATCTAAGGGAAGACCTGGCAAAGCTGGAGAAATAGTCTGGCATCTGGCAGCTGGCTTTTAATGCTAAAAAAATGAAAGGTGATGCACATGGGAGCCAAAAATCCAAAGGCCAGTTACTGGCTAGCGGGAGTTCAGGTGACAGTAACAGAAGAGAAGAAGGATCTGGGGGTTATGGTATGGGGGGACATGAAACATTTAGCACAGTGCCGTAAGGCAGCAGCTAAAGCAAACAGAATGCTGGGTTACATAGCCAGGGGAATCACCTCTAGAAGGGAGGAGGTTATTCTGCCACTATACAGGTCCCTGGTGAGACCACATCTGGAGAACTGTGTCCAGTTCTGGTGCCCCTACCTTAAGAAAGATATCAAACTAGTGGAGGCGGTGCAGAGGAGGGCAACCAAATTGATCCAGGGCATAGGGGATAAAACATATGAGGAGAGACTGAGGGTGCTGAACATGTACTCTCTGGAGGACAGGAGAGAGAGAGGGGGATATGATTGAGACCTTCAAGTACCTAAAGGGCATAAATAAGACCAGCACATGGGGCATCTTTAATCTAAGGAAGGAAAGTATAACAAAGGGCCATGGTCTGAAGTTGGTGGGGGGCAGATTCAGGAGGGAAATGAGAAGGCACTTCTTCATAGAAAGGGTGGTGAAAGGGTGGAACGAGTTGCCAGAGGAGGTTGTGGTGACAAGGACAGTGACCAGTTTTAAGAGGGTTGGGGCAGGGTGAAGAAGAAGATTAGGTCAACAGAGAACATGAGGGGATGGGGCGCAGCAAGGGGGAAGAGGGGCTGGGTGGACAACTTCAGGAGAAGTAGGGGATGGGGCAGCTACTTGGTACAACTAGTTGCACACTTGGGCGAACTTGATAGGCTATTGTGGCCTGTATCTGTTGGCACATTCGTGTGTTTGTACTGTATGTAATTCAGCAGCTGGAGCTGAGAAGCCAGCAGAGCTCTGCTTTTCCAGGAGAAGTAGATAGGCCACTTAGTCAAAGGCTTTTGCCAGATTGATGAAAATGGCCAATGTGATGTGCCCCATGTCCATCCCAGAGGATGAGGTCAGTGATTCTTACATGAAGGTACTGTGTCAACTCTTCTCTAGCCCGCCAGAACCATGCCTGTTTCCAATAAACTGTTGAACATGGTTGTCAGTGGGGTAGCTAGCACCTCCCTGAGTCCCTTAGAACCCTTGGATGTATCCCATCTGGTCCCATAGCTTTGTGCCCCTTCAGAGCTGCAAGTCTGTTATGGACTTTTTCTTCTGAAGATGGACTTGTGTCCGCTCTCGTATCTCCACCCCATGTTACTGTCAATCTCTGTGGTCTGTCCCACCCTTCCTCCACAGTTGAGACTAAGCAGAAGTACATGTTCAGGATGTCTGCTTTTTCTTGGTCCTCTTATATGCAGTCTCACCCCTCTGTCTTTTTATTCCTCACTATCCCTCCCCTTGTGTTCCTCTTCTCACATATGTATGTGAAAGTCTTAATGCCAGCCTTTTTTCCTTCACCACCTTTGCCACTTCCTTAGTAAAAAATAATTGTCTTTCTTGCCTTCTTTCATGCACTTTCACTGAATGTACATTATATAACAGTTTGGAGCAAAGAACCATATTTAAATTTCTGCACAAAAAAAGTGCACAGGAAGGCACTGACTTTAAACTAGATTTCAAGTCACACCATTGTTCTTTAAATGACTTTATAATGTGGCCAGTTTAATTGTTCACTGTATCTTGCACTGCAATATAAATGATTTTAGGAAAAATGGATAACTCCTTTGATTCATGATTCGAACTTTAATAATGAAGTTGTATATTTATGTTAGCCTCTTACTGCTTACATGCCAGTTGGGCTCTGACATAGTATGTTGGTTTGTTAGATTTTAGCATTATTGCTGTCTTGTTAATGTATTCCTGCAAGTTTCTTGCAAGATACAATACTAATGTGATGTAATTTACCCATTTCATTTATTTTTTTTTACTCCGACTTTGGCCCCCGATCAGCCACTCCTTCGGGCCTCTCATCGTTAACTCCACCCACCGGGCCATCCCCTGTTGCCATCGTCTCCATCTTCTACTAGTCGTGTGTCCCGATAGACATGACGTATCCCTGCCGGGGGGCCTCCTTGGGGGCAGAGAAGGGGAGAGAGAGTTCTGCTGCCTTGACCAGGAACATGGAGGGGCTGAGGGAATTAGAGGGGGCTTTGAAAGGCTGTACGGCATGAGGGGAACATGGTGGCCATCATCCGGTTAGCCAGGTGGGTGATTTAGTGCTTTTTCTGGGGCCCATCCCACCTCCCTCAGTCGTACGAGCATGGCAGCGTGCAGGGATTCTCAGCAGCATGCCGAGGCCCATGCCACCTAGAACGCCTCAGCTAGCCATCTTCAGGAGCCACCTATCGAGTGGCTCAGTACAGTCCACCCCCTGGGAGGGAAGCATCTTTCCTGCTGGTCTCTGCACCTGATGTTTGGGCTCAGGGTGCGAACCCAGATCGCCAGCATACCAGAGCAATGTCTCATCACTCAGCACCATGGAGCCAGCAGTTTATGTATTTCTGTATTTTTTCACTGCTGCCTTTATGTGGATATGTATGTACATGTTTTTAAATTGGTGAATGCCTTTGGCACAGCCTTAATAAAGTACTACTGCTACTATTTTCCTCCTGCTTTTACTCACTTCCTTCACACAGAGGTTAGTTGCCTTAGTTATACCCTCCCATATTATTGCCCACTTTGCCATCACCCCTCTCTGGCAATCCCCCCACCCGAGGCAGTTTTTAAGGGAGTCCCCCTTTCTTTAAAATCCACCCTCCTAAAGTCCAGGACCCTCGTCCTCATGTGGTTAGCCCCTGTTCTTGTCTTAATGTTAAACCACACTGTATGGTCATCATTGGTACCCAGGGAATTTCCCACTATGGCTTCTGCAACACTGACCCAATTTGTAAGTGCCAGGTCCAGCACTGCTTGTCCCTAGTGTCGGGCCAATGAGTTTCCATTTTCAGTGAAAAACTCCAGTAAAACAAACATTTGTCAATGCCGAATGTTTGCTTGCTGGTATTAGTATTGGAAGCACTGGCGTTAGACAGAGGCAGAATAGGAATGGCACTGAAGTATTGAATTCACGCCAACTCCACCTCCACCTTGCAGAGATGGACAGGCATTGGGGTGTGCCTTTGGGTCGTTGCCCATAATGCTCACACCATTTCAGCTCACCCTATCCTGTAGACACCAACAAGTGTTGAGGTGTTCCTTGGGGTGTTTGGCTTTACAGTCACCCCATTCCATAAGGACATGTGCTGAAATGGGTGCAGTATAGGAGAATGGGGTGAACTATAGGGCCGAAGAATCCAAGGCACACCTCGATGCCTGTCACTGGCTGTAGGGTGGGAGTGGGGGTGGAATGGTGTGAGAATTACAGCCAGCAGTCCCCTGACACCTGTCTGTCTGTACACGGTGGGACGTTATGGTTAGAAACCCTAATGCCCCGGGTGTTTGTTGGTATTTGCACTACAGTTTTTCAACGTGGTCTTTTTGTGACCCCCACCTCATGAAAGCATTTGGGACCTCTGCTTATGAACAAGTGGCACTGCGATTTTGTTAATCTGTCCCAAACGTTGATTCCCACAGTGACCATGCCATTCTGCACCAGATGTGCGAAAACACAGTTTGGGCAGGTTGTGAAAAATGACAGCTGTACCATTCATAGGGAGGTGTGAAGAGATGGTAATGTTGAAAATCTGTAGTGAAAATATAAAAAATGCTCAAAGTTACGAGCATACGTGAAAACTGTGTAATGCACACTCATAACAGTCATTTCGTGGAATTATTTCACCAAATTTTCAACATAGGCATTTTGTTACTTCTGCTCATGAACAGTGTTACTATGATTTTCTTAATCTGTCCAGAACATTGATTTCCCACAGCGACCAAGCCATTGTGCGCCAGATGTGCAAAAACACATTTCAGACAAGATGTGAAAATGACAGCTGTGTTGTTTCATAAGGAGGTGTGCAAACATGACAGTGTTGAAAATCTTGAGGAAAATATTACAGATTCTCAAATATGAGTGTTCAAATGTCAGTACACACCTCAGAATACAGTCATTTTTTGAATTTTTTTCACTAAATTTGCAACATAGGCTTTTTGGGAGCCCACCTCATGTACCATGACACTGTCATTTTGTTAATCGGTCCCGGAAGGTGATTCCGCACAGTGACCGCAAATTAGGCAAAATAATCTTTCGGGACTGAATAACCAGATGACAGTGACTGAATTCATGAGCTGGGGTCCCAATAACCTCATGTTGATAATCTGGGGGCAAAATTTGCAAAAATGGCTGAGATACTCACCTAAGTTGAAAAAAAACCATTTATGCCATTATACAGCTTACTGGCATTTCTTCAGTTCGCGGTCGGCTTTGAAGAGTTCAGATGTATTCCCGCTCCACCGAAGATAGTTGCACCGAGCTCCAGAGGTAAGTATGGGGTGGGGGGGGGGTTGGAAAGGTAGCATGCGCAGTGGGTGGGTACGAGTTGGGGGAGGGGGCAACTGACACAACAAGGGACGGTTTTCTGTTTTCACAGGTTAAAAAAAAAAACAACTTGCGGGATGGTTTTTCTGCTTACAGGGACAATGGGCATGCTGGGTTGGGCTCCCAGCTTGCCACCTTGGTGTTTGTTTTGGGGGGGCTGGAGCAGCAGGGATTGGGCACCCCATCGGCACATACAATGTGTTGGGGGACATTAAGCCGATGGGGATTGGGCTTCCCCATCGGCAAATGAACTGGGAAGGGGGCATGCCAACAGGGGATTGGGCATCCTCGTCAGCTTTCATGGGGGACTGTGAGAGGCGGACAGAGACAGCCGCCACCATGTTTATTGAAATGTGACATCAGACAAGGCAAGCTGCTATTTTCTGGTACAATCAGGTACCGCCCAGCATCAGACTGTTCAGGAAAAGCAGCTGATTCTCCAATGACTGGGCACTCCCTGATTGCAGCAGCAAATTTCTTTCAGGTTGGTGTCATGATTCAAAAGTGCTGTCATCGACAGTGTGCTTCTCCATTGGTGCCACAGATACCAGCCCCAAAAAGCACTGCCGGCATTGGACACAACACTGCCGCACCTCCACAACCCGCTACTCCAGCAAGCTGCCACAAAATGTTTCTTGCGCATGTGCACAAGCAAATATAAAGATGGAATTTGTGATTTTTAAACCAGCACTTAGGAGTCAGTTTTTCATGAAATACCCCACTTTCCACCAGCTTTTCAGCAAACCCTTCAATTTTAAGTCAACTTTTTGTACCAGACGCACTGATTTGACTTCGGTTTTGGGGGGGAAAAACAACAGAAAAATCAGATTTTTAAGATTTTGCCAAACAGAGTTGCCCATTTTTAAAAATAGAAAATCGTTGACTCTATTATTGGGTTCTTTGACTAGCTGCCTGAGAAAAGCCCATTGTATGGAGTCAAGGAAGGCCCTACTCTTTGTGGAAGTAGCAGTTGGAAGACTCCACTCCACATCTAGCAGACTGAAGTCGTCAGCTAGCAGCACCTCCCCCTTACTTGACATTCTGATGATGGCTTCCCCAGGTTCCATATCCAACTCATCTTCCTGTGAGAGAGGCATGTACTCTACTCTGCTGTGAATAGCGGACCCCTGGCCTGTCTCTAGGGTGACCCATGTCACCTCCAGCCCTTCCTTTCCCTCCTGTTGTCCCGTAACCTCCATGACCTTGATTCCCTCCCTCATATACAGTATAAGACAGCCCCTCCCCCCTGTCCTGTCTCTTCTGAACAGAGTAGGCAGGTATGGCCATGTCCCAGTCATATTACTTCAAGCCCCAGGAATCCCTCACTTATAAAATAGGGAGAGAAAATCTTGGATTCTCATTGGTTGTTACCTGTGCATCAAATCTGTTCAATGCACAGGTAAAAAGTTCTAAAAAAGCAAAACTGCAGTACTCAAAAAATCACTCTGCCATTAGAACACACAGTTATGAAAGGCTGCCATTTTTTTCCATCCATCAGCAAGGATAGAACAATCCTTGTATAAAATGTCAACAGTAAACATAGTTGGTACATCTTTATTTTTTTTTCTATTTGTTTATGGTCCCGGAGCCTGGCAGGCAGCTATGGCCCTCCCTCAGAGGGACTCATCCTCCGGCCCCTCTCGTCCCTGCTCCCGTATTTCCCCTGTGGCTTACCCCCCGCAGCAGGACCAGGGAGGAGAGCACAGGCTTTTCTCCCCCTCCCCCAAGCACAGTCCAGAAGCTGGGGGCGGCACAGGGACGTGGGGCCATCATAGAGCCTGTCAGCACCCTTTTTGACGTTTCCTCCTGTCCCTCCATCCCCGCTGATGTGAGGATGCCAGTACATGCCTCCCAACCCATACTGCCCTCCAGCTTCTGCCAGAGGGCAGTCAGTGAGTGGGATGACAAGCCCCCCCTCCCCCCGAGAGAGGTTAGCAATCCTCTGGACGCTCGATCCTCCCTCGCCCCTAACGAGCCCTGATGATCCAGGCTCAATCCCAAACCCGGGTCGCCGGCGTGGTGCAAGGTGTAGCGAGCAGCACCTCAACCTCCAGCGCCACTGGGCCAGTTGGTACATCTTTAAACAAGAAATTGTATTACTACAGTTATCTGCTAGTGAAATGTTGTTAAAATCATGCTCCTGCCCTCTCCGAAAAGAGTATTTTAAACTTAAAACAACACTGCTTCACATCGCGGTTAAAATGTTGAACCACAACCAGCTTCTTCCGTTCTCTGCACCAGCTCTGCTACCACCACCATAAATTCAACAGTGATCAGTTAAAACCACAAACCTCCCTCTCATTTGAAAATTGCACTCCTGCCGTCATCCAGAAAGAGTAGTTTAAACTTTAAATGGAACTACTTCACATTGCAGGTAAAATGTTGAACCACAACCTACTTCTCCCGTACTCTGCAGCAGCTTCGCTACTGCCACCATAAACTCAAACGGGGATCAGTTTAAACCACAGCAGCTCCCAGTCCCAACAGACTGTTATAAATGAAACTCACAGAACACAGAAGTGACATTCTTGTTAGGTGGCTTCACTTCTTTGCAGCCATACAATGTTCCTCTTAGATTCAGGGGCGGACAAGGCGCCATGGCCAGATGGCATACACCCCGGGATGCTGAGTTAGCTGGCAGAAATCCTGGCAGAGCCCTTGGCAGACCTGTTCAATGCCTCTCTGGACTCGGGGGGGTACCTCAAGACTGGAGGATGGCTCACTTGGTGCCCCTCCATGAGAGCGGACCCAAGGATGAACCAGGGAACTATTGACCGGTAAGCCTCACATCCATCATGGGTAAGCTGATGGAGACAATCTTGAGGGAGAGGCTGGTTTCCCTTCTGGAGGCTGATGGTCTGCAGGACAGTAGACAGCATGGGTTTGTTGCAGGCAGGTCCTGTCAGACCAACCTGGTGGATTACAAAGACTGGGTAACTAGGCAGTTAGACAAAGGCCATGCAGTGGATGTCCTGTACCTGGACTTTAGTAAAGCATTCGATTTGGCGCCACATGGGGGGCTAGGAAGTAAGCCTGAAGGCACTGGGTTGGGGGCAAAGATGGTGGGATGGTTAGTGAACTGGCTGCGAGGGAGGTAGCAGAGGGTGGTTGTGGAAGGGGAATTTTCAGCTCCAAGGGCGGTGACTAGTGGGGCACCACAGGGATCTGTGCTGGGACTGGTGCTGTTTGGGGATATTTATAGCAGACATCCCGACAGGTATCAAGAGTAAGATCAGCCTGTTTGCAGATTACACCAAGATGGGAGCATTAGTCGATGACATGGGAGGCTGGCAGGGATTGCAAGATGATCTGTCAAAATTGGAGATTTGGTCAGACACTTGGCAGCTAGGGTTCAATGCCAAAAAGTGCAGGGTGCTACATTTTGGCACAGAAAACCCAAGGAGAAGCTACCAGTTTTTTTTTTTTTTTTTTGCAGGGGGGTTCAGCTAGCAGTGACAGAGGAAGAGAAGGATTTGGGGTGGTCATTACGAGCTCAATGAATAACTCCGTACAATGTAGGAAGGCAGCTGCAAAGGCCAACAAAATGCTGGGTTGTATTGCCAGGGGTATATCCTCCAGGAGAGGGGAGGTGATCCTGCTGCTATATAGGTCACTGGTTAGACCGCACGTGGAGTACTGCATGCAGTACTGGTGCCCATACTTGAAAAAGGACATTAGGTTACTGGAGGGGGTGCAGCATCGGGCAACAAAGATGATCCAGGGCCTTGGAGACATACCCTACAAGAGTAGACTGAGGGAGTTGAACATGTACTCACTGGAGGAAAGGAGGGACAGGGGAGATATGATCAAAACCTTCAAGTACTTGAGAGGAATAAACAAGACAGGCACAGAAGGGCTTTTCAAGTTTTGGGAGAGAAGGGACACTCGAGGCCATGATCTAAGATTGGAGGGGGGAGGGTTCAGGAGGGAAATGAGAAGACACTTTTTTACTGAAAGAGTGGTGTCTGGGTGGAACGCATTGCCTGTGGAAGTGGTATCCTGTAGATCAGTGGACTGCTACAATAGGGGATGGGATAGGGCAAGGGGAAGGGGAGGGAGAGGCAGCTGCAGTATAAGCGTTGCTACCTGCAAAATAGAGCAGACTCGATAAACCATAAGGCCTTTATCTGCTGGCAAATTCGTCTGCATGTTCCTAAAACATCACTGTGTGTCCGGGGACTACAATTGCAGATACCACTGCAGGACAAATCTAAAGTAAAAAAAAAAAAAACTATTAGGTGGAAGCATTATTTCATCATAAAATGACAACAAATAGTTACTTTTTTACACTTTAACATGTGTTTTACATTTTAAAATATATTTTTTTAAATACACCATTTTATAAGCACAATAAGACCCTCTGGGTTGTGCATTGAACAAATGTTACCACACGCCCAGGGGCTTAAGCTCACTACACCCCTGGGCGTGTGATATCTCTGTTCAGTGCACACCCCATCATATCTTACTGCTTACTTATCTTTAACAACTGCAGTCACTCCCTTGAAATGTCCTGTACCCGAGCCTAAAATTTTATGCTAATTAAAGAATCTTAGAATGAAATTCAAAACTCTGCTGCATGGTCTTACGCCTGTGTTCTAACTGCAGATTTACTGTATTTCTCCACCTGAAGAAAGCAGTCCCCCTCATGTCTTCTCCTCACTTCGACCGATTACGGCTCATTATTTTAGTGATATTTTATATCTCTAACAGTTCAGTTATTTGTTCAATAACTCTGCGTTAGGGTGGTGTTTGTTTGTCTAAGTTTGTATTTTTATGAACCGGAGAAAAGCCTGTTCGTGCTGCAGTTTTCCGCCTTTCGGGAACCACTTAACTTTACTAGATATATTTATAAAATTTCTTTAGGGAGTACCGCTTTGCAGTATTTTGTGTTTTTATTCTTGGTTCCTTTTCCATTGGAACCAAGACGATAATTGGTTCTTTTTAGTATTCTTTGCAGTTGGTACCCTGATATTATTGCAGGTCTTTATAAAAAAGGAAACTAACCACATTTCTATATTTTCTACCATTTTTCTTTTACTTTCTTGGGAACCAGATAGTCTATCTGGGATTGGCAGTGATTAGCGTGACTGACAAGCCAAGAAGAAGACAGGGTCTACAGGCTTTAAAACTGCAAAATTTGTTTTCAACTCTTGGCTAAGGCAGACTACCACAAGTTGTGTTTTGTGGTGCCTGAGTTCAGATCATGATTTTGTCAGTTGTGAACTCTGTATTAAGTTCTACCCTAAAATGCAAAAGGAAAGGGCTAACAAATTAGAAGACATTATGGCTTCTCAGTCTGCCTTTGTCTCTCCCAAGGGCTCTGAGGAGGGTCCAGCCCCTCAAAGTAAGCAGAATGATAAAGGGGGTGCTGTTAGAGCTGTACTTCTCTACTGGGACGATATTGCCTCCTTCCTCCCCCTTAGCCAGTTGTACTTTTATAGACACAGGATTTGACTGACAACAGGAACTTCCTATTTGGGAGCAGGAAGGGAGTGATCACAGAACCACAAAGGATTCACCATCCTAGAAGGAAAAGAGTAGCTCTCCGTCCCCCTGTCTAGCTGCTGGAGGTCTTACTCTGAGCAAGTAAGGAGAGTACTGAGAAATCTAGGAAATTCCTGTCTCAAAACAGGAAGGACAGGAGCTTTAAGGGCATGGAGGCAGTAGGTAAGTAGAGGAAAAATATATATTAAAAATAAATAAACACAGGAAAGAGTAAGTATTCATAACAACAGTTAAGGGGCCAGAAATAAGACATGATGGGAGTGGTGCAGTGCAGTGGCTGTGGAGCAGCAATCTTCCGGGAGACAGTGGGAGCAGGACAGAGGCAGGAAACTACAGACCAGTTAGTTTGACCTCAGTGGTAGGGAAAATGATGGAATCACTTCTGAAGGAAAGAATTGTTGAGTACCTAGAGGTCAGTGGGGCATAGGACTCAAGGCAGCATGGTTTCACAGCAGAAAGGTCATGTCAAACGAACTTAATAGATTTCTTTGACTGGGTGACCAAAGTAGTAGATCAGGGAGGGGCTGTGGATATGGCCTACCTAGATTTTAGTAAGGCATTTGACACAGTCTCACACAAAAGATTAATATACAAGTTAGCCAGCCTGGGAGTGGGTCCCAAGGTGGTAGCCTGGATAAAAAAATAGCTGGACAACAGGATGCAAAGGGTAATAGTAAACGGAGTCCACAGTGAAGAAGTAGGGTAACTAGCGGGGTACCGCAGGGTTCCGTACCGGGACCGGTCCTCTTTAATGTCTTTATAAGTGACATTGCAGAGCACCTGGAAGGAAAGGTATGTCTCCTTGCAGGTGACACAAAGATCTGCAACAGGATTGATACACAAGGTGGGGTGGAAAGGATGATAAGGGACCTGGCAAGGTTGGAGGAATGGTCAAATATGTGACAGCTCAGATTCAGTGCAAAGAAGTGCAAGGTAATGCATCTGGGAAACAGAAACCCAGAGGAAGAGTACACAACGGGGGGTGAGTTAATAACAACAACAAAAATTGAAAGAGACCTAGGAATAATTATATCAGATGATCTAAAGGTGGGCAAGCAATGTGAGAAGGCAGTAAGAAGGGCTGGTGGGATACTGGGATGCATAAGGAGAGGTATCAATAGTAGAAAACAGGAAGTTGTTATCCCTCTGTACAGACAGTTGGTGAGACCCCATATGGAGTACTGCGTGCAGTTCTGGAGACCCCATCTCCGCAAAGACACAGACAGAGTGGAGGCTGTTCTGAGGAGGGCAACCAAAATGGTGCAGGGTCTGCACCAGAAGACATACGAGGAGAGACTAAAGCAGCTTAATATGCATACCCTTCAAGAAAGGAGGGAGAGGGGGGACATGATAGAAACTTTCAAGTATCTCAAGGGAATTAACAAAGTACAAGAGGGTAGCATCTTTCAGAAGAAGAGATGTGCAAGAACAAGGGGGCACAATTTGAAGATAGAGGGGGGACAGCTCAGAGGTAATGTTAGAAAGTGTATTTTCACAGAGAGGGTTGTGGATGCATGGGACAGCCTTTCTGAGGAGGTTGTGGAGTCAGGAACAGTAGGAGAATTCAAGAATGTATGGGACAGGCATAAGGCAACTCTAGTGGAGGGGTAGGAGGAAGTAAGCTGTTGATTAACCATAATCTGCAGCTTATCTATCAGGTAGGGAAATGGGCACATAAGGTGGGCCAAGTGGTCCTTATCTGCCATCAGATTATATGTTTCTGTGTTTCTATGTGGTGTTGTCCCATCTGCAGGCACCTCTCTGGGCTGAGGGAGGAGGTTGCTCATGTCCAGGCTGAGTTGGCCAGGATTTGGGGGACCTCATGTCCCTCCCATGGACCACCCGGGCCACTGCCACTGCCTCAGAGGTTGCCAAGAAAGAAGATCGGTTGTACCACAGTGAGCTCAGGGAGGGTGAGGATGGTGGAACAGAGGTGCATCTCTCCAGTTGTACCTCTCCACAGTTCATATGCTACTCTGGTAGAGTGTGGTTCCTCTATAGAGGCACCTGCAGTGGAGACCAAGGAAGATGTTGGGAACCTCCACAAAGGACACCCACAGGAGGGTGGCGTGTGACCTCACAAGGGAAGGAAACAACTCCTGGTGGGGGACTCCATTGTTAGTAGAGTAGAACTGGGGGAGGGAGGGGAGAGGCCGGTAAGGTGCCTGCCAGGTGTCATGGCTTGGAGGGACAGGAAGCGAATCCCCAGGATTGCGGGAGCAGCTGCACGGGGGGGGGGGACTGGATGTCATTGTCCACCTAGGGACAAATGACATAGCTGGGAAAGGGATCAAAACAGTGCAGGATGAGTCTGTGGAGTTGGGGAAGGGCCTTAGACAAGTAGCATGCATGGTAACCTTCTCGGAGGTGCTGCCTGTCTATGGCATGGGTGAGGCAAGGGTGCTCCATACCATGGGATTCAATCAGTGGATGAAAAACCGGTGCAGAGATCAGGGGTTTGGCTTCACTGGGGACTGGAGGTCCACCTGGAGTGATGCAGGCCTATACTGGCGCGATAGTCTGCATCTGTCCAGGAGGGGAACCAGGATCTAAGTGATAGGTTTAAATGCTTCATTGGCAAGCATTTAAACTAGCCAAGGGGAGAGGCACTGGAAAGGAGCAGGGAAATCCTAGCCCCCGCAAAAAATTAGGGTAGTTAGTGAGGTAAACACCGAGATAGAGACGTTGATAGGGAGAAGGGCAGGGGTAAACGGAGAAAACAACAAAGGCAGTAAGGACAGGGATGGTGCAAAAAGGGGGTAAGGCCATCAAGAAATGGAGGGTAATGAGTACCAATGTCTGTAGTCTGGGCAACAAGCTCCCTGAACTGGTGGCCTTGATGGAAGAGAGATGCCTGGATGTTGTGGCAGTCACAGAAACATGGTACACAGAGAACCATGACTGGGATCTTAACATACCAGGGTACACAACCTACAGGAGAGGCAGGGAGGGTAGAAAGGGGGGGAGGAGTAGCTGTTTATGTAAGGGAAGGGATAAAAGCAACAGAACAGAACAGCAAACTGAGGAAAGGAGGCACTGTGAGTCACCTTAGAGACTGGAAATGGCACCACAGTTCACACAGGGGTTGTATACAGACCCCCATCTTGGGGAGGAAATGGACAAGGTTATGATGGAAGGCATCCTTAGGATGGCAGAGAGAGGGGAGATATTGTTGATGGGGGACCTGAATATGCCAGCTGTTAACTGGAGCACCTTTGCTGCAGCCACATCCAAGAGCAGGGCCATTCTCAATGCCCTACAGGGGGCATGCCTTAGACAGCTAGTGTTGGAACCCACTCAGGAGGGAACAGTTTTAGACCTCGTACTCTCAAATGGGGACAGTGAGAGGATCTCAGATCTAGAAGTGGGTAGCCATCTGGGAACAAGTGACCAACAAACAGTGTGGTTCACAATAATCTCGGTTGCAGAGTCAAGCCATACAAAAGTGAGGGTACTGGATTTCAGGAGGGCTGACTTTGTCAAAATGGGAGAGTGCCTTAAAAAAGCACTAGCAAACAGGCAAAAAGGAGGGGTGGGGAAACAATGGGAAAACATCAAAACTGCCATCACAGACGCAACAAGCCTTTGTGTGAAGCAAATAAAACAAAAGAAAAAGCCATTGTGGTTCTCAAAAGAGGTGGCGGGGAAGGTTAGGGAGAAAAAGATAGCATTTTGGAAGTATAAGGAAACACAGAAGGAGCAGGACAGAGAACTGTACCAGTTAATTGCAGAAGGAACCATGGAAGGCAGTCAGAATAGCAAAGGCCCAAACTGAGGAAAAGATAGCCAACTCAGATAAGAAGGGGGATAGCACCTTTTATAGGTACATTAGGGAGCGTTGAAAGACAAAGAGAGGGATAGTGAGGCTGAATAAAATGGACGGTGGGTGGGCACAGAGGGACAGTGAAAAGGCAGGGATACTGAATGAATACTTCTGCTCAGTATTCAAAAACGAGGAGGAGGGGGAGGTACCAAATCCAATTAACAGAAGCACTCTGGATAGGGGGGTGAATCCCAGTCCTTTCACAAAAGAAAGGGTTCTGAAAGGACCTCTAAAACTTAAGGTGGACAAAGCAATGGGGCCTGATGGAATTCACCCCCAGAATTCTAAAAGAATTAAGGGGAGAACTAGTGACACCACTGACTGTCTTTTTTTAACAAATCTTGGGAGGATGGTGTGGTACGTGAGGACTGGAGGAGGGTAGATGTGATTCCCCTTCACAAAATTGGGAGCAAGACGGAGGCAGGGAACTACAGACCTGTCAGTTTGACCTCTGTGGTAGGGAAAATGATGGAATCACTTCTGAAGGAAGAATTGTTGAGTACCTAGAGGTCAGTGGAGCACAGGACCCAAGGCAGCATGGATTCACAGCGGGAAGGTCATGGCAGATGAATCTAATCGATTTCTTTGACTGGGTGACCAAAGTAGTAGACCAGGGAGGGCCTGTGGACATGGCCTACCTAGACTTTAGCAAGGCATCTGACACAGTCTCAGACAAAAATTAATAAACAACTTTGTCAGCCTGGGAGTGGGTCCCAGGGTGGTAGCCTGGGTAAAACATTGGCTGGACAACAGGACACAGAAAGTAATAGTAGATGTAGTCCACTCTGAAGAAAGGGGGGTTACTAGTGGGGTATCACATGGTTCAGTACTGGGTCTAGTCCTTTTTAATGTCTTTATAAGTGACATTGCAGAGGGACTAGAAGGAAAAGTATGCCTCTTTGCAGATGACACAAAGATCTGCAACAGGGTTGATACAAAAGGGGGTGGAAAGGATGAGAAGGGACTTGGCAAGGTTGGAAGAAAGGTCAGAAGTATGGCAGCTTGGATTCAATGCAAAATAGTGCAAAATAATGCTCCTGGGAAACAAAAACCCAGAGGAAGAGTACAGATTGGGGGGAGGGGGTAGTAACAACAACAAAAATGGAAAGGGATCTGGATGTAATATCAGATGACCTAAAGGTCAGCAAGCAATGTGAGAAGGCAGTAGGAGGGCTGGGAGGATACTGGGGTGTATAGGGAGAGCCATCACCAGCAGAAAATGGGAAGTTGTTCTCCGTCTGTGCAGCCAGTTGGTGAGACCCCATCTGGAGTACTGCGTCCAGTTCTGGAGACCCCATCTCCTCAAGGACATAGACATGATGGAGGCAGTCCAGAGGAGGGCAACTAAAATGGCGCAGGGTCTGCAAGAGAAGCCATACGAGGAGAGACTAAAGGAGTTTAATATGTATACCCTTGAGGAAAGGAGGGAGAGGGGGGACATTATTGAAACTTTTAAGTACATCAGTGGAATCAACAAAGTCCTAGAGGGTAGCATCTATCAGAAAAAGAGATGTGCAAAAACAAGGGGACGCAAGTTGAAGATAGAGGGGGAACGGCTCAGGGGCAATGTGAGGAAGTATTTTTTCACAGAGAGGGTGGTGGACGCATGGAACCGCCTTCCTGAGGAGGTTGCGGGGTCTGAAACTGTGGGAGAATTCAAGAATGCATGGGACAGACATGAGGCAATTCTTGGGGATAAGAAGAAATAGGCTGTTGATTAACTAGGATCTGTGGCTTATCCAGTAGGTAGGGAAATGGGCAGACTAGGTGGGCCAAGCATTCCTCATCTGCCGTCAAAGTCTATGTTTCTATATGAAGAATCAGCAGAATAAGGCTATTTGGTCTGTCTAATCTGCTCATATTGCAGGGTTCTCAGCTTAAGCTACTGACCCTGCCCCCCATCCTTTCCATCTGCCCTTCCCATGACCCTTTTTTCCCCTTGTCAGTCCCAAGCTGCTCACTGTCTTCAACAAGGCCACCTCTTCTGACCATGCATTCCAATTGGCCACCACCTCCTCTGTGAAGAAGTGCTTCCTAACCTCCATCCTAAACCTCTCCCCGCACCCCAACTTAAAACTGTGCTCCTTGTGTTTTGCTTGCTACTTAGCTTAAAGAGACCATCATTCAACCAACATGAAGTCTTGCTGTATTCTGACATATGCAGTTAGCCCCAGCACTTGAACTGCTCTGGAGAGGAAAGAGTTAAATTCTGTGCCGGGCATAGAACGTTGAGCTCGAGCTCGGTTCAAACCTCTGTCTGCTGCACTTTGAAACGTGACTGTCAGATTCTTTACTCCACCTAACTGAACAATCGCTCCGGAAATTTCTCCTCTGCTCCCCGTTCTCGGTCGGTTAAAGTCGTCGGTTTTACCAATAAATTCTAGGATTAGGGAAGGGAAGATGGCTGCCGGGCTGGGCGTGTTACTGCTGCTCCGTGCTACTGCTGCTTCGTTTTTAGAAGTGTTAATTTTATTTAAACTTTAGTATTGAGAAGTTTTTTCTCTTGGTTTTACTTTGTTTTGCGTTTTTCTTTTCCCGAGTTCCGCTGTTTAGTGCTAGCGGTAGCGGTGGTTGTGTGGTGTCAGCGTTTTATTTTTGGACTTGGGGTGAACACTTCGCCCTTTCCACAGTCTCCGTTTTGTCCACCGTATCGCAGTCGGCATTTTATGCTATTCGGCCGACTGTGCTGACTGGCTCTTCCAACTGAATTGCAGGGAGTTGTCAGTGCCATCGTGCTTGCTCGTGGTTGCTCACTTTGTCTGTGGTGTGCTGCACGGGCATTGGAAAGAGGAGTATTGCAAAGAATTGTGGAGAACTCCTGGCTGGTCCTGGTCATTCATTTGAGGAGTGTTCCAGTGGAATACTACTGGTAGAGAGTCCTGCTGGGAGATATTCAGGGTGTCAGTTCCATGCTCTCCCTGCCTGAGAGGAGTTATATGGCTGCATGGATATTTGATGGCAAGGGCTATTGAAGAATCTTGAGTTTTTGGACTTGTACTCTGTGGATGATTCTCCTGTAGTTCTTTGCTTCGCCTAGCTAATTTTGGTGGTGGAGTTTGGTAAAATACTCGTCCTCTGGTCTCTTTGCTGGGTGTTTTCTTTATGAGAGTTGCTGCCGTACGGGGGGGGGTGTTGTTACCCAGTCGGGGAGTCGGCTGGGGTACTTTGCTCCCGTGGACCGTTAGAGGTGGCTGCAATTAGCGGCCTTTTCTTGGGGTTCTTTGGTCTGGGCTGCATTATTTCTCTTGGAGTTCACCTGGCATTGAATAAAGGGGCTTCTATGTGAAGAAGATTCTTCAAGCAAACTGGATTTATGGACTGTGCTCTTGGATTTGTTTCTCCCTTGGACTAGTCGGGTTTAGCTGGTTTTCTGGCTGTGACCCTTCTTATTTTGGGCCTTCATTGAAGAGATTGCTGACTCCTTCCCCCACCTTGGATTATTACTTTTGTTGTTTGGATGACTGAGTGGGTTCGGTGGTACCTGGGCCGGTTTTATTTACTTCTGGACCTGGATTATAGAGACTGCTGACTCCCTCCTGACTTTTTGGATTATCAATTTTTACTTGCTTGAATGACCGGGTGGTGAGAGGACCCTGCGTCCATGTATTTTATTTAATTTTTATCTTGTTGGATTTTATAATTTTTTTGTGATCTTCCCTTTTCTCGGTTGTGAGAGGCCCGAGGGGGGAGTTTATAGTTCTCTTTTTTTTTTTTTTTGCAGTAAGAGTGTTGCCCTCTCTCTCTCTCCAGTGATGAGAGGACTGGGTGAGGAGGGTTCTAACTAATTATTTACTGCATTGCACATTGTCTTTTGCCTTTCTCCCCCAGTGGTGAGAGGACTGGGTGGGAAAGGGGAATTCATTATTTTTCGTATTTTGTGTATTATGTACTTGGGTTTTGAGGGTGAGCGTCCCTAAGCTCTGTATTGTTGTGTGTTTGTTTTAGTGGGTTATTTTGTGTTGGGGAGGTCAGGTATCTAAAATTCTAGGTTTTGAATTGATGTTGTTATTTTTATTAAGTGTGTATTATTAGTTTGTTAGTTTTAGTTTTCCTTTTAGGTTTTGCTTGTTTTATTTTTAGCTAGTAGTACAGCATATAGCATGTGTTGGCCTTCATCCCCCACAGTTGTGTGCTACTCATCCTCCTCTCTTCGTGCCCTTCGCCCTTTTTATTCTTCTCCTCTCCAGTTCGAGATATAGCAGTGATGTAGAACGCTGGGTATTGCGCAGTAAGAGAATGAGAAGGCGTGGGTTATGAACAGGGAGGATGATTTGGGGGGTACATCGTGCTGGGGTGGTTAGGTCCAGAAGGCGCCCTCGGGCGAAATGGAACCCAGACCATGGTCTTCCTTGTCTGGTGCCCATACCCAAGGGCACCACTGATTATTGTGGGCAGATGGTCTGGGCAGCCCGTGAGGTTCGTCCAACTCGGGTGGTGTTGTGCAATGCCAGATCCATTAAAAACAAGACCGCAATTATTGCTGATCTTGTTGGTATGGTGGACCTGGCTTGCATTACCGAGACCTGGCTGGATGAAAACTCTGGCCCCATTTTGGAGTCTAGGACTCCAGCCGGGGACTTGGTGTTACATCACCCAAGATTGGATCGGGGGGTTGGACACTCTCTGGACCTGATTTTCCTCCTGGGGGTTGAGGCATCTGATATGGGGGTGGAACCCATCGGGTGGTCAGACCATCACACTGTGGGATTTAGTTTTTGCACCCCCTCTAGAAGGCCTGCCCCTGTGGAGTTGGTTAGGTACCGCCCTTTGCAGGATATAGATTCCCAAGGCCTAGCGGCGGTGCTTGACCTCTCGTTTCCCATGTTGGCAAGCAGTGATCCAGAGACCCTCGCGTCTGCTTATAATATTGCCGTGACGGGGGCTCTGAATTCTGTTGCTCCAGTTCGTGTTCACTCCCTTCGCCCCAAGTCCCCTTGGTTTGATGGGACGTTGAGGGAGATGCGGAGACAGGGCCGAAGGTTAGAGCGTTGCTGGCGAAGGTCTGCCCTTGATGCTGACCACCTTAGATTGATGGATCACTATTTTATCTATCATTCCGCTATCACCCGTAAGAAGGCAGAATTCCTGTCCAGGGAGATCGCGGCTGTGCAGAATCGACCAACTCAGCTGTTCCAAACTGTAGACAGACTGTGCAACCCAGCCTGTCTGCAAGTTCGGAAAGCTTTTTTGCAATTGGAGTGCGATGAGCTTGCTCGGTTCTTTGCAAATAATGTGGCTGACATTAGGGGGGAACTGTTGCCATCACTGTCTAAGGGAGCGACTGTGGACCGGTGTGAGATCACGGTGTCTCGGTTTTCCTGGAGTTCCTTCTGCCAGCTGGAGTTCATGGATGTCATGAGAATAATCCAGTCTGTGCGCCCTACGTGCTGTAGTCTGGATCCTGGACCGACTTCTCTAATTTTGGGTTATATTGATATCATCGGTCCTGTCCTTGTACACATAGTCAGGTGCTCCTTGGAATCTGGTGAGTTCCCTAGCTCTCTGAAAGAGGCAATGGTGACACCCCTCTTGAAGAAAGCTACCTTGGACCCTGACTGTCTGGAAAACTACAGACCTGTCTCTAACATCCCCTTTATTGGGAAGGTGATTGGGAAAGTAGTGGCTGCACAATTGGAAGACCATTTGACCATCCATGTCATCTACGAACCCCTCCAGTCCAGTTTTCATAAAAGACATAGCACCGAGACAGCGCTGGTTCAGGTGCTCAATGATCTCTTGATGGCTAGAGATTGGAAGAGCCGTTCCATCTTGGTTCTTCTTGACCTTTCTTCAGCGTTTGACACCGTAGATCACATGGTGTTGATAGAACACCTGAGGCTGCTTTGTGGAATATCTGGAACCATCTTAAGATGGTTCACTTCATTCCTCACTGGGAGATCACAAAAGGTTGTGTCCGGGGTTTTTTCCTCGGATTCAACTGCTTTGTTGTGTGGGGTGTCTCAGGGTTCAGTATTGTCACCCATGTTATTTGCGGTGTATATGCTACCCATCAGAGACATTGTAAGGAAGTATGGACTGAGGTTTCACTGTTACGCAGATGATACCCAGCTCTATCTTCCTTTTGCTCCTGACCAGGAGGGAGCTCTCTCGGTTTTTAATAGCTGTCTAAAAGAAATCCAGGAGTGGATGACTTTCAGTTGGCTGAGGTTGAACTTGGGCCGACAGATGGGGGGGTTGGGTCGGAGTAGTGTTCGTTATCTGGAATTTTTCTGGGTGGCGTTCTCTTCTGACCTCTGAGCAGATGCGGAACCTGGGGTAGTTCTTGATGATAGGTTGACACTATATTCACAGGTGTCATCAGTCGTCAAGACTTCCTTTTATCATGTGAGGAATATCGCCAGGATTCGGCATCTTGTTCTGTCTGCCGACCTGTCTACCT
Source organism: Neoceratodus forsteri (assembly GCA_016271365.2). Taxonomy (NCBI): domain Eukaryota; kingdom Metazoa; phylum Chordata; order Ceratodontiformes; family Ceratodontidae; genus Neoceratodus; species Neoceratodus forsteri. The sequence continues at coordinate 832,533,772 of CM057454.1, read as the reverse complement.
TAGTCCATGCCTTCGTGTCCCCACACCTGGATTATTGCAACTCCCTTTATCTAGGGCTTTCTGGGGTTGAAATCCGTCACCTGCAGCTAGTGCAGCCCGGCTTTTGACGGGCTCTAGAAGATCATGTCATATCACTCCTGTGCTTCGTAAACTGCACTGGCTGCGAATTCGGTGGCAGATCACCTTTAAAGTTGGCTTGCTGACTTTTAAAGCCCTACATGATCTGGGCCCAGCCTATCTGAAAAAACTTCTGGTTCCCTATCACCCTGCTCGATCTCTCCGCACGGCCAACGAGGGGTTGCTAGAGGTTCCAAGGGTGAATTTGAAATCTTCTGGTGCTCGGGCATTTTGGTATGTTGCCCTCACCCTTTGGAACTCTCTACCCCATCGGTTACATGATGGAGGGTTTTAAGAGGGGTCTTAAGACCTTTTTATGGGAAATAGCATTCCCTGAATATTGACTGTTTTAATTGGTTTGCCTGTATTTTTTATTATTCCCGTTTTAATTGTTATTATGTACGGCACCTTGACACTTGTAAGGCGCCTTATAAATAAAAATTATTATTATTATAAATGATTTGCGTTTTCGGCTCAGATCCCTGTTTGTGGTACAGTATGTACGTACGTAGTGGACAAGATTTGGAAAAACTTGTGGAAATTGTAAACTTGATATTTCAACTGGTTCGGCTGAACCGGTTGCTGTGTAGAACTTGTGTTATTGTTTTTTTCCTTGAATTTAGTGTGTGGTACCGGTCCTTATCGTTTAAAAAAAAAAAAAAATGTGTTTTTACGTTTTTTTCAAATACCCGTGACATGGTAAGAAACCGATAAGGGGGTCTTGCCTGGCTGAAGCAGAGTAAAGGGTAAGTTTTCTGATTAAGGATGGCTACATCTGAGAAACCCAAAAGAAAAATCGGGCCCACTGGGTTGAAACATTGCAGTGTGTGTGGGGTGGCCTTTGCTAAGGCTGATCCTCACACCACTTGGTTTATTGTCTGGGGTTTGACCACCTCAGTTCAGACTGCCAAATTTGCAAGCATTTCCCTAAAGCCACCCTGGATAAAAGATAGGGCATTCTTAGGGAAAAGGAGACTGAGAAGTCTGCTGACCCGGATGGCCAGCCCGGTTCGGTTCCGACCGAACCAGAAGGAGTGCCCTCTGACCAGGGCGAGACTCCTTTGGGCAAAAGGAGAGCCGATTCTGAGGGATCGGGTCCATCAAAAAGAAAAGAAAAATCAGCCGGTTCGGATCCAGAACCGCATCATCCGACCACCGAGGAAATTGCCCGAGTGATTCGCATAGTTGAATCGCTTTGTTCGGTTCTGACCGATCCGGCGCCTTCTGGCAGGCATTCGGTTCGGTCGGCTCCCCCGGTTCAAGATTATACCCCTGAAGATTTTTATGAACCGGACCTGGAGGGGGATGACGATTATGATGATGATGAAGATAACCTAATATTTTTCAGGTGAAGCTACGTCTGGCTGGAAGCTGCAACACTGGGCTTAAGATTTGCAAGAAAGCGAGTTGTGCTTACAACAGAAGGAGGTGAACCTTACAATTTACAATTGTCTTTGGTTTGAAGCAGATTCCTTAGGAAAATTAATATTCTTAAGGAGGAGGATACTTCTAACTGAAGGGTGAAATAAGGAACTTAGAATTATCAGAAAAAGCAGTCTTTCAATCAACAGAGGGAGGTGGACCTTGCTTTACTTTTGTTACAATTAAGATTTTCAGTGCAGGAAGAGTTTAAACCCACAGGGACTGAATACTGTTTACTGTGTCTGTCCTTGTGCACAGCTGAAGTGTTTTGGGGCTGACTGCTTTCAGAGCACAAGTCACCAGGCTGTTTTGGGGCTGGGGAGGTTTACCTGTGTCTGACTTGGATGTTTGGATTTTTCTCAGTTTGATTAGCAGGGTATTTTCTCTGTCTCGTCTAGGGCATCTTGCTGACAGGAAGGCACTCTTCGCAGCGGTAGGTCAGAGCTTTTAGCTGATTGTTTCTTGAGGGCACAGTTTAGGACCAAACCCTTTCCACCCCTCACCCTACCCACCCCTGGGAATAGTTCCTTTATACCTGAGGTTCTGACATAATTTCCTCAAGAGGGCAAGGTGCATATCACTGTCATATCCTCTCAAGCACACTGCACTGACAATATAAGCATACACATTATATAATACATATATTTCTATATAGCAAACCAGTCACACACACACACACACACAAAAAAACTAAACAAGGTAGACAGACATGTGGGGAGTAGTACAATGTAATGGCTGTGGGGCAGCAGTCTTCCAGAAGTCTTTCTGGAGGCTGAGATGCTGCCCTGTTTGCAGACAACTCTCTGCCCTGAGGGAGGAAGTTGCCCATCTTCAGGCCGCACTGGACAGTAGTAAGGGAACCTCCCCCATCCAGGGAGCACCAGAGCCACCATCACTACCTCAGAGGTTGCAAAGAAAGCACAGCAGTTGGACCACAGTGGGCTCAGGGAGGGTAAGGGTGGTGGAACAGAGGCACACCCAGTCAGTTGTTCCATTCCACAATCCATACACCATTCTGGGGGAGCATAGTTCCCCTGTGGATGCACCCGCAGAGGAGACTAAGGAGGTTGCAGACAACTGTCACAAGGGAGGCCCTCAGGAAGGAGTCAGAGGGCACCACAGGGAAAGGAAGCAGCTCCTGGTGGGGGACTCAGTTATTAGGGGGTTAGAACTGGGGGGAGCAGGGAAAACTGAAGTAAGGTGCCTGCCTGGTGCCATGGCTTGGAGGGACAGGAAGCACTTCCTTAGGATCACGAGAACAGTTGCACGGGAGTCTGAGCTGGACGTCATTGTCCACCTAGGGACAAATGACTTGGCCATCATGAGATTAGAGCAGGCAGAAGGACTTTGTAGAGTTGGGAGGGCCTAAGACAAGTAGCACACAAGTATCCTTCTCAGAGTGCTGCCTGTCATGGCATGGGTGAGGCAAGGTACTTTGCACCATGCAGTTTAACGAATGGTTGAAAAATGGTGTGGAGCACAGGGTTTGGCTTCATTGGGGACTGGGGTTCCACCTGGAGGGACACCAGCCTATACTGGCAGGATGGTCTGCATCTGTCCAGGAAAGGAACAAGTCTTTTGGGCAATCGGTTTAAATGCTTCATTGGCAAGGTTTTAAACTAGTCAAGGGGGGGGCACTGATAAGCAGCAGGAAAATCCCAGCCTCCCCCTACAAAACGGTACTAAATGAGAAAAAGACCAAGGTAGAAAGGTCAGTGGGATGCTGCTACGGAAGGTAAAGCCATCAGAAAATGGAGAGCAATGAGTACCAATGCCCGTAGTCTGGGTAACAAGCCTCCTGAATTAGTGGCCTTGATGGAGGAGGAACATCTGGATATTGTGGCAGGCACAGAAACATGATACACACAGAACCATGACTGGGACATAAACATACCAGGATACACTATCTACAGGAGGGACAGGGAGGGTAAAAGAGGAGGAGGAGTAGCTCTCTACATAAGGGAAAGAATCAAAGCAACAGAACAAAAGGGTAAACAGGGAGGAGAATAAGCACTGTGGGTCAATTTGGAGGCAGGCAATGGCACCACAGTCCGCACAGGGGTTGTATACAAACCCCCCTCTTAGGGGGAGGAAATGGACAAGGAAATGGTAGAAAGTATACTTAGAATGGCAGATAAAGGGGAGATATTGCTGATGGGTGATCTGAATATGCCAGATGTTAACTGGAGTGCAGCTGCAGCACTTCTAAGAGTGGGGTTATTCTAGATGCCCCACAGGGGCATTCCTTAGACAACTAGTATTGGAACCCACTCGAGAGGGAGCAGTCTAGACCTGGTTCTCTCAAATGGAGATGGAGAGAGGATCACAGATGTAGAAGTGGGTAGCCATCTGGGAACTAGCGACCATCCAACAGTATGGTTCACAATAAACACAGCAATAGAGTCGTTGCCACAAAGGCAAAAGTACTGGACTTCAGGAGGGCTGACTTTGCCAAAATGGGTGAGTGCCTAAGGAATGCACTAGCAAATGGGCAGGAAGGAGGGGTGGAAGAACAATGGGGAATAATAAAAACTGCCATCACAGAGATAACAAGCCTTTGTGTGAAGCAAATAAACAAAACAAAACGATGTAAGAAACCACTATGGTTCTCAAAGGAGGTGGCAGTGAAGGTTTAAGAGAAAAAGAAAGCATTCAGAAAGTACAAGGAATCACAGAAGGAGCAGGACAGAGAATTGTTTCAGTTAAAATAAAAGGAAGTTGGTAAGGCAGTCAGACCAGCAAAGGCCCGAACCGAGGAAGAGATGGCCAACTCAGTTAAGAAGGGGGATAAAACCTTTTTTTAGGTACATCAGGGAGCGAAGGAAGACTAAGGGAGGAATAGTGAGGCTTAATAAAGGGAAGGGGGGTGGGCAGAGGGTGACGGTGAAAAGGCAGAGATACTAAACAAATATTTTTGCTCAGTATTTACAAATGAAGAGGGGGAGGTACCTAAAACAAACAATAGAAACACTCTGGATACAGAAGTTGTTACCAGCCCATTTACAGAAGAAAGGGTTCTGAAAGAACTCTTAAAACTGTAAAACTGAAGGTGGACAGAGCAACGGGGCCTGATGGAATTCATCCCAGAATTCTAAAAGAACTAAGGGTAGAACTAGTGACACCACTGACTACCCTCTTTAACAAATCTTGGGAGGATGGGATGGTACCTGAGGACTGGAGGAAGGCAGATGTGATTCCCCTTCACAAAAGTGGAAGCAGGGCAGAAGCAGGAAACTACAGACCTGTTAGTTTAACCTCGGTGATAGGGAAAATGATGGAATCACTTCTGAAGGAAAGAATTGTCGAGTACCTAGAGGCCAGAGGGGTACAGGACCCAAGGCAGCATGGATTCACAGCGGGAAGGTCATGCCAGACTAATCTAATAGATTTCTTTGGCTAGGTGACCAAAGTAGTAGATCAGCATGCATGGGACAGTCATAAGGCAATTCTAGGGGGTGGGGATAGGAAGAAGTAGGTTGCTGGTTAACTAGGATCTGCAGCTTATCCATTAGGTAAGGAAATGGGCAGACTGGGTGGGCCAAGCGGTTCTTATCTGCCATCAAATTCTATGTTTCTATGTAGGGAGGGGCTGTGGACGTGGCCTACCTAGACTTTAGCAAGGCATTTGACTCAGTCCCACACAAAAGATTAATATACAAGTTATCCAGCCCGGGAGTGGGTCCCAAGATGATAGCCTGGGTAAAGAATTGGCTAAAGAATAGGACACAGGGGGTAATAGTAAATGGAGTCCACTCTGAAGAATGGGGAGTTACTAGTGGGGTACCGCAGGGTTCAGTATTAGGACCGGTCCTCTTCAGTGTCTTTATAAACGACATTGCAGAGGGACTGAAAGAAAGTATGTCTCTTTGCAGATGACACAAAGATCTGCAACAGAGTTGATGCACAAGGTGGGGTGGAAAGGATGAGAAGGGACTTGGCAAGGTTAGAGGATAGTCAAATGTATGGCAGCTTAGATTCAATGCTAAGAAGTGCAAGGTAATGCACCTGGGAAACAAAACCCAGGGAAGAGTACACAATAGGGGTGAGATACTAACAGCAACAAAATGGAAGGGGACCTGGGGGTAGTCATATCAGATGACCTAAAGGTGGCAAGCAATGTGAGAGGGCAGTAAGGAGGGCTGGAGGATACTGGGATGCATAGGGAGAGGCCACCAATAGAAAACAGGAAGTTGTTATCCCTCTGTACAGACAGCTGGTGAGACCCCTTCTGGAGTACTGTGTGCAGTTCTGGAGACCCAATCTCGCAAGGACATAGACAAGATGGAAGCTGTCCAGAGAAGGGCACTCAAATGGTGCAGGGTCTGCACCAGAAGACATATGAAGAGAGACTAAGGAGCTTAACATGTATAGCCTCTCGAGAAAGGAGGGAGAGGGGACACGATAGAAACTTTCAAGTACCTCAAGGGAATCAACAAGTCCAAGAAGATAACATCTTTCAAAAAAAGAGGCGTGCAAGAACAAGGGGGCACAATTTGAAGATGGGGGGGGGCGGCTCAGAGGTAATGAAAGGAAGTATTTTTTCACAGAGAGGGTTGTGGATGCATGGAACAGCCTTCCAGAGGAGGTTGTGGAATCAAAAACAGTGGTTGAATTCAAGCATGCATGGGACAGCCATAAGGCAATTCTAGGGAGTGGGGGTAGAAAGAAGTAGGCTGCTGGTTAACTAGGATCTGCAGCTTATCCATTAGGTAGGGAAATGGGCAGACTGGGTGGGCCAAGCGGTCCTTATCTGCTGTCAGATTCTGTGTTTCTAAGGTGATGATGATGGAATTGAAGGTCTGGATGAGCCCATAGAACCAGACATCTCCCCAGACATGCCTTCTGGTGTTTCCCCTCCTAGGCTTTCTGAGTCCCCTTCCCACTTTATATTCTACAGGAAAGTGGCAGAAACTCTCCAGCTTCCGATGAAAGAAGCTGTTGAGGAACAAGAGGAGCTTGACTGTGTGGAGATAATAGACATCGCAGAGTCCAAAAGGTTGTCTGTTCTCCTTTATAAGTCTTTTGTCAAACCGACACAAAAGTTGTTAAAACTCCAAATTCATTACCTCCTGTGGACAGACAGATGGACAAGAGGTACATGCTGTCAGGCTCAAGTATGGAGTACTTGTACCAGCATTGCCATGTTGGAGTCATGCAGGCTGCAGCCTGTGATAAAGCTAACATTCCCTTGGCTTCACACCCCCAGATAAAGACTCCAGGAAGTTGGATGCAATGGCAAAGAAGCAGTACATGGCATCATCTTTGGGACTAAGGCAGGCTAATTACATGGCCTATACAGCCAGGTACCAGAAGTCCAGGTGGGACACTGTACTGGATCTGGCTAAGCAGGCCTCCCCCCAGCTTGCCAAGGAGCTGGAGGAGGTGGCTGCTGATGGGATTGAGGCATCGAAGATCCAATTTCATGCCACTGTAGACTCCAATGATGTATCATCTAGAGTCATGGCTACATCTGTGGCTCTTCGGAGACTAGCTTGGCTCAGGTGTACTAGCCTATCTCAGGATACCCAGGCTAAGGCTATGGATTTCTCCGTAGTTAATAATTCTCTGTTTGGTGAGCAGACAGAGAATTATGTGAAAAAGATGGGTGAATACAGGACCACCTATAGGAGTGCACAGGACAAGGAATACCAGGCAACTCCTCAAAGGCAGCAAGCTAGGGGCTGGGGCAGGCCTTTTCATTGGCCTTTCTACCAAGCACAGGCCTCCTCTCCTTTTTCCCAGAGGGGGTTCTTCAGAAGGAGAGACAGAAGGGGGATGAGCATGGCTGCATCCTCCTCTCAGCCTAAGGCTTCTGCCAAGCAGACACCCTGATGTGTCAGCCTGGGTCAACTCCCCCATTCCTGTAGGAGGCAGGCTGGCTTACTACTTCCAGGACTGGAAGTCTGTGACCTCAGACAAGTGCGTCTTAGAGGTAGTAAGCCAGGGACTGGCTCTCGGCTTCAAAAAATTCCCAAAGCTGAAAGCCAGATCTTTTCCACCAGCAAACATCTCTGAAACCATTGCCCTAGAGGCAGAGGTTTCATCTCTACTGGTCTAAAGGGCCATAGAGAGAGTTCCTACAATACACAGGGGCAAAGGTCTGTACTCCAGGTAGTTCCTTACCCCGCAAAAAACGGGAGTTGCAGCCCATCCTAGACTTGAGTTACCTGAACAAACATCTGTTAAAGCCAGAGTTCAAAATGGTGACTGTGGGAATAATTCTTCCCTGTCTAAGGCCAGGGGACTGGCTAGCCTCCCTGGACCTAAAGGATGCCTACTTTCACATTCCCATAGGTGCTCCCACAGAAAGTACCTCAAGTTCGAACTGCCTTCAGGCCATTACCAGTTCAGAGCAATGGCCTTTGGCCTAACATCAGCTCCAAGGGTGTTCACAAAATGCCTAGCAGTAGTAGTGAAATTCCTAAGGAGAACAAATATCTCTATATTCCCATACCTGGACGACTAGCTCATAGTGGGTCAGTCTCCGGACCAAGTCAAGTCAGATTTGAAAGTGACCCAGCAAGTGCTCCCTTCTCTAGGTTTCCTTTTCAATCTTCCCAAGTCAGCTCTCGAGCCAGTGCAACTTTTGACCTTCATAGGGGTAGAACTAGACACTGTCAAAGCCAGAGCATTTTTACTCTTGGTAAGGGTAACGGCCATCATAAAGTTGGCTTCTTCCTTCCACCTTCTGGTTTCTCGATCAGCAAGGCACTTCCTTCAGCTTCTGGGCCACATGGCAGCTTCCATTGCAGAGGTCCAAGGGGCCAGATTTCAGATGAGGGACATTCAGTTTCACCTGAGGGCCTTTTGGTCTCAAAAAAAAGATTCTCTAACCAAACTTATTTCAGTGACTCAGACCCTGATCCAGGCTCTTCAATGGTGGCAGGATCAGGATAATCTCAGGCAAGGGATCCCATTCATCACTCAGACTCACGCTGTGATATTAACCACATATGCTTCTCTCCTGGGGTGGGGAGCTCACCTGGGGACTCCCATAGCCCAGGGAGTGTGGTCCACTCACGAGTCTCTTCTCCACATCAGTCTTCTGGAACTCAGGGCAGTTTACCTGGCCCTGCAAGCCTTCTCACAGTCAGTACAGAACAAGGTGGTTCAGGCAGGACAGACAACACCACCACCATGTGGTATATCAACAAGCAGGGAGGCACTCTGTCTACGGCCTTGTGTATGGAAGTCATTAAATTATGGTCCCTGGCTTATTCTCTACAGACCTCTCTAGTAGCAGTCCACCTCCCAGGAAAGGACAATGTGCTAGCAGATGCATTGAGCAGGATCTCCCAGGGCCATCATGAATGGTCCCTGGATTCCCTAGTGTTAAAAGTGATTTTTTTCAAGGTAGGGCACTCCAGAGATAGATCTCTTTGCAGCCCCAGACAATCACCAACTTCCTCTATTCTGTTGCAGACCCCAGTCTTGGGCTCAGTCCCTCTGGATGCTCTGATTCTGGATTGGGAAGGGAAATTTATGCATGCCTTCCCTCCTTTTCCTCTTCTGTTCAAGGTTCTGGTCAAAAGATCACAGTCTTGCAAAGTGATCCTGATTGCTCCAGATTGGGCCAGACAGCCTTGGTACCCCCTGTTGCTGTCCCTAGCAGTCCATCTTCCCCTATCTCTTCCCAGGAATCACAACCTGTTAATCTCCTCTCGGGAGAATCTGGTATCCCAACCTGCGGTCTCTCAATCTCAAGGCGTGGCTCTTGAAGAGTTAGAATATGCAGGTTTGCATCTCTCTCAAGGGGTTCTGTACATTCTCAGAGCCTCTAGAAAGCCTTCCACCAGAAAAAACTATAATTCCAAATGGAAAAGATTCAGCATTTGGTGTTCCAAGAAGCAGATAACCCCAGATACTGCTGATTTGTCTACAGTTCTGGACTACATGGTTTATCTTAATGGCCTAGGACTCAGACCAGCTACCCTCAAGGTACGCTTGTCAGCTGTTTCTGCTTTTCTCTCAGTGGGAAAGCTCTCCTCACTGGCATCTCATGCTGGTTTTTTTGTAAGTTTTTCAAGGTATTGCTTCATACCAATCCCTCCTTTAGGAATCCTACTCCTGCTTGGGACCTTAATATTTGCATTGCTAAGCTTATGCACCCCCCTTTTGAGCCTCTGTCTTCAGCAGAGCTTAAGTACTTAACTTGGAAAACTGTGTTCCTGCTAGCTGTTACTTCTGCCAGTGAATTGCAAGCTCTGTCAGTGAAGCCTGATTTTTATCTCATTCCATAGAGATAAGGTGGTCCTTAGAACCAATAGGAGGTTCTTACCTAAAGTGGTTTCAGATTTTCATTTGAACCAATCCATGTCTCTCCCTGTTTTCTTCACTGATCATTCTTCTTCAGGAGAGAGATTACACAGTTTAGATGTTAAGAGAGCCCTTAGCTAGTACACTGAGCGTATTTAAGCACTCAGGTTTGACTCCCTCCAGTTGTTCCTCACTTATGGGGAAGTGGGAAGGACAAGTCTGCCACTAAGAGAACCATTGCCAGGTGGATCGCCTCTGTATACAATTTTGCTATGAGAAGCTAGGTAAATACCACCCCTCAGGCCTGAGGGCTCATTCGACTAGAGGTAATAGCTGCTTCCCTGGCTGCTGCTAGGGTATTCCTTACTAGAGATATGCAAAGCAGCCACCTGGAAAACAGTCCATACATTCACCAAGCATTACCTCTGGATATCCAGGCTAGAGTGATGCTAGGTTTGGCACAGCAGTACTGTAGAGCCTATTCCCAAAATAGATTTGATTCCTCCTCCATGGAGGTACTGCTTAGCAGTTCAGCATATGTCAGAATACAGCAAGTCTTCATGTTGTTTATAGAAAAAATTACCTTAGTAATTATGTTTCTTCTAGTGGAGTCTTGCTGTATTCTGACCTGCCTCCCTCCTCAGAACCTGGCTTTTGGGAAGTGGGCTGGCAGGTGCAGTGTTGCACCCCAGGGATGCATTTGGGCACTTCCTCTTTTTAGAGAGGGGAAGTGGGTTTTGTCTTTTGTTTTGATAGTCTTAAGTTGTTTACTGTCTAGTTTTTGTTTTGGATTTCTCAACTTGAGTCTTTTGGAGGATCCAAAATATTTGGTTGCCATTTGGCTAGTACAGCATTTACAATTTCCACATAGTGGTGTTAGTTTGTTAGTGTTGGCTCATAAGAAACTGACGGTTACCCTTGAAAGTGCAGCAGACAGAGGTTTGAACCGAGTTCGAGCTCAATGTTCTATGCCCTGGCATAGAGTTAACTCTTTCCTCTCCGGAGCAGTTCAAGTGCTGGGGCTGACTGCATATGTCAGAATACAGCAAGACTCCATTAGAAGAAACACAATTACTGAGGTGAGTAATTTTTCTTCTAGGACATGGATGTTGTTCATCCACACCCATTGGCAGTATCCTTGCCGCTTTAAATCTTGCCGGAAGGTCTTCAAGTTGCCCTCCCACCCACCTGGTGGTATAACTCGGCCCGCCCCATGACGCCAGATCTTCCTTACCGCTTGGAAGCTCAGGTTCTCTCCTTAACGCCCGCGCTTGTGACTGGTTCCTTTTCTCGCTTATGGATTTAAAAATAATATTTTGCAAAAGACTTCAGTTTCATCCTCGCGGCTGCGATGGATAAATCGACTCCGGATTTTGAGATGCCCATGCGGCAGAAGATGTCTCGGACGGATCCACACCCACGTGTGTTCACTGCTTAGGGCCTTGAGCACGACCCGCAGGCTTCATGTATCTGTGTTTCATCTTCGGCCACGCCCCTCAAGACCGTTGCCTCGATTGCAACTGGGCCGCCCTTAGCGCTTCTCCGTGAAGTCCAAGGAGGCCTGGTTGGCGTGTCGCGGGTGGCGGGTTCGGGCGGATCAGCTCGAAAGGATGGTCGCCTCAAGAGGAGGCGGCGCGGGTCAGATCTTCTCGGCCGCGCATTTATCCCGCCTTCTCTGGGTTCTTCCTACACGGCTTCCTTTATGAGCTTTGTCTGTCCTCTCCACTAAAGGAGAAGGGCTCGTGCCTGCTGGACCTTTTCTCGGGTCCAAAAGAGGGACAAGGGTGGGTCCCTCCGTCGACGCTCTTGGGAGCCGGGAAAGGTCCTCTCTCGGCCGCCGACTGCCGGCTTCGGTCGACCGCCGGGCTTCGCCACTGGCCTCACGGTGTCCTCGCCAGGTCAGTTGACCGAGACTCCCACTGATGAAGTCGAGATTTTTCTGACCCATTGGACGGCTGTCGCTTTTAGCAGCCGAGATTCCTCTCCGGCTCCCCCGGGAGGAGTTGAGGATCCCTGGCTCGCTTTGTGCCTCCCCGGTTCCGGAGCCCTCGGATGGACCTTCCGAGCCGAAGGGAGTGTCGGTTCCGGCCGACACCTCCCTGCACCGACCCCGGAAATTCCGGGACTCTCGGTCTCGGTCTCGGACCTCTTCGCGGTCCAGCCGTTCCCACCGTCATAGGCGGTCTCGGTCTCGGCACCTCGGTAAGCGGCGTCGCCGCTCGTCCTCGTCCTCCTCCTCCGATGAGGGAGGCTTGCGAATTACGCCGACGGTACGAGGACCTTATGTTGCAACAGCTCCTCCTGGCGGGAATAGTCTACCCGCGCTTTCCTCGCCATTATGGTTGTCACCGAACGGCCGACACAACCCTCGACTTGCCCGAGAGTTATACCCAGGCCGTTGTTCGGCCAAAACCAGCTGCTCCACCTCACTGCGGTGGAACCTCCGCCTCCACAGCCACCAGGTGGGGCTCCGACCAAGGATTCTCGGTCGGCCAAGGGTTTACCCCATCGGCTGTCAGTTACCCTCACCCCGACCGACCTCGCAGGTGAAGGGTGACTCAGGCCAGAGGCAGTTTTCGAGGACTCTTCCGAGTCCGAAGATGATTCTCCTTCTTCTCCAGCCGACTGACTTGGAGTCTTCAGGAGGTCAGCCAATGGATCGATAGCCCGTCCGCCCTTCCTAGGACTGCTTCGGCTCATCTCGAGTCTACCGGATGGAGCTCGAACCCGCTTCAAACGGGCCAGGTATCCTCACGAGATTCTGGACCGAGGGATTCTCCGACGAGGCTTTCCGTGGCCGAGGCCATAGTGGGTCCAGCACTGGAACTTTGGCAGCGCCCTGCTTCCTGCCCTCGCCCGGCCAGGATGGCCAGGAAGTATCGGCTCTCCGGTTCCTTGTCCTGTTTTGAACACCCCTCTGCTGAGGGGTTGGTTACCGACATCTGCCGCGCCACGCAACGCCAGGGATGTGGACAAACTCCTGACAAGGAGTCCAAGAAATTGGACCATGTCGGGCTAAAAGTCTACGCTATGTCTCTTCTCGCGGCCAGGCCAGTTCGGCCGCCCTCATGGCACATTTTCTCATGCCCTGTTGGGCTCCCTGGATGAGGTCATCCTCATCTTCCCACCGATCTGCAGACTACGGTTAAGCAGGTGCGGGACCAGGGCAGGGCAGTGGCCAAACAGCAGCTCCAGACTGCTTTGGATGTAGGGACTCATGTGCCAGATCGGTGGCGCGCCGAGTGGCTATGCGGTCAGTGGCTTGGCTGAGGATATCCACCTTTACTGGATACCCAGCACAAGTTGGCGGATGTCCTTTTGGGGACTGACCTCTTCGCCCTGGGGTGGAAGGTCACCTGCAGAGGATCGAGAAGTCCAATGCCACCTTGGACTCGGTCTCTTCCGCTCAGAAGGAAGGCACGTAAACCACAGCCTAAGCCCTTTCGTCCTTCTGTGCCCCGGCGCCGCCGCCCAGCACCAGGGCCAGCAGGCTCTGGCCTGCCATCCCAAACCAGCCGCCGCTTCCTCTAACAGGAGCAGGGAGAAAGGGCCCAGGAGGTCCTCGGCCGGTCCCTCCTCCAAGCCTGCCCAGTGACGGCTGAGGGTGTCGCCTCATCCCGCCCCTGCTCCCTGGGTCCCCCCCGGGACGTGCCCGCACTCCTGCTCCGCCTGGTCCGCTGTTACCACGGACAGGTGGGTCTTGAGGTGGTGGGAAGAGGCCTGCTCTGGAATTCGAGCAGGCACCACCCTTCAGAGCCGTCCCCTGGGGGCTCGGGATCCCCAGCTCACTGGCGGCTCGTCGAGCCGACATCACTCTCCTCCTCCAGAAGGAGGTGGTAAGAGGTGGTGGACCCTCCTTCAGACCCAGGGTTTGTGTCCAGGTACTTCCTGGTTCCGAACGGACGGGGCTGGCGCCCATTCTCGACCTACGACCTAAACAAGTTCCTAAGGTCTCGAACCTTCGGATGGTCACTCTGGCTCAGATAATACCATCCTTGGACGCGTGTGGTTCTGCTCTCTGGACTTGCAGGACGCGCTTTTCACGTCCCTATCCGTCTGCCTCACCAGAGATTCCTTCGCCTGAGCGGAAGGATCTCTCGAGTTCCAAGCCATGCCCTTCGGCTTGTCTCCAGCTCCCAGGGTCTTCACCAAATGCATGGCAGTGGTGACAGCATTCCTCAAGGGCGCCGAGGGGTCCGGGTGTACCCTTACCTGGACGACTGGCTGATAGCAGCTCCCTCCAGGAAGGAGGCGGAGTGGTCCAGAGATCTGGCCCTCCAGGTCTGCTCTCAACTGGGCCTCCTTGTCAACGAGGCCAAGTCGGAACTCGAGCCGAAGCAGGTGATTTTATTCATCGGGGCGCAGCTCGACTCTCTTCGAGCCAGAGCGCGGCTCCCGGCGGACAGGGCCGAGGTTCTTTCCTCCTTTGCCCGATCATTTCTGGTTGGGCAATTGCGCCCTGCCCGGGACTTCCTGCGCCTCCTGGGTCTCATGGCGGCCTGTACCAGCGTGGTCCGTTGGGCCCGCTGGAACATGCGTCCCCTTCAGTGGGGACTGGCCAGCCAGTGGTCACAACGCTGCATCCCTTGGACCAGCTTGTGTCGGTGACACAGGGGATGTGGAATGCTCTCCAGTGGTGGACCGTTCCAGATCAATTGCAGGAGGGCATCCTGCTCGTCCGCCCGCGAGCCGACGGTCTCTGTCGACCGATGCCTCTCTGATGGGTTGGGGTGCCCATCTGGGAACACGGGCTCATGGCCTCTGGTCCCCAAGGGAGTCCCATGCCACATCAACCTGCTGGAGCTCCGAGCGGTCCGCCTAGCCTCACCGCCTTTGCTCTGCTCCTCCGGGTCAAGTGGTCCGAGTCCAGACGGACAATACCACGACCATGTACTATCTAAACCGCCAGGGCGGACGCGCCCATGCTTCTATGCAAGGAAGCTCTCCAGATTTGGTCACTGCGCGCAGCCTGGAGGCGGATCTCCTAGCATTCACGTGGCAGGAGCTCCAACACCCTGGCCGATGCCCTGAGCCGGATAGGGGCTGCATCCCACGAGTGGTCCTCCTGCCGGAGGTAGTACAGCATCTGTTCTCCCTTTGGGGCACACCTCAGGTGGACCTGTTGCCTCCACGGAGAAACGCGGGCTGAGTCTGTTCCATGCCCGCCTTCAGCAGGGGCTCGCTGCAGGGATGCCTTCTCGAGGCAATGGACCCCGGGTTTCTTTACGCCTTTCCCCATTTCCTTGATCCACAAGGTGCTTCTCAAGGCGAGGAGGGACAAGGCAGGTGATTCTGATAGCCCCAGACTGGCCTCGCCAGTTCTGGTACCCAGATCTCCTCAGTCTCAGCTCCAGGACTCGCGGCAGCTTCCAGCTCGCCCGGACCTGCTCTCAGTCAATCAGGGAAGGTGTTCCATCCGACCTTCAATCCCTGCACCTGACGGCCTGGTTCCTGAGCGGCTAGAGTTCCAGGCTTTGGGTCTTTCCGACGAGGTCCTCAATGTAGTTGAGGCGTCCCGTAAGGAGTCGACCAGAAAATGCTATGCCTTCAAATGGAAAAGGTTTTCCATTTGGTGTCAGGGCAAGGGCTTGGACCCTTCCTCCTGTTCCTTGGCAAGCATCTTGGACTATTTATGGTCCCTTTCTAGTCAAGGGCTTAGGTCGACGACCCTAAGGGTGCACCTGGCAGCCATCTCTGCTTACCGGGCGCGGGCCGGGAAGCAGTCAGTGGCGCAGGAGAAGGTGGTCTGGCGCTTTTTCAAAGGCCTTGATCACATTTCCCCTCCAGTGCGGGAACCCCCACCTCCGTGGGATCTACTGCTGGTACTGGCAAAGCTCATGGGCGTTTATTCAACCCATGCACAGGTGTGCTCTCTCTCACCTGTCGTGGAAGCACCTCTTGGTGGCTATCACGCAGCCAGAAGGATGGGGAGAGCTCCAGGCGCTTCCATCGAGTCTCCTTACCTGGTCTTCCACAGGACAGAGTTGTCCTGCGCCCACCCAAATTCTTCCGAAGGTGGTGTCGGAGTTTCACCTTAACCAGGTGTTGACTCTGCCGGTGTTCTACCCCAATCACACCTCGAGGTCGAATATAGGCTCCATACTCTGATCCTAGAAGGCGCCGCTATTATAAGGAGCGCACGGCTGAAATTCGGGAGAGGTTCGCCAGCTGTTTGTCACCACGCTGAAGCCGCATCTGGCAGACCTGCAGCCAAGCGGACGATAAGCAGGTGGTAACCTCCTGCATAGATCTCTGCTATAGGATTAGCGGGCATGGAGCCTCCCAGAGGATAAGAGCTCATTCTACCCGCCATACTGCTGCAACGGTGGCTGCTTCCAGGGACGTCCCTATCCAGGAAATCTGCAGGGCTGCTACCTGGAAGTCAGCAAACACCTTCATTACCCACTACCACATCGACCTTGAGTCACGCCGGGATGCTGGTTTTGGGGCCTCGGTTCTCCAGTCTCTTTCCCAAGTAAGTATATGGGGTGTGTCTTGCCTCCCTCCTCCCGGAGAACTGCTAGGAGTCTGCCAATGAGTGTGGATGAACAACATATCCATGTCCCTAGAAATACAGGTTACTCACCTGTAACAGGAGTTCTAGGAATGGTATATGTTGTTCATCACGACCTACTCGACCTCCCGGCTTCGACGCAACCTGAGCTTCTCCAGCGGGCCAGATCTGGCGCCATGGGGCGGAGCCGTAGAGTTATACCACCCGGTTGGGTGGGAGGAGCAAGCTTGAAGACCTTCCGGCAAGATTTAAAGCGGCAAGGATACTGCCAATGAGTGTGGATGAACAACATATACCATTCCTAGAACTCCTGTTACAGGTGAGTAACCTGTATTTATCCACCCTATTTATCCCTTTCAAGTACTTAAAGTATCATTTCCCCTGTGTTTTTCCGCTCCTCCATGGAGTACGTTTTCAGGGCCCCCAGCCTCTCTTCAAATGCTTTACCCTGTTGACTCACGATCATCTTCACTGCCCTTCTGGACCGTCTCCAGCAGATTAATGTCCTTCTTAAGGTGTGAGCACTAGTACTTTACTCCATTCTCCAAATGTGACCTCACCAGCGACCTGTACAAGGGCAGTATAACCTCCTCTCGCCGACTGCTGTTTTCCCGGCTATGCGTCCCAACATTTTATTTGCCTTTGCTGCTGGTTTCCTGCACTGCGTGGAGTGTTTCAGGTCACTAGTGATCATCACGCCCAGATCCTTCTCCTCTGTTACAGATACTCAAACCACTCCAAGGCAATACTCTGTCCTGAGATTCTTGGCTCCAGTGTGCATAACTTTGTATTTCTTTGCATTGAAGTCAAGACCACCTCTCAGGTTTTTCCAGATTCTCCTTTAGGTCTTGTGTCCCTTAGATCCCCTTAGCAGAATCAGCCAAGGAAACCACGAATGGACACTGAACAAGCAGTATTCACAAGATTAGGTACCCTTGAGATAGGTCTGTTTGCATCCTGGAAAAACAACTATCTCCCAGTGTTCTGTTACACACTCCTTGGTGGGTACAGTCCCAGAGGATGCCCTAGTCTTCAGTTGGTCAGGGAAGTTTCTCTGTGCCTTCCCACCATTTCCACTTTTAGTAAGAATGCTGCTAAAACTGAGAAGGGAGTCAACAACAATTTTAATTTTTTATTTAACAGTTTGATAACCGGGTAGGGACTCTGGACAATGTCCTTTTTCAGGTCTAACTTGGAACAGACTACAAGCAACAGTAATAACAAATAATAACACACATCAGCAATCACATTTAGACTTACTCAACAAAAATGACTTAAGCTTAATCTTAAAACAACATAGAGCTGGGGGTAAAGCATTCCAAAGGGATCGGGCTGCAACAGAAAAAGACCTGTGACCATTCCAAGTCTTAAAAACTGGAAAGTTTAATAAGTTCCCATTAGCAGATCTTAATTTGGGGAGGGACTGATGAACTCTAACCATATATGCCAATGGAAATTTATAGGAAAAAGACTTATAAAGCAAACAACCAAAAAAGAATTAATTCTTTCCCTAGGTAATAACCAACCTAATTGTAAATACAGTGAACAATGAAGTGTCCTAAAAGGGACCAAAAAAATAAACCTACAAATATTATTATAAGCTACAGACAAAGCATTGTATTCCTTAACATTCAAATTCTGATACAAATAACAAATATAATCAAAATGTGGTAGTAATGAACCAACAGCAATTGATTTTCTGGTTTCAAAAGCAAAATATGACAGAAAGTTAAAATGACCAATTTCTGATTTATTGTTTGACTAACATACTTAACATGTAACGAAAAAGTTAACCACAGTCCAACCACACATCCAAATATTTAAATTTGGTAACTTGATCTATTGCAGCACCATCCCTATCAGAAAGCAACAAACAAGGATTATCTTTCAACATAACCGGGATCCCAAAAATCATTGATTTTCATTTTTTTTAATTTAGAATCATAGAATTTGTTACAAACCAGTTGCACACATTCCAAAGCCAACATGCAGAGCATCTACCAACTCGTCTTGTGATTTACCCTGACTGTAAAGTATCAGATCATCTGCATATGTTATTGAGTCGCAAGGTTCACAGTAAGCAGGCAATTGATTAACAAATAAAGAGAACAGCAAGGGTCCTAATATGGACCCCTGCGGAACACCACACTCAATGAAAGCCACTTGGGAATTCTGCGACCCAACACACACAAACTGTTCACTATTTACTAAATAATCATTAACCCAGGATAATGCATTTTTAGAAAAAACAGTAACTTGCAACTTACATAATAATAAACCATGATCAATTAAATCAATGATCCTCATAGCTCCAGATTGTGCCATGCAGATTTGGTATCCATTTCTCCTAACCCCCTGCATCAAGCATCCCATCAACTTTCCCCTGAGGTACAATCTGCTGACTTTGTCTCAGGGCAGGATAACATTTCCAGATCCAAGAATTCTGTGTCTGAGAGAATGGTACTTGAAGAGCTAGTCTTCTCTAGACTAAACCTCTCTGAGAAGAGTTTGGAAGTGCTTAAGATTTCCAGGAAACCAGCAATGAGGAAAACCTACACCTCAAAGTGGAAAAGATTTTCCCTTTGCTTCTCCTCTAGGCAGCTCAGCCCATTCTGGGTGAACCTTCCTTTGGTTTTGGACTACCTGGTCCACCTGCAGTCCCTGGGCCTTAGCCCTCAACCCTAAAGGTGCATCTGGCAGCAGTATCAGCATATGCCTCAGCTGGCAAAAATAGGTCAGTGGCCTCACAACCCATTTTCAAGAGGTTCTTTAAAGGTCTTGCTTACTTGTACCCTCTAATAAGGAATCCTGTCATCCCTACGACCTGATCCTGTGTATCACTCAGCTGGTGGAAGCTCCCAGGGATGTCTCCCTACAGGAAATCTATAAAGTAGCTCCCTGGAAAACAGTACACACTTTCACAAAGCACTTTTTCTGGACGTACAGTCCAGAAGGGATAACAGCTTTGGCACTGTGGTCTTGCAGAACCTTTTCCATATGGAGGTGCTGTACCCAACCTCCCAAAGTACTGATATGGAGTCTGCAGCTGTTGTGCATAAATGAAGGGTTCCTGGGGCTGGAAGAAAAAATTAATGTAGTAATGTTGTTTCTTCCAAGAGATCTCTCACTGTGCTTAACAATCCTACCTGTACCTCCTCTTCCAGAACCTGGAAAAAATTCACACAAGAATCGGTCATTTTGTGTTTGCTGGAGCATTAGTGGTGTTACAGTACTTTAGAATTGATACTCGGTGATCTAATCTTTCAAGATGTTTTCATTAGTTTTGAAGATTTATTCTGCCATGTTAAAAAGCTTTGGGGAACTTTTTAAATTGGTATGTATTTTTTTGATAGCCTTTTAGCTAGTTTATCGGTCACTACTCACCCTAGCTTTGAAATAAATCTGCCGTTAGAACACAAGTGTGAACGTGACCATGCAACAGAGTTTAGAATTTCATTCTAAGATTCTCCAATTAGCATAAAATTCTAGTCTCCAGAGCAGCTAATTCCAGGGAAATGATTGCAGTTAAGTGTGGTGAGGGATCCCTTGGAAGAAACAACATTACTATGGTGAGTAACTTTTTCTTAGTGCACCATGATTCCATAATGGCCACAAAGTCCAGGTCAGCCTCTGCCATGATGGCTTCCAGGTCTGGAATTTTGTTTCCAAGACTCCTTGCATTGGCACACATGGCTGTCCTCACCTTTCTTCCTCGCTGTTCTGCTTCCCTTTCCCCCTCCCATTCCTGACTGTGTTTTTCACTTACTTCCTCCTACCTTTTCAATTTCCTCATTCTTTGTCTCCTTCAATCCGTTTCTCTCTTACCTTAGTCTTACCCCCTTTTCTTTGTTCCCATCCCTGCCTTTCTGTGCCCCTAACCTGGGGAAGTTTTCTCCCCCCCCCCCCAGGCTTTCCCTCCCTGTTCCTCTATCATTGGGGGGGGGATTTTTGCCTGCCTTTGTTTTACTTCCTCCACCACCACCCCCAACTAGTGTAAATGTTTAAATGTTCATCCAGGTAACATTTAAACATCCCAACAAGGACTGCAGTTCCCTTCCCGGAAGGATGCAAGCCATCTCCCTTATAGAGACCCATATTTTCCCA
The DNA here is from genome assembly GCA_016271365.2 of Neoceratodus forsteri. NCBI lineage: Eukaryota > Metazoa > Chordata > Ceratodontiformes > Ceratodontidae > Neoceratodus > Neoceratodus forsteri. The sequence goes on along the minus strand of CM057454.1, from coordinate 832,513,359 downwards.
GGCTGGCCCCCAGTGTAGCCCAAGTCGTCCTGCATGCATCATGTCTTCAGTCATTAAATGTCCTGGAGTGGAGTACCTTTGCATCTCACTGGCCGTACCCAGGTAACACTTTGGAAAAAGCCACCATGCACCAGCCCATCGGCACCCCGGTGGTGCTACCTCTCATGATGCCAGTGCCCTGGGTTTGCTAGTGAGCCTGAATCATTGGGGGCTGGTCAGAGGACAGGATTGAGCATCCCAGCGAATGCTGTCCTCCTTTGGGGGAGGAGGAGGAAGACCACTTCAGCCACTGTGACTGGAACCTGGTTGACCACAGCTGGTGGTGCAGACATTAATGCAAGCAAGGGTGTGGAAGTGTTGATTGACGGGGAGGGGCATCACTCACTATATGCTCACACCTAGCTCTCAGTAAGCATTTCCACGAGGAGGGGAGAAAAAGGAAAAGGGATCCTCGGCAGAGCAGTGTAAGGCCCTGCTGTCTTGCAGACCCCATAGCCTCTGACCAGGCTCTCTCCAGGTGATGCTACAGCAAGTCTCTGAGGGACCAGGCCCAGCCCAAGGAACTCCTTGTGGGGGGGGTGGTGAGCAACAAGGGAAACGTAGGAGAGGTAAGACTCCAGGAGATGGCTGATTGATGGGGTTGGGGAGGCGCATGAGCCCGATGATGAGGCCAGATGCTAGCTGAGAGAGGCGGCATAAGCAGAAAGTAAAAAATAAAAGCCACCATGCATGCGACCCACTTAAAGTTCATCACCAACTCACTGAGGTTACCATGCGCTACCCCTACCTCTACCCTGTCCTTTGCCAGATCATTTGTCCCCAGAGGGACAGAGACTAAGCTGAGGAACTTCTCACCTCTCCTTTCTCCTCTAGTCTGTCCCCCAACAATATAGTCACCCACCAGCAGCTTCTTTCTACTTGTCTGGGAGCCTCTTCCTTCCTTCATGGGACCTCCACTTCTTAGGACACCCCACTTCCTCCCTTCCCAGTATGATGGGTGCCTCCTCTCTACTGCCCTGTCTGGCCAGTTCAGTGAAGGAGTTCTGCTGTGGTAGAGGCTGAGGAACCTGCACCATTCCCGCCACCCTTCTGGAGCACACCAAGGTCCATTTGCTCTGCCTCTGCATAGGCATTTTCTGGGGGAGTGGCCCCTGGTTAGGGCAGAAGGACCTCTGTACCCTTGCCAGTTTGCCCTGACATCCAGTAACCCAGAGAGATGAATACAACTTTGGCAGCACCTCAGTTTCCAGAAGGTGTCCCGAAAGACTGTGGCCTCACACCCATTTTACTGCACCACTGTCATGATCTTGCCTTCCTTTGCTTAGTGTTTGTTCAAACTTCACTCTACACTTCGGCCTCCTTCCTACTTCCATTGTACTGCTGCCTCTCCCTTTTGCTTTCCTGAAACTAATTTGTTACCCTACCCTAGATAGGGTGTGTCTCGTTTTTCCTTTTTAACCCTCCTACCTGTAACTACCTTATCCTGAGTGTGTACTACTACTTTCCCATTTGCAATATGGGTAAAACCTGTAGATCTTCGAGGATGTCTCTTTCATCAGGTCACGCCTATGGAACTATAAGCCACCAGGCACTAGGATCACATGGACACTTTTGCAAGCAGTCCACTAGGGGCTGCCCACGACAATGTCAGTTCAAACAACATGAAGTCTTGCTATATTATGACAGTAGCAGTTTGTCCCACCACTAGAACTGCTCCGGAGGTGAAATGGTTAATACCATTCCAAAATAGAACTTTGAGCACGAGCTCTAAGAAGCAGCTCTATCTGTGTAATTTCAAACCTGAACTGTCAGATTCTTTACTCCGCCTCAGTGAACAGTCGCCCCGAGATTTCTCCTACTGCTCAGTTCATTTCGTTTAAACAGTGTTTTCTCGTTCGATTCAACCGAATAGTTTTATTTTAACCGCAAAACCGCTCGTTCAAGCTCTGTCTGTGGTAATCGTAAGTAAATTAAAGGTTTTGTCTGTGTGGAACTTGTAAGTTTATCGGTTCGGTTTTGAACCGATCAGCTGGGTTTAAAACTTATTTACTTTAAAGTTTAACATTTGAGAGTGCGGTTCTCGGTTCTTATCGGTTCTAAAAAAAACCGGATTTTATTACGGTTTTTTCCAATACCCGTGACACGGTTAGGAACCGATAAGGAAGGGTGTCTTGCCTGGCACTGCCGTTTAAAGGGCAGGTTTTTCTGGTTAGGCTGGCATTATGTCTGAGAAACCCAAAAGAAAAACCGGGCCCACTGGGTTTCAACACTGTGATGTCTGTGGGGAAGTCTTTGCCAAGGCTGACCCACACACCACATGTGTCTATTGTCTGGGGTTTGACCACCTCCAGTCAGACTGCCGATATAAGAATTTCCCTGCAGCCACCCTGAAAAGAGATTGGGCAGGCTCAGGAACGAGAGGCCAAAAGTCTGCTGACCCGATAGCCCGGGTTCGGTGCCAACCGAACCGAGGAGTTCTCTGACCAGGGCGAGACTTCCTCGGGCAAAAGAAAAGCTGGGTCTGAGGAACCAATTCCAGTAAAGAAAACAAGAAAGTCAGCAGGTTTGGAGTCCAAAACCCTTCTCCAACTGCTGCAGAGATAGCAAAGCCATACAAATTGTCCAGTCACTGTCTTCAGGTTCCATCCGAACCGCCACTATCTGGCAAAGGTCGTTCGTCCGTTCCAGTGGTTCAGGAATATGATGTTGAGGAATTTTATGAACCAGAGGAGGGGAGGATGATTATGAACAGTATGAATGGCTGGGAAGGTCTGGGTGTGCCCATTGAACCGACATTTCCCCAGACAGACCTCTAGAATCTCCCCTATGCTATCTGAGTCTCCATCTCATTTTATGTTTTACAAAAAAGTTGCTGAAACCCTCCAGCTTCCCTTGGAAGAAGCTGTGGATGAGCAAGAGGAGCCTGATTTTGTAGAAATGATGGATATTCCAGAGTCTAGGAGATTGTCTATTCCTTTGCATAAGTCTTTTAGGAATCAAACAATAAAAGTTTAAAAGCTCCTAATTCTGTGCCTCCTGTAGATAAAAGATGGACAGAAGGTACACATTGTCAGTCCTGATACAGAATTCCTTCTCAGCAATGCAGTCATGTTAGTAGTTCAGGCTGCAGCCTGTGATAAGTTAATATCCCCTGGCTTCACATCCTCCTGACAAGGATTCCAGGAAGATTGATGCCATGGCGAAAAACAGTATATGGCAGCCTCTCTGGGACTCAGGCAAGCAAATTATATGGCTTATGTAGCTAGGTATCAGAAATCTAGATGGGATACTGTTATGGAATTAGCCAAGAAGCCCATGGCCAGCTGGCTAGTTAACTAGAACAGGTGGCTGCTGATGGCATTGAGGCTTCTAAGGTACAGTTTCATGCTGCTGTGGATGTTAATGATGTTTCCTCTAGGGTCATGGCCACATCTGTAGCTTTTCATAGGTTGGCCTGGCTCAGGTGTACTAGTCTGTCACAGGATACCGACTAAGGCTATGGATTTTCCTGGTGGGAAATTCTCTGTTTGGGGAGCAGACAGAGAATTACATGAAAAGATGGATGAATATAGGACTACTTACAAAATGTGCCCAAGCTAAGGAGCGGCAAGCCACTCCTCAGAGGCATACCCCCAGGGGTAGGGGTAGGCCTTTTCACAGGCCTTTTTACCAGACTCAGGCCTCCTCTGCCTATGCTCAGAGGGGCTTCTTCAGAGGCAGAGGCAGACGAGGGGTGGGCAGGCCTGCTCCCACCCCTCAGCCTAAAGCTCCTGCTAAGCAGGCACCCTGATGGGGTGCCCAGGGCCGATTCTCCTTTACCGGTAGAGGGCAGGCTGGCTTACTTCAGTCAGAACTGGGCTTCTTTAACCTCAGACAAGTGGGTTCTGGAAGTAGTAAGCCAGGGTCTGGTTCTCAGCTTCAAAAAGTTTCCTGTTGAGAACCAGACTTTTCTACCTGCAAGTGCTTCAGAGACCTTTGCTGTAGAAGCAGAGGTCTCAACCCTGTTGGCTCTCAGAGCAGTGGAAAGGTTCCTCCCTGCACCAGGGCAGGGTCTGTATTCAGATACTTCCTTACCCCAAAAAGACAGGAGAATGGCGGCCCATATTAGACCTCAGATATCTGAACAAGCATCTTTTGAAACCAAAGTTCAAAATGGTAACTCTGGCAATGATTTTACCCTCCCTAAGGCCAGGGACTGGTTAGCCTCCTGGACCTCAGGATGCCTATTTCCACGCCCCAATCAGAAGCTCCCATCGAAGTACCTCAGATTTGAACTACTCAGGTCATTACCAGTTCAGAGCAATGCCCTTCGCCTTACCTCTGCCCCATGGGTATTCACAAAGTGTCTAGCAGTGGCTCACTTAAGGAGGCAAAGGATTGCTGTTTTTCCTATCTAGACGATTGGCTCATTGTAGGCCAGTCCCCAGAACAGGTAAAATCTCACCTGCAAGTTACCCAGCAGCTTCTCACCTCCCTGGGCTTTCTACAATCTACAAAGTCGGTTCTGGAACCAGTCCAGGTACTCACCTTTATAGGGCAGAGTTGGACACAAAGCTAGCCAGAGCTTTTCTTCCTTAGAAAGGGTGATGAATTTAGTGACTCTAGCCTCCTCCTTCACCCTGCAGGTCTCGACCAGCAAGACACTTTCTGCAGCTCCTGGGACACATGGCTGCATCCACAGCTGTTGTGCAGGGAGCAAGATTTCAGATGAGAGACATTCAGTTTCACTTGAGAACCTATTGGTCTCAGAGAAGAGACCCCTTCCAAGTTGGTCCCAGTGACTCAACCTTGATCCAGGCCTCCAGTGGTGGCAGGATCAGAGCAATTTAAGATTGGGGGTCCCTTCATTCCCCTGCTCACAATTTGACTCTCACTACAGATGCTTCCCTTCTGGGTTGGGGAGCCCCATGGGCGACCTTTCCACTCAGGGAGTGTGGTCCCCCGGGAATCTCTGCCCACATCAATTTGCTGGAACTCAGAGCTGTCTTTTAGCTCTTCAAGCATTTTCTGCATCTGTCCACAACAAGGTGATACAAGTCAGAACAGACAACACCACAACAATGTGGTACATCAACAAACAGGGGGGCACTCGGTCTTCGGCCTTGTGCACCGAGACAATGAAGTTGTGGTCTCTGGCCCTTCCCTCATAGCAGTTCATCTTCCAGGGAAGGACAGTGTCCTAGCGGATGCTCTCAGCAGGATTTCCCAGGGCCATCACGAATGGTCCCTGGATCTTCAAGTGCTGGGGATAGTCTTTGCCAGATGGGGCACCCTCAGATAGATCTTTTGCAGCCCCAGACAATCACAAACTTCCTCTGTTCTGTTGCAGGCCTCAGTGTTGGGCTCAGTCCCCTGGATGCCCTTCTCCTGGATTGGGAGGGAAGTTTCTTTATGCTTTCCTCCCTTCCTCTCCTATTCAAAGTATTAGTCAAAATCAGATCTCAGCCTTGCAGGGTGATTCTGATTGCCCCGGATTGGGCCAGGCAGCCCTGTACCCACTCCTTCTGTCACTGACAATCCATCTTCCCTTTGCCTCCCAGGATTCACAACCTGTTAACTTGTGCCCAGGGAAGGGTTTGGTATCTGGACCTCAACCTCAACCTCAAGGCCTGGCTCTTGAGGAGTTAGAGTTGCTGAATTACACCTCTCTCAAGGTGTTCTTGAAATCCTAAAGGCTTCCAGAAAGCCTTCCACTAGGGCTATTTATAGTTCTAAATGGAAAAGGTTTTCCATTTGGTGCTGGGAAAATATTTCCCAGAGTCTGCTGATTTGCCCATTGTATTAGATTACATGGTCCATCTTAATTCCTTGGGTCTCAGACCAGCTACCCTGAGAGTCCATTTGGCAGCTGTATCTGCTTTTGTGTCAGCAGGAAAGTCATCCCCTTTCCACTCACCCTGTGTTTTCCAAGTTTTTTAAGGGATTACTCCATACTAATCCACCCTTTCGGGAACCGGCCCCTGCCTGGGACCTTAATGTTTGTATTGCCCAGTTAATGCAACCCCCTTTTGAACCTCTGTTTTCTGCAGAGCTTAAGCATCTAACTTGGAAAACTGTTTTTCTGGTGGCTATCACTTCTGCTAGATGCATAAGTGAGTTGCAAGCCTTGTCAGTGGAAACTGACTTTATTTCTTTCCACAGGGATAAGGTAGTCCTTAGGACTAATAGGAAGTTTTTACCTAAGGTGGTTTCAGATTTCCATCTTAACCAATCTATCTCCCTTCCAGAATTTTTCACTGATCCCTCTTCTGGTGAGAGGAGGTTGCACAGCCTGGATGTTAAGAGAGCTCTTAGTTACTATATAGAGCGTACCAAAGGTCACAGGTTCGAATCCCTCCAACTTTTCCTTACCTATGGTGAAGTTGGGAAAGGCAAACCTGCCACTAAGAGATCAATTGCCAGGTGGATTGTCTCTTGTATCCAATTTTATCAGAAACTGGGCAGAGATCCCCCCTCTGGCTTGAGGGCTCATTCTACCAGGGGTACAGCTGCGTCTCTAGCTGCTGCCAGAGACATCCCTATATTAGAGATATGCCAGGCTGCTACTTGGAAAACGGTACACACTTTTACCAAGCATTACTCCCTGGATGTCCAGGCCAGAGAGATGCTCGGTTTGGCACAGCTGTTCTTCAGAGCCTATTCCCTAAGTAGGTTCTGCCCTCCTCCTTGGAGGTACTGCTGTGTAGTTCGCTTACTGTCATAATATAGCAAGACTTCATGTTGTTTGAAGAAAAATTACTCACCTTAGTAATGTTGTTTCTTCTAATGTAGTCTTGTATAGTATGACCTCCCCAGCCTGCCCCTCTCAGAACTTCTACTTGGTGGGTGGGCAACTTAGTGTGGCACTATTTTATGCCCTTTTAGCTTTCTCCCTTTGGGAGTTTGGGGGTGTGTGTTTTATTATACTGTTGTTTTATTCTCATGTTGTTAGAATTGTGTTAGTAGTTCTGGTCCCCTGACTTGAGTCTTGGGTGTTGGGACCAGCAATGGTTGTTAATATTTAGGTAGCCATTTGGCTAGTGTAGGTTACAGCTTCCACACAGACCTTAATGAGTTTTTGCTCGTAGAATCTGACAGTTCAGGTTTGAAATTACACAGATAGAGCTGCTTCTTAGACCTCGTGCTCAAAGTTCTATTTTGGAATGGTATTAACCATTTCACCTCCGGAGCAGTTCTAGTGGTGGGACAAACTGCTACTGTCATAATATAGCAAGACTCCATTAGAAGAAACAACATTACTAAGGTGAGTAATTTTTTCTTACTCCCTGTGCAGGGAAGCAATGAGAGTATGGTATCGGGCTCTAGAACACAGTTTAGAACTGTCAGCAGTACATGTTCCAGGCACCCAAAACGTCTTGTCAGATGAGCTAAGCTAGTCACAGTCCAATATGCATGAATGGGAACTGCTGATCTCCATGGTGGAAGACCTGTTCGACAGATGGGCGATCCCGAGTTGGACCTTTTTGTGTCCCCACACAATGCAAAACTGCCGCTTTTCTGCTCACTCATTCCAGGGTCTGGAGTTTTCTGGTGAGACCATTGTCCCTCTCTTGGAAAGGGAGGTTCCTGTACACCTTCCCTCTCTTCCCTCTAATTCAGAGGGTGTGACTCAGACTTCAGATGGAGGGGGCAACTCTGATCCTCATTGCTGCCCTATGGCCTCAACAAATATGGTTCCCCTTACTGCAGCAGCTGGCAGTGGTACCACCAGTACCCCTGCCCTTATGCCAGGGACTTCTATCACAGGAGCAGGGAACCCTGGTCCCTCCAGACCTCAGATTGCTTCACCTGCTTGCATGGCTCCTAAAAACATAGCCTTTGCTAGATTTGTGGTTTCCCAAAAAGGTGGCTGATGTCTTGGTAGCTGCTAGAAATCCTACAGGGTCCATTTTGCTTTGTGGGCCACGTCCCATCACTTGGACCCCTCTACCTGTCCAATAAATCGGGTTCTAACATGACTGCTGTCATTGTCAGATGCAGGCCTATAGAGTATTCTTCCGTTGAAGTGCACTTGGCTGCTATTTCAGCTTTCCATGTGCCTGTTGAGGGTTGTACAGTTGCCGAACTGGAAGTGGCCCGTACATTTTTACGAAGCATTCTGCACTTGAAGTCTTCTATCCGTAAGCCAGTCTCTGCTACCCTTTTTAACAAATCATGGGAGGATGGTGTGGTACCTGAGGACTGGAAGAAGATGGATGTGATTCCCCTTCACAAAAGTGGGACCAAGACAGAGGCAGGAAACTACAGACCTGTCAGTTTGACCTCTGTGGTAGGGAAAGTGATGGAATCACTTCTAAAGAAAAGAATTGTTGAGCACCTAGAGGTCAGTGGGGCAGAGGACCCAAGGCAGCATGGGTTCACAGCGGGAAGATCATGTCAGACAAATCTAATTGATTTCTTTGACTGGGTGACCAAAGTAGTAGACCAGGGAGGCTGTGGACATGGCCTACCTAGACTTTAGTAAGGCATTTGACACAGTCCCACACAAAGATTAGTAGTCAGATTAACCAGCCTAGGAGTGGGTCCCAGGGTGGTAGCCTGGGTAAAACATTGGCTGAACAACAGGACACAGAAGGTAATTGTAAATGGAGTCCACTCTGAAGAAAGAGGGGTTACTAGTGGGTACCGTAGGGTTCAGTACTGGGTCCAGTCCTTTTAATATCTTTATAAGGACGCTGCAGAGGGACTAGAAGGAAAAGTATGCCCTTTGCAGATGACACAAAGATCTGCAACAGGGTTGATACATAAGGAGGCGTGGAAAGGATGAGAAGGGACTTGGCAAGGTTGGAGGAATGATCAGAAGTATGGCAGCTTGATTCAATGCAAAGAAGTTGCAGTAATGCACCTGGGAAACAAAAACCCAGGGGAAGATTACACAATGGGGCGGGAGGTAGTAACAACAACAAAAATGGAAAGGGACCTGGGGTAATCATATCAGATGACCCTAAGGTTGGCAAGCAATGTGAGAAGGCAGTAGGGAGGGCTGGGGGGATACTGGGATGTATAGGGAGAGGTATCACCAGCAGAAAACAGGAAGTTATTATCCCCCTGTACAGACAGTTGGTGAGACCCCATCTGGAGTACTGCATCCAGTTCTGGAGACCCCATCTCCACAAGGACATAGAGAGGATGGAGGCAGTTCAGAGGAGGGCAACTAAAATGGTGCAGGGTCTGCAAGAGAAGCCATCTGAGGAGAGACTAAAGGAGCTTAATATGTATACCCTTGAGGAAAGGAGGAGAGGGGGGACATGAAAGAAATGTTTACACTCAGTGGAATCAACAAAGTCCAAGAGGGTAACATCTTTAGAAAAGAGATGTGCAAGACCAAGGGACACAATTTGAAGAGAGAGGGGGGACGGCTCAGGGGCAGTGTGAGGAAGTATTTTTTTTACAGAGAGGGTAGTGGACGCATGGAACAGTCTTCCTGAGGAGGTTGTGAGGTCTAAAACTGTCGGAGAATTCAAGAATGCATGGGACAGACGTAAGGCAATTTTTGTGGGGGGGGGTAGGAAGAAATAGGCTGTTGGTTAAATAGGATCTGCAGCTTATCTTCTAGGTAGGGGAAATGGGCAGACTAGGTGGGCCAAGCGGTCCTTATCTGCCATTAAAGTATATGTTTCCATGCTTGAGACCTGAATTTTGTGTTGGAAAATCTTACTTTGGTTCCTTTTGAGCTGGCTGAGACTTGTGGCCTGTGCTTTCTTTCATGGAAAGCATTGTTTTGGTTGCCATTACTTCTGCTCAAAGGATTTCAGAGTTACAGGTTGTAATGTATGAGTCTTCTTACTTGATTTTCTTCAAGGACAGGGTGTCTTTGCGTATTAATCCTAAATTTTTCCAAAGGTGGTGTCTGAGTTTACTTTTAATCAAACCGTCCACCTGCCAGTTTTTTTACATGAGAATGCCAATCCAGAGGGAGCATTGCTCCATACTTTTGATGTATGTAGAATACTCAGGTACTATATACACTGCACAAAGGACTACAGGAAGTCCTCGCAGCTTTTTGTTTCATTCACTGCAGGAAAGAGGGTGCTCCATTTTCCAAACAGTGCCTGTCCAAATGGGTAGCAAGGGCAGACTGGATGAACCAATGCTTATTTCTCCTGTCTTTTATTATGTTTCCGTGTTTCATTTCTTCAGCACCCTTCCCCCACCCAATATGCATGATGCCCCAAACATCTGTGTTTATTTTAATAATTTCACATGCACTGTGCCCTGGTCTCTCATACTCTGCAACTGCTTGATCTTATTTTAGTGTAGAGCAAGCAAGTTGCCACACTGCTGGTTCCCTATGATTTTGGAGATTCCTAGAAACATAGAATCTGTCGGCAGAAAAGGACTGATTGGCTCACTCAGTCTGCCCAAGTGTTCCCTTCTTATGCAACATCCCCAAACTTTATCTGGTCTCTGCTGGCCCTCCTTCTCCCTTCCTGCCTTTGTTCTGATATACCCCTATGCTTATCCTATGCATGCTTGAAGCCCCCCACATTGTAATCTCCATCACTTTTGCTGGTAATCTGTTCCAGTGATTTACTACCCTTTCAATGAAGATATATTTCCTCACATCACTCCTTAATGCCTCCCCCCACTCACATACACACCAGCTTCATCGCATGGCCCTTGGTCATGGTTCTGCTGCTCATCCTCATTTGAAAGAGGCTCTCCACCTGCATCCTGTTCACCCCTGTGAGGAACTTGTAGGTCTCGATCATGTCACTTCTCTCTCTCCCCTCACTTCCGGAATACACATATTGAGATCCCTCAGTCTCTCCTCATAGGGCTTCCCTTATAAACCCCATACCATTTTAGTTGCTCTCCTCTAGACTGCCTCCACCCTGTATATGTCCTTTCTGCAGTGCAATCTCCAAATCTGCACACAGTACTCCAGGTGGGGGTGTACCAGGGAGAGACACAGCAGCAGCAGCCCCTCCCTTCTCCTACTGGGGATGCCCTTCCCTTTGCAACCCCAGCATCCTGCTAGTCCTGCCCATGGCCTTGTCGCACTGTGCTGCAACCTTGAGGTCCTCTGACATAATAATCCCCAGGTCCTTTCCTGATTAGTGACGGTCAGTACCTACCCCTCTACCACCACCCTACACTCAGCATCAGGGTTCCTAGGGCATGGTTTTGCACTTTTTATGATTGAACCGTACTGCCATGCTTTTGACCACTACTCGATTTTTCCGAGGTCTTTACACATTCTCCCCATCCCCTCCTGAGTGTCCACCCTGTTACAGATTTTGGTGTCGTGCGCAAAAAGGCATACCTTTTTTATAGTTGATCTGGGTTTAAAAAAAGGCATCAGTTTTATCTTGCCAGTACTATCCATGCAACAACCAAGAGTTTCAATCCACTGGTGCTTGAGGTCATAAATAGCAGCATGCACACTGATAAAACACAAGGTAAAAAAGATGTCTTGCCCATGGTTTAACAAGGACTTAAAAAGGGCATTGCATAACAGAGACATTCTGTGGGGAACAGCCAGGCGTACCAAAGCTGAAGCCGACTGGGTTTTATTTAGGAAAGCAAGGAATGCATGTAAAAACTTATAAGAGAAACAAAAGCTAACTTCTGTTTACATGCATTGGACAATACAAATGGTCAGCAGCTCTATCTAATGTCAAGTGGGAAACATTTCTCATTTCTGTAGAAGAGCTGCTGATCATTTAGGTTCTGGAGTTTAAGTAGGTAGGGAAATAGGCAGACTAGGTGGGCCAGGTGGGCCTCATCTGCCGTCAAAATCTATGTTTCTATGTAATGCAACCAAAATGTGAAGGGTCATAAAGGAAATAGAGGAACAAAGGACTTCTCCCCACTCAAGATTGATTGACAATGTGAAACTATAAGAGAAAAATTATTTTAGAAAAACTGAATATCCACTTTGCCACGACAGGACTGGCATTTGACAATTCCCCTGCAGCTCAGTTTCGTATTCCTACCACTAATTCAGAAACTACGAGTCCTGGTAAAAGGAGAAGTAATTCACTCTCTTTTCAACCTGTTACAGTCAAGCAAGTGGAGGACCTGTTATTAAGCTTGGTTGTGAGGAAAAGTGCTGGGGCCGATGGATTTTATGTATTTTATTTATTTAAATTTTGGTAACCGGGTAGGCCCACTGAGACCAATAATAGTCCCTTTTTCAGGGGCGACACGGGGTTAATTACAACAATGGTACAACAGGACAATAATGTTACATTAAATTCAACAACATACAGTAGATTATACTCCGTACAAGGAGACAGTCATTAGGCATACAGAGTAATACAGGGGACTGTTATCAGTTCTTTGTCATACACGTTAGGTGAGATCAGCAAACATAATCATATATCAGACAAGCAACAGGAATGAAGTGTGAAGTTCAACGAATACAAGTGCATTGGTTTAGTCCCTGCAGATACGTTTTAAGGCCCCTTTTAAACCCCTTATTTTTGAAAATGTGTTATTATCAACTCACGGCACCTATAACGCATCTCTTTAACTTATCACTTGCCAGAAATGAAATCCCAGTTATTTGAAAAACTGCTCACATTATCCCTCTCTTTAAACCCAGTGATCCTTGCAATTTAAATAATTATAGACCAGTTTCAGTACTTCCCATATTAACCAAATTATTAGAAAAAATAATCAACTAAGGGACTATTTGGAGGCTTCTAATAACATAAACCCTATGCAACCAGGATTCGGGCCTAAGCATAGTACTATTACAGCACTAGCTAAGGTAACTAATAATTGGCTTACAACACTGGATCATAAGCATCCTATGGGAGCTGTGTTTCTTGACCTGAGGGAAGCATTCAACACAGTAGATCATAATATGCTGTTAAGTCACTGGTCTGGGCCCCTCCACACTTCCATAGTTTGCAGTCAGGGTATGAAATTTGTGAAAAAAAGTACATGCCCACTTGGGCATGTAATAAGCAAACGTACATGCCCAAGAAACTATTTACATGCCGCCCCTTAGTTTACATAATTTTAAATGTCGTCTTCACTGGACCAAAAAGTGACTGTGTGTTGTTTTCTCGCCAGTAATAAACACAGCAAGAAAAACTGACTGTGTGTGTTGTCTGATTTATTTTTCAAGTGCTCTTTTACTCACAGTTGTCCTTTATGACTTCAAGCCTGAAAACAGCCTTTTTATTTAGATTTTAGGTGGTCCAATTCCAAGTAGCTGAAGCGTTTTGGACATGAAAAGAAGTTTATTCAGATTAGGTAGTCCACAGAGTAGCTTGTAAAAAAAAGTTTTTAATATATTTTTTTATAAAACAGTATTCAGATTTTAGGTAGTCCATTGAGTAGCTTGTAAAAACAAACAAAAAAAAAGAAAAACTTTGATAGACTTTTTTTAACAGATCCTTGTATTTATATTTTAGATAGTGCAGAGTAGTTTGTAAAATACTATTTATTACCTATTTAGGTTCTAGTAGAACACAGAAGTGATGGTTTACAAATAACAATAGCTGTAGTAGTGGAGCTCCCTTTAAAGTATACTACTAGCTCTGCTCCAATAAACAGTTTTTTTTATGTGATGGCTGTTTTAGCTGCCAAAGTAAAGTAACACATTGCTTAGAGCTTTTTGATAGGGGAGAACAGGAGACAGATTTTTACTTGAAATTCAGTTCCACTTTCAGCAATTTCAGTAAGTAGATGAATACACACACAAAACTACTTCAGCCTGAAAAAGTGACTGAGAATGACCCGAGACCCTCTCTGCTGCAGTCTAGCTATGCTTTTCAGTACTACTGTCTCTGCCTGTTGCAGAACAGTCCACAGACTGCTATGAAATTAAATTAAATATGTTAGGCAACAGTACATTTGGTGAAAGTAAGTAGTTGAACTTGTAATAGTAGGTAAAGAAAGAGCTTTCTCTCAGTGCCTCCCCCAAGTCTCTTACCCCCATGTATCTCTCCTGTTACAGTCACTCCTGACAACATCTTTCCCCACAGAACTCAATTAAACTAAGAGTTCTGATCATCTGTTTTGCACTTTTTGGTTTTTCTATTTCTTGGATATGAGAGTTAAGGACTTTCCTGCCTGCTGTCCGAGACCTTCGCGGTTTCACTCTCACACTTGTATTCCCACCTAAGTCCCCCACTCCCCTCATTTGCACACTGCCTCTGAAATAATACTACTAGCTCTTAAAAGAGCTTTTGTTCTTTTTTTTTTTTTGGGTAGGCTCAGAAAAATTTGGATTGCGATTGGCTATCCCAACTGCTGGGGCCACTTGTTCCCCCACCCTGTGGAAACGTGACATCCCATCATATAACTCACTTTGATATAATGCCGCGACTTTGCCGGAGCGCCTTAGACTTACATAGAAGGAAGGAGGTGAGCAAACAGCCATACTAGTACTCGCCAATTGGTGTCTGAACCTGCAACCCCACCTCCAGCAGTGACGGACGAACCCCTTCAGACTTGCGGTCGGATGTTGTGGCTCACATGGCTGTGCCAGCTAAACTCCCGCTTCAGCCTGCTCCTCTCCTCAGCAAACCACTTAGCCCTGAGCCTGCACAGTTTTCCCCTGGCCCCTCAAATGGCACGTAACGTGTCCGACTCCTGAAGACAAAAAAAAAGTCAAAGAAAGTATAACACAAAAAAAACAGAGCTCTGACTGCAGGAATACCTTAGGTGCCCCATGGGGCAGGCACTAAACAGCAGTAGGTGTCCTGAGACAAAAGTGCCTGCCCTGGGGCACCTAAGGTATAGGAATTTCGCACCCTGTTTGCAATCTATCTTATGGATAGATATCAACAAATGAAAGCTAAAGTGGAAGATTCTTCTCTATCAGAACTAACAAGAGGAGTACCGCAAGGCTTTATCCGGGGTCCACTGCTGTTTATGATTTATGTAAATGACCTTAGTAAGAATACTGAAAAAAATAAATGACTTTTTTTTGCTTATGATACAGTATTGTATTTATCCAGATCAACTCTTGACACGGTATGTACGGACCTCCAAGCAGAATTTAAAATTTTGCATATGAATCTTTTTCATTCTAAATTGTTATTAAATGATAAAAAATACTAAAGCAATGTTCTTCCAGTCATTAAACATGGCAGCCTCCCCAAAAACTGACCACACCATCTCCATGCTACTAAGTGATGCACTTGACATAGGGGTCAGTTATAAATACCTTGGCGTATGGCTTGACCAACTCT
Organism: Neoceratodus forsteri; assembly: GCA_016271365.2. Taxonomy (NCBI): domain Eukaryota; kingdom Metazoa; phylum Chordata; order Ceratodontiformes; family Ceratodontidae; genus Neoceratodus; species Neoceratodus forsteri. Next base: position 832,498,204 of record CM057454.1, on the reverse strand, counting down.
TATCCTTCTCTACTCATTTAGATAATATCTGCAAAAAACTAAGAATGAGGTTGGGATTCTTCTATAGAAATGAGAATTGTTTCCCACTTGACATTAGAAAGAGGCTGGTGCAAGCTACATTTCTTCCTCTTTTAGATTATGCAGACTTGATTTACAGTCACTACCCTATTACAGTTCTAAGTAAACTTGATGTACGGTATCATAGGGCCTTTCAATTTGTTACAAACTCTCCGCCCGGAACGTACCATATATAGCAACAGGGTGGAAATCATTGGCTACAAGGAGACTTAAAAATCTCTATAAATGGGCCTATAGACTTTTAACTGACAAACTGCCAGACTATATCACATAGTACTTTTCTTACTCCTGTAGTAATTACTCATTGAGAAGGAGCTTTTACTGTATGTGTTACTAAAAACTCTATGGTTCTTCACTCTTTTGGAAAATCAGCCATCAGTAGCTGCATCCCTAGGGCTTGGAACAAACTTCAAAATTCACTCGGACTTGCCAACTTAGTAAGCCTAGGTGTCTTTAAATCACTTCTGGAAACTGAATGTCAAGTGAAATGCTCCTGAATTTGAATAATGCATAAACATTGTTGTAACTGTCGATGAGATTTTTTGCACATTTGCCTATATTATACTGAAACTCTTTTTTTCTCTGTTTCTCATTCAACTCTGGACTTAACTTACATTCTTATTGTTGTATTATTTATTATAATCTGGTAATAACAACATTGTATATTTTGTTAATCAAATATGGCACTGCATGTGTAGCTTTTTGCTTTACTCTACTGTTCTTTCTTAATTGTATGTATTTTATTCTGTATGCTATACTACCCAGGACCTCCCTGAAAATGAGCTTGCTCAATGAAGTCTTTTCCTGGTAAAATAAACTTGAACCTTTCCCTCCATTTCTTCCTCAATGTCTCCTATGAAGATATTGAAGAGGGCTGGTCCCGCTACCGAACCCTGTGATGCGAACATATGAAAATTGCCAGCAGCAAAAGGCCATCATGGTCTGTCTAGGCTGCTCGTGACTGCAGCTAGCTCCATATTCAACAGCTGCCCCACCCCCTCCCTTTCCCTCCCCTTGCCCTGTCCTCCCTTCTTGAAGCGGTCCACTGTGGTACATGCCACCACTTCAGCTGGTAGTGCGTTTCACTTTGTCACCACCCTCTCCAAAAAGAAATGCCTCCTTGCCTCCCTCCTGAATCTAGCCCCCTTCAATCTCATGTCATGGCCCCTAGTGTCTTTCACCACCCTCCTCCTGAATAGATCCTCTGTGTCCATTTTGATTATCCCTTTCATGTATTTGAAGGTCTCAGTCATATCCCCCATCTCTCCTTTCCTCTCCTCCAGTGTGTACATGTTTAACTCTCTTAGTTTGACCTTGTATGGCAATTCCTCAGGCTCTGAATCATCTTCATTGCCCTATGCTGCACCCCCTCCAGCAGCCTAATGTCCCTTTGTAGGTATGGGTGCCAGGACTGCACACAGTATTCCAGGTGGGGTCTAATCAACGATCTGTACAACAGTAGAATAACCTTCCTCCCTTCTTCCCGAGGTAATTCCCCATGCAATACACCCCAGCATTTTGTTGGCCATTACTGGTACACCACTGGTCACTGTCCCATCCTTGGAGTCTGTGCCTTTAACAACCATGCTCTGTCTCCTATCCATTAACCAGTTTCTAATCCAATTTACCGCTTTGGTTGCCATTCCTAATGCTGGTCAGTTTCCTAATCTGCCTTCTGTGTGGCACAGTGTTGAAGGCCTTACTGAAGTCCAAACAGGCCATGTCCACTGCCCTCCTCTGATCTATTTCCCTGGTTACCCAGTTAAAGAATTCTGTCGGATTCATTTAACTCGACCCACCCCCCCATGAATTTGTGCTGTCTGTTGCACTGCTGCAGCCCACTGGATTCTAGATGCTCAACCAGTCTTTCTTTCAGTAGGTTTTCCATTAATTTCCCCATCACTGAAGTTAGAGTGACAGGCCTATAATTGCTAGCCTCCTTCCTGCTGCCTCTGTTATATAGAAGGACTATGCCAACTCTTCTCCAGTCCTCCAGAACCACACTTGTTTCCAGTAATCCAAGGAACAAGGCTGTCAGCTGGGCAGCTAGCACCTCCCTGAGCTCCCGTCTGGTCCCAAAGCCTTATCCACCTTCAGGGATGTGAATCCTTTTCCTCTTAAAATGAACTTGTGATTCGGGTGTTAAGTTGGGCTTTTTAACCCTCATTTCATCTATGTCTGTTTGTTCACTGTTTTTGAAAATTTTGTCAGCATTCCAAATTTAGTGCTTATTAACTTCATCCTAATTTTCTTGTTAGTGAACCAGAAAAAAGCTTCTAACTATAAGAATTAGAAAAACCCAGTAAAACTTTTGTATCATCACCACAAGGGATATGGTGCTGGGAAGTTAGAACCTTTTTTTTTTTTTTTAGCTATCACTTTATCTTCATGCTCGCAGCCCCTAGCTCTGGAGGAGCCCTAGTCCTGTCCCCCAATGTCCACCAGCCAGCCGATCAATACTCCCCAGGGCCCTCAGCGGGCAACCTAAACCCCAATCGAAGACCGGATCCAGTAAGCCTGGTGCCGTGGCTATTCGGGCAGAACCCTCGAGGCGCCCTCCTTCATCCTGCCGGAGCATTCGTTTCTCCTACAATGTGCAGCCCCCTCATAGGTGGAGCATGCAATGACGCCGGCACCACTAGTGTGCACATGCATGTCCTATCAGGTGTCTGCCCCACCTCTGATCTCATGTCAGGTGCATCAGTGAGCCGCCTCCGCTAGGGGCCAGGCATGCACCGACCGCTGAAGATCCCCCTCCCCAGAGAAGGAGAGCAGTCATTGGGAGATTTGATCCTTCTCCCTCCCTACCGACCCCCGGTGAGCAATGCTCATTCCCGAAGATGGGTCACCGGCGTGGCGCATGGTGTGGCATCCAGCACCTCAACCCTCAATGTCACCGGTCTGGCCACTTAGAATCTTTTCCAAAGATGCTGTCTTTCACTGTACTGGTCTCGTGCCTCCCAGCATTCCAATGGTAGTTCTGTAGTTTCCACTGAATAGAGCAATTGCCCTGGATGGTGCTTCCAGCTTATTTGACAGCAAAGCCCTAAAGATGTGTTGTTTTATAAAGTTTAGTTAGTTAAAATATTTTTGCTTTCATTGTTCATGTTTAAATTAAAAAAAAAAGATGTTAAAGTGCTTGTGCCCCAAACTGTTTTTGTGACTCACAATGGCTGTAGTCAAATGTAGTTGAAATCTATCAGCTCACAACTTTTTCACAAGGACAAGGTCGTCCCTTCACCCCCATGTAAAGTTCCTACCAAAGGTTGGTTCCGATTTTCACCTTAACCAAGTGATGTATCATTTGTCCCCAACTTCTTCCACAGTTCTGATGCTGAGTGTTAGCGCCATATTCTGAACATCTGCCAGATGCTTATTTATTACAAGCACTGCATGGCAGAGGCATGTTGTGAAGCTTGCCAGCTATTCCTTACCTACGCTAAACCTGCTCCATGCAGACCAGCAGCCGAGCAGATGATTGGCTGATGGATAAACTCCTGCATAAATCTTTGTTGCAGATGGGCTGGTAACGAGTCATCCAGCGGGTTGAAGACTCATTCCATCAGGCATACTACTGCCACCAGGTACATTCTAATGGATGAGATCTGCAGGGCTGCTACTTGGTATGTGAACGTATGCACACTGAACCACTATAGCATTGATGTGCTCAGTCCCTGTGGTTCTGTGTTAGGGACCTCACTCATACAGTCTGTATATCCCTGAATTTGGGGTGCAATCCCCTTGACACATTTGTTCAACTGGTTGCTTCTCACAGGTGTCGTGCTAAAAGACTGGTGAAGAGCAGATGTGATACCGCTTCACGAGTGAGAGAATACAGAGGAGGCTGGCAACTACAGACCAGTTAACCTCACATCTGTGGTGGGAAACTAATGAAAACCTTAATTCAATCAATCAATCAAATCTTTATTTATTCAGGCGAACATCATTGAGCAAGGCTCATTTACAAGATGGACCTGATAAGGTCAAGGTTCAATAGTTGATACACAGCAAATACATCATACGCTTTCTAAGACAGTTATACATACAGAGAAAAATAATGTTTATAACACAATGATATACAGTGAATTCACATGTTAAAACTCGGTTAAAGGAAGGTTAAGCTAATATCTACAAAATGTACAGTACATACATATCCCAATGGGGGCCATGACAGACACACAACATAATGAATACTAGGATGGTGAAGGTATTATTTGGTGCCATAAGCTGGGGGTGTATGACTGGAAGGAATATGCTATATGATTGGAAGCCAGATTTGTAGGATGACTAATCTAGCTCTAGAGGTAGCAACTGCATTTCTCTCTGTGAAGAAGGCTGTACAATGCTGTTTAAAAGATGCAAATGGAATGATAATGGACAGTTTTAGGGATTTTGTAGGGTGTTCCATGCTATAGCTAGAGAATAGCTGATTGCTGCCCTCCCTAGTCTGGTGCTGACTTTGGGCAATTTGAGCAGGATGATATTGTTGCTTCTTAGGGCATAGGAGCTAGGAGTGGTCTGGTTGAAGCAGTCCAGGATATAGTTTGGGAGTTTTTTTGATAAAGCTCTGTAAATCCATAGAGCTGCATATCTGCTCCTCCTGACATGAAGGGAAACCCATCCAACTGCGTCATAAAGAGAGCAATGGTGGGTATTATATGGCAGACCTGTAATGAACCTTATTGCACTATGATATAAGGTATCCAACTTGTGAAGGTAGGAGATGGGGCAGTGACTATAAAGGAAGTCTGCATAGTCAATAACTGATAGAAAGATGGCCTGGACTAACCTCATCTTTGAGTCTCTGTTAAGGAAGGGTTTTAATCTATAGAGGAGGCCAAGCCTTTGGCGAAGCTTTTTTAACAGTTCTTCTAGATGATGAGTGAAGTCGAGTCTGTTGTCAATCCACACACCTAGGTATTTGAAGTTTTCAACATACTCCAGATTTTCTCCAAGTATAGTGTATAATTAAACAGGATCTAGTAGAATACCAAGAAAGGAACAGCCTTCAGGATGACAGACAGAAAGGGTTTGTGGCGGGTACCTTGTGCCAGACATACCTCCTTGCGTTCTTTGTTTGGGTGACTAGGGAATTAGACAAGGGCCACCCAGTGGACCTCCTCTACTTTGACTTCCATAAGGCCTTTGACTCAGTGCTGCATAACCGACTGTTAAAAAAATTGTAGGACCTAAGCACTGACGAGTCCATAGTTAGGTGGGTGGGAAATTGTCTCAGTGATAGTAGTCAGAGAGTGGTACTCAATGGAGTGAGGTCAAATGAGGGAAGTGTCACTAGTGGTGTGCCCCAGAACTTGGTCCTGGGCCCAGTCCTTTTTAATATGTATATTAGTGATATTGGAGTGGGTATTCAGGGCAAGCTTGAACTCTTTGCGGATGACACTAAACTAGGCAGTAGGATCCGACAGCATGGAGGCAATCAGGGACCTGCAAAGAGACTTACAAAGGCTTGAAAGATGGTCTAATGTCTAGCAGCTTAGGTTCAACACAAAGAAGTGCAAGGTGTAGCATCTGGCAAGATGGATTACTGACTTAACGAGGTCAAGCTCAGTACCTTGCAAGAAGAAAGAGACCTTGGGGTCATTATAAGTGACACCCTAAAGCAGTCGAGCCAATGCAACAAAGCTTACAGCAAAGCAAACAAAATGCTAGTGTGCATAGGGAGAGGATTTGACACTAGGAACAAGGAGGTGTTCCTCCTACTTTATAGGTCCTTGTGGAGGCCTCACCTGGAGTATTGTGTCTAGTTTTGGAGACCACACTAAGGAAGGACAGAGATAGGCTGGGGACCATGCAGAGAAGGGCGACCAACATGATACAGGGTCTCCAAGGGCTGTCATATGAGGAGCGCCTAAAAACACTAAACATGTACTTACTGGAGACTAGGAGAGAGAGGGGGGGATATGATCGAGACGTTCTAGTTCTTGAGAGGCATTTATAAGGTGCCTTACTCAGAATTATTCAATAGGGTAGCTGGCCCAACCACTAGAAGGAAAGAGTGGAAGCTACGGGGAGGGAGCTTCAGGAGGGATCTAAGGAAGTATCATTTTACTGAAAGAATTGTGAAGCTATGGAATAGCCTGCCAGCCAAAGTGGTAGGTGCAAGGGCCATGGTAGCATTTAAACAGGGGTGGGATAGAGCAAGGGCTCTGATACTAGCCACAGGATCAGGAAGAGACAAAAGCCTGGTGGGGGTGCTAGATCCCAGGACCTGTAGTGGGTCTGAGAAACTCTTGGGCAGACTAGATGGACCTTTGATCTCCTTCTGCCATCACTTTCTAAGTTTCCCTATTTTTCCCCTTCTGGAGTACTGTTTGGAATCTGCCTAAGTGTGGATAGTGAACTGTGAATCTAGGTTGTTAGAAATAGAGGTTCTAGGGGGGCACTGTTGAGCACACCTACCAACCAGACGCACTAAAGGAGAGCTCTAAAAGTTTATAATAAACAAACAAAACTTTAGTTTCTTTCCCTGCTGCCACAATTTGAATGGTACTGGTGAATTCTGCTTGGTGTGCTGATGATCTACATACCAGATTTCTCGAGATGGGTCGCACAAATAAAGCAGCGGGAGGCAATTAAAACAATCTCCAGCCGACAGAGGTAAAACACGCGGTTGAACCACAAGCGACACTGGGGATGAAACCTCCTTGGATGGCACTGCAAAAATCAATGCAGGCAGTAGACTCTACGGTAGAGTCAATTTTGACCAGGCTTACAGAACAAGACTGCAAGATTGAAGCCATTTCCAAAACTGCTTCTACGGCCGAATCTTTGGCTACCAAGGCTGTAGCGAGTACTAGTAAAATGATGCAGGAGAACGCCAAACTCCGCTACCACCTGGAAGCCCTAGAAAATATGCAAAGGGAAGCCAATGTCTGAGATGTGGGCCTACCAGAAAGTTGTACTGGAGACAAGCTATTGGCTTTTTTCACTGAATGGCTACCCTGGAATCTTCAGTTAGAGGGCATATTGATGGTGGAAAACTTTCTTAAAGTCTACCACATTTCTCCACGAGTGGCAGCAGGTCAAAATGACGCACCTCGCATGGTCTTGCTGGCTACCACTGGGACCTCCGCCAGAGATATAATCTTACAAGCGGCAAGAGGATCGGGTCAGTTAAGATGTGAGGGAAGAACCATACACTTATTTCTCAACCTTTCATTTGCCACAAAAGCCAGGAGGAAGAAGTCTGATGGGGTGAGAGACAGACATCATTGCTTGGGCATTGCACACTCTTTATTTATGCCGGCAAGACTGCGCATACAATATGGAGGACCTACTTTCCAATTCACAAATCTGGACGAGGCGGGAAGGAAAGTGGAGGCCTTGGGATGGGAATTTGAACATTCGCAAGCTACCGACTCCTCCGACTCTGATGCGGCCCCTTGAGAAAGCACTGCTGTGAAGAAGGGACTTTCAAATGTTTAAAATTTCCGTTTTTTTCTCCATTTACAATGTCTGTATTCTTTAAATCACTGTGACTGCATTTAAATGTTTCTATGTCATACCAGTTCTAATTTTTCTTATGACCAAAGAGGCAGTCAAAAGTTCAAATGATTATGCTTTTAGATAAAATGAAGCGTTGCACAGGGTTTTTGAAAAGCTGTTCATTTACGCAGTAGGTTATGAATAGCAGGGTTTAGTAAGAAATGGGTATATTTAAATCCTACAGAGGTGACAATTATATCTTTTCCTTCAATGTTTGTTGAGATCAAAATTTGCTGGCTTTCAGTAACAGAGTTTATTCCTTGGTGTTACCCATGTTTTGAGGAGAACATTTTTTGAGGGGGTCATATCAGCACTGGCTGTTGAGTCAAACAGCATTTGGAACAATTATTTTCTTTTTGAACTTGGCCACCCATAGTTTTGTAGGGTGTGGCACATCGTGGACAATTTAAATGGACTTTCTAGTCTTGAAATACTTTCAAATCCTTTTACAAGAATGTATAGACTGGTTAAGCCTATTACATGGATTGTTTAGTCTGCATTACCCTATGATTTCTTGCATGAGGTGATTATATACCATTGTTTTTATAATTAAAAGCAATGAAAAGTAAATAAAAAAAAAAAAAAAAAAGAAACAGAGGTTCTAGGGGTGTGGATATGGTTCACTTAGCCACACTCTACCAGTTCCACTGGAATGCAATGATTGGCTGGACATCTTTTAAGCTAAGCTCTTCCCACCACCCGGGTGTATATCCCGCCACCCCCCCCAACTCTGTCCTGTGACATCAGATCTTTCTTTCTACTGGAGGAACAGGTCACTTTAGGAGTTTCTCTGTGCCATAAGCGAACCATTACTTTTGAAGTTTTCAAAGCTAAATTGCTGTTATTTCACAGTTCTCTTGACTCCGTCTGTGGAGCAACTCTGGATTGCAAGAAACCTGGATTTAAATTTTGCCTTCAGTGCCACCAGAATATGTTGATCACCCATCTGCATGACACGTGGATGTACTACCTGGGCGGGCAACACAATGTGGCCAGGTGCCGCCTTTGCATTTCTATGCTTCCTTCAACTAGTAGTTTAAATATATGCCACATTTAAATGGGCCATAAATTACAGAAAACTTGCTCCGTGAACTGCATTTCCTTTAGAATAAATACTAAGTAGTTTTAAATATGTGATAGTAAAGATAGGTTAGCGTGGCTAACAAAAAATAAAAGCTCATATACTCCTTTTAAAATGGTGCAGCTAAAGGAAGTGCTATGGTAATGAGCTTAGACAAACAGAATTGTAATAAGTGAAGCGCATGCTTTATGTTTTATAAATATAGTAGTAGTATATTTATATAATGTATGGTGGAACGTGATTCTGACCCACTTTCTATCTCAACTGAAACATTGTACCACAGTTCAGAGATCTTGGAATGCGACTGTACCCTTCTGGGGCACAAAAGCATTCCAGCTGATTTAGAATGCACACAAGTCACATAGATTTAACAATAGCTGAGCCAACAGAAACCGCAGGATGCACCAGAGGAAACAACATGGCAGCAGCGGTGCGACCAGACAGTCGCATAAACCCGCACACAGAGGATCAACCAGATATGTTCACTTATAAAAAAAAAAAAAAAAAAGTACAATGCAGGATCAACCAGATATTTAGAAATACGAAATGAAACACGGAGTCTCACACTGCATGTCCTCTCACTAAGTAAGAAATACAGATGCCATTTTTTTTCTTAAAATTCCCCTCCCAAATCTAGTTGTCAACTAGTGGGAGTGCATGATACAAATGTAGGGACGTCTAGTATGTAACAACCACACAACTCGCTCTAACAACCAGCTGTAACTCTCAGAATAAGACACAGACAGCAAAGATTTTTTCTATTAAAAAAATGCTCAAGTTATATAAAAATTGACTTGGTGGACACCATACACTATAAAAAATAGTGGATGGGCAACTATATGCAGAACCAGTGTGTTCTGCCACCTCAGGGTTCTGATTGCCAAGGACCTCTCGAGTTTTGCTCTCGAGGTCACAGGGAATCAGAACTCCTCTGTGGCAGAACACACCAGTTCTGCATAGTTACTCATCCACTATTCCCTATTTCTTAGGTGCCCAATCCCACAGGTTCTGGGCACCTTACATGACAAAAACACAAATAAACAGCAACAAACAGTACCATGAATACTGTACTTAACTAACAAAACATCTTGGGGTATCATAGAACAGGCTCTAATGAACAAATAATGCTTTAATGCTCATTTAAAGCTTTTAACTGAGGAGGCCTCTTGAAGCTCTCGCAGCAGCTGTTTCAAAAATAGTGGGGCAGCCTCAGCAAAAGTGCGATCCCTGAATAACTTTAAACGTAATCCTGGGACATTCAAGAGGCTCACATCAGAGGAGTGGAGAGGGCAAGCAGAATCATATGGCTACAGGAGCTCTTTTAGTTAGTCAGGGCTCAAATCGTGCAGGGCTTTGTATGTTAACAAACCTGTCTTGAAGGAGATGCACAACCACACAGGCAGCCAGTGCAGCATCCATAAAACTGGAGAAATATGCTCGGAGCAAGAAATGCCAGCATTCAGTCTGGCCATGGCATTCTGCACCAGCTGCAAGTGATGCATCAAACCTCCAAATAGCCCAAGGTAAAAAGTATTGCAGTAGTCCAGCCTAGATGTCAAGAAGGCATGCACCAGGAACTTCAGGTCATGAGGGCTGAGAAAGGGCCTGATCCAAGCAATATTTCTAAGATAATAGAAACCAGTACTGATCACAGCAGACACATGATGTTCCATAATTAGCTTATGATCCATAATGATGCCCAAATTCCTCACCCTGTTTCATGCTATAAGCTGAGTTGAGCCCAAGATGTAAACTGTCCACACCTCTACTCAAGTCAGTGGCCCCCGTAGTGCCCAAGTTTACCAGCAGCACTTTGGTCTTATCTGGGTTTAACCTGAGCCAGCTGGAAGCCATCCAGTCATTGATCACAGAAAGGCAGTCATTTATCATGCCTACTACATTTTTCTCACCCAGGGTAAATGAAAGGTATAGCTGAGCATCATTGGCATAACAATGAAATTGTAGACTGTGCCTTCGCATCATTTCTCCCAGTGGCAGCATGTACACTGCAAATAACATCGGTGGCAGAATCGACCCTTGAGCAACTCTACAGGTCAGGGCAGCCAGTTCAGAGCAAAATTCCCCTTACAACCTGCTGCACCCTACTGCAAAGGAAGGACTCGAACCACCTCAACACAACCCCATCAAGCTCCACCAAGTCCCTGAGAAGATCCATCAAAATCCCATGATCTGCAGTGTCCAATGCTGACAGTTATCGAGGAGAACTAGAGTGGACCACTCCCCTCTGTCTCAATTCTGCACCCTGACAAGTGCAGTCTCCATGCTATAACGCCCCCTGAAACTAGATGGAAATGGCTTATAAATAGAGAAGGCCTCCGAGTGCATCTGTAGCTGTGTCGCCACCACTCTCGCAGTAAACTTTCCCAAAAAGGGAAGGTTAGAGGCAGGTCTGTAGTTTACCAAGATATCTGGGTCTGGAGAGGGTTTCTTTGGATGGGATCTCACAGCAGCCCTTTTCAAGGCTGTTCGAAACACACCCTTCTCAAGTGAACATTGGACAGTCCTAACAGTCACAGGACCAGTAGACTCCCAGTAATCTAGCATTGGCTGTACCAAGCTGGGCCATGACAGCCCACATGAAGAGATCGAGGAACGGACAGAGGATACCCTATCAAGGAAAAACAGGCCAAACTCCTCACAATGGTCATGTGTCAAAACTCCACCGGACTGTAGACAGGCCAGATGTAACATCCTTTCCACAGTGCAGAAGAGCTGAACAGGCCAGTTAACTCCTGCAGCAACCACCTATGACAGGAACGCTACCTTTCTCTGTGTGAGTGTCCCCTGATACTCCTTATAATGAGCTCTTAGTGTTGGTTCATCCTCCAGTGAATCCAATCTGTGCCAAGAACACTCCAGTCTTCACCCTTTGGTCTTCAGCCATGTGAGCTCACCATTAAACCGGGGGAACTCTGAGGGAAGACTTTTGGGCTTACACATTTAGGTGCAAGAGAGTCTAGAGCTATGGTGATCACTGTGTTATAGGCTTCCACCGCACTCTCGACCCTGTGAAGGTCAGTGGCTAGACAGATGCAACAAACACAGGTAAAAGGTGTAGAACACACTTTGTAGTATTTATTTTCCAAAAATAAAACAAAATAAAATAGTAAACGTACAGAAGGGAAATAAGTAGTTAGTCTTTCTGTTTAAAACGGTGCACAATTCCCTCAGTGCACAACTTCCAGGCTTAGTTCTAGCCAGATAGATTCCTAACGTATGAAAATGTGCCGCTTCCTCCGTGACAGTCAGGTCTCTACTGACTGACTCATCTGTTTTGCATCTCAGGAGGTAGGCTTTTATACCTGCCTACTGATGATGTCAGCACCAAGTGACCTGTCTGACTCAGTTCTGTAAGTAAACACAGGCAGGCTGACTCATCCTAAGTAAACATAGGCAGGCTGACTCATCCTAAATAAACACAGGCAGGCCAACTCATCTGACATGCGATCATGATATTTCTTTAGAAAATAGGATATAGCATGTTTACACACCTGGATTATTACAGCATCTCTCTTCATTTTCCTTAAAATCAGTGTTACCCTCTAAATTGGCACAAGCCCTTCTTATTCAAATGATATCACATTTTATGGTAACAGTATAAAAGAACTGGCTTTCATCTGACTGAGCGGTCGGCTCTTCATCTTGGGGACAGCTACAGTATCTCTGTAGCTAGCTGCCCCTTTTATCATCAGTCCCCACCACCTCCGAAGAGGGAATAAAACAATTTAAAAAAAAACAATGTTCTTAGTCCTTCATTCATCAGATAGGGCCTCCCTGTCACACATCCCCCTGCTTAAGAGAAAAACAGGGTAAACAGTTTTTCATCTTCCAACACCTGTTGGAGTTTCTACTCCTTGCTTACCAGCACAACTGTTGTGCATGAGCCCTTCCCTAGAGGCAGGGAACATTTCTGGCTACCAGACCAAACTGGATTTTAAGTCAGCTGACACCTGCCTGTATATTCCTGACCAGAAGAAATGTGGTACCATATTATTCAGAATGCTTTCATGACTGAGGTGCCCACAAGTACTGAAATGAGCAGCCTCTAGTACCCTCTGCTGATATCTCTTTGGCACCACCACTTGTATATCTATCTTGTTAGATCTGGGTTTGGGTCTTATATGGTACAAAATCTCATTTAAACTTTCATACTGTTCATTTGATTACCTACCCCACTGTTTACAGGTATACCATTTTTCATTTTTATACACTGCTTTAGTTTCTCTAGAGTATGGTCTCTAGACTGCAATTTACCCCAATCCACTGTTTTCCCATTTTTGCCTAGTACATCTACAAATGAAGTCCCTTCAACCAACTTACAGGCATCTTCTTGCTTGACTGTAGTTTCACTACCTAGCACAATATTTAAAGGACCAGTCTCACCTGGGATTTCAGTGGTATACAGGCAGCTGTCCTTGCTTTCCTAACACATACTCCCTTTGCTTTCAGACTCAGTATCACACAGATGACACCACGGAAATATGGGAAGCACTGGACAGTCTGATCTGTCGACCATTTGTAATTTTATTTAAATGTATCTTTTTTTTTCAGTTCCCTCTCCTCTCAGGGAACCGATTAGCACTTAGTTCCAGGAACCCGATTACTTCCTCAAACATCTAAATTTCTATGCTTTACTCAATGTCAGAGGTCTCTGTTGATAAACCTAAAAAATGCACAGGACCCACGGGGTTTAAATATTGTGAGTCTTGTGGTCAGGTTATAGCAAAAGCAGACAAGCATTCTATTTGTGTGTTTTGTTTGGGAGCTAGTCATATTCATTCAGACTGTGAAATTTGTAAAACCTTTTGCCCCAAGTCTTTGAAAAAGAGATCTAAAAAAATAGAGGAAATGGCTTCTGCATCTGCTAGTACTGCAGAAGGAAACCTCTCTCCCTCTGTCCCTAATAAGGACAGAAGTAAGCCCAAGGATACTGACAAGGGGTCAGATAAGACTGAGCAAGATAAATCTAAAAGAGCTGTTGAGACAGTAGCTGAAACTGTCCCACGTAAGAAGAAATACAAAGAAATACATGTCACTGTGCCTCCAGCCAAGAAGGCTAAGGAGCTTCCAGCAGACAAAATATGCCCTCTGCTGTGGACATTGCAAAGGCTTTACAGATTTTACAAGCTTTACAGGCCGTGGTCCCGGTTCCCACACTAGTTACACCGGTTCCTGTGCCAGTTCCAGCACCACAGGAAACGCAACCTCTGTATTGTAATCCAGAGGAAGATGAAGAGGAGGATGAAAGGGAAGCTACAGAACCAGAGGTCTCCCCAGAACAAGACTTTGGCTTCCCTCCCAGGGGACCAGAAGACTACACCTCTCATTATGCCTTTGTAAAAAACATGGTGGATACCCTCAATCTCCCCCTCCAGGAGATGGAGGAGGATGTGGAGGAAGCAGATTTCCTCGATATGTTGAGACTAGCTCCCACAAAACGCCTTCTTTTGCCTATGCACAAATCTTTAAAAAAAGGCTATGTTGCCAATGTTGAAGACTCCAACTTTGATACCTGGAGTGGACAAGAAAATAGATAAGAAATATCAGCTGGATAGAACCACTGCTGATTTTCTGTTCAGTCACTTTAATCCTGAAGGGGTGGTCCAGGCTGCTGCCTGTGATAAGGCCAGGATCCCTTTAGCAACACAGCTTCCTGACCAAGACTCAAGAAAGATGGATACTAAGGGAAAAAAGAGGTATATGGCTGCCTCACTTGTTTTTAGGCAGGCAGATTATATGGCCTATGCTGTCCAATATCAGAAGGCACTATGGAATTGCTCTGTCTAATAAAGTCCCAGGTGAAGTGGCAGTCAACTTGTAAGAAATGGCAAGGGCTGCCCTTGATGCCAACAAATATCAGTTCCACATGGCAGTGGATGCTAACGACTCCACAGCCAGACTGATGGCTTCATCTGTCTCCCTCAGGAGATTTGCCTGGCTAAGAGCTACCAACCTAACCTTGGGCACTCAAGCTAAGGCTATGGATTTTCCATGTGAGAAAAATTCACAGAGGCCTACATGAAAAGGGTGGATGAATATAAGGCCACCTATAGAAGTAATTCTAAAGAAAAGCCTTCCTCCTCTTATAGGGCCCAAAATAGGGGAGGCAGGGGTAGGGGATCCTATCCCATATCTTTTTCCAAGCACAGGCTTCACAGGTCTACCAGCAGCTGAGAGCTATTTCAGAGGGTGGGGTAGAAGGGCCGTGATATGGGCTTCTCCCTTACCACAAATCCAGGCTCAGCCCACACAGAATCCCCGACGAGCTGGTAGAGGTGGCCCCCCCCCCCCACCACCACCACTGGCGGGTGGCAGATTGGCTCACCACCTCCAGGTTTGGCATGCCATCACCACAGACAAGTGGGTCCTGGAGGTAATGAGCCGGGGCTGTCACTCAGCTTCAAGTCACTTCCCAAGCTGAGAGCAAGAACCTTTGCCCCAGTTAACAATGCAGACAGAATCCTGCTGGAGTCAGAGGTAAAACACCTCCTGTCAATCAAAGCAGTGGAAACAGTGCCTCTACACCAAAGGGGCAAAGGCTTCTACTCCAGATACTTCCTTACCAAAGAGAAAAATGGGAACTGGTGACCTATCCTGGACCTAAGGCTTTTGAACAAGCACTCTTTGAAGCCAAAGTTCAAAATGGTAATCCTCTCAATAATCACACCCACACTGCAAAAAGTAGATTGGTTAGCTTCCCTGGACTTAAGGGGGACACCTGTTTTCCCATTCCTGTCAGATCAACTCACAGAAAGTACTTAAGAGTCAGGCTGGCCTCAGTTCATTACCAATTCGCAGCACTCCCATTTGGTCTGACTTCTGCACCAAGGGCATTCACAAAATGCCTAGCAGTGGTGGTCGAATACCTGAGAAGACAAGGTGTGACAGTCTTCCCCTACCTGGATGACTGGTTAGTTGTAGAACAGTCCCTGCAGCATGCAAGGCAGTCACTGGCACTCACAATGACACACTGGAATACCTAAGTTTCCTCATAAATGAGCAGAAATCACAGCAAGAGCCAGTACAAGTGCTGGACTTCATTGGAGTAGAGCTGGATACCATCCTGGGCAGAACTTTCCTACCCCAGGACAGAGTGGACAGCATCCTACAGATTGAAAGTTCCTTCATACTGAGCAAGCCCAAGCCAGCCAGGGAATTTTTCAGGCTACTGGGACATATGGCAGCTGCCACCACAGTGGTGCCAGGTTCCAGATTCCAAATGAGACATCCAGTTTCACTTGAGACAGTACTGGTAACAAAGGACAGACCCTCTGTCTAAACTGGTTCCATTCACCCACAGTCTACTGCAAGCACTTCAGTGGTGGCTGGATGAACACAACCTCAGGGTAGGTGTACCCTTTCTATGGGAACGGCCCTTCCTAGTTCTTGCAACAGATGCTTCCCTTCTTAGTTGGGGGCACACTTGCTGGATCACACATCAAGTGGCACATGGTCTCCTCAAGAGTCCCTGTTGCACATAAATCTGCTGGAGCTCAGGGCGGTGTACCTGGCTCTATTGGCATTTGCCCCGTATCTGCAAAACAAGGTGGTGCAGGTCAGGACAGACAATACCACAACCATGTACTATATCAACAAATGATAAGGAACCAGGTCAACCCCACTTTGCACAGAGGCAATGAAACTGTGATCCCTGGCATACTCCATGCAGGTATCTCTATCAGCCATGCACCTTCCAGGAAAGGACAACGTACTGGCAGATTCTCTCAGCAGGATAAGTGAGGACCACCATGAGTGGTTTCTGACCTCTCAGATACTCAGCGCAGTTTTTAGAAGGTGTGGCACTCCAGATGTGGATCTTTTTGCCTCTTCAGAAAATCACCAGTTGCCCCAGTACTGCTGCAGGCTCCCCCACAAGGGTACTGTTCCCCTGGATGCAATGGCCCTGGATTGGTCAGGGAAGTTTGTATATGCCTTCCTTCCTTTCCCAGTGATATTCAGGACCCTACTGAAATTAAGATCCCAACCAGCAACAGTGATACTGGTGGCACCAGACTGGGCGAGGCAGCACTGGTACTCACTTCTTCTGACTCTGTCAGTGACCTCCCCAATTCACTTGCCCAGGAGGCACAACCTGCTGACCTCCTGTCAGGGTAGGATCCTCTATCCCAACCTCAGATCACTGAGACTCAAGGCCTGGTTCTTGAGGACTTAGAGTTTGTTAACATCAAGCTGTCAGAACAAGTCCTGACAGTGCTTAGGGGCTCCAGAAAACCTTCCACTAGAAAAACATATTCCTCTAAGTAAAAGAGGTTCTCCATTTGGTGCTCAGGTAAGGGTACTGACCCATCCAGGGCTGACCTTGCTGTTCTCCTGGATTACCTGACACACCTGCACTCATTAGGACTGAGGCCCTCGACCCTTAGAGTCCACCTGGCTTCAGTCTCGGATTATCTGTCAGCTGGTAAGGAAAGATACATGGCCTCTCATCCAGTTTTCAGGATATACTTTTAAGGGCCATAACCTCGTTCAGCCTCCTCTGAGAGAACCTGTCTCTGCCTGGAATCTAAATATCTGCATTGCCAACCTGACGGAGCCACCACTCGAACCTGTGGCAATTGCAGACCTGAAGTATGTCACCTGGAAAACTGTATTTCTGGTGGCTGTCACCTCTGCCAGGAGGATCAGTGAACTGCAAGCCCTGTGTACAGATGTGGACTACATCTCATTTCATACGGATAAGGTGGTCCTCTGGACCAATAGGAAATTTCTCCCCAAAGTGGTATCTGATTTTCACTTGAATCAGTCTATGACTCTACCTGTTTTCTTTACAGAGAACTCTAGTTCTCCAGAAAGGAAACTTCACTGCCTGCCTTGATGTCAAGGGGACACTGAGCCATTACATTGACAGAACCAAGGCATACGGACCAGGACAAACGCAGCTCATCCTCGCTTATGGTGAAGTGGGTAAAAGGTAGAGCTGCCACAAAACGTACAATTGCTCGCTGGATAGTGGCATGTATTCAGTTCTGTTACAGTAAAGTGGGTAAACCGGTACCCCTGGGCCTAAGAGCACATTCCATCAGGGGTACAGCTGCGTCAGTGGCATCTTTAAGAAATATCCCACTACTGGAAATCTGCAAAGCAGCTACATGGAAACAGTGCACATTTTCACAAAGCACTACAGCCTGGATCTGCAGTCCAGAAGTGATGCCAGGTTTGGCACAGCAGTTCTGCAGACCCTGTTCCCCAAACAGGTTCTCTGCCCAACCTCCAAAGGTACTGCTTGGTAGTCTGCATCAGTTTAATCATAATGAGTGATTCCTGGGGTTGGAAGAAAAAATTACTCACCATAGTAATCTTGTTTCTTCAAAGGGATTACTCATTATGGTTAATGTATCCACCCTGCCTCCCCTACTAGAACCCTTAAAAAAAAAAGGGGGGGGGGAATTTTTGTTCTGCATCTCTGCTTTAATGTTATATATAGGTCAGGTTAGAGACTCACCTTTTGAACGAGTTGGTTTACTTGTGGTCTCATTTTAGGTCTGTCTTTTGGGGATTTTTGATCTTGGGGGGGCAGTCTTTTTCTTTATTATGCAAAGATTAGCTAGGGGGTATTATACCCAGTTAGGCTCTGTAAGAATCTGAAGCACTCAGAGTGCAGCAGTTTGAAATTGGCACAAGCCAATTACAGTTCCATCATTTGCATAGCATTCCATCTTTCCTGGCAGTTGAACACAGGAGGCTGACTGCGTCAGTTTAATCATAATGAGCGATCCCTTTGAAGAAACAAGATTACTATGGTGAGTATTTTTTTCTTTTCTACCATAGTTCTTGTTTAGACTCTGCTATCAGCAGATGATGACCTTCATCTCATACCAGTACCTCTGCCTTGCTGCTGTTGTGATTCCTGTGACATCTGCCAGGATATCAGGGTGATATCCCCTGGTAACATCTCTCTCCCAGCCTAGATGCACCAGCATCCCACTTCTGACACCAGATGTGAAGGTTAGTGGGTAGACAGATGCAACAAACACGTGTAACAGGTGTAGAGTGCACTTTGCGGTATTTCTTTTCCAAAAATAAAATAGTAAACGTACAGAAAGGAAATAGTTGATTAGTCTTTCAGTTCAGAACAGTGCACAGTTCCCTCAGTGCACAACTTTCAGGCTTAGTTCCAGCCAAATAGATTCCTAACACATGAAAACTTGCACGTACTATGAGCTGCTTCCTCCATGACAGTCAGGTCTCTACTGACTGACTCATCTGTTTTGCATATCAGGAGGTAGGCTTTTATACCTGGCTACTCAAGATGTAGGCACCATGTGACCTGTCTGACTCACAATTTTATTTATTTAGTTTTTGTTGGCCGGGTAAGTGCACTAGACAAATCCTGCCTATTTTCAGGCATGACCTGGGGGAGGGGGATGAATGCCAACTGACCTTGAACCAGATTAAGCTGTTGGTGGTATTTTTATTTTATTTTTTTAGTAAATGAGGGAAATTTGGCCAGGACACCTGGGAAATTCCCCCACTCTTTTCGATAAGTGCCATGGCATCTTCAACATCCACCTGAACTACCACCAGTTCAAGCAGATGGGACCTCGGTTTAATGTTTCATCCGAAAGACAGCACCCCTTTCATGCTGCACTACAGTGTCAGTACTGGGATATTAACTCAAATGCCAGATGTGGGAACTGAACCCACAGCCCTCTGGTCTCCCGGCCTCTGAGGTGAGTTGTGCTACCTACTGAGCCACTGACACTGACAATTCTCCAAGTAAACATAGGTAATCTGACTCATCCTAAATAAACACGGGCAGGCTGACTCATCCTAAATAAACACAGACCAGCTGACTCATCTGACATGAGATCATGATATTTCTTTAGAAAATAGGGTATAGCATGTTTACACACCTGGATTATTACAGCATCTCTCTTCATTTTCTTTAAAACCAATGTTACCCTCTAAATTGCAACAGGCCCCTCTTATTCAAATGACATTATATTTTATGATAACAGTATAAAAGAACTGGCTTTTCATCCGACCGAGCGGTCGGCTCTTCAGCTTGGGGACAGCTACAGTATCTCTGCAGCTAGCTGCCCCTTTTATCTTCATTCCCCACCAACTCAGAAGAGGGAACAACAAAAAAACAATGTTGTTGGTCCTTCATTCATCACATAAGGCTTCCCTATCACAGACCCCCTCACACACATTTGCAACAGGCGTGAGCAGCTCAGTACCAACAGGAACCTACAAGGGTCCAGATTTCTTAAAGATCAGTACTGGACTAACTCCACAGGGGGACTAAAGTGTCTTGTGGGGGGCCTGATCTGAAAACTTGCAGCATGATGGTTGGACCACCTGAACCAACTGATCGGGTCAATTTCATGTCTGCTTTGGTCTCACCTCAGCTCCAAGGTTTTTCACAAAATGCTTAGCTGTGGTGGCAGCACATCTGAACAAATAAGATGTGGTGGTTTTTCCCTACTTGGACAACTGGCTGGTCTCGGGGAAAATGGAACAAGAGGCAGGTTCTCAGTTCAGTTGGTTAAAAGCACCTTGAAGAACCTGGGATTCCTAATCTGCAGAAGTCCCAGCTGGTGCCTGTTTTGGTACTGGTCTTCATAGTAGTAGAGCTAAACATTGCTGGGGAAAGCTTTCCTCCCGTAGGCCAGAGTTATAACTTTGATAACAACAGCAGAGTCTTTCACAACAGGTCAGCCAAGACCTGCAAGAAACAACAAACTGTAAATGGTTCTTGCATCAGGTGCTGGTCTGTGGTGCCACTGTGGGAAAGAACTGTCCCCTTGGAAACTACAAAAAAACAAAACAAATACAGCACACCCACTGGGAGTCTTCTTGAAAGTACTGCATGTCACGAACTGGAAACATTCTAGAGAGCTTTACTAGCCAAAAGTAACTGCACTTAGCACTAGGTACTGACAGGTGCCCCAGCGCTTTGGTTCATAGGTGCTACGAGTTTGAGGGACTAGCCCTTAATAACTGCACAGCTCCAGCTTGCTTCCCACTTGGCCGCCACCCGTACCGCCTACAAAGCCACCTTCCAGGTGCCTAGAGCCAGGACCTCCCTTGCCCAAAGATCCTTTTATTACAGAGCACCGTCCTGGTATAACTCCCTCCTCATGCACATCTCAAACACCCCTAAAATTGGTCAGTTCAAAGCTGCCCTACGCAAGCACCTACTTAGCACTCAGAAATGTATGTGCCTACTGTAGGGCCTGCTGTGTGCCCCAAACTGTTACAGGTCCAACAGCCCGCTTGATAGCCTACCCCACGCCATTTTCCACTGGCTATTGCCTGCATGACCTGCTAGGACCTACCAATGAATTACTGTTATGTACTTTGGTAAACTGCCTATGTTTATTCTCGCTGAAACTTTCTGCTATGTATAATGTATGTATCTCACCTGTATTGTTCCACCCTGTCTTGCCTCACTATTTGTTGTTCCTCCCTTGCACGAGGTGCCTTTGTAAATGAGTCTGTGACTCAAAGGTTGTAAATCCAATTTATGAATTAAATAAATAAAACTCGCCATCATTATACTAATGAGGGTAGAGAAATTTCTTATCGCCCGTATAGCAATCTAGAGCATTTTTAAAAAGGTGTAGAGATTGACATGACACGACGCTCGTTGGAAGAGAATTCCATAAATGTGGAACTCTTTGGGCAATAAAATTCTTTCTCCGTTGAGTCTTACATGTTTCCGCATGTAAGTTTATGTGACCTGGTACTCTCCAAGGGTGACTGTTTAATCAAACAATATGTTTCCAAAAGTGATTCATCCTTATAGGCATTATAGGCCCAACACATTTCTCCTCTAAAAAAACTGTATGTTTGTGAAAATGATCCTAAATGCTTTAGTCTGTCACTATAACCTAGATGTGCTATATCAAAAATAGATCTAGTCATCTTACATTGTACTGACTCATAAACTTTAAAGTTATTTATAGAAGTGGGTGAACAAAAGGGGGCACAATATTCTATGTACGTTCTAACCAAGGTAGTCTGTAATGGAACAAGAACCTTTACTTCTCGACTTTCGAGAAATAGGTGGGTGAAAGCTAGAAAACAAATTAAGGTGGAAGTGCAAAAAGGGGTAGGGGAAAAAGGGGGTATGATAGGACTAGGTCTTGTGGAAGCAGTTGCATGGCTCTGGAAAGAGACTAGTGTACAGCTTTTTGAAGGATGTTATTGGAATGAGGGTATTCAACTTCAATGTCTTTCGAAGAGAGTTCCAGATAAGTGCTTGAGAGTAGCGCTGATTGCAGCAGATCCTAGTTAACCAGCAGCCTACTTCTTCCTACCCCCACCCCCTAGAATTGCCTTATGACTGTCCCATGCATGCTTGAATTCCACCATTGTTTTTGACTCCACAACCTCCTCCGGAAGGCCGTTCCATGCATCCACAACCCTCTCTTTGAAAAAATACTCCCTTAAATTACCTCTGAGCTGCCCCCCAAATCTTCAAATTGTACCCCTTGTTCTTGCACACCTCTTTTTTTGAAAGATGCTACCCTCCTGGACTTTGTTGATTCCCTTGAGGTACTTGAAAGTTTCTATCATGTCCGCCTCTCCCTCCTTTCCTCTGAGGCTATACATATTAAGCTCCTTAGTCTCTCTCTTCATATGTCTTCTGCTGCAGACCCTGCACCATTTTAGTTGCCCTCCTCTGGACAGCTTCCATTCTGTCTGTCTTTGCGGAGATTGGGTCTCCAGAACTGCACGCAGTACTCCAGATGGGGTCTCACCAGCTGTCTGTGCAGAGGGATAATAACTTCCTGTTTTCTACTGGTGATGCCTTTCCCTATGCATCCCAGTATCCCCCAACCCTCCTTGCTGCCCTCTCACATTGCTTGCCCACCTTTAGGTCATCTGATATGACTACCCCTAGGTCCCTTTCCATTGTTGTTGTTAGTATCTCACCCCCAATTGTGTACTCTTCCCTTGGGTTTTTGTTTCCCAGGTGCATTACCTTGCACTTCTTAGTATTGAATCTAAGCTGCCGTACATTTGACCATTCCTCTAACCTTGTCAAGTCCCTTCTCATCCTTTCCACCTCACCTTGTGCATCAACTCTGTTGCAGATCTTTGTGTCATCTGCAAAGAGACATACTTTTCCTTCAGTCCCTCTGCAATGTAAGCTTAAGACATTGAAGAGGACCGTCCTAATACTGAACCCTCAGGTACCCACTAGTAACCCCTCTTTCTTCAGAGTGGACTCCATTTACTATTACTCTCTGTGTCCTATTCTCCAGCCAATTCTTTACCCAGGCTGTCATCTTGGGACCCACTCCCAGGCTGGCTAACTTGTATATTAATCTTTTGTGTGGGACTATGTCAAATGCCTTGCTAAAGTCTAGGTAGGCCATGTCCACAGTCCCTCCCTGATCTACTACTTTGGTCACCCAGTCAAAGAAATTTATCAGATTCATCTGGCATGGTCCAAGTACAGACCCCTGAGGTACACCACTACTAACATTTCCCCAATCAGACTTACATCCTCTCAGAACCACTCTCCGCTTCCTTTGGTCACAGACCTTTGTCAGGAGGTGGGCTCCATAACTGAGTGGCAGCCCTTTTAACCTCTAGTAGCTACTGACATCACTGTCAGCTGAGTGTGATGTCTTGCATACAGTGACAGCTACTGAATAATCTTCACATTCAAAAAACAGTAGTAATAGTGTTCTCATATCACTAATCGCTTCACCTTATTTGTAAATCACCATCACCATAATGTGGACAATTCACATGTGTATAAGCCAGTTATTTACATTTAGAACAGTGGCTTGAAAATACAAAACATGTCAGGACATCTTATACAAAATCAAGTAGTGCACAATAGTAGCTACTTAGAAAACATCAAACACCTAAATTCAGAAGTACTGTGATGAATTGGCATGTCAAAACAAGCTAATGTCACACTCTTGGTTTCTTAATGGCTGAAAGGATACTAAAATTAATTTTCAGAGGTCAAAATCCTCTTTCAGAAAAATACACCGTGATTTTAAGTATATAAATGAGATAAATAAGGTGAAGGAGGGGAGCTTGTTCAGAAAGAAGGAGGGAGCTATAACAAGGGGGTATAGCCTCACATTGGAAGCAGGGAAATACAGAGGCAATGTGAGGGGGAAGTTCTTCACAGAGAGGGTGGTGGAGGCCTGGAACAGGCTACCTGAGGAGGTGGCGGGATCCGAAACAGTAGAGGGATTCAAGAGGGCATGGGACAGACACGTGGGGTTGGTAGGACGGGGGAATGATAGGAACCAGTAAAGGAGATGAGGGGGAAGGGGGGGATATAGGGGCAGACTAGATGGGCCAGTGTGGTCCTTTTCTGCTGTCCAATTTCTGTGTGATTCTGTGATTTACCAGAACTGTGGCAGTCAGTCTCGGGGATCCGAGGTGCTCCCAGTATCCAGGAGTACCTAGGAAAAAAAAATGAAAGAGAAGGTTAAATGAACATAAAAATATTTAAATTACATACAAACATAGACTTTGATGGCAAAGGACTGTTTGGCCCACCTAGTCTGCCCATTCCCCTACCTAATAGATAAACTGCAGATTCTAGTTAACCAACAGCCTGTTTATTCCTACCCCCACAAGAATTGCCCTATGTCTGTCCCATTCTTGAATTCTCCCACAGTTTTAGACCCCACAACCTCCTCAGGAAGGTGGTTCCATGCGTCCACCACCCTCTATGTGAAACAATACTTCCTCACATTGCCCCTGAGCCGTCCCCCCATTATCTTCAAATTATGTCCCCTTGTTCTTGCACATCTCTTTTTCCAAAAGATACTACCCTCTTGGACTTTGTTGATTCCACTGAGGTACTTAAAAGCTCCAATCATGCCCCCCCCTCTCCCTCCTTTCCTCAAGGGTATACATATTAAACTCCTTTAGTCTTTCCTTGTATGGCTTCACTTGCAGACTCTGCACCATTTTAGTTGCCCTCCTCTGGACTGCCTCCATCCAGTCTATGTCCTTGCAGAGATGGGGTCTCCAGAACTGGATACAGTACTCCAGACGGGGTCTCACTAACTGTCTGCACAGAGGTATAACAACTTCCTGTTTTCTGCTGGTGATGGCTCTCCCTATACATCCCAGTATCCCCTCAGCCCTCCCTACTGCCTTCTCACATTGCTTGCTATCCTTAAGGTTATCTGATATGATTACCCCCAGGTCCTTTTCCATTTTTGTTGTTGTTACTACCCCCCCAATTGTGTACTCTTCCCCTGGATTTTTGTTTCCCATGTGCATTATTTTGCACTTCTTTGCACTGAATACAAGCTGCCATACTTCTGACCATTCCTCCATCCTTGCCAAATCCCTTCTCATCCTTTCCACTCCATTACAAACGAAAATAATTGTTTACAGCCATTTCAAGATGCTGTTACAGCTAAGGGGTACTTGTGTAAATTTAAAATATAAACACATGCCTTTCTGGCAGTACCTGCTTAAACCTGCCTAATAAATCAGCTGTCAGAAAACATCATCATCAACAACCTCTACCCACGCAGGACCATTCCCGATGTAGGGGCATTATCCCAAAAAGGGCTTCTAGTTCCAAGTTTCATTAACACCCACTGGATTTAGAGACTATAAAGTAAAATTCCCAAATGTCTCTCTGTAGTATTTGCTGCATTGTGTCAACCCCTCTCTTACTCTCCCTGACACATTCAGAAGGTATAAAGGAGATGCCGAGGAGGATAGTGAGGTATATCGGGGGAAGCAGGAAAAGCAGTAAGGAGCGCAGAGGCACAAATTGAGGAGAGAATAGCCCAGGAGATAGCTAATGGGGACAAGATTTTTTTTAGTTATGTAAGTGAAAAGATTAAGACCAGGGTGAGATTGTAAGATTCAGAAGGAAGGGGGCAGTACAGAGGGGACCAGGAAAAGGCATACATTCTGAACAAATACTTTTGTTCAGTGTTCACAGAGGAAGGAGAAGGGGAGGGGCCACAAAAAAAGTATCAGAAGCTTTGGAGGGTCAGGAGTAGACACTAGTCATGTTTTAGAGGTGAGAGTCCTGAAAGGTCTTGCTAATCTGAAGGGGGACAAAGCAATGGGGCCAGATGGGGTGCATCAAAGTGTATTGAGGGAGCTCAGGGAAATACTGGCTGCACCTCTGACAATTCTGTTTAACAGCTCACTGGAAACAGGAGTGGTTCCGGAGGACTGGAGGAGGGTGGATGAAGTCCCACTATACAGAAGTGGTAGTAGGGAGGAGGCTGACCATTATAGGCCAGTCAGCCTGACATCAGTGGTATGAAAGTTAATGGAATCAGTGCTGAAGAAAAGGATTGTGGAATATCCTGAATCCACTGAGTTATGACACCTGAGGCAGCATGGTTTCTCAGGGGGGGAAGTCATGTCAAATGAATCTGATAGATTTCTTTGACTGAGTGACAAAGGATTTAGATCAGGGTGAAGCAGTGGACATGGCTTACCTAGATTTCAGTAAGGCTTTCAACACTGTTCCACATAGGATACTAGTAAGCAAGATGGGTAGCTTAGGAGTGGGTCCAACGGTAGTAAACTGGATAAGAAATTTGTTAAGGGATAGACAACAGAGAGTGGTGGTAAATGGAGTTCACTCCAAGGAAGGGAGGGTGACCAATGGGGTGCCTCAGCGATCAGTGCTGGTACCAGCCCTCTTTAATGTCACTTATAAGTGACATTGCAGAGGAGCTGGATGGGAAGGTCTGCCTCTTTGCAGATGACACCAAAATCTGCAGTAGGATGGGCACTGTGGGATGTGTGTTTGGAAAGGATGAGCAGAGAGACCTGAGAAAACTAGAGGAGTGGTCAAGGGTATGGCAGCTGGGTTTCATTGCAAAAAAAAGTTCATAATAATGCACTTAGGGGACAGAAACCCAGAGGCAGAGTACAAAATGGGTGGAGTAGCATTGACAACCACCAAGCAGGAAAGAGACCTGGTGGTAATCATATTGGATAACCTGCAGGTGGCCAGGCAGTGTGACAGGGCAGTGGGGGGGGGGGCTAGTAGGATGCTGGGGGGTATAGGGAGGGTATCACCAGCAGAAAGAGGGAAGTGGTGTTGCACTGTATAGATCACTGATAAGACCCCACCTAGAGTACCGTGTCCAGTTCTGGAGATCATATCTCCGGAAAGACATAGAGTGAAGGCAGTCCAGAGGAGGGAAACTAAAATGATAGATGGTCTGCATCAAAAGCCCTATGAGGAGAGACTAAAGGACCTCAGTATGTACACCCTGGACCGGGGGGGGGAGATATAAAAGAGACCTTTAAATACCTCACAAGGGTAAATAAGATACAGGAGGAGGGAAGTATTTTTCTGAGGAAAAGGTGCTCAAGAACAAGGGGGCATGCTATGAAGTTGGTAGGAGGTAGATTCAGGAGACATGTAAGGAAGTACTTCACAGAAAGAGTGATGGATTTCTGGTTTAGCCTTCCTGCAGAGGTGGTGGGGTCAGAAACATTGGTGGGTTCAAGAATGCATGGCATAAGCACAAGGGAATTATAGTGGAAAGAAGGGGGGGACTGTAGATTGGGCACGATCTGCGTTAATAGTGTAGATAGGGAGAAATGGACAGACTAGATGGGCCAAGCAGTCCTTACCAGCAGTTGAATTCTATGTTTCTGTGTAAGAGCCATAAGTATAAGGCCTGAGAGATTACCATGGTGTAGTTGTGCAAAATGGTTGCTTACTGGTCTTTTGCTTAGTGGATATCTCATATTTTGGATGTGCTGCTGTATGCATTCAGTAAGAGGATGAATAGTCCTATCCACATACAGTTTACTACACTCACACCATAATGGATACACTGCAAAGTTGGCTGTACAATTAAGGAAATGCCTAATTTTCACTTTCTTGTGGATGTGTGGAAGCTCAGATGTCCCCGATTGGTTGCTGTCAGTGTACACTATGCGCCTCCCACATTGATACTTGCCCTTCAGGGCAGCAGTAGCTAAATTAGGTGATTTTGTTCAGACTTAGACTTTGCAAGTTGGTTGTGTACCAGTCTGTCCCTTAAATTGGTACCCCTCTTGAGGAAATTCTCAATGGTTGTGAGCCGAGTTCTGCTAAATTAGGGTCATTCTGAGGTAATGGCCAAAACTATCAAATGATAGCCCGTACCCTGCTACTTAAGAACTGTATTCTGTCACGAAGCAGATAGGAGGCTCACTTCCCATGTTTCTTGGTTTGGGTGTGAGCAGTGTTTTTCTTTCTGTTGTACGTGTCTTTTCTAAGGCCCCATCCAGTACAGATTTGCTATACCCTCTTTCCAGAACTGTCTCATAGAGTTTTGTGGCTTCAGGTTTATTTCATTCACTCAGAACAATTTTGCCTAACCCTTAGAAACTGACTGAAAGTTATGGAGGTCACCAAACTTCTAGGATGGCCACTGTCAATAGCGTAGTCATGGGCTTGCAAAAATTCTTTATTGAAATTCTATCCTTCTCAGACACTGTAAGCACAATATCCAAAAACTAATTCAGTAACTGTGTAACTGTAGATCTTGCTTCAAGAGGGTTCCTGCAGTAGGTCTTCACATATAGGATTGCGCCCCCTGGTGTCAGGTTCCAATGGCAGACTTGTACCTAGCAATAATCAGTGGGGACTGCCCCCGACGTCAGGTGATGTGACATCAGGCCGACTATAAAAGGGGTGGTCCCGCGCCTGCCCTCCATTTTTTTCCTGCCGTTGCCTCAGTTTGTGCGGCTCACGAGTAAGAACAGTGATCTAATGCCCCCGTGTTAATCAAAGTTTTTTCTTCATCCATACATTTTTGTCCAACAGATTCGACCGATTGTATGTTGACTCGCCCAAAAAAGAAGTGCTGTAAATGCGGAGCTCAAATCCCGCACAGGGACGACCGTTCCCACTGCCTATTGTCTCTAGCCCCAAGTACAACTCGGACAAGTGTGCTATCTGTCAGGCCTTTAATCAAGCCACCCGGCCCAGATGCAAGTGACCCCTCGAGGCCCACCTCCTTACCCGACGGCTGGCGTTGATGGAAAAGGAGCTATAGGAGTTGAGGGAAAGGTCGTCGTCGCCAGCCCCGAGAAAAAAGAAGGATAAGGAGAAGCGCTGGGACGGGAGTCTATTGCCATGCGGGTGGCCTGCTCCAAGAAACTGAGTACTTCTTCTGGTAACCCGTCTGCCTCTTTGGGCCGGGCACCTTCTCCCCCCCCCCCCCGCCGAGGTGCACGGGCAGCCAGGGGTAGCTTCTATCGAGGTTTCTATTGTGTCTCCTCCTAGCACTGCCGATAAGTCACCCCTTGACCCCGTTGACGGGTGCGCGGCCTCGACCGTTAAGCCTAGCGGCAGTCTCTCGGCCACCGCTAGCCCGGTCAGGTCTGATAAGTCGGATGGTGGTACTTCCATCGCCCGCCCAGACCTTCCTCTCGCCTGTCGAGCTCCCATGAGGCCCCAGGCGCCGGCTTGAGTGTGCTGCCGGGAGACTCTTCATCCTTTCGGGTCCATCACCCCAGGGATTCACCACCCAATCCTGCTTTGTCCTTGTCGTCAGGATTTTTCTTAGACCTTTCGTTGGGGTCCCTCCTGGAATTACCTCCATCGCCTGGTCTCTTGCCGTCTCCGGACAGGAGTCCGTCGCCAGCCAAGGATCCTTCAGTGGAGCCCCCTCCCGGATCCCACGCCACCTAGTGGCCCTCAGGCATCTCCCCCGTTAGGTCCAGTTGACCCGCCAGGCGGTCTTCCGGGGCCAGACCCCCATGTTCCGCTGCCGGGCGGCCCACCGTCAGCTTCTCATTACTCGACGCCAGGCCATGTGCCTTCGACACCGGGATACCCTGGTTACCCCCCCATGGCTACCACCCACGATTACCAGGATTCCAGTATTCCTCCTGGCAATAGCCACAGTATGCAGACTACCAGCCTTCTCCTCCTCCTCCACTGCCAGATCGTGAGACAGTCCCTTCGTGGTGGCAGGATGCCAGGACCCAGCTCGTCGTGGAGTTACGGCAGTCAGTGGGCGATATCCCCCTGCTTAGGGCCCCTCCCCCACAGATACCCTCCAGACAAGCAGCGGGTGCTCTACCAGCGGGCTCCTCTGGGTGGACCCTTCCATCCCCAGTAGTCCAGAGCCTTCCAACTCAGACATTGACTCCTTCCCTTCGGACCCTCCTTCCCCTGTCAAGGTTCCACCCAATGAGTCCCCAGAATCCCCTCCAGAAGATCCCTCCTTCAGGGACCTTCTGTGAAACATTCAGGCAGCAGGGGGCTGGCCTTCCAAAGAAGTGGATCCCCAGCGTAAGAGACTGGTGGAATACTTAGATCTGGCCACTACAGATTCCCTACCCATTCTTCCCTGGATGAGTCCTCATGAGGATCTGGTCACTACCATCTGGCAGCAGCCATCATCAATCCCTGCTGTTTTCAGAAAGGCCGATCGCACCTACTATCCCCTGGAAGGGATCCAACACCTCACTACTCATCCAAAGGCCGACTCAATGGTCATCACTGCCGCTCACGACAGGTCGGCACAACCAAAACATTTGAGTTCCTCGCCCCCCGACAAGGACTCAAGACAATTGGAGCAGTTTGGCCGGAAGGTGTATTCCTCTTCCTCCTGCGCTATCTGGTCCC
This sequence comes from Neoceratodus forsteri, assembly GCA_016271365.2. Classification (NCBI taxonomy): domain Eukaryota; kingdom Metazoa; phylum Chordata; order Ceratodontiformes; family Ceratodontidae; genus Neoceratodus; species Neoceratodus forsteri. The sequence goes on along the minus strand of CM057454.1, from coordinate 832,467,944 downwards.
TGAACTATGTTTCACACATGGTGGCTTTCCAGTAGGCCTCCCTCTCCGAGCTGGAGAGGGACCTTCAGGAGGTCCAGGATGAGACAGTCCTTTAACAAGTTGCTGGACAAAGTTCGAATGGACAAGTCTTCCTGTCCTCATGCTTTACGAGCAGCGTATGACTCGGTGGACTCAGTGGCTAGGGCGGCAGCCACGGGGATCTGCATCTGTCGCCTTTCTTGGCCCAGGAGTGCAGGTTTGGCTCACGATGTCCAGGTGTCCTTATTGGACACCCCTTTTAGGTGTTCTGTCCTCTTTGGCGACAACGCCAAGGATATTACTGGGCTGCAGGAGAGCGGACTCTCCCTTCGGGACGTATGCTCCATGTACTGGACGGGGCAGAAGAAGCAGCCTTTTCATTGCCAAAGACGTTGGAATAAAAACCAGTGTAAACGTCAGGGCAAGTGATGTGCCAATGGTTCGGGAGCTCAAACCCCCCAGGCCAAATTCCCAAAGCCGGCCTCTGGGGCAAAAGCTCCCTTCACCTTGGCGTCCTGACCCCTTTCCTCTCCTCCCGCTACCTCCAGCTGAGGAGGAGCAACGGGTAGGAAGGAGGTTCCACCTCTGCCTGGTGGGGTTGAGGTCCGTCACTGCAGATCAATGGGTGTTGCAACTCATCCAGCGAGGTCATTCCATAGAGTTCACAGAAATCCCTACCCCATATCCTCTGGGACGATCTTTGTATCCAAGGGATCAGATTCCCATAGTCTTCCAGGAGATTCAGGCCCTCCTGTTAAAAGCGGCCATAGAACCTGTCCCTCAAAACCAACTAGGAAGGGGATTTTATTCCTACTTCTTCCGAGTTCCAAAGAAGACAGGAGATCTGAGACCGATCCTGGATCTCAGCATGCTCAACCTCTCCATCGAGTACAAGAGGTTTCACATGCTGACCCTTCAGGGGCTTCTCCCCGTGCTCCAAACAAATTCTTGGCTGTGTTCCTTGGACATGCAGGATGCTTACCTGCATATCCCTATCCTCACGGCCCACCACCGCTTCCTCCATTTCTCCTTTCAGGAGAACCATTTTCAATTCCGAGCACTCCCTTTTGGCCTTTACTCAGCCCCCGGGTGTTCGCCAAGTGCTTGGCGGTGGTTGTGGCTTTTCTCCATCTCCAGGGCATTTACATGTTCCCATACTTGGATGACTGGCTCCTCGCAGCACCCTCACCGATCAGCCTGAAAGAGTCTCGCTCTTTTTCACTCTGAATTTGTTTGCTCTTCTAGGTATCACGGTCAATCTGCCTAAGTCCCAGCTAGTACCATCCCAATGACTCCCAATTCATTGGAGCAGTACTATATACAGTTCAGAGCAAGGCTATTCTGCCATTCTTCATATGAGGGTCACCCAGTGGTCTCTTGAGTCCAATGGGATCAGAGGATGGATGACATGAACCAGAGGGTCATGGTCTCCAACAGCCTACAGAAGGATCTTCACTGGTGGCAAGATCTTCCCAACTTTTTAGGGGGAGTTCCCTTTCATTCCCCTATCCCTACCCAGATCCTCACCACGGACGCCTCGGACTTGGGCTGGGGAGCCCATCTGGAGGTTCACAAGATACAAGGGTCTTGGTACGACCAGGAGCTTTTGCTCCATATCAACGTCCTGTCCCTTCTTCTACTGGGATCACTTCTTATCCAGATGGACAACTTGTCCACAGTCTGGTATATCAACAAACAGGGAGGAACTGGCTCGTACCCACTCTGCAGAGAGGCAATGAGGGTATGGTACTGGGCGATTCAGCACAGCCTTTTCTTGACAGCAGTCTACTTTCCAGGCGTAAGCAACGTCCTGGTGGACAGTCTCAGTCGATCAGTGGCCGGGGCTCACGAGTGGGAGTTAAAGTCAGAGGTGGTCGAAGATCTCTTTCTTCGATGGGGTCAACAAGATATAGATCTGTTCACCTCCCTATCCAATTCAAAACTACTCAACTTTTGCTCACTCGTTCCTGGGCATGGTGCTTTTTGGCGAGACACACTGTCTCTCTCTTGGACAGGGAGGTTTCGTTACGCTTTTCCTCCCTTTCCTCTCATTCAGAAGGTTCTGGTGAAACTTCAGAAGGAAGGGGCACATTTGTTTGTGATTGCACCTCTCTGGCCCCGACAGATTTGGTTTCCTGTCTTGCAGCAATTGGCGCTAGAACCTCTGGTTCTCCTGCCGCTATCCTACGGCCTTCTGACTAAGGAGCAAGGCACCCTCGTGCATCCGAGCCTTCAATCTCTCCACCTCCATGCGTGGCACCTGTGGACATAGTGGTCTCATGCTATGGTGTTTCCTCCCAGGTTGCTCATATTTTGGTGGAAGCAAGAAAACCTTCTACTAGATCAGCCTACGCCATGAAGTGGATTTAGGCTCTAGCCAGGAGCTTGGACCCCTTTTCATGTTCAGCAGCACAGATGTTAGAGTACCTCGCACATCTTTCGGAGACGGGCCTTAGCTGTTCCACCATTAAGGTCCATCTCGCTGCGGTGTCGGCCTGTCACCTCCCGATGGAGGACAAAACTTTGGCTCAATTGGAGGTCGCCAAAACCTTTCTGAAAGGCATCCTCCACTTGAAACCTGTGGTCTGGAATCCCTGTCCCACCTGGGATCTTAATTTTATGTTAGAAAAGTTGACTCTGCCTCCCTTTGAACCGGCTTCTAGCTGTGACATGTGCTTCCTTTCTTGGAAGACTTTGTTTTTAGTTGCAGTCACTTCTGCCAGAAGGGTTTCGGAGCTTCAGGCATTCATTTGTATGGAACCCTATTTGATTTTCCATAGGGACTAACCCTTCCTTCCTTCCTTCTCAAGGTAGTTTCAGAAACCACTCTCAACCAGAGTGTCGAACTACCAGTCTATTATCCCGAGCATTTTAACAGGGGGGAATATCTTTTGCACACTTTAGATGTGCACAGGTTCCTGATGTATTACACAAACCAGACTAAAGAGGTCCGTAAGACCAATCAGCTTTTTGTGGCCTTTGCTTCCCAGTGCCAGGGCAAGGCCATTTCCAAACAGACCATCTCCAGGTGATTAGCTAACTGCATCCACTTCACTTACCAAAAGCATGGGAAATCCCTTCCGGGGGCAGTTAAGGGTCACTCCACTAAGGGTGTTGCTACCTCTACCACCTTTTTCAGGAATGTGTCCACAGCAGAGATCTGCGCAGCGGCCATGTGGTCATCGTCCACATCTTCACAAAACACTACAGTCTGGACATTGCCTCTAGGCGTAGGACTGGTTTCGACCTTGTGGTTCTGCAAGGTCTTCTGTCATAACTCACAACTCAATTGGTGATCTCGCCTCCTCCCGGACGTATCTCCAAATTTTCTTTTTGGACTGCTAGGTATTCAGTCCTATATGTGAAGACCTACTGCAGGAACCCTCTCGAAGAAATATATTGCAGTTATGTAAGAACTTACCGTAACAGTAGATCTTCGAGAGAGGTTCCTGCAGTAGGTCTAGTTTCCCACCCACCTTCCCCCTACTCCTGGAATGTTTCCTTGATTTTTCATCCTGCCTAGCCCTTGGGTCTAGAAAGGATGCACGATCCTAGGAGTTTTTACTTCTTCCTTTCTACTTACCTTTCTTTAGGTCTCTGGTGGAAAGGAACTGGAGGGCGGGTGTGGTCGGTCTGACATCGTGTCATCTGACGTCAGAGGCAGTCCCCTTTGATGACTGCTAGCTACAAGTTTGCCGTTGGAACCTGATGCCAGGGGCCGCAGTCCTATATGTGAAGGCCTACTGCAGGAACCTCTCTCGAATATCTACTGTTATGGTAAGTTCTTACGTAACTGCAATTTCAGTTTATGTATTGTATGAGTGAATTTCAGGTTGCGCTCATTTGTATTCAGCCAAATCATGGAGCTGGTGGCCGCCTTCTCTTTACCTTCCCACACAGCCCCCTAGCTGCTTCATTACAGAATACAGTTCCATAAGTAGCAGGTAGGGGCTGTCACAGCCACTGAGAATTTCATTTAAGAGGTGTACCAATTTAAGGGACAGACTGGTGCATTGCCAATTTACAAGGCCTAAATCGGAAGAAAATCACCTCAATTGGCTACTTCCACCCTCAAAAGGCATGTATCAATATGGGAGGCGCAATGTGTGCACTTATTGCAACCAGTCAATCAGGGACATTTGAACTTCACAAATCCAAAAGAAAGTGGAAATTAAGGATTTCATTAATTGTATATCCAAATTTGTAGTGCATGCATTGTGGTGTGAGTGTAGTAAACTGTATGTGGGTAAGACTATTTGTCTTGTTAATGAGAGCATACAGCAGCACATCCGAAATATAAGAAATCCCCTCCGTAACAGACCAGTAAGCAACCATTTTGCAGAAATGCATCACAGTAACCCCTCATGCCTGTGATTTATTGCTCTTGAATGTGTCTGGTTCAGTATGAGATGGGAGATGGACTTTAGCACATACTGCACAGAGAGACATATTTGATTTTTAATTTACAGTTTCAAAATCAAGTGGGTCTTAATGAAACTTGGAACTTGAAGCCTTTTTGGGCAATGTCCCTGTATACAGAATGATCCTGTGTGGGTGGAGGTTACCGATGATGTTGTTTTCTGACAATTGATTTATTAGGCTGTATTTGTTGCAAACAGGTACTGTCAGAAAAGCATGTGTTTATTTTTTCAATTTACAGATGTCCCCCTTAGCTGGACCAGCATCTTAAAATGGCTACAAACATTTAATTTTATTTGTAATTTAAATATTTTTTATGTTGATTCATTCTCTTTAATTTTTCTTTCCTAGGTACTCCTGGATACTGGGAGCACCACAGATCCCCACGCCTGATTGCCACAGTACTGGGTGATCGCAGTGTATTTTTTTGAAAGAGGATTTTCACTTCCAAAATTAATTTTAGTATCCTTTCAGCCATTAGGAAACCGAGAGTGTAAAATGAGTCTGTCGTTTTGACATGCCATTTCACCACAGTACTTCTGAATTTATGAATTATGGGTTTGGTGTTTTTTAAGTAATTAGTATGGTGCACTACTTGGTTTTCTGTAAGGTTTCCTGACATGTTTTGTATTTTCAAGCCCCTTTGCATTCTTTTTGCATTCCCACCCTCCCCAGGTTTTTCTAAATGTAATGATTGGCTTACACACACATGAATTGTGCACATTATGGTGGTGGTGGTGGTTTACAGACAAGGTAAAGCAATTAGCGATATAAAAAAACTTGCTTACAACTGTTTTTTGAACGTGACTAGTATCCAGTGGCTGTCGCTATATGTGAGACATCACACTCTGCTGACAGTGATGTTGGTAGCTACTACTGGTTAAAAGGGCTGTCACTCAGTTATGCAGCCCACCCCTGGACGAAGGTTTGGGACCGAAGCGCTGGGGTGCCTGTCATTACGTAGTGCTAAGTGCAGTTACTTTTGGTTAATAAAGCTCTTTGGAATGTTTCCAGTTCATGACTTGTAATTCTTTCAAGAAGACTCTCAGTGGGTGTGCTGTATTTGTTGCTGTGTTCAAGACCTACAAGGTACTTCCTGGTATTGCTCGGGCACATGGCCACATCCCAGGCTGTGGTTCCATTGTCCAGGTTCCAAATGAGGGATGTAAAGCAAAAAAGTCTCGCAACTCACCCCCAGTGGTTAGTCAAAAAGAGTGCAAACCAGCGCAACTGTGTAGAAAAAAATATCACTATTTATTGTACCCAGTAGCTCCGTATGAAGTCCGAGCCATCCATTGATTCTCCTGATACAAAATGGCCGGCCAGGGTATAATGAGTTAATGTGTCTACACATAAATCCTATATGAAAGAGTGCCACCCCCGCAGATAGAAAGCCTGACTGCATTTCACTCCCTCACTAGGAGCTTGAGAGGTATCCAGTACCACTTAGGAGATATTTGGTCTCAAAGATGAGAGCCACTCTCAAAGCTAGTGCCAGTGACAAAAGCACTAGTAGCATCATTGCAGTGGTGGAAGGAAGAAATCGACCTCAGAGAGGACATCTCCTTCCTTCAGCAGTCTCCAGCAAGTATTCTTATTATAGTTACCTCACTCCTGGGTTGGGGTGCACACCTGCAGGATCTCACAGTGAGTGGCACATGGAGCCCACAGAAGTCACTAGAACACATCAACCTCCTGGAGTTCAGAGCAGTGCTGCTAGCAATGCAGTCTTTCTCCCCCCAGCTACAGGGTCCATCTGTCCAAATCAGAACAGACACCAAGCAGGGAGGAACAAGATCCTCAAAACTGTGTACAGAGGCAGTGATGATCTGGGACCTGGTATATTCCTTGGACACAAACATATTTGCGATGCATGTGCCAGACAGAAGCGATGTCCTTGCAGATTCCCTAAGCAGAATCAACCAGGGAAATCAAGAATGGGTCATACACCAGTAGGTTTGGCTTTAGTGTTCAGAAGATGGGGCACTCTCAATATAGACCTGTCTGTCTCTTGGAAGAACAACCAGCTTCCACAGTTTTGTTGCAGACCACAGGCCAGACGGACAGACAGAGAGTGTGCCCTGGTACTGGACTGGATAGGGAAGTTTCTGTATGCCTTCTTGTCATTCCCACTCATACAAAAACTACTCCTGAAGCTCAGGAGGGCACACACAACAATGATTCTGCTAGCTGCATACTGGTCCAGGCAGGCCTGGTACTCAGTGCCCTGGTTCTGTTCGACAAGAATCCAATCGTTCTGCCACTCAGTCACAATCTGTTGGCTTTGTCCCAGTGCAGAATAACATTCTCCAACCCCAGGACACTATACCTTAGGGCATGGTTCTTGAGGAGTTAGAATTTTCTGGATTGGATCTTTCAGAAGAAATCCTAAAGGTGCTCAAGGTTTCAAGGAAACACGCTACAAGGAAACATATTCCTCTAAGTGGAAAAAGTTTGCGTACTAGTATTCCCAAAGAGCCCAAAGAAAAATAAACCTAGCAGAGGAAGGATTGCCTATAACTCTGAAATATATACCTAGTGCACTTACAGTCAGTAGGCCTCTCACCTAACTTTAAAGGTGTACTTAGCAGCAGTATCAGCATACATGTCAGCTGGCAAGGGAAAGTCTTTGGCGCCACAGCCCTTTTTCAAAAGGTTTTTTAAAGGCCTCAGTCACTTGTACCCACTGGTGAGGGACTGTATCCCACCGTGGGACCTCAGTATATGCCTTACCCCGCTGACTGTGGCTCCCTTTGAGCCTGTGGTAGCTTCTGACCTAAAGTACATCACATGGAAAACCATATTTGTGGTTGCATTGACCTCCGCTAGGAGGGTACGTGAATTGCAAACCCTCTGCATAGAGCCAAATTACCTAATCCTTAGCAGAGATAAAGTAGTTTTAAGAACCGGCAGAAAATTCCTTCCTAAGGTGGTATCTGAATTCCACCCAGATCAGTCAGTGACCCTTACTGTACTTTGTCCACAGCACTCCAGTCCACGTGAGGAAAAGTTGCATAGCCTGGACCTAAAGCAAATCCTGGATATCTACAGGGACTGGAGAGAAGATGTCCGGTCCCAGAGTACTCAGCTTTTTGTTAACTGTGGTGAGGCTGGCAAAGGCAAGCCAGCTACAGAGATGTCCATTTCTCACTGAACAGTGTCCTGCATTCAGTTGTACTACAAAGAGCTGGAAAATGCCACCAAAAGACTTGAGGGCACACTCCACAAGAGGTACCTTTCCTCTGTAGCATCCTCAAGAGACATCCTGTTGTTTGACATTTGAAAATAGACATTTACAAAGCGGCTACCTGGAAAGCAGTACATACCATCATAAACCATTACTGTTTGGACATAGAGTCCAGAAGGGATGCCAACTTTGGAACTGCTGCCTTGCAAAACCTGTTTCCTAACTAGGTTCTGGATCCAGCCTCACAAGGTGCTGCTGCTGGGTATTTATTTATTTAAAAGCTGATGGCTGGGAAAGACACCATGAGCAGTAGCTCGTTTCCAGGTGTGACCCAGGGAAGGGGGTACAAGAGACAAAAGCACAGCACTGTGATAACGGAGTTGACACAAGTTACAGAAATCGTACAAGAGAATGTCTAGGAGTGCTATTCACAATAGAGGAGTAACTAAAAAAGCTGTATAAACAATTATATACAAAGCAGTATTTACAAGTCTGTTTAAAAACAATATTTACATTGAGTTTAAACAATGAGATGTAAACAGGATGACAGGACAAAGACGGAGCTAAGAGGTTTCTAGGAAAGAGAGTAGATACAAGAAGCAGTGGGGTTTGGCTTGAGGAGGCGCTTGAAGACCAGGAAGGTGGGAGAGAGACGAATTTGGAGGGGAACACTATTCCAGAGGAAGGGAAGACGATAAGAAAAGGAAAGCTTGCCAGCTGAGGTGACCACACCTAGGAGGAAAAAAGTGTGAGAGCAGGTTGACCGCGAGCTGTATGACGAGGGTGCAGCAGGATTTAGGAGAGAGGCAAGGTAGGATGGAAGGGTCCCAAACCAGAATTTGGCAATGAAGGTGGAGCAATGTAAGTAGTGTCTCTATGCGAGGGATTGGAGGGAAAGTGAGGAGTGATGATCACTGAATTGCATTTATGTTAACAATTTGTCAGTGAGAGTAAAAAAGAAAATTCCAGCATCTGGAATGTTTGCAGATTCAGGCCTTGCTAGAGGAGGCTGGATTTAGCTTCTGCTTCCCAGGGTGTGCTTGTCGAAGAGGTACTGGCCCAGCCCATTCATGGGGGGCACCCACACACTTCAGGTTGGTGATGTATTCTCCCAGCTTCTTGATGGCCTCGACCTGTTCATTCAGGTAGTGGGTCTCCAGGAAGTCACACAGATGAGGGTCAACCTTTTCACTGGCCAGCTTGTGCAGTTCCAGCAGACACTGGTTTACAGTCTTCTCCAGCGCACAGGTCATGGCTTCCAGTCCATTAGATAACTTGTCCCTGTCTAGTTTCTTTTTTTATAGTTAATCTGTTTTTCCACCTTGTCCTGGGCTGCATTCCTTCTAGCTAGTCCTCCAGCCCCGTCTCCCATTCGCAGCTTACCTCTGGCTTACCCCATGGCTTCCCCTCCATGACGGGGTGGCGGGGAACCCCTCAACCCGCCGATACAGATCCAGTGCCAGGGTTACTGCCTGTTCGTGGAGTGGCGCTTGCGGGGACCAGCTGTCATCCAGCCGCGGCCAGAGCACTTTTCTTCCTCCAATTTTTTTTTTTTTTTTTTTTAACTCCCTCTGAACAGCCGGCATGCAGTGACGCCCACGGAGGGAGCACACACTCATCTGCACATGCTCCCTTCAGGTGTCTGCCCCATCTCCTCCCTGTCTCTAGAGCGTCGGTGTGCTGCCCCCCCAGTCAAGCACCGACTGCTAGTAACCCCCCCTCCCCGGAGAAGGGAAGTAGTCCATCGGACACTCAGTCCTTCTCCTCCCCTGCCTATCCCTAGCAACCTGTGCTCGTTCCTGAACACAGGTCACCAGCGTGGTGCAAGGTAAGGCGTCCAGCGCCTCAGCTCTCAGCATCACTGGGTGGGTCTGCTGGTTTCTTGATGTCCTGGAGGACAGTGCGCCCACTACCCTGGTTCTGGTACTTCATGAGTCTCTCTGCATGTTTCCTCTCTTCATGTGACTGCTCCTTGAAGAACTTGGCAAAATGTTCAAGTGCCACATCATCTCGGTCAAAGTAGTAAGACATGGAGAGTAAGACGTAGGAAGCGTTCAGCTCCAGCTTGATGATGCGATTGATGGCAGCTTCACACTCGGGGGCATAGTTCTGGCGCACCTGGGAGTCTATTTCAATGGTTGGTCATTAACGAGGTTGCTTTTAAAATGTAATAATAGGAAATAAACGAAAAACAGACGGTGTCGACTTTGTTCCGTTCAAACACTGTTGAAGCAAGAACACACCCGAATACAATCCAAAGTATAGACATTAGAGAGCAGCTGATGCCTTCAGAGGAACACTACCAAAACATAATATTTAGATGCAGTTCACCTTGTATTTCACATTAGTTCTGTATTCCTCCTCCTTATTATTTATTACTGAGGTTGTTTGCATGAAAACAGGATCTTTGCTCCTAAAGAGTTTATCTATTCCTGTTGCTGTCTCCCTACCTGCAGTCATAATGCACTGCTTTTGACATCACAGTTACTCCCATGGCAACACACTGTGATGTCACAACAGAGGATTATGACTTGAAGTAGGGAGTCAGCTCTAGAAGTAGATGAACCCTGAGGTATAAAGATTATGCATTCATGCAAACGTCCTTAGTAATAAATACGGGCGAGGAGGAATCTTTAGAATATATGTGGACTAGAAGCTGAATTGTACCTACTAATGTTTTTCAAAGTTTTATTTTAAGATGTCAGCAGCTCTTTAAGTGAGGGATTCCTGGGGTTAGAGAGAACAACATTACTCACCATAGTAATGTTGGTTCTTCTTAAGGGATCCTTTACAATTTGTACACCCCCTAACCCTGCCTTCCCTTCCGGAACCTGAAAAAGGTCACGCTAGAATCAGTTCCTTGTTATTGAGGTTGCTTGAGCATCACTATTGCAGTTCCTACAATTTTAAGTTGGTTGTTATTGTTTACATGATATTTTTTTTCAAGTATTCTTTCAATTTGTTTGGTGTTATCAAATTCTGTAAAAACTTAAAAACATTTTTGGCAGCCTGTTAAGCTGGTTTCACTAGCCACTGCTCCACACTGGCTTGGAAACAAATATGAGCAACAGTCAGTGTTGAGTACAAAGTTTGAAGCTACAGTGCAAATTCTAAAATTTACATAGGTTCTATTCTCTGGGGTGTCACTTTCAACCAAGGTGACTGCATAAAGTGTAAACATAGTGAGGGGTCCCTTAAAAAGGAAGGTGTCACACTTGTGGGTCCAGTGTCGCTGCTTTATGGCCCCCGATTAAGACCTCTTCCTTTTGACATAATTTTTACCTTCCCAGTTAAGAAATAAAACATTTTAAATTATACTACAAGTTTTTTTCTTCCTAGTGCTATGTTTTGCCATAATGCCCCACAATACTGAGAGTTCTTTTCTCCCAGTGGCATGAAGAGGCAATAGACTCAGAAATCACTGATAGAAACAGACAGCAGTGCGCATTATTTTTAGTAGGAAGAGTGACCCCAATTTTTTGGGCAAGCTGCAATCAGAGCGGTATCAGTAATCTGAGACAGCAAGTAGTCTGTGAGTGTAAATTTAGCCTTCAGATGTGGGAAATATAGCCTTGACTGCCTGGTTTCGGCGTGTACCATGCAAGACAGAAAAATGCTCGTTAATGTATTGTTATCTTATAGCTTGGCGACGTACTGTGTCTGAAAGCTCAGTCACAGTCTTGTCAATGGGAGTGGGGCAGTGTCATTGTAAATGGGAGCGGAGGTGCAGCACGCACATAAGTATCTGTGGTGAACTGACGTAGTAAAAATAATGCTCACTGCCATCTGTTTCTCTCGGTGACTTCTGGGTCTATCACCTCTTTACCAGGAGAATAGAGCTTGGGGTAGCGTGGGGCATTATGGGAAAACATGGCGCTAGGACAAAAAAAAACAAAAACAGGCAGTATAATTTTAAAAGTGTTTTTCTTTACTGGGCAGGTTAATATTATGTACAAAGGAAGATGTCTTACTTGGGGAGCCATAAAGCAGGCACACTGGCCCCACAGAGATGGCACCTTCCCTATAAGAAGAAACCACTTTACTGTGGCAAGTAATTTCTTTCTTTCCAGCTTCCTCCATTAAATTCATCCTTTTTCCTGTCCTTGGTTTATAGTCCCTTTTTTCTCTTGGTTTGGATCATTTGTTAAGTTCTTGCTCATTTGTCCTTCATTGGCTCTGGCATTAGGCTCAAGCGACTGGCGCGCAATCAGACATTCAAAAATACAAAAGAGCACAGAATGATTGCACAAGGTCCATCCACCTTGAAAAAAATAACTACTACAAAGGAGTGCTTACTGACACATGGGGCAATGGTAAAGCTTTCTGGAATAATATCAAAGAGGTTACAGGGAAAAAAAAAAACTTATCACCCACTTTACTTGACGTTGATGGGTCTCCAACTCTGGACCCCCTAACTATTGCCAACACCTTTAATAATGCATTCACAGACCTTAGCCGTGTTCTTCCACCTGACTTTTTTGATGCCGATGTCACCTCGTCCAATCCTGTAAGCTCTCCTGCAATGATCAGTCACCCACCATTCTACTTCAAACAAGTCTCGATGCATGAAGCCCGAACATACATCCATAAAGCAATTGGCAATTCTAGACACAGTGGGGACTCCCTTGACCTCAAACTGCTGTCTCTCACCTTTGAGGAGGTGTTAGTGCCTTTAACCAGGATCTTTAACCTCTCACTCAGACTCGCACATTTCCCCAATAAATGGAAATCATCCACGGTTACCCCGGTCAACAAAAGTGGAGATAGGACTCTTCACGTGAACTACCGGCCTATCTCCATATTACCATCTCTCTCTAAGGCTCTTGAACGCATTGTAGCTGACCAGCTTACTGATTATCTTGACAAACATAAGATCCAATGTGCCCAGCAACATGGGTTCAGAAAAGGGCATAGCACCACCTTGGCCCTTATGGAATTCACCGGTTCTATACACAGCTCCCTGGACCATGGTCAATTAGTTGGTGCTACCTTCATCGTCTTGACGAAAGCATTCAACATCGTCCATCACCCTCTACTACTGGAATAACTACTTAATGCAGCGCTCTCCTCTGACTCCACTGCCTGGTTTAAAAGTTATCTGGACAACGGCACTCAACAAGCCAAAATTGCCAACATTCTCTTTGACTCAAGAACTGTTTGCTCTGGGGTTCCTCAAAGGTCCATCCTGGGCCAACTCCTATTTAGTCTTTTCCTAAACAATCTCCCAAGCTCCTGCCCTGAACAGATCCTACTCTACACAGATGATGCCATAATTTACACAACTCACCCAGAGCCTGTACCCCTTGAGAACCAGCTACAACTCTGATTTGCCTCGGTAGAGAAATGGTTTAGTCGTCACAAGTTGGTACTAAACTATAAAAAAACTAAGCTTATGCTCTTCAGCAACTCCCATAATAAGCACAGGAAACATCCTCTGACTATCACTAGCTGCCTTGGTACTGCCTTCGAACAGGTACAATTCTTTAAGTATCTTGGAGTCACCATAGACAGCAACCTATCATATGGGATGCATATAGAAAACATTTCTAAAGCTGTAAATATTCATATTGGTCTTCTCTACAAATACAGGTGATCTGTGACCCCTGAAGCCTTAGGGATAGCTGTGCAGAGCTCTGTTATTTCTATAATTGACTATGGGCTGATTATCTATGGCTCTGCGACTGATACCGCCCTCCGGCGTATCTCCACTGCTCTTAACAAGGCATGTTGTCTCTTCTCAGGAGCCCACCATTTCACCCACACGTGTGACCTGTATGTCCTAACCGATTTGCTACAGCTTAGAAATCTCATCAAATATCAACCTTGCCTGATGGCCAAGAAAATAACCTAAAGCCTCTTGCCAGCTGGAGTACAAGATCTTCTAAGCCCCCTCATAATCCACGCTGCACCCAAGGTTCTGATTCTCAGCTCCTACAGGTCCCTCATTGTCAAACCACCCAGGGTCAATGATCATTCGCCTACAGGACCCCCCTCTGCATGAATGCTGTCAACAGTGACATCACCTCCGAAACTAAGCTGGGCCCATTCAAAGTCAGGCTTCGGTCACTACTCCCTACAGCTAGCCTCTGTGACTGTCTCCCTTAACCCCTGTTTTCCCAAACCTCAACCTTAGCACTCAACCTCTTTCATGATAACATAGCACTTTTGCCTCCTACCCTTCCCCCTGCATCCCCCTACTCCTCTCTACCCTTCCTCCCCCTCCCCCTCCCCCTGCCCCACCTCTCCTCACGTCTTCCACCCCACCCTCTCTCTTACTCTTCCCAGCCTACCCTCACACATCCCTTCCTACACCCTGTGCCCTGTTTGTCTTGACAAAGCCTGCTGGCCAATATCAATGTATTGTATGCATTTTCCTGTGCCTGAAATTGACTACCATCATGTGTCTCTGTTATTTTACGTTGACTATCCATTATGATTTTGTGTCCATTATGATTTTTGTACCTCCTATTTACACTTTATTGTACCGTACTTTACTGTCCTGTTTAATCTGTTGTCCTTTCTACTGACGTGGAACCTTTGTAAAAGAGCGCTTAGCGCAAAGGTATATGTAATCCGGAACTTAAATAAAATAGCTCCTATATTTTCCTGTTTCATTTCTATATTATTTAAAGTGTGGTAATTATTTACCAACAGTAGTTGAAATGCACCTGCCACCCTCCTTCTCTTTGCTCACCTTCTCCCCTCCAGTAGTGTCCATGATGGGGTATCACCAGATTCAATTATTTCATTCTCATTATCCTGTTCATCTTCTCCTCCCCTTTTTCTTTTTTCCTCTCCTTTCGAATAATTGCTGCTGGCATGTTGTGCATCTCCATTCTCCCCATCTTCCCTTTCCCAGGGTTCAGTAGGTTCACCTGTTAGTTTTTTTTCCCATTGATATTAACTATCTTTTCCAAAATATTGCCCATGTATGCCTCCAGCTGTTCAATAGTAACAGTATCATTTTCATTTAGCGTTTCCCTTAATTTATTAATTTCTTCTCCATTTCATTAATGTACATACACTTTTCACATTTGTACCTAGATGTCTGGTTTTCATTCTTTCCCCAAATAAATGTTGTACACTTAACATATTCCTTGTATCTCTTCATGTCCTGCATATTTGAGTAGGTATCATTATGCTTGATGCAACTTGGAGATTATCACTTCGAGGTTCATTACTATTGTAAAATCAGAGAGGTAACAGGTAGTTAGGAGAGATGTTTGAATGAGATAAGGGTAGTAAACGTATCCCAACTGTGTAAAAATGGTCTGGAACTGAGACGTAGTTGGAAACCTCTGCTGGCCTGCTCACAGTCACTGTTATTTGTAACACACCTCACACCCTGCCCTATGCTGTTAGAACTGTTTCTGAGCTCACTAATGATTTCTCAGTCCTGGCTTCTCGTTTTCTGTTGTCCTCTCTGCCACAGAGAACTACAGTTCCCAACAGCCCTTGCTTCAGCTCCTTATATACTGATAAACTAGATAGGGTATAGTGAGGAAATAGGTTGTGTTTTGTTTTTCTTATTTTAGTTAGCTAGAGGTTGATAACAGAGTGGTGCTCTTTCTTTTATGCAGTCTTGCGTACTGGTCTCTGTCATGTCTTCCTTCGTCCATACTACCATATATATATATGTATAGAACGCTAAATCCATTAATCAAATTGTAGGGGTATATTTACATCGACTAATAAAGATCTGAAAGTGAAAGCACATTTGAGCTCCAGGGGTGTGTCCCACATCCTGTCAGAACAAACATCTCCACCTGTTCGACCTTTTCAATACGCTTTAGTATACGGAAGATTGAGATCATGTGCCTTTTAGCCTCCTTTTCTCCAGGGTAAACATGTTAAGGCAACTGCTACAAAAAACATCTCAAAGCTGACAAATTACTGGTGCACAGGTTAAAAAATTTATAGTTCCTTGAGTGGACAACCTTGCACTCAGGACCTCATGATAAAATCACCAAAATACCAAGGTGATGCTAGAAAACAACATTCACTAGTAAACGCAACAGTTTTGTGCCAGTAACTGGTGCTTTCTCAGCTGAGAAAGTGCCAGTTACGGGTGCAAAACTATTGGGTTTTTGTATTATGTCCACAGTTTCATTTTTAATCTGTGTTGTCATATGGCAGTAATAAAATGTTTTCTCGCATCACTTCAGTATTCTGGTGATTTTATCACGGGGTCCTGAGTGCAGAGTTGTCTGTTTAGTGAACATGATAAGGGACTCCAGTCTCCGCTCATAGCTTTTATTCTCCATACCCATGCTTTTTTTTGGTGGCCCTGTGTTTTAACCTCGGTACTACCTCATCTTTTTGTACAGGGAGTCAAGAACTGCACCAAGTGGGGTCTGACCAGGGCCTTGTAAAGTGGCAGGATAACTTCTTCTGCTCTGCTGGTCAAGTCCATAATTATGCAGTGCCTAGTAACTAATGAAGGAAATTGAAATTTAAATGTATGGATACCTGACTTTTGTGTAAACACAAAGGTATATATTAAAGCTAATGATGAAACTGCTTTCCCCTTGTGTTCCAGAGTTAATGACGAAGACATTAGATTAATGCTTTGGGATACAGCAGGACAGGAAGAGTTTGATGCAATAACTAAAGCTTATTACAGGGGTAAGTGTTACTAGTTACAATATTGAAATGATGTATTTTGAAGGATAACTACAGAGCAAAATTACTTACATCAGATAAGTTGATTCAAACAACATGAAGTCTTGCTATATTATGACAGTAGCAGTTTGTCCCAGCACTAGAACTGCTCCGGAGGTGAAATGGTTAATACCATTCCAAAATAGAACTTTGAGCACGAGCTCTAAGAAGCAGCTCTATCTGTGTAATTTCAAACCTGAACTGTCAGATTCTTTACTCCGCCTCAGTGAACAGTCGCTCTGGAGATTTCTCCTACTGCTCGGTTCATTTCTCGGTTTAAACAGTGTTTTCTCGGTTCGATTCAACCGAGAATAGTTTATTTTAACCGCAAAACCGTTCGGTTCAAGCTCTGTCTGTGGTAATCGTAAGTAAATTAAAGGTTTTGTCTGTGTGGAACTTGTAAGTTTATTGGTTCGGTTTTGAACCGATCAGCTGGGTTTAAAACTTATTTACTTTAAAGTTTAACATTTTAGAGTGCGGTTCCCGGTTCTTATCGGTTCTAAAAAAAACGGATTTTATTACGGTTTTTTCCAATACCCGTGACACGGTTAGGAACCAATAATAAGGGTGTCTTTGCCTGGCACTGTCGTTAAAGGGCAAGTTTTTCTGGTTAGGCTGGCATTATGTCTGGAGAAACCCAAAAGAAAAACCGGGCCCACTGGGTTTCAACACTGTGATATCTGTGGGGAAGTCTTTGCCAAGGCTGACCCACACACCATGTGTCTATTGTCTGGTTTTGACCACCTCCAGTCAGACTGCCAGATATGTAAAATTTCCCTGCAGCCACCCTGGAAAAGAGATTGGGCAGGCTCAGGAGCGAGAGGCCAAAAAGTCTGCTGACCGGATGACAGCCCGGTTCGGTGCCAACCGAACCGGAGGGAGTGCCCCTGGACAAGGGCGACTTCCTCGGCAAAGAAAAGCTGGTTCTGAGGAACCAATTCCAGTAAAGAAAACAAGAAAGTCAGCAGGTTTGGAGTCCAAACCCCTTCTCCAACTGCTGCAGAGATAGCAAAAGCCATACAAATTGTTCAGTCACTGTCTCAGGTTCGTCGAACCCGCCACTATCTGGCAAAAGGTCGGTTCATCGGTTCCAGTGGTTCAGAAATATGATGTTGAGGAATTTTATGAACCAGAGGAGGGGAGGATGATTATGAACAGTATGAATGTGGCTGGGAAGGTCTGGGTGTGCCCATTGAACCGGACATTTCCCCAGACAGACCTCTAGAATCTCCCCCTATGCTATCTGAGTCCCCATCTCATTTTATGTTTTACAAAAAAGTTGCTGAAACCCTCCAGCTTCCCTTGGAAGAAGCTGTGGATGAGCAAGAGGAGCCTGATTTTGTAGAAATGATGGATATTCCAGAGTCTAGGAGATTGTCTATTCCTTGCATAAGTCTGTTAGGAAGCAAACAATAAAAATTTTAAAAGCTCCTAATTCTGTGCCTCCTGTAGATAAAAAGATGGACAGAAGGTACACATTGTCAGGTCCTGATACAGAATTCCTTTATCAGCAATGCAGTCATGTTGGGGTAGTTCAGGCTGCAGCCTCTGATAAAGCTAATATCCCCCTGGCTTCACATCCTCCTGACAAGGATTCCAGAAAGATTGATGCCATGGCGAAAAAAACAGTGTATGGCAGCCTCTCTGGGACTCAGGCAAGCAAATTATATGGCTTAGGTATCAGAAATCTAGATGGGATACTGTTATGGAATTAGCCAAGCAAGCCCATGGCCAGCTGGCTAGCGAACTAGAACAGGTGGCTGCTGATGGCATTGAGGCTTCTAAGGTACAGTTTCATGCTGCTGTGGATGTTAATGATGTTTCCTCTAGGGTCATGGCCACATCTGTAGCTTTTCGTAGGTTGGCCTGGCTCAGGTGTACTAGTCTGGCACAGGATACCCAGACTAAGGCTATGGATTTTCCTGTGGTGGGAAATTCTCTGTTTGGGGAGCAGACAGAGAATTACATGAAAAAGATGGATGAATATAGGACTACTTACAAAAGTGCCCAAGCTAAGGAGCCGCAAGCCACTCCTCAGAGGCATACCCCAGGGGTAGGGGTAGGCCTTTTCACAGGCCTTTTACCAGACTCAGGCCTCCTCTGCCTATGCTCAGAGGGGCTTCTTCAGAGAGGCAGGCGAGGGGTGGGCAGGCCTGCTCCCACCCCTCAGCCTAAAGCTCCTGCTAAGCAGGCACCCTGATGGGGTGCCAGGGCGGATCTCCTTTACCGGTGAGGGCAGGCTGGCTTACTTCAGTCAGAACTGGGCTTCTTTAACCTCAGACAAGTGGGTTCTGGAAGTAGTAAGCCAGGGTCTGGTTCTCAGCTCAAAAGCGTTTCCCAAGTTGAGAACCAGACTTTTCTACTGAAGTGCTTCAGAGACCTTTGCTCTGGAAGCAGAGGTCTCCAACCCTGTTGAGCTCTCAGAGCAGTGAAGGGTTCCTCCTGCACCAGGGCAGGGGTCTGTATTCCAGATACTTCCTTACCCCAAAAGACAGGAGAATGGCGGCCCATATTAGACCTCAGATATCTGAACAAGCATCTTTTGAAACAAAGTTCAAAATGGTAACTCTGGCAATGATTTTACCTCCCTAAGGCCAGGGACTGGTTAGCCTCCCTGGACCTCAAGGATGCCTATTTCCGTCCTAATCAGAAGCTCCCATCGAAAGTACCTCAGATTCGAACTACCTTCAGGTCATTACCAGTTCAGAGCAATGCCCTTCGGCCTTACCTCTGCCCCAAGGGTATTCACAAAGTGTCTAGCAGTGGCTCACTTAAGGAGGCAAAGGATTGCTGTTTTCCCTATCTAGCTGATTGGCTCATTGTAGGCCAGTCCCCAGAACAGGTAAAATCTCACCTGCAAGTTACCCAGCAGCTTCTCACCTCCTGGGCTTTCTGCTAAATCTACCAAAAGTCGGTTCTGGAACCAGTCCAGGTACTCACCTTTATAGGGGCAGAGTTGGACACAAAGCTAGCCAGAGCTTTTCTTCCCTTAGAAAGGGTGACGATTTAGTGACTCTGGCCTCCTCCTTCACCCTGCAGTCTCTCGACCAGCAAGACACTTTCTGCAGCTCCTGGGACACATGGCTGCATCCACAGCTGTTGTGCAGGGGACAAGATTTCAGATGAGAGACATTCAGTTTCACTTGAGAACCTATTGGTCTCAGAGAAGAGACCCCCTTTCCAAGTTGGTCCCAGTGACTCGAACCTTGATCCAGGCCCTCCAGTGGTGGCAGGATCAGAGCAATTTAAGATTGGGGTCCCTTCATTTCCCTCTCTCACAATTTGACTCTCACTACAGATGCTTCCCTTCTGGGTTGGGAGCCCACATGAGGCGATCTTTCCACTCAGGGAGTGTGGTCCCCGGAATCTCTGGCTCCACATCAATTTGCTGGAACTCAGAGCTGTCTTTTAGCTCTTCAAGCATTTTCTGCATCTGTCCACAACAAGGTGATACAAGTCCAGAGCGGACAACACCACAACAATGTGGTACATCAACAAACAGGGGGCACTCGGTCTTGGCCTTGTGCACGAGGCAATGAAGTTGTGGTCTCTGGCCTATTCCTGAACACTTCCCTCATAGCAGTTCATCTTCCAGGGAAGGACAATGTCCTAGCGGATGCTTTCAGCAGGATTTCCCAGGGCCATCCGAATGGTCCCTGGATCTTCAAGTGCTGGGGATAGTCTTTGCCAGATGGGGCACCCCTCAGATAGATCTTTTGCAGCCCCAGACAATCACAGACTTCCTCTGTTCTGTTGCAGGCCTCCAGTGTTGGGCTCAGTTCCCCTGGATGCCCTTCTCCTGGATTGGGAGGGGAAGTTTCTTTATGCTTTCCCTCCCTTCCCTCTCCTATTCAAAGTATTAGTCAAAATCAGATCTCAGCCTTGCAGGGTGATTCTGATTGCCCAGATGGGCCAGGCAGCCCTGGTACCCACTCCTTCTGTCACTGACAATCCATCTTCCCCTTTGCCTCCCAGGATTCACAACCTGTTAACTTGTGCCCAGGAAGGGTTTGGTATCCGGACCTCAAATCCCTCAACCTCAAGGCCTGGCTCTTGAGGAGTTAGAGTTGCTGATTTACACTCTCTCAAGGTGTTCTTGAAATCCTAAAGGCTTCTAGAAAGCCTTCCACTAGACTACTTATAGTTCTAAATGGAAAAGGTTTTCCATTTTGGTGTGCTGGGAAAAATATTTCCCCAGAATCTGCTGATTTGCCCATTGTATTAGATTACATGGTCCATCTTAATTCCTTGGGTCTCAGACCAGCTACCCTGAGAGTCCATTTGGCAGCTGTATCTGCTTTTGTGTCAACAGGAAAGTCATCCCCTCTTTCCACTCACCCTGTGTTTTCCAGGACATGTTTAGGGATTACTCCATACTAATCCACCCTTTCGGGGAACCGGCCCCTGCCTGGTGTAATGTTTGTATTGCCCAGTTAAATGCAGCCCCCTTTTGAACCTCTGTTTTCTGCAGAGCTTAAGTATCTAACTTGGAAAACTGTTTTTCTGGTGGCTATCACTTCTGCTAGGCGCATAAGTGAGTTACCAAGCCTTGTCAGTGGAAACTGACTTTATTTCTTTCCACAGGGATAAGGTAGTCCTTAGGACTAATAGGAAGTTTTACCTAAGGTGGTTTCAGATTTCCATCTTAGCAATCTATCTCCCTTCAGTATTTTTCACTGATCACTCCTCTTCTGGTGAGAGGAGGTTGCACAACCTGGATGTTAAGAGAGCTCTTAGTTACTATATAGGCGTGCAAAGGTCACAGGTTGAATCCCTCAACTTTTCCTTACCTATGGTGAAGTTGGGAAAGGCAAACCTGCCACTAGAGATCAGTTGCCAGGTGGATTGTCTCTTGTATCAATTTTGTTATCGAAACTGGGCAGAGATCCCCCCTCTGGCTTGAGGGCTCATTCTACCAGGGTACAGCTCGTCTCTAGCTGCTGCCAGAGACATCCCTATATTAGAGATATGCCAGGCTGCTACTTGGAAAGCGGTACACACTTTTGCAAGCATTACTCCCTGGATGTCAGGCCAGGAGAGATGCTAGGTTTGGCACACAGCTGTTCTTCAGAGCCTATTCCCTAAGTAGGTTCTGCCCCTCCTCCATGGAGGTACTGCTGTAGTCTGCTACTGTCATAATAGCAAGACTTCATGTTGTTTGAAGAAAAAATTACTCACCTTAGTAATGTTGTTTCTTCTAATGGAGTCTTGCTATATTATGACCTCCCCAGCCTGCCCCTCTCAGAACTTCTACTTGGGTGGGGTGCGGGCAACTTAGTGTGGGCACTATTTTATGCCCTTTTAGCATTTCTCCCCTTTTGGGAGTTTGGGGTGTGTGTGTTTTATTATACTGTTGTTTTATTCTCATGTTGTTAGAATTGTGTTAGTAGTTCTGGTCCCCTGACTTGAGTCTTGGGTGTTGGGACCAGCAATGGTTGTTAATATTTAGGTAGCCATTTGGCTGATGTAGTTACAGCTTCCACACAGACCTTAGTGAGTTTTTGCTTGTAAAGATCTGACAGTTTAGGTTTGAAATTACACAGATAGAGCTGCTTCTTAGAGCTCATGCTCAAAGTTCTATTTTGGAATGGTATTAACCATTTCACCTCCGGAGCAGTTCTAGTGGTGGGACAAACTGCTACTGTCATAATATAGCAAGACTCCATTAGAAGAAACAACATTACTAAGGTGAGTAATTTTTTCTTATCGTGCTGGCTCGGTTGTGTTTCACAACTTCAGATTTTTTTGGCATGCTGGTGATTGAGGTGCATGTCTTGGATGTGAGATGTCAGCAGATGCCAGCAGTTGAGGATAGAGCATCCATTTGAAGGGTGGTGGGGACTTGAGGCTTTAATTCATCCTACTGCTTCGCTGCCTTCTAGCATTAGGGTAGAGGTAGCCACAAGGACATCCTAAATCTTACTTTGAGAGGGTTCTTGTAGTGGGTAATCACTCTGAGGACTGCGCCCCCTGGCGTCAGGACCCATGAAAAGCTTTTAGCCAGCGGTATCTGATGGGAGACTGCCCACCCAACGTCATGAGCCGGATGTCAGCGTAACCCTATATAGTGGGCTGCCCCCATGCCCACCTCCCAGTTCTTTCTTGCCATCGACCTGATCCTTTAGACCTTGCAGAGATCGTACGCTGCTGTTTGACTGCTTTTTGGATGAGTATACAGTTATTTGTTATAAAAATTCAGTTGTTCGTTTCTTTTGTGCATGTCATCATCGTCTTTGGTCGAGCACAAAAATAAGTGTGCTTCATGCGGTGCTCAACTACCACACAAAGATTCTCATTCCCTCTGCCTCTTCTGCCTAGGCCCGGACCACAGGATTGAGGACTGTGAGGCCTGCGCCAGGTTTAACCCGGCCACACGGAAGCACTGCCAGCAGGCCCTCGAGGCTCATATTTTAAAGCAACGAATGGCCACTGTGGAGAAGGAACTCCAGAAATTGTGAAGTGCTTGCTCCTCATCCACTGAGCCCAGGCACAAGAAGAAGAAGGAGAAACATCAGGACCAGTCCTAGTGGTCGCAGGGTCCTCAGCTTCAGCTTCAGCCTCAGCCAAGCTCAGATCCATCTCTCTTGGGGGGTCTGCCACGCCAAAGGCAGCTAAGTCACTAGTTGGCTTGTCTAATGGCGCCCAGCTCAGAGGGCTGTTACATTGGGCTCTGAGGACTCTGGGAGCCCACCCAACTTCGACCGATAAGTCGAGCGTCGGTAAGTCCAATGTTCGCATGGTCATTTTGGCTGATAAGTCGGACATTGGATCTGATGATGTCCCCCGACTGACCTGGCGTCTGGGTCCGGTGATGGCCCCGATGATTCCCAGCTGCCAGACTTCTCTCAGCCTCCCCCAGAGGGTTCTCCTCACCGGGCCTCCCCCTCACCATGAAATGTGGATCCACCTCCCTTGACCTTTAACTGAGGGACTGGAAATGAGGGGCTTCCGCTTGGTGGCCACTCCCCAGGCACACCTCTGGATTTGGAGTTAGTAGCTGGTATGAACCCGGATAGTTCCCAGCTTCCTCATCCTCTGTCAGGGGCTTCTCTTCCATTGGTACGCCTCCCCCCACTGGATCTGACCCTGCCAGTACCATCAAGGTCTGGTATCCCACAGGGTCCACTGTCTGGGTCTGTAGCTCCATCAGGTCCTCCGTCGGGTTACCCTCTGTCGGGACCTCCATCGGGTTACCTGACTCTTCAGGGACCAGCATATAAACCTCCAGGTTACCCCCCATATCAGAGTTCGCGTCTGCTTACCCTCCACCAGGATACCCGTCAATACACTGTCATGTGCCGGGGTTTCCGTCACTGGGATACGCCACTGGCTACCCCTGGTTTATCAACCTCCTCAGCCTCCGGCGGATTTTAGAGCCATTCAGCAGTCGTGGTGGTCGGAAACCAAGGCTCAACTGGTTTTTGGAGCTGGGCAGTCGTCAGCCTCCCAGGGAGTACCCTAGGAGCCCTGATGCGCAGTCGGCGAGACAGGTTCCTCAGTCAACATCGGTTTCTTTGAAGGATCCAACATCGGTCCAGCCTATTGATAAGCCGACACCAGGCCCATGGGTTTCGGCTTATTCTGATTCTGTGTCTTCTGACTCTGACCAGGATTTAGATTCAGATGCCTGCTCTTCAGCAGAGTCAGGTTCCCTAACCCCACCCATAGAGGAGTCACAGCCCAAAGAATCCTCAAAGTCACCCCTGGAGGATCCTTTCTTTGCAGACCTCTTACGAAAAATCGCAGAGGTTTACAATTGGAAGTCAAGCAAGTAGGACCCCAAAAAGGCACGCCTGGCGGAGCACCTGGACATGCAGTCGTCTGCAACATTCCTTACCCCATGTTGGTTGGAGCCTCATGAGGACCTGGCATCAAGAATATGGATGATGTTCTCATCTGTTCCAGCGGTAGCTAAGAAAGCAGACTGCACTTACTGCACTCTGGAGGGGAAGGACCACCTCAGTTTGCACCCTAAGGCAGACTCTTTGTCATTATCACAGCTGCTCATGACAGGTTTTCTAAACACCATCACATGAGCATCTCTCCTCCTGATAAGGAGTCTTGTCAGTTAGACCAGTTTGCGAGGAAGTTTTACTCATCCTGTACACAGGCCATGAAGGCCCTTAACTACGTAGGTCATATGCTGGTCTACCAAAAGTCATTGTTTGCCCAGTTGGAACCGGCCATTGAAGCCCTCCTGGATTCTGAATCGAAATCCATCTTGGCAGATTCGATTTGTTCTGCTAAGGTGGCCTGCAGACATTCTCTTAGGGCAACCTATGATGCTGATGACTCCCTTGCATGGGGAGCTGTGACGGCAGTCAGCCTCCAGCGCTTCTCATGGTTGAGGGTGTCTGGTTTGGCCCAGGATGTGCAGTCTGCCATACAGAACGCCCCTTTCAGGGGATCCATCCTGTTTGGGTGCGACGGGCAGGACATCATAACTACCCTGTAAGACAAAGGTAAGGCCCTTCGGTCGCTACAAACCATGTACCGACCAAAGTTTCAGGCGAAGAAGCCTTTTTGCCATCAAGGGAAAAAGCAGCTGAAGCAACAGCAGGCGGGCCAACGTCAGACCAAACGTCGGGCACAGCAAGCCTCAGCCGCCCCCACCCTGGGTAAATCCCAGAGAGCTTTGGGTGCTGCTCTCTCCACCCCCGCCTCCCTTACATGACTTGCTGTCCTCTCTCTCCTCTTTAGATCTTTCAGGAGCGCAGGTGAGTGGAAGATTTGCTTGTCATCTGCTATGGTGTTGGACAATGGCAACCGGCTCTTGGGTTCTTCTGCCAGAGAGCAGGGCCAGACTCTGGAGTTTCCAGAAAAGCCTCCAGACAGGCTCCGGCCCAGTCACACTACCCAGAGGCGCACATCCCTCTTCGAGGAGAGGAAATACAGGCTCTTCTATGAAAGAAGGCAATAGAATCTGTTCCCGTGCAACAGGAAGGAAAGGGGTATTACTCCCACTTCTTCCTGGTCCCAAAATGATAGGGGATCTGCGTCCCATTCTGGACCTCCACACTCTAAACCTGTACATAGAGCACAAGAGGTTTCGGGTGCTGACTCTTCGGGTCTGCTGCCCCTCCTGCACAAGGGTCAGTGGCTCTGTGCTCTGGATATGCAGGATGCCAACCTGCACATCCCTATTTTCAGAGCCCACTGTTGCTTCCTTCAGATCTTATCTGTGTCAGTCTTTACCATTCATCACTAGTGGGTATAGTGCCGGAGCTTGGACCCCCGCAGGAGACTTTTTTTTTATCTTCTATGGGCAGAGTTGATGCAGGGCTGGCGCCACCCTCAAGGCCGACGTTCCACGTGGCGCTCAAGGGTTGGCTGTTAGCTGCCGTCGACTCCACCCCAGCCCAGTTCTTTCTCTCCCACCGTCGAGTGTGGTACCTTGTGTGGAGACTGTTAGATTTGCGGCCTAGTTCGTTGGCCTTGTCAATACCATGTTAGTTGCCTCGGCTCTACTCACCTGCTCGATGTCATTTCTGACCGGTAAGACCTTTCCTTTTTATTTTAAAGTGGCGTTGAGTACTGTTTCTGTTTTATTTGCCGTACAGTCATGTGTTGTCTGGGGGACAAGAAAAGGTCGAAAGCGGGGTGGCCCCCTATGCGTCGGTGCCCCTGTTGCTGCCTCTGTTCCGTGAAGGACCAGCACGACTGCCACCTTTCCTGCCTCGGCCCTGACCACGATATGGACAACTGCGACATTTGCTTCTTGATGGACTGCCGAGTAATTGAGACCCGCGTGTGAAAAGTCTGACGTGCCGCCAACTTTCAGAGGATGAGTGCGCAGTTGGCAGGCCAAGGCGAGGACTCTCGGCCCTTTCTCCAGGTCCCCTTCTGGTCCTATACGGCCCGTGAAGGAGGGAACCCATGCCTCTCTTAGCCTTGCCGTGGCGGGGGTTTCTTCTGCGGTGCAGGAGGCCCTGGCTGGCCCTCTTGGGGGTCAGTCAGGAGGCACTGCATTGGCAGTCACCTCTTCGGTGGTGAAAGCTTCCTCGGTGTCGTGTTCTGGGCCCTTCAGGTCTGGACCGGCACCGTCTTATGGCACCGGTCTTGGTCACGGCACCGTTCGTGGTGCCGTGGGCTTTGAGAGTGGTGCCGTGGTCAGCATCGGGCCGGGTGGTGTTTTGGGTGTTTCTGGGCCTGGTTCTGGCCCCAGTGCTGTGCACGGCACCGACCCTGACCTCAGTGCCGCTCGCAGCACCAGGGATGGGGTCGGCGCCACAGTCAGAGCCAACCCTGGCTCTGGTGCTGGGGGGCATTGTGCGGTGCCGCATTCGGGGCCGTGCCTGACTTTGGTGCCTCTCGCGGCACCGAGGTGGGTGTTGGCATCGGGCATGGTGCCATGCTGGACTTGGCTGTCGGCGGCACAAGAGAGGAGCGCGATGCTGCGCTTGGGGCCACGCTTGACTCCAATGCTGCTCGTGGCGCCGAAGTGGGTGTTGGTGCCAGGCATGGGGCTGTGCTTCGCTCCAGCGCCATTTGCAGCACCAAGTTTCAGGATGCTCCGATTCGTGGTCCAGGAACTGGAGGGGCTCGGGGAGTTGTCTGGCATCGGACTTCGGAGACTGCCTCTTCGGAGGCAGACTCTGGGTCTGATCCGGACTGGCTCCTGGGTTCTTTGGAATCATAGGACCCCTCCATTTCCAGCACCTCGGCCCCACTCAGCCTCCCTTTGGGGGGTCAGTTGTCACCAGTAGATCTTAGGGTCAGGGGGTCTGACCAGCCAGCAGTGGTCCCCATGACCACAACTGTGCAACCTGGGGTCACTGGCGTTTCTGCTCCTTCAGTTGGGTTACCCCCTTCCTTGGTGTGTTTGGGCAGCCTGGGGTGCACCAGGAAGGGGAGGGTTCTGTTCCCTGGGAGGACTCCTCTGAGGCCGCCCGGAGTTGCCAGCTGCCTAGGCTGGTGGCTACGAGAACGAGGCCCCTCACTGATTCCGAAGTGTTGAGAGGTAGGGGTGTGACGCGGTGCGCCCTCACTAGGGCCCAGCCCAGTTCTCGGATGAGTCACAGCGCAGACCCTCACTTTTCCTTGGACGAGTCCCCGAGAGGGACTTTAACTTCTGAGGTCAGTGGTCATCCTTCTGGACTCTCACAGTCCCGGTTACCTCACGGGGCAATTTCTTCCTTTGGACACAGCTCTGACCGTTCTGATCCGGTTGAACAGCTGTTAGCTATGGCAGCCTTTGGATCCCTCTCCCTTCGAAGGGTTTCTTGTTGGCCCCCCTGCCCTGACAGAGACCATTCTCCTGTTGCTAGGAGCCTGCCCCCGAGCCTCTGTCTCCATCCCCGGTTCTCCCAGGTATTCCTGGTCCTCGGGGGACCTCTCACCTTGGAACAGTTCAGAGGTTCTGCTGCACATTTCCACATGTACCTCCATACCATGGACCAGCAGATGTTTCACCATGTTTCCGTGCAGCTGGACCCTGAACCTGGGAGCTCTTCCTCATCCTCTTCTCCCTCTATATAGGGAGAGGAACTATCGGTCCGCATCTCCCCAGCGTTTGACCTGTCCTCTTATCAGCGCTTCCTTGTGAGGATGTTGGACGAGCTCCACCTTACCCCAGTCCCGGTTAGCAATCCCGAGCATGTGACGCCTGGCCTATTCCTTTTCAGGAAGCATCACATCAGCTCTGGCTACATCCCTTTTTCACTGTACCAGCCCCAAGGGACCGACATCAGTGGTATTATGCTTCCCTGGGTCTCCAGGTTCTCTGCCTCATCCCTCTTTAGGTGTGACCTCCTGCACACCCCTCTGGGCCTCATGCCCTGCCGTGCCCTCCACCCCGCTTCAGACTCTGCAGATTTCAACTTCTGGGAGGCAGTATTCTACTGGCATGGATCTCTCTTTCAATTGCAGCACATCAGGCCCACTTTGCAGCCTACAACAAGTTCTTGTGGTCCAGGCTAGGACAGATCCTAGCCTCAAAGCCTGATTCGGAGGAAACCAGGCAAGCCATTACCCTCTCTGAGCAGGGCCTGGAGCTAGCAAGGGCATCTTATGATGCCAATGAGGAGGTATCCAGAGTGGTAGGGACAGTGATCTGCCTTCGACGGATGGCATGGCTTTGCCTATCCCGGTTATCACCCCTGGCCCGGCGTAGGGTGATTTACTGTGCATACC
The DNA here is from genome assembly GCA_016271365.2 of Neoceratodus forsteri. Classification (NCBI taxonomy): domain Eukaryota; kingdom Metazoa; phylum Chordata; order Ceratodontiformes; family Ceratodontidae; genus Neoceratodus; species Neoceratodus forsteri. The sequence continues at coordinate 832,439,527 of CM057454.1, read as the reverse complement.
GGAGAACCTATCTTTTCTCCCAAAGGGTGAGATGGTGGCTTTCAGGGAGCCCCCCCTTCTGGGGGGGCCCCGTCTCACTCAGACTAGTCGCAGGCCTCCCCAGGCCTGTAAGGGTTCTCCCCTTCGGTGTCTCACCCACTGGAGGCTAAGCCTTCTGTCTTCTCTGTCATTTATGTCTCCTTTTAGTTTATTATTCCTTTCCTTTGTCTATCCTTGGGCTCTCTTGCCTCAACCCACCCTCCCTTCCTTACACTCTCCGGCGTTTCAGAACTGGGGCTGGGGCAGAGTCGACGGCAGCTAATGGCCAACACTCGAGTGCCACGTGGAACATCGGTCTCGAGGGTGGCGCCATCCCTGCATCGACTCTACTCATAGAAAAAAAAAAGTATCCCATGGGGTCCTAGCTCCGGCGCTATACCCACTAATGATGAATGGTGAAGATACACAGAAAGATCAACAATTACAGTAGGTATGTAATTTTCATTTCTGCTTTCAGGGGGAACATTACCAGTTCAAGGCCCTACCTTTTGACCTATCCTCGGCACCTCGGGTCTTCATGAAGTGCCTGCCGGTAGTGGCGATGGCCCTGAGGCGTCAGGGCCACTGTGTATTCCCTTTCCTCCTGTCAGCCCTGTCGAGGGAATAGTTGGAACTCTCTCTCTCTCTCTCTGCAATCCTGGACCTTTTCTGTCAAGTGGGAATCACTGTAAATTTTTCAAAGTCCCAGTTTGTCCCTTCCCAGCACCTGCAGTTCACTGGGGTGGTGTTGGACACGGTTCAGGGTATGGCTGTTTTCCCTCCTGACAGAGTGGAAACCTTGCAGAAGCAGGCCAGTATGGTGGCCTCCAGCAGGAAGGTCTTGGCCAGGTCAGTTCTTCGACTGCTAGGCCTGATGGCAGCAGCCATCACCACAGTGCCTCTAGCCAAGCTCCACATGTGTATTTCACAGTGGACGCTCCAAGCACAGTGGGATCAGAGGTTGGATGACCTGGATCAGATGTTTATGGTCTCCGATTCCATGCAGAGGGATCTCTTTTGGTGGCAGGATCTTTCCAGTCTCACCAAGTGGGTCCTTTTTCAGTCCCCTCCTCCCACCCAGATTCTGACTACAGATGCATCAGGGTTGGGTTGGGGTGTGCATCTGGAAGACCACAAAACTCAAGGCAGGTGGTCCCAGATGAAGATTTCTGTACACATTAGCGTATTAGAGATGAGAGCAGTGTTGTACACTTTCAGCACCTGCTTCTCCAGAGCACCATTAGTCCAGTTGGATAACGTATGTGGTCTGGTATCTCAACAAGCAAGGAGGCACCCATTCATATCCCCTGTGCAGGGAGTTAATGCGGGTATGGAATTGGGCTGTTATTCTTGAGAGTCACCTCACAGCTGTTCACGTTCTGGGCATGCAAAACATCCTATCAGACAGTCTCAGCTGCACCACAGTAAGAGCCCATGAGTGGGTGATCAAGCAAGAGATGGTCGACCACATATTCGACCTATGGGGTCGGCCAGAACTGGTTATGTACGCCTCCCCATACAACGCAAAATTACCTAAGTTTTGCTCGCTCGCTCCAGGACATGATGTTTTCTGGTGAGACATGCTATCTCAGGAGAAAGGACTGCTGTGTGACTGAACTTCTCTACTGGGACTATATTGCCCTCCTTCCTCCCCCCACCCAAAGCTAGTTCTATTTTTATAGGCACAGGATTTGACTGACAACAGGAACTTCCTGTTTAGGGGCAGGAAGTGAGTGATCACAGAACCACCCAGGACCCACCATCCTAGAAGAGCAAGAGTAGCTCTCCAGCCCCCTCTAGCTGCTGGAGGTCTGCCTCTGAACAAGTAAGTGGTCTACTGAGAAATATAGGATATTCTTGTCTCAGAACAGGACAATCAGGAGCTTAAAGGGCACACAGGCAGAAAGTAAGGAGAGAGAGAAAAAAAAAACAGACGAAAGAGTAAGGATTGCAAACAGTTAAGGGGCCAGAAATAAGACATGATTGGAGTGGTGCAGTGCAGTGTCTGTGGAGCAGCAGTCTTCTGGGAGATGTTCTGGAGGATGCGGTGTTGTCCCATCTGCAGGCACCTCTCTGGGCTGAGGGAGGAGGTTACTCATCTCCAGGCTGAGTTGGCCAGGATTTGTGGGGCCTCCTCTTCCATCCAGGGACCACCAGTGCCACTGCCGTTGCCTCAGGGTTGCCAAGAAGAGGTGGTTGGACCACAGTGGGCACAGGGAGGGTGAGGGGTGGCGAGACAGAGGCACATCCCTCCAGTTGTACCTCTCCACAATTCCTATGCCATTCTGGCAAAGTGTGGTTCCTCTATGGAGGCACCTACAGTGGAGACCAAGGAGGATGCTGTGAACCTCCACAAGAGACCCACAGGAGGGTGGCAGGGGACCCTGCAGGGGAAGGAAACAACTCCTGGTGGGGGACTCCATTGTTAGGAAGGTAGAACTGGGCAAGGAAGGGGAGAGGGAGGTAAGGTGCCTGCCTGGCGCCATGGCTTGGAGGGACAGGGAGCGAATCCTCAGGATTGAGGGAGCTGGATGTCATTGTCCACCTAGGGACAAATGACCTGGCTAAGAAAGGGATTAGAGAAGTGCAGGAAGAGTTTGTGGAATTGGGAGGGGCCTTAGTCAAGTAGCACGTAGGTAACCTTCTCGGAGGTGCTACCATCTATGGCATAGGAGAGGCTAGGTGTTCATTACCATGGGATTCAATCAATGGTTGAAAAACTGGTGTGGAGCTCAGGATTTGGCTTCATTGGGGACTGGGGGTCCACCTGGAGTGATGCAAGCCTGTACTGGCATGATGGGCTGCATCTGTCCGGAGGAGGAACCAGAATCCTAGGTGATAGGTTTAAATGCTTCATTGGCAAGCTTTTAAACTAGCGAGGGAGGCACTGGAAAGGAGCAGGAAAATCCTAGCCCCCAAACAATCACGGTAGTAAGTGTGGCAAACACCAACATGAAAGTGTCGATAGGGAGAAGGCAGGGTAAATGGAGAAAGTGACAAAGGCAAGAAGGACAGGATGGGGCAAAGGGGTAAGGCCATCAGGAAATGGAGGTAATGAGTACCAATGCCCGGAGTCTGGGCAACAAGCTCCCTGAGCTGGTGGCCTTAATGGAAGAGGGATGCCTGGATATCGATAGCAGTCACAGAAACATGGTACACAGAGAACCATGACTGGGATGTTAACATACAGGGCACATAACCTACAGGAGAGACAGGCAGGGGAGAAGAGGGAGGAGTAGCTCTCTATGTAAAGGAAGGGATAAAAGCAACTGAACAAAAGAGTAAACAGGGAGGAGAGGAGGCACTGTGGGTCACCTTGGAGACTGGAAAGGGCACCACAACCGCACAGGGTTGTGTACAGACCCCATGTCAGGGAAGGAATGGACAAGGATATGATGGAAGGCATTCTTAGAATGGCAGAGAAAGGAGATACTGTTGATGGGAGACCTGAATATGCCAGATGTTAACTGGAGCACATTTGCTGCAGCCACATCCAAGAGCAGGGCCATTCTTGGCCCACACAGGTGGCGAGGCATTAGACAGCTAGTTTGGAACCCACTCGTGAGGGGCAATCTTAGACCTCGTACTCTCAAGCGGGGCAGTGAGAGGGTCTCAGATCTAGAAGTGGGTTGCCATCTGGAGACAAGTGACCATTAAACAGTGTGGTTCCACGTTAAAACTCAGCTACAGAGTCAAGCCATACAAAAAGTGAGGGTACTGGACTTTGAGAGGCTGACTTTAAGCAAGATGTGGGAGAGTGCCTCAGAAAAGCACTAGCAAACAGGCTAGAAGAAGGTCATGGAGCAACAATGGGAATTATCAGAACTGCCATCACAGAGGTAACAAGCCTTTGTGTGAAGCAAATAAACAAATTAAAATGAAAGAAAAAGCCACTATGGTTCTCAAGAGGTGGCTGTGAAAGTCAGGAAGAAAAGATAGCATTCCGGAAGTATAAGGAAACACAGAAGGAGCAGGACAGAGAGCTGTACCAGTTAAGGCAGAAAAAGCAGGGAGGGAAGTCAGAATAGCAAAGGCCCAAACTGAGGAAAACATAGCCAACTCAGTTAAGAAGGGGATAAAACCTTTTATAGGTACATCAGCGGTAGAGAAGACAAAGGGAGGGATAGTGAGGCTGAATAGAATGAACGGTGGGTGGGCAGAGGGGGACAGTGAAAAAGCAGGAATACTGAATGAATATTTCTGCTCAGTATTCACAAAAGAGGAGGGGGAGTGCCTAATCCAATTAACAGAAGCACCTTTGATAGGGGGTTGATTCCAGTCCTTTCACAGAAGAAAGGGTTCTGCAAGAACCCTAAAACTGAAGGTGGACAAAGCAATGGGTCCTGATGGAATTCACCCAGAATTCTAAAAGAATTAAGGAAGGAACTAGTGAAACCACTGGCTACTCTTTTTAATAAATCATGGGAGGATGGTGTGGTACCCGAGAACTGGAGGAAGGCGGATGTGATTCCCCTTCACAAAAGTGGGACCAAGACAGAGGCAGGAAACTACAGACCTGTCAGTCTGACCTCTGTGGTAGGGAAAGTGATGGAGTCACTTCTGAAGGAAAGAATAGTTGAGTACCTAGAGGTCAGTGGAGCACAGGATCCAAGGCAGCATGGGTTCACAGTGGGAAGGTCATGTCAGGCAGATCTAATAGATTTCTGACTGGGTGACCAAAGTAGTAGACCAGGAGGGGCTGTGGACATGGCCTACCTAGACTTTAGCAAGGCATTTGACACAGTCCCACACAAAAGATTATTAGTCAAATTAACCAGCCTGGGAGTGGGTCCCAGGGTGGTAGCCTGGGCAAAACATTGGCTGGACAACAGGACACAGAAGGTAATTGTAAATGGAGTCCACTCTGAAGAAAGGGCGGTTACTAGTGGGTACCGCGGGGTTCATATTGGGACCAGTCCTTTTAATGTCTTCATCAGTGACATTGCAGAGGGACTGGAAGGAAAAGTATGCCTTTTGCAGATGACACAGATCTGCAACAGGGTTGATACACAAGGAGGCGTGGAAAGGATGAAAAGGACTTGGCAAGGTTGGAGGAATGGTCAGACGTATGGCAGCTAGGATTCAATGCAAAAAAGTGCAAAATAATGCACCTGGGAAACAAGAACCCGGGGAAGAATACACAATGGGTGGTGAGGTAGTAAGAACAACAAAACAGGAAAGGGACCTGGGGGTAATCATATCAGATGACCTTAAGGTTAGCAAGCAATGTGAGAAGGCAGTAGAGAGGGCCGGGGGTATACTGGGATGTATAGGGAGAGGCATCAGCAGCAGAAAACAGGAAGTTGTTATCCCTCTGTACAGACAGTTGGTGAGACCCCATCTGGAATACTGTGTCCAGTTCTGGAGACCCCATCTCCGCAAGGACATGGACAGGATAGAGGCAGTCCAGAGGAGGGCAACTAAAATGGTGCAGGGTCTGCAAGAGAAGCCGTATGAGGAGAGACTAAAGGAGCTTAATATGTATACCCTTGAGGAAAGAAGGGAGAGGGGGGCCATGATAGAAACTTTCAAGTACCTCAAGGGAATCAACAAAGTCCAAGAGGGTAGCATCTTTCAGAAAAAGAGACTTGCAAGAACAAGGGACACAATTTAAAGATAGAAGGAGGGTGGTTCAGGGCGATGTGAGGAAGTATCATTTTCACAGAGAGGGGTAGTGGATGCATGGAACAGCCTTCCTGAGGAAGTTGTGGGGTCTAAAACTGTGGGAGAATTCAAGAATGCATGGGACAGACATAAGGCAATTCTTGTGAGGGGCAGGAAGATATAGGCTGTTGGTTAACTAGGATCAGCGGCCTATCCTGTAGGTAGGGAAATGGGCGGACTAGATGGGCCTAGTGGTCCTTATCTGCCGTCAAAGTCTATGTTTCTTTGCTGGACAGGGAGGTTTTGGTACGCCTTCCCTCCCTTTCTGGTTCTGCAGAGGGTGCTGATCAAGCTACGGGCAGAGGGAGCCCACATGGTTCTGATTCCTCCCTTTTGGCCTTGTCAAGTTTAGTTTCCACTTCTTCAGCAGCTAGTGGTGGAGCCTCCCGTTCCCCTGCCTCTCTGCAACAACCTCCTGACCCAAGAGGAGGGCACACTGGTTCATCCAGGGCTGAAATCCCTTCATCTTGGGGCATCTCAGGACATAGCTTCTTCACGCTTTGGTGTGTCCTCCAGAGTGGCGCAAATCCTTGTTGAGGCCAGAAAGTCATCTACGAGGATCACTTATGCCATGAAGTGGAAGCGGTTTTCTGTTTGGGCCACTCCGAAGAGTTGTGACCTGTTCTTGTGCCTTACCCCATCAATCATGGAGTATCTCCTGCACGTCTGTGATTTGGGCCGGGGGTATTCCTCGCTGAAGGTTCATTTGTCGGTTATTTCTGCCTACCATACCCTTGTGAATGGCAGGACAGTAGCACAGTTGAAGTTTCCAAAACTTTCTTGAAGGGGATTCTGCATCTCAAGCGGCCGGTGCGCAGTCCTGCGCCACCTTGGGATTTGAATTTCGTTTTGGTGAAGCTGACCTTGCCTCCATTTGAACCAGCTGGTTCTTGTGACATGCGCTATTTGTCTTGGAAAGTGCCGTTTTTAGTTGCAAGTTCTTCAGTTCGAAGGATTTCTGAGCTTCAGGCCCTGATTTGTAAGGAGCCTTATTTGATTTTACATAGAGACTGGGTGGCTCATAGTACCAACTCTAAGTTTTTCCCAGAGTGGTTTCTGAGTTTACGTTGAACCAGTCGATTCAACTTCCAGTGTATTACCCTGAGCATGCTAATCAGGGAGAGGCAGTTCTTCATACCTTAGATGTTCATGGAATCTTGCGTTATTACACTAACAGGACAAAGTCTGTCTGAAAGTCAGATCAGCTTTTCATTTCCTTTGCACCCAAAAGAGAGGGTGCAGCACTTTCTGAACAGTGTTTATCCAAATCATTGGCAAACTGCATCATTTTCTGTTACCAGAAGCATGGTAAGACCCTTCCTGGGGAAGTTAAGGGGCATTTCAGCAGCAGTATGGCTGCCTCTACTGCTTGTTTCAGGAATGTGTCAGCCGCTGACATTTGCACCACGGCTACCTGGAGTTCAGTCCACACTTTATTTATTTAGTTTTTGTTTACCGGGTTAGGTGCGCTAGCCAAAGTTGACTATTTTCAGGTACGACCCGGGAGAATACATACATAAAATGAGATGGAAAATTAACAATACATAGTAAATAGTACATGTAGGAAAGAATACAGATCAAGACAGTACTTTAGATAATACATATAGCTTAGGCACAAGGTGCCAATTAGTTCATGCAAACAGCAGCTAAGACTGGGCTAAGTGGCAGCTATGAAGACATTTTATGGCTACACAACAGAGACCTGGACGCAAATAGGGTGGCCAGCTGTGAGGCATTAAGTGGGATCAAAGCATGTGCAAAGGTCCCGGGATAGGTGTCGATATAGTTCTTTTTTGAAGATGGGGTGGGAGTTAGCCTGCCTGAGGGCAGGAGGGAGGCAATTCCAGGTGGCCGGGGCAGTGCAGTGAAATGCTCCAGAGCCTTTTAAGGTGAGACACCTTGATATGGTAAGCAGAGATTTATTTGCTGAGCGTAGTCCATGGGCTGGTGACTGTGGAACCAGTAGGGCTGCAGGGGAGGAGGGGGTTTGGTTACGGATTACAGAGTCTGTGAGGGTGCCTAGGGGAGTAAAGTCGGTAGGCACTAGGAGAGAGAGCCAGCCTAGGTCACTATACAGTGTGCAGTGGTGCTTGAGGTGGTGTGAGGAGGAGACATACCGACGTATGTTGTTATATGCAACATCCCATTTATGGAGAGCAGTTTTATGAGCCTTAGCAAAAGTGGCGACACCATATGTTAGCGCTGGACGCAGAATACTCTTGGCAGTGGCCAATTTAGCGGATGGTGTTATCAGGTGACTAGTCTTGTAGGCAATTCCAAGTTTGGCATTTGTAGCGCTACAGGTTGACTGGATGTGTAGACTAAAGTCAAGGGATTTATCAAGGAGGACTCCCAGGTATTTGAAGGATGTGACACAGTCGATGAGAGACCCCCTAGAGTCATGGACTAAGAGGGGTTCCTTGCAGGCCCTGAGTTTGGGGGTAGTGTCAAATAGGCAGGGGACATGTTCTTTGCCCACACTGCCCCTTCCCTATGGAACAACCTTCCTCCGGAGGTTCAAGAAGCTACATCACCAGCGTACTTCCGTACAAAACTCAAGGCACATATGCTTGCCACGAGTCAATGCCAATGCTACGTCACCTGACACTTCCACACTACCTGCCGGCCTGAGCACTTACATCACTACCACCTGAGCTGGCAGTATTTTCTCTCCTCCCAAAGTATTCTACTCGGGTAATTGTGACCCAGTTAAGGCTCTGGCCCTACTGTATATTGTTCACTTCAAATATTCAATGTAACCTGCTGTGTAATATATCACTGCCATATTTATATGTTAACATGTCGCATGCCATATGCTATATCTGTACTAACTGTGTATCATACTAGTCCTGTAACTCCCGGGTTGCCCCTGAAAAAGGGACCTCAGGGGCCCAGTGGGTTACCCGGTCATCAGAATTCAATAACTAACTAAATAAATAAATAGCATGGCTTGGGTCTTTGTAGTGTTGAGGATGAGCTTATTAGCATTTAGCCATGTTTGCACATTCCTGAAATCTGAGGAGAGGTTTTCGTTGATGGTGTTGACTTTGTCAGCACTGGAGTAGAGTACGAGATCATCAGCGTAAAGTATCGCTGAGCAGTAGGGTATGGCAGAATCAATGTTGTTGTTGAATAGAGAGAAAACAAATGGTCCCAGGATGGAGCCCTGGGGTACTCCGATGTCAGTGCTGGCCACATCCGAGAGAGCGGAGTTAAATTTAAGAAGTTATAATCTGTTTGATACGTAGTTGCTAAACCAATCAACTACTGAGGCTGAGAAGTTAAGTCTATGCAGGGTCTTTCGCTAAGCATTATAGTCTGGACATTGCTTCTAGATGCAGAGCAGGGTTTGACCTAGCTGTGCTTCAGGGACTCCTGTCCTGAACTGCCTACAGTTAGCAGTTTATTTTTTCCTACCTCCCGTGTTTTCAGTTTTCTTCTGATTCACACTGCTTGGGACTCGGTCCTGAGTGATTACCTACTGCAAGAGCCCTCTCAAAGTAAGATAGTACAGTTACATAAGAACTTACTGTAACAGTAGATCTTCGAGAGAGTCTCTTGCAGTAGGTAACCTTTTCCCTCCCTCCCTCCATCCCTCAAATTTATTTGGTTTCTTGCTCTTTCTTTATGAGCTCATCCTGGGCTCCAGGAGCCTCTGTTTCCTTTTCTCCTGTTGCTCCTCTTCTGAGGTCTCCGGCAGGAGAACTGGAATGCGGGCTTGGGGACCGCCCACTATATAGGGTCACGCTGATGTCCATCACATGACATTGGGTGGGCGGTCTCCCATCACATACTGCTGGCTAAAGCTTTCCGTGGGTCCTGACACAGGGGGCGCAGTCCTCAGAGTGATTATCTATTGCAAGAGCCTCTCTCAAAGATCTACTGTTACGATAGGTTCTTACATAACTGTACTTTAGTGGGGTGGTGAGGGATTAGGGACACCTACTGCTTGGAGAGGCATACAACACAGAGGAGCCTCCCCTTCTCACCAGAGATAAGAGGTAGAAACCACATTAGAGCAAGAGTATATCAGTGGCCAAGATTTCCCTTAGCAGTAGCATCCAGGAAGGAGTGCAGTCCTTCTTGGCAGCACTGAAGAAATGGCATACCTGGAAGTAGGTGAGAAGGAAAAAGATATTAAGTTTATATTTTGAAATTTTAATATTTACCTGGAAATGAAACTTTTCTGCAGCAGTTTGTTGTTCGCCAATCCTACCTTTTTATAGCTTGTTAAATCAAAGGTAATTTTTCAACCTGAATAAGATACCCATGTCCAGTGCCCTGTCAAGGCAACTCTTGAAGCTGAAGCTGACCTTCCCTTACAAATATATTTCTGTAGTACTCCACATTGTCAAGAGTTAATTAATACACGTGGGTAATGTGCACCTCGACTAGGGGAAATGGCGCAGCCCAAAGCTGTGAACTAGCATAGAATCCTGGGCACATGAACATTCCAAATGGCAAAGACTCCTCAGTCTTTCTAACTCCAGGAATCCACAAATTTTATTACTCTTGCAGTGCTCCCTTAAGCCAGCACTGCCCCAGAGAGAATAGAATCCTATGCTAATCATCAAATGTTTAGCTTGTGCATCTATTTTCAAACTGCCCAGTGTCAACTTCCTACATTCTACCTCAGATTTCTTCTCTCTGCTGCTAATTTCAGATGCCTTGGAAATCTCTCTCAATCAAGACAAATTCCTGTAATGCATAGAGCAAAACAACTGAAGTATTTTGTTTTATTTTTCATTACTGCCTGGTGTCATTGTTCTTTAATGTTTTATACCTTATTCGTTTTAAATTTAAACTTGTTTATCGGTTCCTCGTGGTTCCTTTGAACAGAGGGGCAACCGACCTTTTTTTATTTAATCGGAACTTTTTTAGAGGGTTTTGGTTGCTTTATTCTTTAATTTTATTTAATTTTAACCGCTTTTGAACCTAGGTTTATCGGTTTTCCTCAGCGGTTTCTCTGTTCCGGATCAGATCAGAACTGATAGGTTTTTTTCACTTTATCAGTTCCTGAACTGACCGTTATTCTATTGAAACTGACCGCAAATATTTCAGTTTAGTCTATTTTTTGATCGGTTACTGGTTCCTGTTTTCTGTAATGTCAGACAAGCCTAAAAAGAAAACAAGACCACCTAGGTTCAAGAATTGCTTGAAGCATGCAGAGGTGTTTGTCAAGGCAGACTAGCATGATCTTGGCTTGATCTGCCTTGGGCAACAGCACTTCAGCGAAGACCGTGATATTTGTAAGACTTTCCCTGTTAAGACAGTGGAAAAAATGCATGGAGAAGCTTAAAAGAAAACTAGAGGAGGGATCCATGGGCTCTCACCACTCCACCCCCTCTAAGACTGTAGCAGTTCCTTCCAGAGCCTCTAAATCCAGCCCTGATGTGGGTGAGGGCTCTGGTTAGAGAGACAATCAATCGGCTGACTCCCCAGTGCCTGCCAAAAAATGAAAGAAAACCAAACACACTGACACCCCGGCTGAAACGCCTCAAGGGGTCCCTCAGGTGCCAGTTAATGCTTCTTCTCCTGCTGATTGAACACGGGCTTTTGATTTACTCCAAGTGCTGCAGGGTTTATTACCCCCTCAGCAGCCTGTGATTACTACTGCTGAAAAAGAAACTGTTGTTACCCCTCTTTTGCCTACTGCTACAGTGGCATATCAGGAGGATGACCAAGATGAAGAGGGAATTGAACCTGAGGTGTCACCAGAACAGGATTATGGCTCCCCTCCCAGACCCTCTGAGAATTTCTCTTCCCATTTTTCTTTTGTTAAGAAAATGGTAGAGACCCTGGATCTGCAAACAGCTGAAGAGATCCAGGATGAAGAGGAGGCACAATACATGGAGCTTATGGGGCTGGCACCCTCAAAAAGGCTCCTTCTGCCTATCTACAAATTTTTTAAGAAGGATGTTTTAGAAATCCTAAAAGGTTCCCAATACAGTCACACCTACAGACAAAAATTGTGACAAGATGTATCCGTTAGAAACATCTGGTGCTGAGTTTCTTTTTAGTCACCCAGACCACCAAGGTATTGTACAGCAGGCTACCTGTGAGAAGGCCAAAACTCCCTTATCCTCTCAGCCCCCTAGATGGATTCGAGAAAGGTGGACAGCATGGCAGAAAAGGGGTACCTTTTGGCATCTCTGGTAATTCATCAAGCCAGCTACCAGGCCTATACAGCCCTTTTTCAAAAAGCTCTCTGAGCCGACCCAGTGGCACAGAGGTTTGAGGCGCTGGACACCACACCTCGAACCACGCCAGTGACCTGGGTTCAGGAACGGACTTGGGGCGCCAGGGGCTGGTAGGGGAAGGAGAGGATTAAGTGTCCAGAGGACTGCTTTCCTTTTCTGGGGTAGGTTGGGTGGCAAGCCTCGCTCTTTAGCGGTCCCCGGTGGAGACCGGGGACATTACAAGCAGTGGTGCAGGAGGGAAAAAACAGAAAACTGGAAACAGCTCCAATGGGCTGCCGGATGATGGCTGCCGTTTTCTGCTACTGCTGAAGTCTTCCAGGGAGCCCTCTCTTGGTTTCAGCAGCACCCCAAACCTACTAAGGGTGCACTGGTATGCCCTTCCCCCTCGGAGGAGGGGGGGCCCACCTGGTGCAGGGTTATGCCGGGATACTTCGGGGTTAGCTGCGATGTGGGACTGAGGAGTGGCTCAAGCGGGAACAGACAGGCTTAAGTCAGGGAACATGGCAGCCCGAAGGAGTGGGGGTCATTGGAGCATGCAGGGGATAAAAATATTACACACAAAAAAAAGCTCTCTGGCAGTCAGTAGTGGACAATGCTGAGGCTAACCCCTCTTTAACAGTGTCAGAGCTGCTAGACACAGCAAAATTGGGCTTGGAGGCTTCCAAATACTAATTTTGGATGGCAGCTGACACCAGTGATACAGCTGCAAGGTGGATGGCTGGTACCATTGCTCAAAGAAGATTTGCCTGGCTGAGGGCTACCAACCTCACCCAGGACACCCAAACTAAGGCAATGGACTTTCCTGTCAAAGGCCACTCTCTTTTTGGTGCCCAGACTGAGGCATACTTGAAAAAAGTAGACGAATATAAAGCTACTTTAAGGAGCAAGTCGACCAGAGACAGGCCCTCTACTTCAGCTTCATCTTATTTTAGGGAAGGCAGGGGCAGGTCCTCTTTTAGGAGGCCTTTCTTTCAGGTACAGGCTGTTTCAAACAACATGAAGTCTTGCTGTATTCTGACAAATGCAGTTAGGTCCTGCCTTTCAACTGCCCCGGAGAACATAGGGTTAACTTTTCTATGCATGACATAGAATGTTCATCTCGAGCTCTGTTGAAGCCTCTGCCTGTTGTTATTCGAACTGCAACCGTCAGATTCTTCACTTCGCCTCACTGAACAGTTGCTCCAGAGATTTCTCCTGCTGCTCGGTTCAAAGTTGGTTGAAGTGTCGGTTTTCGGTTGGTTTCATCCGAAATTGTTGTTTCCGCATAGTCGGTTCAAGTCTCTGTCTGTGGTACCATGAGTACTAGATAGGTTTTGTTCTGTTTTCTGTGTGGAACTTGTAAAGCTGTGGATCGGTTCAGCTGACCCGATCATTTTGAGGTAAAATTTGTACTTAGTGTGAGGTTGCTGGTCTGTATCGGTTCTAAAAAAAAAAAAGGGGGTTTTAGTATGTTTTGACCAAGACCCGTGACACAGTCAGGAACCGATAGAGGAGTCTTGCCTGGCAGATTGCCGAAAAAAGGGTAAGTTTGGTTAGGTTGGCCATGTCTGAGAAACCCAAGAAAAAAAACAGGCCCACGGGGTTGCAACACTGCAGTGTGTGTGGGGAGGTCTTTCCTAAGGCTGATCCCCACACCACCTGTGTTTATTATCTGGGGTTTGACCACCTCGATTCAGACTGACAAATTTGCAGACATTTTCCCAAATCTACCCTGGAAAAGAGATTAGGTAGACTGAGGGAAAGGGAGGCCGAGAAGTTCACTGACCCGGATGGCCAGCCCGGTTCGGTTCCGACCGAACCAGAAGGAGTGCCCTCTGACGAGGGCGATACTTCTTCGGGCAAAAGGAGAGCCGATTCCAAGGAATCAGTTCTGACAAAAAAAAAAGAAAACACAAGTCAACCGGTTCGGATCCAGAATCTCATACTTCGACCACCGATGAAATAGCCAAAGCCATTAGGACTGTGGAATCGCTTTGATCGGTTCCAACTGAACCGGCACCTTTTGGCAGGGGCTTGGTTCGGTCAGTTCCCCCGGTTCCAAATTATACCCTGGAGAAATGTTATGAACTGGAGTTTGTGGAGGAAAGAGAGTTGGAAGATGATTATGGTGATGGTGAAAGTCTGGATGTGCCTATTGACCCGGACATCTCCCCAGACAGACCTTCAGGTGTTTCTTCTCCTAGGCTTTCTGAGTCCCCTTCACACTACATGTTTTACAGAAAGGTGGCTGATACCCTCCAGCTTCCTATGGAGGAGGCAGTGGAGGATCAGGAAGAGCCTGATTATGTAGAGATGATGAACATCCCAGAGTCCAGGAGACTGTCTATTCCCCTCAACAAATCTTTTGGGAAACCGACACCAAAAATTTTTAAGTCTCTCAATTCCATACCTCCTGTGGACAGCAGAATGGACAAGAGGTATACTCTTTCAGGCTCAGATACGGAGTTCCTTTATCAGCAATGTAGCCATGTTGGGGTTGTACAGGCTGCTGCCTGTGATAAGGCAAGCATTCCCTTGGCATCACAGCCCCTATACAAGGATTCCAGGAAGATTGATGCCATGGCACAGAAGCAGTACATGGCATCATCCTTAGGACTCAAGCAGGTTAATTATATGGCCTATGCAGCCAGGCACCAGAAGTCCAGGTGGGATACGGTACTGGCACTGGCTAAACAGGCTCCTCCCCAGCTTGCCAAGGAGCTGGAGCAGGAGGCTGCGGTTGGGATTGAGGCATCGAAAGTTCAGTTTCATGCTGCTGTAGACTCCAATGATGTATCATCAAGAGTCATGGCTACATCTGTGGCTCTTCAGAGAATGGCTTGGCTCAAATGTTCTAGCCTCTCACAGGATACCCAGGCTAAGGCCATGGATTTTTCTGTAGTGGGTAATTCTCTGTTTGGGGAGCAGACAGAGAATTACATGAAGAAGATGGATGAATACAGGACCACTTACAGGAGTGCTCAGGCCAAGGAAATGCAAGCAACTCCTCAAAGGCAGCAGTCCAGGGGCAGGGGCACAGGCCTTTTTACCAAGCACAGGCCTCTTCTTTTTTTTTCACAGAGGGGGTTCTTCAGAGGGAGAGGCAGAAGGGGGATGAGCAGGCCTGCATCCACCCCTCAGCCTAAAGCCCCTGCCAAGCAGACACCCTGATGGGCCTGCCCAGGTCGAGTCTCCTATCCCAGTAGGGGGCAGGCTGGCTTACTTTGTCCAGGACTGGACGTCTCTTATATTAGACAAGTGGGTCCTGGAAGTAGTAAGCCAGGGTCTGGTTCTCAGCTTCAAAAAATGTCCCAAGCTGAGAGCCAGATCTTTTCCACCTGCAAATCTGTCAGAGACCCTTGCCCTAGAGGCAGAGGTTTCTTCTCTCCTAGCTGTCAGAGCTATGGAGAGAGTACCTACCCTACACTGGGATTAAAGGATTGTACTCCAGGTACTTCCTAACCCCCAAAAAAGACAGGAGAGTGGCGACCCATCCTGGACCTAAGATACCTGAACAAACATCTTTTAAAGCTAAAGTTCAAAATGATAACTCTGGGTATTATCCTTCCCTCTCTAAGGCCAGGGGACTGGCTAGCCTCCCTGGACCTCAAAGATGCCTACTTTCACATTCCCATCAGGTGCTACCACAGAAAGTACCTCAGGTTCAAGTTGCCCTCAGGCCACTATCAGTTCAGAGCAATGCCCTTTGGTCTAACATCAGCTCCAAAGGTATTCACAAAGTGCCTAGCAGTAGTTGTTGCCTTCCTAAGAAGACAAAAGATTTCCATTTTCCCATACTTGGACGACTGGCTCATAGTAGGCCAGTCTCCAGACCAAGTCAAGTCACACCTGCAGGTGACCCAGCAAGTGCTCACTTCTTTAGGATTTCTTCTCAACCTACCAAAGTCAGTTCTCGAACCAGTGCAGCTTCTCACCTTCATGGGGCAGAGCTGGATACAGTAAAAGCAAGAGCCTTCCTTCCCCTGGAAAGGGCAAGGACCCTCATGGAACTGGCCTCTTCATTCAGCCTTCAGGTGTCTCGACCAGCAAGGCATTTCCTTCAGCTGCTGGACCACATGGCAGCTTCTACATCAGTGGTCCAGGGCGCAAGATTCCAAATGAGGGACATTCAGTTCCACTTAAGAGCTTTTTGGTCCCAAAGAAAGGATTCCCTTTCCAAACTAATTCCAGTGACTCGAACTCTGAGTCAAGCCCTGCAATGGTGGCAGGATCAGGACAATTTGAGGCAAGGGGTTCCATTTGTCACTCAGTCTCATTCAGTGGTCCTCACCACAGATGTTTCCCTGCTGGGCTGGGGAGCCCATTTGGGGGAACTTACCACCCGGGGACTGTGGTCGCCTCAGGAATCTCTGTTTCACATCAGTCTCTTGGAACTCAGAGCAGTGTTTCTGGCACTGCAAGCTTTTTCTAAATCTGTACAGAACAAGGTGGTTCAGGTCAGAAAAGACAACACCACCACCATGTGGTACATCAACAAGCAAGGAAGCACTCGGTCTACGGCCTTGTGCACAGAAGCAATGAAGTTGTGGTCTCTGGCCTGTTCTCTGCAAACCTCTCTGATAGCAGTTCACCTCCCAGGGAAGGACAATGTAGTAGCAGATGCACTGAGCAGAATATCCCACAAATGGGCCCTAGATCCTCTGGTGTTGGAAGTGATTTTCTCAAGATGGGGCGCTCCAGGGACAGATCTTTTTGCAGCCCCAGACAATCACCAACTTCCTCTTTTTTTTTTTTTTTTGGCAGACCCCCAGTCTTGGGCTCAGTCCCCCTGGATGCTCTGATTCTGAACTGGGAAGGGAAATTTCTGTATGCTTCCCCCCCCCTCTCCTGTTCAAAGTGCTTATCAAGATAAGGTCACAACCATGCAAAGTGATTCTGATTGCTCCAGACTGGGCCAGGCAGCTGCGGTATCCCTTGTTGATGTCTCTAGCAGTCCATCTTCTCCTGTCTCTTCCCAGGAATTATAACCTGTTAACATCCTCTCAGGAGAGGACTGGTACCTGAATCTTCAGTCTCTCAATCTCAAGGCTTGGCTCTTGAAGAGGTAGAGTTTGCAGATCTGCATCTTTCCCAAGGGGTTCTGGATATCCTTAAGGCTTCTCAAAAGCCTTCCACCAGAAAGACATACAACTCCAAATGGAAAAGATTCAGCATTTGGTGTTCTAAGAAAAATATCTATCCAGACTCTGCTGAATTGCCTACGGTTCTGGATTATATGGTCCATCTTAATGGCCTAGGTCTCAGACCAGCTACTGTCAAGGTACACTTGGCAGCTGTTTCTGCTTTCCTGTCTGTAGGCAAGTCTTCCTCTCTATCATCCCATCCTGTATTCTGTAAGTTTTTCAAGGGATTGCTTCATACCAATCCCCCCTTTAGGGATCCTGCTCCTGCTTGGGATCTTAATGTTTGCATTGCTCAGCTTATGCAACCCCCTTTTGAGCCTTTGTCCTCAGCAGAGCTTAAGTACTTAACTTGGAAAACTGTGTTTTTGGTAGCCATTACTTCTGCCAGATGTATCAGTGAATTGCAAGCCTTGTCAGTGGAATCTGATTTCATCTCTTTTCACAGAGATAAAGTGGTCCTTAGAACTAACAGAAAGTTCTTGCCTAAAGTGGTTTCAGAGTTCCACCTCAATCAGCCTATATCTCTCTCCCTGTTTTCGTCACTGATCATTCTTCCTCGGGAGAGAGGAGGCTACACAGTTTGGTTGTTAAAAGAGCCCTTAGCTACTGCATAAAGCGTACCAAGGGTCACAGGTTTGAATCCATCTAGTTGTTCTTCACTTATGGGGAAGTTGGGAAGGGCAAACCTGCCACCAAGAAATCTATTGCCAGGTGGATTGTTTCTTGTATACAATTCTGCTATGAAAAACTGGGTAGAATTCCACCCTCAGGCCTGAGGGCTCATTCCACAAGAGGTACAGCTGCTTCCCTGGTTGCTGCCAGGGATATCCCTCTCTTAGAAATTTGTCAAGCAGCCACCTGGAAAACAGCCCATACTTTTACCAAGCATTACTCTCTGGATAGCCAGGCTAGGAGTGATGCTTGGTTTGGCACAGCAGTACTTCAGAGCCTGTTTCCAAAGTAGGTTCTGTCCCTCCTCCATGGAGATACTGCTTGGTTGTCTGCATTTGTCAGAATACAGCAAAACTTCATGTTGTTTGAAGAAAAAAATTACTCACCTTAGTAATTATGTTTCTTCTAGTGGAGTCTTGCTGTATTCTGACCTCCCCCACTGCCTCCCCTCTCAGAACCTAGATTTTTGGGATGTGGGTGAGCAGGTGCAGTGTTGGCACCCTAGAGGTGCCCCCCACCCCCCTTTACATCCTCTTTTTTTCTTTGAGTGAAATGTTGTTCATTTGATTGGTTTTGGTTTTTGGGTTTCCTGACTTGAGTCTTCCTTTGAGAACCAAAAACGTTATATTTCTGCCAGCTGGCTAGTTAAAATTTTATAGTTTCCACACAGAACACCTAGTGAGTTTTTGCTCGTAAAGATCTGATGGTTGCAGTTCGAATAACAACAGGCAGAGACTTCAGCCGAGCTCGAGATGAACATTCTATGTCATGCATAGAAAAGTTAACCCTATGTTCTCCGGGGCAGTTGAAAGGCAGGACCTAACTGCATTTGTCAGAATACAGCAAGACTCCACTAGAAGAAACATAATTACTAAGGTGAGTAATTTTTTTATTCCCAGCAGCAGTACCAACCACAGCAGATTGGATTTTACAGAGCTAGAGGTAAAACGGGTTCTTGGAGAGGATCCCTATCTGCTCAGCTTCAGCAGCAAGCAAAACAGAAGCCCTGACGTTTTCCTTCAGGCTGCCTGTTTACATCCTGTAGGGGGCAGACTCAACCACTATTTCCAGGAATGGTTAAAAATAACCACAGACAAGTGGGTCCTGGACATAGTGAGTCAGAGTCTCCCTTTGCTTCAAGTCCCTTCCTCCTCCAAGGCTAAAACATTTTGCACCAGCTCCCTTCTCAGAAAGAAAACTACTGGAGCAGGAAGTACAGGCCCTGCTGCTGGCAAAAGCAGTGGAGCCTGTCCCCCACAACCAAAGAGGACAAGGGTTCTATTCCAGATATTTCCTAACAACAAAAAAGTATGGAAAGTGGCAGCCTATACTAGACCTCAGACTGCTAAACAGGTACCTGGTAAAGCCCAGGTTCAAAATGGTCACAATGGCCATGATTTTGCCAACTCTGCAAAGGGGATTGGCTAGCCTCCTTGGATCTGAAGGACGCATATTTCCATAATCCCATAAGAGAGTCACATAGAAAGTATCTCAGATTCAAACTCCCCTCAAGCCGCTACCAGTTCTGAACACTTCCCTTCGGCCTTACCTCTACAACAAGGGTCTTTACCAAGTGCATAGCAGTAGTAGTGGCAGACCTCAGAAGACTGGGTGTCACAATTTTTCCTTATCTGGACGCTTGGGTAATCATAGGGAAATCCCACCAACAGGTGTCTGACCACCTTCAGGTAACCCAGGATATGCTGCTTTCCGTGGGATTCCTTCTCAATTCCAAAAAGTCAGTCCTGACCCCTGTGCAGGTTCTGCAGTTCATAGGTGCAGAACTGAATACAGTAGTGGGGAGAGCTTTTCTCCCTCAGGAGAGGGCAGAAAGCATTTGGCTTCTGGCAGGCTCATTTACCCTGGGCAACCCAAAACCAGCAAAACAGTTTATTCAACTGCTGGGGCACATGGCTACAACAAGCACAGCCATAGGTGCCAGGTTTCAGATGAGAGTTATTCGGTTCCACCTTAGAGCACACTGGTGCAGAAGGCGGGACCCCCTCTCAAAGCCAGTACCAGTCACACAAATGTTACTACAGGCCCTTCTCTGGTGGAGAGAACCGGAAAATTTAAGGGAAGTGGTTCCATTTCTGCAGGAGCCTCCCTCCCTGGTCTTCACAACTGATGCTTCCCTGCTTCGTTGGGGTACTCACTTAGGGGATCACACCATCCACGGTACTTGGGAGAGTGCAGACTCACTCCTGCACATAAACCTGCTGCAGTTAAGAGCTGTTTATCTGGCCCTTCAGGGTTTCTCTCATCTCATACAGGGAAAGGTGGTACAAGTCAGAAAAGACAATACCACAACAATGTGTTACATCAGCAAACAAGGAGGGACAAGGTCCACTCCTCTGTTTAGAGAGGCAATGAAGATATGGAGCCTCGCATACTCTCTCTAAATGCCTCTCTACAGTCAATTCATCTGTCAGGCAAGGACATCACCTTGGCAGATGCCTTGAGCAGGATAAACCAGGCCCATCACGAATGGGCATTGAACAAGCAAGTGGCAAATGCTCCATTCAGGAGGTGGGGGATCCCAGAAATAGATCTTTTTGTTTCCCACCAAAATCACCACTTACCTCTTCATTGCTGCAGGGCCCCAGTGAAGGGGACAGTTCCAATGGATGCCCTGATTCTGGATTGGACAGGCAGGTAGCTATATGCCTTTTCTCTTTTTCCTCTGATACTCAGGGTGCTCATCAAGCTCAGGTCACAACCAGCTTTGATGATTCTGGTAGGCCCGGATTGGGCAAGACAGCCTTGGTACCCCCTGCTGCTCTCAATGTCTGTGAGCAAACTGATTCACCTCCCTCAGAGGTACAATCTACTGACTTCCTTTTAGGGGAGGATAGTGTACCCCAATCTCAGGTCTCTCAAGCTCAAGGCCTGGCTCTTGAGGACTTAAAATATGCAGATTGCCAATTCTCTGAAGCAGTTTTAGAAGTCCTTAAGGGTTACAGGAAGCCTTCCACCAAGAAAACCTATGTTAGTGACAAGGGTATAGTCCCAGCCCAGGTTGGGATCCCAACTCTTTTTGATTATTTGTCTCACCTGCACTCCCTGGGGTTGCAGCACTCAACTCTGAAAGTGCAGCTGGCTTCAGTTTCAGCATACCTCTCAGCTAGAAAGGACACCACCCTGGCATCAAACCCTATATTCAAAAGATTTTTTAAAGGGCTCTCTCATTTGTTTCCCCCTCACAGAGAACCAGTGCCAGCATGGGACCTTAATATTTGCATTGCCCCACTTATGCTTCCACCCGTTGAGCCTATGGCATCTGCAGAGTTTAAATTTCTTACCTGGAAGGTATTTTTTTCTGGTAGCAATCACTTCTGCCAGAAGGATAAGTGAGCTACTGGCCCGCTGTGTGGAAAAGGACTGTTTCTTTCCACAGGGACAAGGTAGTGTGGAGAACTAATAGGAAGTTCCTCCCCAAGGTGGTTTCTGACTTCCATTTGAACCAGTCTATAACATTGCCAGTTTTCTTTACTGAACACTGTAGCTCAGGTGAGCATAGATTGCACAGCTTAGATGTAAAAAGAGCACTGAGTATTACATGACTCATACCAAAGATCATAGGCAGGACAGACAACAACTGTTCCTCACCTATGGGAAAGTAGGTAAAGGTACTCCTGCTTCAAAGAGGACTGTCTCTCAATGAATAGTCCATTGTATTCAGTTTTGCTACTCAAAGGAAGACAAGGTTCCTCCCTCTGGTCTTAGGGCCCACTCTACAAGGGGTACAGCTGCCACTATTGCAGCTGCCTGAGAGGTACCGCTGATGGAAATATGTAAAGCAGCTACCTGAAGGTCAGTCCACACCTTCACTAAGCATTATAGCCTAGATACCCAGTCCAGGAGTGTTGCCAGATTTGGCACAGCAGTCTTGCAGAGTCTTTTTCCTAAATAGATTCTGGCCCACCTCCTTGAGATACTGCTGCATAGTCTGCAAGAGTAATATTATTAGTGGATTCCTAGGGGTAGAAGAAAAAATTACTCGACTGTAGTAATCTTGTTTCTTCCAAAGAGATCCACTAATATTATTACTCCCTGCCCTTGCCTCCCCTTTCAGAATCAGTAACAAGAAAATCCTCTCCACAGCTAGTAAGATGTATAGTTGGAGTGGCATGCCACCTGCTGACACCTTCTAGTAATGTCTTGACTTGTAGGTTTTTTCTAAAGGCATATCTGACTTTAGAAAAAAAGGGGACATTTGTTTATACTAGTCCTTTGGTTAATGTTGTTATTTGCCCGGTTGGGCATTATTTTTCTATAACTATTTAAATAGTGATTCGCATGTTGTTCAAACAACATGAAGTCTTGCTGTATTCTGACTATATGCAGTTAGCCTCAGCACTTCAACTGCTCTGGAGAGGAAAGGGTTAACTCCATGCCAAGGCATAGAACGTTGAGCATGAGCTCGGTTTTCAAACCTCTGTCCTTGGTACTCCTCGGTGTAACCATCAGATTCTTTACTCTGCCTAACTGTGAAGTCACTCTGGAGATCTTCTCCTTCGGTTCGGATCAAGTAAAAGTCGGTCAGTTTTTCAACCGTTTTTCTTATTTTTTGGTATTCAGATCTCTATCTACGGTATAGTAAGTGTATTTAGTAGGTAGTTAGAGTTTTGTTGTTAGAAATTATTTTTTATTCGGTTTCTTCACGGTCAGTCTGGTTGGGAACCGAAGCAAATTCTGTATTTGTTTTTCTTCATATTTTTTCTGCCTTTTGCACTGTGGTTTCCGGTACCTATCGGATCCTTAAAAAAACAACATTTCTTCATTTTTTTTAACTGACCCGTGACACGGTTGGAACCGATAGGTTTGTAGTTGCCTGGCTTAACCGCTGGTAAGGGGTAACTTATTATTTTATGGGCATGTCTGAGAAACCCAAAAAGAAAACCGGTCCCACTGGGTTTCATCACTGCACCAAGTGTGGGGAGGCCTTTGCTAAGGCTGAGCCCCACCTTGCCTGTGTTTATTGCCTGGGGTTTGACCACCTCAAGGAAGAGTGCCAGATTTACAGAAACTTTCCCAAAGCCACTTTAGGTGAACGTTTAAGTAGGGTGAAGGAAAGGGAGGCCAAGAAGTCTGCTGATTCAGATGGCTAGCCTGGTTCAGTTCCAACCGAACCTGAGGAGGTGCCCACTGACCTGGGTGATACCTCCTCGGGTGAAAGGACAGCCAATTTTGCAGAATCGGTTCCATCTAAGAAAAAGAACAAGTCAGCCAGTTCGGATCCCGGTCCCCATGTTCCAACCGCTGTAGAAATAGCTAAGGGGATTACAATTGTACAATTGCTTTGCCCGGTTCCGACCGAACTGACACCGACTCAAAGATGATCGGTTCGGTTGGGAGCTTCTGCTTCTGAATACGATCCTGCAGCATTTTATGAGGGCGATTGGGAAGGAGAAGGAGGAGAAGAAGATTATGAAGAAGAAGAGGATTATGAAGGCCTAGATGAGCCAGTAGAGCCTGACATCTCTTCAGACGTGCCTTCCAATGTGTCTCCTCCCAGACTTTCTGAGTCCCCCTCCTACAAGAAAGTGGCTGATACTCTTCAGCTTCCAGGGGAAGAAGCTGAACAGGATCAGGAGGAAACTGACTATGTTGAGATGATGGATGTCCCAGAGTCCAAAAGGGTGTCTGTCCCTCTGCATAAATTCCCTGGAGAAACTGACACAAAACATTCTTCAGTTTCCAACATCCATACCGCCCGTGGATAAAAAGATGGACAGGAGGTATATCTTGTCAGGTCCTGGGACAGAATTCCTTACAAATCATTGCAGCCATGTTGGGGTAGTGCAAGCTGCAGCCTGTGACAAGGCTAAAATTCCCCTGGCATCTCACCCTCTAGACAGAATGAAAAGGGACCTGCAGAAACTTGAAGAATGGTCAAGGGTTTGGCAGTTGAAATTCAATGCAAAGAAGTGCAAGATAATGCATATGGGGCACAAAAACCCTGGCACAATATATCAGTTGGGGGGTGAGGATATAGCATGCACCAAGCAGGAAAGGGATCTTGGGGTTGTCATCTCTGATGACCTCAAGGTAGGGAAACAGTGTGACAAGGCATCAGGTAAAGCAAATAGGATGCTGGGATGTATAGGCAGGGGCATCACCAGCAGGAAAAGGGAGGTCATAATTCCGCTATACAAGAACTAGTGAGGCCCCACCTGGAGTACAGTGTACAGTTCTGGAGACCATACCTACGTAAGGACATAGACAGGGTAGAGAAGGTTCAGAGGAGGGCAACAAAGATTGTGCATGGGTTGCATCACAAGTCCTATGAAGACAGGTTGAAGGAACTGAACATGTACTCCCTGGAGGAGAGGAGGGAGAGAGGGGATATGATAGAGACATACAAGTATCTTACAGGGAGGAACAGGGTGCAGGAAAACACTATTTTTAAGCGAAAAAGTTGTTTCAGGACTAGAGGGCATGGGATGAAGTTGGAGGGAGGACGATTCAGAGGAAACATGAGAAAGAATTTCTTCACAGAACGGGTGGTGGACAAGTGGAACACCCTGCCAGAGGAAGTGGTGGGGGCTGAAACAATCACGGATTTAAGAATGCATGGGATAGACATAAAGGAATTCTAGAGGTCAGGGGTAAGGGGAAATAGACTTCTAGGAAAACAAACTGAACTTACAAGCTCAAATGGGCAGACTAGGTGGGCCATAGGCCCTTATCTGCCGACACTGTCTATGTATCTATGTATCTAGATAAGGATTCCAGGAAAGTGGATGCCATGGCAAAGAAACAGTAATTGGCGTAGTTGTTATCACTCTGTACAGACAGCTGGTGAGACCCCATCTGGAGTACTGTGTGCAGTTCTGGAGACCCAATCTCTGCAAGGACATAGACAAGATGGAAGCTGTCCAGAGGAGGGCAACTAAAATGGTGCAGGGTCTGCACCAGAAGACATATGAAGAGAGACTAAAGGAGCTTAATATGTATAGCCTTGAGGAAAGGAGGAAGAGGGGGGGACATAATAGAAACTTTCAAGTACCTCAAGGGAATCAACAAAGTCCAAGAGGTAGCATCTTTCAAAAAAAAGTGTGCAAGAACAAGGGGCACAATTTGAAGATGGGGGGCGGATCAGAGGTAAATGAGGAAGTATTTTTTCACAGAGAGGGTTGTGGATGGCATGGAACGACCTCCGGAGGAGGTTGTGGAGTCAAAAACGGTGGTTGAATTCAAGCATGCATGGGACAGTCATAAGGCAATTCTAGGGGGTGGGGGTAGAAAGAAATAGGCTGCTGGTTAACTAGGATCTGCAGTTTATCCATTAGGTAGGGAAATGGGCAGACTGGGTGGGCCAAGCAGTCCTTATCTGCCATCAAATTCTATGTTTCTATTTTTCTTTGGGGCTCAGGCAAGCTATTTACATGGCATATACAGCCAGATACCAGAAATCTATGTAGGATACGGTTCTGGAGCTGGCTAAGAATGCCCCTCCCCAACTGGCCAAGGAGCTGGAGCAGGTGGCTGTGAATAGTATTGAGGCATCAAAGGTCCAGTTTCATGCTGCTGTCGACTCGAATGATGTACATTCCAGGGTTATGGCTACAAATGTCTCCCTGAGGAGATTTGCTTGGCTTAGGTGTACCAGTCTATCACAGGATACCCAGACCAAGGCCATGGATTTTCCTGTCACGGGTAATTCTATGTTTGGGGCGCAAACAGAGGCTTACATGAAAAAGATGGACGAATACAGGACCACCTACAGGAGTGCTGCAGCCAAGGAAAAGCAGGTCACTCCTCAGAAGCAGCAATCTAGGGCTGGCAGGGGCAGGCCTTTTTACCAAGCCCAGGCCTCCTCCTCTTTCCAGCAGAGGGGGGATAATCAGACTCCACTTAGTCTAAGCCCCCTGCCAAACAGACATCCTGAGGTGTCAGTCAGCGTCGCCTCCTCATTTCCAGTGGGGGTCAGGCTGGCTCACTATTTCCAGGCCTGGAAGTCTGTTACTTCAGACAAATGGATCCTGGAAGTAGTGAGCCAGGGACTTGCTCTCAGTTTCAAAAGTTTCCCAAAAATGAGAGTAAAGTCTTTCAGTCATCCTTCTCCCTTAAAGACAAAG
Organism: Neoceratodus forsteri; assembly: GCA_016271365.2. Classification (NCBI taxonomy): domain Eukaryota; kingdom Metazoa; phylum Chordata; order Ceratodontiformes; family Ceratodontidae; genus Neoceratodus; species Neoceratodus forsteri. The sequence continues at coordinate 832,413,766 of CM057454.1, read as the reverse complement.
ACCTTAGAGGCAGAAGTCTCCTCCCTACTACTTCTGCAAGCAGTAGAAAAGGTATCTCTTTGTCACAGGGGAAAAGGACTATATTCCAGATATTTCCTTACCCCAAAAAAGACAGGGGAGTGGCAACCCATCCTAGATCTAAGATACCTAAACAAATATATACTAAAGCCAAAGTTCAAAATGGTGACTGGGAATAATTCTTCCCTCTCTGAGACCAGGAGACTGGCTAGCCTCCCTGGATCTCAAGGATGACTATTTCCACATACCTATCAGACATTCCCACAGAAAGTACCTCAGGTTTGAGTTGCCCTCAGGTCACTACCAGTTCAGAGCAATACCTTTTGGCCTAACATCTGCTCCAGTGGTGTTCGCCAAGTGTTTGGCAGTAGTGGTGGCCTTTCTCAGGAGACGAGTCATCTTACTGTTCCCTTACATGGACAACTGGCTCATAGTGGGTCAGTCCTCAGACCAAGTCAAGTCAGATCTAGAGGTCACTCAAAAACCTCTGGACTCCTTAGGATTCATCCTAAATCTAGACAAGTCTGTTCTGGAACCAGCCCAGCTTCTCACATTTATGGGGTGGAACTGGACACTGTCCAGGCAAAGGCATTTATTCCTCTTTCAAGGGCAGAGCCCCTCATCACCCTGGCTTCCTCTTTTCATCCACTAGTGTCTCGACCAGCCAGGCACTTCTTACAGTTGCTAGGCCACATGGCAGCTTCCACTGCAGTAGTGCACGGGGCAAGATTTCAAATGAGAGATATTTAGTTTCATCTAAAATCTTTTTGGTCTCAGAAAAAAGACCCTCTCTCCAAGTTAGTTTCAGTGTCTCAAAATCTGGTTCAGGCTCTCCAGTGGTGGCTGGAGGAGGACAATCTAAGTCAGGTTCCTACAGTGATTCTCACCACGAATGCTTCCCTACTGGGATGGGGAGCCCATCTGGAACAGCTCACTACTCAGGGAACATGGTCTCATTGGGAGTTTCCTGCACATTAAATCTTCTCGAACTCAGGGCTGTCTTTCTAGCACTTCAGACGTTCTCAAACACAGTTCAGGGGAAAGTGATGCAGATCAGGACAGACACCACCTCAACCATGTGGTACATCAGCAAGAAGGGGGGCATTTGGTCCTCGGCCTTGTGCACCGAAGCCATGAAAGTATGGTCACTAACGTATTCCCTTCAGGTTTCCCTGATAGCTGTGCATCTCCCAGGGAAGGAAAATGTTCTGGCAGATGCTGTCAGCAGGATTTCTCAAAGTCCCCACGAATGGCCCTGAATCCCCTAATTCTTCATGTCATTTTCAATAGGTGGGGCACTCCAGAGATGGACCTCTTTGCAGCCCCGGACTATCACCAGCTTCCTCTGTTCTGCTGCAGACCCCCTCTTTTGGGGTCTGTTCCCCAAGATGCTGTCCTATTGGATTGGACAAACAGGTTTCTGTATGCTTTTCCTCTGATATTCAGAGTTCTGGTCAAGATCAGATCTCAGCCTTGCACAGTGATCCTAGTGGCCCCAGACTGGGCCAGGCGGCCATGTTACCCCCTACTATTGTCAATGTCAGTGACAATTCCACGGTGTCTTCTCAGACAGTACAATCTCCTCACTTCCTCGCAGGGGAGGATACTGTATCCCAACCTTCAGAATCTCAGACTCAAAGCTTGGCTCTTGAGGAGCTAGAATATGCAAACCTGCATCTCTCCCTATCAGTCTTGGACATTCTTAAGGTTAGTAGAAAACCTTCCACTAGAAAAACTTGCAATTCCAAATGGAAGAGATTTGGTTTCTGGTGTTCTCAGAGGCATATTCAGCCAGACTCAGCTGACATTGCTACTGCTTTGGACTATTTGGTGCATCTTAACAGTTTAGACCTTAGGCCTACCACTCTCAAAGTGCATTTGGAAGCCATCTCTGCCTTCCTTTCAGCTGGGAAGGGTTCTTCCTTAGCCTCCCATCCAGTTTTCAAGACATTTTTCAAAGGTCTGGTTCATATTAATCCTCCCTTTATTGACCCTACTCCATTTTGGGAACTGAATATCTGTATTGCACAGCTTGTGCAGCTCCCTTTGAACCATTATCTTCAGCTGAGCTAAAATTCTTGACTTGGAAAACTGTGTTCCTGGTAACCATTACATTACCTCTGCCAGGAGAATCAGTGAATTACAGGCATTGTCAGTGGAACCTGATTTCATTTCATTTCACAGGGATAAGGTGGTCCTTCAAATGATCAGAAAGTTCGAGGGATGTGGATATGTTGTTCAATCCACACTGTCTGGCAGGTTCCTTGCCACTTTAAATCTTGCCAGAAGGTCTTCAAGCTGGCTCGTCCCACCCACCCGGGTAGTAAAACCCTCGGCTCCGCCCCATGACGCCAGATCTTCCTTACCGCTTGGAAGCTCAGGTTCCTTCCTTAGCACTCTGCGTTTTAGGCCTGGATTCACACTGTTTGGAATTTCTGAAACTTATTTCAAAATTTATAAGACTGCGGTCTTCGTCTTCCCTCGCAGCTGTGATGGACAAATCAACTCCCGGCTTCCGTCAGTGCCCGTGTGGGCAGAAGATGTCCCGGACCGATCCGCACTCCATGTGCATCTACTGCCTGGGGCTTGGCCACGACTCGCAGACTTGCGAATTGAGCAAGTTCTTTTCAGCTTCGGTCTTGAAGGACCGTGCTGCCAGACTTCTTCTCGGGCAACCTGAAAAACGATATCCGCTGGTCAAGTCTAAGGAGGCCCATTGGGCGGTGTCCGCAACGGCGGGCTGTGCAGAGTAGTTGGAGCAATTGATTGCCCTCAAGGAGAAGGCGGCCCAGGCCGCTTCTTCTTCCTTCTCAGCCATGGCATTTATCCCGATCTCTTTAGGCTCCTCCTACATAGCTTCGTTTAAGAAGCTTTGCCAGTCCCTCTCCACCAAGGTAGAAGGGCCATTGGAACATTCCAGTCGGTCCAAGAAGAAGAACTCTAAGGGTACGTCCCACTGTCGACGTTCGTGGGAGTGGGAAAGATCCCCTTCACCGGTCCGTCGACTCTCGACTTTGATCGAGGTTGTGGCCGCAGTCACTGGTTCACGGTGCCCCCGTCAGCTCAGCCGACCGAGTCATCTGTCGGCGCAGTCGAAATTTTTCTCGACCCGTCAGATGGTTTGTTGGCTGGAGAAGCCAACAACCCTTCTTCACCGTTTCCCCCGGTGGAAACCAAGGGCTTTCCTGTGCAGGAGTCCCCAGTTAAGGTCCCTGCACCAAGGAAGGAGCGGGTTTCCCCCGTCCACTCTCTGACCCACCTTCAGAACCCTCCGAAGGTCTCGGTTCCGGTCTTCTTCCAGGTCCAGCAGGTCCTGCTGACATTGGCGGTCTCGGTCTCGGCACCATGGAAAGTGGCGTCGTCTCTCATCTTTGTCGTCCTCTTCGGAAGATAGGCTCCGGCGCAAGTTGCGTCGGTGCTACAAGGATTTAATGTGGCAGCAGCTCTTATTGTCTGGGAATAAGCCGACTCTGTCGCCTTCTCCGGCCATTAAGTGGCTGTCACCAGAGCAGCTGAAACAACCCCTCGTAGTGGTCGAGGAGCTGACCCTGGCATAGGTTCTTCAGCCAAAGCCGGCTGCTCCACCCACTGTGGTGTAACCTCCGCCTCCACAACCGAAGACTGGGGCCCCAACCAAGGATTCTCTGTGAGGTCAGGGCTTGCCCCACAGGTTGTCGGCCACCCTCACTCCCGATCAACCTCGGCAGGTGGAGGGTGGCTCAGGCACCCGGCAGCTGTTTGCAGACTCCTCGGAGTCTGACGACAACTCCTCCCTGTTCTCCAAGCCACTTGACCTGGAGTCTGCAGGGGGCCAGTCGGTGGATGAGAGCCTATCCTCGTTTTTAGGTTTGCTTCGGCTCATCATGGAGTCCACAGGGATGCAGCTCAAACCCGTTTCAAGACGGGCCAGGTATCCCCTCACGGAGATACTGGACCGAGGGAATTCCCCTACAGAGGCCTTTCCTGTGGCCGAAGCCATTGTTGGCCCGCCCCTGGAGTTGTGGCAGCGTCCAGCATCTTGTCCCATGCCTTCGGCCAGGATGGCTCGAAAGTACGCAGTCCCCACCGGCTCACTCTCCGGTTTCTCGGAGCACCCCTTTGCGGAGGGGTTAGTGACCGATAGCGTTTTCCGGCACTCCGGGAACACTCGGGACATGGACAAACCGCCCAATAAGGAATCCAAAAAGCTGGACTACGAGGGGCGGAAGGTTTATGCTGCTTCCTCCCTAGGTCTTCGTCAGGCTAGCTCGGCTGTTCTGACGGCACATTTCTCACACGCCCTTATGGGTTCCCTGGATGAGGTGATTCCTCATCTCCCAGCTGACCTTCAGACGACTGTCAAGCAGATGCGGGATCAGGAAAGGGCAGTGGCAAAACAGCAGCTCCAAACTTCATTGGACATAGGTGATTCTTGTGCCCGATCAGTGGCGGCCACAGTGGCCATGCGCCGCAGAGCTTGGCTGCGGATCTCCACCTTCACGGCGGACACCCAGCTCAAGCTGGCAGATGTTTCCTTCCTGGGCACCGACTTGTTTGGGCCGAGGGTGGAAGGCCATCTCCAGAGGATCGAGAAGTCCAATGCCACCTTGGACTTGGTCACGTCTGCCCAGAAGGACAAAGGCTGCCAGCAGCAGCGTAAACCCTTTCACGTCCGGCCCAGCAGCACCAGCACCAGGGCCAGCAGGCACACACTTGGCGCCCTAAGGCCAAGTCTGCCACTTCCTGCAATAGGAAGCCGGGAGACAAGGATCAAGGGGGACCCTCGGCTGGCCCTTCCTCCAAGCCTGCTCAGTGACGGGTTGAGGGTGTCACCCCCAACCTCGTCTACTCTCCCATTCTGTGAGGAGGCAGGCTCCGCCACTTCTTTTTCACCTGGTCCACTATCACCATGGACCGCTGGGTGCTAGAAGTGGTAGGCAGGGGTCTGCCTCTAGAATTCAAGCAGTTCCCTCCCTATCGAGCTGTCGCCCCACAGGGGGGCAATGGGTTCTGCAGCCTCTCTGCCGGCTCATCGAGCCAACATTACCCTGCTCCTCCAGAAGGAGGTGATCAGCGAGGTGGCGGACCCTCCTCCAGACCCAGGATTTGTGTCCCGGTACTTCTTGGTCCCAAAGCAGTCAGGGGGCTGGGGCCCCATTCTCGACCCGCACGACCTGAACAAGTTCCTAAGGCAGCGCACCTTCAGGATGGTCACTCTGGCTCAGATCATTCCATCCTTGGAATTAGACGTGTGGTTTTGTTCTCTGGACCTTCAGGATGCTTTCTTTCACGTCCCAATCCATCCGTCTCATCAGCGATTCCTCGGCTTCCGAGCAGAGGGATCTCTTTACGAGTTCCGGGCCATGCCCTTCGGCCTCTCTCCAGCTCCCAGGGTCTTCACCAAATGCATGGCAGTGGTGACAGCATTCCTGTGGCGCCGAGGAGTCCAGGTGTACTCTTACCTGGACGACTGACTGATTGCAGCCCCTTCCAGGTAGGAGGTGGAGCGGTCCAGGGGTCTGGCCCTCCAGGTCTGCTCTCAGATTGGCCTACTCATCAACAAGGCCATCGCAGGTGATTCAGTTTATCGGGGCAGAGCTCGACTCTCTTCAAGCCAGAGCCCGGCTCCTGGTGGACAGGGCCGAGGTCCTTTCCTCCTTTGCCCAATCATTTCTGGTTGGGCAATTGTGCCCTGCCCAGGACTTCCTGCGCCTTCTGGGTCTCACGGTGGCCTGCACTAGCGTGGTCCGTTGGGCCCGCTGGCATATGCGTCCCCTGCAATGGGGGCTGGCCCGCCAATGGTCACAGCACTCCAGTCCTCTGGACCAGCCAGTGACGGTGACCCAGGATATGTGGGATGGCCTACAGTGGTGGCTCATTCCAGCTTATCTGAAGGAGGGTATCCCATTTGTAAGCCTCGAGCCGATGGTCACTCTGATGACCGACGCCTCTCTGATGGGTTGGGGTGCCCATCTGGGGGAGCTCAGGGCCCACGGACTCTGGTCCCCTCAGGAGTCTCGATGCCACATCATCCTGCTGGAGCTCTGAGCAGTGCATCTAGCCCTCACCGCCTTCGCTCCGTTTGTACGGGGTCAAATAATTCAGTTCCAGACGGACAACACCATGACCATGTACTACTTCAACCGACGGGGTGGGACGTAATCCTTGCCTCTGTGCAAGGAGGCTGTCTGCACTTGGTCTGTCGTGATCAGCCTGCGGGTGGATCTCCTAGCCATCCATGTGACAGGAGCCTCCAACAGTCTGGCCGATGCCCTCAGACGGATAGGCACTGCATCTCACGAGTGGTCTCTCCTGCCGGAGGTAGTACAAGATCTGTTCTCCCACTGGGGCACCCCTCAGGTGGACCTGTTCGCCTTCAGGGAGAATGTGAAGCTGAGGCTGTTTCATGCCCGCCCCCCTCAGCAGGGCTCGCTGCAAGGGGATGCCTTCTCAAGGCCATGGACCCCGGGCCTCTTCTACGCCTTCCCTCCTTTTCCCTTGATCCACAAGGTGCTTCTCAAGGTGAAGAGGGACAAGGCGCAGGTGATTCTGGTAGCCCCAGACTGGCCCCGCCAGTTCTGGTACCCAGATCTCCTCAGTCTCAGCTCCAGGCTCCTGAGGCGGCTTCCAGCCCACCCGGACCTGATCTCAGTCAGCAAGGGGAAGGTTCTCCATCCAGACCTTCAATCCCTGTACCTGATGGCCTGGTTCCTGAGCGGCTAGAGTTCCAGGCCTTGGGTCTTTCCAACGAGGTCCTCAACGTCATTGAGGCGTCCCGTAAGGAGTCGACCAGAAAATGGTATGCCTTCAAATGGAAGAGAGTCTCCATTTGGTGTCAAAACAAGAGGTTGAACCGTTCTTCCTGTTCCTTGACTAGCATCCTGGACTACCTGTGGTCCCTTTCTCAGCTAGGGCTTCGGTCGATGACCCTTAAGGTGCACCTAGCAGCCATCTCTGCTTACCGGGCACGGGCCGGCAAGCAGTCGGTGGCACAGGAGAAGGTGGTCTGGCGCTTTTTCAAAGGCCTTGATCACATATCCCCTCCGGTGCAAGAACCTCAACCTCCGTGGGATCTACTGCTGGTATTGGCTAAGCTCATGGGCAAGCCATTTGAACCGATGCACAGAGTGCGATATCTCCCACCTGTTGTGGAAGACCGCCTTCTTGGTGGCTGTTTTACGTCAGCCAGAAGGATGGGAGAGCTCCAGGCGCTTTCCATTGAGTCTCCTTATCTGGTCTTTTACAGGGACAAGGTTGTCCTGCGCCCCCACCCGGAATTCCTTCCAAAGGTGGTGTCGGAGTTTCACCTTAACCAGGTGTTTACTCTGCGGTGTTCTACCCAGTCACACCTCGGAGGCCGAATATAGGCTCCATACTCTGGACCCTGGAAGAGCTAGCTTTATAAAGTGGGCGGCTGGGGGTTCAGGAGAGGTTAGCCAGCAGTTTTGTCCCCTACGCTAAAGCCACACCTGGCAGACCTGCAGCTAAGTGGACGATAAGCAGGTGGGTCACCTCCTGCATAGATCTCTGCTATACGTTGGTGTGCATAGAGTCTCCCAAAGGGATAACAGCTCATTCAAACAACATGAAGTCTTGCTGTATTCTGACATATGCAGTTAGGTCCTGCCTTTCAACTGCCCCGGAGAACAAAGAGTTAAACTTTCCATGGCCAGCATGGAATGTTCACCTAGCTTCGGTTGAAGCCCTGTCTGCTGTTGTTTAAACTGCAACCGTCAGATTCTTTACTCCGCCTCACTGAACAGTCGCTCCAGAGATTTCTCCTGCTGCTCGGTTCAAAAAGTCGGTTGAAGTGTAGCTTTTCGGTCGGTTTCTACCGAATTGCTGTTACCGCTTAGTCGGTTCAAGTCTCTGTCTGTGGTACCGTGAGTACTAGATAGGTTTTTTGTTTTGTTTCTGTGTGGAACTTGTAAATTGTTGATTGGTTCAGCTGAACCAATCAGTTTGAGTTAAAAAAGCTTGTGCTTAATTTAGAGTGTGGTAACCAGTCCGTATCCGTTCTAAAAAAACTGGATTTTATTACGTTTTTTTTCCAAGACCCGTGACATAGTCAGGAACCGATAGGGTAGTCTTGCCGGGCGGATTTCCAAAAAAAGGGTAAGTTTTGGATTGGATTGGCCATGTCTGAGAAACCCAAGAAAAAATACGAGCCCACTGGGTTTCAATACTGTAGTGTGTGTGGGGAAGTCTTTGCCTAGGCTGATCCCCACACCACCTGTTTATTGTCTGGGGTTTGACCACCTCGATTCAGACTACCAAATTTGCAAGAATTTTCCCAAATCTACCCTGGAAAAGAGATTAGGTAGACTGAGGGAAAGGGAAGCCAAGAAGTCCACTGACCCGGATGGCCAGCCCGGTTCGGTTCCGACCGAACCAGAAGGAGTGCCCTCTGACCAGGGCGATACTTCTTCGGGCAAAAGGAGAGCCGATTCTGAGGAGTTGGTTCTGGTGAAAAGAAAGAGAAAAGATGGATCGTCCGGTTCAGACCCAGAAATTCATACTCCGACCGCCGATGAGATGGCCAAGGCGATAAGGACAGTGCAATCGCTTAGTTCGGTTCTGACCGAACCGGCACCATCTGGCAGGGGCTCGGTTTGGTCGGTTCCCCTGGTTCCAGATTATACTTTGGAAGAATTTTATGAACCGGAGGAGGAGGAGGGAGAGTACGAGGATAATTATGATGATGGTGATTATGAAAGTCTGGCTGTGCCTATTGACCCGGACATCTCCCCAGACAGACCTTCAGGTGTTTCTCCTCCTAGGCTTCTGAGTCCCCTTCTTACTATATGTTTTACAAAAAAGTGGCTGAGACCCTCCAGCTTCCTGTAGAGGAAGCAGTAGAGGATCAGGAGGAGCCTGATTCTGTTGAGATGATGGACATCCCAGAGTCCAGGAGACTGTCTATTCCCCTCCACAAATCCTTTGAGAAACAGACACATAAAATTCTTAAGTCTCCTAATTCTATACCTCCTGTGGACAGACGAATGGACAAGAGGTACACTCTCTCAGGCTCAGACACGGAGTTCCTTTTCCAGCAATGCAGCCATGTTGGGGTAGTGCAGGCTGCTGCCTGTGATAAGGTAAATATTCCCTTGGCATCACATCCCCCAGACAAAGACTCCAAGAAGAATGATGCCATGGCAAAGAAACAATACATGACAGAATCTTTGGGACTCAGGCAGGCTGACTATATGGCCTATACAGCTAGATACCAGAAGTCCAGGTGGGACACTGTGCTGGCTCTGGCTAAACAGACCTCTGACCAGCTTGCCAAGGAGCTGGAGCAGGTGGCTGCAGATGGGATTGAGGCATCGAAAGTACAGTTTCATGCTGCTGTGGACTCCGATGATGTTTCATCAAGAGTCATGGCTACATCTGTGGCTCTTCGGAGGATGGCTTGGCTCAGATGTACTAGCCTGTCACAGGATACCCAGGCTAAGGCCATGTATTTTCCTGTAATTGGTAATTCTGTTTGGGGAGTAGACAGAGAACTACATGAAAAAGATGGATGAGTACAGGACCACTTACAGGAGTGCTCAGGCCAAAGAAAGGCAAGCAACTCCTCAAAGGCAGTAGTCCAGGGGCAGGGGCAGGCCTTTCCAAATGCCTTTTTACCAAGCTCAGATCTCCTCTTCTTTTTCACAGAGGGGGTTCTTCAGAGGGAGAGGCAGACGGGGGATGAGCAGACCTGCATCTACCCCTCAGCCTAAAGCCCCTGCCAAGCAGACACCCTGATGGGTCTGCCCGGGCTGATTCTCCCATACCAGTAGGGGGCAGGCTGGCTTACTTTGTCCAGGACTGGAAGTCTCTTACATCAGACAAGTGGGTCCTGGAAGTAGTAAGCCAGGGACTGGTTCCCAGCTTCAAAAAATTTCCCAAGATGAGAACCATATCCTTTCCACCTGCAAATCTCTCAGAGACCCTTGCCCTAGAGGCAGAGGTTTCTTCTCTCCTAGCTCTCAGAGCTATAGAGGGGGTTCCCACCCTACACAAGGGCAAAGGATTGTACTCCAGGTACTTCCTAACCCCCAAAAAGACAGGAGAATGGCGGCCCATCCTGGACCTAAGATATCTGAACAAACACCTTTTGAAGCCAAAGTTCAAAATGGCAACTCTGGGAATTATCCTTCCCTCTCTAAGGCCAGGGGACTGGCTAGCCTCCCTGGACCTCAAAGATGCCTACTTTCACATTCCCATCAGGTGCTCCCACAGAAAGTACCTCAGGTTCGAGTTGCCTTCAGGCCACTGTTAGTTCAGAGCAATGCCCTTTGGCCTAACATCAGCCCCAAGGGTTTTCACAAAGTGCCTAGCAGTAGTAGTTGCTTTCTTAAGAAGAAAAAAGATCTCCATCTTCCCATACTTGGATGACTGGCTCATAGTAGGTCAGTCTCCAGACCAAGTCAAGTCACATCTGCAAGTGACCCAGCAAGTGCTCACTTCCTTAAGTTCCTTCTCAACCTTCTGAAGTCAGTTCTCGAACCAGTACAGCTCCTCAACTTCATAGGTGCAGAACTGGATACAGTAAAGGCAAGAGCCTTCCTTCCCCTGGAAAGGGTAAGGAACCTTATGGAACTGGCCTCTTCATTCACCCTCCAGGTGTCTCGACCAACAAGGCATTTCCTTCAGCTTCTGGGCCACATGGCAGCTTCCACAGCAGTGGTCCAAGGGGCAAGATTCCAGATGAAGGACATTCAGTTCCACTTAAGAGCCTTCTGGTCCCAAAGAAAGGATTCCCTTACCAAGCTAATCCCAGTGACTCGAACCCTGACCCAAGCCTTGCAATGGTGGCAGGATCAGGACAATTTGAGAAAAGGAGTTCCATTTGTCACTCAGTCTCATTCAGTGATTCTCACCACAGATGCTTCCCTGCTGGGCTGGGGAGCCCATTTGGGGGATCTTACCACCCAAGGACTGTGGTCACCACAGGAATCTCTGCTTCACATCAATCTCTTGGAACTCAGAGCAGTGTTTCTGGCACTGCAAGCTTTTTCCAAATCTGTACAGAACAAGGTGGTTCAGGTCAGAACAGACAACACCACCACCATGTGGTACATCAACAAGCAAGGAGGCACTCAGTCTACGGCCTTGTGCACAGAAGCGATGACGTTGTGGTCCCTGGCCTATTCCCTGCAAACCTCTCTGATAGCAGTTCACCTCCCAGGGAAGGACAACGTTGTAGCAGATGCACTGAGCAGAATATCCCAGGGCCATCACGAATGGGCCCTAGATCCTCTAGTTTTGAAAGTGATTTTCTCGAGATGGGGCACACCAGAGATGGATCTTTTTGCAGCCCCAGACAATCACCAACTTCCTCTCTTTTGTTGCAGACCCCCAGTCTTGGACTCGGTCCCCCTGGATGCTCTGATTCTGAACTGGGAAGGGAAATTTCTATATGCTTTTCCCCCCCTTCCCTCTCCTGTTCAAAGCGTTAGTCAAGGTAAGGTCACAACCATGCAAAGTGATTTTGATTGCTCCAGACTGGGCCAGGCAGCTGTGGTATCCCTTGTTGCTGTCCCTAGCAGTCCACCTTCCCCTGTCTCTTCCCAGGAATTGCAACCTATTGACATCCTCTCAGGGGAGGATTTGGTACCCGAGTCTTCAGTCTCTCAATCTCAAGGCATGGCTCTTGAAGAGTTAGAGTTTACAGATCTGCATCTTTCCCAAGGGGTTCTGGATATCCTTAAGGCTTCTCGAAAGCCTTCCACCAGGAAGACTTACAACTCCAAATGGAAAAGATTCAGCATTTGGTGTTCAAAGAAGGATATTTCTCCAGACTCTGCTGAATTGCCTACGGTTCTGGACTATATGGTCCATCTTAATAGCCTAGGCCTCAGATCAGCTACCCTTAAAGTACACTTGGCAGCTGTTACTGCTTTCTTGTCAGTAGGCAAGCCTTCCTCTGTATCATCCCATCCTGTATTTTGTAAGTTTTTCAAGGGATTGCTTCACACCAATCCCCCCTTTAGGGATCCTGCTCCTGTTTGGGACCTTAATGTTTGCATTGCTCAGCTTATGCAACCTCCCTTTGAGCCTTTGTCCTCAACAGAGCTTAAGTGCTTGACTTGGAAAACTGTGTTTTTGGTAGCCATTACTTCTACCAGGCATATCAGTGAATTGCAGGCCCTGTCAGTGGAATCTGATTTCATCTCTTTTCCATACAGATAAAGTGGTCCTTCGAACTAACAGAAAGTTCTTACGTAAAGTGGTTTCATATTTCCACCTTAACCAGTCTATATCTCTCCCTGTTTTCTTCAGTGACCATTCCTCCTTGGAAGAGAGGAGGCTACACAACTTGGACGTTAGAAGAGCCCTTAGCTGCTACATAGAGCATACCAAGGGTCACAGGTTTGAATCCCCCCAGTTGTTCCTTACATATGGAGAAGTTGGTAAGGGCAAACCTGCCACTAAGAGATCTAGTGCCAGGCGGATTGTTTCTTGTATACAATTCTGCTATGAAAAACTGGGTAGAACTCCACCCTAAGGCCTGAGGGCTCATTCCACTAGAGGTACAGCTGCTTTGCTTGCTGCTGCCAGGGATATTCCTCTCTTAGAAATTTGTCAAGCAGCCACCTGGAAAACAGTCCACACTTTCACTAAACATTACTCTCTGGATAGCCAGTCTAGGAGTGATGTTCGGTTTGGCACAGCAGTACTTCAGAGCCTGTTTCCAAAGTAGGTTCTGTCCCTCCTCCATGGAGGTACTGCTTGGTAGTCTACATATGTCAGAATACAGCAAGACTTCATGTTGTTTGAAGAAAAAATTACTCACCTTAGTAATGTTGTTTCTTCTGATAGAGTCTTGCTGTATTCTGACCTCTCCCAATGCCTCCCTTCTCAGAACCTTGATTTTGGGATGTGGGTGTGCAGGAGCAGTGTTGGCACCCTAGGGGGTGTCCTTTTTTCACCCTCTTTTGGTTTGGGTGAGAGGTTGTGTTTGGTTTTTGGGTTTCCTGGCTTGAGTCTTCCTTTTATAATAATAATCTTTATTTTTAATGTGCCTTCCAAAAAATCAAGGCGCAGAACAATTTATAAAATTACATCCAAATAGCATATCATAATAAAAACCAATAAAATAAATAATATCAACATCATAAATAAAAAACTAAAATCAGACCAGTTCAGCATTATCCCCAAACGCTTTACTCCACAAAAAGGATTTCAATGCTTGTTTAAAGCCCCCCACCATCGTGCACTCTCTAATCCAACAAGGTAGAGAATTCCAGAGGGTCGGTGCCACGAACATGAAAGCCCAGGCACCGGAAGATTTTAAGACTACCCTCAGAATCTCTAGCAACCCCTCGTTGGCTGAGCGGAGCAGTCGCTCCGGGATGTAAGGGACCAGAAGCTCTTTCTGGTAGTCAAGGCCCAAACCGTGCAGGGCTTTGTAAGTCAGCAAGCCGACTTTAAAGGAGATCCGCCACTGAACCGGCAGCCAGTGCAGTCCCCTCAGCACCGGAGTAATATGGGAGGAATGAAGCGTCCCGGTTAACAACCGGGCTGCGGAGTTCTGCACCAGCTGCAAGCAGCGGATATCAACCCCTGGAAGCCCAGAGTAAAGGGAATTGCAGTAGTCCAAGCGCGAGGTCACAAAGGCGTGGATCAGAGTAGGTAGGTCTCCAGACGGAACAAGGTGCTTGATCCTAGCAATATTCCTAAGATAATAAAAGGATAACTTAACGACAGCTGACACTTGCGCACGCGGTGTCAGCCGGTCATCAAGAATTACCCCTAGGTCGTGCACCTGTTCAGAGATAGGGAGCTCAACATCCCCCAGGAATAAACCTGAGGGATGGTTTGTCCCCAACCCCCTATCTGGTGACCAGGATCCACGACCATCAACTCCATCTTTCCAGAATTCAGCTTCAGCCAGCTGGACCTCATCCATCCTTGGATTTCATCGAGGCAGTTATTAAACACCGAGAGTGCTCTATTCTGGTCAGGTGCAAAAGACAGGTAGAGCTAGGTATCATTGGCATAACAATGAAACTCCAGCCCATGCCATTTTACAATGTCTCCGAGGGGAAGCATGTACACCGCAAACAACATGGGGGACAGCACTGAGCCCTGAGGCACCCCACAAGACAGAGAGATAGGGTCGGAGGAAAACACTCCCGACACCATTCTCTGAGTTCTACCAGTGAGGAAAGAAGTAAACCGTCTGTGGACCAAATCTGAAAGCCCACAGATGATTCTCAAGCGCTCAAGCAGTACCCCATGGTCTACAGTGTCAAATGGTGATGACAAATCCAGCAGGACCAAAATGGACCGTTTTTTCTGGTCTCTTGCCATCAAGAGATCATTGAGCACCCGAACCAGCACAGTCTCGGTGCTATGGCTCTTTCTAAAACCAGATTGGAGAGGATCGTAGATGCTATGGATGGTCAAATGGTTGTCTACCTGAGTAGCCACTACTTTCTCAATTACCTTCCCAACAAAGGGAAGGTTTGAGATAGGTCTGTAGTTTGCGAGGGAGTCAGGGTCCAAAGAAGCCTTCTTCAACACTGGTGTTACCACTGCCTCCTTGAGGGAGCAGGGATATTCACCAGAGTCTAAGGAGCTCCAGACTATCCTCACCAGAACCTGGATGATAATCTCCCCACAGCCCATAATCAAGGCTGTAGGGCCCGATCTAAACTACAGCATGTAGTGCACATACCCTGGACAATCCTCATAACTTCTTCGATTTCCGGCCTTTTGAAGAGATTCCAGGAACGTAGAAGGAAAGCGACCTAGGACTGGTCCACGGCCTTTCCCATAGAGAGTGTTGCGCGGGTCTCCACCCTGATGTCATCCACCTTGTCTGCAAAGAACCGAGCAAGCTCCTCACACTGGGATTGTAAAAAGGCTCTACGAACCTGTAGACAGGCTGGGTTGCACAGTCTGTCCACGGTTCGAAAGAGCTGGGCCGGTGGGTTCTGTGCATCAGAATTTCCCCGGACAGGAATACTGCCTTCTTATGGGTAATTGCAGACTGATAAAGTTGATAATGCTCTAGCAGTTTAAGATGGTCAGCATTCAAGCAGGATTTCCTCCAACACCTCTCTAACCTGCATCCTAAACGTCGCATCTCCCTCAGGTCCCCATCGAACCATGGGGACCGAGGGCGAAGGGAGGGAGGACACACACGGAATGGTGCAATGGAATCCAGAGCAGAGGTAATGGCCTTATTATAGGCCAGGACCAAAACCTCTGGATCCGAGCACATCACAGGGAGTTCTGATAGGTCAAGTGCCGCAGTTAGACCATTGGGAGTCACATCCTGTAAAGGGCAGTACTTGACCATCTCCACAGGGGTAAGTCTACGAGGGGATGCCAAAATTGAATCTCACAGTGTGATGGTCAGACCATCCAACGGGTTCCACCCCCACGCCGGAGGCCTCCATCCCCAGGACGAACACCAGATCAAGAGAATGGCCACATTTATGAGTGGCAGAGGAAACCACCTGTGAGAGGCCCAATGAATTCATCAGTTGGAGCAAGTGCTATCCAAATTGCGAGAGTTCATCGTCGATCCAAGCATTTAAGTTGCCCAGCATCATCAACCTGGGGGACTCCAATACCAGGTCAACGATGAAGTCCACCACTTCCTTAAGGAATGGCTTCTCGTCTCCGGGTGGATGGTAGACAAGAGCCAATCTATAGCCCCCACCTGCCACAACGACACATTCGAATGATCTGGTCTTCTCAACTGGCACACTGGTAAGACCCAATTCGGTCTTGAAACAGACCGCAACCCCCTACCCCTGCGGTCCAATCTCGGACAGTGAATCACCGAATACCCGGCCAGAACTGCCACCTCAAGAACGGAGCCAGCATTTCCATCCAGCCAGATTTCGGTGATGCAAGCCAGATCCGCTGTACTTTTGAAACCAAAAACCTTTTTATATAGATATATTTGCCAGTTGGCTAGTTAAGAATTTTACAGTTTCCACACAGAACATCTAGTGAGTCTTTGCTCGTAAAGATCTGACGGTTGCAGTTTAAACAACAGCAGACAGGGGCTTCAGCCGAGCTTGTGGTGAACATTCCATGCTGGCCATGGAAAGTTTAACTCTTTGTTTTCTGGGGCAGTTGAAAGGCAGGACTTAACTGCATATGTCAGAATACAGCAAGACTCCATTAGAAGAAACAACATTACTAAGGTGAGTAATTTTTTTTCTTCTTACCTAAGATAGCTTCTGAGTTTACCTTAAATCAGACCATTCACTTGCCAGTGTACTACGCTGGGCATTCAGATCGGGGGGAAGCAATTCTACATGTGCTTAATGTACATAGAATGCTACGTTACTACACTAACTAGACAAAGTCAGTCCGCAAAACTGATCAGTTATTCATTTCCTTAGCGCCCAAAAGAGAGGGTGCTGCTGTTTCTAAACAGTGTTTGTCCAAATGGTTGCCAAACTGCGTTCTCTTTTGTTATCAGAAGTATAACAAACCACTTCCATGAGAAGTCAAAGGGCATTCAACCGGAGGCATGGCTGCCTCTACTGCTTGCTTCAGGAATGTCTCTGCCGCCAGTATCTGTGCAGCAGCCACTTAGAGTTTTGTCCACACCTTCACTAAGCATTACAGTCTGGACATTGCTTGTAGGCGCAGGATGGGCTTTGGATTAGCCATCCTTCAAGGGCAATTATCTTAGATCCCTGCCTACTGCAGACCTTTTCCTGCTTCCCATTTTTCAGACTTGTCTGAATTTGACTACTTTGGATTCAGTCCTCATGGTTATTACCTACTGCAAGAGCCTTCTCGAAGTAAAATAGTACAGTTGTGTAAGAACTTACCATAACAGTAGATCTTCTAGAGAGTACCTTGCAATAGGTACTGCTTTCCCTCCCTTCTTTCCCCTGTGTTTCTTCTGCTGCTTCTCCTTGTATAGCTTCTATATACCTCTAGGAGCCCACTCCTTTCTCCTGCCGCACCTTTCTAGGTCTCCTGCAGAAGAACTGGAGTGCAGGTGTGGGGACTGCTCACTATATAGCGTCACGCTGACGCAGGTCACGTGACGTCGGATGGGCGGTCCCCCACCATACACTGCTTGCTAAAGTTTTCCGTATGGTCCTAGCGCCTGGCTTCTTAGTCCTAATAGTTATTACCTACTACAAGTGCCTCTCTCAAAGATCTACTATTACAATAAGTTGTTACCTAACTGTACTTTCTCGTGGCTGAGTGCAAGCCTTCCACTCGAACCACGTGTGCTATAAAGTGGAAGCACTTTCCCATCTGGGCAGCCAAAAATAGTTTGGACCCTTTCACCTGTCCGGTGAACCGAATCCTGGTCTACCTGCTGTCCCTGTCAGATTCAGGCCTTAAGTATTCTTCCCTCAAGGTGCACCTTTCGACTATTTTGGCTTTTTATGAGCCTGTGGGTGAACAAACTGTAGCTCAGCTGGATGTCTCCTGTACATTACTCCGGGGCATCCTTCATCTGAAACCCCCAATCCGTTCTCCTGTCTTGGTTTGGGATTTACATTTTATTTTGGAGAAGTTGACCCGGTCTCCTTTTGAGACAATTGCAACGTGCGAGTTGCTCTTTCTTTCCTGGAAAGTATTATTTTTAGTTGCTATTACTTCTACTCGAAGAATTTCAGAGCTTCAGGCTCTCTGATGTGAGGAGCCTTATTTAATTTTTCGCAAAGACAGGATGTCTTTACGCACAAACCCTAAATTTCTCCCTAAGGTGGTCTCTGAGTTTGCACTCAATCAATCTGTCCACCTTCCTGTTTGCTTTCCTGAGCATGCCAATCCAGGGGAAGCACTGCTCCATATGTTAAACGTGCGTAAAACTTTGATTTATTACCTGCTCCAAACCAAGGAATGTAGAAAGTCAAAGCAGTTGCTTGTTTCTTTCACCCCAGGTAGAGAGGGTGTTCTGGTTTCTAAGCAGTGTTTATCTAAACGGTTGACAAGTTGCATTGTGTTCTGCTACAATGAGTACGGCAAAGACATTTTTTTTTTTTTAAACTTTCTTTTACCTCCTACATTGCCAACCCCCAGACTCTCTCCAGTGTAGCCTTTCGATGCAGCCGGTTCCGCCCTGTCTGAAACCTTCCAGCATCTAACCTCTGACGTGGGCCCATTTCCACTCCTCATCCCCCAGTCACTCGACCCCCGGCTCTGAGCCCCCTGGGGCCGGACCGCTTACTCCTGTGGCGCTCTATCTAGAATCTAATGAAGTGACCAAGGAGAGTTGGGAGTGTCAGACGTGGGCTGGGAAAGCCCGGCAATGGGCGTGACAGCGGATCACTGGGCCCACCTTCGCCTATCGTGTGTAAGGGATTTTCTCTTTGTTCTGCCCACCGGTGTGGTCTTGCAGTGGCATCAGTGCGCAGAGGGCGCACTCCTGCCCCCTCCCACAGATGCCCACTGACACTGTTCCCCATTGGCTGTCCCCACCAAGGTGTGTGGTGCCCCCAACCTCTGCTAGGAGCCGCTACCTGGGAGGGAAATCCCCGAGTCTCCCTTCCCCCAGGAGAGGAGAGCAGCCTAACGGACTCTCGATCCTCTCCTCCCCCGGTGGCCCGAGCTCCCAAACCTGGGTCACTGGCGTGGTGCCTCAGTGCCAGTGGGCCGACTTAGTATGGCAAAGAATTGCCTGGAGTGGTAAAAGCTCATTCCACATGAGGCATGGCCACCTCTGTGGTCTGTTTCAAAGGGGTCACAGCTGCTGTCATTTGTGCAGCTGCTACTTGGAGTATTGTTCTTACGTTTACCAAGCAACACAGTCGGGACGTTGCCTCTAGAGCCCATGCAGGTTGCAGGGCTGTGCCGCAGGGCCTCCTGTCATAAGTTTAAGGTTGGTCTTCTTCCCAGACTGTATGTTGCACCTGTCACTGCTTGGGACTCGTTCCTACAGTGTGACCTGATGACTGAGATACCCCCAAAGAAGATAGAACAGTTACGTTAGAACTTATCGTAACAGTAGATCTTCAAGGGGCTCTCAGTCATCAGGTCTGCTTTCCCTCCCACCATTCCCCATTTGGAAAGGGGACTTCTGTCTACAACTGGCTATCTGGTGAATCCAGGCCTGGGCATATCTCTCTTTCTCTCTCTCTTTCCTGTGTTCCCCATGGCAAAGGCTATGCTCCCTTTGTCTTTGCTTCACAGACAGTGAAGCTCCAACAGTGTGGCCTGATGACTGAGATCCCCTCGAAAATCTACTGTTAAGGCAAGTTCTTAACTGTTTCATAACTGTTCTGTTTTCAAGAGAATCTCTTGCAACAAGCCATGTTATCCCTCCCCCTTGCTCCTATGTGTCTGTCTTCTTTTCCAGGGTACTTTGCCCGCTGTCTCTCACTTTCCAGTGGCAGGAATCTCTGTCCTACCTCAGTTCCTTCATCGGACACACTTTATGTCTGGCCTCTTGTGGGGGAACTGTGGAGGGCATGGGGCCATCCACATGTAGGCCATTTGGTGTGCCGGGCCCTCCTGGTGGATGGACCTCTCTGTTCTGTCTGCACTAGTTGATGCCTTGTACCCTTTTCCTTGCTCCGGACCTGTAGCCTTCTGTGCTGCTCTCCTCGGGCCTTTCAGGGTTTTCTAACTTGGCCCTCTTTTCCTGTACGGGCCCCTCTGCTATCTTCTGCCTGGTCACCTGCCAGTTGGCCCTCTGCCTCTGCTTCCTCTCGGGATAGGGGTGGTATCTTTGTCATTCTCTCCTTTTTCTTTGTTTTTTTTTGCTGTTGTCTGCCTTTCCTATTAGGCAGACCCTTGGTTCCTCTCTCAGTTCCCTATAAGAGGCCCTCCAAGCATGGTCCCCGACGGAGAACTGAGGAGGGTCTAGGCCACCCAAGCTTATGTAGGGATGGTGATATCAGATGTCACCATGGCTAGTGGTACAGCTTGGAAAAGTTTCTGTGTGGTCCTTGAACCTGGTGGCTTATTGTTCCAAAGATGTGGCTTGCTGCAAGAGATTCTCTTGAAGATCTGCTGTTATGGTACGTTCTTACTTAACTGTTCTTTACAAACATACAGACATACGAAGAAGCTAGCAGAAGAAGGCCATTTGGTCTATCATGTCTGCTCATATTACAGGGTCCACAGCTTGAGCTAATGTCCCTGCCCTCCCTACCCATGATCCTTACTTTCCCCCTTGCCTATCCCAGCCCCTCTTAAAGTTGCCCACTGTCTTCAATGAGATGAGCTTGTGACAGGGTTGAATAGGACCCCGTCCCAGTTGTTATGGAGAGTTTGAATGCAGGGATCTGTTCTGTTCTTTCCTTTCCTGTCTCCTGTCTGTCTGGTTGTGCAACCAGATTTTCCCGTGAGACCTAGTACTTGATCACCCCGAGAGCCTTGCAGTTCCCTGCCTCTCACTGACTTTGTCTTCCCTTGCTGTACTGTCTTTTTTTCTCCCTTGCATATCTGCTGGTATGAAAATGTATGCAAATCATTATGTGGAAATGTAACTGATATTGGGATCCCTTTGTTTAGAAATTATATAGTGTTACTGTTGAAATATATATAATTATAGTTTGAGATGATTGCAGAAAGCTATCAGAAACTCAAAGGGTTAACCTGAGAGCATTTTTTTAAGCCTTTTTTCAGAAGAGCTGTGGAGAAGGGGCCTCAGTTTTGGGACATTGTATTCTTGCTGCACCTGTCTGACACTTACAAGAACACTTTAGGAGAAAACAGGATGCTTGCTAAGGATGGGGGTTGCAAGGACTTGTAAAACAGATCTGCAATTTCTTGCAAGACACACAGAGATTGAAGGAAAACTCAGATGGATTTTCTGTGTTTATTTCGCCTTTGTAAATAGTTATATTGAATAAGTTTATTTTTTTATGTTACTGCTAGTACTAATAAACACTTTTTGCGAATTCTACAACTGCTCCTGGTTTTTCCTATGCTTCCTGACCTGCTCCTCGATGACAGATGGTGTCAGCCTAAGTGTGATTTATGCTGTGCATACTCTAAGCCAGGAGTTTTGTGCATGGGTACTGGACCTAGTACCATGGAATCATATAGAAAGGTATGGATTCTGCAAAAGCAAGTCCAGGAGTGGTTACCAGGAGAATGGCAGCCAAACTAGCAGATATAGAAGTCCAAGCTGAGACTGTACAGCCAGCACGAGTTATGGAAAAAGAACAGGGAGTGACAGAACCTGAATGCCTGATGGACTTTATCAAATGGTGGGCTACATAACAAAAAGAGACGGACAAGCAGAGAGAAAAAGAGAGAAAAAGAGATTCAACGTTTAGAAGCACAGAGGAGAGAAGAGATGCAGCGATAGATGGATGCCTTGAAAACTATCAAAGGCAGAGGATCTGGCACAGATCCAGATGAGCAACAAAACACAAGCAACTTAAAAGCCATTAAACTTACAAAGTTGTGTCCCTTGGATGATATCGAGGCATACCTGACAACTTTTGAAAGAGTTGTTATAGTACACCAATGGCCAAAGCAGCAATGGACAGTCAGACTGGTACCGTACCTGACAGGGAAAGTCCAACTTGCCTACAGCAATATGGACATTGCACAGTCAGAAAACTATGACCTGGTGAAAAGCAAAATCGTGGACCGGAAGGACATCTCAGGAGAGACCTACAGGCAGAGATTTCAATCTCTGAAGTACAACTCAGTCCACAGTCCTCGAGATGCCTTCACCTGACTTAGAGAATTCCTGATAAAATGGCTCCAACCAGAGGGCTAAACAGTCCCACAGATCGACACATTTGAAGTGGTGCAATTCATCAACATTCTGCCTACACAAGTGCAGCTTTGGGTAAAGAAACACTGACCTGAAAGTGGGAAAAAGACTGTTTCATTGGCCGAGGACTACCAAATGGCCAGACAGACACCACAGCAGCAAGGTACAGCCAATCATTGATAATACACTCTTTTTCCCATTTAAACTTCAAGTCTCATAAGAGCTCTTGTGGGGGTAACAAATCTGTGCCCAAATACATTATTTGCTATAACTGTAACAAGCCAGGTCATATTGCAAGAAATTGCCATAAGAAGAGTTACACTGGAGCAGATTTGTCCTTGGCAAATTGGGGCAAGTACTTAACAGATGTGAAGGTGGGGGATAAGATTGTAAAGGGACTCATTGATTCAGGAAGCAGACAGACCCTAGTACATGTTGAGGTGCTGGGGAAACATTGTGCAAAAGGACCAGGTACTGGTGTCATCTGCATCCACGGGAACACTCAATACTATCCCACCACCCAAATGACTCTGACCATTATTTTTATTTATTTATTAGGTCATCGGTTTACAGACCTTTGAATCAAAGACTCATTTAAAAAGGCACCTCGTCAAGAGAGCAGTACATCACAGCAAACAAAACAGTACAGTACATAACGTTTAGATTAAAAAAGCAACAAGTGTTACAGGCATTCACTGGTGGTACACGCTTGGTAATAGGTAGATCACTGTAGTCATAATATAGGTACACGCGTACCATGTCAGGTAGCAACCAGAGATGTTTTATTACATTAGTCAGCAGATGTTGCCTGAGACCCCAGGTATATACAGCAAAAGTAGACAGGGCAGACCCAGCCTAGGCCTGAGGGTAAGGGGCAGGTGGGGGATTATGTGCAGTTGCAGCAGCGAGTGCTTGTCAGATGGCTTCTGAGGGAGACCTTGAAAGGACCAAGCTTAGTGGAGTCAGCTATGTTGGCTGGGAGGGAATTGAACAAGGAGAGAGCCTGATAGCAAAAGGATCGCTGGGCCATAGAGGTCCTTACCCTGGGGACAATAAGGGAGGTTTTGACAGTGCTGCGCGTGGAGACTGAGGGGGAGGAACGCTGCAGGGAGGTGGCGACCTCGGGGGGGGGGGAGAGCCCTAGCAGTGTCTTTTTTACAAGAAGGCAGGTTTGGAAGCAGAGTCTTTCTTCAAGGTTGAGCAAGTTGGTGGCGGAGTACAGCAGGCATGTATGGGTGTGCCTAGGGGCTCCCAGCATTAGCCTGCAGGCCTTATTTATAGAGAGCTGGATTCTTGCAGGCACGGTGTTGTCGGCTCCAGCATAGATGGGCAGCCCATAGTCTATTAGCGACAGGACAGAGGAGGTGATTGCCAGTCTAAGGGCCTCTTGTGGTAGGCAGTCCCTATGGTGGTATAACAGTCCAATCCTGACATTGGTGGCAACAGAGAGGGCATTGATATGGGAATGGAAGGAGAGTGCCAAATCAAAGGTAATGCCCAGATACTTGTAGGAGGAAACTTGCTCAGTGGGGTTTAGTGTGCTAGGTAGTATCACGGGTGGGGCACCACTGGCTTTGCTTTGGCAATGCGAGAAGAGCATAGCTTTGGTCTTTTTTAGGTTCAGGACTAGTCTTCATGATGTGAACCAGTGCTCTGCTCTATCAAAAGCTTGTTGGAGGGTGGCGTGGAGTGTGTTGGGGTTGGGGTTAGAGGCGAAGAGCACAGCGTCATCCACGTAGAGGAGGATCTTACTTGGGCAGGCCAAGGGGAGGGAGTTGAGGTAGACACTGAAGAGGAGAGGGCCTAAAATGGAGCCCTGGGGAACCCCCAGAGCGGACAGGTCATGTGTCAGATAGGGTGCTATTGATTTTTACACACTGAGTTCTAGCAGAGAGGTAGCTGGTGAACCATGCAAGGGGGCCAGGGGAGAAACCAAGGCATCTGAGGGAGTCAAGCAGGAGGGGATGGCAAACCATGTCAAAGGCCTTGGAGAGGTCAATGAACACGGCAACGGCAGGACTTCCAGCATCAAGAGCAGAGTGCAGGAAGTTGGAGAATTCAAGTAGCACGGTTGTGGTGCCGTGACCAGCATGAAAGCCATGCTGTTCAGGGCACAGGATGTTGTGCAAGGCAAGCTGGTTGGCAACTACTTTTTCAAGAGCCTTAGAGAGTGGGGGGAGGATGGAGATAGGTTGATAGTTACCCGGGGTCGCTTGATCGCCGTTTTTTAGGATGGGAGTGATGATGGCAGTTTTCCATGTGCTGGGGAACTGCCCCAGGCACAGAGAGCGGTTGAGCAGCTCGGTAAGTGAGACCAGGATAGCATCCAGTGTCAGACGAAGTAGCCTAGTGTTGAGTAGGTCGGTGCCGGGGTTGTTACTACTAACGTCTTTTTGCAGAAGGGGTCTAGCCTCCAATGGGGAGATGGTACATAGGTTGAAAGGAGGTCTTTGGAGAGTGGGCAGGGGTGCTGCTGGGATGGGGTCAAAGAAGTTACTGGGCAGGACTGAACTCGGGTCTGAGAAAGCGTGGTTTAGGCAGTCTGCAATGCCAAGGGGGTCAGAGCAGACAGTTCCATTAAAGGAGAGTTGAGAGGGGGGATTTCCCATTCAGCTCCTTTACATTATCCCAAAAGTTTCTAGCTGACCCCCAGGAGGGGACGAGCAGATTTGGTAGTACTGGGCTTTGGCCTGTCAAATGACCCAAGTACACTTATTACGCTCAACGTTGTACGCTTGCCTATCAGCTGGCTTGTCAGATTCCACGGTAATGTGCCATAGGTTGTCTCTCATTTTAAGTTTGTGAAGGAGAGAGGATGGTAACCCTGGGCGTACTTTCCTTTTTGGTGCGATTTCTAGCGAAGGGGGCATAGAGGTCACAGGCAGTGTTGGAAGTACAAGTGAAAAAATCCAGTGCCTCCTCTATGGATGGTGCAAGCCTGATTGGGGACCAATCTAGTTGTGAGAGGTACAGTTTAAGGTGATGCAAGCCGCCTGGGAGTAGGCAACGTTGCTGGGTGGTTTGTGGTGCAGGTTTGCTTTTGGCAGCGGACGAAGAGAATACGACCAGGGAGTGGTCACTAAGTGAGTTGGGAAGTACACTGATATCAAGCACCCTCTGGGGGCAGTTGGTAATGGTGATTTCAAACAACATGAAGTCTTGCTATATTATGACATTTGCAGTATAACCCCAGGTTAGAACTGCTCCGGAGGTGAAAGAGTTAACTTTCCATGCAGGGCATGGAACCTTGAGCGCGAGCTCGGTTGAACACTCTGTCTGTTGTAGCTCAAACTTAAACTGTCAGATTCTTTACTCCGCCTCACTGAACAGTCGCTCTGGAGATTTCTCCTGCTGCTCGGTTCGTTTGTCGGTTAAAAAGTGTAATTCTCGGTTTATTTTACCGAAATTAACCACAATCGGTCGGTTCAAGCTCTGTCTGTGGTATTGTAAGTAATAGATAGGCTTATTTTATTTTCTTCTGTGTGGAACTTGTAAACGTCTTTTTCGGTTTGGTTCGAACCGATCAGATGGGTTTTAAATTAACTTTCTAGCCCTTTAGAGTGCAGTTCCCGGTTCTTATAGGTTCTAAAAAAAACGGATTTTATTACGGTTTTTTCCACGACCCGTGACACGGTTGGGAACCGATAAGAGAGTCTTGCTTGTCGGATTGCCACTAACGGGCAAGTTTTGGTTAGGCTGGCACTATGTCTGAGAAACCCAAAGAAAACCGGACCCACTGGGTTTCAGCACTGTATGGCCTCTGTGGGAAGCCTTTGCTAAAGCTGACCCACACACCACCTGTATATTGTCTGGGGTTTGACCACCTCAATGCAGACTGCCAGATTTGTAAGAATTTTCCTGCTGCCACCGTGGAAAAGAGGTTGGTGCGTCAGGAAAGGGAGGCCAAAAGTCCGCTGACCCGGATGGCCAGCCGGTTCGGTTCCAACCGAACCTGAGGAAGTGCCCTCTGACCAGGCGATACTTCCTCGGCAAACGAAGAGCCAGCTCTGGGAGCCAGTTCCAACTAAAAGGGCTAGAAAGTCAGCCAGTGTGGAGCCAAAGTTTTTCTCCAACCACTGAGGAAATAGCTAAAGCTATTCAATTGTCCAGTCTCTTTTCCGGTTCCGTCCGAACCGACACCATCAGGGAAGCTCGGTTGAGACGGTTCCACGGTTCAAGATTATGATTTTGAGGATTTTATGAACCGGAGGAAGGGAAGAGGGTATGAGGAGAGTGAATGTGATTTTGAAAGTCTGGATGTGCCCGTGGAACCGGACATCTCTCAGACAGACCTTCAGGGGTCCCCCCAGGCTATCTGAGTCCCTTCTCATTTTATGTCTCATAAAAGTTGCTGAAACTCTCAACTCCCTGTTGAGGAAGCTGTTGATGACCAAGAAGAGCCTGATTATGTAGAAATGATGGATATTCCAGAGTCTAGGAGACTGTCTATTCCCTTGCACAAATCCTTTAGGAAACGGACAGTAAAAATTCTAAAAACTCCTCACTCTGTCCTTCCTGTTGATAAAAGGATGGACAAAAGGTATACATTATCAGGCTCTGATACAGAGTTTCTCTCTCAGCAATTTAGCCATGTGGGGGTAGTGCAGGCTGCAGCCTGTGATAAGGCTAATATTCCTCTAGCCTCTCACCCTCCTGAAAAGGATTCCAGGAGGATGGATACCATGGCAAAGAAACAGTACATGGCAGCATCTTTAGGACTCAGACAGGCGAATTGTATGGCTTATGCAGCTAGGTACCAGAAATCCAGATGGGATACTGTGCTGGCACTAGCAAAACAGGGCCCCTGACCAGCTTGCCAGGGAGCTGGAGCAGGTGGCTGCGGATGGATTGAGGCATCCAAGGTGCAATTTCATGCTGCAGTAGACTCTAATGATGTTTCATCAAGAGTCATGGCTACATCTGTGTCCTTCGCAGAATGGCCTGGCTCAGATGTACTGCCCTGTCACAGGATACCCAGTCTAAGGCTATGGATTTTCTTGTCGTGGGCAATTCTCTGTTTGGGGAGCGGACAGAGAATTATATGAAGAAAATGGATGAGTATAGGACCACCTATAGGAGTGCACAGGCCAAAGAAAGGCAAGCCACTCCTCAAAGGCAGCATGTCAGGGGCAGGCGCAGGCTTTTTCATAGGCCTTTTTACCAAGCCCAGGCCTCCTCTTCTGCTTATGCCCAGAGGGGTTCTTTAGAGGAAGAGGCAGAAGGGGTCTAGTAAGCCTGCTTCTACCCTCAACCCAAAGCCTCTGCAAACAGGCTCCCTGAAGGGGTGGCCAGGCCGATTCTCCACTACCGTGGGGCAGGCTGGCTTTACTTTGTCCAGGACTGGAAGTCTGTAACATCAGACAAGTGGGTCCTGGAAGTAGTGGGGGTTGGGGACTGGTTCTCAGCTTCAAAAATTTCCCAAGATGAGAACCAGGTCCTTTCCACCTGCAAATCCATCAGAGGCACTTGCCCTAGAAACAGAAGTTTCTTCCCTCCTGGCTCTCAGAGCTGTGGAAAGGGTTCCACCCCTACACCAGGGCAAAGCGTTGTACTCCAGGTACTTCCTTACCCCAAAAAAGACAGGAGAATGGCGGCCCATCCTGGATCTCAGGTATCTAAACAAGCACCTTTTAAAACCAAAGTTCAAAATGGTGACTCTGGGAATTATTTTACCCTCTCTAAGGCCAGGGGACTGGTTAGCCTCCCTGGATCTCAAGGATGCCTACTTCCATGTTCTCATCAGAGCTCCCACTCGAAAGTACCTCAGATTCGAACTGCCCTCAGGCCATTACCAGTTCAGAGCAATGCCCTTCGCCTCACCTCGCGCCGAGGGTGTTCACAAATGCCTGGCAGTAGTAGCGCTCACTTAAGAAGGCAAAAGATTGCCATCTTTCCTTATCTGGACGACTGGCTCATTGTAGGCCAGTCTCAGACCAGGTCAAACTACACCTACAAGTAACTCAGCAACTTCTTACATCTTTAGGTTTCCTTCTCACCTTCCAAAGTCAGTTCTGGAGCCTGTCCAGCTTCTTACCTTCATAGGCGCAGAACTGAACACAGGAAGAAGCCAGAGCCTTCCTCCCTCTAGAAAGAGCAAGGACTTTGGTCTCTCTGGCCTCTTCTTTACCCCTGCAGGTCTCGGGCAGCAAGGCATTTTCTACAGCTCCTGGGGCATATGGCTGCTTCTAGCAGTAGTGCAGGAGCAAGGTTTCAGATGAGGACATTCAGTTCCATTTGAGAGCCTTTTGGTCTCAAAGGACAGATCCTCTAACCAGCTTGATCCCAGTGACTGAACCTGATCCAGGCCTCCAGTGGTGGCAGGACCAGAGCAATTTGAGACAGGGGTTCCCTTCATTCCCAGTCTCATTCCTTGACCCTTACTACAGATGCATCCTCTTGGGGTGGGGAGCTCATACGACCTCACTACCCAGGGTTGTGGTCCCTCAGGAATCTCTGCTCCACATCAGTTTGTTGGAACCTGAGCAGTTTTCTATCCTCCAGGTTTTTCATCTGTTCAGAACAAGGTTGTTCAGGTCAGAACAGACAATACCACTACAATGTGGTACATCAACAAGCAAGGGGCACTCAGTCTCGGCCTTGTGCCGGAAGCAATGAGTTGTGGTCTCTATGGCTTATTCTCTGAACACCTTCTTATGGCAGTTCACCTCCCAGGCAAGGACAATGTCCTAGCGGATGCTCTCAGCAGGATTTCCCAGGGCCATCACGAATGGGCACTGGATCCCCTAGTACTGGAGGTAGTATTTGCCAGATGGGGCACCCTCAGATAGATCTCTTTGCAGCCCCAGACAATCACCAACTTCCCCTTTTTGCTGCAGGCCCCAGTGTTGGGCTCAGTCCTCTGGATGCCTTCCTACTCAGTTGGAAGGAAGTTTCTCTATGCTTTCCCTTCCTCTTCTTTCAAGGTGTTAGTAAAATCAGGTCTCAACCCTGCAGGATGATCCTGATTGCTCTGGATTGGGCCAGGCAGCCCTGGTACCCACTCCTCATGTCCTTAGCAGTCCACCTTCCCCTGTGTCTTCCCAGGAATCACAGCCTGTTAACCTGTGCCTAGGGGAGAGTTTGGTATCTGAACCTCAAATCTCTCAATCTCAAGGCATGGCTCTTGAAGAGTTAGAGTTTGCTGACCTACACCTTTCCCAAGGCGTATTGGAAATCATGAAGGCCTCTAGGAAGCCTTCCACCAGGGCTACTATAATTCAAAGTGGAAAGATTTTCCGTATGGTGTGCTGGTAAGCATATTTCCCAGAATCGCTGACGTGCCCACTTATTCTGGATTATTTAGTGCATTTGTATTCTTTGGAGCTAAGACCAGCTACCCTAAAAGTGCACTTCCAGCTGTGTCTGTCTTTTATCAGTAGGTAACCTCTTCTTTTCAGCTCACCCTGTGTTCTCTAGTTTTTAAAGGGTTGCTTTACACCAACCCTGCTCAGGGACCCTGCCCCTGCTTGGGATCTTAATATTTGCATTGCCCAGCTTATGCAACCCCCTTTTGAGCCATTGTCTTCAGCAGAGCTTAAGTACTTGACTTGGAAAACTGTGTTTCTGGTAGCCATCACCTCTGCCAGGTGCATAAGTGAGCTACAAGCATTGTCAGTGGTGCCTGATTTTTATCTCCTTTCACAGAGATAAGGTGGTCCTCAGGACTAACAGAAAGTTTTTGCCTAAGGTGGTTACAGACTTCCACCTTAATCAATCCATGTCTCTTCCTGTGTACTTCACTGACCATTCCTCCTCTGGCGAGAGGAGATTACACAGTTTAGATGTCAAAAGAGCCCTTAGTTACTATATAGAACGTACCAAGGGTCATAGGTTTGAATCCCTCCAATTGTTCCTCACTTATGGTGAGGTTGGTAAAGGCAAACCTGCCACTAAAAGATCCATTGCCAGGTGGATTGTCTCTTGTATCCACTTTTGCTATGAAAACTGGATGATTCCTCCTCAGGCCTGAGGGCTCACTCTACCAGAGGTACAGCTGCATCCCTGGCTGCTGCCAGGGACATCCCTATCCTAGAGATATGTCAAGCAGCTACCTGGAAAACAGTTCACACTTTTACTAAGCATTACTCCCTGGATATCCAGGCTAGGAGTGATGCTCGATATAGCATAGCTGAGCTCAGAGCCTATTTCCTAATAGGTTCTGTTGCCCTCCTCCATGGAGGTACTGCTGTGTAATCAGATATAACATAATATAGCAGACTCATGTTGTTTGAAGAAAAAATTACTCACCTTAGTAATGTTGTTTCTTCTAATGGAGTCTTGCTATATTATGACCTCCCCCCCAGCCTGCCCGTCTCAGAACCTCTACTTTTGGGATGTGGGTGGGCAGTGCAATGTTGGCACTTCATAGATGCCCGCTTTATTTTCACCCTTTTTTAGGGTGCTTAGGTGTTGTGTTTTATTTTTCTTTCTTGAATCCCCTGACTTGAGTCTTTATTTTGGGATCAAGAACAAAAATGTGTTTTTGTAGTTAGTAGCCAGTGGCTAGTGTAGGCTTCACGGCTTCCACACAGAACCTTAGTGAGTTTTGCTCATAAGATCTGACAGTTTAAGTTTGAGCTACAACAGACAGAGTGTTCAACCGAGCTGGCGCTCAAGGTTCCATGCCCTGCATGGAAAGTTAACTCTTTCACCTCCGGAGCAGTTCTAACCTGGGGTTATACTGCATATGTCATAATATAGCAAGACTCCATTAGAAGAAACAACATTACTAAGGTGAGTAATTTTTTCATCCAGGAGGGTGCTGGAGCCAGTAGAGGGGTTGAATCTAGTTGGGTTGATGACAAGCTAAGACATGTCAAGGGCAGCAAAGATATCTCTGGTTTGGGAGGCCGTGGCAGAGAGCCAGTTGATATTCAGGTCACCAACAATTATCTAGGCCATTTTGGATGGTAGGCCAGAGAGGTAGTCAGCAAGCGCCTGAATGGCGAGGTCTTGCTTACTGGGGGTTATATAGGCAACAGTGAGAAAGAGTGGGCCCTTACCAGGGTTGGGGGAGATTTTTAGTGTGAGGGCTTCAAACAACATGAAGTCTTGCTGTATTCTGACAGTAGCAGTGAGTCCCAACCTTCGAACTACCCCGGAGATGAAAGAGTTAACTTTCCATGCCAGGCATGGAACGCTGAGCTCGAGCTCGGTTGAGACTCTGTCTGTTGCTGTTTAAACTCGAACCGTCAGATTCTTTACTCCGCCTCACTGAACAGTCGCTCCGGAGATTTCTCCTTCTGCTCGGTTCAATTTGTCAGTTAAAGTACTGTTTTTCTCGGTTTTCGACCAAATTTAAACCGCAACCTGTTGGTTCAGTCTCTGTCTGTGGTATTCATGAGTTCTAGATAGGTTATATATTAATTCTGTTCTGTGTGGAACTTGTAAACGGTTTATCGGTTTGGTTTGAACCGATCAAGTTGTTTAAAAATCTTGAATTGTACTTTTAGAGTGTGGTTACCAGTTCTTATCGGTTCTAAAAAAAACGGATTTTATTACGTTTTTTTCCACGACCCATGACACGGTCAAGAACCGATTGGAGGGTCTTGCCTAGCGGATTGCCATTAAAAGGGTAAGTTTGGTTAGGACTGGCACAATGTCTGAGAAACCCAAAAGAAAAACCGGGCCCACTGGGTTTCAACACTGTAGTGTGTGTGGGGAAGTCTTTGCCAAGGCTGATCCCCACACCACCTGTGTTTATTGTCTGGGGTTTGACCACCTCAATGCAGACTGCCAGATTTGTAAAAATTTTCCTGCAGCTACCCTAGAAAAGAGAGTTGGTAGGCTCAGGGAAAGGGAGGCCAAAAAGTCCGCTGAACCGGATGGCCAGCCCGGTTCGGTTCAAACCGAACCAGAAGGAGTGCCCTCTGACCAGGGCGAGACTTCTTCGGGCAAAAGGAGATCCGACTCTGAGGAGTCGGTTCCAGCAAAAGGACTAGAAAATCAGCTGGTGTGGAGCCAAACTTTCCTCCAACCATTGAAGAAATAGCTAAAGCGATCAAAATTGTCCAGTCGCTTTCCTCGTTCTGACCGAACTGCACCGCTAGGCAGGCCGAGTCTGGCCGGTTCCACCAGTTCAAGAGTATGATTTAGAGGAGTATTATGAACCGGAGGAGGGGAAGAGGAGTATGAGGAGAGTGAATGGATTTGAAAGTCTGATGTGCCCATTGACTCGGACATCTCCCAGACAGACCTTCAGGAGTGTCTCCTCCTAGGCTCTGAGTCCCTCCTCATTTTATGTTTTATAAAAAGTGGTTGAACCTCCAGCTTCCTATGGAGGAAGCTGTGATGACCAAGAGGAGCCTGACTATGTGGAAATGATGGATATCCCAGAGTTCAGGAGGCTGTCTATTCCCTTGCATAAATCTTTTGGGAAACAGACATTTAACATTTTAAAAACTCCTAACACTATACCTCCTGTGGATAAGAGAATGGACAAGAGGTATACATTGTCAGGCTCTGATACGGAGTTCCTTACACAACAATGCAGCTATGTTAGTAGTGCAGGCTGCAGCCTGTGACAAGGCAAATATTCCCTTGGCTTCACACCCCAGACAAGGACTCCAGGAGGATTGATGCCATGGCAAAGAAACAGTACATGGCAGCATCCTTGGGACTCAGACAGGCAATTATATGGCTTATGTTGCTAGATATCAGAAATCCAGATGGGTCACTGTCATGGCTTTAGCAAACAGGTCCCTGGCCAGCTTGCCAAGGAGCTGGAGCAGGTGGCTGCTGATGGTATTGAGGCATCCAAGGTGCAATTCCATGCTGCAGTGGACTCAAATGATGTGTCATCAAGAGTCATGGCTACATCTGTGGCACTTAGAGAATGGCTTGGCTCAGATGTACTAGCCTGTCACAGGATACCCAGACTAAGGCCATGGATTTTCCTTGTTGTGGTAATCTTTGTTTGGGGAGCAAACAGAGAATTACATGAAGAAATGGACTAGTATAGGACCACCTACAGGAGTCACAGGCCAAGGAAAGGCAGGCCACCCTCAGAGGCAGCTTCCCAGGGCAGGCAGGCCTTTTCACAGGCCTTTCTACCAAGCCCAGGCCTCCTTTCTGAATATGCTCAGAGGGGGTTCTTTAGAGGGAGAGGCAGACGGGGTACCAGCAGACCTGCTTCCACCCCTGAGCCAAAAACCCCTGCCAAGCAGGCACCCTGATGGGTTTGCCAGGGCCGATTCTCCACCACCTGTAGGGGGCAGGCTGGCTTACTTTGTCCAGGACTGGAAGTCTATAACATCAGACAAGTGGGTCCTGGAAGTAGTAAGCCAGGGACTGGTTCTCAGCTGCAAAAGATTTCCAAAGCTGAGAACCAGATCCTTTTCACCTGCAAACCCCTCGGAGGCACTTGCCCTAGAGGCAGAGGTCTCTTCCCTCCTAGCTCTCGGAGCTGTGGAAAGGGTTCCAACCCTACACCAGGGCAAAGGTTGCTCCAGGTACTTCCTTACCCCAAAAAGACAGGAGAATGGTGCCCATCCTGGATCTCAGATAGTTAAACAAGCACCTTTAAAACCAAAATTCAAAATGGTGACTTTGGGAATAATTCTACCTCTCTAAGGCCAGGGGACTGGCTAGTTCCCTGGACCTCAAGGATGCCTACTTCCATATTCTCATCAGAAGCTCCCATCGAAAATACCTCAGGTTTGAGCTGCCCTCAGGCCATTACCAGTTCAGAGCAATGCCCTTCGGACTAACCTCTGCTCCAAGGGTGTTCACAAAATGCCTGGCAGTAGTAGTTGCTTCTCTAAGAAGGCAAAGGATTGCCATCTTCCCTTACCTGGACGACTGGCTTATAGTAGGCCAGTCCCCAGACCAAGTCAAGTCGCACTTACAGGTAACTCAGCAACTGCTCACCTCTTAGGTTTCCTTCTGAATCTTCAAAGTCAGTTCTAGAGCCTGTACAGCTCCTCACCTTCATAGGTGCAGAGCTAGACACAGGAAAGGCCAGAGCTTTCCTTCCCCTGGACAGGGCAAGAACCCTTATCTCTCTGGCCTCCTCATTCACCCTGCAGGTATCCCGACCAGCAAGACATTTTCTACAGCTCCTGGGGAACATGGCTGCTTCCACAGCAGTGGTGCAGGGAGCAAGATTTCAGATGAGAGACATTAAGTTCCACATGAGAGCCTTCTGGTCTCAAAAGAAGGACCCTCTGACCAAATTGATCCCAGTAACTCGAACCCTGATCCAAGCCCTACAGTGGTGGCAGGATCAGAGCAATCTGAGACAAGGAGTCCCCTTTGTCAATCAGTCCCACTCCTTAATCCTTACTACAGATGCCTCCCTCTTGGGATGGGGGGCTCACTTAGGCGACCTGACCACCCAGGGGTTGTGGTCCCCTCAGGAGTCTCTGCTCCACATCATCCTGTTGGAGCTCAGAGCAGTATTTCTAGCACTTCAAGTTTTTTCCAAGTCTGTTCAGAACAAAGTTATTCAGATCAGAACAGACAATACTACCACAATGTGGTACATCAACAATCAAGGAGGCACTCGGTCTACAGCCTTGTGCACAGAAGCAATGAAGTTGCGGTCCCTGGCTTATTCTCTGAACACCTCCCTCACAGAAATACACCTCCCAGGCAAGGACAATGTCCAGGCAGATGCTCTCAGCAGGATATCTCAGGGCCATCACGAATGGTCCCTGGATCCCTTGGTCTTGGAGGTGATATTCTCCAGATGGGGCACCCCACAGATAGATCTTTTTGCAGCCCCAGACAATCGCCAACTTCCTCTTTTTTGTTGCAGGCCCCCAGTCTTGGGCACAGTCCCCCTGGATGCCTTAGTTCTCAGTTGGGAAGGGAAGTTCCTGTATGCCTTTCCCCCCCTTCCCTCTCTTGCTCAAAGTGCTAGTCAAAATCAGATCTCAACCCTGCAAGATGATTCTGATTGCTCCAGACTGGGCCAGACAGCCTTGGTATCCACTCCTTCTGTCCTTAGCAGTCCATCTTCCCCTGTATCTTCCCAAGAATCACAACCTGTTAACTTGTGCTCAGGGGAGGGTTTGGCACCCGAATCTCAGATCTCTCAATCTCAAGGCCTGGCTCTTGAAGAGTTAGAGTTTGCTGATTTACACCTCTCCCAAGGCGTAATGGACATTCTGAAGGCTTCTAGGAAACCTTCCACCAGGGCTACTTATAATTCCAAGTGGAAAAGATTTTCCATATGGTGCTCTGGAAAGCAAACTTCCCCAGAGTCTGCTGATTTGCCCACAGTCCTTGATTATGTGGTCCATTTAAATGGCTTAGGGCTTAGACCAGCTACACTGAAGGTGCATCTGGCAGCTGTCTCTGCTTTTATCTCAGCAAGTACGCCCTCTTTTCTTTCAGCTCACTCTGTATTCTCCAAGTTTTTCAAGGGATTGCTTCACACCAGCCTTCCTTTCAGGGACCCTGCGCCTGCTTGGGACCTTAATGTTTGCATTGCTCAGCTTATGCAACCCCCTTTTGAGCCTTTGTCTTCAGCAGAGCTTAAGTACTTGACTTGGAAAACTGTGTTTCTGGTAGCCATCACTTCTGCCAGACGCATAAGTGAGTTACAAGCTTTGTCAGTGGAGCCTGATTTTATCTCCTTTCATAGAGATAAGGTGGTCCTCAGGACTAACAGGAAATTTTTGCCTAAGGTGGTTTCAGATTTCCACCTTAATCTATGTCTCTTCCTGTGTACTTCACTGACCATTCCTCCTCTGGCGAGAGGAGGCTCCACAGTTTAGATGTGAAAAGAGCCCTTAGCTACTACATAGAGTGTACCAAGGGTCACAGGTTTGACTCCCTCCAACTGTTCCTCACTTATGGTGAGGTTGGTAAAGGGAAACCTGCCACTAAAAGATCCATTGCCAGGTGGATTGTCTCTTGTATCCAATTTTGTTATGGGAAACTGGGTAAGGTTCCACCCTCAGGCCTGAGGGCTCACTCTATCAGAGGTACAGCTGCATCCCTGGCTGCTGCCAGGGATATTCCTATCTTAGGGATATGCCAAGCAGCTACCTGGAAAACAGTTCACACTTTTACCAAGTATTACTCCTTGGATATTCAGGCTAGGAGTGATGCTCGGTTTGGCACAGCTGTGCTTCAGAGCCTATTTCCTAAGTAGGTTCTGTTCCTCCTCCATGGAGGTACTACTTGGTAGTCTGCTACTGTCAGAATACAGCAAGACTTCATGTTGTTTGAAGAAAAAAATTACTCACCTTAGTAATGTTGTTTCTTCTGATGGAGTCTTGCTGTATTCTGACCTCCCCCCCTGCCTGCCCCTCTCAGAACCTCTGTTTTGGGATGTGGGTGGGCAGTGGCAGTGTTGACACTCAGTAGATGCCCACCTTGTTGTTTCACCCCCTTTTTTTCTTGGGTGATTTTGTGTTGTGTTTTTCATTTTTTGGGTCTCCTGACTTGAGTCTTTGTTTTGGGACCAAAAAATGTGTTTCTTATATTAGTAGCCATTTGGCTAGTGTAGGTTTACAGCTTCCACACAGGGCCTTAGTGAGTTTGCTCGTAAAGATCTGACGATTTGAGTTTAAACAGCAACAGACAGAGTCTCAACCGAGCTCGAGCTCAGCGTTCCATGCCTGGCATGGAAAGTTAACTCTTTCATCTCCGGGGCAGTTTGAAGGTTGGGACTCACTGCTACTGTCAGAATACAGCAAGACTCCAGTAGAAGAAACAACATTACTAAGGTGAGTATTTTTTCTTGCACCCCGTTATCAAGCTTAGGTTGTGGAAGTGCATGTCCAAGGAGGGAGCCACACATATAGACAGCACAACCACCTCCACGCTTACCCACCTGATCTTCCGGGAAAAGGGTGTAACCGGGGAGGGAGATGAAGGAGTCAGGGGTGGATTTGGATAACCAGGTTTTGACAAGTGCGACAGTTGGTGCTGAGTAACCCAGCATTGGAATGCAGCAGTCTTCTTAAGGAGGCTGTAAATATTCATAGAAGCAATGCGGAGTCCTTGAGCCTGGGCAGACCTGTTCATAAGGTTGGGCACAGGACCAGGGTTTGGATGAATGTTACCTGATAGAAGCAACAGGAGGGTGATTAGGTGCACCAAAGTGTGGTAGTGATTGTGGCATCTCCCCTTGCGACTGGACACATTAAGGGTGTGTCACACCAAATGAAAGTGGGGGTAGTACCTAAGTTACCTGTACCCGTGATTATTGGAAATGACAGTCCAGGATTTATTGAATTCATTTCAGAGGAACTGAACCCTGCAGTTTCAGCAGCAGCGGTAACAAGAGCTCAGGCAAAGAAGATCTCAAATGGTGGGGACTCTTTTCCTTTCGCTGATTTTGATTCAGACTTGTTTGAGCACAGCTTCAAGATCTGGAAATCCAGGAAAGAAAGATGACAGCTGAAGAAACTGTGACAACAAATGGCGGATGGACATAAGGGGATAACATATGAAAATGCTGAAACTAAGCTTATAATGGATAGTGATTTTCTTTCAGAGCAAGCTAATGATGTTTCTCTCCATGGCTATTTTAAGCAGCTGGGGGTGAAACCAAAACAGGGTGAACCTATGTTTAAAAAATGTAATGGGTTACTGTACAGAATGGGTTAAACCTCAGACACAGGACCAGCTAGAACAACTGGTTATACCACAAAAGTATAGAGCTGTGTTGTTACAGATAGCACATGATAGTCCTGTGGCTGGTCACTCAGGAAGGGATCGCACCCTTGCCAGATTGCTGTATAGATTTTACTGGCCTGGAATTCATGAAGATGTTGCTACCTATTGTAATTCCTGTGCTGAGTGTCTGAAAGTAGCCCCAGTCACTAGAAAAGACAAGGTGCCCCTACTCTTGATAGATGTGCCTTTTGAGAGAATTGCAATGGTTCGTCCTTTAGACAAAGTAAAAATAGTAATAGATTTATCCTGGTAGTATGCGACTATGCTACTCGATACCCAGAAGCAGTTCCAATGCGTACTGTCACAGCTTCAAAAGTGGCAGCAGAGCTTGCAAAAATTTTCAGTAGAGTGGGCATACCTAAAGAAAGTATTACTGATCAGGGTAGTAATTTTGGTGCTGCATTACTTAAAGAGCTGTACAGACTACTAGGTATCACTGCCATATGATCCTCCCCGTATCACCCTCAGACAGACGGTCTTGTTGAGCGTTTTAACCAAACTCTAAAACGTAGAAGGGAAATATTGGAACCAGTACTTGCCTTGCCTACTCTTTGCTTACAGAGGCGTGCCACAGGCATCAACAGGGGTTTCACTATTTGAAATGCTGTATGGTAGGCAGCCAAGAGGGCCACTGGATGTGATAAAAGAAACGTGGGACGATAACCCCACTCAGAAACAATCTGTAACATCTTATATGTGTGTGCCCTAAGAAAGAAGCTGGCAAAATATGTTGAAATTGCCCATAGTAATCACGAAGAGGCCCAAAACCAGCAGATGGTATATAATGGCCATGGGGTAAAAGAAAGAAATTTTGAGCCTGGTGAAAAGATTTTGCTACTGTTCACACAACAGAAAATAAACTGTTAATGAAGTGGTAAGGGCCTTGTAGAGTGCTTAAACGTACTGGCATGTTAAGTATGAGATCGAGACCCCTGACAGGAGAAATCCTACTAAGATATACCATGCTAACCTTCTCAAGAAATGGGCTGAAAAAAATGCAAAAGCTGCTTTGCTAGTTTTACCAGACACTGATAAAGAAGATATTGATGTAGCTTATGATAGACTGGAACAAACTGTAACTGCTGATGCTGTAATGGTGAATGTTTCCTTAACCTCAGAACAAACTGCATAAATTTGTAATGTGCTAAAGACATTTAACAGTACTTTTACCACAGTACCAGGCTGTGCAAAAGAGGTCGAGTACGTAGTAGTGACAAGGAATGCTGGTCGTATTAGGCAAAAAAAATACAGGTTACCAGAGCGGCTAAGAGCTGACGTGGTTAAGGAAATACAAAAAAATGAAAGAATTGAGTCACAGAAGAGTCAAGGAGTGCTTAGTCATCTCCAGTGGTAATTGTAAACCAAATAAAAAGGAAGGGGTGTTAAAATCTGCCTTGATTGTAGGAAACTTAATCAAGTGTCAGAATATGAGTTATCCTGTGCCTAGAATAGATGATTTGGTGGACAGACTGGGGAGTGCAAAGTATATTAGTACCCTCGATCTCACCAAGGGTTACTGGCAAATCCCTTTAGCTAAAGAATCCAGAGACAAAACTGCATATGCCACTCCTGTTGGATTCTCTCAGTTCACCACCATGCCATTTGGTTTACATGGTGTGCCAGCTACAGTCCAGCGGTACATAGATGTAATTTTATGACCTCATACTGGTTATTGTGCTGCATACCTGCATGATGTTGTAGTGTACAGTCCAGACTGGAAAAGCCACCTGGAATACCTACGAGCAGTTATCCAGTCGATCAAAAAGACAGGCCTGACAATTAATCCTACTAAGTGTACATTGGGCATGAAGGAAACTAGATATTTGGGCTATGTGTTGGGAAATGGAGAAGTTAAGCCAGAAATTTCTAAAATAGAAGCTGTAGCTAACAGCCCTGTCCCTAAAACAAAAGAAACATGTCCGATCATTTTTAGGGCTGGCTGGTTATTATCGGAGATTTGTTCCCAACTTTGCTGAGTTAGCTACTCCCCTCACTGAACTCACGAAAAAACGGTACCCAAATAAGGTGAAATGGACCCCAGAGCGTGATGAAGTTTTTCAAGCCATTAAGGCTGCATTATGTCCAGCCCCTGTTTTAGAGAGCCCAGATTTTGAGATACCATTTTTGTTACAAACAGATACATCAGAGGTAGGCATAGGTGCAGTCCTGAGTCAACATATAAATGGGACGGAACATCCTAGTCTGTACATAAGTAGGAGGTTGCATGAGAAAGAGAAAAGGTACTCTACCATTGAAAAGGAATGTTTAGCAGCAAGGTGGGCCATGGAGTCCCTTAAGTTTTATTTACCTGGAGCTGACTTTGTACTTGTAACAGATCACAATCCTCTCTGTTGGCTTAACCAAATGAAGGCTAAGAATTCTAGAATCACACGGTGGTACCTGGCACTGCAGTCATTTAAATTCAAGGTGACACGCAAATCTGGTAAAGAGAATAACAATGCTGATTTTTGTCAAGATATGGCTCAGGAATTGATGGTTCTGAAGGATGAAAAACAAATGTACGAGTCTGTGATTCCCCTTCACAAAAGTGGAGGCAAGAAAGAGGAAGGAAAATACAGACCTGCCAGTTTGACCTCAGTGGTAGGGAAAATGATGGAATCACTTCTGAAGGAAAGAACTGTCGAGTACCTAGAGGCCAGAGGGGCACAGGACCCAAGGCAGCATGGATTCACAGCAGGAAGGTCATGTCAGACAAATCTAATTAACATACTAACATACTAAAATGCCAGCAGAATAGGCCAAACGGTCTTTCGCGTCTGCTCGTTTGGTCAGCCCCCACCCTGGGAGCTGACCTTGCTGCCCCTCACCTTCTCTGGCTTCTCCCTTCCCAGTTCTGGATATTCTTGCTGCATTGGATTTTGCTTCCAGAACCCTTCCCCTGTACCTGTCCCAGCCCCTCTTGAACCCCTCCACCATCTCTGCCTCCACCAGCCCCCTAGGCAGTGCATTCCATGGCTCCACCACCCTCTCAGTGAAGTAGCACCTCCTCCTTTCTCCCCTGAATCTTCCCCCCTCCAGCTTCCACCCATGCCCTCTAGTGGCCCCCTCCTCCTTCCTTCAAGCACCCTGACTGTTCCTCCCCTATTTACCTCCTTCATGTACCTGAAGACCTCTATCATGTCCCCGGTCCCTTCTCTCTTCCAATGTGTACATATTTAGCTCTTCGAGCCTCTCCTCATAGGTCCTGTCCCCCAAGCCCCAAATCATTTTGGTTGCCCTCCTCTGGACCCTCTCCAGGAGTTTAATGTCCTCTTAAGTGTGGCTCCAAAACTGCATGTACTCAAGGTGTGGCCTCACCAAGCAGTTATACAGAGGGAGTATCACTTCCCTCCTTCTGGAGGTGATCCCCCTAGCGATGCATCCCAGCATCCTGTTGGCCTTGGCTGCTGCCCTCCTACAAGTCTCCGAGTTGTTCATCTTGACATCCACCACCACCCCCAGGTCTCTCTCAGCCATCGAGACTTGTAGCATTCCCCAGGGTGTACACTTGGCCTGGGTTTCTGGCCCCCAGGTGCAGTACCTTGCATTTCCCTGCATTGAACCTCAGCTTCCACTTCTAGACCATCTTTCCAGAGCCTCCAGGTCCCCTGTAGGCCACCCTCCTCCTCCCATCCACCACCACCCCAGTTTTGAGTCATCCGCAAAGAGACTCATCTCACTCCTGATCCTGTCCTTATGTCAGAGACGTAGGCGTTGAACAGAGAGGGGCCCAAGGACTGATCCCTGTGGGACCCACTAATGACCCTCCTTGGGATGAGACTATCCTCCAACTACGACCCTCTGGGTCTGGTCCTGGAGCCAATTGCCTATCCATCTGATCATCTGGTTCCCACCCTATTTCTCCCAGCTTATCCAACAGGCCCACGTGAGGAACAGAGTCAAATGCCTTGCTGAAGTCTAGAAAGAGGACGTCCACTGGTCTACCCAGGTCCAAGGCACTTGTCACCCAGTCATAGAACTCCACAAGGTTTGTCTGACACAATTTCCGGATGAATCCATGCTGTCTATCGTCCAGGCACTCTGACTTTTCCAGTCCCCCCAGCCTCTCCTTGACAATGCCCTCCATCACCTTGCCCACCACCGATGTCAGGCTGACAGGCCTGTAGTTCCCTGCCACCTCCCTTGATCCCCCCTTGTGGATAGGCACTATATGTGCCACCTTCCAGTCCTGGGGCACCCACTCTGTCCTCAGAGAGATGGTGAAAAGCTCCGCCAGGGGTTTCGCCAGGACATCCGCAAGTTCCTTCAGCACTCTGAGATGTAATTTATCTGGCCCCGGTGCTTTCTCCGTCTTAAGGGACCTGAGGGCTTCCCTCACTCTCTCTGCTGTGATTTCCACTTCTGCTACCTCTTCCCTGCTTAGCCTCCCCCTCCTGCCAGTGATGCCTCCCCTCTCCCAGACCCGCCAATCGGTAAGGGTCCCCTCCTCAGTATCACTGTCTCCTCCCATGTATGATGCAGCACCCCATTTTCTTGGTGAAAACTGAGGTGAAGTACTCATTTAGTACCTCAGCCTGCTCCCGGGTCTTGTGCCCATCTCTCCCTGTTTTAATCCTGCTAATCTGCCCTTCACCCTTCATTTTTCCCCAATGTATCTAAAGAACCCTTGTTCCTCTCTCCAATTTCCCTGGCCAGGTTCTGCTCCTTCCTTGCCTTAGCCGCCCTCACCACTCCTAGTGGCCCTTCTAGCCATCAGCTCATACTCCCCGATCCCTTTCACTCCTTGAGCACTTGAATTGCCTATAGGCTGCCTTCTTTCCTCGCAGACCATCTCCTGGACCTCCCTGGTCCACCAGCAGGGTTTTTGGGCCCCACCGGATTGCCTTACTTCTGCACAGGTGCTGGTAGCATCCTGCACCCTCTCCTGATGATTTCCCACCTACTGTCAGCGCCATGTCTGACCCAATCCCATCCAAATGCTCCTTAAGGATCCTTCCCATTTCTTTAAACTGCCCCTGAAGTCAGTTACCTCCGCCTTGTGCAGCCTTCTACCCTCCTAGGTCCAGGCAGAACCAGACCATGGCATGGTCACTCCCGCCAATGGGTCCCTTACCTCCAGGCCCCCAATCTGGTCACTGTCTGCCAGGACCACATCCAGTACCCTGCCTCCCTGGTCGGTTCCCACCTGCTGAGTTAGGAACGCTGCCTTGAAAGACATCCAACAACCTCTGTTCCCTGGCTCACCGAGGATGTCATAGTCTCCCAGTCTGTTCCTGGCATGTTTAAGTCCCCCAACACCACCACTTCTTCCCTGCCCAGTCTGCAGTGTCTCCAACATCTGCCACCAGACTGTCCTCCAGCTCCTCCGCCAGGGCAGGGGGTCTATACACCACTCCTATTTTTACTCTCTTGCCCCCTCTTGTTATCAAGGTGACCCAAATCGCCTCCACGGTTCCCTCCGCCTCCTCTACTCCCCCTATGCCAATGCAGTTTTTGACTATCATTGCTACCCCTCCTCCCCTTCCCTCCCCTGTCCTTCCTGAACATAGTGTAACCCTCCAGGTTCAGGTCCCAGTCATGTCCTGCAGTGGCCCAGGTCTCAGTGACCGCCACATCCACCTCCCCTCAGTTAGCATCGCCTGGAGCTCAGGCATTTTATTGCCCAAGCTCCTGGCATTTAGCAGGACTACCTTCCACCCTTTCCCTATAGTTCCATTTCCCTGCCGTGTTCCCATGGGATTCTGTTTTCCCTGGTCTGCACTTTACCAGTCGGCCTTTTCCTGCATTCCTCCAGCTCCCAAGGGGGGTGGAGACAGAGTCCCTCCTTTATCGGCCACCCTTCAACAGCCTTTTCTCCCATCCCTCCCCCTTCACAAGTTTAAACCCCACTTTTCACCAATGAACCCTCTATTTTCAACTTAAGGATTCCTCCTCCAAATTGAGATGGAGCCTATCTCTAGCATACAGCTCCTTATCCTCCCAGGTCTCCCCAATCCCCCATCAACCCATACCCTCTGGCCTCACACCACTCCCTGAGCCACTGGTTTATCTCCCTAATCTTCCTTTGTGTTCCCCAGCCCTTGGCACTGGCAGGATTTCTGAGAAGGAAATCTGCATCCTATGTCATGACAGACCCTGGCAAGCTCCCTGAATCTTGCCTGTATCTCTAGCTCGCTATTTCCCTCAATGTCATTTGTACCCAGGTGGACCAGTATGTCCTGGGAACCCCCACAATCCTTTGCCAGCTGATATACCTCGTGCTTAGCCCTGTGCACCGTTAGTCCAGGGAAGCATTTTGTTCTAACTGGCCAGGCTTCTCCCTCCCTATCCCATTTGATACCCCTGATCATAGAATCCCCCAACAGGAGCACTCTGACCACTCCTTTTCCTCCATTCCCCCTTCCATGTCCCTCATCCTTTCTACGGCCCCTCCACCCAGCTGGCTCCTTGTTCCTCCCCTATCTGGGTGCCAGCCTCCTTATTTACCCTGGCCACCCCTCCCTCCAATCCTATGCCTCCTCCTCCTGAGTATCCTTCTGTACCTTGCTAACCCCCTCACTGCTCGCGACTGGTCCTTCTCCCCATCTGCTAAACTAGCCTGGCTCATCCTCCCTTCCTTCCTGTCTCCATTTAGTCCCTCCTTGCTTGTCGTGCTCCCCTGGCCTAAACCCTCAGCTCCTTTACTGTATCCTCCTTGTACTTTGGTCCTTCTCCTTACCTTCTCCCAACTGGTCCTTCTCCTTGTGCTTTCTCTCCCCTTCCCACTGCTCCCCATTTTCCTGCATCCAGGTCTCCCTGTTCCTCCTGCTATCCGGCCCCCGCCTCCTGCCCCCACTCCTTTCCATCTCTAACCACCCCTGTCATGGCTATATCACCCCCTCATCCTCAAGCAGAAGAAAGAATTGAAGCTGTTACTGAGTGTAAGGTCCGATCCACCTCCCGCCTTGCTTCCTTCTGTCCAGCCCTGGCCATCTGCCTACTTCCCTGAGAGATGTTGTCCCTCTGTCCCCCTTGTGAGGGTCCCCAGTTACCTGCCTGCTTCCTTGGTAGTGTCCTTTGGACCCTCTGCCAGGGTCCCTATGTGACCCCTGAGTATTCTCCTGCACCCTTTCCCT
This sequence comes from Neoceratodus forsteri, assembly GCA_016271365.2. Classification (NCBI taxonomy): domain Eukaryota; kingdom Metazoa; phylum Chordata; order Ceratodontiformes; family Ceratodontidae; genus Neoceratodus; species Neoceratodus forsteri. Next base: position 832,369,393 of record CM057454.1, on the reverse strand, counting down.
ATGCCCCCACCCCAGTGCTTGGTGCAACCCTGTGGAGATCCCGCCTCTCCCAACCATACCTCCCTCCCCCAGCTGTCTCCTAATCCCTGCAACCTCCTCCCTGCTGTGCTAGCTGGTAGCACACTGGGCAACCACCAAACTTCCAAGCCCAGTCCAGTATCATGGCTGCTCCACACCCTGTGCACCCCACCACCCTCCCAAAGATGCCGCCCTAATGATGGTGGTCCCATCCCCTCCAAGTAGGTTTCCTTGGTGAGCCACCAGGTTCCCCTCAGTCCAAGATACACCCTACTGCCTAATCAGGTCACCCACTAATCCTAGATACAGTCCCACAGTAAACCAGTAACCCTGTTACTAGGTGCAGTACAACACAGTAAACTTAAGGAAAGTGAACAACTCCCTAAGCTCCTCTCCCAGCCTTTAAATCCAACCCCCAGTGGCTAGAACTACATGAGCTGCACCTGCAGCCTTTTCCTCCAATTGCAGGGCAGGTGTTCCCCATAAATTGCAGAGCTCTGGGAGGGAGGGTGGGAGGTGGGTTTGGGCCACACCTGACTCTGAGAGAGTGTATCAGCCCTGTGTCTCCCTCCAAGCCCAGCAGCCAAAGAACCAGGCCCAAGCAAATCCCACCAAATAGGTTTTAAATCAGAAGAAATAGGCCTCCACCAGTGCAGCCTGTTACACAGTGAAACATCCAACAAATGACCCACTTACAGCCACCAAACCAGTTTTCAAACTCCAACAGCCCCAAAACAATACCCTGCTAGCCCTTAGAAGTAAGAAAGAAAGAAATAACCTCTACCAAGTAAAATCCACAAGAACCCTGTAAACAACAAGAAGCAGCTACTGTCCTGGAACACAACTGATCCTGTCCCTTCCAGTTCCTTCTGAGAAGACAAAGCAGCTAACACCACAAACCTGATTCAGCTCTGCCTCCAGTCAATTAGCTGAGTGAGACCTGGCAGACCATTAACACCCTTCCCCACTATGCACTAACCTTTGAGCTAGTGAAGTCAGCAAAAGGAATCAAAATTCAACTCAAAGCCCCAAAATATGTTTGCTGCCAAAGGAAACAGGTCTCCAATTTAATCAGCTTCACTAACAACACATCAAAATAGGCTTGAAATTAACAGATATAGGTCTCCAATTCAAATAACCAGCTCCAAGCAAATCCCACCAAATAGGTTTTAAATCAGAAGAAATAGGCTCCACCAGTCAGCCTGTTACACAGTGAAACATCCAACAAATGAGCCCACTTACAGCCACCAAACCAGTTTTCAAACTTCCAACAGCCCAAAACAATACCCTGCTAGCCCTTAGAAGTAAGAAAGAAAAGAAATAACCTTCTACCAAGTAAAATCCACAAGAAACCCTGTAAAACAACAAGAAGCAGCTATTGTCCTGAACACAACTGATCCTGTCCCCTTCCAGTTCCTTCTTGCTGGCGATCACAACTGATCCTGTCCCTTCCAGTTCTTGACTGGGTGAATAAAATGTAGTAGACCAGGGAGGGGCTGTGGACTTATTTACCAAGACTTTTTAGCAAGACATTTGACACAGTCCCGCATTCAAAGATTAATGAAACAATCTAGCCAGCCTGGGAGTGGGTCCCAGGGTGGTAGCCTGAGTAAAACACTGACTGGACAACAGGACAGCGGTATAGTAAATGGAGTCCACAGTGAAGAAAGGGAGTTATCTAGTGGAGTACTGCAGGGTTCTGCATCAGCTAGTCCTTTCAAACAACATGAAGTCTTGCTATATTATCACTATTGCAGTTTGGTCCCACCATTAGAATCGGTTCGGAGGTGAAAGAGTTAACTCCATTCTAAGAATGGAACTTAGAACGAGCTCTATTAGAGAAGCTCTGTCTGGGTTATTTCAAACTCAAACTGTCAGATTCTTTACTCCGCCTCACTGAACAGTCGCTCCGGAGATTTCTCCTACTGCTCGGTTCATTTCTCGGTTTAAACAGTATTTTCTCGGTTAAATTCAACCGCGAGTATTATTATTTTAACCGCAAACCGATCGGTTCAAGCTCTGTCTGTGGTATTGTAAGTAATAGACAGGTTTTATTTCTGTGTGGAACTTGTAAATGTTTATCGGTTCGGTTCGAACCGATCAGGTTGGTTAAAACTTTAAAGAGTAAGCATTTTAAAGCTTTTAGAGTGCGGTTCCCGGTTCTTATCGGTTCTAAAAACCGGATTTCATTACGTTTTTTCCATGACCCGTGACACGGTTGGGAACCGATAAGGGTGTCTTGCCTGGCACTGCCGTTAAAAGGGCAAGTTTCTTGGTTAGGCTGGCATCATGTCTGAGAAACCCAAAAGAAAAACGGCCCACTGGGTTTCAACACTGTAGTGTCTGTGGGGAAGCCTTTGCCAAGGCTGACCCACACACTACATGTGTTTATTGTCTGGGGTTGACCACCTCAATTCAGACTGCCAGATTTGTAAAAATTTCCCTGCAGCCACCCTGGATAAGAGAGTGGGCAGGCTCAGGGAACGAGAGGCCAAAAAGTCCGCTGACCCGGATGGCCAGCCCGGTTCGGTGCCAACCGAACCGGAGGGAGTGCCCTCTGACCAGGGCGAGACTTCCTCGGCCAAACGTAAAGCTGGCTCTGAGGAGCCAGTTCCAGCAAAGAAAACTAAAAATCAGCAGGTGTGGAGTCCAAAATTCCTTCTCCAACTGCTGCAGAAATAGCAAAAGCTATACAAATTGTACAGTCACTTTCTCCGGTTCCGTCCGAACCGCCACTGTCTGGTAAAAGGTCGGTTCGGCCGGTTCCACCGGTTCAAGAATATGATATTGAAGAGTTTTATGAACCAGAGGAGGGGGAGGATGATTATGAACAGTGTGAATGTGACTTTGAGAGTCTGGATGTGCCCATTGAACCGGACATCTCCCCAGACAGACCTTTAGAATCTCCCCCTATGCTTTCTGAGTCCCCTTCTCATTTTATGTTTTATAAAAGGTTGTTGAATCCTCCAGCTCCTATTGGAGGAAGCTGTGGATGAGCAAGAGGAACCTGATTTTGTAGAAATGATGGATATTCCAGAGTCTAGGAGATTGTCTATTCCTTTGCATAAATCTTTTAGGAAACAAACAATAAAAATTTTAAAAGCTCCTAATTCTGTGCCTCCTGTGGACAAAAAGATGGACAGGAGGTACACTTTGTCAGGTCCTGATACAGAATTCTTTCACAGCAATGCAGTCATGTTGGTGGGTTCAGGCTGCAGCCTGTGATAAAGCTAATATTCCCTTGGCTTCACATCCTCCTGACAAGGATTCCAGGAAGATTGATGCCATGGCTAAAAAACAATACATGGCAGCGCCCTGGGACTCAGGCAAGCAAATTACATGGCTTATGTAGCAAGGTATCAAAATCTAGATGGGACACTGTCATGGCTTTGGCCAAACAGGCTCTGGCCAGCTTGCTAATGAGCTGGAGCAGGTGGCTGCTGATGGCATTGAGGCATCTAAGGTGCAGTTCTGCTGTGGATTTTAATGATGTATCCTCAGAGTCATGGCTACATCTGTAGCTTTTGCAGGTTGGCCTGGCTCAGGTGTACTAGCTTGTCACAGGATACCCAGACTAAGGCCATGGATTTTCCTGTAGGAAATTTTTGTTTGGGGAGCAGACAGAGAATTATATGAAGAAATGATGATTAGAATATAGTAGACTACCTCCAGAGGTGCCTCAGGGTAGGGGTAGGCCTTTCACAGGCCTTTTACTAAACCCAGGCCTCTGCTTATGCTCAGAGGGGTTCTTCAGAGGAGAGGCAGACGGGTGGGCAGGCCTGCTCCCACCCCTCAGCCTAAAGCACCTGCCAAACAGGCACCCTGATGGGGTGCCCAGGGCGATTCTCCTTTACCTGTAGGGGCAGGTTGGCTTACTTCGTCAGAACTGGGAGTCTCTAACTTCAGACAAGTGGGTCCTGGAAGTAGTAGGCAGGGTCTGGTTCTCAGCTTCAAAAAATTTCCAAAGATGAGAATCAGATCTTTCCACCTGCAAACCCTTTAGAGACCTTTCTTTAGAAACAGAAGTCTCAACCCTCCTGGCTCTCAGAGCTGTAGAAAGGGTTTCTCCTCACACCAGGGCAAGGGTCTGTACTCCAGATACTTCCTTACCCCAAAAAGACAGGAGAATGGCGGCCCATTTTAGACCTCAGATATCTGAACAAGCACTTTGAAACCAAAGTTCAAAATGGTAACTCTGGCAATGATTTTATCTTCTAAGGCCAGGGACTGGCTAGCCTCCTGGACCTCAAGGATGCCTATTTTCATGTCCTAATCAGAAGCTCCCACCGAAAGTACCTCAGATTCGAACTGCCCTCAGGTCACTACCAGTTCAGAGCAATGCCCTTCGGCCTCACCTCTGCCCCAAGGGTATTCACAAAATGTCTGGCAGTAGCAGTTGCTCATTTAAGAAGGCAAAGGATTGCTGTCTTTCCCTATCTAGACGACTGGCTCATTGTAGGCCAGTCTCCAGAACAGGTCAAATCTCACCTGCAAGTTACCCAGCAGCTGCTCACCTCTCTGGGCTTCTTGCTCAATCTTCCAAAGTCAGTTCTGGAACCTGTTCAGGTACTCACCTTCATAGGTGCAGAATTGACACAAAGCAGGCCAGAGCCTTCCTCCCTTAGAGGGTAAGGAACTTGGTGGCTCTGGCCTCCTCCTTCACTCTGCAGGTCTCGACCAGCAAGACACTTTTGCAGCTCCTGGGGCACATGGCTGCATCCACAGCTGTAGTGCAAGGAGCAAGATTTCAGATGAGGGACATTCAGTTTCACTTGAGAGCCTTTTTGTCTCAGAGAAGAGACCCCTTTCCAAGTTGGTCCCAGTGACCAACCTGATCCAGGCCCTCCAGTGGTGGCAGGATCAGAGCAATTTAAGACTGGGGTCCCTTCATTCCTCTGTCTCACCCTTGACCCTCACTACGGATGCTTCCTCCTGGGTGGGAGCCCACATGGGCACCTCTCCACTCAGGGAGTGTGGTCCCCAGGAATCTCTGCTCCACATCAATTTGCTGGAACTCAGAGCTGTCTTTTAGCACTTCAAGTGTTTTCTGCATCTGTTCAGAACAAAGTGGTACAAGTCAGAACAGACAACACCACAACAATGTGGTACATCAACAACAGGGGCACTCGGTCTTCGGCCTTGTGCACCGAGGCAATGAAGTTGTGGTCTCTGGCCTATTCCCTGAACACTTCCTCATAGCAGTTCACCTTCCAGGAAAGGACAATGTCCTGGCAGATGCTCTCAGCAGGATTTCCCAGGCCATCACGAATGGTCTCTGGATCCTCAAGTACTGGGATAGTTTTTGCCAGATGGGGCACCCCTCAGATAGATCTTTTGCAGCCCCAGACAATCACCAACTTCCACTGTTCTGTTGCAGGCCCCAGTGTTGGGCTCAGTCCCCTGGATGCCTTTCTCCTAGATTGGGAAGGAAGTTTCTATGCCTTTCCCCTTCCTCTCCTATTCAAGGTGCTAGTCAAAATCAGATCCCAGCCTTGCAGGGTGATTCTGATTGCCCCAGATTGGGCCAGGCAGCCCTGGTACCCACTCCTTCTGTCCCTAGCAGTCCATCTTCCCTGTGTCTCCCAGGAATCACAACCTGTTAACCTGTGCCCAGGGAGAGTTTGTATCCAATCAATCTCAACCTCAAGGCCTGGCTCTTGAGGAGTTAGAATTTGCTGACCTACACCTTTCTCAAGGTGTTCTTGAAATCCTAAAGGCTTCTAGGAAGCCTTCCACTAGGCTACTTATAATTCTAATGGAAAAGGTTTTCCATTTGGTGTTCTGGGAAACATATTTCCCGGAATCTGCTGATTTGCCCATTGTTTTGGACTATATGGTCCATCTTAATTCTTTGGGCCTGAGACCAGCTACCCTGAAAGTACATTTGGCAGCTGTCTCTGCTTTTGTTTCAGCAGGAAAGCCCTTCTTTCCGCTCACCCTGTATTTTCCAAGTTTTTAAAGGATTACTTCATACTAATCCACCTTTTAGGGATCCGCCCCTGCCTGGGACCTTAATGTTTGCATTGCCCAGTTAATGCAACCCCTTTGAACCTCTGTCTTCTGCAGAGCTTAAGTACTTAACTTGGAAAACTGTTTTCTAGTGGCTATCACTTCTGCCAGGCGATAAGTGAGTTGCAGCCTTGTCAGTAGAAACTGACTTTATTTCTTTCCACAGGGATAAGGTAGTCCTCAGGACTAACAGGAAGTTTTTGCCTAAGGTGGTTTCAGATTTCCATCTTAACCAATCTATCTCCTTCCAGTGTTTTTCACTGATCATTCCTCCTCTGGTGAGAGGAGATTGCACAGTTTAGATGTTAAGAGGGCCTCTTAGTTACTTTTGGATGAGGGATGGAATGTGTGTTTGGGGGAGGCTGGCGGAGTGGTGGAGCGAGCAAGTATGGTAACGCGTTGTTGCCACTTGCTACAACGGCTTCACTTCATTGTAAAAAAAAAAAAAAAAGGTTTTGTGTTTTGGGGCCAGTGTGACAAGTCTTTAAAAAAAAGTCAGGTGTTATATTTTGAGGATAGTGTGATGTGGTGGGTACGAGGTTATATTCGTGGGGGGGAGGGGGCTTCGGTCGTTTGCAGCACCGGCCTGGAGGTGCAGTAACTTGTGCAAGGGAGGCACAATTTCATGTTCTGTCATTCGGTCATGTGTGTGCCTGGACTTAATACAGTGATGTCATCATGTAATAACATCACTGTTCCAGGCACTCGCTGACCAATCACAGATCAGGAAATTTCTTTGCAATTATATAATGTTCATCCCGGGTGTGAAAAGCACGGCTCTTGGATGATCTTGTGGTCCTACTATTTACTGGTCCTGGAAAAATTTCCTGGATACTTTGGGGGTGCTAAACCTAGAACCATCTTCTGTAGAAAAACCAGTGCCATGAGTTTTATGCGGTCGTCCAACAAGAGGCGCGAGGCACAGGAGAGGAGCATGCAATGCTTTGTGTGGCTCGGGTTGGTATGAAATCTGCAGATTGAGTCGTAGAGGACCCTAACCCTGGCTAACACAGACTCACTGGCTAAGGACTATACTAACAGTCCATAGTCAATCAAAGGGAGTAGCAGGTCGGCAGATAGGTATTTCCTGGACTCGGCTATTAAGCAATTTTTGACTCTGTATAGTACTCCCATTCGTTGATGGTATTTATTCGTGACATATGACACATGGGATTCAAAGGAAAGGGAGCTGTCAAGGACAACACCCAGGTAATGGCAGAAGTTGCTGTGTAAAAATGGAGATGCATCTTTTTATTCATTTGTTTATTTATTTTATTTGGTGATTTGGAAAAGACCTTTGAGTGCAAGCTGTTTTACAAAGGTTCCATGTCATAGATTGCAAAACAAAGTACAACAGGAGAAAGCAAAGGTACATTACAATGAACGATACAGCTTGGATTCAGAACTTACAGAATAATTCAGAACATAAGTACAGGTTAAATAACAAGAAAAACACTTTATGAGGTGGGTGGGGGAATAAGCAGCCCCAAAGAGCCTTGTCAGTAGTTCAGAGAGACAGGGATAGCTGGCAGTGGGGTGAAGAAGTACGAGAGAGAGGGGTATGTACTGTTGTGGAGGTGAAGGGTGGGGGACAAAGGGCGATAAGGACATGCTAGAGTAAAATAGTGGGGTGTGAGGGGGCATGGTCAGGCAGCCTGCATTAGTAGTGACTGTTAGGGAAATTCATGGGATTGTGAGTTGAGGGAGGGGGAGGGGGTGGCAGATGCCAAAGGAGCATGACGCAAACTGATTGTTGGGACAAGTCATGAGAAAGGACAGAGGGAAGGGGGGACCTGAGGCTGCCTAGTGCTTGCTGGGGGGCAGAGAGAGCAGGTGTGGCTGGTCTCAGGGGCTGGTGCACTTAGAGAGTGTAATTAGGTGCTGTTTGAGGTCGGTTTTGAATTGTGCCAGACAGTTTGTGGCCAAGAAGTGCCCAGGGAGTTCATTCATCCATAGGGGGGCCTGGTAGGCAAATGCACATTGCCCAAGTTAGGTGCGATGGAAGGGGATAGCCAAGGCCCCTCTAGTCCTCCCTCTAGTGACTTGTAACGAGTTGGCCACCTTGATCAAATTGCCTTCACAAGGTGGTGTTTTACCCAATAGAGCCTTTAGAAACATAGAATTTGACGGCGGATAAGGACCGCATGGCCCAGCCAGTCTGCCCATTTCCCTACCTAATGGATAAGCTGCAGATCCTAGTTAACCAGCAGCCTACTTCTTTCTGCCCCACCCCCTAGAATTGCCTTATGACTGTCCCTTGCATGCTTGAATTCCACCACTGTTTTTGACTCCACAACCTCCTCCGGAAGGCCGTTCCATGCATCCACAACCCTCTCTGTGAAAAAATACTTCCTTAAATTACCTCTGGACCCCCTCTATCTTCAAATTGTGCCCCCTTGTTCTTGCACATCTCTTGTTTTGAAAGATGCTACCCTCTTGGACTTTGTTGATTCCTTGAGGTACTTGAAAGTTTCTATCATGTCCCCCCTCTCCCTCCTTTTCTCGAGGCTATACATAATAAACTCCTTAAGTCTCTCTTCATATGACTTCCGGTGCAGACCCTGCACCATTTTAGTTGCCCTCCTCTGGACAGCTTCCATCCTGTCTATGTCTTTGCGGAGATTGGGTCTCCAGAACTGCACGTAATACTCCAGATGGGGTCTGACCAGCTGTCTGTACAGAGGGATAATAACTTCCTGTTTTCTACTGGTGATGCCTCTCCCTATGCATCCCAGTATCCCCCCAGCCCTCCTTGCTGCCCTCTCACATTGCTTGCCCACCTTTAGGTCATCTGATATGACTACCCCCAGGTCCCTTTCCATTTTTGTTGTTGTTAGTATCTCACCCCCCCATTGTGTACTCTTCCCTTGGGTTTTTGTTTCCCAGGTGCATTACCTTGCACTTCTTAGCATTGAATCTAAGCTGCCATACATTTGACTATTCCTATAACCTTGACAAGTCCCTTCTCATCCTTTCCACCCCACCTTGTGCATCAACTCTGTTGCAGATCTTTGTGTCATCTGCAAAGAGACATACTTTTCCTTCCAGTCCCTCTGCAATGTCGCTTATAAAGACATTGAAGAGAACCGGTCCTAATACTGAACCCTGCGGTAACCCACTAGTAACCCTCCTTTCTTCAGAGTGGACTCCATTTACTATTACTCTCTGTGTCCTATTCTCCAGGCAATTCTTTACCCAGGCTGTCATCTTGGGACCCACTCCCAGGCTGGCTAACTTGTATATTAATCTTTTATGTGGGGCTGTGTCAAATGCCTTGCTAAAGTCTAGGTAGGCCATGTCCACAGCCCCTCCCTGATCTACTACTTTGGTCACCCAGTCAAAGAAATCTATCAGATTCATCTGGCATGACCTTCCTGCTGTGAATCCATGCTGCCTTGGGTCCTGTGCCCCTCTTGCCTCTAGATAATCGATAGTTCTTTCCTTCAGAAGTGATTCCATCATTTTCCCTACCACTGAGGTTAAACTAACAGGTCTGTAGTTTCCTGCTTCTGCCTTGCTCCCACTTTTGTGAAGGGGAATCACATCTGCCCTCCTCCTCCAGTCCTCGGGTACCACCCCATCCTCCCATGATTTGTTAAAGAGGGTAGTCAGTGGTGTCACTAGTTCTACCCTAGGATGCAAGTCTGGAATTTGACAGTTTCTTAATGACAGTCAGTTTGCACATTCATACAGAGTACAGGTATGAGTGCCACGCTCAGTATCCAGGGTGAGTCTGCAGGCTTTGTTGAGCGCAGTCTGAACCCTCTTGAGCGCTATATCCATAGCCGCCCCACAAACCACTAATCCATAGTCAATAGTAGATATAATTGAACTGTGGAATGAGAGGTGGAGGGCCCCCAGAGAGAGGTATTGCCTGTGCATGTACAGGACACCAGTCTTGGTATTGACTTTCTTAACCAGAGAGTCAGTATGCTGTGCAAATGTGAGTGTGTCATCTGTTATGAGCCCCAGATACTTGAATAAGTGAACTTGTTCCAGCAGCTCATTGCATGAGTGTGAGATGATGAGGGGGTGGTGCTTATTTTTGTTGTGGTGGCTGGACATAAGCATGGCCTTGGTCTTCTTGTAGTTTAGTGGTAACATATGACTGCAGAAACCAGTCCTCGAGTTTGGAGAAGGAGTTCTGCAGCTCAGATTGTAGGGCAGCCTGAGATGTGCTGATGCTCAGGAGCACAGCATCATCTGCATGTAGTATGAGTTTGGTGTCGCAGGCTGTGAGAAGGTCATTTAAGAAGAGGCTGAAGAGTAGGGGCCCCAGTATTGATCCATAGGGTACCCCTAATGATACCTCTCTTGCGCCGGATATTGTTTGCCCAATTGTGCACATTGATTTCTCTGGTAGTCTTGGAACCAGCAAAGGGCATTGGGCGCCACACCCATGTTTTACAGTTGGGTCAGTAACAGGGTGTGGTTGACTGTATCGAAGGCTTTGGTGAGGTCAATTAAGACAGACCCCACCAGTTTGCCTTCGTCCAGGGCCTTATGTCATTAAAGTTCGTAGTCTCAGCAGGGCAGTGATGGTACTGTAATTTTGTCTGAAGCCATGCTGGTTGGGACATAATAAATTATACTTACTGAGGTAGTCGATGAGTTGAGCCGCCAAATCTTTTCCAGTGCTTTGGAGGGGGATCGAGATGGGTCTGTAGTTGGCTACCAGAGACTTGTCACCTACATTATGCACTGGCATAGTAACTAGGGCCTGCTTCCAAACTGCCGGAAATTGGACCAAGGCCAGAGACTTATTGTACAGCGTGGTAGTGGGCACTATAAGAACTTCCAGGGTAAGGGATAGAAGTTTCATGTCCATCCCGTCACTGCCAAGTCTGGTCTTACCTAGTATTTTCTTGACCATAGTAAGGGCCTCCTTCACAGTCTCCCTTTTAAAGTAGAAGGTCGGGTGAGACACTTGGTAGATACATTGTTGGAGTGGTTCAAACCAGGTTGAAAATAGGCAGGTGGTAGCACTGTAGTAAGATCGGTAAAGGCCTTATTGAAAGCTTCTGCAACAGCTAGAGGGTCTGTAGTGGGGTGTTGCTGATACTGAGCAGCTGAGAGTGCTTCTTGTCCTCTTTTCCAAGGATACTTTTGATGTTATCCCAGAATCCTTTCCTATCACCCCAAGAATTTCAAAGCTGGGCCTTGTGATAGTTGGCTTTGTCGAGTCAGATTAGCTTGGTGCTGCGGTTCCTGGCTGTTCTGTAGCACTGGTAGTCATGTTTGCTACCTGTGTTTCTGGCCTTCTCCCAGAGTATGTCCCTTTTTTTCAGGTAGGAGAGGAACTCCCCATCAATCCAGCCATTTGGCTGCCCAGAATTTTTCTTTTCATAAGTGGGGCATAGATGTCACAGATGGAGCTAAAGCCCTTAATGTAGTAACTGAGGACCTGTTCAAGGGCAGGTGCCAGGTCGATAGGAGTCCAGTCATGCAGGGCAAGGGATAATTTGAGGGCTCCAAGTTTGCCCTTCCTCAAGACCCTGCTTTCAATGAGGATGGGTGGGCTTTTGGTAAATTTATTAGACCACAGGAAGGTTATTGGGGAGTGGTCACTGAGCGTGTCTGGGAGAACCTTGAGCTCAGAGATCCGGGATGGTGAGCTTGCTAGGACCCAGTCAAGGAGGGTACTGTTTCCTGTCTAATACTTCTGCCTGTTAGGGCAGGTAACAAGTTGTGTCAGGTTGGAGGTAGCTATCATATCCCTGAAAGGGGAAGCCTCCTTTCCATCCCAGTTTATGTTAAAGTCCCTGGTAATGACAAGCTCCATCCCCTTTGGAAGGGTGCCGATAACATCCATAATTGTGGGAAAGCATGCTGTGGCTTTCTTGGGGAGTAGGTAGATTGTGGTAAGGATGAGAGTTTTGCCATTCTGACTGACCTGTGCCTTTATCACTGTTACCTCATGGTCCTCAACCACCCTGGTTCCAGGGAGGACGGTGCACTGCAGAGACTCCCTGGCATAGATGAGACATCCCCCACCTCTCTTGCCTATTCTGTCAGTCCTGTATGCTTGGAAGCCTTTGAGGGCAACTTCACTATCTTTAATCCTACTGGTCAACCAGGTCTCCATTAGGCATAGGATGTCAGGAGTATGGAGGGCCATCCATGCCTGTAGTTGGTCAAATTTTGCAGTTAAACTGCAGATGTTCAGTGAGGCTATTTTTAGGCCTTTACCCTTATGAACACCAGGGCCCGTTGAAGTGAGTGGGCCTGGGTTTGAGTGAATGTTGCCAGAGAGGAGCAGGAGCATAAAGATGACCTTTCTGGAAGAAAGGTTTATTCTAAATTTGGCTTGTACCTTCCGATGCCGAAGCTTCATATGATTCATGTGGTTGGACACTGGTTTAATTACTAGGGAATATCTAACCATTACTACCCCCATGCAAGGGAAGGGCATATGGCCACCCGTGTTTGTAGGATAAGGCTGAGTCAGTCACTGCCCACAGCCAAGTGAGGCAGTTTCTGAAGGTGCATTTGACAGCCATGCACTACCCAGTAGTGGTTCAGAGGGGGGGTAGCAGTGGCCCAGCTAGGCATCTGGTGCCAGCTATACCAAGCTAGGTAGCAAGGAACAGAAGTAGATAGCACCCTTTGATAGGGGACATGGCAGCTTGATTCAGTCGTCAAGCCTGACACACTGGTGCCAAAGAGAGGCTGTACAGTTAGCCACTGTACCTGGTGGTTTTTAGAGAGAGCTAGAAAGAGGAGTTACACTAGATAGCGGAAAGTGCTTCACAAGAGACAGTGATGCTGTCACTCAAAGCTTGAGCAGCTGGCTGGCAAAAACCTGTAGGAGTGAGCTAGTAAGCCGGGGTGGGGTTTAAGTGTATTTAAACAGGGGGGCCGAAAAATCGGGAAGCTAGGGCTCCCTTCCTGGAGGTAATCAGTCCCCGAGGGCGAGTCCGTACATGAGCTTCCGTGAGGGGCTGGTGGCTTCAGACCTGGACTGCGGATGGCAGTCTGGCAGGTCAGGTTCGTCAGAGAACCACGGCTTTGGCTCTCAGACTACCTGAAAAGAGAAGGACAGAGGGAAATTAAATAAAAGAGGCAGGGTGGTGGGGCTGCTCGTGGAGCTAAAAAGAAATGCAAAATGGCTTAAACAGAGTATGTGATGCAGACCCAAAATGTTAGGCAAGGCGCCTGAAGGTCAGAGAGAGAGCAAGAACAGGGCTATTTAAAACACAATACCAGAGTAAAAAAAAAAGGGGGGGGGGTGAGTTCAGGACCTGAGCTGAGATCGCTACTGGGTCTTATGAGGGAACACTCTACAGGCACTTAGATTAAATCAGCAAACTTGAACTCTAAAATGCTAGCAAGACAGTATTAACAGAAATCAAAATCCAATAAAATAAAATATAATTCGAGCATTAACAGTGCAGAGCTATATGGAGCCAATCAGAGTGCTCCTGGGGCTTACTGCAGCCAGTGGGTCACAGCAGTAACAGACACTGGATTTAAACCCAGAAACAACTGTCCTCATGTAAAAAAGGAAAAATCATGCAGCTAGGGCTCCCTTCCTGGAGGTGATCAGTCCCCGAGGGCGAGTCCATACCTGAGCTTCTATGAGGGGCTGGTGGTTTCAGACCTGGACTGCGGATGGCAGTCTGGCAGATCGGGTTCGTCAGAGAGCCACGGCTGTCTGTGAGGGGCTAGTGGCTTCAGACCTAGACTGCGGATGGCGGTCTGGCAGGTCAGGTTCATCAGAGAACCATGGCTGTGGCACTCTGACTACCTGAGCTTCAGTGAGGGGCTGGTGGCTTCAGACCTGGACTGAGGATGGCAGTCTGGCAGGTCGGGTTCTTCAGAGAACCACAGCTGTAGCTGTCAGACTACCTGAGCTTCTGTGAGGGGCTGGTGGCTTCAGACCTGGATTGTGGATGGCAGTCTGGCAGGTCGGATTCGTCGGAGAACCACGGCTCTTATCTGTCCTTAGCAAGACCACTCCACCAGCATTATTTTTTTAGCCCATACTATTTTTAAAACCTACAATAATTAGTTCCCTTTCTTTGCTGCATGCTCACCCACGTCTTCAGACCAGGCAGAAGTGTGCATCGATGAGTTCCTTAATGTCTCAGTTCCTGGCAGCTGCTGCTACGAGTCTTAACTACTTAAAATATGGAATTGGGACATGCGGGTCCAAGGCTGTTTTCCAAGACAGCTAGTCACACAAGTATTGACCAGGTTCACGATTGCGGTCTCTTAGAGGGTCTGCCAACTAGAAAATCCTCTAACATTCTTCCACTAAAATCAAGCCCACACACTTTTAACTCCTCTTAAACCTGCTTCCAGCTGATACTCTCAGCAAACTGGCATGGCCCTTTTTCGTACAACTACAGGGCTGCTGAACAGCACATGGAAGCTAACAAAATAGAGAACCTTGTTTTGCTGGGCTTTATAAAAAAAAAAAAGATCCAAGTGGATAGTTACATTTACACTTCTCTCACCTTTCTTTTTTACATGGTCCGAGTAGCTCCACGTGGTTTGCAGCAGCGTAAGGGGGGCTGGCAGGTAAGACAGAGAACGTGACACACAATGATCACGCACATCTTCCCACGAGATTACGAGCAGATTATGAGCAAAATCACAGAACTAGAAAAAAATTAGTCTTTTTTTTTTTTCCCCCCCAGTTCTGTAGGCAAAATTAGTGCATCAGTTGTGGGATGCTGGAAGATGAACTCTGCTGACCAACAGTGAGATGGCAGCCACTTAAAAGTGGGAGTAAAACTGATATTAAAAACAGATTACTAGCTGTCAGCATTTGGTGTTAATGCATGGAACACTAAATAAAGGGGAATTTTGAGCCCTGCCATAGCAGGCTTACTTTAGCCAGAAGGTAGCAAATCAGTTCCACTATAGGAACAGGACATGGGAGTCTGTTTTCCTTTTTTTTTTATTGTCGCAAAGCGCATGAGTGTACTCTGGACCATTCGGAATCTGACATTTCTTAATAACTTAGGGTGGACCAGATCATTCAACATGGAAGCACCTTCATCCATCATCAGGGAGGTACGATTAGTCATGGTCCAGCCCCCATAGATATGCCAGACATATCTGCATGTTCCAGTCAGGAGGCTCACGGACAGTTCCTCAGGTTCAAGGCACTGAGTTGGCTTCTGCAATCCAGAGTCCTGACCTGTGGCCTGTCGTCCATTCCTAGTGTCTTTTCAGAATTGCTAGTGACTGTCATTGCTTTCCTTTGGAGTCGAGGAAGCTGGATGTTCCCCATGTTTAGATGACATTCTTCTCCGACCTCAAAGTTACCACCTGGCCCAACAAGCAGTAACTTGTGGTCGCTTGTTTTGCGGCACATGATTTTGTACTCAGCCATCACATGACTTTGATGGCTTCTGATCAAAACATTGTACACAAGCACAGTTCAGGACTCGACAGGGCATGGTTTACCTTACACCCAAGAAATTACCTTGATCTGTTATGGCTCATCCTCGGGTTTTGCCTCTCTAGACAATCAGGCTCAGCTGATACTACTGCTGGTTGGAGCGATGGCATAATTGGCAGAGACAGTACTCTCAGCCGTGATCCTCATAAGCCCGGTGCAGTGCACGCTACTACAGCAGTGGTCTCCCCACAGGATCGGCTAGACAAATCAGGTTTGAGTATCCAGATAAATGAAGTCCAGGCTTAACTAATGGTCCACGTAAGTGCACATTCTGAAGGGGTGCAACCAGGGACAGACTCGCTCCCTGTGAATAACGACTGATGCCAACATCAGAAGCTGGGGAGCACAGGGGGCGCTAGAGAGCCGATCTCCAGGCAGGAAGCATTTCTTGAACGCTCTACACTTCACCTGCTTTGTATCATTATAAATTTCATCTACAACTGATCAAACTTTGGAAATTCAGTTTGAATCGACTTACTGAACTTCTCAGGTTTCGATCGATACCCAACACAACATGGTGAGGCAAGGAAATCTCGCTCCTACAGCTGCTAAAACTAACATTGGGAAGGCAAGCAAGGCAGCTGATCCTCCATGCTGGGCAGGTACTACTACGCTGCAACCATCGTTGAGCTCTCTGTGGCAGCAACTACTCGCCACATTGTATTGCGTGGATTTTAAACTGGAGAAACGCATTTTAGCATCTATGGCTCCAATGGATGTGGTGTGGAGATGCGACGAGCGATCGACCACTGTTCAGGTGATCGCCGCAAGGCTCACTGAGGAAGGTGTGCAACTCCGAGGCCGTATGGAGACCTGGAGAAATGAGACCCGTGCTGGAGCCTTGCTGCAGGAGCAGGATTTGTTAGAAGGTGCAGAGGGCTTGGACTTACTCGATTTCTCAAGGGATTGTACACAGGACTCACTGATCTTGGATGAACGTCTCATCTGGGGCTTGTTTCTGAGGGCCCGAGGACGAATTCTGGGATCTGATTGTTGGAAGCTGATGGACTATATCCACAGACAGCCGAGGATGGTGGAGGACGAGGAGATCTCGGTGGTGTCTGGAAAGAACTGATTCTGTTACTGGCAAGCTCCTGGTAATTCTTGTGCATAGGGCTTGCGAACGGTTTTGGGAGACATCTGAACTATTCTATGAGATATATTATGAATAGGACTTGTGGCTGATATGAAAGATGGGGATACTCGTGTGCATTACTTTGGGAAGGGGTCACAGTGCGGGTCATTGTGTTCCATATGGTGGGTTACTCCACCCTCTGAATATTTTTTCCCCATCTTGTTTAGGCTGTGTAGTTACCAGTTCTAGGGACATGGATATGTTGTTCATCCACACTCATTGGCAGTATCCTTGCCGCTTTAAATCTTGCCGGAAGGTCTTCAAGCTTGCTCCTCCCACCCACCCGGGTGGTATAACTCTCGGCTCCGCCCCATGACGCCAGATCTTCCTTACCGCTTGGAAGCTCAGGTTCCCTCCTTAACGCTCTGCGTTTGCGACTGGTTCCTATTTCTCCGTTTGCGGTTTAAAATAATATTTTGCAAAGACTTCAGTCTTGATCCCTCGCTCTTGATGGATAAATCGACTCCCGGATTTGGAGATGCCCATGCGGGCAGAAGATGTCTCGGGCGGATCCACACTCCACGTGTGCTCCTGCTTAGGCCTTGAGCACGACCCGCAGGCTTGCGACCTGTATCATCTTTCGGCCTCGTCCTCGAACCGTGCTGCCCGATTGCAGCTGGGCCGTCCGAGCGTTTCCCTCCGGTGAAGTCCAAGGAGGCCCGGTTGGCGGTGTCCGCGGCGGCGGGCTCGGCGGATCAGCTCGAGCGGATGGTCGCCCTCGAAGAGGAGGCGGCGCGGGCCGTATCTTCCTCGGCCGCGGCATTTATCCCGCTCTCTCTGGGTTCTTCCTACACGGCTTCCTTTAAGGAGCTTTGTCTGTCCCTCTCCACTAAAGGAGAAGGGCCTGCGTCTGCTGGACCTTTTTCTCGGTCCAAAAAGAGGGACAAGGGTAAGTCCCTCCGTCGACGCTCTTGGGAGCGGAAAGGTCCCTCTCCCGGGCCGTCGAGCCGCTCGGCCTGTCGACCGTCTTCCGCCACTGGCCTCACGGTGTCCCGTCAGGTCAGTTGACCGAGACTCCCACTGATGAAGTCGAGATTTTCTCGACCCATTAGACGGGCTGTCGCCTTTAGCAGCCGAATTCCCTCTCCCGGTTCCCGGGAGGAGTTGAGGATCCCGTGGGCTCGCCTGTGCCTCCAGTTCCGGAGCCCCGGATGGACCTTCCGAGCGAAGGTGCGGTTCGGCCGACACCTCCCACCGACCCGGAAATTCCGGGACTCTCGGTCTCGGTCTCGGACCTCTTAAGCGATCAACCGTTCCCACCGTCATAAGCGGTCTCGACTCGGCACCGCGGTAGCGGCGTCGCCGCTGGTCACTCGTCCTCCTCCCGGATGAGGAGGCTTGGCGTAAATTACGTCGACGTACGAGACCTTATGTTGCAACAGCTCCTCCTGGCCGGGAATAAGCCGACTCCGGCGCCTTCCCCGGCCATTAAGTGGCTGTCACCGGAAAGGCCGACACAACCCCTCGACTTGTCCGAGGAGCCTATACCCAGGCCGGTTGTTCGGCCAAAACCAGCTGCTCCACCGATTCCGGTGGAACCTCCGCCCTCCACAGCCACCAATTGGGGCTCCGACCAAGATTCTCGTTCGGCTAAGGTTTACCCATCGGCTGTCAGTTACCCTCACTCCCGACCGACCTCGGCAGGTGAAGGGTGGCTCAGGCCAGAGGCAGCTCTTCGAGGACTCTTCCAGTCCGAAGATGATTCCTCCTTCTTCTCCAAGCGACTGGACTTGGAGTCTTCGGAGGTCAGCCAATGGGCGATAGCCCGTCGTCCTTCCTAGGACTGCTTGAGCTCATCTGGAGTCTACCGGATGGGCTCGAACCCGTTTCCAAACGGCCAGGTATCCCTCACGGAGATTCTGGACCGGGGATTCTCCGACGGAGGCCTTTCGGTGGCAGAGGCCATAGTGGGTCGGCACTGGAACTTTGGCAGCGCCTGCTTCCTGCCCTCGCCTTCGGCCAGGATGGCCGGAATGTATCGTCCCTACGGTTCCTTGTCCGGTTTTGGAACCCCTCTGCTGAGGGTTGGTTACCGACAGCGTTTTCAGCGCGCCCGGCAGCGAGGATGTGGACAAACCTCCTGACAAGGGTCCAGAAGTGGACTATGTCGGGTGAAAAGTCTACGCTTTCGTCCTCTCTCGGCCTTAGTCCAGGCCAGTTCGGCCGATCCTCATGGCACATTTTTCTCATGCCCTGTTGGGCTCCCTGGATGAGGTCATCCTCATCTTCCGCCGATCTCCAGACTACGGTTAAGCAGGTGCGGGACCAGAGGGCAGGGCAGTGGCCAAACAGCAGCTCAGACTGCTTTGGATGTAGGGGACTCATGTGCCAGATCGGGTGGTGACCGCAGTGGCTATGCGTCCCGTGAGCTTGGCTGAGATATCCTGCTGCCCGGATACCGCGCAAGTTAGGCGGATGTTCCCTTTTTGGGGACTGACCTCTTCGGCCCTGGGGTGGAAGGTCACCTGCAGAGGATCGAGAAGTCCAATGCCACCTTGGACTCGGTCTCTTCCGCTCAGAAGGACAAAGGCCGCAAACCACAGCCTAAGCCCTTTAGTCCTTCTGTGCCCCGGCAACGCCGGCCAACAACGTCAGGGCCAGGCTCGGCCTTGGCATCCCAAACCCAAGCATGGCTTCCTCTATCAGGAGGCAGGGAGGAAGGGCCCAGAGGTCCCTCGGCGGTCCCTCCCCAAGCCTGCCCAGTGGCGAGGCTGAGGGTGTCGCCCCATCCCGTCACCTGCCTAGGTCCCCCATGAGAGCGGCTCCAGCACTTCCGTTCCGCCTGGTCCGCTGTTACCACGGACAGGTGGGTCTTGAGGTGGTGGGAAGAGGCCTGCCTCTGGAATTGACAGGCACCACCTTCAGACCGTCGCCCCTCGGAAGCCGAATCCCCAGCCTCACTGGTGGCTCGTCGAGCCGACATCCTCTCCTCCTCCAGAAGGAGGTGGTAAGAAGGTGGTGGACTCCTTCAGACCAGGTTTGTGTCCAGGTACTTCCTGGTTCGAAGCGGACGAGGGGCTGGCGCCCCATTCTCGACCTACCGACCTAAACAAGTTCCTAAGGTCTGAACCTTCAGGATGGTCACTCTGGCTCAGATATTACCATCCTTAGAGCCTTGGCGTGTGGTTCTGCTCTCTCTGGACTTGCGGGCAGCGTTTTCCACGTCCCTATCCGTCCATCTCACAGAGATTCCTCCGCTTCCGGCGGAAGGATCTCTCTTGATTCAAGCCATGCCCTTGGCTTGTCTCCAGCTCCCAGGGTCTTCACCAAATGCATGGCAGTGGTGACAGCATTCCTCTGGCCTTGAGGGTCGGGTGTACCCTTACCTGGACGACTGGCTGATAGCAGCTCCCTCCAGGAAGGAGGCGGAGTGGTCAGAGATCTGGCCTCCAGGTCTGCTCTCAACTGGGCCTCCTTATCCAGGCGCCAGAGTGGAACTCGAACGAGCAGGTGATTTTATTCAGTCGGGCGCAGCTCGACTCTCTTCGAGCCAGGCGGCTCGGCGGACAGGGCCGAGTTCTTTCCTCCTTTGCCCGATCATTTCTGGTTGGGCAATTGCGCCCTACCGGGACTTCCTACGCCTCCTGGGTCTCATGGCGGCCTGTACCAGCGTGGTCGTTGGGCCGCTGGAACATCGTCCTTCAGTGAGGACTGGCCAGCCAGTGGTCCTGGCGCTGCGATCCCTTGGACCAGCTTGTCGTCGGTGGCCCACAAGTGTGGAATGCTCTCCAGTGGTGGACCGTTCAGATCATTTGCAGGAGGGCATCACGTTCGTCCGCCCGAGCAGCGGTCTCTCTGAACGACGATGCCTCTCTGATGGGTTGGGGTGCCCATCTGGGGAACACGGGCTCCATGGCCTCTGGTCCCCTTGAGTCGATGCCACATCAACCTGCTGGAGGCTCCAAGCGGTCCTTCAGCTCTCACCGCCTTTGCTCCGTTCCTCCGGGTCAAGTGGTCGAGTCCGGGCGGGACAATACCACGACCATGTGCTATCTAAACTGCGCCAGGCCGGGGCCCAGCGCTCCGTAGCTACTAGCCAGGAAGCTCTCACATTTGGTCACTGCGTGCGCAGCCTGGGCGGATCTCCTGGCCATTCCGTGGCAGGGGCCTCCAACACCTGGCCGATGCCCTGGGCGGATGAGGGCTGCATCCCACAGTGGTCTCTCCTGCGGAGGTAGTACAGCATCTGTTCTCCTTTGGGGCACACCTCAGGTGGACCTGTTTGCCTCCATGGAGGCAGCAGGCTGAGTCTGTTCCATGCCCGCCCCCTCAGCAGGGCTGCTGCAGGGGATGCCTTCTCGAGGCAATGGACCCCGGGCCTCTTTGCGCCTTTTCCCCATTTCCTTGATCCACAAGGGTGCTTCTCAAGGCGAGGAGGGACAAGGCGCGGGTGATTCTGATAGCCCCAGACTGGCCTCGCCAGTTCTGGTACCAGATCTCCTCAGTCTCAGCTCCAGGACTCCATGGCAGCTTCCAGCTCGCCAGGACCTGCTCTCAGTCAATCAGGGAAGGTGTTCCATCGGACCTTCAATCCCTGCACCTGACGGCTGGTTCCTGGAGCGGCTAGAGTTCCAGGCTTTGGGTCTTTCGACAGGTCCTCAATGTAGTTGAGGCGTCCCGTAGAGTCGACCAGAAAATGCTATGCCTTCAAATGGAAAGGTTTTCCATTTGGTGTCAGCAAGACTTGGACCCTTCCTCCTGTTCCTTGGCAAGCATCTTGGACTATTTATGGTCCCTTTCTAGTCAAGGGCTTAGGTCGACGACCCTAAGGGTGCACCTGGCAGCCATCTCTGCTTACAGGCGGCGGGCGGGAAGCAGTCAGTGGCGCAGGGAGAAGGTGGTCTGGCGCTTTTCAAAGGCCTTGATCACATTTCCCTCCAGTCGGGAACCCCACCTCCGTGGGATCTACTGCTGGTACTGGCAAAGCTCATGGGCAAGCCATTCGAACCTATGCACAGGTGTGCTCTCTCTCACCTGTCGTGGAAGACCGCCTTCTTGGTGGCTATCCGTCAGCCAGAAGGATAGGAGAGCTCAGGCGCTTTCCATCGAGTCTCCTACCTGGTCTTCCACAGGGACAAGGTTGTCCTGCGCCCCACCGAAATTCCTTCCGAAGGTGGTGTCGAGTTTCACTGTAACCAGGTGTTGACTCTGCCGGTGTTCTACCCCAGTCACCTCGAGGCGAATATAGGCTCCATACTCTGGATCCCTAGAAAGCGCGCTTATTATAAGGCAGCGACGGCTGAAATTCGGGGAGGTTCGCCAGCTGTTTGTCACCCACGCTGAAGCGCATCTGGCAGACCTGCAGCCAAGCGGACGATAAGCAGGTGGGTAACCTCCATAGATCTCTGCTATAAGTTAGCGGGCATGGAGCCTCCCAGAGGATAAGGCTCATTCTACCCGCCATACTGCTGCAACGGTGGCTGCTTCCAGGGACGTCCCTATCCAGGAAATCTGCAGGGCTGCTACCTGGAAGTCAGCAAACACCTTCATTACCCACTACCACATCGACCTTGAGTCACGCCGGGATGCTGGTTTTGGGGCCTCGGTTCTCCAGTCTCTCTTTCCCAAGTAAGTATATGGGGTGTGCGTCTTGCCTCCCTCCTCCCGGAGAACTGCTAGGAGTCTGCCAATGAGTGTGGATGAACAACATATCCATGTCCCTAGAAATACAGGTTACTCACCTGTAACAGGAGTTCTAGGAATGGTATGTTGTTCATCCACATAACCCCGACCTCCCGGCTTGACGCACAACCCTGGAGCTTCCAGCGGGCCAGATCTGGCGTCATGGGGCGGAGCCGAGTGTTATACCACCCGGGTGGGTGGGAGGAGCAAGCTTGAAGACCTTCCGGCAAGATTTAAAGCGGCAAGGATACTGCCAATGAGTGTGGATGAACAACATATACCATTCCTAGAACTCCTGTTACAGGTGAGTAACCTGTATTTACTCCCAAATCATAACTAATAAGCTCTGCATGCTAATTAGATTACCTTTATGCCTCACTGTTATGTTACCATGTTAGTTTAAGAAATCGGTGTGTTCATGATAATAAGTCTGATGTTTGAAGGTTGCTATTGTACCAATTTTCAGCTGATTGTAGTATTGTTCTAGAAATAGCACATTCTTCCTATTCAGTACCTTTGTCATCTGTATTAATAGCAGTCTTTAGGACTGCGTCACAATGCCTAAGTTAATTCTATCTTTTAAAGACATTCCATGGCCATTGAGATGGCTGGCATTTCCGGCACACTTTCTTTGGTAAAATGCTGGATATTCCCCAACCCCCACCCCATTGTAAAAGATTACAGGGGGTTGTATTATGAGTATCAACTTTATGTATGAGTAGTTGTCCTTGTTATACCTATCACCCTGTATGAGGTAATGTGTGTATGATTTTACATGAAAATAATAAACACAAAGTACAAAAAAAGAAGCTGGGTAGCACACCTAGACTAACTTTGTGTGCCACACAGGGGGTGTTTACTGGAGTCCTGGCACAGCATCACAATGCTAGAAATGAGAGAGGTTGGCCTTGCCCTTCAGTACTTCCAACTATATGTCGTCTTCCAGGGTCTACTAGCCCTCACCGATACCAGAGCCTCGGTGGCATACAACATCCATCACAGAGTCATCGGATGCCAATGATTCTTCCATGCGACTGTCTCACCTACTCTGCTGGGTGGAGGGTCACCTAGACAACCTTTCTACAGCCTACATTCCAAGGCAGGACTTCTTAATGCGTGGTTGGTTCATCCGTGAAGACATGCTACCTAGGGAATGAGAAATGAACGATGGCATCTTCTAGTGCCTCATTCTACATTGCAGGTCAGATGGCAGATTCATTGTTGAAATATGTTTCCCACTTGAAAGGCACATGAACCCACAGATGATGCTCTGAGAATTCTGCTCCTACAGGAATGGATAACCAATGCCCAGACTGTATTGATTCCTGTTTTATAGACTTATAGTATATAGTATTCAATTATGGTGGTGCTGTGGTGCTTCACTGGACTCTTTGAAATAGTAATTTGGTCAAATTTTAAGCAGTTTAAATTTGTCTTGAATGAGTGGGTGTGACTGATTAGTAATATTTGTATTTATAGACTGACTGTGGTGTGAGTGGGAGTTAGGGAGGATAATTTTTAGTTGTTTGGGGGTTTATTGTTAATTATAACTGTTGTTGGAGGGGTTAGTGTAATTTTGGTTTGCTTTGGGTGGGAAGTTTGGAAGTTTTGTTCATATTGCGTAGATATGGTGATGGTCGCATTATTTCCTACTCCCTTGATCAGTTGTGTCTGCTGCACCTCTTTGGGGGGGAGTGAGTATACCATACCGACAGCAGTTGTTGACCATTGCAGGGAGCTGGGCACCCTCCATGAGCATGGACGGAGATGTCGACTGGCTCAGTGTGGAGTAGGGAAAGAGGGCATGATTGGGAGTGTTAGGACGAGTGGGAACCGTGGTCATAGACCAGCCTAGGACAGAGGACCATCCTATCTAGTGCCAGTCCCAAGGGTTGTTCTCTTTAAAATGGAATAGGTAGCAAGAGGACCGCCTTACCTGTTCTCCCCTTCATGCAGTTATTTATAATGCCCAGTCCCTGAGGAATAAAACCATGGTGGTGGAAGCATTCATTCAGAGCACAGGAATCACTTAATATGCTTAACAAATGCATTCAGCCTCCTGTGTTGAACTACCTCAGAGGAGAATGCAATGTACAGTATGTAAATGATGGAACTCTCATTGGTTCATGCCAATTTTCAAACTGCTGCCCCTAGTAACTACCGCACTCTGAAGTGCTCAGATTAATTTCTCCACCTGACAGCTTGGATGCCTCAGAGAGCTCTTCTCTACTTTCCTCAGAGATTGTTATTTTATCATATTGTCACAAACCCACTCAGCAGGTCAGGCCCTCTACTCCCAAAGTGCCAACCTCTGAGCGCGTCTTGTGAACAGTGTAACAGACAAGATAACCCTCTTGTCTGTTTTTGTGAGTTCGGATCAAACTTTGGTCTCAAGTTCTGGAGGGATTCAAACTGCTAACCTCTTGTTGGCATACCCAGTGCTCAGGCTGAGATGTATCTGTCTTTGGGGGGGGGGGGCAGATATCTTTGCCTATGGGCACCTAACCAGGTTTATAGAGATCAACCCTTTAAAACTTTAATAAAGACCTCAGATTTAAAACGCTTCTCTTTCCAGTTTGGTACCACCATACAAGCTTATGTTTAGTATCTGCAATAACCATATACTTTTCCTACAACTAAAAAGAAGTCAAAGACAGACCAAGTAAGTTCTAAAAAGAATTTTACTAAAATATTTAAAAATATGTAAAACACAAAATACAGAACTCTTGTATCACAAGACATACAAATCTATTAAAAGAACACGGTTTTAAACAGTGCAGTTCCTACTACAGTACTTAGTCTGTATATACTTGCTTAAAAGTGCTCTCAAGATATTTCGTGGTCAGAGTCTAGGTATTAGGTAAAAATGTGTCTCTGTGAAGTAAAACAGACTAAATTAAAAGCTGTCTTTTACCCCACCTCTTTCCAGGAGGTCACCTAGCTCCTCCCTGTCAGGATATATGAAAATATATATCTTATGCAAAAGTATTACATTCTGCAACTTCAGCATAATTCATGTCCTTCAAATTACACTTCGTTTGATCCCATGCTGTATCCTCCCTCACACATGCTTCACAGGGACATTTACAACCTTGCACCCCTGTGTAACAACCTAGGTTCCTCTCCAATGTCATAAACCTTCTTTATGATTTATGTCTTAACAAACTTAACTTAAACAAGTCTGTAATTAACTCAGAGAAACAGGATCCTTGATTAAAGTCTTCCATGTAACACATTGTCTCTAAAACTGTGTGTGTGTGTGTGTGTGTGTGTGTGTGTGTGTGTGTGTGTGAACTCACATGCTGTCAGCATTTCCTCATCGCTTCCATCTCTCAGCTAAAATCTGGGTGGGGAAGGGGATGAGTGAGGTCACTCCTAGAGCATTTGATTTTCAGCAGGAGACATTCAGTAATACATTTTATATTAAAAAGAAATGATACAGCACTCAGAGCTTGCTGTCTGCGTCACACATATTATTTTATTGGTTTACTATTGCTGCCCCTAGTCAGGTATAGTTAGTATGTTTTAGTGGGTTTTCTATCCAGACTGACGTCTCCTCATGTGGCATGTCATGGACTGGAAGTGTTCATGGGTTGGGGGATTCTGTCTCCTTGGGAGGAGTTTGACCCAGTCCTAATTGAGGAGATTTTCCAGGTGGTCCTTGGGCTGCGCCCCAAGTACTGTATTTTGGACCACGGGCCTACCAGTTTTCCCTCAAGTTGCTGGCGGACCTTCATTCCCATTATCGCTGAGATAGTCAGATGTTTACTTCAGGAGATGGTGTTCCCCAATGAACTGAAGAGGGCAGTGGTGACTCCCCTGCTGAGGAAGCCATCATTGGACCCTGATGATCTGGCAAATTACAGGCCTATCTTGAAGCTTCACATTTTAGGGAATATTATCAAGAAGGTAGAGGTGATGCAGCTACAGGACCACTTGGAATATTATGAGATCCTTGGACCATTTCAATCTGGGTTTACAACATCGTTATAGTACAGAGACTGCTCTCATCATGGTGTTTGGTGATCTGCACCAGGCTAGAGACAACAGTCAGTGTTCCATCTTGGTTCTGCTGGATCTGTCCTCGGCATTTGGCACAGCAGATCATGGAGTGCTGTTGTCTCATCTGAGACACTATGTAGGACTCTCAGGTATGGTGATGATACAGTAGTTTGAGCCCTACTTATTTGGCAGAATGCAGCAGGTGGCTTTGAGCAGACACATCTTGGATGCTGCTGTTCTCTGCTGTGGAGTGACTTGGGAGATGATACTAGTGCCCATGTTATTTGCTGTATACATGTTGCTGTTGGTGGACATCATCAGGAGGTATGGTCTAGGTTTTCACTTCTGTGCAGATGATACCCAGATCTGTTTGTCATGTTCAGGTTCAAGTTTATTTGAAGGAAAACTTAATTGAGAATGCTCATTTACAAGGAGGTCCTGATGGGACACTGTAGAACATCAGATACAATAACAAAATACAAATACAGAAATACAAAAGTAAGTATAAAACAGTTTTAAATGAGAAGACAGATACAGCAGTAAATCAGGATCAGTATTCAACCTTAAGGAGGGAAACCTTATTTAGAACACTAAGAACAGGAATATACTATGCCTATACAAACAGGGATACAAATAGGTACTGGAGGTCAGATAAGAGTGGAAGGATAATTCAGAGGGGAAAGTGCTTATTAGATAAGCTTGCACTAGAAAAAAATTTCTAGCCATTGTGGTAGCGGCAGGTTTCTTTGAATGCCTTACTGGTCAAGGATTTAAAGACATTTACGGAGACTAGTTATGTGAGCTTAAATGAGGATTGTAATTTATTCTAGATGGTCGGGATGGAATGACTGCTTCTCTGCTGTGGAGTGTGTGAAATTTGGGCACATCAAGTAAGATAAAGGTGTTTTTCCTTAGGGCATAGCAGCTGCTCGACCTGTGAATAAGAGACGTAATATATGGTAGTAGTTTATTCAACAGGATTTTCAGAACCCAGATGCTAATAAGGAGCATCCTTCTAGTGGCTAGGGATGTCCAGCCTACTGCCAAGTATAGGTCGCAATGGTGCGTCTATAGGATGCATTGGTAATAAAGTGCAGGACACGATGATAGAGGATGTCCAGCTTGTGTAAGTTGCACGCTGGGCTGCTGTTGTAAATAATGTCTACGTAGTCTATTAGTGGAAGGAAGGTGGCTTGAACTCATCTTCTCCTAATATCCGCTGGGAGTATGAATTTGTTCCTATAGAAGAACCCCAGTCTCATTTTTAGTTTTTTAGCAAGAGTCAATATGTGAGGCAAAGGTCAATGCTGTCCAACCAAATTCCTAAATATTTAAATTTTTCCACAAACTCAAGTGAGTCTCCTAGGAGGGTTGTAATAGTTGTCAGTGCAGCTTGTACAAGATGGAAGATGATGGATGTGAGGGGAGAAAGTACATTGCCTTGGTTTTTTTTTGCATTCAGTAATAATTTGGAGCTTAGGAGGTTTCACTGTAGCTGACTAAAATTTGACTGCAACTCAATACCTACGTGAGTCAAGGAGAGTTTTAAGGTGTACAACACTCATCTGCAAAGAAGTGAAGTTTGGAATTATGGATGTTACTACCTAAGGAGTTGATGTAAATTGAAAACAACAAAGGACCTAGAATGGAGCCTTGGGGTACCTCTCTTGTGAGCGGCAGGGGAGGGAGAGTAGCCCGTCAGCTTTTATACGTTGGAGCCTACCTGATGGGTAACTGGAGAACCAGTTGATTGAACAGTTGTCCAGGCTATACTCTTAGTTTAAGGCGCAATAGACTGTGGTCGACTATATCGAAGGCCTTACTTAGGTCTAGGAAGACGGCTCCTGTTTATTGTCAAGGGCAATAAACCAGTCATTAGTTACTTTCACCAATGCTGAGACTGCTGTGATTTTGTTTGAAGTCTGATTGTAGTGGGTTGAATGAATTTGAGTTCTCAAGATGATCTTTTACTTTATTATTGTCTAGTTTTTCTAGGAGTTTTGACAGAACTGGCAGGATAGAAATAGGTCTATAATTGGTATGATTACCCAGGTCACCTGATTTAAACAACGGCAGTATGAAGGCTGTTTTCCAATAAGATAGAACCGTAGCAGATGAGATGGATAAATTAAAAATGTGCATTATTTGGGCGGTTAAGAGATGGTACCCTAGTTTTAGGAATGTGGACTCAATTCCATCCGCATCAGCACTCTTTTTTTGTGTCCGATTTTTTTAAATAAGTTCTCGACTTGTTGATATATTACTAGAGATAGTCAAAAGGAATCTCAAGGCCTTGGGTCTACGGGGATGTCCTTAGATGTGGAGCAGTCAATGAGTTCAGCAGCTGGTGAGGAGTCGAATGCAAGGTCCGCTGTCGCGAAATGCACATTTAGTTTTTCTAAGATGGTACTTTAGAAACATAGAAATTGTCAGTAGATAAGGACCACAAGGCCCATCTAGTCTGTCCATTAGCCCTATACTTGACCCTATCTGGTCAGTGGCTTCCCTTCCCTCTGCCCTACCTCCAAGATTGCCCTATGCCTGTCCCAGACATGTTTAAATCCTTCCACCGTGCTTGCTCCTACCACCTCCTGTGGCAGACCATTCCATGCGTCCAACCACCCTCTCCATGAAGAAGAACTTCCTCACATTCCCTCTCAACCTGCCACCTTCCAATTTCATATCATGACCCCTCGTTCTTGTACTCCTCCTGTATTGGAAGGTGTCTCCTCTGTGCACCTTGTTTATGCCCTTTAGGTACTTGAATGTTTCTATTATGTCCCCTCTCTCCCTCCTTTTCTCCAACAAGTACATATTGAGGTCCTTTAATCTCTCCTCATAAGTTTTCTGATGCAAGCCCTGTATCATCTTGGTCACTCTTCTCTGGACCGTCTCCACTCTGTCAATGTCCTTCCAAAGGTGTGGCCTCCAGAACTGCACACAGTACTCCAGGTGAGGTCTGACTAGTGTTTTATACAAAGGCATCACTACTTCCCGCCTTCTGCTAGTGATGCCCCTGCCTGTGCACCCCAGCATGACGCTGGCCTTCCCTGCAGCCTTTGCACACTGCTTTGACACTTTCCCTTTCGTCCTTGGTGATAGTCAGCAACCCAACACCTTCCCCCCATCCTGTAGCTCAAATAGGGTTCCTTTGTCTGAGGCGCATAATTTTGCACTTCTTAGCATTAAACCTCAGCTGCCACACCTCAGACCATTGTTCCAGCTTCTCCAGGTCTCTCCTTATTTTCTCAACCCCGTCAGGAGTCTCCATCCTGTTGCAGATCTTGGTGTCATCTGCAAATAGGCAGACCTTTCCCTCCAATCCTTTTGCAATATCACTAATTAAGATATTAAACAGAACTGGCCCCAGGACTGATCCCTGAGGTACCCTGCTGGTCACTCCCCTTTCCCCAGACTGAATCCCATTAACCACCACCCTCTGCCTCTTATCTGTTAGCCAGTTCCTAACTCAGTTTACTACCAAGTTGTGCCCCATGCCCAGATTACCCATCTTGTTAAGCAGCCTCTTATGTGGGATAGTGTTGAAGTCCTTACTGAAATTGAGGTAGGTGATATCCACTTCCCCCACCCCAATTTACTTCCTTCGTCACCCAGTCAAAGAAATCTTATCAGATTCGTCTGACTCGACCTCCCTGCTGTGAATACATGTGGGCCCCATTGGATTCCAGATGACCCACTATTCTTTCTTTAAGCAGTGTCTCCATGATCATCCCCACTACTGAGGTGGGGCTGACTAGCCTATAGTTCCCCGCCTCCTCCCTATTTCCAGATTTGTGTAGAGGGACTACATGTTCCCTTTTCCAGTCCTCTGGAACCACTCCTGTGTTAAGTGACTCTGGAACAAGGCTGCCAGAGGCACTGCTAGCTCTTTTTGCAGTTCCCTTAATATCCTTGGGTGAATGCCACTGTTCCCCATTTCTTTGTCCACCTTCAGTTTTGTGAGTTACTCTAGGACTCTCTCCACTGTGAATGGACTGGTGTCCATCTCTCCCCCCACCTCGCCCAGCTGTGGTCCCTGACCCTCCCCCTCATCAGTGAATACTGAGCAGAGTATTTGTTCAGTATTTCCGCCTTTCAGGTCTCCTCCTACACTCCCTTCCTCCCTTTAAGTCTTACAATACCCCCGGTTTGTCTTCTTTCGTCGACGTACCTATAAAATGTCTTGTCCCCCTTCTTTACTGTTTGTGCTGATCCTTCCTCAGTTTGCACCTTAGCCTTCCTAACAGCCTTACCTGCTTCTCATAGACATTCTAGGTACATCTCCCTGTCCTCCTTCCTTTGGGCCTCCTTATATTTCCTGACACCCGCTGTTTTAGCCCTTACTTTGTCTGTTCGACTCATTTCCTTGTCTTTGGATACCAGTCTGATGCACTGATTTGTCCCTTCCCAATGACTCCTTTTATGTGCCCCCACTGCTCTTCCACCCCTCCGTTCCTCGGTCTTTTCCAGGGCTATTCTGATGCATATCTCAATTTCAGCAAAGTCTGCCTTCTTGAAATCCAAAACTTTCACCCTCGTGTGACTTGACTGGGTCCCTGTTCCCATGCTAAACCACACTTTGTAGTGGTCACTGGATCCCAGTTGCCCCTCCACCTGGACATCTATGATTCTATCCCTGTTGGTCAGTATCAAGTCAAGAATTGCCTTTTGCCTGGTGGGATCAAACACAAGCTGCCTGAGACCTTCCCCCTGTATGGACTCCAGGATGCTGCTGCTTCTGGCTGAAGCAGTTGCCTGGGTGGACCAATCAATGTCTGCATATTGAAATCCCCCAGTAGCAGAACTTCACTTTTTGCTGCCATCTCGTGTATTCCATCCACAAGCTCCCTGTCCACTTCCTCCCCTTGCGCTGGAGGCCTATAGATCACCCCTGTGCGTATTGCTGCTCCATTGCCAGGTTCAAGGATGACCCAAAGTGCCTCAGCCTCCCCCTGCCTACCCTGTACCTCTATCACCTTTATCCCCTCTATGACGTACAGGGCCACCACCACCCCTTTTATACCGCCATCCCTCCTGAACATAACCCAGTATAATTTTGTCCCAGTCATGATTAACTGTGTACCATGTCTCAGTTATTGCTACTATGTCTAGGTCTGCCTCTACTAGCAGTGCCACCAGGTCTGGGATTTTATTTCCCAGGCTGCGGGCATTAGTTACCATGGTTTTTCCATGTTTTGCATCCTATCCCCCTCCTACCTCTGCTGCTGCTGCTGTCCTGCTTCTTTCCCCCTCCCCTCTTCTGCTTCTCCCCCCTCCCCAGTTGTCTTTCTTGTGTGGCCCCAAATTCACTGCTTCCCCCTCTCCATCTGCTGTCAGTGCCCCAGACTTCAGTTTGTTTTCCTGCATGTGCCGTGGGTGGGGGATGCTAAGGCACCAGACCTTCCTGACTTCCCTGTCCAGTTTAAATACCTGACGCTGAAGTATTCAAACTTCTCACTGAGGACCATGATCCCCTTCCCAGATGGATACAGGCCGTCTTCTTTATACAGACTCACATCTGTCCATGTGGGGCCCCAAGTTCCCCATGAAGCCAAAACCCTCCCTTCCACACACCATTCCTTCAATCATGAGTTGAATTTCTGGATGCAGAGCATCCTAGCCTCTCTCTTGCAATGGACAGGTAGCACCTTCGAAAGGAGACGGAGTTTGCTACTTGCTTCAGGCTCCCCCACAACTTCCTGAAATCCTCCTGGATTCTAGCTACCGCTACCTTGTCCCACACCAGGTCATTCGTCCCTAGGTGGATGATGACATCCAGTTTCTCCCTCCTTGCTATTGCTCTTGTGATCCCATTGGTCCACTTCCCATCATTCCATGTTGTGTTTCCTGGAAGGCACTTCACCTACCTGTCCTTCCTGCTAGGTTCCCCTAACTTCACTCCCAAGACAATTGAGTCTCTCACCAGGAGAAGCTTCCTTCTCATCTGGGGCTTTCTTTCCTCCTTCCCTGTGGCTCCATCCTGGAGGACCCCAACCCCCATCCTCCCTTGTCTCGGCTGCGGGTGCTCTTGTGGGGCTATCCCACTCCTGCAAAGCAGCATAGGAGTTGCTTAATGAACCGGTTGGGCGATGTGCTTCAGACTCCCTTCCCTCACCTTTCCTGAGCCCACCGTGATCCAACCACTCCTCCTCCTCCTGGGCATCCTTTGAGGTTCGGGTTGTGGACCCAGTGGCCTCTGGGAGGGGGTGAATATCCCCTGTAGCCTCGCCAACTCGGCTCAGAGACAGGTGATTTCCTCCCTCAACATAGAGAGGTGCCTGCAGATAGGGCAGTTTCGCAGCCTCCAGAACACCTCTCTGAAGACTGCTGCTCCACAGCCACTGCACTGCACCAATCCCAGCATGTTTGATGTTTGTTGTGTCCTACCCCTGTATAGTCTTTGTGCTACACCCTGGCTTAAAAAAAATGTAGTTTCCTCTCCCTTTACCCCTTCTTAAGTTTGGTGCTTCCTGCTTAGTGGCAGGAAGGTGCAATACCTATGGGCCCACTCCCTATAAAGGTGGGTGGGTTGAGAGGTGGGAGGGCGGCTTACACTGGTGCTCCGCTCATAAGACAATCAGCCCAGTCTCACCCTTTAGCTGCTCACAACCCCTAAAGCAGACTGAGGAAAAGAATCTCAGCAACTAAAGGCAGATGAAAGAGCACACAGCAATTGAAACTCAATTCCCTGAAATCTGTTTCAAAACACAGAAACTTCCTGAAGTTTAGCAGTGAAAGAAACCCCCAAAGCAGACTGTGGAAAAGAACTTCAGCAACTAAAGGCAGGTGAAAGATCACATAGCAATTAAAACTCAATTACCTGAAATCTATTACAAAACACAGAAATTACCTGAAACTATTACAAAATACAGAAACTTCCTGACGTTTAGCAGCAAAAGAAACCCTCAAAGCAGACTGTGGAAAAGAACCTCAGCAACTTTGATCAGAGATCATGCACCTGATGTGGTTAATGCAGCAGCTGTGCTTGACAAGTGTCTGGTAGAGATCCAGGACTGGATGGCTTCAAGCTGGTTCAGACTTAACTCACCAAAGATGGAAGTGCTACTGGTGAAACCAAGTCGAGTGGCTGCAGCAAGAAATAGTGATGATGCCTTGTTGCCATCGTTAAATGGCACCATATTATGAGCTGTTGATAGGGTAAAGAATTTGGGCATCATTGTGGATAATAGATTGACATTAGTTTATCAGGTGTCATCTGCTGTGCACAGTGGTTTTACCATCTGCAGAATACCACCCAAATTCGTACCTGTCTTGATAGCTCTCACCTGGAGACCCTAGTGCACGCTTTCGTCACCTTCTGTTTGGGTTACTGTAACTCGCTTTACCTAGAGCTGTCTGCAAGGCTGGTGCGGCTCTTGCAGCTCGTGCAGAACTCAGCAGCCCTGCTGATAGCTGGGACCTCCCGGTCCAGGCATGTCATGCCAGTTATTCGGGAAATGCACTGGCTGCCAATAAGGTGGTGCATCAGCTTCAAGATAAGTTTGTTAGTTTACAAAGCCCTGCATGATTTGGGCCATAGCTATCAGAAAGACATTTTTTTTTTTATTAGCACTTTGTTGCCTGCATTTCCCTGGTTGGCCCTTTCTGACCAAGCCCCCCAGCCCTGTCACTCCTGTTCCTCCAGCACTTACCTTCACCACGCCCTCTGCCACAGAGCTATGGCAGTGCCCATCCATCGGGTGTGGAGTCTGTCGGGGGGGGGTCCTCCTTTTTCTCCCTATCCTTCCCCGTCACTGGGGGGCACACATCAACATGTATGCATGGATGTGCATGCATGCTGCAGAAGTCGTGCAGCACCCTCCCTTTTGCTGGCGTCCAGCAGTCCCACATTGCCCTCGGGCCTCCACTTGGGGGCAGTCATTTGGCAGGAATGTCTGTCCTCCCTCCCTCCCTTCCCAGGAGAGGAGAGGAGAGCAGTCCTATGGACGCTCAGTCTTCTCCCTTGCCAGCCAACCCCTGGCGGCCCACTCACACTGCACTGATAGACCTTTCCTACCGAATACATTCCCATCCACTTTCTTCATTCCTCTGAGGCGGTTCCATGCTCCCGACTAAAATCTTTGGAAGACAGAGCTTTTTGCTTGGCAGCCCCCGACTGTGTGGAATGCGCTTCTGGCTTTGATTAGACCCTCTTGGGGACATTTAAAGGATTGTGGATGCATGGAACGGCCTTCCGGAGGAGGTTGTGGAGTGAAAAACAGTGGTTGAAT
Organism: Neoceratodus forsteri; assembly: GCA_016271365.2. Classification (NCBI taxonomy): domain Eukaryota; kingdom Metazoa; phylum Chordata; order Ceratodontiformes; family Ceratodontidae; genus Neoceratodus; species Neoceratodus forsteri. The sequence goes on along the minus strand of CM057454.1, from coordinate 832,334,964 downwards.
TCAAGCATGCATGGGACAGCCATAAGGCAATTCTAGGGGGTGGGGTAGAAAGAAGTAGGCTGCTGGTTAACTAGAATCTGCAGCTTATCCATTAGGTAGGGAAATGGGCAGACTGGGTGGGCCAAGCGGTCCTTACTGCCGTCAAATTCTATGTTTCTAAGTTTCTTTGACTTCTTTTTAATCAGGCTTTTGAGACCACCTAAAACCTTTAATTTATTAGCTATGGCCAGGCTATGTTTTTAATTTTACGTACTCCCAAACGGCTTTGATCTTGTTTTCTGTACGGCATCTAGAGCCTTGAATAGGTGACTAACAAATACATTTGCCTTGCCTTGCCTGTTCTACCCCTAGGACTTGTCACTCGTACACAGGTAGGGCTCTGTTACAGGGTCATTCTCCAAATGGCATGGTAGCTCCACTCAATAATCTCACCCCCATCAGACAGATGAGTCATCTAAACACAGTCTTGGTCACCCTGTCTTGGTCACAGCCTTTTTTCAACTGAGGCACACTAGTTATCCTCTCCCAGAGGTGACAGGGGGCCTTTTGCATGAAGTGTCTTTTCCCTGCCTCAGGGATTACCACATGCACTCTACGCATGGGTTATTATAATTCCTGGGCCACAGAGGGTCCTTACATAGATATAACAGGTTCAGGGAACTCCATGGATTTCAAAAGTGATCTCGCTGCCAACAGGTCTACATATTTTTATGTTGGTTGTCAATAAAGGGCTATAGACTGGGTGCAGCATGCCCTCCACAGAGAGTTCTTCACACTGCATGATCCCCTCTTAACTCTTGCTCATGAATAGTCAACATGGATGCTGCACAATATTGGGCCTTCTTTTGCAGCAAGCAGACCTCTCCACAGCTTTCATCGACAGTTGCGGGGGGGGGGGCGTCTCCTTCCCATTGTCTCTTTCCGTTTTGTCTGGAACACTTGGAGGGTTACTCATTGCCACCTTGTCCACACAGTCTTTTAACATGGCTCCCCAGAGATGCATGTGCTTGCTAACCTCTCTACTTTCTTGAAGAGGGCTACAGTACTGTACCAAGAACTCGAAGTGCTGCAAGCACTGTTGTGTCTCATTTTCTCTGCTGTAGCCCAACAGGCAGTTACTCTGGGCCCTGTTTTGGGGTCAGTCTTAAGCCCACCTATTATGGCAGTGTTCGTTCCCTGTACAAAGATTCAAGTGATAGTTTCTGGTGATCACGGTGTCTTGTATCCAGGCTCCTCCTTGCGTGTCTTCAACCACATATCCAGCCTGATCTGTACTACATGGACCTCTGCTTGGTGACAGATTCAGTCAGTTCCACCATTAATGGTTTATTCCTATATGGACCCACCCGTTTGGCCTTGGTATCACTGCTGTTGTACATCCCAGTGTTATGAAGCCCTGCAACAGGGGCATAGCTACAAGGGTTCAGGGGGTGCAGTGGCACCTGGGCCCATGAGGTTTGAGGGGCCCAAATCATAATTTTGATGTTTATTCAAAACTGGAGAGGGGACCTGTAACATTGCCTTGCACCCAGGCCCTCTGGGAATTTGCTACGCTATTGCCCTGCAACCAGGATAAGAGAGACAAAATGAAATTTAAATACCTGTAAATTTTCTTTCTCTGATTGCTGGTCACAGGGCTGGCCCCTCTCTAGCTGTAGTTTGTATATATTGCTGTTCATACACTAAATAAATTAATGTGTAAAGTTCCATTCATACACTAAATAAATATGCATCTTGATCTCTGTTGTTTATTATGGATTATTTAGTTTGATACGTGGTGTTTCTGTTTTGAAACAAACTGGCACAATCCATAAGGGATGGGGGTGGCAATCCATGCTACTGTGTCAGAGGTCTACTTCCTGCCACCTCTACGGAAGCCTAGGAGGGAAGATCCCAGTGGTTATGAAGCCCTGTGACCAGCAGTCTAAGAAGGAAAATGTACAGGTATTTCAGTTTCATTTTACAATGCACAGGCTGTGTATTTGACCCAGATTCCTTGCCTCCATGTGTAGTACCTTGTAGTTCCCCATATAGTACTGTGCATTCAAACAGGATGGAATAGTCAAGCGCATTGCTCTGTCAAAGTATCCAAGGCCTGGCTTTCCTGTTCCAAAGAGTTATTTTCACTTAATCCACAAGTCCAGCGATATGTTCTTCCAATTATGAACAGTTTATCTAAAGGCTCCTAGGCTTCTCTCCACTGTTAACACTTTCAGATGTGTAAGCGTGTGGGTTCAATAACAGACACCAGTCACAAAAATGAAGTGCATAAAAAACGCTGGCATAGCGTTTATCATTTTATTTTTTTTCTGGAAATAAAATGATAAATGCTATGCCAGCGTTTTTATGCACTTCATTTTTGTGACTGGTGTCTGTTATTGAACCCACACGCTACATTGGTGTCAGCAGGGATACAAACCTGGTGTCGAGGCCGCCTGAAGATTGCACCAGGGGTGTTGCAGCACAAACACCCTAACAGATGCATGAAGGGGAACAGTCAGACAAAAGTGCATTGCATCTCACCAGGTCAGTGAGAGAAAGGACTGGGGAGCCTTTGCTGCCTGGGCTAAACCCTGGAACCAGACCCAAAATGAAGAAGGCAGAAGAAGAAGAGGTACTAACTGCAGCAGCAAAGCCACAAGTACGACAGGTACCGCCAGCTGCTGATGATCCTAGTGAATTGTTAAAGTGGCTTTGCATGCAGCAGATCGAGATGGAGAACCAGAGGGACGAAGATCGGTGACTGAGGGATGAGGACCGAAGACTCCAAGCTGAAGAAAGGAGAAGACAGGATGAAAAATGGACTGACACCCTGAAGGCGATACAGGAGATGTCACAAAGGCAAGTAGAATAAACTGTGCCAAGAGATATTAAGTTGACTAAATTAACCGAAAGTGATGATATAGTAGCTTATCTGACGACTTTCGAGCGAATAGCCCAGACTTGCAACTGGCCCCAAGATCAGTGGGTGATAAGATTGGTACCCTACTTGTCTGGGAGGGCTCAGCTTGTATATAGTCAACTAAATGTGACTGATGCTGCCGCTTATGCTAAAGTAAAGGAAGAGATTTTAAGAAGATATAATATCAGCACAGAGACTTACCGTCAGCACTTTAGGTCACAGAAAATGTTCCATTATGACACGTCAAGGGAGACCTAAGCCAGACTTAAAGATTACTGTATAAAATGTCTACAACCCACCACAAAGTCTATTGACCAGATTATAGAACTTATTACCATCGAACAATTTATCCAGGTATTGGCTCCTGATGTGCAAGTATGGGTGAAGGAGCACAAACCTGAAACTGCAGAAGAAACCATTAAGCTAGCTGAGGATTACCTAGCAGCTAGAGCAACCAGACCTGGAGGACAACCAAGTAACCAAGGACCACCTGCACTTCCGGTAAGACCCTTTTATTCCCAAAATTTGCAGAATCAGAGACAATCACAGTATAACAGGAGGGACAGAGGTGCTAGAATTCCATATTCTGAACTGATATGCCATGATTGCCTTGGGAAGGGTCACATTGTGAGGAATTGTCCTAATAAAAGACAAGAGCCTGCTCATTTAGCTCTGGCCAGTTTTGGCTATGTTGAGAGTGGGTGGGCGGAAGTTCCAACCCTTCCAAGGGTGAAGTGTCTCAGTCAACAGAATAAAAGCTTATTATGTTGCCTTCTTGTGCAGGGAGGTATGTAACAGGGTCCTGTTATGCAGAAAATAAAGTTTCAAAAAGAAGAGAAATTCAAGATGTCCCCCCTTCCCTTTTTGTTTTCATTTTCACTCTCTCCTGTCTACTCCTCTAACTTCCTATCTATACTAATTTTCTTGTCAGGGTGGCCAACCTGGCAATTCTTAAAGCTTTACTATCCCTGTTATCCAATTCTAGTTTGTACATCTTTATAGTAGTTATGGTAATGGGCTTTAATATAAAGTGTAACTGCCCTTAAAAGCATTTGTTAGAAAATTCAGACAAAGCAAAAGTATGTTAGTACTTAGAAAACAACTGTACAACAGCAGGGAATATGTAGCCAGTTAAATTAGGTCACTAGGAGAAAATGTGCGAATTTTTATTTGAGTAAATATTTGGTAGTGAAGGGTCAGTCTCCATTGCTAGAGCCAACACAGCTGGATACAGTTCAGCTCTGCTTGAATTCAGAAGACAACTGCTTAAAGAGGGCTGACTTTGGGGCTGGCACCATTGGAAAACTGTGGCAAGGGAATGGAAACCACTGGGCGCCACCGGAGCAGCTGGATTACTGAAAGTCGGGGGGGGGGGGAGACACTGAACTAAAAAGAACATGGAGTGCTGGAAAGTGAGGGTCATAGTAGCCACACTAAAGTAAAAAAAAAATTTATGACAGGCAAAGAATGACACTGAACTTAGTATGGTGATGTGAGTTAAATAAATTACATAGAAGCTGACGGCAGATAAGGAACACAAGGCCCATCCAGTCTGCCCATTTCTTTTTCTACCTTATAAATGTGACATCGGCCTGTGCTCTGTCAATGGCCTATCTATTCATACTCATCTGTATTGCTCTTTATGCCTGTCCGATGTCTGCTTGAAGCCCTGCACTGTATTCATATCCACTACTTCCTGAGGTAGGCCGTTCCATGCATCCACCACCCTTTCAATGAAAAAGAACTTCATCACATTACCACTTAATCGGCCTTCCTCTAATCTCATGCTGTGTCCTCTTGTCCTGCTATTTTTCTTATACTGAAACATGTTAGACTCTTTCAACTTGTTAATGCCCTTAAGGTGTTTGAGTGTTTTGACCATATCACCTCTCTCCCTCCATTGCTCTAGGGTATACATGTTGAGCTCAGTTAATCTGTCCTCATATGTTTTCTGATGCAGTCCCGGCACCATTTTGGTTGCCCTTCTCTGGACTGCCTCAATTTGGTTAATGTCCTTGTGAAGGTGTGGCCTCCAGTACTGCACGCAGTACTCCAGATGGGGCTTAACTGATTTGATATATAGCTTCATTTACTACAGAGAAGTTAAATGAGATGGACACTGATGCTTTAGGCATATGTGTTTTCCTGAGGAAGTGGTCAGAATATAAACCATCAAATGTTGTTTGGGGGGGGGGGTGAAAACAAAAATGTATGGGATAGGCACAAGGGAATTGCAGTGCAAAGGAAGAGGTGGAAGGAGGTAGAGCTATAGATCACATTAGGGCCTGCAGGGAAAAAGTGGGCAGACTGGGTGGGCCAAGTGGCCCTTATCTGCCGTCAGATTCTGTGCTTCTGTGATATGCTTATGGATGGTTTGTGTCTTTGATGAAAAAATAAAACAAATTCAAAATAACACTGGTGAATGGGTGTTGGTTTGGGGCACTGGACTGCTAGGGAATAGGCTACTGGGCTGTGGGGTAGCAGAATGGCTGGCCTGCTGGGGCCTCAAAAGTACAGTGGGTTTAGGATGGGGTCGTCCAGGTGAATTATCCATTTGCATCCAGCTGGTAGGAATGGCATATTACATTATGTGACCGGCACTATGCCATGTTGCAGCCCAAGTGTCTAAATGTTAACTGGGTGCAAAATCCAGTTTGACCTCTAAAAACTGGATTAGGGATTTGCATTGTGCCACTGTCCTGGGGTTCCATCTCCCTGAAACATGCATCTTCTCTTGTTTTAGTGCTACCAGATGATTGGGGTGACCAAAATAAGCCCATTTTGCTCTGCCTCCCATTCCAACTGATAGTGGGACACCAAGAATTGGAAATTCAGCCTTGGAATAGGCTGCCTATGTGAATTCCACATGCATCATTTTGTTTAATGGGAGGATTAGTGATGGTGATTTTTTTGTTTGTTTTGTTACATTTAAAAGGAAAACATAAAAAGTGCCTTATTGCATTTTTGTTCATGGTAATATGCAATACGGGGTGGGTTGCCCGTCTCTAGTCCCACCTCTCATCCCCACTCAGCTCTGCCTTGTGCCCTTTGCCGTAGGCGGAGGAATTTGCCTCATGGTATCCCATCCTCCATTATGCTTTACTATTTAAAAATCTAGACTCACAATAAATAATATTAAAATTCACATCATAAATCTCAATGAGAAGTCGAGCACTCACAAAAAATAGAATTTTCGAAAGTCTTTTCCAAATCATTTTTTTTTTCTTATTTTCAGATTTATTGTTGATATATAAAAAATAACAGTATTTGTTAGATGTTATTTTATTTATGTTAAGCTCATTCCTCCCTGCCAGAAGTTAACAGTGTAGTATGTCATTTATATAATTATTTCTAGGAGCCCAGGCTTGTGTTCTTGTGTTTTCCACCACTGACCGGGAATCTTTTGAAGCCATCCGCAGTTGGAAGGAGAAAGTTGAAGCAGAAGTAGGCGATATCCCAACAGTACTAGTACAGAACAAAATAGATCTTCTGGATGATTCGGTGATTAAGAAGTATGATTATTATATCTTTAATGCTTTGCATGATTTCTTGAGTTATAATTTGCAATCTGCATCACACACTGCCTGTCAAGTTTTTTACAAGTAAAAGGGCAGCTTTACAGTTTGTCATATATAAGCATAGGGTCGAACTGGGGTGTGGGGGGGGGGGCACCTGGAAATTTGGACAGGGGGCCTGCCTGGAAAATAAATAAAGGGACCCCGGGGGAGTTGTAGTTGTATCAGATTTACACTTCAGTTTGGTACACAGGCTCTATTTTTGCACTTTGTATTTTTCTGCAGTGGTTGGAATGCCCCATTTAAATATAACAGAGCTGATAAATGTAAGCATTTTCAGAATTTGGACGGTGGATAAGAGTCTGTGAGGGGTGGGCAAACCCAGAAGTTTCCAGGTATCTGGATGGGCCAGTCTGACACTGTATAAACATAATCCACATGAATAATTGAACCATTTTAAATTGCAGATTGCTTCCAGGAATTGTAATTACATAAACTTGAAATGTGCAAAACTAAATGGTCCCAGTTTCTTTTAGCAGATGACAAACTTATCTTGCTCAAACACTAAACAAACCCCAAAAAAATCACACAGGAGCCTCTCCTCCTGGTAAGGTAGCAGGGATAGAAATCAGAATTTTCAGCTTTAACATTACAGGAAGGGAAGGGATCTGATTCTCGCTCTAGAGTTGGCAGCTGGATCCCTTCCACTTCTGTAAAACATGTAAACACACATTGATTTATGTGGAGCTGCATCACACTCCAAACTCACATGTATGTGGGGTGTGTCATTTTTTTAGGAAGTGGAACAGATCAGAGTGCTGGCCCCACAAAGCCAAAGTACAATCCCTTCCATTCATTTAATGTTAAAACTTAACATTTAGGCAGTCCCCACACTACAGAACTGTTTTTGAAAACTGTTTTTAAATCAGTTTATTTAAACAATTTCAGGGCATCCACACTGTGCAGTAACCATTCATAATAATGGTTTAATGTGTCCACTCGACTGGTGTTAAACCTGTTCTCTTTGTAACCGTTTCATATTAATTCCAAAACAGAGAACTGTGCTTGCCTGTCCACGCTGCCACTAGAACTGTTTTAATTAAGCCATTACAGCTTTAGTCATTCATACTCCCATCCAGATACTGTTTGCAAGTGAAACCATGCTGTCTCTGAAGTGTTTTTAAAAACTGTTTTAAGACCAGGTACTTAACAGGGTTTAAGAAACATTTTTGTTAAAATGTTTTAATGAGCTTGTAGCCTGATGTAAAATGGTGCAGTGGATTTAAAATGTTGTAAAGCACTTGAAATGTTTTAAGATCCCCAGTGTGTACAGGGCCTTGAATTTTTAGCCTTGCTGCCTTACATAGAGAAAGGCTCCTGTATTGATTTGATTACAATTTATGCTCTTTCATGAAGCTAAAATGCACTTCTCCTAAGAGTTAAAATATGTATGTAGAAATCATTCCAGCCCTACTGTGTGTAATACAAGATTTTTGTTTTGTTTAATGAACTTGCAGCGAAGAAGCAGAAAATTTAGCAAAAAAGTTAAAGCTAAGGTTCTATCGCACTCCGGTGAAGGAGGACCTGAATGTAACTGAAGGTTAGTTGGTTTTGTTCATTAAATCTTGTTCTCCTTCCTCTTTAAAACCCATTATGGTAGATCTGTTGCACTCTTACAACTTTCTACACTTGCAGAAAAGAATAGCTAGCTGGGCACAAGAGCACTAGAATAACAAAGATCGTAACTGATACAGGAATACTTTTATTTGATAAACTGTGATAAAAACTTAGTGGCAGGTGGTATCCCTAAAAAGCATCTGCCCATTCTTACGTGACTTTGCTCATAAAAGTGTCAGTCCAGTTAACATACAAAGATGGAGACGGCAGAGTGTTGCTGGGATTCAGAAGGCTAGACCGACTCGCCTTTTACTGCTATTTGAACAATAGTGTTAAGCACTTGTTTAGAATCACAGTGTATAGTACAAAGAGTTTTAAAGAGCAACTCTGCACTTCAACATCTACTTTTGTAAACCAAATGTTTCACCTATATTCCCCAGAGAATACATATTTTTGGATTATTAGTTTTCCATTACAGTGCTCATGCTACATCTTGGTAGTCTGTCAAAGGACTGTATACAAAGCACTAGACTATCCCCAACCGACCATTCAGTGCCTGTATGACATCGTAGTGCTTACTATTACGACAGACATTAGTACCACAAACTTGGACTTACCCTCTTGGACTTACCCTCGACTCGGCCCTTACCTTCCTTGACCACATAAATACCCTTGCTGCTGCAACAAACACTCGGATTGGACTCCTTTACCAACACAGGGATTGCCTCCCCCCCCCCAACGCCCTTAGGCTTGCCATCTCCTCATCGATACTGTCCCTAGTGGACTGTGGGCTCCCTGTATATGGTGCAGCAACTAACCCCACACTCCAGATAATCAAGGCCTGCAGGCCCCTTTCAGGCACACCCAGGCTCACTCACGCCTGCTCGCTCGCGGCTCTATACCTCTGCCAATATTCTCAACCTTGACGAAAGGCTCCACTACCAGACCTGCTTAATCTCCAAGAAAATACTGCTCGGACTCTTTCCCCCCCTGGGGTCACCGCCTCTCTTCAGCCTGCAACCCCCACTATCCTCACCCGCACTTCAGAGAAAGCCCCTCTGGTTGTGCCCAGGGTAAAACCTCCTTGCCCAGAGATCTTTCCACCTTAGGGCACCCACATGGTTTAATGCACTCCCAAGCACCATCACTAGTGCACCCAAGATCGCCCATTTCAAAACCACTCTTTGCAACCACCTCTTCAATATCCGCTCCTGCAACTGCTTCTAATTCTTTCACTGTCTTACCCACTCTGATCCAGTATTCTCTGACAAAGTCCATTATGGACTGCAACCTCCATCTTTAACAATAATCCCATGATTAGGTCTGACTACTATGTTTAGATGCCTTCTCAAGCTTATAATGCCTCACTACTGTTATGTTGTTAATATCGTCATCCAAAGGTATAAATAATGTCAGAAAATACCTACTTCCAAATCTTGTAAATACCGTCTGTGACAAATGTCTGTAACACATACTTAATACGAACATACGAAATTTGCCAGCAGATAAAGGCCTAGAGGTCTATCAAGTCTGCTCGAATGTGCAGCTAGCACCCCTTATTCTGCAGCTGCCCTCCCTTCCACCCTTCCCCTTCATTAACCCTCCCCTTGTCCTGTCCCATCCTCGCTTGAAGCAGTCCACTGTTCTACTGCATACCACTTCAGCAGGTAACGCATTCCACCTAGCCACCACCCTCTCTGTAAAAAGTGTCTCCTCATCTCCTCCTGAACCTTCCTCACTCCAGTTCAATATCATGGCCCCTTGGTGGCCTCCCTCTCCTTACTTGAACAGCCCTCTGTACCCGCTCTTGTTTATCTTTCATGTATTTAAAGGTTTCAATCATGTCACCACTGTCTCCCTCCTCCAGAGAGTACATGTTCAACTCCTTCAACCTCCTCTCTCGTATGATAAGTCCCCAGCCCCTTGATCATCTTTTGTCACTCTGCCTGCACCCCTCCAGTAATTTAATGTCCCTTCAGATTGTCGGACGCCAGTAATGCAAGTACCCAGGTGTGGTCTAACTAATGACCCATACAGTGGCAGAATCACCTCCTCCTCAAGATATGCCCTTGCAATACAACCCAGCATTTTGTTGGCCTTTGCAGCTGCCTTCCTACATTGTGCCGAGTTCTTCATTGACCCTGTAATGAGCACACCCAGATCCTTCTCCTCCTCTGTCTGGGCTAGCTGCACTCCCCCTAGCTGGTAACTCCTGCTTGGGTTCTTCATCCCAAAATGCAGCACCTTGCACTTTTGGCATTAAAGCCCAGTTGCCAGGTGTCTGACCAGGTTTCAAGCTTTGCCAGATCATCCTGCAACCCTGCCATCCCCTAGGTCATCCACCACCAGCCTACCTTGGTATCATCAGCAAACAGACTGATCTTGCTCTTGATGTCCCATGATATGTCTGCAATGAATATCCCAAACACTGGTCCCAACACCAAGCCCTGTGGAACACAGCTCGTCACTGCCCTTGGGTGTGAGAGCTCCCCACCCACCACCACCCTGTTGCCTTCCCTGCAGCCAGTTTCCTACCCATCTCACCGGATTTGCACCCGCCCCTGTGCCTACTAACTTCCTTCCCAGCCTTCCATGTGACACTGAGTCGAATGCCTTACTGAAGTCCAGATACAGGACATCCACTGCATGGCCCCTGTCCAGTTGCCTGCTTACCCAGTCATAGAACTCCACCAGGTTGGTTTGGCAGGATCTGCCACGTATGAAGCCATGCTGTCTGCTGTCCTGTAGTCCTTTGGCCTCTAGGAGGGCCACCAGCCTCTCCTTCAGGATAGTCTCCATTAGCTTACCCACGATGGATGTGAGGCTTACTGGTCTGTAGTTTCCGGTTCATCCTTGGGACCACTCTTGTGGAGGGGACCACATGAGCCATCCTCCAGTCCTGAGGTACACACCCCGAATGTAGTGAGGCATTAAGTAGGTCTGCCAAAGGTCCTGCAAGGACCTCTGCCAGCTCCTTCAGTACCCTGGGGTGGATGCCATCTGGGCCTGGTGCCTTGTCCACCCTCAGTGCCTTCAAACCCTCTTGAACTCTGCTCTCCGTGATTTCCCCATCTGTCACCACTTCCCACCCTGCTTCTGCCATTTCTCCCACCTTGGGTATCACCCCCTCTTCTCTTTAGGAAATACTGAGCAGAAGTACTCATTTAATAACCACTGTTACACCATGTATCTCATGTTTAATGTAATTGTCTTTATACCTACTCTATAGGCGCTTTTACACCCAGGTTTTTAAAACGGAATCAGCGTTACCTGTGTGGCGCCGTTGTATTCTGTTGCGTTTAGGTTCCTTTCTACACACTGCGAGTATTCTGGCAACCCTGTCTCCATTTGTTTAGGCTCCCCCAGAGTTTGCTGCTCTACAAATGTTGTTTTCTGCCTTTGTACCGGAATGGCTATTTTACACAGCACGACAAAACAGAACACAATGGTGCAAACCGCAAAAAGCAGAGATTGCGGTTTGGACGAACGTTCGCCTAGGGACCGAAACAGATGCAATTTACACACAAGGGATGTAACGGAATACTGTTCCGATAACAGTTATTCCGTTACATAAACCTGTGTGTAAAAGCGCCTTATGTTTCCATCTGTCTTACATGTGACGAGTTACCTTTGCAAATGAGCCTCTGGCTCAAAGGTTGTAAACCGATATATCAAATAAATAAATAAATAAAGACGTCAGTTATGAGGTCATCTGAGGACAAAAGACACAGTCACGGAAGTGCTGCATTATCTGCGCTATTTACAAAACCTACAACAGGAGTAAGTAAAGAAAATACAAAACACCAAAGTTAAATGTAATTGTTCTAAATATCATAGGATTTAGTGTTTTATTTTAGTAGCTACTTGCTGTTGTACGATCGTAATGTGGTGATGTATTTTTGTTTGCTTTGTTGTTTAAAGTACAATTCAGGCATAGTGAGCAATCTGCATGCAGTTTTTTTTTTTTTTATTGTCACTTTCTTCCTTAAAGGGACACAACTAACCTACTTATTCCTAAAGGGCCTTTGTTAGACAGAAATGGAAAAAAATCAATTTTAAATGAAATGTACTTTGAGAAAGTCATTTTTAAGTGACAGTAATTAATTGCGATTTAGTGTTGTTTATATTCCAGTGCCAAGTGTTGTTAGGACCCCCAAAATTGCAGGTTGGCATTTTTTTTGTGGTGAACCTTTTCTAATTATGCTCTTCACCAGATCCCCATCCTGACCTCGATTGTTGGGTCTGCCACAGCTGCTGCACGCTGTCTCCATATGAGAGGGTGGCTGGGTAGTCAAGCTGCTACATTCACAGTTAGCGCCAGTGTTACTCCTCCATGGCCTAGTAAGAGGATAAGAAGGTGAAGCAGCCCAAATGATCCCTTCTTGGTAATGAAATACCTCACTTCAGCAACATGCCCATCCTGAATGTGGGATTCCGGACTTGCATTCAGATGGGTTCCCCAGGTGGCAGCGGCACTCTCAGTTGCACACTGTAGGACTAATGGTGTGAATAGAGTTTTAGGAAATCAGTTTGCTCCCTGTCCCCAGCTGACTGCACTGATTAGATCTCTGTCTGTAGTTTAATGGCAGTACTTGTTCAGTAAATTGACTCTGATCCCATTTCTTTTCTCAGTTTTTAAATATCTGGCAGAAAAATACCTGCAACGACTTAAACAGCAAACTGCGGAAGAACCAGAGCCAGTGCATACAACCAGTAATAAAATTGGTATGTAATTCTGTAGATTTCTTACCTTTTTTGTTGTACTTCATTTTAAGGATTCTTTGGACTTGGGAGAGGAAGCATTGAAAGGAAATAGCAGTTAGAGCCCAACAAACAAGCGTGGGGCTGGTCCCAATTTATATTTTGTGTTACAAAATTGTTTTTTTAACTTACCGTTACTGCAGTACAGTAGATTGTGTTAGACTGATTCTGTTGACTTGCAGGCTGGCATTTTCTGTGAATACAACTCCCAGAATCCCCTGCAGCTGATATCAGAGGAGGGTTATAGCAGTGGGAAGTTCAATAGCCTGCAGTGCATATTATAGTTTTAATAAGCTCTGATCTTTTGTTTGCTGTTCTCACTGGGCTAAGTACAGTCCCGGGGGGGTCAGTACTTAGTTCTGGGAGAACAGCGGGACCGGCAGACCTATGATCAGAGCTTACAACAACTCTAATTTGCACTGCAGACTTTTTAATCTCCCATAGCTGCAGCCTGTCTCTGATGTCTGCTGCAGGGGATTCTTGTATTCTCAATTGCAGAAAATGTCAGTTAGCAAGTCAGCAGAATCTGTCTGCTGGCCTGATGACATGATTACTTCTGCTCTGCCTTCACAGGGAAAGACAATGGGTCCCTTCCTGAAAGTGGCATCAGTGCAACTGTCAGGAGCATTCCTGACATGAGGCAGCCAGTATTTACCAGAGAAATGATCCAGAAGAGACTTAAAGCCCTGAAGGTAGGTAAAGCCCCAGGGCCGCATGGGATGCACCCAAGGGCGCTCGAGGAATTGGCTATGGTGCTGGCTGAACCCCTGGTAGGGCTGTTCAGTAGCTCAGTTCAGCCAGGTAGTTCCGGAAGACTGTAGGGTAGTGGATATTGTCCCTTTACCCAAGGGGGGTGCAAGTAGCAACTTGGGAATAACAGACCTGTTAGCGTTACCTCCATAGTGGGTAAACTGATGGGGTCTGATCAAAGAGGACATTGTGCATTACCTGTAGAGCAACAGTCTGCAGGATAGTAAACCGTATGGGTCTGTAGCAGTGAAGTCTTCTCAGACCAACCTGACAGTTTTCTTTGACTGGGTAATAAAGTTAGTAGGTAGCCAGCCCCTCAGCGCAGTGGTCGAACTGTGGCTCACAACACTGTTGACCTGGGTTTGGGAACAAGCCTGGATCATTGGGGGCTGGCTAGGGGGAGGAGGATTGAGCATCCCAATGGACGCACTTCTTAGGGGAGGGGAGGTGGCTGGTCCCAGTACTATACTGCCACCTGGATGACCACAGCAGCAGGGAAAAGGGATATCCAGTAGCATCATACTCCATGTGTGCATGAGCTTATAATGCCACTGAGTCAGCGTCCCACGTAACAGAGGAAGGAGAAAAAACTGGGTGGTGGACCATGATGGACTGGACCCCCCACACACACACACACAGGCCTTACACTGGTGGAGGGTGCTTTCCCAGGCAAACTGGATTCATACCATCAGCCAGTTTGGGGGGACCTGCTGACCCCTATGGGGGCAAGCCCAGGATTGCAGTTAAGTCCCTGAGGAGCCGGGTGACAGAGCTGGTGGGTTGGACCAGAGCATTAAAAATGAAAAAAGCGGGCTAACACGGTTAAGGGGAAAAAGAACCCAGTCCACAGTCTCGGACACAATAAATAGGCCTTTAATCATTAAAAAGACTAAACATAGTGAATTACGAAAGGCACATAAAGCAGAGTAGCACCCCAAACAATGCTGTCAACGTTTCACGCCGCCCTGGTGCTTTTTCAAGACGTCATTAGTGCAGGACTGAGCTGTTTAAATAGCTCACCAATGACCAGACACATGAATTCATTTAAATATACAATACATATAAATCACTATATGAAAAGTATGTACATCTAATAAATGCTATCAAAATATACAAGATGTGCGCACCTAAAGTGCTGTAGTGTATATTAAAAACTGTACATAAAGGGGGCTGGCCCACCAGCACAGCGGTTGGATTTCCATCTGCGACGCTGGCGACCTGGCCTTCTGTCCTGCTTGCATATCGAATTTTGCCATCCTTCCCAGGTTCTTTTTTTACTGCTTGGGAATCATTCCAAAAGTGTAGCCCAACAGAGAACATATTCTCAATGAAGATAGAACAGTTACTCACTGTAACAGTAGCTTCCCCTTTCTGATGTATCAGTGGGCAGGTTTGTCCACTGCTTTGTTTGGAGGTGTCCATAAGTGCCTTATGTATACAATATTTCCAGTCCCGTGCCTCTCCTGGTTTCCTTGTTCCTCACAGTAAGAGTTCCTCTGAGCTTATCTCTGGCAGGGAACTGAGGAGCAGTGGGGCCACCCATGATTACAAAGACGGAGAAGATGCAAGTCATCGTGGGCAGCTCCCAGCTAGCAAAAGTTTCTTAGTGTCCTGACACCAGCGACTTACAGTGCCAAAGGTGTGGCCCAGTGGAGGAGATTCAGAGATCTACTTTTACGGTGAGTAACTGTTCTTTCTACTTCTTGTATTCAGTTTATATCAACACAGCCCACCCGACCTTCCCTGGTAAATGGTGTACAGATACCTGCTTCCAGCTTGCAGGATCTGACATAAGACAGGGTGGAGCCAGAGGCTGACACCACAATTGAAGGAAGGAGCCAAGCTTTAAGACTGCTCTGGTGACTGAGAATGTCCTTTCATTTTGCCAGAGTATGGATGTGAGCTGAATACCAATAGCAGAACTATGGTTACAGGTAAATAACCTTTTCTTTGTGATGTTTCCCTTGTCTGTTCCTCCCTTCAGTGGCACTGAGTGTTCCTTGTGTATATTTAAGAGCTGCACTTGTTCTGATGATGAATACTGTAAACATTTCTTCCTTGAATCTTCTTTCCATGAAAAATAGTCCCAGTTCTGTCAGTCTTTTCCCATGTTCTTCAAGCCATCAACCATCTTGGTCACTGTCCTTTGTACTTCATCTGTTATGTGTTATCTTTCCTCAGATGTGGGGACCAAAACTGCACAGTATACTCAAGATGGGATGTGACCAAGGATCTGTGTGAGGGCAATATAATATCCCTGCATCTACTTAATAAGTTTCTCTTAATACACACCATGATTTTGTTTTCCTTGTTAGCTGCTGCCTCACACTGTCGTTCCCACTTAAAGTTGCTGCTGCTGAAGACTACCAAGTCTTTTTCCTTCTTGATTTTAGTACTCTCCATGCTGTTGAGGTAATATTTTGCATTCATGTTTTCTTCTAAATGCGTCACCTTGCTTTTCTCAACTTTGAATTTCATCTACAATTTTGCTGCCACTTCCCAAATCTGCCTAGGTCCTTCTGCATTTCATTTCTCTCATAGAAACATAGAATTTGTCGTCAGAAATGGACCACTTGGCCCACCTAGTCTGCCCAGATGCTTCTAACCTGATCTGTCTCTGCAGACCCTAACTGCTTTCTAGCAAACCTCCCTGCCTAGTTACTAATATTCCCCTATAACTGTCCCCACACATGCTTGAAGCCCACTGTTTTTGCCTACACCACTACTGCTGGCAGTCTGTTCCAGGCATGTACCACCCTTTCAGTGCAGTAGTACTTCCTCATATCCCTCTTACACTCTCCCCCCCCCCCAGCTTCATCGCATGCCTCTTGGTGCTGGTGCTGTTTCTCATTTGAAAGAGACTCCCCTCCTGCACCTTGTTCACCCCTGTGATGTACTTGTAGGTCTCTGTTTTGTCCCCTCTCGCTCTCCTCTCCTCCAGGGTGTACATATTGAGATCCCTCAGTCTCATCTCCTGGTGGTTCTTGTGCAACCCCAGCTCCATTGTGGTTGCTATCCTCTTGTCTCCCTGCAACCTGTCTATGTCCTTTCTAAGGTGCAGCCTCCACAACTGGACAGTACTCTAGATGAGGTCACACCACTGAGCGATAAAGTGGCAACATCACATCCCCTCCTCCTTCAGGAGATATGCAACTCATCATCACAGTAGCCCTACCCACTGCTTTGTCACACTGGCCTGCCACTTTTGAGTTCAGTAGTTATGATAACCCCAAGGTGCCTTTCCTGCTTAGTGACCATCAGTACCTCCCCTCTCATTCTATACTCTGCTGCTGGGTTCCAGTACCCTAGGTGCATGATTGTGCATATTTTTTTGGCACTGAACCCCATCTACCATATACCAAATCCTTGAGTTTACCCAAGATCCCTGGGCTTTCTCTACCTCCTCCTGAGTGTTCATCCTATTATAGAGTTTGGTATAATCTGCAAAAAGGCGTACCTTCCCTTCCAGTTCTTCTGCAGTGTCACTTTTGAAGATATTGAACAGGACCAGTCGCAGAACTGAGCCCTGCAGGACCTCACTGGTCTCTCTGCCATCATTAGAGTGAGTGCCATTAACCACTGCCCTCTGTCACCTATCCATGAACCAGTTTCTAACCCAGTTCATCACTCTGGATCCCAGCCTGAGGCTGCTCAAGTTCTTTTCTAACCCCAGTAATGCTCAGTATATTCATAACTTTATGCAGTAAGCATTCTAAGCAGAACTGCCCGGAGAGATGGAGCATATGCAAATGATGAAATCTTTTGCATGAGCCACTTTTCAAACGCTGCATTCTGCTAACTGCCTTTGCTCTAAACCCCTCAGATTTTTCTCTTCGCCTGTCAAGACTAGACACTCTGAGATCCTCTCCTCATCATCTTGTTCTGACATGAGAAAACTTATAAAATATATATATACGTATTCTTAACATTTCATTTGCTGCCTTTTACTTTTTGTAATTTTAAGTAAACCCGTAGTTTTAGTGTTTAAATTGTATGTTTCTCAGTTTCTCCCAGTTCGGTATAACCGGGGGGAAACCGAGGTTTATTTTATATTTATCGGAGTTTTCTGACTAAAAAACTCCGTTAGTTATGTTTAATTTTATTTAATTTAGCTTGTTTTAAGAACCGCTAATACTGGTTCCTGGACCGATAGCCTCGGTTAATTTTAATTTGGTTTCTGGTCCTGCTCGGTTCCTCATCGGTTCCGGAACCGGCCGTGAATGTTAAATAAACTTTAAATAAATACATTTTTTAGTGGTTACAACTTTTATCGGTTTTATATGGAAAATGTCAGAAAAACTGAGAAGGAAAACTGGTGATCGGGGTTTTGAATCATGTGTTGAGTGTGGTGATATTTTGTTAAGGCAAACAGTCTTTGTTTGCCTCTCTTGGCATGCACATGTCCAAGCAGAGTGAAATCTACATTACATGTCTTGAGAAAACTATTGAAACATGCCTGGATAAGGCTAAAAAAAAAAAAAAGTTCTCACCACCTAAGGGTCCCTCTAGCTCTGACCAGCAGACACCCTTAATTACTGTGGCTGAAACCACAACAATTATTGTAACTGCTACCCCCGAGACAGGTATTCAAGCAGTTCCTAAGAGACTTACTGAACTGGCTGACTCCCTGGTTCTCTCAAATAAATCAAACACAGAACCTCCTGCTGGACAGCATTTGGGGACTTTTGTGCCTGCTATAAAGCCTAACAACTCGTGTAGAAATTGTAAAACTTTCAAGGAGAAAGTGTGGAAAAATGCCTGGAATGGTTAAAAAAAAAAAAACTTTTAGGCTTGCAAGGGCTGTCTGTTTTCCAAAAGCAGACCCCTGCAAAGCAGTCAGTCTCCTCTGATCAGTCTTCCTATTATTAAGAGGAAGAATGTATGTTTATGATTGAATAGAAGAAAGGGGAACCTATTAAACTGAGGTTTTCCCTAAACAGGAGTTGGGCTATTCCCACAGAGCATTTGAGGATTATTCCTCACTTTTCATATTGTGAGAAATGATTGGGCTGACACCCACTAAAAAGCTTCTCCTTCCTGTGAATACATTCTTCAGGAAAGATACTTTAAATATTTCTACAAATTCAAAGCTCTGTCTTACCCTCTTGAAAAGAGGCTGGATAAGAAATATCAGCTAGACAGGGAGAGAGCTGAATTTTAATTCTCCCACCCTGTCCACCAAGGAGTAGTACAAGTGACAGCATGTACCAAGGCAAATATACCCCTGGCATTCCTCCTAACAAGGATTTCAGGAAAATTGACAGCACGGCTTTCAAGCCTTTGATGCTCAATACCAAAAGTCACTATGGCAGTCAAGGCTCAGACTTCCCTATCAGATGATCTAGCTGAAACAGTTAAGTTGGGTTTGGGAGCAGCCAAATACCAGTCATATGACTGCTGCTTTTTCGGGCACTGCTGCCACATAAATGGCAGATACAGTGGCTCAAAGGAGGTTTGCCTTGCTGAGTCACAAACCCCATTCAGGATACCCAAACCAAGGCTATGTATTTTCCAGCTGAGGGTAATTCCCTCTTGGAAGAAAGATAAAGGTTTGCACGACAAAGGTGGATGTATACAAAATCTGCCTATAGTAGCAATTCTGCACAATATGGAAGGGGAGGCAGAGACAGATCATTTCACACAAACCAAGCCATTCTTTTATCAGGCCAGAGTTGTGCCTCAGTATCAGCAGTACCTACAGCAGGGGTACTTCAGGCACCACAGTGAGTTAGGGATTGCCTCAGAGTTCAAATCTCTGCCAACAGTTAAAAAAAAAAAAAGTCAAAACATGTTATTGTTACACAGTGGATACTGTCCTAGTACAGCAAAAGGTATCACAAAGAAAACGGAGAGTGCTGGCCTGTCTTAGACTTCAGAGTACTAAACAGGCATTTTTTAACAAGGCAAAAGTCCAAAATGATAACTTTGTCACTGATTCTGCCAACAGTCCAGACAAGGGAAGGGTTGGCATCACTGTACTTAAAGGGTGCTTATTTCCATACCCTCATAAGGGAGTTTCACAGAAAGTACCTCAGGTTCATACTCCCATCAGGTCACTCTCCCCGAGTCTGCACTAAGTGCTTGGCAGGGGTTCTGACACATCTTCGAAGACAAGGTGTCACAGTTTTTCTATACCTAGATGACTGGCTGGGGGTTGTAAAATTAACCCAGCAAGTAGCCCAGGGGCTCCTAGAGTCACTAGGGTTCCTGATAAATCTAAAGAAGTTCTGTCCTTCAGCCTGCTTAGGCAGTACGGTTCATAGGAGCAGAGCTAGATACCTTGCAAAGCAGGGCCTACCTGCCTCTCAGCAGGGCAAGATGTATCCCACTGATAGTGGGCTCATTCAGCCTGAACAAACTAAAAGCCAAAAGACAGTTTCTTCAGCTACTGGCCCCATGACACCTGCCACTGGCATAGTCCTGGAATCCAGGTTATGAATGAGGGAAATTTAGTTTCACCCCTGGGTTCACTGGGAGAAAGGTCCTCCTTTTAAAACTAATTCTGATAACAACAAACATTGTCACAGGTCACCCGGGGTGGAAAGAAGAAACCAACCTGGGGAAAGGGGTCCCTTTTTTCAGCAGAGAGTCCCCATCAGTTGTTCAGTCAACAGATGCATCTCTGCTAATGTGGGGCTCCCATCTGGTGGTTCACACCATCCCAGCACAGAGTCACTTCTGCACACAAACCTGCAGGAGCCAAGATTAGTGTTACTGGCACTAAGGGTTTCCACACAACTAGTACAGGGAAGGTGGTGCAGGTCAGAAGAGACAGTACCACCACAATGTGTTACACAAACAAGCAGGAATGGATAAAGTCAAGCCCTGCCTGCAGAAGACTCATGAAAATAGGGAGTCAGTCTAGGATGCTCCATCGGGGTTCCCTGCAGGTTATTCATCTGCCAGGCAAGGACAATACTTGGGCAGATACCCTGACTCAAATCAGCTAGTCCCATCATGAATGGGATTTGGACAGTCAGGAAGTGCAAGTAATCTTTAGGAGGTGGGGCACCCCAGAGATAGACTTGTTTGTGTCCCACCAGAACCACCACCTGCCATTGTACTATGGCAGGCCACCAGATATGGGAACAATCCTTCTGGATGCTCTAGCTCTGGATTAGTCAGGGAAGCACCTGTACGCTTTTTCTCCTTCCCTCTGGTGTACAGAATATTTCTTAAGCTCAGGTGCCAGTCAGCATCAGTACTCTTGATAGCACCAGACTGGGCCATGCAGCCATGGTACTCTCTGCTACTCTCCATGTCTGGGTTTGAACCAATACACCTTCCTCGGAGGCACAATTTGCTAACCTCCAACCAAGGGAGGCTCCTGTACCCAAAACTCTGGCTCAAGGCATGGCTCTTGAGGGCCTACAATATGTAGACTTGTATTTTTCTGAAAATGTCTTGGCCATTTTAAGTGGTCACAGGAATCCCTCTATTAAGAAAATCTGTGCTTCAAATGGAAAATGTTTTTTCTATTGGTATTGGACTGGTACCAGCATATGTTGGGGTCCCAGCTGTGTTTGATTATTTTCCTATTTACATTCATTGGACTTGCAGTCCAGCACCCTTAAGGTACACCTAGCTGTAGCATCAGCCTGAATATCAGCTAGACAAAGTGTTTCAAGTCGCTCCAGATCCTATCTCCAAGAGGCTCTTTAAGGGCTTCACCCATAACAGTAAAGGCTGATGTCCCAGCTGTGCTGGACTATCTTACCTATTGCATTTACTGGACTTACAGTCTAGTACCTTAAAAGCATATACTTATATTTCAGTGGACAGAATGCTTCTCTGTTTCTCTGTGCCTAAGACCCTGTTTTCAAAAGGTTCTTTAAAGGCCTATCCCATTTGTACACACCCTCACAAGGAACTGGTGCCAGCATGGTACCTAAATGTGTGTATGGTTAGGCTCATGGGTTCCCCTTTTGAGCATATGTTTTCAGTTTATTTGAGATATGCCACATGAATTTTTTTTTCCTTTATGGTAATTTCTGTCAGAGAAATCAGTGAGCCCCAGTCTCACTACATTGAACATGGCTACATTTCATTCTGCAGAAGCAAAGTGGTCCTGTAAACAAACAGGAAGTTTCTTCCTAAAATGGGTTTTAATTTCCATTTGAACCAAACTATTACCTTACCTGTCTTTTCACTGAACACTTTGGTTCAAGTGAAAGGAGTCTTCATAGTTTGGATGTCAAAGAGCTTTTAGCTACTACTTGACAGCCACTACAGTCCGTAGGTAGGACAGGAAACACCTGTTCCTGACCTATGCAATGTGGGAAAGGGTAATCCAGCATCAAAAGGTTCATTTCTCGATGGATAGTCCAGTGTATCCAGTTCTGCTACACAAAGGCTGGTAAGGAGCCCCCATCAGGTTTGAGGGCTCATTTCACAAGAGGGACAGCTGCTACATTAGCAGCTGCCAGGGATGTTCCATTACTGGACATTTGTAAAGCAACTACCTGGAAAACAGTACACACCTTTACAAAGCATTACAATCTGGATATTTTATCTTGGGGTGATGCTAGGTTTGGCACAGCAGTCCTGCAAAATCTGTTTCCAAATTAGAGTTCTGTACCCACCTCCAGGGGTACTGCTTGGTAGTCTGCATAAAGTTATGAATATACTGAGCATTACTGGGTTTAGAAGAAAAACATTACTTACCATAGTAATTGTGTTTCTTCCCAGTGATGCTCAGATATTCATAACTTCCTTCCCTACCTCCCCTTCCAGAACTTCAGCCTCTGCACTCCTGTATATTGTGCTCTCAGGGGTATAAATGCCATGTCTGACACATATGTTGTGATTGTGTTCAATGTTGTTATTCCCCCTTGTCAGGTGATTCTGCCATGCAGGGGTGTTCTTTCATATGCTGTGCCTTCCTGTTGGAGGCCTTTTTCTGGGTGTTAAAGGAGTTAGTACTATAATTATTATTTTTTTTATTATTATTATTGTTATTATAATGTTCAAACAACATGAAGTCTTGCTGTAATCTGACATATGCAGTTAGGTCCTGCCTTTCAACTGCCCTGGAGCACAAACAGTTAAACTTTCCATGGCCAGCATGAAATGTTCACCACGAGCTCAGTTGAAGCCCTTGTCTGCTGCTGTTTAAGCTGCAATCGTCAGATTCTTTACTCCACCTCACTGAACAGTCGCTCTGGAGATTTCTCCTGCTGCTCGGATCAAAAAGTCGGTTGAAGTGTCGGTTTTCGGTCGGTTTCTACCGAATTGCTGTTACCGCTTGGTCGGTTCAAGTCTCTGTCTGTGGTACCATGAGTACTAGATAGGTTTTTTGTTTTGTTTCTGTGTGGAACTTGTAAATTGTGGATTGGTTCGGCTGAACCGATCAGCTGAGTTAAAAAAGAAAAAAGCTTGTGCTTAATGTAGAGTGTGGTAACCAGTCCGTATCTGTTCTAAAAAAAAAACAAAACATATTTTATTATGTTTTTTTCCAAGACCCATGACATGGTCAGGAACCGACAGGGGAGTCTTGCCTGGTGGGTTGCCGAAAAAAGGGTAAGTTTTGGATAGGATTAGCCATGTCTGAGAAACCCAAGAAAAAAACTGGGCCCACTGGGTTTCAACACTTAAGTGTGTGCTTCCCAAGGCTGATCCCCACACAACCTGTGTTTATTGTCTGGTATTTGACCACCTCGATTCAGACTGCCAAATTTGCAAGAATTTTCCCAAATCTACCCTGGAAAAGAGATTAGGTAGACTGAGGGAAAGGGAGGCCGAGAAGTCCGCTGACCCGGATGGCCAGCCCGGTTCAGTTCCGACTGAACCAGAAGGAGTGCCCTCTGACCAGGGCGATACTTCTTTGGGCAAAAGGAGCGCCGATTCTGAGGAGTCGGTTCCGGTGAAAAGAGAGAAAAGATAAATCGTCCGGTTCAGACCCAGAAATTCATACTCTGACTGCCGATAAGATAGCCAAGGCAATAAGGATAGTGCAGTCGCTTAGTTCAGTTCCGACCGAACCGGCACTATCTGGCAGGGGCTCAGTTCGGTCGGTTCCCCTGGTTCTGGATTATACTTTGGAAGCATTTTGTGAACCGGAGGAGGGAGAGTATGAGGATGATTATGGTGAGTATGAAAGTCTGTATGTGCCTATTGACCCGGACATCTCCCCAGACAGACCTTCAGGTGTTTCTCCTCCTAGGCTTTCTGAGTCCCCTTCTCACTATATGTTTTACAAAAAAGTGGCTGAGACCCTCCAGCTTCCTGTGGAGGAAGCAGTAGAGGATCAGGAATAGCCTGATTATGTTGAGATGATGGACATCCCAGAGTCCAGGAGACTGTCTATTCCCGTCCACAAGTCCTTTGGGAAACAGGCACATACAATTCTTAAGTCTCCTAATTCTATATTTCCTGTGGACAAATGGACAAGAGGTACACTCTCTCAGGCTCAGACACGGAGTTCCCTTTCCAGCAATGCAGCCATGTTGGGGTAGTGCAGGCTGCTGCCTGTGATAAGGCAAATATTCCCTTAGCATCACACCCCCCAGACAAGGACTCTAGGAAGACTGATGCCATGGCAAAGAAACAATACATGGCAGCATCTTTGGGATTCAGGCAGGCTAACTATATGGCCTGTACAGCTAGATACTAGAAGTCCAGGTGGGACACTGTGCTGGCTTTGGCTAAACAGGCCCCTGACCAGCTTGCCAAGGAGCTGGAGCAGGTGGCTGCAGATGGGATTGAGGCATCGAAAGTACAGTTTCATGCTGCTGTGGACTCAATGATATTTCATCAAGAGTCATGGCTACATCTGTGGCTCTTCGGAGGATGGCTTGGCGCAGATGTACTAGCCTGTCACAGGATACCCAGGCTAAGGCCATGTATTTTCCTGTAATTGGTAATTCTCTGTTTGGGGAGCAGACAGAGAACTACATGAAAAAGATGGATGACTACAGGATCACTTACAGGAGTGCTCAGGCCAAAGAAAGGCAAGCAACTCCTCAGAGGCAGCAGTCCAGGGGCAGGGGAAGGCCTTTCCAAAGACCTTTTTACCAAGCTCAGTCCTCCTTCTCTTCCTTTTCACAGAGGGGGTTCTTTAGAGGGAGAGGCAGAAGGGGAATGAGCAGGCCTGCATCCACCCCTCAGCCTAAAGCCCCTGCCAAGCAGACACCCTGATGGGTCTGCCTGGGCCAATTCTACCATACCAGTAGGGGGCAAGCTGGCTTACTTTGTCCAGGACTGGAAGTCTATTACATCAGACAAGTGGGTCCTGGAAGTAGTAAGCCAGGGACTGGTTCTCAGCTTCAAAAAATTTACCAAGATGAGAACCAGATCCTTTCCACCTTCAAATCTCTCGGAGACCCTTGCCCTACAGTCAGAGGTTTCTTCTCTCCTAGCTCTCGGAGCTATAGAGAGGGTTCCCACCCTACCCAAGGGCAAAGGATTGTACTCCAGGTACTTCCTAACTCCCAAAAAGACAGGAGAATGGTGGCCCATCCTGGATCTAAGATATCTGAACAAGCACCTTTTGAAGCCAAAGTTCAAAATGGTAACTCTGGGAATTATCCTTCCCTCTCTAAGGCCAAGGGACTGGCTAGCCTCCCTGGACCTCAAAGATGTCTACTTTCAAATTCCCATCAGGTGCTCCCACAGAAAGTACCTCAGGTCTGAGTTGCCCTCAGGCCACTATCAGTTCAGAGCAATGCCCTTTGGCCTAACATCAGCCCCAAGGGTTTTCACAAAGTGCCTGGCAGTAGTTGTTGCTTTCCTAAGAAGAAAAAATATCTCCATCTTCCCATACTTGGACGACTGGCTCATAGTAGGTCAGTCTCCAGACCAAGTCAAGTCACAACTGCAAGTGGCCCAGCAAGTGCTCACTTCCTTAGGATTCCTTCTCAACCTTCCGAAGTCAGTTCTTGAACCAGTATAGCTCCTCACCTTCATACAGTGCCTTCAGAAAGTATTCACCCCCCCTTTGGATTTTGTCACATTTTGTTGTGTTACTACCAGAATTTTGTAATGCATTGAAATGATTTTTCCCCCTTGATTCACACAGCATACTCAACAATTTAAACGGGCAAAAATATTTATATTGTATAACAAAATGTATGAAACATTAAAACTGAAATATCTTGTTTACTTAAGTATTCACCCCCGAGTCAGTACTTTGTAGAAGTGCCTTTGGCAAGTACCATAGCTTTGAGTCTTCTTGGTATATCTGTATCAGCTTTGCACATTTGGGTTTGGGGATTTTCACCCATTCTTCCTTGCAGATTTGCTCAAGCTCTGTCAAGTTGGATGGGGAGCATCGGTGAACTGCAATCTTTAAGTCTTTCCACAGATTCTCAATGGAATTCAAGTCTGGGCTTTGGCTGGGCCACTCAAGGACATTCACCTTCTTGTTCTGAAGCCACCCCAGTGTTGCTTTGGCTGTCATGCTTTGGGTCGTTGTCCTGTTGAACGTAAATCTTCGCCTCAGTCCAAGGTCTGTTGCAGACTGGATGGTTCTCTCCTCAAGGATGTGCCTGTATTTGGCTCCATTCATTGTTCCTCTATCCTGACAAGTGCCCAGTCCCTGCCACTGAAAAGCATCCCCATAACATGATGCTGCCACCACCATGCTTCATGGTAGGGATGGTGTTACATGGGTGATGAGCAGTGTTCAGTTTGCGCCAGGCATAGCGCTTTGCATTCAGGCCAAAGAGTTCTATTTTTGTTTCCTCAGACCAGAGAATCTTTTGCAACATGGTCTCAGAGTCTGCCACGTGCCTTCTTGCAAACTCCAGGCATGCTATTATGTGGCCTTTTCTCAGGAGTGGCTTCGCTAGCCACTCTCCCATAGAGGCTGCATCTGTGAAGTGCTGCAGAGATTGTTGTCCTCTGGACAGGTTCTCCCATCTCAGCCATGGAACTCTGTAGTTCTGTCAGGGTGGTCATTGGGTTCTTGGTCACTTTCCTGACCAAGGTCCTTCTTGCCCGGTTGCTCAGTTTGGGAAGACGACCTGCTCTAGGAAGAGTCTGGGTGGTTCTGTAATCTTTCCATTTCCTAATGATGGACTTGACTGTGCTCCTGGGAACTTTCAACACCCTAGAAATATTTTTATACCCCTCCCCAGATCTGTGCCTCCTTACAATTCTATCACGGAGTTCTACGGACAGCTCCTTGGTCTTCATGGTAGAGTTTCTGCTCTGACATGCACTGTCAACAGTGGGACCTTATATAGACAGGTGTATTTCCTCTGAAATCATGTCAACCATTTGAATTGACCACAGGTGGGCTCCATTCAAGTTTTAGAGTGATCTCACAAGGAAATTGGATGTACCTGAGCTCAATTTGGAGTGTCATAGCAAAGGGGGTGAATACTTATCAAATCAAGACATTTCAGGTTTTTATCTTAAATTACATGTACAAAAAATTCCAGAAGTTTCATTCCACTTTGACATTATAGAGTAATTTGTGTAGATACGTGACAAAAAAATCCCATATAAATGTATTTTAATTTTTGTTTGCAACATCACAAAATGTGACAAAATCCAAGGGGGTGAATACTTTCTGAAGGCACTGTAGGTGCACAACTGGATACAGTAAAGGCAAGAGCCTTCCTTCCTCTGGAAAGGGCAAAGAACCTTATGGAACTTCATTTATTTTTTTTATTTATTGAAATCTAGGATTACAAATACCTTTGAGCAGGAACTGCTCATTTACAAAGGTTCCACGTCGAAGGAATGTGAGTATACATACATACAAAGGTCAACATAATAATACATAGTTACACAGTAAAAAGAAGTATGAGACTGAGGCTTAGGAAATTCCAGTAATTCAAAATGTTCCAAATGTTGGCTAGCATGACATACCAGCCAAGGGCAATCTTAGAAATAAGTACTGCAGGTGAGAGGAAGGGGGTATGCAGGCAGGAAGGGGTATGCAGGCAGGAGGGTAGAGGGTGAGGGTAAGGGCTCTAAAGGGGAGAGAGAGAGGAGGGATAAAAGTCAGGAAATGCCCGGGGGGGAGGAAAGGGAGAGGGGGCAAGGGGGTAGGCAGGTAGAAGGGGACAAGGCAGGGAGAGGTAGCTGTCAAGACTGAAGTGGAGGGCAGTGAGCGGTGGGCCCCTGATTAGGCGAGGCAGTCACAATGACTAGTTGAAATGAGAAGAAGTCGGAGTTGTCTCTAAAATGGGCCAAGAGCAGCAGCAGCAGTAAGTGTTTCTTTCTTGAGAGTATTGTACCACTGTGGTGCTCTGTGGGCAAAGGCCCTCTGGCCCATGGTAGTCCGGCATCTGGGGACAAGGAAGATTAGTTGTGAACTTCTAGTTCGCTGGGTGCTGTGGTGGCCAATGAGGAGCTTTTCAATGCCCGGGGGTATGACCCCAAGGAGGACTTTTTTGGCTAAGAGGCAGGTTTGATACTGTATCCGGCTGATGAGAGTAAGCCATCCTGCCCGAGTGTACAGGTCACAAGTGTGTGTAAGTTGGTCAGCCTCAGTTAGCAGCCTGCATGCTTTGTTGAGTGCAACTGTAATTCTTCGGAGGGCAGAGGCGGAGGCAGAGCCATAAATTGCTAGCGCGTAATCGATGATGGAGGTGACAGAGCTGTTGATAGCCAACCGGAGAGTGTCAGGAGTCATGCAGTGTTTGTGCCTGTAGAGCAGGCCTATACGGATGTTGGTGGCTTTGGCGACAGAATCTGTGTGCCGATGGTAGGAGAGTGATCTGTCCAATGTGACACCTAGGTATTTAAAATCAGGAATGTGTTCAAGTAAACAGTGACTCGGACCCTAATCCAAGCCTTGCAATGGTGGCAGGATCAGGACAATTTGAGACAAGGGGTTCCATTTGTCACTCAGTCTCATTCAGTGATACTCACCACAGATGCTTCCCTGCTGGGCTGGGAAGCCAATTT
Source organism: Neoceratodus forsteri (assembly GCA_016271365.2). Classification (NCBI taxonomy): domain Eukaryota; kingdom Metazoa; phylum Chordata; order Ceratodontiformes; family Ceratodontidae; genus Neoceratodus; species Neoceratodus forsteri. The sequence continues at coordinate 832,306,560 of CM057454.1, read as the reverse complement.
GGGGGATCTTACCACCCAAGGACTGTGGTCACCTCAGGAATCTCTGCTTCACATCAATCTCTTGAAGCTCAGAGCAGTGTTTCTGGCACTGCAAGCTTTTTCCAAATCTGTACAGAACAAGGTGGTTCAGGTCAGAACAGACACCACCACCATGTGGTACATCAACAAGCAAGGAGGCACTCTGTCTATGGCCTTGTGCACAGAAGTAATGAAGTTGTGGTCCCTGGCCTATTCCCTTCAAACCTCTCTGATAGCAGTTCACCTCCCAGGGAAGGACAATGTCCTAGCAGATGCACTGAGCAGAATATCCCAGGGCCATCACGAATGGACCCTAGATCCTCTAGTTTTGAAAGTGATTTTCTCGAGATGGGGCACACCAGAGATAGATCTTTTTGCAGCCCCAGACAATCACCAGCTTCCTCTCTTTTGTTGCAGACCCCCAGTCTTGGGCTCAGTCCCACTGGATGCTCTAATTTGAACTGGGAAGGAAATTTCTGTATGCTTTCCCTTCCTCTCCTGTTCAAAGTGTTAGTCAAGATAAGGTCACAACCATGCAAAGTGATTCTGATTGCTCCAGACAGCCCTGGAACCCCCTGTTGTTGTCCCTAGCAGTCCACCTTTCCCTGTCTCTTCCCAGGAATTACAACCTGTTGGCATCCTCTCAGGGGAGGATTTGGTACCCGAATATTTAGTCTCTCAGTCTCAAGGCATGGCTCTTGAAGAGTTAGAGTTTGCAGATCTGCACCTTTTCCAAGGGGTTCTGGATATCCTTAAGGCTTCTCGAAAGCCTTCCACCAGGAAGACTTACAACTCCAAATGGAAAAGATTCAGCATTTGGTGTTCTGAGAAGAATATTTCTCCAGACTCTGCTGAATTGCTTATGGTTCTGGACTATATGGTCCATCTTCATGGCTTAGGCCTCAGACCAGCTACCCTTAAAGTACATTTGGCAGCTGTTTCTGCTTTCTTGTCAGTAGGTAAGCCTTCCTCTCTATCATCCCATCCTGTATTTTGTACGTTTTTCAAGGGATTGCTTCACACCAATCCCCCCCCCCCCCTTAGGGATCCTGCTCCTGCTTGGGACCTTAATGTTTGCATTGCTCAGCTGATGCAACCTCCCTTGAGCCTTTGTCCTCAGCAGAGCTTAAGTACTTGACTTGGAAAACTGTGCTTTTGGTAGCCATTACTTCTGCCAGGCGTATCAGTGAATTACAAGCCCTGTCAATGGAATCTGATTTCTTCTCTTTCCATAGAGATAAAGTGGTGCTTAGAACTAACAGAAAGTTCTTACCTAAAGTGGTTTCAGATTTCCACCTCAACCAGTCTATATCTCTCCTTGTTTTCTTCATTGACCATTTCTCCTCGGGAGAGAGGAGGCTACACAGCTTGGACGTTAAAAGAGCCCTTAGCTACTACATAGAGCGTACCAAGAGTCACAGGTTTGAATCTCTCCGGTTGTTCCTTATATATGGAGAAGTTGGTAAGGGCAAACCTGCCACTAAGAGATCTATTGCCAGGTGGATTGTTTCTTGTATACAGTTCTGCTATGAAAAACTCGGTAGAACTCCACCCACAGGCCTGAGGGCTCATTCCACTAGAGGTGCATATGCGTCCCTGGCTGCTGCCAGGGATATTCCTCTCTTAGAAATTTGTCAAGCAGCCACCTGGAAAACAGTCCATACTTTCACCAAGCATTACTCTCTAGCTATCCAGGCTAGGAGTGATGCTCGGTTTGGCACAGCAGTACTTCAGAGCTTGTTTCCAAAGTAGGTTATGTCCCTCCTCCATGGAGGTACTACTTAGTAGTTTGCATATGTCAGAATACAGCAAGACTTCATGTTGTTTGAAGAAAAAATTACTCACCTTAGTAATGTTGTTTCTTCTAATGTTTCTTGCTGTATTCTGACCGCCTCCCCTCTTAGAACCTAGATTTTGGAATGTGGGTGGGCAGGAGCAGTGTTGGCACCCTAGGGGTGTCCTTTTTTCACCCTCTTTTGGTTTGGGTGAGGGGTTGTGTTTTGGATGTGTTTTGTTTTTGGGTTTCCTGACTTGAGTCTTCATTTTTTTTTTTTTTTTTTAAACTCATGTTTATTAACAACAAATAGGTGCATACATAAGTTAGTACAAGTGTAAAAAAGACACAGGTCCATTTAGTATACAGTTCATCAGTTGGTTCAAGAGCAATTAATTACATCCTTTGTACATATTTCAGTAGCATCATATTTCCTCAACTAGGGTGGACATCTTGCTATTTGCTAATCAGGGTTATGGGGCCTCAAGTCCTTATTGTGATCCAAACTTGTGTGTGCTCCTGACCAAATTCGCACCTTGTCCATCTACGATGTAGATGTGGGTTTGCTGGGATTTTAAATGTTAGCTCTTCCAGGTTGGAGATCTCTGCACAGTTTGGATCCAGGATTCAAAGTAGGCGGCCCTGGTTTCAGCCAGGCTCGAGTGATGGATTTATGGGCTGCGACCACCAGTATGGCCCAGAGGTACAAGGAGTCCCCACTCCTGACAGACTGGGGTGGGATACCCATTACCACCTCCGGCCACTCCAATGGACGGTCCAATGTAAAAAGATCGGACAGGGCCACTGTCACCCCATCCCAGAAGGGCCTTATCTTATGGCATGTCCAGAATATGTGCAGATGGTGCGTGTTCTTCTTCCCACAGAGCCTCCAGCACAAATGTGAACGTGTAGGGTCTCTCATATGGAGGAGGGCCGGTGTAAAGAAGTAGCGCACCTTTATTCTCCAGCTGAATTCCTGCCAAAGTGGGGATCTAGTTGTTTTGACGGTGGTGTGAAACGCTCTATCCCAATCTATATCCTTCTGTTCGATATCTGATTCCCGTAGCCAACTTGCTTTGATTTTACTCAGGGGGTCTTTTTTCAGTGCTGCCAGCAACCTATATATTGTTGATATGGCCTTCTGCATGTGCCCACCCATCACTGCCTTCATATATTCTAGAAGGGGTTGTGCCCAATGGGATCTGGGTCTGCTTCCTGACATTTATGTATATGTGCCCCAACCTGCAGGAACCCTAAAGTGGTCTACCTGTCTCAAGGCCGACCTGCTTTTAAGTGTCTCAAAGTCCAGTACCAGGTCGCCCATTACAAACTGTCCAAAGTGTGTTAGACCCCGTCTACCCCAGGCCTTGAAAGTATGATCAAGTCTGGCCGGTACGAAACTCGGAGTCCAAGCAATTCCGCCGAAAGGCCAGATGGCTCTCCCTATCCTATATTTCTGCCACACTCTCCGTGTGGCAACTAATGTGTTGTTTACCACAGTAAGTGAGGGAAGGGGTTCCAGTGGGCCTCTACAGGTGGCCATGATCCTGGTCTCCAAAGGGGGGCCGTGTCCCTCTTCCTCTCCCTGCTCCAGTTGTTTCCAGTTTGAGACGTAAGTTGGAGTAGCCCATTGCAGGGCCATTTTCAAGTGTGCTGCGAAGTAGTAATCTTCCAGATCAGGAATAGATCGGCCTCCTTTTTTACAGTGTGTTTGTAGGATGCGCAAATTAATTCTTGGCATTTTATTGTTCCAGATGAACTTCACTATCCTCCCATGCCAGGCCTTAAATTGTGCTCTGGGTATAAGGAGGGGAAGACACTGAAACAGATATAGGAATCTAGGGAGGATATTCATGGTGATTGACTGTATCCTGGCATACATGGGAAGGTTTATTAAAGTCCACCTTTCAAAATCTCTTGTCAGTTGGTTTATAAGGGGGTTATAGTTTGCTTTAAATAGCTGGGAAAAGTGTTTGGTGATGTAAGTGCCCAGGTATTTCATTTTGCCTGCTTCCCAATTTAGGGGAAGCATTTTCCTGATCTGGTCTGTAGGGGTGTAATAAAAACTAAGGACCTCTGTCTTTGTTTTGTTAAGCTGTAACCCGCATGTCTGCCGAATTCTCCAGGACCGACCATACCTTTGGAATAGATTCATCAGGGTTCGACAGGAGAGTAAAATATCATCCGTATAGTGATATTTTCCTGGTAAACCCCTACCTCCACCCACTAATTTCCTCTGCTTGGCGAATAGCCACTGCCAAAGGTTCTATGTAAAGGGCGAACAAAAGTGGGGAGAGGGGGCAACCCTGTCTGGTGCCACGCGTCAGCCTGAACCGGGAAGAAATGCCACTGTTTACCCTGACATATGCCTGAGGGTTGGTGTATAGCACCTTAATACTGTCTATAAAGGACTGCGGAAAGGCCATGTTCTCAAGAATTAGGTATAGAAAACTCCAAGATACCTTATCAAAGGCCTTCTCGGCATCTAAACTCATCAGGCACGAAGGTATGTGCCGACGGTATATAGTATCCAGGACATTTAAGGTCGCCCGGACACTATCTGGGGCCTGCCTGCCATGGACAAACCCCGTCTGGTCTAGGGCTACCAAGTCCGGTAGAAGGGGGTTTAACCTAGGGCTATAATAGAGGTGAAGACGTTATAGTCTGAGTTAAGCAAGGAGATGTGTCTGTACGACTCACATTTAGTGGGGTCCTTATTTTCCTTGGGTATTAAGGTAATAGTCGCGTACTGCCAAGAGGGGGGCATCAGGTTCCTGTCCCGCCAGACCTCCGTGAAGACCTCCGTCAGGAGGGGGACCACCTCCCTCCCAAAGACTATAAAATTCAGCCCTGAAGCCGTCAGGTCCAGGGCACTTACCTCCCATAAGGGTCTTGATGGCTTGTAGGATTTCTGCTTGTGTAATTGGCTTTATTAATGATTGACCCTTCTCCGGGGTGAGGACTGACAAGGGGAGAGAGCTCAGGAATTTCATTTTCTCCTCCCTTGTCATTTCTTTATGGGTGGCATATAAATTGGTGTAATAAGAGACAAAGGCCTCCGCGATCTGGGTCTGCCCATTAACCAAGTGCCCTCTTGTAGGTGACGTCACTTTTGTAATCGTGGCTTTTGCTGCGTATTGTCTTAAGCGATAGGCCAGCATACAAGAGCCCCTCAAGCCGCCTTCATAATATTTCTGTTTCAGATAGAGAAGGGCCTTCTCTATTTCCACTTGTTGTATAGTCTTTTAAGTCCTTCTTGAGTTCTTTTAGGGTTTGATCTCTCTCCCGGTCCCATCTATTCTTTTGGGCATCCTCTAGGGTTTTAATTTGTATTGTAAGTTCCTGCTGTCTTTGTATTGTCTGCCTCTTTCTAGCAGAAGCAATAGAAATTATTTTACCCTGGACTGTGGCCTTTAAAGTGTCCCACAGGATCTGTGGGGACACCTCACCTGTATTGTTTTCTCTTAATGTTGTAGTAATGTGTTGTTTAAGTTCCCTGACTATCCTTTGGTCCCGAAGTAGTGAGCAGTTCAGTCTCCACTGCGTGTTTTGTCGTGGCAGGCTGAGATCTATCTCTAGGAGAAGGGGGTTATGGTCTGATAGAGTAGAGGTCTCTATTGACATAGATAAGAAACGTGGAAGGTCTCTAGAAAAGGTGAAGAAAGCATCTATCCTTGAGTATATTTTGAAGCGTGGAGAGTAAATATGTGTAATCTCTAGCCGTGGGATATCTTTCCCGCCATACATCCACCAGAGCCACCTGTTCAAAGATCTTTTTAACTGACTTTGCCCTTCTGTAATCTGGGTTCAAAATCTTAGAGGTAGTATCTATACTCCTATTAAACACAGATTCCAGTCTCCCCATAATCAGTACTCCTCTCGTTTTTTCCGCCACCAGCAGAGTGAGGGAGGAATAAAATGATGTGGGGGAGCCAGGGGGGCATAGACATTTGCTAAAGTGATCAGCGTGTCTTGCACTTGTCCTATCGCTAGGACATATCTCGCCCCAGGGTCCTCTACCACCTCCTCGACCTCAAAGGGAAAGGTAGATGCCACAAGGATGGCAACTCCTCTTTTCCTGCCAGCCAGTAGTGATGAGTGGAAGACCAGTGGAAAATTCCTGGATTTTAATTTAAGAGCTTCCTGAGGTGATAAGTGGGTCTCCTGTAGGAACCCCGCGTCCCACCTCGAGGTTGTAAGGTATCTCAGTATCCGTTTCCTTTTTATCGGACTCGAGCTCCCATTCACATTATATGAGAGTATTTTAGAATAGTGACTAGCCATTTTTGGTTCTTAAGTTCTTGAGCTTTAAACCTTTACATTGTAGGATCCAATTGTGCAACCTTACAATTACAAACTTTTTATACATGCTTATGCACCTATATATAACAACATTTAACATCAGAAACAGAAAATCTATAACTAGTAAAGCCCAACAGTGGACAAGAGAGTAACTTAACGTCCCATCCCCAAACGGAGGGGCTATGAAGAAACGCACTGGTGGATTTCTGGTTTGTACACCAGTTATCCCACCTTGCGAGGGAAATGGTCGGCCTCCAAGGTAAAGCTGGAAATCTTCCAGCTTGTGGGCCGTCGCAATTGCAACGAGAGATAGGAAGCTCAGCAGTACTGTGAGGTTCCCAAGTGGCCCATAGGCGAGTTCCCTATGAGAGCCAAGCCCTTGGACGTCAGCAGAGGTCATTCGTGACCAAGTTCATATGCTTTCCTCCTCCCCCTGCCCTATGGTCCAGTCTGGTTGTCATCACCTGGTTTTTATTCCCCTTTATGCCACCCTTCTTTATATTTGGGGGTCCCCATTAATTTTAATACCACTGTTATCTTTGTGGGATTAACGTTTTATTATCCTGGTCCCTGCTGCCCTTTTGGTGTGCCTATCTGGGCTCTAAGTGCTGCAATCAGGTGAGCAGCCTTTTGGATCCCTTAATGACCCATCAGCGCAAGGCTCCTATCTACCACTGCACTTAGTTATAATTATTAAACTTTGGGGTCTTGTAGAAAATGGTGGTCTCTACTCATAGATCCCTCGTACCCCAGCCCAGTGGCCTGCCGCGTGTGGTTCCCCTGAACCTCTGTCCCGACTGGGCCCCCCGCCCTCTTCCCCCGAACCTTCGTAAAAAAAAAAAAAAGAAAGTCTTATGCTTGGATGCAAACCAGTTAATGTCTGAGTGAGTCGGGAGGTAAAATGTCTTTCCAATGAACCTCTCCTTCATATTTCAGACCATGCTTTAATCGGTGGAGATCTTCATTGTGGTCCATTTCCTTCGTCTGGAGGAATTAGTATGCGAGTCATTTCACAGCATCGGGGGGGCAAGTATGGGATCAGTTGCAGGTCCTAGGATCAGGGGGCATGCAAACCAGCAAGATCAGCCTCAGCTTCTGGGTAGTGACCCCTTCAGGGCTCTGAGGAGCATATCGGAGTGGGACTCTCCTCATCTTCTCTTAGGTGATTCGCTTTTTTATTTACCACTGTAGATTCTCCATATCTTCGCAGCAGTGTTGCTATATCTGCCCTTAGATTTGTTTGGGGAAGCCTCTGTGACGATCCTGAATGAGCGACACCCTTCTGAGTTACCGACCAAGCTGAGGCAAGCAGATCCTGCTCTAGCTTCTCTTTATTCAGCGGCGGTATAGAAATACCGTGTTCTGTTAGGAATTGCGACGCTGCAAGGAGATCCATGAAGACCTTTGTTCCCTGGTTGGTTTCCACCTTCAGTCTGGCCGGGTGTAGAGCCTGTGCCTTCATACTTTTAGATTTCAGTTGTTTTATCACTGGCCATAGTATGCGTCTTGCTTCCTGGACTGTTGAAGTATGATCGTTGTCTATTGTGATTTTCTGGCCCTTATATTGTAGAGCCCCCTGTTGCCATGCCCGACACAGCAACTCCTCCTTTCCTCGGTACGATATCAGTCGGGTGATCAGTGATCTCGGCCTAGCTTCTGGATTTCGGGGCCTTGGGCCTAGCGATCTGTGGGCCCGATCCATTGTGATGTCTAACTCTTCTGGTAGCGACAGTACCTCACAAAGCATTTTTTTGTAGAAAGGTCATGGTGTCCTTATGTTTTTCCTCTGCTCCTTCTGGTACTCCGTATACACGAATGTTCTGTCGTCTGCTTCTACCCTCTAGATCATCGATCCGCTTGGTTAATTCCCTGTCTCTGGCTAGTAGATATAGGATTAAGCGGTCGTGTCTGTCGGTCTGCTCGGATGTTTGCGTTAAGCATAATTCCATCTGATCCGTTTTATATTCAATACGGTTTATATCTGATCTGAGCTACGACAGATCACGGTCAATCTTCTGGACTGTATGAGCCATTTGCATTATTGTTGAGGCCAAATCCGGCTGGGTCCCCGTTCCACGAGGTACTTCTGCCTGTGGGCCTTCTGCCACATCTGGTGATTCCAAGCTATCCTGATGGTCTAGCTGCAGCATTTCCCTTAATTTCTGGACTGGGGTACTCTGATGCCTCCCGGCTTTCAGTCTCGTTGCTTTGGCGGGGGAGGTCATGACTCTTCGAGGCGATGGCGATAAGTTTGTGTAGCCGCGAGTACGGAGCTGTGGATTCAGGCAGCCATTCATCTGCTGACGTCACCGGAAGTCCCGAGTCTTTCTTTTGAAACCAAAAACCTTTTCATGTAGATATATTTGCCAGTTGGCTAGTAAGAATTTTACAGTTTCCACACAGAAAATCTAGTGAGTCTTTGCTCCTAAAGATCTGACGGTTGCAGTTTAAACAACAGTAGACAGGGGCTTCAACCGAGCTCATGATGAACATTCCATGCTGGCCATGGAAAGTTTAATTCTTTGTTCTCCGGGGCAGTTGAAAGGCAGGACCTAACTTCATATGTCAGAATACAGCAAGACTCCATTAGAAGAAACAACATTACTAAGGTGAATAATTTTTTCTTATCATTGTCACACTTAGTCCTCATGGGTCTGTCTTTCATGCTTCTAGGAAATTTGAGGGGTTTAGAGCGAATGCAGCATTTGAAAAGTGGCTCATGCAAAATATTCCATCATTTGCATATGTTCCATCTCTCCGGGCAGTTCTGCTTAGAAGGCTTACTGTAAAAAGTTATGAATATCTGAGCATCACTGGGAAAAACACAATTACTATGGTAAGTAATTTTTTCTTATCAGTCTCCTGTGTGGCACAGTGTCAAAGGTCTTGCTAACATCCAACCTCCAGTCTTCCGTTTCTTTAAAAGCCACCCTCCTAAAGTCCAGGACAACTCATCCTTGTGTGGTTTGATTTTGCTCTTGTATTTTTGTTAAAGCATACTGTACGGTAATCAGTGGTGCTTAGGGGGCTGCCCACTGTGACATCTGCAGTGCTGTCCCTGTTTGTAAGCACCAGGTCCAGCACCACCCAGTCCCTATTGGGTTTTTTAACTAGCTGCTTGAGAAATCCCCTTGTAGGGAATCGAGGACGGCCCAGCTATTTGCTGAAGCTGCCGTTGGATGGCTGCATTCCACATCCAGCAGACTGAAATCACCAGCTAGCAGCATCTCCCCGTTACTTGCCATTCTGTTGTTTGTTCTCTCAAGTCTCCTTTTGTGTTCCGGTTAGGGTTACCACCTGTCCTGATTTTCACAGGACTGTCCTGATTTGGGCAGCTGTGTCCTGCAAAAAAACATGAAAAATACTAAATGTCCTGACATTATAGTAGAAAAAATACTTTCTGACTTTCTTCTAAATGTTGCAAAAAACTGTAATACCTTACCTAAAAGACCTTAAAATGCTAAGAAACACTAAAAACAACTAAAAATGACAACATATAGTCTTAATTCTGATTATTTAGAGAAAACAAGTCTGATGCATTGGTTGAGGTTACATATTGTCCTTCGAAAAGTCATGTTTCAGTAAGAAATGTCGCACTTTGGGCTTCCTAAAAGGTGGTAACCCTTGTTCCGGCTTCTTTTGCCATCTGGAGGTGATCAGCATACTTGATGCTCTGGCTACTAGTAGTAGTAGTAGTATTTATTTATTTGTGGTGCCCTTCCCTGGAGGCTCAGGGTGCCATTACATAAAAATAGGGCCTAGCTATAATCAGATCTAAAACTCAGTCATTCTAAAATAAATAATGATAATAATAAATAGCTTACATACTTAATCATTAAATAGGGGTATAAATGTTACAAATCCACCCCAAATGCCTGCTGAAATAAATACAGTTTCAGGCCCATTTTGAAGGCCTCCACTGAGGCTGCACCCCCTCAAAATGCCAAGTTGGGAGTGCCAAAGGATCAGGTGTGCTACTTCAAATGTTCTGTCCCTTGACGTCTTCAGCCTTGCCCTCAGCAATACCAGGATTCCTTCCTCAGTGGAGCAGAACAGGCACAACGGCACATCAGGATGCAGGAGTTCAGCCAGATAGCCAGTGCCCAATCCGTATAGAAGAAGACGAAGTAAGAGGAGGAGGGGGAGGAGGATTTACATAGCGCTGTTCATACACAGTGTATCCTAAAGCACTTTATAAGCAGTTCTAGACTGGTAGTGAACTGACTGAATGGATAGTGGTGGACATATCCCACATCAACACCCACACACAGCCTGGACAGTTGCATGAACCGGTTTTATGGGAAGGGGAATATTGGCCAGGACACCTGGGAAAGTCCCCTACTCTTTTTTCAAAGAGTGCCTTGGGTTCTTTTATTTCCACCTGGAAATCCACCAGGACAGCACCAGGATGGGCAGAAGGGACCTCGATTTAATGTCTCGTCTGAAGGATGGCACTCACCAACAGTACAGCACCCCGCGTACTGCACTCGGGTGCCAGCGTTTTAGGTACGAAAACCCATGACCCCCTGGTCCAGAGGTGGATGTGCTACCAACTGAGCCACGCTGGCACCAGTGTAGTTCCTTATAGTTCAAGACCCATTAAAAGAGGTACACCATTTGACCAGCAGCATGTGCAGATCACACAGCCCCGGTGAAATATAGCATGATCTGGAAAGGCCGGTTAATTACCAAGCAGCTGCATTCTGCAGCAGCTGCAGGTGTTGTAGCATACCTCCACCGACCCCAAGGAAAAGAGCGTTACAATAGTTGAGTCTCGAGATCACAAATGCATGTACCAGTGTGGCCAGTTCACCAGGTGGAATAAGGGACCTAATCTGGTTGATATTCCATAGGTAGAAAAAGCCATTCTGCAGTACTGCTGACACATGACCCTCCATTGTCAGCCTCTTGTCCAAAATGACACCCAGATTCTTCACCTTGGTGGCAGCCACAAGCCCAGAGGGACCAAGCCAAAGTCCGGTCTCTCCACCCGCAGCTGCCTCTCCCCCTACAGCCTGGCTAAGTCACTAGAACTTCAGTTTTCTCTGAATTAAGCTTCAGCCAGCTTGATGACATCCAGCCTTGGATCTTGGCCAGGCATCTATTAAACACGTCCACTGCACCCACCATCCAGGGTGCAAAGGACATATGGAGCTGGGTATCATCTGCATAGCAATGAAACCTTTGCCCAGATTGTCTAATGACCTTACCCAGGGCCAGTATATATACCGCAAACAACATGGGCAACAGTACAGAGCCCTGAGAAGTACACCACAGGACAGAGCCACCGGGCGCAAGGAAAAGTCTTCCTAACACTACCCTCGGGGGTTCTGTCTCTGAAATAGGACTCAAACCAGCAGGTGACTTTGCTGGTGAGCCCTGCATACTCCCCAAACTGGTCCAGAAGCAGCCCATGGTCTGTGGTATCAAAAGCTGATGAGAGATCTAGGAGGATGAGAACCGATTTCACCCATCTCTCACCCTCAGCAAGTCATTGTGCACCCAGACAAGTGAAGTTTCAGTGCTATGCCTAGACCTAAATCCAAAATGGAGAGGCTTAGAGATGTCAAAAGCTGCGAGGTGCACTTCAAGCTGCAGTACAACTTTCTTAATAACCTTTCCCAAAAAAAGGAAGGTTAGAAACAGGATGGTAATTCGCCAAGACCTCCAGATCCAGAGTTGGTTTCTTCAGAAGAGGCTTTACCAGAATGCTCTTAAGCTCTACTGGAAAGCACCCCTCTGATAAGGAGCACTGGACAGTTTTGGCAAACACCATGTCCAGATGTCTGACACAACCCACCAATAATCACATCAGACCTGGGTCCAGGTTACAAAATGTTGGCTGCAGCTCCGAGATCACCTCACATACTGTACCTCTTTCATCATCACTGGCCAGAACTCCTCCCAGGACAACTGACCGTGTCCCTGACTAAGAGGTTTTCCAAAGCTGGTCTGTCCCAGCCCAGTTAGAGTGATTCCAGACCTTATAGAGGACACCCTCTCTGAGAAAAAATTTGCAAACTCTTCACATTTCTCAGGTGATAAAGCTCTCATGGGCTTCAGACAGGCCGGATGAAGAAGCCTGTCCGCAGTCCGGAAGAGCCGAGCTGGTTGGTGCCTCCCAGCAGCACTCTCACTTGACAGAAAATCTGCCTTTTTCCAAATGATTGCCTTCTGATATTCCTTATGATGCGAGATCAGAACTAGTTTCTCCCCCAGGGCCTTGGACCTCCTTCAACAATGTTCCAACCTTTGTCCCCTGACCTTCAGTGTCCTCTGCTTGCCATCAAACTAAGTCGAGCCAAGGCGCATCACAAGGGGATGTACACGAACTGGCACAACAAGGTCAAAAACCCCAGTGACAACCCTATTAAAGGCTTCCACTGTCATCTCTGCACCTTGAGCACAAGCTTGTCAACATTTCCGATGGCCCAGCTCTTTGCTGAAGCCAAATGATTCTTTCCCTTCTATTCTGCAAGAAAGGAAAATGTCATACCTTTCGGTAATTCATTTCCTTCTAGCTGTACATCTGTCTCTTCTGTGAGTGAGATGATGATACCTTGGTGCAGGCAGGCAAGCAGGAGACTGTAAAAATGAAAGACATCACACATGGTGTTTCACTGAGCCCACCATTGCTTCTTCCCAGTGTGAGGACTTCCCTAGCTTAAAGATTCTTAACAGTAGCCAAGTCATTCAGTACTTCTTTCACTGATCTTAGTTCTGTTCTCCCACCTGACTGTCTGAAGCCTGCGGAAGTGCACCTCAGCAGCATCACAACTATGACTAACCACCCCCACTTTTACTTTAAGCAGGTAACAGTCAAGGAGGCAATGTCTTATGTAAAAAAAAGTTATGGGCAAAACCAAGTTGGAGAGTGATGGCGTTGACATAAAACTGGTAGCCCTCGCCCTTGATGAGCTTATTGTTCCTATATCCAAACTCTTCAACAAATCACTTACCCTGACCAAATTTTCCACAGTCTGGAAGCAAGCTCTGGTGACTGCAGTTGTCAAGAGTGGGGACAGGTCCTGCATTGCCAGTTATAGGCTCATTTCAATCTTCTCCCCTTTCCAAAGCACTAGAAAGGATTGTGGTGGATCAAATCACTGACTATCTCAATCAATACCTACTGCAGTGTCCCCAACAACACGGTTTTAGAAAGAATCATAACAGTGCCACAGCACTGACTTTGCGCACAGGGCTTTGGATGAAGGCAAGCCGGTCAGGTCTGTCTTTATCAGTTTAAAGGCCTTCGATACAGCCAACCACCCTCTCCTCCTGGCACAACTGGAGACCCTGGGGTAACTGCAAATGCTATACGCTGGTTTCAAGACTACCTGTCACTCAGGTCACAGAGCATCAAAGTCGACCAAGCTGTTTCAGAGTCTAGAGAAGTGTCTCTAGGTGTTCATTAAGGGTCAATCCTGGGGCCTTTGCTAGTCAGCCTTTTTCTGAATGCTCTTCCTAAGGCCTGTGATAGCAAAATTATGTATGCTGATGATGCTGTCATTCTTAGCAGCAGCCCACACACATCGAACCACTGCAGCATGAACTACAGTCTTCTTTCCATCAGCTTGAGGATTGGTTCAGCGTACACAAGCTCTTGTTTAATTATAAAAAAAAAAAACAAGACCATGCTTATGTCTAGCCCACAACTCAAGAGGAGGTTCCCCAGCCTATCCATCACTAACAATGTTAAGGCCCCACTGGAGCAGGTTCACTCTTTGAAATATCTGGGGGTCACCATTGACGACACCCTCTCCTTCGTGCAAAATATTGATATGGTGGTCAAGGCTGTTAACACCAAGCTTGGAGTGCTATATAGGCACAAAAATAAACTCACACCGGCTGTTTTCCATCGCTCTATCACTAGCTCAGTACTGTTCGGCATAGATTGTGGGCTGGTGGTCTGTGACGCAGCCAGGGACATGGCACTAAAGCAGGTGGTTATTGCCCTTTACAAAGCATGTAGACTCACCTTTGCTGCTGATCGCTTTTACTCATACCTGCTCACTGTATGCACAGACGAACTGGCTATCTCTTAGGAATAGAATCAAGTTCCAAATTTGTCTCCTTGGCAAGAAGGCTCTTCTAGTCAAGGCTCCCCCCTTGAGATCTCTGAAATTTTCTCCCCATCTGGCACTAAGTATGAAACCAAAGGTAAAATGCAGGGCGTGCTCACTGTACCATTTCAAAGAACTGCACTTGGACAACAATCTTTCTCATACAGAACCCCCCTCTGACTCAGTGAGATCCTGGTGGTTTTGCACATTACTTCGAGTCTATGCACTTTCAAGTCAGAACTTAATCAGTACCTTCTCTCCAGGAGCACGTGTGATAGTCTGCTGGGCATTTGACATTCTGCCCTTGTTGCTCCTTAACCTCCTCTACAGGATGCTCTTCTTTGTCTGGGTTTCACCTCAGTCTTGATGTTTCCCCTCTGACCCCTACTGCGCCATCTATCTCTGTTCTCTACCAGAACTCCCCCCTTGCCCCTGACCTTTCCATGTTCCAGGCCCCCTCCCCATCACTTGGCGACCCCTCCAATAACTCCTCTCCCTGTATCCTGTGTAGCAGTGTCAGTGGCTCAGTAGGTAGCACACTCGCCTCTGAGGCCGGGAGATCAGAGGGCTGTGGGTTCAGTTCCCACATCTGGCACTTGGGTTAATATCCCAGTACTGACACTGTAGTGCAGCATGAGAGGGGTGCTGCACTCTGAGGTGCTGCATTCGGATGAGACGTTAAACCCAGGTCCCATCTGCCTGGATTGGTGGTAGTTCAGGTGGATGTTAAGATCCCATGGCACTTATCGAAAGAGTAGGGGAATTTCCCCGGTGTCCTGGCCAAATTTCCCTCATTCACTAAAAATACCACCAACAGCTTAATCTGGTTCAAGGTCAGTTGGCATTCATCTGTATCCCCCTCCCCCGGGTCGTGCCTGAAAATAGGCAGAATTTGTCTAGTGCACTTACCCGGTCAACAAAAGCTTAAATAAAAAAAAAAATCCTCTACCCTCCCATCCTTAGGCCCACCTGCCCTAATACCACTCACTCATTGCCTTCCTCGCTTCTCACCCCCACCTTCCTCTCCAAAGACAAGACTGCTCCCTGTTACTTATCCTTGTCTCCCCCCACCCTTGCAAGGATTGCTTTCTTGGAGTACAGTTGTTATAATGTTCCTTCGAGGACTGATTGCTGTAATTAAGTCTGATGTATATTGTGCTATTTTATGTTTGTACATTGTACTGTTTCATGACGTGGAACCTTTAAGAAAGAGCTCTTGCTCAAAGGTTGTTTCCGAATATTTAAATAAAATTAAAAAAAAAGAGAGAGAGAGAGTAAACATGAAGCTGAAAACTAGCAAATGGGTTCCTGGCATAACTCAACTATGCACAACCCATCCTTCAGGGAATGAAGAGGATGAGCGGAGAAAAGTAGTGTGATATTGGTTATACCTAAAAAGGAAGGGAAAAGCAGTGTGAAAATATAGATTAAATGTTCAGAAACATGACTCAAGTCCACAGTAGCAGACAGGTCTAGGCATAAAAGCCTGACAAAGGTGGCCAAGAAGGTGGATTGACACAGGATGAACCAGCGCCTGTTTCCACAGTAAGGAAAGAATTAGGAAAAAACACAGCCTGAAAAGGTTTGCAACCAGAGTTCTCAACAGAGGAGGTCACATGCCATCCAAAACATTTAGTGAACGGGTGCAGAGGTATCCCCATAGGCGCTTGGTAAAGGATCTTGAAGATTGCTCTTTTTCATGATATCGCATCCAGTTCTAGTGGAAGATGTGCGTTTAGTACCACTGGCAGTTGGTTAGCAGGAGTCGTAGAGCTCTTCTGTGATGCAATACTTCATCCATCTGTAGCTGAGAGTTCTGATATTTCAAAACCCTTTTTCCTGACTCAGCATATCCCAGCAGGTTCATGACTTAACGATGTGGCCAAATTCTGCATGACATGAGTTTAAGTGCTTCCCTGACATTCAGAATATGGTGTCCATGTACCAGAACACTCCTTGTATGTGAGTAGAACAGGAGTGAAAAGTCCAAAGGGAATGTAAAGCAGAATGTACTTTTGGTTTGTATGTGAGGGCTGGACTGTATCCTTGTCTTGTTAGAATACTAAAGGTGGTTCCTGGGTTTATAATGCATCCTGCTGTCCCCTTTCCTTCTCTAAGGAAATGTCCAACCAGAAGGAAACTCTCAGTGGGAGGCAGCTGAGCGTGATTTGAGAAAATATTTTAAGAGTGATCTTGTGATGGTATTTAATGCTAGTAGTGTCCCATTGTGGCTAAGGAGAGCTCCAGATGACACTACTAGAACTCTAGGTGTTAAAGAGCTGATGCTCAGAGAAAAAAAATCTTTCTGTTAGTGAGGCAGTACTTCAGTGACCAACAGAAAATAAGATTTTATTGACTTTGTTCTGTACTTTGCAAAAACACTGCCAAAGTGATAATGCCCAGTGGTAGTGAGAAAGTTGCGGGACATTAGGAGAGACCCATGATTTCCTTGAATTAGTCACATGATGTCATCCTACCTGGATCCAGCCCCTATGCTGTAAAAGCTAGACTGTGGAAGATGGGGAGACATATGGGGCCCTGAGACAGGATGCTTAGTTGATGTGTAAAGCTTGATTTCAAACAACATGAAGGCTTGCTGTATTCTGACAAATTGCAGGTAACTCCAGCCTTTAAACTGCCCCAGAGAACATAGGGTTACATTTCTATGCAGTGCATAGAACGTTGAGCTCGAGCTCGGTTGAGGTCTCTGTCTGCAGCCCTTTGAAAAACAACCGTTAGATTCTTTACTCCACCTCACTGAACAGTCGCTCTGGAGATTTCTCCTTCAGCTCAGTTCAAAAGTCTGTTAGGTCGGTTTTAAACTGAAATTATTCCGAAATTATTCCGAATTTATTCCGCATCGTCGGTTTAGGCTCTGTCTGCAGTACCGTGAGTACTATATAGTTGTTTCTGATTGTGTGGAAATTGTAAGTTTGTTCGATCGGTTTGGCTGAACCGATCCTTTATATTGATTTTTTATACTTTACTTTAGTGTATGGTTACCGGTCCTTTTCAGTTCTAAAAAAACATATTTTAAACTTTTTTTTTCCAATACCCGTGACACGGTTAGGAACCAATAAAGTCTTGCCTGGCGGTTGCGAAAAAGAATTGGTAGGTTGACCATGTCTGAGAAACCCAAGTAAAAAAAAAACACTGGGTTTCAACACTGCAGTGAGTGTGGGGAGGTCTTTGCTAAGGCCGATCCCCACACCACCTGTGTTTATTGTCTGGGATTTGAACACCACCGATACAGACTGCCAAACTTGCAAAAATGTTCCTAAGTCTACCCTGGAAAAGAGATTAGATAGACTTAGGGAAAAGGAGGCCGAGAAGTCCGCTGACTCAGATGGCCAGCCCGGTTCGGTTCTGACCGAACCAGAAGGAGTGCCCCCTGACCAGGCCGATACTTCTTCAGGCAAGAGGAGAGCCGATCTTGAGGGATCGGTTCCTACAAAAAGGAAAAGGAAAGACAAATCAGCCGGTTTGGATCCAGAGGTTCATGTTCCGACCGCTGATGAGATTGCCCGAGCGATTCTTATTTTTATGAACCGGAATTTGAGGAGGAGGGAGATTTTGAACAGAATGATGACTATGATGGAGCAGAAAGTCTGGATGTGCCCATTGAACCAGACATCTTCCTAGACAGACCTTCTGGTGTTTCCCCTCCTAGGCTCTCTGAGTCCCCTCCCCACTATTTGTTTTACAGGAAAGTGGCTGAAACTCTTCAGCTTCCTATGGAGGAAGCTACAGAGGATCAAGAGGAGCCTGATTCTGTAGAGATGATGGACATCCCAGAGTCCAGGAGGCTGTCTATTCCCTTGCTCAAATCTTTTGGGAAACAGACTCAACACATTTTAAAGTCTCCTAATTCTGAACCTCCTGTTGATAGAAGAAAGGCTCAGACACAGAGTTTTTCTGCCAACAATGCAGCCATATTGGGGTCGTGCAGGCTGCAGCCTGTGACAGGGCTAATGTCCCCTTGGCTTCACACCCCCCAGATAAAGACTCCAGGAGGATGGATGCCTTGTCAAAGAAGCAATACATGGCATCCTCTTTGGGACTCAGGCAGGCTTATTATATGGCCTGTACAGCCAGGTACCAGAAGTCCAGGTGGGACACTGTACTGGCACTGGCTAAACAGGCTTCCCCCTAGCGGGCCAGGGAACTGGAGGAGGTGGCTACAGATGTAATTCCATGCTGCTGTGGACTCCAATGATGTGTCATCAAGAGTCATGGCTGCATCTGTAGCTCTTCAGAGAATGGCTTGGCTCAGATGTACTAGCCTCTTACAAGACACCCAGGCTAAGGCCATGGATTTCCCTGTGGAAGGTAATTCTCTGTTTTGGGAGCAGACAGAGAATTACATGAAGAAGATGGAGGAGTTTAGGACCTCTTGTAGGAGTGCACAGGCCACAGAGAGGTAGGCAACTCCTCAAAGGCAGCATTCTAGGGGCAGGGGCAGGCCTTTTTGTAGGCCTTTCTACCAAGCACAGGCCTCTTCTCCCTTTTCACAAAGGGAGTTCTTCAGAGGGAGAGGCAGAAGGGGGATGAGCAGGGCTGCATCCACTCCTCAGCCTAAAGCCCCTGCCAAGCAGACACCCTGATGTGTCTTCCCGGGTCGACTCTCCTATCCCTGTAGGGGGCAGGCTGGCTTACTTCATCCAGGACTGGGTGTCTGTTACTTCAGACAAGTGGTTCCTGGAAGTAGTAAGCCAGGGACTGGTTCTCCACTTCAAAAAATGTCCGAAGTTGAGAGCCAGATCTTTTCCACCTGCAAGTCTCTCCGAAACCCTTGCCCTAGAGGCAGAGGTGTCATCTCTTCTGGCCCTAGAAGCCATAGAGAGAGTTCCTACCCTACACTGGGGCAAAGGTCTGTACTCCAGGTACTTTCTTACCCCAAAAAAGACAGGGGAGTGGTGAAACATAGAAACATAGACTTTGACGGCAGATAAGGACCGCTAGGCCCATCTAGTCTGCCCATTTCCCTACCTACAGGATAGGCAGCAGATCCTAGTTAACCAACAGCCTATATCTTCCTGCCCCCCACAAGAATTGTCTTATGTCTGTCCCATGCATTCTTGAATTCTCCCACAGTTTTAGACCCCACAACTTCCTCAGGAAGGCTGTTCCATGCATCCACTACCCTCTCTGTGAAATAATACTTCCTCACATTGCCCCTGAACCGCCCTCCTTCTGTCTTTAAATTGTGTCCCCTTGTTCTTGCAAGTCTCTTTTTCTGAAAGATGCTACCCTCTTGGACTTTGTTGATTCCCTTGAGGTACTTGAAAGTTTCTATCATGTCCCCCCTCTCCCTTCTTTCCTCAAGGGTATACATATTAAGCTCCTTTAGTCTCTCCTCATATGGCTTCTCTTGCAGACCCTGCACCATTTTAGTTGCCCTCCTCTGGACTGCCTCTATCCTGTCTATGTCCTTGCGGAGATGGGGTCTCCAGAACTGGACACAGTATTCCAGATGGGGTCTCGCCAACTGTCTGTACAGAGGATAACAACTTCCTGTTTTCTGCTGCTGATGCCTCTCCTATACATCCCAGTATACCCCGCCCTCCCTACTGCCTTCTCACATTGCTTGTTAACCTTAAGGTCATCTGATATGATTACCCCAGGTCCCTTTCCTGTTTTGTTGTTGTTACTACCTCCCCACCCATTGTGTATTCTTCCCTGGGTTCTTGTTTCCCAGGTGCATTATTTGCACTTTTGCATTGAACCTAGCTGCCATCGTCCTGACCATTCCTCCAACCTTGCCAAGTCCCTTTTCATCCTTTCCACGCCTTCTTGTGTATCAACCCTGTTGCAGATCTTTGTGTCATCTGCAAAAGGCATATTTTTCCTTCAGTCCCTCTGCAATGTCACTGATGAAGACATTAAAAGGACTGGACCAATACTGAACCCTCGGTACCCACTAGTAACCGCTCTTTCTTCAGAGTGGACTCCATTTACAATTACCTTCTGTGTCCTGTTGTCCAGCCAATGTTTTACCCAGGCTGCCACCCTGGGACCCACTCCCAGAAGGGTTAATTTGACTAGTAATCTTTTGTGTGGGACTGTGTCAAATGCCTTGCTAAAGTCTAGGTAGGCCATGTCCACAGCCCCTCCCTGGTCTACTACTTTGGTCACCCAGTCAAAGAAATCTATTAGATTCGTCTGACATGACCTTCCCACTGTAAACCCATGCTGCCTTGGATCCTGTGCTCCACTGACCTCTAGGTACTCAACTGTTCTTTCCTTCAGAAGTGACTCCATCACTTTCCCTACCACAGAGGTCAGACTGACAGGTCTGTAGTTTCCTGCCTCTGTCTTGGTCCCACTTTGTGAAGGGAATCACATCCGCATTCCTCCAGTCCTCGGTACCACACCATCCTCCCATGATTTATTAAAAGAGTAGCCAGTGGTTTCACTAGTTCCTTCCTTAATTCTTTTAGAATTCTGGGGTGAATTCCATCAGGACCCATTGCTTTGTCCACCTTCAGTTTTAGGAGTTCTTGCAGAACCCTTTCTTCTGTGAAAGGACTGGGATCGACCCCCTATCAAGAGTGCTTCTGTTAATTGGATTAGGCACTTCCCCTCCTCTTTGTGAATACTGAGCAGAAATATTCGTTCAGTATTCCTGCTTTTCACTGTCCCCTCTGCCCACCCACCATTCATTCTATTCAGCCTCACTATCCCTCCTTTGTCTTTCTCTCGCTGATGTACCTATAAAAGGTTTTATCCCCCCTTCTTAACTGAGTTGGCTATCTTTTCCTCAGTTTGGGCCTTTGCTAGTCTGACTTCCCTCCCTGCTTCTTCAAACAACATGAAGTCTTGCTATATTATAGACATTAGCAGTTTGTTCCAGCTCTAGAACTGCCCCAGAGTGAAATGGTTAAAACCATTCCAAAATAGAATTTTGTCACGAGAGCAGCTCTATCTGTGTCATTTCAAACTTGAACTGTCAGATTCTTTACTCCGCCTCAGTGAACAGTCGCGCCGGAGATTTCTCCTTCTGCTCGGTTCATTTCTCGGTTTAAAAGTGTTTTCTCGGTTGGATTTAACGAGAATAGTTTTATTTAACCTAAAACCATTCGGTTCAAGCTCTATCTGTGGTAACCGTAAGTAAATGAAGGTTTTGTCTGTGTGGAACTTGTAAGTTATCGGTTCGGTTTTGAACCGATCAGTGGGTTAAAACTCATTTAAAACTAAAAGTTACTATTTTAGAGTCGCGGTTCCGGTTGCTTATCGGTTCTAAAAAGCGGTTATTCGTTTTTTTCCATCTCCGTGACACGGTTAGGAACCGATAAGGGTGTCTTGCCTGGCACTGCCGTTAAAAGGGCAAGTTTTTGGTTAGGCTGGCATTATGTCTGAGAAACCCAAAAGAAAAACCGGGCCCACTGGGTTTCAACACTGTGATGTTTGTGGGGAAGTCTTTGCCAAGGCTGACTCACTCACCACATGTGTTTATTGTCTGGGGTTTGACCACCTCCAGTCAGACTGCCAGGTATGTAAAAATTTCCCTGCAGCCACCCTGGAAAAAAGATTGGGCAGGCTCAGGGAACGAGAGGCCAAAAAGTCCGCTGACCCGGATGGCCAGCCCGGTTCGGTGCCAACCGAACCAGAGGGAGTGCCCTCTGACCAGGGCCAGACTTCCTCTGGCAAAAGAAAAGCTGGTTCTGAGGAACCAATTCCAGTAAAGAAAACAAGATAATCAGCAGGTCTGGAGTCCAAAATTCCTTCTCCAACTGCTGCAGAGATAGCAAAAGCCATACAAATTGTCCAGTCACTGTCTCAGGTCCGTCCAACCACCACTGTCTGGTAAAGGTGGTTCGTCCGGTCCCAGTGGTTCAGGGTTATGATATTGAGGAATTTTATGAACCAGAGGAGGGAGGAGGATTATGAACAGTATGAATGTGGCTGGGAAGGTCTGGTGTGCCCATTGAACGGACATCTCCCCAGACAGACCTTTAGAATCTCCCCTATGCTGTCTGAGTCCCCATCTCATTTATGTTTTATAAAAAGTTGCTGAAACCTCCAGCTTCCTTTAGAAGAGGCTGTGGATGAGCAAGAGGAGCCTTATTTTGTAGAAATGATGGATATTCCAGAGTCTAGGAGATTGTCTATTCCTTTACATAAGTCTTTTAGGAAACAAACAATTAAAATTTTCAAAGCTCCTAATTCTGTGCCTCCTGTAGATAAAAGACGGACAGAAGGTATACATTGTCAGGCCTGATACAGAATTCCTTTCTCAGCAATGCAGTCATGTTGGGTAGTTCAGGCTGCTGCCTGTGATAAAGCTAATATTCCCTTGGCTTCACATCCTCCTGACAAGGATTCCAGGAAGATTGATGCCATGGCAAAAAACAGTATATGGCAGCCTCTCTGGGACTCAGGCAAGCAAATTATATGGCATGTAGCTAGGTATCAGAAATCTAGATGGGATACTGTTATGCACTGGCCAAGCAGGCCCATGGCCAGCTGGCTAGTGAACTAGAACAGGTGGCTGCTGATGGCATTGAAGCCTCTAAGGTTCAGTTTCATGCTGCTGTGGATGTTAATGATGTTTCCTCTAGGGTCATGGCCACATCTGTAGCTTTTCGTAGGTTGGCCTGGCTCAGGTGTACTAGTTTGTCACAGGATACCCAGACTAAGGCTATGGATTTTCTGTGGTGGGAAATTCTCTGTTTGGAGAGCAGACAGAGAATTACATGAAGAAGATGGATGAATATAGGACTACTTACAAGAGTGCCCAGGCTAAGGGCGCAAGCCACTCCTCAAAGGCATGCCCCAGGGGTAGGGGTAGGCCTTTCACAGGCCTTTCTACAGACTCAGGCCTCCTCTGCCTTTGCTCAGAGGGGCTTCTTCAGAGGCAGGGTAGACGAGGGGTGGGCAGACCTGCTCCCACCCCCAGCCCAAAGTTTATGAACAGGCACCCTGGATGGGGTGCCCAGGCCGATTCTCCTGTACCAGTGGGGCAGGCTGGCTTACCAGTCAGAATTGGGCTTCTTTAACCTCAGACAAGTGGGTTCTGGAAGTAGTAAGCCAGGGTCTGGTTCTCAGCTTCAAAAAGTTTCCCAAGTTGAGAAGCAGACTTTTTCTACAAGTGCTTCAGAGACCTCGCTCTGGAAACAGAGGTCTCATCCCTGTTAGCTCTGGAGCAGTAGAGGGGTTCCTCCTGCATCAGGGCAGGGGTCTGTATTCAGATACTCTTACCCCAAAAAGACAGGAGAATGGCGCCCATTTTAGATCTCAGATATCTGAACAAGCATCTTTTGAAACCAAAGTTCAAAATGGTAACTCTGGCAATGATTTTACCTTCCCTAAGGCCAGGGGACTGGCTAGCCTCCTGGACCTCAAGGATGCCTATTTCCATGTCCTAATCAGAAGATCCCATGAAAGTACCTCAGATTCAACTGCCCTCAGGTCATTACCAGTTCAGAGCAATGCCCTTCCGGCTCACCTCTGCTCCAAGGGTATTCACAAAGTGTCTAGCAGTGGCAGTGGCCCACTTAAGGAGGCAGAGGATTGCAGTTTTTCCTATCTAGATGACTGGCTCATTGTAGGCCAGTCCCCAGAACAGGTAAATCTCACCTGCAGGTCACCCAGCAGCTTCTCACCTCCTGGGTTTCTGCTAAACCTACCAAAGTCGGTTCTGGAACCAGTCCAGGTACTCACCTTTATAGGGGCAGAATTGGACACTAAAGCTAGCCAGAGCCTTTCTTCCCCAGAAAGGGTAAGGAATTTAGTGGCTCTGGCCTCTTCCTTCACTCTGCAGGTCTCTCACCAGCAAGACACTTTCTGCAGCTCCTGGGGCACATGGCTGCATCCACAGCTGCTGTGCAGGGAGCCAGATTTCAGATGAGAGACATTCAGTTTCACTTGAGAACCTTTTGGTCTCAGAGAAGAGACCCTTTCCAAGTTGGTCCCAGTGACTCGAACCTTGATCCTAGCTCTCCAGTGGTGGCAGGATCAGAGCAATTAAGAGCGGGGTCCCTTCATTTCCCTTCTCACGACTTGACTCTCACTACAGATGCTCCCTTCTGGGTTGGGGAGCCCACATGGGCGACCTTTCCACTCAGGAGTTTGGTCCCCAGGAATCTCTGCTCCACATCAATTTGCTGGAACTCAGAGCTGTCTTTTAGCTCTTCAAGCTTTTCTGCATCTGTCCATGACAAGGTGATACAAGTCAGAACAGACAACACCACAACAATGTGGTACATCAACAAACAGGGGGCACTCGGTCTTTGGCCTTGTGCACCGAGGCAATGAAGTTGTGGTCTCTGGCCTATTCCTGAACACTTCCCTCATAGCAGTTCATCTTCCAGGAAGGACAATGTCCTAGCGGATGCCCTCAGCAGGATTTCCCAGGGCCATCACGAATGGTCCCTGGATCCTCAAGTGCTGGGGATAGTTTTTGCCAGGTGGGGCATCCCTCAGATAGATCTTTTGCAGCCCCAGACAATCACAGACTTCCTCTGTTCTGTTGCAGGCCTCCAGTGCTGGGCTCAGTTCCCTGGATGCCCTTCTTCTGGATTGGGAGGAAGTTCCTCTATGCTTCCCCTTTCCTCTCCTATTCAAAGTACTAGTCAAAATCAGATCTCAGCCTTGCAGGGTGATTCTGATTGCACGGATTAGTCAGGCAGCCCTCATCCACTCCTTCTGTCTCTGACAGTCCATCTTCCCCTGTGCCTCCCCAGGAATCACAATCTGTTGACTTGTGCCCAGGGAAGGGTTTGGTATCCGGACCTCAAATCCCTCAACCTCAAGCCTGGCTCTTGAGGAGTTAGAGTTTGCTGATTTACACCTCTCAGGGTGTTCTTGAGATCCTAAAGACTTCCAGAAAGCCTTCCACTAGGGTTACTTATAGTTCTAAATGGAAGGTTTTCCATTTAGTGTGCTGGGAAAAATATTTCCCAGAATCTGCTGAATTGCCCATTTTGTTAGATTACATGGTACATCTTAATTCCTTGGGTCTCAGCCAGCTATCCTGAGAGTTCATTTGGCAGCTGTGTCTGCTTTTGTGTCAGCAGGAAAGTCATCCCTCTTTCCTCTCATCCTGTGTTTTCCAAGTTTTTAAGGGGTTACTCCATACTAATCCTCCTTTGGGAACCGGCCCTGTTTGGGACCTTAATGTTTGCATTGCCCAGTTAATACAACTCCTCTGAACCTCTGTCTTCTGCAGAGCTTAAGTACCTAACTTGGAAAACTGTTTTTCTAGTGACTATCACTTCTGCCAGACGATAAGTGAATTGCAAGCCTTGTCAGTGGAGACTGACTTTATTTCTTTCCACAGGGATAAGGTAGTCCTTAGGACTAATAGGAAGTTTTGCCTGAGGTGGTTTCAGATTTCCATCTTAATCAATCTATCTCCCTTCCAGTATTTTTCACTGATCACTCCTCTTCGGGTGAGAGGAGGTTGCACAGCCTGGATGTTAAGAGAGCTCTTAATTATATAGAGCGTACCAAAGGTCACAGGTTCGAATCCCTCCAACTTTTCCTTACCTATGGTGAAGTTGGGAAAGGCAAACCTGCCACTAAGAGATCAATAGCCAGGTGGATTGTCTCTTATCCAATTTATCAGAAAGTGGGCAGAGCCCCCCGGTTTGAGGGCTCATTCTACCAGGGTACAGCTGCCTCTAGCTGCTGCCAGAGATATCCCTTTATTAGAGATTTGCCAGGCTGCTACTTGGAAAACAGTACACTTTACCAAGCATTACTCCCTGGATGTCCAGGCCAGAGAGATGCTCGGTTTGGCACAGCTGTTCTTCAGAGCCTATTCCTAAGTAGGTTCTGCCTCCTCCATGGAGGTACTGCTGTGTATTCTGCTAATGCTCTATAATAAGCAAGACTTCATGTTGTTTGAAGAAAAATTACTCACCTTAGTAATGTTGTTTCTTCTAATGGAGTCTTGCTATATTATAGACCTCCCAACCTGCCCCTCTCAGAACCTCTACTTGGTGGTGCGGGCAACTTAGTGTGGGCACTACTTATGTCCTGTTAGCATTTTGTCCCTTTGGGACTTTGGAGTGTGTATGTGTAGCGTGTGTGTGTTTTATTATACTTATGTTCCATTTCATATTATTAGAATGGTGTTAGTATTTCTGGTCCCCTGACTTGAGTCTTGGGTGTTGGGACCATCAATGGTTGTTATTATTTAGGTAGCCATTTGGCTAGTGTGGTTACAGCTTCCACACAGACCTTAGTGAGTTTGGCTCATAAAGATCTGACAGTTCAAGTTTGAAATGACACAGATAGAGCTGCTGTTGTGCCAAAATTCTATTTTGGAATGGTTTTAACCATTTCACTCCGGGGCAGTTCTAGAGCTGGAACAAATTGCTAATGTCTATAATATAGCAAGACTCCATTAGAAGAAACAACATTACTAAGGTGAGTAATTTTTTCTTTCTGCCTTTCCTGGTACAGCTCTCTGTCCTGCTCCTTCTGTGTTTCCTTATACTTCCGGAATGCTATCTTTTTCTTCCTGACTTTCACAGCCACCTCTCTTGAGAACCATAGTGGCTTTTTCTTTCGTTTTATTTGTTTATTTGCTTCACACAAAGGCTTGTTGCCTCTGTGATGGCAGTTTTGATAATTCCCATTGTTGCTCCACACCTCCTTCTAGCCTGTTTGCTAGTGCTTTTCTGAGGCACTCTCCATCTTGCCAAAGTCAGCCCTCCTAAGTCCAGTACCCTCACTTTTGTGTGGCTTGACTCTGTAGCTGAGTTACGTGAACCACACTGTTTGATGGTCACTTGTCCCCAGATGGCAACCCACTTCTAGATCTGAGATCCTCTCACTGCCCCGCTTGAGAGTACGAGGTCTAAGATTGCTCCTCATGAGTGGGTTCGAAACTAGCTGTCTAATGCCTGCCACCTGTAGGCGTCAGGAATGGCCCTGCTCTTGGATGTGGCTGCAGCAAATGTGCTCCAGTTAACATCTGGCATATTCAGGTCTCCCATCAACTGTATCTCCTTTCTCTGCCATTCTAAGAATGCCTTCCATCATATCCTTGTCCATTCCTTCCCCTGACATGGGGGCCTGTACACAACCCTGTGCGGATTGTGGTGCCCTTTCCAGTCTCAAGGTGACCCACAGTGCCTCCTCTCCTCCCTGTTTACTCTTTTGTTCAGTTGCTTTTATCCTTTACATAGAGAGCTACTCCTCCCCTCTTCTCCCCTGCCTGTCTCTCCTGTAGGTTCGACCTGGTATGTTAACATCCCAGTCATGGTTCTCTGTGTACCATGTTTCTGTGACTGCTACGATATCCAGGCATCCCTCTTCCATTAAGGCCACCAGCTCAGGGAGCTTGTTGCCCAGACTACGGGCATTGGTACTCATTACCCTCCATTTCCTGATGGCCTTACCCTTTTGCCCCATCCCTGTCCTTCTTGCCTTTGTCACTTTCTCCATTTACCACTGCCCTTCTCCCTATCGACACCTCCATGTTGGTGTTTGCCACACTTACTACCGTGATTGTTTGGGGGCTAGGATTTTCCTGTTCCTTTCCAGTGCTCTCCCTTGGCTAGTTTAAATGCTTGCCAATGAAGCATTAAACTATCACCTAGGATCCTGGTTCCCCTCCTGTGACCCATCCTAGATCTAAGATACCTGAACAAACATCTTTTAAAACCAAGGTTCAAGATGGTGACTCGGAATAATTCTTCCCTCTCTAAGGCCAGGGGACTGGCTAGCCTCCCTGGACCTCAAAGATGCCTATTTTCTCATTCCCATCAGGTTCACCCACAGAAAGTACCTCAGGTTCAAGTTGCCCTTAGGCCATTATCAGTTCAAAGCAATGCACTTTGGCCTAACATCAGCCCTAAGGGTTTTCACAAAGTGCCTGGCAGTAGTAGTGGCCTTTTTAAGAAGGCAGAAGATTTCCATCTTTCCATATCTGGACGACTGGCTCCTAGTGAGTCTGTCTCCAGACCAAGTCAAGTCAGACCTGCAAGTGACCCAGCAAGTGCCATCTTCCCTGGGGTTCCTTATCAACCTCCCCAAGTTGGTCCTCGAACCACTGCAGCTTCTTACCTTTATAGAGGCAGAACTAGATACTGTCAAAGCAAGAGCCTTTCTTCCCCTGCAAAGGGCAAGAGTTCTTGTGATGCTGGCTTCTTCCTTTAGCCTTCAGGTGTCCCGACCAGCAAAGCACTTCCTTCAGCTCTTGGGCCACATGGCAGCTTCTACAGCAGTGGTCCAAGGGGCAAGATTTAAGATGAGGGACATTCAGTTCCATCTGAGGGCCTTTTGGTCCGAAAAGAAGGGCCCTCTTACCAAACTGATTCCAGTGACTCAGACACTGGTCCAAGCCCTTCAGTGGTGGCAGGATCAGGACAGTTTAAGGCAAGGGGTCCCATTCGTCACTTAGTCTCATTCGGTGGTCCTTACCACGGATGCTTCCCTTTTAGGGTGAGGAGCTCATCTGGGAGCTCTCACAGCCCGGGAACTGTGGTCCCTTCAGGAGTCCCTTCTTCATATCAATCTTCTGGAACTCAGGGTAGTTTTTCTGGCCCTGCAAGCTTTCTCTCAATCTGTGCAGAACAAGATAGTTCAGGTCAGAACAGACAACACCACCACTATGTGGTACATCAATACGCAGGGAGGCACTCAGTCTACGGCCTTGTGCACAGAGGCCATGAGATTGTGGTCCCTGGCTTATTCCCTGCAGACCTCTCTGATAGCAGTCCACCTTACGGGGAAGGACAATGTGCTAGCAGATGCACTGAGCAGGTTCTCCCAGGGTCATCACGAATGGTCCCTGTACCCCTTAGTGTTGAAAGTAATTTTCTCAAGGTGGGGACACTCCAGCGATAGATCTCTTTGCAACCCCAGACAATCATCAACTTCCTCTGTTTTGTTGCAGACTCCCAGTCTTGAGTTCAGTCCCTCTGAATGCTCTGATTTTGAACTGGGAAGGGAAATTTATGTATGCCTTCCCTCACTTTCCTCTACTGTTCAAAGTTCTAGTCAAGATAAGGTCACAACCTTGCAAAGTGATTCGGATTGTTCCAGACTGGGCCAGACAGCCTTGGTACCCTCTGTTGCTGTCTCTAGCAGTCCATCTTCCCCTGTCTCTTCCCAGGAATTACAACCTGTTAACCTCCTCTTAGGGGAGGATTTGATACCCCAATCTTCTGTCTCTCAGTCTCAAGGCATGGCTCTTGAAGAGTTAGAGTATGCAGATTTGCATCTGTCTCGGGGGGTTCTGGATATTCTCAAAGCTTCTAAAGCCCTCCACCAGAAAGACTTATAACTCCAAATGGAAAAGATTCAGCATTTGGTGTTCCAAGAATCACATTTCTCCAGACACTGCTGAATTGCCTACAGTTTTGGATTATATGGTCCATCTTAATGGCCTAGGCCTCAGACCTGCTACTCTCAAGGTACACTTGTCAGCTGTTTCTGCTTTTATGTCAGTGGGGAAGTCTTCCTCACTATCTGCTCATCCTGTGTTCTGTAAATTTTTCAAGGGATTGCTTCATATCAATCCTCCTTTTAGGGATCCTGCCCCCCTGCCTGGGACTTAAATGTTTGCATTGCTCAACGTATGCGACTTATGCAGCCAGGGATATCCCTTTGTTAGAAATTTGTAAAGCTGCCACCTGGAAAATGGTCCATACCTTTACCAAGCACTACTCTCTGGATATCCAGGCTAGGAGTGATGCTCGGTTTGGCACAGCAGTACTTCAGAGCCTATTCCCAAAGTAGGTTCTCTCCCTCCTCCATGGAGGTACTGCTTGGTAGTCTGCAGTTTGTCAGAATTCAGCAAGACTTCATGTTGTTTGAAGAAAAAAGTACTCACCTTAGTAATTGTGTTTCTTCTAATGGAGTCTTGCTGTATTCTGACCTCCCTCCCTGACTCCCCTCTCAGAACTTGGTTTTTGGGAAGTGGGTGGGCAGGTGCAGTGCTGCACC
This sequence comes from Neoceratodus forsteri, assembly GCA_016271365.2. Classification (NCBI taxonomy): domain Eukaryota; kingdom Metazoa; phylum Chordata; order Ceratodontiformes; family Ceratodontidae; genus Neoceratodus; species Neoceratodus forsteri. The sequence goes on along the minus strand of CM057454.1, from coordinate 832,276,500 downwards.
CCAGAGGTGCTTCTTGCACACCGTCCTTTTTATTTGGGTGTTTTGTTGTATTGTTATCCCCATTTTGTATTGGTTTTGGTTTTGGGTTTCCTGATTTGAGTCTTCCTTGGGAATCCAAAACTCTCTGTTGCCAGTTGGCTAGTTTAAAAATTTTACAATTTCCACATAATATGGTTAGTTTTTGCTCGTAAGAATCTGACGGTTGGGTTTCAAAGGGCTCCAGACAGAGACCTCAACCGAGCTCGAGCTCAACATTCTATACACTGCATAGAAATGTAACCCTGTGTTCTCCGGGGCAGTTTAAAGGCTGGAGCTAACTGCAGTTTGTCAGAATACAGCAAGACTCCATTAGAAGAACACAGTTACTAAGGTGAGTAATTTTTTCTTGTAGCTGTACTGAGGCATCGGCAGTGAATGGAAATCCTCTTCATCTGGGGCAGAATAAAACAAGTATGCTTTACAGCTGAGGCTTGTTCCTGGGTGATCTTTGGAATGCCCCTGTAAAGTATTGCGATGGGTGAAAAAATGTGTGCCATGGAGGCAACTCAGTCCAGACTTTTAAGATACCCACAGTTTTTGCTTCCTGGTGCTGTGTCTTGTGAAGTGCAGCAGCTTGAAGTTGCCTGGCAAAGTGGACCTATGTCTGGAAGAATGCCTACTGTGCTGCCAAGAAACTAACATGAGGTGACCATTCTGCAGGTGTAACTGTGGTTTAATGCAGGCAGTCCCCCTTGTGCCTCCTTTACCTTTGAATGACCCTCACCAAGACATGTAGGCATGTCCCCAGCCAAATAAGGAATTGTATTTCTTCTGCAACAATGGTCTGACTCTCATGTCTCCCTCTTAGTCTGATGCACTACCCCGCTCTGTGAGTATTAAATACCTGCACTGTGCTGCTTTTCTGAAGTCTGGTGATGTGTAGGGGAGCAGGCAGACTATACAGAATTCCCAAATGTTGACGTGAGTTTTGTGACATCAAGGGCCGCCTGACCCTGCAAGGCTGAGATGTCAGAAGGACCACTGCTCCTGAATTACACATTCTCCCAAGGGTGCTCCTATCCTCGTCCGGAGTCTGTACTGATGTGTAGTGGACTAGTTACAACAAAGTTTCCCTCAAGTTTTTTATGAGAAACCACCCCTTACACTGATAAGTTTACTGAGGTGGGCAGTTTCTAGGACCATTTTGGGAGCTCCCAAAATTAACACTATCTGGAAGTGTAGGAAGCGGGAACCCCCAGAAAAACAGCCCCAGGGGACCAGCTCCAGGAGAACAGCCTGGCCACAGCAGCAACCAGATTTGCTGTGTGAAGAATCTTATGTACTTCCTCTGGATAGGATGCTGCCTGGATAAGGATATCACCAGAGAAGGGTACAGGAGGGTACCTTGTTCCTTACGATTTTTCACCAGATTGGAGAGGATGAAGATATCCTTAAACAACATCTAGTATGGCCAGCTTCTATCAGGAGCTCCCTAGAGATGGATGGCAGAGACTTGGTTTCCAAGACTTTTTTTTTATACAGGCTGACCCCTCCTGCAGAGGTTCTGGTCCCCAGCTTCACTCGCCACTCCCACCACCCCAGGTTAACCCCCGTGTGCAGAGCCGCTGGGTGGGGGCCCCCTCCCCAGGAACTCGGGTCTCTATGCCCTGGCTTACCCTCTAGGGTGGGGTCACGGTAACGAGACCCCCGTGGACCTTTATCAAGAGTGATAGCGGGGCCGGCATTATGGCTGGCATGAATTTTTTGCAGGTTATTCCTGGGGGTGGTGATGTGCAACCCCACCCCCCTTGCATGTGGTGCTGGCCATGGCAGAACCCCTGGCCTCTGCCAGAGGTCTGCATAGCGCCAGACACTCTTCCCCCCCACCAAGAGAAGGAGAGCAGTCCCTGGGATGCTCAATCCTTCTCTCCTAACCAGCCCTCCGACTCCGTCCCCAAACCCAGGATGTTGTCACAGTTTCCTAGACTTGATACAGAATAAATTGAAACACGTATGTCAGTCCTAAAATGGGTGAGAGGCACTAGGTAAGAGTGTGGAACATATGCCCAAACCTTGTTTTGTCCATGGACTCTCTGGAGGTCAATATCATGCATAGGGAATGGGTACTCACTGACCCCTGCATTTATTCCACTATAGAGAAAAATAGGTGCAGTGCGAGAAATTACATTTCTGGTAGGGTCTAGGGGAACCCGGAATACCTGAGCTTCAGAGCTAATCTGCCCACATCTGGTTAAGTAATATATTCCCAGACAGAGATTTCCATCATGGGGTGGCTGCAAGGGAAGTGTCTGCTGCTTTATAACCATTAGATCCTTGCCATGATTACATCAGCCCCCATTCCTTGTACCACTATTTTCTGCAGTATCATCACCAGCTGTCCTCTAGAAGAACTTGTCGGTTTACTCCCAGTTTGTGTTCATGGCCCATGTCTCTGGTCAGCTCCCATTCTCCTTTAAGCTGCAGCACCATAGCAGATTACTGAGGTTTTCTCTACACCATTCCATGGGGGATGAGGAGGTGTAGGCACCAGAGATGACTATTTGACCATGACAGGGAGCTAGACGAAGTGGCCCATACTCCATGTCCTGTCATTCTGATCTATGCAGAGGCTGCCCTTCCTTGGCTTGGAGAGTAGGATGGTGTCTCTTTCCAGTGAAGCAAAGGGTGTGTCCATCCAAAAGTGAGGGAATGGGGAGAGTATGACCTGACCCTCTAGACCCAGAAATAGTACACTTTAAGGAATATTCCAAAGTTGGTATTCTAAATTCAGACATGGCTGGGTTTCCTGCTTGAGTGAGCCCACCCCAGGCATTGCCTCAGCAGGCAAGTTCAGTGGAGATACTGGGGTCTTTTCTGTGGGCTTGGTGCATCTAGGCATTTGCTTTATCTGCTGGCTGGATGCTTAGAGGTGTTCTTCAGGTCTGGTAGGCTCATGTACACTGCATGAAAGATTGTCAGTGGTCATAGACCAGGTCTGTGTCCTATAAGTATGAAAGACGTTCAGCATTCAGAGACCCTGCACCCGGTTGTGGTTGATGATTTCCTTTCCTTATGACTGACACACACACACACACACACACACACACCACACACCATTTCTCCTGGCAGTTTAGGACAGGAAAGGGACAACTTGCTCATGTTTGGATGATTTTGGATGCCTACTCGAGCATGCCCTCGGCCAACCATGGGGAGGTGCAGTGAATGAGGTGGGTGTCTTCGGGCCCTTTGGCTTAGGAGAACTGGCCATTCTTTTGGGGTCTCCATTGGTCTCGGGGCACTGGTCCAGATCAAGAAGGCCACTACACTTGCCCTATCCTGGGTTTATCCTTTGATTCCTATACCAGGAGGGACCCATCTGCTTGTCCCCAAAACATTGGAAGGCTTTTCAGCCCCTGTACTCAGTGTGGCTTTGGTGCACTGCTCCTCTTCTCTCTCTTTCCCCTTCTCCCTCCCTCTCTCTGTGTCTCACTCTATCTCTCCCCCCCCCCCTTTCAGAACCTAGGGGGCTTGTCTGCGTTACTCTTGCCTGAGCTACTGCTGCTCTATCATATATGGGTAAGTCCTTCAGCATCTCCTGCAACTCCGTGGAACAATCCAGCTACTGAGTGGACCAGCCTCTGAAGTTTCTAGGAACCAACATTGGCCTTACAGACTCTTCACCTAGATGTCACTGCCATCTTCCAAAGCCTGTAGTATAGATAGGCCTGAAGAGTGTCTGCTGCCTCTAAGTTCAATGTGTAGTTGGCTTACCCTGAGGTGTGGTATCCCCACTGACTACTGCTGATGCACACAGATCAGAATTCTAAGGGACAAGGCAATTGCGTGTACACAGCGCACAATCCCAGGGGCTCTAGATGCTTCACAGTGTGTAGGGGAGAAAAACCAGAGAGCTTCTCACACAGTTTGTGTGAAAAGAGGTCTGCACACAGTTTGGGAGAAAAAAACACCTGCTCAGGACAATATGGGACCCCTACACATAGCTGGGGAGGTTGAGTCTGTAACAGACCCACTCAGCAGGTCAGCCCTCTACTCCCAATGTGCCAACCTCCGAGCACAGTTTTGTGAACTGTTAACAGAAACAGGGTAACCCTCCTGTCTATTTTTTGGGTTCGAATCAACCTTTGGTCTCAAGTCTTGGAGGGATTCAAACTGTTTTTTTATTTATTTATTTTGAAAGTCGGATTTACAACCTTTGAGTCAGGGACCCATTTACAAAGGCACCTTGTCACAGGAAGGGTAGACATGGTTACAGTGTGAGATACAACAGTGGTAACATACAGGTGCAGTACAGATAACAAAAAGAACACAATATGACAGTGGTTTACGGATAAAGTTACATGCAGTAAATAGCAATCATATATATATATATATATATATAAAAAGAGAAACTGTGAACCTCTTGTTAGCGTACCCAATGTACAGGCTCAGACAATTCTGCTCTTTGGGGGGGGGGGGCAGATATCTTTTGCCTACAGGCACCTAACCAAGCATACAAAATGAACCCTTAAAACTCTGTTAAAGACCTCAGAATAAATTCTTACCTTTTCCCAGTTTGGTAATATCAGTAAGCTGTGTGCAGTGTCAGTTTAACCAAGTATGCTTCCCTTGTCAAGAAAAATAAATTCAAAGGCACACCAGGTAATCTCTAAAGTAGAGGTTTTCTTCAAAATAGATTAAAAAAAAAGTAACGTAAATACAGAACCATATATCACAAAACATACAAATCACTTAAACAAAACAGGTTTAAAAGTGCAGACAAAATCTCCTGCTACAGTACACTTAGAATTGTCTGTTCTAAGGTATTCTCACAGTGCTGTAGATGTTTCTTTTCAGAGTCCAAACATTTGTGTGTCAAAATGGAAAACAGAATACTGCTTAAAAACTGTCTTTGCCAATCCCTTTGTGTGAGGTCACCTAGCTCCTCTTCTGTTTATTAAAAATCATACACCCAGGATGTTTTATCATTTTAGGAGGTAAGTTAATTAAGGTTACATCAGCAGAAACTCCTTTCCCCATGTGACTTCCCCAGTCAAGTCTATAAATTTCATTTCATCTATGAGCAGTATCCTCCCTCACACAGACATCAAAGCATTTATGATTTCGCACCAGTGTGCCATAACCTGGTTTCCTCCTCTAAACTTCATAAAATGGATACTGATTTCCCTCTTAGCAGTTAAAGCTATATTTAACTTAGATAAACAGGAGATCCTTGATTAAGGCCTGTTCTAGTCTGTAATTAGCTCCTGGCCTTCCAGGTAACACCTTGTATCTAAAACCTGGGTGTGTGTGTGTGTCATCTCACATGCTGTCTCAGCATCTCTCATGGGAGACAGTCCACAACACACTTTCATATTACAAAAATCATAGTGTACTCAGAACTGGCTGTCCACATGTCACAGAGTCTAATATGTGTTCACGGTGGAAGTCGAAAGCTGTGCCAGGGATGGATCCATCCAAATCTTTACACAGCATTGACAGTCCTGCTGACAAACATAAAAAGAACCCAGAAGTCGTTAGTGTAGCCTGCTGCCACCTGTCCCTAGAGAGATGCCCCTTGGTGCAAAGCTGGCTTCTGTTGCTGGCTACACATGACTTTTGTGAGCAAGTGCTGCAGAGCAAGCAAAGGCTTTGTGATTAAAACAATATGACCGTTATCCACACAGCCTGCATAAAATACTGGCAGCTAGCAAGAAGAAACTGCTTGTGGGAGGAAAAAAGGGATGACTGCATCGGGGTTGGGGAGCAGATGGCCGCAGATGCAGAACTCATTCGATAGCAGGCTGCTCTGTGGCTTTGCCCTTTTGCCACATGCTGATGGCTTTGGCAGGCAAGAATGTCCATTTGGCTCCTAGGACAGTGCTCAGCACACCAAACCACTGCCGGGAGGTAGGACAGGGATGAGTGACTTTGGAGACTGAAAATATACATAGCACAAAAAGGAACACGAAACAACTACACTTACTGTAGAGTTAACTCAGTCCCTGACCTACATCTTTAAAGCAGGGGACAAACTGAGTAAAAAGGTAGGATGGACTCAGTGCAACACTAAGTGGGGTTGTCTGTGCTATTTATGGTGTTTGGTCTGCCTGCAGCAAGGGCTAATCTGCCCACTCATAGGAGTAACAGATACACCCTGCGCTGAAGAAAGGGTTATTCACCGTAGTAGCCATTTCCTTTTTTTGTTTTTCAAAAAAGTTTATTGTATTTTGTACAAGATACAAACAAATAATATACAACCTTTTGAATACATTTATTTATTAGAATTTTGATGACCGGGTGGGCCCAACTGAGACAAGCGTGTTCCTTTTTCAGGGGTGACTCGGGGAACAATACAACCCACAATATCTAGAGCAGACATTATATAACAATGTAGGAAATATAATTTACAGTGCATACAGGTAATGACAGTAGTGCAAGACACAATAAATCATACATCGTACAACATTTGCTGCAGAGTTCATAGTGGATACAACGTATTTACCGTAGAGTTTAAAGTGAGTATAAGATACAGGTTACATGGTGGGGCGACAGTCATATGAAGTTATAGTTAATTTACAACGTTCGTGCTTTGTCCAAGTAAGATTGGAGGCAGAACCAGAGCGAAGAGGAGAAGAGGGAGGTAAGGAGAGATAACAATTGTGAGGTTAAGAGAGGGATCCAAGAGTGATTGGAGGGGGTAGGGAATAGGAGGCAGTGGATTGTTAGAGATGGTATTACTGGCAGTTTCCATTGCAGATAGATGGTGAGAAGAATGATTCCTTAAACCGTTGCTTGAATAATGGGAGAAACTTGCATGCAGGTAGCAATTTGAGAGATTGTTTCACTTTAGGGGTACTGCAAAGGAGAAGGATCTTCTACCTATGGCTAACCGACTTTTGGGTAAGCTTAAAATTGGGAGGTGGGAGGATCTAAGGGTCCTGTGGGAGGTTTTCAGGGTGAGGAGATTAGATAGGCTGGGGAGGGAAGGGGAGGTGGATGAATTTGAAGGTGGTGCAGGCCACCGGGAAGTCCATCTTGGCTCCGGACGACAACCAACCCACATGAAAACTATACAGTGTTCTAAAACTGTTAAAATATCGGGTTCACACAACTCATCAGGGGTTCAGATTCACTTTGCAACCTCTGGCCACCAGGGCTAATGGTTGGAATAATGCACTGGCCCTATGGATATTCCACTAGCCCAAGTAATGTATTTATTGAGTGTTACATCCTCAAAGACTTGCTAGCAGAACTAGTGAAAGAAAATGATACTAGTCTAATACATCTACTAGCATTTAGCTAGTGGGCTGATGCCAGTTTTGATCTCATAAGTCTATATGAGCACCAGGGCGAATCCCTGAAAGTCATTCCTTAATTCAGTATTTGCTACTGTACAAGAGAATGGGGCTTTATGGAGAAGATTGATTCTTGGAAGATAGGAAAGTTATTTCTGTAACTCTAGATCTTCGAGAATACCTTCTCCATAGAGCCATACTAACCCACCTGCTGCTCCCCCTAGTCTTAGTGTAGGGGTTGTTCAGAGCAGGGACTTTTCTGTGCTATGACTTTGTGTGGACTTGACAAATTTGCCTACTCAGTTTCCAGTGGCCCACCTTAACCGCTTCTAACGTCACACTGCTGGAAAGGAGGAACGCTATATGTGCGTGCAGAGTACTGCAGTTACCTATTTTACGCAACCAGATGGACCAGAGCACCAAGTCTTAGAAAGTTTTCTAAACTCAGAGCTTGTCCTTACAACTTATTGTTTCCATAATCAGTTGTGTGTATGAGATGTGTGTAGCTACAGTATATATTCTACTGAACACTATTCTTGCATCCTTTTTTTGTCAATATAATTTTTTTTGCAATTTCTGTTTATTGATTATGTCATATAGGATACATACAATATGCATTTTCAGGGTTCCAAGGCATAGTGATTGCAGTCGAAGAATGGTTTGAAGGGAAACAGCCACATTAGAAGAGGCCCCGCCGGCCCGGTGGTGTAGAGGCTTGAGGCGCGGGCGCCTTACCTCTTAACCATGCCGGTGACCCAGGTTCGGGAACGGACTCGGGTGCTGGGGGTTGGCAGGGGAAAGGGTAGGATCGAGCATCCATGGGACTGCTCTCCTCCCCTGGGGTGGGTTAGGGATGCATCTTCGCTCTGCAGCGGCACCCGGTGAATACCGAGAGCATTGCAGAGGGATCATTTCAAGGGGAACACCAGAAAAATGGAAATACCACTCTGAAGACTGGCCGGATGACGGCTGCCGACCTAAGGGCAATCCTGAAGACTCCCAGGAGGCCACGCATAGCCTCAGCAGTGCCCGGGACCAAAAAGAAACAGTGTGCCGGTTTCCTCCCGCTGGTGCCTTCCCCCTCGGAGGATAGGGACCCACCCAGTACAGGGTTACGCCGGGCTATACCGAGGTCGGCTGTGGATTTAAGGTAAGGTGGCTTGTATGGGACATAGTTGGGAGTGTCTGAGGGGTCATGGCAGCCTGAAGGAGAGGCAGCTCCTGAGCAACACAGGGGGCAAAAATAGAATACTCAAAAAAAAAAAAAAAAAAAAAAGAACAGGCCCCACCTCATGTGAGGCAGGGCCCAATTAGGGCATTAAGAAAAAATAGGTGTTTTTACCTTTGGCAATTGTTTGTATTTTTATATTTTATCTGGTTGTTCCTGCCTCCCTCTTTGCCTGGCATTTTAGAATACAACGCTGCAAGCGGCGCACCCACAACCACCCCCAGCTGTCTCCAAAATGATGTGTCGTGGGGAGCAGCTGCAGGTCTGTCCATTACAGTTATGTGTCAGTGAAACTTCTAAAAACTCTGAATTGGAATGCTCATGTCTTGGTGCTATACCGAGACCAGATATAGACTGACAGTCCCACTGCCCATCTATATCTTGTCTCGGTATAGCACTGAGACATTAGAACTCAAAACCGGAGCTTTTAGAAGCTTCACTGATACATAACTGTAATAGACAGACCCGCAGCTGTTCCCTGCATGACACGTCATTTTCGGGGCAGCTGCGGGTGGTTGTAGGCATGACACTCGCAGCACTGTATTCTAAAATGCCAGGTAAAGATGGGGGCAGGATCAACCAGATAAAATATAAAAATACAAATAATTGCCAAAGGGAAAAATAACTATTTTTTCTTACCGTCCTAATTGGGCTCTGCCTCACACTGAGGTGGGGCCCATTCTAATGTGGATGTTTCCCTTTAACAAGGATTGAAACATTTATCATCCTCTGCTATACATCAGGGATATGCTTAACATTCTGATGTATATCGATATATTAATGTCCAAAAATAGTCCTAAATGGCTTCATGCACCAATACCATGGACTTGATTCCTTCAGTAAGCATACCAGTAAGTAACCGAGTGAAAAGACACTTTGATTTGGTCTACCTGATAACTTCAAAAAGTCCACGTATTTGATAATATGTCCTGAAAATACATAGAAACATTCTGCAGCATTCTCCTCCAGCTCAAAATTTAGTTACAAACATATATAAATGAATCATATAACTGTTAACTGCCAGCTTACATTCTACTTGAGTCTCTGAGTACATTCAACCCCCCCCCCGTAGCACAGATAATGGAAACATCTGAACAAAATAAAGTTTCTCAGGGCATAGATATGGTACACTATCCACACTTAGGCAATCTTCCTTTCCATTTAAATCTTGCAGGAACAACTTCAAGCTAAGCTCCTCCCACCCACTCCTGGTCGACCTGTTGTCGGAGGACCCCAGTCCTCTCAGCCCTGTCTCAGAAGGGACTGGACAAGCCAGCAGATCTGGCTGTCTCCCCTTGGTAGATTAACCCTCAAGAGTTCCGCGGGCTCTGGTCTGTGCAGAGCACACAGTCCTATCCCCCAACATCTCCTTCCTGACAATCTGATTGTCATCAATCAAGGTCACGCACGGTCTCTCTGTAGATCGAGATCTTGGAAATCTCCACATTCCCACTCTCGAAAGTCGATCAAGAAACACTGTCACAGCTTCTTGTCATCCTCTTCTTCAGATGAGGACAGACTCCTCCACAGATAGCAGTGTTGTTACAAGGAGTTTGTGTGGCGACAGTGGATCCTCGGCCATGGTTGTGCCATGCCGCAGCCTCCAGTGCTCTCCTGGTCATCCTTGACGTGGCCCATTCCAGTTCCCCTGGTCGAGCCAATGCTGTTTTTTTCCTCCCATTTGGGTGGAGCCTTCGTAGCCCTTGCATGGGTTCCCACTCAAGGCTGCCCAACCCTCTACCAGGTCGGTATGTCATACGCTTTATGTCATACGACAAAATCGCACAACAGGAAGAGTGAGAGGGTGCAAAACCGTGAAAGGGTATGTGCACGGTAGTGCACCCTCTCACTCTGCCAGGCAGAGGATAAGGCCTCTGCTGGGATAGGGGGCCAGCGAGCAGCTGCCATAGCTTGACAGGATGAGACACTGGCAGCAAGGGAGGCAGCCAGTGTGTTTGGGACTGGGTTCCCAGTCCCAGACGCATGGATTTTTTATTTTTCGCACTTTGTGTGATTTTAACTGTTAACTCCCGGAGTTATTTAGTTGGGGGTTCAAACAGCCTGAACGAAGAGTGCGGGAGATTATGCCGCCAGAAATATATTGCGCCTGTATTGGCAGCGCAGTATATTGCTGTATGTATGTCTTGTAACATTATGACCCCGTGCCGCCTGACCCACTGCCAGTCTACCAGAGCCTTGAGCGGTCCAAGGGGAGCCCTGCTCGAGGGCAGTGTTTGAGGAGTCCTTAGACTCTGAGGACTTCTACATGCATTCTGTTCGGACACCAGCCTTCAACTGAGAGTCCACTGAGGAGCTCACCACTGAGCACAAGTCAGTCTCCTTTGGAGCCTCACTCTGCCTCATCTCCAAATCCATGGGGATTCCTTTGGAGCCAGTCCAGAAGTGGGCCATATGCCCCCTGACAGAAATCCTGGACAGGGTTGATTCCCAGGGGGTGGCCTTCCCAGTGGCGGAAGCCATTCTTGGTTCCTCTCTTGAGCTTTGGCAATGTCCAACCTCTTGCCCAGCGTCTTCGACCAGTATGGTCCACAAATATGTGGTGCCCACCAGGTCGCTTCCTGGCTTCACCAACCATCCTTTGTCTGAAGGATTGGTGGCGGACTTGGTTCTCCAGCAGACGGACAATCTCGGGGACATCAACAAACCTCTGGACAAGGAATCTAAGAAACTGGACCATGCGGCAAAGACCGTCTGTGCCACCTGCTCCTTTGACCTTTAGCAGGCGAACTCCACTGTCATGATGGCCAGCTTCACCCATGCAGTAATGGGTGTGCTCTACCAGGTTCTTCCCCACCTCCCTGCAGATCTTCAGTTTTCCGTTAAAATGGTCCTGGACCAGAGACATTTGGTTGCCAAGCAGCAGCTGCAACTTGCCTTGGACATTGATGATTTCTGTGCTTGGTTCGTGGCTGCTACAGTCACTGTGCAGTGTTGGGCTTGGTTACAGATCTCCACCTTTACAGCGGATACCCAGCGTTAGCTGGTGGATGTCCCCTTCTTGGGTACTGACCTTTTTGGTCAGAGGGTGGACGGTCACTTCGCTAGGATTGAGAAATCCAGTGCCACCTTGGATTCCATTATGTCCTCTCAGAAGGACCCTGAAGGTCAGAAACAGAAAAAGAAGCCCTTTCCTTTCGTCCCTACCCAGCACCACACTTCAAGCCACCGCAGCCCCAGTCAGGGTAGTCCTAGGTCTGGTAACTTAGGTGTAAGCCTGCCACCTCTGGCTTTAAGAAGCCCAGAGGTCAGGGAGGCAGTGTTTCTCCATCAGCCAGTGCCGGAGCCTCTGCCAAGCCTGCCGAATGACAGGTTAGTGGGTCTCACTCTCCTGCCTGTCCTACATGAGCCTTGGGTTCCCGCGGGGGGGGAGGGGAGTAGACTTCACCATTTCTGACATGCCTGGTATCTCAATAAATCAGACAAGTGGGTGTTCAGCGTAGTGGGTTGCGTCTGCCTCTAGACTTTGAGGCTCTCCTGACATCGCTCATTTCCTTCAGAAAGGTGCTGTATCCCATGTCCCAGACTCCATGACCGGTCAGGGCTTTGTATCCAGATACTTTCTGGTCCTGAAACAGACTGGGGGCTGGCACTTCATATTGGATCTACATGATCTCAATCACTTCCTGAGGGAAGTGCAAGTTCCGGATGGTCACTCTGAACCAATTCATTCCAGCCCTGGAGCAGGACATGTGGTTCTGCTCTCTGGACCTGCAGGACGCCTTCTTCCACATTTCAGTCCATCCATCCCACTGGTGATTCCTTCGGTTCTGTGCAGACGGCATGCTTTACGAGTTTTGAGTGATGCCATTCAGCCTCTCCTTGACCCCCAAGGGCTTCAACAAGTGCATCACAGTGGTAGCAGCATTTCTGAGGCACCGAGGAGTCCAGATGTACCCCTACCTGGATGACTGGCTGATTGCTGATTCCTCTAGGGAGGAAGTGGAGAGGTCCAGGGATCTGGCAGTCCATACTTGCTTGGCCTTGGGCCTTCTAGTCAACACGGCCAAGTCAGAACTCCACCCCTCACAGGTCATCCACTTCATTGGGGCAGAGCTCGACTCCGTTCGGGCCATGGCCAACTCCCAGTGGACTGAGCAGCAGCAGATCTTATATCCTTCGCCCCAATCATTTCAGGTTGGGCACTCATGCCCTGCCCGGAGCTTCCTACAGCTGCTGGAGTACATGGCACCCTGCACCAGTGTGGTCCGGTGGGCCTGCTGGCAGTTGCGGCTGCTGCAGTGGGAGCTGGTCCACCAGTGGTCTCAGCTCCTTGATCACCTGGACCAGGTTGTCATGGTGATGCAGCTGATGTGGGATGCCATCCAGTAGCGGCTCATTCCGGAACACCTGCAGGAAGGAGTCCCGTTCAGTCGCCCAGAGCCAGTTTTCACTCTGACAACCTGTGCATCTCTGGTAGGGTGGGGAGCACACCTGGGGGCCTACAAGCTGTGGACCCCCAGAGAGACCTGGTACCACATCAGTCTGCTGGAGCTCCGTGTGGTGCGTCTTGCTCTGACACCATGTGACCCATCTGTTCAGGGTCAGGTCATGCAGGTCCAGACAAACAACACAGTGACCATGTACTGCCTCAACAGGCAGGGCAGAACCCATTCCCTCCAGTTGCATCAGTAAGCCCTCCACACCTGGATCCTCGTGCACAGCTCGAGTGCCAATCTCCTGGTGATTCACATAGCCAGAGCCTCCAGCTGGCTGGTTGATGCCTTCAGCCGAGAGGGCAAAGTGTCTCAGGAGTGGTCTCTCCACTAAGAAGTGATGACTCCCCTGTTCTCCTAGTGGGGTGCTCCCCTGTTCACCTCCAGGGAGAATGCGAAGCTGAGATTGTTCTGTGCCAGCCCCCGACAGTGCGGAACATTGATGGGGGATGCCTTCGTGAGGCCCTGGATCCCAGAGCTCCTGTACACCTCCCCTCCCTTTCCCCTGATCCACAAGGTGTTGTCAAGGTGCTGAGGGACAAAGTTCAGATGATCCTGGTGGCCCTGGTCTGGCCTCGCCAGTTCTGGTACCCAGATCTCCTCAGCCTCAGCAGCAGACCTCCGTGGCACTTGCCTCTTTTGTCTTGCACCTGGACCTTCAGTCCCTGCATCTGACAGTCTGTTTCCTGAGCGATTGGAGTTCCAGGCTTTGGGTCTCTTTGATGAGGTTTTCCTTGTTGTAGAGGCCTCTCGGGAGGAGTCGACTCATCAGTGCTGTGCCTTTAAGTGGAAGTGCTTTTCCATTTGGTGCCAGGGCAGGGAACTAGACCCTCTGTCCTGCCTCATGGCTAGCATCCTGGACTACTTATGGTCCCTCTCTCAGTCGGGCCAGAGGTGGACAACCCTCAGGGTGCACCTAACAGCAATCTCTGCATACCGGCAGGGACTGGTATGCCGAAGGTGGCACAGAAAAAGGCAGTTAGGTGCTTCATTAAGGGCCTTGACCACCTGTCCCTGCTGGTAGGTGAACCACCACTACCTTGGAACTTGCTTCTGGTACTGGCAGTGCTCATCATGGGCAAGCCATTTGAACTGTTGCACAGGTGTGACATCTCTCACCTGTCGTGGAATAGCCCCTTTGTGGTGGCTTTGATCTCCGCCAGAAGGATCAATGAGCTCCAGGTGCTCTCAGTGGAGTCTCCGTACTTGGTTTTCCACAGGGACAGAGTGTTCCTCTGCCCCAACCTGAAGTTCCTTCCGAATGTTGTTTGAGTTTCACCTTAATCAGGTGATTAACCTCCTGGTGTTCTTCACCAGTCCTACCTTGGAGGCCAAGCACAGGCTCCACACATTGGACCTGTTGCGAGTGCTGGCTTATTGCACACAGCACACTGCAGGATTTTGGGCAGAGGTTCGCAAGCTCTGTCACTTATGCTGAAGCCTCACCTGACAGACCAGCAGCCAAGCAGACAGTTGGCATCAACCTCTGATGTAGGTTGGCTGGTAAGGAGCCTTCCGTTGAGTTCAGGGCTCATTCCACCAGACATACTGCTGCCTTGGTGGTTGATCCAGGGATGTCCCTATCCAGGAGGTCTGCAGGGCCACTACCTGGAAGTCAGCACACACCTCCATTTCCCACTACCATTTTAACAGACATGCTGGGATGCTGGTTTTGGGGCCTCAGTTGTCCAATCCCCATTTCCTAGTAGGGGTGTGTGCCTTGCCTGCTCCTCCCAGAGAATAACTAGGAGTCTGCCTAAATGTGGATAATGCATGATATCCATGTCCCTAGAAATGAAGGTTACTTACCTGTAACCATAGTTCTAGGAGTGGTATACAGTGCACATCTACACGACCCACTTGACCTCCCCTGGCAAGTGGCAAACGGTTCCCTGCTTCCAGCGTGATAGATCTAGCATCACGAGGCAGAGCCGAGGAGGATGTCACCCGGGTGGGTGGGAGGAGCTTAGCTTGAAGACGTTCTGGCAAGATTTAAAGGGAAAGGAAGACTGCCCAAGTGTGGCTGTGCTCCATATACCACTCCTAGAACTACTGTTACAGGTGAATAACCCTCATTTCCGGAAAAATAGATTTACAATATATTCATAGCAGAAATGCAACTGATTTCCTTACTGCTTTCATTGATGTAATACTCCCTGAGGCTGTATGCAGTGTTTGGTGGGCCGCGGTGTAATCAGCTATGTGCAGGCATAAAGAAGTGATAGCGCATTTAGCACTGTGCCACAAGTGACTATGCAGTTGCTGCCATATTGAGACTGCCCATCTCCACCAGTGGCCTCAAGATAGGTCCTAGAGACAAATCCCTGGTGTGTATGTAAAAGAAAAAAAATGCACTTACGAACATACGAACATACGAAATTTGCCAGCAGATAAAGGCCTAGAGGTCTATCAAGTCTGTCCTGAATGTGCAGCTAGCACCCCTTATTCTGCAGCTGCCCCTCCCTTCCACCCTTCCCCTTCATTAACCTTCCCCCTTGTCCTGTCCCATCCTCGTTTGAAGCAGTCCACTGTTCTACTGCATACCACTTCAGCAGGTAACGCATTCCACCCAGCCACCACCCTCTCTGTAAAAAAGTGTCTCCTCATCTCCCTCCTGAACCTTTCTCGCTCCAGTCTCATATCATGGCCTAGGTACACTTCTAGGTACATGGATATGGTTCACTTAGCCACACTCTGGCAATTCCACTGAACGATGTTATCAGCTGGACATCTTTAAGCTAAGCTGCTCCCACCACCCAGGCAGCATATCCCACGATTCTGCCCTGAGATGTCGGATCTTCCTTTCTGCTGGAAGAACAGGTCACCTCCTTCGCGGCTGCCATTTACATTCCCTGCTTCATAGGCAACCATTAATCGTCAAAGTTGTCAATATTTAAAAAAAAAAAAATTGTATTTGTTATTTCCTCAGCTTCACCTCCAGACCAAAGATGGAGCAACAGAAACCAGATCTCAAATTCTGTAAGGTGCCAGCAAAAGATGTCGTTCAGTGATCTGCATGACATGTGCATGTACTGACTGCGCGGGCAACATGACATGGATGGGTGCAGCCTTTGCAAAAGTATGTTCTAGGAGCGTGGATATGTTGTTCATCTACACTCCTTGGCATGTCTCCTTCCGCTTTAAATCTCACCAGAAGTCTTCAGGCTGACTCATCCCACCCACCCAGGTGGTATATACCTCGGCTCCACCCCATGACACCAGATCTTCCTTTCCGCTGGAAGATTCTGGTTACCTCCCTCGTGCTCATGCATCTAGTAGGCCTTGGCTTTCAAACCTTTGGTTATTCACATTGTTCACGTTAGCAGTTGCAAGTTCGCTGCTTTGATTATGGAAGACAAGTCTTCCCCCGGATTTCATCTGTGCCCTTGCAGCCAGAAAATGTAGCGCACCAGTCCCCACACTGTGTGCATCTATTGCCTCAGTGTCGACATGACACCTCGAAATGCAATATGTGTCTCGCCTTTCATCCCAACGTCCTCGACGACCATCTCGCATGCCTGAAGCTGGGAAGGCCAGAGAAGAGGAACCCTCCAGTGAAATCCAAGGAGGCTCGTTGGGCAGTTTCCATAGCTGCAGGATCCGCTGAGCAAATGAAACGCATGCAAGCATTCAAGGAGGAGGCGGCTCGTACTGCAGAGACTTCTCGGAGCTTCTTCGTTCCACTTAACCTGGGCTCCACCTTCTAGGGTTCCTTCCGAGAGCTGTGACAGTCTCTCCCGACCAAGGGAGAGGTGCCTGTGGGCTCACACACCTCTCGATCCTGTAAGTGGGAGAAGGACC
The DNA here is from genome assembly GCA_016271365.2 of Neoceratodus forsteri. NCBI lineage: Eukaryota > Metazoa > Chordata > Ceratodontiformes > Ceratodontidae > Neoceratodus > Neoceratodus forsteri. Next base: position 832,259,743 of record CM057454.1, on the reverse strand, counting down.
AGACCCGGGATAGTCTTCGTCTCACCGGAGACGTTCTTGGGAGCGGGAGAGATCTCGATCCCAGGAACATGCAGTCTCGACCTCCTTCGAGATCGCTTCTTCGGCCGCTGGCTTTTCGGCTGTACCGTCAGGTCAGTCGACCGAATTATCGATCAACAACGTTGACATCATGATCAATCCAATTTTGCCAACGCCGACCGATGAATCCCTCGATCAGACCTCTAATCTGGTCTTTCCAGAAGATGAGACCCAGCCTGCTGGGTCTCCCATTGAAGAAGTGGTCCCTGATTCCGAGAAATCATCAGTCCCATCAGTGTCTCCTGAGCGACCGAGTCGACCCATCCAATCTCAGTGGAGGTCTTGGACCCCTCGAATGACAGGCCAAGGAAGAACCATAAATGCTCTAAAAAGAGGCAAAGCCATAGGTCATCCTCGTCCTCCTCGGATGAGGAGAGGCTCCGGCGGAAACTCCGGCACTACGAGGACCTCATGTGGCAACTGCTAATTTTGACCGGGCACAAGCCAACTCCGGCTTCTGCTCCGGCCATTTCTTGGCTTTCACCTCCAGGGCCAAAGCCGACTCCTTCGGAGCCGATTAAATCGATTCCTCTGCCCGAGGACCTGGCGAAACCTCCAGCTCAGCCCAAAACGGTCTCTCCACCGATTGTGGTGGAACCACTGCCCAAACAGCCTGTGGGAGGGGATCCTTTCAAGGAAGATAGACCAGACACCGGGCTTCCCCAGCGGTTGTCGGTCACGGTCACCCCAAATGCCCCCGGGGGGTCGAAGGTGACCTGAGTGGTCAGCCATTATATCCAGATTCCTCAGATTCGGACGTCACTGGCTTGCATTCTCATCCAGGGGATGATGAATCTACCATTGGCTTGGAGACAGAAGATGGTCCCTCATCTTTCCAAGGGATCCTTCACCTCATCTCTGAATCTACAGGGATGCCCCTGGAGCCAATCCAGAAAAAGGCAGAGTACCCTCTTACAGACATCCTTAAGAGAGGGGCTACCCCGATGGAGGCCTTTCCTGTGGCCGAAGCCATTGTTGGCCCGGCCTTAGAACTCTGGCAGAGCCCTGCCTCTTGTCCAGCTCCATCTGCCCGCATGGCCAGTAAGTATGCAGTGCCCATGGGGTCCCTTGTGGGGTTCACAGAGCACCCTCCAGCCGAGAGCCTGGTGACCGCCTCTGTTTTCAGGTGTACTGGCAGTTCTGCCGACATTGACCGACCTCCTGATAAAGAGTCCAAGCTTTTGGACCATTTGGCTAGGAAGGTTTATGCGGTTTCCTCCTTGGGCCTTCATCAGGCAAGTTCAGCCATCATCATGGTACCCATCTCTAATGCCCTTTTATGGTCACTGGATGAAGTCCTCCCACATATTCCTGTGGACATGCAGGCCACGGTCAAGCAGGTCCGGGATCAGGGATGAGCTGTTGCCAAACAGTAGCTTCAGATGGCTCTAGACATTGGGGATTCTTGTGCCCGCTCGATGGCCGCCGCAGTTGCCTCTCGTTGCAGGGCTTGGCTGAGGCTCTCCTCCTTTCTGGTGGATACCTAGCACAAACTAGCTGATGTGCCCTTCCTCGGGACCGACTTGTTCGGCCCTGGAGTGGCCGGTCACCTCCAGCGCATTGAGCAGTCCAGTGCCACCTTGGACGCCACTTCTGCCAAGGGTTCTTCAGGCAAGAACCAGCAGAAGAAAAAGAAGCCCTTTCGGCATTCTTCCCCTGCAGCTCAGCAGTCCTCCTTTCAAGGTGGACAGCAGCACCAGCAGTAGGCTGAGACTTGGCGCCCCCGCCCAAGCCTGGACCCCAACAGGCCCGTAAAGGAGGTCGAGGTTCAGGTCCTGGAGCCTCTTCCTCCAAGCCTGCTCAGTGACTGGGCAGGAGCTGTCAGCCCTTCTCCTGTCACCTCAGCTCTGGGTCCTCCCATGGGGTGCCTGCTCTGCCACTTCCTTTCCGCCTGGTTCGTTGTCACTTCGGACAGGTGGGTTCTAGAAGTGGTTGGTCGGGGACTGCTTGTGGAATTCGAGCAGTACCCCCCCCCCCCAAGTCAAGTCTGCGCCCCTCGGTAGGAAAGCATATCCGCTCAAACCCAGTCAGCTCTCCAAGACGACATCACTCAGCTCCTCCTCAAGGAGGCAGTAGCTCCAGTGGTGGATCCTCCAGCAGACCCAGGCTTTGTCTCCAGGTACTTCCTGGTGCCCAAGCGGATGGGGGACTGGTGCCTCATTTTAGATCTCCACGACCTGAATCAATAGCTCAGGTCACGCACCTTTCGGATGGTCAATCTGTCCCAGATCATACCTTCCTTGGAGCAAAACATGTGGTTCTGTTCACTGGATCTGCAGGACGCATTCTTTCATGTCCCAATCCATCTGTCCCATCAGCGGTTCCTCTGCTTCAGGGTCGAAGGGACCCTGTACGAGTTCCGAGCCATGCCGTTTGGCCTGTCGTCGGCCCCACGGGTCTTCACCAAATGCATTGCAGTGGCGGCGGCTCATCTCAGGCGTGGGGGGGGCAGGATTTATCCTTACCTCGATGATTAGCTCCTAGCAGGTTCCACCCAACAGGAGGTGGAGAGGTTCAGGAACCTGGCCGTCCAAACCTGTTTCCAACTCAGCCCCCTGATCAACGAGGCCAAGTGGGAACTCGTGCCTTCTCAGGTTATGGGCTTCATCGGGGCAGAACACAACTCTTGCAAAGCCAGAACTAGGCTCCCGGCAGACAGGGCGGAGGTTCTTTCCTCCTTTGTCCAATCATTTATAGTTGGGCAATTGCGCCCTGCCCGGGACCTTCTGCGTCATCTGGGTTACATGGTGGCATGCACCTCAGTGGTCCTTTGGGCCCCATTGCACATGCGCCCCCTCAAGTGGGAGCTGGCCACCCAGTGGACTCGGCGCCACAGTCAATTTGACCAGCTGATCACTGTAACCCAGAAGATGTGGGATGCTCTCCAGTGGTGGACCACCCCAGAATGTTTTCAGGAAGGGATCCCATTTATCCGCCCCAAGCTGACGGTTGTCCTCATGACTGATGCCTCTCTCATGGGCTGGGGAGCCCACATGGGGGACAAAAGGGCTCATGGGCTCTGGACCCCCGAGGAGTCCCGATGCCATGTCAACCTATCGGAGTTCAGAGCAGTCAGACTGGCACTGTCAGCTTTTGCTCCTCATCTCCGGGTTCAAGTCGTTCAAGTCCAGACGGAGAATACCACAACCATGTACTACCTCAACAAACAGGGCGGCATGCACTCCCATCTGCTGTGCAAGGAGGTGCTCCGCATCTGGACCCTTGTGAGCCAATTGGAGGCAGATCTCCTAGCCATCCATGTGGCAGGAGCCTTCAACCATCTGGCGGATGCTCTCAGCCACTTAGGCCAGACATTCCACGAATGGTCTCTCCATCCAGAGGTAGCTTACAGCCTGTTCTCCCGTTGGGGCAAACCAATGGTGGACCTGTTTGCCTCCAGGGAAAACACCAAGCTGAGGCTGTTTCATGCCCACCCCCCTCAGAAGGGCTCACTGCAGGGGGATGCCTTCTCGAGGCTGTGAACCCCAGGCCTCCTGTACACCTACCCTCCATTTCCCTTGATCCACAAGGTGCTTCTCAAGGTGAGGAGGGACAAGGCGAAGGTGATTCTGGTAGCCCCAGACATGCCACGCTAGTTCTGGAAATCCAGATCTCCTCAGCCTCAGCTGCAGGCTCCTGGAGCGGCTTTGCACACACCCGTACCTGATCTCTCTCAGTCAGGGAAGGTATTGCATCGGGACCTTCAATCCCTGCACCTTACAGCCTGGTACCTGAGCGGCTAGAGTTCCAGGCTCTGAGTCTTTCCGAAGATGTCTACACTGGTGGAGGCATCCAGAAAGGAATCGACCAGGAAATGTTATGCTTTCAAATGGAAACAGTTTTACTCCATGGGATCAGGACCAGGGCTTGGACCCTCTGACCTGTCCAGTGGCTAACATTCTTGACTACCTTTGGTCTCTCTCCAAATGGGGTCTACAGTCGTTGACCCTTAGGGTGCACCTGGCAGCCATCTCTGCTTACCGGGCGTGGGCCGATCAGCCAACAGTGGCGCAGGAGACAGTGTTCGGGGGCTTTTTCAAAGGTCTGAATCACATATCCCCTCTGGTGCACGATCCTCTACCTCCATGGGATCAACTGCTGGTACTGGCCAAGCTCATGGGCAAGCCATTCGAACCAATGCACAAGTGTGCCTTGTCACACTTGTCGTGGAAGACTGCCTTCCTGGTGGCTATCACGTGTGCCAGAAGGACAGGGGAGCTCCAGGTGCTTCCGGTGGACTCCCCTTATCTGGTCTTCCACAGGGACAAGGTTGTCCTATGCCCCCACCCAAAATTCCTTCCGAAGGTGGTGTCAGAGTTTCACCTTAACCAGGGGTTAAGTCTGCCGGTATACTACCCTAATTACACCTCAGAGGCCGAGTACATGCTCCACACTTTGGATCTGAGACGTGCTGTCTCCTACTATAAGGAGAGGACGGTAGAAAATCGGGGAGCGGTTCGCCAGCTGTTTGTCACCTATGCTGAAGCCGCTTCTGGCAGACCTACAGTGAAACAGACCATTGCAAGGTGGATTACATCATGCATAGGTCTGTGCTACGAGCTGGCGAGCAAGGAGCCTCCCAGAGGGATAAGAATTCATTATACCCGCCATACCGCTGTATCGATGTCTGCTTCCAGGGACATCCCTATCCAGGAAATCTGCCAGACTGCTACCTGTAAGTCAGCAAACACCTTCATCACCCGTTACCACATTGACCTCAAGTCATGCTAGGATGCTGGTTTTGGGGCCTCAGTTCTCCAGTCTCTGTTTCCCAAGTAAGTATAGGGGGTGTGCGCCTTGCCTCCCTCCTCCTAGAGAACTGCTAGGAGTCCGCCACTTGAGTGTGGATGAACAACATATCCACGCTCCTAGAAAAACTGGTTACTCACCTGTAACAGTAGTTCTAGGAGTGGTATATGTTGTTTATCCACATGGACCCACCCTTCCTTCCCGGCTGTGGATGCACAACACCTGGCTTCCAGCGGGCTAAGATCTGGCGTCATGTGGCGGAGCCGAGGTATATACTACCCGGGTGGGTGGGAGGACCCAGTTTGAAGACTTCTGGTGAGATTTAAAGCGGAAGGGGACATGCCAATGAGTCTGGATGAACAACATATACCACTCCTAGAACTACTGTTACAGGTGAGTAACCTATTCTTCACTGGGTCCCTCGGGGACAGGACGCTCTGGCTTTAGCTGGATTGGCCTTCAGAAATTGATCCAAAGGGCCAGAGGAAGTCCTCAGCTGTAGCCTGGTCAGCTGAACAGCTTGCAGCCCTTGAGGTAGAAGCGGTGGCTGCTTCACCGTGTATCTCCTTGGTCTCTGCACTGTTCCCTGGGGCCAGCATCAGAGTGTCTTTCACAGGAAAATTCTGTGAAATGTGTTTGGCCCTCCAGACCTTGGGGCCAGAGCCCTTCCCCCTGTGTTCTCAAAAGCACATGCCACCAGCGCTGGTCATGGGACTGGGAATGATTGAGGTCCTCCCAGTTCCTTGACTTGCCCGACTACTTGGCAGCTGTCAAGCGCCCCTCAGTTGTGGGGAAGGTTGGGGCATGTTGAGGACTCTTTGGCTCCCCATCGAGCCAGTTGACTTAGACTCCGGTCAAGCTTGCTACCAAGATTTTTCTCAAGCCTATCAACCAGCTGTCAGATGAGGTCCCATTCTTTTTTATTATGAAGGCATCCTTTATAGTAAGCTTTTCAAACCCCAGGAATCTCCTATTAGTATTAGACAATTAGCAGTCAGTCCAGAGCTGCTGATTACGCTGCAGGGAGGTAGTCAAAGAATTAAAAAAACAAATCACCTTGGCAAAACACAATCTCGAGTTCAAAATTGCACACACAAAAGATTGTCACAAGGCATTATATTCCTATCTAAATGGGAAAAGGTAATAACAACTTGATTGGTCCAATAGTCTCTAACAATATAACTATAACATCTGATACTGAAACAGCTACAGAACTAAATAAGTATTTCTCGTCAGTTTTTGTCCAGGAACCAACCATCACTCCACTTACTGCAGTAGTACCAAACTTAGAAACACATAAAATCTCTTTTCAGGATACACGGAGGGAATTGGATTCTTTAAAACAACACACGAGTTCAGGCCTGGACAATATTAGCTCCAAATTTCTTTTAAGGACAAAAGACTCAAGTTAGTCTACCCTTAACAATTATATTTAATAAATCCCTCCAAGAATCCTCAGTTCTTGTTGACTGGCGTACTGCCACAGTTACACCCATTTTTAAGCAGGGTTCACACTCGAAAGTTGAAAACTATCGGCCTATAGCCTAACTTCCATACCATGCAATCTAATGGAAAAAATTATTAAACAACAAATGGAAAGTGAAATGGCTCTAAATATCAAGGATGAATACCAACATGGGTTCAAACCAAGTTTCTCTTGTACCACGAACTTGCTCTCTTTCTATAATCACGTCAGTTATAGCCTTGACTGTAATATACCCATGAATGTTATTCTGTTGGATTACAGCAAGGCATTTGACAAAGTGTGACATGTCATTTTGATTAATAACCTTAGCCACTTAGGTTTTTCACCATCCATTATTTCATGGATAAACAACTGGCTAAGTAATAGAACTCCGAGAGTAAGGGTTAATGGTACGCTGTTCGACATAGGAGAGGTAACTAGTAGGGTCCCTCAGGGATCAGTCTTGGGTCCCATTTTGTTCAACTTGTTCATTAGTGACAGGTATATCTCGGCCAATAACATTATGGTCAAATTTGCTGATGACACCAAACTTGGGGGTAAGGTTAACAATCAGGATAATAGTTATAATCTAAAATCTGACCTAGCCTCAATGGAGAATTGGGCACTTATCAACAGAATGTACTTTAATGTTTCTAAATGTGAAGTACTTCACTTGGGAAAAAATAACCCGAGACAAACATATTACCTAAACAACACTATTATTAGGACCTCAAATGTAGAAAAAGACCTGGGAATATTAGAAAATGACAAATTATCTTCTAATTCTCACTGCTCTAGAATTGCAAATCAAACTAATGCCCTACTTCGTAGGATTAATAAAACCTTTATTTCTAAATCAGAACAATGTCTTATGACTCTGTATAGGTCCCATGTGAGGCCCCATCTGGATTATGGATCCCCATTTTGGTCCTTACTTAAAGACTAATACCAACAGAATTGAGCAAGTCCAACATAGAGCCACCAAACTTGTCCCCCATCTCACTCGCATAGAATATAACATCAGACTACAAAAAACAGGACTATATTCACTCACGCGAAGACGAATTAGAGGTGCTCTTCTGCAGTTGTTTAAAATCCTTGAATCTCTTGTTCAAATGACAATATGTGGTATTGCTTACTCCACAAGAAAAATTGTGGCTAGACTCCATAATAAAGAACTAGAAGTAAAGAAGGCAAATAACAACAAGAGGCTAAATTATTTCACCATTAGAACACCCAAAATATGGAACACGTTACCCCAGGATATTGTTGATTTACCAATTAGTACAACATTTAAAAATAAACTTGACAAATGGATGGATGATCAGAATTGGGGTCAATGTTCCATGTTTATGGAGGACAATACGATAGACAAACTGCCTCCTTTTGTCTTACAAACCAAGTAACTACCCCCGAAACTTTGAGGTAGAATGTATGCAAATTAGAGAATTTGGAATGCATCATTTAAAACTGCTACCTCTAGGTGGGGTATGTTCCAACTAACTGACAGATTCAATTTTTCTGTTCAGACAGCAGGACTTTCCCCCAAGAGCTCCACAGTAACTTCGCTGCAAGACTGTTTATTTTATTTAAAAAGTGGCATTTCTTCACTATTTTGTTTGTACTCTGCCTCTAGTAGTTTTTTACTGAAAGTTTAGACAAGTGAGATACTATTTTGTTGTTTTAGCGGTTCCCTAGAACTGAGTTTATCATTTTAAACTAGGGGTTTGTAGTGGTTATCATCATCAATGCTTTGTTTAAAGTGTTTATTTACAAATTTGAAAAACTCTTTATACTCACGATCGTTTTCTGTTCTTAGCAAGGAACCAATTGTGTTTTTGGTGTTTAAAATACATTTTGTTGTTAAGTTGAGTTGTGATTGGTTCCCGTTTCTGTTTAGAAACAGAGCGCCTTTTATTTAAAATAGGAAATCTGTATCTAAATTGCGGTTCTTTTAACATAAGGAACTAACCGTTATTTTGGGGAAGTGTTTTTAGTCTACGAACAGTTTGGCATGTCATATAGACCTAAAAAGAGGACGGGACCCACAGGTTTCAAAAATTGTATTAAGTGTTTCCAGATTTTTGCTAAGGCTAATCGCCACAATTTGTGTATAGAGTGCCTGGGTCCCAGTCATATTTTCTCTGTGAAGTATGCAGTACTTTTTGTTAAAAAACTATTAAAAAAAGAGCCAAAAGATTAGTGCAAATGGCTTCTGCTCCCACCTCAGTGACACCAAAGCAAACTGAAGAGGGTCCTTCTTCCACTCCAAAACAAAGGAGAGACCCTTTAAAAATTCCTCAGACCCCAAAATTACTGAAAAAGGGTCTGAACATACTAAAGACAAAAGAACTAACGAGCAGGTTCCTAAGTCTGTTCCTGCTAAAAAGAAATATAAATAGAAACATGTCATCGTGCCTCCTGCTGAAAAAGCAAAGGAGCTCCCAACAAAGATAACATACCCTCTGCAGAGGAAATTGCCAGAGCCCTACAAGTCATTCAGACTCTACAGACTGCAGTTTCCATACAGGGTTCACCAGTTCAAATCCCATCACCGGTTCCCATTGACCAAGGCCTGAAAGTGTACAGTGAGGAGGAAGAGGAGGAACTGGATCTAGGGGAATGCATTGAAACAGAGGTATCCCCATACCAGGAGTTTGGTTCCCCCTCCTCATGGGCATGCTGATTTTTAATCTCGTTTGTCAGACAAATGGCTGACACTCTGGGCCTCACCTCACAGGAATCTATGGATGATGAGGAAGTGGCAGATTTTTTGGATATGATGGGTTTGGCCCCCACGAGAAACGTGGTCCTTCCAAACCATAATTCCCTTAAAAAGGCTACTTTTAAAATCCTTCATGCACCTTCATCTGTCCCTGGGGTGGACAAGAAGGTGGAGAAAAAATGCCAGCTGGATAAGAGTTCTGCTGATTATTTGTATACCCATCCAGAACATGAGGGTGTGATGCAGGCTACAGCCTATGATAAGGCAAAAGTGCCCCGGCATCTCATCCACCATACAAAGATTCCAGAAAAATTGACACTATGGGGAAGAAAGGTTATATGGGTTCTTCCCTTCTCCTACAACAAGCAGCTTAAATGGCTTATGCTGCCCAGTACCAGAAAGCCCTATGGAATTCTATGCTGGCTTTAATTGATAAAGTTCCAAGGGATGTGGCACACGATATGGCAGATATTGTCAGACTGACTTTAGATGCCACAAAGTACAAGTTTTACATGACTGTGGATGCAAATGACACTGCATCCAGAATAGTTATCCCTGTCAGTCTCTTTAAGAAGGTTTGCTTGGCTCAGAGCAACCAACTTTACACCAGACACTCAGTTAAAGGTTATGGATTTCCCTTACAAAACATTTCCCTTTTTGGTGACAAAACTGAGGCGTACATGAAAAAGGTGAATGAGTACAAAACCACCTACAGGAGTAACTCCTTGAGAGAGAGGGCCTCCACTTCTTTTAGATCCACAGGAAGGGGAAGTAGGGGTAGAAAGTACTACCCAAGGTCATATGTCCCATATTCTATGCCTGTAGAATGCATACAGGTCAGGGGGTATGACAGGGGTAAGGGCAGGAAGTCTGCTAGACAAACATATCCAGTTCCAGGTCCCAGACCACAATCCGGACAGAATCCCTGACTATACAGATCAGCCCCCCCCCCTTCTCCAGTAGGTGTAGGTTGGCTCACTATTTCCAACACTGAGGGAAACATTACCACAGACAACTGGGTACTGGAGGTAGTGAGTCAGAGTCTCTGTCTTCATTTCAAACAGTTTCCAAAACTCCAGGGCTGCAGGGTTTTATGGCCTTCGTTTTCCAGCAGAGGCAATTCTGCTTCAGTTAGAGGTAATAAAGCTCCTGCAAGCCAGGGCGATAAAGCCAGTCCCTCTTACCTAAAAGGGCATGTACTCAGGATGCTTTCTGACCAAAAAGAAAAATGGAGATTGGCAGCAAATTCTGAATCTCAGATACCTAAACAAACACCTGGCAAAGCCCAGATTCAAAATGGTAACACTGGCCTTAATTATCCCTTCTCTAAGGAAAGGAAACTGGCTGGCACCTCTGGATCTGAAATACATTTTCATATTCCAATCAGACCTTGCCACAGAAAGTACCTAAGGTTCTCTCTTCCCTCAGGTCATTACCAATTCTCAGCACTTCTTTCAGGCTCACTTCTGCCCCACGGGTATTCACAAAGTGTCTGTCAGAGGTAGCAGCATACCTCAGAAGGCATCAGTGTATTTCCTTACCTGATGACTGGCTAGTCATAGGGGATTCATACCAGCAGGTAAAGGATTCCATAAGGGTGACCCAGAGCACCATGGAATCACTGGGTTTCCTTATCAGTGCTCAAGTCTCAGATGAAGCCAGTTCAGTCACTAGAGTTCACTGGAGCAGAACTGGATACTGTTCAGGGTTCTCCCACAGGAGAGGGTATCAAATCTACTGGCTCTAGCAAATTCCTTTGCCTTAGGCTAGCCCAGAACTGCAAGACAGTTCTTAGCATCACTAGGACACGTGGCCTGAACTACTGCAGTAGTGTCGGGCTCCAGGTTTCAGATGAGGGATATTCAGTATCACCTCAGATCCCACTGGTCCCAAAGAAGGGACCCCATTTCATAGCTTGTGCCTGTCACAAGAACACTGTTACTGGCCCTGAAATGGTGGAAAGGGACAACCTCCTACAGGGCATCCCTTTTCAGCAACAGCATCACACTGTGGTCCTAGAGTGGGGGGGTGTGACGCTCTGCCACCTGCTTATTGTTATATTGTATATTTGTATTATAAATAAGTGTGTCTGTGATTGTCTGCCTAAGACAGACCAGTCAGCAGGTAAACTTGACCTTTGACCTCAGAGGTGTCTGTGTGAGGAAACAGCAGGATAGGATAGACCAGTGAAACTACTAATTAAAGCCTTCCTTCCAGTAGGACAATTTATTACCCCTTATAACCTGCTGCTGCTGCTTTTGAAACTGGGAACCGAATATGAATTTTATGACCCTAGCAGGAAGGGAAGTCTTTTGGCTGATCCTTTATGGTTTTCTCACCTAGAAGAGAACTAATGACAGATTGTGGGGTTATGAAACGTCAAAGGAAATGCTTTGAACAAAGAGACTCGTATTTTGGGAAATTGCTAGTTGCTGATTTTCAAAGTAATAACATACATCCTTGTGGATATTTATGGTAAGAAGTTAGTTATTGGAGCATCTAACTGTGATCTCACAAAGGGGTGGAGAGATGGATTTTGAAATGGTCAAGCATCTGAGGAAAAGATTGCTTTTTATTCTGGACTTAAGAAGGCACATTATGGTAACATCTACAGTAGCTAGGCAAGAACTTCTAAGTATTTCTGGTAGGTGTCTGTGTTCTGTAATTTCCCATTTATTTCATGTGACTGTAAGTTATTGATAAATTTGTTCTGCGTTTGATATTTTGCCTATTTTACAATTTTTAGTAAACAATATTTCCCTTGAAATACTGCCTGTCTCTTCTCAGTTTTATTTTGCATGTGAATGCTGAACCATATGGATGCCTTTTTAAATTCCTTTGAAAAAATATGCATTCAGGCAAGTATTCCTAGAGTCCTGGAGCTTCTAGCTATCCCCGTTACTTACCAGAAAAGCTCGGGATGCATTGGGTTAAATGGACAGTGAGGACAGTAATGATTACAGTAAACCTAAAACTGCACTTTCCAAAAAATATGAGCTAACAGCAGAGGCATACAGAGTTAAATTCTGTAAGCTCAGGAGAAGCCCTGACATGATCTACAAGGAGCTAGCCACTAAACAACGTCAGTCTTTAAAACGTTGATGGGAAGGAATTGAAGCAAACTCTGTAGAGAGAATTGAAATGATGTACTGTTAGAGCAGTTTTTTGGGGCATGCCCAGCAGAGCTGAAAACCTGGCTGGAGGACCAAGATCCAGAAACAGTGCAAGAGGCTGCTGAACTCTCAGACCACTATGCCAGGAGCAGACCTGCTCTGAGAGCAAATGGGGCAGGTGTAGCAGTGCTGAAAGGGAAAAGCATGCCTTCAGGGCAGCTAAAGCCATTCCTGCCTCCACTGAAACCAGGTAGCCCCAGGTTACAAAGAAAAGATTTACCTGAGAAAAAAATAAAATATTTGGTTTGCAAAGAAACTGGACATGTTGCATGCCTCGGAATGTGTAAGGCGTTTGCAGCTGCTCAGAAAGGTGACCCTAGTCTAGAGAAGCTGAGGGCTTGGGCAGACTGACTGAGCACAGGGAGGTGACGGGAAACATAAAGTTTATTGGGACAATAGACTAATGTATACACAGGATGCTAAGAGAGAGGAAGGGGTGATAGGTAGGCAAGTTGTCGTTCCCCAGAGGTACCGTGAGCAGTTGCTCTAGATTGCACATGATATTCCCATGTCTGGTTATCTGGGAATCACACGCACTATGCAGCGATTGGCCCAGCATGTCTGTTGACCCAACTTCACCCAGCAGGTGAAGGAGTATTGCAGGTCTTGTCACCGGTGCCAAGAAATAGGGAAGGCGGGTAAGAAAACCCAAGCCACCCTGATTCCTTTACCCATAGTGGACGAGCCATTCCTGAGGGTAGAAATGGATATTGTGGGCCCTTTAAATACCCCCAGCTCCTCCGGGAAGAGGTTCATCCTAACTGTGATGGATTGTGCTACCCGGTACCCAGAGGCAGTCGCCCTATCCTCACTGAGGACAGACAAAGTGGCAGATGCCTTACTAGGGATTTTCTCCCATGTTGGGTTTCTGCAGGAGGTTATCACCGATCGAGGGGATTCCTTCATGTGGGACCTGATAAAATGTTTTTGGGGAAAGTGTGGGGTGGTGCAGAGACACACGACACCTTCAAACAACATGAAGTCTTGCTATATTATGACATATGCAGTGAGTCCCAACCTTCGAACTGCTCCGGAGGTGAAAGAGTTAACTTTCCATGCCAGGCATGGAACCTTGAGCGCGAGCTCGGTTGAATACTCTGTCTGTTGTTAATCAGACTCAAACTGTCAGATTCTTCACTCCGCCTCACTGAACAGTCGCTCCAGAGATTTCTCCTTCTGCTCGGTTCATTTTGTCAGTTAAAGTGTTATTTTATCGTTTTTTTTGACCGAAATTAAACCGTAACCGGTCGGTTCAAGCTCTGTCTGTGGTATTGTAAGTAATAGATAGGCTTACATTTATTTTATTCTGTGTGGAACTTGTAAACGTCTTTCGGTTCGGTTTGAACCGATCAGGTTGTTCTAAAACTTTACTAGTCCTTATTTAGAGTGCGGTTTCTGGTTCTTATCGGTTCTAAAAAAAAACGGATTCATTACGGTTTTTTCCACGACCCATGACACGGTTGGGAACCGATAAGGGAGTCTTGCTTGGCGGATTGCCATAAACGGGCAAGTTGGTTAGGCTGGCACCATGTCTGAGAAACCCAAAAGAAAAACCGGGCCCACTGGGTTTCAGCACTATGGTGTTTGTGGGGAAGCCTTTGCTAAGGCTGACCCACACACCACCTGTGTCTATTGTCTGGGGTTTGACCACCTCAATGCAGACTGCCAGATATGTAGTAATTTTCCTGCTGCCACCATTGAGAAGAGAGTTGGTAGGCTCAGAGAAAGGGAGGCCAAAAAGTCCGCTGACCCGGATGGCCAGCCCGGTTCGGTTCCAACCTAACGGAGGAGTTCCCCTCTGACCAGGGCGTACTTCCTCGGGCAAAGAAGAGCCAGCTCTGAGGAGCGGTTTCCAACTAAAGGACTAGAAAGTCAGCTAGTGTGCCAAAAGTTTTTCTCCAACCGCTGAGGAAATAGCTAAGCAATTCAAATTGTCCAGTCACTTTCCCGGTTCCGACCAAACCATACCATCAGGGAAGAGCTTGTTCGGCCGGGTTCCACCGGTTCAAGATTATGATTTTGAGGATTTTTATGAACAGGAGGAGGGGGAAGAGGAGTATGAGGAAAGTGAATGTGGGTTTGAAAGTCTGGATGTGCCCATTGAACCGGACATCTCTCCAGACAGACCATCAGGGGTTTCTCCTCCTAGGCTATCTGAGTCCCCTTCTCATTTTATGTTTTATAAGAAAGTTGCTGAAACTCTCCAGCTCCCTGTTGAGGAAGCTGTTGATGACCAAGAGGAGCCTGATTATGTAGAAATTATGGATATTCCAGAGTCTTGGAGACTGTCTATTCCTCTGCATAAATTTTTTAGGAAACAGACAGAAAAAATTCTAAAAACTCCTCACACTATACCTCCTGTTGATAAAAGGATGGACAAAAGGTATACATTATCAGACTCTGATACGGAGTTCCTCACACAGCAATGCAGCCATGTGGGGGTAGTGCAGGCTGCAGCCTGTGACAAGGCAAATATTCCTCTAGCTTCGCACCCCCCTGAAAAGGACTCCAGGAGGGTTGATGCCATGGCAAAGAAACAGTACATGGCAGCATTCTTGGGACTCAGACAGGCAAATTATATGACTTATGCTGCTACATACCAGAAATCCAGATGGGATACTGTGCTGGCTGTAGCAAAACAGGTCCCTGACCAGCTTGCCAGAGAGCTGGAACAAGTGGCTGCGGATGGTATTGAGGCATCTAAGGTGCAATTTCATGCTGCAGTAGACTCTAATGATGTGTCATCAAGGGTCATGGCTACATCTGTAGCACTTCTCAGAATGGCTTGGCTCAGATGTACTACCCTGTCACAGGATACCCAGTCTAAGGCCATGGATTTTCCTGTTGTGGGCAATTCTCTGTTTGGGGAGCAGACAGAGAATTACATGAAGAAAATGGATGAATATAGGACCACCTATAGGAGTGCACAGGCCAAGGAAAGGCAGGCCACTCCTCAAAGGCAGCATCCCAGGGGCAGGGGCAGGCCTTTTCATAGGCCTTTTTACCAAGTCCAGGCCTCCTCTTCTGCTTATGCCCAGAGGGGGTTCTTTAGAGGGAGAGGAAGACGGGGTGCAAGCAAGCCTGCTTCCACCCCTCAGCCCAAAGCCCCTGCCAAGCAGGCACCCTGATGGGGTAGCCAGGGCTGATTCTCCTCTACCAGTAGGGGGCAGACTGGCTTACTTTGTCCAGGACTGGAAGTCTGTAACATCAGACAAGTGGGTCCTGGAAGTAGTAAGCCAGGGACTGGTTCTCAGCTTCAAAAAATTTCCGAAGATGAGAGCCAGGTCCTTTCCACCTGCAAATCCATCAGAGGCACTTGCCCTAGAAACAGAAGTTTCTACCCTCCTGGCTCTCAGAGCTGTGGAAAGGGTTCCACCCCTACACCAAGGCAAAGGTTTGTACTCCAGGTACTTCCTTACCCCAAAAAAGACAGGAGAATGGCGGCCCATCCTGGATCTCAGATACCTAAACAAGCACCTTTTAAAACCAAAATTCAAAATGGTGACTCGGGGGGGGTTATTTTACCTCTCTAAGACCAGGGGACTGGTTAGCGTCCCTGGACCTCAAGGATGCCTACTTCCATGTTCTTATCAGAAGCTCCCATCAAAAGTACCTCAGATTCGAACTGCCCTCAGGCCATTACCAGTTCAGAGCAATGCCCTTCGGCCTCACCTCTGCCCGAGGGTATTCACAAAATGCCTGGCAGTAGCAGTTGCCCACTTAAGAAGGCAAAAGATTGCCATTTTTCCTTACCTGGACGACTGGCTCATAGTAGGCCAGTCTCCAGAACAAGTCAGACTACACCTTCAGGTAACTCAGCAACTGCTCACATCTCTAGGTTTCCTTCTCAATCTTCCGAAGTCAGTTCTAGAGCCTGTCCAGCTTCTCACCTTCATAGGTGCAGAACTGAACACAAAAGAGGCCAGAGCCTTCCTTCCTCTGGAAAGAGCAAGGACCTTGGTCTCTCTGGCCTCCTCTTTCACCCTGCAGGTCTCTCGACCAGCAAGGCATTTTCTGCAGCTCCTGGGGCACATGGCTGCTTCTACAGCAGTTGTGCAGGGAGCAAGATTTCAGATGAGGGACATCCAGTTCCATTTGAGAGCCTTTGGTCTCAAAGGAGACCCTCTGACCAAATTGATCCCAGTGACTCGAACCCTGATCCAAGCCCTTCAGTGGTGGCAGGACCAGAGCAATCTGAGACAGGGGGTCCCCTTCATCCCTCAGTCTCACTCCCTAATCCTTACTACAGATGCATCCCTTTTGGGGTGGGAAGCTCACATGGGCGATCTCACTACCCAGGGATTGTGATCCCCTCAGGAATCTCTGCTCCACATCAATCTGTTGGAACTCAGAGCAGTTTTTCTAGCACTTCAAGTTTTTCCACCTCTGTTCAGAACAAAGTTGTACAGATCAGAACAGACAACACCACTACAATGTGGTACATCAGCAAGCAAGGAAGGCACTCGGTCTCTGACCTTGGGCACATGAAACAATGAAGTTGTGGTCTCTGGCGTATTCCTGAACACCTCCCTCACGGCAGTTCACCTTCCAGGCAAGGACAATGTCCTGGCAGATGCTGTCAGCAGGATTTCCCAGGGCCATCACGAATGGTCACTGGATCCCTAGTATTGGAGGTAGTATTTGCCAGATGGGGCACCCGCAGATAGATCTTTTGCAGCCCCAGACAATCACCAACTTCCCTTTTTGCTGCAGGCCCCCAGTGTTGGGCTCAGTCCCTCTGGATGCCTTCCTTCTCAGTTGGGAAGGGAAGTTTCTTTATGCCTTTCCCCCCTTCCCTCTTCTGTTCAAGGTGCTAGTCAAAATCAGATCTCAACCTTGCAAGATGATCCTGATTGCACCAGATTGGGCCAGACAGCCCTGGTACCCACTCCTTTTGTCCTTAGCAGTCCACCTTCCCCTGTGTCTTCCCAGGAATCACAACCTATTAACCTGTGCTCAGGGAAGGGTTTGGTAACCGAATCTAAAATCTCTCAATCTCAAGGCCTGGTTCTTGAAGAGTTAGAGTTTGCTGACCTACACCTCTCCCAAGGTGTATTGGATATATTGAAGGCTTCTAGGAAGCCATCCACCAGTGCTACTTATAATTCCAAATGGAAGAGATTTTCCATTTGGTGCTCTGGCAAGCATATTTCCCCAGAATCTGCTGACTTACCCACAGTCCTGGATTATATGGTGCATTTGAATACTTTAGCTGAGGCCAGCTACCCTAAAAGTGCACCTGGCAGCCGTGGTTCGCTTTTCTTATCAGCAGGTAAACCTCTTCTCTTCGCTCATCCTGTATTCTCCGTTTTTCAAGGTTGCTTACTTCAACCCTCCATTCAGGGACCCTGCCCCTGCCTGGGATCTTAATATTTGCATTGCTCAGCTTATGCAACCCTTTGAGCCCCTTGTCTTCAGCAGAGCTTAAGTACTGACTTGGAAAACTGTGTTTTTGTAGCCATCACTTCTGCCAGGCGCATAAGTGAGTTACAAGCATTGTCAGTGGAACCTGATTTTATCTCTTTCATAGAGATAAGGTGGTCCTCAGGACTAACAGAAGGTTCTTGCCTAAGGTGGTTTCAGACTTCCACCTTAATCAATCTATGTCTTTCCTGTGTACTTCACTGACCATTCCTCCTCTGGCGAGAGGAGACTACACAGTTTAGATGTCAAAAGAGCCCTTAGTTACTGCATAGAACGTAACTAAGGGTCACAGGTTTGACTCCTCCAACTGTTCCTCACTTATGGTGAGGTTGGTAAGGAAACCTGCTACTAAAAGATCCATTGCCAGGTGGATTGTCTCTTGTATCCACTTTGCCATGAAAACTGAGTAAGGTTCCTCCCTCAGGCCTGAGGGCTCACTCTACCAGAGGTACAGCTGCTTCCTGGCTGCTGCCAGGGACATCCCTATCCTAGAGATATGTCAAGCAGCTACCTGGAAAACAGTTCACACTTTACCAAGCATTACTGCAGGACATCCAGGCTAGAGTGATGCTCGGTTTTGGTACAGCTGTGCTTCAGAGCCTATTTCCAAAGTAGGTTCTGTCCCTCCTCCATGGAGGTACTGCTGTGTAGTCTGCATATGTCATAATATAGCAAGACTTCATGTTGTTTGAAGAAAAAATTACTCACCTTAGTAATGTTGTTTCTTCTAATGGAGTCTTGCTATATTATGACCTCCCCCCCCCTGCCCCTCTCAGAACCTCTACTTTTGGAAAGTGGGTGGGCAGTGCAGTGTTGGCACTTAGTAGATGCCCACCTATTTTTTTCACCTCTCCTTTTTGGGGTGTTTGGGTGTTATGTTTTTAATTTTTTGGATCCCCTGACTTGAGTCTTTGTTTTGGGACCAAGAAAAATGTGTTATATTTAGTAGCCAGTTGGCTAGTGTAGGTTTACGGCTTCCACACAGACTTTAGTGAGTTTTGTTCTTAGAAGATCTGACAGTTTGAGTTTGATTAACAACAGACAGAGTTTTCAGCCGAGCTCGCGCTCAAGGTTCCATGCCTGGCATGGAAAGTTAACTCTTTCACCTCTGGAGCAGTTCGAAGGTTGGGACTCACTGCATATGTCATAATATAGCAAGACTCCATTAGAAGAAACAAAATTACTAAGGTGAGTAATTTTTTCTTATCACCCACAAGCCAAGATTTAATGGTATCCTTAAGTCAGTGCTCTAAGCATTTGCTAAACAGCATGGGAGGGACTGGGAAAAATACATTCCCCACCTGTTGTTTACATACAGGGAGGTGCCCCAAGAGTCAACATGGTTTTCCCCCCTTCGAGCTCTTATATAGACGTAGGGTACATGGGCCCTTAGACTTGATCGGGAGGATTGGGAAGGCAAGCACTCCACCCAGGGGACTCCCATAGTGGATCATGTCCTTAAGGTTAGGGAAAGGCTGACGGAGTTTATGGGGACAGTCCAGAGCAACCTGGCAGCTGCCCAACAAAAACAAAATGTGTGGTATGACCGCAGAGTCAGAGCTCGCTCGTAGACTGTGGGTCAGGAAGTCATGTTCCTAATCCTGGTCCGGAAAAACAAGCTGCAAGCCGAGTGGGCAGGACTGTACAAAGTTGTCAGACAGAAAAATGATGTAAACTACATTATAGAGCTACCTGACAGGTGACATACACAAAGAATGTACTGTGTCAACATGATGAAGCCGTATGCCAATAGGGCTGACATGGTGTTTGCAGTGTGTAGTCCTGGGAAGGGGACGGACAAAGAAGACACCCTTCTGGACTTGCTGGAAGAAGGCAAGTGGGAGTCCTCTGTGGAGGCAATTAAAATGTCACCCCAGTTGACCCTGGACCAGATCTAGGAAGTAAGGGAGGTTTTAGCAGACTTTGCCCCCACTGTTTAGCACCAAGCCTGGACTAACCCCCTTAGCGACGCACGATGTGGAGACAGGGACGCAGGCACCTATATGGTGGACCACATTTCGGGTGTCCAAGGCTGTCCAAAAGTACATTAGGAGGGAGGTGGAGGAAATGCTGGATTTAGGGGTAATCAGAAATCCCACAGCCCCTGGATCTCACCCATGGTCCTTGTTCCCAAGCCAGATGGCTCTAATCATTTTTGTGTGGACTATCGTGGACTCAGTGCAGTCACGAAGTCAGATGCCTGCCCAGTGCCATGGACGGATTAATTCCTAGACAAGTTAGGAGGTGCAACATACCTTGCAACTATTGACCTGACAAAAGGGTATTGGCAGGTAGAGTTAGCTACCAGAGCTAGGGAGAGGTTGGCCTTCACTCCGATAGTGTTATTTGAATTTAAAGTAATGCCATTCGGAATGAAGAATGCCCCTGCCACTTTCCAAAGGTTGGTGAACCAGGTGTTAAAACTGAGGAGTACACCGTGGTGTAGCTGGATGACATTGCCCTCTTTAGTGCCAGCTGGGAAGAACACCTGTCCCACCTTAGGGAAGTGCTGCGCAGGATACAGAGGGCTGGACTCACTGTAAAAGCTGAGAAGTGCCAGGTGGCCATGGCTGAGGCGGCATACCTTGGGCACGTTGTAGGCTAGGGACAGCTCCATCCTAACCAAGAGAAAATAGAGGCAATCAAAGCAAAGCCCAGACCAGAAAAACAGAAGTAGGTCAGGAGTTTTCTAGGGACAGCAGGGTTCTATAGGAAATTTGTACCAAATTACAGTGCCCTGGCCGCTCCCCTATCTGGCCTGTTAAAGAAAAGGATGCCTAAGAAAGTTACCTGGGAACAAGCCTGTGAACAAACATTTACCAGACTGAAGGAGGCACTGTGCAGTGCTCCAGTATTGACAAGTCCAGACTGACACCTCAGATGTGGGTATTAGGGCAGTGCTAAGTCAGAAGTCCAACTAAGGGAAAGATCACCCCATAGTGTACCTCAGTAAGGAGTTACTTCCCAGGGAGCAGGCTTATTCAGCTGTGGGAAAAAAGAGTGTTTTGCCATGGTGTGAGCCATAAAGAAGTTAGAGCCATACCTATACGGGCAGCATTTTGAGGTACAAACTGACCGCAACCCCCTGGTTTGGCTAGCACAAATGGGTAAAATGAATGATAGACTATTAAGATAGAGTCTTGCCTTGCAATGGGTATGACATGATGGTCTCACACAGGGCAGGGGCAGCAACTGAAAATGCAGATGGACTTTTGCATCAATTTGAGCAATGAACTGACTTGGGGAGCTCATCCCATGCTAGGATAGAGCCCCAAATTCAGTCTAGGTGGGGGAGGACTGTGACGCTCTGCCACCTGCTTATTGTTATATTGTATAATATTTATGTTATAAATAAAATGTGTCTGTGATTGTCTGCCTAAGACACACCAGTCAGCAGGTAAGCTTGTCCTTTGACATCAGAGATGTCAGTGTGAGGAAACAGCAGGATATGATAAAACAGACCAGTGAAACCACTAATTAAAGCCTTCCTTCTAGAGGGACAGTTTATTACCCCTTATAAACTGCTCCTGCTTTTGAAGCTGGGAATTAAATATGAATTTTATGATCCTTTATGGTTTTCTCACCTAGAAGAGAACTAGTGACAGATTGTGGGGTTATGAAACATCAAAGGAAATGCTTTGATCAAAGAGACTCATATTTTGGGAAATTGCTAGTTGCTGATTTTCACAGTAATAACATACATCCTTGTGGATATTTATGCTAAGAAGTTAGGTGTTGGAGGATCTAACTGTGACCTCACAAAGGGGTGGGGAGATGGAATTTGAAATGGTCAAGCATCTGAGGAAAAGATTGCTTTTTATTCTGGACTCAAGAGAGACACTTAGTTCTCTGGACTTATGGCACTGTATGGTAACATCTAGCTAGGCAAGAATTTTTAAGTATTTGTGATAGGTGTCTGTGTTCTGTAAATTCTGTAACAGGTCCCTGCTAGATGTTATCCTAGTGAATAAACCACATATCTTCTCCCTCTTTGCCGGCACCTTCTTCAGTGATATCAGTGATCACTCATTTATTGCTTGCATAAGATCAAGCAACAAACCTACTACTTTGTCGAAGTTTGCTGCCAAGAGATCTAAATGGAACTTTGATCTCACTTCCTACATAAACAAACTGAAACACTCCTTGTATTGGCAAGAGTTCTATTTGGCAAAAAACACGCAATCAGCATTCAACATATTCAGCAAAATTATCCTAGATGCCCTAAATAAATACACCCCAATAGTTAAGGTGCGAATAGCAAAAATGCATGTAGATGGTTCACACCATTATTAAAATCTGCATTGACTGAAAGAGATAACCTATGGAAAAAAGCATGCTAAACCCAGTCTGCTGCGGACTGGTGCAAGTTCAAAAGGGCATGAAACTCATGTACTAGAATGGTTAGAGATACAAAAGCTGCATACTATCATTCTGAATTTCCCTCTGCCTCCAAAAATCCTACAAAACTTTGGAAAACCGTCAAGGACTTGTCTGGTCGCACATCCGGTGGCTCACTACCTGATGAAATCTCCTTAAACAATAACACCATTAGTGACAGACTGGAAGTTCTGGATGCCTTTAATAATCACTTTGCGACTGCAGGCTTAGCCTTCGAAAATTCTCCTGTAAATTTGATACGCTCTCAGGTGGATAATCAAGGTGCAGATCCTAGCGTCACCGATTCAGTCTTCTCTTTGCGTCCTACTACTCTGAAAGAAGTTGAAGACCTATTGCTAAAACTGGATGTAAAAAAAAGATCTGGTGCAGATACCTTCGACCCATATTTTTTGAAAGTGGCCATCCATGTGTTAGCCGTGCCCATAACCCACTTATTTAACCTATCATTAACTCAAGGATCCATTCCTTCAATATTGAAAACAGCGCACATCATACCCCTGTTCAAGTCCGGAATTCCCTGTGATCTAAATAATTACAGACCAGTTTCGATTCTACCGGTCTTGTCAAAATTACTGGAAAAAGTCGTAAGTAACCAGCTGAGCCAGTATCTAGAAACTAATAACCTGCTTAATCCAGTCCAATCAGGGTTTAGAGCTAAACATAGCACCATCACAGCACTTGCCAAAGTGACTAATGACTGGCAAAGAGAGCTAGACAACAGTAATTACACCTGCGCTGTATTCTTGGACTTGAGCAAGGCCTTCGATACTGTCAACCATTCTCTGCTACTCTCTTCCCTGACCTCACTAGGTGCTGACTCATTATCTTTACAGTGGTTCAACAACTACCTCTCTGATCGTTTCCAGCAGGTGAAAGCGGAAGGGGATCTCTCTACTCTCAAACCTCTCCTAAGAGGTGTTCCCCAGGGTTCTGTCTTAGGACCGATCTTATTTGCAATATACATCAACAATATTGATGAAAGCATAACTAAGGTCAGCATTTATCTGTT
The DNA here is from genome assembly GCA_016271365.2 of Neoceratodus forsteri. NCBI lineage: Eukaryota > Metazoa > Chordata > Ceratodontiformes > Ceratodontidae > Neoceratodus > Neoceratodus forsteri. The sequence continues at coordinate 832,236,722 of CM057454.1, read as the reverse complement.
TACAGATGACACAGTTCTTTACGTAAGCTGCCCGTCATTACAATCTGCATGTAATGACCTTCAATCTGAGTTCAACCTGCTCCAACACCAACTCCTAAACAAAAAACTGTTACTTAACGCCAAGAAAACAAGAGCAATGCTCTTTTCTCCCGCTGCCCAAATGGTAAATTCAGCCCTATCAGATCCTGTGCCGCAGATTACTACAATTCTTGGCGAGAAGTTGGAATTTGTCCCTAAATTCAAATACCTGGGAGTATGGCTGGACCATAGGCTCTCCTTTATAGAGAATGTTGAAGAATTACTCAAAAAATTATGACAGAGACTTGGTCTGTTCTTTAGGATAGCCCACTTCTTAACTAGAGATGCCAAACTACAGCTGGTACAATCAACCTTTCTATCCTTGATAGATTATGCTGACATCCTCTACAGTCACTGTCCCATTTCCTACCTCACCAAACTTGACACATTATATCATAGAGCTTTGAGGTTCATCACAGGCCTGCCTTATTCCATTCACCACTGCTCCTTATATCAATCAGTGGGGTGGAGTTCTCTTCAATTCAGGCGTGATAAAAATGCAGCCTTATGGACCCTGAGAGCCATCTCCAAAAAACTGCCCCAATACATTAGACTGTCTTCCTATAAAACCAATAGGCAATTACGCCCTGAGAAGTTGCAGATCTCTCCTACTGATGGTTCCCAAAGTTAACTTTCACTTTGGCAGGACTGCTATAAGCTTTACACTGTCCTCCTTGTGGAATAAATTGCTAAAAAAACTGAAACTGAGGTCACCCATCGGCATCTCATCTTTCAAGCTGTTATATTCACGTCTCAGAAATGATCAGTGCAGTTGTTTCCCATGACCATGAATTGTCATCATGCTAACCTGTACCATTTAACCATGAATGAATTACTTTTAGTGCTCGTCTCCTCCTTGGCCCTGGTCTGTCATCTTGCTTTCATGTAACTCCTTGATGCCTCTGTCCTCCCTTTGATACTGGTCTATCTTCCCGCTTTCTCCAGCCTTCTTTTCACAACTCTATACTGCACTCATCCATAGTCTACACACAATCATACTATAAAAGTCCTAACTTCCCCTTTCCCTCTCCCTGTAGGCCCCCACCGCCGCATCAGTTCTATCAACCTATCCTTGGGACTTCACTTTTCACAATGTTTATCCTTTGCTTACATATTACACACCCCTCCTGGTACCCCATCTGCCATTAGTTGGTGGTTCTCCAAGACATTTTCATGGCTAGTACTAGTGACTGCCCCTGGTAAATGAACTAACTGGTACTTCTATACAGAGAACATGGTTTATATACAGTTACATGGTTCAATGGTGGACCTGCCTCCTTGTATTTGAATCCTCCTGTGTTATGGCTTGCCTTGTCTTCTTTTTATCACTTGACTCCCCTATTACTGCACCATTGTGTTTGTGTTTATATTCTTTTTTACATGTATTTATATGTTTTTATGATGGATGTTACCCGACCCTGTTCTAACCAGGTCCATCTCGTAAAAGAGCTCTGCTCAGTGATGTTCGCCTGGATAAATAAAGATTTTGATTGCTTGATTGATTGATTTTATGTGACTGTAAGTTGTTGATGTATTTGTTCTATTTTTGATATTTTGCCTATTTTACAATTTTTAGTAAACAATATTTTCCTTGAAATACTGCCTGTGTTTTCTTAGTTTCCTTTTGCATATGAATGCTGAACCATTGTTAATTCTGACAGCTGTTAAGGGCTTGAATGTGTTACTAATCTTGCTAAAAGACTATACTTAGATCTCATATTGAGTCGTAAGGGTACATTTTGAAAACCTGGCTGGGTGTCACTGGGTGAAAGATTGTATTGCATTTCCCTGAAGAGAATATATATCTTAGCCTGTTAACTGGGTGCGCTAGCATAAGGTTCACATTTGACTCCCAGGACTCGAGGCTGTTAGGTGATTGGGACCCAAAACAGACAGGAGGGTTACCCTGTTTGTCTCCTGTTCACACTATTGCCCTTCGAGGTTGGCACTGTGGGAGCAGAGGACCTGACCTACGGAGCGTGTTTGTGACAGGGGGCACACACAGGAGTCCTAAAAATCAGTGGAATTTGGTCTCCTCAGGAATACAAACTGCACATCAGCCTTTTAGATTTGAGAGCAGCCCTTCTTGCCCTAAAGGCCTTTGCCCCTCAGTTGAGGGGTCAGTCAGTCCAGATCAGGATAGACAACACAACCACCATGTGGTGTATCAACAAGCAAGGGGGTACCAGATTTTCAAGGCTGTGCACAGAAGCCATGAAAGTCTGGTCCCTAGAATACTCCCTGGAAGTGCATCTGACTGCCATTCATCTTCCAGGGAAAGACAATACACTGGCAGATTCACAAGCAGAATCAGCCAGGATCATCACGAATGGATCTTGAACAGGCAAGTGGTGGATACCATTTTCAGCATTGAGGCACCCTAGAAATAGATCTGTTTGCCCGAAAAGAAAATCACCAGTTTCCTTTTTATTGCTACAGGCCACCCTACTTGAGCACAGTGCCCATGGAGGCACTGATCCTGGATTGGACGGAAAAATTTCTTTATGTCTTCCCTCCAGTTCCACTGGTGGTGTGAGTCCTTCTCAAGCTGAGGAGTCAGTCTGCAGCCATGATACTGGTTGCACCATACTGGGCCAGGCAGCCATGGTACCCTTTGTTGCTCACCCTGTCCACCAAGAAACCCATTTGTCTGCCCCAGATATATAATCTACTAACAGCTGTTCAGGGGCAGATAGTTTTTCTAAACCTCGAGAGCCTTCACCTGAAAGCTTGGTTCTTGAGGAGTTAGAATTTTCTGAGTTTAACCTGTCAGAAGAGGTACTGAAAGTTTCTCGAAAAACTTTCACAAGAAAGACTTGTGCTTCAGAATGGAAAAGATTTTCCATCTGGTGCAGGCCTAAGAAAATCAATCCCCTTAAGGCAGATTTGCCCATATTTCTTGACTATCTGATGCTTTGCCATCTCTAAGCCTCAGGCCTGCAACCCTTAGAGTTCACATAGTAGCAGTATCTGCTTAATTGTCTTCAGGTGCTTAGAGAAGAATAGCTTCCACCCCATTTTTAGTAAATTCTTCGAAGGACTGGCACATACTTCCCCCCCGGTAGGGAACCAGTACCTCCTTGGGATTTGAATTTGTGCATAGCCAAACTCCTGGAAACTCCCTTTGAGCCAGTGGCTACAGCTGACCTGAAATATGTCACATGGAAAACTGTTTTCCTGATGGCAATCAATTCAGCAAGAAGAGTGTGTGAGCTCCAAGCTCTTTGTACTGATCCTAATTACATCATCTTCCATAAGGACAAAGTAGTCCTTAGGACAAACAGACAGTTCCTTCCAAAGGTGGTAACTGAGTTTCACTTAAATCAGTCATCACTCTGCCTGTATTTTTCACAGCCAAATCCAGTTGAAGTGAATTGAAACTGCATAGCTTAGATGTAAAAAGGTCTTTCAGCTATTATGTTACATGTACTAAGAACCTCAGGAATCCCCACTCACAGCTGTTCATTGACTGTGGTGAAGTGGAAAAGGGCAGGCCTGTCTCAAAGAGGTCAGTTGCATGCCGGATAGTATCATTCATCAATTTCTGCTACAGTAAGGCTGATAAACTGCTGCATCAAGGCCTTAGGGAACATTCCACTCATGGAACTGCTGACTCTGTGGCAACTGCAAGGGACATCCCCTTGCTGGAAATATATAAAGCAGCTACCTATAGTACAGTCCACACCTTCACAAAGTATTACTACCTGAACGTCTAGTCCAGGACTGATGCTAGGTTTGGAACTGCAGTATTGCAAAACCTTTTTCCTAAATAGGCTTTGTACCCGCCTCCCAAGGCACTGCTTGGTGGTCTGCTAATTATCTAATACTACTAGGAGATTCCTGGGGTTTGAAGAAAAAAATATTTACCATAGTAATATTGTTTCTTCCATGGGATCTCCTAGTAGTATTAGACCGCCCATCTCTACCTCCCCTTACATAACCTGAATAGGTTCAGCAATACTTTTATGGGAGTTTATAAGGTTGCCATTAATCACTGGCTTTTCTTTTTGTATATTATAAGTATGGCTAGGATACTTAGCTCTCCTTTTTTTGTGTCTCTTTTGTCCTGTTTGGAACCAATCCTCCTTACCTAGGGAAGGATGTTTTGGTAAAGGGTGTTTTACTTGAATTTATTTAATAGTCTAGTGTTCTCATCTACAAAATTGAATCTGGCAGTTAGTTGGAACACAGTCCACCTAGAGGCAGCAGTTTTGAATGATGCATTCCACATTCTCTAATTTGCATACATTCTACCTCAAAGGTCTGGGGCAATCAGCAGCTCTGGAAAGACTGCTAATTGTCTAATCCTACTAGGAGATCCCTTGGAAGAAACAACATTACTATGGTAAGTATTTTTTTCTACGAAAAAAGAATTTCATACAAAAAAGAATTGGAAAAACTTTCATAGAAAAAAATAATTAGGGGTGGTCCATCCTTTTCATATGGCCCAGTTCTTTTTTGTATGCCTATATGAAAAAAGAAAATTGGCTCACAAAAAAGGATTTTTAAATGTAAAAAAAAAAAATGTACATTTCTGGGTCATTTTTCCAGAAACTAAGTGCAGAATCCACCTAATGGGGTCGTCATTAGCAGGATACATATGTTGCTGTGTGTGCAGAATGTCCTTTTTGTGGATTTTGAAATTCTATTTTTATAATGAAAACAAGATGGCAGCCACATGAAAAAATATTTTTTCCTCATGAAAAAGGATTATCTCCATACAAAAGAGGATCCTTTTTAATATAGACCAAATTATTTTTTCGTTCCAAGCAGCTATCTGAAAGACTGTACAAAGCATGCTCAGAACTAAAATTTTAAAACTTAATGACTTTGGAACTGATTAATATTTTTTAATCAAACTAATGAAAGGCACATCTGTGGGCCAAGCCCTTTATACCCTGAAAATTTCCAAACCGTCTGGGCGCTAGACGAGGACAAGAAAATAGTGATTTTTTTTTTTTTTTTTTACTTTTCTCGCTATCTGGATCTCTGAATCTGCACATCTGACTGTAACAAAACTTGGCACTTTAAGAGATCTACCCTCTTGGACTGCCCATGCAAAATTCCATGCAAATCCATGCAAATTCATTGAACAGTTGCAAAGTGCAAAGTCTGAGGTTTAACATAGAAACACCTGCTCAACCCTAACTATAGTGCTACTATAATCTACATTTTTATCATGTTCTTTAGCAAATTTGTCTAAGTCCTTGACTGCTTTCAAAACATCAGCATCTAAAGGTTTTCCCTGTGTACCAGGAGGCCACCCATTTCCAAGGTCTTGTATTTACATTTGGCTTAATTTCCCCATATCTTATTTTCTGACACAGAGGATCTTTTGAGGTAACCACGTATGCAGAGTTCTAGTGCGCTATTATTTCCAGCAGATTTGGCAATAAAGCAGTCAAAATATCAGAATAAAGCAGGGCTAGAGCGGCTCTGGAGAGTGATGCCGTCGGTCGCAAACCACGCTCTTCATCTTTATAATGTTTATTAGCATTTTTCAGGGTCTGCACAGTACAAGTTTCATTGTGGTAAAGTACCTGAATTGTTGTTACATCTGTGTTGAGTCAGTACTTATTTAATTTTGTTATAATAGTCACCTCATCAGTTGTCAGACAAACTGTTGTAACTCCCTTGTTGGGTACAGTGTGAAGTGGGCATAATTAATCTCCCAATATCAGGTGATGGCTGTCTGAGGTACATGCAGATAACTGAATTAACACCCTATGTGGTGGGGGCGGGGGTTAGCCAGAAAGGCGGCAGAGCCATAAATCTTTTGAACTTTCTTGCCAACTTAACAAGGCTTGTGTGAAGCCCCATGTGCTTGTATAGGCAGGGATGAGACCTCATTGGATAGGTCCTCGCTCTTTCTCTATAAAGACTCAATGGTATTAGACTGGGGGCCTTGCTGATGGCATGTAGTACCCAAACATTCCATCAAGAGGTAGCCAAACATTCCATCAAGAGGCACAGATCTCTGTGCAATCACTGAGAGAGTGTGTATTCTTTTCCATTTGGTAAATTTGGGTAATGGATTGTCTCCATGTGATAGACAGGCCTGGGACATGGGGAGTGAAAGAGTTTTGTGATGGACTTTTTTTGCCACTGTTGAAAGAATTTCCAGAAGACAGCATGTGTTCTGGTCCCTGAAGCCTCTCAAGTATTGTAAGAAAACACAGAGGTCAGATGTCGGATGCAGGCAAGACAATGCAATTTTATTTTTATGGTACCCAATTCCAGAGGCGCTGGGCACCTCACAATACATACAGATAAATAAGAACATAATAAAGCGATAACATGTAAAGTGACATTAGGCCAAAGAGCTCCTCTATCTATTTCAGGAGAGCCCCAAAAAGGATGCAGCTTGGAACGGTTCCACATTTTATGTGTGTGTGTAGCTCTTGGTTCTTCGCATCCCCTCCAGCACTCCAAGGAGTGTGATAGAAGGAAATTTGCTGTAATGATTGGTGTTCTAAAAAACCTGACCAGTTGTTTCCAGGCATATTCTCTCCAGTTGTTTTTAAATCCTTGATGCTTCAGCAAATTGCTTCAGCGTTCTTCCTTTGTTTTCTGCCGGACTGGTGTATGAGGTCTGTTTGTTTGTTTGTTTCATAGAGCTTTTTCTCCTCAGCTACTGTTGTCAGGAGATGCCCTGTTCCTAGAAATATATCCTGTTCTGGCCCCGTTGACCCCTATCCTCCCTGGATACTGTGTCTCAAGACATCTCCCATGGGTTTTCCCTCAGTGACAGAGGCTCCAGCGAGAGGGAGCCACCCTCCCCTTGAAGCACTCCACCATGTGGACTAGGATCCAACATGGTGGGAACCAGGTCCCGGGGAAGTCCGGGGAGCACAGGCCTTCATATAGATGGGCTTGGATTTTTTTTTCCTTGCTTTTCTCATTTGGTTCCTCCCTCCTAACCCTAGCATGGGTGTAGGCCATCAAGCAATCTTGACTGCAGGCTGCAACATCTGCAAGGGAAGCAAGCACCCTAGGCCTACAGCAGGGGTCCTGTGGCACCAGCTCCTGCCATCCCTCACCAACTGCGGCATCTGCTGCAGTATAGTCAGCCTCCCAGTGTGACATCTTGAGTTTGCTCCCAAACTCCGGTCACCTGCACAGGAAAACAGTGCACTGCTTCAAACAACATTAAGTCTTGCTGCATTCTGACATTATGCAGTTAGCCCCAGCACTTGAACTGCTCTGGAGAGGAAAGAGTTAACCCTATGCCAGAGTATAGAACGTTGGGCATGAGCTCGGTTCAAACCTCTTTCTGCTGCACTTCAAAGTGTAACCGTCAGATTCTTTACTCTGCCTAACTGAACAGTCGCTCTGGAGAAATCTCCTTCACTTGTCGGTTTGGTCTTAGTAAAACGTTGGTTTTAAACTGTAAATTTCCTCTTTTTTTCAGTTCAGATCCCTATCTGCGGTACAGTAAGTGTTGTAGGTAGTGGACATTAATTTATTTACTGTATTGTTTGGAAATTGTAAACCTTTCAATCGGTCCAGTTGGGACTGATTGTTTTGATTTCAATCTTTCTTTAAGTTTTATTCTTTATTTGTATTAATGTGAGGTACCGGTCCCTATCGGTTTAAAAAAAAAACGTATTTTTAGACTTTTTTTCTACAGCCCGTAACACAGTTGGCAACCGATAGGGGGGTCTTGCCTGGCTTAAAGCTGCTAAAGGGCAAGCGGTTAGGATGGCTACATCTGAGAAACCCAAAAGAAAAACCGGGCCCACTGGGTTTCAGCACTGTAGTGAGTGTGGGGATGCCTTTGCTATGGCAGACCCTCTCACCACCTGTGTGTACTGTCTGGGGTTTGACCACCTCGATTAGGACTGCCAAATATGTAAGAATTTTCCGAAGGCCACCCTGGACAAGAGATTGGGTAGGCTTAGGGAAAAGGAGGCCGAGAAGTCCGCCAATCCGGATGGCCAGCCCAGTTCGGTTCCAACCGAACCTGAGGGAGTGCCCACTGACCTGGGTGATACTTCCTTGGGCGAAAGGAGAGCCAATCCTGAGGGGTCGGATCCAGCAAAAAGAAAGAAGAAATAGGCCGTTTCGGATCCAGAACCATCACGTCCAACCGCTGAAGAGATTGCCTGGGCGATTAACATTGTGGAATCTCTCCGTTCTGTTCCGGCCGATCCGGCTCCTCTCAGTAGGCACTCGGTTCAGCCGGTTCCTCCGATTCCAGAATATTGTAGGGATGATTACTATGAACCGGATTTGAAGGGGGAAGAAGGGTACGATGATGATGATGGTGTGGAAGGCCTGGATGAGCCCATTGAACTGGAAATCTCCCCGGACAGGCCTTCCAATGTTTCCTATCCTAGTCTTTCTGAGTCCCCTTCCCACTATTTGTTTTACAAAAAAGTGGCAGAGACCCTCCTGCTCCCTCTGGTTGAAGCTGTTGAGGAACAAGAGGAGCCTGACTTTGTAGAAATAATGGGCATCCCAGAGTCCAAAAGACTGTCTATTCCCCTCCATAAATATTTTGGGAAACAGACACAAAAAATTCTACAGACACCAAATTCATTACCTCCTGCGGACAAGAGAATGGACAGGATGTATATGCTGTCAGGCTCAGGTACAGAGTATTTGTTCCAACAATGCAGCCATGTTGGGGTCGTGCAGGCTGCAGCCTGTGATAAGGCTAATATACCTTTGGCTTCACACCCCCCAGATAAAGACTTTAGGAAGGTGGATGCTATGGCCAAAAAAACAGTACTTGGCATCCTCCTTGGGACTCAGGCAGGCAAACTGTATGGCCTACACAGCCAGATACCAGAAGTCCAGGTGGGATACTGTTCTGGAATTGGCTAAACAAGCTTCCCCCCAGCTAGCCAAGGAGCTGGAGGAGGTGGCTGCTGATGGGCTTGAGGCATCCAAAGTCCAATTTAATGCTGCTGTGGACTCTAATGATGTTTTATCATGAGTCATTGCTACATCTTTGTCTCTTCGGAGATTTGCTTGGCTCAGATGTACTAGCCTCTCACAGGACATCCAGGCTAAGGCCGTGGATTTCCCTGTGGTGGGTAATTCTTTGTTTGGGGAGCAGACAGAGAATTGCATGAAAAAGATGGACAAATATAGGACCACCTACAGGAGTGCACAGGACAAAGAAAGGCAGGCAACTCCTCAGAAGCAGCAATCTAGGGGCAGGGGCAGGCCTTTTCACAGGCCTTTCTACCAGGCACATGCCTCCTCTCCTTTTCCTCAGAGGGGGTTCTTCAGAGAGATAGGCAGAAGGGGGATGAGCAGGGCTGCGTCCTCCTCTGAGTCCAAGGCCCCTGCCAAGCAGACACCCTGATGTGTCAGCCCGGGTCAACTCCCCTTTTCCAGTAGGAAGCAGGCTGGCTTATTACTTCCAGGGCTGGAAGTCTGTTACCTCAGACAAGTGGGTCCTGGAGGTAGTAATCCAGGGACTGGCTCTCAGCTTCAAACAATTTCCAAAGATGAGAGTCGGGTCTTTTCCACCTGCAAACATCTCCAAAACCATTGCCCTGGAGGCAGAGGTTTCTTCTCTGCTGGCTGTCAGAACCATAGAGGGAGTTCCTACTCCACACAGGGGCAAGGGTCTGTACTCCAAATACTTCCTTACGCCAAAAAAGACAGGGGAGTGGTGGCCCATCCTAGGCCTCAGATACTTAAACAAGCACCTAGTCAAACCAAAATTCAGAATGGTGACTGTGAGACCAGATGATTGGTTAGCCTCCCTGGACCTCAAGGATGCCTATTTTCATATTCCCATTAGGTGGTCCCACACAAAGTACCTCAGGTTCGAACTGCCTTCAGGCCATTATCAGTTCACAACAATGCCCTTCAGACTAACATCAGCACCAAGGGTGTTCACAAAATGCCTAGCAGTAGTAGTGGCCTTTCTAAGGAGACACAGCATTTCCATATTTCCATACCTGGACGAATGGCTCATTGTGGGGGCAGTCTCCAGATCAAGTCAAGTCAAACCTACAAGTGACCCAGCAATTGCTCACTTCTCTGGGATTCCTCCTCAATCTTCCAAAGTCAGTTCTTGAACCATTGCAACTCCTGACCTTCATAGGAATAGAGTTGGACACTGTCCGAGCAAAAGCTTTTCTTCCTCTGGCAAGGGTAAAGGCCATTACAGACCTGGTGTCTTCTTTCTGCCTTCCGGTGTCTCGACCAGCAAGGCATTTTCTTCAACTTCTGGGCCACATGGCAGCTTCCACTGCAGTGATACAGGGAGTCAGATTTCAGATGAGGGACATCCAGTTCCATCTGAGGTCCTTTTGGTCTCAGAAAAAAGATCCTCTAACCAAACTGATTCCAGTAACTCAGACTCTGATCCAGGCTCTCCAATGGTGGTTGGATCAGGACAACCTCAGACAAGGAGTCCCATTCATCACCCAGACTCATTTGGTGGTATTAACCACAGATGCTTCTCTCCTGGGATGGGAAGCTCACTTGGGAGTCCTCACAGCAAAGGGAGTGTGGCTCCCTCAGGAGTCTCTACTTCATATCATCCTTCTGGAGCTCAGGGCAATGTACCTAGCTCTTCAAGCTTTCTCGGACTCGGTACAGAATAAGGTGGTTCAGGTCAGGACAAACAACACCAGCACTATGTGATACATCAACAAGCAGGGAGGCACTCTGTCTATGGCCTTGTGCATGGAAGCTAGGAAACTATGGTCTCTGACCTATTCCCTGCAGACATCTCGTGTAGTAGTCCACCTTCTAGGGAAGGACAATGTGCTAGCAGATGCTGTGAGCAGGATATCTCAGGGCCACCACAAATGGTCCCTGGATCCCCTAGTGTTAAAATTAATTTTCTCAAGATGGGGCACCCGAGAGATAGATCTCTTTGCAGCCCCAGACAATCGCCAACTTCCTCTCTTCTGTTGCAGACCTCCAATCTTGGGCTCAGTCCCCCTGGATGCTCTACTTCTGGATTGGGAGGGGACATTTCTGTATGCCTTTCCTCTGTTGTTCAAGGTTCTGGTCAAGATAAGGTCACAATCTTGCAAAGTGATCCTGGTTGCACCAGGCTGGGCCAGGCAGCCTTTGTATCCTCTATTGCTGTCTCTAGCAGTCCATCTTCCCCTATCTCTTCCCAAGAAACACAGTCTGTTAACCTCCTCTCAATGGAGGATATGGTACCCCAACATCTGGTCTTTCAACCTCAAGGCATGGCTCTTGAAGAGTTAGAATATGCAAGTCTGCATCTGTCTCGAGGGTTCTGGATATTCTCAAAGCCTCTCGAAAACCTGCCACCAGAAAAACTTATAATTCCAAATGGAAAAGATTCAGCATTTGGTGTTCCAATAGAGAGATATCTCCAGATACTGCTGATTTGGCTACAGTTCTTGATTATATGGTTCATCTTAATGGTTTAGGCCTCAGGCCAGCTACTGTGAAAGTACACTTGGCAGCTGTTTCTGCATTCCTGTCAGTGGGGAAGGCTTTCTCCTTGGCATCTCATCCTGTTTTCTGTAAATTCTTTAAAGGGTTGCTCCATACAAACCCTACCTCTAAGGACCCCACTCCTGCTTGGGATCTTAAAGTTTGCATTGCTCAGCTTATGCAACCTTCTTTTGAGCCTTTGGCCTCAGCTGAACTTAAGTACATGACTTGGAAAACGGTGTTCCTGGTAGCCATTACCTCTGCCAGGCGTATCAGTGAATTACAAGCTCTGTCAGTGGAGCCTGATTTTATCTCATTCCATAGAGATAAGGTGGTCCTTAGAACCAGCTGGAGGTTCTTACCCAAAGTGGTTTCAGATTTTCATCTGAATCAGTCTCTCCCTGTGTTCTTCACTGATCATTCTTCTTCGGGAGAGAGAAGATTACACAGTCTGGATGTTAACATGGCACTTAGCTACTACATTGAGCACACTAAGGCACTTAGGTTTGACTGTCCTCAGTCATTTCTCACTTATGGTGAAGTGGGAAAGGGTAAACCTGCTACTAAGAGAATGATTGCCAGGTGGATTGTCTCTTGTATACAATTGTGCTATGAAAAGCTAGGCAAAATACCCCGCTCAGGCCTGAGGGCTCATTCGACTTAAGGTACAGCTGCTTCGCTGGCTTCTGCCTGAGATATACCCTTACTGGAAATATGCAAAGCAGCCACCTGGAAAACAGTCCAATGATTCACCAAGCATTACTCTCTGGATATCCAGGCTAGGAGTGATGCTAGGATTGGTACAGCAGTACTGCAGAACCTGTTCCCAAAATAGGTTTGGTCCCTCCTCCATGGAGGTACTGCTTGGTGTCACAAACCTACTCAGCAGGTCAGGCCCTCTGCTCCCACAGTGCCAACCTCCGAGCGCAGTCTTGTGAACAGGTAACAGAAACAGAGCAACCCTCCTGTCTGTTTTGAGTGTTCGAATCAACCTTTGGTCTCAAGTTCTGAAGGGATTCAAACTGTAAACCTCTTGCTAGTGTACCCAATTGGACAGGCTCAGATGATTCTGCTCTTCTGGGAAATGCCAGATATCTTTCGCCTACAGGCACCTAACCAGGTGTACAAAATGAACCCTAAAAAAACTCTATGAAACACCTCAGATAAACTCTTACCTTTTTCCCAGTTTGGTATTACCATTAAGCTATTGCTCAGTGTCAACCTTAACCATTTATGCTTCACTTGTCAAAGAAAGAATTTCAAAGGTACACCAAGCAGTCTCTTTAAAATAGAGGTTAACTTTAAAATAGATAAAAATGTAAATACAGAACAATATATCACCAAACATGCAATCACTTAAAAGAACAAAGTTTAAAGTGCAAACTCCTACCAACCATACACTTAGACTTGTCTATCTAATGTATTCTTATTTTCTTACAGTGCTGATAGATGTTGTAGCTCAGAGAGTCCAAACAAGCATGTGTCTAAAGGTCAGCCACAGCATAGTTAAAAAAAACTGTCTTTGACCCTTCCTACTCCATGATGTCACCCAGCTCCTCCTCTATTTATTAAAAATTATACAACCAGGATGTCTTCACTCAGGAGGTATTTTAAATAGGTGACATCAGCAAAAACTAATTTTCCAAATGACTTCTTTGATCTATGAGCAGTCTCCTCTCTCAAAGACATCAAAGGACTTTTTATGACACTCTCTCTCTGTAAGATCTCACTGAGGTGTAATACGCTTTGTGACACCAGGTGCAATTAACTGACCTTCCTGAGGATGTCATAAAATGGATATTTTAGATCTTAGCTTCAAACAACTCGGATCCTAAATAAGGCTATAAAATGCAAGTCTTTGCAAGTTAATCACCTTACAAAGATCTGCTGTTTAACATATCCTGTCTTTTGAACTGATACCTTGGGGGGGGTTGGTCATCCCACAGGCTGTCTCAGCATGTCTCATGAGAGACACTCAATAACACATTTTATATTACAAAAAGCATAGAGTAATCAGAACCAGCTGTCCAAGTGGCACAATCCTCCCCACCTAGACTGAATTTGGGGGCTGTATCGCCTGCATGGGGTGAGCTTCCCAAATCAGTTCACTCCTCATAGACACGAGACAAACCATATGAGTTCTGATTTTTCGCTCCAGCCTTATGTAAGATTGTCATGTCATACCCTTGCAAAGCAAGACTCCATCTTAACAATCTACCATTAGTCTTTCCCATTTGCATCAGCCAAACCAAGGGGCTGTGGTCAGTCTGTACCACAAAATGCTGCCCATATAAGTATGGCTCCAACTTCTTTAGGGCCCACACTATGGCAAGACATTCTTTTTCCACAGTAGAATATGCCTTCCCCCTGGGAAGTAACTTTGTACTCAGGTACACTACCGGGTGATCTTTCCCTTGGCTGGATGTCTGACTCAGTACTGCCCCAATCCCCACGTCAGTGGCGTCAGTCTGAACTATAAAGGGTTTACTATAGTCAGGACTTGTCAAAACAGGAGCACTACACAGTGCCTCCTTCAATCTGGTAAAGGCTTCTTCCCAGGCTGGTCCCCAGGTAATTTTCCGTGGCATCCTTTTCTTTACCAGGTCAGATGGGGAGCAGCCAGGGCACTGTAATTGGGTACAACTTTTCTATAGTACCCTGCTGTCCTGAGAAAACTCCTAACCTGCTTCTGCATTTCTGGTCTGGGCCATGCCTGGATCACCTCTATTTTCATTTTGTTAGGACGGAGCTGTCCCCGGCCTGCCACATGCCCAAGGTATGCCACCTCTCCCATGACCACCTTGCACTTCTCAGCTTTGACAGTGAGCCTGTCCCTCTGTATCCTGCCCAGCACTTCCCTAAGGTGGGACAGGTGTTCCTCCCAGCTGGCAATGTCATCCAGGTACGCCACGGCATACTCCTCAGCACCATTTAACACCTGGTTCACCAACCTTTGGAAAGTGGCCGGGGTTTTCTTCATTCCGAAAGGCATTACTTTAAATTTAAATAAGCCTATCGGAGTGATGAAGGCCAACCTCTCCCTAGCTCTGTCCATCAACTCTACTTGTCAGTACCCCTTGGTCAGGTCAGTGGTTGTAATGTAGGTTGCCCCTTCCAACTTATCCAGGAGTTCATTTGTCCAGGGCATCGGGTGGGTGTCTGACTTGGTGACTGCATTCAGTCCACGATAGTCCACACAGAAACAAATAGAGCCATCTGGCTTGGGCATAAGGACTGCGGGTGAGGCCCAGGGGCTGTGGGATCTCTGGATTACCCCTAAATCCAGCATTTCCTCCCCTTCCCTCCTAATGTCCTTTTGGACAGCCTCTGACACCCGACATGCTGTCCGCCGTATGGGCGTCTGTGTCCCTGTCTTCACATCGTACGTCGCTAAGGGTGTTAGTCCAGGCCTGGGACTAAACAATGGGGCAAAGTCTGCTAAAACCTCGCTTACTTCCTGGATCTCATCCGGGGCCAGCTGGGGAACCAATTTTACTACCTCCACAGAGGACTCCCACTTGCTTTCTTCCAACAAGTCCAGAAGGGGGTCTCCTTCGGCCATCCCCTCCCCAGGACTACACACTGCAAACACCATGTCAGCCCTATTGGCATATGGCTTCATCATGTTGACATGGTACATCCTTTCTGTCTGTCTTCAGTCAGGTAACTCTGTAATATTGTTCATATCATTTACCTTCCTAACTGCTTTGTACGGTCCTGCCCACTCAGCTTGCAGCTTGTCTTTCCGGACCGGAATAAGGACCATGACTTCCTGACCCACCACGTACAAGTGAGCTGTGGCTCTGCAGTCGTACCACACTTTGTTTCTGTTGGGCAGCTGCCAGGTTGCTCTGGGCTGTCCCCATAAGCTCCTTCATCCTTTCCCTAAACCTAAGGATGTAATCCACTATGGGAGTTCCCTGGATGGTGTGCTTGCCTTCCCAGTCCTCCAGGATCAAGTCTAGGGGCCCACGTACCCAGCGTCCATATAAGAGTTCGAAGGGGGAAAATTCTGTCGACTCTTGGGGCACCTCCCTGTATGCAAACAACAGGTGGGGAAGGTATTTCTCCCAGTCCCTCCCATGTTGTTCAGCAAACACCCGGTGCATTGACTTCAGGGTACCATTGAATCTTTCCACAAGCCCATTGGCTTGTGGGTGATATGGTGCATCTCTGTACCACCCCACACTTCTCCCATAAACATTTCATCAGGTCCGACATGAAGGAACCCCCATGATCGGTGATAACCTCCTGCAGAAACCAAACACAGGAGAAAATCCCAAGTAAGGCATCTACCATTTTGTCTGTCCTCAGTGAGGATAGGGCGACTGCCTCTGGGTACCGGGTGGCATAATCCACCACAGTCAGGATGAATCTCTTCCCTGAGGAGCTGGGGGTATTTAAAGGCCTCACAATACCCATTCCCACCCTCTGGAATGGCTCCTCCACTATAGGCAACGGAATCAGGGCAACTTGGGTTTTCTTGCCCACCTTCCCTATTTCTTGGCACCGGTGACAAGACTTGCAGTACTCCTTAACCTGCTGAGTGAAGTTGGGCCAGTAGAAATTCTGGGCCAACCGCTGCATAGTGCACGCGATTCTCGGATGACCAGACAAGGGAATATCATGTGCAGTCTTGAGCAACTGCTCACGATATCCCTGGGGAACGACAAGCTGCCTGCATAGCACCCCTCCCTGTCTGCACAGCCTGAGTATACATAAGTCCGTTTTCCCAATAAACCTTATGTCTGCAGTCACCTCCCTGTGCCCTGTCAGAGTCTGCCCAAGCCCTCAGTTTCTCTAGACAAGGGTCACTTCTCTGAGCAACTGCAAACTCCTAACACATTCCCAAGGCATGGGACAGGTCCCCTTCAGTCGTTAAACTAGGGTCCCTAGCACTAGCATCAGGGCACTCAGGATCACTGTCAGTCCCAACCCTCTGACAATGGATCACCTCTCCCTCTTCGGAGTAGCCCTCTGTAGCTGTGTGGTTAACTGCTACTGGAGAAAGTTCTACCCCCTTTTCATTAATCTCCATATCAGGAGACACAGGCTGGAGAACCAGCCTCCCAGTGGTTTTCACATTGGCTTCTGTGGGGTCCAGGGAACTACAATTTTCCCGTGCCACTTGGCTACGGGTAACTGCACACACCATCCCCCTGTTTGAGATTGTTGCCAAGGATGACATCCACTGCTAACGTTTTGGCTACAGCCGCCTGTTGCACAGTTCCCCCTGTTTCACCCCAGTCTAGAAGAACACTAGCGAGGGGCAGTGTTTTCTTCTCATCAGTAAAGTCCTGTACAGTGACATATTTATTGGGTATAAGCTGACCAGGCTCTCCTAGATCCCCTTTTACCAATGTCAGGGTTGCCCGTGTCCCTTAACCCTTGCGTCTGTACACCATTCACCGTGACTGGGTACATGTGTTCCCTCATGTTCACAGGCATGCGTCCAGGGACACACAAACAACCCACTTCTTTTGTAGTACCACCTTGCGTATTGCTTGTCTGTTTGGGACAATGTCTGGCAATGTGCCCAGTTTCTTTACACAACCAACATTCATTCCTTTTCTCAGAGAAATCTTTTCTCTGAAACCTGGGGCTAACTGGTTTTGGTGGAGGCAGTGAGGGTTTTAGATGCCCTGAAAGTACGCTTTTCCCTTTCTGCACTGCCATGCCTTCCCCATTCGCTCTCAGAGCAGGTCTGCTCTTGGCATAGTGGTCCGAGAGTTCAGCAGCCTCTTGCACGGTTTTGGGATCTCGGTCCTCCTGCCAGTTTTTTAGCTCTGCTGGGCATGCCCAGAAAACCTGTTCCAACAGAATCACATTTTCTATTTTATCTACAGAGTTTGCTTTAATTCCTTCCCACCAACATTTTAAAAACTGACGTTGTTTCATGGCTAGCTCCTCGTAGCTCATGTCAGGGCTTCTCCTGAGCTTACGGAATTTAGCTCTGTATGATTCTGCAGTTAATTCAAATTTTTTTAACAGTGCAGCTTTCAGTTTGCTGTAATCATTATTGTCCTCATTGTTTATTTGACCCAGTGCATCCCAAGCTTTCCCAGTAAGTAGCGGGGATAGCTGGAAGCTTCAGGACTCACTAGGAGTTTTAGCCTGAATACTAACTTTTTCAAAAGAATTTAAAAAGGCATCCATATCCTCCCCCTCTTTAAATTCGCTATCAATTTGGAATTCAATTTGTAACCCAGTCCTGTAGTCCCAGTTAAACCCAAGCCACTTACCTGCTCTGATGCTGGTAGTTGGAGTCTCAGCTTCCCCAGTTCATGTTGCCTCTGGCGATCTTGGTCCTCCTCTCGCCTGTTCACAGTCCGCCTCTCACCGTTCTTGCTCCCTCTTCTCCTCAGCAGTTCACTGGCCCTCACGCTCAGCCTCCCGCTTTTCCCGCTCTGCCTCTCTCTCGCTCCGCCTCTCACTGTTCTCACTCTGCCTCTCGTCTCTCTCATTCTGCCTCTCGCTGTTCTCGCTCCCTCTTCTCTTAGAACTCCAGCTCCATTCTGCATAACTCAGTCTGCAGCCTGAGTACTTCTGGCTGCAGAATACTGGTGACCATTCCCTGCTGCTGTGGCCCTTCACTGGCACTGGCCCTGCTGGCTTTCTCACCAGATCTGGAAACTGCACTGGCCACTAGCTCTTCCACACTCAAGGTTCTGTCCCTTACAGTCACTGTCTGTGACTCGATGCTCTGGGTATCCGCTACCATCAGGGCATCCATGAGGTTCTGTTTGGTGGCTTTCACCTCGTACAGGACTCCTCTGTCCCTGCACAACTGCTTTAAGTAGTTTACAGTGTGCCCTCTGTAGTTGGAAGCCATCTTCTTCCCTTCCTACGGCTACTCTGACTTGCACTTTAGAGAAGAAAAATAAAACAAGCAGGAACTTGACTGTAAGCCAAGTGATATAGTTCTGTTTCCTTTTAAAAAATAAGTAACTGCCCTTTCTTGGCAAGTGAGTTGTGCAGTATCAAGCTGACACACTGAACAATAAAAGCTTGTAATACCAAAATTATAGCACTGCTGACAACCAGTCTGTCACAAACATACTCAGCAGGTCAGGCCCTCTGCTCCCACAGTGCCAACCTCTGAGCGCAGTCTTGTGAACAGGTAACAGAAACAGGGTAACCCTCCTGTCTGTTTTGTGGGATTGAATCAACCTTTGGTCTCAAGTTCTGGAGGGATTCAAACTGTGAACCTCTTGCTAGCATACCCAATTGTACAGGCTAAGATAATTCTGCTCTTCGGGGAAATGCCAGATATCTTTCGCCTACGGGCACCTAACCAGGTGTACAAAATGAACCTTAAAAAAATTCTATGAAAGACCTCAGATAAACTCTTCCCTTTTTCCCAGTTTGGTATTACCATTAAGCTATTGCACAGTGTCAACCTTAACCATATATGCTTCACTTGTCAAAGAAAGAATTTCAAAGGCACACCAAGCAGTCTCTTTAAAATAGAGGTTTACTTTAAAATAGATAAAAATGTAAAATGTAAATACAGAACAATATATCACCAAACATACAATCACTTAAAAGAACAAAGTTTGAAGTGCAAACTCCTACCAACCATACACTTAGACTTGTCTATCTAATGTATTCTTATTTTCTTACAGTGCTGATAGATGTTGTAGCTCAGAGAGTCCAAACAAGCATGTGTCTAAAGGTCAGCCACAGCATAGTTAAAAAAAAATGTCTTTGACCTTTCCTCCTCCTTGATGTCACCCAGCTCCTCCTCTGTTTATTAAAAATTATACAACCAGGATGTCTTCACTCAGCAGATAATTTAAATAGGTGACATAAGCAAAAACTCATTTTCCAAATGACTTCTTTGATCTATGGGCAGTCTCCTCTCTCAAAGACATCAAAGGACTTTTTATGACTCTCTCTCTCTGCCAGATCTCACTGAGGTGTAATATGCTTTGTGACACCAGGTGCAATTAACTGACCTTCCTGAGGACATCATAAAATGGATATTTTAGGTCTTGGCTTCAAATCCAGATCCTAAATAAGGCTATAAAATGTGAGTCTTTGCAAGTTAATCACCTTACAGAGATCTGCTGTTTAACATATCTTGTCTTTTGAACTGATACTGGGGGGGGGGGTCATCCCACAGGCTGTCTCAGCATGTCTCTTGAGAGACACTCAATAACACATTTTTATATTACAAAAAAGCATAGTGTAATCAGAACCAGCTGTCCAAGTGTCACACTTAGTAGTCTGCATAATGTCAGAATACAGCAAGACTTCATGTTGTTTGAAGAAAAAAATTACCTTAGTAACTGTGTTCTCCTAATGGAGTCTTGCTGTAGTCTGACCTCCCTCCCTTCTCAGAACCTGGTTTTGGGAAGTGGGTTGGCAGGTACAGTGCTGCACCTCAGTGGGTGTACTTGGCACTCTTCCCTTTTAGAAAGGGGGAGTGGGTTATGTTTATGTTGTGTTTTGTAGTTATGTTGTTCACTACCTGGTTATTGTTTTTGGGTTCTCGACTTGAGTCTTTTGTGACCCAAAACAGTTGGTTGCCTTTTGGCTAGTTAATTTACAATTTCCACCTAGGAGGTGTAGTGAGTTAGTATTAGCTCATAAAAATTTGATGGTTACACTTTGAAGTGCAGCAGACAGAGGTTTGAACTGAGCTCGAACCCAACGTTCTGTGCTGTGGCATGGAGTTAACTCTTTTCTCTCCGGAGCAGTTCAAGTGCTGGGGTTAACTGCATAATGTCAGAATACAGCAAGACTCCATTAGAAGAAACACAATTACTAAGGTGAGTAATTTTTTTCTTCTGGGCCATCAGGGCAGTCCTGCTGGGTAAGTTTCTGAGTCCCCTGGCTTAGGCCAGTCTGACCCTAGGCTTAGGGTTGTCTGTTCAGACCAAATACTGAAGTACTTGTTAAATATGTCGGAACCAATTTCACATCTCCATTTAATGGAGCTCTAGTTTCAGATTTTTTCTTTTATCTTGAGAGGTTTTGAACCCCTCACAACTTCCTTCCCTTTTCAGGGTTGACTGTTTTTCCTTTTGGGAATCCTTTCTACATTATCCTAATCACAATTCCAGTTCTAATTGTTTTAGGTTATTCTGTTCCTCAGAGCTTTCATTTTTTCCTTTCTAAACATTTATTTTAAAAAAAAAAAATTTAGTAGGTGTTCTCCTACTCTCTCTCTCAATCTCGAAAAAAGAAATTGAGGTGGTTGGGACTGGTACTTGGTGCCGTGTGTATATGCATGGTGCATACCGACTCAAAAAGTTCTAACTCCTTTGAGGTCCCAGCACCAGCACATGTGGCCTTAAGACCAAAGAGTGTTGCCCTGTGAAGAAGATATTTTTAAAAATCTGACCTTAACCTACATAACTTTCTAACCTCAAGAATCCACTAATAATATTACTTCTTGAAGTGCTTCTTTCAGACAGCACTGTCCTGGAGCCAAATGGAATGTTATGCTAATGATGGAATCTAGGAGATAGTGGCGTGTGTTGGACCAGTCGTGGTGCTGCGCTTAATGCGTAACTGACAATGCACAATCATCGGGGGGGATGCAGGGGGCACAGCCGCCGATGAAAGGTAAAATAAATTGATTATGTCTACAATTGATCAGAGATGGTCAGTATTAGAGGGGGTGTGGGGCACAACCCCCTGATGAAAGGTAAAATAAATTGATTATGTCTATGATTGATCAGAGATAGTCCGACACACTACACTATCTCCTAGTTTGTTTTCTTTTTCACTTTTTCATATTAGTATTTTTATTGCCCTATTGATGGTGGTTATGTGATGTGAAGGAGAAGGGGGTTGTGGGGAAGGGAGCACAGACCCTCGATAGCTGGGTCAGTTGCCACGCATGTCTCGTCACCGTTACTTCACTTGCCCGAGTAGCATTACGTTACGCTTACGTTTATACGGTGTGCGATTCTTGTAGCTTTTGCGCTACGCAACATCGGGTGGTCTGACTCTCTCCACTATCGCCAGAATCTTTAGCTCATGCATTCAATTCAAAAGCTGCCCAGTTCAACTACCTACAATATATTCTAACCCTCAGATTTCTTCTCTCCACTGCAAAGACTAGACACCGTGGATATTTTATCTCTCAGAAGTCATTCCTGAAGTGACATTTGATCAAAAAACCTTAATTATTTTTTGATTTTATTCATAGCTGCCTAGTTTTAGTGTTTAGTTTATTTTAGTTTACCTCAGTAATTGAATTTTAGTGTATTTTTAGTGTGTTTTGCAGTTCCTCTCGGTTTCTGTGAACCGGGAGTAACCAACTGTTGTTTACCTTAGATCAGAACTTTTAAGTTGAGTTCCAATCATTTTTACTGTATTTTTATTTAAAACTAAGAAGAAAACAGGACCTTTCTATTTTAAAAATTGTTTAAAAGTTATTTAAAATGTTCAGAAGTATTGCCAAGATAGACAAGTATGATTTATGCTTAGTCTGTCTTAAACAACACTTCTCTGTTGATTTTAAAAATTTCAAGTCTTTCCCTCCTAA
This sequence comes from Neoceratodus forsteri, assembly GCA_016271365.2. Lineage (NCBI taxonomy): Eukaryota > Metazoa > Chordata > Ceratodontiformes > Ceratodontidae > Neoceratodus > Neoceratodus forsteri. The sequence goes on along the minus strand of CM057454.1, from coordinate 832,214,758 downwards.
GACACCTGAAAAATATCGGGAAAGACTGCAGAGGAAGTTTGAAGAGGGCTCCATGGGCTCTGACCAGTCCACCCTCTCTAAATCTTTGGCTGAACCTTCCAGGGCCACAAAAATCACCATGATATGGGTGACAGCCCTGCAAGAGAGGCATTGAACTGGCTGACTCTCCAGTGCCTGCCAAGAAACTGTAAAAGACTAAGCACACTTAGACCCCGACTGGAATGCCACACGGGGCTCCTCAAGTGCCTGCTACAGTATCTTTGCCTGCTGACCTGGCACAGGCTTTGAAAATCATGCAAATGCTGCAGGGCTTTACCCTTTAGCCACCTTCTCGAGCCCAAGTAGGGCTAACATCTACCTCTGTTCCCCCTCCACTCCTGGAACAATTGGAGTATGAGGAACTAGAAGAATATGAGGCAGAGGAGGGAATTGAACCTTTGGTCTCTTCTGAACAGAAGCTTGGTTCACCACCACCACCCCCCCCCCCCCGACCTACTGAGGATCTTTCCTCACAGTTTTTCTTTCTAAGGGAAATGGTTTAGGAAAGAGATGCAAGATGAGGAGGAAGCTAAGTACATAGAGCTAAGGGGATTAACACCCGCTAGACAGCTCTTGCTTCCTATTTACAAGTTCTTTAAAAAAGGACATTATGGCCCTAATTAATCTGCCCTATGCATAACTTTAGGTGAAAGTTTTTGAAATCGTTGTAAGGCCGGGCTCAGGGGATGAATCTGGACTTACCTAAGACTGTATCACTCACTATACTGCGCCTGGGAAACAAAAACCCAGGGGAAGAGTACACAATGGGGGGTGAGATACTGACAACAACAAAAATGGAAAGGAACCTGGGGGTAGTCATATCAGATGACCTAAAGGTGGGCAAGCAATGTGAGAGGGCAGCAAGGAGGGCTGGGGGGATACTGGGATGCATAGGTAGAGGCATCACCAGTAGAAAACAGGAAGTTGTTGGCCCTCTGTACAGACAGTTGGTAAGAGCACATCTGGAGTACTGTGTACAGTTCTGGAGACCCCATCTCCGCAAAGACATAGACATGGTGGAGGCTGTCCAGAGGAGGACAACTAAAATGGTGCAGGGTCTGCACCAGAAGACATATGAAGAAAGACTAACGGAGCTTAAGATGTATAGCCTTGAGGAAAGGAGGGAGAGGGGGGACATGATAGAAACTTTCAAATACCTCAAGGGAATCAACAAAGTCCAAGAAGGTAGCATCTTTTTTAGAAAAAGAGATGTGCAAGAAAAAGGGGGCACAATTTGAAGATAGAGGGGGGACGGCTCAGAGGTAATGTGAGGAAGTATTTCCTTTACAGAGAGGGCTGTAGATGCATGGAACAGCCTTCCTGGGGAGGTTGAAGAGTCAAAAACGGTGGAGGAATTCAAAAATGCATGGGACAGACATAAAGCAGTTCTAGTGGGGGGGGGTAGGAGGAAGTAGGCTGTTGGTTAACTAGGAGCTGCAGCTTTATCCATTAGATACTGAAATGGGCAGACTAGGTATGCCAAGTGGTCCTTCTCTGCCATCAAATTCTATGTTTCTATGTTTATACGATTCTTTCTCGGTTACATTAGTGTTTATTTATTTGATATATGATTAATGCTTTGATGTTCAGAGGTTCGTGTTAATGGCAGTTTGAGTTACCTGGGAGGGTGGTAATGTCTTTTTTCTGTTACCCTGTTATGTAATTATATTAAATCAGGGAGCCACATAGACCAGAGCCCTATGCTGGTCAATGGACGCTAGATTATATAATAACCTGTTATTTTAGGCTCACCTTTATGCTTCCTTAGCTGTATGCTGTGGGTATCAGTTTTTTTTTTTTTTCTGACATACGGGACTTCCCCCTTGTGGTGGCTCTATGGGAGAGATTGTTTATTATTAGTATGCTATGATAACATATGGTACAAATCTCTTGTGTTACCCTCCTATGCTGTATGATTTTGTATGTTTTTTTAATGCAAAATTATAAATAAATAATACAAAAAAAAAAAGAACATTATAGAAATTCTTAAAGTGGGCCAGCCCGGTGGCTCTGAAGGTTGAGGCACTGGACGCCACACCTCGCGTTACGCTGGCAACCTGGGTTCGGACGCGAGCTCGGGTTGTCAGGGGTCGGAAGGGGAGGATAGGATTGAGCATCCAGATGACTTCTCTCCTTTCCTGGGGAGGGATGTGGGTCTCCACCGCTCTGCAGCTGCCCCTGGGTATGCCCAGAGGCACTGCTAGAGTTGGTGCAACAGAGGGAGGAGTGCAGCAGACTTCAGCAGGTCAGTGCTCAGACGTCGGTACACGTCTGCATTCCTGAGGGATTAATCAGGAGGAAAAATGGCAGCACTGTGAGTGGCACCTTGATAGCTGCACTTCCTAAGCCCAGCGGGGCTCGCTGGCGCAGAACCGGGGCCAGTATTAGTTCCTGGCCTGGCGCAGGGACCAAGGAGGGGGTCCCTTTCATAGGTACAGCTGCATATGCTAGCTGGCCCAGGAAGATGTGCCTCCTTGGTCGTCAGGGGAAGTAGAGCGGTGGCTGGAGATAGGGCAGGTCAGTGGCTGCAAGGAGAGAAAAATAGAAATAAGATAAAAAAAGAAATTCTTAAAGCACAAGCACCTAACACTGTCACGAAATTGTGATAGGAAGTATCAAAGTCAGCACTCATACTGACCTCCGGGGAATAGGGCAGCAGGCTGCCTGTGAAAGGGCTAAAATGCCTCTGTTCTCTCATCCTCCTGAGAAGGATTCCAGAAAAATTTACAGATGCCACCACCCCTGATTTGGGTGAAGGCCCTGGCAAGAGAGGCATTGAACTGGCTGACTCCCAGGTGCCTGCCAAGAAACTGTAAAAGACTAAGCACACTGAGACCCCGGCTGGAATGCTGCAAGGGGCTCCTCAAGTGCTTGCTCCTACACCAGTGCCTGCTGACCTGGTGCAGGGCTTTATACCTCAGGCATGCCAGTTTCCATGCCTATGCAGCACTGTATCAAAAGGTTCTGTGGCAGTCTGTGCTTGAGACTACAGAATTTAGTCCTTTCACACCAGTATCAGAATTATTAGATACTGCTAGGCTAAGTATGGAAGCCTCTAAGTACCTATTCCAAATGCCAGCAGACACCAATGATACAGCTGCCAGGTGTGTGGCAGCTGCTGTGGCTACGAGGAGGTTTCCCTGGTTTAGGGTTACCAACCTCACTCAGGATACCCAGAGCTAGGCATGGATTTTTCCCAGTCAAAAATAATTCACTTTTGGGGAACAGACTGAGGCCTACATGAAAAAGGTGGATGAATATAAGGCCACCCATTGTAGTAATACTACCTTCACCCTCTTCCTCGACATATGGAAGGGGTGACAGAGTAGGGCTTCTTTTAGAAGACCCTTCTACCAGGTACAAGCTGTGACACGGCAGGGTGGATTCGTTAGAGCTAGAGGCAGAAGGAATCCAGGTGTGGCTCCCAATCTGCCCAACCTCAGCAATAGGGAAAACAAAATCCCTGACTTTCTCTTCAGGCAGCCTCCCCAGTTCCTGTAGAGGGCAGACTGACTCACTACTTCCAGGAATGGTTAAAGAGCACCACAGACAAGTGAGTTTTGGAAGTTGTGAGTCAGGGGTTTGTCCCTAAGTTTCAAATCCCTTCCTCCTTTAAGAACAAGACTGTTCAGGGCAGTTCCTTTCAGAGAAAGAAATCTGCTGTAACATGAGGTTTAGACTCTGCTCTTACCAAGGGCAATAGAGCCTGTTCCTTCCAGATAAAAAGGACAAGGGTTTTATTCAAGGTATTTTCTGACAACAAAGAAAAATGGGGAGTGGCAGCCTATACTAGACCTTAGACTGCTTAACAAATACCTGGTAAAGCCCAGGTTCAAGATGGTCACACTGGCCATGATTCTGCTAACACTACAGAAAAAAGACTGGCTAGCCTCCTTAGGCCTAAAGGACGAATACTTCCATATTCCTATAAGGGATTCGCATCGAAAATATCTAAGCTCAGACTCCCTTCGGCCACCACCAGTTCTCAACACTACCCTTTGGTCTCACTTCAGCACCAAGAGTGTTTACCAAGTGTCTGGCAGTGGTGGTACACGCCTAAGAAGACTAGGTGTTTCAGTTTTTCCCTGCCTAGATGAGTGGCTAATTGTGGGAAAGTCTCACCAACAGGTGAGAGAGCACCTACAGGTAACCCAGGACCTGTTGCATTCATTGGGGTTCCCCATCAACATCAAAAAGTCAGTCCTAACCCCTGTACAGGTATTATAGTTCATAGATGTGGAACTGAACACCATTGTGGAAAGAGCTTTCCTCCCTCTAGAGAGGGCAGACAGCATTCTGCACTTGCCAAGCTCACTTGTCCTGAGCGAGCCAAAGCCAGCAAGACAGGTTCTGCAATTGTTAGGCTACATGGCCTCAGCAACAGGCACAGTCCTGGGTGCCAGGTTTCAAATGAGAAATGTTCAATTCCACCTCAGGGCACCCTTGGGCCAGAGGCGGGACTCTCCCAAAACCCATCCCATTAACAAAGGAGTTACTGCAGGCACTACAGTGTTGGAGGGAGCACACCACACATGGCACATGGAAAAGTACAGAATCACTCCAGCATATAAACCTGCTATAGCTGAGAGCAGTTTATCTGGCCCTTCAGGCCTTCTCTCATTGATCCAAGGAATGGTGGTAGAAGTCTGAACAGACAGTACCACAACAATGTACTACATCAACAAGCAGGGAGGGACAAGGTCCATTCCTCTCTGCATAGAGGCAATGCGAATCTGGAGTCTAGCTTACTCTGTCAATACCTCCTTACAAGCAACTCTTCTGCCTGGCAAGGACAACAAGTTGGCAGATGCCTTGAGCAGAATAAACCAGGCCCATCATGAATGGACGCTGAACAAGCAGGTGGTGGGCATTCTGTTCAGGAGGTGGGGCATCCCAGAGATATCCTGTTCGCATCCCACCAGAACCACCACCTACCTCCGTACTGCTGCAGGGCCTCTGCCAAGGGAACAGTTCCCATGGATGCCCTAACGCTGGATTGGACAGGGAGGCATCTCTATGCCCCCCCACCCTTTCCTCTGCTACTCAGGGTGCTCATCAAGCTCAGATCACAGCCAGCCTCAGTTATCTTGATTGCCCCAGACTGGGCCAGACAGACTTGGTACTCCCACCTGCTGTCTGTCTGTGGCCAAACCAGTCTACCTTCCTCAGAGGCAGAACCTGCTGACCTCCTTCCAAGGGAGGGTCATGTACCCCAACCTCAGGACCCTCAGACTCAAGGCATGGCTCTTGCGGACTTCGAGTATGCAGGTTTGCAACTCTGTGAAGGTGTCTTGGAGGTCCTTGGAGGGTATAGAAAACCCTCCACCAAGAAAACCTATGCCTCAAAGTGGAAAAGGTTTTCCATGTGGTGTGCGGATAATGGTATGGTTCTAGCTCAAGCTGGTACCAACCTTTCTGGACACATCTGCATTCTCAGGGTCTGCAATATTCAACACTGAGAGTGTATTTGGTCTCAGTATCGGCATACATTTCAGCAGGGAAGGATACCTCCTTGGCATCAAATCCTATCTTCAAGCGATTTTTCAAAGGGTTGGCCCACCTGTACCCCCATCACAGGGAACCAGTACCAGTTTGGGACCTAAACATTTGTATTGCTCAGCTTATGCTCCCCCCCCCACCCCCTTCTAGCCCATGGTCTCTCAAACTTCAAGTTTGTTACTTAGAAAGCAGTTTTCCTGGTGGCCATCACTTCTGCCAGAAGGATAAGTGAACTCCAGGTCCTGTGAATTGAAAAGGATTATATCTCTTTTCACAGGGACAAGGTAGCACTGAGAACAAATAGGAAGTCCCTTCCTAAAGTGGTCTCAGACTTTCATCTGAACCAGTCTTATCACCTTGCCCGTCTTTTTCACTGAGCATTCTAGCTTAGGGGAACATAGACTCCACAGTCTGGATATAAAAAGGGCTTTGAGTTATTACATGACTCGCACCTGAGACCATAGACAGGATAAGCAACAGCTTTTCCTCACCTATGGAGAGGTAAGTAAAGGGAAACCTGCCACTAAAAGAACTATCTCTCGATGGATAGTTCGGTTTATGTAGTTTTGCTTCTCAAAAGTAGACAAGGAAGCCCCAGCTGGGCTCAGAGCTCATTCCATAAGGGGTACAACTGCCACAATTGCAGCTGCCAGGGAGGTTTCCCTGCTAGAGATCTGTAAGCAGCTACCTGGAGGTCAGTTCACACCTTTACAGAGCATTACAGCCTAGGAACCCAGTACAGAAGTGATGCCAGGTTCGGCACAACAGTCCTGCAGAGTCTTTTTCCTAAGTAGGTTCTATGCTCACCTCCAAAGGTACTGCTTCGTAGTCTGCAAGAAGTAATAATATTAGTGGATTCCTGGGGTTAGAAGAAAAAATTACTCACCTGTAGTAATCTTGTTTCTTCCAGTGGGATCCACTAATATTATTACTTTCCCACCCTTACCTGCCCTGCTAGAACCAAAAAGGCCTCTTTAACACTGACTGTTAATCAGCAGGAAGGGTTTGCCACCTGTTGGCACCCTCTTTATTTTAAATGTTTTGATAGCCATGTAGGTTTGTTTCCCCTTTTCAGGTGAATCTGACATGAAAAAGGTTCTTTTTTCTGCTATTTATCGATTGTTGGTTGCTCCAGTTGGGGCCATTTTTTATATTAGTTCTAACTGGATATTATTAGGGTCTCTCTGCAGGCTCCAAAGAAATCTGAGGGTTAGAATATACGCAGTTGAACTGGGCAGCTTTTGAATTGAATTTATGAGCTAAAGATTCCATTGTTAGCATAACATTCCATTTGGCTCCAGGGCAGTGCTATCTGAAAGGAGCATTGCAAGAAGTAATAATATTAGTGGATCCCTTTGGAAGAAACAAGACTACAGGTGAGTAATTTTTTCTTCCTGTCTTTCAGAGTGGAAAGCATTTATCAGTGGAGAGGAGCGGATCGCTTGTGTTTTAAACAGTAAGACATGACCAGGGGTTAGGTAACTGTGAGATAATCACCCCCAAGAGGCTGATTAATGGAAACTATCTATCCATTGGAGTGACCTTTTGCTATTAATTATTGAAAATATAATTTTTTAAGTATATTTAAGGAAAATAACCACGTAGAGGTTTCCATAGTATGGTAACCTACTTTTGCTAAGTCCAGCAGTTAACATAACCATTTTGAAATGTGGCTGAACAATCAGATTCTTTGATTGCAGGCTGCTGTTTTGCAATATACTTCAGTGACTTTAAAAGGTATCTATCTTTTACAGTCTCTGAAGTTTGTAGATGACTTGAAAATAGGACTAAAGGAGCAATGTAATATACTATAGTCGGCTATATAATATATGTAATGTAATAAAGTAGGATGCCGGCCCAGTGGTGAGGTGGGTGAGGCACAAGTACCTCACCGTATGCCACACTGGCAACCCAGGTTCAGAAACAGAACAAGGTCACTCAGGGGATGGCCGGGAGAGGGAGCATCAGGTGTCCATACACTACTCTTCTCCTTCAGAGTGTGTATGTGATGGCGGCTGATAGTGCATTCTGCTGCATTACTGACACATACTGGAGGGTAGGTGTCAGTAGCAGCAGATGCCTCTCTGAGAGCTAGGTGCAGATACAGAGAGTGCGTGTGACATCTTCACATCACATATCCATGTCTGTGCATGCACTCCAGCCTCAGGCATTCAAGTGGAAAACCAGGAGGAAAGACACCTTGACCGGTGGATTAAGATTGTGACACTGCAGACCCCATACTACTGCCCGTGGCACCCACCCACCCCATGATGGTCAATAATAGAATGGGGTAAGTCCCAGGATGATGGGCTACGGGGCTGGGGGTCACAATCAGATGGGGGCTGGTTGAGGAAATGAGGAGACACACAAAATGAAAATAATACAATGAAGCAGGGAAATCAAATTTTGAAAAACTTGGTTATGGAAAGAAAATAACTTTTGCAGGTCAGTGAAGAAAATACAGCAAAGCCTCTTATTTGCAATACAGATGTTTCACAGATCATCTAGTGTCATAAAATATCTTGCACCTAATTATAATCTGTGGTGCGATGCTGACTAGTGCAGAGATCTACAAAAAAAACACTTGTGAAGGGGGATATATAGTATATGTATTAGATACTGCATCGTCTCTCACTGTAACCTCTCTGTTCTTTGTCTACAATAGGTGTTTTTAATACCGCTGGTGGAAGCCACTCTGGCCAAAACTCTAGCACACTAAATGGCGGTGATGTCATCAATCTTAGACCAAACAAACAGAGGACCAAGAAAAGCAAAACTCCTTTTAGCAGCTGCAGCATACTGTAGAGGTTTTTCATTGAATTGGTTGGCCGGGGTGTGGAACATGTGTTGCAGTCACTGAAGCTATTCAGGAATACAGCCAGATACAGTATCGCACTATTACCAGTAGAACTAGCAACATTCCAACTATACTGTTTTGGCTAATGACAAGCCAAGAGTTTTGTACTACAGCAAATCAACATGTGACTACGCAGAACTCTTGTTTGTAGAGGGAGGCTCTGGAATGCCTATCTTGGAGTTTACTGCCCTTGCATTTTTGAAGAAAGTGTATTCGTAAGAATGGTACTTAAACTTATTTTACTGGGACAACCTGCCACTACGTGAGGTTTTGCTGAACAGTCGAACTTCTAAAGCACATTGAGAACACAAGCATCAGTCACTCGCACTTGTCTGAAATATCATGATGTGTGGAACCACGGTTACCAGAGAACAAGATCAGACGAGCTTTCATCAGAAAGTGATTGCAATGTAGGATGTAGTACATTTTTCCCTTTTTGTCATCTGGGACTGAACATTTTTTGTTTGTATCCTTTAGACTGTGTTCCCTAACTGCACTTGTGCAATATCTGTGTGTTGGTTGAGGTATGCATTAAGGTAATCTGTTACTAGAATTCATTCCTGCAAATACTGACATCCCTTTTGTTACTCATTTATTATTGAAACCTCCTATGTAGTCTTTGAACAGTCTGTGAGGTTTCACTGCTTAGGGACACGCCATCTGTTCTCTGGTGGTCCATCTGCCCTTCCTTTGCTGACCGTGTCCATATGTTTACATTGTGCATGATGAATGTAACTTCTTCCTGGGCCTTTTCATCTAGAATGTGCATGGTGCCAAAAAATAGAATCATGGCCTTTTCTTTTATCTTAATTGCTATACTGGATGCCAGTTTTTGTACCGATGTGCTTACTTGGTTCAGTGGTTTGTGTCTTAATTATAAACTTGATTCCCCAGTGCTTGAAAGAGATTTGATAACTAAGAGTTTGTTACACACACTTGCATCTCTTTACCAAAACATTCTAGATTCGGAACGTCCCAGTACAGTCTCTAGACAGCAGTGTTTTCTGTGAAGTAAAAATGACCCAAGTGCACCAATATTACAGACCTCAGCCCACCTGATTTCCCCAGACTACAGAACCAAAACCCCAAACTCTAGCAAAGTTCCAGCATTGCATTTTTCTTTATATACGACAGATGTGTGCATTTAGCAGTGATATGACTAATGGGACAAACTTTTACTGATGAAACATTTAAAGTTCCAGTTCATGCTACAGCAACATTTTTTTGTACCCAAACTTTTTGTAATTATTGGTCTTGGTCAGTTAGAGCACTAAACCAGTACCTGAAATATTTGTTACACACGCTGTGTTAGACATGAGCAGTTTTAGATTGGCCTTGTTCTTCTTCCTGTTACTCTTATTTTGTCTGTTTTAGCATTTCTTTTTTTTTATTTTGTTTAAATCAAGGTGTTTATGCCCCTTCACCAGTCAGCAGTTATCATCTGTTGCCCACCCAACCCCATTACCCACCTTCTCTAGGACTTACCTGACTCCTCAAGTCCTCCACTGATTTCCCTCTCTGCGGTACTGGACTGGAGGGCCCCCAAGCATAATCCAGTTGTGAAATCTGCAGTGGGCTGGAAAATCACCAGGCCAGTCGGGGTGGTCCCCTGGCATTTTTTCCTCAGGGCTGCCAATGTGTAATGATGCACCATATGTATCGGCATCAAGGGCAGCCCTCCCAATGCTAGGGTAGTTCTTCTGCACTACCACCTGGCTTCTGCTGGTAGTGTCCCAGAGTAGAGAGTTGTCCATTTAACACTCGACCCTCTCTTCTCTGACTGACTCCCAAATAACCTGAATCTGCTCCTGAACCTCGGTCGCCAGTGTAGCAGACACTAGCATTGCCACCGTGCTACTGGGCCAGGTTGCTTTAGCATCGTTTTTAGATATTAAAGGAAAACAGTGATTATCTTCCAAAGTGTTGCCGCTGCTGCAGAAATGCCCAATTAGGGCTTTTATCAACAAAAAAGACATTTTTTAAGGACCTGTAAGATGTTTTGTTTCATTTCAGTAGAACTGCGCCACCTGTTATGTCAGCCACCTACCCTGCAGCCATCTTAAAGGTCTCAGGTTTTTTTAGAGCAAAGGAGGCTGGAGTCCATGAAGCTTGCTTCAATTTTATACCCTATACCCCTGGATCTTTTTTTAATATTAAGTGATTATGTACTTTAGATTCCAACTCAGTCATGCTTTTACTAGCAACTATATCTGCTGGAAGGCTATTCCATATTTTAGCAATTCTAATGCTAAACCAGTGCTTCCTTTTATTTGTTTGGAACTTCTCCCCTTTTATCTGCAGTGGGTGAGCTCTGGTGCAGTATCCCAACTCCTTAGTAACTAGGCCAAGCTGATCCCACAGACCGTTATCATGTAGGGCCCTATAAACCAGGGACATGGCCCCCCTAAATCTCCAAAACTCCAGGGAATACACCCCTAGCTCCCCCAGTCTCTCCTCATATTCCTTACCCCTCAGTTCCAGGATCAGTCACGTGGCCTTCCTTTTTTACCCTTTCTTTTGCTTGGATCTGTGTTTTATAGCCCAGATACCAGAACTGTGCACAGTATTCCAAGTGAGGTCTAACCAGTGAGATATACAGTTGTGTGTTCCCAGGTCACATCTGGAAACAAACTTCAGCTTAGTGAGCTACTCCTGGTTTAACAATGTTTGCTTTCCCCTTCCCCTGTGTTGCTTGAAGTTGAGATCATATATGATTCTGATTCCCAGATCTCTCTCATCAGAGACTATTTTCAAGATATTACCATTTAATGTGTAAGGTGTCTTGCTATTATTTTTCCCAAAGTGCATAACAGTGCATTGTTACATGTTAAAGGACAAGCTGTGCTTCCTAGACCAATCATCCATTTTACCTAAAGTCCCCTGTAATGAGACAGCATCCTCTGAGCAGGTTACTCTTTTACCTAATCTGGTATCATCTGCAAATTTTGATACCCAGACATCATCTTTACAAGACAATGTTGAGATGTAGATGTTGAACAAGCACGGTCCCAGTACCGACCCCTGGGTTACTCCACTGGTCACCTCCAACCATTTTGAATGGGATCCCCTAATACAAACCCTTTGTTTTCTGCTGGAAAGCTATCGTGCAGGTTAAGTTCTCCTGAATGTTGTGCTCTATAAGCACACCAAGTCACTTCTAGCACATAGATTATGCTAATAAGAGCTGCACACTCTGCCATTAGTTAAAAATATCGAAACAGATAATGACAGAAAAAGACGAAAGGTTCATTTAGTCTGCACAGAGTTCCCTAACTGCCCGGGAACCTACATATTGTCCATACAGAGTTTTATACCTCCCAGTCCACCCCCATTCTGTACTCTGTCCCAGACATTTTTAAAACTGTTTACAGTCTTGGCACCCACCACCTGTCCTGGCAGACTGTTCCTTGTCTGCACCACCCTTTCTGAAAAACAGAAACTTTCTCACATCCCTCTTAAACCTTCCCCCAACCAGTTTCCACTCATGGCCTCAGGTTTTTGACTCAGTACTCCTAAAAGTTCACTGCAGTTCACCGTGTTTATTCCCATCAGGAACTTGAAGGTCTCGGTCATATTCCCCCTCTCTTGGCTGGTCTCCAGCGAGTACATGTTAAGGGGCCTGAGATGATCTTCATAAGATCTGACTTGCTGGCCCTGAATCATCTTGGTCACCCTGCATTGCACTGTCTCCAGCCTGTCCCTGTCCTTCCTTAGGTGAGGACTCCAGAAATGAGGACAGTATTGTACAGCCTCACCAGTGACCTATACATTGTTAGTAGTACCTCCTCTTTCCTGCTGTCAGTACCCCTTCTGATACACGAAGGCATTCTGTTAGCCTTACTATCAGACTTGTTACACTTGCTTGATTGTTTGAGGTAATCACTAATGATGATTAACAGGTCCCATTTCTTTGTAGCACTCATTAGCATAACCCATGTACTGGACGCCACTTGGTATGTGCAAGATAGCTGTGGGCTAGTTGGCTAGCATGACAGGTGGCACAGTTGTTTTGAAATGAAATAAAACATCCAGGAGGTATTTAAACATGTCTTTAATTGATAAAAGCCCCAACTGTGTGTTTCTGCAGTAGCTGCTGCACTTTAGAAGATAACCAGTGTTTCCCTTTAAATTAGGACAGTGCCAATAAATATGGCTGACTGTAGTAGGTTTCTATCCTTATTCTCAACTATATTTGAACACTCTTTTTTGAACCAGAAGTATTTGGTAGTCACCATATAGTTATTTGCAACGATAATGTTCGTCTGGCAAAAAAATCAAGATATGCATTATTCTTTTCTTTTTCTTTCATTCCTGATCCAAGATACAGGATTTGGAAGTTTTTATAAGATTCAAGTCCCATGCCATGCCCGCTATGAAAAAAATTTAATATCTTAGTACAGTATTTTGCTATTTACCATAAGAAACATGTAGTGACACCATCCTAATACATCCACATTATGAAACTAGCATGTACATTCAACAGGTACCTTCAACAGAAGAGATTTTTCTAAAATTGATAGTGGCGGCCATCTTTAATGATGCGAGTCATTAATTACAAAATTCGCTGTGAAAGCTCATTTAAAAATATCTTGGAAAACTAAAAATACAGTGAGCATAAATCTAAGAAAACCAGGAATACCTTTTTGTGAAGAAAAAAAAAAAAACTATATGCTGAAATGTTTTGTTAACTAGCAAGTACTGCTGCTGTAACGTCACGTTACTTGTGATTATGATAAAATAGCATGGATTATGATAAAGTGACATGTAACAGAAACTGCTCTCTGACCTTATTGATAGGGTACTGAAGTCTTCAGGACTAACTTCAGGCCACAAAACCTAAACTCTACTTTGGTAAACATAAAATGAAAAGTGGCACCATGTAAACTGATTTAGAAACAAAAATGAACACCAGGGATCAACACAGGGGGTTGAAAAGCATGTTTAATTAAGTGTATAGTGGTCTTATAATTACTGGTCATTATATTTAATACCCCGATTTTGAACATTTTCAAATCCCGTAATACACAAGTGATAATACTCATGTGTAATATCACTTGTGCATTGTGACATTTTTGCACTTACAGCTAACCAGGCAATGTAATCCTTTTACCAGCAAATGTTTTACAGCGTAAAACACTCATTTTAATAACTTTCATTTCCTTGGTCCCTTTCTGTTTTCCCCCTCGATCTACTCTTAATAATTCAGTGAAAGTAAAACTGTTCAGCTTTTTTTTTGTACCTGTTATCACAGACTAATAATTATAAAAATAAAATATGGGAAGGGTTGTACATTGAGGTTTATTTTCTTTTAGTTTTTATTAAGGTATTTATCCTCTTAGTCATCACAGCCTGCCCCATTCTGTCACTCCCTCCAGCCTTGTCACCCACCTTCTCCAGGACTTACCTCACCACTTGTTCAGAAACCTGTGCTGGTAGGTGAGTGCCACAATTGGTGATGCAGAGCCAGTGTGTATGCCCACTTTGTCTTGCCATCCGTGGGGGGTCTGCCTGATTTTTACCCTGGAGAGCCGCAAGTATGCAGTGACACATGCATGTGTAAATGTGCATGATATCGGCATCCAGAGGCGGGCCCTCCCCAAGCTTGTACTTCCCTTTGTGTTCTTCCACTCAGCTTCTGGTCAGTAGCATGCGTGCAGCTGAATGCAGTGTAACCCCACACACACACACACTCAGAGCGAGGTAGGAAGGGAGAAAAGCTATCCATGGAATGCTCGAACCACCCTTCCCAGCCGGCCTCTGAGTGACCCGAGTCTGGTTTCAAAGCTGGATCACCAGAGTTACGAGCAGTAGCACTACTTGGCCAGCAAACAATGTGTTTTTTTTTTTCTTAACATCTTCATAAACTTCTCAAATGTTGCTGTCTGAGTTTATGCACATCACACATCTCAAATGTGAAAATAAAAAACATGAATACTCCCCTTCCCATACAGTATTCTGTTTTTAACATGCTAATCTCTCTCGCACGCAGTGCATCCAGGAAGGTGGAGTTGGTACATATTCAGGGCAGCTAGCCCAACAACAGACCCAACAGGAAGGTAACTCACTCAGGAACCAAAATAATGAAAAGGTTACAAGTAAGCCATTATGCTGGAGTTTTTATTGCACACGATAAACAGAGGAATGAGCCCAGGCGCTTTGACTGCATCCAGGTCTTCATCAGGGAATATAACAACCCAAATGCAGTCAAAGGACCGGGGCTCATTCTTCTATTTATCTTGTCCAATAAATACACTTTGGCGTAAAAGGCTGACTTGTAGTCTTTTTATTATTTTGGTTCTTGATTGCTTTACCTTGCCGTCACGTCTGTTTTCAACCTGGACTGCTGTTTTTTAAGAGTTATATGATGTGTGTGACTTCAGTTTCCTGTACAGAGTCCATCACCTCATTCACGTAAAAGTTAGATTGCACTTTCAGCCCACTGAATGGGGCAGGAAAAGTATGCATGCCATCCATTCCTATGGAGAATTATGCACAGATCAGCAAGGTATAACTGGTTTAGCACAATATGCCTAAATGGAGCTCATGGCAAATGTCAATTGTCTAGTTCAACCCAAAGTCTCTGAGAAACCATGAACTGTTTGTTAACAAACTATAGTACATGTAATTTTACAAGGAAAATGTGATGCTGTAAAATGCCCATTGGTTACAAAAGCTAAAAATATTAATTTAGCAGATCCAGAGGCCCCCCGTCAAGTATTATAGTCCTATAAATTGCATTTTTGAATTATCCTTTAAGCTTAATTTAAAATAATGTTTTTGCGTCAGAAGTGTTGTGTAAAGAAACAATATCTTAGATGCTTTAAAAAAACACTTAATATTTGCCTACTTAATCAACTGACTATTTTACTAAGAAGTAAAATTGTATATTTAGAATGTAATCTTACTGAAATGTGATGCTGCTGTATACTTTAATACAAAATACCCATCGTTAATGTGTAGCTTTCCGATTTTTTCTCGTGGTTTGGTGTAACCTGTTAATGCATTATCAGAAGTTTCAGTCTAATGCAAGGTTTACATAATTGAGCCTGCCAGTGCTTTACAGAAGGTATACTTTATTTCACATTGGTGTCAGAGCTGTTTGTTTTTCCCTGACCATTTACCTGTTGTTATGAGGGATCTCTTCAGAACTAAGAACTAGTTGCTTGGCAGTACATTTCTGAAGAAGCTCATACTGTGGCGTGTATCATTTCTGGAAATTTGCAAAAATATATGTTGTACAGAGTGTTTTGATTTGTATTTGTAGATCATACTTTGAGAGGGCTCTCAAATATACATATATAAGTAGGTAATTACATATAGGACTGATGTTGGCAGGTGGCAGGACCCCACGGAAAAATTTCTAGCTAGCAGTCTCTGGCGAGGGACCGTCCCCACATCAGGTGACCGGCATCAGGAGACGTCGGTATAAAGGGGCGGTCCCTCACACCCGTCCCCCAGTTCTTTCCTGCCGTTGGCTCATTCCAAGCGCCCTCACGGAAAAGTTTCCCTGCTCGTCAGGCTCTTTAAATCAGTATTTAACGAGTATTTTTGATTTTTTTCCTATCATCAAATCAGGTATTAGGCCGGTGTAAGTCCCCCTACACCCTCCAAGCACAAAAACAAGTGAGACATGCAGCGCCCAACTCCCGCACAAGAACGGCCATTCCCTGTGCCTTTTTTGCCTAGGCCCCAACCATCCGGTAGAAAAGTGCCAGCACTGCCTTAGTTTTAACGCGGCCACCCGGAGAAGGTGGCAGCAGTCCCTGGAGGCCCCTATTTTGAAAAAGAAAATGAGCTCCATGAGAAAGAATTGAAAAAGCTTCAGCAGGCTTCAACTTCTTCTGAAGGCCATCGCAAGAAAAAGGACAAAGAAAAGCACTGGGACAAGAGCTCCTCTCCCACCGCGACTTCCTCGGAGTCGCTGCGTTAGCAACGCCCGTGGACCGCTTCCATGATGGCCGCCTTTAGGGGCTTTAAGACGGCATCGCCTACCCGCCTGACTCCTGCACTCAGGCTCCTTAGGGCGCCCCGGCTTTGGAGGCTCCTACCCGTAAAGCCGTGGTTTGGCGGTCTGCTGGGGCGAGCAGCTCCGATAAGCAGGACGTTGGCTCCTCCGACGCCAGCACAGAGAAGGTCGGTAAGTCGCCCAACCCTTCGGGGCGGCATGCGGCTCCCATTGCGCTTGACCAGGCCGCCCCTTCATCGCGGCCTGTCTCCGGCGATGGGTCTGTCAAGTCAAACGCTGGCCCCTCCGGCACCCGCCCGGATCCCACTGCTAAGTCGCACGTCGGTTCACCCGACGTCTGCACAGTGGAAGAGCCGACGCCGGACTCCCCCCATGTCCGTCGTTCCCGGCTCCCCGCAGCCTTCACTGCCCTCTGGGGACCCTGAGTCTCCTCAGCCCGACCCCAAGGATTTCTCCTCTCCCCATCCCCGGGCGATGCTGAGGTTTCTGTTCCACCTCCATCAGACCATCCACTTGCTGGTCTGACCGACCTGACGCTGTTTCCTGGACACGGCCCGACGCTGGCCCGACGCCTGTGCCAAGGACCGCGACATCCCGCCTCTGGATGCCGCCCGATGCCGAAGCTCCCTGCTTCCGGGCCTTCTGCTCCAGAACTGTCCATGAGCTTCTGGCCGGGCCATCTGCTCCGACATACCCAGTTCCCGGGTATCCGACACGTCATACCTGGACAGCAGTATCCGGCACCTCCGTACTCCAGCGCCGACCTATCCAACGCGCTCGCAGTACCCGGTGCTCAATAGCTGATGGGCTTCCCACCACGGGTTATGGATACGCCCTTGGTGGGTATAGTCCATACCAGATCCCCCTCCTCCTCCTCTTCCACTGCCCCCCAGTCACCGGGTTGACCTGCAGGAGACTCTGTCTTCCTGCTCTCCCTGGTGGGCTGAGTCCAAGGCTCAGCTCACCAGTAGAGGTGGAGAGTCGCTTTTCCAACAATGGTGCCTGTGCCAGTTCCTATCGTCCACTTGACGACAACTCCTCCCCACCTCTGGACACCAGGGCTAAGTCCTCTGGGTCCAGAGAGGCAGGACACACTTCCCCAGGGCTCCCTAAGGTCCGCCTCCCTCATCGGGAGAGGAGAGTTCACCCTTCCTCATCTTCTTCTTCCTCGACGCTTCCGGTTGTTCCAGCAAGACGATGAGCCACGCCTGGGCCCAGCCCCTGCCACAAGGACTCCTCCTCAAGTCTCCTCCGAGGATCCTCTTCAATGGAGTTGCTACAAAAAGATCCAGGAAGCACATAAATGATAATCCTGAGCCACAGACCCCCAGCGTAAAAACTCGCTGAGCATCTGGATCTGCCCGGACAGCTCCCCACTTTGTGCCATCTTGGATCGAGCCCTCATACCGACCTTTTACTACCTCTATATGGAAACAGACCTGCCGCCCTTAGCCCCACTTCCCAGAGTCGAACAGACTATACCAGGCTCCTAAGGTGTTGACTATTTAGACTGCCACCCTTGAGCTGATCTAGCTGTGATTAGCGCCATGGCCAGGCCAGCTCAACTCCAAACACTCCTTTAGCTGGAGTCTCCACCTCCTGACAAGGAATCCGCTTTGACCCAGTATAGCAGGTAAGATTTTGTTCTTCCACTTTTGCATTAGGGCCCTAGAATTAAGTCTGCCACATGGGGATTACCAGAAGGTGATTCTCAGTGAGGTGGAATCTAAATTGGACTTCATTCCAGACTCTCATATCAAGCAGGAAGTGGCTGACCTTGTCCACTCGGTACATTCGGCCAGTCGGCACATTCTTCGTGTGACCTATGATGCAGTGGACACTGCTGGTAGGAGCTCAGCTTTCGCCATAGGCCTACGATTGTCAGGCTTGGCTCTGAGTGTCAGGGTTGGTCCCGGAGGGTGCAGTCCGCCATTCAGGAAGCTTCCCTTCCAGGGTTCGATTGCTGTTCAAAGGGGTGATGTCAGGACATCATCGCCGACCTGCAGGAAGAAGGGGCCCGGCACTAAAGTCTGTGGACTCTTGTATCATGCGCATCCCCATCAATCGCGACTCCGCCTTCGTGGACGGAATCGGGCCAAAGCGAGACCACGCAAGAAAGAGGGCCATTAAACATCAGGCCCCCCAGCTGCCAAGCCCCCCTGCCCAAAAAAGCAGCGGGAGCTTCAGCTGTGGCGCTGCCACACACCACCTGACTCCGTCCCTCTCCCACAGCCTCCGGGCTTCCCGGAGGAACCAATAGGAGGGAGGTTTTCCCTCCACCTTCCGCGCTGGGAGAGGATAACATCAGATTCATGGGTGCTTCAGCTAATTGCAGAAGGACACTCAATAGAGTTTCTACAGAAACCACCTTGTCATCCTCTCCCAAGGTCATCGTACTCTCAGGAAAATCTTATTCTAATCCAGGAAGAAATTTCAGCACTTTTGATGAAAGAAGCGATAGAACATGTCCCCCTTGCCCTGCAAGGAACGGGTTACTATTCCCCACTTCTTCCTTTTCCTGAAGAAGACAGGAGATGTAAGACCTGTTCTAGATCTCAGTTCCCTAAACATTTTCGTGGAGTACAAGAGGTTCAGGATGCTCTCGCTACAGAGCCTTCTGCCCCTCCTCCGCTCAGGTCAGTGGCTGTGCGCTCTGGATATGCAGGACGCTTACCTGCATATATCTATCCACCCGTCTCACTGCAAATATCTTCATTTTGCTTTCCAGGGGGACCACTACCAGTTCAAGGCACTTCCATTTTGCCTGTCCTCAGCTCCCCCGGTATTTACCAAATGCCTTGCAGTGGTGGCGGCCTACCTGCGTACCTGGGGGGTACAGGTTTTCCCGTACCTGGACAATTGGCTCCTGGCGGCCTCGTCCAGGGAGGAACTTCTGCACTGCCTCTCCCTCACCCAGCAGGTCTTTGCCTGTCTGGGTATTGCCATCAACCATTCTAAGTCTCACTTGATCGCATCCCAGAGACTCCAGTTTATCGGGGCGTTACTGGACACAACCCTAGGCAGGGCCTTCCTGCCACTGGACACTGAGGCCACACTCCAGACCCAGGTAAGCCTGTTGTCCAGCCCCTGGCGGGTCAGTGCAAGGTTGGTTCTTCACCTCCTTGGGCTTATGGCGGCTGCTATCCCAACAGTCCCTCGCACTCGGCTCCACATGAGGGTCTCTCAGTGGATGCTTCACTCTCAATGGGATCAGTTGGTAGACGACTTGGACCAATTGGTCCTAGTCTCCTCTCCCATGGTTCAAGATTTGCAGTGGTGGATGGTTCAAGAGAACCTTCTTCAGGTTCCTTCCTCCTCCCTCCCAGACTCTGACCACAGACACCTCAAGCGAAGGTTTGGGAGCCCATCTCGGCCCACATCGGACCCAGGGCTCTTGGTCCAAGCTCGAACAATCCCTGCACATCAATGTGCTTGAGCTTCAGGCGGTGCTGTGTGCTGTCCAGGCTCTCCACCTGCATCTTCTTCCAGGCCACCTAGCCGTCCAGATGGACAATATGTGTGTGGTATGACACATCAACAAACAGGGCGGGACTCGGTCCTACCCTCTTTGCAGGGAAGCGATGAGAGTTTGGGATTGAGCAACACAACACGACCTTCACCTCAAGGCAATTCATGTTCCGGAGGTCGAGAACTCCTTAGCAGACAAACTAAGTCGCTCGTCTGCTCAAGCTCACGAGTGGGAACTGGATCAGGGGGTCCTAGACGATATCTTCTTACGTTGGGGAACACTTTGGGTGGACCTGTTCACCTCACCTCTAAACGCAAAGCTTCCTGGCTTCTGCTCACTCGTTCAAGAGCGAGGCATTTTTGGAGAGACGCTCTGTCTCTAGATTGGAAGGACAGATTTGTCTATGCCTTCCCCCCGATTCCTCTGATCCCGCGTGTCTTGGAGAAACTCAGCTCAGAAGGAGCACAAATGATTCTGATCGCTCCTTTCTGGCCCAGGCAAGTTTGGTTCTCTATTCTGCAACAATAGTCAGTGGAACCTCCTCTTCCTCTTCCGCTGTCACAAATTTTACTGACCCAGGATCAGGGGACTCTGGTCCATCCAGGTCTCAAGTCCCTTCAACTACATGCGTGGCTTCTGCAGACATAGCTCAAGCCCACTTTGGGGTTTCTCCCCAGGTGGCTGAGATCTTGGTGGCAGCTAGGAAACCCTCCTCTAGGTCTACTTATGCCATGAAGTGAAAATGGTTCTCAATCTGGGCCGCTTCAAAAGGCTTCGAGCCTTTCTCCTGCTCGGTTGGGCGACTGCTGAAGTACCTGCGCCATCTCTTTGACCTGGGTCTTAGTCACTCATCTCTGAAGGTACACATGGTGGCCATTTCAGTCTACCATGTTCCCTTCACAGATAGGATGTTTGCTTAACTGGAAGTCTCTAAGACTTTCCTCAGAGGGTTCTTCACTTGAGACCCCATTTGAGTTCCCGCCTCTCCTTGGGATTTGAGCTTCGTTCTTGAGAAACTTACTTTGCCTCCTTTTGAACCAGCGGCCTCGGCAGACATGAAGTTCCTTTCATGGAAGACGCTTTTCCTAGTGGCCATTACCTGTGCTCTGAGGATTTCCGAGCTCTAGGCCCTGATGTGTAAAATCCCGAGCCTAAGTTTCTCCTCAAGGTGGTAGCGGAATCTACATTTAACAAGTCAATAGAATTACCCACTTTCTTTATGGAGTACTCCAATCAGGGGGAGTATCTGCTTCACACTATGGACATTCACCGGATCCTGAGATGCTACACTAACAAAACAAAGGATCTCAGAAAGACTGATCAACTGTTTGTCTCTTTTGCACCCAAAAGAGAAGGCAATGCTGTTTCTAAGCAATGTCTGTCTAAACGGTTGGCTCATTGCATCACCTTCTGTTATGACAAGTACAACAAGACCCTTCCAGGTCAAGTAAGAGGACACTCCACCAGAGGGGTCGCTGCCTCAGTGGCATGTTTCAAGAACGTGTCAGTGGCAGACATCTGTGCTGCTGCCACTTGGACTTCTGTCCATACATATACAAAACATTACAGTTTGGATATTGCCTACCGCCGTAGAGCAGGCTTCGGGCTCGCTGTTCTGCAAGACCTCCTTTCTTAAGGCCTTTACAGCTAAAAGGATCTGCTTTGAGTAGATTTCCTCTTCCTGTGTGCTTCTTCTTGTTTCAGACTGCTTGGGACTCAGTCCTGTATGTAATTACCTACTGCAAGAGCCCTCTCGAAGTAAGATAGTACAGTTACGTAAGAACTTACCGTAACAGTAGATCTTCAACAGAAGCTCTTGTAGTAGGTAATATCTTCCCACCCTCCATTCCCCCTAAGCTTTTTCAGCTCCTTTTTCAGTGAGGGAAATATCCGCTTCTCTCTCCTTTGGCCTCTTGTGGCCTGTGGCGGGAAAGAACTGGAAGGCAGGTGTGTGGGCCGTCCCTTTATACCGACATCTCCTGACGTCGGTCACCTGACGTGGGGGCAGTCCCTCGCCAGAGACTGCTAGCTAGAAATTTTTCCATGGGGTCCTGCCGCCTGCCGGCGTCAGTCCTATATGTAATTACCTACTGCAAGAGCCACTCTCGAAGATCTACTTTTACGTTAAGTTCTTACATAACTGCACTTTCTTGTGTGTCCTCCTCTGTGTTTGCATTTAGGTGTTTTTTTCTAAATTTAACTGCTAGTGTTATGACCCCTGGAGATCTCCATGTTCACATTTTTTGTTGCTCTTCTTTTTCTTACAGTGCCTGAGTCCTATCCCATGTGACTGTGACATGTCCAGTACCATTGATTCAGTTAGTGAAAGCTGCTACAGCTGCAGTCTGCTGTTAGGAGCCTGATATACTGGCCTTGACTAAATAACTCTTTCTAATGTAATCTTTTTGTTTTCAAGGCACTGTACGTGTCTAGGTCTAGCTAGCAGGAGTAAATATTTTGTTATTGAAGATTTTCATTTCATCAAGCTACATAGCCGTAAAAAAAAAAAACAGGTAATCTATGCTATAATTAGTGAAGACTCTAGTTCTTTCCTTAGAGAGCAGTCCACATAGTTGTCCCTCATGTTTGCTAAACTGTAAATATAGCTTTAATGCTCACTGGATCAGGAAAGCTACTTAAAATCACAGCTGTACAGTTGTAAAATGTACTCTAAAGTACTTACTGAATCTGTGGTCACAGACGTATTGCTGTCACATGGGACAGGAGGCAGTGTAGGAAAAAGAACAACAATAAAAAATGAAAACATGGAGCGCCCCAGGGACCATAAAACTAGTAGGCCAATTTAGAAAGAACTCCTAACAGCAAACAAATGAAAGGGCACACTAGCACTGCACACACATATGTTTTTTTAAACTTTGACCGTAGTACTCCTTTAAGTGCATACACACCTTTAGTCATTAAATTGGCCCCCAGCCCAATGCTGTTTCTTGCATTGTCAGTGAGTAGGCACCTTGGGCCAGTGGAGGCTGGCTGTATGGCAAGTGTGATGTGTGCACTTTCTAGTTGTATACCACCAACAACTCTGCACTGGTGTAAGCTGCGAGGGCAACTGCTTGTCTCACTTTCCCAGCTGGAGGCGAATTAGTGTTGTTAGGTGGTCGTCGTTGGGTGGAGTGGGACATTCATTTTCAAAAGTGCTGGAATTATAGACACCAGAGATTGCTTCAGTTATATACCAGTCTACTTAATGCTCACATACTAACAGCTGAGAACAAACACTCATGGTGAGTGCTTATGTAGTCATTAAACAATCTGTTATAGTGGTGCATGACTGAAAAGCACATCTAATGTGTATATTATCAACTTGGAACCGGGGATGGCTCAGTAGTGGTTCTATATTTACTACTTTCACGGAGACGGTCTTTGAAAAGTATCACCTTAAAGTGCTATGTAAAACTTATTTTTATAAAGAACATGGTGGAATATAATGTTTTAAATGCATTTATCAGTAGGATTTTACAGTACTCTGTCTTTTTGCCTGATTGTACCGTACCGTTTTTAACCGTTGGTTAAAATGCAGGCCTGCACCTGATCTCATTTTACTGTGCCACATCAGTAATTGGTCACAAATCAAAGTCTTTGTAGCCATTAAAATTTGTAATGTGGTTGAATAATCAATAAAGGAAGGAAGTGGGTATAACTGTTTTGTAATCTTAAAACACAAAAACTTCTGTAAGAGTTTAATGTGTGCTTAAAGCAGCCCAACCCTAGTCAGCATAATTATAATAAAACTCACATTGCCAAACATGTTGCATTTGATATTCTGCATGTGAGGTCACGTTCCTTTTCAGGAATAACACTGTTGTTTGAGGAGCAAGTTCTGATAATGTACTTATTGGTTAGTGTTTTACTTTGTTTCCAACTCTGGCTGACTTTTTACATCATGATGCTTAAATGTTTTATATATATAGTTTTCCATACTGGTAAAGCTTCATTTTGGTACGGTAACTAATTTGGAAGCGTCCCAGGGCACAGAAGCTGCAGCAGCAACAGCTGTACACATACTAAGGGTACACAAAAATTCAATTACACAGAACTTTAAGAGGGAATCAGATGTAAACTCATTACTTAAGGTATGAACAGGGCATCTTGAGGTGAAATGGGTGACGGGTTGTTCCACATTTTCAGCTTTGTAACTTCAAGCAGCAGTATTTGTTAGCAGAAAAAAATCTTCATACAGTTTATTTAGTAACAACATGCTTCTGGCAAAAATATCAATATATCCATTTTTCTTTTTATTTTATTTCCCTCCTGAACTGAGATATGGGTTTTCGAAGTTTTCAAAAATCCCTGTTCTCTGGTCACATCCGTTAAGAATAAATTAAATGTTTTAGTGTGGTGCTGTGCTATTTACCTTTACACTCACCATGACCGCTAAGGAGTGGTACAAACTGCTGCCTTTGACAAGGCCATGGTCCCACTTTCCTCTCAACTCACAGAGAGAGAGAGAGTGCAGAAAACTGGACAACATAGGCAAAAAAGTTTACACCACGATCTCCCTTCTGCTGAGACAGGCAGTCTATGTGACCTATACAGCTCAGTATCAAAAGGCCCTCTGGACCTCTGCAGTGTCCATGAGTGAAAAGGCTGCTGGTGATCTAGTCCAGGCCTTGACTGACACAGCAAAGGCTGTTTTGGATGCCACCAAGTACCAGTTTCTCATGGGTGTAGATGCCAGTGACACCACCTCTAGGGTTGTGGCTCATGCAGTGTGTCTCTCAGGAAGTTTGGCTGGCTCAGGACTATGAACCTTTCTCAGGACACTCAGACAAAGGCCATGGATTTCCCCTGTGAGGGAAATTCCTTGTTTGGTTACAAAATAGAGGCCTACTTAAAAAAGATGGATGAATGTAAGACCACCTATAAAAGCAACACTAAGAAAGAGAAGGCTTCCCGTAGACCCTACTGTATGGGAGGTAGGGGAAGAGGTTATGTCCCCACACACTCACATGACTTATGACTACTCAGAGAGGTTTCTTCAGGGGCACAGATAAGCAGGGTGCAAAGCAGGCTATAGCCACCCCAGCTTTAAAGGTGCAAGCAAATCAGAACCCAACGGGTCTGTACAGGTCACTGAGCTGTTTCCGGTGGGAGGAAGGTTGGCTGTCTGTTTCCAGGTCTGGAAAAACATTACCACAGACAAGTGGGTCCTAGAAATAGTAAGTGAAGTTCTTTCCCTGCAGTTCAGACAGTTTCCAAAACTGCAGGCACACAGAGCTGACAGGTTAGTCTCAGGACGGTCATACCTGGAGGCCAAGGCCTCCCTCCAGCTCACTCAGTTAACCCTGGAGGATCTGGGGTTCCTGATAAACATCCCAAGGTCTGAAACAGAACCTGTGCAGGTAGGTACTGGACTTCGTAGGAGCAGAGCTGGACACAGTACAGGGAAATGCTTTCCTCCCTCAGCAGAGGGTGCTAAGCCTCACAGAACTGGCAGACTTTCAAAACTGGGGGACCGAGACCAGCAACAGTTTTCCTAAAGCTGCTGCTGGGACACGTGGCTGCCTCAACAGCTGTGGCCTCAGGCACCAGATTTCAAATGAGAGATATTCAGTACCACTTAGGGTCCCAAAGGCAGGGTCTTCTGTCAAAATTGGTACCAGTTACAAAATGCCTTCTAAGGGCACTGGACTGGTGGAAGGAGGAGAACCTCAGAGAGGGAATCCCCTCTCTAGCAGTCACTCACAGTGGTACTACACATGCCTCCCTCCTGGGATGGGGTGCCCACCTGGAGGCTCTCACTGTAAATGAGGTGTGGACCCCATAAACCTCCTGAAACTCAGGCTGTATACTTGGCAATGCAGGCCTTTCAAACAACATGAAGTCTTGCTGTATTCTGACATATGCAGTGATCTCCAACCCTTGAACTTCCCCGGAGAACAAAGAGTTAACTTTCCATGCAGGGCATGGAACGCTGAGCTTGAGCTCGGTTGAAGCCTCTGTCTACTGTTGTTTAAACTCCAACCATCAGATTCTTTACTCCGCCTCACTGAACAGTCGCTCCGGAGATTTCTCCTTCACTCAGTTCAAAAAAGTTGGTTAAAGTGTTGTTTTTGTCGCTCAGTTTCAACCAAATTTCTGCTTCTAAACCTGTCGGTGTAAGTGTCTGTCTGTGGTACCGTGAGTACTAGATAGGTTTTTCTATTTTAGTTTCTGTGTGGAACTTGTAAATATTGGATCGGTTCGGGTTTGAACCGATCAGGTTTAATAAAAAAAAAAAAAAAAACTTCTGTCTTTATTAGAGTGTGGTGACGGTCCGTATCCGTTCTAAAAAGCAGATTTTATTACGTTTTTTCCAAGACCTGTAATACGGTCAGGAACTGATAGGGTGTCTTGCCTGGTGGATTGCCAAAAAGGTATGTTTTGGTTAGGATTGGCCATGTCTGAGAAACCCAAGAAAAAAGCAGGCCCTACTGGGTTTCAACACCAGTGTGTGTGTGTGGGGAAGCCTTTGCTAAGGCTGATCCCCACACCACCTGTGTTTATTGTCTGGCGTTTGACCACCTCAATTCAGACTACCAAATTTGTAAGAGTTTTCCCAAAGCTACCCTCAATAAGAGAGTAGGTAGACTGAGGGAAAGGGAGGCCGAGAAGTCCGCTGACCCGGATCGCCAGCCCGGTTCGGTTCCGACCGAACCAGAAGGAGTGCCCTCTGACCAGGGAGAAACTTCTTCTGGCAAAAGGAGAACCGATTCTGAGAAGTCGGTTCCAGTTAAAAGAAAGAAAAGGGATAAATCATCCAGTTCGGATCCACAAGTTCTTTCTCCGACCGCTGATGAGATAGCCAAAGCGATAAGGATAGTTCAATCGCTAACTTCAGTTCCGGCCGAATCAGCACCACCTGTCAGGGGCTCGGTTTGGTCAGTTCCCACGGTTACGGATTATACTTTAGAAGAATTTTATGAACCGGAGGAGGAGGAGGAGGGAAAATATAAAGATAATGATGATGATGGTGATTATGAAAGTCTGGATGTGCCTATTGACCCGGACATCTCCCCAGACAGACCTTCAGGTGTTTCTCCTCCTAGGCTTTCTGAGTCCCCTTCCCAATTTATGTTTTACAAGAAAGTGGCTGAAACCCTCCAGCTTGCTATGGAAGAAGCAGTAGAGGATAAGGAGGAGCCTGATTTTGTTGAGATGATGGACATCCCAGAGTCCAGGAGATTGTCTGTTCCCCTCCATAAGTCTTTTGGGAAACAGACATTTAAAATTCTAAAAACTCCTAATTCCATACCTCCTGTGGACAGAAGAATGGACAAGAGTATACTCTTTCAGGCTCAGACACGGAGTTCCTTTTCCAGCAATGCAGCCATGTTGGGGTAGTGCAGACTGCTGCCTGTGATAAGGCAAATATTCCCTTGGCTTCACACCCCCCAGATAAGGACTCCAGGAGGATTGATGCCATGGCAAAGAAACAGTACATGGCAGCATCTTTGGGACTCAGGCAGGCTAACTATATGGCCTACACAGCTAGATATCAGAAGTCCAGGTGGGACACTGTGATGGCTCTAGCTAAACAGGCCCCTGACCAGCTTGTCAAGGAGCTGGAGCGGGTGGCTGCAGATGGGATTGAGTCATCCAAGGTGCAATTTCATGCTGCTGTGGACTCCAATGATGTTTCATCTAGAGTCATGGCTACATCTGTGGCCCTTCAGAGGATGGCTCAGATGTACTAGCCTGTCACAGGATACCCAGGCTAAGGCCATGGATTTTCCTGTCATTGGTAATTCTCTGTTTGGGGAGCAGACAGAGAACTACATGAAGAAGATGGATGAGTACAGGACCACCTACAGGAGTGCTCAGGCCAAAGAAAGGCAAGCCACTCCTCAGAGGCAGCATTCCAAGGGCAGGGGCGGGCCCTTTCAAAGGCCTTTTTACCAACCCCAGGCCTCCTCTTCTGCTTTTGCTCAGAGGGGGTTCTTTAGAGGGAGAGGCAGACGGGGTATGAGCAGGTCTGCTTCCACCCCTCAGCCTAAAGCCCCTGACAAGAAGACACCCTGATGGGTCTGCCCGGGCTGATTCTCCAATACCTGTAGGGGGCAGGCTGGCTTTCTTTTTCCAGGACTGGAAGTCTTTAACATCAGACAAGTGGGTCCTGGAAGTAGTAAGCCAGGGACTAGTTCTCAGCTCAAAAAATTTCCCAAGATGAGAACCAGATCCTTTCCACCTGCAAATCCATCAGAGGCCCTTGCCCTAGAGGCAGAGGTTTCTTCCCTCTTGGCTCTCAGAGCCATAGAAAGGGTCCCCACCCTATAGAGGGGCAAAGGATTGTACTCCAGGTACTTTCTAACCCACAAAAAGACAGGAGAATGGTGGCCCATCCTGGATCTGAGATATCTAAACAAGCACATTTTAAAGCCAAAATTCAGAATGGTGACTCTGGGAATAATTCTGCCCTCTCTAAGGCCAGGGGACTGGCTAGCCTCCCTGGACCTCAGATGCCTATTTTCACATTCCCATTAGGTGCTCCCACAGAAAGTACCTCAGGTTCGAGTTGCCCTCAGGCCACTATCAATTCAGAGCAATGTCCTTTGGTCTAACATCAGCCCCAAGGGTGTTCACAAAGTGCCTGGCAGTAGTGGTTGCTTTCCTAAGGAGAAAAAAGATCTCCATCTTTCCATACCTGGACGACCGGCTCATAGTGGGTCAGTCTCCAGACCACGTCAAGTCACATCTTCAGATAACTCAGCAACTGCTCACTTCCTTAGGATTCCTCCTAAACCCCCAAAGTCAGTTCCAGAGCCAGTACAGCTCCTCACCTTTATAGGGGTGGAGCTGGATACAATAAGAGCAAAGGCCTTCCTTCCCCTGGACAAGGCAAGGACACTAATAGAATTGGCCTCTTCTTTCATCCTTCAGGTGTCTCGACCAGCAAGGCACTTCTTGCAGCTCCTGGACCACATGGCAACCTCTATAGCAGTGGTCCAGGCGGCAAGATTTCAGATGAGGGACATTCAGTTCCATTTGGCAGCCTTCTGGTCCCAGAGAAAGGATTCCCTTACCAAACTAGTCCCAGTGACTCGAACCCTGATCCAGGCTTTGCAGCAGTGGCAGGATCAGGATAATTTAAGGCAGGGAGTTCCTTTTGTCACTCAGTCTCATTCACTAATCCTCACCACAGACGCCTCCCTCTTGGGCTGGGGAGCCCACTTGGGGGATCTTACCACCCAAGGGCTGTGGTCACCTCAAGAATCTCTGCTTTACATCAATCTCTTAGAACTCAGAGCAGTGTTTCTGGCACTGCAAGCTTTTTCCAAGTCTGTTCAGAACAAAGTAGTCCTGATCAGAACAGACAGTACCACCACAATGTGGTACATCAACAAGCAAGGAGGCACTCAGTCTACGGCCTTGTGCACAGAAGCAATGAAGTTGTGGTCTCTGGCCTATTCCCTGCAAACTTCTCTGACAGCAGTTCACCTCCCAAGGAAGGACAATGTCCTAGCAGATGTTCTCAGCAGGATATCTCAGGGCCACCATGAATGGTCCCTAGATCCCCTAATTTTAAGTGATTTTTTTCCAGATGGGGCACTCCACAGATAGATCTTTTTGCAGCCCCAGACAATCACAAACTTCCTCTCTTTTGCTGCAGACCCCCAGTCTTGGGCTGAGTCCCCGTGGATGCTCTGGTTCTCAATTGGGAAGGGAAGTTCCTGTATGCTTCTCCCCCTCCTGTTCAAGGTGCTAGTCAAGATTAGGTCTCAACCATGCAAAGTGATTCTGATCGCTCCAGACTGGGCCAGACAGCCCTGGTATCCACTGTTGCTGTCCTTAGCAGTCCACCTTCCCCTGTCTCTTCCCAGGAATTACAACCTGTTGACATCCTCTCAAGGAAGGATTTGGTATCCGATTCTCAAATCTCAAGGCCTGGCTCTTGAAGAGTTAGAGTTTGCTGATCTGCACCTCTTTCAAGGTGTTCTGGATATTCTTAGGGCTTCTCGGAAGCCTTCCACCAGAAAGACTTACAACTCCAAATGGAAAAGGTTCTCTATTTGGTGCTCTGGTTAGCATATTTCTCCAGAATCTGCTGGGTTGCCTACAGTCCTGGACTACGTGGTTCATCTCAATGGCTTGGGACTCAGACCAGCTACACTTAAAGTACATTTAGCAGATGTTTCTGCTTTTTTGTCATTAAGCAAGCCCTCTTCTCTATCAGCCCATCCTGTATTTTGCAAATTCCTCAAGGGATTGTTACACACCAATCCTCCCTTCAGGGACCTTGCTCCTGCTTGGGACCTTAATGTTTGCATTGCTCAGCTTATGCAACTCCCCTTTGAGCCTTTGTCCTCTGCAGAGCTTAAGTACTTGACTTGGAAAACTGTGTTTTTGGTAGCCATTACCTCTGCCAGGTGCATCAGTGAATTGCAAGCCCTGTCAGTGGAGCCTGATTTCATTTCTTTCCATAGAGATAAAGTGGTCCTAAGAACTAACAGGAAGTTTTTGCCTAAGGTGGTTTCAGATTTCCACCTTAATCAGTCTGTGTCTCCCCCTGTTTTCTTCACTGACCATTCCTCCTCTGGAGAGAGGAGGTTGCACAGCCTGGACGTAAAAAGGGCCCTTAGCTACTACATAGAGTACACCAAGGGTCACAGGTTTGAGTTCCTCCAGTTGTTCCTCACTTATGGAGAGGTCAGTAAGGGCAAACCTGCCACTAAAAGATCTATTGCCAGGTGGATTGTCTCTTGTATACAATTCTGCTACGAAAAATTGGGTAGAATCCCACCCTCAGGCCTGAGGGCTCACTCTACTAGAGGTACAGCTGCTTCCCTGGCTGCTGCCAGGGATATTCCTATCTTATAAATCTGTCAAGCAGTCACCTGGAAAACAGTCCATACATTTACCAAGCATTACTCTCTAGATATCCAGGCTAGGAGTGATGCTTGGTTTGGCACAGCGGTGCTTCAGAGCCTATTCCCAAAGTAGGTTCTGTCCCTCCTCCTTGGAGGTACTGCTTGGTAGTCTGCATATGTCAGATTACAGCAAGACTTGTTGTTTGAAGGAAAAATTAGTCACCTTAGTAATGTTTCTTCTAATGGAGTCTTGCTGTATTCTGACCTCCCCCCTGCCTTCCCTCTCAGAGCCTGTTTTTTGGGATGTGGGTGGGCAGGAGCAGTGTTTGCACCTAAAGGTGCCCCTTTTTTCTCACCCTCCTTTAGTTTGGGTGTGTGTTGTGTTTTGTTTTTTGGGTTTCCTGACTTGAGTCTTTGCTTTGAAACCAAAAAAACCTTTCTATCAAATTTAGTTGCCAGTTAGCTAGTGCGAGTTTACAGTTTCCACACAGAACGCCCAGTGAGTATAGCTCGTAAAGATCTGACGGTTGGAGTTTAAACAACAGCAGACAGAGGCTTCAACCGAGCTCGAGCTCAGTGTTCCATGCCCTGCATGGAAGGTTAACTCTTTGTTCTCCGGGGCAGTCCGAGGGTTGGAGATCACTGCATATGTCAGAATACAGCAAGACTCCATTAGAAGAAACAACATTACTAAGGTGAGTAATTTTTTCTTTCCTCCCACATCAAGGCTCAGTTTGTCCAGATCAGAACAGACAATACCACCACCATGTACTGCGTCAGCAAATAGGGAGGAACAAGATCTTCAAAACTGTGCACAGGGACAGTGAATATCTGGAGTCTAGCATACAAGCTAGAGGTGCAGCTATCTGCGATGCACCTACCAGGGAAAGATAATGTCCTCGCCAGTTCCCTCAGCAGAATCAGCCAAGGCAACCATGTATACACCCACGTCCTGGTCTTCTGTTGGACAGGGAGATTGCTTTATGCATTTCCCCCTTTCCTTCTCCTTTCGAGAGTATTGTTGGTGTTCCAGATGGGGCCAGGAAGACCTGGTATTCTCTACTTCTGGCCCTGTCCAGCAAACCTCCCATCACTGTTCCTCTGCGGTACAGCCTACTGACTTTGCCTTAGGACAGATAACATTTCCAGACCCCAGCACTCTGTGCCTCAGGGCCTGGTACTAGAGGAGTTGGAATACTCTGGGTTAGACTTCTCAAAAGAGGTTTTGGATGTATTAAAAGTTTCCAGAAAGCCAGCCACAAGGAAAATATATGCTGTGGTATTCTTGCAGACAGATCGCTCCCCTCCAGGCCAACCTGTCCTGCATACCTGGTACCTGCAGTCTCTGTACCTTGACCCTTCTACCCTTAAGGTGCATCTGGCAGCAGTCTCAACCTGTGCTTCGGTTGATAGGGAGAGAACAATAGCCTCCTTGGCTGTTTTCAAAAGGTTCTTCAAGGATCTGACCCATTTGGATTCTCCTTTCAAAGATTCAGTCCTTCCCTGGGACTTAAATATATGCATTGCACAGCTCACTGGTGCTCCCTTCAAGCCTATACCAACTGCTGCTCTGAAATATGTTACCTGAAAAAGTTTTCTTGGTGGCCCTCACCTCTTCCAGGAGAGTGAGCAAGTGCCAAGCTCTGTGCACAGACCCTAACTACATTATCTTCCACAGGGATAAAGTAGTTTTGAGGACGAATAGAAAATTTCTCCCTAAAGTGGTTTCAGAGTTTCACCTCAACCAGTCCATCACACTCCCTGTGTTTTTCACTGACAAATCCACACCAGGGTGGCAGAGGACTCCATTCCCTGGATGTTAAAAGAGTTTTAATCTACTAGCTGGACCACACTAAGGAAGACTGGTCCACTTCAACACAACTGTTTGTTACCTACAGGGATGTAGGCCAGGTATACCTCTCAACCTCTTGCCTCAGGGACAAGGCTTAAAAAAAATCAGGGACAATGACCCCAAATCAGGGACACATCTTAAAAATTGGTACTATTCACTCAGAAAGGTGATAGAATATAGGGATTTGTGTTAAGATGCATTTTCTGAAGAAGAACAAGTCTGTAACTTTAATGTTTGATATTATTTTGCAGTTTTAATCCCCACTGTTCTGTCACAAAATACAAATTTTACATGGGACAGAGGATTATTTTGAGGCCAAATCAGGGACATCCCTGAAAATCAGGGACAGTTGAGAGATATGAGGCCAGGGCAAGCCAGCATACAGGAGGACCATTTCTCGCTGAATAGTGGCAAGCATACAGTTCTGTTATGGCAAAGCCAACAAATGTCCACTTGAAAGCCTTAGGACCCTCTCCTCAAGGGGCACCTCTACCTCTGTGGCAGCATCTAAAGGTGTCTCCATCCAGGAGATTTGTAAAGCAGCTACATGGAAGTCAGTACACACCTTTACAACGCACTATCTGGACATACAGTCCAGAATGGGCTGCCATTTTTGGCCTTGCTGTCTGGCAGAACCTTTTCCCTAGATAGTTTCTGTACCCAGCCTCCCAAGGTACTGCTATGGAGTCTGCACTTGTCAGGCAATAGTGAGGGATTCCTGGGGTTCAAAGAAAAAATTACTCACTGTAGTAATGTTGTCTCTTCATCAAGGGTATGTCTTGCATCAGGCCACGTCTATAGAACTACTGCCACCAAGCTGTAGGACCACACAGACAGCTTTCTAGCGAGCAGTCTACAAGGAGCCACCCATGACGACATCTGATGCAGCAACGTCCCTCCCGTATAAATGTGGGCGGCCCCATGCCCTCCTCAGTTCTTTTCCTGCCATCGACCTTCACATGTCTGACTCCACAGAGACGCTGCTGCTTCAGTCGACTACAAAATTTCTACCTTTTCTTTTCTCACCCTAGTTTTAGTGGTCACATTCTTTTAAAGTGATTTTGAGTTTCATGTTTATGCCTAACAATCCCAAAAAACTCTTTTGCTACTGCAAGTACAGCCAAAAGATTTTAGATAAGGACGACCACAGTGTGTGTGTATGCTATCTAGGCCCGGACCACGACATTAAACCTGCGCCGTCTGCCATGGATTCAGCCAAGCCACCTTGCAGGGCCACCAGAAGACCTTAGAAAGCTTTCTGCTGAAACAAGGTCACCCAGATGGAGAAGGAACTCCAGGCCAGTGGCTCCTCTGCCTCCCTGGCACCGTCCATGGGCTCACATCTAAGGCCCGGGACAAGTTAGCCAAGAAGCACAAACACCAGGATAAGGACCATGGTAAGGAGCAGTCCTCCCCGGCTCGCTCGCAGTCGTCACTTTGAGTGTCAGCCGTAGTTGGGTCATTGTCCACTGCAGCGGCAGCCCCCTCTGCCTCCCATACCCCATCTTCCACAGGGTCGGTTTTGGCAGCACCTCCCAATAGTCTGACTTTGGCTGGCTATGGCTCCTTGGCATCAGGCTTCCCTTCAGCCCCTGCTGTTCCAGCCCCTATTCTCCATGGGGCACCAGAGAGGGAGCTTCACGGAAGCGGCTTCAGCCGGCGCTGGCACATCATTGGGGCTCCCTCTTACCTTGATGACATCTTTAGCCTGTACTTTGGCCTCCACTTTGCCTTCGGGGACTCTTCCTTCCCCGTCATCGCCTCCAGCTATCATGTTGTCATCAGGGTCCCAGTCTGCCCCGGCGATGTGCCAAGTTGAGTTATTGATGCCACGGCCTTGACCCATCCCATCAATGCTGCAGGCCATATTGCCAGTGCTTGGACCCCATGCTCCATCACCGGCTCCACTAGGTGTTTCGACGACGCCTATCTTCGATGCCTTGGTCATGCTGTCTGAGAGTTCATGCACCATCTTCCAGTCCCTCCGGGGCGGACGATACCGGGGAGCAGTGGACCTGTTACCGTGCCTATGCTTTCCACGGCACCACACCCTATTCACCATTGCTCCTCGATACCATCGGTGCCCATTTCCGAGCCTAGCAATGAGGTTGAATACCATCCTGATCTCCTCCCCTGTGAGGATGATGGCGAGGATGCAGGTGATGGGGCTGCTAGCCTCTCCCATTCTATCTCCATGGTTTCTTCCAGGGGCGAGGACTTCGCCAACTATACACTGAGGACCCCCTTCCCGCCGCTGACCCATCTTTCATCTCAGTGATGAGGCAGTTACAAACTGAGATGTGGTTCGATGCTGAGAAACAGTATGTTACCAGGAGGAATCTGACTGAATACCTGGAATTGCCAGATTCTCCTCCCCTTATTATTCCCTCTCTTATAGCGGCCTTTAAAGATGCCACTTTGGCTGCCTGGTACAGATTGAATTTGATCCCTACCAAGCCCAGAAAGTCTGACAAATTGTACTAGGCTCCCTCAGGTGAGCCCTACTTTGCTGAGCAACCAAAGGCAGATTCAGTGGTGATAAATGCTGCCCATGATAGGACCAAGAAGCCTAAGCACCTCAGCACTCTTTCCCCGGATAAAGAGTCCAGAAAGCAGGACCTCATGGAGAAGAGGACCTTTGCCACAGCTACACTGGCCATTCAGGTCTTGAATTATGTTGCCCACATGGTCAAAATTCAGAATGTTATCAGAAAGAAGGCCACGGCTGCTGCTCAGACCCTCCCAGAGGGTCCCCAGAGGTAGGAACTACTTAAGGCCCTTCACTATGGGGCCGATATTGGTAAGCATCTTCTGCCGTCTGCCTGTGATGCTGCTGATGCTTCCGCTAAAGCAGTGGCAGTAGGCATTTGCTTGAGAAGGTATTCTTTGCTTAGGGTGTCTGGCTTTGCTACAGATGTGCAGCAGTCCATCCTGGATGCTCCCTTCAGAGGCTACAAGCTCTTTGGGACAGATGTGCAGGGTATTCTTTCTGACCTGCAGGCCTCAGGTATGACTCTATGGTCCATTCACACCCTATATCACATCCAGCCAAAAAATGGCCAGAGGGTGCCCTTTCATTGGGCCTTCCATAAGCTCAAGCAGGGAGTCCGCCTCAAGGCAAATGCTGGGCAGCAACAGCCATGCATGTATCTACCTCCACCACTGAGAGGGCCCCAAGGGGTGCAGCCCTGGCCACAGGGTCTACCTCAGCATGACTCCATGCCAGATCCCAACCTTCCAGCACTGCAGGAGGTGGTGGTAAGGGGTAATTTCTCCCTCCACCAGGACAGATGGAGGGAGATCACCACAGATGTTTGGGTTCTGCAGCTCATAGAACAAGGCCATACTCTAGAACATCTAGAGTGGCCTCCAGATCAACCTGCAGTCCATTCCAGCTACCCTCCAGACCACATTCCAGTGCTGCTGGGGGAAATTTGCACGCATTTGCAAAAGAGAGCCATATAACCTATTCCCACAGATTAGAGGAACAAGGGGATCTTACTCTGAGAGGGTTCCTTCACTAGGTCATTACATATTGAACTAGCACCACCAGGCATCTGGTCCGTACAGCAGACCATTCTAGCAATACCTGACGAGGACCACCTACCCGACATCACAGGATCAACGTCAGCACGGCCGTATATAGTGGACCGTCCCCACACCCACCCTCCAGTTCTTTCCCGCTATCGCCTCGTGTCAGTCATGTTGCAGACTTCCATTAGCGTTTGTCGTGTTAGTTCTTGCATTGGATTTTTCCTTCGCTAAATTTTTTCTCAAATTCTACTTTGCTTATGTCTGCACCCAAGATGAAGTGCTTGTCTTGCGGCACACAAATCCCTCATAAAGATGCTCACTTTAAATGCATGATCTGTCCAGGCCCAACCCACCCTGTCTCATCCTGCCTGGAGTGCCAACCATTCAGTCAGGCAACCAGAAAGCGGAGACAGCAGGCTTTGGAGGCCCACTTTCTAAAAGTCTGTCTTGCTTCATTAGAAAAACAGATGGACCAGATCCACGAATCCTTTTCTGAGAAATCTTCTCCCTCAAAGAAAGAGTATCAGACGGAGCAATCTAGGGTGTGGGAGCGCTCCGTGGAGGCCCAGCCAGAGACCTTTCAGCCCTCGACAGGCAAGGCCATTTCCCAACCACCTAAAGTGAAGACGTCAGACAGTAAGTCGGACAAAATTTCTGCGGGTAAGTCATCCATTGTCTCCTCCAACGGCCGCACCACTTCTGCCACTAAGTCAGCCCCGGCTCCTCCAGGGACCGCCCAGCCGCCTGTAAGTTGGCTCCCCAGGCCTTGGGGACCTGCACGGTTCCAGCCAAGAAGTCGGCCAGGGGCTCCTCCCCCGCCGACCTCCATCTGGTAAGACGTCCATCTCCGACCCAGACGTGGTTCTCCTGTCTGGGTCTAACGGCACCTCTCCCAACGTCTGGCAGAACCAGGGGGAGACTGCCTCTCTCTCTCCCCTTCTCCCCACCAGTAACCTCCTCTTCTCCAATGGGTACTTCTGGCAAGAACAGGGCGGAACCCCGTGACATAGAAAACCATTCCTCGGGGTCCGTTAATTCCCTGATGGGATCATGGGGAAGGAGGCCTCTTCTAAGCCGTCTTGCCTTCCAGTGGAGATCCCTCCTCTCCCCTCGGGTGGGATCCCCTCAGATACGGCTAATATCCCAGTCCCGATCCCACAGTCGGATCCAGCTAACCCTAACCCAACGCTGGATCCTCTGACGACAACCTCTGAGCCTAAGCCCAGTCATCTGCTCCAGCCCTCGGCTCTGGTGCCAGACATGGTCCCTCCGTAGGGTCCCATTCTTCCAACCCAGATGCCAGCCCTTCCAATGCCAGATCCTTTTCCGGCGCCAGGTCGGGTGGTGCCAGTTCCAACATCGGTACCCCTGACATTGGCTCTCCTGACGCCAGATCCGCCACTGATTTTCACTACGGCGGGCCCAATGTGGGCCCCCCCCTCCTCCATCAGACCCCCTGACATTGGGGATGTATTCTAGACTCTGGACTGTCCCTCATTACCCCCCCAGGGTATTCTGGAGACCACTACCCAGCTGGTTCTCCTCCTGACTAGAGTTCTTTGGGACAGTATTACCCTGGCTATAATCCCTACCAGGGTTATTATTCCCCAGATTACCAGGGGTACCATTACCCACCTCCCCCAGTAAACCCTCCTCCTCTCCCACTCAGTCTCAACCTCCTCCATTTCCCCCTCCACCAGTTCCAGCCACACAGGACTTTAAGACTTTAATTCAGTTTTGGTGGCAGAGGGTGCGTTCAGAGCTTGTGTCAGATCTGGATAGCAGGCTCCCACTCCCACGCTGTCCCAGATCTCCGCCCCGAGGAGCTCGTCTCCTCCATCCACAGTCCACATCTTGGGGACAGTCGGTCGTACTGTGATTCTCCCAGAAATTTGCGACCTTCCGGACGAGGGGGCTGACGACGATGATGATGATGAGGAAGATGTTGATGAGTCAGCAGAGAAGATTCTGGACGTACCCGGAGGTCAGAAGGGCAAGGTTTCCCCCAAGTTCCCCCTGGAGGACCCTGCCTTTTCAAACCTCTAAAGGTCCATGAAAGATTTTTTCAATTGGGAGTCCGAGGAACAAGACCCCATGTGACAGAGACTCACCGAACATCTGGATTTGGAGTCTCTGTCGCTGGTCCCGGTTCCTCCCTGTATCAGATCTCA
This sequence comes from Neoceratodus forsteri, assembly GCA_016271365.2. Taxonomy (NCBI): domain Eukaryota; kingdom Metazoa; phylum Chordata; order Ceratodontiformes; family Ceratodontidae; genus Neoceratodus; species Neoceratodus forsteri. The sequence goes on along the minus strand of CM057454.1, from coordinate 832,176,563 downwards.
CCAAGACCTCACCACTATGGTCTGGCAGGTGCCTCATTCTTTTCCAGCTGTCCCCAAGAGGGCCGACAGAGTGTACAGGACCCCTAAAGATGCCCTTTTCTCATAGGTTAAGGCACATCCAAAGGCTGACTCCGTCATTATTTCAGCTGCTCATGACCGCTCTGCTGCACCCAAACACATGAGCTCCTCTCCTCCAGACAAGGGGTCCAGGCAGATGGACCAGTTTGGCAGGAAGGTTTACTCTTCAGCCACATGCGCTCTTCGGTCCCTGAATTATGTGGCCCATATGGTGTCACTCCAAAAAGCCACCTTTACCAGGCTAGAGGCTCGGGTCTAGGCCATGGAACCCTCGAGCCTCAAAGAGGAGCCTGCCAAGGATCTCCACCTCTCACGAGTCTCCTGTAGGCATGCTCTGTGGGCTACATATGACTCTGTCAACCTTGTAGCCTGCGCCTCGGTGACTGCTATCTCTCTTAGAAGGCATACCAGGCTTCGCATTTCTGGCCTTGCTAACAAGGTACAGTTTGCGATCCATGTTGTCCCCTTTAGAGGCTCGGTGCTTTATGGTGGTGATATCAAAGACATCATCACAGATCTTCAGGACAGAGGCCTCGCCCTGAGATCATTGTGGTCTGTGTACTGATCAGGCACTCGACAACAGCAGCAGCCCTTTAAGAGAAGGACCTGGAGGCAGAGGAAACAGTACCCAGCTCGACGCCAGGGCAAACGTAAGGCCATGGGCTTCACCACTTCTCCCACCTCCAAGAACCAGAGATGCTCAGGAGGCCCTCCTTCTTAACACCCTGCCACCTCTCGACTCCCTACCCCTACCAACCCTTCAGCCCCAAGGTGAGAAGCCAGTGGGGAGGAGGTTTGCCCGCCACATGCAGAACTAGCAGGGCGTAACCTCCGATGCATGGGTCCTGCACCAAGTGTCCGTCGGACACAGTATAGAGTTTCTAGATATCCCACCAGAAAGGTCTTCCTACTCCAGGGATCAGGCTCTTCTCGTTTGAGAAAAAATTAAAAGCCTCTTGCTCAAGAAGCAACACAGTGCGTTCCCTTCCGGCAAAGGGGAAGAGGGTTTTACTTCCATTGTTTTCTGGTTCTAAAAAAGACGGAAGACTTGAGACTTGTCCTCGACTTGAGCAGTCTCAATCTCTTCGTCGAATACAAAACGTTAAGGATGCTGATGCTCCAGAGCCTCCTTCCTCTTCTTTTGGAGAAACATTGGCTGTGTGCACTGGACATGCAGGGTGCTTACTTGCACTTCATGATCTTCGCCAGCCACCACCATTTCTTGCGGTTCTTATTCCAGGGGGAGCACTTCCATTTTCGGGCTCTCCAATTTGGTCTGTGTTCGGCACCTCGGGTGTTCTCATAGTGACCGGGCGGTGGTGGTGGCCTTTCACGCCACCAGGGTATTGCAGTTTCTTACCTGGATGATTGGGTGATCTCAGCCCCTTCCCCCTGCTGGAGGCTATGTCTTTCACCCTGGATCTTTTTGGCAAATTGGGGATTACGATCAGTCTTCCGAAGTCATCCTTTATACCGTCCCAGAGACTCCAATTCATTGGGACAGTCTTGGACATGGTGCAATGCAGAGTCTTCCTTCCTCCAGACAGGGTGGAGACCCTAGTCCATTAGGCCTCCTTGGTGGCCTCGTCCAGGACCATCCCAGCCCTGGAGGTCCTCAGCCTTCTTGGCCTGATGGCAGCCTCCATCAATACTGTTCCCCTTGCGAGGCTTCACATGAGAGTCACTCAGTGGTTCTTGCGGGTGCAATGGGATCAACTACGGGACGACCTGGACCACCCGGTCCTGGTGTCGTTTGCAGTTCAGAAAGAATTGTTGTGGTGGAGGAATCCCTGCAACCTTTCCTTGGGTCTTCCTTTCAGGAGCCTGACTCCCTCTGCATCCCTGACTACAGATGCATCAAATATGGGATGGGTGCACACTTAGGGAAGCATCAAGTTCAAGGATTGTGGTCCAGCTTGGAAGCATCGTTACACATCAATTTTCTGGAGATGGCGGTTCTGTACGCCTTACAGGTCTTTCAGACTCTCCTTCCCGAGGGATCACTGCTGGTCCACACGGACAATATGTCAGTAGTTTGGTATCTCAACAAACAAGGAGGAACTCGCTCGTACCCCCTTTGCAGAGAGGCGATGCGAGTGTGGAACTGGGTGGTCCAGCACAATCTGGCACTAGTGGCCGTGCATGTTCCAGGCATTCTAAATGTCCTGGCGGACATTCTCAGCAGATCTCAGACCCTAAATCATGAATGGGAGCTAAATCAGGAAGTGCCAGAGTCTCTCTTCCTGAAGTGGGGGCATCCGGAAATCGACCATTTCACCTCCCACTCCAACTCTAAACTTCCCAGATTTACTCGCTTGTTCCAGGACATGGTGCTTTCTGGCACGATGCGCTGTCTCTCTGTTGGACAGGGAAATGTTTGTACACCTTTCCTCCATTTCCCATTCCTCAGAGGGTTCTTTTCAGGTTTCAGGCAGAGAAGGCGAGGATGATCCTCATTGCCCCCTCTGGCCGAGACAAATTTGGTTCCTGCTGCTACAACAGCTAACAAGAGAACCACCGGTTCCACTTCCAGTGACTCATGACCTCCTGACCCAGGATTAAGGTCGTCTTGTTCATCCAGGGTTCAGGACCCTGTATCTTCATGCATGGTTCCTGCAGACATGGCGATTTCCCACTTCGGGGTCTCCTCTCGAGTTGCTCAAGTCTTAGTAGAGGCTCGAAAACCCTTCCACTTATGCCTTGAAGTGGAAATGTTTTTCTATTTGGGCAACTTCCAAGAATTGGAACCCATTTTCTTGTTCTGCCCTGCGAGTCATGGAATACCTCCTCCATCTTTCAGACTCGGGTCTGTCATATTCTTCCTTAAAGATCCACCTTTCGGCAGTCTCTGCGTACCACGAGCTGGTGGATGGTAAACCTGTGGCTCAGTTGGTGGTCTCAAAAACCTTTCTGAAAGGGATTCTCCATCTGAAACCCCCCATCTGCAGCCCAACACCCCCTTGGGATTTAATCTTTGTGTTGGAGAAACTTACTTTCCCCCCATTTGAACTAGCGATGAGCTGTGATTTACGCTTCCTCTCTTGGAAGACATTATTTTTGGTTGCTATTACTTCAGCTCGAAGGATTGCGAAGCTTCAGGCTCTGGTTTGTAAAGAGCCTTATTTTTCATAAGGACCGGGCAGTCCTCGGGACAAATCCTAAGTTTTTACTTAAGGTGGTGTCAGACGCCACACTGAATCAATCAGTAGAGCTTCCAGTTTTCTTTCCATCACCTGCGAACAGAGGTGAGGCACTTCTGCACACTATGGATGTCCATTGGATCCTCCAGTGTTATACACACTGGAAAAAAGATGATATAGCTGCGATCATCTTTTTGTCTCCTTTGCCCCCAGGTCTGCGGGCAAAGCTGTTTCTAAGCAGTGCATTTCCAACTAGTTAGGCAACTGTATTCGTTACTGTTACCAAAAGTATTTTGCGGAACTTTTCTGCGGCTGATATCTGCGCTGCAGCCTCTTGGAGTTATGTCCATACCTTTACTAAACGCTACAGTCTGGACATTGCTTCTAGGCAGAGGACAGGTTTCAGCCTAGCCATCTTGCAGGGTCTTCTGTCCTAGGATGGGTTCATTTCTGTTCCCAGTTTTCATGGAGTTTGTTTTCTCCTCCTCCCTTGTTTCTCCCGGCCTCTCTCATGAGGGACTGCTTGGGATTCAGTCCTATATGTAATGACCTACTAAAGGAACCCTCTCGAAGTAAGATAGTACAGTTACGTAGGAACTTACCATAACAGTAGATCCTACTTCGAGAGGGCTCTTGCAGTAGGTAATTACATATAGGACTGACGCCGGCAGGACCCATGGAAAAATTTCTGTTAGCAGTCCCTGGCGTAGGACCACCCCACGTCAGGTGACTGGCATCAGGAGATGTCGGTATAAAGGGCCGGTCCCTGACGCCGTCTTCCAGTTTTTCCCCGCCGTTAGCTCGTGCAGCCTCACGAAAGTTTGTGCTTCATCAGCCCTACCTTCGCCGGTTTTTTTTTACCGAAATAATTGTTTTTTCGACTAACGTCAGTACTATCGTCTGTGTATGTCGTCCCCTACACCCTCCGAGCACAAGAATAAGTGCGATTCATGCGGCGCCCAACTACCAGACAAGGACGGCCACTCCCTGTGCCTGTTCTGCTTAGGCCCCGATCACCCGGTCGAGAAATTTCGGCACTGCCTCAGTTTCAAAGCAGCTACCCGGAAAAGACAGCAGCAATCCCTGGAAGCCCATATTCTGAAGAAGAAAATGAGTTCTATGGAGAAGGAGCTCAAAAAACAGAGGCAGGCATCTACTTCCCCCGAAGGCCATCGGAAGAAGAAGAAGGAGAAGGAGAGGCACCGGGACAAGGGCTCCTCCACCGCATCTCCCTCAGGAGTCGCTGGGATGCAGGTAACATCCCCTCAGGGGGATCGCTCCTCGACAGCCGCCTCGGAGGTTTCCGAATGGGCGTCGGCCTGCACGTCTGGTTCGTGCTCAGGCCTTGCGGATACCTCCGGGCAGTTGTAGGCCTCCGCCCCGGCTCGACTGAGAGCTCGCCCCGAAGCCTCACGACAGCTCATCTGACGTCCGGCTGGTGAAGGAGCTGATGACGGACCCCCCCACGTCCGTCGTACCCGGTTCCCTGCAGCCTTCGCTGTAGTCTGGGGAACCAGAGTCTCCCCAATTCGACCCCAAGGACTTCTCCCCTCCATCCCCGGGTGAAGCTGGGGATCTTTTGCCTCCGTCAGTCCTTCCTCCACCTGGTGTGCGGACCCAACGTCAGCTCCCCGGACGCCAGCTCCGACGCCAGCCCCTCCAATGTTGGTACCTCCGACGCCAGGGCCTCCGTCATCAGCCCTGATGTCGGCCTTACTGACTCCGGGAGACATTCTGATCCCATCTGGTCCTCCGGGCTCTCCACTATGGACCCATCCGTGAGGCCACTGGCCGGGCTGTCTGCTCCAGCAGCCCCCCCCCGGCTCCTGGGTACCCTCTGTCCTATTCAAAGCCAGTGTACACAGGACCGCAGTATCCGGCGCCACAGTACCCAACGCCAGGCTTCCCGACGCCGCAGTACTCAACGCCACAATATCCAACGCCGAGCTACCCGCAGCCGGGTTTTGGATATGCTCCATACAGTTACAACCTGTATCCTTATCCCCTGCCTCCTGGTGGGCTGAGGCCAAGTCTCAGCTCACCACAGAGGTCGAGAGCCACCTTCTGGCGACGGTGCCGTCCCAGGTTCCTATACATCTGAGGCGGCACACTCCCTCACCACCTCTGGACTCCAGGGTTCTTCCATCTGGATCCAGAGAAGGGTAGGACAAGCTTCCCCGGGGACTTCCCAAGGGGTCCTTTCCTCTCCCGGGTTGGGAAAGCGAGTCTTTCTCCTCTTCATCCTCCTCTTCACCCTCAGACTCCTTGGACTCTTCCGACGGTTGCTCCGAGAGAGACGACAAGCCACGCTCTCCGTCAAAGCCCAGGCCAAGGACTCCTCTGAAGTCTCCTCCGGAGGATTCTTCTTTTATGGAGTTGCTTAGGAAAATCCAGGAGGTTCATCAGTGGCACTCTCTGGAACCAGATCCTCAGCGTCTGAAACTCACTAAACATCTGGATCTGCCCGTGACGGCTTCTACCTTGGTGCCACCCTGGATAGAGCCTCACGCCGACCTCGTTACCACAATATGGAAACAGCCGTCGGCCTTAGCCTCACTTCCTAGGAAGTTGAACCGGCTATATTAGGCTCCAGAGGGTGTTGATTTTCTGGATTCTCACCCTCGTGCCAACTCGGTTGTGATTAGCACCGCTCACAGCCAGTCGGCGAACCCCAAACATCTTAGCTCGTCACCACCTGATAAGGAATCATGCCTTCTGGACCAGTATGGGAGAAAGATTTACGCTTCCTCCCCGCTGGGGATCAGGGCCCTGAACTATGTCGGCCATACGGGGGACTACCAGAAGGCCATCCTGACTCAGGTGGCAGCCAAACTGGACTCCTTGCCTGACTCCCAAGTCAAGCAGGAGTTGGCTGATCTCATCCGCTTGCTCAGTCGGCCAGTCGACACATGCTACGTGCGACATACGACACAGTGGACACTGCTGGGCAGAGCTCAGCTTTCGCTGTAGGCCTACGGCGTCATGCTTGGCTCCGTGTGTCAGGGTTGGTCCTGGAGGTGCAATCTGCTATCCAGGAAGCACCCTTCCGGGGGTCGGTGCTTTTCGGGGGGTGATGTCAAGGACATCATCACCGATTTGCAAGAGAAGGGGATGGCACTGAAGTCAGTTGGTTCCATATACCGTCCCCACCAGCAGCAACACCGTCCCTTTTGCAGACGGAATCGGCCAAAGGTGAAACCCCAGGGAAGGCGGCCACAAAACGCCGGGCCCCCACAGCTGCCAAGTCCCCCCGCCCAAAAAAGCAGTGGGTGCTTCAGCTGCGGCGCTGCCCCACAACACCTGACTCCTTTCCTCTCCCACTGCCTCCGGACTCCTGGAGGAACTGGTAGGAGGGAGGTTTTCCCCTCCACCTTCTGGGATGGGAGAGGATAACCACGGATTCTTGGGTGCTCCAGCTCATAGCAGAAGGACACTCCATAGAGTTTCTTCAGAAACCACCCTGCCTCCCCCCTCTGAAGTTGTCGTATTCATGGGACCATCTTCTCTTGGTCCAGGAGGAAATTTTGGCTCTTCTGCTGAAGCAAACAATAGAGCCTGTCCCCCTTCATCTGCGAGGGATGGATTACTATTCCCATTTCTTCCTGGTCCCAAAGAAGACAGGAGATCTCAGACCAATTTTGGATCTCAGTTCCCTGAATCTTTACGTAGAATACAAAAGGTTCAGGATGCTCTCTTTGCAGAGCCTTCTGCACCTCTCCGGCCAGGTCAATGGCTTTGTGCTCTGGATATGCAGGATGTTTATCTGCACATTCCTATTCGCCCATCTCATCGCAAATACCTTTGTTTTGCATTCCAGGGGGACCACTACCAGTTCAAGGCACTCCTGTTTGGTCTGTCCTCGACCCCCCGAGTATTTACCAAATGCCTGGCAGTGGTGGCGGCCCACCTGCGTAGCAGAGGAGTGCAGGTTTTCCCGTACCTGGATGACTGGCTCCTGGCGGCTTCATCCAGGGAGGAACTCCTGCATTTCCTCTCCCTTACCCAGCAGGTTTTTGCCTGCCTGGGTATTACCATCAGCCATTCCAAGTCTCATCTGGACCCATCCCAGAGGCTACAGTTTATTGGGGCGATTCTCAGTACGACCATGGGCAAGGTCTTCCTGCCTTCGGACAGGGCATCCACCCTTCAGACCCAAACAAGTCTGTTGTCTGCCTGCAGGACGGTCTCTGCGAGGTCGGTCCTTCACCTTCTCGGACTCATGGCGGCTGCTATCCCGACAGTGCCTCGCGCTCGACTCCACATGAGGATCTCTCAGTGGACTCTACACTCTCAATGGGATCAGCTAGTGCACGACCTAGATCACCCAGTTCTGATCTCCTCGCCGATGATTCGAGACTTGCAATGGTGGATGGTTCGAGAGAACCTGTTTCAGGGAGTTCCTTTCTTTCATTCTCTCCCCTCCCAGACTCTAACCACAGACGTCTCAGGCAAAGGTTGGGGAGCCCATCTAGGCCCTCATTGGACTCAGGGCTCCTGGTCCAAGCTAGAACAAGCTCTCCACATCAGTGTGCTCGAGCTTCGGGCAGTGTTGTACACTCTCCAAGCCCTTCACCAATACATCCTTCCCGGCCACCTAGCCGTCCAGACGGACAACATGTGCGTGGTGTGGTACATCAGCAAACAGGGAGGGACTCGTCTTACCCTCTATGCAGGGAGGCAGTGAGGGTTTGGGATTGAGCAACACAACATGACCTTCATCTCACGGCAATTCACATCCCGGGAGTCGACAACACACTGGTAGACGAGCTAAGTCGCTCTTCTGCTCTGACTCACGAGTGGGAACTAGACCAAGGGGTCCTAGACGATATCTTCTAACTTTGGGGAACACCACAGGTCGACCTGTTCGCATTCCCCCTAAACGCAAAACTTCCTGTCTTCTGCTCGCTCGTTCCAGAGCAAGGCACTTTTTGGAGCGACATGCTGTCTTTAGACTGGAAGGACAGATTTGTCTATGCCTTTCCCCCCAATTCCACTTATCCCACGAGTCTTGCAGAAACTAGCTTCAGAAGGAGTGCGAATGATTCTGATCACTCCTTTCTGGCCCAGGCAAGTCTGGTTCTCTCTTCTACAACAACATTCAGAGGATCCTCCTCTTCCTCTTCCTCTATCTCGAGGTTTGTTGACCCAGGATCAGGGGACCCTGGTCCATCCAGGCCTCAGATCCCTTCAACTGCATGCATGGCTCCTGCAGACTTAGCCCAGTCCCGTTTTGGAGTGTCTTCCAAAGTGGCAGAGATTTTAGTGGAGGCCAGAAAACCCTCCACCATACGAACATACGAACAGAAAACCCTCCACCAGATCCACTTATGCCATGAAGTGGAAAAGATTCACTATCTGGGCCGCTTCCAAGAATGTGGAACCTTTCTCCTGTTCAGCGGGGCTTCTGCTGGAGTATCTACATCATCTGTTTGACCTGGGTCTCAGTCATTCCTCTCTGAAGGTACACATGGTGGCCATTTCGACCTATCATGTTCCCTTTGCAGACAAAGCTTTCGCTCAACTGGAGGTCTCCAAGACTTTTCTCAGAGGGGTCCTCCATCTGAGGCCCCCCATCCGTACTCCTGCTCTCCCTTGGGACTTGAATTTTGTTCTCAAGAAACTTACTCTCCTTCCCTTCGAACCTGCAGCTTCTGCGGATTTGGAGTTTCTTTCGTGGAAGACTCTCTTCTTGGTGGCCATTACTTCTGCTCGGAGAATCTCCGAGCTCCAGGCCCTGATGTGTAAAATCCCGTACTTGATTTTTCACAAGGAGAGTGTTGCTCTTCGCACAAATCCTAAGTTTCTCCCTAAAGTAGTAGCTGAGTCTACTCTAAATCAGTCCATAGAGTTACTTGCCTTTTTTACGCAGTACTGTAATCAAGGGGAATATCTACTCCATACTATGGATGTTCACCGGATTCTGAGATACTACTCCAGCAGGACGAAGGATCTCAGAAAGACCGATCAATTGTTCGTCTCTTTTGCTGACAGAAGGGAAGGCAATGCTGTTTCCAAGCAATGCCTGTCTAAGTGGTTGGCTCATTGCATCACTTTCTGTTATGACAAATACAACAAGACCCTCCCGGGTCTAGTCAGAGGTCACTCCACAAGAGGAGTAGCTGCCTCAGCGGCTTGTTTCAAGAATGTGTCTGCGGTGGACATCTGCGCTGCTGCCACCTGGACTTCTGTCCATACCTTTACTAAGCACTACAGTTTGGATGTTGCCTCTCGCCGTAGAGCAGGCTTCAGGCTGGCTGTTTTGCAAGGCCTCCTGTCTTGAGACTTGCACAACCAGGATTACCTTTTGGGGTAATTTTCCTCCTCCCGGTGCCTCTCTTTGTTCCAGACTGCTTGGGATTCAGTCCTATGTGTAATTATCTACTGCAAGAGCCCTCTCGAAGTAAGATAGTACAGTTACACAAGAACTTACCGCAACAGTAGATCTTCGAGAGAGGCTCTTGCAGTAGGTAATACCTTCCCGCCCTCCATCCCCCTAGGCTTTTTCAGCTCCTTTTCCAGTGAGGGAAATATCCGCTCCTCTCTCGTCCAGCCTTTCTGGTCTGTGGCGGGAAAGAACTGGAAGGCGGGCATCAGGGACCTCCCCTTTTTATCGACATCTCTTGACATGGGAGCGGTCCCTCGCCAGGGACTGCTAGCTAGAAATTTTTCCGTGGGGTCCTGCCACTTGCCGGCATCAGTCCTATATGTAATTACCTACTGCAAGAGCGTCTCTCGAAGATCTACTGTTACGGTAAGTGCTTATGTAACTGTACCATCCTCGAGAGAGGTTCCTTCAGTAGTCATATTTTTTCCCTCCCTCCTTCCCCTCATTTTATTTCTTACACAGGGATTCGAAATCCTGTTTTCTCCTGCTATCAGGTCTTCTTCCAGGCTTCGGCAGGAGAACTGGAGGGCAGGCATGGGGACCGTCCACTATATACGGCCACGCTGACAGTCACGTGACAGGTGAGTGGTCCCCCGTCGGGTACTGCTAGAAACGTCTGCCATGTGGCCCAGATGCCAGGTGGCGCTGGTTCTATATGTAATGACCTACTGAAGGAACCTCTTTCAAATAGCTACTGTTACAGTAAGTTCCTATGTAACTGTACTTTCTATCCCCTACTTCTTTTTAGTCCCCAGATCTACAGAGGATTTACAACCCATCCTAGATCTGAGGAGCCGGAATTCCTATATCCAGTACAAGAAGTTCAGGATGGTGACACTACATGGCCTGCTGCTACTACTGCACCAGGGAGACTGGATATGCTCTCTCAACATACAGGATGCATACCTGCATATCAGGGTGTGTGCTGCTCACAGACAGTACCTTCAGTTCAAGTTGCAGGGGAAGCACTACTAGTTCTGAGCATTGCCCTTTGGCTTGTTTTCTGTGCCTCAGGTCTTAACCAAATGCTTGGTGGTGGTAGCAGCTATCCTCAGGAGGGGAGCGGCTGTACGTCTTCCCTTATCTATTTATTGAATTTTGTTGACCCGGCAGGCCCACTGAGACTATAAGTCCCTTTTTCAGGGGTGACCAGGGGAAGGGGGATAATAATGGGAGCCAACTGAAATGGAACCAGATCTCTTGTTGGTATTTTTATTTTTTAGTGAAGGGGACTACTGAATGGCTGGTTGCCCAAGGCACAGTCCAGGAAGCAACTACTCCAGCCCTTGGAACGTGCAAGGCAGATGTTCCATGCCCTGGGAATCACGGTCAATCTGCCCAAGTCAGTCTTGACCCCTCACCAGCACCTCCAGTACATCGGAGCAGTCCTGGACATGGCTCAGGGTTTTGTGTTCCTGCCACAGGACAGGGCAGACTGCCTGATGGCCCAGGCCCACTTGTTTACAACAGCAGACATGTCATGGCCAGAACCTTCTTGAGGCTCCTGGGCCTCATGGCCGCAACTGTTATTACGGTGCCTTTAGCCAGGCTCCATATGCGGATTCCCCAGTGGACATTTAGGGGTCCAGTGGGACCAGGACACCAACGACCTAGAACAACACGTTCTAATCCCAGTAATACTCGGGTATTCCTAGCTTTCTGCAGTGTCCCTTTAAGCCAGAACTGCCCAGAGAGGATAGAACACATGCAAATGATGGAACTTTCTGCATGTGACAACTTTTCAGATGCTGCTGTGAACTAACTGCCTTAGTTCTAAACTCCTCAGATTTCAGTATATCCAGTTTTGTTGCACTAAAACTGGAGAAAAACCTCCCCAACAGGATTGAGGGCCCATTCCACAAGAGGAACAGCTGCTACTTTAGCAGCTGCCAGGTATGTTCCACTAATGGACATCTGTAAAGCAGCTACCTGGAAAACAGTACACACCTTTACAAAGCACTACAATCTGGATATTCAGTCCAGGGGTGATGCCAGGTTTGGCACAGTAGTCCTGCAAAGTCTGATCCAAAATAAGGTTCTGTGCCCACCTCCTAAAGGTACTGCTTCATAGTCTGCAGAAAGTTAGGAATACCTATTAATCGGGTTAGAAGAAAAAATTACCACAGTAATCTTGTTTCCTCCCAGTGATACTTAGGTATTCATAACTTCCCACCCTGCCTTCCCTTCTAGAACCTTTAGCCTCTGCACTCCTAAATACTGTGCTGTCTGGTATAAATGCCACTTTCTGGCACCACGTTTTCAAACATGGTTCATGTTGTTTTCCCCCTTCTTTCAGGTGTTTCTGACATTTTTGGGTGTATCTGTTATGTTTTTCCCCTCTAGTTGAAAGGTTTATTTTGGGGGTTATGGGCTTAATTACTATTATTATTCATTATTATTGTTATTCAGTATTCATAGCCCTTGGGGAAGGGGGGTCTGCCTTTCCAGGCGTCCAGAAAATCTGAGGGGTTTAGAACTAAGGCAGTTAGTTCAAGGCAGCATTTGAACAGTTGTCACGTGCAAAGAGTTCCATCATGTGCATGTGTTCTATCCTCTCCAGGCCGGTCTGGCTTAAAGGGACACTGCAGAAAGTTATGAATACCTGAGTTTCACTGGGAAGAAATAAGATTACTGTGGTAAGTAATTTTTTTTATTTTCTTCTTCTCTCTCTCTGGTCAAAAAGGTGCTGCTGTGGTGGATGGAACCCAGCAGCCCGTTGAAAGGGGTTCCCTTCGTAATTCCTTTCCCTCAACAGATTCACCACAGATGCCTCAGGGTTGGACTTGGGGCTCATTTGGGGCCTCACCAGACTCGTGGGGGTGGGGGATGTGGTCCAGAGTGGGGGCTGGCCTCCACATCAACGTCCTAGAAATGAGGAATGTCTTGTATGCCTTACGAGCCATTTAGTCTTTCTCTTCCCTGCTTCAAGATCAAGCAGTCCTGATTGAGATGGGCAATACAAGTACAACATATCGCATAAACATGCAGGGAGGTACCAGATCTTCAAAACTGTTTAGAGTCCATGAAAATATGGGCACAAATCCAAGCAGACACCGCACTCACAGAAGACAACAGCACACTTCTTAGCTGAGTGTCAGTCCTGGGGCCAGTCCTCTTCAATATCTTCATCAGTGACATTGCAGATGGACTGGAGGGTAAGGCTTGTCTGTTTGCAGATGACACCAAGATCTGCAACAGAGTAGATGATCCAGATGGGGTGGGTAGAATGAGAAGAGATTTGGATAAACTAGCAAAATGGTCAGAAGAGTGGCAACTGGGGTTTAACCCAAAAAAGTTCAAGATCATGCACATAGATAAGAGAAACCATGAAGCCACCTATAGGCTGAGAGGGGAGTTGCTGGCAGTCACAAGAGAAGAAAGAGACTTGGGTGTCATCATCACCGGTGACCTGAAATCATCCAAGCAGACGACTAAAGCAGTACGTAAGACTAGAGGGATGTTGGGGTGTATTAGTAGGGGTATCACAAGTTAGAAGAGGGAGGTAATAATCCCTCTTTACAAGACACTGGTTAGGCCCCATCTGGAATATTGCTTGCAGTACTGGAGGCCACACCTTCACAAGGACATTAACCAAATTGAGGCAGTCCAGAGAAGGGCAACCAAAATGGTGCAGGGACTGCATCAGAAAACATATGAGGACAGATTAACTGAGCTCAATATGTATACCCTAGAGCAAAGGAGGGAGAGAGGTGATATGATTGAAACATTCAAACACCTTAAGGGCATTAACAAGATGAGAGCCCAACATGTTTCCATATAAGAAAAATAGCCGGACAAGAGGACACAGCTTGAGATTAGAGGGAGGCCGATTAAGGGGTAATGTGAGGAAGTTCTTTTTCACAGAAAGGGTGGTGGATGCATGGAACAGCCTACCGCAGGAAGTGGTGGATATGAATACAATGCAGGGCTTCAAACAGGCATGGGATAGGCATAAGGGAGCAATACAGACGAGTATGAATACATAGGCCATTGACAGAGGAAAGGCCAATGGTACATTCATAAGGTAGAAAAAGAAATGGGCAGACTGGATGGGCATTGCGGTCCTTATCTGCCGTCAACTTCTATGTTTCTATGTCTATCACTTTGTGTTTTTGGATTAAATGAAATGGCTGCTGCTTTGTTTTGATTTACAGGTGATTTAGATATTCATATCTCAAGACTCCTGACGCATTCAGGTAAGTCCAATACCTCATTTGAAATATGTTTTCATGGCCTTTCACTGTTTGAGTCACCCCTGCAGTGTTTGCTTCTGCAAAATGGGAAGGAAAACCACAAGAGGTGCCTGAACCAGGAGGTGCTGAACTCTGCTTTTCACAAATGAGAAGTCCCAGAGGTGGATCCTGTTGCCTCTTGGGAGAACAGAAAGCTCCCACGTTTTTGCTGCAAGGCCCCTGCCATGGGGACAGTTCCATGGAATGCCGTTTTCTAGGAGAGAAAGGTCCTGTGGACATTTCCTCCATTCTCAAGGGCCAACGCTCCTGTTGAAATTAAGATGGGAATCAGCAACAACGATCCTGATAATACCAAACTGAGTCAGGCTGATGTGATATTCAAACAATGTGAAGTCTTGCTGTATTCTGGCTATATGCATTTAGCCTTCCCAGTTCAACTGCCCCAGAGATGAAAGAGTTAACTCTATACAGATGCATAGAACATTGAGCTCAAGCTCGGTTTTCAAACCCCTGTCCCTGGTACATTCTATGTAACTGCCAGATCTTTTACTCCGCCTGCCTGTGAAGTTGCTCTGGAGATTTCACCTTGCTCACTTTGGTTAAAGTGTGGTTTCTCTGCGTTTTTTTCAAACCAAGTTTTATTTTTGGTTCTTCAAGCTTCTGTCCTTCAGTACTGATTAGACTAGCCTAGGTTTACTTCAATTTTGGTAAGTTTTCGGTATTTCGTTTGGTTCACGTAACCAGGAGGAAACCAAGGAAATTCTTTTTCTTTTGAGGTAAAGTCTTAGTGTTTAAATTGTTAAAAGTTAATTTGGGATCCGGCAGTTTTCAGTTTAAAAAAAATACGAGACTTTTTCTTGTTTTTTTCAGTCGACCATTGAACTGGTTGTTAACCGAAAACTTTCTTATTTACTCAGGCCTGACCACCACACAAAAGGGTAACTTGGCTTATCAGTGCATCATATCAGAGAAGCCCAGGAAAAAGGTCAGTCCCACTGGGTTTCAGCACTGCACAGAGTGCAGGGAGGTGTTTGCCAAGGCTGATCCCCACCTTATCTGTGTTCACTGTCTAGGGTTTGACCACCTGAAAACAGACTGCCAAATTTATAAAAACTTCCCTAAAGTCATGCTGGTTAAGCATTTAGCCAGGCTTAAGGAAAGAGGATGAACAATCCGCTGACTCAGATGGCCAGTCCAGTTCAGCTTCTGAGGGTGCCGGGGAACCGGAGGAGGTGCCTCCTGACCAGGACGATACCTCCTCAACCAAAAGGAAGACAGATACCAAGGATTCGGCACCTGCAAAAAGAAAATCTGCCAGTTTGGAGCCAATGTTTGCAGCTCCAACTGCTGAAGAGATTGCCAAAGTGATATGGATTGTACAATCCTTACAGACCAGTTCAGGTGATCCAAGATTGGGTCAGAAACCACATACTGCAGTTCCTTCACCTGCCACTTTGCTTCCCACTGGCTCATATGATCCGGAGGCTTACTATGAACTTGAGTGGGGGAGAGGAAGAAGAGGAAGGCTTGGGTGAACCCATCGAGCCTGATGTCTCCCCTGATAGACCAGAGTCTGCTTCTCCTCCTAGGCGGCCTGGGCAGTCATCCTCTCATTATCTGTTCTTTAAAAAGGTTACTGATAGGACTGGCCCAGTGGCACAGAGGGCTGAGGCACTGGCGCCTTACCACGCCTAAGCACCCGGTTCAGGAACAACCCTCAAGCCACTGGGGTTGGAACAGGATCGCCATGGCTCTCCCCTCCATAGTGTGGAAGCCCGCTTCTGCTGTAGTCCCACTTCTACCAAGTGGAGGTCCGTTGGGTAGAGCAGGCGGACAGGAGCAGCAACGCAAGTCTGGAGAAGGGAGAAAGGGGCCACCAGATCCTGGCATTTGCATGTGCCTAAATACACGTACACACGTGTATGCCGTGGCCCCAGGGGGAAGGGGAGTAAAAAGAGAAAAAAGCCAAAAACTGTATAGAAAAAACAGATTGCTGATACCTTATAGCTGCCTACTCTTGAGGCAGCTGAGGAAGAGGAGGAGCCAGATCTCATCGAGATGATGGATGTCCCTGACACTAAGAGACTTTCAATACCCCCTCATAAGTCTCTCAAGAAGCAGACAAACAAAATTATACAGATGCCTACTTCCATTCCCCCTGTGGACAAAAGAATGGAAAAGAGGTATATGCTGTCTGGCAATGATACAGAGTTAATGTATAACCACTGTAGCTGTGTAGGGATTGTTCAGGCTGCTGCCTGTGATAAGGCTGGCATTCCCCTGGCTTTGCACCCTCATGAAAAGGACTCTCAGAAGATTGATGCCATGGCCAAGAAGCAGTATTTGGCTGCTTCACTAGGTGTTAGGCAAGCCTCTTACATGGCATGTGTCTCCAGATACCAGAAATCCAGGTGGGAATCTGTTCTGGAATTGTCTAAGACTGCTTCACCTCACTCAGCCAAGGATCAGGAGCAAGTGGTGAAGGATGGCATTGAAGCATCCAAAGTCCAATTTCATTCTGCTGTGGATTCCAATGATGTATCCTCTAGGGTTATGGCTACTGCAGTCTCCCTAAGAAGATTTTCTTGGCTTAGATGTACCAGTCTTTCCCAGGATACTCAATCAAAAGCTATGGATTTCCCTGTTGTCCAGAATTCTCTGTTTGGGGAACAGACAGAGACATACATTAAGAAAATCGACTAGTACAGGGTTACTTACAGAAGTGCAGCTGCTAAAGAAAAAGCTGCAACTCCACAGAAGCAGCAGCCCAAGCCGAGCAGAAGCAGACCTCATCAGAAACCTTTCTACCAGGCCCAAGCGTTCCCTCCTTACCAGCAGCAAAGAGGTTTCTTCAGGGGTAGAGGCAGGAGGGGTGTAGGCAGGGCTGCATCTACCTCTCAGCCTAGGACTCCTGCCAAGCAGACACCCTGATGTGTCAGCCAGGGCTGCCTCCCCACTGCCAGTAAGGAGCAGACTGGCTCACTATTTCCAGGCCTGGTAAACCATTATCACAGACAAGTGGGTCCTGGAAGTAGCGAACCAGGGACTTGTTCTAAGTTTCAAACAGTTTCCAAGGACAAGAGCAAGGTCATTCAAACCTGCCAGCAGTTCAGAGACAACTCTGTTGGAGGCAGAGGTTACCACACTATTGGAGCACAAAGCTGTGGAACATGTTCCTTCTCTTCACAAGTGAAAAGGGTTTTACTCAAGATATTTCCTTACCCTAAAGAAAACTGGGGAGTGGCCGCCCATTCTAGATCTGAGGTATCTCAACCAATACCTGACAAAACCCAAATTCAAAATGGTGACTCTAACCAAAATCCTTCCTACTCTCAGACAAGGAGATTGGCTAGCTTCCTTGGACCTCAAGGATGCTTATTTTTCACATTTCAATCAGACACTCTCACAGAAAGTACCTAAGGTTCGAATTACCCTCAGGCCACTATCAGTTCAGGGCAATGCCCTTTGGCTTTACCTCGGCCCCAAGAACATTCACAAAATGTCTGGCAGTGGTTGTAGCTCACCTGAGAAGACAAGGAGTGTCTGTGTTTCCCTATCTGGACAACTGGCTGGTTGTAGGACAGTTCCCCCAGCAGATAAGGGCTGTCTTGGTTCTGGTGCAGGATGCCCTTGTATCCTTAGGATTCCTGGTAAACCTAAAGAAGTCAGTGCTGGAACCCATCCAGATTCTAGATTGCATAGGAGCAGAGCTGGACATGGTTCAGGCAAAGGCTTTCCTGCCACTGGAAAGGGCAGACAACCTCATTCAACTGGCAAACTCATTTCACTTACTGGTGTCTCGTCTGGCAAGACAATTTCTCCAGCTTCTGGAACACATGGCAGTAACCACAGCAGTGGTTCCAGTAGCCAGGTTTCAGATGAGGGATATCCAGTTTTACCTCAGATCCTTTTTGTCCAAGAAAAGGGATTCCCTGTCTAAGCGGATTCCAGTGACAGCCACCTTGATACAGGCACTGCAGTGGTGGAAAGACGAGGACAACCTCATGGAGGGTGTTCCATTCCTCCAGCAATTTCCTAAAGTGGTTTTGACTACAGATGCTTCCCTCCTGGAGTGGGGAACTCATTTAGGGGACCACACTACTCATGTTACATGGTTTCACCAGGAGTCTCTGCTCCACATCAACCTGTTGGAGCTCGGGGCAGTATTCCTAGTCTTTAGCCATTCATAGAAATGGTACAGGGGAAGGTGGTTCAGGTAAGAACAGACAACACCACCACCATGTACTACATCAACAAGCAGGGAGGGACAAGGTCCTCAGCCCTGTGTATGGAGGCAATGAAGATGTGGAGTCTGGCCTATTCTCTTAAGACCTCCCTCTCAGCCGTGCACTTACAAGGCAAGGACAATGTCCTGAGCAAAATAAATGTCACCATGAGTGATCTCTGAACAGGGAAACACTGCATGCAGTGTTCAGGAGATGTGTATACCAGAGATAGATCTGTTTGCAGCCCCAGACAATCCTCAGCTACCCCAGTTCTGTTGCAGCCCTCCAGTTCTGGGTTCGGTGTCTCTGGATGCACTGATACTGGACTAGACAGGCAAATTCCTGTATGCCTTTCCCTTATTTCCTCTGACCTTCAGAGTCCTGATCAAACTCAGGAGCCATCCATCATCAGTAATTGTGATTGTTCCAGACTGGTCCAGAAGCCCTGGTATCCCATGCTGCTGTCTCTAGCAGTGACCAGTCCAATCTGCCTCCCCAGGAGGCACAATCTTCTGACCTCTTCTCAAGGGAGGATCTTATATCCCAACCTCAAGTCCCTTTGGCTCAAGGCCTGGTTCTTGAGGACCTAGAGTATGCAAGCTTGCATCTCTCTGAAGGGGTCCTGAATATTTTGAAGGTTTACAGAAAAACTGCCACCAGAAAGACTTATACTTCCACATGGAAGATATTTACTGTCTGGTGTGCACAAAAGGAAATAGATCCATGGGCAGCTGAACTGACAGTCCTGTTGAACTATTTAGCTCACCTCCATTCCTTAGGCCTTCGGCCTTCTACATTGAATGTACATTTGGCAGCTGTTTCTGCCTATCTTTCAGCAGAGAAGGGCCCTTCCCTAGCCTCTCATGCAATCTTCAAGAAGTTCTTTAAAGGTTTGCTCCACCTACACCCCCCTCACAGGGAGCCGACCCCTTCTTGGATTCTGAATATCTGCGTAGCACAGCTAATGCAGCCCCCATTTGAACCCATGTCCTCTGCTGAGCTGAAGTACCTGACATGGAACACTGTCTTTCTGGTAGCCATAACCTCTGCAAGGAGGATTAGTGAGCTACAGGCCTTGTCAGTAGAGCCCAACTACACAGCACTGCATAGAGTCAAGGTCGTCCTTAGGACACACAGGAAATTTCTTCCAAAGGTGGCTTCTGACTTTCACCTGAATCAGTCCATGACATTATCTGTCTTCTTCGCTGAACATTCTAGTTCAGGAAAGTGCAGACTACATAGCCAGGATGTTAAAATGGCTATTATACAATGGCAAGAGAAAATCCTGGACTCTGATTGGTCAGTCTTGGGCTGGACCCATGATGTTATCCCAGTACAACATCACAGGTCTAGTCTCAGCCTCACTGTGAACCTGTAGATGATTTTTTGGAGCTAGATGATTTTTTGGACCTAGAGCTCTTTTTTTGCATCTCCTCTTAAGAAACAAAAATATTTTTCCACACTACTAAAACATTCTTTAAAATTATTTTTTTATTTTATATATAACAACGAGCTATCATATAATAGCAATAGTGCCCTCCAGGGTGTGTGTCATTTGGGATAACGTCACGCCTCAGTTGTTGGAGCGCACTCAGCCTGCGGCCTCGTTGCCCAACCACCTGGCGTGGCGTATCCACTACGGCTACACCCTGTCGTGGGTATTACGCTTAATTATGAACTGGGGATCATATATATACGCAAGCTGATTGGCCGAGAGGTTTTTTGACGTGATGATATCAGGCTACATCATCAGGACTTCAGAAAACCTCCAGCTACCAGCCTCCTCACTGGCAACAGAATCCTCCAACCCTAACACTGCCCAGGACCCGTGGCACAAAGCGAAGGAAACCTGCAAGTAGCTGTTAAAAAATAACAGCAAAGCACTAACAGTGAACAGTACAACAACGAAAGTGCTGTTGAAGGGCCACAACAAGGAAAACTCTGCAACTTTTCATATTGGCCGGGATGGCACGTGTTGGGGCGCAGCTCAAAGACTCTTTTAAAATGAACAAATGGACTCACAAACTGAACACACTACGAGTGTCTTTTTCTGTCTGGCTTCAACTTTTAGTAACCACTCAGGGTGACTTACCAGAAAACCGCCATTGTTCCCTTTCACATCGTTCTTATACCTTTTCACACTAGCAAAAGAACTTAAAATAAAACCGTGCACACATCTTCAAATGGCAGCCAGACAACTGAAGTGCAACAACACAGTTAATTTCCTGGCGTAGTACAGAGACACACAGCAGCAACTACATAGACTCTACTTATAACAGTGCCACCTGTTGTCCAGAGCCCTCCAGGAACTTTTTTTATTAAAATGTACTACTCCAACACCACAAAAAATGCATTTCAAAAGGATTTGAATTATTTATTTTTTACTAATTAAACTTTTGAACCCATTCATAATAACAGTAATGCATTCCAGGGTGTGGTATATCATGGGGTATCGTAATTTCTCGGGTCATCGGATGCACTTGACCTGCGGCCTCGTGCCCAACCACCCAAGGCATGACGCTATCCCATGTTATACCACACCCTGTCATGCATTATTGCTTAATTAGCTACTACCTGGATCAGACAAAAGCCCATAGGAAGGAGTGTACCCAGCTGTTCCTCACTTATGGAGACGTGGGAAAGGGCAAGCCAGCCACCAACAGGACCATTGCTCAGAGAATTGTGTCTTGCATTCAGTTCTGCTATGGCAGACTGGGGTAAGAGCCACTAGCGAGCCTTAGGGCTCACTCTACTAAGGGGACAGCTGCCTCTATTTCAGCTGCCAGAGATATCCCCCTGCTTGAAACTTGCAAAGCAGTTAGATGGAAAACTGTTCACACATTCACTGAACACCACTGTGTGGACAGCCAGGCCAGGAGTGATGCCAGGTTTGGCAAAGCAGTACTGCAAGAAAAAATTACTCACCTTAGTAATGTTGTTTCTTCTAATGGAGTCTTGCTATATTATAGACATTAGCAGTTTGATCCAGCTCTAGAACTGCCCCGGAGTGAAATGGTTAAAACCATTCCAAAATAGAATTTTGGCACGAGAGCAGCTCTATCTGTGTCATTTCAAACTTGAACTGTCAGATCTTTACGAGCCAAACTCACTAAGGTCTGTGTGGAAGCTGTAACCTACACTAGCCAAATGGCTACCTAAATAATAACAACCATTGATGGTCCCAACACCCAAGACTCAAGTCAGGGGACCAGAAATACTAACACCATTCTATTAATATGAAAAAGGAACATAAGTATAATAAAACACACACACACGTATACACTTACCCCAAAGTCCCAAAGGGACAAAATGCACAGGACATAAGTAGTGCCCACACTAAGTTGCCCGCACCCACCAAGTAGAGGTTCTGAGAGGGGCAGGTTGGGGAGGTCTATAATATAGCAAGACTCCATTAGAAGAAACAACATTACTAAGGTGAGTAATTTTTCTTCAAACAACATGAAGTTTTGCTATATTATAGACATTAGCAGAATACACAGCAGTACCTCCATGGAGGAGGGCAGAACCTACTTAGGAATAGGCTCTGAAGAACAGCTGTGCCAAACCGAGCATCTCTCCTGGCCTGGACATCCAGGAGTAATGCTTGGAAAAGTGTGTACTGTTTCCAAGTAGCAGCCTGGCAAATCTCTAATAAGGGGATATCTCTGGCAGCAGCTAGAGACGCAGCTGTACCCCTGTAGAATGAGCCTCAAACCGGGGGCCTCTGCCTAGTTTCTGATAACAAATTGGATACAAGAGACAATCCACCTGGCTATTGATCTCTTAGTGGCAGGTTTGCCTTTCCCAACTTCACCATAGGTAAGGAAAAGTTGGAGGATTTGAACTCTGACCTTTGGTACGCTCTATATAATAACTAAGAGCTTCTTAACATCCAGGTTGTGCAACCTCCTCTCACCCAAGAGGAGTGATCAGTGAAAAATACTGGAAGGAGATAGATTGATTAAGATGGAAACCTGAAACCACCTTAGGCAAAAACTTTCTATTAGTCCTAAGGACTACCTTATCCCTGTGGAAAGAAATAAAGTCAGTCTCCACTGACGAGGCTTGCAATTCACTTATCGTCTGGCAGAAGTGATAGCACTAGAAAAACAGTTTTCCAAGTTAGGTACTTAAGCTCTGCAGAAGACAGAGGTTCAAAGGGGTGCATTAACTGGGCAATGCAAACATTAAGAGTCCCAAGCAGGGCGGTCTCGAAAAGGAGGATTAGTATGGAGTAACCCCAAAAACTTGGAAAACACAGGATGAGAGGAAAGAGGGATGACTTTCCTGCTGACACAAAAGCAGACACAGCTGCCAAATGAACTCTCAGGGTAGCTGGTCTGAGACCCAAGGAATTAAGATGTACCATGTAATCTAACAAAATGGGCAATTCAGCAGATTCTGGGGAAATATTTTTCCTAGCACACCAAATGGAAAACCTTTTCCATTTAGAACTATAAGTAGCCCTAGTGGAAGGCTTTCTGGAAGCCTTTAGGATCTCAAGAACACCCTGAGAGAGGTGTAAATCAGCAAACTCCAACTCCTCAAGAGCCAGGCCTTGAGGTTGAGGGATTTGAGGTCCGGATACCAAACCCTTCCCTGGGCACAAGTCAACAGATTGTGATTCCTGGGGAGGCACAGGGGAAGATGGACTGTCAGAGACAGAAGGAGTGGGTACCAGGGCTGCCTGGCCCAATCCGGGGCAATCAGAATCACCCTGCAAGGCTGAGATCTGATTTTGACTAGTACTTTGAATAGGAGAGGAAAGGGGGAAAGCATAGAGGAACTTCCCTCCCAATCCAGAAGAAGGCATCCAGGGAACTGAGCCCAGCACTGGAGGCCTGCAACAGAACAGAGGAAGTTTGTGATTGTCTGGGGCTGCAAAAGATCTATCTGAGGGATGCCCCACCTGGCAAAAACTATCCCCAGCACTTGAGGATCCAGGGACCATTCGTGATGGCCCTGGGAAATCCTGCTGAGGGCATCCGCTAGGACATTGTCCTTCCCTGGAAGATGAACTGCTATGAGGGAAGTGTTCAGGAATAGGCCAGAGACCACAACTTCATTGCCTCGGTGCACAAGGCCGAAGACCGAGTGACCCCCTGTTTGTTGATGTACCACATTGTTGTGGTGTTGTCTGTTCTGACTTGTATCACCTTGTCGTGGACAGATGCAGAAAACACTTGAAGAGCTAAAAAGACAGCTCTGAGTTCCAGCAAATTGATGTGGAGCAGAGATTCCTGGGGGGACCAAACTCCCTGAGTGGAAAGGTCGCCCATGTGGGCTCCCCAACCCAGAAGGGAAGCATTTGTAGTAAGAGTCAAGTCGTGAGAAGGGGAAATGAAGGGAACCCCCGCTCTTAAATTGCTGTGATCCTGCCACCACTGGAGAGCTAGGATCAAGGTTAGAGTCACTGGGACCAACTTGGAAAGGGGGTCTCTTCTCTGAGACCAAAAGGTTCTCAAGTGAAACTGAATGTCTCTCATCTGAAATCTGGCTCCTGCACAACAGCTGTGGATGCAGCCATGTGCCCCAGGAGCTGCAGAAAGTGTCTTGCTGGTCGAGAGACCTGCAGAGTGAAGGAAGAGGCCAGAGCCACTAAATTCCTTACCCTTTCTGGGGAAGAAAGGCTCTGGCTAGCTTTGTGTCCAATTCTGCCCCTATAAAGGTGAGTACCTGGACTGGTTCCAGAACCGACTTTGGTAGGTTTAGCAGAAAACCCAGGGAGGTGAGAAGCTGCTGGGTGACCTGCAGGTGAGATTTACCTGTTCTGGGGACTGGCCTACAATGAACCAGTCGTCTAGATAGGGAAAAACAGCAATCCTCTGCCTCCTTAAGTAGGCCACTGCCACTGCTAGACACTTTGTGAATACCCTTGAGCAGAGGTAAGGCGAAGGGCATTGCTCTGAACTGGTAATGACCTGAGGGCAGTTCGAATCTGAGGTACTTTCGATGGGATCTTCTGATTAGGACATGGAAATAGGCATCCTTGAGGTCCAGGGAGGCTAGCCAGTCCCTGGCCTTAGGGAAGGTAAAATCATTGCCAGAGTTACCATTTTGAACTTTGGTTTCAAAAGATGCTTGTTCAGATATCTGAGATCTAAAATGGGCGCCATTCTCCTGTCTTTTGGGGGTGAGAAGTATCTGGAATACAGACCCCTGCCCTGATGCAGGGAGGAACCCTTCTACTGCTCTGAGAGCTAACAGGGATGAGACCTCTGTTTCCAGAGCGAGGTCTCTAAGCACTTGCAGGTAGAAAAAGTCTGCTTCTCAACTTGGGGAACTTTTTGAAGCTGAGAACCAGACCCTGGCTTACTACTTCCAGAACCCACTTGTCTGAGGTTAAAGAAGCCCAATTCTGACTGAAGTAAGCCAGCCTGCCCCCCACTGGTACAGGAGAATCGGCCCTGGGCACCCCATCAGGGTGCCTGTTTTGCAGGAGGTTTAGGCTGGGGGGTGGGAGCAGGTCTGCCCACCCCTCGTCTGCCCCTGCCTCTGAAGAAGCCCCTCTGAGCATAGGCAGAGGAGAGCCCTGAGTCTAGTAGAAAGGCCTGTGAAAAGGCCTACCCCTACCCTGGGGCATGCCTTTGAGGGTGGCTTGCCGCTCCTTAGCCTGGGCACTCTTGTAAGTAGTCCTATATTCATCCATCTTCTTCATGTAATTCTCTGTCTGCTCTCCAAACAGAGAATTTCCCACCACAGGAAAATCCATAGCCTTAGTCTGGGTATCCTGTGACAAACTAGTACACCTGAGCCAGGCCAACCTATGAAAAGCTACAGATGTGGCCATGACCCTAGAGGAAACATCATTAACATCCACAGCAGCATGAAACTGAACCTTAGAGGCTTCAATGCCATCAGCAGCCACCTGTTCTAGTTCACTAGCCAGCTGGCCATGGGCCTGCTTGGCCAATTGCATAACAGTATCCCATCTAGATTTCTGATACCTAGCTACATAAGCCATAAAATTTGCTTGCCTGAGTCCCAGAGAGGCTGCCATATACTGTTTTTTTGCCATGGCATCAATCTTCCTGGAATCCTTGTCAGGAGGATGTGAAGCCAAGGGAATATTAGCTTTATCACAGGCAGCAGCCTGAACTACCCAACATGACTGCATTGCTGAGAAAGGAATTCTGTATCAGGGCCTGACAATATATACTTTCTGTCCATCTTTTTATCTACAGGAGGCACAGAATTAGGAGCTTTTAAAATTTTAATTGTTTGTTTCCTAAAAGACTTATGTAAAGGAATAGACAATCTCCTAGACTCTGGAATATCCATCATTTCTACAAAATCAGGCTCCTCTTGCTCATCCACAGCCTCTTCTAAAGGAAGCTGGAGGGTTTCAGCAACTTTTTTATAAAACATAAAATGAGATGGGGACTCAGACAGCATAGGGGGAGATTCTAAAGGTCTGTCTGGGGAGATGTCCGGTTCAATGGGCACACCCAGACCTTCCCAGCCACATTCATACTGTTCATAATCCTCCTCCCCCTCCTCTGGTTCATAAAATTCCTCAATATCATAATCCTGAACCACTGGGACCAGGCCGAACCGACCTTTTACCAGATAGTGGTGGTTCGGACGGACCCTGAGACAGTGACTGGACAATTTGTATGGCTTTTGCTATCTCTGCAGCAGTTGGAGAAGGAATTTTGGACTCCAGACCTGCTGATTTTCTTGTTTTCTTTACTGGAATTGGTTCCTCAGAACCAGCTTTTCTTTTGCCCGAGGAAGTCTGGCCCTGGTCAGAGGGCACTCCCTCTGGTTCGGTTGGCACCGAACCGGGCTGGCCATCCGGGTCAGCGGACTTTTGGCTCTCGTTCCCTGAGCCTGCCCAATCTTTTTTCCAGGGTGGCTGCAGGGAAATTCTTACATACCTGGCAGTCTGACTGGAGGTGGTCAAACCCCAGACAATAAACACATGTGGTGTGTGGGTCAGCCTTGGCAAAGACTTCCCCACAAACATCACAGTGTTGAAACATAATGGACCTGTTTTCTTTTGGGTTTCTCAGACATAATGCCAGCCTAACCAAAAACTTGTCCTTTTAACGGTGAAAAGTTAGAGAAGACACTTTATCGGTTCCCAATCAAGAATACGGGTATTGGAAAAAACGTAATAAATCCGTTTTTAGAACCGATAAGAACCGGGAACCGCACTCTAAAATAGTAACTTTTAGTTTTAAATGAGTTTTAAACCCACTGATCGGTTCAAAACCGAACCGATAACTTACAAGTTCCACACAGACAAAACCTTCATTTACTTACGGTTACCACAGATAGAGCTTGAACCGAACGGTTTTGCGGTTAAAATAAAACTATTCTCGGTTAAATCCAACCGAGAAAACACTTTTTAAACCGAGAAATGAACCGAGCAGAAGGAGAAATCTCCGGAGCGACTGTTCACTGAGGCGGAGTAAAGAATCTGACAGTTCAAGTTTGAAATGACACAGATAGAGCTGCTCTCGTGCCAAAATTCTATTTTGGAATGGTTTTAACCATTTCACTCCGGGGCAATTCTAGAGCTGGATCAAACTGCTAATGTCTATAATATAGCAAGACTTCATGTTGTTTGAAAGCATATTTCCTAAATAGGTTCTGTGCCCACCTCCATGAGGCACTGCTTGGTAGTCTGCATATAGTCCGAATACAGCAAGACTTCATGTTGTTTGAAGAAAAAAATTACCACAGTAATCTTGTTTCTTCAAATGGCTGTATTCTGATCTCCCTCCCTCTCTTTCCTACCAGAACCTGAAGCGGGGGGTGGGTGGCACTGCATTACAGCTGTTCTATTTTTAAGTGCTGCACTACTGGAGTGGCATTTTCTTGGGCATCTTCACTTGAGTTTTCTGTATGTATTTTTTTTAGTGCTCATAAGAATCTGGCAGTTACATAGACTGTACCAGGGACAGGGGTTTGAAAACCGAGCTCAACATTCTATGCATTTGCATAGAGTTGACTCTTTCATCTCTCGGGCAGTTGAACTGGGAAGGCTAACTGCATATAATCATAATACAGCAAGACAATTAGAAGAAACAAGATTATTGTGGTAAGTAATTTTTTTCTTCTCTCCTGCTGATAGTAGCACATAAGGTGCCCATTACATTGCCGCTGAGGGTAGGATCTGCTTACTATGTCTTAGGGCAGAGTGAATCACCCAGCTATTTAAACACTTTGAGAGCATGGTTCTGGAAGAGCTAAAGTGCTCTAGTCTAAAGTTACCTTACCAGGTACTGGAAGTTTTTAAGGTTGCAAGTTAGTAGAGGAAGAAAAGTCTTTTGCTTCACAACCAATGTTGAAAGTTTTTCAAAGGCGTAAACCACATGACAAGCAAAGGTAGAAGCCACGAGTCAGTCCAGTCAGTCTGGTGCAAATGAGTAACCAGCTCGTATCACTGTAGACAAGAACAAAAATGTGGCACTCTGACCAGTAGATCCAACTAGATGTATAGGCACAAGTGTAGAGTGCACTAGTAAAAGCCTTTAATTAATTAATACAAAATACATGCCATCCAGCCACTGGATGGCGTGTATTTAGTATTATATGACTTTGAATAAAAAGTAATTGAAGGCTATTGCTAGTTACACTCTGATAACCTATACTATCTGAGTAACAATCAGCTCTACCTTGTTCTTTATAAACCCACATGTCCTGCCACTGAGGGACCCCGTTCCACAATGGGATTTGAATCTGGTACTGGCACATTTAATGGAACCTCCATTTAAGCTTATGTCCTCCTACAAAACTCAAATACATGACCTGGATGACAGTATTTCTGGTAGCCATAACTTCTGCTAGAATGGTCAGTGCACTTCCATCCCTCTGTATAGACCCAAGCTTTATGGTCTTCCAAATGAATAAGGTGGTGTTAAAACACGTTAAATTTCTACCAAAAGTAGTTTCAGAATTTCATGAGTCAGTCTGTGACCTTACCTAAGTTCTTCCCCAGGCCACACACAAGAGCAGGTGAGGAGAAACTGCACTGTCTAGTTGTGAAGAGGGCTTGCAGTTTCTACAGTGATAGAACAAAAGAGCACATGTCTAACAGAACTCATCTATGTTCCACTTATAGTGAGGTAGGTAAAGACAAGCCAGCAGTAAGAAGACTTTCTCTAGTTGGCTAGTCTCTTGCATTCAGTTCTGTTATGAAAATGCTGGCAAGGAGCCACCTAAAGGCCTGTGGGCACATTACACTCTAGCTACTACCTGTGGCACTGTTGTAATATTGAGGTGTATATCCCTTCATGAGGCCTGTACAGTAGCTACCTGGTCCACACTCCACAGTATACACCTTTATTTCCCATTATTGCCTGGGCATTTAGTCCAGAAGGGGTACCAGATATGGCACTTCAGTACCTCAGAACCTGTTTTCTAAATAGGTTCTAGACTTTGCCTCCCAAGATGCTGCTTGGCGTCTGCAGAATTATATGTCATCATAAGTAAAGTAATGACATTTCTTCTAGAAGGTTTGCTAGTGATTCATACAAATTCTTCCTACCTCCTGTTCTAGGACCTCAGTAAAAAGAGGTGCTTCAGAATAATCAAAATATTGATTTAAGCATTATATTATGGTAAACATTGAAGTTTTTACAATTGTAATGTGTGGTTTCTGTATTCTTTACATTTTCATTTGGCAAGAATACTTAGTATAGAGTAAATAGGTAGTCACTGTTCTCTTGGGGTCTTCAGCTATAAATCTGCCAATAGAATACAAGGGAGAGCATGACTACAGTACAGAGTACGAATTTAAATATTCCAAATTCCATCTCTGGGGCAACAACTCAGAGCTGAGATGATTACAGAATTGCATGGCTTACTAGCAAACCCTGTAGAAAAAAACATTGTTACTATGGTAATTTTTTTTTCACAATTTTCCACCCTGTTCCTTACTATTGAGGACATTCATATGGAGCAGGATGTTTGTCCCACAGATCTGATCTGCTTCAGCTGGGTAGTTCCCACCAAAGATCATAATCTCCTGCTTGTGACATCACAGCATGTTCCGTAGTAACAGACTGATGACGCAAATGTCACTAATGGGGGAATAAGCACTGGGAGTAGCTGCACTCTAAATGACAAGGATCCCATTTTCATGCAAATGCCCACAATACAGAGAATACTGGATGGGCAACTGTGCACAACCAGTGTGTTTTGCCACAGAGGGGATTTGATTCCCTCTGACCTTGAGAGCAAAGCTCGAAAGGTCCGTTGGAATCAGAACCCCATGGTTGCAGAATACACTGATTATGCATAAAGTTGGTCATCCTGTATTTTTTATAGTGTATAATATTATGTGAAATGTGTGCATTGTGTTTTTTTCTCTTTCACACTGAAATTGACCTGTGTTATCTCTAGAGATTCTAAAATGCTGTTCTACCACAGAAGGGTACAATCACATGCAATGACCTTTGAATTGTGGTACAACAGCATTCTGAAAAGGATGGATTTCTATATAGAACATTGCTCTGCTGTACACTATAATAAATAATGTGTAGAAAAGAGTTTTAGAAAAAAGTATACACAGAACTGTGCCTAAATAATAGGTTTATTAGTATTTTTCTAGAGGTGTCAGCTGCTCTTCAAATGATACTCAAAATTTGGTATTTACCAAACTGATAGTTTGGAACTATCCAGCTACTGGTTCACTGGAGCAAATTCCATGATATGTTGACTTTTATTTAGAGTTTTGTGCAATTTATGTGTAAACACAGCTAGAAGTATACAACCGGTGTTCAGATCAAAGTCCACTGTAATGCAGCACATTATGCAGTAAGACTAAAAAATGCTTTATAACTTTGCACATCATTTTATTCATCTGTGATTTGTCTCTGGACAGAATGTCATTTTCCTGTAGTTAAGTATATCACTTAACGGAATGTAGAACACTGCCTTTCTGTTTCACTGTGTGCGTGTTTGTTTTTACATGGAGGTAACATCTTGATGCAGTAAAAATGTACTTCCAACATCTAGTTAGGTTTGCTACAACAATTCTGAGCAGCTGACTTCTGATTCTGATGATCCAGCAGACTGATTGATTTTTCAGAATTGTCAATCTTTCGAATTAATGTTTCGAGGCGCCTTTTAATTTTCTTCTGGTCCTCAATAGCACACCCAATGACCAGGGATTGAAATTTCTGATCAATTGGTGCTGACGGTATATCCGATATGCAGGCAGCATGAAGAGACGACAACCGAATCCTGGCACCTGCTAAATCTTCCAGGACTTTGTTGGCTATTTCATCAATTATCTGTGTAGCATGCAAGAGAGACTCTTGCTGATGAGGATTCCGAATAGTTTCTACTGAAATCTCAACAGTGAGAGCACGGCCTAGTAGACGATTAGCAGTTAGGCTCAGCTCCTCTCTCTCACCTAAAGAAATACAAAATATACATATTTTTATCTAGGTAAATCTTTTTAAATATTCCAGTACAAAAAGGCATCCCTAGGGAAAGGGCAGTAAATTCTAATACACATTTATATAAAATATTTTAATGCAGTCCAACAGTTCCTTTTAAGTAAAGAAAAACAAGAGCTGTAGCAATGCTCGTTTTATGTTGCACAGGCCCGTTTGTTTTCACAATGTAATTCTTGGTAATACTAGTTTGACAGGGTTGGATAACACCCTGTCCTGTTTGTTATGCAGAAAGAGTTAAAAGCAAGGATCTGTTTTGCTCCTGTCCTACCATGCCACTTGTCTGGCTCTTGCCTGTCTGATTGCACAATCAATTTTCCTTGTGGCACCTGGGATCTGGCCACTCCAGTGGTCCTACAATTTCCCCAGGACCTCCTTGTGAATGAGCTTGCTCAATGGAGTATTTTCCTGCAGTAAACTTGAACTTGAACCATGTTATCTCCCTTCCTATTTCTATTCTTCTTTCTCCCCTAGCTTTTCTGTGGTTAAAAAAATGCACATGAATCTTGATGTAAAACTGGGATCCCCTAGTTTGCAAATGTATATAATTATATTGTTGAAATGAATGCAGACAGCTACTTTGGTTTGTTAGAAAAGTTAGCAGTTTGGAACACAGGGGTTTGACCTTGAGAAACCTTTTGACCTTCACAAGCTTGTTGCCAGTTGTCAGCAGAAAGTCAGCTCTGGACAGACTGTATTAATTGGTGGCACCTGTGAAGATGTCTAGATGTACTCTTCAGGCTGGTCACAGGAAGGGCAATGACAAAGTTTTGTTACACTGCATGAAATCAGGAGATATAGCTTAATGAGAACAGGATGCAGAATTTAATTGCCAGGCAAAAAACATATAAAAAGAGAGCAATGTTTTTGTTTCGGTCAGAGCGAGCTGCAGATTTTAAAGAGTCTCTTAGATGAAGGACTTCTGTTTGTTTGAACTACCTGTATGAAGAGCTATCTTGCACAGTTTAATTTTTTTTTATTGTGACTGATAATAAAATGCTACTTGTGGATTTTATAACTCCTCCTGATCTGCCTTTGTTTCCTGGCTTATGCCTGTATGATAGCTGGTCTCAGAAAAAGTGGAATTTACGCAGTGCATACTCTACTGCAGGAGTTTTGTGCATGGGTAGTAGGCTTGGTACCACAGAAGCATAGAGGAAAGGCATGGATCCTGCATTAACAAGCCCAGGAGTGGTTACCAGAAGAATGGCAGCTAAACTAGAAGCAGAAACAAAAGTCCTGAGACTGTACAGCCAGCATAAGTGATGAAAGAAGACCAGGCAAGCCCAGAACCTGGAAACCTGTCTGCCTTCTTCAAATGGTGGTCTATACAACAGAGAGAGACTGAGAAGCACAGCAGAAAAAAGATGCAGTGACAGGAGCAACAATGGCTGGATGCCTTGCAAGCTATCCAAGCTGGAGGATCTGGTATAGGTCCAGCAGATCAACAAACACAAATAACTTAAAAGACATTACACTGACAATGTTTTGTCCCACAGATGGTATCAAAGCATACCTGGCAACTTTTAAAAGAGTTGTCGGAGCCTGCCAATGGCCAGAACAGCAATGGGCAATCAGGCTGGCACCTTATCTGACAGGTAAAGTCCAACATGCCTATGGCAATATGGACACTGCACAGTCAGAAAACTGTGACACTGTGAAAAGAGAACTCTTTAAAAGATATGACATCCCAGGAGAGACCTACAGGCAGAGATTTTGGTCCCTGAAGCACCAGTCAACAATCCTTGAGAAGCCTTCACCTGACTCAGAGAACTCTTCATTAAATGGCTCCAACCAGAGGGCAAAACAGTACCACAGATCAACATATTTGTAATGGATTACTTAGCAACATCCTTTGCACAGACGTGCAATGTTGGGTAAAAGAACACTGACCAGAAAGTGAAGAAAAGGCTGTTTCTTTGGCTGAGGACTGTCAGATGGCCAACCAGACACTGCAGCAGTAAAGTTATAGCCAAGGAATGGTAAGGCCCTCTTTTTCCCAGTTTAACTCCAGATCAAATAAAAGCTCTGATAGGAGTAACAAATCTTCACCCAAAGATTGTATTTGCTATAACTGTAATAAGCAAGGCCATATTGCAAGAAACTGCCTTAAAAATAAGGAAGGTAACACTGGAGCAAATTTGGCCTTAGTAAATTGGGGCAAGTATTTAACAGATGTCAAGGTGAGGGATAAGACTGCGAAGGGACTTATAGATTCGGGAACCGACAGACCCTGCTGCATGCTGAAGTTCTGAGAAAAGACTGGAAGAGGATCAGGTACTGGAGTCATATTCATCCACGGGGCCACTCAATACTATCCCACCACACAAATGACTCTGAATATTAATGGGATGTCACACCAAATGAAAGTGGGGGTAGTACCAAAGTTACCTGTATTTGTGAATATAAGAAATGACTTAAAATTTGCAAAGTTAATCACACAAGGGAGGCATTCCTACTGTTCTCACCCCAGGGGTCCTTTGCATAACGTTACTGATGCTAGTTAGCTGACTAGGTAGAACTGCCCCGAAGGTGGAGATTATGGTAATGAGTTTATGAATTAACCAGTCAGGAGAGAGCTTGTGAGTGCGCTGAGCAGAGCCTGCCTAGAAGGTACCAGAATTTTGTTCTCCACCTGACTGCACAACACTGCCTCTGGGGTGCTCTCTCTTGGCCAAGGAAAATGTTTTAAAAATCTTGATTGCTATAAATTTTGTTTTTTATACATTTTGTAGTGTGCTGAGTAGATTTTCTTGTATTTTAGTGGTTCCTTTCGGTTTTTGGGAACCGCATTTTCCGGCCGGTTTGGTAGTTCCCCCATAGTTCCTTTTCTTTATTTTCTGACTAAGAAAGTAACCACATTTATTTTTTTCGATGGTTCCTTTCTTTATTCTTATCATAGTTCCCTTTTTTAAGTGGGAACCGGTGTTTTTCTTTTTATTTACTGAGTTTTTTCCTCAGAAAAAGTCGTGGTTCTTTACCTCGAGGGATCCAATCACATTTCTTAACTTAACCCTATTTGGACTTCATTTTTCTGGGGTTTTCTGAGTACTGGCATGTCAGAAATCCCTAAAAAGAGGACTGTACCCACAGGTTTTAAAAACTGTTATAAGTGCCACAGAATAGTGGCTAAAGCTGATACCCATGACCTGTGTTTAGGCCCAGACCACTATTGTTCACTTTACTCTAAATTTTGTTCAAAGACTTAAAGAAATAGAGCAAAAAGGCTTAGAATGATGACTGAAGAAGGGTCTTCTTCGGTCCTCAAAGACCCACCGCTACAGATAAGGGGCCTTCAAAGAATAAAAATTCTAGTCATGGTACTGATGAGGCATCTTCTAAATCTAAACCTAATAAAGGTGCTGACAAAGTGCCTTCAAAAGGAAAAAATATAAATTCAGGGATGATGAAGTGCCTGCTAAACTTAAGGCTTCTAAAGTGACTGATGAAGGTCCTTCTAAACCTAAAAATTCTAATGGTGCTGATGAGGTGCCTGGTCCAAAAAGAAAGCCTGACCAAGTCACTGATGAGGTGACTGCAAAGACGCCTTGTAAAGAAAAGCATACCACTGCCCCTCCCAGCTCTGCTAAAGGTGAGACAGCAGTGGGTAAAAAACATAAAGATATATCTAAAAATACAGAACCCCAGGGCCATAATCTCCTAGACATCCCAAAGGAGTTACCATCTGTGGAGGATATGGTGAAATCCTGGCATGTTTTTCAGACCCTGCAGGGCATGGGGTCCTTTTTTCACCACCTCTACCTTTCCTAAGAAAATCCCATCTGCAGCCCCTTCTGATGCAGGACCCTATGTGTGGGACAATGATGAGGATTATTATGATGCTCCAGATGATATTTTATTTATTTACTGTAGTTTTTGTTGACCGGGTAAGGTGCACTAGCCATAGCAATGACTATTTTCAGGCACGACCCGGGAGTTTACAGAAGCAAAACATTTTGAACAAAGACAGTACAATCATATAAACAGTAAATGGTTAGACAATAGTAATACAGTGCAGGCAGGAGAAAACAATAAGTACAACTGATTCAAACAGTACTGTATAACATAGAAATATAGCAGAGCAACAGTAACAAATCCATTAGGCAACAATTAAGGTAGCAAGTAGGGTGAGATTATACAAAGAAAAGTGCAATTTTAATAGTCATGTAAGATGGATACAGTAGAAACAGGAAATTGAGGGGATAGGGAGGCAATATTAGGAGGGGGGATAGGATAGGATATAGAGGTAAGGTAAGGGATGATGACTAGGTGTAATAAAAAAATATGGCAAAATAGGGGACAGGAGGACAGTGTAGAGCTTAATTCTTGAGGATGAGCTCTGAAGGATGTAGGGGATCAGAGAAATTAGGGAGAGATACTGGGCTAAGGGGGTTTGAAGCAGGAGCAAGAGCAAGAATCAGCGGAATGGTTGCACAGCAACATTTTGAAAGAGGCATGGGATGATGCTAGATGTAAAGTTAGAGGAAGGGAGTTCCAGTGTTTCGGGGTATGTCAGGAAAAGACGCTAGCACCTTTGGAGGAGTGATGTCTAGGGATGAGAAAATGGGCATTTGTAGATGAGCGTAGATCATAGCTGGATGTCTGGTTTAGAATTAGTTCCGCCAATAGCTTAGGTGTTTGATTTCGGATTATGTTATCTATGATTGAGCAGAGCACATAATCTCAGGAGGCTGCTGGAGAAAGCCATCCTAGTTCAGCGTAGAGGAGGCAGTGGTGTTTCAGCCAATGTGAGGAGGACGCATATCTACAGATATTGTTGTACGTGACATCCCACTTCCGAAAGCTAGTCCTACCCACTAAGGCATACGCTGCCACCCCATAAGTGAGTGACGGAAGGAGTAGGCCACGAGCTATGGCAAGCCTAGCTGAGGGGGTGAGCAAGTAGCTGGGGCAGTAGGCTATACCAAGTTTCATGTTGGCCAGCTTGCAAGTCTGCTGGATATGAAGACCAAAAGTAAGAGCTGGATTGAGTGTGATACCTAGATATTTAAAGGAGGGTACCACCATAACAGAAGAGCCATTTAAGGTATAAACATTAAAAGTGAGTTGGGAGAGTTTGAGTTTGGCATTGGAACCAAATAGCGTGGCTTGAGTCTTAGATACATTTAAGACAAGTTTATTGGTAAACAACCACTGCTCAATTTGTTGAAAGTCTTGTGAAAGTCGTTTGTTGATTTCAGTAATGTTTTTTGCACTGGTGTACAGGACAATGTCATCGGCATATAACAGGGAGGCAGTCTGGATAATGTTTGAGGTAATATCATTTATAAAAATGGTGAAGAGCAGAGGACCAAGAACAGAACCTTGTGGCACACCAATATTTATGGTAGCATAATCCAACAGGGTGGAGTTAAATTTAACTAGTTGAGTACGACCCAACAGGTAGCTGTCAAACCATGCAGTGACAGTCAGTGAGAAGCCAAGTGATCTAAGAGCAGTTAGGAGGATGGAATGATCAACAAGGTCAAATGCTTTAGTCATGTCTGTAAAAATTGTACCCGTTAGAAGACCTGAGTCCATGGCCACTAGAGTATCAGATGTAAATTTGAGTAAAGCAGTGGTGGTGCTATGACCCTTGCGGAAACCATGCTGTGTAGACGTGAGAAGGTAATATTTCTGAAGAAAGTCAGTGGTTTGAGTGGCTACGAGCTTCTCAAGTATTTTGCTGAGAACAGACAATATGGCAATGGGCCTATAATTGGAGGGATTTTTGCAATCACCCTTTTTGAAGACAGGGTAATCCTGGCAGTCTTCCAGATATCAGGAACATAGCTGTGACAAAGGGAGAGGGTAAAAATCTTTGCAAGAGGCGCAGCTATGTAAGGGGCAACTAGCTTAAGGAGTTTAGGTTCAAGATTGTCAGACCCAGCAGCAGTGAAATCAGAGATATTGTTTAGCAATCTTAGAACTTCCAGGTGAGTGACAGACTTGAAAAGAAATTTGGGTCCAGCGGCATCAGGTTGGTCATTTGAGTTAGGCTTAGCCGGGAAGGATGAGGTTTAGTTGGTAAGGTCTGAAAACCGAGCATTGAAAAATTTTGCAATAGTAGAGGGATTATTGCAGTGGACCCCATTGAAAAACATATCGGTTGGAGTGGGGTCCAGGTTTGATCCTAGGAAGCATTTAAAATGGGACCAGGATTTTTTAGAGTCACCATATGATTTAGTTAATAGATCCTTACAGTAGGCACTTTTGGCCCTTTTGATATTTGAGTTAAAAAGGGGGGTCCAGTCGATAGTGGCAATGTCCAGTAGGAAGGACTGAGGGTCAATGTGTGCGTAGTTACAGAAGGTAATAAAATGAGGCTTAGATGGGAAGGGCCTAGTTTTACCCCATATACAAAATGTAGGGGAGTGGTCAGTGATGGCATCTGCTAGTATGCCAGAGGAGATAATATTTTCTGGGTGGTTGCTCATTATCCAGTCCAACAGAGTACTAGAGTTGGAGTGCAGAGCAGTTCTAGTAGGGTCACTGATCACCTGGTGAAAGTTGAAACTTTGAATCTTAGACTGTAGTACCTGTAGAGAGTTGCCGAGCCAATTAAAATTCAGATCACCAAGTATAAGAACCTAATTTCTCCGGCAAAGAAGAGAGGTCTGATCAAGCAGCTCATCAAGTCCTTTTAAACTACTAGAAGGGGGGTTGTAGGCACAGACAATGTGTAGTTTTTTGAAGCCAAGAGTAAGGAAGACATGAAGCACTTCGTAGTGGATTAGCAGAGACGAGGAGATTGTAGAGAGATGGAGATGATTTTAAAATAGACAGCTGTGCCACCCCCTCTTTTGGGAGCAGGCCTGTCAAATTTCAAGAGATTGTATTGGGAAAGCGGGCACTGAGAGTCCTGGATTGAAGATTTAAGCCAGGTTTCGGTAAGGCAGATGATATCTAGTTTGTGGCGGGTGACCCAGGATTCCAATTCAACAAAGTTGTGCAGCAGACTTCTGATGTTGTGGTGCACTACAGTAAGACCCTTTGCATTAGAAATGGGACTATGTATATTGTTGACCGATCCTGGGTTAGAATGAACATCCCCAGAGAGCAACAGGGCCAATAGGAGGAGATACCAGAGTTTATGTCGCATGAAGGGACATGAGGTGCTCATATTTAGGGGGCAGTGTTTTAGTACATGGGCAACCATCAGGATCCAGGGCCTATTTAACAGAAGTGGAGTAGGGTCATAATGGAGTTAGGGCAGCAGGAGAAGGTTGGAGTATAGGTAGTCGTGGGGCAGGAAATGTGGGATAGCCGAGGGTGCTAGAGGAACAGTAGGCAAGGATAGGTGGAGTAAAGCAAGTAAGGTCACAAGAAAAGACAGTAGCATGAAGAGTTTCATTGTATAAATAGATCTAAGTACTGGCTCGTGAAAAAAGGTGAATGTCAGGACCAGCCAGGAGGAAGTATAAGTATGTGAACAGAAATGGCAGAGGTGTTGAAATATAGAGAGTTTGGGTTGCGAGTCTGGGAGAAAAGGTTACAGAGAGATCTAGGTTAACCTTTTAGGGGTAGGAAGGAGGAGCAACGGATGCATGGAGCAATGGGAAATGGAGATAACATGGGGGTGGAGCAATTGAGTATTTAAAGGAGGCCTGAATGGGGTTGGGGGGTGGGAGACAATTAAGCAGTGTTTATGCAGAAAACTACAATCAGCAGTAGCCAAAGTCAGTCCAGAAAATCAACGTAAAGTGAATATGGAAAGGCGCACCATTCGGAAGTGGCTAGAAGGCAGAAGCAGACCAAACAGGACCAGCCTGCAAAAAGCTACACCAATCGGAGGCCTCAGCGCCAAACTTCTGTTAGTGGCAGTACCTGAGGTTGTGATCCAGGGCGGAGGACCGTGAGGGCGGCTAAAAAGTTGCAGAGGAGTCAGGCAGCGGCCAGAGGCAGCAAGTGGCCCGCTTCTCAAATTGAAAGCGCCGCTTCTGGCACAGGTCCCTGGGGAGGAAAAGGGAAAGACAGACATAAGTAAGGATCAGTGAGGGGGGGACTGGTGGCAGACTGTTAGCAGGGGGTGGAATGTAGCTGAACTAATGGCAGAGCAATTAGCAAGAGTAGGGGTGGAGGTAGGAGGAGAGACAGTAGTCAGTGGGAGGGTGGAGAAGCCATGAGGAGATGGGATAGCAGAGAGGGGGGGAGGGTTAAACAACCTCAGAGAGTAAAAGGAGTCAAAATAAAGAGATGGGGGGGGGGGAGTGTTTGCAGGGAAACAGGAAAATGCATAGTAGTTTAACGTTAAACAACGCTCCGTAGTTTAAGATTAGACAGAGAGAGCAGTGGGGTAGAAATCTTAGGCAGAGGTACAGATAAAAGGCAGGGAACGAGTTGAAAAGGTAGTGAAGCAGGCTACACAGGTATTAAATCTTACCCTCTAAAACACAGTCAGGCAGGGCACATGAGTATATGTAGCTAAAAATTTAAAACATTACAGCAATAGTTAACAGATCTAGGCAGTAGAACAGGAAAAATATAGCAGTGTTTATGCAGAAAACTGCAATCTGCAGTAGCCAAAGTCAGTCCAGAAAATCAATGTAAAGTGAATATTGAAAGGCACACCAATCAGAAAAGGCTAGAAGGCAGAAGCAGACCAATCAGGACCAGCCTGCAAAAAGCCACACCAATTGGAGGCCTCGGCACCAAAATTCTGTTAGCAGCAGTACCTGGGGTTGTGATCCGGGACAGAGAACCGCGAGGGCAGCCAAAAGGTTGCAGAGGAGTTGGGTGGTGGCTGGAGGTGGCAAGTGGCCCACCTCTCGAATTGAAAGTGCCGCTTCTGGTGCAGGTCCCTGGGGTTGTGATCCGGGGTGGAGGACTGCGAGGGCAGCCAAAAAATTGCAGAGGAGTCAGGCGGCGGTGGCCTGAGGCAGCAAGTGGCCCGCCTCTCGAATTGAAAGCGCCGTTTCTGGTGCAGGTCCCTGGGGCTGTGATCTGTGGTGGAGGACCACGAGGGGGCGACCAAAATGTTGCTGAGGAGTGGGGCGGCAGCGGCCAGAGATGGCAAGTGGCCCACCTCTCGAATGGAAAGCGCCACTTGATATATCAGAGGACAACGTTCCAGAGCCTGATGTGTCCCCTAACCCCAATTTTGGTGCATCTCCAACAGATCAGGAGGATACTTCCTCCATGCTGTGTTTTCTGCAACACATAGTGGACACCCTTGACCTCCCTTCTCAGGAGTCCACCCAGGAAGAAGAGGAAGACCAGAACTATAGGGGAATGAAACGTCTCCTTCCTTTTAAAAAAGTGGTACTTCCTATTTATAAGGCATTCAGGAAGAACACTATGAAGCTTCTCCAGACTCCTACATCTTTGTCTGGAGTTGACAAACGAATAGACAAGAAATGCCAATTATCCAAAATGGATACAGCTTTCCTGTCTATACATCCCAGCCATGAAGGGGTGGTACAACAGGCTGTATGTGATAAAGCAAGAGTCCCTCTCTGTTCTCAGCCAACTGAGAAAGACTCCAGAAGATTGGACTTTATGGCTAAGAAAACTTATACCTCAGCCTCTCTTCTCCTCCGCCTGTCTTCTTACATGGCATACACAGCCAAGTATCAGAAGGCCCTCTGGAGTTCGGTCTTGGTTGTAGCTCAGCAGAGATCTGACTGTATGGTACAGGACTTGGCGGCGACAATTAAAACTGCCATGGAAGCCATTAAGTACCAGTTCCACATGGCAGATGACAACAATGATGCGGCCTCCAGAGTGATGGCCCAAGCTATCTCTCTTAGGTGATTTGCATGGCTGAGGACAACTAATCTGATGCAGGATACTCAGTCCAGGGCCATGGACTTTCCTTGCAACCAGAATGTCTTGTTTGATTCCAGAACAGAAGACTACTTGAAGAAGGTTGATTACAAAACAACCTACCAAAGCAACACAGCAAAAGCCAAGAGTCCTGCTGCTCAAAAGCCTCAACATAAGGGAAACAGGGGCAGAGGATACTTCCCTAGGCCCTATTTTACCTTTCCTCCTCAGTTTGACTATTCTCAAATGAGAGGTTACTACAGAGGAAGAGGCAGGAGAGGTCAGAGGAAACCTGCCTCTACCTCTGCTCCTGCAACTCAGCCTAAGCCCTGACGTAAATGTTCAGGTCACCTCCCCTCTGCCTGTAGGGGTAGGCTCTCCCATTACCTCCAGTCCTGAGCCCCCATCACTTCAGACAAATGGGTCCTGGAGGTAGTGGAAAAGGGCCTGCTACTTCAATTCAAAAATATGCCAGCCCACAGGGGAACCCAGCTGTCCAAATCACTAATCCCAACAGAAAGGCTTCTGTTGGAGCTAGAGGTGAAACATCTTCTGGCAGCAAGGGTGGTAGAGAGAGTACCTGCCGGGGCAAAGGTCTCTACTCCAGATACTTCCTGACACAAAAGAAAAATTGGGAGTGGTGACATATCTTAGACCTCAGATACTTAAACAAGCACCTTCTGAAACCCAAATTCAAAATGGTCACCCTAAAAATGATAATACAGTCCCTTCAGCAGGGAGACTGTCTAGCCTCCCTAGACCTCAAGGACGCCAGCTTTCACATTCCAATAAGGCAGTCCCACAGAAAGTTCCAGAGGTTCAAATTTCCATTAGAGCACTACCAGTTTTCAGCCATGCCCTTCGGCCTGACATCTGCACCAAGTATATTCACCAAATGTCTGGCTGTCATGGCAGCACATCTAAGAAAACAGGGAATCTCAGCCTATCTTTACTTGGACAACTAACTAATAGTGGGAAAAAACTCTCTACAAGTAGAATAGGCTCTTTTCCTAACAAAGAACACACTACACTCCTTGGGGTTTCTTATAAACCAGAATAATTAACACTTGGAACCAACCCAGCTCCTTACTTTTATAGGAGCACAGTTGGATACTCAGCAGAGTAAGGCTTTTCTTCCACCAAAAAGAATCCAAAACTTCTTGTCAGTGGTAAATTCTTTTGTACTGGGCCAGCCCAGGCCGGCCAGACATTTTTTGAGGCTCCTGGGACACATGGCATCCATGACAGCCGTGGTTCCAAGGAGCCAGATTCAGAATGAGGGACATACAGTACCACCTATGGTCTCACTGGTCCCAAATGAGCAATTCTCTGTCCAAACTGATTCCAGTCACAAAGACATTCCTTCAGACCCTGCACTGGTGGAAGGAAACTGCAAACCTTTCGGTAGGAATTCCCTTCCAAGCACCTTCTCCCACAAAAATCATCACTACAGATGCTTCTCTGCTGGGATGGGGAGGTCATCTGGACAGTACTTTTTTCAGTGGCACCTGGACTCCAAAGGAGCCACAGGCTCAAATTGAACTGCTGGAGCTCAGAGCCATTTACTTGGCACTGAAGGCTTTTGCTCCTCAAGTAAAGGGCCACACAGTGAAGATCAGGACAGACAACACCACTGCAATGTTGTACATAAACAAGCAGGGTGGCACAAGGTCCAGTGTCCTGTATTTGGAAGCCATGAGAATCTGGTGTTTGGCTTAGTCCCTGGATATCAGTCTTTCAGCCATACACCTTCCGGGCAAGGATAACACCTTTGCAGATGCCCTCAGTCACATCAACCAAGGGCACAGTGAATGGTGTCTGAACAAGCAAGTGCTGGGCACAGTGTTTAGAAGGTGGGTCATGCCAGAAATAGATCTTTTTGCCTCTGACCTCAACCATCAACTTCCTCTGTATTGCTGCAGACCTACAGTCCTGGGAAGCCTTCCAGCAGATCCCCTTGCTCTGGACTGGTCAGGACAATTCTTTTATGCCTTCCCTCCTTTTCCCCTGATTTTCAGAGTGTTACTGAAGCTCAGAGCTCAGTCAGCAACAATGATTCTGGTGGCGCCGGATTGGACAAAGCAAGCTTGGTATCCCCTCCTGTTCTTTCTTGCAGCAAACCCATTTGCTTTCCACTCAGTCACTTTTTCCTTACGCTCCCTCAGACAGGAGTCACTTATCCAGACCTGCAGTCTCTTCACTTATAAGCTTGGCTCTTGAGGAGTTAGAGTTCCCTGCCACTCGGTACTCTGAACAAGTCCTGAAGATCCTAAGGATGGCCAAAAAGCCTAGCGCAAAAAAGACCCATGCAGCCAAATGGAAAATATTTTCACTCTGGTGCAATAGGAAATAGATTAACCCTCTCAGAGCTTCAATTTTTAATCTCTTGGATTATGTGTTACATCTCCAGGCCTAAAGGCCTTCTTCCCTGAAGCTTCATCTGGCTGCAATCTTGGTCTACCTTTCCATTGGAAAGAACAAATCTGTTTTTTCCCAACCAGTGTTTAAACAGTTTTTTAAAGGCCTCCTTTATCTTCAGCCCCCAATCAGGGAACCTGTCCCTCCTTAGGATCTTAACTTGTGTATTGTCAAGCTCATGGAGCCACCCATTGAACCCATGGCTATGGTCCATCTCAAGTATGTCACTTGGAAAACTATTTCTAGTAGCCATTACCTCTGCAAGGAGAATTTCAGAGCTACAGGCACTCTGTACTGAGCCTAACTACATCATCCCTCATAGGGATAAGAGTGAGCTCAGGACGAACAGGAGATTCCTGCCTAAGGTGGTTTCAGAGTTGCATCTTAATCAGTCCATTACCTTACCAGTCTTTTTTACTGAGAAATCCACTCCTGGGGAGCAGAAGCTCCACAGTCTGTATGTCAGAAGGGCCCTGCTTCATTACTTGGAACACGCCAAGCAGTTCAGGGGCTCTTCCACACAGCTGTTCCTCACCTATGGGTAGGTAGGTACAGGAAGACCAGTCACTAAGAGAACTATATCTCGCTGGATAGTCTCCTGCATTCGGTTCTGCTTTGACAAGACTGGTATACAGCCCCTTGAGGACCTCAAGCCCCACTCTACTGGGGCACTACAGCCTCAGTGGCAACTGCAAGGGACATTCCCTTACTGGATGTATGTAAAGCAGCTACTTGGAAGACTGTACACACATTCACAAAGCACTACTGCCTGGATGTACAGTCTAGATCTGATGCCAGATTTGGCAGGGCGGTTCTACAGAGCTTCTTTCCTAAGTAGATTCTCTACCCGCCTCCCAACTGTACTGCTTTGTAGTCTGCATAATGTTACTGATGCTAAAGGAACCCTGGGGTGAGAAAAAAAATGACTCACCATAGTAATCTTCTTTCTTCCAAGGTGTCCTTTAGCATCAGTAAGCTCCCACCCATCCTCCCCTAATAACCTTACAGAAGAGGACTCTGCGTCTTTCCTCCTACCAAATTTGTTGTTCTAAACTTTGAATTACATTTAAAGCAAAGTTTTCATGTTCTGTTGTTCTGGTTCATGCTGTTGCATGTTTTTTAAATCCTGTTGGCTCACACCAAAGTGAGCATGTGCCCAATCTAGCTTCACAAAAATGTTGGTACCTTCTAGGCAGGTACTGCTCAGCACAGCCACAAGCTCTCTCCTGATTGCCTAATTCATAAGCTCATTATCATAATCTCCACCTCTGGGGCAGTTCTACCTAGTCAGCTAACTGCATAACGTTACTGATGCTAAAGAACACCTTGGAAGAAAGAAGATTACTACAGTGAGTATTTTTTTCTTTTCAGTAGCTGTGATAGCAAGAGCACAGGCAAAGAAAATCTTAGAGATTGGGGACTCTTGTCCTTTTAGTGGCTTTGATTTGGACTTGTTTGAACCCAGCTCCAAATTCCAGAAATCCTGGAAAGAAAGACACCTGTAAAAACAGT
Source organism: Neoceratodus forsteri (assembly GCA_016271365.2). Classification (NCBI taxonomy): domain Eukaryota; kingdom Metazoa; phylum Chordata; order Ceratodontiformes; family Ceratodontidae; genus Neoceratodus; species Neoceratodus forsteri. The sequence continues at coordinate 832,132,433 of CM057454.1, read as the reverse complement.
GGCAACAAAAGACTGATGGACATCAGGGGTTAATATATGAAAAAGCTGAAACCTAATTGATAACTGATTGTGTCTTTTGTTTCTGAATAAACTCACAATGTTTCTCTCCAAGGTTATTTTAAGCAGCTGGGGGTGAAACAAAAACAGGGTGAACTAATATTTAAAAAAAATAATGGGCAGCTGTACAGAGCTGGGGTTACTCCTCAGACACAGGAACAGATACCACAACTGGTCATACCAAAGAAGTATACAACACAGTTGTTGCAGATAGTACACGATAATCCTGAGGATTCATAAGGGTATTGATACCTGTTGCAGTTCTTGTGCTAAATGTCAAAAAGTAGCCCCAGTGACTAAAAAACAAGGTGCCACTGGCGCCCATACCCTTGACAGATGTGCCTTTTTTGAAAGAATTGATGTGCTTGGCCCATCAGACAAAAGTAAAACAAGCAATTGATTAATTCTGGTAGAATGTAACTATGCTACTTGATACCCAGAGGCAATTCCAATACGTAATGGCACAGCCCCAAAAGTGGCAGTAGACTTGCCACAATTATCAGTAAGGTGGGCTACCTAAAGAGATTATTACTGATCAGGGTAATAATTGTGTGCTGCATTACTGAAGGAGCTAAACCAGCTACTAGGTATCACTGCCATAAGAACATCCCCTTATCACCCTCAGACAGGCGGTTTTGTTGAGCTTCTTAAACACTAAAACACATTTTAAAAACATTTGTGAAAGGTGAAGAGAAAGATAGGGACCAGTATTTGGGGACGGGGGGGTTAGATAACCTTGGTTGATTAGGCCTTATTACTGTTATTTAAGGCGGATGCATATGCTAGGCCTTGCAATTATACTGTCAGTTTCCCATGCTGTTATATGGTTCTTTACCTCTATTTTAAATGGGGAGGGAAGCTGTTAGTTGAATGTTTGTGCTTGTGTTCGTTTTCTTATACTGTTCAATACAGTATATTAAATTGAAAAAAAAAAGCATCAACAGGTTTTTCACCCTTTGAAATGTAATATAGTAGACAACCTAGAGGGCCACTAGATGTAATAAAAGAAACATGGGAAGATAACCCAGCTCACAAAGAATCTATTACATTTGATATGTATACACTGAGAAAGAAACTGGCAAAATATGTTCAAATTGCCCACAGTAATCAGAACGGAGCCCAAAAACAGCAGAAGATGTTTTATGGCTGAGGTAAAAGAAAAACTTTTTGAGCCAAGTGAAAAAGCCTTTTTCTCACTCCAGGTATTCTTCTATATTCCTAACTCTATGCAGTCAGCCTCCTAAGTAGGACTGCCCGAAGAATCAGAATGTATGCAAATGACAGAACCTATCATTAGCCCGTGCCATTTATTCAAACTGCTGCCTTATCAGCTATCACGTTCCAATTTCTTTCTCCTCCTGACAAGTCAAGACGCCTGAGACTTTCCCTTTCGTTCGTTCACGAGTGTGATTCTTTGCTGCATTTAAGTATTTTCTTTTAATTATTCTTACTGCTACCTTTATTTCTGTTAAAATTCCTTTACCTTTAGTTTAGTGTTTTCAGTTAATTTTCTCGGTTCCTCACAGTTCAGGATAACAGCTGAGGAACCGAGCCCTAATTGTTTATTCCGGAGCTTTTATTTTTCAACTCTGGTTCAGTTTAGTTATTTTAAGCCTCTATTTTAAAAAAAATTTCTGTTTTGTTATCCGCTAACCAGGTTCTTGTTGCTCCAGTTCACGGTTATGTATTGGAACTTTCATCGGTTCCTAAACCGATCGCAACCGCTAAAAAAAAAAGGGTTATTGTGTTTGCAGTTATGTTTTTCATTCCTGATTTGATAATGTCAAAAAAAAAGTAAAAGGAAGACGGGTTCCCCGGGGTTTCAAAATTGCCTTAAGTGTGGTGATGTCTTTGCCAAGGCAGACAAGTTTGACTTATGCGTAGTCTGCCTTGGACATGTACATTTTTCAGCAGATTGTGAAATCTGCAAGTCCTTTCCACAAAAGACCATTGAAAAATGATTGGAAAGGCTTCAAAGAAAACTTGAGAAGGGTGCTTCTGGCTCTGACCAGTCCACACCCTCCAATAATGTGGGTGAAACTGCACAATCTAAACAAAACACACTGACAAGGGTGAAGTATCATAGGTATATTCAAGCCGAATGATAGAAATTCTACCCTATAAGGCTTGCCAACCAATTTTATTAAAAAATAAATTTGTTATTACCAAAATGCAAATATATCCCATTCTTGAACTCGTTCATCGTGGTACTGTTCACAAGTTTAGTCTGTAAGTTGTTCCAAACTCCAACTACTCTTAAACTATACCAATATTTACGAAAATTGTGATCCCAAGCTTGTTGACATAGTTGTTTCATATGTTTTCTTGTACTAGTTCTACCATGATTATGAATAAAGCCTAATTCCTCCAGCAACACTTCATCCTTCATGCTCTTGTAAAGAAAACACAGATCTCCCCTTAATCTGCAGTAATACAAGGAATAAAGATTTAAACTTACTAATCTGTCATAATAACTTTTATTTTTTAATCCCTTTATTTGTTTAGTTAACTTTCTCTGAACCCCCTCAATAGAAAGTATGTCTTCCCTGTTTTGGGGTGACCAAACCTGGACACAATACTCCAAGTGTGGCCTTACCAATGCACCATAGAGTGGGATCAACACTTTCTTGTCTCTACTCACTATATGCTTGAGTACACAGTTTAAATTTTGGATTGCTTTCTTAAGTTGGATCCTGCAATGCGCTCTAAATTTTAAATCTTTCATAACTGTAATACCCAAATCTCTTTCCTCAGTAACTACCCCCAAGGTGGTATTGTCTAATAGGTAGGTTTCTTCCTTATTATTTTTACCTAGGTGCATGACCTTGCACTTGGTTTTATTTAGTACAAGTTTGTTAAGGCTGCTCCATTCATATATTGAGTCCAATGTATGCTGTAGAGCTGTTCTTTGTTCATCATTATTAACAACTAACCCCAGCCTACAATCGTCAGCAAACTTATACATCCATATGTTATTATTTCTAATTTTTAAAGAAGCAATGTATATATTGAATAAGCATCACCCAGTAAAAGGACTGGTGAACTGGCTGACTCCCCTGTTCCTGCCAAAAAGGCTAAGAAAACAAAGCACATTGAACCCCATGCTGAGAAACCAAAGGGATTTTCATCTGTGTCTCATAGCCTGCCTTTCTCAGAAGAAATTGTTCAGGCGTTCAAGGTAATACAGGCTCTGCAGGGTCTCATGCCCGCTGCAACTCTTCAAACATCGATTCAAGCCCCAATTAGGCCTTCCTCAGTCTCTACTCCATCCCAGGGGCAGATGGAGTTCGAGGAAAATGAGGTACCAGAAGAGGATGAAGGTGAACATTTGAGCCTGAGGTTTCCCCTGAGCAGGAATTTGGGTCTCCTCCTAGGGCTGAGGATTTTTCCTCACATTTTTCCTTTGTAAGAAAGATTGAAGCCCTTGATCTGGCTACCACTGAAGTTATAGAGGATGAGAAGGAGTCTGAATATAAGGAGATGATGGGGCTAACACCCACAAAAAAAGCTGCTACTCCCTATCAACAAGTTTTTCAAGAAAGACTTGTTACAGATTTTGCAGACTCCTAACTCTGTTCCCCCTCTGGATATGAAGGCAGACAAGAAGTATCAGCTTGACAGGCAAGGGGCTGAATTCCTTTTCTCTCATCCTGATCATCAAGGAATAGTTCAGCAAGCAGCCTGTGAAAAGGTGAGGATGCCAGTAGTATCTCACCCACCTGAAAAGGACTCACCTAAAAGAGACAGTATGGCCAAGAAGGGCTACCTGGCAGCCTTGTTAGGAGTCAAGCAGGCCAGTTACCAAGCCTATGCTGCACAGTACCAAATGTCACTGTGGCAGCTAGTATTGGCCATGTCTGAGAAGGCTCCTTCTGGCCTATCAGATGATATGAATCTGCCAGCAGAAACAGACCACCCGGTCTCTCAATGTCTGCCCAAGTGTGCAGCTCGCACCCTAGATTGCAGCTGCCCCAACCCGCTCCCCATCTGTCATTCCCATGATGGCCTTAGCCCCCTCCACCCAGACCTTCCCTCTTGCTTTGTCCCACTCCCTCTTAAAACTTCCTACTGTCTTGCATGATACCACCCTGTGAGGTGTGGGGCTTGAAAGGAGGACCAGTTCACTCAGTTGACCAAAATCCAAAAGTAAATTTATTAACAAAAAAAATACAGAGCCGAACTTTCAAACGAAACAGAAAATAAAACATCAATACAAGAAAATAAAATTGCCTTTCAGTAGCACTAGAATAGGCTAGAGTACTACTCTCCTTGAGGTCAGCACAGGACTGAACCTCCAAGACTATCTGACCATTTAGTTTAGGTACTCTGAACTTATACAGGACTATGGTCAGGTGGTAACCTAGCTCCACCTCTGAATGTTACAACAAATTATATTTCTTTATTCACCTATCATTTTTAACATACAATGCAGTAGTATACCTTTAAATCCTTATACAGATCTCTATGTATTGTCACACTGCAATTATTTACAAGTTGAGGGCTTTAAATTTCATTTCTGGCGTTAGCAAGCACCACCCCTTCTAGTAACATCATAAAAACATGCAGGATATGGCTGGCCGGCTCTTAGAGAGGGGCTGCAGAAGGAAGAGGATTGATTCTCAATGCAGAGTAAGGTACAATTCTCTCGTTTTACTTTGGAACTAAAATCAGGCTGAAAATGCTCCCGTTTGGCTCCGGAGAACTTGTAAATTTGAAAATAGACTGAGGAGAAGGAAAAAGTTCCTCACATCGCAAATTATGGGAGTAAATGTCCACACGACCAAAGCGCACAGTCGCAGCGAGCAGGAAATTACAAACCAGCGCCAATGCCACAGACGCTGTATGCTCATGCACAGAAAACATAACGAGGGGGAAAGGGAGAGATATTTTGGACTGAGCTTTATTTAAATGCAAAAATAAACGGCTATTCAATGCCAAAGTAATTTTATTAGAGGAATTTTATCGGAGAGCTACTTCTCCAAAACGGACCTTCCGATACCTCCTACAATTAACATGAAGGTGGCTACATTAAACTGTATGGTAATTCATTTTACCACTTCCCATCTTACATAAGCAACACCAGGGAGTCCAAAATCTTTCCTTATGGATTCATTTTTATTCTACTAAATATTTACACATCCTGAAAGGGGGGGGGGTCATACCCTGATGTATCAGAACCTGGAAAAGAGAGAGAAATAAAGAAATAAATATATTTATATAGGTGGCCATCCTATATAATATTAGAGGAAAACATTATAGAAGAGGAGAAAGAATATAAGATAGAGGGCTGTTGCAACAGACTTTAAAAAAAAAAATGGGTTCGAGGTCTGATATATAAGGTTTGACTTCACACACCCCCTCTGGTAGAGCGTTCCATTTAGACACTACCCTCTCCATGAAGTAGTGCCTTTTCATCTCCCTCCTAAAACTTCCGCCCTCCAATTTTAGTCTGTGCCTCCTCATGTTTCTACCCCTCCTCAATTTAAACACCCCTTCAGTGCTAGCTTTGTTTATACCCCTCAAATACTTGAACATTTCAATCATATCCCCATCCCTCCTCTCCTCCAGTGTGTACATATTCAGCTCATTCAGCCTGTCTTCGTAGGCCTTGCCCTCCATCGCCTGTAACATTTTTGTTGCCCTCCATTGCACACCTTCTAGTAAATTAATATCCCTCTTCAGATACGGCCACCAGTACAGCACAAAGTACTTCAAGTTCAGCCTGACCCAAGATCTGTAGAGGGGCAGGATCACCTCCGTATGCCTGGACGAGAAACACCTTGCGATACAGCCCAGTGTCCTGTTCACCTTAGCTGCTGCTTTCCTGCATTGGGCAGAGTTGTTCATGCTCCCTGTTACCAACACCCCTAGGTCCTTCTCTTCCTCAGTGATCCTCAGTCTTATCCCTCCCAACAGTCCCTCCTTGGGTTCTTTGCCCTGAAGTGTATAACCTTGCACTTTTTCGCGTTGAATCCCATCTGCCACTTCTCCGACCATACCTCCAGTTTGGTTAGGTCCCCTTGTAGTTGTTCCCATTCATCCTCTTCATCCACCACTGCCCCCATTTTGGTATCATCTGTGAACAGACTAACCCTGCTCCCAACTCCGTGTGCAATATCTGAGACAAAGAGCCCAAATAGCACCGGGCCCAGCACCAAGCCCTGCGGCACACCACTAGTCACTGGTCTAGGTGTCAAGAGCTCCCCCCCACTACCACCCATTGCAGCCTCCCCTGCAGCTAGTTCCTTATCCAGTTTGTCAGCTTCATCCCCACCCCCTGCAGCAGCCAGCTTCCCCCCCAGCCTCCCATGAGGCACTGACTCGAAGGCCTTGCTGAAGTCCAAGTACAAGACATCTACAGCATGACCCATATCCAGCTCTCTTGTTACCCAGTCAAAATATTCTATTAGATTGGTCTGACAAGACCTCCCCAAGACAAACCTGTACTGCCGCCCATCCTGGAGGTCATTACCCTCAAGGAACACCACCAGCCTCTCCTTCAGTATCGTCTCCATAAGTTTACCCACTATGGAAGTGAGACTGACAGGCTGATAATTTCCTGGCTCGTCCCTAGGGCCACGCTTGTGTATGGGCACCACATGGGCCACCCTCTAGTCCTGAGGTACCCATCCCATGTCCAGGGAGGTGCTGAACAGGTCTGCCAGTGGCTCGGCCAACACCTCCACCATCTCCCTCAGCACCCTGGGGTGGATGCCATCAGGACCTGGTGCCTTGTCCACCCTTAATGCCCTCAGACACTCTAGTACTCTACTCCCCTTGATCATTCTGTCCATCATCTCTCCCCCCACCCCCACCCTCCCATTATGGTGGTAGTGGACCATCCTTCTCTGTCGTGAAAACAGAGCAAAAGTATTCATTTAGTACTTCTGCTTGTTCCTCTCCTTTCCACCCACTCCCTCCCACTTTATCTTCACAGTATGGTCTCTGCACTTCCTCTTTTACCTGACATATCTAAAAAAGTCCTTTTCCCCTCCCTTGATGCCTTGCGCTAACCTTAGCTCCCTGGAGGCCTTGGCTACTCTCACTCACTTGGTCACCTCCTTGGACCAACTCACATAAGCCTCCATGTCCTCTTCCTTTCTCATTCTCCTGAACTTCTGGTATGCAACTATCTTTGCCCTCACCCCCTCCAACACTTCACTGTTCAGTCAGCTTGGTTTCCTGGCTGTGCACTTCTTGCTCCTAGTCCTGGTGCAAGCGTCTGTAGCATCTGTTAGCCCAGTTTTAATAATTTCCCATGTTTGCTGTGCATCCATCTCTGGCCTAATATCCTGAAGTCTCCTTTGCAGTATTTCTCTCATCATCCCAAAGTCTGCCCTCCTAAAATCTACCACCTTTGTTACTGTGCCTCCAGACTCTCTGCCCAACTTGAGAGTGAACCACACTGTTTGGTGGTCACTACCAGCTTGTGGGTCTTCCACCCTTATTTCCCTGACTGCTTTCTCATTTGACAGCACCACATCCAGTGTGTTACCTAGTCGTGTTGGCCCACTGACCAGCTGTGTCAGGAGACCATCCTGGATGATTTGGCTGAAACAGCCAGGTTTGGACTAGAAGCAGTCAGATATCAGTTTCAGATGGCTGCTGCGCTAATGATACTGCTGGCAGATGGATGGCTTTCACCATAGCCCTCAGGAGGTTTGCAAGACTTGGGGCCACAAACCTTACACAGGATACCCACAACAAGGCCATAGATTTTCCTGTGGAAAATCGTTATCTGTTTGGCCAGCAAACTGAGGCCTATATGAAGAAGGTGGATGAGTACAAAGCCACCTATAAAAGTAATTCAGCAAAGGAGAAACCCTCTTCCTCCTATAGGCCATTGGTGGAGGCAGAGGTAGAGTAGGCTACAGCAGGTCTTTTTACCAGGCCCAGTCTATTTCTCAATATCTGCAATACCCTCTACAAACAGGTATTTTATCAAGATAGGAGAAGACTGAGACACCTAACCTTCTTAGGTGTGCCACCACCACTACTAGATACTTTGTGAACACCCTTGGGGCTGAGGTAAGACCAAAGGGTAGGGCTGAAAACTGGTACTGGTGTCTCAGTCTTCCCTATCTCGATGACTGGCTGGTGGTGAGAAGCTCGCCCTAGCAGGTGCAAGACCATTTGCAGGTAACACTAAACCTTTTACAGTCACTAGGGTTCCTGGTAAATCAAGAGAAATCTGTCCTTACCCCAGTGTAGGTGCTGCACTTCATAGGAGCAGCACTGAACACCTTGGAGGGAAGGGCATTCTTCCCTCAGGACAGAGTGCAAAGCATCCTGCAAATAGCTTTTTCTTTCAGGCTGAATGAACCAAACCTAGCAAGACAGTTTATGCAGCTTCTAGGAACCATGGCTGCAGCAACAGGCACACTTTTGGGCACCAGGTTCCAAATGAGAGACATACAGTTTCACCTCAGGGCACATTGGTGCCAAAGGAAAGACAATCTCTCAAAACTAATTCCAGTAACAGGAACATTACTACAAGCCCTTCAGTGGTGGAATGAAGCAGACAACCTCAGGGAAGGGGTTCTCTTTCAGTAGGAAACCCCATCAGCCATCCTCATAACCGATGCCTGTTAGGGTGGGGGCACACCTAGGGGAATATAATATACATGGAACCTGGTCTAGCACAGAGTCACTCCAGCACATAAATCTGTTGGAGCTAAGAGCAGTGTTCCTGGCATTGAAAGCATTCACACCATTAGTACAAAGAAAAGTGGTGCAGGTCAGAACAGACAACACCACAACAATGTACTACATAAACAGACCCCCTGTGCATGGAAGCAATGAGGGTCTGGAGTCTGGCTTACTCTCTAAAGGCCATCCATATGCCAGGGAAAGACAATACCTTAGCAGATGCCCTGAGAAGAATCAATTAGACCCACCATGAGTGGTTCATCAACAGGCAGATACTGGAAGCAGTGTTCAGAAGGTGGGGTACATCAGAGACAGATCTCTTTGCATCCCACAAGAATCATCACCGTCCTCAGTATTGCTGCAGACCACCAGCCAAGGGTACAGTTCCTCTAGATGCTCTGACCCTGGACTGGTCAGGGAAAAACCTGTATGCCTTTCCCCCATTTCCCCTCATTTTCAGAGTCTTGATCAAGCTCAGGTCACCAGTCTGCATCAATGATTTTGATAGCACCAGACTGGGCCAGACTAACCTGGTATCCTCTACTACTCTCCATGTCTGTAGCCAAACCAATACATCTTCCCAGGAGGTACAATCTGTTACCCTCCCAAGAGGGCAAGATCCTGTACCTCGAACCTCAAATCCCTCAGGCTCAAAGCATGGCCCTTGAGGACTTAGAGTATACAGACTTGCAACTCTCTGAAAGTGTTCTGGATATTTTGAAGGGATACAGGAAGCCTTCTATAAAGAAAATTTATGCTTCAAAATGGAAGAGGTTCTCTGTCTGGTGTGCTTCCAAGGGTATTGTCCCCACACAAGTAGGGATACCACCTGCCTTGGACTATCTTACCCATGGACTGCAACATACATCCATGAAAGTGCATTTACAGTAGCTTCAGTGTCCGCTTACATTTCTGCTGGGAGAAGCATCTCCCTGGCATCTAATCCTATTTTCAAAATATTCTTTAAAGGTCTGTGCCATTTGCACCCACCTATTAGGGAACCAGTACCAGCCTGGGACCTGAATGTATGCATTGCTCAGCTCATGAGGCCAACATTTGAGCCCATGGCTTTGTATATGTTACAGTGCCTGGAAAACAGTGTTTCTAGTAGTCATCGCCTTAACTAGAAGAATTAGTGAACTTCAGGCCCTGTGTGTCGAAAAGGATTAACTTTCTTTCCACAGAGACAAGGTAGTACTATGAACAAACAGAAAATTCCTCCCTAAAGTGGTTTCTGATTTCCATTTGAACCAGTCAATTACCTTGCCAGTCTTTTTCACTAAACACACTAGTTCAGGTGAATGCAGACTCCATAGTCTGGATGTAAAAAGGGCAAAGCTACTGTATGTCCCACAACAGAGATCAAAGACAGGACAAACAGCAGTTGTTCCTGACTTATGGGGATGTGGGTAAAGGGAATCCAGCTTCAAAGAGGTCCGTTTCTCACTAGAGAGTACAATATATTCAGTTTTGCTATTCGAAAGAGGCACAGCTGCTTCCCTATCAGCTTCCAGGGATGTTCTCTTGGTTGAAATTTGTAAAGTAGCTACCTGGAGAACAGTACACACCTTTATTAAGCACTATAGCCTGGACACTCAGTCCAGAAGTGATGCCAGGTTTGACACAGTAGTCCTGCAGAGTTTGTTTCCAAAGCAGGCTCTGTGCCCACCTCCAAAGGTACTGCTTTGTAGTCTGCATAGAGTTAGGGATATAGAAGAATACCTGGGGTGAAAAGAAAAAAATACTTATCATAGTGTGACAGAGTGACCGCTGTCATGGAAGGGTGCCCTGGTATTTGACCCTCCCCCATATGAAGTGCTCAAGCACTATATTTAAATTCAGGCATACCGCCTGTATGGTAAAAAGGAACATCTACAGTAGCAGTACCTTGATAGGACTAAAAGCGGCTATTTTGTCAGATGTTTTCCAAATGTTTCTCCGAGGGAGAAAAGAGTGTGTAAATGCCACCAGTGAAAGGAGCGAATGCTGCCACTTAATGCAGTTACAGGAAATAGTTTCTTGTTATGTGGCATATGTCCATCCCTCTGATTACAAAATTTTAATAGTTAAATAAATGGAGGGTGGCCGAATGCACAGAAGCACCCCCTCGGGTACATAAAGGAATAGTGTACTGAAGCAGTCATGTGGAGAGCCCAGGAAGCTGTAATGGAGCAAATAAATCAGGCTCCCATGCACAGACTTTTTCAGGTACTTGTTTTGGGGATTATTTTTAAATGAAAATTGTTTCTTCCAGGGTATTCTTCGCTATTGATAACTCTCCCACCCTGCCTCCCCTTCCAGAACCAGGGTCTCTGCACTCCTAGCTGATTACACAAACATGGAGAGCCAAACACTGGCATAGATTGTCTAAACCCTTATGGGTAGAGTTTTTTCTTTTCCCACCTTTTTTTCTTAGGTGATTCTGACAGTAAGAGGTGGGGGGTGGGCTTATGATATTACTTATACAGTGGCGTGAAAAAGTATTTGCCCCCTTCCTGATTTTCTCTATTATTGCATATTTGTCACACTGGATGTTTTCAGGTCTTTAGACAAAATATAATATTAGATAAAGGGAACCTGAGTGAACAAATAACACTTTTTTTTTTTACTTATTTCATTTATTTAATGAAAAAAGTTAACCGAACACCAACTGGCACTGTGTGAAAAAGTAATTGCCCCTAGTTAAATCAACCCAATTAAAGGGATAATTAGAGTCAGCTGATTGAACACAGCCAGGCTTGATTACAGCCAGCCCTGCTCAATATAAACCTCACTTATTTTGGCCCTTACCATCAGAGTCACGTTGCCAGCACAAAGATTCAACAAGCACATTATGCCATGATCAAAGGAAGTTCCTGTAAAGATCAGAAAAAATTTGTTGCCCTCTATCAGTCTGGAAAAGGTTACAAAGCTATTTCTAAGGCTCTGGGACTCCATCGTCACCACAGTGAGAGCCATAATCTCCAAATGGAGAACACTTGGAACAGTAGTGAACCTTCCAGGAGGGCGGCCTGCCAAAAATTACTCCAAGGGCGCAGTGTAAAATCATCCAAGAAGTCTCAAAGGATCCTAAAACAACATCCAAAGAACTGCAGACTTCTCTTGCCTCAGCTAAGGTCAGTGTTCATGACTCCACAATCAGAAAGAGACTGGGCAAAATGGGCTTCATGTGAGAGTAGCAAAGGAAACCACTGCTAACCAAGAAGAACATAAATGTTCATCTCTCATTTGCCAAGAAGCACCTGGATGATCCACAAGCCTTTTGGGAAAATGTTCTATGGACAGATGAGTCCAAAGTGGAACTTTTGGACAACATGGATCCCATAATGTCTCGTATAAAGCAAACACAGCATTCCACAGTAAGAACACCATACCAACAGTCAAACATGGTGGTGGTAGTGTGATGGTGTGGGATGCTTTGCTGCCTAAGGACCTGGATGACTTGCCATAATTAAGGAACCATGAATTCTGCTCTGTACCAGAAAATTCTTAAGGAGAATGTCCAGTCATCCTTCCAGTCAGCTGAAGCTGAAGCGTAGTTAGGTCATGCAACAAGACAATGATCCAAAACACAAGAGCAAGTCCACATCAGAATGGCTAAAAGAAGTAAAATTAAAGTTTTGGAGTGGCCTAGTCAAAGTCCAGACTTAAACCCAATAGAGATGCTGTGGCAGGACCTGAAACGAGCAGTTCATGCTTGAAAACCTACCAAATGTTACTGAATTAAAGCAGTTCTGCGAGGAAGAGTGGGTTAAAATTCCTCCACAGCGATGTGAAAGACTGATATTGAATTATAGGAAGTGTTTGGTTGCAGTCATTGCAGCTAAATGTGGCATAACCAGTTATTAAGTGTAAGGGGGCAATTACTTTTTCACACAGTGCCAGTCGGTGTTGGTTAACTTTTTTTCATTAAATAAGTGAAATTAAAAAAAAAAACAAGTGTTATTTGTTCACTCAGGTTCCCTTTATCTAATATTACATTTTCTCTAAAGACCTGAAAACATCCAGTGTGACAAATATGCAATAATAGAGAAAATCAGGAAGGGGGCAAATACTTTTTCACGCCACTGTAGTTGTTGTTCATGATAGTGTAGTCTTTACTATAGGTAGATAGATAGATAGATAGATAGATAGATAGATATAGTAGTAGTTACATTTCCTTGCAGGCTTCTCAGAAATCTGATACATTATTGGAACATGGCAGCTGATAAGGGCAGCAGTTTGAATAAGTGGCACGGGCCAGTGATAGGTTCTATCATTTGCATACGTTCCAATTCTCTGGGCAATCCTACTTAGGAGGTTGACTGCATAGAGTTATGAACATAGAAGAATACCCTGGAAGAAACAAGAGTACTAGGGTAAGTAATTTTTTCCTACTGTTACCTACTACAGAAAACAAACTGTTAATGAAGTGGCAAGAGCCTTATAAAGTGGTTAGACATACTGGTACAGTTGACTATGAGACTGTGACCCTGATAAGAAAAATCCTACCAAGATATACCATGCTAACCTCCTGAAAACAAAATGGGTTGAAAACACACCAAAGGTTGCTTTGTTAGTATTACCAGAAATTGATAAAGAAGGTATTGACAGCCTATAGCAGATTGGGACAAACTATAACTTCTGATGCTGTACAGGTGAATGTTTCCTTAACTTCCAAACAAAACTGCAGAAATTTGTAACATGGTAAAGACCTTTAAAAGTACTTTTACCACAGTGCCAGGCCAAGCAAAAGGGGTCCAGCACATAATAGTGACAGAGAATGCTCATCCTATCAGGCAAAAGACACACAGACTACCAGAATGGTTAAGAAAATACAAAAAATAAGAGTGGTATCATGAAGAATTGAGAAGTGCTTAGTCATTACCAATAGTAATTGTAAATTAAACAAGCATTTGTCAATGCTGAATGTTGTCATGCTGGCATTGGCACTGGCAGAGCTAGAGGCGCATAATAGGAATGGCAGTGAAGTATTGAAGTGGTGCCAACCCCACCCTCACCATGTAGAGAGTGACAGGCAGTGGGGTGTGCCTTTGGGTTGTCAGGCATAATGCTCATGCCATTGTACCTCACCCTACCCTGTAGACACTGACAAGTGCCATGGTGTGCTTTGGGGTCCTTGGACATTATACTTACCCCATTCCATAAGGAAATACGCTGATGTGGGTGCAATATAGGAGTGTGGGGCAATGTTTGTGGCCGAACAGTGCAAGACACCACGATGCCTGTCAGTGGCTGCAGGGTGGGCATGGGGGGGTGGAATGGCATGAGCATTACATCTGATGATCCCAAGTCACAGCCCTGACACCTGTCATTCTGTACCAGGTGGGGTGCTGCAGTTGGAAACTCTAACACCGTAGGCGTGTAGTGGTAGTTTCACTCTACATGTTCAACATGGGCTACTTGTCAGACCACCTCATGAAAAGCAGCACAATCACTTTGTTAGCTGAAAGATGGGTTTGCACAGCGGCTGTGGCATTTGGTGGCAGAGGGACGAAAACACAATTTTGGGCAGGATGTGGAGAATGACAACTGTATTTATTATTAATGAAGAGGCGTAAAAAATGGCAACGTTGAAAATCTGGAGTGGCAATATGAAATATTGGTGAAGCAATGAACATGAATACAAACTGCGCAGCAGATGTCTGCAACCCAATTATTTGTGGGATTTTTTTAGGCACATTTTCAACATAGGTATTTTGGGACCTCCCCTCATGAACAGTGGCGCTGTGATTTTGTTAATATGTCCCAAAAGGTGATTTCCTACAGCGAACACACCATTGTGTGCCACAGTTGTGGGAACACGTTTTGGGCAGGCTGTGAAAAATGGCAGCTGTACTGTTGATAAGGAGGTGTGCACAAATGCCAGTGGTGAAAATGTGGCATGAAAATATTGCAAATGTACGAAGTTACAAGGCTGCGTGGAAACTGGGCAATGTATGCTTGCAGCACAGTCATTTTCTGGACTTTTGGCACCAAATTTTCAACATAGGCATTTTAGGACCTCTGCTCATGAGCAGTGTCATCATCATTTCCTCAAACTATGCCCAAACTGGTTTCACACAGTGACGAAGTGCAATTCTGCGCGGACATGCGAAAACACATTTCAGGAAGGATATGTAAAATGACAGCTGTACTGTTCATTAGGAGGTGTGGAAAAATGCCAATGTTGAACATGTGGAGTGAAAATATTACAAATGCACGAAGTCACAAGCGTGTGTGCAAACGTAGGCATTTTAGGACCTCTGCTAATGAACAGTGTCACTGTCATTGCCATAATGTGTCTCGAACACGGATGTTCCACAGCTACCGCACTATTCTGCGCCGGAACTGCGAAAACACATTTTGGTCAGGATGTGAAAAATGACAGCTGTACTGTTCATAGGGAGGTGCAGAACAATGGCAATGTTGAAAATCTGGAGTGAAAATATTATAAATTCGCGAACTTACGGGCGTGCGTGCAAACTGTGCAACGCACGCTCGTAACACAGTCATGTTATGGAGTATCGTCACCAAATTTTCAGCATAGGCATTGTAGGACCTCTGCTCATGAACAGTGTAACTGTCATTTTCGTAATATGCCCCAAACACTAATTTCCCACAGTGACACTGTTATTGTGCACTGCAGAAGGCGAAACACATTTTGGCCAGGATGTGAAAAATGACAGCTGTACTGTTCACAAGGAGGTGTAAAATGACAATGTTGAAAATGTGGCATGAAAATATTGTGACCTCGGGTTACGAGCATGCATAGCAACTGCACAACGACGCCAGAAAGCCATTTTTGATTTTTCAAGCAAACTTGTAATATAGGCTTTTTGACAGCCCACCTCACTAACACCGCCACTGTTCTGTGATTATCGGTTCAAAGGTGATTCACGAGTGGCTGTGAAATCACCTTTCGAATGATTAACGCATAACTGTAACAGAATTCATGAGGAGGGGTCCCAAAATCCCATGTTGAAAATTTGGTAAAATTCCAAAAAATGGCTGAGATATGCAGCAAAGTTGAAAAACCCCTGTCTATCCCATTATACAGCTTACCGGCATTTCCTCAGTTTGCGGTCAGCTTCGAAGAGTGCAGACGTGTTCCCGGTCCACCGAAGATCGTCACGCGAGACTCTGGAGGTAAGTATGGGGTGAGGGGGTGTGTGGGGAGGCAGGATGCACAGTGGGTGGGTGCGGGTGGTGGGTAGGGACTCTAGAGAGACTACGAGGGACCGTTTTTATGTTACGGGGGGAAAACTAACATTGCGGAAGTGTGTTTTTTTCAGGAGACTTGGCACGCTGGGGTGGGCTCCCAATGTGTCACCTGTTTGGGGAGGGCTGCTGCAGCCAATGAGGGATTGGGCACCCTGGTCAGCACACACCAAAAGGGGGGGTTAATTTATGCCGACAGGGATTAGACACCCCCTTCAGCACACAAGGAAAACAGGGGAGAGGCAAGAGCCGAGGGGGATTGGGCACCCCCCTCAGCATAAAAGAAATGAGGGGGGACTGCTTTATGCAGATGGGGAGTGGGATCCCCCGTCGGCAAAGTTTTGCGGCCAGAGTAAGCTGGCAGGGGGATTGGGCACCCCTGAAGTCGGCAGTTGGGCGGCTGCCTGCCCGCCATGCTGACAATGTGGCGAGCACGCAGGAAGGGTCTGCTGCTTCTGACGAGCTTTGCTCAGATTGCAGCGGACCTTTCCTTAGATGTACACATTAGTATGCATGGTGTGGCGCCGGCATGCAGGCTGATTGGGGAAACAGGGATGCATCTACTGATGCATGCCCTGCATTTGCCCAACAGCGACCGCGCCTCCAAATCCCCACTGTCACAAGATGTTAGCTGCGCAAGCATGCCAACATAAAAAAAGAAGTGAGTGTAAGACTCTGCCTTGATTTTAGGAAACTTAATCAAGTGTCTGTATTTGACAGCTATCCTATGCCCTTGATCGATGATTTGGTGGACAGATTGGGAAGCGCCAAGTACATTATTTACTCTGAATCTCACCAATGGTTATTGGCAAATTCCCCTAAATAATCCAGAGATAAAACTGCATTTTCCACTCCAGTTGGATTCTATTAGTTCAACACCATGCCACTTGGTTAACATGGTGCACCCTCTATATTTCAGTGGTACATGGATGTAATTCTAGCCTCTCACACTGGTTATTGTGCTGCTTACCTGGATGATGTCATGGTGTACAGTCCAGACTGCAAAAGCCACCTGAAACACCTATGAGTAGTTATTCAGTTTATCAAAAATGCAGGTCTGACCATTAATCCAATGAAGTGTGCATTATGCATGCAGAAAACCAGATAGTTGGGTTATATTTTTGGAAATGGAGAAGTAAAGTCAGAGATTTCCAAAACAGAAGCTGTAGCTAGCATCACTGTCCCTGAAACAAAGAAACATGTCAGGTCATTTTTAGGTCTGGCTGGTTACTACCAGAGATTTATTCCAAACTTTGTCCAGTTAACTACTTCCCTCTCTGAACTCCAAAAAAACAGTACCTGAATATTGTGAAATAGTCCCCAGAGTGTGATGAGGATTTTTGGGCTATTAAGGCTGCATTGTGCTCAGCCCTTGTTTTATTAAGTCCAGATTTTGAGAGACAATTTCTGTTACAGGGATGCATCAGAGGCAGGACTAGGAGCAGAAGTCAGAATGTAGATGGGGAAGGAACATCCTATGCTGTACATCAGTAAGAAATTGCACGATAGAGAGAAAACTCCACTACTGAAAAATAATGACTTGCTGTGAAATGAGCAATGGAGTCCCTTAAGTTTTATCTGCCAGGAGCTGATTTTGTACTTATAACACATCGCAATCCTCTCTGTTGGCTTAATTAAATGAAGGATAAAAATCCCAGAATCACACAGTGGTACCTGGCACTACAGCCATTTAATCTCACAGTGTTGCACAAATCTGGAAAAGAGAATGTCAGTGCTGATTTTTTGTCAAGATATGGTACAGGAATTGAGAATTTGGAAGGTTAAAAAAATGTGTATGCTTAACTGAAATATTTGCTGTAATGGGTGTAACAGGTGTTATGGAAAAAGGGATACTGCATATGCAAAGAACTGTAAATGTTATAAGGTAATGTTAAAAGAAGATTTTGAAAAACTATTAAAAAAACAGTTTTCCTCGGGGAGCGGGGTGTGACAAGGTTAGGTAAGCCTCTGTCCCATTTGCTGTGCAAAGAGGGCTAAAAGCAAGTATCTGTTTTTTCCCTTCCCTATTTTGCTACTTGTCTATCTTTTGCCTGTCTGATTGCACAATCAATTTTCTCTGTGGCACCTAGGATCTGGCATTGCGATGGTCCCACAATTTCCCCATGTTATCTCCCTTCCTTCACTTGCTGTTTCTATTCTTTCTTTCTCCCCTTGCTTCTCTGGGGTGAAAAAAATGCATGTGAATCTTTATATGAAACTGGGATCCCCTGGTTTGCAATTTTATTGTTTAAATTAACACAGACCACTACTGTGATTTGTTAGAAAAGTTAGCAATTTGGAACACGGGACTGACCTTGAGAAACTTTCGACCCTCACAAGCTTATCTAGCTCTGGACAAAAGGTATTAATTGGTGGCACCTATTAAGTCTACAGTTACTCCTCAGGCCAGTGGCATCATGCACTGGTGCTTGGAGGGAGGACATGTGCCTTCCCCCCAAAAAATGTTCCCCCAGTGCCATCTTGCTAACAGTACAGCAGTGCATAGCCACATTACCAGTTCTTTTTTTTCTCAGATGCCTGGCTGACAGGACTCAGAGGACTCCTCACTTCTCAAGGAGGGGGTCAATGTAGTAGTACACAGACTGGGATCGTAACAGCCAGTGAAAGTTGTGAGTTGCTGACTGTGCACTGACTGATCAAGGTGGTGGTGTCTGTTGTATCTGGTGCCATTCACCTGCTGCTAGTTGTATAGAGATTGTTGGTCAGTAATCATTCCAGTTGGATCGTGGATCGAGAAGGACCTGAGTGGAGGCTGGAGCCAGTTAGAGACAAGAGTGATCCACTCTGTCTCAGGACTTGGTCGGGTCATCCTGGACGGTTGTGGAGAAGCAGAGAAGTCAAGAGAAACCAGAGTCAGAGGCCAGGTTGGAGCATGGCCAACAAGTGGCCAGGGGGGTTTTGCTATTATTCCTGCCAGACAGTGCCAGAGAGCAGAGACTTGTCAGTGACACAGGGACAGGGCAGGCAGTGGGCTGGTGTTCAGGTCTTGGGCGCAAAACAGTAGGAGATGGCTAGCACTGCAGGAGAGGGAGGAAGGATGGAGGCCAGGCTAGGAACTCTTGCCTCAAAGGGGACCTAGTAGCGCCTGGGCTAGGAGTCAAGAGGAGGTGGGAGCTGACACGGTGAGCATGGTCAGTACATACTTGGTCAAAGAGGAGGTTGCAGAGCTTGAGTCTGGAGATGGAGTGGACCACAAGTCTCTGAGCTGGAGGAGGACAATTTGAAGCAGAGGAGTTGGACGGCTGGAGGATTCATTCAGCCAGAAGACTGAATGGTGGGTATTTGAATGTTTTAAGCTCCCTTACATACCAACCATTACTGTAACCAAATCCTAACAAACTTACCATCTTGACTGCACCGTCCACTCTGGCCCAGCCAGGTCACAGAAGACTGATTATTTAAATTTTAATTAAAAAGTGTAAGGGTGAGTGGAGACTAAGGTCACAATGGGAAGGTAATAGAAATACAGATGTTAGAACAGAAACCATCAAAACTTTAGATGAAAGGAAGTATAAAATTCCATGCAGATGTGATAATTAATATATTTTTTTTCCTATTTTCTTTTTACCTCCTCACCTGGGGGGTGGTCCTATGGTTCCCCTCTTCAGGCATCCTTTTCTCAGCTGCTGCCCCAGACCCAGTCAGAGCTCCAGCCCTTTTCACCCTGCCATCCCAGGTCACTTCATAGCAGGAATTTGTCCCACACACTGTGGAGACTTGGAGGCTAGGGGCTGAAGGGGAATTGACTAAAGTGGGTCCACTGCCGCGCCGATGATGTGTCTATCACTCGCGCTGGAGGATTGTTTTTTTTGTCCCTTAGTTCCCCCATGGCATGAGCATGCAATGGCATCAGGGATGCTCCTGCACACTTGCTCACCCACAATATGCCTGATGTCTGCTTGCGCCAGCCCAAACATTGATCCATGAGCCCACACTAGCCCCTAGCCACTGCCAGGAGCCAGTGGCTCAGCGATCCTCCCACCCTCCCTCCCAGAAGAAGGAGAGCAGTCTGTGGGACGCTTGATCCTCCTCACCCCAGCTGACCCTCTGAGACCTGAGGTCGCTGCCAACCCTGGGTCATCAGCATGGGAAGGGCCAAGGCACCAGCGCCTTAGCCCTCTATGCTACCGGGCTGGCAGATGTGATAATTAAAAAAAAAAAAGTCGGCAGCGCTGAGTCTGTAATATAATTCAATTCTTGAAGCAGTTTTAAACTCTTTACAAAAAGGCACCACTATTAGTTTTCTTTAGTGTGCCAAAATGTTTGATATTTGATAGTGCTTGTACAATATAACCCACTCAGAAAAGTTATATTGTTTGATGCTCATACATGCTAATGTAATGCAAAGCCAAACTCTGCACAGTATACAAAGCCAGTTGACTTGTTCTCTTGGTGTTCAGACCTTGTCTGTGTATGTTTGACGTGACAGTGAGAGCATATCATTATGAGGACTAGTGTCCTGGAAAGTCGGTGTCCCACTTTTCAATGACAAAAAAGGTTAAGAGGGTCGAAATGATGGAGTATAATATGTGCATCCTTTTTTATTTATTTATTTCATTTGTTCGGAAAAACCTTTGAGCAACAGCTCTTTTTCAAAGGTTCCACGTCAGGAGACAGTATACAAAAAATACAGTAATTGAATAATCATTAAAAGTTCACACGAGCTACTAATATTTTACAACATCAGTAACAGGTTTCACAGAGAAAAAAACACATGGAGGTACTAACAGTGGATAAGTAATAAGGTACATGAGCAAGCTATTTATAAGGAAATGTATGATTCAGAAACACTTTATACATCCACTGAAAGGAAAGGGTACAGGCAAGGCAGTGCAGTGAGAGAGCAGCACCCTGGAGGACAGGCTTTGTCAGAGGGAAAGGGTACTAGAAGGGCAGTGCAGTAAGGGAGCAGCAGCCTGGAGGACAGGCTTAGTCAAAACATACAAAGTGAGGAGGGGAGGAGGAGGAGGAGGAGGAGGAGGAAGAAGAGGGGGTGACGTTAACCAGGCTAGGGAAAGTGTAGGCAAGTGCAGGGGAGCTGGAGGAGATGAGGGAGAGGAGCCAAGGAGGAGATGAGGGAGAGGGGCCAAGTTGGGCCACCTGATAAAAGGGAGAGTACAGTGGCGGGCAAGAGGTGCAGGAATTAATGGAGCTGGAGAAACAGGGAGGAGGAGATGAGAAAGAGGGCCAAGGTGGGGGCTAACTGATGAAGGGGAGAGAAAAAGGGGCAGGAGAGAGGTGCAAAAAATAAGAATTGGGGCCCATTTCATTGCAAACTACAGTGTTGTAGTAATTTAGGTTGTAGACTGGGGTCGGGGTCTGTATGCTAAATATGCATACTGACAGCAGCCAAGGACTACCAGCAGTTGCATGCTCCTGCCTTGGAGAGATGCAGCTTCACCTCGGTCTTGAAGGAGGGAAGGGAGTTGTTGCAGAATATTTGCACTGGGAATTCATTAAGCCAGAGGAGAGTTCTGTACGCAAAGGAGTGCTGACCCAGTGTCATTTTCCTGAAGGGGATAGCCAACGAGCACCTTGTCATACCTCGAGTCTGGTGGCTAGAGCAGTGGACTGCGAGCATCTCCATAAAGCTAGGGGTAGACTTTCCTAGCAAGGCCTTCTTTCCCAGAAGGTACAATTGGTATTTTATTCTATTGCTGAGATTGAGCCACCCGGCTTGCTCACAGAGTGAGCAGGAGTGAACTAGGCCGTCGGCTCCCAGCGTGAGTCTACAGGCCTTATTGAGGGCCATCAGTACTCACTTAAGAGTAGTGTCAGATGCCGCCCCATACACTACCAGGCCGTAATCTATGACTGACACAATGGAGAAAGATACAGTCAGCTGCAGAGCCACAGGCATAAGATAGTGTCTGCATTTATAAAAGGCACTGAGCTTTGAGTTAACCATTTTTACAACTTGGTCTATGTGTGGTACGAAGGAGAGTGCATCATCAAAGGTGACCCCAAGGTACTTGAAAGTTTGTACCTGCTCAAGGGGAAAGTCCTTATTAGTAATGACCAATGTCGGGGACAATTTCTTATGGTGGGGACTGGACATCAGCATGGTTTCTGTCTTCTTGTAGTTAAGAAGTAATTTCTGTGTGCTGAACCAGTCCTCCATGAAGGGGAAGGTGGCTTGCAGCTCTTTTTGCAGGTGGTCTGGCTGAGCGCTACTACTCAAGATCACTGCATCATCAGCTTGCAAGATAATTTTGGTCTTGCAGGTGTTTGGGAGGTCGTTTAAGAACAAACTGAAAAGGAGACGACCCAAGACGGATCCCTGGGGCACCCTGAGTGCAATTTCCCTAGGGGAAGAGATTGTTGTTCCAACTTTTGTACTCTGTGACCTTTGGGATAGGTTGTCCTTGAACCAGAGGACTGCTTTAGAGGAAAACCCCAGGTTGATCAATTGCTGTAGCAGTATGGGATGGTTGACTGTGTCAAAGGCTTTAGTGAGATCTATAAAGATAGAGCCCACTAATTTGCCACAATCCATTGCTTTGTGTACATAGTCAGAGAACTCAACTGAAGCTGTCACTGTACTGTGGCACTTACGAAATCCATGCTGTTGCGGGCACTGGAGATCGTATTTATGTAGGTGCTTCGATATTTGATCAGCTACTATCCTCTCAAGGGCTTTTTAGAGGGGAGCAAGTATGGATATTGGTCTGTAATTGGCAGAGCTGGTACAGTAACCACTTTTCAGCACAGCGGTGACCATTACAAGCTTCCATTTAGCTGGAAACTTAGCTAGGGAGAGCAATTTGTTAAACAGCTTGGTGACGGGTACCAAGAGCTCTTCCAGCACTATAGCCACCAGCTTCATAACAATGTTTTCGCTGCCAATCCTTGTTTTGCCTAATACCTTAAGTATGTAGGTTCTGGATTCCCTGAGCATGACTCTTTTAAAGTAGAAGGTAGGGTGGCTATGACCTTCCCTAGGGCTTGACAGTGGTAATTCAGTTTGGTTAAAGTAGCCCGATGGGAGGACAGAGTTGAGACCAGAGAAGGTGGAGTTAATGGATTCCGCAATGGTATATGGATCCAAGGTGGGAGAGCAGTTGATTGTAAGCATAGTTGGGTGCTTCTTTTCCTCTTTGTCAAGTAGCTCCCTGATTTTCTCCCAAGACTTTTTCCCATTCCTCCAGCTGTTGTCAAGTTGTTCCTTGTAATATTTCGCTTTCGCCTCCCTAATGATGTTAGTACATTTGTTCCGGGCAGTCCAGTACTTCTGGTAATCTGTTTGTTTGCCAGTGAGTCTGGCCTTACTCCAAAGATTGTCTCTTTCCTTCATCAGGTCCAAAAGTTCACTTGTGACCCACCCATTAGTAGACGCCCTGATCTTCCTTCTCCTTAGTGCAAAAATGTTGCAGATACTATTGAACCTATCAGAGAAGTATTGAAGTGCCTGATCTATATCTTCAAAATTGTCCAAGAGGGACCAATCAAGAAGGGATATGGCTGCTTTAAAGGCTCAGGCGTAGCCATGCTTAAGGACCTGGCTTTGGATGGTGACAGGAGGAGCTTTTTCGTCTTATGTAACCAAAGACAGGCGACTGGTGAGTCATTGCTGACACAGTCAGACAGCACAGAAACGTTCTTTATACTGGATGGGTTGTTAGAGAGGAGCCAGTCCAGAGTGTGCCTTTACCCATCCTGTGATTCAGTCTTGTGTTCTCTGTTACAGTCTGAGTTAGGTACATATCAGATACCTGATCCTTTTGAGGGTCAGTATCCTTACAATGCCAGTTAAGGTTAAAATCACCAATAATGATGATTTCCGAGCTACTCTTCAATTTGGAGATTGCTTCCAGGACCATAGTGAGCCCTAACTTTGCCTTGGTGGGTGGGAGATAGACGGAGGCAATGGTGAGTGCCTTGTCCTGCCTTCCAATGAGGATCTTTATGGCTAGCAACTCATACTCTGCCTTGGTGATTGAGATAGGTAACACACTCCCCTGGAAGGTTTCCCTAAGATAGATTAGGACACCCCCACCCTGTTTTCCTATTCTATCCAGCCTGAATGTTACATAACCCTGCAAGGCTACTGAGTTATCTTTAACTTTCGGGTGAGCCAGGTCTCAGTTAAACAAATTGTATCGGGATTGTACATCTGAGTCCAGACCCTTAACTGTGCAAACCTGGGGAGTACGCTGCAGATATTCATGGTAGAAATCCCCAGGCCACGGTGTGCTTTACACTTAGGGAGCCAGGAGGCTGATGGCCTTGGTTTAGGATTAATATCCCCAGGAAGTAATAGTATGGAGAGCAGAAAAATTCTGGCAGCAGTCATTGTGCAGCAATTAACCAGGCCCTTTTTACTACTGAGCCTGGAGGTAGTGACATACTGTTTTTGCCTACCTAGTGCCGCCTGTAACTGGACTAGTACAAGTGTGCTACTGCAAACTGAGAAAAGGGGTTTATGCTGAGGTGCAGGCATTGGGGTCAATACCCAGTGTTGAACATTTCCTGTTCCATAATGTAACACATTAGTTTATTGAAAAGTATGGTCAACTCCTATTCGAGCTGGCAGTGCAATATAGTGCGACTGCCCAGCAAGTGGAGCAAGAGCAAGTATAAATACACAGGAAAGTAGTCCCACCCTGGCCATCTTGTATGCCCAAATGGAGCCAGGTAAGGAAGTACAGGACTGACTGTTGTAATTGTGGAGATACAGCGGAGGTAAATTGTGGCCAGTAGTCCTCTGAACACTGGGGACCATAGCTATTAAATTTGTGGAGGCCAGGAAAGAAAGACGGGGATACCAAAGTGCTTGGGCACCACAAGCAAGCACAGGCTTAATTAGATGCGAGGTTCTCAAATAAATGCACCAAGTAACACAGTGCACAGGCACTAGCCCCATGAGGAGTTAATGTTGAGCACCAGTAGGAAGATGAGGAGAGGTAGACTGTAGTAGGAGCCCAGGAGCTGTACAAAACGAATATCCAGTCAGAAAAAAATCCTCCACCATTAGCACAGTACCCATCAGATTTGATGCACTGTGAAGAGGAAGGAGCCTAGGTGCATTTAATAGAAGTTGAGGTCAGGGCAGGGGAGGGCAGGTGGGACACAATATAGAGCAGCCAGCTTATATTGGCACACAATTGTGGAACAATCAATATTAAATTGTACACACTGCGCACTCGTGAAGCCACCAGATTTAAAAACAGAAAGAGGAAAAAAAAAAGAAATCATCTCTCCAGGCAATGGCAGATGAGCCTGAGCTAGCGCAGTCCAATCAAATTAATGACATGCAAACCGCAGGGAGCTAGGCTTCTTCAGCATACCTACTGTCCTATCTTGAAGCGGGCGGGTGGGGAGACGTTGCAGGCAGGCGGCCTGCAGAGGAACCAAAGGTGCCGCAGCTCCAGCCGAACCGCTCGCTGGGGCTGAGATCTACTGTCCTATCTCAGGGCGGGTGAGGAGGGAAACATTGCAGGCAGGCGGTCTGCAAAGGAGCTGAAAGTGCCACAGCTCCAGTTGAGCAGCCCACTGGGGCTGAGATCTACTGTCCTATTTGGGGCAGGCAGGTTGGGAGATGTTGCAGGCAGGCGGCCTGCAGAGGAGCCGAAAGCGCCACAGCTGCAGTGGAGCAGCCCACTGGGGCTGAGATCCTTTTCTGTAGGAATACATTATGCTAATGCTGCTGTTTACTTGTGTCTTGTCGTTAGGCGGCCAGCAGCCTGCCATCTGTCTTTGGCAGATCTATACTTGAGGTGTCTGTATTTAGCTAATTTTTAGTTTGCATACCGACCCAGTCAATACCATGCATTAAGTGAGTGATGCTGGATCATTTACAGCAATTGAATTTATTGTAGTTTGTGAAGGCTGGATTGGGTTTTTTTGTCAGTTCTTTCGTCCATTCTACTGATAGTGCTCAGGCTCAGGGAAGAAAGTGAAAAAAGTGTGGGTATGTCTTTTATGATTAATTATGCTGTACAAACATTGCTCTGTATAAGCTCCAGCATTCTGTTGCCTTTTAGCAGGCTGTCAGGCTGCTTCACAACCTGCTAAAAGCCAGCAGAAGTCACCACTGTGACTGTGTTTTCCAAAATTTTCTGTGTGTGAGACACACTGTTGTTAGCTATTCTATACAGTCATTGCTATGATATGTGTATCTTCTTCAAGGATATCACTTGCATCAGGCCACACCTATGAAACTATAGCTGTCAGGCGCGAGGACCACATGGAAATATTTTTGCTAGCAGTCTACTAGGGGCTGCCCACGGTAGTGTCAGACATTGATGTCTTATGGTATATAAGCGTGGGCCCCTTCGCACGCTCCTCAGTTCTTTTCCCTCTGTCGACCATACGCAATGGACTACACAGAGACACCATCACTACAGTAGACCACCAAAATATTTGATCTTTCTTTTATTTCCTTCTCAACCTAGTAGTTATAACTTTATTTTTAAAGTAATTTTTCATCGTGTATGTTGAGAACAACCGACACCGCCAAACCTTTTATATACTGTGAGTGCGGTAAGAAAATCCTCAGCAACAACAATCACAATGCCTGTGTCTGCTGTCTCGGAGAGGCCCACGATGTTAAGGCCTGTGAGATCTGCCTGAGCTTCAATCAAGCTACCCTGCGGCACTGCCAGAAAGCCCTTGAGTCTTTCCTTCTAGAGCAGAAGGTAACCAGGATGGAAAGGAAGCTCCAGGGAAGAACCTCCCCCATGTCACTGGCCCTGACCTCGGCTCCCACTCTTCCAAGGCCTGGGAGAAATATTCGGGGAAACATAAACACTGGGAACAGGAAAGGAGTAAGGATAAACCCCACTGGTTCACTCTGTCAATGTTCCACCCAGAGCCAAGCATTGCAGCACCGTTGTCTGCCTCAGCAGCGATGCCTCCTGCCAGCCACACCCTCAATCTCACAGGGTCGGCTTCGGCAGTGAGTTTCCCTTCCACTGCCAGTGGTGGACCATAGATGTTGGGTCTACTGTCTCACCCATTGATGCTGCAAGGCTCTTTGTCGATTCTGGGGTTTCCACCTACACCGTTGATGCTTCAAACCACTCTGTCGACGCCGGGGTTCCTAAACCCCCCATCAACTCTGCAAGTCCTGCCATTCGTACCTTTTCCACAGGATCAGCAGGCAGCCACTCCTGCCAGACTGCTTTGCCCAGCCCCGGCCCATCGGCATCCAGGCTCCAAGTGCCCTCGCCATTGTTACAGGCCACTCCATCAACTTCAGAGTTCCAGCCTCCCCTGTCAACGTACCAAGGTGCTACTGCACTGCAGCCCGCCATTGGCATACAGATAGTGCTCTTTTCCTTTGTGGAGGTATTGCAACTCTTTGTGGCTCCTCCGGGGACACCGATGCCGGGGCCTACCAGATCACACCCCCATCAAAGCCCAGCCCGTTGATGTGCTGTGCCCACCCCAGGGTGCGGATATCCTCTCTTCCCTCTTTGCCCTCTTCGGAGCCCATGGGCATGGAGGAGGAATACCACCCTGACCTTCTCCCTCCTGAGGAAGAAGAAGAGGAGGAGAAAGATATGGAGGGAAGTCATAGGTCTCTCTCCACTGTTTCTGCCAGATGAGAGAACTCTACTCTGTACTCCCCTAGGCCCCCTCCTCAGGAACCCTCCGTCATCTCCATGATGAAGCAGCTCCAAACAGCAATGGGGTTTGATGCTCATGAGCAGGACATCCGTAGGAGGAACCTGGTAGAATTCCTAGAACTACAGTACCAAATTCTCTGCCTCTGATTATCCCTCCTGTTTTGTCTGCTCTTAAGGATGCCACCATGGCTGCCTGGCACAGGCCACACTTGATCCCTGCCATGCCCAGGAATGCAGACAAGCTATACCTGGCTCCCCCAGGAAAGCCTTTTTTTGCCAACCAACCTCAAGCTGATTCGGTGGTGATTAATGCAGTCCATGATAGGCCCAAGAGACCTAAGCATCTTAGTTCTCTCCCCCAGATAAGGAGTCTAGAAGGTTGGACCTTATGGGAAAGGGAACCTTTGCCTTGGCCACACTTGGCCTTAGAATTGCTAATTGGCAGGCTCATATGATCAAATACCAGAATACCCTCTGGAGGAAGGCTAAAGCAGCAGCCCAGGCCCTCTCAGAAAGTCCCCAAAAGCAGGAGATTCTTAAGGTTCTCCAGGCTGGGGCAGATTTGGGTAAACACCTTTTGAGGTTTACCTATGATAGCTTGGGTGCTTTGGCCAGAGCAGTGGCAGTTGGCATCTGTATGCAGAGGCCTTCTTGGTTGAGAGTGTCAGAATTTGCCATAGATATCCAGCAGTCCATCCTGAATGCCCCTTTCAGAGGGTATAAGCTTTGTGGGGCAGATGTGCAGGACATTCTTTCAGACCTGCAAGCCTCAGCTCAGGTCAGTCCATTCCTCTACCATACTCAACTAAAAACTAGGCAGAAGGTGCCCCTTTGCAGGGCCATCAATAGGCCTCGATCCAGGGCCAGACAGCAGAGTAAAAGTAGATCAGCTTTGCCTGCCCCCACTTCCTCTACAGGCACCAGTCCTAAGGCCTCTGGAGAGGCACAGCCATGGCTGCTAGACCTGCTTCAGCATGACTCCCTGCTGGACCCCCATCCTCCAGTAGACACTCCAGAGGAGGTGGTAGGGGGTCGCCTTTCTCTCCACTTGGACCAGTGGAGAGAGGTTACTGCAGATGCTTGGGTCCTGCAGCTCATACAACAAGGACATACTCTAGATCTTCTGGAGTTGCCTCTGGAACCTCCGTCAAGTCCCTCCACTTATTCTCCAGACCATGTACCAGTGCTCCAAGAGGAGGTGCGTGCCGTGCTGTGCAAGTGGGCCATAGAACCAGTTCCCTGGGATTAAAGGAACACAGGGTTCTCCTCTCATTTCTTCCTAGTCTCCAAGTCCACAGGGTACTTAAGGTCCATTCTGGATCTAAGGGAGTTGAACTTCTACATATGATTTGGGCTACAGTTACAGGGGAGGCCAATGAAGAAAAAGACTTAGGAGTACTAGTAAATAATAGATTAACTTCTACTTCACACTGTAATGCACAGGTGGCCAAAGTAAAAAAAAAAACAAACACTTTAGAAGTGAAGATGTTATTATGCCTTTGTACAGGGGCATTGTTAGGCCCATTTTAGACTATGGAAGCCCGGTGTGGTGTCCTATAAATAAAGAAGATGTCACCAAATTAGAGAAGGTACAGAGGCAGGCTACAAAATTAATTTATAACATCAAACATTTGACATATGATGAACGTCTCAAAAAGATTAATTTGATGTCCTTGGAGACAAGATGGTTGAGAGATGATATGTTACTGTGCTGTAACATCATGCAGGATACTTATCTACTAAATAAGTTGAACCTGGAATTTAAAAATTATGGAAAAAGAACCCGAGGCCATCCTCCACAACTTCGCCAAAAAAATTCCAGACAAATGTAAAGAAAGCTTTTTATACACAGCGCATACTAAATCCATGGAACAAGCTGTTTCTAGAGATTGTAATTGGTAAGGATAAAGACGATTTCGAAAAGAAATTAGATGCCTATCTACTAAATGGAAATATGGTATTTTATTATGGGTAATGCAATTGGAGCATACATGGTCTGACCGCCACCTTGCTCCTAGACACATTAGTTTACACCTTAGTATACATACAGTACAAGAAGTTCTGCATGGTCACTCTGCTAGGCCTGCTGCTTCTGCTGCAAAAAGGGGACTGGATCTGTTCCCTGGACATGCAGGATGCCTACCTGCATATCAATATTTGTGTACCCCACAGGAATTACCTCAGGTTCCTGTTCAAGTGGGAACACTACCAGTTCAGGGTACTCCCCTTTGGCTTGTTATCTGCGCCACAGGTATTTACCAAATGCTTGGCAGTTGTGGCAGCAGCTCTGCAGAGAGAGAGACTGTATGTCTTCCCTTACAACTGGTTTCTTAAAGCACAGTCCAGGGAGCAACTCTTCTGCAACCTACCACGTATCAGATAGCTGTTCCACACCCTAGGGGATCACGGTCAATCTGCCCAAATCAGTCTTGACCCCTTGCCAGCACCTGCAATACATAGGGGCTGTACTGGACACGGTTCATGGTTTCACCTTCCTGCCCCAGGACTGGGTGGACTGCCTGAGGGCTCAGGCCCAACTACTGTATGAGAGCAGGTATGTCACAGCCAGAATGTTCCTAAGGCTGTTGGGTCTGATGGCTGCAGTCATTGTCACGATAGCCCTGGCCAGGCTACACATGAGAATTCCTCAGTGGACTTTGAGAGTCCAGTGGGATCAGCATACTGACATTGAACAGCAGGTTCTAGTCATGTCCCCTGTCAAGAAGGTGCTTCTATGGTGAATGGAACCCAGGAACTTGTTGAATGGGGTTCCCTTCTTCATTCCCTCTCTTCAGCAGATTGTCACCACAGACGCTTTGAGGATGGATTGGGGGGCACACCTGGGGCCTCATCAGACTCAGGGAACATGGACCAAAGTGAAGGCCTCCCTCCACATAAAGGTTCTAGAGATGAGGGCCATTCTGTAAGCTCTGCAAGCCTTCCAGAACCATCCATCCCCATGCCACCTGCTGGTGCAGACAGACAATATCAGTGTAGTTCACCACATATACAAGCAAGGGGGGACCCACTTGTACCTTCTGTGTCAAGAAGTGATGAGGATCTGGTACTGGGCTCAGTCTTGAACTGTCAGCCGTCCATATTCCAGGTGTCCAAAATGTCCTGTTGGACAGGCTCAGCCAGTTGCAGTCTTGAATGCATGAGTGGGAGCTGCTGACCTCCGTAGTAGACCTGCTCAACAGGTGCGGTTGTCCAGAATTTAACCTTTTTGCATCCCCACTCAACGCAAAACTGCCACTTTTCTGCTCGCTTGCTCTGGGGCCTGGATTATTTTGGTGAGACATATTGTCCCTCTCTTGGAAAGGGTTGTTCCTTTATGCCTTCCCTCCATTTCCTCTGATTCAGAAGGTCCTAATCAAACTCCAAATGGAGGGTGCCACTCTAATTCTGGTGGCCCCCTTCTGGCCTCATCAGATATGGGTTCCTCTGCTACAGCAGTTAGCAGTGGAACCTTCAGTACCCCTGCCACTGTGTAAAGGCTTCCTCTCCCAGGAGCAGGAAACCCTGGTCCATCCAGACCTTAAGTCACTCCATCTGCATGCATGGCCCTGAAGACATACTCATTGCAAGATTTGGAGTGTTCCCAAAGGTGGCTGATGTCCTGGTGGCTGCTAGAAAACCTTCCACCAGGGCCACCTGCTCTATGAAGTGGAATCAGTTTGCTTTATTGGCTGCTTTCCATCAGCTGGATCCCTTCACCTGTCCAGTGAACCAGGTTCTAGAGTATTTATTGTCCTTGTCAGGTACTGGACTCCAATACTCTTCCATTAAAGTGCACCCAGCTGCCATTTCAGCTTTCCATGTGTCTATTGATGGCTGTACAGTGGCCCAGCTAGAGGTGGCATGTACATTTTTGAAAGGCATCCTACAATTGCAGCCTCCCATCCCTGGCTTGGGACCTGAATTTTCTGTTGGAGAAATCACTTTGGCTCCTTTTGAGATACCCATGACTTGCTGGCTATGCTTCCTTTCTTGGAAAGCATTATTTCTAGTTGCTGCTACTTCTGCTCTTAGGATTTCCAAGCTTCAGGCTCTCATTTGTGAGTCTCGTCATTTGATTTTCCACAAAGACAGGGTATCTTTGCATACCAACCCTAGGTTTCTTCCAAAGGTGGTATCTGAGTTTACTTTAAATCAAACTATCCACCTGCCAGTTTATTTTCCCGAGCATGCCAATCCAGGAGAAGCATTGCTCCCTACTTTAGATGTATGTAGAATACTCAGACATTATGTTCATCATATGAAGAACTGCAGGAAGTCATTGCAACTTTTTGTTTCCTTCACCCTTGGAAAAGAGGATGTACCAGTTTCTAAACAGTGCCTGTCCAAATGTACTATCTTCTGCTACAGGAAGTATGGTAAGGAACTTCCTGGTGTTGTGCGTGGCCATTCAACCAGAGGCATGGCCACCTCTGTGCTGCTGCAACTTGGAGTACTGTACACACTTTCACTAAACACTAGTCTGGACATTGCCTCTAGAACAAATGCAGGCTTCAGCCTAGCTGTGCTTCAAGGCTTCCCTTCTTAGGCCTAT
The DNA here is from genome assembly GCA_016271365.2 of Neoceratodus forsteri. Classification (NCBI taxonomy): domain Eukaryota; kingdom Metazoa; phylum Chordata; order Ceratodontiformes; family Ceratodontidae; genus Neoceratodus; species Neoceratodus forsteri. The sequence goes on along the minus strand of CM057454.1, from coordinate 832,100,384 downwards.
AGCCTACAGCCACCCAGACTGGTTCTCTGTCAGAACTGCTTGGGACTCGTTCCATAGGTGTGGCCTGATGCAAGAGATCTCCTCGAAGAAGACAGTACAGTTACATAAAAACTTACTGTAACAGTAGATCTTCAAGAGAATCTCTTGCATCAGGCCATGCCATCCACCCTCCTTTCCCCTCTGTCTCTGAGCACTTCACTACTGTCTCTCTTTCTGTAATGGTTTACCTTCTGCTCTGTACCTCTTTTAGTTGTGGGAACCTTCAGCTCCCTCTGTGCCCCCAGGAGGAGGTCCTCTGAGTATGATCTCTGGCAGGGAACTGAGGAGGGCACAGGGCCGCCAACGCTTATATACCATAGGACATCAACATCTGACATTGAGGTGGTGGCCCCTAGTAGACTGCTAGCAAAAAAGTTTCCATTGTGTCCTGGTGCCTGATGGCTGTAGTTCCATAGGTGTGGCCTGATGCAAGAGATTCTCTCGAAGATCTACTGTTACAGTAAGTTCTTACATAACTGTACTATCTCCATATTCTTCTGTTTTTTAGCTTGCTGTGCAACCACTTCACAGCCTGAACAGACATTAAAATGCATCATTGCCATGCTACACCATTCTACTGCCATTTAGCAGGTTGTGGAACTACTTCCCATCCTGCTAAAAGCCAACAGAAGGTACCATTTTGGTTTTGCTTTATTTTTTACATTTTTTTCTTGAAACATAGAAACATAGACATTGATGGCAGATACGGACTGCTTGGCCCACCTAGTCTGCTCATTTTCCCTACCTACTGCAATACTGCAGATCCTACTTGATCTCTGGCTTTGAACCTCTCTTTCCTATTGCTAAGATTCCCTTGGGCCTATCCCATGACTTCTTGAATTCCTCTACCGTTGTTGCCCCCACTACCTCTGCTGAGAGGCTGTTACATGCATCCACCACCCTTTCTATGAAAAAAATCCTTCTTCACGTTACCTCTGAGTCTACCCCCTCCAGCCTCATACCATGACCACTTGTTCTTGAACATCTTTTTTTCTGAAAGATGCTACCTTCTTGTACTATATTTATGCCCTTGAGGTATTTGAGGGTCTCTATCAACCCCCCCCCTCTCTCTCTCTCCTCTCTTCCAGGGTATACATATATAGGTCCTCTTGTCTCTCCTTATATGACTTTTGGTGCAGACCCTGCACCATTTGTGTTGTCCTTCTCTGAACTGCCTCTACTCTGCCTATGTCCTTACAGAGGTGCGACCTCCAGAACTGGATAGAGTACTCCTGATGGGTTCTCACCAATGATTTGTACAGTGGTATCACCACTTCCTTTTTTCTGCTGGTGATACCTCTCCCTATGCACCCCATAATGCTTGATCACTGTTAGGTCATCAGATATGATTAGCTCCAGATCCCTTTCTTGTTTGATGGTCATCAGTACCCCCTTCCCCCATCATGTACTCCTCCCCCGGCTTTCTGTGCCCCAAATGTATGATTTTACACTTCTTTGCATTGAATCTTAGCTGCCACACTCTTGACCACTCCTAAAGCCTGCTCAGGTCCCCTCCTCATTTTTTCCACACACCCCCGGAGTGTTAACCCTGTTGCAGATCTTAGTGTTATCTGCAAAGAGGCATACCTTCCCTTCCAGCCCTTCTGCAATGTCGCTTATGAAGACATTAAAGAGGACTGACCCCAGAACTGATCCTTGTGGCACCCCGCTGGTCACCTGGTCACTCTCCTCTCCTCTCCTCAGAATGAACTTTGTTTACCACCACCCTCCATGTTCTATCCCTTCACTAATTTCTAACCCAGTTTACCACCGTGGGACCTACTCCCAGGCTGCCCAGCTTGTTTACAAGCCTGTTATGTGGAACACTGTTGAAGGCCTTGCTGAAATACAAGTAGGCCACATCCAACATCCCTCCCTGATCCAATTCCCTGATCACCCAGTCAAAGAAATATATCAGATTTGTTTAACATGACCTTCCCACTGTGAATTCATGCTGCCTAGGCTCCTGTGATCTGCTGGATTCAAGATATATCACAATCCTTTCCTGTAGCACTGATTCCATTAATTTCTCCACCGCTGCGGTCAGGCTGACTGGCCTGTAATTGCCAGCCTCCTCCCTGCTCACACTTTTGTGGAAAGGGACTACACCTGCCCTCCTCCAGTCCTCTGGAACCACTGCCATTTCCAGTGATTTGTTGAACAGAGCTGTCAGTGGTGCTGTGAGCACCTCTCTAAGCTTCTTTAATATTCTTGGATATCCCATCCAGCCCCATTGCCTTGTCCACTCTCAGTTTTGTGAGTTCCTTTAGGAGTCTCTTCTCCATAAATGGACTGGTGTCTGCCTCCCTTCCATCGATGCTATTGTCGCTTAACTGAGGTCCCACACCTTTCCCTTCTTTTGTGACTACTAAACAAAAATATTTGTTCAGGACTGCTGCTTTCTACAGGTCCCCCTCCACACACTCCCTTCCCTCCCCTTTTAGCCTAACAATCCCACCCCTGGTCTTTCTTTTTTCACTAACGTACCTGAAGAATGACTTGTCCCCTTTCTTTACTGCTTTGGCTATTTTTCAATCTGTTTGCGCCTTTGCAGTCCTGACTGCTTTCCCCTGCCTCTCTCTATTTTTCTAGATACACTTCCCTGTCTTCCTCCCTCTGTGTTTCCTTGTACCCCCTGAATGCCAACCTTTTCGCTCTTACCTTCCTGGTCACTTCCTTTGAGAGCCATAGTGTTTTTTGTTTCCTCTTGTTTGCTTAATTGCTTAATGCATAGGTTTGTTGCCTCCTCTATGGCTCCTTTTAGATTTGTGCATTGTTTCTCTACATCCCCCCCCATCCACACACCCCCGCCAGGACTTTCCTGAGACATTTGCCCATCTTTGCAAAGTCAGCCCTTCTGAAGTCCAGGACCCTCACTTTCGTGTAGTTTTACTCCGCCACTGTTCTCACATTAAACCACACTGTACAGTGATCACTGGACCCCAGGTGGCTACCCACCATGACATCTGCAACTCTGTCCCCTTTGGTGAGTACTAGATCCAGTATCGTTCCCTTCCTGGTGGGCTGTAACACTAGCTGCCAGAGGCACACCCCCTGCAGGGCATCCAGGATGTCTCTGCTCCTGGCTGAGGCTGCAGCTGGGATGCTCCAATCAATATCTGGCAAACTGAAGTATCCCACCAGCAGCACCTCCCCTTTAGTTGCCATCTTATGGATGGCTTCCACTAGAACCCTGTCCAACTCTTCTCCTTGTGCTGGAGGTCATAGATCACTCAAGTGCGAAGAGCAGTGCCATTAACTGTCTCCAGGGTGACCCACAGTGTCTATGTCTGCTTTCCTTGTACCTCAGTTGCTTTTATACCCTCCCTGACATAAAGAGACACTCCTCCTCCCTATTTACCCACCCTGTCTTTCCTGAATAGAGTATAACCTGGTTTGGCTATATCCCAGTCATGGTTCCCACTGTACCATGTCTCGGTAACAGCAACAATGTCCAGGTCAACCTCTGCCTTCAAGGCCACTAGGTCTGGGATTTTATTTGCCAGGCTGTGAGCATTCATGCACATGGCCTTCCAAGTTATGCTACCTCCCCTTCTGACAGCTCCCATCTTATCCTCATGCCTTTCCTCTTTACCCCTCATGTCTTTACTCCCATTTCTCCTTTTCTCTGACATTCTACCTTTTCTGGTTCTAGGTACCTTTGGTGATTTCCCATACTTAGGGTCCTCCCTATTGAATTCTTCCTCCTGTGGGGGGGGGAGCATATTAATTCTCCCTGCTTTCTTCGGCCTCCCACCTTGGCTAGTTTAAATGCTTGCCAATGAAGCATTTAAACCTTTTACTGAGGATCCTGGTTCCCCCTTGGATAGATGCAGGCCATCTCACCTGTATAAGCCTCCATGCCTCCAGGTGGGACCCCAGTCCCCAATGAAGCCAAATCCCTCTGCTCTGCATCAGTACTTCAGCTATGCATTGAAACTCCTGGTGCAGAGTACCCTGTCCTCCCCTTTGTTGTAGATGGGTAACACCTCCAAAAAGTTTACTGAGCGTGCCACCTGTCTAAGACCTCTCCCCAACTCCCTGAACTCTTCCTGCACTACCCTAACCTCATCACCAGCCAGGTAATTTGTCCTCAGGTGGACAATGATATCTAGCTCACCAGCCCATCCTGCTGCTCCAGCGATCCTTAGGATGCACTTTCCATCCCTCCGAGCCGTGGCACTGGGTAGGCACTTGACCTCCCTCACTCCCTCCCCTCCTGCCCCCAAGTCTACTCCCCTAATGATAAAGTCCCCCACCAGGAGTTGCTTCCTCCTCTAGGGTCCTCTGTCCCCGGTTTTCCACCATGGAGCAAAAAGTGTAGGTAAAATGTTTCTTGTAGAGCAAAAAGTGTAGGTGTGACTGTTATCATTACTTATGGAATACAAACATTTCTGTCTGTATGCCTAAGCAGTCTGCTGCCTTTTAACAGGCTGTCTGGAAGCTTCTTCCTAGACTGCTAAAATTCATCAAAGTACACCATTTGGCTTCCATTTTTCAATTTTTTTCTGGGGGAGCATGCAGTTTGGGTTTTGTGCCTACCCCTAATAATTTTTTCTGCATGATGCCCCTGCTTTATGCTGGTCACACAGAGGTCAATGACAAAGTTTTGTTACATTGTGGGAAAACAGGAGATAATCGCTTAATGAGAACAGGATGCATAATTTAATTGTCAGGGAAAAACATCTTACAGAAAGAGAGTAATTTTTTGTTTAGTTTAGAAAGAGTTGCAGATTTAAAGAGACTCTCAGATGTTTGTTTGAACTGCCTCTATGAAGAGCTATCCTGCACAATTTTATTTTTTATTGTTATTGATAATAATAAAATGTTACTTGCAAATTTTATAACTCCTCCTGGTCTGCCTATGTTTCCTGACCTATGCCTCAATGACAAATGGGGGCGATGTTCTAACCAGCAAGTGTAGGTTGTCAGTGTATCCTCAAATTTTTTAAGACTGTAGACAAGGGGGTACCCTAGGGCTCTATCCTGGGCCCCCTCTTGTTAATAGTCTTCATGAACTCATTTCTGGCTTGTCTAAGTACAACAGAGACATGATTATATGCAGATGATACAATTCTGCTGGCAACTGAGACTTAGTGAGATGAGGAAAAATCTGCAGGAAGATGTATTGAACATGGAAAAATGGTTCCAAGTCTCCACATTAAAACTGAATATAAGGAAAACACAGGCAATGATCTTTAATGGTAACTTTAAATGGTGGTAGTCCTTGACTTACTTTAGATATAAAATTTTCATCAGGATTGGTGATTATGGAAACTGATTCATATACATATCTTGGCATTATTGTAAATAGTTCTCTTACCTGCAAAGAACATACTGAACATTCAGTAAAAAAGAGTGAATTCGGGAGTGGGAGCACTCCATAGGACAGCATTTTGTCTGTATCAAAAAACAAGGCCCGGCCTGCCGGCACAGTGGTTGGATTTCCGCTTGCGACGCCAGCGACCCGGGTTCAGGAACGAGCCCGGGTCACTGGAGGGCCGGCCGGGGGGAGAAGGATTGAGCATCCCAGGGACAGCTCTCCTTCTCCAGGGGGAGGGTAGGGGACAGGTCCGGTGCCTGCTGGCTCCTAACGGAGGCTGGGAGTATCACAGGATGCACGGCCCAATACTATTCGGGGGAGGAGTGGACGTCGGCGTAAGCTGTGACGTCACTACGCTACCCCCAACAGAAAGCCAGGAAAATCACCCGCTGGCCCTCTGGATGACGGCTCTCTGTTCCTGGGGGCCTCCAGTGCCTTCCCGGTGCCTCCTGTTCCCCAGCAGCATCCCCGGGCCCTAGAAGGATGTTCTGGGGCTATCCCCCCCGTGCCTTCCCCCTCGGAGGAGAGGGACCCGCCCGGTGAAGGGATACACTGGGATATCCCGGGGGTCGGCTGCGATCTGGGGACTAGAGGAGGGCCGGGCAAGGACAGAAGAGGTCAGGGGAACTTGTCAGAGCCTGAAGGAGTGGAGGACCAGCGAGCCAGGGGGCGGAAAAATAGATAATACAAAAAAAAAAAAAAAAAAAACAAGGCCTCATATAGCCCAGCAGCTAATTTTACCTGTATTTGTTTATGGTTGTATTATTTATAAACATGCACCTAAAATTTACTCAGACAAACTGGATAAACCTTGTAGAACAATTATTAAGTTTGTACTAGCTTGCTTATTTGACACTCATTTGTGTACTGTGCTGGAAGACCTAAATTGGCCAAAGCTTTCAAATTACCGTGAACAAATCTGATTAGCAACAGTATTCAAACTGATAAACCGAAAGGTACCAGTTCCTCTTCAGGATACAGTAAACTCCATTGAGTTTGTTAGTTCAAAGATTTCACCAGGAAAGAGATACTGAACTGGTAGCAGCTTTATTTATTTTATTTTATTTATTTATCTCACAATTCAGATTAATACCTTTGTGCTCAAAGGTTCCAATACAAACATGATGTACAGATACAACAGACAGCAAAACACAGAGATATCATAGGATAATCATGGTAAAATATATTGCATAGTTTCAAGAAGTGCATTCCTTAAAATTATGGAAACATAAGGCAGCATTTTGGTCAAGAACTGTGGAGACTGACTGCTAGTCTAGTAAATATCAGAACTGAAAAAAATTATAGCCTGAGAAGTCTTTGTTAGCAACACGAGGGAGAATAGTGAGGAGAAAAATTGGTGGATAGAGGGGTTGGAGTGGAGGGACAGCAATAGCGAGCACGGGAGGAGGTAGGATCAAGGAGAGGTAGGGAGTTCAGAGTGTAGGTGAAAAAGACCTGTGGGAATGAGGGGAAGGGGAGTATACAATGCAGGATGTGCAAGCGAATATACATTATGCATGGTTGCAGTAGTACTAAAAAAATAAAACAAAAAATACAATAAACTAAAAGTAAAAATACATAACAGTGTGCAGTCATGACTTACAGGCAGATAGTCACGGCAACACGAAATAAAGATGAATTACAGTACTGCTATACAGTACTGGGAGCAATGCCAGATAGTAGCAGATTACCAGCACCCTGACTGGTAAGGTGCGAGAGCTATCAATGCCAATGCAGACGGTAGGTTCAAGAGCAATATATTACTAGATATGACTAATCTGGGTGCAGTTTAGTCTAGGGAGGTTAGGGAAATTGCTCACAGCCGGGATGGGGGGACATCAACAACACAGGATGTGGAGGAGGGAAAACTGCCCCAATACACTATTTTAAACTGAGATCTATCAAACATTTATATTTCTTCTTAAACTTCCTTCCTTGTTAAACTTTCCCTTCCCTTCTCTATTTCCATCTTTATACTGCTGGTGTTTACTGCTGCCCTGGTACATACATCCTCTGCTTTAGTTACTGAGCTTTTTTCCTCTATCTATTCTAATGCCTCGTGTGGTGAGCTACTTACTCTTGGTGATTTTAATATAAATTGGCTCTCCCCAAAGGCAAATAAATTTTCACAAAATGTAAAATCATTGCAGCTAACCCAACTGATCTCTGAACCCACTCGATTAAATATGAACTCCTTAAACCACTCCCTACTAGACTGGGTCCTCACTTCTCATCCCCACCGTGTAGTGGATGCAGTGTTCCTTCCTGACACACTTAGTGATCATCATATGGTTTAATGTGTGCACAAGTTACATCATCCTAAAGCCTCCCCCCCAAAATTCATATATCTCGGGTCTTTTAATTCTCTTGACTTGGACTACATCCTCACTGATCTTTGGTCTATTGATTGGTCCCCGGCCCCCCATCTCTGCTGCCAGTAATACAAAGTCTGCCCTATTTTATTTTCAGTCTAAATGTTGAGCTGTTTGGGATCATCATGCACCCCTGAGAAAAACCAGAGTGCAAGATTCACATCTTCCCTGGATATCAGCTGAGGTACTTACTTGTCTCCATACTAGAGACCTTGCCTTCTGTGCTTTTAAATCTCTGGCTTCAGATCTTCATTGGCCAGCTACAGACACCTTCACAACCCTTGTACCAAAGCCATCAGACTTGCGAAGTCTGAGTACTTTGCTTCCACACTTCAAAACAACATTAATAACCCCTCCAAGTTCTGGAAGATTATCCATTTCCTTTTCACTCCTCAGACCCAGTTTCCCTCACCTATTCTCAAGGTTGGTGACTCCCTTTTCTCTGACCCTTCTGATGTTGCTATGTCTTTTAACACCTACTTTACTACCTGTGCCCTTTCTGTTATCCCATCCTCCCTCACCCCTCTTCCCTCCTTCTCTCTGTCTTCCTCTCCTATTTTTCCTTCTCTCCTATAACTCCCTCTGTCTCCCGAAAGGCTGTGCTTAACCTTACTCCTCTGAACAGAGGTAGTCCAGATGGCCTTGACCCTAAGCTTCTCCTTCTCTCTGCATCTGCCATTGCTCTACCTATTCCTCTTCTCCTCAATCTTTCCTTTGCCTTTACTACTGTTACTGATGTTTGGAACCAGGCTATTGTCATACCTCTACACAAACGTGGTGATATCACCTCTCCTGGTAACTTCCATCCTATCTCTCCTTCCCACCTTGGCTAAGTTACAGGAACACATTGTTCTATCTCAGCTCACTTCCTTTCTTGACAACTCCTTTTTCATACCTTTCCAGTGTGGTTTTAGGAAATCCCACTCCATTTCCACCTCCCTCCTTCGGCTCACTGATTCCATACTCATGGGTGTAGATCAAGGACTGTTTACTTCTGTCATTTTTGTTGATCTTGCTAAAGATTTTGACACTGTGGCACATCCCCTCTTTCTGGACAAACTTAAAGCAGCAGGCCCTCTGAATCTTCAGTCAGTTGGTTTCATTCTTACATGGAAGGAAGGTCTCAAGCTATCCGGATAGGAAAATCCATTTCATCTCCACTTCCCATTAGCTTAGGCATCACTCGAGGGTCTGTCCTGGGTCCTATTCTCTTTTCCATTTTCTTAAATGACCTCCCCACTGTCTGTTCCTCTCCGTCCATTCATATGCATGTTGATGACACAGTTCTTTTTGCTTCTGGCTCCTCTTCCCATGATCTTACCTCCCGGCTGTAGTTGGATTGACAACATTCAGTGCTGGTTCAAGTCAAACCAATCTTCCCTCAATGCCAAAAAAAGTCTCCTTGTCTTTTGGCTTCTGTCAGAGGCTTGCCAGACTTATTCCTCTCCTGCTGTGTAATACACTTGATGGTGTTAAGATTGAAGATGTTTCCTCCTTTAAATACCTCAGGATCTGCCTTGATTGGCATCTTGATTTCTCAGTGCATATTGATGCAGTTCACCATAAGCTACACCCTAAGCTTGGAGAATTGTACAGGAATAAAGTGAGTATTCTGCTTGCTGCCTGCTGAGAAATCATAGTAAAAATGATTCTCCCTATCTTTGACTACGGTGAGTTAGTCTACAATGGTGCCCCTAAATCTTCCCTTGCCAGACTGGACCCCCTTTTTCATTCTTTTGTCATGTTGCTTTAGATTGCCCCCTTCGTACTCACCACTGCTGTCTTTACTCAGCCCTTTCTCTCTCCTCTCTCGATGCTAGGCACCTTTCCCTTTGTGCTTCTTTTATATCCACATTTTGGTTTAGCTCCCTTCCCTCCTATCCTAAATCCCTTCTGTCCTCTCCACCTTCTTCCTCCTACCCTTTCCACAACAATATTTCCCCTTCTTTCTCTATCCCTTCTAGAAAATCTACTGCTGGACAATCTGCTTTTTCTTACCAATTTCCTAAACTTTGGCCACCCTTCCCACTGCAATTCGATCTGCCTCTTTTCCTTCCTCCTTACAGTCTCTTCTTTTTTTTTTATACTGTACTTATTCTCCAATAGAACCAGGGCATCTCTCCAGAGTACCCACACGACTTCCACCTCTACTCCCAGCCTGAAACCACCCTCCTACCAGTCTCCCATCCAGCCCCATGGACTTGTCCAGCCCCCCCAGATCACCCCGCCGGGAGTGCCTGCCTCACCTCACTTGGCGGCCTTTCTGGGATTAGAGGGGTGGCCCTGGGCTGGGTGAGGGAGCCAGGAAATCCAGTGAAGGGTTGATCTGGCAGCAGGATGTGGGCATTAGTCCCTGGGGTCTCCTTTGCCTCCTCTGGTCCACCAGAGTTTTTCCCTCATGTTACTCCCTTGGAGTGCGGACGTGCAGTGACATCCAAGCACCTGTGTGTGGATGTCCGCCGCTGCTCCACCCCCAATATCGGCAGTGGTCGTGCAGGGCTCCTGACCTCCATCGGGGGCTGCTGGTGAGTAGTGTGATCCCCAGTACCCACCCCATGAGAAGAGAGCAATCCTCCAGATGCTTAATCCCCTCCATCTCCTGCCGAACCCCCGATGACCTGAGTCTGTTCCTGAACCCAGGTTGCCGGCATGGCATGAGGTGTGGTGTCCAGTGCCTCAACCCTCAGTGCCACCAGGCCAGCTAAAGTCTCTTCTTTATGACTTTTGTTATCCTACCTGCAACTGTCTATGACCATCTCCTCTTCTTATTCCCTTTCTCTATACATATGAGTGTTTTTAATTTTTACTTGCATTCATTTATTTGCCTCTAATATTTATAATTATGCTTCTTAGTACTTTATTATTGTATATGACTTCTTATCTTCAGCAGTTTTATTGTTTAGCTATCTCCTTATCCCCGCTCCCTCAGGACACATCTGGAAATGAGCTGTTTTCAGCTCCTTATGACTTTCCTGGGTAAACTTGTAAATAAATAAATAAATAATATTTCCTAAAATACAAACATCATATGGGCAAGCAACAGTAGCTTATGATGTAGCTCAATCATGGAACTGTTTAAGATGATAAGAACAGTTAGATCTTTTAAGAATCAATCCTCACCACTGATTCCCACCTGTGGGTCAAGCCAGAGGAAATAGCACCCCATAGAAGCCAGAACTTTTCAGAGGGCTGATGACACAGTAGGCATGGTGTGCATGTTATCGCACAACTGCACACACTCGGAGGTATACAGTGGCACCTGCTCCCAACCATCTCAGTTCCTTTTTTTCTGCTGTCAAGGGTGCATCAGTAATGATGTCACTCGCTTGTCAGGAGTCAGAACTTCTCCATCTATACGATGACAGTGTTCAGTTCTTCAGTTTTAGCGTTTAACATTAAAGTTTATTTTTGTGTCAGTTTTGCATTTTACACAAGTATTTCAGTTTCTGTAATCCCTGCCTCGTGTAAATGGTCAACAAGAGTGGAGGACAGTAGGGAGTCTGAAGAGGCAGGTTGCTCTAGCAATGGGGTTGTGTCTGATCAACACCCTTCTCTGGGTGGTTGCACTTACAGTGGGCAGTCCGGTGCCTGGAACAGAAGGCATCCTTTTCAGAAGCACAAAAAGAAGCAGTCTAGATCCTGCACACACTTGTCATCATAGCCCTGGCACTGCTTGCCAATGACCTCTTCCTCTTCTTGCAAGAAGGGGAAGAAACAGCACCAGTCAAGGTTGCCTTCTGTCAACTCTGCTGTGAGACATATGACTTCTGTGGGCCTGGGCTCCTCACCATTATCACTGATGACACCAGGGATGCCTAGGCTGTGAGGTCCTTTTCTCCATCCTAGAGCCTCCTTCTGTCTTCCAGGGAGGACTCCAGTAGGCAATTCAGTCATTCAGCAGCTCTTTTGGAGCAGTGGGTGTAGCATCTAGCTGATGTGGTGCCACTTCTGGGACTGGACCTGGCCCCTCAGAGTCATATGGGCTGACACCAACAGCGGTGCCACTGGGCCTGGATGTGCACCCACCTGCAGCACCAGTCTCTGGGTTGGTGTCACGAGCAGTGCCACCTGCATCTGTACTGCTTCTGGTGTCACTTCCATCCTTTTCAAGGATGTGGACAACCATGGTGCTGTTGCTAGTCACTTAGGTGCCATATGTGGTGTCAGGTGCAACGTCACATGAGCTTGCATTGCCGGTAACTCTCCCAGTGCCACCTCTGACACCATTCTTTAGGCCTCTGGGGCCAGGCTTAGTGCTGGCATGGCTGCCCACAGCACTTTCAGCTCTTTGACACCCTCCTCCTTTGTTATCCCCCCAAGTGAGGAGGGTCTAGAGGGAGATGAGTCAGACCCCAACCTTATCATCTCAGATGGTGGAGATGATGCCTCTTTATGGTCCAGGGGTTTCAAACCTAGTCCCTGTGTCTGTTCCTTTGGAGGACTTTTCCTTTCAGGCTCTGCTCAGATATATGAACTCTGCACTGGATTTCAAGCTAGGAGCCATAGACGAGGTAAGGTGCCTCCAGCTGGAGTTTCTAAACAGGAATAATATTCCAGTTAGCTTAATTCCTTCCATCCAACCCACTCTAGAGACCCTGTCAGATGCAATTTGGAAGAGGCCTGCTTCTGTAGCAGCTGTCCTCAAACATGCTGGCAGGAAATATGCTGCTACTACAACTAAACCAGTGTATTTCACTCAGCCTATAGGTGATGTCATTGCTATTCTCGCTGTGAAACAAAGGCATAATGCCCAAAGAGATCACTGCCGTATGCAAGCCAGGAATGTGGTGTCGAGCAAAGTTGACACCATGGGCAAGTAGGTTTATGCCTCAGCTACCCCTGGCATGAGAATAGTAGGATACCAGGGTAATTTTTCCAAGTACAAATATACCCTCTGGAACAAGTTAAAGTATCTGGCAGAGGTCCTGCCAGAGTCACAGGCTAAACAAGAGATGCTGCTTACTATAAAACAAAGTACTGACTCTAACAGTCACCAGCTCAAGGCATCTATGGATGCCTTTGACGAAACAGCTCACTTTGCAGCTGCAGGTATCTGCATATGGCGGCATTCCTAGCTGCGAACTGTTGGATTCATCCCTTATGTCCAGCAACATATCATGAATGTGCTCTTCAATGGCACTTATCTCCTTGGACAGCAGGGAGAGCAGTCTCTTAAGGAGTCTAATGAAACCAGAGTGACTCTTAAGTCTTCCAGACCAGTTCCTTCTAACCCTCAGAGGGGCAGGAGAAGTGGCGATTTTCACAACAAATAGTCCTTTCATGGCAGAGGAAGGAGAACTCAAAACAATAAAAACCTACCTCCCTAGCCTCAGCAAAAAGTGCAGCCAAAGGCACAGGTGCTGAAAGCACTTAGTGCCACCATCTGAATTCCAGCCCTGATCCTGCCCCAGCTGCTCGAGACTGGCCTCTCCTCCCCAGTAGGGGGGCACTTAACCCAGTTTTACCATCAGTGGAAATCCATCAAAGTGGAGAAGTGAATAAGTGCTCCCTGGATTACCCCCGAGAGTGGAGCCATCAAGGAGCCCTCCTATTAAGCTCCCCGAGCAGTGCCACATTTAGGTCCAGGGTACAGTGCCTCGGACATCTGTGTGTGGCTCAGAGGCAGTGGTGGGCATCATCCATGCAAGTCGGGATTTTTGTCCCCAGTAATAGGAGGCGTGGCATGCCATGATGTGACGTGTGAAGACGCCAAAGTCTGGCATGCCCCCAAACACACACTGTGAGCCTCAGGCACTACTCCCTCCCCCCCCGACCTCTGCTAGTGGATCCTCTGGATTATCCGAGAGGGGTACTCCCTGGATTTCATATTTATCCCTCCAAAGTATGCACCCAGAAGGCAACCCCCTTTAGCAGGTCACATGGGTGGCAGAGCTTCTGGTGCAGGAGACCATGGGCATCCTGAATAACAGAGCAGTGGAAATAGTGCCAGAATCAGAAAAAAGCACAGAGTTCTACTCCCACTACTTCCTGGTATCAAATAAATTAGGGGTCATGTGCCCCATTCTTGACCTCAGAAATTTAAACAAATACATGGATCAAGAAAAAGTTAGTATGATTTATCTCGGCTCTCTGTTACCCTTCCTGAAGCCTCAGGACTGATTAGCATCCCTGAAGATGCAAGATGCATACCAGCACATCCTGGAGTACTTCAGTCACCACAAATACCTTCATTTTTGTGTGGAGGGGCGACGTTAACAATTCAGAATCCTTTCCTTTGGGCTTTCCTCAGTGCCACGAGTCTTTACAAAGTGTTCTGCAGTACTCGCAGTGCACCTCTGAAATTTTGGAGTCCAGAGCCCCCTATATTAGGATGACTGGCTAATCTCAAGTCCATCCAAACAGGAGACAGAGCAGGCAGTGGCCACTGCCTCTAAATTTCTAATATCCCTGAGAGTTCTGCTGCATCCCACAAAATCTTAGCTGGAGCCCTCCCAGGAGTTATTGTTCATTAGAGCTCTTCTGGACATTACCCAAGCTCAGGACTTTCTTTCAGAAAGCAGACTACAAGCACAACTACAAATTGCCTGCTACATCATGGAATGCAAAACTCTGCAAGCCCACTCCATGCAGTGCACGCTGGATCTGGTAACCTCACCCCTCTGGCATACCTACACATGAGAACAACCCAGTGGATGCTTAGTGCACAATGATCACAGGCATCACACCCTCAGTTACCCCATTCAGGTGACCAAACTCCTAGTAAGGTCCCCGATATGGTGGTCAGTAGAGGACAATCTCCTCCAGGGCTTCCCCTTTTCCTCACCAGAACTGGAAATAGTTCTCACCACAGATGCCTCCTTGTTGGGGTGGGAAGCTCACTGCCAGAGCTTTCAGACACAAGGTACCTGGGACCCATCAGAGACTCATCTCTACATCAAAGTGCTGGAGATGCTAGATGTTCTGTACGGTCTGAAAGCCTTAGTGGACTTGGACAGCCACAAAACAGTTCTCATCCAGACAAGAAGTCTGTCCTGTATTATATCAACAAACAGGGAGAAGCACACTCTTACTCTTTCTGCAGGGAGGCAATGAGGGTGTGAGAATGATGCCAGTAATAGGGAATCCTGCTCCAAGCAATCTATCTGCCAGGAATCCAGAACACTCTGGCGGACGAGCTCAGTCGAACAGAGGCTAATCCTCATGAATGGTCACTAGCACCATATGTTGTGAGATCACTATTCAAGGAGAATGGGCACCTTTTTGTGTCCCAACTCAATGAGCAACAGCCTCAGTTCTGCTCCAGAAATCCAGGACATGGTGTTTTCTGTCAGGATGCATTCCGACTGCAATGGCAAAATTGTTTTTTGTATGCAATATTTCCTATCCCGCTCATTCAGAGAGTGTTACTTAAGTTGGAGGTGCACGGGGACAAGATGATACTTGTAGCCCCCTGCTGGCCTCGGGAGATATGATTTCCTCTGTTGAACAGACTTTCAGTCAATGAGCCTAGGTCTCTGCCACTCAGGACTGACTTGGTAATGCAGGGTCAACTAGTCCATCCCAATCTGCGCGCTTCCCTCACCTTTAGGCCTGAAACAAAAACAAAGTATTTATTTATTTGGTTTTTGTTTACCGGGTAAGTGCCATTAGCCAAGGCATGACTATTTTCAGGCGTGACCTGGGAGAGTTACAATAAGCAGAGGTGAACAATGGAATACAATTGATTTGGGGTAGAGACATACAGACAGAGCAAAACGAGGTTATACAAATACGTGATAGGTAAAAATCAACGTTGAAGCAAGGTTTTACAATCACTTAATTAGTAAGTAGGGTGAAACAATAGAATACAATTGATTTGGGGTAGAGACGGAGTGCAAACAGGCTAAATCAAGGTTTTACAGATACATGATAGGTAAGAAATAAGCTAACACAAGGTTTACAATCACCTAATTGGGGAAAATAAAGGTTCAGTGGTTTACAATACAATGGGAGAGACAGTGAGAAACGTAGCATTCTGCTGACAGTTTATTGGTTAAGGGTAGCTGCTGTACAGAGAGGCTGAGATAGATAAGTGCCCAGGGTAGTCAACTGACTAGAGGGTCAGGATAGTTGGCGATCGGTTTAGGTGGCTTGGGATATGGGTGAAAGTGGGCAGAAATTCAGGGTGGCTTGAAGCAGGAACAGGATGTCTGACTGAAGGGGAAGGAGCGATACCTGTGTTTGAACTGGGCATGACTGGGGGCTAAGCAGACCTCAAGAGGCGGGGAGTTCCAGAGTTTGGGCGCCGAATGAGAGAAAGCAAGAGTTCCTTTGTTTGATTTACATTTGGGTATTTGCAGCAGAGACTTATCGGCTGATCGTAGGCCATGGGAGGAGGTCAGTGCAGTGAGTAGGGATGCCAGTGAGATTGGGGAGCCTGCTCTAATGATATTGTCTGCCAGGGAGCCAAGGGCAAGGGTTCTAGCCAAAGTAGAGGGGAGCCAATTCAAATCAGCATAGAGATTGCAATGGTGTTTTGACCAGGGAGAGGCTGATGCGTAATGGCATATGCTGTTGTAGGTTGTGTCCCATTCTCTGAGGAGAGTTTTGGGTGCGTTAAGATAAGTGGTTACCCCATAGGATAGAGATGGGAGCAGAATCTCGTGGGCAACTGTGAGTCTTGCTGACTGTGTAAAGACAGAGCTAGTTTTATATTCTGCTCCTAGCTTGGCATTAACCAATTTGCAGGTAGATGTTATATGCTGTCCAAAATTGAGATTCTCATCAAGGAGTACACCTAGGTACTTGAAGGATCGTACTGGTTCAAGGACAGTTCTGTCCAGACCAGAGACAGTCAGTTTGTCACAATTTTTGTTTAGTTTGATCGCAGAGCTGAACAGTATGGTATGCGTTTTATCAGCATTCAAGATTAGCTTGTGGTGGAGGAGCTAGGATTGGGTGGACTTAAACGCAGTAGTGAGGGTTTGGTTTATATTATGGATATTCTTGTCACTGCAGTACAGGACCAGGTCATCCGCATAGAGGATAGCCGAGCAGCCGGGGATATTCGGGGAGATGTTTTTTTGTTTTTTTTTATACTTTATTTTTATTATTTTCATCTGTTATACAACATATGATTAGCTCATATTCAAGACAAGCCAAACACATCTTTACAATCCGCAGAGAGTCTGATGACTCCTTAATACATGGATATATGTAACTTGGATATTTTGATACCTCATGTGAGGGGAATACTAAAATACATTACTACAGTTATAGAGCAAAATTTAAGGCTGTTGAAAGAGCCCATGAGCAGAGTGACTATTTCAAATACTAAAGTCAATACAGGTAGTCCAATATTTCACCTCCCACATGGGAGTAGTGGCGTCGCTCTATATCCCTTTAAGTTTTAAAAGTACCCATAGACTAATTTTACTAAGCAGCAAACAACAATATCATCAGAAAATAAATGAACTAAGACATCTCAAACACTGCCACTGGTCTGGGCTAAGTTACCCTCCATGTAACAATAACATTTGTTTTTGATGCAACCCTTTTAATCTACTGCGTAGGAAGGTGCAGAATTTAGTTTTAGTATGTTGCTGACAGATCTGCTAATCAATAAAGTGAAAACTTAAAATAGTTAATATTGCAGACTTTTTGCCCAGACTTAGCTTGTTGCCAAGTAGCCCTAGACTACTTAAATCATAATCGATGTTTAAGATCTCAGCAATATCCCCATTATTACTCTACAAAAAACAGGGGTAAAATCAACATTTATTTTAAAGTCAGTCCCCCTCAGTTTCATCCAGATCACTGTCTTCTGTGCCGGTAACTCGAGAGTGTTTCCTCCGCTTTTCTACAAATCGAGAAGCCCACTTGCCTGCTTCACCAGGGTCAGAAAACATCCAGACTTTACCCTCAAACACCACTCTGAGTCGAGCTGGAAATACCACCACGTGGGTAATCGCGGCCTCTCAGAGTTTCTTGCGAACCCTATCAAATCGTTTATGCCTCTCCCGGGTGGCATAACTACTGTATGGAAAGAGATAGACCGGACGGTCGTCCTGCATAATCGGGCTAGCTTGTCTCACCATGCGGAGGATTTTGTCCCGTGTTCCAATTCCTTCCGTTATTACTAACAAGGTGCGTGGGGTTCAGAGTCCTCCCGATAACCCCTGGAAGTAATTCGGTAAGCTTTTTGAAGATTAAGGCTGGTAGCTTGGTCATCTGGCATTAACTTCTCCTGAAACCACTCTTGCAAGAACATGAGGGGGTGATCCCCCTCAATCCCCTCGGGCAGGCCAAAAATCCGAATGTGGGATGATTGGTTTTGGTTCTCGATTGTCTCCAATCTGACTTTAAGGTGAGAGTTCTCTTTTATTAGAAGCATAGTGGCTGCAGATGTTGAATCACTGTTCCGTTTTACATCACTCATCTCTGTTTGTATGGTCTCCACCGTTTTTTCCACATTTATTCTAGTGTTGAATAAATCTATCTTGGAGCTCAGGTCGGCAACAGAAGAGATTATTCTTTGCAATTTGAGACCAATAGACGCCCTAGTTTCTTCGGCATCGGGCTGAGAGGAGGCCTGCGTCTCTAGGCCAGTCTGCATGGGCTGCATAGAACCTGAGGATTTTCCCCCCATTGCACCAGCGCAATCTTTACAAGGGTTGCCCATTTTGGAATTCCGACCTTCCCAGTTCCAGTGGTGAGTGTCTTTCAGCTGTAGAATGTTCAGAATTGATAAGTTTTTAAGTTTTATAAGAGTTCGTCGAGGAGCTAACGATTTTTGCTGCCACAAGCTTGGGCTTCACAGCGCCCCCCCGGGGAGATGTTGTTAATAAAAATTGAGAAGAGAAGCAGTCCTAATATAGATCCCTGGAGAACACCTATATTGATAGCCCTGGGGCTAGATAGCACAGAGTTGAACCTGACAAGCTGAGTCTTATTAGACAGATAGCTTTTAAACCAGGCAGTTGCATTGTGAGAGAAACCAAGGGCTAGAAGTCTGTCAAGCAGAATAGGATGATCAACAAGGTCAAAGGCCTTCGTTAGGTCAATAAAAACTGCTCCTGTGAGGTGCCCTTTGTCCATTGCGGTTAAGGTGTCATTTTTTTAGGTGAAGCAGGGCTGTAGAGGTAATATGACCCTTACGAAAGCCATACTGGGTAGGTGAGAGAAGGTCATATTTAGACAAAAAGTCAGTGACTTGTCTTGATACTAGTTTTTCCAGGATTTTACTTAGGACTGAGAGTATGGCTATCGATCGATAGTTGGACATATCTCTTTTGTCACCCTTCTTATGGATCGGGGTGACACTTGCCATTTTCCATATGTCAGGGACTGCGCCATGGCAGATAGATATGGTAAAGATCCTAGATAGTGGCTGGGTAATATATGGTGCAGCAAGTTTGAGGAGTTTGGGTTCAAGCCCATCGGAGCCTACACTGGTAGTATCAGGGATAGCATCAAGCAGGTCCTGGACATCGGATTTGGATATTGCCTTGAAATAGAAAGCGAGGGTAGGTTCTGTGGTGGGGGTGGGTAGTGGCTGGTTACTCAAGAAGACCGAGGGTGCGCTTGGCAGGTCAGAGAATTTTATGTTGAAAGCCTCTGCTATGGTCTTTGGGTTAGCACAGTGAATGCCATTAGTGAGCATATCATCTGCCAGCTTAGTCTGTTTTTTTTCCTAGGAAAGATTTTATATGAGACCAAAATTTTCTGGAGTGTCCTGTGGCTTCCATCAGAAGCCCCTTGCAATAAGCGCTTTTAGCTTGTCTAATTCGTTTCTTGCAGTCACTTCTCTGGGTCCTGTAGGAGTGGTAGTCGGCAGCGAGGCCAGTTTTTCTGAAACGCTTCCAGCACTTGTCTCTGGCATGTAGGGTTACCAGTAGATCTTTGTGCAGCCATTTTGTAGGTGTGGCGCATACACATCGGGTCACTAGGGGTGCATGTTTGTCCTGGATAGAACAGAAGTGGTCTAGAAAGTGATTTAGGGCAGTCTCTACATCAAGGGACTGGGAAAGGTAGGACCAGTCTATGGATGAGATTTCATACAGGAATTTAGCCTGATTCAGATCAGCGTAGTTCCTAAAGGTGATGTAGTGTGGGGGCGAGGACTGGGAGCTGGAGTGTTGCCAAACACAGTAAATAGGGGAGTGATCTGATATAGTGTCAGGTAGTGTGCCAGCGTCCACTATTCTGTCCATCCTGTTTAACACCCAGTCAAGTAATGTACTAGATGTTTTACTAGGTGAGATCCTTGTGGGCTCAGTGATGACTTGATGTAGGCTGAACTTCTAGATTGTAAATAGAAGCTGGCTCTGCATTTGACCCAGCCAGTTTAGGTTCATGTCCCCTAAAATAAGCAGTTCATTGTGACCTGCTAGTTTTACCGAGTCCTCTAGTAGATTTAAGAAGGCTGATCGACCTCCCAGGGGTGGGTTATAAGCAACTACTATATGTAGGTTTTTAGCACCCAAATGGAGGACAGCATGTAGAGACTCACAGGTGGAGGACTGGGGTACGGCAGCATACGTGATGTTGAGATGAGTTTTGTAAAACAGCACAACACCCCCCCCACCTCTTTGATGATCGCCTGTCATTCCAGATAAGGCTATAGTTAGATAACGTGCAGATAGAGTCAGGGATGGAGAGCTTGAGCCATGTTTCAGAGAGGCACAAAATATCAGGGTTATGGGTGGAGACCCAAGCCTCCAGCTCAGTAAAATTGCGCGTGAGGCTCCTAATGTTTAGGTGGGCTATGTGTAGACCCCCAGTAGTGGCCCAGGAGGTATTGTGACATGGTTGAGGGTGTATAGGACCTGGGTTTTATTCTACATCCCCTGCCAACAGAATCACGAGTAGTAGTAGATACCAGAGTTTTCGGTACGAAATGTGAGGTACCGTGGTACTTTTGAAGCGGAGTCTGTGATCACGGTAGCAGGGCCAGTAGATAGCTAATAAATCTTGAGATAAGTAGTGGAGTTAGGTCAGGGTTAATGGCTGGTCTAACCAGCATGTTAGAGACAGTGAAATCACCAGGGGAGAGATATGGTGTGGTGCTGCAATGGGGACTGGGTGGTAGTGAGAGATTAGCAAGGGGAGCAGAGCAAGAGACCGGTCACTAGATGGACCAGAAGTTTGTGCGCCATAATGGAGCCAGGAAAGAGCAGCTGAAAAAAGTGGAAAGAGTTTAGACTGTCTAGAGCAGCTGCGAGCATCAGGGCATGTGCTTTAATGATTGGGGAAAAGACTCAACCGGCGACCTCTAGTGGAGGCCAAATATAAGGAGCTAATGGAAAAGTAGCCTGTTGGGTTTAAACTGAAATAGACAAGAAATTGACACAACACACACAGCCTATAAAGGGAAATGCCGAGATAGGGTGGGGGATGGGTGGGGAGCCGCGCACAGTGCCAGTGGGGCCTCGACTCCTAATGCAAGGAGCCAAATTAGTTAAAATACAGTCTATGCCCTGTGATAGAATTTTTAGTTAAAATACAGTCTATGCCCTGTGATGGAATTAGGAGCTGTTCTGATGTGGGTGCAGATGGAATAAAGCAAATATCAGTGTCCTCTGTGGTTTTTCAGCGAGGGACTGTGGGTAGCAGTCGCTGCGTAGCGATTGCAGGGTTGGGAAAAGGTGCCAAGAATTTTTCAAAAGCTCCTCTGTTCAGGAGCCTTTGAAAAAATGAGGTGGCCATCTTTTTTCTTGAGAAATTATTACTTTAAAACTTTCATAACATTCTTAAATGATAATGACAACAAAACATTATCACCAAAATAAACTGGAAGCCATCTAGTATCAATTAGGAAGAAAAAAAGGTGGGGTCAAATTTTAGCCCATTTTCGTTGCACTGCTGCTTTAAGCTTCTTTAGTCTCTCTCTTCATATGGCTTCTGTTGCAGACCCTGCACCATTTTAGTTGCCCTCCTCTGGACTACCTCCATTCTACTTCTTTGCAGAGGTGGGGTCTCCAGAACTGCATGTAGTACTCCAGATGGGGTCTCACCAACTGTCTATAAAGAGGGATAACAACTTCATATTTTCTATGAGTGATGCCTCTCCCTATGTATCCCAGTGTCCCCCCAGCCCTCCTTACTGTCTTCTCACATTGCTTGCTTACCTTTAGGTTATCTGATATGACTACCCAAGGTCTCTTTCCATTTTTGTTGTTTTAGTACCCACCCCCCACCCACTGTGTATTCTTCACCTGGGTTTTTGTTTCCTAGGTGCATTACTTTGCACTTCTTTGCATTGAATCTAAGCTGCCATACTTTTGACCATTCCTCCAACCTTGCCAAGTCCCTTCTCATCCTTTTCACCCCCCCGTGTATTAACCCTATTGCAGATCTTTGTGTCATCTGCAAAAAGGCATATTTTTCCTTCCAGTCCTTCCGCAATGTCACCTACAGTATAAAGACATTAAAGAGGACCAGTCCCAGTACTGAACCCTGCAGTACCCCACTAGTAACCCCCCTTTCTTCGGAGTGGACTCTGTTTACTATTACCCTCTGTGTCCTGTTGTCTAGACAACTTTTTACCCAGGCAACCACCCTGGGACCCACTCCCAGGCTGGTTAACTTGTTTATTAATCTTTTGTTTGGGACAATGTCAAATGCCTTGCTAAAGTCTAGGTAGGCCATATCCACAGCCCCTTCCTGGTCTACTACTTTGGTCACCCAGTCAAAGAAATTGATTAGCTTCGTCTGACGTGACCTTCCTGCTGTGAATCCATGCTGCCTTTGGTTCTGTGCCCCACTGGCCTCTAGGTACTCAGCAATTCTTTCTTTCAGAAGTAATTCCATCATTTTTCTCACCACTGAGATCAAATTAACAGGTCTGTAGTTTCTTGCCTCTGCCTTGCTCCCTCTTTTGTGAAGAGGAATCGCATTCGCCCTCTTCTAGTCCTCAGGTACCACACCATCCTCCCATGATTAGTTAAAAAGGGTAGTCAGAGGTGTCACTAGCTCTCCCCTTAGTTCTTTTAGAATTCTGGGGTGAATCTCGTCAGGCCCCATTGCTTTCTCCACCTTCAGTTTTAGTTCTTTCAGGACCCTTTCTTCTGTGAATGAACTGGTATCAACCCCCCTATCCTGAGTGCTTCTATTGTTTGGTTTAGGTACCTCCCCCTCCTCTTCTTTTGTGAATATTGAGCAGAAGTATTCATTTAGTATCCCTGTTATTTTACTGTCACCCTCTGCCCACCCCCCTCCCCTTTATTAAGCCTCACTATCCCTCCCTTGGTCTTTCTTCACTCCCTAATGTACCTGTAAAAGGTTTTAGCCCCCTTCTTAACGGAGTTGGCTGTCCTTTCCTCGGTTTGGACCTTTACTATTCTAACTGCCTTCCCCTCTTCCTTCTGCTTTAACTGGTACAATTCTCTGTCCTGCTCCTTCTGTGTTTCCTTATACTTCCTAAATGCTATCTTTTCCTCCCTAACCTTTCCCGCCGCCTCTTTAGAGAACCACAATGTTTTTCTCCTTTGTTTTGTTTATTTGCTTCACACAAAGGCTTGTTGCCGCTGTGATGGCAGTTTTGATTTTCCCCATTGTTCCTCCACCCCTCCTTCTTGCCCATTTGCTAGGGCATTTCTGAGGCACTCCCATTTTGCCAAAGTCAGCCCTCCTAAAGTCCAATACCCTTGCTTTTGTATGGCTTGACTGTACAGCTGTGTTTATCGTGAACCACACTGTTTGGTGGTCGCTTGTTCCCAGATGGCTACCCACTTCTGTATCTGAGATCCTCTCTTCATCCCTGTTTGAGAGTACCAGGTCTAAGATTGCTCCCTCCCAAGTGGGTTCCAACACTAGCTGTCCGAGGCATGCCCCCTGTAGGGGATTGAGAATGACCCTGCTCTTGGATGTGGCTGCGGCAAAGGTGCTTCCGTTAACATCTGGCATATTCAGGTCTCCCATCAACAATATCTCCCCTTTTTCTGCCACTCTAATGATGCCTTCTATCATTTCCTTGTCCATTGCCTCCCCCCCTGAGATGGGGGTCTGAATACAACCCCCACTCGGATTGTGGTGCCATTTTCTGTCTCTGGGGTGACCCACAGTGCCTCCTCTCCTCCCTGTTTACCCTATACTTCCACTGCTTTGATCCCTTCCCTTACGTAGAGAGCTACTCCTCCTCTTTTACTCTCCCTGTCCCTCCTGTAGATTGTGTACCCTGGTATGCTGACATCCCAGTCATGGTTCTCTGTGTACCATGTTTCTTTGACTGCGACAACATCTAGGCATCCCTCTTCCATCAATGCCACTAGTTCAGGGAGCTTGTTACCCAGACTACGGGCATTGGTACTCATCACCCTCCATTTTTTGATGGCCTTACCCATTTTAGCCCCATCCCTGTCCTTACTGCTTTTTTCTCCATTTAACCCCAGTCCTGCTCCCTGTCGACTTCTCTACATTGGTGTTTACCTCACTAACTACCCTGTCTTGGGGGGCTCGGATTTCCCTGTTCCTTTTCAGTGCCTCCCCCCTTGGCTAGTTTAAATGCTTGCAAATGAAGCATTTAAACCTATCACCTAGGATCCTGGTTACCCTCCCGGACAGATGCAGACCATCACATCAGTATAGGCCTGTATCCCTCCATGTGGACCCCCAATCCCCAATAAAGCTAAAACTCTGAGCTCTGCACCAGTTTTTCAGTCATTCATTTAATCCCGTGGTGCGGAGTACCCTAGCCTCACCCATGCCATAGATAGGCAGTACCTCTGAGAAGGTTACAGTATGTGCTACTTGTCTAACACCCCTCCCCAACTCCATAAACTCCTCCTGCACTGCTCTGATTCCATTCCCAGCCAGGCCATTTGTCCTTAGGTGGACAACGATGTCCAGCTCCCTCTTCCATGCAGCTGCTCCTGTGATCCTGAGGAATTCACTTCCTGTCCTTCCAAGCCATGGCACCAGGCAGGCACCTTACCTCCCTCTCTCCTCCCTCCCTCCCCCAGTTTTACCCCCCCAATGATCGAGTCCTTCACCAGGAGTTGTTTCCTTCCCCTGTGGGGTCCCATGCCACCCCCTTGTGGGTCTCTTTTGTGGAGGTTCCCAACATCCTCCTTTGTCTCCACTGTGGGTGCCTCCATAGAGAAAGCACGCTCCACCAGAATGGCGTATGAATTGTGGAGGGGTACAGCTGGAGGGATGCACCTCTGTTCCATCACCCTTACCCTCCCTGAGCCCACCATGGTCCAACTGCTCTTCTTTCCTGGCAACCTCTGAGGCAGCGGTGGAAGACCCAGTGGTCCTTGGGTGGGGGAGAAGGTTTCCTGAATCCCCACCAGGTCATCCTGGAGATGAGCAACCTCCTCCCTCAGACCAGAGAGGTGCCTGCAAATAAGGCAGCATTACAGCCTCCAGAATGTCTCCCAGAAGACTGCCTCCCCACAGCCAGTACATTACACCACTCCCTACATGTCTCTCTTCTTTCTTGTTTAATTTATTTTTTCTTTTTTGTTAGTGTGTGTTAGCATGTGCATGTGTTTACCCCCTATGCAGCGTGCTGGGCTGTTAAGGATATGACAGGTGCATGACCTTTGCCCTTTTGGGGGAAGTGATGTCATAATCCCTGGTACAAAGTAAATGATGCACTTGGGGTAGGTGGAGTGTGGGGTGGGGTGGGTGGGACCAAGCCTGTGCCCTCAGAAACAATCAGCGGACCAAGCCTGTGCCCTCCAGAAACAATCAGCTATAGCTCTGACCCACCACCCTGGTTAGTGCTTTCCTTCCTTTCAACAAGACAACCTGCACAACAATTTAATAGAAAATATACTCCACAAAAACAGTTTCAATCAGAGATTCACTTACACAAACCCTGCAAGTTTGAAATAAAAAAATAAATAAATCACCTCTGCTGTGTAGTTCTTTTCAGCTCTTCTTAACTGAACTCACAGCCAAGATCCCCTTTTAAGCTCTTCTCCTCCTGCAAGCCTGCTTCAGACCCTCCTCCAAATGCACACCTGTTTCACAGGTTGGAACTTTCCTTGCCCAGCAACAAGATACTGGAAAATGGCCTGCTAACTACAGCAGTCCCCTTTCCTTGCTACTAAGAAATATAGAACAGTAAACAAAAACAGAACACAAAATACCCTAATCCAAAACCCTTCTGCTTATTCACTTACACAAACCCTGTAATTTGAAATGAAAAAAATAAAATAAATCACATTTGCTCTGTAGTTCTTTACAGCTTTTCAGACTGATGGTGGATGCATCTGGCTACAAATGAGTCTGTGGAAGATAAGGAAGAAGCAGACTTTTTAGAAATGATGGGCCTAGTACCTACAAAACGGCTGCTACTTCCAATCAATGAGTCTCTGAAAAAACAGGTCTTGAAGGTTCTTCAGACCCCAAACTCTATACCACCAGTGGAAAAGAAGGCTGATAAGAAATATCAGTTAGATAGGTCAGGGGCTGAGTTTTTGTTTTCTCACCCTGCCCATAAATTGGTGGTACAGACTATAGAATGTGATAGAGCCAAAGTGCTCTTGTCTTCACACCCTCTGGACAAGGATTCTAGAAAAATAGATAGCAAGGAAAAAAAGGCTATCTAGCAGTGTCTCTGGGCATAAGGCAGGCCAACTATATGGATTATGCTGCCCAGTATCAGAAGTCCTTGTGGCAGTCAGTCATGTCCATGGTGGATAAGGCACCACCAGGGCTTGCAGCTGACTTGTCAGAGATGGCTAGGTGTGGGCTGGAGGCCACTAAATATCACTTCCACATGGCAGTAGATGCCACTGATACAGCCACTCAGTGGATGGCACTTACTGTGGCCCTCAGGTGATTTGCATGGCTCAGGGCCACAAATTTGTCACAAGACACCCAGACCAAGGCCATGAACTTCCCCTGCAAAAATAATTCATTATCTGGGGACAAGACAGAGGCATACATGAAAAAAGTGGATGAATACAAAACCACTTACAAAAGCAATTCAGCAAAGGAGAAGCCTCTACTTCTTACAGGGGAAGGGGAGGTAGGGGTAGAGTGGCCTATGGCAGTCCTTTCTTCCAGCCCAAGCCATGCCCAAGTACCAGCAACAGAAGCACACTGGCTACTTCAGAGGCAGGGCAGAAGGGGTTCCAGGCATGGGGGACAAGCTACACATGTTTCACCCCAGCAAAAACAAAATCACTGATGTGGTTACAATGGTTGCCTCCCCTGTTCCAGTAGGAGGCAGGCTAACTCACTACCTCCAGGCTTGGAAAAACATCACCACGACAAGTGGGTCCTGGAGGTAGTGAGTCATTGCCTAGTCCTCAACTTCAAATCATTTCCAAAGTTAAGGTCCAGGGTTTTCAGACCAGCTACCACCTCAGAAAAGAAAACTTCTGGAAGCAGAGGTAACAATCCTGCAAGCAAGAGCAGTAGAACCAGTTCCACCACCACAAAGAGGGAAAGGGTTCTACTCCAGGTACTTCCTAACTTTGAAGAAAAATGGGGAGTGGCGATGCATTTTAGACTGAAGAGTTCTGAACAAGCATCTCACAAAGCCAAAGTTCCAGATGGTTACTTTAGCAATGCTTCTCCCAACTCTGCAAAAGGGAGATTGGCTGGCTTCTCTAGATCTGAAGGATGCTTATTTCCACATACCCATAAGGGAGTCTCACAGAAAGTACCTTAGGTTCAGACTATCATCAGGACATTATCAGTTCTTAGCCATGCCTTTTGGCCTAACCTCAGTACCTAGGGTTTTCACAAAGTGCCTTGCAGTGGTGATGGCATACCTCAGATGGCAGGGCATCACAGTATTCCTGTACCTGGACAACTGGCTAGTCATAGGAAAGTCACCTCAACAGGTGAGGGTGGCCTTACAGGCAACCCAGGATCTCCTGGAATCACTAGGATTCTTGATAAATGTAAAAAAGTCTGTCCTGGAACCAGTTCAAGTACTGAATTTCATAGGTGCAGAATTAGACACCTTAAAAGGAAGAGCCTTCCTTTCCCAAGAAAGGGCAGACAACATAGTGCAACTGGCTGGAACTTTCAAGGTAAACTCACTCACCAAAGTCAGCAAGACAATTTCTGTAACTTTTAGGCCACATGGCTACAGCAACAGGCACAGTCATGGGGTCCAGGTTCCAGATGAAGTATATTCAGTTCCATCTCAGAGCACATTGGTACCAGAGAAGGGACCTCTTTCAAAGTTAGTGCCAGTGACCAGAAAACTACTTCAGGACTTGCAGTGGTGGCTAGACAGGCACAGCCTAAAAGAAAGTGTTCCCTTTCAACAGGAACCACCTTCCTTGGTACTCACAACAGATGCATCCCTGTTGGGTTGTGGAGCACACCTGCAAGAGCACACAGTGCATGGCAGTTGATCCCCTGCATAATCTCTTCTGCATATAAACCTGCTGAAGTTAAAAACAGTCCTGCTCATACTGCAATCTTTCATATGCATGGTGCAGGGAAAGGTGGTGCAGGTCGGGACAGACAATACCACCACCATGTACTACATAAACAGGCAAGGGGAAACAAGGTCCAGCCCCTGTGTACAGAGGCAATGAAGCTGTGGGGTCTTGCTTACTCACAATAGGCTTCATTGGTAGCAATCCATCTGCCAGGGAAGGACAACACACTGACAGATGCCCTCAGCAGAACCAAGCAAAACCACCTCGAGTGGTCTCTAAACAGGCAAGTGTTAGAGGTGGTGTTTCACAGGTGGGGTACTCCAGAAATAGACCTATTCACCTCACAGGACAATCACCAATTGCCAAAGTTTTACTGCAGGCCTCCAGCAAAGGGAACAGTGCCACTGATTGTCTTAGTGCTGGACTGGTCAGGGAGGAAGCTATATACATTTCCCCAATTCCCTCTGATCCTCAGGGTCCTGATCAAGCTCAGGTCCCGATTGGTCCAGGCAGCCATTGTACCCACTACTGCTGTCACTGTCGGTGTCCCCTCCCATACACCTCCCTCAGAGACACAACCTCCTGACCTCCCCCCCAGGGAGTATTCTGTACCTGAACCTCAGGTCACTCAGACTCAAGGCCTGGCTCTTGAAGACTTAGAGTATGCTGGTCTACAGCTTTCTGAGAATGTCCTTAATGTCTTGAGGGGATCCAGAAAACCTTCAACCAAGAAAATTTATGCCTCTAAATGGAAGAGGTTTTCTCTGTCGTGTCACAATCACAGCATGAGGCATTACTCCTCAGTAATCAGGCAGGGTTGCCAGCCCTGCTGGACTACCTCACATATTTACATTCCTTGGGCTTGCAGCCCACTACCCTTAAAGTCCATTTAGCTTCAGTTTCAGCCTATATCGTGGCTGGTAAGGGTGTCTCTGTGGCATCAAATCCTATTTTCAAGAAATTGTTTAAGAGATTGGCACATTTGCACCCTCCACATGGGGAACCAGTGCCAACTTGGGATCTTAATGTTTGCATTGCTAAGCTCATGGAATCTCCATATGAGCCTATGGCTATGGCACATCTGAAGTATGTGACTTGGAAGACAGTCTTTCTGGTGGATGTGACCTCAGCAAGATGCATTAATGAGTTCCAGGCATTATGTACAGAACTAAGCTACATCTCATTCCACAGGGATAAAGTGATGTTGAGGACAGATAGGAAGTTTTTACCAAAGGTGGTCTCTGACTTCCATCTGAACCAGTCAATCACCTTACCAGTTTTCTTCACTGAATATTCCAGTTCAGGGGAGCATAGGCTCCATAGCCTGGATGTAAAAAGGGCATTGAGTTACTATATTACCAAGCCCCACAGGCAAGACAGAAAGCGGCTGTTCCTCACTTATGGGGATGTGGGAAAAGGAAAGCCAGTGACTAGGAGGACTGTTTCATGCTAGATGGTACAATGTATTCAGTTTTGTTACAGTAAGGCTAACAATGAGCCCCCAGTAGGACTGAGGGCATACTCCATAAGGGGTACTGCTGAAACCATTGCAGCTTTAAGGGACATTCCTCTACTGGAAATATGCAAAGCAGCTACCTGGAGAACAGTGCACTGTCACAGTGGGCTGTTTTACCACTCAAGACCTCTGTCCAAGGCTGTTGCAACAGCATTCTCTCTCTCTTTTTCCAACTGTGCTATCCCTTTCTTTTTGCAGGCTGGCCACCTGCAAAAATCTCCTTTCTCTGTCTCTCTCTCTCTCTCTCTCTCTCTCTCTCTCTCTCTCTCTCTCTGTCCCTTTTTTTTTCAGGTCTCATCAGGTAAACAAGCTCCACTTGCCCCCTCTGTTTTTGCTTAGCAGCCTTAGAGGTGATTATGGCTGAAATATGCCTCTGTGTGCTCTGGGAGCACTGTAATATAAACAAAAGTAATGTACAGTATGATAATAGCAAGGACGGTGGGCACAGGGCAGGTGCAGTTTTACTTCTTTTTCTGTGCCCCGCACAGCTGCACCGTCTCTCGCTTCGCACTTATTTCTTGGGAGTTAGTATAATATTGGAGAAACACCCCCTTTAGTGCTCTTGTCCCTGCCTGACAGTCCATGCATACTATATTTATAAATAAAATGTGCTTTGTTCCTGTTGTTATGTTACAGGGCTTTGCAGCACAAAATGGACTGGGCGGGATCATTTGTATCCAGCCGCTGTGTGGCAAATACCCTGTATTAAAAAAAATCTCTGTCCCCAGAGAATGTTGTTGTAAAAGAAAAACTCCTCCCCTAGTCCAGGTATACCTCTTAAGCTGAAAGAAAAAAAGTTTCTTTGAGCCTACCGGGACCGGGAGGAATTTGAAATGCCACGACCGCTGGTTAGCATAGCTTGTTTGCAAGAGAATGGAGACGGCTTCTGCAGTGTGTGAACATTTTCACAACCTACTCTGTATCTCTGGCACAGTGCTCTACAGTGTTTACAGCATTGAAAACCATTGGAAAGGAGCGTTACAGAGAGTGTGAGAATGGGGGCAAAAGGTGAAAGAATAAATAAAAATACTTGCTGCCTCCTATTCTCCTCGCCTACAAAAAAGCTTCCCTTGTAAAAGGATGGAATTTACATGCAGAAAGCCCTGAAAATAAAATAAAAGGCAACAGAGACATAATAATGAGTAGTGAGACGGTGCTTTCTAAGGGTGTGCCCCAGTGCTGTTTGCCTGCAGAACAAATGCTGTCATTGCCCAAACAACTAAAACATGAATGCACATGAAATACAAATCATAGCAGAGGGAAAAAGAAAGTGTGTGCAAGAAATTGTAGGTTACAAAAGTGCGCATAAATAAATTAGAACAAAGTTACCTGGTTTTTACAATGTTGCTCAAACTCTTCTGTGGTTGCTAGGATCTCCCACACTGCCCTCCAGTGTCAGTATAGGAGCCAGCCAGCCCTGACTGCTGCATTATTATAAACTGAACAGCTGAATGGGTACAGCCTGACTCTAGAACATACAAAACTGTGCACATATAAGTTATTGTTGAATTCTGCACTACCCAAACAGTTTGTGCTAGTATAAAATGGTGATTTGTGGTAACTAGATGTAAAAATAATGCTGTCTGATGAAATAAACCATATTCTGCTTGGAATGGGCAGAACTTGGTGTGATTACGTGGTGGCACCCAGGTACAAAAAGGGGTTCAACCTGGAGATCAGATCAGATTAGTTTTTGGGTCAGTAGAGTACTGACCTTGATTTGGTTTGAGTAAGGTTTGCTTGCATTTCAAACCTGTACTACGGAGGCTTGGGATAGCTACCCAGCCTGTGGATTACTAGCAGAAGTACTACAATTTTGCTTTTGCAGTTTATACTGTGTACTGTGCTGAAGCATGTACAGGTGTTGAATTTTTTTTGTTCATTTTCATTTTATTTGTCATACCAGTTCGCCTTTTTGTTTGTGTGTTGTATAATAAAACTACACTTGGTGTAATTTTTTTTTCATCTCTACGTGGTTGTCAGTGTCCATCTTTTCCCACCAACCTTACATGCACACTTTTACAAAGCGCTATTGCCTGTATACCCAGTCCAGAAGTGATGCCAGGTTTGGCACAGCAGTTCTGCAGAGCCTATTCCCAAAATAGGTGCTGTGCCCATCTCCAAAGGTACTGCTTCATAGTCTGCAAGAGTTAAGAATGTTGAAGAATTCCTGGGGTTAGAAGAAAAAATTACTCACCTTAGTAATCTTGTTTCTTCTAAGGTATTCTTCAATATTATTAACTCACGCTTCCTACCTCCCCTTCCAGAACCAATGGCCTCTGCATAACGGGTGGTGTCTGAGTTTTATGGGTTCATAATGTGTTGTTTTATTAAAGGTTTTTGAACTCAGATAAGTTTTGTTTCTGTCTTTAGTTCTCTCTGACTGTTAGGGACTCTGTTTTGGGGGATTTTTCTGTTGTTAAAATTGTTTTCACATGTAACCACCCAGTCCCCTGGGGTTACTAGAATCCCCTCAGTATCAGTGCTAGGTAGGGAGAGGCAGCTGGTGACTAACTAGTTAAACAGGGTTTTCACCTGATCACTCTTCTGTTTACTTGACTTCTGCTGAGATGCAAGTGATGAGCTCATTTGGAACTCTCGCAGCAGCATAAGCCTTGGCCAGCTGTGAGAAGGGAGTTAGAATGTTGAGACGGGAGTCAGTGTGTGAGTCAGTAGTTGGAAGTAACAGCTTGAAGTTGGAAGAGTGATAACTGCTCAGCTGTGGGTTCTGAGCTGAGGGCCCTTCATTCTCACCCTAGTCCTGGTAATTCTCCAGTTTGCCAAGAGAAGTGGTGGAAACCGTTGTCTACAGCAGGACCTCCTGATTTTCATCCCTGGAGGGTTGAAAAGGACTGCTAGTGGATGGATCCAAGGGGCAATCCCCTTTTTGATCTAGGATGTTTGAAGCTGCCTGAAATGTTTAACAGTGAGTAGGATCTGACTTTTGCTAAAGGAAGTAAGTACCTGTGCTGTTGTGTTCTCTGGCTAAAAGGGAAGGCACAACTTTTCTGTGAATTCAGAAGTGTGAGACTGTTCTAATTTAAAGTTGGCTGAAGTGTGTGATGTCCAGAGGTATGACTATATCACATTGTTTTCCACTACCAGTGTAGTGATTCAAATGCTGGATGCCAAGTTTTATTCCATAAGCATTTTCTTTTTTTTTTTTTTATACTTATTAGTTTCTCTCCTGCTGCTGGCTATCCCTCAGGAGGGCATCCCCAGCCCCTTCCCCCGGCATCTACCAGCTGGCACTGACCTGACCCCAGGGCTTACCCTTCCAGCGGGGTTGATGGGGGGGTCCCCAACTCCCCCACCGAAATCCAGATTTAGTTGGCCAGCGCCGTGGCTAGCCAGGGGCAGAGCTTGCAAGGTGCCTTCCACCATCCTGCATGACAGCATTCTTTTTCTCCTCCTTGTTTTTCTCCCCAGGAGTCAGGGCCATGCAATGTCGCCAACGGAGGGAAGCGTGCACGCTTCCGCATACGCTTCCTCCAGGCATCTGGCCCAACTCCTCCCTAGCTCGTGGCACAGTGCCCTGTCCTCCAGCCTTCACCGGGGGTCGAGCAAGTGCTGACCACCAGAAACCCCCCTCTCCGGAGAAGGAGAGCAGCCCTTTGGATGCTCAATCCTTCTCCTCTCCTGCTGACCCCCGACGGCCCGTGCTCATTCCCAAACACGGGTTGCCAGTGTAGCACAAGGTAAGGCTCCAGTGCCTCAGCCCTCAGCGCCACCAGGCTGGCTTCCATAAGCATTTTCAAAAGTGTGTTTCTGAACATTTAAGGTGTAACTCTGAAAGAATGGCTGAGTATGGATTTGGGAGCGAAGGGTGGGCAGACTCCCATCTGGAGTAACCAGTTCAGGACTACAGGTTCAGTAAGAGCGTCTGGTTACTTTAGACAAAGGGACAATGTCTGAAGAGGATTTTACCTCCTGAAGTGGGTTACAGTTTCTTCTCTGGTTATGAAGAATGGTGCTAGTCTTAAGTGTGTTCAGTTGTGGCCAGTACCACTGGAAGCAATATTCTATGTCCTATGACATGTGGGATTACAAAGTGAAAGTGTCCTATGTCTTACACTATGTGGGAATACAAATCCAAGTGTCCTATGTCCTACTGCGGTGGGAATACAAAGAGTTTTCTGTCAGATACAGTTGATTTGTTGTTCTACAAGTTCCTTGTGCCATGATGTGCAAACCTTGGGGGTCCACCCTTGCTTTAGAGAACATCTTTTGGAATGAAGTCTCACTCTAGAACCCCAACTGTGGTCTGGACAGTTACATTATTGCTTCCTGTGTGGAGTTACTGGGTACCGCTCCAGAAGATAGGTCTAGCATTAACCCTAGCAAAATGTTCTCTCCTCACTACTTGGTTTTGTAACTACCAAACAGGTTATTACTTTTGTACTCCCCCACCCCTTGATCTCTAGAGAGTGAGCCTGGTATTCATTCCCAAAGCTAGGGGTGGTACCAATTGTCTAAATGTTTCTGAAGTCTGTGCCCAGTATGGGTGCCAAGACTAGCTAACTGTGTAAAGTAGAGGGGGGGGGGTTACATACATACATATATATAATATATAGTCTCATTATATTAGCTAGGGGATCTTACCCCATAGACTGTTCATAAAATCTGAGCATTACAGAACACAGCAGTTGGTAAGGGCAACAATTTGAATGGTGGCACAAGCCAGTGAATGTTCCATCATTTACATAAATTCTATTCTCCAGGCACTTCAGCGCTGGAGGCTGACTGCAAGAGCTAATAATATTGAAGACTACCTTGGAAGAAACAAGACTACTAAGGTGAGTAATTTTTTCTTCCCTCACTTTCAGGCCTGTCTCTGGAATAAATAGGAGTGTACAGGTATTAGAGGGTCTGAAATACTTCTGGCTGCATGTAAACCTTCCACCAGGAAGATATACACAGCCAGGTGAAAAGATTTTCCATCTGGTGGTCCAAAACCTGAATGGCCTCCTACTGGTGTCCACCTGACAAGGTTCTGGAGTACTTACTTGACCTTTCTGATGTTGGCCTGCAGTACTCCACAGTTAAGGTCCACCTGTGTGCTATCTCAGCATACCACAAGCCCGTTGGTACCCTCTACCTGGCACAGCTGTTGCTGTTTAAGAGATTCCTCAGGGACAATCTGCACACAAGGCCTATCATCAGGAAGTCAGTGGTTCCATGGGACATCAACCTTGTGTTGGACATGCTCAGTCGCAAGCCCTTTGAGCCTACGGTGACATGTGACTTGAAGTTTCTAACTTGGAAAGCAATATTTCTGGTTGAGTCTTAAAAGGGTTCGTCCCGGAGAATGGTATCAGATGCATGGGTGTTTGAGATTATAACTATGGGCTATGCCATAGAGTTTTCTCTGGTCTCCAAAAGAGGTAATTTCCTACAGTATCCAATGCCACAGAATCAAATGAAGAGGCAGGCAATGAGGCAGACCTTAGATCTCTTGAAACAAATTGAGGCAATTGTGCCAGTCCCCTTGGACGAGGATGGTGTTGGATTCTACTCAATTTACTTTGTGGTCCCCAAGAAGTCACGGGATTTCAACCCATTCTGGATCTGAAACATTGTTCACCACACAATGTTCAAGATGGAATCCTTAGGGTCCATCATTTGGGCAATCCAACCAGTGATTTTCTAGCATCCGTAGATCCAAAGGATGCCTATGTCCACATTTCTATCTGCCAGTCACACCGGAAATTCCTGAGGTTTGCAATTCAGGGACAGCATTTCCAGTACAGGGCTCTCCCCTTTGATCTGGCAAGAGCCTCAGGGTATTTTCTAGGATTAACATTGTGCTTGTGGCACAGCTGAGACAGGAGGGGCATCACATAAACCCCTACCTGGACGATTTGCTCATCCAGGCTCTGACTGCAAGGATGGTGGAGAGATCAGTGGCAAGGATTTTGAAGGTCCTGGAAACACATGGCTGGGTCATCATCCAGGAGAAATGCTCCCTGATACCATCTCAAAGGTTGGAACACCTGGTGGCAGTGTTTCAGACAGATGAGAAGAGAGCGTTCCTCTCCGTCTCCAGGTAGGAAACATTCATTCGAGAAACCCAGTGACTGAGGACCCAGTCTGCAGTCTCTGCCTACAGATAACTTCAGATTCTAGGCCTGATGACAGCAGCTATATAGGTACTGTAGTGCCATGGGCACATTTCCAGATGTGGCTTCTGCAGAAAAGGAAGCTGGAGGTATGCTTCTCAGCTTTGGAGGACTATTAGGCCCTGATTCTGCTATCACAATTGGCACAGCAGTCCCCTTGCATGGTGGGAGAACCCTGAAAATCTCAGGAAGGGGACTCTCCTGGAGCAACCAATGGAAATGAGTCTGATGATCGACACCAGCCTGTAGGGTTGGGGTGTGGTTCCGGACCAAATACTGGTGCAAGGGGTCTGAAGCCCCCAGAAGCAGATGCTCCAGATAAATGTGTTGGAAATGAGAGCAGTGCACCTCACTCTGCTTTATTTTCAGAACTGAGTTCAGGTCAGAGCCCTGAAGGCAGGTCAGACAATGCCTTCATCGTAGCTTACAAAAACAGTCAAAGGGGCACAAGAAACATAGAATCTGATGGCATATAAGGACCACTTGGCCCACCTAGTCTGCCCATTTTCTTACCTGATGAATAAGCTTCCCATCCTAGTTAACCAACAGCCTACTTCCTCATACCCCCCACTAGGACTGCCTTATGTCTGTCCCATGCATTCTTGAATTCCCCCACTGTTCTTGACTCCACGACCTCCTCAGGAAGGCTATTCCATGCATCCATAACCCTCTCTGTGAAAAAATGCTTCCTCACATTACCTCTGAGCCGTCCCTCTTCTATCTTCAAATTGTGCCCCCTTGTTCTTGCACATCTCTTTTTCTGAAAGATGCTACCCTCTTGGACTTTGTTGATTCCCTTGAGGTACTTGAAAGTTTCTATCATGTCCCCCCTCTCCCTTCTTTTCTCAAGGGTATACATATTAAGCTCCTTTAGTCTCTTTTCGTATGTCTTCTGGTGCAGACCCTGCACCATTTTGATTGCCCTCCTCTGGACAGCCTCCACTCTGTCTATGTCTTTGCGGAGATAGGGTCTCCAGAACTGCACACAGTACTCCAGATGAGGTCTCACCAACTGTCTGTACAGAGGGATAACAATTTCCTGTTCTCTACTGTTGATGCTTCTCCCTATACAAGAAGTGTAAGCATGCTAGCAGAAGTGACCAGGGTCTTGCAGTTTGAATTTGTAGCCGAACTGGCTGAGGCTTGAAAGGGTTCATCCAGAAGAATGGTCTCTGAACCCAGAAGTGTTCAATCTCTTGTGCAGAAGATTCAGCCACCCACAGATCAACCTCTTTCCATCAAAGGAAAACACTTAGGTCTCAAGGTTCTTCAGTCAATATCGGTACTCTCAGGCAGAGGTGGTGGGTGCCCTACCTTAATGATGGGAGTTCCACAGAGCATATGTTTTCCCTACACTTCTGCTGGTGCTCAAAGTACCACAAAAAATGAGACAGTCAAGAGGAGTTTTCCACCTGATGTCTGTAAAGTGGCCAAGAAGGCTGTAGTTCTCTGAGCTAGTGAACCTAGCACAGCAACCCTCCATTCCAGCTCCCATTTCACATGGATGTCCTCGTTTAGAGCCCATTCTGCATCCAAAGCCAGAGGTGATGCAGTTGGCAGCCTAGCTCCTAAGGGCTACACATCAATTCATCCTGGTCAATGCTCCACGACAACTCGCTCTGTACTATTAGCTCCAGCGTCAATCAGCCCCCTGTACAGATCATTCTCTGCCAATTTGCCCCCAGCATAAATTTAATAAAATAAACTCAAGGGGGGCACAACTCAGGAATGAATTGAGCAGGGAGCCAGTTGATGGCAGATGCTGTAATACAGCGTGAGTTGTCATGGAGCAGATTGACCTGTACAATTTGACATGTCACCAAGAGGAAGAGACTCTTGAAGCAGGATTCTCCAAGAGAGTAGTAGACACTCTCATGGCTTCCAGTAAAATTTCTACTTAAGCGACCTATTATTGAGTATGGAACACCTTTTCCAGATGGATCAGAGCTCACGGTATTAGACCCTCCAAGGCTGTGGTACCGTAGATATTGAATTTTTTGCAGGCAACAGTAAACAAGGGTCTGGCATTGATTGCCCTGCAGGGGCATGTGTCCGCACTTGTAACGGTGTTGAGACCATCAATAGGTTAATCTCAGGGAACAAACCCTGATGTTATTCTTTTTCTCAGGGCAGTTAGCAGGAGTCAACTGTCTTTACATTCTCCAGTACCACCATGGGATCTGAACTTGGTGTTAAATGCCTCATGTATGGCACCTTTTGAACCACTTTCATCAGTTCCACTGGACATCTTGCCCTACAAGGTGCATTTCCTGCTAGCCATTTGCTCAGCAGGAAGGATTAGTGAGCTTCAGGCTCTTTCGCACAAGAAACCATAC
Source organism: Neoceratodus forsteri (assembly GCA_016271365.2). Classification (NCBI taxonomy): domain Eukaryota; kingdom Metazoa; phylum Chordata; order Ceratodontiformes; family Ceratodontidae; genus Neoceratodus; species Neoceratodus forsteri. The sequence goes on along the minus strand of CM057454.1, from coordinate 832,062,382 downwards.
CTTATAATGCATAGAGACAAGGTGGTGATGAGGACCTTCCCATCCTTTATACCTAAGATTCCTATAGCCTTCCATGAAAACCAGGAAGTGTGTCTGACATCATTCTATCCAAAGTCGGCAAATTCAAAAGAAAAGGAATTTCATAAACTGGACATGTGCAAGGCAGTTAAAACTTACCTGAAAAGAAATGAACAGTTCAGAAAGTCTGAAAGTTTGTTCAGCCTGTTTGGAGCAGCAAAGAAAGATCAGAAGGTCTCTAAAGCTACCTTAGCCAGGTGGGTGACAGCTTGCATCACCAAAGCCTATGTGGCGGCACAGAAGAAAGCTATCACCCTGATCAAGGCTCACTCTACCAAGGTGTGTTCCATATCCTGGCTAGAGAGAGGAGAGGTCTCAGTATTAAAACTCTACAAAGTGGCAATGTGGTCCTCTGTGTACAAATTCACTAAGCACTACAAATTGAATGTCCAGAGCTCCAATGATGTAGCCTTTGGGCGCAGAATTTTGCAGGTGGTGGTTAGAAGATGATTCCTGTTTTGGCCTTTAAGGGTCATATATGAGGTAGTATCCTCCCCTACCCAGTTGAAGAATGGGTACTGCTTTTCAGGACCCATATGTGTTAACTCCTCATTGACAATGTGGAGTGATACAACTTAACATAATTTCCTTTTGTGTTAGCGCCAACATTAATGGGGTCTCTCCCCAGAACCATTGGCTCCTACTGGAGAATATTGCCCAATGTGTATCTACAGAATTCTGATCTCAGTACAGATACTGTTTTTTCTGCAAATGCAGTTAGATTTCAGCAGTAGTTTGCTAACCATGGACAACGATATACAGCATTGGACTTATAGATATTCAGGTTGAAAGGTTATGATTTTTAAGTATTGTTCAGTGTTCTACCTTTTCCAGTTTCATGCTTTACCTATTTTCTACAGATGTATTCAACTGTTAATTCTTTCATGTTTATCAGTCTTTGTATTATAAATGCTGATAGCAAAGAAGTGAGAAGATGCCCCTTTGGTAAGTGTCTTCAAGAGGGACTTGAAGTCCTTTTTATTTAATAAGGCTTTTTCTGCTCCTAATTTTATTTATGGTTTATGCTTGTTTATGTTTCTATTTTTGGTTTTTATGCTCTTCAGAAACCTGTACAGTGCCTAGAGTCACAATGAATTAGTGTACTCTATTAAATAAATAAACTAAACTAAAGTAAGTGCCAAAGTCACAGGATCAGTAGCCTGACGATCAAGAGATACGACAAGAGAATCATCCAGTATGAATGGTTTCAGACAGCACCTCAGTGAGGTAGGTCTTTAACATAGATACATAGATACATAGACAGTGTCGGCAGATAAGGGCCTATGGCCCACCCAGTCTGCCCATTTGAGCTTGTAAGTTCAGTTTGTTTTCCTAGAAGTCTGTTGCCCCTTACCCCTGACCTCCAGAATTCCTTTATGTCTATCCCATGCATTCTTAAATTCCGTGATTGTTTCAGCCCCCACCACTTCCTCTGGCAGGGTGTTCCACTTGTCCACCACCTGTTCTGTGAAGAAATTCTTTCTCATGTTTCCTCTGAATCGTCCTCCCTCCAACTTCATCCCATGCCCTCTAGTCCTGGAACATCTTTTCGCTTAAAAATAGTGTTTTCCTGCACCCTGTTCCTCCCTGTAAGATACTTGTATGTCTCTATCATATCCCCTCTCTCCTCCTCCAGGGAGTACATGTTCAGTTCCTTCAACCTGTCTTCATAGGACTTGTGATGCAATCCATGCACCATCTTTGTTGCCCTCCTCTGAACCTTCTCTACCCTGTCTATGTCCTTACGTAGGTATGGTCTCCAGAACTGTACATTGTACTCCAGGTGGGGCCTCACTAGTGTCTTATAAGCGGAATTATGACCTCCTTTTCCTGCTGGTGATGCCCTGCCTATACATCCCAGCATCCTATTTGCTTTACCTGCTGCCTTGTCACACTGTTTCCCTACCTTTGAGGTCATCAGAGATGACAACCCAAGATCCCTTCCTGCTTGGTGCATGCTATATCCTCACCCCCCAACTGATATATTGTGCCTGGGTTTTTGTGCCCCATATGCATTATCTTGCACTTCTCTGCATTGAATTTCAACTGCCAAACCCCTGACCATTCTTCAAGTTTCTGCAGGTCCTTTCTCATTCTGTCTACACCCTCTGGTGTGTCTACTCTGTTACAGAGCTTTGTGTCATCAGCGTAACAGTGAAATTCTGCCTTCTAGGTCCTGTAATGTCACTGATGAAGATGTTGAATAGGACCGGTCCCAGCACTGATCCCTGTGGTACCCCACTGGTCACTCTTCCCTTTGTGGAGTGACAGCCATTTACCACCACCCTCTGTGTCCTGCCACCCAGCCAGTTACCTACCCACCACACCACTGTCCTGCCCACACCCAGATTCCTCAATTTGTGTAATAGTCTTCTATGTGGCACAGTGTCAAAGGCTTTGCTGAAGTCCAGATAGGCCATGTCCACTGCCCTCCCCTGATCCACCTCCCTAGTCACCCAGTCAAAAAATTCAACGAGGTTGGTCTGACATGACCTCCCCCTGGTGAAACCATGCTGCCTTGGGTCCTGTAGTCCATTGACAACCAGATGTTCCACCAATCTCTCCTTCAGTAGTGCTTCCATGGTCTTCCCCACTACCAAGGTGAGGCTGACTGGTCTGTAGTTCCCTGCTTCCTCTTTGTTCCCGCTTTTGTATAAGGGGACTACATCTGCTGTCCTCCAGTCTTTGGGTACTTCCCCTGTTTCCAGTGATCGGCTAAACAGGATAGCCAGAGGTTCAGCCACCATGTCTCTTAGTTCTTTAAGGACCCTGGGGTGCACCCCATCTGGCCCCATTGCTTTATCAATATATCAACCATTTATCTTTATCATGGGATGTGAATTTTGTTTGTTTATAGAGAGAGTTTGTTCTTATCCTGGAGACATGGGCTTGGTAGCTATGTAGGTTTGTATAGGTACTGCATGGACAAAGGTGACTGCGTACCTGTTACAAGGTGAGCAGGGTTTTATGAAATGCCACACCCCAGTGATTTATCATGGCATTTAAAGAGTGCTGTTTCTAGGTTGATACGGGGGTCACCAGTAGTGTTGCTCAGATAGTGCTTTTGCGGATCCTACTACTATCTGTCAGATAGCGTGAGTGGATGTATTGCCACCAGACAAATCGTCACGGACAATATGTGGTGGACTACTGGTCACAAGGACTGAAAGGCGCCAGTCAGTATACCGAAAGTTAATGTGGTCGCGACCAACAGAGAGCGAATTGAAATAACTGAAATACAGACAAATAGTCGCACCACACACGGAAGCCAAGCATTTACAAACAGATGCTGTCATTTAAAATTTTATTATGCTACGTTGCCATGGTGCATGCTGCACCTAGAACTGCAGGCGGCTAGCACCTCATATTGTTGCCTTCCTTACTTGACTCTCCTAACTACCTATCCTACTGTGTGTGTTTCTGGTATGGCATGCTGACATTAAGTCTATAGAAGTCATGCTGAGGATGTGTCCCAGTAGGGTGGCCATGGTGCTCACTTTGTAATGTCACCCTGTGTCAAGCAATCTGCACCTAGAACTGTGGGTGGCTAGCAAGCGGGTGATGCCAGCATGGGAGTTCATGCATTGAGAATTGGTGCAGTCAGCAGTATGATCATGGACCTCACGGAAGTCAGCAGCAGCCCGGCTGGCTGTTCGATGCTAACTGCCTTCATGTTACAGGGTCAACGAGCAGGACTGCCCCAGCAGCTTCAGCGCAGGTTTCAGTGCACTGCCTCAGGGAAGGCACTGGAGTGCAGTCTGTGGTCTCCGACCTCTCCTTCGTACATCAGTCAACAAATTCGGACAGGAAGTCCAAACAGGAGGCACATCTATACGGAGTCTGGAGGAGTGAGAGTAAGATTTACGCCTAGTCCCACAGGTACGAAAACAGATTGAAATTCACTGGGAGGTGGTGAGGTAAAGAAAGGTGGCAGCCCCTATCGCAAAATCCAACTCGGTTACACACAAGTTTGAGCCTGAAGGTGCAGGACAGAACATACATTTCCAACATTCCATAATAACCCATTATTGGACTGCACTGCAATTGGTGTTTGTTGTCGTGGGACAATTTAGAATATATGTGCCGAAATGTCCGTGACCAAAAATCCGGCGACGGCGTGTCTTTTTGACATAGAGACTGCTCCTATTTAACCACGCCTATTTGTACTGTGGTGTTCTGTCCATATGCCGTCAGATAGTGCTGGTATCCTGACTTGGATCCTACCAGATATCCTGCCAAAGACAGATGCAGGATCCAGGGTCAGATAGTGATGGATCCTGGTTAGGATCCAGGTATCCTGGTTAGGATCCATGGATCCTAGGGCAGATAGTTAGGATCTGAGGCCAGATAGTGATGGATCCTGGTTAGGATCCAGGTATCCTCGCTGGTAGGATCCATGATCAGATAGCACTAATATCCTACCATAGCAACTATCTGGCCAAATTGGAGGAATCTGTTGGTATCCTGATTTCTAAGATACTATCTGAGCAACACTCACCAGTAATTACATCACCATACCATAATGCACACCATGTCATCATGTCTTATTCAAGGTTTTTATTTTCATATGCATAAAAATCATTGCATGTAAAATGTTTGCATCCATGAAATTTAAATACATATCTAAAAATGTTACATAACATTAAAAAAATGTTCATGCACATTACATATACAAACCATTTTAAAATACAGAATATACAGAAAAAAAGAAGCTACTTAAAGATTATATTTTCAAGATTTGCCTTGCCTTAGCAGCAAAAGATCATAGTGCAAAAATTAGGGCCCTATGTTCAGTAAACAAGATTTTTATTTTCCTGAGTTCCTGTCCTTGCATCCTACTCAAGAACAATTGAAACCACTTCCCCTTCTCCCTATCCAGGAGAGCACACTCCAGTAATAAATTAATTACAGTAAGTCTGTTGCTGGATTACATCTACATTGTTTGAATTAATTCAGATTTTTCCATACACGAAGGTTCCTTTATTAATGTTGCCCAGCAATTCTAATCTGAATCTCGTAATTGCCTTTCTACGTGAGGCTAATTCACAAAATTTTAGATAGTAATCTGGGCCAAATCTTTCCTTCCCCACTTTATATATTGGATAGATTCCGAGGTCATGCATCTCACTAGCTTTCTGGACAGCATTATCCAAAATTCCTTGTTCAGCCAACAGAGCAAAAACTATTCTGTACAATGCTATCATTTTCCATTGCCACAAAGCTATTTTCCAAGTCCAATTTTCGATAAGGACAAATCCAATTTAGTAAACTAGCTGTTAGAATTCTTATACTTTAATAGGGTTACCCAACATTTATGTGGCAATCTAAATTCAGGCATTCGGACAATTTTGTGCCAAAAAGTTATTGCCTTCGACTGGACTCTGGTTTCCATAGCATGAGCACCGGCTTTTAAACAAATCACTGCACTGAATGTGAGCCTGGGGCAGCCCAACACAATTTTATAGAAGTTATTTTGTACTACATCAAGCCTTTTTATCTAATTATTACCTGTTAAGCCCCACACTTCACAACCATGCAGCATCTGTGAATTAACTTTTATTTCAAAACAGGTTTTTAATGCTGCAAAAGAATTTTTGGCGAATGTATTTGTGAAACGATTTATAGCTAATGATGACTTTACAGCTGATACCTTCGTTTTCTTGATTTGTGTGGACTACTGTAGTTTAAATATGTTTTTCAATCAAACTCCTAAATAGCAAAAAGAATTGACTTCTTCAAAAATATGTTTTTCAATCAATGACCCTTCAGCTTTTATTCTCTTCTCACTAAAAAACATAATTTTAGTTCTATCAATATTCAGTTCTAACTGTAATTTACATAACCTAGCCATAACTGAAACTAAAACCTGTTTAAGGCCTAATGGAGTTTCGGGGAGAATCACCATGTCATCTGCATACAGGAGTATTTATACTGAATGATTATCAATCCATGGGGCAAAAGCCTCAATCTTTTTCAAGTCTGTAACCAATTTAACTATGTCAACATTAAAAAGTATTGGAACTAACAAGCAATCCTGTTTTACGCCTTGATTTACTATGAATGAACCAAATATGACTCCATCTTCCCTTGCCCTTATACTGTACATGCTTTTGTATCATTGCGTAATAGTTGTCTGATACCCGAAAGGGTTTGTTAATTTTAGACCATCTAAAACTTTCCAAAGAAGGAGTCTTTTAACAGAATCAAAAGCTGATCTGATGTCAACAAATGCAGCAAATAATTTCCTTATTTTGTATTTGCCATATTTTGATTGGACCTCGAGGACCTATGTTCTTCCTGAAGCCATATTGATTTATTGACAAAATGTTACAGTCCTCTATCCACCATAACAGACAATTAAGAATAAGCCGAGATAAGATTTTAAGTGCAACAGACAACAAAGTAACTGGTGTATAGTTCTGTACAGAAGATTTAGAGCTCTTTTTATGGAGTGGTACAATGAGATTTAAATTCCAAGAATCTGGAATTTGGTTAGTAGCCATTATGGTTTTGAACAAATGGAGCAAATGTTCAGTCACCCACCCTGAGTCGATTTGTTAACGTTTTGCTAATACTCCATCAGCACGCGGCACCTTGTTCTTCTGTTGTTGTTTTATAGCATCAGTTACTTCAGCTAGGATAAACTCTACCCATCCACCCTGATTATTTAATATATTATCCCTGCTGAGGAAATAATCCTTTATCCTGCGACAATTTGACTGTGTGGCACAATAACACATCTTTTTAAAATAATCAACCCATTCCACTGGGCCAATCACCAGCTCAATATTGTTTCTGATGTTTTCCATTCCTAACGCAACAAAATTCCAGAATATTTTAGTATCTTTTTATGCATTGCTTTTTAAAGGGACTATGTGCATTTTTATTTCTTAACAGTTTTATATTCCACTCTTAAAGTGTGAAGAGCAAATCTATACTCATGATAATGAGAAGGTTTGGTCTTCCTACTTTGTTTGTTCGGCAGTTTCCTCATGGATACACATTCCCTATCGAACAAAGCTGCCTTTACCTTTACAATTACTATATAGTAATGTCTTATTGCTTACTTATAAAACGGGTTGAAAGTTTCCTGAACCATATTTTCTCTTCACTAAAAACCTTCCCCTCATCCCCTTTTGTGATGCTTCCTACAAGTCCCCCACCGGTCTTTCTCTGCATTAAACTTTTCTCTCTACTGTGCTTTTCTTCAGATAAGCATCCTGTTCTGTCTACTCTAAATAAACATAGAATTTATCAGCAGAAAAGGATCGCCTGGCCCACCCAGAAGTTTCCTACCTAATCCATCTTGGCAGACCGTAACTGGCTTCCAGCAACCCTCCTTCCTCCCTGCTTACTTTTTAGTATACCCCTAGGTTTATCTCATGCATGCTTGAAGCCTCCCACTGTTTTTGCCTCCACCATTTTCACTGGCAGTCTGTTCCAGGCATCTACCTCACTTTCAGTGAAGAAGCACTTCCTCACATCTCTCTTAACCCCCACTCCCTGCCCACCTTACTTGCATGCCCCCCTGGGCTTGATGCTCTTACTCATTTGAAAGATGATACAAATATAATCATTCCAAGGCTTACTATGTATATTTTCCAAACTTGTATATGTACCTAATATGTTATATCTTCATGTATGTGCATTTCACTGTACTGTACTGTATCCCCGGGTTGCACCTGGAAACGAGCTTCAGTTCAGAGTGCCTTTCCAAGTCACCAAAATTTTAAATAAATACATGTGAAAGAGACTCCTCTCCTTCACCTTGTTCATCCTGTGAGGTACTTGTAGGTTTCTATCATGTCACCTCCCACTCTCATCTCCTCCAGGATGTACATGTTGAGATCCCTCAGTCTGTCCTTGAAGTGCTTTTGGTTTAACCCCTGCACCATTTTTGTTACCCTCCTCTGAACTGCCTACACCCTGTCTATGTTCTTTTGAGGTGTGGCCTCCAAAACTGTAAACAGTATGTCAAGTGGGGTCTCACCAGCAAGCAATACAGTGGCAACACCACCTCCCTCCTCCTGTTGAAGGTACCCCTCCCGATGCACCCCATCATCCCTACCCACTGCTTTTTCACACTGCCCTCTCACTTTTTGGTCATTAGATAAGAAGTCCTAACTTTGTGATCCGTAGAACCTTTTTCTGCCAGAAGCTGCAAGGAACCATGCTTTTGTTCTGGGGGGAGGTAGCTGGCATGGGAAGGGGTAGTGGTACTGACAGCCAGAGTTCCATTACATACCATAGTATTCCTATTGCCAGGCCAGTTGTCATAAAATTCCCCTCAGCTGATCCCGTCAGCACAAGCCATGGGGGTTCTGGGTTATGTGCATGATCGGGATGCTAGGCAGAATCAACCCGACAAAAATTGAGGTTGCTAAACAATGAAATTAATATAAAAAATATTTTATTTCTGTTGGTTTTGAATATTGGGACTCCCAGTTCTGGTATTTTAAGTACAGGTAAAGTTCACATCTCCTTTAATTTATTTATGATTATGTATAGATTTTTAGGCTTTTGTGGTAATTTATTTCTATATTTATTTCACATACAGTCTCCCTTACTTTTTTTGTCTGTTACTGCTCTATTTAAATTTTGCTTGTCTCAGCACTCTGAGCCCAGGAAGGCTGCACTGCAAATAAAATAACCTACCAACCAATGCTTTTCGCATGTCACATCAGATGCAATATTTACAATCTACTTTGGTCCTAGGGATCCAAGAGCTCTGTAACCTTAACACAAACCAGGACACAGTAGCACTCTGACAAAAGGCAAGGTCCACAAGTCCATATGTTAACACAGAATTTTATTGCTCAGTAGCAGACTTGGAAGGACCAAAACACTCCTTCCTGACTAGCCAGCATTTCGACTCCTTGCTAGTCTTCCTCAGGGATGTGTTCAGGTAAGGGGAAAGATATCTTTTAAATACAAATTAACTCATTACATAGTCATGAGATTTTATGACATCACTCAGCAATACAAAACTTAAATACATGTAGACATAAAAAAACTTTAACTTGATGTCATTAAAACATATTAAATCATTAATTCTTCTCATGTAAGATATAATCTGATGTACTATTTAACTGCTTAGACCATAAAGAAAATAACAAGTAATGCAGTTTAAATTATATTTCATGGCTATTTCAAAGTTCTTTTAAAGCAGATCTAAGAACATGAATTCCAGCATTCATTCTCTATTTACACAAACTGTACTGGCCCCATAATAAGAGTAAAGAGGCCATGAAATACCAAATTCTCTACAACTGTGCCCTCATGTCTCCCACTTCAGTTAAATAATTTCTTACTAGTTTACGCATACCATATGGATTTAAAATTAGCAATGAATGCTTTAGAAAACTGGACACACACACACACACACACACACACACACACACACACACACACACACACACACACACACACACACACACACAATACTGTACATCAGCTAGCCATCTTGGGCCTGATACACAGTCACAGCGGGGGGTGGACTTTAGGGGTGCAGACAAGCTCCTCCATCCACCTTGCTTGAAAACAGCCTTACACAAGACTTGACTTAACTGCAAAGTTGCAATGCAAATGACAGGCACTAGATGTTTGTTTCAAATGTTTTTTTCTGTAGCAGTCCACATTGTCATTGGGATTCATTATGAATGGGTGATGTGCACCCCTGCTAGGGAACTGGCACAAATCAGCACAGAATCCTGGGCACGTAAACATTATAGACAGCAGCAACTCTCCAGTTTGCTGTGCCATTGAGATGGAAACAACTTAGAGATTTCTCTGAAGAAGGAAAAGACTTTCTTTGCTGGTGACTACTGTTTCTGTTCATTTGCCTTTCTTTTTCTTTTCAGGTGCTTTGAATGCTTATAGTGTAAGGGGACATTTCTCCTTTAAATTTTTTACCAGCTTGATTAATGCCGTTTAAAAAAAGGGGAGAGAGAGAGGAAACACAGACTCTGAGAAGAATCAGAGTCTTTTAGGTAGTCTTTATTTGAGGGTTCTGTTGCCACAGATTCAATGGCTCCATCAAGCCACGCGACTTTCCTGACATTTTTTGAAGCCCCATACCTTGGGCTTGCTCTGTGTTTTAATTGAGAGGTTTCCTCCAGCTTCAGCACGTCTGCCCCCCCCCCGATGTGCTGACATCATGCAAAGCATCATGACATCACACAAGTGCATTTTCATGAGAGCGTGCACCTGCACTCCTTTTAGTGCTAGATGTAGTGGCTTGGTTTCCTTACAGTTCCAGCACTGCTGGCTGGCACGGTTATTCCTCCTTCAGCTGTTTAAGCTTCTTAGCTGATAGGAACGCTTTTCTTTTTTCTTTTTCCCCATAGTCGAGGGGGGATTGCAGCAGTATTCCTTCATACCAGCATTTTATTAAGTCTTTTCAGATAGCTTTGTCAAATTTATTGTACCTTTTGGACATCTGTATGATTAGTGTTTTGGCACCATTGCTTATCGGAGACCCCTAGTGTTGAAACAATGTCAGACCTGCAAAAGGGTAATGCAGCCCTGTCCTCTGGGTTCCTATTGACCCCATTGTGTTACTCTAGCTAATATGTCTCTTAAAGTTCCCTCCAGTCAGAGCACCGAGCTTGGGGGGGTGTACCTGGTGTACTAAATGGCACTGGCAAAGCAGAATGGCGTCAATCTCTGTTGTTGCTTGTAGGAGAGCTTTTGGGCCCCAATGTTCTGCAGGACATCCCATTAGACACACCCGACCCAAACTGGGCCCCTCAGGTTGGGAGGGCCCACACAGGCATGTCCAGATGCACCAGAGCAGAACAAGTCTGCTAATGTGGATCTGCAGGAAGACCCTGACCCTGACTATACAAAGGGTTAGGATGAGGATATTAGGGATCTTGGGGAAAATCTGGCTGAGGAGCGAGTCATCGACTTCAGCTCTCAGCTTTCTGTGGATTCTGGGCCTCATGATGGCCACAATACAGCTGGTCCCATGGGCTTGCCTTCACATGTGGCTCTTTCAGATCAAGTTGCTGTTAGCCTGGGATACAGCCTTAGAGGACTATCAGGCTAGGATTCTAATTTTTCCACTCCTGCAGCAGTCTTTGACTTGGTGGATGAGTTTAGAGAATCTGAACAAGGGGTCTCCCTTGGAAGTCCCCCTAGAGTTGATTCTGACAACCGATGCCAACTTGTCAGGTTCATCAGGACAGAAACAGTGCCTACACATCAATGTCCTGGAGATGAGGGCTGTGCGCCTCACTCTCCTTCATTTTCAAAACTCGGGTGCAGTCAAAAGCCATCAAAATAAGGTCAGACAACACTGTAATGGTGGTGTACTTAAACAATCAAGGAGGCACAAAGAAAAGACAGATGTTAAGAGAAGCCACCGATCTCCTGCTGTGGGCAGAGAAGAACCTTCTCTCTCAGTCAGCAATTCACCGGGTAGGGAACTGAACATTCAGGCTAACTGGCTCAGCCATGAGAATGTCCATCCAGGGAAGTGGGTGTTGAACCTGGAGGTGTTCAACCTTCTATGTCAAAGAATAGGTCATCCATAGATTGACCTGTTTGCCCCCAGCCAGAAAGCTCAAGTGTAGTTGTTCTTCAGCCACTACCGGTGTCCACAGGTGGAGGCAGTAGACACTCTGCCACAGGCATGGAAAATATGGAACTTCAGAGGAGCTGACTTTGATAAGATGGACAACAGAGTTAAGCTAGCACTGGCAAAAAGAAATACAGGTGAGGGGGTACAGGCAAAGTGGGCAAGCATTAAAGATGCAATACTTGAAGTAACATCCCATTGTGTTAGTGAGAAAAGAAAGTGTAAAAGAAGGAGGAAACCACTTTGGTTCTCAAACACAGTAGCAGAAAAGGTCAGAGCCAAAAGGCTGGCCTTCAGGAAATATAAGGGAACGCAGCAGGATGAAGATAGGAAGGCATACCAAACTCTCTAAGGAAGCAGGGAAGGCAGTAAGGCAGACAAAGGCCCAAACTGAGAAAACACTAGCATGAACAGTAAAGAGGTGACAAGACTGTCTATAGATACATTAGTGAAAGGAGAAAGTCCAGAGGGGGGGTATTGCTAAGATGAAAGGGGATAAGGGGGCGTGTGAGGAGGAGGACCATGTAAAAGCATCTATCCTAAATAGATACTTCTGCTCAGTACTTATTGAAGAGAAGGTAGGGCAGGACCCACAGCTCAGCACCATGGACACAGGAGGGAGGGAGGTGTGCACTAGTCCCTTCACAAAAGAAAGGGTCCTACAAGAGCTCGATAAGCTCAGGGTAGACAAGGCAATAGGACGTGATGGCATACATTCCAGGGTACTAAAGGAGCTAAGGGTGGAACTAGCAGAGCCATTATCAGAACTGTTTAGTGAGTCTCTGAGCACAGGAGAGGTCCCAGAAGACTGGAGAAGGGCTCATGTGATCCCGCTCCACAAGAGTGGTAGCAGGGAGGAGGCAGGGAACTACAGACCAGTTAGTCTTACCTCAGTAGTGGGCAAAATTATGGAGACACTCCTTTAGGAAATGATAGTGCAACACCTGGAATCCATAGGGTACAGGATCCAAGACAGCATGGGTTTACAAAAGGAAAGTCCTGTCAAACTAATCTCGTAGAATTTCTTTGACTGGGTAACCAGAGTGGTGGACAGCGGTGGGAGCAGTTGATGTGCCTACCTTGACTTCAGCAAAGCTTTTGATACTGTTCCACATGGAAGATTGATTAATAAGCTGGGTAGATTCGGGGTGGGTCAGATGTTGGTCAACTGGGTGGCAAACTGGTTGATGGGCAGAAAACAAAGAGTGGTGGTAAACGGTATACAGTCAGAAGAGATGCAAGTCACAAGTGGGTACCACAGTGATCAGTCCTGGGACCAGTCCTCTGCAATATCTTCATCAGTGACATTGCAGATGGACTGGAGGTTAAGGTTTGTCTGTTTGCAGATGACACCAAGATCTGCAACAGAGTAGATGATCCAGATGGGGTGGGCAGAATGAGAAGAGATCTGGATAAACTAGCAAAATGATTGGAAGCGTGGCAATTGGGGTTTAACGCAAAAAAGTGCAAGATCATGCACATAGGAAAGAGAAACCCTGAAGCCACCTATAGGCTGGGAAGGGAGTTGCTGGCAGTCACAAGGGAAGAAAGAGACCTGGGTGTCATCATCACCGATGACCTGAAATCATCAAGCAGACCACTAAGCAGTAGAGTAAGACTAGAGGGATGTTGAGGGTGTATTGGGGGTATCACAAGTCAGAAGAGAGTAATAATCCCTTTTACAAGACACTGGTTAGGCCCCATCTGGAGTACCGCGTGGCAGTACTGGAGCCACACCTTCACAAGGGACATTAACCAAATCAAGGCAGTCCAGAGAAGGGCAACCAAAATGGTGCAGGGACTGCATCAGAAAACATATGAGGACAGATTAACTGAGCTCAATATGTATACCCTAGAGCAAAGGTGGGGGGGAGGTGATATGATTGAAACATTCAAACACATTAAGGGCATTAACAAGGTGAAAGAGTCTAACATGTTTCAATAGAAGAAAAATAGCAGGACAAGAAGACACAGCATGAGATGAGGGAGGCAGATTAAGGGGTAATGTGAGGAAGTTCTTTTTCACAGAAAGGGTGGTGGATACATGGGACGGCCTACCTCAGGAAGTGGTGGATATGAATACAGTGCAGGGCTTCAAACAGGCATGGGATAGGCATAAGGGAGCAATACAGATGAGTATGAATAGATAGGCCATTGACAGAGCAAAGGCCAATGGCACATTCATAAGGTAGAAAAAGAAATAGGTAGACTGGATGGGCCTTGCAGTCCTTATCTGCCGTCAACTTCTATGTTACTTTGTTTCTATGTTTCTATTTCAGCAGAGCATATGTCTTCCCTCCTCTGCTGCTCCCTCCCAAGGTCATACACAAGATAAGGCACTCAAAAGGAAGCTTTCTTCTAATAGCTCTGGAGTCACTCAGAAGGCTGTGGTTCTCAGACTTAGTGAACCTAGTTCAACATGCACCATTTCAACTCCCAATACAGGGGGACCTTCTCTCCCAAGGTCACATTCTGCATCCAAATCCCATAGCGATGCAGCTTGTGGCCTGGCTTCTGAAAGGAGGAGACTCCTAAAACAGGGTTTCTCTAAGAAGGTAGTGGACACCCTGATGACTGCCAGAAAGAATTCCACATCACCTTTTCAGCTTTGGCCAGAGAGAAAAATATCCAGCCTTCTAAAGCCACGGTTCCTCACATTTTGGATTTTCTGCAGGAAGGAGTAGAAAAAGGTTTAGCCTTAAGCACTTTGAGAGGTCAAGTGTCGGCCCTTGGAACCTCCTTGGTATCATCCTTAGGGACTAACGGGGAGGTTATTTGTTTTCTGCGAGCTGTCAGCAGGAATTGACCTCTGTTCCGATCCCCTGTTCCTCCACGGGATCTGAATCTGGTCCTAAATGCTCTTTGTAAAGAGCCTTCGAGCAACTTTTGTTGGTACCATTGGATGTGCTGTCTTACAAGGTGTGCTTTTTGGTTGCTATGTGCTCAGCCAGGAGTTGTGGTGAACTCCAGGCTGTGTTCCACAAAGAACCTTACTTTGTCAAAGCTGACAGAACTAAATTAATTCAGGAGAGGTTAATTATTTAAAATTAAAAAAATTAATGTCGAAAACTCATGAAAAGGGCAAAGGCCATATATTATAGAAATAAGATGAATTGTAACACAGACACAAAAAAAGTTTGGCACACAATAAACTACCTAATCAATCCTGGTGGGAGGGATTCACTGAAAAATCTGACACTACAGGATGGGAATATCTTAACTGATGAACCTAAAGCAGCTTTGGATGCATTAAATAATTTCTTTACAGACCTCCCAGGCTATAAGGATGTATCTAAGCCAGGAAGTGGGGCAGTGCGCATTGAAACAGCAGGGGTACCGAATCGTTTGCCACCTTTTAGATTTAGGGGCATAAAAATATCTGAGGTTTGTAGGGAGTTAGGTAGAATAAATGCTCATAAATCTACAGGGCCAGATGGGAAATAGTGACTTAGGAACTGGGGGGGGCAGCAGCAAGATGGCTACACTGCTGCTGCTCACCAGAGTTCTGTGCTGAACACCATTTCAAAAGGCAATTTTACTCTGGCAGCATTGTTTCGTAGCGTGCTTAATTTTTAATGCTACAGACTTGCCTCGAAGAATACTAAAAACAGCTAACGTCTTTTTACTTGTCTATCCGGCCGTATTTTGAACAGGGCATTGGCACCTAGACCCCTCAAATTTCTGGAGCCTTTAAAAGGAGCAAACTGTTGATAAAGTGACAGTATTTTTATAGATTCTAAATATACATTATTTTGCTAATGCGCAGCTTTGAAGTTCCATTGGGAGAGTCTCCGTTGAAGCCTTGTGGAGCTTTATGGAGCTGAACAGGTTCTTGGTAGATGTTTTGCCTGAAGATACTATGTTGCACTTTGAAGTGCTATTAAGCAAGTTAAAAATCTCCTACAAGTATGCTAACATTGCCTGGGGGAGTTGGGGGGTTTAAATTAACTTTTTATATAATTTTTTGCACTGAAAGAGCTATTGTTTTGTTTGCTTTCAGGTGTATGGAAGGCCCAGAGCCCAAAGAGAGAATAATTGAAAAAGAAAATGCGGGAACCTGAAAAATCTTAAAGGATGTGGAAGTCTAAATGGCCAATTTAAATAAATAATCAAGAACAAAAGGCTTCCCAAGCTTCAATTTATAACAGGGAGAATGGTTTATTCAAACGCTGCTGCGGCGATTTCTTCTCACTGAATTATTTAGAGACGCTCTTCCAGCAATGTCAAAGCCTGATTTAGAAGGCAGCTTCCTATGAAAATATACATTTTTTTGTACAAATTTAACCCAAAATGCTCAGTTGAACAATAGAGGAACAAGATACTTGGGCTTGGGCTTGACTCTTATTATGGAGATATCTCTTTAAAACTGAGCTCACTAACACTTTTTGACTTAAAAGACTCAAAACCCCTACGGGAAGAAATTGTGATTGCATATGCTATAATGCCATGTGACTTCTTTTGTTCCGATTCCTAACCCCGGCATTTAAACTTTTATTCATTCTACTGTGGAGTAACTGGAAGCAGTTGTGTTGTGAGACCTTTTCAGTTTAAAAGCACTTTCTTGATTTTCTTATCTTTACTTTTCACTTGCCAAAATGTTTTATTATGAAAAAGTTGGACTCCTAGTTATTAACAGAGCAATTTTTGAAATAATTTTAAAAGGATGGACTCCAATGTTTAAGGGGAGCCCCTAGGCTGCAATCTGACCTGAGATTTACTTGTTATTTTGAACAATTTATCTATACAATTGTGTGGTATTCCGAACATAATTTATAAAAGTGGAAAGTGAAGTGTGGATATAGGTAGCATGCCTCCTTTTATTTTGATTTGAATTATACTATGGTTTTGCCTGAATGGAGTTACTCTCTCCTGTTGTGTGTGGAGATATTGGCTCAGTGATAAAGGGAGGCCACTTGGATGGAGGTTTTTTTTTGGCCTTTATCTGTTCCTACTCTCAATTTTATGGACTCCTGAACACAAATGGAGCTTTCCATTTTATACATTCACATATGGACCCCCAAGCAAAAGGAGCCTGGAATACCTGATTTAGGAAATGGATGGACACCTTGGTATATTGGAGCCATGACACTGTTCAGCTGAAACTGGTGTAAACATTTAAACTTCACTTATGCTTACATGGTTATTTAATTTTAATTATGTCTGCATATTTTTAATGTTTGGATTGGAATGGAATTACTCAGTGATAAATCCTGGGACTAGTTTCCAGATTTATGTCTGTTTTTTTTATATAGGGGAGAATGCTACTAAATGTTTTCTCCTTTGGAACGTCATCGTTAAATAAAATAACTGCTTGGAGAAATGGATATTTCAGATCATACTATATGTATGAAATTTTACATGCAGATTTACTGTACTTTATGATTTGTTGGATGATTGTAAAATATTTTGTTTTGTGTTTTCATAATGATTTTTAGTCGAACTAATAAAATTTGACTTGACTACAGGGCCAGATGAGATCGAGGGAGTATTCTTGACGTTAGCAGCAAAATACATAGCTCCTACAATAACTTATATTTTTAATTGGATTTTGCAGCTAGGGTACTTTCCACTCTCCTGGAGGGAAAGTAAAATCATACCCATACATAAGGTGGGGAGGGGACTTCTGAGTTAAATAATTACAGACCAAAAGCCCTGTTGTCTATTTTAATGAAGTGTTTAGAGAAATTAGTAAACGGTTAGATTATTGAGTATCTGGACAAATATAAACTGTTGACACCCTATCAATCGGGGTTCCAAAAGGGGCATTCAACCATATCAGCACTCTTGGAGTTTAATAATTTGATTTATACTTCTTTGGATTCGGGTCAGGAGACAGCAGTCATTTTTGTAGACCTATCTAAAGCCTTCGACCTGGTGGACCATTCCCTTCTGATTGACAAACTAAGAGGTCTGGGCATATCCAATGGGCCTCTGATCCGGATAATGTTCTACCTGATGGGACATACCCAGAGGGTAGAGGTCTCACTGAGTTTGTCCAGGCCTTGAAAAGTAATTGGGGGGTACCCCAGGGTACCCCTGCTGTTCCTGCTATTTAATAATGACTTGCCTCATATGGTAAAACATATAGCCATAAGGCTGTATGCAGATGATACAGCTATAGTAGCCACAGGGGAAAATGTCCTGGACTTCAGTGTAAATTACAGACTGATTTTGAAAAAGTGGGTGAGTGGTTTACCAGGTCATGGCTAATTATGAATGTTAATAAAACTAAGTTGATGCATTTTGTACCCCCAAAAAAGTAGTCCTCAAATACAAATTTTGACTAATAAAAACGAAAAACTTGAACAAGCTGACACCTACTGTTATTTAGGAGTAGATTTTGACACTCAATTAACCTTTATAGCCATATAACTTTAACAATAGGTAAGGTTAATAAGAAATTGGGGGTCCTAAGGCGTACAACTAAATGCCTAAGGGCAATTGGCAGGAAAAGGGTTGCTGAGCAACTTATTCTACCTACCCTGACCTATGGGGAACTTGTGTAACGGACAGCAATAAGCAGCTGTTGAATAGGTTAGATAAAATGCAATATAAAATTGCTAGATATGTAACTGCAATGTAGCTTTAGAACATATCATTGTTTTTGCTCACTAAACTAAGTTGGCAGCCTCTTGAGACTGGATATTTAAAAAAATTGTTTAAAAATAATACACAAATATTAATATTCTGTCCAGACCACTACATCTCTCAAACACTTTTCCCTACTGACAACAAGAGTAAAAGGGAGTTCTCAAGGTCTGTGCATTTAAATAAAATTCACCTTGGGAAAAGAAAGAATGAATATGGGGATAGAACCATACTTTCTTAGGCGGCACTCCCATGGAATAATTTACCAACCACACTTCGTACATCTATTGGACAATGGGCTTTTATTTCAGCAATGAAAAAACTGTTTCCATTTACCTGTCAATGCATATAGTCAATTTTGTGTTTGTTTATCATCTTGTACCCTGGAACTTTATATATTTATTATTGTGTTTATGTTCATTCATGTTCCCCAAGTTTTATGTTCCTAATGTAACTTACAGATAACTCGAACACAGGACTGTCTTGTGAACAGGATTGTAACACATCCTAATGACATGAATATTCCTGTATAAAAAGAAAGGTTTACCTACCTACCCATTTTCTTTTTTTTTTTTTTTTTTTTAATATATATACTTTATTCTCCTGTCTGCCCCCGGCTGCCCCTTTCTGACCGACCCTCCCAAGCCCTGTCACCCCGGTATCACCGGGACTAACCCCTGCCCAGTCACCGGGTGCGAAGCCTGTGGGAGGTTGGTCATCATCTTGCAGCCAGAGGTGTTTTTCCACTTTTTCCTCCCTTCCCATTGCTGGGGTGCACACATAGGATGTGCACACGTAGAGGCGTGCGCGTGTCTGCAGAAGTTCCGCAGCACCCTCCCTTTGTCTAGCCCCTCTGACTCACACTACCCTTCAGCCTCCACCTGGGGGTAGTCATTCTCCTGAGGTGCCAGTCCTCCCTCCCCGGAAGAGGAGAGCTGTCCTCCGGATGCTCAATTCTCTCCCTCCCCTGCCAACCCCCGATGGCCGGTGCTCGTTCCCAAACACGGGACGCTGGTGTGGTGTGAGGTGTGGCATCCAGCGCCTCAACCCTCAGCACCACCAGGCCGGCTCCTACCCATTTTCTAAGTGCAATAATACCCTCCAGGGTGGGTGGTATGGGCTATACCAGACCGTCCAGGGGCTCTAAGTCTCTCCTCCTGTGCTGTCGGGCCTCATGATACCCCTTAGTGGTCCAGTATAGCCCAATACCACACACCCTGCTGGGTATTATTGCTTACTTATGAACAAATGAACATACAAAAAGAGCCAGCAGAAGAAGATCACCTGGTCTATCGCATCTGCTTGGTAAGTGAGGCAGGGTCTGGCCTTATAATTTATGACAATGACCTTGCTCCCCCAATTGTCCCTCCCTCTTCCCCCTTTCTCCCCTTCCTTGGTCCCAAAGGTTCCCTTTGTGCTTGACCCAGGTTCTCTTGAATGCTTCCACCTTCCTTGCTAATACCACCTCCTCTGGCAACTCATTCCAGGTGGACACCACCTTTTCCATATAGAAATGCTTCCCTACATCCCGTCTGAATCCCCCCCCCCATCAATTTTAAGCTATGCCCCCAGTGGTGCTGTCATCACTCATTTTAAAGAGACCCTCCCTTTTCATTCTATTAATTCTATTCATGTATGTGAAGGTCTCTATCATATCACCCTTCTGCCTCCTCTCTTCCAGGGAGTACATCCCCAGGGCTCCCAGCCTCACTTAATAGGACTTATCCTGTAATCCCTTGATCATCTTGGTTGCTGTCCTCTAGACCCCCTCCAGCATGCTGATGTCCTTCTTAAGGTAAGGATGCCAGTACCTCACCCCATATTCTAAATGCGATCTCACCAATGACCTGCACAATGGTCAATAACTTTGCTCCGACTACTACTGAATCCCCTTGCAATATACCCCAGCATCCTGTTAGCCTTCACCACTGCCTTTTTACACTGAGAGATGTGTTTCAGATCACTCATATTCACTACTCCTAGATCCTTTTCCTCTTCAGAAGCAGTTACCTGAGCCCCCCTTATGTAATACATTGCCCTAGGGTTCTTGGCCCCTATGTGCATCACTTTGCATTGTTTGGTATTGAAACTAAGTTGCCAGATTCTCTAGTCTGGCAAGGTCCTCCCTCAGGTCCTGTATTCCCTGCTTGGTGTCCACTCTCCCACAAAGTTTGGTGTCATCCACAAACAGGAATATTTTGCCTTTCATGCCTTCCCCAATGTCACTTACGAGGGCATTGAACAACTTGGATTGCCACCTATCTTCTGACCTGTAGGATACTATTTTTCCACATTTTGAGTGTGCTTTACCACTTGTTTTTTTACAGTTCAAATAATAAAAGAAGCACTGCTTTTAATACAGTTCAGACCAGGTTTTCATTAGTATTTCTGTTGTTTTTAAACACAGATTGTTCAAACTGTAGAATACTATTCAGGCAACCATATACAACAAGGCTGTGTTTCCATCTTGGGGCTGAGATGACAACGGGGGCCTCTCATGCGAAGATCTTTTCTTGTGCTTCATGCTTAAAGGCCTTCAACAGCAGGATGCCTAAGCAGCAAAACCATGAGTCTGATAGAAAAATACTTTAAAGCATAGGAAAAGCACTGTTGTGCTATGCAAAACTATAAATACAAATTTAGAAACCTTTCTCTTACTGAGAAAGACTAAGAGGAATAATAATGTTACTGTTGAGCACATTTTATAGTAATGATATGAATTAGTGGCTTCAATACACAAACCAGATACCTCGAAGAATGGGTTCATTCTGCCCTGAAATGTTGGTAGTATCTATTGAATCTGGTGTAGTGTATTTATATAACTCATGAAAATAAAGAAATGTTATCTTTTAAAGAAATTTAGTGAGTGAGACCGTTAATCCAGTCTGTGTGCAATCAGTAGTACCCCTTCCCTCACCTCATCCCATGCCAATAAATCCCTCACATTCAGTGGCACACTTCCTTCACTTCATTCTGTGCCTATAAGTCCCTTGCATTTAGTGGTATACAATCCCTCACCCTGTCCCATGCTAATAAGTCCCTGGCATCCAGTGCTACCCCCTCCCTCCCTCACTCTAGCTCATGCCACTATATTCCTGACATTCAGTGACATCCCCTTCACTAACTCCATTCTGTGCCTATAAGTCCCTAGCAAACTAAAACACAGACCAGTGTGTCTTGGAGATAGCGGGGAGGGTCTCCCTTTGGCATTCTTAAAACAGCCAAGACAAAAGGGAGTATACAATTTCAAATCAAAGTCAGAAGATGAACAGCAGCATTTACAATTAGGAATTCAAAACTGCTGCTGCAAAATGCAATAGAGGAAGCACCAGAAAAAGAAAAAGGGGAGGCATTCTTCTTAAGGTACGTCCTAACAAAAAGAAATTGGGAATGGTAGCCTATACTTTTCCTAACGTGTCTAAACAAGCACATAAAAATAGAAAAATTCAGAATGGTTGGTCACCCTGTAAGTGGTGATTCAGTCACTATAGCAAGGAGACCGGCTCTCCTCACTCAATCTCAAAGATGCCTACTTCCACATTCCAGTGAGGGAATGTCACAGAAAATATCTGAGGTTCTTGGTAGGAACCAAACAGTTCCAGTACAGGGCAATGCTCTTTGGCCTCACATCAGGCCCGAGAGTGCTCACAAAGTGCAAGGCTATACTGGCAGCAGCTTTAAGGAAAGCTGGCATCACAGTCTAGCCATACTTGGTTGATTAGTTAGTGTGTGTGGAAAAATAAAAATGGAAAGAAAGTCATCACTACAGAAGGTAATGGACATAATGCTCAGCTTACGGTTTCCTCCTAAACCTAGAAGTCTACACTGGAGCCACTATAGTCCTTGAAGTTTATAGGTGCAGAATTGGACACAGTACAAGCCAGAGCATTTCTGCCCTGGGAAAGAGTCCACCAGACATCAGTGGGTTTTGCAGACAGCATCCAGATAGAAAAAAGAGATCTGCACAGGAATTTCTCAGACTTCTAGGTTACATGTCAGTAACCACCTCAGTAGTCCCATGGGCAAGATGGCACATAAGGAAATACAGTGGTACCTAAAAATATACTGGTCTCAGCTGAGACTGACTCTGACCACTGAGAAGGCTAAGGCTAAGGCAAAGATACCTAGCTGGGTGATAAAGGAGGTCATGGAAAAGGGTTGTCTGTAGGAAGTACAAGAAACAGGGGAATGGGGAGGACAGGGAGGAGTACCTGAAGGAATCAAAGGAGATAACAAGGGCAGTAAGGGCAGCCAAGACATCTAAGGAGCTCAGGCTGGTGCAGGGCATTAAGAAGGGGGAGAAGGACTTCTTCAGGTACATCAGGGAGAAAAGGAGCAATAAGGACCATATAGTAAGGATTAGGAAGGGGGTGGAAGCAGGGTGATAAGGCAGAAGTGCTAAACGTTTACTTCTGCTTGGTATTTACTAAAGAGAAGGGGGTGACACCCAAGGGGGGAGGGAGGGCAGGAACGGAGGGGGAGGGGGTGATGGATGGGGAAATCATGGAGGGCAGGGTTCTAGAGGGTTTGAAGACACTGAGGGTGGACAAGGCACCAGGCCCAGATGGCATCCACCCCAGAGTACTGAAGGAACTGGCAGAGGTCCTGGTGGAACCTTTGGCAAACCTATTCAATGCCTCCCTACACTCAGGGTGTGTACCTCAGGATTGGAGGATGGCTCATGTGGTGCCCTTCCACAAGAGCGGCCCCAAGGATGAACCAGAGAACTACAGATTGGTGAGCCTCACATCCATCATGGGTAAGCTGATGGAAACTATCCTGAAGGAGAGGCTGGTGGCCCTTCTGGAGGCCAAAGGACTACAGGACAGGAGACAGCATGGCTTCATAAGTGGCACATCCTGCCAAACCAGCCTGGTGGAGTTTATGACTGGGTAGCTTGCCAATTGGATGGGGGCCATGCAGTGGATGTCCTGTACCTGGACTTCAGTAAGGCATTCGACTCGGTGCCGCATGGGAGGCTGGGAAGTAAGTAAGAAGGCACAGGGGAGGGTGCAAAGCTGGTGAGATGGGTAGGGAACTGACTTCATGGAAGGTGGTGGTGGGTGGGGAGCTCTCATCCCCAAGAGTAGTGACAAGCAGTGTTTCGCAGGGCTCGGTGTTGGAACAAGTGTTGTTTGGGATATCCATTGCAGACATATCATTGGGCATCAAGAGCAAGACCAGTCTGTTTTCTGACGACACCAAGATGGGAGCAGTGGTGGATGACCTAGGGGGATGGCAGGGGTTGCAGGATAATCTGGCAAAGTTGGAAACCTGGTCAGATACCTGGCAACTGGTGTTAAATGCCAAAAAGTGCAAGACACTGCATTTTGGGACAAAAAACCCAAGGAGGAGTTACCAGCTAGGGGGAGTGCAGCTAGTCGAGACAGAGGAGGAGAAGGATCTGGGGGTGCTCATTATGGGGTCAATGAACAACTCGGCACAATGTAGGAAGGCAGCTGCAAAGGCCAACAAAATGCTGGGTTGCATTGCAAGGTGTATATCCTCGAAGGGGGGAAGGTGATTCTGCCACTGTATAGATCATTAGTTAGACCCACCTGAAGTACCATGTGCAGTACTGGTGCCCATATCTGAAGAGGGACATTAAGTTACTGGAGGGGGTGCAACGCAGGATGACAAAGATGATCCAGGGGCTGAGGGACTTACCATACGAGAGGAGACTGAGGGAGTTGAACATGCACTCGCTGGAGGAGAGGAGGGACAGAGGGATATGACTGAAACCTTCAAGAACGTGAAAGGAATAAACAAGACAGGTATGGAGGGGCTGTTCAAAGTAGGGAAGGGG
Organism: Neoceratodus forsteri; assembly: GCA_016271365.2. Lineage (NCBI taxonomy): Eukaryota > Metazoa > Chordata > Ceratodontiformes > Ceratodontidae > Neoceratodus > Neoceratodus forsteri. The sequence continues at coordinate 832,038,329 of CM057454.1, read as the reverse complement.
AGGGACACCCAGGGCTGTGATATGGGACTGGAGGGAGGAAGATGAGGAGACACTTTTTTACAGTGAGGGTGGTAGCTGGGTAGAATGTGTTACCGGCAGAGGTGGTATCCAGTAGAACAGTGGGCTACTTCAAAAGGGGCTGGGACAGGGCAAGGGGGAGGGTCAAGGAAGGGGGAGGGGCAGCTGCAGAATAAGGGGTGCTAGCTGCACACTTGAGCAGACTTGATAGACCACTAGATCTTTATCCGCTGGCAAAGTTCATATGTTCATATAATTCCAGCAAAAGATTCACTGGTTTAGTCCATGCGGTGGTGTAAGTGTGTGTACCACCTGAGGAAGGGGCTATCTTTCCAGCAGCAATCTCACACAATGGTGCCGACAACAGTTACCTCAAGTCACATTTCAGACATGACAGTCCAAGGGACTTGGAGCAGGTCAGAGTTACAGGAACACACAAATCTGCTAGAAATCAGAGCAGTGTCCCTTGCAGTTCCGCATTTTTCAGGCATTCTAAGGGTTTCAAGTCCTGGAAGTCAGGACAGACAACACAACCATTTATGTAAACAAACATGGAGGAGCCAAATCATCAAAACTGTGCAAGGAAGCACTAACAATTTTGGACCTGATTTACAGTCTGCAAAGCAAACACAGATATCAGTCCATGTAGCAGGGAAAGAAAATGGCCTGGCAGATTCGTTCAGCAAAATGGGGAGTGTGTCCCATGAATGGTCACTGAAGCAGTCAGTTTTCCAGACAATCTTCAGACAGTGGGAACTGCCAGAAGTGGATCTGTTTGCTTTATGGCAGAACAAAAAGCTGCCACTGTTTTGCTGCAGAGCCACATCTTGGTGTACAAACCCACAGGGTGCTCTGAGCTTCCACTGGGGAAGGAAGTTCCTGTATGCTTTCCTCCCTTCCCATTGCTACAGAGGGTACTCCTAAAAGCAAGGTCAGGCATGACAGCCATGATTCTCATCGCATTCGATTGGCAGACAACCCTAGTACTCCCTCCTCCTGCCGATGTCCAGGAAGAACTACTCTCTGCCCATGTGCAGAAATCTTTGAACTCAGTCCAGTGGACAGGTGATGCATCCGAACCTGGCATCCCTTTACCTAAGAGCCTGGTGCCTGAAACTACCTTAAACCTTAGAATTTTCAGAACTTATTCCATCAATACAGACACTGAATGAGCTGAAAGTGGCTAGAAAACAATCTACTAGGAAAACATTTACAATGAACTAGAAGTGATTTTCCTTCCGGTACACCAATAAACAAGTAAATGCACTACAAGCAGATATTCCATTGATCCTGGACTATCTAATACACTTAAAATCACAAGGTCTCAAACCAGCATCCCTGAAAGTGCACATTTCAGCAATTGCTGCTTACTAATCCAAAAGCAATGGAAAACCTTTGTTGTCACACCCAGTGTTCAAAACATTTTTCAGAGGGCTCAACCATCTAGACCCACCTGTTAGAAGACCAGTCCCAGTATGGGATCTAAATTTGGTAATCTCTAGGTTAATGTTTCCACCCTTTGGGCCCATAGGCTACAGCACATGGAAAACTTTGTTTCTGGTGCCTGTGACTTCTGATAGAAGAATCAATGAACACCAGGCACCAAGTATAGAGCCTGAATTTTTAGTGGTCTACAAAGAAAAGGTAACACATTGAAAAAATAACACTTTTCTCCCTAAGGTAGTGTCAGTTTCATTTGAATCAATCACCTTGCCTGTGTATTTATTTAAAAAAAAAATACACAAAGGGGACGATTCACTAAAAACGCATGGATCACGTACAGAGTGCCTGCGCTGATTTGTACCTGGGGTGGCCATGCGCAGGCCAGCATTCATGAATCCCAGCTGCCAGACTGTACCCCCGTGCGCACAGCCCCATGGCTGAAGAATGTGGCAGTGTGGGGGTGGAGTGTGGGATGCAGTGAGGGCATCCAATGGGATGCCATCCTGGGTTCCATAGTGGATCCCTTCCACGTCTGGGCATGGGCGACTGGGAAGGCACATACCCCATGGGGCACAAACACCAGGCATGTGCCCAAACAGCCACCCCAAGCCCACCCAAGCTGCACAGTGGGCTGGGGAAACAGTACGGCAGGGGTCCCGGTGCCTGCGCCACTGGCTAGTGCCCAAGGGGGGGCACATAACCACACAGGACAGTTATGGAAGGATCTCCCCTCGCGCAGATGTCCCATGCCAGCATGGTCTGCAACTGGGTTCATGCATACATGCTGGCATGGGCACCCCTGACATGCCCCAGTCCTGCCCCTGGCATGATGCCCCGTGGCCGTCTGGGATCCTGTGTGCAGGGCACCAGCACCCATGGGTAAATGCCTCGGGGGTGCACAGATCACCGGTGCACAGCATTCAGTCATTAGAATGTCTATGCTCTGGCCTTACACAGACTGTAGGCATTCATGAATAGGGCCCAAAGTGAAGATGAATGAAAACTACATTGGCTTGATGTGAAAGGGCAATCAATTTCTACTGAAAAAATAAGAGATGACAATGAGCAACTGTTTGTCACATATTGGGAGGTCTCACAAATACACTCAGCAAGTAAGCAGAAAATATCAAGATGAATAGTGTCGACTATTCAATACTGCTACATAACAGCAAGAAAGGAGCCACCTGAGGGAATCAGGGCACATTCCACAAGGAAAACAACTGCAAGTCTCACGTATGCTCCTGTGACTAGAGCACTTGCAGTTGCTGCACCTCAGTCACAAATGTTAGCCTGCTCATTGCTACCAAGATTTGCCTTGCAGTGTCTCGTTAGTCTTTTTATATTGTCTGGTTTCATGTACAAGCAGTTGACCTGCTCCTCCAGGACCTTGTAATATAATACCTTTTTTTGCTTATTTATGTTTCTCTTTGTTATGAAATCTGTTGTCTATGCAATTATTGCTGTTGCTGTATTGTAATTTGTTGTTTACTGACCCTGACCCTAGTAACCTCCCAAGTCGTGCCTGAAAATAGGCATTTAGTTGTCTAGTACACTTACCTGGTCAGCAATAATAAATACATACATACATAAGGAAAACATACCACTGAATGAAACTTGTAGGGCTGCCCCCTAGGCCTCAGCCCACACATTCATTTCACATTACATATTAGATATCCAGGCTAGAGAGGATGTCATGTTTGGTACCTCTGTTTTGCAGAATTTCTTTCTCAAGTAATCCTAAAACCCTCCAACCCAGAGTACTACTTGGAGTCTGCAAGACTTGGATTAGCTGTTCTAAGATATTGTTGTAGAAGACAAGGATACTCACCATAATATTGGCTATTTTTCTAAATAATTAGAACAGCTGGTACAACTCATCATCCCCGACTTTCCATTTTTAGGATTATAGTTTTATGGGTAAGGGTAATTCAGTAAGGCTAGTATGGCTTGAGCTTTCCAGTGGGCCTTATCCTGTGCCGCCTTATCTTTCTGGTTTTAACTAAAACTTCATTTATAATTCTCCTCTTTAGATCATTGTTATTGGTAACTTTTTTCTTATTGTCATTGTTTTTTCAAATTAGGTCTCGGCTACAGCTAGACTGTTCAGTAAAAGGTCTGTTAGGGAAAGGCTGCTAGTGCAAGACCATCACAGAGACAGAATTTTCATTTAAAAAACATTCAATGTTCCGGGGACACCATTCTAGGTCCTTCGTTAACTGTTCTAATTATTTAGAAGAAAGGCAAATACTATGGTGAGTATCCTTTCTTCCTCCTCGAGTTCAAGTTCTAGCAGCCCTCTTGTTGGCTTCAGTGACTGGAGTATGAAATTAGGGTCCCTGGAATATAAATATAGAAGGCATGGGGGAGTGCATTACAAGAATTTAATGCACACCCAAGGTGTGGGATGCTACATAAACCCCGAGGGTGAAGCTCGAGGGGTTTATTAAAGCATCCCACACCGAGGGTGTGCATTAAGTTTGGGTTTTGCTCTCCCCCCATGTTTTGTTTTATACAATTGCTGGGTAGTGTTTTCTCGCCTTGAAAACACTACACAGCATTTATAGAAAATAGTATGGCCAGTAGATGGTGCTGCTGTTACATGTTCGGTTTTAGAGGTGGAGTTTTGTTTTGTTTTTTTCTCTCTATCATTCTTTCTTTTCTTTCTTTATTTGTTGGTATATGTGGCTGCAGAATTGTTAGTGCAGGTATTAGTAGTGCTAGCAGTCGGGCAGAGGTGCAGTTACAGCTGGTGCAGAACTGATTCGTAAGTGCAGCGAGTGAATCGGGAAACTGGTAAAAAAAGTTTGAAAGAAAATATGGATTTAGGAATGTATAGATGGTAGCGACTGATAGAAGCGATGGAGACGTACAGAGATTTAGAATATTTTATAGAATTCCGTTCCCCTTTGGTGATTACAACCAGAGGATGTGAGGTCCATGAGGAGTAGTAAATGCTTGTGGTTAGTAGGAGGCTGGCGCATGATGGCTTCTTGAAAGGGAAACCCGGAGAGTGTTCCCCATTATAACCCACTGGTTATAACAGGGAATGATAACTGGGTTTCCCTATGGGGAAAAAGGCTGAGAAAAAATTACTCATTGTAGTAATTTTATTTCTTCCAAGGGATTCTTCAGCATTATTGACAGGTGCAGTATGCCAGCTGGGTTAAGCTGCCCTGGAGAGGTGGAGTCAATGCAAATGAGAAAGGCAGTAGCCAATCAGAATAGAGAGAGGAGAGTGCTGCCTGCAGTCAGCCTAAAGGACCTCAGAACTGTTTTGAAGCCGAAAAAGAGCAAAAACTGTGCCCAACAGGGGCAAACACTGTTAGCAAAAACAAACTGAAAATTCCAAACCACTACTGTGAAACAAATCAACAAAAAAAACAGTAAAACTAAGCAAATGTGGCTAAACACCATAATAGAGCCATCCCCAGACAGATTTCCCAGGGAAGGATGGGTGGGAGTGTCAATAATGCTGAAAAATCCCTTGGAAGAAATAACATTACCATGGTGAGTAATTTTTTCTTCTCACCCCAGGAATTCTTCAGCATGTATTGACAGGTGCAGACTACAAAGCAGTACAGTTGGGAGGAGGGCACAGAAACCAACTTAGGAAAAAGGCTCTTTAGCACCGCTCTACCAAATTTGGCATCAGATCTGGACCGCACATCCAAGCGGTAATGCTTTGTGAATGTATGAACCATTTTCCAAGTGGCTGCTTTGCAAATTTCTAGCAAAGGAATGTCTCTTGAGGCTGCCACAGAAGCAGCGGTGCCCCTAGTAGAGTGGGCTCTGAGCCTGGGAGGGGGTTGCTTACCAGCTTTGCTGTAACAGAACTGGATACAAGACACAATCCAATGGGAAATGGATCTCTTGGTTGCCGGTCTCCCTTTGCCCACTTCACCATAGGTGAGAAACAGCTGACTGTGTGAGTCTCTGAACTGCTTAGTATGGTCTAAATAATAAGACAGGACTCTCTTGATGTCTGCATTCACCTGGAGTGGATTTGTCTGTGAAAAGAACAGACAAGGAAATAGACTGGTTCAGGTGAAATTCAGAGACCACCTTGGGCAGAAATTTCCTATACGTCCTAAGGACTACTTTGTCCTTTTAGGGAATGATGTAATTAGGGTCTGTACAAAGGGCCTGCAACTCCGAAATCCATCTGGCAGAGGTAATGGCCACTAGAAAGACAGTCTTCCAGGTTACAAACTTGAGATCAGTGGTAGCCATGGGCTTGAAAAAGGAGGCTCCATGAGCTTGGCTATACAGAGGTTCAAGTCCCAAGGGGGAACCGGTTCCCTCAGAGGGAGCTGGAGGTGCAGCAGCCCTTTGAAAAACCTTTTGAAAATAGGCTGTGAGATGACAGATTTCTCTTTTTCCAGTGGAAAGATAGGCCAAGATCGCCGCCAGATGTACTCTTATAGATGAAGCTTTCAGGCCTTCCGCCTGAAGGTGTACTAGATAATCCAGCAAGATAGGAGGACAAGCCTGCAAGGGCTCTATGTCCTTATCCTTGCACCACAGTGAGAACCTCTTCCACTTGGAAGCATAAGCTTCAGGACCTGCTCAAGAGTACTGGGATTCAGGAAACTCTAGCTCCTCAAGAACCAGGATTTGAGGTGAAGAGACTGGATGTTGGGGAATGCTATTCCTGTCTGAGGAAGAGTCAGAAGACTGTGGAATGAGGGCAGTGTGATGGGCTTCCTGACTGACAGGGTGAGGAGCAGGGAATACCAAAGTTGCCTCTCCCAATCCAGAGCCACCAGAATCATGGTGGCTGGTTGAGCCCTGAACCTGAGAAGGACCCTGTAAATTAGAGGAAGTGAAGGAAATCCATAGAGGAACCTTCCTGTCCAGTCCAGGGTCAGAGCATCCACTGGGGTGGTCCCCAACAGTGGGGGCCTGCAGCAGTACTGAGGTAACTGGTGGTTGAGGCTGGATGTGAATAGGTCCAGATCTGGAACCCCCCACCTTCTGAAAATTGTGGCTAGGACCTGTTTGTTGAGGATCCACTCATGGTGACCCTGACTGAAGCAGCTTAGTGCACCCACCAGAGTGTTGTCCTTACCTGGAAGATGGATGACTGACAGGGACATGTCCAGGGAGTAGGCCAGGGACCAAATTCTCATTGCCTCTTTGCAGATTTTGGTTAATCTTGTGCCCCCCTGTTTGTTGATGTAGAACATGGCAGTTGTATTGTCCGTCCTTATCTGGACTGACTGTCTCTGAGCTGTGAGGTGAAAGCCTTGATGGCCAGAAACACTGCTCTGAGTTCCAAAAGACTGATGTGGAGTGTGGACTCTTTGAGCATCCAAGTGCCACTTATGGACAGGTCCCCTAGGTGGGTGCCTCAACCTAGAAGAGAAGCATCGTAGTTAGGATCTGAGAGGCAAGGCAAGGCAAGGCAAATTTTATTTAAAGAGACGCCCATCCCGGAGGCTCTGGGCGCCGTACATCAATCAAATAAAAACAACACAGCACAATAACAATCAATAAAATATACAACTCCAAACAATTAAAACATAATTTGCTACACAATTTGTTTCATTGTCTAAAACTAAAATAAGCCTTAAAAAATTAGACAATATAAACTATAAAACATAGTCCAGGAATGCCTGATCGTACAAAAATGCCTTGAGTCGGGCCTTAAAAACCTCAACAGACGGGGCCTCCCTAACAACTAAAGGAAGCGAATTCCACAGGATGAGAGCGGCAACACTAAATGCTCTGTTGCCTGCAGTTCTTAACCTCGTCCTGGGAATCGCAAGGAGGCCCCGAGAAGAGGAATGTAGAGAACGGACCGAGACAGCAGATGTAAGAAGGTCATTCAGGTAGCCAGGGCCCAGGCCGTGTAGGGCCTTAAAGGTGAGTAAACCCACCTTAAAGAGGACTCTCCACCTAACCGGCAGCCAGTGCAGATGACGCAGCAGTGGGGTAATATGACAGTATTTAGATTGTCCTGTCAACAACCTGGCCGCTGCACTCTGCACCAGCTGCAGTTGGTGCAGGGTACCCCCAGAGACCCCGAGATAGAGTGCATTACAGTAGTCAAGCCTGGATGTCACAAAGGCATGCACCAAAGTGGGGAGGTCCAGAGGCGGAACTAAGGGCTTGATCCTGGCGATATTCCTCAGATGATAAAAGCTAGTATGGACAACGGAAGACACCTGAAATTCAAGTGTCAAACCACTGTCAAGAATAACACCCAGATCACGCACCCTAGAGGAGGCCTTCAATGGTACAGAGCCAAGGCAAAGTCCTGTCTCTGCACCAGAGGCCAACCTATCACGTCCTCTTTGACTGTCGACCACCAGTACCTCCGTCTTACTGGGTTAAGTCGAACCAGCTGGAGGCCATCCAGTCATTGATTTCAGCAAGACAGCTGTTAAGCACTTCTACTGCACAAGATGTTCCAGGACAAAGGAAAAGTACAGCTGGGTATCATCAGGCGTAGCAGTAGAAAACCAAGCTGTACTTCCTGATGAACTCTCCAGGGTAGCATGTACATGGCAAACAACACCGGTGACAAGACCGAACCCTGGGGAACTCCGCACAACAGGTGGTCAGGGGAGGAGGAGAAATTCCCCATCACTACCCTCAGCCTCCTGTTGGATAAAAAAGACTCAAACCAGCGGATGACAGAGCCGGCGAGTCCACAGAATTCCCTTAGGCGGTCAAGTAACACTCCATGGTCCACCATGTCAAATGCTGAAGAGAGATTGAGGAGAACAAGAATTGTCCCTTCCCCTCGATCTCTAGCCCTAAGGAGGTCATTGTATACCCGAACTAGTGCAGTTTCTGTGCTATGCCTTGAACGAAACCCAGACTGGAGCGGTTCATAAAGATTATGGGCCACGAGATGCTCCTCAAGCTGAAGCACCACCACCTTCTCAACAATCTTACCTAAGAATGGAAGATTGGAGATAGGACGGTAATTTGCCTTGACGTCAGGGTCCAATGATGGTTTTTTCAGAAGGGGTCTCACCAATGCCTCCTTCAAGACATCAGGAAAGACCCCTCCGACAAGGAACACGGACAATCAGGGCAAACACGGGCCAACAGAGTCAACACATCTCATTAAAGAAAGCGAGTTGGTGGCGGCCCAGTGGTTGAATTTCCGCTTGCGATGCCAGCGACCGGGTTCGGGGAATGGACTCGGGTAGCTGGAGGGCCGGCTGGGGGAGGAGGATTGAGCGCCCAACGGCTGCTCTCCTCCACCAGGGGGGTGGGTGGGGATGCAAGTCCCGCTGCAATACCGCCACCTGGGTGACCACAGGTGGAGGTGCAGCGAGACTGCACATAGCAGGGAGGGATGGACGTCTTCCGGGAGCCGGAGCGTCAGGCACGTCATGACGTGCTCTGCCCCTAGGCTCCCCAAGTGTGCGACGTCCTGAGGATGGGGAAAGAAAACCAGGAAATACCCCACCAGACTCCTGGTAGACGGAACTCCTGGCCACGATCCCCAATGCCCCTACCGACACCAGTACCAGCATCCCCCGATGAAACTCAAGTCATGTCGGGGTGTAAGGGCCCCACCCCGTACCCACCTGGGGGGTAGAACCAAGGCTCCATGGGGGGGGGACTGCACTGGCGTCGGCTAGTAGGAGCGGGGACGAACCAGGCCACTGGAGACTCCAGAAGGAGCAGGAGTGTGGTGGTGAGAGAGGGGGCATACAAAGAAAATATAAAAAAAAAAAAGAAACGAGTTGGCACCGGGTCCAGTTCACAAAAGGTGTGCCGAAGCTTGGAGGCAATCTCAATGACCTCAGCCACCTCCACCAGTCTAAACTCACCCCAAACAGGCGGAGTGCTCTCTGGAAGCCCATGGTGACCACTGTCGGACAGATTCTGGTCCACTGGCGGAACCCCGTGCCTGACGGCGGACATCCTGTCCAAGAAGAACTGAGCAAACCCATCGCACAATGCATTGGAAAAAGCTACCTTCGGCTGTAGACAGGAGGGATGAAGAAGCCTGTCCACAGTCCGAAAGAGCACAGTTGGTCGGTTCCTCCCGGCAGCAATCTCCCTGGACAGGAATTCTGCCTTCTTACAGTTGATTGCCCCCTGGTATGCACCATAGTGCATACGCAGGGCCAGTTTGTCTACCCCCAGGCCAGACTTCTGCTAGCAGCACTCTAATCTCTGACCTAAGGTCTTCATCTCCTTGAGCTCCCCATCAAACCAAGGGGACCTCAAGTGAGCCCTGGTATTACATGAACTAGTGCGAGGTCAAAGCGCACCAGAGAAAAGCGCCTTATTATAGGCGTCCACTACTGCGCACACACCCCCCGCATGCATTGTCCACACTAGATAGGTCAGCCACCGCCAAAAAACCCTCGGGGGTAAGCCCCCTCAAAGGGCGGTAGCTGACCATCTCTGCAGGGAAGGCTACCAAGGGGGGCCCCGAACCGGGACTTCACCTTGCAATGATCGGACCAGACGACCCTATCAACACTGAGACTATTTATCTCAAGCCCCAGTGAGAACACCAAATCCAGCATGTGGCCACCCTGATGAGTCGCAGAAGAAACTCCCTGCACAAAGCCCAGAGATGACATCATCTGGAGGAAGTTATGACCCAACCGAGAAGATTCATCCTCAGCCCAAACATTGAAGTCCCCCCGCACTAAACATCTGGGGGCCTCCAATGTTTCACCGATGATGAAATCGGCCACTTCCTGCAGGAAATCTCCCAATGCCCCAGCAGGGCGATAAATCAGGAGGACCAAGCAACCTGCGCCCGGTCCCCCACGGATGGCCACACACTCAAATGAATTTGGTGCTCTCACTGGGTGCACGGCGAAGCCCAGCTCAGATCTAAAACAGATGGCTACCCCCCCACCCCTGCGTTCCACTCTGGGACAGTGCACTACAGTATACCCGGACGGGATGGCAGCCTCTAAAACTGGGCCAGCATCATCACCAATCCAGGTCTCCGTAATGCAAGCCAGATCAGCCAAAGAAACCAAGTCCACTATAATTGCAGTCTTGTTTCTGACCGATCTGGCATTGCAAAGCACCGCCCTCAGGGGATTAGTGGACAATGCAGCCCTTCTGGCTACCTGCCCACTCGGTCTGGTGGGAACCCTGGTGACAGGAACTAAACACATCGGGCCTCTCCCCAAGTCCGGTCTAATCCCAGGGCGCCTTCTGCACCCCACCACCTTGATCCTACCACCCATAGTGCAAGGGGCACCCAGCCCTGATTGAATCCTATGACTCCTCCCAATTCCAACCTCCCTAGAGCACCCAGCTGTAGTATCTGATACAGGGGGACTGAAAAAGGGCTGAAGATCAAGCAGCCGGGATGCCCCATACACTATCCTGGCCCGACCCAGGTCTACATGCATTCCCAGACACATCCTCCCCAACTACGTAATCCCAAAAACAAAACAAAACTCAATCGAACACAAAAACACACACACACACCACACACACACACACACACACACACACAAATCAAATAACCAATAAACCCCCCAAACAACCCCCTAAAAACAAAACTCAAGATAAGATCTTCAAAAAGAATTCAAGAAAATAAACTGCAAATCGCATAAAAAATGCCAATACTCAGAATGGCACAGTCACTTTATATTCAAGATTTCCAAAGTCTTTCGGCAATCAATTCCCAAGATATAGTCCGAAATATACTCCTCGAGAAGCCCCAGCACCGCTCTCACCAGCCACTGGGACCTCTAGGAAGATCCCAGAAATTTCTTAGGCCCCCTAGTCGATAAATCCACGGGGGTCCAAGTCCCAAAAAGCAATCCGCAGATGAATATCCCAAATGGCACTCTCACTGCCAATAGGAAGATTTTTCAAATAGTCATTAAAACCACAGAGGTTCTCTCACTGCCTCTGAAGTAAAAATTCAATTCAAATGCAGCAAATAAATTCCCAATAAGTTATTTATTTGGAGATTGAATCTTGCTTTCAGAATTAAAGGGCAAAAGGAAAAAACCCTCCACCACTCACCCCAGGAGGGAAATACCCTGCGCCAAGGAGCCGCAACTATGGTCCCCAGCTGGAGTCCGCTAAAAAGAAGACTCCCCCGAGAGACCTGGAGGCTACCGATAGCACATCCACTCTTCATTAGACGTGCATCGGCACCTCCTGTAGCGGCCCCAATGCACACACAGGCACCCCTCAAAGGACAAGTAGGAAGAGGAACACCAAGTGCCCAAATCATCCTCAATTCAATAAAGCATTGCAAGTCCGCTGGTTAGAAGCAGCGTGGTAATCATACACAATAAACTTGCCAACATAATATGCCAGCAGTACCTTGAAGGAACTCACAAAAAAAACACTATCCAAAGACCACAAGGTACTTATCTCCCAGTGTGACCCTCAGTATTCGTCCTCCTCAGATGGAATATCTTCCCGGTTCACTTTCTGGGCTAAACCACAAATGTCCAGGTTCAAAAACCGATCCTCTCCTCCTCTGTCCCACCAGTCCGTCAGCGAAACAGCAGCAGCACCCCAAACATGGCACACAATCCAATATGAAACAGAAATTGCAGCGCACGCCCGCCCGACACACCGAACACACGAGCGGGAATGTGGATCAAGTAACGCCTGTCCCTCCAAGTCCATTCAACCGGCACTGCTCTCCCCGCTCTCCTTGATCCGTCGATAGGACCACAGCAGCCTCAAACTCGTTAACAAATCCAATATAGGACTCGGTAACAGCTACAATATAGGACCGATATCCAAGGGACCAAGACTAAACAAATAAAAGCGAACTGCTAAACAAATAAAGCAGAATTAAAACTCTGCAAAAACGGAATTAAAATTCTGCAAAAGAAAGCTGTGCAGACGGTCAGCCCAGCGTGGCCGCCATCTTGGAATCGCTTGGGTTGCTGAATCTGAAAAGGAACCCCTACCTTGAGATTTTCTGTTTCCTTCCACCAGTCCAGAGTCCGCAGAAAGGTTTTTGTGACTGGTACTAGCTTTGCGAAAGAGTCTTTTTCTGGGCCCAGTTAAATCTGAGGGTATACCATCACTACAGTGACAACTTTACAGCAACGTGGTCTACACTGACAACATCGCCACGTCGCTGTAAAGTCCGCCTGGGACCCCGGCACCCTTCCCCAAGGTCCTGCACCCCATCCCCGACTCAGCTCCATCTCAGAGTTGAGAATCCTAAAGAGGGGGGTGTGGGGGGTGCAACTCCCCGCAAAACAAGAAGATGTCTCACACCAACACCATCCCAACTGCAATTGTGGTCAATGTAGTGGTGTTGGGGTAATGTCACGTCAACATGAAATTGTCGATGTGGAGTCATGGATCCAAATCTGAGGTGGTACTGAATGTCCCTCATCTGGAATCTGGCACCTGGGACTACTGTGGTCATTGAGGCCATGTGGCCGAGTAGTCTGAGGAAGTGTCTGGCCGGTCTCGGTTGGTCTAGACTGAACAAATTAGGCAGAGTGAGAAAATTCTGAATTCTGTCTGTGGGAAGGAAAGCCTTCCCCTGCAGTGTGTTGAGCTGTGCCCCTATGAATTGCAGGATTTGGGCAGTCTGGAACTGAGATTTTTCTTTGTTGATAATGAACCCCACAGACTGTAGAGTGTGTTTTGTCAGGCTTAGGGCTTCTGAAACAGTCTGAGGAGAATTGGCCATGATCAGCCAATCATCCAGGTAGGGAAAAACTGAGATTTCTTGTCTTCTGAGATGAGCTGCAACCACTTCCAGGCACATGGTGAACACCCTGGGAGTGGATGTTAGCCCGAAAGGTATGGCTGCAAACTGGTAATGGCCTGAGGGCAGCCTGAATCTGAGCAATTTTCTGTGGGATTGCCTTATTGGAACATGAAGGTAGGCATCCTTTAGATCCAGAGAGACTAGCCAGTTCCCTTGCTTTAGAGAATGAATGACCCAAGTCAAGGTTACCATCTTGAACTTTGGTTTCAGCAAGTGCTTGTTCAGGTACCTTAGCTCCAGAATAGGTTGCCACTCCCTGTTTTTCTTCAGAGTTAGGAAATACCTGGAATAGAGACCCTTTCCCCACTGGGGAAGAGGTACTCTTTCTATGGCTTTGGCCTCCAAGAGATTCTTGGCCTCTAATTCCAACAGCTGTTTTTCTGTTGAGGTGAGAGGTTTCGAGAGTTTGGGACCATGGAGGAAGGGAAATTTTTTGAACTGAAGGGAGAGGCCCTGTTCCACTACCTCTAACACCCACTTGTCTGAGGTGATTTAATGCCAATGATGGAGGTAGTGGGAGAGCCTGCCCCCTACAGAGAGAGGGGAGGCGACAAAAAGGAGACAGGATGACTGCTGTTTAGACTGAGTAGAGGTGACAGGAGTGAGGTTGGCTCTCCTCTGACCTCTCCTGCCTCTACCTCTAAAAAAACCCTCTCATTTGGGAAAAATCCATAGGCACTGGCATATGAAAGAATGGCATAGGAAAATAACCCCTGCCCCCCTGCTCTGGAACTTCTGGGAGGGAGAGGGCTCTTCTTTAGCCAAGTTACTTTTGTAAGTAGTTTTGAACTCATCCATTCTTTTCATGTAAGCCTCAGTTTGGTCCCTGAAAAGGGAGTGAGACTGGTAGTTCTTAATCAAGCAAACCGCCTGAGAGAAATGGCCTGTGCCATGACCCTCAAGGTTGTGTCATTATCATCCATGGCCATGTGAAACTGATACTTGGTAGCTTCTATGGCCCTCTTCACAGTCTCAGTGACATCCCTGAGCATAGTGTCTCCCCCATGTTGCACTATGGTAAGGCTAGCTTTCAATAAAGCTCTCTGATATCTAGCAGTATATGCCATGTAAGTAGACAAGCGTAACAGCAAAGAAGCAGTAGTATATGATTTCTTACCCACAGAATCCAATTTTATTGAGTCTTTCTCTGGAGGGAGAGCAGACAGTGACACATTGGCTTTGTCACATGCCGTTGCCTGCACCACCACTTTGTGGCCTGGATGTGTACAGAGAAAATCAGTAGTACACTTACTGAGCTGGTATTTCCTCTCAATCTTTCTGTCTACCCTGCCAGCAGATGAAGGGGTTTCCAGAATTTTAAACATTACTTTCTTCAACGTATTATGTATGGGCAAAATCAATTTCTTTGAAGGAGTATGACCCATCATTTCTACATAGTCCTCCTCTATCTCTTGATCGGTGTCATCCTGGAGGGAAAGTTCCAGGGTGTCCACCATCAGTTTAAGAAATGTAAAAAAGGAAGACACGTCATCATTGTCATAATTTAAGTCAGTCCCAGGGTGGCCATCTGGATCCAATGGATCAATCTGTGGCAATTCATCATCATCATCATCATCATCCTCTCCTTCATAATAAAAGCCTTGGGCATAACTAGAGTCATGGAGAGGAGTACTAGGCCCCGAAGGAGCAGAGAAAATATTGCCCATAGATTGTAACGTCTGATATAAATGCCAAGCTTCAGCTTTTATCAATCATTGATGTATCCCTAGGCCTTTCAGGGGAAGGGGCAGCGGTGTTGTTATCTTTCTTAGTCTTTTTAGCAGGGACTGGGTCAGAACCCGGTTTACTTTGTCTTTTAGAGGTTTGGCTAGAATTTCTACTTTTATCAGACTTGTTTTCATTAGAGTCCTTAGAGGACTTATCAATACTTTTGTGTTGACTTGAGGTACCCTCCTCAGCACTTTTAGAGGAAGAGGAGGCAGACTGAGAGGCCATGATAATGAGTGTTTGGTCAAAAAGCTAAGCCAATTGAAATGAAACTTGTTAGAGTTTTATTTATTTATTTATTTGTTTTTTTCACAATAGTGGAAAGGAGAAACAGTAACCACTCCACACCTCTTGCGAACAGTAGCCCACTGCACAATAAAAGAAGATTTTACCCCAGAGAAAAGAGGGGAATTACCCTTCAAACAATGTTATATTATATTAAATGTAGAGAAAAGTGGTTCCATGAAATAGCGCTAATGCGGAAAAAAAATTACCACTAAAGCATGACTAAAAACACTAATTTTGACTCAAATGCAGTAAAATTACAAGCTTACAGAATAAATACTATCGAATAAAATAAAAACGATGCAATTTTATCGTGCATGTGGTAAACTTTTACCTCAGAAAAAAAACACTGAAGTGGGAAGAATGGTAAAAATCTTGCGACTGCGCAGACCCAAACGCAGCCATGTTAAAAATGGTAAAAATAAAGTAAGTGCCTCAAAATACCTCAAAGGCAGCACTCAAAAGTAAGAAATATCTCACAGGAAGGTCTCTGAAGAGAGAGAGAGAGAGCTCCGGGGCAGTGTTGCCAGTTCAGCAGAGAAAAAGTTCTGAGGTCCTTCAGGCTGACTGCAGGCAGCACTCTCCTCTCTCTCTATTCTGATTGGCTAATGCCTTTCTCATTTGCATCGACTCCACCTCTCCGGGGCAGCTTAACCCAGCTGGCATACTGCACCTGTCAATACATGCTGAAGAATTTCTGGGGTGAGAAGCAGTTATTATATAATGATTATTTAGCAGAAAAGTTAGTTACATACCTGAAGTTTTTCTTAAGAGCTATGCCTTCCTATTAACACTGACTTGATATGGTACTCATCGTCTGCTCACAGAAATCTTATGCGCATAAAACGGACATGAAAAAAATCACAGGCAAACCCCTTTAATGGCAAATCTGCTGACTGACTGAATTATGTGCGAAAGAGGAGAGGATACACACAGCTGCATGCCAATCATTTATGTGTTGTAAATTTCAACTAACAGTCCAACTTCTGTCTGCTGCCTGTGTTGCTGGATGGCCTGTATAACTCAGAAAGAAGCACAGGGGTCAGCGAACACAGACATAACTGAAGATGCAGTCTGCATTTTATGGTTCACAAAGACAGCAGATGCAAAATTGGAGGCACACTAGCACTGTTGTGCTGGCTACTGTCTCTGAACTGTTTCAGAGGTATTATCCTTCCTTGCCATCAGTGATCACACTGTCCCTGGCCCAGCCTTTGCCATCACTTCTATCAACGTCTTCTGGTATTTCTTGGGCTGCTGCCCCTCCCAATATGCCACCCAACTACTGCCTCGGCCTGTGGTCCCTATGGCCCCTTAGCCCCCTCCTCAACCTGAGGATGATGAGGATGAGTACAATCCAGACCTGCTGGATGTTGATGAAGTGTATGAAGAGGAAGCACACCCTAATTATAGGTTGAACTGCAGTTCCACTGTCTCCTCCTGTAGTGAAGACATGGTGCTGTATACCCCCAGGTCTCCTCCAGAGGACACCTCATTTCAGGCACTGCTTCACCTCATGTAGGACAAACTAGGCTTTGTTGCTAAAAAGGAGGACTCCACTAAGAGGAATCTGTATGAATTTCTGAGGTCCAAGTCTCCTTCTATTATCAATCTTCCTATTTACCCTGCTTAGGAGGATGCTACCATGGCGACTTGACACAAACCCAGTGTGGTAAGTTGCCGGCTGTCCCTTGTAAGGTGGATGAACAATATCCTGCCCCCTCTACTAAAGCTTGAGCTCTTTGCCTCCTGACACGGAAATCAGAAAATTGGACATTATGGACAAACAGACTGATGCCTGTACCTCATCTGGTCTCCGTATTGCTAATTACCACGTACCATGGCACACAATGCGTACATTGTCACCACTGACCTGGTGACTCACAAGTAGGAGCTCCTGAATAACAGTCACAGATCTGTTCATTCACTAGGGCCATTCAGACATGGGAATTTTGCTTCCCCACACAATGCAAAACTGATGCTATTTTGCTTACTTTCTCCAGGGCCTGGAGGTTTTTGGCAAGATGCATAGTCCCTCTCCCAAAGGGGAGGTTTCTACATGCTTTTTATTCAAGCTTTTTGATTCAGTGGGTATAGGTCATGCTTCTGGCAGATGGAGTCACAATAATACTGGTGGCCCCTTCAAGCCCTACTTTCAGTCGCAATGGTGACAGCTTTGATAAAGTGCAAGATTTTGTGCAAAACATTGGCGGCAGTGGGAGGCGCTACTGCTTGGTATGTTATACTTTTTTTTTATACTCGTTTATTGTTGTAGACAACTTGCTTCAAGTACATTGTATTCCAATAAAAGTACATCCATCTGAGATACATTATTAACCATATCTAGACATTGTTTGCCTCATTACAGAGTCAAGTGATTTGTTCACAATATACATAAATATGTTATATTTATCAGATTACTTATATGTTTAAAGCTTGTAAATGCTTTACCAAAGTATCAAATTGATCCTTCATAAGAAAATGAAAAAGGAGGAAAGAACTTCTTATTACTAAATTATTAATAACTAAAAGAAGAAAAAAATATAAAGTAAACAGGGAGAGTAAAAAATCCTATCAAACTGTTACTGTCAAGCAATTTCATATTAAAAATTATATATATAGTTTACAAAGGCCCATCTGCGGAAATGGTGAAGAAGGGAGGGAGGGGGGAAGGGAGCAATGGAGAGCAACACTAACAGGTTCCATCCATTTCTTTTCTATTTTTATTTTAAATTCTGAAAAAGGCCTCCATTTAGATGTTCAGGTTATATGAATATCTTGTTGTACTTTGCTTTGATATAGGTCCCATGCATTCCATCTATTGTTAAATTTTTCATTTTGTTGGTTTATGGAATGGGTTATCCTTTCCATCTGCTGAATTTGGGCTATTGTTAGCCACTCTTGTAGCGTTGGGGGCTTTTGTTGTAGCCAGTTTTTTGTTATTGCTTTCATAGCAGCTATTGTTAGGATGGCCCATAGATAGTGTGCCTCCTTACCCCCCACTCCCTCCGGATAGAGACCCAAGCTACAATGCTCTGGGGCTATGTCAATTGAGGGTGTGAATAATTTGTGTAAATGTCTGCAAATCTGTGACCAAAAATCCTGACTTTCACTACAAAACCAAAAAATATGTGACTGATCAGCAGAGGTGTTACCACAATTTCTCCAGCATCTCCCTTGGGATAGTAAACCCACCCTATTTAACTTAATTGGAGTGTAAAAATACCTAATTCTGAGCTTCCAGGTAAACTCTTGCCAGCTCGGGGAAGAAGTTGTTTTCCATACGTTTCTGAATATCTTTACCCAGGTTTGGGAATTTAAAGTAGTTTTCAGTTCTATAGCCCATTTTTGCTGAATCCTTTGAATATTATTGCCTCTGTCTGCCACTAAATTATTATATAGCATAGTTATTGCTCCTTTGCCATGTGAGCTACCCCATACGGCTTCAAATGCTTGGGGAAAGGGCCTCTCATCCTGCCAAGTTGCCAATTGTCTCTGTTTGGTAGTTATGAAATCCCTTATTTGGTAATAGTATGTACAGTCTGCACTATTCCAGTTGTTTCTGGCCATAAGGAGTTCAAATGGCATTATATCCTGACCTCTAAGCACTTGCCAAGGTGCATGTAGGCCCTTTTCCATTTGATGGGTATACCATTTATAATAGGTGGCTGGTTTAAATTCCGGATTAAAACACCAACTTCTGTATTTCCACATATTTTTTGCTGTATATCCCCGTCTAGTCCCTGCCAACCACTCTTGTAGTGTTGTTTTTAGTGAGTATCCCTGATATGCTTGGCATTCTATTTGTGTTGACGGATTAAATAAAACCATTGAGATAGGGATATCTGTGGAAGTAGTTAATTCCATTTGTCGCCAATGGGCTGAATAGGTCGGGTGGGACCATAATAAGGCCATTTTCATTTGGGCAGCCAGCCAATAATTTTGTAAGTTGGGACATACCCTTCCCCCCGCTTGCTTCAGTAGAAATAGAGTTTGCATGGAAATTCTTGGACGTGCGTATGCCCATAGAAACGGCATCATTTTCCTCTGCCACTGCTTTATTTCTCTCGGTGGTATTGGCCATAGAATTGCTTGAAACAAATATAATAATCTTGGTAAGATATTTGTTTTAAAGGTTTGTAGTCTTGAGTAAAAGGGAAGCAGCAGGAGAGACCACCTATGTAAGTCCGACCACATATTCTTAAGTGTGGGGGGGGGTAGTTATCCTTATATAAATACAGTATGCAAGGGATTTTCCTAATCTCACTCTGAGATACTTGATGTTGGGACAGTCCCATCTCATAGGGAATCTAGCTTTGAGTTCCCTCGAAATATGGGTATTCAGTGTCAAAATCTCTGTTTTTGACCAGTTTAATCTGTAGCCAGATATCTTTGAAAAGGACTCTAACTGTTGAAATACACTGGGAATAGATTTTTCAGGGTCTGAAAGATGTAATAGAACATCATTGGCATATAATGCGACTTTATGTGGCATATCATCCCACATTATGCCTTGGATATCTGGATTTAACCTTATGCTTTGTGCCGAAGGTTCAATGTAGAATGCAAATAATATAGGGGATAGGGGACACCCCTCTCGTGTGCCCCTAAAAAGTCGAAATGGTTGGGATATATATCCATTGGCCCGCACATAAGCCTACGGGTTCCTATACATCTTGAATACAAGTTGGCAAAAGAGTGTAGGAAAACCAAAGCCGGTCAGGGAGCCCTGAAGAAAATCCCACAAGACCTGATCAAATGCTTTTTCAGCATCTAGGCTCATGATACAAGCTGGGAGAGCCTTGGCATGTATTCTATCTATTATATTAATTATCCGTCTGATATTATCTATGGTTTGTCTACCTGGAATGAAACCAGCCTGGTCCATATGTATCAGGCCAGGTAGAACCCTTTGAACCCTTCTGGCCAATATAGCTGTCATTGTTTTATAGTACGTGTTTAAAATAGAGATGGGGCAATATGAAGCACAATTGGTGGTGTCCCTGGCCGGCTTTGGGATAATGGACACTATCGCCTGGGACCACGACGGGGGCACTTCGCCACCTTCTGTTCTTACATAATTAAATGTTTCACAAAGCAAGGGGAGAACGTTTTTTTTAAACTGTTTAAAAAATTCTGCAGGTAGTCCGTCCAAACCTGGACACTTTCCTGCTTTTAGATTCTGGATTTCCAAGGCAATTTCCTGTTCATTAAAGAGTCTACTTAGAGCTTCTCCCTCTGCCTCAGTGAGGCTCGGGAGTCCCAAGGGGGCTAGATATTCCCTGATTTCTTGCACCGAAGGGGAGGTTCCTTTAGCATATAGACTTTGGTAATATACCCTAAAGGACTCCGTTATATCTTCAATTTTATATTGGAGTATATGTTTGGTGGGGTCCCTTATTTTAGCAATAGTGGCTTTACTTCGATGTTGGCGAAGTCGACTAGTTAGGAGCTTTAAGGCTCTTAGGCCTCCTTCATAAAATCTTTGTTTCATGCAAATCAGTCTCTGCTCCACTTGATAGTCCAATATTTTTATAAGTTCAGCTTTCAGCATTCTGAGATGCTTTCCCCTTTCTTTGTCTAATTTTATTTGTTGTTGTTTTTCTAATTCAGCTATCTGGTGGTGTAAATCTTTTTGCTTTTTATCCCTTTGCTTTTTTGCTTCAGCCGAAATTTCTATAAATTTCCCTTGAATGAGGGCCTTGATTGCATCCCATAGAATTCCCGGGGAAACCTCAGGGTGCCGATTATCTTGTATTGCTTGCTTTATGGTCTGGTTTATAATTTCCTGATTCTCCTTAATCTGGAGCAGAGACAAATTCAACGCCAAAATGTTGAGCGTTTGGGGGGCCTATTGTTAACTGTAGGTATATTGGGGTGTGATCGGATAACAAGCAAGACCCTATTTCCACCGAGTCACAGATACCCATTGTTTCTTTTGGCATTAAAAAATAGTCCAGCCATGAATAGGTTTGGTGAGAGTGAGAGAAAAATGTGTATTGTTTAGTATTCTTATGATGTGCTCGCCAGACATCAGTTAGGCCAATTTCTGCTAACAACTTATTTACCTTCTTAGTTACTTCCCTCTCCCCCTTTGGGGGGTGTCCTGAGGAGTCCAAAATAGAGTTTAGCCTTAAATTTAAATCCCTCCCAGAACTAGATAGTCCTCCGCCCAATGCATCACCTTGAGGAGTAAATCCCTAAATAAAAAATGAACTCCGTCCCCGGTGGAGCATATAGGGATATAAGTGTGATCATAGACCCATTATAGAGACCTTTAACTGCTGAGTATCTACCTTTTTTATCTACCATAGTATATTTAAGATCAAAGGGAGTGGAATGCAGAATTAAAATAGCAGTTCCCCATCTACGCCCTTTATCATATTGTGATGCCACTACTTTCTTGAAACCAAATTTCGAAAGTTTTTCATGCTCTGTTTTGCTCATATGGGTTTCTTGCAATAACATAAAAGCCGCCCTGGTTTTCTTTAAAAAAGACATTGTTCTGGCTCTCTTAATGGGGTGGGCTAAACCATTCACATTGTAGGATACAATTTTCACATTAGACCCCCTCATTGTGGTTCAGTGAGAACTTCTATAATCATAAACCTCCTTATCTCCTTGTTGTCCCATATGTATCCATGGGCACTATAAACCAAACTATATAGCATGACAGTAAAAATCTCTCCCTGTAACAAACCAGTTAAAACAGTAAACTCTTGGATATAACACAACTTTACCCTATTTTCTAACATCTAATGGCTTCCAATGTAGGAGATTCACTTCAATTCCCAGCGAATCTCTAGAGCCAGGTCGCACCCTCGCGAGGGGGATGTGAGTCTGGCTAGGGGATGAAGAAAAAAATCCTCCTCACCACTAGCAGTAGAGGCTCCCCCTTAGAGCCTACTAAGACCTTGTTTAGGCTCTTATCACTGCAGGACCTAACGCAGTGTGATGTTGATGGTCTCCTCCTAATACCAGCACAGAACACTGTCTCACCTGTAAAGAAAGTAATCACAGCAAAAACGTCCCTCCTCCCTCCCTCCCCCTTACACGTTGAAAATAGCACCCATGTCCTGATCCCCTATAATACAGTCACTCTTCAAAGCTTTTCATTATTCAGAGTAGGTTTCAGTATTATTCCTCTACCGATCGTTGTTTGTTTTTAAAGTTTGTTGTGGACTGAAACAATTAGCATCATGTCTCCCACATCACATCCGGTTACAGTTCATCTATCCAGTGCAGTTACTTGGCTAAATCCAGACTGCTCCTTTAATACTGCGATACCAGATTATGAAAAGAGTACAGTGGTACAGCATGTGATGCTATAGCAAAGGTCCCCTCTGGTCTTCCCTTTTTATATTTTGCTACTTATCTTTTTTTCAGTCCCGCATGTCTTCCACTTGGGTTCCCTTCTTGGTCTGCATTTCCCTTAGCGCTGCTCGAATTACTGCCAGCGGGTTCAGTGACGACGTAAGAAGGCCACACCCCCGCTTTCTTTTGGACGTCATCATCAACCAATCATTGAGCACCTGCTTGTCCTGCTGGGAGTCAGAGTTCTGGGATACTTGCTGTGAGGCCTCCATGAGGCCTTTAGAAACCAAGGCCCTACCAGCCTCTTCAGACGTCTCATAGATCTGCGCACCTTCAGACCACCATATTCTTAGCCAGGCTGGGTAAAGGGTGTTAAATTTAACATTTTTAGCTTGAAGAATCTTTAGGAGAGGAGCATATTGGAGCCTTTGTTTCCGAATCTCTGGAGGGTAGTCATAGTCAAAATACAGTCTATGTGTGAGATACTTTACTTCTTTTTGTTGCCATGCAGTGTTCAGTATTTCTTCTTTAACTCTATAACTGTTAAATTTAAGAATAATCGATCGAGGTCTTGAATCTGGGGAAGGCTTAGCTTGTAAGGCCCGGTGTGCCCGCTCTGTTCCAAGCTGAAATCCTGCTGGTAAATTCAGAACATCTTTTATTAGGTCAGCCATAAATTCTACCATACGGCCAGTCTCCGACCCCTCAGGAAGCCCATGTATTCGGAGATTCTCCCTCCGGGATCTACCTTCTAGATCCACACATTTCGTTTGCAACTGTTCTGTATACTGTAGGAGTGCCTGGAGGGCAAGATTCATTTTGGCTGTGGAGTCTTCTGTATCACTGATTCGGTTCTCCGCTTCCTCGACTCTCTTCTCCAAACCTTGCAGGTGTTGGCTTAGGTTTTTAAACTCCGTTTTGTTTTCTGCCCCGCATTGCTTTTAGCTCAGTAAACAGCCTGTCAAATCTCGACCTGGTTAATTGTTCCTGTTCCTTGTCAGTATCTGGCAAACTAGCCGGAGATGGGCTGTGGCTCGCTTCTCGTGGTGTAGTTTTTAATCCTCCTGCATCTGGTTTCCGAGTGGCTGTTTTAGGTTTTATGCGGTTCCGATTATCTCTGGGGGGCTTTAGCGTTGCCATTTTTGTAGTTTGGATGCTCCTTCTTGTAAAATTATACGTTTTAGAGGGGTTTTAGGAGAAGAGCTCGTCTCAGTGTGCTGTTGCTGGCTCCGTGATGTCACCAGAAGTCCGGTATGTTATACTTTTAATAACATTTTTTTTTATTTTTTCCAAAATAGGTTGCGAGCCCAGCTTTGTTGCTTTGTGTTTTCACTGAGGCTCCTGATGTTAGCTACCAGTGCTACCTTTTGAGTCGAGCTCTCAGTGTCTGCAGGTCCAACCGGAGGCACAGTTTCCACAGTGTCCCAGGCCACTAATATTTCCCTCAGGCTGCCCCCTCAAGTGCCTCTGGCCTGGTGTTAGAGGGTGGCCATGACTATGAAACTTCTGGGCCTATTGTTGCAGGACTGATACCACATCTGCTCCTAGATATTGTGACTTTGCCTTTCACAGTTAGTGCCCCTTGCTCCCTGTACGGTATTGAATGGGGGTAGTATAACCTAGTGGTTAGAACACAGAGCTGTGACTCTGGAGACCCAGCAGACCTGGGTTTGAATCCTACAATCACTTGCATACTGTGTTACTTTGAGTAAGTCACTTAACCTCCCTGTGCTGAATTCTTACTTGGGTCTCACCTGGAAATAAGCTTCAGCTCAGTGTGCTTTTTTTCAGCAAGGGATTCAACTCACTCCACACAGATTGCTGAAGAAATTAGGGGATCTGGGTGCAGTGAAGGACCTAGTTAGGTGGGAAGTTAGTTGGTGAGGACTGCAGAGGGTGGTGGTAAACAGAGTTAAGCTGGGTGAGACTGAGGTCACAAATGGGGTGCTTCAGTGGTCAGTCCTGGGACCAGTCCTCTTCAATATGTTAATCGGTTCACATAGGAGATGGAATACAGGGTAAGATGTGTCTCTATGCAGATGGCACTAAGCTCTGTGGCAGGGTAGACAGTGAGCAGGGGTAAGGGAGTTGCAGAGGGACCTGCAAAGATTAGAGACTTGATCCAAGGTTTGGCAGTTGAAATACAATCCAAAAAGTGCAAAGTGATGCACATAAGGAACATGAAACCCAGGACAGAATACTGGATGGGAGGGGTTAAGTTGAGCACTACTTCTGAGGAAAGGGACCTGGAAGTCATCATAAGTGACTCCCTAGAACAATCTCGTCAATGCAGAAAGACCTGCAGCAAGGCAACTGGAATGTTGGAGTGTATTGGGAGGAGTTTCGAGAGCAGGAGAAAAGGTACAGCAATACTACCTCTCTATAGATCACTTGTGAGGCCCCATCTGGAATGCGATGCCCAGTCCTTGAGTCCCCGCCTAAGGAAAGTCAAAGACATGATGTTGGCAGTGGAGTGGAGGGTAGCCAATATGATTCAGGGTCAGCAGGACAGAGCCTATGAGAACTGACTTAGGGCACTGAACACGTACTCACTGGAGGCTAGAAAAGAGAAGGGTGATATGATAGAGACCTTCAAGTTCCTGTTAGGAATCAGTAAGGTAACCTGTGAAGAACTATTCTGCAGGAATGGTGAGTAAAAACATGGGGACATGAGTGGAAGCTGTCAAGGGAGAGATTCAGGAGGGATGAGAGAAAGTTTTATTTGACTGGGGACCCACCTGTTCCCACAACGGGTCAAGTGGGAACTTTCTGGTACTCCCCAGCTCCTGCTCCTTGGGACCACTGTCTGAAACCACTCAACCCTTGGTTAAGCCCTCCTTAGGGGGAAACACATACACATACACATACACATACACACACACACACACACACACACACACGCATGCATGCACGCGCACACACACACAGGGCTGAGACCTGTAAGACTCAGGGGTGAGCTTGCTCTTACTTGGATTGAAAGTATTAATAGGACGAACAAAGACTGGAGCTCTATGGAGAAGACTGATTCTTGGAAGATAGAGAAGTTATTTATCATAACTGTAGATCTTTAAGAATATGACCTCCATAGAGCAACACTCACCTATCCATCATCTCCCTCTTGAATGAGCTAGGGCTACTCCCCGAAAGCCCACCGTAAAGAGGATATTTAGATTAGTGTAGCTAGTTCCCTTGCGTTTTTCTGCTGTTTTTTAGAAAGACATACTGTATGGTTCCCACTGGCCTTGACTGGTATATATAAAAATACATATTATAAAACTTTCATGTGGACCTTTTCTCCCCATAAAAAATATACACCCCTATTACATTTCACTTCCCCTCCCAGGGTACATCCCTCTGTCAGAAACTGAAAGGCTGCTCTGTCCCAGTGGTGCACACAGCAAAAAGAATACAAAGCCCAGAGTTACTGGCTGAAATATTGGGTCAGGCTGTGGAAGCTGTTCCTCTCCTCTTGTACTACAAACAGACATGAATTTTAAGTAAGCAATAATACCCGACAGGGTGAGTGTTACTGGGATATAACGGACCACCCAGGGGCATAATGAGGCCCGATGTCACAGGCAGAGGGCCTTAAAGCCCCTGGAAGGTCCGATATATTCTTATAACGCTCACCCTGGAGGGTATTATTGTGCTTAGAAAATGGGCTATCTGTGGTACTTTTATGTGGGATTTAAAAAAATTAAAGACAAAATAAAAAACTAGAATTTAAAATGAAGTTTATGTCTGTCCTGTAAAGTAGTCTGTCCATTTCCGGGCTATTCCATCTCCTTTTGCCACTCCCCACAGAGCTGTTCTCTTGTTCTTATATATGCCACCTTCCCCCCACATCAACTCCTTCAGAACAATACAGTTTTTTGTATTTTTGCAAAGTTCCCCCCAGCAGTCTCTTTACATCACTGTTTACTGAAAAAAAGAGCATCTTGTTTGTTTGTAAACAGTGGGTCTACTATGAGCTTGTCGTCTTGCTTTGTCTGTCCAGTCTACACACACACACACTTACACGCAGTGAGAGAACTCTTTATTTTAGTTTGTTTGATCAGTGCTCCATCAGAATGGGGGAATGTAGCCTACTGATCTGCGTTTAAAGACAGGTACCCGTTTCTTTCTTTCAGAAGGCCTTTGAAATGTGGCACAAGTCTGTAGCTTAGTCAGCTTCTGTCAGTTGTCATGGAGTGCGACCGCGTTGTGTTAAAGAAAAGTGAATTATTTTAAAAAGAATAAAGTTTACTGTTTGTTCTGTTTTTTCATTATGGGAAACAATGTGTTTAACAGGGAATAGTGCTATTACGCATGGTAGCGCTTGCAAGGAACCCTGGAAGTATCTTTGGTGGCATATTTTTTTATTTCAGTGACAGAAAGATACCAGGCAGGATTTTGGGGATGGGGTTACATTTTTTAACAAAACAATGACTGTTTAGTGGGGTTGTTCGGGTCCCGTGATAGTGTGTATGGAGGTCAATCTCGCAAAGTGTGCTAGGGAAAAATGGTGGCTGGCTCATTTCAAAATTTGGGGCAGTCCAAGGATCCCCTAAGTAATGGAGTACCCCGAATTGGTACTTGTTTTTTAATTGGGCATTACTGAAAAATAAATGCATGCCTGACCATGACTTTCAGCCAGTCAGGATGCTTTATTTTTCATGCCCATTTTCTAACTTGCCTTAACTGGTATGCGTAGAGGTTTGTGATGTTTCAGCCCAGCTTTGACATTTCTGCATCACTCTATCCCCTTAAAGAGCATAGCCCTATTAGCTGCTATATGCACTGTTCTTCTGTCTTGAACACACTTCTGGCCTATTAGCTTACTTCCAGCTGAAAACAAAAATATAATATTAAATACACACTGAAAATATTAAATAGAATCAATGTTTCAATCATAGGTTTTCTTCAGGAATGAGCTACGAGAGAAAAAAGCAAAGTTAGTTTTTTCCTCTTTTAGATTTTTTTTTCTCTCATAGAGAATTCCTGAAGAAGGCCTATGGTCAAAATGTTGATTCTAATTTCATTTTCTAATTTTTGTGTGCATTTAATATTTTTTGTTTTGTTTTCAGCTCACACAATGATGCAGCACCTTTTTTGTTTTGTTTTTTTGTTTGCACTTGGGCAAAGCGAATATGTTGCTGGGGTAGGGGATTTGAGAGGTGCGTCCCTGTCAGTCCAATGCAAGCCACTCTGCAAAGGGCTCAGCAGTGTCAGATCAATCATCAACCATGCTGACAATGACTCTGTTCAGTGCTTGCTATGTGGAAACTATGCAAATCAGAAGAAAAGAGCCACCTGAATCACAGGGCAGCTCTTTCCTTTGAGTTACATGATGCGGCCCAGCAAGCACAGCTGATTGGTTTCACAGTCAGTCTGCTGTCATCCTCCCTCTCCAACAATAAAAACAATCCCACCATGTAACAACTTTGGTGTAATTTCTTTTTTTTCATGTTTCTGTGTTTAATTTTTATTATCAGTACACCTGTTGTCAGTATTTCAGCTGAAACATAAACTGTCTGATAAAGTCAGCTCCCAGAGGCATGCCAGATCAGAGGTATGACAGAGGGCTCCGGAGAGTGATAAAAATCTCTTGAGCAAGTTAAACATCCCTTTTGTGTTTTGTGAAGGGCCTGAGCTAAGGAGTGGAGGAGTCAGTCCTGCTGGGCAAGACAAGACTCAGGACAAGACACAGATATCTTTGTATATATCAAGTCCAAGGTCCAGATCATAGAAACATAGAAGTTGTCGGCAAATAAGGGCCTTCGGCCCACCAAGTCTGCCCTAAGAAATGTGCTTTTTTAAATTCTGCTGGTAATAGGTTGTCCCACTCCCCTGCCTACCAGCAGCCCGCTATGCCTATCCCAAGCTTTCTCTAAACCTGTAATTGTTTCTGCCTCCACATCCTCTGCTGGCAAGCTGTTCCATTTGTCCACCACCCTCTCTGTGAAGAAGTACTTCCTCATGTTCCTCCTGAGCCTCCCTCCTTCCAGTTTCATCTTGTGCCCCTTATCCTTGAGCATCTTTTTCTTTGAAAAATTGTATTCTCCTGCACTTTATTTATCCCTGTGAAGTATTTAAATGTCTCAATCATATCTCCACCTCTCCTTCCTCTCCTCCAGAGAATACATATTTAATTCCTTCAGCCTATCGCTGAAGGGTTTGTGATGCAGTCCGTGAATCATTTTGGTTACCCTCCTCTGAAGTGGCTCTAGCCTATCAATGTCCTTTCATAGATGAGGCTTCCAGAAATGAACATAGTACTCGAGGTGTGACCTCACCAATGATCTACAGTATATAGTGGAATCATCACCTCCCTTTTTCTGCTGGTGATACCTCTGCCTATGCATCCCAGCATCCTGCTAGCCTTGCCTGCCACCTTGTCACATTGCCTTCTGACCTTGAGGTTATCAGAGATGATCACACCCAGGTCTCTTTCTTGTTTGGAGCACTGAATTACCCCCCCCCCCCCGATGATATATCACCCCTGCATTATTGCTTTATGTGATAGCCTGTGTGCTTTCTAATAAAGGAGATTCAGTTTTTGAACTATTGAGGTTCAGAGATCCCTTTTTACCTTTTTAACTTATTGTGCTGACCTCACCCTAGACTTTGTCTTTTTCTCTCTGTTTAGTTGAGCTCTGAGGTATCTGTGCATACCCTTGTCTAGTAGCCCCCTCCAGACAAATGTGGCCTGGTTTTCCTTTTTGGTCACTTTAATTATGTTTTTGAAGGCGTGTTTTAAACCAATGAGAATTATTTCTGTTTTTTTGTGCATGTTCCAAGTGTTAATAATATGGGATTTTCTAAATAACTGTCATTAAGCTTCCGAGGAAGGACTTGTTGGTCCGAAAGCTAAAGCTATTTGTTCTTTTTGTAACATCCTTGTTGGTCCAATAAAAGATATCAAACCATTTGTTCTGGATTTGTTCTCCATAGTGTGTGTTTGTAGTATCCTGTATTATATGTGCAAATATCTTGAAGTATTACAAATTATTATTTTCATATACTTCATGTTTCTGTGACTGAGTCCTTTGAGGTTCAGCTAACTGATTTATAACTATAATAACTATATTTCCGCCACTGAAAAGGAGGCTACAGTTACCATAATTTGTGTCTAAAGTGAAGGGCTCTCAACTGTGACAGAGAAGGGTGGGTCATTTGCCTTTGAGTAGGGAATGCTGTACTGTCTGAGCAGGGGCACTGAAGGGATTCAGACCTAAAAATACCTTGAGGGAGTGTCTAAGCTGAGTGGTTGCAGCTACTGAAGTGTTGAGAAAGCTAAGCCAGCCCAGTGGCGCTGAGGGTTGAGGTGCTGGACACCACACCTCACACCACACCGGTGACCCGGGTTAAGGAATGGACTCGGGCCACCGGGGGCTGGCAGGGGAGAGGAAGGATTGAGCATCCTATGACTGCTGTCCTTCCTCTGGGGTGGGTACAGGTCATGCACTGCGCTGCAGTGGCAACTGGCAGAGGCCAGCCACATTACAGTCGTGAGCAGAGCTAGGGTGAGGGGGAGCGCAGGAGGTCTCGGCATGGACGTGCTTGGACGCCATTGCACGCCCGACTCCCCAGGGGACAAAAGAACAGCGGAAACATGGCAGGGCAATCTAGCAGCTGATGGCTGTTCCCTGCGCCCCTGAGCATGAGAGGCGCCTTGTCCGGGGGGGGCAGCTGACCTCTGTGGCATGGGGCAATTATCCCTGTGCCAGACCTGGTTTCGGGGGTGCGGGTGCCGGGAGTCATGGGCCCGTTCCGCTGGGGGAGAAAAAAGTGTTAAATGATAAAAAAGTGTTGAGAAAGCTGGTAATAGTGATGCAGACAGAGTCTGGGAAACATTAGTTTGCCATACACACTCTGCCAAGTATCCCTCCCATCTCCTATTGCTTCCTGTGCCCCTTCTGAATTTTCCCACACCAGGGTGCCCAATCCCAAGTTCTGGCAAGTACCCCCACCTTACCTGTTTCCACTGTGTGACACAGGAGATCCCACCCCTGGTGCAGCAAAACATGACACTGACACTGGGATGCCCATTCCTCAGTGTCAGTAACCTGAAACAAAGAAAACCATCTCTCGTAGTCTTTTTTTTGTGTTTTTTTTTTAAACCCATTAAAAAAGAAAATGGTCTATCAATGCCTGTTGCCACTGCCACCATTATCCAACCCTCCCACCCCACAGCACTCGCCACCCCACACCTCCCCTTACCCCTCACTTACCTACTGGGGGTCCAACACCGCAATCCTCTCTGGACCAGAGGCACATCTTCACTGTTCAACACTAGACCAGGAACTGAGGAAATCAGGTATGTAGTCAATATATTTCAATGTGTTTTCAACTTGTACTCATAACTTGGTCATTGTTTTATATTTTTCCACCAAATTTTCAACATAGCCTTTTTGAGACCTCACCTCAGGAAAAATTTAGGTGAAATTCTTGAAATCTTGCCTGAAAGGTGATTTTGCAGTCACTGCCCCAAATCGCTTTTCAGGTGGGATTAGAAGAAGTTCATCTACTGGGTTCATGAAGTGGGGTCATAAGAAGACTATGTTGAAAATGTGGGGTCAAAATATTAAAAAAAAAACAACACAGCACAGTTGGAATAAATGGGAGTCACCAGTGGGGTGCCACAGGGGTCAGTTCTTGAACCAGTCCTCTTCAATGTCTTCATAGCAGACATAACAGAAGGGTTAGAGGGAAAAGTATGCCTGTTTCTAGATGACACCAAGATCTGCAACAGAGTAAATACTCCAGGGGGCATAGAAAGAATGAAAAGAGACCTGAAAAAGCTAGAGAACTGGTCTGAGGTATGGCAGTTAAGGTTTAATGTGAAGAAGTGCAAAATCATGCACTTGGGGAACAGAAACCCTGGGGGGAGCTACATGTTGGGGGGTGAGTTGTTGATGGTCACCAGGAAGGATAGGGATTTGGGGGTCATTATATCAGATGACCTGAAATCCACCAAACAGGCCACAAAAGCAGTTGGGAGGGCTAGTGGTATGTTAGGGTGTATAGGGTGGGGTATTACAAGTCATAGGAGGGAGGTGGTAATTCCACTGTACAAGACGCTGGTAAGGCCTCGCCTAGAGCACTGTGTGCAGTTCTGGAGGCTGCACCGCATAAGGAAATTGACAGGGTGGAAATAGTGCAGAGGAGGGCAACTAAGATGGTGCAGGGTCTGCACGGTTTTGTCATAACGGCGATCACAGAATAGAGATTGCCGTTTAGGCAAGTGTATATCGCCAGAAATGAATTACGGCGATGTACACTTGCAGCGACTAGAAACCGCAACTGGGTTTTGATGTTATGCGGGGGCTTTGCCCCGCACTCTCATTTAAGTATTCTCAACCCAGAGAGTGCATGTCGGGGGTGTGTGTGTAAAAACCCAACAAAAATACAACCTGACACAAAAAACAATCGCGCCCAGAATCAAACTCGCCACCCTCCCTACCCACCATGCCACACGGCCAGCTTGGCAGCCGACCGCAGCACTACACCCCACATACCCTGCCTCCCTTTCTGCCCATCATGCAACGTGGTCCCTCCTCCCCCCACATGTATATACAGTGACATCCCGTCATTGTACTCAAATACCCCCTTATCCAGTCCCTACCCTGCCAGGTAGCCCTGTGTACAGGTGCCGTGATTGAGTCGCCCTTTTTGAAAGCACTCAATCGTGGTCACCTTGTACATGGTATACTGGTCTGTATGACAAGGCATATGGGGATAGACTTAAGGACCTCAATATGTACACATTAGAACAGAGACAGGAGAGGGGGGAAATGATAGAGCCTTTCAAATATCTTAAAGGTATAAATAAGGTGGAAGAGGATAGCATCTTCCAGTATTAAAAGTACACTAGAACTAGAGAGCATGACACAAAATTGGAGGGGGTCGCGTAAGAGGAGAAAGTTCTTTTTTACAGAGAGGGTGGTGGATGCATGGATCGCCCTACCTCAGGAGGCAGTGACGCACGTACAGTGGAGGGATTCAAGAGGGCATGGAATAGGCACAAGGGAATCATACATATGAGGGGTGCATATCTGAGGCCGCTGACCTAGTAGAGGCAGCGGGAGCAAATTGGTAAAGTGGGCAGACTGGATGGACCTTGCGGTCCTTTTCTGCTGTCAACTTCTATGTTTCTATGTATGTTACAATTATGAAGGTATGTTGAAATTTTTCAACACTCACTCATAACGTTGATAACTTTCAATATTTTAACCCCATATGTACAACACAGCCATTTTTTCACACCGCCTTATGAACATGACAGGTGTCGTTTTCAAATCCTGGCCACAATGTGTTTCCACACTTATGAAGTAAAATGTTTCAGCCAGTATTTTATGAATGACACCTGTCTTGTTTAAGAAAAGAGGTCATAAAAAGACTTGAAAATGTGGGTCAAAATGTCACAAAATAACAAAGTTATGAAGAAACACTGAAATTCTTCTCAATGTTTTACTCATAACATTGCAATAGTGTGGATTTTGGCCCCCAGTTTTCAACACAGCCCTCTTGTTGCCCCACCTCATGAACATGACAGGTGTCTGTGACTGGAAAGGGGACCAGAACCATGTATTCTTTTGATTCATTTATTCTTTTCTAAATATGCATCTGATTCAGGTACAAGGTGGCTACCAGGTCACATGATCAAGTAGTATATGACAGCTTACGTTAGAGGTTTGATGTTCTCACAGGAAAGTTAACAGGAAAGCCAGAGAGGAGGCAATAAAGCAATAAACCCAGTGGGGGTGTCCTTACTAGAGATGTTCCCTGTTGATCAAAGGACCCAGGTGGGCGTCATTACATAGCAAGGAGGTGCTGAAGGGTGGGTGGACACACACAGACACACACACACACACACACACACTCTCAAAGAGGGCTGAGACAACATGGAACTGTCACTCAAAGTGAGTGAGACCCTTCCCCACAGAAAAGAGAAATATACTGTGGTGCTATAAGCAGGCTGTTTCTCTTAGGCTGGAACATCAGACAATGCCAGAGCCCCTGCCATGCAAAGACTAGCTGACTAGTAAGACAGCACAGTGAGGGACAGTAAGTCTGTAGCTAAGGCAGATGAAGGATTTTAGATAAGGATAGTTCAGAATTTTGCTGTACACCGACTATCTGTTAACTTGCTTTATTTTCTGTTTCTTAGTAAATGTGCAACTCTTTTGTCTTCTTGTAAATACATCCTGTTGTAAATACTTGTAGTATTTTAGCAAAGATTCTACTTTTATAGAATCAGTGACTGCTTGTTTTATTTAAAAGGGTAATTTTACTATTTCTGCTGGACTTTGTTTGCAGTCCGTCTCCAAAGGGGCACTCTACCCATAGTTATTGTGTTGACCTTCCTGATCTTGAGCAAGGAGGAAGAGTTAAAAAAAACAGGTTTCTTTGTTCCTGTTGGTAAAAACCTTGTGGTGGCAGTGAGCTGGAAATCCCTGATGAGTGGGATTCTGTTACATTGGTGGCAGAGTGGTGGGATCCATGTGGCAACTGGTACCAGTCCAGTGCAGAGCAGCAGACAATGTGCTTTCCTGTCAGGCAGAAACTCAAAGACAGAGAAAGAGA
The DNA here is from genome assembly GCA_016271365.2 of Neoceratodus forsteri. NCBI lineage: Eukaryota > Metazoa > Chordata > Ceratodontiformes > Ceratodontidae > Neoceratodus > Neoceratodus forsteri. The sequence continues at coordinate 832,004,269 of CM057454.1, read as the reverse complement.
GACAGCACACTGGTGATGGAGAGCCAGCAGAAATATACCTTAACAGTCATGAAACAGGATTTCAAAAGGTTGCATTGTTTACTTTTTTTAATTTCTAGACAGTTTAGTGCAGCGTAGCTAGAGAATATGAGCTCCTCAAGCTATGTACAATTTCATGTACAGCAGCTTCAGGAGCTGTGCGCAGCAAGGGGGACTGTCCCTGAGGGCATGACAAAGAATGCACTTATGGAAGCTCTGTTGGTGCATGACTGGCTGCAGAAGGAACAGACTGTCTTAAATGAGCATGGTCCAATACCTGGTCAGCAGGTAGTCGCTGAGGATAGTGACCCAGGTAGCGAGACTGAGTTCCCAAAGGCTGAGCAAAGGGGCACCTTGTGGCACAAGCTGGGGAAGCTGTGCAGCCCAATCAACCTTGGCTCAAGATCCTGAAGGCATAGCTTGCGCTGCAGGATGTCAAACTGCAGAGGGCAAGACTGGAGGCTGAAAGGGAGAAAATATGGCTGGGGGTAGAGAAAAGAGAAAAGATTCACCAGCATGAGATCCTTATGCAAGAGGAAAGAGAGACGATTCACCAGCATGAGATCCTTATGCGAGAGGAGAGAGAGAAGGAACGAGCAGAGCGAGAGAGAGAGAACAACGGCACAAGATCAAGATGGAACAACTGCGCCAGCAAACATCACGGCAAACCATAAGTAATGACAAAGGTGGTTCAATCCATGAAACCACGATTAATTCTAAAATGTTTCCACAATACCAAGAGGGAGTTGATCTGGATTTGTTTTTAAAATCATTTAAAAGGGTTTGTGGGCAATTTAAATTAGATAAGACATCGTGGATGATCCACCTGGCTCCATTACTTACTGGCCATGCCTTACATGCATTTGCACAAATGGACGATAATGATTGCTTGGACTATGATAAAGTTAAAAGAATGTTATTAAAATGTTTTGAACTGACTCCTGGTCTTATAAACAGAAATTTAGAGAGTTAAGGAAAAGCCTGACAGACAGTTATGTACAACTGCATGTCCAAATATGTGCTTAATTAGACCATTGGTGCTAAGGCAAGGACTGTAGAGCAGGCTAAAGATTTAATTGTGAGGGAACAGTTTCTTAAAATTGTACCTGATGACTTGTGCATTTGGCTGCTGGACCGCACGTTCAACTCTGCAAAGGAGGCAGCAGAAAGTGCTGATTTGTATGTGGCCAACAGACCACATTTGCACTGTAAGAACTATGGGGGTGGTGCTGTACATGGTTTTAAGAGGACCCAGGCAGAACAGATTCTACCAGAGCAGTTCCTCAAGATTCAGGGAGTCACGGGTCCAGTGGTCTGAGTGCCAATGGCTTGGGTCTTCCTGAGTTGTGAGGGCGACCATGGGGTACAAGAGGTGGCAGTTGTACCTGATCTCTTTGTGGATGTAATCGTGGGGAACAATTTTGACCACAGGGGAAAAACCTAGTATGTGTTAATACCCATAGTCAGGCAAAAGGACAAGCTTCTGAAGGGGAGGAGAGGGCGACACAGCCTGTGCAGACCCATCCCTCAGCAGCTGAGGAAGTGGCCAGTGTGGGTGAAGGGCTAGCTAGGAGCAGCAGCCATGTGCCCCAGCTGCAAGAAGAGGAGGCTATCACCAGGGGCAGCTTTCCTCCTGAAGGGGAACTGGGGAGGGTCAGATGGGAGGAGCTGGGCAGGGCACAGTGAGTTAATCCTACACTCCAAAAACTGAGAGAGGTAGCAGATAGTGCTGAGGTCTCTCAAGGGAGTAAAAAGTTAGTTTATTGGGAAAATGGGCTGTTGTATAGGGAGTGTGCACCACAGAGGGGGCTAGAGGGAGAGGTACTCCAGCAGCTGGTAATCCCCCGTGTCTACGAAAAGCAGCTTCTGGCCCTGGCCCATGATATTCCTTTTTCAGGCCACCTGAGTATTAACCACACCAAAAAGTGGCTTGCCAACAATTTCTTTTGTCCAAACATGTTCAAAGGCATGGCAAATTACTATCGGACTTGTCCACAGTGCCACTGGGTTGGAAAGGTCAGGGACAAGGCTAAGGCAGCTTTGGTGCCCCTACCTATTATCGATGAACCCTTTAAGAGGGTAGCCATGGACATAGTGGGGCCTTGAGTACCCCAAGTCACAAGGACAAATGATACATACTGGTTGTGATGGATTACACAACCAGGTACCCCGAGGCAGTGACCATGTCCTCCTTTGAGGCAGAATAGGTGGCTGATGAGCTCCTGGGAATCTTTAGCCAAGTGGGATTTCCCCCGGAAATTTTTTTAGATCAGGGGCAAATTTCATGTTGACCTTAATGACCAGCTTGTGGAAGAAGTACTGGGTGAAACAGCACCGTGCTTTGCCCTATCCCTGCGGGACAAATGGCCTAGTTGAGCGGTTCAATGGGACCCTTAAAACTATGGTCAGGGCATTTGCTGACCAGCACAAAAGGGAGTGGGACAAATATTTACCCCACCTTCTGTTTGCATAAAGGGAAGTCCCACAGGAGTACACAGGGTTCTCACCCTTCGAGCTCCTGTTTGGTCACAGGGTGAAGGGGGCCTCTAGATTTAGTCAGGGATGAATGGGAAGGTGACCATGCCAACCAAGGGGAGTCTGTTATGGAGTATGTCCTGAATTCCAGGGCTAGGCTTAAGGAGTTCATGGGGCTCGCCCAGGAGTACTTAGCCACTGCACAACAGCAACAGAAAGCCTAGTATGACCGTGGGGCCACAGTCTGGGAGTACAAAATCGGACAGCGAGTGATGGTACTTGTCCCAGTCCAACACAATAAACTGCAGGCAGCATGGAATGGCCCATTCTCCATAATCAGGAAGCTGAGCAATGTTAACTACATAGCAGGGCTGCCTGACAGAAGGCGAAGGCAAGAGGGTATAGCATGTGAACATGATGAAGCCCTACTATGTTGGGAAGGAAATGATCCTCATCGTGTGCAGCATGCCAGAGGAGGGGAATGAGGCTGATTCTCTAGTGGACCTCCTTGGGGAAGCCCAGGACGGATCCTCAGTAAATATCCTCACCTTCTCAGGGCAGCTGACACCGGCCCAGGCTGTGGAGATGAGGTGGGTGCTGCTAGAATTTGGGGACATGTTCATGGGGAATCCGGGGCACACTACAATGGCTGAACACCACATGGACACTAGGCCCAGGCTTATTTTATTTTTCATTTATTTAAATTTCGTTAACCGGGTAAGGACACTGGGGGCACAAGCCCTTCTTCCAGTCCAACCCGCACAGTAAACATAAGTTACAATACATTGACAAAACAATCGCATTTAGCAAACACAAAAATCATGAGACATTAAATACTGTTTAAGCTTGTGTTTAAATCCAGGCAATGATTTGATAGATCTCGGGTTCCGCTGAGGCAGTCCCCCTACAGGGTATCTGGGGGGGTTAAGGGAACCATGCTGGAGGAACACAGGGAGATGCTAGCCCTTGGAATGATCCAGGAGTCCAGTAGCCCCTGGGCTTTGCCTGTGGTCCTGATTCCCAAGAAGGATGGTACCACACGATTCTGTGTTGACTACCAGAGGCTCAACAGCTGTACAGAGTCTGATGTCTACCCCATGCCCAAAATGGATAAGACCTTGGAAAAACCAGGTGGAGCCTGGTTCCTGACCATGATAGGCCTGATGAAGGGCTACTGGCAGGTGCCGTTAACCCCTGCAGCCAGGGAGAGGTCTGCTTTTGTTACCCCATATGGCTTATTCAAATTCAGAGTAATGCTATTTGGGATGAATAATGCACCCGCAGCCTTCCAGAGGCTTGTGGATCCCATCCTGGCAGGGGCAGGAGAATATGCACTGGCTTACATGGATGATATCGCCATTTACAGCCAGATATGGGAGGATCATGTCAGGCACATGAGGGAGGTTTTCTACAGACTGAAGGCCTCAGGGCTGACAATTAAGGTGGAAAAATGCCAAGTAGGCATGGCTGAAGTGTCCTACCTTTGGCACTAGGTGGCAATGGATGCATCCGTCCAGAGCCAGTGAAGGTTGTGGCCATACAGGCCTGGCCCACCCTCGCCACAAAGAAACAGGTTAGGGCATTTCTGGGAACAGCTGGATACTACAGGAGGTTTGTGCATTGCTACAGTGATGTGGCCAAGCCCCTGACAGACCTGATGAAAAAGGGAATACCTGAAAAAGCTCTCTAGACAGAAGACTGCGAGTCTGCCTTCCAACGGTTAATTATGTGGGTCACCCATACTTGCTAGCCCCAATTATGACTTAAAGTTCATAGTACATGTGGATGCCTCAGACCATGGGCCAGGTTACACTGCAAGGGGAGGAACACCCCATAGTGTACCTGAGCTGGAAGCTTCTGCCCAGGGAAGAGTCATATGCCACAGTGGAGAGTGACTGTCTGGGGATAGTGTGGGCCCTTCAGAAGCTGCAGCCATATCTATATGGGAGGGAGTTCACTGTGGTCACTGATCATAACCCCTTGACACAGCTCCATAGGACTCATGGGCAAAACACAAAGGTATCGGCCTGGGTTTGGTACAACAGTCATATAATATGATCATTCAGCATTGAAGTGGGGCGCAGAATGCCAGTGCAGAGAGACTGTCAAGGCAGGGCTAGGTGCATGGCATATTTCTTTAGGCACTTCCCGCGCCTTACATGAGTGGCAGTGTCTCTTGGGGGTTGCCTAAAAGAGACACACCTTCATTTCTTGAGGCAGGGGGATGTGACGGGAAAGGGGACCAGAACCATGTATTCTTTTGATTCATTTATTCTTTTCTACATATGCATCTGCTTCAGGTGCAAGGTGGCTACCACATCACATGATCAAGTAGTATATGACAGCTTATGTTAGAGGTTTGAGGTTCTCATGGGAAAGTTAACAGGAAAGCCAGGGAGGAGACAATAAAGCAATAAACCCAGTGGAGTGTCCTTACTGGAGATGTTCCCATGTTGAACAAAGGACCCAGGTGGATGTCATTATGGTAGCAAGGAGGTGCTGAAGGGTGGGTGGACACACACACACACACACACACACACACACACACTCTCAAAGAGGGCTGAGACAACATGGAACTGTTATTCAAAGTGAGTGAGACCCATCCCCACAGAGAGCAGAAATATATTGTGGTGCTATAAGCAGGCTCTTTCTCTTAGACTGGAATATCGGACAATTCCAGAGTCCCTGCCATGCAAAGACTAGCTGACTAGTAAGATAGCACAGTGAGGGACAGTAATTCTGTAGCTAGGACAGGTGAAGGATTTTAGATAAGAATAGTTCAGAATTTTGCTGTACACCGACTATCTGTTAACTTGCTTTATTTTCTGTTTCTTAGTAAATGTGCAACCCTTTTGTCTTCTTGTAGATACGTCCTGTTGTAAACATTTGTAGTATTTTAGTAAAGATTCTATTTTTATAGAATCAGTGACTGCTTGTTTAATTTAAAAGGGTAATTGTACTATTTCTGCTGGACTTTGTTTCAAACAACATGAAGTCTTGCTATATTATGACATATGCAGTGAGTCCCAACCTTCGAACTGCTCCGGAGGTGAAAGAGTTAACTTTCCATGCCAAGCATGGAACCTTGAGCACGAGCTCGGTTGAAAACTCTGTCTGTTGTTCTTCAAACTCAAACTGTCAGATTCTTTACTCCGCCTCCCTGAACAGTCGCTCCGGAGATTTCTCCTTCTGTTTGGTTCATTTTGTTGGTTAAAGTATTCATTTTTCGGTTTTTTAACCGAATTTAAACCGCAACCGGTCGGTTCAAGCTCTGTCTGTGGTATTGTAAGTACTAGATAGGTTTTACATTTACTTTCTGTGTGGAACTTGTAAACGGTATTATCGGTTCGGTTTGAACTGATCAGGTTGTTGTAAATACATTAATCTGTCTTTTAGAGTGCAGTTCCGGTTCTTATCAGTTCTAAAAACGGATTTCATTACGTTTTTTCCACGGTTCGCGACACGGTTGGGAACCAATAAGAGTCTTGGCAGATTGCCATAAACGGGCAAGTTTTGGTTAGGCTGGCACTATGTCTGAGAAACCCAAAAGAAAAACTGGGCCCATTGGTTTCAACACTGCAGTGTTTGTGGGAAGCCTTTGCCAAGGCTGACCCCCACCACCTGTGTTTATTGTCTGGGGTTTGACCACCTCAATGCAGACTGCCAGATTTGCAAAATTTTCCTGCAGCTACCCTGGATCGAGGTTGGTAGGCTCAGAAAGGGAGGAAGAGAAGTCCGCTGACCGGATGGCCAGCCCGGTTGGTTGTAACTGAACCGGAGGGAGCCCTCTGACCAGGCGAGACTTCCTCGGCAAAGGAGAGCTGACTCGGAGAGTCAGTTCCAGCAAAAGGACTAGAAAATCAGCAGGTTTGGAGCCAAAATTCCTTCTCCAACTGCTGAAGAAATAGCCAAAGCGATTAAAATTGTCCAGTCGTTTTCCGTTCTGACCAAACCGGCACCATTAGGTAAGCGTACGGTTCGGTCGGTTCCTCCGGTTCAAGAATATGATTTAGAGGAATTTTATGAACCGGAGGAGGGGGAAGAGTAAAATGAGGAGAGTGAATGTGGATTTGAAAGTCTGGATGTGCCCATTGAACCGGACATCTAGGCCCCTAGGCTTTCTGAGTCCCCCTCTCATTTTATGTTTTATAAAAAAGTGGCTGAAACCCTCCAGCTCCCTATGGAGGAAGCTGTGGATGATCAAGAGGAGCCTGACTATGTAGAAATGATGGATATCCCAGAGTCTAGGAGACTGTCTATTCCTTTGCATAAATCTTTGGGAAGCAGACAGTAAAAATTCTAAAACTCCTCACACTATACCTCCTGTGGATAAAAGAATGGACAAGAGGTACACATTGTCAGGCTCTATCTGAGTTCCTTACACAACAATGCAGCCATGTTGGTAGTGCAGGCTGCAGCCTGTGACAAGGCAAATATTCCTTGGCTTCACACCCCTGACAAGGACTCCAGGAGGATTGATGCCATGGCAAAGAAACAGTACATGGCATCATCCTTGGGACTCAGACAGGCAAATTATATGGCTTATGTTGCTAGATACCAGAAATCCAGATGGGATACTGTTATGGCTCTAGCAAACAGGTCCCTGGCCAGCTTGCCAAGGAGCTGGAGCAAGTGGCTGCTGATGGTATTGAGGCATCTAAGGTGCAATTCCATGCTGCAGTGGACTCTAATGATGTGTCATCAAGAGTCATGGCTACATCTGTGGCACTGCAGAATGGCTTGGCTCAGATGTACTAGCCTGTCACAGGATACCCAGACTAAGGCCATGGATTTTCCTGTTGTGGGTAATTCTCTGTTTGGGGAGCAGACAGAGAATTACATGAAGAAAATGGATGAGTATAGGACCACCTATAGGAGTGCACAGGCCAAGGAAAGGCAGGCCACTCCTCAAAGGAAGCCTTCCAGGGGCAGGCCTTTTCATAGGCCTTTTTACCAAGCCCAGGCCTCCTCTTCAGCTTACGCCTAGAGGGGGTTCTTTAGAGGGAGAGGCAGATGGGGTACAAGCAGACCTGCTTCTACCCCTCAGCCTAAAGCCCCTGCCAAGCAGGCACCTTGATGGGGTGGCCAGGGCCAATTCTCCACTACCTGTAGGGGGTAGGCTGGCTTACTTTGTCCAGGACTGGATGTCTTTAACATCAGACAAGTGGGTCCTGGAAGTGGTAAGCCAGGGACTGGTTCTCAGCTTCAAAAAATTTCCAAAGATGAGAACCAGGTCCTTTCCACCTGCAAATCCATCAGAGGCACTTGCCCTAGAGACAGAAGTTTCTACCCTCCTGGCTCTCAGAGCTGTGGAAAGGGTTCCAACCCCTACACCAGGGCAAAGGGTTGTACTCCAGGTTCTTCCTTACCTCAAAAAAGACAGGAGAATGGCTGCCCATCCTGGATCTCAGATACCTAAACAAGCACCTTTTAAAACCAAAATTCAAAATGGTGACTCTGGGGATTATTTTATCCTCTCTAAGGCCAGGGGACTGGCTAGCACCCCTGGACCTCAAAGATGCCTACTTCCATGTTCTTATCAGAAGCTCCCATTGAAAGTACCTCAGATTCGAACTGCCCTCAGACCATTACCAGTTCAGAGCAATGCCCTTCGGCCTCACCTCTGCCCCGAGGGTATTCACAAAATGCCTGGCAGTAGCAGTTGCCCACTTAAGAAGGTAAAAGATTGCCATCTTTCCTTACCTGGACGACTGGCTCATAGTTGGCCAGTCTCCAGACCAAGTCAAATTACATCTTCAGGTAACTCAGCAACTGCTCACATCTCTAGGTTTCCTTCTCAATCTTCCAAAGTCAGTTCTAGAGCCTGCACAGGTTCTCACCTTCATAGGTGCAGAACTGAACACAAAAGAGGCCAGAGCCTTCCTTCCTCTGGAAAGAGCAAGGACCCTGGTCTCTCTGGCCTCCTCTTTCACCCTGCAGGTCTCTCGACCAGCAAGGCATTTTCTGCAGCTCCTGGGGCACATGGCTGCTTCTACAGCAGTAGTGCAGGGAGCAAGATTTCAGATGAGGGACATCCAGTTCCATTTGAGAGCCTTTTGGTCTCAAAGGAGAGACCCTCTATCCAAATTGATCCCAATGACTCGAACCCTGATCCAAGCCCTTCAGTGGTGGCAGGACCAGAGCAATCTGAGACAGGGGGTCCCCTTCACCCTTCAGTCTCACTCCTTAATCCTTACTACAGATGCATCCATCTTGGGGTGGGGAGGTCACATGGGCGACCTCACTACCCAGGGATTGTGGTCCCCTCAGGAATCTCTGCTCCACATCAATCTGTTGGAACTCAGAGCAGTTTTTCTAGCACTTCCAGTTTTTTCCAAATCTGTTCAGAACAAAGTTGTTCAGGTCAGAACAGACAATACCACCACAATGTGGTACATCAACAAGCAAGGGGGCACTCGGTCTACGGTCTTGTGCACCGAAGCAATGAAGTTGTGGTCTCTGGCTTACTCTCTGAACACCTTCCTTATTGCAGTTCACTTCCCAGGCAAGGACAATGTCCTGGCAGATGCTCTCAGCAGGATTTCACAGGGCCATCACCTAATGGTCACTGGATCCCTAGTACTGGAGTGTGTGTTTGCCAGATGGGGCACCCGCAGATAGATCTTTTGCAGCCCCAAACAATCACCAACTTCCCTTTTTGCTGCAGGCCCCCAGCTGCTGGGCTCAGTCCCTCTGGATGCCTTCCTTCTCAGTTGGGAAGGAAGTTTCTATGCTTTTCCCCTTCCTCTTCTGTTCAAGGTGCTAGTCAAAATCAGATCTCAACCCTGCAAGATGATCCTGATTGCTCCAGATTGGGCCAGACAGCCCTGGTATCCACTCCTTATGTCCTTAGCAGTCCACCTTCCCCTGTGTCTTCCCAGGAATCACAACCTGTTAACCTGTGCTCAGGGGAGAGTTTGGTACCCGAACCTCAAATCTCTCAATCTCAAGGCCTGGCTCTTGAAGAGTTAGAGTTTGCTGACCCACCTCTCCCAAGGTGTGGATATCTTGAAGGCTTCTAGGAAGCCTTCCACCAGGGCTACTTATAATTCCAAATGGAAGAGATTTTCCATATGGTGCTCTGACAAGCATATCTCCCCAGAATCTGCTGACTTACCCACAGTCCTGGATTATATGGTGCATTTGAATACTCTGGGCTGAGACCAGCTACCCTAAAAGTGCACCTGGCAGCCGTGTCTGCTTTCTTATCAGCAGGTAAACCCTCTTCTCTTTCAGCTCATCCTGTATTCTCCAAGTTTTTCAAGGGGTTGCTTCACACCAACCCCCCCTTTCAGGTACCCTGCCTCTGCCTGGGATCTTAATATTTGCATTGCCCAGCTTATGCAACCCCCTTTCGAGCCCTTGTCTTCAGCAGAGCTTAAGTACTTGACTTGGAAAACTGTGTTTTTGGTAGCCATCACTTCTGCCAGGCGCATAAGTGAATTACAAGCATTGTCAGTGGAGCCTGATTTTATCTTCTTTCATAGAGATAAGGTGGTCCTCAGGACTAACAGAAAGTTCTTGCCTAAGGTGGTTTCAGACTTCCACCTTAATCAATCTATGTCTCTCCCTGTATACTTCACTGACCATTCCTCCTCTGGTGAGAGGAGACTGCACAGTTTAGATGTCAAAAGAGCCCTTAGTTACTACATAGAGCGTACCAAGGGTCACAAGTTTGACTCCCTCCAACTGTTCCTCACTTATGGTGAGGTTGGTAAAGGGAAACCTGCCACTAAAAGATCCATTGCCAGGTGGATTGTCTCTTGTATCCAATTTTGCTATGAAAAACTGGGTAAGGTTCCTCCCTCAGGCCTGAGGGCTCACTCTACCAGAGGTACAGCTGCGTCTCTGGCTGCTGCCAGGGACATCCCTATCCTAGAGATATGTCAAGCAGCTACCTGGAAAACAGTTCACACTTTTACCAAGCATTACTCCCTGGACATCCAGGCTAGGAGTGATGCTCGGTTTCTAACACAGCTGTGCTTCAGAGCCTATTTCTAAGTAGGTTCTGTCCCTCCTCCATGGAGGTACTGCTGTGTAGTCTGCATATGTCATAATATAGCAAGACTTCATGTTGTTTGAAGAAAAAATTACTCACCTTAGTAATGTTGTTTCTTCTAATGGAGTCTTGCTATATTATGACCTCCCCCCCGCCTGCCCCTCTCAGAACCTCTGCTTTTGGGATGTGGGTGGGCAGTACAGTGTTGGCACTTAGTAGATGCCCATCTTTGTTTTTTCACCCTTCCTTTTTGGGGTGATAGGGTGTTGTGTTTTTCATTTTTTTTTGGATCCCCTGACTTGAGTCTTTGTTTTGGGACCAAAAAATGTGTTCATATATTTAGTAGCCAGTTGGCTAGTGTAGGTTTACAGCTTTCACACAGAACCTTAGTGAGTTTTGCTCATAAAGATCTGACAGTTTGAGTTTGAAGAACAACAGACAGAGTTTTCAACTGAGCTCGTGCTCAAGGTTCCATGCCTGGCATGGAAAGTTAACTCTTTCACCTCCGGAGCAGTTCGAAGGTTGGGACTCACTGCATATGTCATAATATAGCAAGACTCCATTAGAAGAAACAACATTACTAAGGTGAGTAATTTTTTCTTGCAGTCCATCTCCGAAGGGGCACTCTACCCACCGTTGTTGTGTTGACCTTCCTGACCTTGAGCAAGGAGGAGGTAAAAAAAAAAAACATGTTTCTTGGTTCCTGTTGGTAAAAACCTTGAGGTGGCAGTGAACTGGAAATCTCTGGTGAGTAGGATTTCCATTACAGTGTCATTTTTCAAATCTCCTCCAAAACATGTTTTCACATTTGTTCTGCAAAGTCACCTTTTGAATGGGATTTTAAAAATTCCTCCTTCCGTGATCATAAGTGGGGTCATAAAAAGACAGTGTTAAATTTTTGGGGTTAAAATGTAAAACAACAGCAAAGCTATGAGGAAACATTGGATGTTTTCAATGTTTACTCATAACTTTGTGATTTTTGACCCCAAATGTGCATCATAGCCTTTTTGTTACCCTACCTGATGAACATGATAAGTGTAAATCCCCTTTGAAACATGTTTTTGCAGTCCCTCTGTGAAACCACCTTTCAGACAGGATTTAAAAGAAATCCACCTGTCTTGATCATAACATGGGATCATAAAAAGACACTTGAAAATGTGGGGTAAATATGTGAAAAAATAGGTAAGTTATGAAGAAATATTGACTTGTTCCAACGTTTATTCATAACTTTATTTTTGCAGATTTTGGCCCCCAATGTTTAACATGTCCCTTATGTTACTGCACCTCATGAACACGACATGTGTCGTTTTTCAAATCCCCTCCAAAACAGTCACTGTGAAACCACCTTTCATATGGGATTTTAAAAATTCAGCCTGTCTTGATCATAACATCAAATCATAAAAAGACTATGTTGGAAATCTGGAGTCAAAATGTGTGAGCCCACTGAAAATTAGATATTGCCTCTCAGCTGGCCCGTCCTGGGTAAATACAACTTTTTTTTTTAACTGTTTTTTATCCTCCTGTGGCAGGTCGACTTCTATGTCCACCGAGCCTATCGATCTCGGGGGTCTTTCAGGGTCTTACAGTGCCATGCGCACCCTGGCAGATCCCTAGAGTCAGTCCAGGGGCATCATCCACATCAGCTCCCATGATTTCCTCCATTTTCTCCTGTAGCTACCCGGGACCCCACAGGAAGGCAGCACTGGCGTGGGCGCACATGCGCACCCTAGCTCTGGACTGGGTCCCCTCAACACTCCCCATCGACCTTTGTCTGAGCTCTCTTGCAGCGCCGTCCATCCGGCCTCCACCAGAGAGCTGGATCCCTCCTTCTGAGGTGAAGTGCTGCCAGCATGCAGCTTCTCACATCCTCTCCCTCTCCCCCCTGCTGACCTCTGATGACCCAGGCTAGTTCCCGAACCTGGGTCACCGGCATGGCGCAAGGTGTGGCATCCACAGCCTCAACCCTCAGCGCCACCGAGCTGGCAAGGGTATATACAACTTAAAATGTGTAAAAGCAGGGCACCACTAAAAATGGGATATTGCATCTCATCTTATCTATCCTGGGTAAATGTATAGTAAAAATGTGTAAAAACAGGTCCCCAGTACAGCAGAGCCCCACTGAGCTGTGCATCTATGCTGCTCCATCCTGGGAAAAATACACTGTAAAAACCAGACCCCACTGAAAATGCAATGTGTCTTTCAGCCGGACTATCCTGGATAAATACATTATAAGAATAGATAAAAGTAGGCCTCCATCAAGATCAAGATATTGCATCTCAGCTGTGCTATCCTGGGTAAATACAGTATAACAATTGGGAAAAGCAGGATCCCACTGAAAACAAGATAGCATCTGAACTGTGCTATCCTGGTAAATACAGTACAAAAATGTGTCAAAGCAGGACTTCATTGAAAATGAGATATTGCATTTCAGCTGGGTTATCCTGGGTAAATATATTAAAACTGTGTAAACACAGGACCCTACAGCAGAACCCCACTGAAAAAGAAATGTTGCATCTAAGATGATCTGTCCTAGAATTATACATTATAAAAGCAGGACCACACCAAAATGAGATATCGCATCTCACCTCTACTATCCTGGGTAACCATAAATGCAGTATAATACATGGAAAACAAAATGAGTATTCATGCACTACCTAAATATTATGCATATTATGGATAACGCTGGGTCCTCCTCACCCAAAGACTATCGTCCTGTATCCCCCGTCTGTGTGGTTTGGTGTATTGTCTTTCCTCCATGATCACTGTATTTATAATATATCATTTTTTGTATGCGTAACCTCCATTACTTGTTTTCTGTCTTGTTTCTGTTACCTGAACACTGTACTGCTCAATACTGTATGCAAGTCCTTATTGTTGTTTGACGTGGAGCCTTTGTAAAGGAGTTTATGACTCAAAGGGTTGTAATTCCAATTGTTAATAAATAAATAAATAAAACATAAATAATATGGTGTAAAATCAGGACCCCATGCAAATGAAATACTACATCTTATCTGGTCTATCTTGGAGAATTATATAGTAAAAATGTGTACAATTAGGATCAAGTATAAAAGGAATTCAAACAGAGAACATTCGTCATGTTTGTACTTCCAGCTGATAGTTAATTCTATCTGTTTGAGGCCGTCTGTTATGCATCAGCTTAAGTGTTGGTTTTGCTGATGCCAAAACAGTTTTTCTGTTCAGACTGACTGCATGCTGATAAAGTCCTACCTAAGAACAGTCTAATCATTTGTTATTGTAGGGAAATGTCCTTTTATCCTTTTCAGGACTTATGTTAAGTGCCTAACACTATATGTGTTGGTTAGGGTTTTCTGTCTGCAGCCTTTCAGTAGTCTTTTTTTATTATCTGTTTACATGTTCTCTAAGGTTTATTAGCATTCAGTACTTGCAGGGTACCACTCTATTCTTTTCTTTTTATGGAGAAATAGCTGCACTTCTCTAGGTCTGCTTATGGTGTTATTTTTTCCTACTAAGGGATTTTGCCTCTCAGTGTAGTCCTCCTGCCCTTTTTCCGATTCTGCAAATAACAGTGTACTCGGAGTTGCTGTACCTAACCTACTCTAAATTACTGTGCTTCAATTTGAGAGGTCTTTTCTTCACAGTTGGAACCTTAGTGATGTTAGACACATGCAGCCTAGTCCTGCAAGGACAAAGTCCTAGACTTGGCAAAGAGCATATTCTGATACCACTTAGGGAAGAGCAGCCTAGAATATCCACCCTTTTCTTCCTTGGAGGGCTTTTACCACTGTAGATCTGGCTCAGGTTATTCTATATCTGTATGGAAAGGTGTGCCTCTTTGCGGATGACACCAGAAATCTGCAATAGGGTGGAAACTCCAGAGTGGATGGAGAGAATATGTAGAGACCTGAGAAAACACAAGGAGTAGCCAGGGATATGGCAGTTGGGTTTCAATGTGAAAAAGTGCAAAATCATGCACCTAGGGCACAGAAATCCAGAGGCAGAGGTTAAAATGGGGGAAGAAGGATTCATGGTCACCTAACAGGAAAGAGACCATACAGTAATCATATCTTATAACCTCAAGTTGGCAAGAAGGTGTGACAAGGCAGTAGGTAAAGCCAGTAGGATGGTGGGTGCATAGGGAGGAGTACCACCAGCAGAAGGAGGGAGGTGGTGTTGCCCCTGTGTAGGTCATTGGTGAGACCCCACCTGGAGTACTGTATCCAATTCTGGAGAACATATCTCAGGAAGGACATTGTCCAGAGAAGGGCAGTTAAAATGGTGTAGAGGCTGCTTCAGAAGCCCTATGAGGAGAGACTGAGGGACCTCAGTATGTACACTTTGGAAGAGAGGAGGCTGAAGGGGCCATGATAGAGACCTATAAATAACTCACCAGTTTGAGCAAGGTACAGGAGGGGAGTATTGTTCAGAGGAAAAGATGCATGAGATCAGGGGACATACAATGAAGCTGGAAGGGGAAATGCAGGAGAGATGTGAGGAAGAACGTCTTCACTGAAAGAGTGGTGGATGCCTGGAACAGTCTTCCAGTGGAGATAGTGGGGGCAGAAACAGTGGTGGGCTACAAGCATGCATGGGATAGGCACAGTGGAATCTTAGCTGGGAAGCGGGGGGGGCAGAGATCAGATAGGGTCTGCAGTGACAGAATAGGCAGGGACAAATGGGCAGCCTAGGTGGGCAAATTGGTCCTTATCTGCCATCACATTCTGTGTTTCTATGTATGCTACCTATTGCCTCTGCAGGGGGCACTACTGAGAAAGGATAGTCTTCCCTTCTCTATTAGGTTGATAGTTTATATTCGGTTGTTCATTTTCACTTCATGTATCCTTTTATTATTTTGTTCTCTATTACAGGACAAGCATACACATGTGGGCAATTGGCCTTACTCTGCTTGCTATCAGAACCGAGGCAAGTTAGAGCATTGGCAAAGATTATTGGTAAGCATCGATGTAAGTGTAACCCATGTGCTGTCACCAGTAGCCTGTGTTAACATCCTGGCTAAAAAGATTTGCTCATGCAGGGTCCCCGTGCCTCTGGCCCAAAGACCAAAGAGTAGTGTTCTATGAAGAAGCTATTCTTGAACACCTACAACAATGGTGAGTAACTTCTCTTTCCCGAGTGGACCTTCTACCTACTGTACAACTTACAGCAAAGGTGTTGCTCTGTGGCAGAAAAACTTCTGTTACTAGTAACTAACCTGTCTCTTTTTAACTCTTTCTATACAAGTGTCTATTCCAGTTCTCTATTTATCCTATAACTTCATCTTTATAATAAACTATTACCTCAAATAACAAAATGAATTACCCCAAAGATGACAAATAAAACCCACAACTACCGGGGCCACTAGATTACCAAGGATTTTTTTGTTTAAATTGCTCAAAGAAAATGATAGTCAGTAGAGATTATTAGGTCCAGTCTGTGAGGAAGACCAGTTGCTATTGTGAACAAAGTCAGAAAGTGTTTTGGAGCTCTCCCATCCTAATGCATTGGAGGGCAGGACTACTGTGACAAAACAGGTGGTTCAAAGTGCTTTCTGTTAGCTGCTGCCACTGTCTTTCACTGTCTCTACATTATTATTGGTTATGTTCCAAACAGCGTATGAGACCACTGTGTGCGAGTGGCAAATCTTGCCAGAACATGTGCTGCTAACCATTGCTTCTCTGTCTGTTACACAACACACAGACACCCTACAGATTCAAAATTACCCATGTTAGTA
This sequence comes from Neoceratodus forsteri, assembly GCA_016271365.2. Lineage (NCBI taxonomy): Eukaryota > Metazoa > Chordata > Ceratodontiformes > Ceratodontidae > Neoceratodus > Neoceratodus forsteri. The sequence goes on along the minus strand of CM057454.1, from coordinate 831,988,067 downwards.
GCAAAACCTTGCCCTGGTATTCAATTGCTCCCCACTTGGTACTTCAAAAGTAACATCTAGCCCTTGGTCAGTGTCAGTGGCTCAGCAGGTAGCACACTCGCCTCTGAGGCCGGGAGATCAGCAGGCTGTGGGTTCTATCCCCACACCAGGCACTTGGGTTAATATCCCAATACTGACATTGTAGTGCAGCATAAAAGGGGTGCTGCACTCCTGAGGTGCCATTCTTTTAGATGAGACATTAAACCGAGGTCCCATCTGCCTGTTCTGGTGGTAGTTCAGGTGGATGTTAAAGATCCCATGGCACGTCTCGAAAAGAGCAGGGGAATTTCCCCGGTGTCCTGTGCAAATTTCCCCATTCATTAAAAATACCACCAGGGGGCGCTAATTAGCAGCTAACTGAGCGGTCGCGTTTCCCGCTAGCTCCGTCGAGACAGCCATTAAATAAGTATTAAAAGTACAGAATTTTTCTACTCTGGAGTGGCCAAAACGGTGTCGTCGGGTGGTGGAGGGAGCGATGGAAGAGTATCTAACCCCCATGCCTTCTAAAAGCCAGTGGGCGATCGGGAAAACCGGAAAGAAGGGAACGTCGGGCCCTGGAGGGGAGAATGTAGGCCTAGTCTTGCTCTCGGCTGCTGAGGTTGCGGCCCTCGGGAAGGAGCTGACGGGCCAAGTAAATGCAGCCCTGAAGCCACGTTTGGTGAAGCTGGAGGACAAGCCAGATGGTAGACTACAGGAGGTCCTGGAGCAGCAGGTGCAACAAGGCACTAGATTGACAGAGGCCAAGGAAAGAATTTCCAGATTAGAGGACGAGGTGTTAATGGTGCCAGGGCAAGTTCGAGCCCTCCAGAGGGAGCTGGAGGAGTTCAAGGAGGCATACGATTATCAAGAAAATTACCACAGGCGGCTAAATCTGAGTCTCAGGGGGCTTCCAGAGGGGCAAGAGGGGAACGATGCCCTTGATTAGCAGAGTGCTACCTAAGCTGCTGGGCCTTAACATGAAAAATGGCAAGGTTAAGCTGGAGCTTGCGCATCAAGCGGTCATGTCACGACTGCCGGCGGATCAGCCTCCCCGTCAGATAATCATGCGATTTCATAATTTCCAGGATCGGGAGACGATCCTGAAAGCATACCGATCCCAGGGCTCCCTGAGTTTCGAAGGGCACAGATTGTTCCTCTCACAGGACTATTCGGCGCATTTGTTGAAAAAGAAGAGAAAGGCTTTCAATGGGCTTATGGCTCAGCTGAGGAGCCTAAAGGTGGAAAATTTCTTGGTCTACCCTGCTACACTCAGAACTAAGCACGAAGGGGCGACCTACTCCTTCTGGGAGCTTGAGAAGGTGGAGGAGTTTGTAAAGCCCTTAAAGAGAAGAGTGAGCTGAATGGCTTTGAGAGAGTTGGGAAGAGCTAGAAGGCTGAGCTGAAAGGAGCCTGTATTTCTTTCTTTTTGATGTGCTCCGTTCCTGTCCGTATGGATTGTGGACTGAATTTTGTTTAAAGTGTTCCTGTTGGCGCTGTTGCACCCCATTCATGCGAGGAGTCCATATTATAGAAGGGTTGGATGTTGGCCTAGTCGACACTGATATGCATTGGACTGGTGCGGGCCGAGAAGTTTGGAGATTGGGCCCTGATGTGTTTCGCTTTGCCTCCTTGGGGGACTTTCTCTGGACTTTTGGACTTTGGGAGTGCATCTGAAGGCAGAGAATGTGAAGGGAGTGGCCACTGGATCGCATTCTTGGTACCTGTAATGTAGGAGCGGGGGTGGGCCTAACGCATGTTTTTTGATGGCGCAGCCTGGCCCGATACCCCCAATACTGTCTGGCACATATGCCTGCATCTGCTGTCATTAATCTGGGCTGAGGAGGGAGATGGGAGGCGGAATGTAACAGAGTGGGAAGTGCTGGGGGAATTCGAACTGTTTAGTAAGATTGGGGTGATGAGGGGAGATGCTGGGGGGGGGCCTGGGTAGGCATGCTTGAATCTGTGTGGTGAAGGATTTACCTAGGGAGAACAGGTTTAGTAGGGCAGCTTAAGGCAGTGGGGTTCAGGGATGTTACCGAGGTCCGCCTCGTGTATTTTTTCTTTTTCTTGTCTGTGCTGGTAGGCATACCCTCAGGGTGCTTCGGGGAGGGAGGCCATGGAGCCTGGAGTGAGGAGCTGATGTTGGGACCATTATAGGAGGGGGAGCGAGAGTGAACTAGGCATACTCCGGTGCACATTGCAGTTCGGTCCCTTCCTGCACTTTGCTCCTAAGCGTCCTGCACTGCAGTGTGCCCTTGTTCGTGGGCACGGGGGGGGTTGTAGAGTGGGATAAGGGGGCTGTGACTTATGGCTGCGCTATTGTTCTTTCCTGGGTTGGCATGGGGTGGCTGCCCTGGTGTGCTGCACTGGTTCGAGGAGATGGGGTGGGGGAGGAGTGGTTAGGTACTGCTCCCTTCGGGGTGGGACGGCACTAGGGGAAGGGGGAGCGGGTTGTGGGCAGGATGGTGCTGAGGAGATGATAGAAGTTGCGATGACGGGCTGTCGATTCCACCCTGGGGGGGGCAGTGGTTGAGGGTGGCAAATCCTCCAGGTGAAGGCAGGCTGCCTGGCAGATAGATAATTTGGATGGGAGGGCATTACGACAGGCGGAAGGTTTTTATGGTTAAAATTTAAAGAAAATAGGCCCAGAAGGATGGAGGAGATGCAAAGATGAGCTGCTAGAGTGGGTAGGGAAGGGGAGAGAGATGGATGAATAGGAAGCAGATGTAGGTAGAGGGAGGGGGGACAGTGGAAGGGTCCCCAGAGGTAAAAGATGAGACAGCATGGTATTTCTTGGGCTTTGAATTGGTCCTGTTGGGGACTCCGGGGTGGGATTTTTCTGGAAGGAGGGAACTTGGCTGACGGAGGGGGCAGCGGGACGCGCATCTCAGTTGTGGAGGAGAATTGCTGTTTGTATTTTCTTGTCTTAAAATATACACTTGTGCTATGTTAGCAATTAGTGTAGTGGGGGGGTGGAAGAGTAGAGTGTATAAGGAGAGTGGGTGGAGGAAGGGGGTGATGGGGTGGGGGGATGGTTACAGGGCTATGAAGATATAAATGTTGTGTTAGATAGGTTTACTACTGTTTTCATTGTTGTAGTTACCTGGTTATATCTTTATGGATGCAGTCGACTGTGCAGAAATCAAAGACAATGTACGAGTATTCCTGAAAGTGCTATGACAACTTGGATGTGTGCAGAGCAATATCAAGTGGAAATGGCTTGGAAATTGGAAAGCTCTATAGGGTGGGATGGGTGATCCAGTGAATCTCAATGTTATATCTTGGAATGTAAAAGGTATAGCGAGCCCAGTAAAGAGGACCGCACTTTTAACTGCGCTTAGACGAAAGGGGGCCCAAGTGGCATTGCTGCAAGAGACACACCTGACAGATTTGGAGCATGCCAAACTGGTATGTAACTGGGTTGGGAAGTGCCTGGCGGCCTCTTATTCCTCTCATAAAAGGGGGGTAGCAATACTCCTGCATAAGAACCTGCTCTTTGAGGTGAAAAGAGTAGTGAGAGACCCAAAGGAGGGTAGATATATTTTTGTTACTGGGATGTGGTGAGGGGAGGCACTTACATTTGGCTGTGTTTACGCACCGGCGATGTATGACCCACAGTTCTATTCCTCTTTGCTGGGCCTGCTTGTCAGAGAGCAATTTCCCGGGCTTATTATGGGAGGGGACTTTAATTGGACTATGGATGCAAACGTGGACCACTCTGCAGGTAAGGGGGTGGGTGACGGAGGTTATGTGTCAGTGACAAATCGGGATAGCAGACTTAGATATGGTGGATAGCTGGAGAGCGGTTAACCCCACTGGGCGGGAGTACACATTCTATTCCAATCCCCATAAGACCTGGTCCCGCTTAGATTATATTTTTCTGCCTAGAAGTTGGGTGAGAAGGATAAAGGAGATAAGCCACAGCCCCATCTTCATTTCGGACCATGCTATGGTGGTGCTGAGGATCACGGGGGGGGGTTGAGAGTAGACCTGCAACCTGGAGATTTCCTACATATCTGGCTAAAGATCGACATTTAGGGAGTATTTAGTGGAATAATGGAAGTTCTATGAGGAGATGAATGCCTCGGATGAGGTCTCTAGTGCCACTTTCTGGGAGGCAGGTAAGGCCTATATGAGGGGGGCTATAATAGCCTATGTAGCTAAAATTAAAAAACAGAGAAGGGGCAAGAGGGAAGAACTAGACAGGCAAGTGAAAGAGCTGGAGAAGTGGGTAGGGGGAGGAGAAGGGAGAAGCCACCAAATTGTTAGCAACGGCAAGGGAAGCCCTTAATTCTTTATTAAGAGAAGAAGCAGGAAAGCATGGTTCTTCTGTCAAAGAAGGGTGTTCGAGTGGGGGAATAAGCCCGGGCCTATGTTGGTGAGGCTGATGAAGGGGGGCAAATGCCCAACACAGATACTGAGGATTGGGGGGGCGGAGGGGCAAGCTGTTACAAGTTCAAGGGAAATAGCAGACTGCTTCGGGAGTTTTTATGAAAAGTAGTATAGGGCAGAATATGTGGGAAAGAGTGCATCCGGGAGTTTCTTGATGGGATACCTTTGCAGAAGGTCACAGATGAGCAGAGGGAGGTGCTGGGTCAGCCCATCTCAAGAATGGAAATCCTAAGTGCCATACAGAAGTTGCAGGAGGGTAAGGCCAGTGGGCCAGACGGGTTTCCTGTCGAGTATTATAGGATTTTGGGGGGGCAAATGGCTGAAGCGCTGAGGAAGGTATTTGAGAGAGGGGAGGAGGGACAGATCCCAAAACTACCTAACTCATGCTATGAGGCTAACATTTGCTTAATACATAAGGGGGGACAGGACGAGCTCGAGTGTTCAGCTTATCGACCTATTTCTCTCCTTAACGTTGATATGAAAATTCTAGCCAAGGTCCTAGCCACTAGGTTGGAGAACATTCTACCGGAGGTGATCCACCCAGACCAGACCGGGTTTATCAAGGGGTGCCAGTCCTATCATAATGTACGTAGATTGTTAAATGTCATATGGCGGGTTGGCCAGACCAGAGGTAAGATGGGGGTGATCTCCTTGGACAACGAAAAAGCATTTGATAGGGTGGAATGGGAGTACCTTTTTGAAGTGGTGACCCGGTTTGGTCTGGGGGATAAGTTTATAGGCTGGGTCAGGGCTATGTACCTAAGGCCGAGCACACAGGTGATGGTGAACGGGTGCCTTTCTGGGAAATTCGAGTTGGGTAGGAGTACGAGACAGGGATGCCCTCTGTCCTCTCTGTTGTTTGCCCTGGCGATCAAACCCCTGGCGTCGTCGATATGCCAGCATGAGGGCGTGGTGGTAGTAGGCGATGTGGAGGGGAGAGAGCATAAGGTGACGCTTTATGCTGACGATATGCTGTTATTCCTAGGGGATATACGTAACTCTATGGGACACCTGATGGACATTATTGAGAAGTGTGCAGGTTTCTCTGGGTATAAGATTAATGTCAGGAAATCTGAAGTTATGGGGTTCACGGACGCTGGCCCAGAGGTACAGCAGAGGGGATTCAGGGTGGTCCAGACGGACTTTAAATATCTTGGGGTTCAAATAGGACAGAGGTGGGAAGAGTTGTATAAGCAGAATTATCATCCCTTGATCAAACTGGTGTTGCCAGACCTTAAGAGATGGATGCAATGCCCTATGTCTTGGATTGGGAGGATCAATCTCATCAAAATGAATATTAACCACTGCATCCTATACCCCATGCAAATGCTACAGATAAAGCTAACACTGGGGGATGTGAAATGGTTGGAGAAGGGGTTCACGGATTTCATTTAGCAGGGAAAAAAGCCTAGAATAAGCTTAGCAAGGCTTAAGACGGATAGAAACAGCTTAATTTCTCAGATCTGGGTACATATTATAGGGTGGTGCAGCTTAGAGGTGTGGCTGACTGGGTACATAGACCAGAAGTGGCTAGCTGGGTAGGATTGGAACAAGAGGGGACTCCAGGGAGGCTTACAGCCTACCTTCATAGTAAGGGATTACTAGCATACAGAGATTTGGGAAGTAGCAACCCGTTAGTTCGGGAAACATTGGAGGCCTGGGATCATCTGTGGCGGTGGAAGGGATTGGCCCAGAGGGAGATTGTGTTACTCCCGATTGTGAAGAATCCCTTCTTTGTACCTGGGATGGAAGATAGGGGGTTCTTACAATGGGAGAGAGGAGAGGTGGTATATGTAGGGATGTTACTGGAGAAAGGGGAGCTGAGTGAATTTAATAAGATTAGGCGAGAGGTGAGGTTAGGGACTTCTCAGTTATTTCGGTACCTGCAAGTGAAAGCGTTCATAGGAAGACTGGGTGTGGGGGGAAGGGGTGGGCTGCACCGAAATCGAATAGAGCAGATGGTATGTCAGGCCAGGAAAGATCCGAAAGGATTTATTGGGAAAGTGGCCAAACAGGATAAGCAGAGTTTTCCAGACTTAATGGGGCCCCACAAAGGCTCTTTGGGAGAGGGATTTAGGGATGCAAATATCGGATAGGAACTGGAAGTTAGTGTTAGATATGCCGGAGGGAATTATGGTATGCAATAAGTTTAAGGAGGCCTTCTATAAATTTTTGTATAGAATATATTAGCCCCCAGTGGAAGTGCATCGGGCTCATCCTGCAGTGTTACCGAATTGTCGAAGGTGCAGCAGAGGGTTGGGTACCTTTTTTCATTGCTTCTGGACATGCCCGGTCTTGATTAAGTTTTTTGGGGGGGCTAGTCCAGGAGGTGAATAAGGGGATGGGGGGCCGACTGTCTCCTGACCCTTTGGTCTGCCTATTTGGGGTGGAGATGGTGGAAGGGGAGGAGGAGTGGCAGCCACTACCTAGGTGGGTGAGGGGTGTTGTTTGTGCTGGCCAGGCACTGTATTCAGAACACCTGGGTCACTGGAAATGGGCCTACACTGACTGAGTGACAAAGAATGGTTACAAGCTCCTTGGCTCTGGAGAGGCTTACATGGATCGTAAGAGATAGGGAGGAGGTGTTTTTAAAGGAATGGGCTCCTTTTATGGCATCCTTGAGCATGTCTGAAAACCTAATGCTCTGTACAGGGTTGAACATCTAAGTCCCATATTGACTGTTAGGTAAAGGGGGAATGCCCCTCTTGTTAGTGTTAATGTCAGTGGCCTACCCATGGCCTGTCAGGTACTTGTGGTTCTGCTTGCCCTGCACAGTATGAATTGTACGGGATCACCTGAATGTTCTGTGATTAATATTATATGATCAACTGTGGATACTTGAATATGTCTAAGTATACGGATTGTAATGCACACTCGACTGCATCTTTGTGATGGAATGTGATAGATATCAATGGTATAACTGGGATATTAGTGTGTCTGTGTTAGTAGCTGTCTATTGTCATATGTTGTACGTGTGTGTTTCTGTAACAGAAAACTTCTAATAAACAGAGCATTCAAAAAAAAATACCACCAACAGCTTAATCTGGTTCAGGGTCAGTTGGCATTCATCTGTATCCCCCTCCCCCGGGTCATGCCTGAAAATAGGCAGGATTTGTCTAGTGCACTTACCCGGTCAACAAAAAATAAATAAAAAAAAAATAAAAACTTGCCCATGTAATGTAGTGGTCCCCCCCTTCCTCACACGATCCCGGTACAATAACAGTGTCACAAAACATGCCCTGGTATTGTGGTCCCACGCCCTCACCAGATCCTACTACAATAACATTGCCACCTGATGTGGCTTTAGGTGAAGACTCCAGAGCTCCAGGAGCCCTGATCTGCTCACTGTTGCCTGATGCAGCTTTGCTGGGGGGGTGGAGGAGTACTCTAGGGTAGCTGGAGTCCCAGTCTGCTGTGACCAGTCTCTCTCTCTTCCCCCAGTTCACAGCAGGTTACTAGAGAATATTCAAAGGGTTAAGCCTGACCCTGAGAGATGGACCTCAGTCAAGAGCCAGGGCATCTGGAGTTTGTGCCCTGAATTTCCTGACTCAGCCCAAAGTGGAAAACTGAGACATGAATATTCATAGACCTGCTTTTCTCCCTTTCCACTACAAGAGGAGAAGGTTATCTGAGAGCTACAGGCCCCAAGGTATCCAAAGTATGTTTAAGGATACAAAGTTTCTCCAATTCCACCTCTCCTCTGGAAGAGAGAGACAGCATCATGGCACCATTCTGAGCTTGTCAGCACACCAAGATTTGTATAAAGTTTCTTGTTCTGTTTTTAAAGTTTCACCTGCTCCTTTCAGTTAAATGCTGTCATATTTTTCAAAAATTCTGAAAAACAGTTTTTTCCTGATATCCACCTACTACAAATCCGATTCCAATCCTTCCGTCCTCTCCTCTTGAAGATACAGCATGATTCCCTGTGCTGATATGTGCACTTGGCTATACTAACTTACCATATGACTATGTAGCAGGCCACTATACAGTCATGTGGTAGGTTAACAGTGCACCATGTGACACCCTCCCCCCCAGTCCCTGCTGCTGTCTCTGACCGGAGTTGCTGTGCGCCACTGCTATGAGGAAAAAAAAACCATCTTGTGCACATGCATCTGTGCTGACAGAAGAGGTGCAATGAGCCAGTTTTTATATATTAAGGCAAGCCGGGGGGGTCCATGCACACAGGAACCCCCTCATGCCCCTGTACCCACCAGTTTCAGATCCAGGATCCAGAGAAATCAGCAGCCGAGAGGAGCCCAGAGAGGACCCTGTCTCTCCCTGCCCCTCTGAGGTTGGGAAGGGGTTCTGCCACAAGCTTAGGAGGGGACTTAGTAAAATGTCTTGCCTGAGAGAAGGAGTACTATCTGAGACCCAAATGGCACAAGGCAGTAGTGGTGGGTCACCACTTAAAAAAATGTACAGTAGATACAAAAGAACTTATACTAGGGCAATACAGAACTTCAGCTAAAGAACTAAAAAGGACTATCAGGAAGGCCAAATGCAATCTTGAGTTCCACATAGCCCACTCCAAAGATAATCACAAATCCCTATTTTCTTATCTTAATAGCAAAAAAGGCAGCAACAGACGGATTGGGCCATTGATCATTGGCACAAACATCATCACATCTGATAGAGAGACAGGTGATACATTTAACACCTATTTTGCATCGGTATTCTCAAAACACACAGTCATAACTAATACTAATACTAACACATCAGGCTCTACGGAATATAACTACATCATGACTACTTCTGATATAGTTCCCCTGCTAAAAAGCTAAAACCAAATTCTAGCTGCGGACCAGATTTAATTAATCCTGTATTTTTGATTGAAACAGCTGAAAATATTGCTATACCACTTTCCATTATTTTTAATAAATCATTAGGGGAAAGATCTGTCCCATCTGTTGGGTAACTGCCACAGTTGTGCCTATACTAAAAAGGGTAACCGTTCCCTAGTGAGCAATTACTGTCCAATCAGCCTAACCTCTATTCCATGCAAAGTAATGGAAAAAATTATCAAAGGCATATTAGATGAAGAAATGCAAATTCTTGGCATTATTGACCACTCACAACACAGGTTCAAGCAAGGCTATTCTTGCACCACTAACTTAATAGCCTTTTACAATGTTGTCAACCAAGAGCTAGACAACAAGCTTCCCATGGATGTCATCCTCCTAGATTACTTGGGTTAATATCCCAATTTATAACTTGGGTTAATATCCCAGTACTGACACTGTAGTGCAGCATGAGAGGGGTGCTGCACTTCTGAGGTGTCGTCTTTCGGATAAGATGTTAAACTGAGGTCCCATCTGCCTGGATTGGTAATAGTTCAGGTGGATGTTAAAGATCCCATGGCACTTATCGAAAAGAGTAGGGGAATTTCCCCGGTATCCTGGCCAAATTTCCCTCATTCACTAAAAATATCACCAACAGCTTAATCTGATTCAAGGTCAGTTGGCATTCATCTGTATCCCCTTCCCCCGAGTCATAGGGAGGAGACAGGGAACTACAGACCAGTCAGTCTTACCTCAGTAGTGGGCAAGATTGTGGGCACTCCTTAAGGAAAGGATAGTGCAACACCTGGAATCCATAGGGGCACAGGATCCAAGACAGCATGGGTTTACAAAGGAAGGTCTTGTCAAACTAATCTCATAGATTTCTTTGACTGGGTAACCAGAGTGGTGGACCAGGGGAGCACTTGTTGATGTCGCTTCTACATGACTTCAATGAAAGCTTTTGACACTGTTCCACATAGAAGATTGATAAATAAGCTGGGTAGGCTCATGGTGGGTCAGAAGTTGGTCAACTGGGTGGCAAACTGGTTGACGGGCAGAAAACAGAGAGTGGTGGTAAATGGTATACAGTCAGAAGAGATGCAAGTCACAAGTGGGGTACCTCAGGGATCAGTCCTGGGGCCAGTCCTCTTCAACATCTTCATTAGTGACCTTGCAGATGGAGTAGAGGGTAAGGCTTGTCTGTTTGCAGATGACACCAAGATCTGCAACAGAGTAGATGATCCAGATGGGGTGGGCAGAATGAGAAGAGATCTGGATAAACTAGCAAAATGGTCTGAAGAGTGGCAACTGGGATTTAATGCAAAGAAGTGCAAGATCATGCACATAGGAAGAAAACCCTGAAGCCACCTATAGGCTGGGAGGAGTTGCTAGCAGTCACAAAGGAAGAAAGAGACTTGGGCATCATCATCATCACTGATGACCTGAAATCATCAAGCAGACCTCTAAAGCAGTAGAGGTAAGGCTAGGGGTGTTAGGGTGTATTAGTAGGGGTATCACCAGGTATAGAGGAGTAATAATCCCTCTTTACAAGACACTAGTTAGGCCCCATCTGGAGTATTGCATGCAGTATTGGAGGCCACACCTTCACAAGGACATTAACCAAATTGAGGCAGTCCAGAGAAGGGCAACCAAAATGGTGCAGGGACTGCATCAGAAGATATATGAGGACAGATTAACAGAGCTCAATATGTATACCCTTGAGCAAAGGAGGGAGAGAGAGGTGATATGATTGAGCCATTCAAACACCTTAAGGGCATTAACAAGGTGAAAGAGTCTAACATGTTTAAATATAAGAAAAATAGCAGGACAAGAGGACACAGCATGAGATTAGAGGGGGGCCGATTAAGGGGGAATGTGAGGAAATTCTTTTTCACAGAAAGGGTGGTGGATGCATGGAATGGCCTACCTCAAGAAGTGGTGGCTATGAATACAGTGCAGGGCTTCAAACAGGCATGGGATAGGCATAAGGGAGCAATACAAATGAGTATGAATAGATAGGCCACTGACAGAGCAAAGGCCGATGGCACATTTATAAGGTAGAAAAAGAAATGGGCAGACTGGATGGGCCTTGCGGTCCTTATCTGCCATCAGCTTCTATGTTTCTATGTTTCTATGCCTGAAAATAGGCAGGATTTGTCTAGCGCACATACCCAGTCAACAAAAACTAAATAAAAAATAAAATTATAGCAAGGCTTTTGACAAGGTTGCTCACTTTCAGAATTTGCTGATGATACAAAATTAGGCGGTAGGGTGGAATCCGACTATAACATGAACTTATTAGTAAATGACCTTTCAGTACTAGAGCACTGGGCACAGAACAAACAAATGATATTTAATACAGACAAATGTTCTGATCTCCACTTGGGTTACAACAATCCCAAACAAACTTATAAACTAAACAATATTATAATTAATCGCCCATATGTGAAAGAGATTTGGGCATCCTGATAAACGACAAATTATCCTCCTCTAATCACTGTAACTATGCAGCTAAAACCGCCAACTCACTACTTAGACGCATTAACCATACGTTTATAACTAAGACAGAGGAATGTATTATCCCACTGTTTAAAGCACACATCAGACCATTTATAGATTATGGGTCACCTGTGTAGAGTCCATACATGGTCAGGGACATTCAAGTGGTCGAAAAAATTCAGAGAAGGGCAACAAAAATGGTTACTCATTTAGCATCACTACCATATACAGAGAGGCTTCAAAAAACAGGCCTCCATTCACTGGAATTTAGGCGCACCAGAGGTGATCTTTTATTCTTGTATAAAATTCTCAAATCACACTCTCTAATGGACAAATGTGGTATTGTTAGAACACAAAGAAAAGTAGTACCTAGACTTCACAATCAGCAAATAATGGTGGGCAGAGCAAAAACAAACAAGAGACTTTATTTCTTTTCAGTCAGAACACCGAGGCTTTGGAACCAGCTTCCACAAGAGCTAGTAGATTGTAATACCTTTGAATCCTTTAAAAAGGGTGTAGATAATTGGCTCTCCAAAAACTACAACAAAGTCTAATTTCCCACAAATGTGGGGGACAATCAAGATATGCTTCAAAGCTTCCTTTTGTCCTTACTCGCCTAGTAAACCTAGGAAGGTCACTGGGATCTTCGCAGGTCACCAGAAGAATGCAAGGGAGTGAGTGATTTGTGACAAAATTTCACGTTATAGTTCCATAGGAGTAAGGGATTCCATACTTTAGGCTAATTAGCAGCATGTATTTGGGTAATGCCAGGGGAAGTGCCTAGTAAGAGTTGGGGTCAATAAGGCCGCTGGTAAGGGGCCAGGCATGGGAGTCTGTTTGTTTGGGCCACTAGGGCTATCAATGAGAAGGGAGACACACATGACTGGACCAACTGTATAATGATATTTAGGAACAGATCATAATGCTGATTTGCTGATTCCATATTAATGCCATTGGCTGGCACAGAAGCCATGGGCCAGCACAGCTGCCTCAGGGTAGTGCTCACCCTGCCTGGGAGGGTGCCACAGCGCAATAGGTCTTAGGAGTGCAAATGCTCCAGAGACCTTGAAAGGGTAATAGGGTTTGGTAGTAATAGCAGCAACGCCCCATCAAACTAAGGGGCAAAACATGTATAGTGTAGTGTAGTGTGTACCGTGAATGCATTTCATTGGTACTGCTCATGCAGTAATGAAGTATGTCCTCTGAGTGAACATTAAGTACAAGGGTAATGCACTTCAAAGCCATGTAATAGATACAGTGCTCCCTCTTTTATCCACCCACTCTGGTGTAATGGAAAATTGGTGGATAACAGAGGGTGGTGGATAACTGAGGGTGCATTTCTATAGTATGCTGTACACCTTAAGTCCGGTTCTGTGCTGGTGTTATTAATATTTGTACTATTAATGCTGTACTAATGAAGACACAAGGTCCTTCTAGCCACCTCATGCTGAGACGTGTCCATTTAGAAACCGCCGATTCTGCCATGCTTCCGCGTGTAGTGTACAGCCCGCTTCATTGTTTGTTGTTGCCACCATGCCGTGACCCTGTACTGTACAAACCCAACCTCTTTTATACCATAACCTCAATGGACAAACAAGTCTGGACTTTTAAACACTGCTTGTGGCAAGAATCTGAACTGGTGAATAAAATTAAACACTAACCTGCCAATAATATTTTTTTTTTTTATCCAAACGTGACACTGCCTGTAACTGGAGCTGCGGGGCGGTAACGATCAATGGTAAAACAAGGAACTACACACTCCAAAAAAAAACCTGATGTTTTATAAAAAAACAGAGATGCCAAAATTAGTTAAAAATAATAACAGACTTCTGAAAAATAAAGTTGTTAGCCATGGTTGTTCTCTTCCGGTTTTGTGACGATGATTCATTGTGCTGGATGCTCGCGGTGATGGGAGGACTCAACGGTAGGACTGAAATGGGAACTACTGTACAAAAATAGCTACAAAAACTAAAATGTGGTTTATGTGTAAGGCACAGTAGTAGCATCGAGCACAGTAATGTACAGTACAGGGAAAAATACTTTTTTAGATTAACGGGATATCAGGACTATGTATTGTAAATTAACTTCTAGCATGCTTGCTTCCAGTAAGGGCATTTATTGTTGTGTGCGGTCTCCTGGTTTGTAGTGCCCTGGTTATATGTGTTTGGTCACCCTGGTCCCCATCTGCCCTAACCCATGGTGGCTTGGTAAAAGAGGGAGGTACTGGTGTTTCACGGCATAAGGCGCATGCCCTTTTGAACAAGTGCCACCAAATAACTCTAGACACAAAAGGGTGCCTGGCCTTTACACTATTTAAAAAAAAATCCTTGGTAATCTAGTGACCCCAGTAGTTGTGGTGTCCTGTGGCCTCCCTCTTCCCTCACTGAGACAGACACTGGCATGTTTCCTCAACTCATCTCTGCAGCTAGCCATCATCTAAGTCACTTAAGTACATTCAGTGTTACCATACAAGTTTCTTTATTGTACTTAATCAACTGCAATATCAAAACAGTAACTTGTATAGTAACACTGAAAGTACTTCCATGATTTAGATAGTAGCCAGCAACAGAGGTGAGAGGAATGTAAGCGCAGGCTGTCAGCTAGTGTGGGGGACCACAAGACACCATGGATACTGGGATTGACAGCTGCTACTATAACACAACCTGGCAATTGTTTTTAGAAGACCGTGACTCCCGCTGCTGCAGAGCCCCCTATGAAGTCTCCCCCGTGGCAGATCAGGGCTCTGGAGCCTCCACCTTAGGCCACACCAGGTGGCAGTGTTATTGTAGAGGATCAGGTGATAGAAGGGGGACCACTAGCCTACCAGGGCAATTTTTTATTACTTTTTCAAAACTGTGTGAGAGAGGGGAGGACTTCAAATCTGCCAGGCAAGTTTTATGACACTGTTATAGTAGCAGAATCAAGTGAGAGAAGGGATTCTTAGACCATCAAGGCAAGACTGTAGGGCCGGTTGTTACTTCTGCAGGACTGGGTGAGGAAGAGGGCACCAGTAGACTACTAGGGCAAGATTTTGCTACTGACAAATTGGCATATTCTGATCTGCAGGGTTTCTCTATCTTGTGATTGATAGAGAAGTAGCAGTTAGCAGCATGCTTTCTGGCAACGTTCACCGCTCACACCACTGTACAGACAGAGAAGCAGTGGTTAGCAGCGCACATTCTGGCGAGGTTAGGGGTGGAGTTGGGCAGAAGTGCAACAAATTGGTGCTTGAAGACTCCTTGGAACTGAAAGAATGCTGACAGGACAACAACAAAAAGGGAATATTGTAGCTGGCCTGGGATACGGCCGGGGTGCATGATGTGTGCATTTGTTCTTAAACTATTTCCCTTACCTAGCTGTATCAGACTAGATTAAGGTATCTGCAGTGCAAAGTGTGTATCTGCACAGGGCCCACATTTGGGAGGGCCTGAGACTCCCAAACTGATGTACTTTTTATTTACGTTTTTTTTAATCTGCTTGCATTGTGAATCATGTTTGTCTGGTGCTTGGGGAGTTAGTGAAACTAATTGTACCTGGTGCTGGGTGAGGGTCAGTGGGGATGGCGGGAGTGTGGGGATGGCAGGAGTGTGTCAAAAGCTGAATGGGGGTGAACATGGAGGAGGTCATAAACATGCCTGGTTCTTTGAGGATGAGCCTGTTGTTGTGTCTAGCATTGGGGTGTGGAACCTTTGTGTATGGAGTGGGGGGCGGGCATAAAAGTTTGTTCAAAGTTGGGGAGGGAGGAAGGTTGAACCTGTACGTCCAGTACTTCAGGGAGGGGGCTATAAGGGTGTGTGGTGCTTGGAAGGGGTGAGTCAAACTGTAATTGTGTCTGGTGGTGGGAGTGGGGGAGGTGAGATGCCAAAAGTGTGCCCAAAGCTCTTAAGGGGCTGAACCTGTGTCTCAGTTGCTCGGGGTATTACAATGATTACAAGTGGGTCTGGTCAATCAGACAGGACAACAGTGAAACGGAGAATGTTGTATGGCTGGGGTGTATGATGTGCACATCATTTGGTGTTAGACTGCTCCCCCTTACCTAGATGTCTCAGGCCGGATTAAGGTATCTGCACTGCAAACTTCATGTGCACACCCACATTTAGGTGGGATCCTGACTCCCAAATCAATCTTTTTATGTCATTTGTTGAACTTTATATTTATTAGTTTTCTGTATAATTAAACATTGTACAGTTACAGTTCTCATACAGGGAAAGATACAACTTCAGACCGCCAAAACGGCCTCAATGACGAAAAGTATGGGGCACATGTGAAAAAACAGTTACCCTGTATTCTGGTACAAGAGGAGGTGGGGAATCCAATAAAGTTCATAAAATCAACTGCAGTAGTCTCTAATATTTGCTAGCCTCTTCAAAGGCAGTAGGTGTATCCTTTAGGGAGAATATAACATAGGGAGAACAACGCAATCACTGATTGCTATTTAACGTGTTTTTAACTAGGAAGAAAACATACATGTTGTTGGACCCCCTTGAAAACACGCATTCACCCCAAATGGGCTTATTCTCAAACTAATTACTTAAACACAACAAGCATCTAACAGTCATATAATTCGTTGTTATTTAATCTATTTTAGAACTTTAGCTTTATTCTATTATCACAGACCCTAGCAGGTTAGACAACTGCAGCACCTACATCTAAGGAGGATATAAACAATCGAAATGGAGCTTTCAAAATGTTGGGGATCCCTCACCCACTCAACCCCGTGAGCTTCAATATTGGTTTAAACAATTAAAATAATTCTTACGCCTTGTACGATACCACGGAAGATCCCTTAAAGTTTATGGTAAGGCGTGTCTCCCCTATACTTCCAAGGAGACTGACACAAAACTGAAATGTGCTGCAAATTAGTCCCAGGCTGCTACTTTTGGCAGTTTATTGTATAACTCACAGTTCAGTCTTCCGAGTCTGAGGCCAAATGAGTAAGGTCAGGAACATCTCTGCGCCCCACAAACTCCTGTTCTGCTTTTTCGATCCAGGGGCCTGCATCCTTGGAGTTACTAAATTGCCGTGTCTTTCCCCCCATACACTACTCTGAGACAGGCTGGCAGTAAAAAATTAATGGATGATCCCCAGAGCCCACAACCACTGTCG
Organism: Neoceratodus forsteri; assembly: GCA_016271365.2. Classification (NCBI taxonomy): domain Eukaryota; kingdom Metazoa; phylum Chordata; order Ceratodontiformes; family Ceratodontidae; genus Neoceratodus; species Neoceratodus forsteri. The sequence continues at coordinate 831,971,274 of CM057454.1, read as the reverse complement.
CACAGCATCAAAAGCTTTCCTTCTTGCTCTGGTCTGGAAAGACAGATCAAAGTAGAGTTTGATATCGGATCCGGTGATTTCTAATGAGTAAGCTGCACGTGCAGCCAATATTAGGGCATCCCTGATCTCTGAGCCAGCAGTTTTGATTAGAATAGTGCATGGCTGGTTCGGTGTAGGTGACTGAACTCTTGGGTTTACTCAGTATGCCTTAGTAAGTGAGGACCAGTTTAAGCCTTCTAGCAAAGTTAGTTTATCTTGTAGCCAGGCCACCAAATATTGCAGCACTGTTGTCCCCTCCACTCCCTCAGGGACTCCGACCATCCAAACATTTCCCGAATGGATTTCATTTTCAATAGTTTCCATTCGGCTACAGAGTTAATTGTTTTCCATAGTGAGGGTGGCCACAGTTGTTAGCGTAGAGACTTTGTTTTTCAGCTTCTGCCACAGTCCCTGTTAGTTGTTGAATTACCACATTGTAGGTCTCCAATTTCTGGAGAGTGGTCTCAGTTTTAGAATCTCACCTTCATGGATTCAGTCATTGCCTGCCATGGTAGTTCCACTGCATCTGGGGTTCCAGTGTTACTACCACTTGCTGGTCCCAGGGCCTTGCTAGTGCTCGTCTGCTGTTGATCTTTTGTGGGCCCCTGTGGTTGCATTTACTGCCGGCCAATACTGCAAAATTAGATTGATCGATTCCTGAGGCCTTTATGCATCAAGTTCTGGTATTGAAATTAAGATCTTATATAGTTCTGACTGTATTTTTAATGAAGTTTAGCACCACGAGGTGTAGAAATTGAAGGAAGTGTGTCCAGCCTGGTAGATGGCTCTTTAGAGCCTCCCCTCCCCTTTTTATGTCATTTGTTTGGATTTGATTTGCATTGGGCCTAATCTGAACCATATTTGACTAGTTTTGTGGGAGGGGGAGTAAAACTTTAATTGTATCTGGTGTTGGGGTGGGTTAAACCTATGTGTCTGGCTGAAGGGGGCAAAAAGTTACAAGCTGCTGGGGGAGGTTAATCTCGCTGTCCACTACTTGGGGGCTATAAGTGGGCCTAGTGCCCAAAAACATGTGTTTGGGGGGTTAAACTGTATCTTGTGCATGAGGAGGTGCTACAAGAGGGTCTGCTGTGGGGGAGTGAAAATGTAATTGTGTTGAGTGTTAGTTGAATCTGTGTGTATGGTGGTGTGTATGGTGGGGGAGCAAAAGTGTGTCAGAAGCTGGTTGGGGGATCCTGTGTGCCCACTGCTTGGAGGGGTCAAAAGTGGGCCTGGTGCTTTTGAGTGTGAAATTATCATTGTGTCTGGTGTTGGAGGGGGGGTTCAACCTTCATGTATGGTGTGGGGGAAGGGTCTAAAAGTGTGTCCAAAGTTGGGAAGGGGAGGTTGAACCTTTGTATCCCGTGCTTTGGAAAGAGGCCTTTAAGTAGGTTTGATGCTGGCGGGAGGGGGGGGGACAGACAGGGAAACTGTAATTATGTCTGGTGTGTTGAGAGGCTTTCAACCTTCGTGCACTGTGGGAGGCCAACAAAAGCATGTTCGAAGCTAGTGGGGAGGGCCGAATCCATGTGTCCAGTGCTTGGAGGGGAACATAAGTTGGTCTGATGCTTTAGAGGTGAAACTGTTATCATGCTTGGGGTCGGCAGGGGGATTGAATTTGTGTGTGCAATGTAGGTGAGGGCTAAAAAGAGTGTCTGAAGCTATGGGTATGATGAACCTGTGTCTCCAGGGCTATGGGGGCTATAATTGGGTCTGGATCTTTGTGAGTGAAGCTTATTATGTCTGGTGTTGGGAGGGATTGAATCTATGTGGGGGGGAGCACCTAAAGTTTGTCCCAAGCTGGTGGGAGAAGGTTGAGCCTGTGTGTCCAGTGCTGGGGGGGGCATAAGTGGGTCTTGTGCTTGGGGTAAAACTTCAATTGTGCAGATCTTGAAGGGAGTTCAACCACTATGTATGGTGAAAGGGAACATTAGTGAAAAAGCAGTGCCACTGCATCAAAGCCTCCCTTAAGGCACTGTATAAAATAAGACTAAAAGTGTGGATGGAGGCTGGCCCGCTGGTGCAGTGGAAACATTACCGCTTGCAACACCAGTCACCCGAGTTTGGTAGCGAGCCCGGGTCATCAGAGGGCTGGCCGGGGGGGAGAAGGATTGAGCACCCGACAGGCCACTTTTCTTCTCCAGGTGGGGTGGGCAGCACTCCTCGCCACAATACCGCCACCACCTGGGTGACTACAGGTGGTGACGGTGCAGCAGAGGAGGCAGAAGTCAAGGGAGGGGCAGATGTTGGCCGAGGACTGGAGCAGAGGTGCATCTCTACTCGCCTCCAGCTCATTGGTCCTCCCTGTGTGTGGATGTCTGCAAGGGGTGGGAAGAACAAGGAAAAAGGAACTCCATGGCTGCGCTTGTAGATGGATCCCCAGTGCTGCAGCTCCAGTGCACGCTCCCTCCTGAGGCATGGGGTAGAAAGGGGGAATCCTCCACCCCAACCAGGGGAGTAATCCATGGGAAGCAGGGTACTCATGGGAGCAAGCAAGGGTGCGTTGGGACCCCGAAGAGAGGGGCAGTCATGGAGAGGAACAAAAAGAATATGTAAAAAAAAAGTGTGGATGGAGGTGGTCCTCAAATGAAAATAACATTGTAAAAGTGAAGCAGGTGAGACAGTGAGGCCTATTACAAAAACATAAAAACATAGAATATTGTACTGTCTTACATAATAGTAACCGTTATACTAATGACAATACTAAAAAAAGCCACAAACATCAACAAACAACTTAAAATCAAAGTATCAGTGGCACTAAAGGCACAAAAGAAAGTCACTGTGAAATAATTTTGTTGCCAGAAAGAAGGCTGAAATCTTCCCCAGCAATGAAAAGGGAAGTGGCTTGGGGGATGGGGTCTGAGACCATGTATCTTTGAATTGTAGTAACAAAGGAAAAATGTTCCACTTTGTGGATCATAGCTAGGTCCTTCACTCTCTACTGCCTGGTAACCTATAGCTCTAATGCTGTACTAAGCTTCCTAGTCATAAGTTGCATGCTGTGGTAAAGGATATCCAGCACTTAGTGCAGAGCTCCCCCCTCACCCCAAAAGTTGCCATGAATTTTTATAATGAACAGTCTGTCCATTTGAAGTAATGTTTCCCAAGTTGGATTTAAACCTCAAAGTCTGAGCTAGAACCTTTCAAGTTATCAGTGATATAGAATGTCAAACCTTGCTGAAAGTCTATCACTAACATCAGCAATGACATCAAACAATGTGTCTTATGCTACATAAATTGTAGTAAGAAAGAAATAAAAAATGTCCCACTCTGGGGATTGAGCCCAGGCCCCCCTACCCCCTACTGCATGGTAGCCTGTAGCTCTACCACTGTACTAAACATCCTATACAGGAGATGCTTGTTGTCGCAAAGGACAGTCAGCAGTGTGTGCAGACGCCCCCACACACACAACTGCAGAGGATTTTCATAATTAACAGTCTGCCTATTTGAAGTAGTGTCAAAGTCTAAGCTGGAACATTTCAAGTTATCAACAATGTAGAACTTTAAATTGTGGTACTAAAGATGCCAAAGAAGGTCTGTATGAAATAATTATGTTGCTAAAAAGAAGGCTGACAAACTTCCCCTAGCAATGAAAAAGGAAGTGACTTGGGGATGAGGTCTAAGACACAGCATCTATGAACTATAGTGAGAAAGAAAAAAAAGGTTCCACTCTGGGAGTCAAATCCAGGCCCCTCACTCTCTACTGTTTGGTAGCTTGTGGCTTTGATGCTGTGCTAAGCTTCCTAGACAGGAGTTGCATGCTGTGACAAAGGACATACAGCACTGAGCGCAGACCCCCCCCCCATTGCAGTGAATTTTTATAATGAGCAGTCTGTCTATTTGAAGTAATGTTTCCCAAGTTCCATTTAAACCTCAATGTCTGAGCGGGAACCTTTCAAGCAATGACATCTAACAATATCTCTCATACTACACGGGTTGTAGTAAGAAAGAAATACATGTTCCACTCTGGGGATCCATCCCAGGCCCCCTGCCCTCTACTGCTTGGTAGGGTAGCCTGTGATAATGGCGACCACAATTGAGCGCGTTCAAAAAGGTTGACTCAATCACAACGCCTGTGCACAGGGCTACTGGGCAGGGAGGGTGACGAATAGGGGGTCGGTGAATATAGCGACAGGATGTAAGCTATGTCCTACCTGCACTGGGGAGGGGCCATGCCGTGCGACAGGCAGAAGGGGAGGGAGGGTTTGTGGGGTGTAGTGTGGCGGTGGGCTGCTGAGCTGGCCATGTGGCATGGTGGGTTGGTGGCAGGCTAGGGTTGGGAGGGTGCTGGGTTTAGTTCTGGGTGCATCTTTGTTTTTTTTTTTTTGCACCAGTCCGAGATTTTATGTTTTATTTTGTTTTGCAACCCCGACATGCATCCCTGGAGCTGAGAATCCTTTAGTAGGGTCTGGGGGCACACCTCCTGCATAAATAAAAAGTCTAAGTCTCCGTGCCCTTTTGTTGTAAGCGTTGAGTAGTGTACATCACGAAACTGGTTTTCGCTTCATACATGCTCTAATGGTGTGGTAGTCTGTAGCTCTACTGCTACACTAAGCATCCTATATGGGGATGCATGCTTTGGAAAGGCTATCCAGCAGTGAGTGCAGACAACCCTTTACACAGCAGCAGTGGATTTTCATAATTGACAGTCAGTCTGTTTGAAGTATTGACAAAGTCTAAGCTGGAATATTGCAAGTTATCAGCAATACAGAACTACAAATCTTGCTGAAAGTTTATCATTATCAATGACATCCAGCAGTTTCTCTCATACTACATAAATTGCAATGATAAGAAAAAAATTGTTCCACATTGGGGATAGAACCCTGGCTTGTGGAGGTCTGAAACCCTATGCCAAGACCTAAAAGCCCTATCACTAACATCATCAGTGGCATAATGCAGCCGAATCACTCACACGGAATGTAACTTTGAACTTGACTAAATGCATAAAAAGAGTACACAAAAGGCACTTAGAAAAAAGTATTATTTTTTTTATTAAATGTTTAACCAGGAGTGCCACACTAAGCTGAAAGCTTGTTTACAGGTGCAACGGGAAGTTAAGTGACTTGCTCAGGATCACACAGTACGCAAGTGGGGGCTGTGGGATTTAAACCCAGGTCTCCAGATTTGCAGCTCAGAGCCTTAAACCACTGTGATATACTGCCTCCCTACCATAGTAATCTTGTTTCTTCCAAGGGAATCTTACTGTATTCTGACTTCTGCAGTATGGTCTCACCATAAGACTGCCCCGAAGCCGAAATGGTTAATAGAACCTACGCTAATCATGGAATGTTAGGCTCAAGCTTGGTTTTCAAACCACTGTCCCTGGTAAACATTCTGCAACTGTCAGATTCTTACAGAACAAAGCTAATAACAAGCTATCTAAACTATACAACAATAATAATAATAATAAGTTTTAGTTATATAGCGCAATTCATACTTATCAAAGCACTTTACAACAGTTAAAATAAAAAACATAAATAATTAATTAAAATGTAAATAATCACAGCTAAAATCCCTTATCTCCATTACAAAAAAGCCTGATTAAATAAATAGGCTTTCAGTGTGGCTTTAAAGCTCTCCACCGTCAGGCACTCCCAAACACAACAACGTAGAGAATTCCACAGGGTAGGGGCTACATAAGCAAAAGCTCAAGCACCAGATGTCTTCAGCCAAACCCTGAGAATCTCTAGCAATCCCTCATCGGTGGAGCGGAGTGGTCGAGAGGGGCAGTAGGGGCGCAGAAGCGCTTGCAAGCAGTACGGTCCCTGTCTGTGTAGGGCTTTATAGGTCAGCAAACTGACCTTGAAGGTGATCCTCCACCGAACTGGCAGCCAATGCAGTTTGCGCAGCACAGGTGTAATATGGCTAGATCGAGAGAGTCCAGTCAGTGACCTGGCTGCCGCATTCTGCACTAGCTGCAGCAGGTGGATGTCTACCCCCAGCAACCTTAGGTACAGGGAGTTACTGTAATCCAGGCTTGAGGTCATAAAGGTATGGACCAATGTTGGTAGGTTGCCGGGTGGAACCAGGTGTTTAATCCGGGCGATATTCCTCAGGTGGTAAAATGAGGTCTTGATGACAGATGACACCTGAGATTTCAGAGACAGCCCCCCATTAAGAATAACGCCCAGACTCCACACCTGTTCAGAGGTCCTCAGCTGGCATTCTACTAGCACAAGATCAGTTGCCTGACCGGCAAAGGACCCCTCTACATGATGACCCAGGTCCACCACCAACACCTCAGTCTTGTCAGAATTCAGCTTCAACCAGTTGGCACACATCCAATCTTGGATCTCGGATAGGCGGTTGTTAAATACCGAGGCCACCAAATCCTGTTTGGGCGCAAAGGACATGTACAGCTGAGTATCATCTGAATAGCAGTGAAAGCTCAGCCTGTACCACCTTACAATGTGCCCCAGCAGCAACATGTACACCGCAAACAATATGGGAGACAGCACAGAGCCCTGCGGTACCCCACATGGAAGAGAGAAAGCATCGGAGGTATAAATCCCCGCCACTATTCTCTGAAACCTGCCAGTGAGGAAAGATTGAATCCATCTGTGGACTGTACCAGAGAGTCCACAGATTAACCGCAGGTGCTCCAGCAATATCCCATAGTCCACGGTGTCAGATACTACAGAGAGATCAAGGAGGACCAAGATGGAATGGCTCCTCCGATCTCTCGCTATAAGGAGGTCATTGAGCACCCGAACAAGGACCGTCTCAGTACTATGCCTCTTCCTAAATCCTGACTGGAAGGGATCATAGATGTCATGGATGGCAAGATGGTCCTCCAGCTGCAGCGCAACCACCTTCTCAATAGCCTTCCCTGCAAAGGGAAGGTTAGAGACCATCCTGTAATTCATGAGACAGTCCTGGGTCGAGAGAGGATTTCTTGAGGAGTGGGGTCACAGTTGCCTCCTTCAGGGAATCAGGAAACCCCCCGGTCTCTAATGAACACTGGACTATCTCAGCTAGGACTGGGACGATTACTTCCACACATCCCACAAGGAGACAGGTTAGACCCGGATCCAAACCACAGCAGGTTGACCTTATATTATGGATGACCATCATGACATCTGAGATCGCCACCTGATTAAGTTTCAAGTTTTCAAGTTTCAAGTTTATTGCGGGAAAGACTCTGTTGAGCAAGCTCATTCACAAGGAGGTCCTGAGGCACATACACATACAGTTCGCAATTACATAGACAGGAGATATAAAATGTAGAACAACAAAGAAAAAATATATAATACAAGAGGTATACACAATAGAAGTCCTTATGCTATATATGCAGTACATTCCAGCTTTAACCTTGCCCTAAGTTATGCAACACATTTCAGATTAATAAGTAGAGGGGCCAGTTGGTACCTAGGAAGTTGACTTGGCGTTGGAGGCCTAGTAGCACCTACATATGTCTTTTAATTTAGAGATAGCTAGTGTTTTGCAGGAGTTAATTGATACGATACTGGTTAGCTTCAGCATGGCTTGTAGTTGGTTCCAAATGTTTGGGAGGGCGAATGAAACAGCTCTTTGGCCAGCTGTGGTACGTGTCCTGGGAACATCTAGTAGGATAAGGTTGGATTTCCTTTAGGAGCAGGCGCTATGTGAGATGTGTATGAGAGACGTTAAATAGACAGGCAGTTTGTGGAGTAGTAATTTGAGGGTCCAAATGCCAGCATGCAGGAGGCATCTGGTGGCAAGAGAGGTCCACCCAACTGCTGCATAAAGATCACAGTGGTGGGTCCTGTACGCAGAGTTAGTAATGAAGCGAAGAGCACGGTGATAGAGTACGTCCAGTTTAGATAGGCTCAAGTTTGGGGAGGAGATAAAGATAATGTCTCCGTAGTCAAACAAGGGAAGGAATGTTGCTTGGGCAAGTCTTTTGCGGGTCGCGAGAGAAAAAGAGGGTCCTATTTCTAAAGAAGAAACCCAAGCGTGCTTTAAGCCTCTTTGATAGATCCTTGATGTGATCATTGAAGGAAAGCTTGTTGTCTATCCACATACCTAGATATTTAAATTTAGGTACGACTTCCAAGGGTTCACCTAGGGAGATAACTATGATGTTTTTAGGTGGGGTAGGTAGGGCACCAGACAAGGCAAGTCTCGAGAAAATCATTTTCTTGTTTTTTTTGGCATTTAAGAGAAGCTTTTCATTGATAAGGTTGCTTTCTAACTGGATAAAGTCAGCTTGGAGTGCTTCCCTGACTTCAGTTAAGGACGAGCCTGATGCGTACAAAACTGTATCGTCCGCAAATAAATGTTTGCTAGAGTTGTTTATGTGGTAGTCAAGGTTGTTGATGTACAGGGAAAAAGGGATTGGTCCTAGGATGGAGCCTTGAGGGATCAAAAGCCAACCAACTAGTCCAAGGTGTTGTGACCTCCCACCGATCACCGCCGCACTCATTAGAGCAGGTTGAACTGATCTCTGACCTGATGTCAGCAATCTTAACTGCAAAGAAGCGAGCAAACTTGTCACATTTCTCCTGTGACAAAGCTCTCCGTAACTGCAGACAGACTGGATTGCACAGTCTGTCCACAGTTCTGAAGAGTTGGGCTGGTCAATTCCACGCAGCAGTAATCTCCCGGACAGGAACTCTGCCTTCTTATGGGAGATCACCGATTGATATTCTACATAATGTGCCATCAATCTCAGTTTATCGGCATCAAGGCCAGATTTCCGCCAGCGATGCTCCAACCTTCGCCTAACTCTCTTCATTTCCCTCAAGGCCACATCAAACCATGGGGGCTGGGGAAGAATGAAGAGAGGGTGAACGTGGACTGGAGCAATGGAATCCAGAGCATCCACCACGGCCTTGTTATAAACCTGCAGTAGGTTCTCTGGATCTGAGCTTGCACTCGGAAAACTCGAGAGTTCGAGTACCACCATCAGGCCTTCTGGGGTTAAACCCCTTAGTGGGTGATACTACTAACTTAACACCCAACACCAAATAATCCCCTTTACTTAAAAATGTGGCAACACTAAGACTCAAGTCACTAAGCCTAATAAAGAAAATACCTACAGGTTTCTAACAGCATAGGCAGCTGTGTTGAAGTGCCCATAGGTTCTAGCAGGGAAGGAAGGGTGGGAGCTCAGAATACAGTAAGATTCCTTTGGAAGAAACAAGATTACTATGGTAAGTAATTTTTTCTTCAAACCCCAGGAAATCTTACCGTATTCTGACTTCGGCAGCCTACCCAAGCAGTACCTTTGGAGGAAGGTAGAGAACCTATTTAGGAAACAAGCTCTGCAGTACTGATGTGTCACACCTGGCATCACTTCTGGCCTGGGTATCCAGGCTGTAGTGCTTGGTAAAAGTTTGAACTGTTTTCCAGGTAGCTGCTTTGCAGATTTCTAACAATGGGATATCTCTTGCAGCTGTTATAGAAGCAGCTGTACCCCTTGTAGAGTGAGCTCTGAGACCCACAGGGGGCTCTTTACCCACTTTGCTGTAGCAAAATTGGATACAGGCCACTATGCACCAGGCAATGATCCTCTTTGAGGCAGCTTTGCCCCTCTCCACTTCTAGATAGGTCAGGAAGAGCTGGGTTCCATCCTGCCTGTGTCCCTTTGTGTAATCCAAATAGCAGCTTGTAGCTCTCTTGCCATCAAGACTATGCAGTCTTCATTCCCCTGAGGTGGAATGATCAGTGAAGAAGACTGGTAAAGTTATAGAATGATTAAGGTGGAAGTCTGAGACTACCTTAGGAAGGAATTTTCTACTGGTCCTAAGGACCACCTTGTCCCTGTGGACTGCTGTGTAGTCTGGCGCTGTGGACAAGGCCTGGAGTTCACTGATCCTCCTTGCTGAGGTGATGGCTACCAGGAACACTGTTTTCCATGTCACATACTTAAGCTCTGCTGAGGACATGGGTTCAAATGCTGGCTGCATTAACTGGCCAATGCATATGTTAAGGTCCCATATGGGAGTGGGTTCCCTGTGAGGGGGATGCAAGTGCGGTAGGCCCTTGAAAAACCTCTTGAATACCTGGTTGGTGGCCAGGAAAGCCCCTTTTCCAGCAGAGAGGCATTCAGAGACAGCTGCTAAGTGTACCTTAAGGGTGGAGGGTCTAAGGCCCATGGAATGCAAGTGTGCCAGATAGTCTAATGTAACCCCTAGATGGCGCTATCCCAGGGGCTACTACCCCTGCCTGATTTGCCACTAACAGGTTGAGGGGCCTGGATCCAATGGCGGGTGCCTCCACCCAGAGGTCAGGGTTTGCAATAGTTAAACTTACTTGGTCACAGCCCTCTGGGACACTGCAACCCCTTTCTTCCCACTAGTGGCCCACACAATATATCAGAATTACCTTCACAGTATACACTTACCCCAGGGCTGGTTCAGGCACTGGGACCTCCTGTAAAATAAGATACAGTGCAACAATCACAGTACAATACTTTAACATAGACAAATACCTCAGGCAGTATAACTTTGCTGAAACAAGCAGCTCTGATTTATTTAGGGGAATATAACAAGGACAGGGGAAATCAGGTTAATTAGCTTATCACTTTACTCATCTACCTATGGCTCTGTGCAGCCTATCCCTACCAGTTACTGTCCCTGGGTACCCAAGCCCTAGTGGCTAGTCAAACCGTGGCAGCTGGTAGGGCCCCTTTCACCGAGAAAAGAAAAATTAGTTTAAACAGTCAGCAGTACAGTGATTCCATTTGGATTTAATGTGGCAATTCAACAGGAGCGACCCTGAATTAGTACTCACGACCTCCAAACAAGATAGGGTCCTTCAATGTCAGCAGGGCTACTCTTGAGCTCCACAAGACTCCTCACACATTTATATGGCAAACAGGCAGGCTGCTTCTCTATCCTGATCATAATTACTGCACAATACCGGGAGAACACACAGCAGATTCAAGTCCTGACAGACCGAGTGCAATTCAGCAATTTCTCCAGTCTTCTACAGGGTGAGCCTGATTTCTACTTCAGATATCCTTTGATTCTCTTCACAGGATGGATTCAGTCCTAACAAGCAGTTACACAAGCTGCAGACCGGAACTCAGGGCCTTACACACGCTTCCGACTAAAACTGCACACGAAAAACACAGGGCTCCTTCCTCTTCACTGCCAGAGCTCAACTGAAACTCCAGCAGACAAAACCGGGCACTTCCTTTGAGTTCCTCCCAGTTCTTGGCTGGATTGGCTGTCACTCACAATAGACTGACTCTGTTGGTCCAAAAAGGCGCCGAAGTCCAAACTACATCTCCCAGAGTCACTGCCCATACAATCCTCTTGTGGCTGGCTCAGATTACGAGTCCAAGTTCTGATTCGTCCAAGGCACCATTTTAGAGCTACCTTATCCCACACTGATTGGTCCAGTTCAGCAGTTCAAAACTAGAATGGGGAACTAGGCAAACACAGTTCTGACTGCAAAGAAAGCAGGTTAGACAAACTGTATTTTCATTATTACTCTAAATGATTTCTGGCAAACAGTTACATCTTTCAGATAGGTTCCCTTTGTACTCCTAGTGACTGCAAAAATGGAGTGAATTGGCAGCAGTTCGAGTGGTACTCAAGCAGAGAAGCACACAGTCCCCCCATACAAACTAATTATGTCTGCAAGCAGACAGCTCTTAAAGAGACAGTACCAGAGGCTCTAAAAACACTCACTGATAAATGGCTTAAACGCCAAACACCATTCAGGCTTGGAGCATTCAAGCAAACTCCTGGAAGTCTTTTGGGAACCCCCATTTGCAGGGGGGTTACACTAAGACTACTGACAAGTCAGCCTGGTGGTGGTCTATCTGTCTCTGTCCACACCAGATAGAAAACCTCTTCCACTCAGACAAGCAAGGCTTTCTGGTGGAAGGTTTCCTGGACACCCTGAGGACCTCTAGCACCTCTTCTGAGAGGTGCAGGTCAGCATACTCTAAGTCCTCAAGAGTCAAGCTTTGAGTTTGAGGGACTGTAGATTGGGATACAGAACTCTGCCCTGGGAGGATGTCAGTCGGTTGGGCCTCCTGGGTAGAGAGATTGGTTTAGCGATTGACAGGGTCAGTAGCAGTGAGTACCAAGGCTGCCTAGCCCAGTCTGAAGCAATGAGGATCATTGTTGCTGGTTGAACCCTGAGCTTATTCAGTACTTTGAGCAGCAAATGAAATGGTGGGAAGGCATACAGAAACTTCCCTGTCCAATCCAGCAGGAGTACATCTAGGGGCACTGTGCCCAGTGCAGGGGGCCTGCAACAGAACAGTGGCAGCTGGTGATTGTCTGGGGCTGCAAAAGAGGTCCACCTCTGGGGTGCCCTACCTCCTGAACACTACTTGCAGGATCTGCCTGTTCATTGACCACTCATGGTGGTTCTGGTTGATCCTGCTTAGGGCATCTGCAAGGACATTGTCCTTCCCTGGGAGGTGAACTGCTGAGAGGGAGATCCCTAAGGAGTAAGCCAGATTCCACACCTTCATGTCCTCTGTGCACAGGAAAGAGGACCTTGTGCCCCCTCTTGTTTGTTGATGTAGTACATTGTGGTTGTATTGTCTGTCCTGACCTGAACCACTTTGCCCTGCAGCATTGAAGCGAAGGACTGAATGCCCAGATAGACTGCTCTGAGTTCCAAACAGGTTTATGTGAAGCAGAGACTCCTGCTGAAGCCAGGTACCATGGGCAGTATGCTCCCCTAGGTGGGCACCCCATCCTAGGAAGGAGGGGTATGTAGTCAAGACTGCTGCTGGTGGTATGTAGTCAAGACTGCTGCTGGTGGCAGCTGGAGGAAACGCATGCCTTCCCTGAGGTTAACCTTTTCCTGCCACCATTGCAGAGCTTGAAGCAGGGTTCCTGTGACTGGTACCATCTTTGACAGGGAGTCTCTTCTCTGCGACCAGTGAGCCCTGAGATGGAACTGAATGTCCCTCATCTGGAATCTTGATCCTGACACTGTTGCTGTTGATGCAGCCATGTGCCCTAACAGCTGGAGAAGATGCCTTGTTGGTCTGAGAGTGTGAAGTTGGAAAGAGCTTGCCAGCTGTACCAAGCTGTTTACCCTTCCCTGAGAGAGGAAGTCTTTTCCTTTCAGAGTATTTAGTTCCACCCCTATGAACTCCAGGAGTTGAACTGGTGTTAGTACTGACTTTTTTCTGGTTTACCAGAAAGCCCAGTGTACCGAGGGTTTCCTGAGTGATGGTCAGTGTGTGTCTTACCTGCTGAAAGGACTGACCTAACACTAGCCAGTCATCCAGGTATGGGAAGACTCTAACCCCTTGTCTCCTTAGGTGTGCCATTACTACTGCTAGGCACTTGATGAACACTCTTGGAGCTGATGTCAAGCTGAAAGGCATGGCCCTGAACTGGTAGTGCCCTGATGGCAATTTGAAACTAGGTACTTTATGTGTGATTGCCTGATGGGAATATGGAAATAGGCATCCTTTAGATCCAGAGATGCCAGCCAATCTCCCTTCCTGAGTGTAGGGAGAATGGTAGCCAGAGTGACCATTTTGAACTTTGGCTTAGTCAAATGTTTGTTTAAGTGTCTGAGATACAGTATGGGTCACCACTCCCCTGTTTTCTTTAGAGTGAGGAAGTATCTTAAGTAGAAGTCCTTACCTTGCTGGGCCAAGGGAACTGGCTCTACTGCTTTTTCCAGAATTAATTTTGCCACTTCCTCCTCCAGCAGATTTACCTCTGCTAGGCTGGCAGGTCTGAAAAGTCTTGCCCTCAGTTTGGGAAGAAATTTGAAACTGAGTACAAGACCCTGGCCCACTAACTCCAGGACCCCCTTATCTGTGATGATGGATTCCCAAGCCTGGAAATAATGGGCCAGCCTTCCTCCTACTGGGAGTGGGGAGGCAACCCTTGCAGACTTCCCAGTGGGTCTGCTTGGTCTGTGTGGCTTGCTGAATGCTGGGGCCAGCCCGGCCACTGCCCCTTCTACCTCTGCCTCTGAAGTACCCCTTCTGTGGCTGGAAGGCTGGTGTTGCCTGAGCCTGGAAGAAAGGCATGTTAGTGGGTTTTACCCTTACCTTTTCCTTGATGCTTCTGTGGTGCTGCTGCCTTCTCTTTAGCAGCAGCACTCTTGTAAGCCACTTTGTGCTCATTCATCTTCTTCATGTAAGCCGCTGTTTACTCACCAAAAAGAGACGTAGGCTCGCAGAAGATGTCCAGTGCCTTTGCCTGCATGTCTTGTGATAAATTAGTGGTCCTTAACCAGGCAAATCTCCTCAGGGACACTGAGGTTGCCATTTGCCTGGCAGCAATGTCATTTGTAGCCACTGCCATCCAAAACTGACATTTGGAAGCTTCTATACCCCTTTTTGCAGCTTTGGGCAAGTCTGAAGCCATGGGCCCAGGGCAAGCTTTGGCTATTTCCAAAACTGTGTTCCAGAGACTCTTCTGGTATCTAAACACATAGGCCATGTAGGTTGCCTGCCTGGTGGCTAGAGAGGCATCCAAATAAGATTTCTTAGCAATGGAGTCCATCTTTCTGGAATCCTTTTCTGGTGGATATAAAGCCAGGGGAAGCCAACACTGAAACCTGGGGTAACAGACAAAAAGTGGACTGTAGAAATTCTTGGCTTTAAGCATTACTATAGAAATAGAGAGGACTCAAGGAAAGGGGGAGGGGTCAGTTTATATGTAAGGGAAGACATTCCTTCTTATGAATCAACAATTAAAGTACATACTGAAAGTTTATGGATCTATATTAGACCGACTGGTATCCCCCAGCTACTTATTGGGACTTGTTACCGACCACCTTCCTCTGGTATAAACCAGACCAGGCAGCTAGCAGATGAGATCACCCAGATAGTGCATAAAGACTCAATCCTCATACCGGGGGATTTTAATCTTCCCACTATTAACTGGGACACCTTATCTGGTACTAACCAACATGATGAGCAAATTCTTTCGGCCATTATTAACCTAGGTCTCAAACAAATAGTCACAGAGCCAACAAGGGGAACAAATATACTGGACCTTATTATAGCAAATTTAGAGACTCTTACATCTGACCTTCGGATCTTAAACCCATTAGGTAATAGTAATCACATGATTATATTCTTTTCTATACAACTTACCCCACAATCTAAAACTAATAAACTAAAAATAAAACAATACCATAAGGCTGATTTCCACAATATTAATTGTTCTTTAAAATCTCTCAAGTAGGAATTGCTTCTTTCCCCATTAGAAACTGAAGAAGCCTGCAACTTTCTAAAGACAAAAATCCTCCAACTTGAAAAGCAATATGTTCCAGAAAAATATAATAGTAAAGGCAAGATACCGCCTTGGTTCAACGGAACTATTAAAAAACTAATAACACACAAAAATAAACTCTTCTCAAACTTGAAGAAATGCTCAATAGATCTGAAAGATATGGAGGACAATCCTGATAGGCAAACCGCCTCCTTTTGTCCTAGAAACCAAGTAAACCAAGTTATCACATGCAGCAGCCTGCACCACACCTTCATGGCTGGGATGGCCAAACAGGAATTCTGCCCCAGATTTGGAAACCCAGTACTTTCTATCCATTCTCTTGTCCACTGGGGGAATGGAAGTGGGGTTCTGCAAAATTTTGGAAGCCTGTCTCGTCAGAGACATATGGTTGGGCAACAACAGCCTTTTTGTCACTTGTACATCCATCATTTCCATATAGCCTGGTTCCTCTTCCTCCTTAGTAGATTCCTGGGTGGAGAGGTCCAGGGTCTGTGCCACTTCATAAAAGCAAAATGGGACATAAAATCCTCAGCTCCCTTCTCAGGGCAGTCAGGACAGTGAGGATCAGGGAAAACCTCTGGTTCAAGAGGTTCCCCATAATCTTCATCCTCATCATCCTCTTCCTCCCCTTCCACATAAGCCTCAACAAATCTCTCAAGTGAACCAGGAACCGAGGAGGAACCAGGTCCTGAACCAAGGACTGTGAACCAGGACGCTAACCTGGAACCACGGTACTAGTTTGCAGTGCCTGAAGAGCACATATAGTGTTCGCTATAGCTTCTGTGGCTGGAACCAATGGAATCATTGGTTGCAGTTCCTTAACTGAGTGCTTTTCCTTTTTCTTCTTTTTAACAGAACCTGCCAGTTCAGAGGCAGTTTCTGCAGTTCTCTTTCTTCCCAAGGAACCTTCGCCCTGGTCAGAAGGTTGTTCAACCGGTTCCTTTGGTTTCTCCTTCTGAGAGGAGGAAGTTTTGTCCGCAGCTTGGTCAGCAGCCTTCTCGGACAATTTTTCCTTCAGTCGGTTCATTCTCCTATCAAGCATCGACTGAGGAAAATTCTTATAGATTTCACAGTCTGCCTGAATGTGTTCAAACCCCAGACAGACAACACAGACCAAGTGAGGATCAGCTTTAGCAAACAGTTCCCCACACTCTATACAATGCTGAAACCCCATTGGGCAGGTTTGTTTCTTGGGCAGTGACATAACCAACAAAAAAATCCTAAAACTGGGTTTTAAGTGGGCCCACCACAAAAGAAATCCTTTAAACTTTTTTTTTCCCCAGTCGGTTTAGCAACTGAGGAGAGAATTGAGAATTACCCTGTCTTCTCTCTTAACCAAAATAGGTTTTAGGGTTTAGAATTTGAAATAAAACTTTATAAAATACAAATAAGGGGTCAGTTTCCTCCCGGCTAAACGAACCGAGAAGAAACCAAAAAACTTACCGGAATAACACTAAATCTAGACTAATCTACCTGTAAACTCAAGGACAGTGTTTTAAAAATGAACAGAAATAAAACTGATTTCAAAAAACAGAAAATATAAAATCTTCAAGAAAGATAAAGGAGGGCTCTCTGAGGCGTCTGTACTAGGCAAGCGGAATAAAGAATCTGACAGTTGCAGAATGTTTACCAAGGACCAAAAAAACCTGAAAACCAAGCTCGAGCCTAACATTCCATGATTAGCATAGGTTCTATTAATCATTTCAGCTCTGGGGCAGTCTTATGGTGAGACCATACTGCAGAAGTCAGAATACAGTAAGATTTCCTGGGGTTTGAACAGCTATGCTGTTGAAGCCTAAAAAGATCAGCCTATTGTTAATTTTGTTTTGTGATCAGTCCACATCCAGGTGACAAGATAGCTATATTTTTTTAACTGAGGACATAAATATAAATTTAATTGTACTGCGGTGTACTTTGTAGGGACCTACCATCACTGATTTGCCTCATATCTTGACTGTTCAGCACACTTTGGATCATATCAAGTAGGTTTTCTTTTTCTTGCTCCATAGCAGCTGCTGCCTCACGCAAAAGCTTCAACCCTAACAGAAAAAAAATCAAGAACAATAAATAAAGGTAGGATTCCAAACTGGATTTGATTAACCATGAAGAAGCCAGATGCAGTAGTTATTGGAATGATTACACTGCAGTGAACTGTTGACACAAACATGCTGAAGTAGATAACGTGAGGAGATATTAAAAAAGGGGGGGGGCCTTTTATATTATAGTAATGCAGACAGAAGAAGGTGATTACCTCTAGATGCTGCCTCCCACTTATCAGTGGATATAGCCTGGTAAGTCCAGTCTATATTTACTTTTTTTTTTCTTACTATCAATAACCACTTGGGGGGAGTGTATCTGAAACGTTAGCAACCCTTTGCATATAATACCATCCCTTTTGCTTCTCTTCTGAACTGTGTAGGCTGTAACTGCAAATGATAGCCCCATTTTCTTAAATTGTTATCCTTATACACCAGGTTAAGATTATTCACTGCAATGTGGTCTTTGGTGATATTTTATAAAAACATATAATTTGTCAGCAGAAAAGGACTGCTTGGCCCACCTGCTCTGCCCAAATGGTCTCTGCCTAGTAATCTGTCTCCACAGACCCTGTTTTCCAGCAACCCTCCCTCCTACCTGTCTATTTACTAATATTCCCTGCATCTATGCTATGCATGCCTGAAGCCCCCTACTGTTTTCACTTCTACTACTTCTATCACAGTCTGTTCCAGGCATTCACCACTCTTTCAGTGAAGTAGTACTTCCTTACATCCCTCTTAACCCCCCCTCCCCAACTCCAGCTTCATTTCATGCCCTCTGGTCCTGGTGCTTCTTTTCATTTGAAAGTAACTCTCATCCTGCACCCCCCTTGAAGTACTTGTAGGTCTCTAGCACGTTCCTTCTCACTCTCCTCTCTTCCAGGTTGTACATGATGAGATCCTCAGTCTCTCTTTGAAGGGCTTTTGATGCAACCTCTGCACCATTTTAGTTGCCATTTTACCATTTTAATACAATAGGTGTATGATTAGGCAGACCAAGGGTATCCAATCTGCCTCTCCTGGTATGACAAATCCTGCATACCTGCTATGACCTTAGCAGTGCTTCTCTGTACCCTCTAGATGACTGCAACTTCGTTCCTGAGATGAGGCAACCAAAACTATGACCCATAGTTAATATCATGTGGATGTACATAGGCTCTATTTAATGGTAGTAAAACCTCTGATGAGTGACTTATAAAGTTTTGTGTTATTAATTTTAAGATCCACAAAACTTTATTGTCAGCATTATTACACTGCCATGCCAGTTTCAAGTCTTGTGATTGATTCTAGGGTCTTTTTCTTCATTTATTTCCCAAAGGGCTTTTCCATTTATTTTAAAATCCAGGCCTCTAGGGCCATGTTAGTTCTTGCTAGATACATTACACCACACTCATCATGATTAAACTTAATTTCCTAGTTATCTGCACAGTTAACTAGACAGTTGAAATCCTCCTACATAGACAGGTGCTGCTCAACAGATCCCTCATAAAGTCCATCAGAGTCATGCATATATTCCTACTAATGTGCTTTGTGAGGGCTCCTTCTCCATTGTCCTTGCCTCAGATATACTCACAAATATGTGTAATGGAGGAGCAGCCTTTTCATATATTACTTGAGAGGAGCCATTATTAAAGGGATACTGTCAGCTCTTACAGGATTTTTTATCCCCGTCCTAATAGAGGATACCTGCACACATCAGTATCATTTTATGCCATGTATATAGTGTTTCTGATTACCATAAAATGCTCAGATTTAGACAGTTTTTTCAATAAATAGAAAGCTGTGACTCTGGGCATGTGCATTAGTCTCAATGCAAATGTACATGCCTGGAGTCACAGCTTTCTATTTCACTGACTAAATCTGGTATATTAATGCACTTTTAGAAGCTTAGAAAACCATCCTCCTTTAATATATGCACTTATCAGACATGACTGGAAGAAAACTAACTCATTCATTCACGAGTGTCCAGGTGCTTTGGCGCCATGATAACACTGCTTGTGTGGGAGTGGCGGTCCACCCAGAATAAAGTTGGGGGGGATAAAAGGCAGAATATTGAATAACCATCTAAACCTGAGCATCTTATGGTAGGCAGGCACAATGTACATGGCATAAAGTGATATAGATGTCTGCAGGTATCCTTTATTAAGATGAGCTAAAAAAATCATGCAAGAGTCCCTCTAACTATGCTGACAATAATGGTTCAGATACTTCAGCACCCAATTGATCATGCTTGTGCATCCTTATTAAAGCACATCATGGATTTTGTTTTTAACTTTTAATGTATTTTTTTCTGATTCGCCTTATTATGTTTAGCTTTCTGTTGGTCTGCTGCATCTGGTAATACGACTATGCCTCTTTAAGTCAATGCTATTTAAGAGGTGGTCAATGGCGGGCAGACTATCCCTTGGGGAAGCACACTTAACACACAAAACATTGGGACTTGGGTGGGGTACTCACTGTAACTGATTAAGCATGCAGGATATTAAAAGAATAAAGAAGACAAGTTTATTTTAGTTGTTGATCATTAAGGAAAAACTAGCATTATAGTTTATTTTAAAATACATTGATTAAAAAACTTTTGCTAAAAAAGCATAAAATACAACAGGCATCACAGATATATTGTGACATATACATATCTCAGTATGTGCAAAAAATATTAGCAGAACATTATTGTTTACATACAACACACATGAGAAACCATTGCACAAAGGCTTTACTTTTTCTATTTCTTAGTTTACTAATGGAGTATAAGTAATTTGCCAGTAGGGTTATAATATAAAGAATACTGGATGGGCAATTAAGCAGAACCAGTGTGTTCTGCCAAAGAGGGGATTCTGATTCTCTCTGACCTCAAGAGCGAAGTTCGAGAGGTCCATGGTAATCAGAACCCCGAGGTGGCAAAACACACTGGTTGTGCACTGAGTTGCTCATCCTGTATTTTTTATAGTGTATAGTACTGTGTGAAAAATGTGTTTTGTGAGTTCTTTTGCTTTCAAAATGAAACTGACTCATGCAATCTCTAGAGGTTCTAGAATGCTGTTCTACCACAGTAGGGTAGAATCACATTCCATGACCTTGGAACTGTGGTAGAACAGCATTTTGAAAGGGATGGAATTCTATACAGAACAACACTCCACTATACACTATATATAGAATAGTGGATGGGTGAACATCCACAACAAGGCTGTGTTTCCATCGAGGGAGTTGATGACATCACAGAGACCTCGAGAGCGAAGCTCGAAAGGTCTAGCTGATGTCATCAACTGCCAATGAAACGCAACCTGAATAGTGAGATGTTCACCATCCTGTTTTACTATAGTATATGTTTTTTGTTTTACATTGTTTTTTTTTCTTTTCGTTACTTGCTGTAGGCATGCGCTGCTCCTGTTCCGTCTGGTGCTCCTGCTCGCTCATGTTCCCGCTCCCTCCGACTTGTCAGTTTCTCCTCTGTACAGTTTTAAAATTGTGGAGAAAAAAAAAATGTGTTCAGCAAGGAGCCATGTATGGCTCTCCGTGTCCTGACTCCCAACTTCAAAGTCGATGACTCGGCTGCTCGGCGCTTGCTAAATCTCGCCGCCATGTTTTTGGTTTTTTTTTTCTTAAGAGCCACGTCTGAGCCAATCAGGCGGAAGGTCAAGGGTAAAAAGTTGTTGTACTATCGATGTGACGTCACATCGATAGTACAACAACTTTTTTGACCTTTGAACTGTACTACAACAAGATTTCAGCAGTTGCTGAAATCCATGCACAATAAGCAGTACCCATATACTATATGCTCATCTTCTACTGTCGTTAAGAGACAATCTTCCCTTCTGTTCATTGTTGAGGAGTTCAGGACAAGTCCTAACCAATGTTTGCTTGCTTTGATGTACTGCGGGCATGACAGTAAAATGTGCTGTATATTTTCAACTTCTTTCAAAATACAATGACAATTCCTGTCCTGGAGGTCTGTGAAAAGAAGTCTTTACTGTCCCTGGCTATACATAGGTTATTCAAGGGATACAGATGCTGGGCTGGGCAGTGTAGCCTAGAGGTTAGAGTATCGAGCTGTGAATAAGCATGGTACATCCAGCAAACCAGGGTTTGATTCTCCCAACCTCCACTTGCATACTGTGTGACTCCAAGCAAGTCACTTAACCTCCCCAGTGCTCCAGGGTTGCCCCTAAAAATGGGCACTTGTGCCTAGTGGGTCATATCTAGTTACCAAAAGAGTTAAAAAAAAGATGCCCAGCCTTTGCCTTTTGATGTTGTTCATTTTGCCGCATGCATTGTCAGTGTTGTGGAGCAGCCTTTTTGCTTCCTACAAATTTGTGTATGCAGCTTCCAATGCAACTTGTGACTTGCGTTAGTGTAGTTTAGTTGATTGAACCAGGTGTTATAAACATAATATAAACACCCTTTTTAATTTAAAATGTGTATACTTTTTAATTTATGCTTGTTATTTTCATTATGCGTGAACATAATACATAATCTGATACAAAGGATGAGTAATATACAGAGACATGATACATGTACAATTAGGTAAAATTTGATAGAAAACAACCCCTAATCTTGCAGGGTGGGGCAACCCTATGTAAACACATGAATGTCCAAAAAACAGATGTCCATTATTGCCAGCCTTCTCAGTGGCTTTGGAAGGTCGTTTAGCGAGAATCTATGAGAAAAATTTACTGCAATCACGCGGGATTTCTATTGATCCAGTGCAACTAAGTAGAACAAAGTAAAATTGTACTTTTTCATGGGGCTCTCCACCCTAGCTCACAAATCTCCTAAAACTGGATACAGATTAGCAAGCAACATTTTAAAATAAAGAGAAACATGGTAAACACATTTTTAACCAAACTTTTAATAACCTGATGTCTGCAAGGCTGTCTGAAGCAAGGGGCTAAGCAAAGAGTCTCGTCAGGGTGATAGGGTAAGCAGAAGAAGTGTGGTAGCATTCGATAACCTGGGACAACCTTGGATTTTGATCTTTGATTCTATTGGATATTTGTTCTTGCACCTTGAACTTCTGGAACTGACTGTTTGGAATTATTGTGTTCAATCCCTCTGGTCCTTGTATTTTCTGGACATTAAGTACTTTTATTTTATGCATCTCCAGTTTGAGTTTCCCCTGTCAAGTTTTTATTTTATATTATTTTTTTTTTTTTTTTTGGAAATTAGTTCGGGCAGTGAGAGGGCTCAGTAACAATATATATTTTCACCCTCCTTTAGATAAGTGTGAGAGACTAATCTGGGGGGTGGATTATAAAACTATTTTCTTTATCTTTTTCTTTGTTTTGTTTAGTTTTATTTTTTGTTTTGTGGTGTAATTTAGGTTATGATAGGAAGTAAGGTTGTTATATGTTATTTAAGTTAGTAATTTGGTATTTTTAGGTATTTAGTTAAGGGACAGGAGGTGAATCTCAAAAGTGGTTGATTTTTAGGGGTACGATGTTATTGTGTTTAGATCGTCTAGTTTTTGAGTGCAGGGCTAGATTGTGGGCCTGTGAGATGTGTTTGCCTGTTACCCCCCCCCCGGTTGTGCGCTATTCAGCCTCTGCTCTTTGCTCCCTTCACCCTTTTCATCCCCCTCCTTTGTTTTTTTCTACCTGTCAATGTTGCCGGGTTTTAGGCATTGCCCGCAGGAGGTGGAGGAGGGTTGGGGGTGAACTGCGGAGGCTGGAGGAGCAGGGCACTCTCATTAGGGTGGTTAAGCCCAGGAGATGCCCATGGGTGAAGTGGAGTTTGGAGCGCGGACCATCTTGTTTGGTCCCCATACCCGAGGGCACCATCGTTGGTGATGGACAGGTAGCCAGGATAGCCCAGGAGTTTTGTCCAACCCGGGTGCTGCTGTGCAATGCTAGATCTGTCCAGAACAAGACCGCTGTGATTTTCAATCTTGTTGGTTCAACAGATCTGGCTTGCATTACCGAGACCTGGCTGGACGATAATGCAGGCCCAATACTTGAGGCTGCAATTCCAGCCAGGTATACGATGATACATCGCCCAAGGTTGGATCGTGGGGGGGGGGTTGCGGTCTGTTTCAAGGCCGAATTGGCATTCACTAATGTTCCAGTTGCGGAGACCAGCTCTTTTGAATGTGCTGTTGTGGCAGGTATGGGCTATCAAATTGCTCTCATCTACCGTCCACCCAGAGATGGGAAGCAATTCCTTAAGGAAGTTGCAGACTTCGTCGTCGATATGGCTTTTGAGTCTCCCAGGCTGATGGTCCTAGGTGATTTTAATGCCTGGATCCACGACGAACTTTTGCAGTTTGGACAACACTTCCTCCAGTTAATGGATTCACTGGGCCTAACACAGATGGTTACCACTGCAACACATAAAGGCGGCCATTCTCTTGATTTGGTCTTCCTTCTGGGGATCAAGACTTCTGACATGGGGGGTGGAACCAGTCGGCTGGTCCGATCATTACACTTTGAGATTCAATTTTGGCACCCCACCTTGTAGGCTGACCCCTGTGGAGATGGTCAATTACTGCCCTTTACGGAATATTTCTTCCAATGGCCTTGCTGCAGTCCTTGACCTATCACAATTTCCTGTGCATTGCAATGATCCAGAGGCATTGGTTTTGGCTTATAATAGCGCCATCACCTCTGCCCTGGATTCTATTGCTCCAGTTCATGTGCATCCTCTCTCCCTTCGACCTTGGGCTCCATGGTTTGATGGGGCCTTGAGAGAGTTGAGGCGACTAGGATGCAGGTTAGAACATTGTTGGCGGAAATCTGGCTTGTATGCCAACCATCTTAGACTGTTAGAACACTATCAATTCCATCAGTCAGAGATTTCTCGTAAGAAGGCAGAGTTCCTGTCCAGGGAAATTTCTGCCGCTCAGAACCGACCAGCTCAGCTGTTCTGAACTGTGGACAGATTGTGCAACCCAACCTGTCTACAGCTCCGAAGAGTGTTTTCACAATTACAGTGTGATGATCTTGCTCGGTTCTTTGCTGATAAGGTGGTGGACATTAGGTCAGAGATCCACTTGACACACTCTATACAGGTTGCTAGTGATCAGGATTTGGTCGCCACCCCTTCATTTTCCTGGAGTACCTTTGACTGCCCGGAAATCGTGGATGTTATGCAGATTATCCAAGGGATGCACCCTACATGCTTTAGTTTAGACCCAGGTCCTACATCATTGATTATGGGGTGTGGGTAGTCCATTCTCCTGGTTCTAGCACAGTCTGGTGCTCTCTTTACTCAGGTGAATATCCCTGTTCCTTGAAAGAGGCAGTGGTGACACTGTTGTTGAAGAAAGCTTCTTTGGACCCAGACTGTCTTGCTAACTACAGGCCTATCTCAAACCTCCCCTTTGTGGGGAAGGAGATCGAGAAAGTAGTGGCGGCCCAGTTGGAGAACCACCTGACCATCCATAGCATCTATGAACCTCCCCAATCAGGTTTTCGAAAGAAGCATAGTGCCGAGACTGTGCCGGTTTGGGTGCTTAATCATCTCCTGATGGTGAGAGACCAGAGAAAATGGTCCATTCTGGTACTGTTAGATTTGTCATCAGCATTTGACACCGTTGACCATGGGGTCTTACTTGAGCACCTGAGATGTATTTGTGTACTTTCTGGGGATGTCCTCAGATGGTTCACTTCATACCTCACCGGAAGATCTCAGAGGATGGTTTCAGGTTTTTTTTCCTCTGATCCCATATCTCTGTTTTGTAGGGTTTCTCAGGGCTCTGTATTGTCCTCCATGTTGTTTGCGGTGTACATGCTTCCCCTCGGAGACATTGTGAGACAGTATGGGCTGAGGTTTCATTGTTATGCCGATGATACCCAGCTATACCTGTCCTTTGCCCCCAACCAGGAAGGAGCTGTCTTGGTATTTAATAGCTGCCTCAATGAAATCCAGGACTGGATGAGGTCCAGTTGGCTGAAGTTGAACTCTGGGAAGACGGAGGTGTTGGTTTTGGATCCGGATCACCGGATAGGGGGACCTGGGGCCACTCCCCATCTGGATTGTTTTTTGGGGATGCTGAGCTACAGGTCTCTGAATGGGTGCATGACCTGGGGGTGATATTGGATGCGGGGCTGACACTTCGGTCCCAGGTGTCAATGGTGGTTAAGTCATCTTTCTACCATCTAAGAAACATAGCTAGGATCAAGCATCTTGTTCCATCCAGTGATCTGCCAACTTTAATCAATACCTTTGTGACCTCATGCCCAGACTACTGCAACTCACTTTACTTTGGGCTTCCAGGGGTTGATATCCACTGCTTGCAGCTGGTGCAGAATTCCGCAGCACAGTTTTTGGTGGGTACTTCTAGATCTTCTCATATTACACCGGTGCTGTGGGAACTGCACTGGCTACCAGTTCAGTGGCAGACGACCTTCAAAGTCAGATTACTGACTTTTAAAGCCCTGCATGAACTGGGTCCTGACTACCTGAAAGAACTCTTGATCCCTTACCACCCTGTGAGATCGCTCTGCTCAGCCGATAAGGGGTTGCTAGAGATTCCAAGGGTGCCCTTAAAATCTGCGGGGGCACGTGCATTTATGTTTGCGGAACCTTCCCTTTGGAATTCTCTACCCCATCGGATTACGGAGTGCATGACTGTGGGGAGTTTTAAACAGGCTTTGAAATCATTCCTTTGGGAAAACGCTTATGGCTGTATCGTTTATTGATCTGATTCTGTTTTGGTTTTATTATCTTATTGTACTGCGCCTTGATGGCTGAAAGGCACACAATAAATAAAGTATTATTATTATTATTATCATGTGCAGCCAGCCAACCAGCATGCTGAGCCTTTCAAAAAGTATCCCCAAAAAGCCCCACTCTCACCCCTGTACACTGTTCAGAACAAATGGCCAAATAACTGTAATTCTCAATGACACGTAACAAGTAAATAAGTCCCTACAGTTCAGTTACTCACATAGCAAACAGTGGTATAGTGAGTCTTCATTCCCCTGGGAGTCAACATCCTCTGCTGCAGTTACTGCTGTGGGCTTTGTGGCAAACTCGGCCTTGTTTTTTTTTTTTCCTAAGTACCAAACTGCATCTCTGTGGCCAGTGAATTGCCATTGCTTGCTACAATATGTAATCCTTAGCCTGGCTGGTAATAAGAATGAATAGAAGACACCCAGGGCCCCGAGATGCTGGTGCACAGCATCAGATTTCTTCCTCTGGGCCTGGGTCTGAAACAACAAGTCCAGGAAAAGTTTAATGTCCAGGGCAGTGATGGACAGTGGGTATGCTGCCTGGACCGAAATAAGGATTAAAGAGCTAGTGGAACCAAAACCGACAGACAGGAAAATGATAAAATGTTAAGAAGTAATCAGTTGTAACTCTTTATTTCTGAAGTATTTTTTTTTCCTTTGCTCATTAGGAAGTTTTCTGTGTGATAAGAGTGTGCTGATGTGTGGATCAGGTCTCAGCCTGGCAGCAGACCTCTCTCTCTATTCCCACCACATCATCAGCATTGTTATCTCACTGACCGTGACATAACAGGTGACTGACCTGGCAAGTACTGAGTGGCTGTTCCTAAGCAGCAGTGATGCCATAGTCAGTGAGGTCACATTGCTGAATATGTTATGGGGGGGAACAGAGCTAGATATGTCAGCTGTCAGGCAGAGTGCTGTTCCACAGATCACACCTACTAACATTAGGTAAACAATCTTCTAATTAACCAAAGGGAAAAGAGAAAGTACCTTAGATATAAAAGGTAATGGTTGACTGCTTTTAAAAACTATTAGTTTTGGACAGTACACTAGCTCTTTGAGTCCCAAACTTCAGCCCCCACAGTCCGGAGCAGCACAGTATGGGGTGGATTGGGCATTGCAGATCATACCAGGGGGTTGACTCTATAAGCCCTACACAGTGTCGACTATTCAAAGTCTCCTGTTGCAACAATGGAAGATTGCAGCCCTTGTACCAGGAATCCAAGCAGATTCCTGCTCTCTGCTCCTTCTGGCACCCATACAAAATGGAGATAAATAGCACATACTTCATTTTCAAGGGCCTCCAACTGCCTCTCAGTTGTGTATTTTCCTGCATGAGGGTGGATACAGCTGCTTGAGCAGTGGTTGTTCATGTCTCCATTTCAGCTACTGCTCTGGTGAGGTGCTTAAAGGCTGCATCATGCTATTAAAGCATGGTGAGAGTTTTTTGATTTTAGAGTCCGTCACGTTCATGAACTCTAACATTTTTGCCCATGGAGATTCAGTGGTAGGCCCTTGTTTGTCAGCGGCCACATGGCTGGAGGTCTCACCTGCCTGATGGTTTCTGCACTCCTCGTTGCACTTGATGTTTAGGTCTCCCCATGATGTCTGGTATCTCTGAGTTGCTGAAGCCTTTTGGAAGCCGATTCTTCAGGACCGAGAGAGAGCTGGATGTACAACTTTATTTGAGTTTTGTGGAGACATTGCAGAGCTGAGGTGAAGAGCAGATAGAAAAAGCTTCCTGCATTGAGACCGTCTCTCTAGCACCCCCACCCCATTTAAACTGTGTTGTGTATACTTTTCCTTTTTGTTCTTCCCTTTTCAAGTGGCTCAGTTCATAAAAGGCTACACTGTTGTCTGGTGACTTTTGCTCCACATCACTTCCTGCCCATGATCTACTAACTCCACACTGTATTTATGTTATGCTATACTTGTTTGTATGTTTTTGTATGTGCACCTGGTCATCCGCGACAACAGGCTATATAGTCCATGAGCTCACCAGTTATCAAGACAGAATGGATGGCAATTTATATTCCCAACCCTTCTGTTTAAGAGTGGGGGAATACAAACCACAACTCATCCTCTAGTCGCCTGTTGCCAGTCAGTACCATACCAGAACCAGGTTGGATAAATCCCTCTCCTGTTTTCAGGTGCTGTGTTAACCTTGCATTAGTCTTTTGCTACAAAGTGTATTTTTGCTATTTTACTCTGTATTTCCTGTAGTTTAGGTAATGGTAAGTGGCTGCCCAATAATTTCATATATCTGTCGTCACTTAGCTAGCAGCACAGCAGTGATCCTCTTCAGTTCATACAGCAAAAAGACCCCCCCCCAACTTTAATGCAAACATGAGGTTGTTGACACAAGTAACTTGTTTACAGTCCAGAAATAATTTTATTTAGCTGTTTGTAGCAACCTCCATGGAACTCAGGGTCCATCTCCCCCAACCCTTTGAGGGGTCTGGCCAAGGTTACCTATAGTTGTGTTACACTGAGTACTTGGGCCTAAACTTGGCATGGTGCCTCCACTTGGGGTGGCAATACATGGTACCGGGATGCTGACACACAAGGCTATCATTCCCCAGGAAATAATAATTAACCTGGCCCACACAGTCCCCGAAGTAAATGACACGTAACAACAATAACAACCCCCAGCAAAGAAATGCAGCTCTGACAAATAGATTTTTTTAAGGGAAAATCAAGGGGACAAGAAGAAAAATGGGACCAGTTGGGTAGCAGTTTAATCTCATACACTTTAAGTACCTTGTACAATTGCCCCACACAATCTGCCCCCCCTCCCGGCAGTCCCACAATTCCCCAAGAGAGTGCACTGACTTAATGCTTCCAAAAGGTTATGGGTGGGTGCTCTTATGTTGCAGTGGGTGCCTCACTTGGGACACAGTTGCAGCTAGCTGGGTAGGTGGTTCGGTGGCATGCTTAGAACTGTTGTAGACTGTTGCTGACCTAAACTGTGTTTTTTTTTTTTAATTATTTTTTATTATGAAATTTTGCACACATTTCATTACATTGGTTATACATATACTTTAGATGTCCATTGGCCTCTTACAATTTAATTTGTTTTTGTATAACATTTCATAAGAGTATGTATGGTTTATTCTGATACATATTTCTGATCCCATTTGAATTCAGAGGGTGTTTTTTTTTTATGTTCACTCAAGTTACTTACAATAACCTTTATTATGTTGGTACTATCAACTCCATAAATCCCAATCCACGAAGTTCCTATTGTTATTTTCTTTTCTTGTTTGTTGTTTTAACCCAACCCAACTCCCTCACCATCCCCGTTTCAGATGGGGGGGAGACAAATTGCCCTCCCTCCCCCTGTCAGATCTACAGTTTTCTGGTTGTATTTCCTTAATTTAGGGGGTAAAGTCCGGGTCTATTGATGCCTGATATAATGCCCAGGTTTGCCATTTTCTCATATGGTTTGGTCCCCTGTGTTGGATTCTGGAGTTGACAGTTTCTGTGTAATATATTTGTTTCATAATTAATCTCCAGTCTGTCATTGATGGTATTACATCAGTCATCCAACATCTGGTGATAGCTTTCTTGACTGCTAGGTAAAATACTGGAATAAGAGTGTGTTTCCATGGTAGAGAGTGATCAGGGTAAACACCCAATAGTACCTGTTCTGCTGTCAGTTCAATGGTTTCAGTTAGACACTTCGAAAGTTCAGTCTGAAGTACCAGCCAAAATGGCATCAAGTATGGGCAAAACCAGAAGATATGTCCCAGTGAAGCACATCGACAGCCACAATTTCACCAACATCTACCAAACCTTTCTGGTAAATATTTACTAAGGACCTGGGGGGATCTAAAATATCTAATCCTACACTTCCACACAAACTCCCGCCACATAGGAGATGACGTGTTTTTAGCTGTTATCAAGTTCACTTCTAATCAGGATTCCCATGGGATCTCTAAATTGAGGTCTTTATTCCATCCAGTTATGACTGATTTTATTGTTTCTGGTACCCCTTCCCTAAGGACCTTGTACAAATTTCCAACCAGGTGGCCTTCAAGTGTCCCTTGTATGGCTGTTATTAAAAATTTTAGTAATCCCGGTGTCGGAGTCAGTATGGCTGGTTGAATGTATATACTTCTTACAATATGATTCCTAACTTGAAAGTATCGGAACTGGTCTGAAGGTCTAAGACTAAATTTGGACTTCTGTACATCAAATGGTTTTATACTTTGTGGTGATAAAAACTGGAAGTAGTGAGATAACCCTAGTCGCCTCCATCCTCTAAAGGAGAGGTCCGATGTTGCTGGAAGAATGGATTCATCCTCCGATATTAACTTAAATTCTCATATGCTATACGAATATTACTCTCTTTTCTCAACTTCCTCCATGTCTGATATGGCCGTGATTCCTAGAAAGTCCCTAGAGGAAAGGGATCGTCCATCAGAGAGGAATAGGATTTTGGTTATATCGAATAAATCA
This sequence comes from Neoceratodus forsteri, assembly GCA_016271365.2. Taxonomy (NCBI): domain Eukaryota; kingdom Metazoa; phylum Chordata; order Ceratodontiformes; family Ceratodontidae; genus Neoceratodus; species Neoceratodus forsteri. The sequence goes on along the minus strand of CM057454.1, from coordinate 831,940,914 downwards.
TTTATATTAAATTCCAATATTTTCCAAGATGATTTATAATCAATGGCCAACCACATCATTATTATATGAAGGGATATCGCTTTTGCATATAAAGCTAAGTCCGGTAGGCTGAGGCCCCCTGTGCCAAGGTTAATTTCAGCATTGATAACCTTACTCTTGGACATCCATGACCCCAAATAAAAGATGAAATAATCTTATCCCAGGATCTAAGATAAAATGGTGAGGGTAAGTTAGGTATGTTCTGGAGTAGATAAAGGATTCTAGGTAGTATGTTCATTTTTATTGTATCTACTCTTTGATAGAAGGTAAAAAGTAGAGGTGACCATTTAGTTAGATCTGACTGGATTTTGACTGTCAATGGTTCATAGTTCACTAATTCGAGGACTTCTGGATTCTGTGGTATGTTACTCCCTAGGTATTTTATTTTTGTCACGAGCCACTTGAATGAAAAGGCTCCCTTCAGAGCTTTTGAGGGGGTGAAATTACAAGTTAAGATTTCTGTTTTTGAGTAATTTAACTTAAATCTGGCTATTTCCTCGTATTTTTTAAGAATCTTCCAGGCCGCTGGTATAGAGATTTCTGGTGAAGTCAGGGATAAAAGTACATCATCTGCAAATAGACTTATTTTATACTCATGTTGGGCTATTGGGATACCCTCTGCTTCCCTTATCCTACGTATAGCCTGGGCCAGGGGCTCCATGTACAGGAAAAATAGGCTTAGGGAAAGAGGGCAGCCCTGACGGGTGCCACGTTTTATTTGTATTGGAGATTAAATCCCCCATTAGTTCGTATATAGGCCTGTGGTGATGTGTATAAATTCTGAAGGCATTTTATGAATGATGTAGAGAATTGAAAGGTTCACAGAGTGGCCCATAAAAACAACCAGGACACCCTGTCAAACGCTTTTTCAGCATCTAGCCTGATGAAGACTGTTGGAATTTGTTGTGTTAGTACATACTCCTGGAGGATTAGTGTTCTTCGAATATTATTATCTGAGGTGGTTCGTCCTAGGATAAATCCCGATTGATCTGGGTTTATTATTTTCGGGAGAAATTTTTTAATTCTGGCTGCCCGGATGCTAGTGAAGATCTTGTAGTCATTGTTTAGAATGGAAATGGGGCAGTAGGTTGTGGGTGTCATTAGATCTTTATGTGGTTTAAGGATTGGGGTCAATGTAGCTAAGTTCCATGAAGAGGGTGGGGGGGGGAAATCACCCTTGGCAATTTCACTGTACAAAAGTTGTAGGCTCGGAAGGAGAGTTTGTGAAACTTTTTGGTACCATTCAGATATACATCCATCAGGACACGGACATCTGTCAGTTTTGAGAGCTTTAATCGCCTCCATGATTTCATTACCAGAGATGGGTTCCTCCAGGGATCTTATTTGAGAGTCTTCCAGTTTGGGGAGTCCTAATCCATTCAAGATAGTCTCTTTCTCTAGTTCTGCAGTTTCTACTCCCTCCGAATATAACTCTTTAAAAAATTTGGAGAAAGTTTGGGTTATATGCGAGTCCATATGCCTCATCTGCTCTGTTGTTGGATCCTTAATTTTTTACAATCGTGGAGGTTTGTTTTCTTGAATGCAATTTATATGCCAGTTTTTTGGCTCCTTGGGGTCCCCCTTCATGAGTGGTATGTCAGAGCCTGCTGTATCTTATTGTCCAGCATTTTTTGTAGGGATGCTTTTGTGTTCCTAATTTTACTGAGGTCCTGATCACCGTCCCTGTATAACATTTGGTAGTTCAAGAGCTCTTCTGTGAGTTGTTTATATTTAGCTTCTCTTTCTCTCTTTTTTCCTGGAAGTGTATTCTATTATTTCCCCCCTTATTGTGGCTTTTAATGCATCCCACAAAATTGGCAAGGCAAGGCAAGGCAAATTTTATTTAAAAAGACGCCCATCCCGGAGGCTCTGGGTGCCATACATTAATCAAATAAATACAACACAACACCATACAATCAATAAAATATACAACTCCAAACAATTAAAACCTTATTTTGCTACATAATTTGTTTCCTTATTAAAAATTAAACAATATAAGCTTATAAAACATAGTCAGGGAATGCCTGATCAAATAAAAACATCTTAAGACGGGCCTTAAAAGCCTCAACAGATGGGGCCTCCCTAACAACTATAGGAAGCGAATTCCACAGGATGGGAGCGGTGACACTAAATGCTCTGTCTCCTGCAGTTCTTAACCTCGTCCTGGGAATCGCAAGGAGGCCCCGAGAGAAGGAATGCAGGGAACGGACCGAGACAGCAGGTGTAAGAAGGTCATTCAGGTAGCCTGGGCCAAGGCTGTGTAGGGCCTTAAAGGTGAGCAAACCCACCTTAAAGAGGACCCTCCACCTAACCGGCAGCCAGTGCAGATGACGTAGCACCGGGGTTATAAGACAGTATTTAGATTGTCCTGTCAACAACCTCGCTGCCGCATTCTGCACCAACTGCAGTCATCGGAGGGTACCCCCAGAGACCCTGAGATAGAGTGCATTACAGTAGTCAAGCCTGGACGTCACAAAGGCATGCACCAAAGTGGGGAGGTCCAGAGGTGGAACTAAGGGCTTGATCCTGGCGATATTCCTCAGATGATAAAAACTAGTATGTACAACGGAAGACACCTGAAATTCAAGTGTCAAACCACTGTCAAGAATAACACCCAGATCACGCACCCTAGAGGAGGCCTTCAATGGTACAGAGCCAAGGTAAAGTCCTGTCTCTGCATCGGAGGCCAACCTATCACGTCCTCTGTTCGACTCCACCACCAGTACCTCCGTCTTACTGGTGTTGAGTCGCAACCAACTGGAGGTCATCCAGTCATTGATTTCAGCAATGCAGCTGTTAAGCACTTCTACTGCACAAGATGTTCCAGGGGCAAAGGAAAAGTACAGCTTGGTATCATCAGCATAGCAATGAAAACCCAAGCTTACTTCCTAATGAGCTCTCCCAGGGGTAGCATATACATGGCAAATAACATCGGTGACAAGACCGAACCCTGGGGAACTCCGCACAGCAGGTGGTCAGGGGAGGAGGAGAAATTCCCCATCACTACCCTCTGCCTCCTGTTAGAAAAAAAAGACTCAAACCAGCAGATGACAGAGCCGGCAAGTCCACAGAATTCCCTCAGGTGGTCAAGTAACACCTGATGATCCACCGTGTCAAATGCTGAAGAGAGATCGAGGAGAACAAGAATTGTCCCTTCCCCTCGATCTCTAGTCCTAAGGAGGTCATTATGCACCCAAATTAGTGCAGTTTCCATGCTACGCCTTGCACGAAACCCCGACTGGAATGGTTCATAAAGATTATGGGTCACGAGATGCTCCTCAAGCTGAAGCACCACCACCTTCTCAACAGTCTTACCTAAAAATGGAAGATTGGAGATAGGACGGTAATTCACCTTGATGTCGGGGTCCAACGATGTTTTTTTCAGAAGGAACCTCACCAATGCCTTCTTCAAGACATCGGGAAAGACCCCCTCTGACAAGGAACACCAGACAATCAAGGCAAACACTGGGCCAACAGAGTCAACACATCTCATTAAGAAATGAGTTGTCACCGGGTCCAGTTCACAAAAGGTGTGCCGAAGCCTAGAAGCAATCTCAATGACCTCAGCCACCTCCACCAGTCTAAACTCATCCCAAACAGGTGGAGTGCTCTTCGGAAGCCCATGGCAACCACTGTCAACCAGATTCTGGTCCACTGGCAGAACCCCCTGCCTGATGGCAGACACCCTGTCCAAGAAGAACCAAGCAAATCCATCACACAGTGTGTTCGAAAAAGCTACCCTCGGCTGTAGACAGGCAGGATGAAGAAGCCTGTCCACAGTCCAAAAGAGCACAGTTGGTCGGTTCCTCCCAGCAGCAATCTCCCTAGACAAAAATTCTGCCTTCTTACGGTTGATTGCCCCCTGATATGCACCATAGTGCACACGCAGGGCCAGTTTGTCCATCTCCAGGCCAGACTTTTGCCAGCAGCGCTCTAATCTCCGACCCAGAGTCTTCATCTCCTTGAGCTCCCCATCAAACCAAGGGGACCTCAAGTGAGAAGACCCTGGGTTGTACCTGAAGACTGGTCTTGAGGAGTCAGGCGCACCAAGCACCCTATGGCGTCCACTGTCTTTACCACCCCACATGCATTGTTCACTTTAGATGGGTCAGCCACCGCCAAAACCTTCAGGGTGGCCCCTCAAAGGGCGGTAGCTGATCATCTCTGCAGGGGAAAACTACCGGGGCCCCGAACCGGAACGTCACTGTGCAATGATTGGACCAAATGACCTTATCAACACTGAGACCATTTATCTCAGGCCCCAGCGAGAACACCAAATCCAGCATGTGGCCACCCTGATGAGTTGCGGAAGATACTCCCTGCACGAAGCCCAGAGAGGACATAATCTGGAGGAAATTATAACCCAGCCGAGACGATTCATCCTCAGCCCAAAATTGCTTCTGTTACTGTAGGGTTAGCATTTTCTTCTAAGAATTGTGGTATTCTTTTTGTAATAATTCCCTGGAATTCTTTGTCTTGTAACAATATTGGGTTCACCCTCCAAAGTGTTCTCTTCAGTACCTGTCCCATATCTAATTTTAGGATTAAAGGGTGATGGTCAGATATTAGTTTGGGGCCTATAGATATGTCTTGTACTTTACAAAAGTGCTCACATGTTATGAAAAAATAATCTAAGCGGGAGTAAGTATGATATCTAGGGGAGTAATATGTGTAACCCAGTAGTGATGGGAAAATGCAGTGCCATATATCTATGATGCCTAGATGATCCAAGGTGGTTTTAAAATGTTTGACCATCTTATTGTAATGATGTGGATGTAGGCATGAGCAGTCCTGATGTGGAGTGAGGGTCATATTTAAGTCACCTCCCATTAAAAGTTGCCCCTTTAAATAATTTAGAAGCAGGGTAGTGAACCTCTTTAATGTCTGGAGTGGCGCTTGTGGGGGGAAATAAACATTAGCAATTGTGACCTGTTGGCCATATAATGTGCCTTGCAATATTATAATTCTGCCCTGTGCATCTATCCACGTTTTATTTATTTCTAAGGGTATGTCATTAGGAATTAAAATTGCTACTCCTCTCTTTTTGCCTTTGGGGTGTGATGAAGCAAAAACCCTATATCTTTTCCCCCAACTCAACGTCTGGTACTCTGCATCCGAAAGGTGAGTTTCCTGTAGTAAGTAAAGGCTTGCTTTTGGTTTTTTAATCTGTTGCATAACTCGGTATCTTTTTATTGGATAATGGAGTCTATTTATATTTTGAGAGTAGATTTGTATTGGATTAGTTGCCATTATTAAGATTTTTTAAAATAACATTACTCTTCCTTTTTAATCCTTAGATGTCTGGAACACCCAATCACTCTCCACCTCCAAATTGGCAAGCTGCCAGAATAAAGACTCTTCTTCTAACTCTTTTGTTATGTAGAAGTCAATAAACATTGATAATAAAGCTTTGTGTGCATTTTAAATTTCCCATTCCCCAACATTCCTGTAATAACCAATAAACATAACGAACAACTTATACCCCTTCCCACCCACTTTTTTAAAAGAATGAACCCTTTCCCTTACTATCCCTAAACCTATATACAAGTCGCATGTTAGACGGCCTTGAAACTTACTGTGGCCAACACTCCTAAGGATCAAACTATAACTTATGTACACGTTGACTCCCACGAGGGAGGTGCTTAAAGGAAGCACTCCCGTATATCTCCTGTCCTGGACCCCCATTAGGGTTGAAGAGGAGGTAAGGGGCTTCTGACTGTCCCAGAAGAAGAAAGACCTCTGGGGCAGAAGCAACACCCCTATCAGGGTGAGGAGGAACATTACCTCACCCATTTTTGATTCTGGTATGATCAATAGGAAAAGGAAAATTAAAAAGGGGGAGAAAACAGAGACCCATACTGCTGGGCCCCCTGTACAATCATCTTAAAGAGGTCTATTGGATAGCTTGATAATTTCTGGGTCTGAAAAGGCGTCTCAGGTTTATAAGCCCTAGTGTCTATACACTCTCAGAGATTCTACCTACTATTCCACACGAGAATCGACAATTCTACCACCATGGTGGGTCCCCCCCCCCACTGGGAGGGTAGAGGAGGGGCACCCCCTCAGTCGAGCCGACTTCAGTTTCCTACCCTCCCTAAAGTGGTTTGTTAATGTCATTTCTTCATTTAATTTAGCTGGGATGTATCACCAATCTCTGGATCCCTCACAAAGCGGGGGGAGATCCAATATATTCCCTCTAAGATCTAAATTCACATCCCTTTATTTGCCATATAGTGGGTTAGTATTAGATTCAGTCTCCCCTTAACACCATCATTATTCAAATTCAAAGTCATGAGTCTTTCAACTCCATAACCATTGTAAAAAGTGCTTTAGTCCCAAAATCATGTTCGGATGAGATGGTGAGCCTGAGTCTCCTTTTAGTTGGTTGTGGGAGGTTTTCTATATGCTGGTGGTAGAACCTTGTCCCCACACTCGCACCCAGGTCTCCCTTCCTCCAAAGGACTAGGGAGAGTTGACCTAAACTGTGTTGAATCAAATGTTTAGCTTAAAGAAAAATGGGCCCCGCCCTATTCATAATCGAAATGGCTTTCTGGTTGGCCTGCTCAGATCTTCTGCCTGGACCTCTCTTTTTTACACAGTCCCACCCAGGGCTTTTTCTTCTGTCCTTGGCAGTTACAAATACCCCAGTTACAGGGCAGAAACCCCGGTGATTACTCAGTTTTTCAGGCTCTCGGATACCTCTGATTTATCTGGAGCTGGTCAGGCAAGATGCTGCACGTGGCTCCCGGCTGGAAGGCAGGCCTCCCTTGGGTTGTCTAGTCTCTCTCACCAGTCTTCTCCATTCTCTCTCATGGTTCTCATTGCTGATCTTTCAGGAATCAATCTTTTCCATAGATTCCCACTAAGGCGTCTAAGCCAGAGGCAATAGGAGCCCGCAGGAGCAAGAACTTTTCTGGTAGGAGCTGGTGGCGCAAGTAGGCTCTACGTATGCATCACCACATTTTCCCACTGACAGTCACCAACTGTCTCAGTTCCTTTTTTCCCTGCAGTCAAATGTACAACATCTTCTTCATGCTCTTCATTGGGTACAAAACTTCACCATCTACATGACAGTAGCATTCAGTTGTTTGGTTTTAGTTTAAAATACAGTACAATTTGTTGTTATTGTGTCAGCTTAGTTTTAGACAATATACAAAAGTTAACAACCTTCTCTTAGCCCTACCTTGTGGTAATGACCGAAGACCGTCAGAAGCCTAAATAGGCTAGTTGTTTCAGTAATTGGATTTTGTCTGGCTACCACTTCTCCTGGGTGACTGCTCTGGCAGTGACCAGTCTAGTGTTCGGAGGAAGGACAGTCATCCTAGAGCTACAAAAAGAAACATCCAGATTCCACACAGAATTGGCATTGGGATCTTTATGCTGTTCAGCCTCAACCTCTTAATATAAAAAACATACTGTAAATGGAAGAAAAGGCACCAGTTAAGGTCATCCTCCAGCCATTCTGCTGTGAGACATTCAGTACCTGTGGACCTGAGTACCCCATTGTCTTCAATGATACCATGGTGCTTGGGCCTATGGACTTGGTATCCATGGCCCAGTCTCTCTCTCTCTCTCTCTCTCCCCCTTTCACTCTCTCTTCCTCTCTCTCTCTCTCTCTCTCTCTCTCAGTCTAATATGGGGGCCTCCAGTGAGCAGTTAGGCCATTGGGCAGCACTTATGGAGCAGTGGTTCCAACACATAAATGCAGTGGCGCTATTGATGGTGCCAGCTTCAGGCCCTTCAGGACTGGTGGGGCTGGCGCCGTCTTCGGTGCCATCAAACTTAGGCATGCTGACTTTGACTCTGGCCCCAGTGCAGGGGTCATCATCAGTGCCACCATGTTAGACTCCACTTGGGCCATTCTCTACCCCTTTAGGGAGGCGAACAGCCATGGTGCCTCTGCCAAGTCTTTCATGGCCTGCTGGACCTTCAGCAACATTGTCAGTGATGCATCCAGTGCCAAGGTCAGGCTCTTAGGGGCTTACTTCAGTGCCAAGGTTGGTGCTGCCTTCTGTGCTGTGTGGGCCTTCGGAGCCAGGACTGACTTCAGTGCCCCAATGGTGCCATTCCAGGGATCCTATCCGGGGTGGTGACCAGTGTTGCTGGCATTGCCAAGGCTATGGTTACTGCCATTGCCTATTAGGGTCCCCTTCTACCTTCCTGGTGAAGGAGGCGAGTCAGATCCTGACCTGATCATAACTGAGGGGGACGAGGATGATGGCATCTATGGCTCAGTGAACCTGGACCCAGTTCTGGTCACTGTGTCTCAGGAGGATCTCTCCTTTCAGGTTCTGTTCAAAAATATGCATAGCACTCTAAATTTTGAGACAACAGCCATAGATGAGGCTAGGCACCTCCAGATGGAGCTTCTAAATGTGCCTAATGTCCTGTTTTCTATTACTCCTCCCATCCAGCTAGCTCTAGAGACTCTCTCAAGGGCAGCTTGGAGGAGTCTGATTACTATGGCAGCTGTCCCCAAACAGACAGAGAGAAAATATCTGGCCCCTAAGTCTCAACCCATGTGTACTCAGCCAATAGCTGATGCCATTGTCATTTTGGCTGTGAATTATAAAGCCATAGTGCCCAAGGAAATCACAGAACACCCTATTAATAGAGTTGCGCAAGACAGACATCATGGGAAAGTGGCTGCCTTAGGCATGAGGATAGCTGGCTACCAAGGCCATTTCTCCAAGTATGAATATGCCCTCTGGTGTAAGCTTAAGTCACTGGCAGAGGCCCTGCCCGATACAGAGGCCAAGCAAGAAATACTACTGACTATTAAGCAAGGTATCGAATCCAGTACTGTAGTTACTAGTTAAAGGTCTCCATGGATTCCTTTGATGCAGTAGCTCACTCTGCAGCCACATGTATCTGCATCAGGATTTGCCGAGACTCCTATCCTGTTGGAGGGCACCATATCAAACATATCTGTCTGATTGTGTCAAAACTTATGAGTATGCAGAAAACTGAGATCATGTCCCTTTTCAGCCACCTTTTCTCCAAGATGGTCACAAGTGCCACAAACCTCTCCTTATAACTTTTTTAAAAAGGAGGGCCAATGGTATCAAGAGTAGCCAAGATGGGGTATGGCCAGCAGCCGAGCAGTGAGCAGTGATAGCAGTTATTTCTTAAAATTAAGAAATTAATTTCTATAGAGCTAGTAAATTTGTGAACCAGAAGGCAGAGCATCTCCTCAGCTTTTGAAGGAGCCCAAAATGCTGTTTGGGGAGCAAAGAAATCACCCAAAATGGTCCAAGGCAACAAAGCGGCTGTTACTTCAGAGGGAGCCCAACAGAAAGATTCCAAAGCGGGCAGTAGCAAAGAAGGTCTTGCCACCTCGGGTGAACCATATGGATTGCAACCTTCTAATGCAGCTCTGTTGAGAGTGATCCAGGTCTTTGATAAAAACTGGAGGACTTTAAAAGTGACTTACAGCAAATTCACGCACAGGTGGAGATGCTGACTGAGGACTCAAATGGGACAGCAAAGACAGCGGATAGGGCACTTATAGTGGCATCAGGCCTTACAAAAGAGAATACCATTCTTTGACAGTGCCTAGAGAACATGGAAAATATCATCAAATCCATGAATATTCAGGTGCTCGAATTGCTGGAGAAGATGGAGGGAGACAGCACAAATAAATTTCTCCACGATTGGTTACATGAAATTCTCCAGTTAGTAGATACCATCACTATTCTGAAGGCATACAGAGTGACATCACATGGCAGTAGGCCCAAGACAGCCACTGGGGATTTAGTTCCTCGTACTCTTATGGCGGAATGTCAAACATCAGTCCAAAGGGACTTAATATTACAACAAGCTAAACATTTGAGTCCCATCACCTGGCAGGGTATAAGGATACACTTGTTTGGGCTATACAACACGAATGCAGAGGAAAAGTTTCGACGGAGCCTGGGGTTGACTTCATGCCTTGGGGATCCACCATGTTTTGCTGATGCATGTGAGCCTCCAGGTTATATACGGAAGTAAGGCCTACCAATTTTTGGAGCCGGCCAAAGCGGCCTAATTATTAGAGAAACTGGAAAAACAATTTTTGGCAAAGGAAGAAGCATCTGAGTTGGAGGGTGAACAGGAGACCTGAACAGATTACTCTTAGTAAGAGACTCTGGACACTATGGGATTAGGGAGATCAGGGGAATTGAAAAATGAGACACCAAGCTGTTCATTAATGCTTTTAGAGGGGGAAAGGGATTAAAATACATCTAACGAGTACATATTGAAATTTATTTCCATACCCAAAGTTTGGGGTGTTTTTAAGTTCCATAAAATTACTCATTAGGTGATCATAAAACGATGTGATGTGTTTGCTTTCCCTCCCACCCTCTCCCCCTTTCTCTCCATCAATCTACCCCTTCTTTACCTCTCAAACTTTTCCCCTCTTTTGTTTATATTGTAACTAAGCTTTAAACGACGGCATAGACTGCTATAAGATTTATTATAGTTAAGTAAAGAAATAAAGCTGATGGGGAAATAATGTTTCGTAGGCCCCTTGGGTCCTCTTACAAACTTGTTTTGACTAATAGTGTTTATTATTTACTAGTTTAATAAGGCTTTAGATATACTACACTGTGTATTGCTCTTAGGATGTGTTGGAGGGCTCTGGCATTTATGTTTCGCGATATTTTTGGAAGTGGAATATTTTACCCTTTGATAGGGTGCATGATTGTAGATGGACATTTATGACAACCCAGCTCATTGCAGCACCGTTCGATTTTGGGACTTGTTTTATTGAACATCTAATTACTATAATCAGCTATATAAGCTGTTTAAGTTGCTGGAAAACATTCATGTTGGGATTATTTTGCTAACCCTCAAGTGAATTGAAGTAACTCATTCAGGGGTAATCGACTATTAAGTTACTGTAACAATGTATGGCTTATTTTAAGCAAATGTACTATGTATCATTGCCTACCTGATGGTTTTATTATGTAATGATTTATTGCATACTTAATAAAATATAAGTAAAAAAAAAAAAGAGTAGCTAAGATGCAGCTTGAAAACATCACTCCCACCCTACTAGCAAATGGCAAGACACAAAACCCTGTGTTTGTGTTCTGACCATGTACTCTGCTGTTTCTACTTTGTGTCATATATTGTGCTGCAATACATTAACACCTACCTAAGATAGTTGTTGGCAGCTTTGGATCAGTCAGTTGCGCAGCACCACTTATGGACAGATTTGATACTGGGAAGTGACAGGCTGCAAAAAGTAAAATCAAGCCTTGCTTCAACTGGAGACAGTCGGCCTTGGTCCAGTCCATGGGAACTGGTGATAGGGTCCATGAGTCCAGTTGTCTGGGATGTGCCAGCTATGCACATGAGCAAATATGGGCACAGGACACAGAACTAGAACTTGGGTTGAGGTCTATAACATGTGAGTGGGGTGCTGGCATGAAAGGTGTACAGGCACTGCTGCAGCTATATGATTTTTGGTAGTCCCCCATGGCATTTTCCCACTTCTAAACATGTGGCAGAGCTTTTGGGGGCAGTGTCTCATCATCTGTTTGACCCAGTGGGGAGTCAGGACACAGCATGGGGCCCAAGAACACCTGATGTGTATCATGTACTCAGGATGTTTTTTTTTCTGTTGCTTCTGTCTGTCCCACAGACAGAACACCCAGGTTCCAGGTACACATACATGCTTAGAGCACTGAAGCAAAGCCTGATTAGCATCCTTCCAGCTACTCTACCACCTGTGACCACACAAGTGTCTTTAGCACAGCTGGGCCTACTATCCTCCCTACCCAGAAGACATCACCCTCAGAAATGCTTAAATCCTTCCTCTCACAGGCCCTGTAACCTAGGTTTTCAGCATCACGAGCAGCGATGCTGCTGCTGCATTGGCATTACTGAGGACTACAATATGCTTCTCACTGAGACTCAGGATCCCATTTCCAGTGAAGTCCTGTGAGCACAGGCAGAGCAAGCTGGGATTGCAAGAGAAACACCGGATGGGTAAAGATAAAGTGTGTGGGGGGCAGGCAAGACATTAGACTAAGGGCATTTGCAGGTGGGAGATGTATGGGCTTGGGGTAACCAGGAAAGAGAGCATTTGGAGGAGGCAGAGTGAATTGTAAGGGGAAAAGAGTTCCAGATTTTAGGAAAGCAGTAAGTGAAGGAATTCTGTCCTGTAAGGGATTTATAAGAAGGGAGCATTAGGCAGTGATAGCTTGAGTTACGGATAGAGTAAGACGAAGGAGGCATAGGGGAGAGAAGAGAACTGAGATAAGGGGGGGGAGGAAGGACAGCCAGAATTTAGAGATGAAGGAGGCACAGTGGGTTAGGCTGCAGTCTACCAAGGAGGGAAGGGAGAGATGAGAGTACAGAAAACAGTGGTGAGCACAGGAAGGACAGGACAAGGCAAACCGGCAGAAGGGATGGAGGATGGGATCCAGTCTAGCCAAAGTGGATTTGGGTGCAGCACTGTAAACTATGTCACCATAATCAAAGCTAGGAAGTATCATCTTTGAAATGATTTCCCAGTGAGCAGGTAAAGGTATACCGCTTTTGTTCTTATAAAGGGCAACAAATTTGGGGTGGAGTTTTTTATGACTATCGTCTATGTGCTGAGAGAAGCCAAGGTGCCCGTCAAGCCAGACGCCAAGGTATTTAAAGGAGGGTGCATCAACAATTATACCCCCATCAAGGGTGCGGAAGGTGGGGAGGGAGGATAGCCTAGAAGGCCTCTGCCTAGTGTCGAAACACACAGAGACAGTTTTTTTTAGCATTAAGTGTTAACTGATTTGAGCGGAACCAGTTCTGGATAGTGTCAAAATCAAGTTGAAGCCTGGAAGCCGGCCCAGTGGCACTGAGGGTTGTGGCACTGGACACCACACCTCGCGCCACGCCGGTGACCTGGATTTGAGAACAAGCCTGGACCATTGGGGGGGTCAGCAGGGGAGGGAGAGAGAGAGAATTGAGCATCCAGAGAACAGCTCTCCTCTCTCTGGGGAGGGATCCAAGATAAGCTCAGCACAGCAGCAGCCCCCGATGGAAGCCAGGGGCACTGCGCTGTTTAAGGGTTATAGTAGTGGGTTCAGAGCCATGGCGGACATTGGAGGCCATCATTGCACATCCGGGCCCCAGGAGGTGGGGCAAGAAAGCAAGAAAATCCCTTTCGCCATTGGCAGGTGATGGTGGGGCCAGAGGTCATGACCCCACGTCACCACCAGGCATCTGGACACCCAATCCAGTCCCCTCCATGACTGCAGCACACAACACTATAGATCGAGCACCTGAGAAGTATGGCAGTCCTTCCCCAGGGGACTCAGATCCAGGGGGACGGGCTATCAGTCTGGTCAAGGGGTGCCTTCACTGGAGAAGGTTGGACAGAGCTTCAGGCAGACTGGAGAAAGTCACAGCACCGTAAGCCCTCACTGGAGAGAGGCCAGTGGAGGAGAGGTGAGAAAAAGAGTTGGAAAAAAAAAAGTTGAAGCCTGGATAACTCCTAGGAAGAAGACCCAGATACAAACAGGACTGTGTCATCTGCATAAATATGGATGGAAGCAGAAGAACAGGCTTAGGGAAGGTCATTGAGGAATATGGAGAAAAGCAACGGGCCAAGGACGGAGCCTTCGGGTACCAGATAGGAGCTGAACCAATTAGTTGCTGAGTCTGACAGACCCTCTGTCTTGAGTTTACCAAGGAGAAGAATGTGGGAGACAGTGTTAAAAGCTTTCACTAAATCCACAAAGATGGTGGCTATGAGGTGACAATGATCCATATCAGTAAGGATGGAGTCAGTGAGCCTGAGAAGAGGGAACTTAGATTATTTATTTTGCTTTTGTTGACCAGGAAAAGTGAGCTAGGAAATATTTTCCTGTTTTCAGCCTCATCACAGGAAAGGAAGGGATACAGGAAGTAGTGATTGATACTAAACCAAGTCAAGCTGTTGGTAGTTTTTAGCAAAAGGTGGAAATCTGGCCAGTACCCCATCTAAATTCCCCTATGTATTTCGAAAAGTACAGTGGAATCTTAAGCATCCACCTGAACAACCACTAGAACAGGCAGACAGAATGTCAATTTAACATCTCATCCAAAAGATTAGGGATGCCATGCAACACCTATCCTATGGGCATGTCCTTGGCTGGCAGTGGGTGGTCACCTGAATCCCCAAGGCCATACTGACAGGCAGTGTAGGAGGCAATGTGGAAGTGGATGTCCTTTCTCCCTTGGAGTTTGACTGCACTACCTGTGCAGCTTTCCTAGAACTCCACGGGTTTGAAACAAGGTATGGACTTGCACTATAAACCCAGGTCAGTGTCCTACCTCTGATTTCAATAAGCCAATAATAAAGTTAACTTTTCAGTAGTCGAATGTAATACTACTTCAGCTAAATAGCCACATACTTCTACTGGTAGTTGGATTTAATTATTGTTTGCTTCCTCATCCTCTCTGCACCATACTCCTTCAGGCTTCAAGGCCCCACTCCCATCTGACCACACTAATCTCCTTTGTCAGCTGCCCTCTAGACACCTCCTGGAGCTGCATTTGCCCTAGTGTTCTATTTGCCCCATCACAGAGGGGCTCTCTTCTTGCCCAGAGACAAGCAGGCACAGAAAGCTAGGCAACCCTTGCCAAACCTATCCTTTGGGTGAGTGGAGGGCAATGGTAGCCATTATCTGAAGTGCCAGACCAGCATTTCCCCATTTTCTCCTTGACAAGATTCACCCACCAGTGCCACAACCCATGGATGGGGCTGTGGCTGATGACACATGGTCATCCATGCTCTAAGGTCATGCTGTTAGCTGCAGTACATTGCTCTCCAACTTTCCCTTCCCCCAAAATCTGAATAAACAATCTTTGTAGTGCACCCTAGACTCCACTGACCTGTTGTGGGAGTTGACCATTACACTGGGCTAACTGAGTCTACAGTGCCCTGAAAATGTAGCCTGTTCAGACATTGGGGGTAGGGAACAACTTTCACCATTGTTTGAATACCTCTTTTGGTGGGGAGTGGAGTGCACTGATTTCATGGGTGACAACACACCCCCCAGAGAATAAGTATGGCAAGGTTAATTGCATAACAAGGAAGTTGGATAAAACATCCTGAGGGGAAAATTGGCTGGTGTCAGCAATGGGATGACACCAGAGTCTTCTCCATGGTCCTGTGGCCCATACTGGTCCTGGAGTGCCATGTCCTCACTTTGGATCTTGGAGAGGTAAGGCTTTTTATTGGGGTGAAGACACAATAAGTGGCATCTGAAGATGGCCGGGATATGGAACACAGTGATGGAGCACAAGGGCTGAAAATAAATTCTGCCGGCCAGCTGGGATGACTATGATGAACTGAGGAGGTCTTGTAGGACGAAACAAGTGGCTGTATTTTGTCATTCTCTGCCAATACTGCATCAGATGTTCAAGCCTGTTTAAAAGGCCTGGTCTGTGTCGGTGAAGCCTTGCCTCCCTTGCTCAAGAGTTTGCATACCCAAGATGTCTTGCTCATGGACTGAAGCTTTAGAGCACAGTATGTATGTAGTTTGGAGAGATTCATAAAAGCTAAACAAATATGATCAGTATTGCACTCCAGATGACTACTCTTTCTTTCTTTCTTACAAAATGCCTGTTATACTAACTCTGAATGTGCAAAATTCCCAAATCCTAGCCATATTTGTTTTTCTATAACAAAACTTCATATTAGTTCATCCCTTACCGTACTACATGTGATGTCTTTTGAAAAATTTAAGCTTGACATGACTGAAATATTGGGCTGAAATGCAAGCTGTATTAATAAAGCTAACAAATCATACCTCCTTGGTGGAATCCAGCCACATAATTAGAAGAGCTCTCTCAAATAACAACTGCCCGTCTCTTTAGCTGCACCTAGGTGTCGAAACTATTTTTAGGTTCATCCCAGATCATGTCAACATAGCATTGGGCAGGAGGACAGCTGAGCACACAGCTGTGCCCTTCATTCATACCGCAGCTTTCTAGAAAAAAAAGAACCTCACAGTCCTGAATGTTCAAAAAGTAGTAGAAGAAATGAACAAATGATCTGACAATTATTGTCATAGTCCACATAGAAGACACAAAAGGAGCTGCAAAACTGATTGTGCATCTCTCCCAGTCAAAGAGCTAGTAATGCCAAAAACAGCAGGCAGAAAGTGTTATTCATTTATAAAAGTAGTCAGGGGTTACTTTCTATCTCGGAAATATTTTTAATTTTTCTATTTGGTTATAAGAAGGTTTTTCTACCTGTTGTATTAGATGTGCTGTGTACTTATTGGTTTGGTTTTGGGAACCAGGTAGGTACACTAGGCAAATGAATGTCCAACATTCCATAAGGAGAGCTCACGCACAAAACAGCAACAATAGAAGCATGCAATTAAAGTAACAATAGGGACAAAACTGCAAGTTAAGTATCACAACAATAATAAACACAAAACAACAAGACAGTAAGAGGAGCAGTGGTCACAGCATAACTAGGCAATTTAAGCAGAACCATATACTGCACGTTTAAAGGAACAGGTCTGGTAGAGCAGTACTTTACCTGGAGACTGACATATGTAGTGTTATTCCTCTTTGTACTGTACCTTACCAACACTGTAATCTTACTATGACGTCACAAGTGATTGATCTTGCAGCAGGTGAAGCGCTTCTTGATCAGTTGTGAAGTCACAGAAAGTGAGGAGACAATGACAGTGTATGTGGAGGAATAGATCTAGGTATGTCATCCTTCACATATAGTGCTGTAACACAAATTACTCCAAGCATTATCAAGTAGAAATCTACTCAGCAAAAGGGGAAAAAAATGCTTTAACAGTAAAAGGTAATAGTTAACTGTTTTTGAAAGTTAATATAAATGCCAAGAAGTACACTAGCTCGTTAAGACATTATAAACCCTTAAAACCTAAGAGTCACCTTTGTGGCTCTTTTTGCACTGACTTTTGTTTAATTCAAGGGAGAAGGGTTTAAAGCAGTTAAAGAAAAGCTTTCCCAGTTGTAGGAGACTCTGTGGATAATTAACACCTACTTTTTGTGGAAAGTGAGATGAAGGAAACTTAGTTAACAATTTACTGTACAAGCATCCTTTTATGTTCGTCTGTTTTTACTTCTATAATAATTTCAGTAAAGAATAATACCTTAGTTCCAGTTGATCTAAGCTTTCCAGCAGGCGATTAGAACGTACTGCCATGGAAGTTGATCGGAAAAACTTGCAATTGTCCTCCGCTTCATTCATTTTGTTGTACACTTTTGCTTGTGCCATGCCAGCTCTATTAATTGGAAACAAATAAAACAGTCAGATTGTGTTCTTTCCCAGGAGACCTCCCTGATATGTAAATTTAAAAAAGTCTTAAGGTATTGTGCTCCTCAGAGTATTCAGCTTCTCTCCCTTCCTCTCAAGACCCAAGTGCTGTGAGTTAAAAATACTTCCAAAGAAGGAGAGGAGCTTCTCTTGCCTCTGATTACCAACAGTTCTGCTGACACTCTGACATCTACACACAGCTCCTCAGAAAGTGACAGTAGCCAGAGGTGAACAGATAGGATTGGAGTTCCAGTGCAATAGAAGAACACACTTTTCTGATGCTTGCAGCTATCAGAGTAGTGACTGATTACCAAGCAACACCTGGAGTTAATAATAAATAACAAATCTAACTACTGTATGGGGAGATTTATTGGGGAAGTGGAGCTAAATGTATACTTGAAAACAGATAATAGCTTTCATGTATATACTGTACCTTTGCAGAACAGGGTCATATTGTCGCGAGACATTATGCTGCTGCAATGTACTGCACTGCCAGTACAGCACAATATATTGGCAGTGGCATATGAAACATAGAAACATAAACTTTAACGGCAGGTAAGGACCACTTGGCCCACCCAGTCAGCCCATTTCCGTACCTACTGGATAAGCTGCAGGTTGTAGTTAACTAACAGCCTACTTCCTGCAACCTCCCACTATAATTGCCTTATGTCTGTCCCGTGCATGTTTGAATTCCCCCACTGTTTTAGATCCAACGACCTCCTCAGGAAGGCGGTTCCATGTATCCACCACTCTCTCCGTGAAAAAAAAATTTGCTCACATTACCCCTGAGCTGTCCCCCCTCTATCTTTAAATTGTGCCCCCTTGTTCTTACACATCTCTTTTCTGAAAGATGCTACCCTCCTGGACTTTGTTGATTGCCTTGAGGTACTTGAAAGTTTCTATCATGTCCCCCCGTCCCTCCTTTCATCAAGAGTATACATATTAAGCTCTCTCAGTCTCTCTTCATATGGTTTCTGCTGCAGACCCTGCACCATTTTAGTTGCCCTCCTCTGGACTGTTTCCATACTGTCTATGTCCTTGCGTAAATGAGGTCTCCAAAACTGCACGCAGTACTCCAGATGGGGTCTCACCAACTGTCTGTATAGAGGGATAACCACTTCCCTTTTTCTACTTGTGATGCCCCTTCCTATGCATCCCAGTATCCCCCTGGCTCTCCTTACTGACTTTTCACATTGCTTACCCACCTTTAGGTCATAAGTCTTTTTTGTGGGGGGGCTCCACCCCCTGACCCCCCCCCAACTAAAATATCTAACTTCAGGCAGGGGGGTTAACAGTAAAAATCGCACAACATGCGAAAAATGTAAAAATTCATGTGCCTAGGACCAGCAATCGAAACCTGGTCCCAAATGCACTGCTTGCCTCCCTTGCTGCCAGTGGCTCATCACACAGAGCCACGGCAGCTGCTCGGAGCACTCCTGTCCCAGTAGAGGTCTTATCCTCTGTCTGGAAGAGTGAGAGGGTGCACTACCATGAATACTGCCTTTCGCAATTTTGTAGCCTTTCACTCATCCCTACCACGCTGTTACTGTTGTGCAGTTTTGTCATACGCTTTAGAGTGTGTGACAAAGGGACCCAGGTAGTTACCTTTACATGTATCTTAGCCTTTATCATGTCTAAAATGGCTGCCATACTGGCATGCATTTTCTCATTTATGCAACTCCCCCTTGCTCTTGGTGTGGTTGAACCAACCTGTGATGTGCCTTTGATGGGGGTAGGTATGGCCCAGGGTGCTTTCATGTTGAGAGGTATCTGTTTTTATGCTCGCTGGGAGCCCCTTGCAAAACCACAGAAAACCAGTTAACCTTCTCATCCTCCCATGGTGGCACTTTGCCATGGTGGACAAATGATGCAGACTACAGGGTCCAGACACTTGAATCTCTTTATTCAGCAGGACAGATCAAATTCATACAGTACACATCAATTCAAGCTGGGGTCCTCAGACCCAAATTAATTCATCTTCTATACAGGATCATATGGTAATTTTTCCTACTACCTGAACCCAGGGTCTAAGATCGCCACCGCGATGCAGATCAATCAGTACTCCTACCCTTATTCTCACTCTCTGTCTCCCTGATTTCCATAAACCTGTTCAGCTTTTGTGGAACCACTTTACTCCATGCAAGTTCCTTTTTTACTGTCTCTACTGACCCTTTTCCCTGTAGAACACAGCATCAACAATCCAGCAAGGTGTACCAAATACAGAGTAGCAGCAAGTTATTTTATGGCCACTGGAATGGGTTTCATCCAACTCCATATTTCTGTGCCCAGGAACTCTCAATGTTCCTAACTCCCTCAGGGCTGCATCAACCAGATCTCCACATTATTTGTGCAGCCCCACATGGCCCCACACCCCTGGAATCTTCCTGACTAGGTGATTACTGGTGTTGACATAAATTGTTATATACTTCCTGTGAGACCTCCCTGTTTAGCAGCCTGTTGCTGATAATCTCCAGATGTGTCCTCTCATCTTTCTCCTTTGTTGTTTGCAGAGCCTTATCGACTACCCCACCCAACACTGATTACCACACAACCCTCTTCAGAAAAGTCTACCTCAGGCCTGAAGGCTATCTGGAAACACTCCCTGGGGGTTCACCCCTTAGAACTTCCAGATTATTCTCCCTCCACCTCCAGGGGTGTAGGCATGTCCTGAGCACCCATGTCAGGTGATGCCGAAACGAGACCTCCTTGTGAGTCAGATGGTAGACCTCATGTTACAAATCTGCTCTGGGTGGCACTGCAGTCATATCTCCAGATAGGGGCCTGCAATGGGACATGACTCCCTGACCTGAGTCCTGAATCAGCCACTGGCAAGAACCTTGTGTAACCCCAATGCCCTCTGGCACCCAGACACTTCACAACCATGTTGACAGTGCCTGCAGGACAAGATGAAGCCTGGTACCAAACCAAGGGCACTGGGCTGGCTCCCCATTATGCCCAGTGGCACTCTGCAGGAAGCACCTGGGGAACAGGATGCCTAGACACATGTTTTTTTGTTGGTGTTATTTCTGCTGGAGCCTCGCCTATCCATCCGATGTCCCCCCTCCGCACCAGCCGGGTATGAGATCCCCTCCCATTCAGCCCCCACAACTCACCCCTCATTATGGGGGTTGGGGAGACCATTACCCACCAGTCCGGCTCCAGTTCAGGGGAGGTGCCTTCCTGGCAGGCACCATAAAGGGGGACCGTCATCATCCAGGCGAGGTCTCCATATTTCCTTTTACTTTTCTCCCCTGCAGAGAAGGGCATGCTGGGACATCAGCAGAGGGAGCGTGCATGTGTCTGCATGCAGTCCTCCAGACATCTGCCCAACTCTGCCCCCTTGTGCATTGTCGGCTCGCTGCCCCCCCAGCCACCACTAGGGGCCAGTTGAGCGCGACCACTGATGTCCCTCTCTCCCCAGAGAGGAAGAGCAGTCCCTCGGATGCTCAATCCCTCTCCAACCCTTCTGACCTCTGGCGGCTAGTGCTCATTCCCGAACATGGGTCGCCAGAGTAAAGCGAGGTAAGACATCCAGCGCCTCAGCACCACCAGGCTGGCTGCCTTGACACATCTAGCGGGGCCTGCACCCTACTCTTCTTACCTATTACTTCAACACCCTCCAGCCCTTGCCTGGGCTCCCAATTTCCTGCTTAATGGTACCTTATATATCCTCTACCTGAACTCCTCCCCCCAAACTAAAGCACCAAATGGTAATGCCAAGACAACATAGAAACCTAGAAGCTATCAGCAGAAAAGGACTTCTTTGCCACCTAGTCTGCTCTAAAGTCCAAAACTACTGTGCTACCATAGACCCTAATTGATCTCTTACCTTACCCCCCCCCAGCCCTGTTACCAAGGTCCCCCTGTGTCTATCACATATATGTTTGAAACCTGTTACCGTTTCAGTACCCACCACCTCTGCTGGAAGGTTGTTCCAGGCATCCACCACCCTTTCCATGAAGTCATATTTCCTCACATGCCATCTAAGTCTCCCCCTTCCAGCTTCATATCATTCCCCCTTGTCCTTGAGCATCTCTTTCTGTGCAATATGCCACCCTCCAGTACTTTAATGATACCCTTGAGGTATTTGAATGATTCTATCACGTCTCCCCTTTCTCTCCTTTCCTCCAGTGAGCACATATTTAATTCCCTGAGTCTTTCCTCATAGGGCTTCTGATGCAGGCCATGCACCATTTTGGTTGCCCTTCTCTGTACTGCCTCCACCTGGTCTATGTCCTTACTGAGATGGGACCTCCAGAAATGGACACAGTACTCTGGGGAGGTGGGGTGTTATATTTATGTAGATTTTTTTTTTGCTCTTCCCAACCCCCTGGCCCGACCATTCCTTCAGGTCACCTAGGACCCACAGCCACCCACCTCGCCACCCACCTCCTCTGATCGCCATCCTGCTGCCCCCCATGTCTGCCAATGGATCCACCCTGGTGACCCAATGTAACCCTTTGTTGGATGGGTCACCCCACAGGGGGAGAATTGCCCTTAGGCACATCCAATTAGCCCATGGGATTGGTGGCAGGAGAGTCAGCACGGGGTTATCCCGGGCCACCATGGCATGCCAGGGGCTGGTGGACATCATCCGGTCAGACCAGTGGCATGTTTGTGCCACATGATGTCAAAACGTGTGCCAATGTCCATCATGCTCCTACCCGTAGTGTGGCCCGACGTGTTGCCATGCTCCCAGCCTCTGCCAGGGGCCAGCAACTGCCAAGCTGCAAACCCTCCCTCCCTCCCAGGAAAAAGTGATCAGTCTGTGGATGCTTGAGCCAACTCCCCCTGGCCAGCCCTCCGACATCTGAGTCCATTCCTGAACCCGGGCCACTGGCATTGCAGTCGGAATTCCAACCGCTGCACCGACGGGCCTTATGGAGATTTTAATGTCCTTATTTATATTGTTGCTCATTTAATATGTCCTGTATTTTATTTCATAATCTGAGCAGAACTCTCTTGTAACTTTGTACTGAGAAAGGTGCTGTTGATTATTTCTCCTGGGACCCTCATGGGAACTAGATGGCACCAAAATGAGACTACCCCATGTGAAAAACCTCCAGTAAATAAATACTTGCTGCATCTGGTGTCCCAGTTGGGCTGGTAGGAGACACAGCACTGCCTGTGTAGACATGTGATGCCTAAAAGGCATCTGCCCACAATATTCTGCTCCTGTTAGTGTAGGGGGTGGAAGCCATGATAGGCAAAGCCTTCTGTGTGCACCCGAAGCTCAAGTTACTTTGGCAGCGTGTGTCTGTGTGTGTTTCAATAGTGTCTTCTCATGCAACTGCACCATGCTGCCATCTTCTCTGGACTCTCCTGACTAACATTCGTGCCCTCAGAGTTCACCACTGCCCAGAGGGGCCAGCTATGGTGGTGGTGGGGTGTATGTATGTGCAGAGAATGAAGGACATCAGTGGAATGGGCACAAAAAGTGGGTGATGGGAGAGGGTAAGTAGGTCTCAAAGTGGAGGAACTAGGGGAGATAACAGAGCCTGCTGTTTTCAAAACAGGTCTATTTTACTTGGTTTGCCATGAAAAAGAAAAGACTGCCAACATGCATTCAAGAGCAATAGATTTTTGTGGACTGCATGTGGTGATTCAACTTTCAATTCAAATTTCACTTATTTCAATGGGTAACTAAACCAGATTGATAAACCAATTGAGCAGTGGCTAATTTTCAATGGTATCCTTAAAAACAAATTGTGCTGGCTCAGTGGTGCAGAGGATTGAGGCATCCATGCCTCTCTGCTCCCATGCGGTTTGGGAACAGACTCAGGTCGCTCGGGGGCTTGGCCAGGAGAGGGAAGGTTGAGCATCTGTAGGACATCTCTCTTCCCTCAGGGAGGGAAGGGGGTCTCTGTGACTTGCACTCGATGTGCCACCACTTGGCTTCCACCAGGTGGCAATGTGAGTCCCGCAGAATAGGGGATGGGCCAGTGTATAGAGTGCTGGAGCACCTCCTCAGCGGTAGAGTGTGCTTGTGCACTCATTACACATACCGCAAGCCCCAGGGAGAAAATCAGGAGGAAAATCAATGGAGGATGGGGCTTAATGAAGCCCTCCCAGCAGGCACCAGTGACCCACTCAGTCTCAGAGGAAGGAGGGGTGCAGACTTGGGATGGTCGCGGTGCTACGGGATGGGCTGATACAGCCGCCCAGCCTGCCAAGGCGTCAGAAAAAACCTATATGAAAAAAAAAAATTGTGAAGTTACACACAATAGACACAATAAAGAAAAATCTTTTTAAGACAAATATAAAGTACTGCAGCAACAGTTCTGCAGTTCTAAATTATATCAATAAATATCATTTATTAATTAAATACCATGCATAGTTTCAGTTTTCAGCTAATACCCTAGCAGCAATTCCTGACACATGCCACCAACTCAATAAGCCATGTAAATATACATTTAAAAGGGAGGCTGATGACTTAATGAGGGTTCAGCTGAATGGGCAAGGATAGTTTATTATTCCTTTCGTACCTTTACAATGATAGTGTGACACAAGGTTTATTGGGTAGACAGTGTAAAAAACTAAAGGAAAGTAAGTGCATGAAAATTTGACAGAAAATTCCATAAAACATTTGTGAAACTCTCCACAAAAATCTCGTTAAAATCTCTACAAAATTCCATTTGAAATGCAGCACCAAGGTCAGCACTGTGCTTGGCTCCAACATCAGCACCATGCTCAGCACCGGCAGTAGCATAAACAGTACAGTTGCTGTCCTTACTGAACTTGGTACTGACCATGATACCATTCTCTGTAGTGTCGTCACATCATAGTGTGGATGTGGATGGCAGGTGCTGAAAAGCCTAAAACATTCACAGAGTTACGGGGCTATACGAGGGTACCATTGTCAATTTCAATGTCAGGTCATGGCTTGGATGTGGTTGACAGACGTTGAAGTGTCTTTTCCACTAGACAAGCCTAAAGGGAGACACTGCCAAGCCCTCAGCCTTAAGTTTCTGTCACTCACACATTGCTGTGAAGTAAATAAAAGACTGAGATACTCATTTGTTTGGGGGATAAATAAAAAATTAGTGCTGAAGTGCTATGACATCCGAGTTGTCACCGTTGTCGAATGCCACATGGATAAAGAGATATATCCAGAAATACTCCAGAGGAGTCTAGTCACTAAGCCTACGCACCGTGGATACACCACAAATAGGCTACCCTGCACTCCTTAGCCACACATCAGGGGTCCCATGGCATTCACGGGAGGGACAGCACCCCTTCCACACCCCATCCATCCATCCATGCAGCTATGCACACAGACAGACCAGAGGAGTAGCCAGAGAGCATTCCTACTCTTTGTGCCATTCACCAAGGTGTGGAGTGCTGGAAGAGGAGGCACAGGATACGCAGGCAGGACCCTGCTGTAGCCACTGCACTCCCCCCCACATACCGCACCCACTGGCCATGGTATGAAAGCTGCCCCCCCACCATGCTACCCCAGCCCTCCAATTATGCAGACAGTGGTGGGGCAGCCATTTGGGAACTCATCCAATTTAAATGTTATTTCAGGATATGTGGTGTCCACAATCCCCTGCTCCATGCAGAGCGGGGGATCTACTGTGCTGCCAGGGCAAGTATCTGATTGGATACCCACCTGTGCCACCCCGTGCATCAATATAGCAGTGTGGCAGGGCCAAGGACAGGGGGCCTGTGGTGGCCAGCTTTAGTAAATGGTGGACCTTGTGTGCCTGTGCTTGGGTATGGACATGCATGGGAAAGTACTTGCCTGATGCGCATACCTGACCCACATTAGTGCATAGATACCAAGGGAAAATTACTTACCATAGTAATGTTGTTTTTTCCAGGGGATCCCTCAGTATGCTTAACTAATGCAGTCAGCCTCCTGTGTTGAACTGCCCCAGAGAGCTTGGAACTTATGTAAATGATGGAATACATCATTGGATCATGTAGCAATTCAAACTGCTGCCCCTAGGTGCTGCTGCATTCTAAACCACTCAGATTCATTACAGAGCCTAACAGGGTGAAGACCTCCTAACTATGCTATCCTAACAAAAAAAAATTCCCCAAAGTGGTAGATTAAAATACCAGTTTTTAGCTAAAAAGAGTACAGAACAGACTGGCTTGCAACATTAAAGTTTAACATACGTAACAGATAGGTCAAGAAGTGACCAGAAGGGATGCAGGACCCCCCCCGATTCTGGAAGGGGAGGCAGGGTGGGAGGTTTAGGCATACTGAGGGATCCCCTGGAAGAAACAACATTACTATGGTAAGTATTTTTTTCTTTAAATCCCAGGAATCCCTCACTTAACTAATGCAGACTACCAAGCAGTACCTTAGGAGGTTGGGTACAGAACCCACGAAGGGAAAAGGTTCTGCAGGACTGCAGTGCCAAACCTGGCATCACTTCTGGACTGGAAGTCCAAGCAGTAGTGCTTTGTGAAAGTGTATACAGTTTTCCAGGTAGCTGCTTTGCAGATCTTCAATAGAGGAGTGTTCCTTGCAGCTGCCGCTGATGCAGCTGTGCCACGAGTGTAGTGTGCCTTGAGGTGTCTGTTGGCCAGCTTTGCTGTAACAAAACTGTATGCAGGAGACTATCCAGCATGCAATGATTCTCTAAGAAGCTGGCCTACCTTTACCTACTTCTCCATTGGTCAGGAACAGTTGTGTGTGTGTTCTGGCTTAAAAGCCTTGGTGTGGTCAAGTTAGCGGCTGAGTGCCCTCTTGACCTCCAGGCTGTGTAACTTTCATTCATCTGAGCTGGAGTTAGCTGTGAAAAAGACTGGTAAAGAGACTGATTGGTTCAGGTGGAACTCAGAGACCACCTTAGGAAGGAACTTCCTATTGGTTCTAAGCACCACCTTGTCCCTGTGGAAATTTATTTATTTAGCATTTTGGTAGCCGGGTAAGCCCACTGAGACCAGAGGTCCTTTTTTCAGGGGTGGCCCGGAGTTAGTTACATTCATCAATAAAGCTGAGCTCTGTGCACAGGGCTTGCAATTTACTGACTCACCTGGCAGACGTGATAGCTACCAGGAAGACAGTCTTCCAGATAATATATTTCAAGTCTGTAGTTGCCAACAGCTCAAATGGTGGCTCCATGAATTTCGCTACGCAGATGTTCAGGTCCCACGGAGGGACTGGCTCCCTAAGGGGAGGATGGAGGTGAAGGAGTCCTTTAAAAAACTTCTTGAAGATGGAGTGAGAGGCTATTGACCTCTCTTTGCCAGCTGAGATATATGCTGTAATGTCAGCAAGATGGACCTTTAGACTGGAGGGCCTGAGACCCAAGTGCAGGTGGACCAAGTAGTCAAGTAGCACAGGCAGCCCAGTCTGAGAGGGGTTGACCTTTTTCTGTTTGCACAATAAGGAGAACATCTTCCACTTGGAAGCATACGTTTTCCTGGTTGAGGGTTTCGTGTAAACCCTGAGAAAATTTAGAACTTCCTCAGAGAGTTGTACAGCAGAAAACTCTAGATCTTCAAGAGCCAAACCTTGAGGTGAAGAGACCTGAGGTTGGGGTACAGGATTCTGCCTTGGGATTTGGTCAGGAGATTGTGTCTATGACTCTGAGGAAGATAGATGGGCCATGACACTGATAGGGCTAACAGGAGGGAGTACCGTGGCTGTCTCGTTCAGTCCGGAGCTACCAGAATTATAGTTGCTGCTTGGGTCTTGAGCTTTATGAAAACTCTGAGCAACAGGGGGAAGGCATACAAAAACCTCCCTGACCAGTCCAGTGTCAGGGCATCCACTGGCACTGTCCCCAAGCTGGAGGCCTGCAACAGATCTGGGGAAGCTGATGGTTTTAAGTGGAGGTGAAGAGATCTATCTCTAGCGTACCCCACCTTCTGAATACTGAGTTCAAGATCTGTCTGTTTAGGGACCAGTTATAGTGGTTCTGGTTGATTCTGCTGATGGAATTTGCCAGGACATTGTCCTTCCCTGGCAGGTGGATTGCAGACAGAGATAACTGCAGGCAGTAGACAAGGTTCCATACCTTCATGATCTCTATGCACAGCAGGGTCCACCTGGTGCCCCCTTGTTTGTTGATGTAGTACATGGTAGTGGTGTTGTCTGTTCTGACTTGCACTGCCTTTCCCTGGATCTTGAGAGTGAAGGACTGCAGAGCCAGGAGAACTGCCCTGAGCTCTAGCAGACTGATGTGCAAGATTGATTCCTGGGGATAGCAGGTGCTACTTATTGTCAAATCATCTAGATGTGCCCCTAACCCAGAACGGAGGCATCTGTGGTGAGGATGACCAAAGGAACCTGCTGTCATAAGGGTATTCCCTCCCTGAGATTGTCTCTGTCTTGCCACCATTCTAGGACCTGCAGAAGAGACTTCATGACAGGTACTAGTTTGGACAGAGGATCCCTTCTCTGAGACCAAAAGGACCTTGGGTAGAACAGGATGTCCCTCATTTGGAATCTGGCCCCTGGCACTATGGTTGTGGCAGCAGCCATGTGGCCCAAGAGCTGCAAGAAGTGCCTTGCTGGTCTGGGTCTGTTGAGCTCGAAGAAGCCTGATAGAGCTAGTATGCTGTCCACCCTGTCCTGTGGGAGGAAAGCCTTCCATTGCTGGGTGTTCAATTCTGTTCCTATAAACATAAGGGCCTGGACTGGTTCTACTTGGAACTTCTGGGCATTTATGAGAAATCCCAGAGACTCCAAGGCACCCTGAGGGAGGGAGAGAGAATTTCTGGTGTGCTGGGGTGACTCTGCTATGACCAGCCAGTCATCCAGGTGAGGGAACACTGTGACTCTCAGTCTTCTTAGATGTGCCGTGACCACAGCCAGGCACTGGCTGAATAGCCTGGGAGCAAAAGTGAGGCCAAAGGGGAGTGCTGAAAACTGATAATGACCCAAGAACAGCCTGAACCTCAGGTACTTCCTGTGGCTGGGTCTGATGGGTATGTGGAAATAGGCATCTTTGAGGTTCAGAGATGACAGCCAATTTGCCTGCTGCAGGGTGGGAATAATTATAGCCAGAGTGAACATTTTGAACTTCGGTTTTGTCAGATGCTTGTTCAGAAGTCTGAAATTTAAAATAGGTCACCATTCCCCATTTTTCTTTTGGATAATTAAGTATCTGGAGTAGAAGCCCTTTCCCCCCTGTGATGTGTGGGGGGGGGGAGACAGGTTCTACTGCATTCATCTGCAGTAGCTTGTTGACTTCCAACTCCAACATGGCCTTTTCTGCTGAAGTTGTCAGGCTGAAGTGCCTGCTCTGCAGTCTAGGAAATGTTTTGGGGCTTAGGGACAGGCCTTGGCTTACTACCTCCAAGATCCTCTTGTCTGTGGTGATGGCTTGCCATGCTTGGAGGAAGTGAGCCAACCTGCATGCTACTGGGGGTGGGGAGGCAAACTGTGCAAACACGTCAGGGGTTCTGTTTGGGCTGGGACTTGGCAGGTGGTGTTGGGTCAGCCCGCCTTGTGGACTCCCTGCTCCTACCCCTGAAGTAACTCCTGGGCTGCTGGTAGTCTGAAGCTGCTTGGACTTGAAAGAAGGGCCTAGGATAGGGACCTCTACCTCTGCCTCCCCTATCATGGGTTCTTTAAGATGTGAAAAGCCTTTCCCAAGCTGAGTTGCTCCTCTAGGTGGAGTTACATTCCTCCACCTTCTTCATACAGGCCTTGGTTTTATCCCCAAAAAGAGAGTTATTCTCACAGGGGAAATCCATGGCCTTGGCCTGAGTATCCTGGGACAGGTTGGTAGCCCTGAGCCAGGCAAATCTCCTCATGGAGATGGCAAGGGCCATGAACCTAGAAGTGGTATCACTGGCATCCACTGCCATGTGGAACTGATACTTAGTGGTGTCCAGAACTGTCCTAGCTATTTCAGCCAGATCAATAGCCATGCCCCCAGTAATCATGTCACTCATGGCCAGAACTGATGACTAGAGAGCCTTCTAGTACTGAGCTGTATAGGCCATGTAGGTAGCTTGTCTGAGGAAGAGGGAAGCTGCCAGGTACCCCTTCTTTCCCATGCTGTCCAGTTTCCTGGAATCTTTGAGAGGGGCATAAGAGGACAAAGGTATACCCTGGCCTTATCGCAGACAGCTGCCTGGACAATTCCCTCATGGTCAGGATAAACAAAAAGAAAATCAGCATTTGTTCTATCAAGCTGACATTTCTTATCAATTTTTCTATCTACTCCCAGTATGGATGTGGGGTCTGTAGAATCTTGAGGGAAGCCTTTTTCAGGGATTTGTGAATAGGCAGCAGAAGCCTCTTAGTGTGCATAAGTCCATTTATATCCAGAAACTCAGTCTCATCCTCATGTTCCACTGTTGCTTGTGTGGCAAGATTGAGGGTATCTACCATCTGTCTCACAAAGGCATAGTGAGAGGAGTAATCTTCATGCCCCCTTGGGGTGGAATCAAAGTCCTGCTCTGGGAAGACTTCAGGCTCAATGGGGTCTCCTTCCTCCTACTCATCCTCTGGTTCCTCATAAAGAAACTCTGGTTCCTGGCTGAGGGGAGCCAAGGGCTGAAACGGGGGAACTGGGGGAAGGGGATGAGGGAACCGACAGCCTGAAAAGCCTGCAGCACCTGCAGAGCTTTGGCTATGTCCTCCACAGAGGGCATGACTGGTTTGTCCACAGAGAAGTCCTTTGCTTTTCAGCAGAAGGTGCAGCAACATGCTTTTCTTTATACTTCCTTTGGCAGGAACCGGTTCTGTTGCTGGTTCCACAGGCCTCTTAGACTTCGAGACATCACCTTTGTCTGTGGGGTTAGACTCTCCAGACTCCCTAGGCCTATCCTTCTTGGAGGGAGAGGATGAGGCCTCCTCAGACAGCTTCAGGGAGGAAGAGGTGGGAAAAGCCATTTCTTCTAGTCTTTTAGCCCTCTTCTTTACAGTCTTGGGGCAAAAAGTACTACAGACCTCACAATTTGGAAAATGTGACTAGGACTGAGACACACCAGGCAGAAATCATGCCTATCAACCTTGGCGATGATCTGCCCACACTTCAGACAATTTTTAAAACCAGTCAGTCCTATTTTCTTTTTGGGTCTCTCTGACATGCCAATTGCCAGAAGACCGAAAAAAGTTGCACCCAAAAAGAAAAAAATAACAGTTACGGTCAGTTTCCAAAAAACCGCAACAAGCAGAGAGTTAAAAGTAGTGCCTGGTTCCCTAAAATAGGGAAAACAGAAAATAGAAAATAGCGCTTGGTTCCCTGAAAAGAGAAGGAACCAGTATGGCTGTCAAACAGGAGCCCGAAAATTACAATTTGAAACAAAAAATGCTACAATTCCTTAGGCAAGGAACCGGAGAGTATAGCTAGCCTTAAAAATAAAAGAAAGCACAACAAAATCCGCTGAGGAGACAGTTCCCTGGAACCGCTGAGGAACCAAGAAAAAATGACATATTTAATAATACTAAATTAACTAACTTGTAAAACATACTGGGGTAGTGTTTACTGAAAAATATAAAAACTAGTTTTTCCACAGAAAATAAGAAATTCAGTCATATGCTGAGGAGAGCTCTCCAATGCATCTTTACTAGGCAGGCAGAGAAAGGAATCTGAGCAGTTTAGAACACAGCAGCACCTGGGGCAGCAGTCTGAATTGCTGCACAAGCCAATGATGCATCCCATCATTTACATACATTCCAATCTCTCCGGGGCAGTTCAACACAGGAGGTTGACTGCATTAGTTAAGCATACTGAGGGAATCCTGGTGTTTGAATATGAGATTTGGGGCATAGAGGAGATCATTGCCAAGGACAGAAATGACATCATCAGCCATTAAAAAAATAACAAGAATGACACTGCATGAATGGAAAACAATTTGATGTAACAGTCTCAGCAACAGAATCGTGCAGCCACCCAGTGCCAAATAAACTTAGAAAAATTTGAAAAAAATTATGCATCACTGTTAATTCCAGCTAATACACAAAAAATAATGACAAAAGCTACAAAAACTAGACAGCAAAGGCACTTGAAGTAACAAGAAGTCCTGGTGAGGCAGTGTGTGCTTAAAGAAAAAATTACTCACCGCAGTAATCTTGTTTCTTTAGCATCAGTAACAATATGCAGTAAGCTGACTAGGTTGAGCTGTCTTGGAGGTAGAGTTTATGCTAATGAATAAATGAATTAGCCAATTAGAAGAGAGCTTGCGGGTGTGCTGAGTGGAGCCGGTCAGAGGGCACCAGAAGTTTTTCAAAGCTAGAGTGGGAAAATGCCCATGTTACGTGTGAACCAACAGGATTTACAAATCATGTAACAGCATGAACAAAGAACAATGGAAAACATGCTTTAAATGCTATTCAAAAGTTGAGAAACAAATCTGGCAATAATGAGGAAGCAGGGTCCTCTTCAGTCAGGTTTCTTGGGGAGGAAAGGTGGGAGCTTACTGATGCTAAAGGACACATTGGAAGAAACAAGATTACTATGGTAATTTTTTCTTCTCATCCCAGGAGTCCTTTAGCAACAGTAACAATAAGCAGACTACAAAGCAGTGTAGTTGGGAGGAGGGTACAGAACCTAATTAGGGAAGAGGCTCTGCAGGACCACCCTGCCAAATATGGCATTAGATCTGGACTGTACATCCAAGCAATAATGTTTTGTGAACGTGTGTACAGTCTTCCAAGTGACTACTTTGCAGACATCATGCAAAGGAATATCCCTTGCTGCTGTCACTATGGCAGCAGTGCCCCTGGTAGAATGTGCCCTGAGGCCTGCAGGGTCTGTTTACCAGTCTTGTCATAAAAACGAATACAGGAGACTATCCAGCAAGAGACAGTCTTCTTTGTGGCTGGCCTTCCTCTACTTACCTCCCCATAGCTGAGGGAAAAGCTGGATCATGGAACGTCTAAACTGTTTGGTGTGTTCCAGATGGTAAGAGATGGCTCTTTTCACATCCAAGCAATGGAGTCTCTGTTCTCCAGGAGTGGATTTTTCAGTGAAGAACACAGGAAGGGTAATGGTCTGGTTCAGGTGAAATTCAGACAACACCTTAGGTAGGAATTTCCTATTAGTTCTGAACTCTACCTTATCCCTGTAAGGGATTAAGTAGTTAGTCTTAGTACATAGAGCCTGCTGCTGAGATTCTTCTTGCAGAGGTGATGGCAATTAGGAAGACTGTTTTCTAGGTAACATACTTTAAGTGTGCCGTAGCCATGGGCTCAAAAGGTGGCTCCATGAGTTTGGCAATGCACAGATTAAGGCTCCAAGGGGGAACAGATTCCCTAATTGGAGGCTGAAAGTGGAATAGGGCTTTGAAATACCTTTTGAAAAGAAGGAATGAAATGATTGACTTGTCCTTACCTATGGAAAGGTAAGCAGACATTGCAGCTAGGTGAAGTTTTAAGGATGAGGCCCATAAATGGACTAAAGAATCTGAAAGTCTGGGCACTGGGGCATTGAGTGGATTTATGTTTCCCCTTGCACCAGAGAGAACATCTTTTCCATTTAGCTGCATACGTTTTCTTGGTACTGGGCTTTTTGGACATCCTTAGGATTTTAAGGATCTGTTCAGAATATTGAATATCTGGATACTCTAACTCCTCAAGAGCCAAGCCTTGAGGTGAAGGGATTAGGGATTTGGATAGGCCACTCTTAGCTGTGGTAGAGTCAGGAGACAGTGACGGGGGAAATTGAATAAGCTTGCTGTGCAACAGGGCTACCAGAAGAGGAACCAAGGTTGCCTTGGCCACTCCGGTGCCACCAAGATCATCATTGCTGACTGGGCTCTCAGCTTCAGCAACATCCTGTGAATCAGAGGAAATGGAGGGAAGGCATAAAGTAACTTGCCTGTTCAGGCCAGAGTTCAAGCATCTGCTGAGATAGTCCCTATTGTGGGGTGCCTGCAGCAGTACGGAGGAAGTTGATGGTTGAGGTGAGAGGCAAACAGATCTATTTCTGGTGTGCCCCACCTCCAGAAAACTGTGGCAAGGACCTGTTTGTTCAGAATCCATTCATTGTGCCCTTGGCTGATGTGACTCAGGGCATCTGCCAGGGTGTTGTCCTTGCCTGCAAGATGTATAGCTGAAAGGCTCACATCAAGAGAATAAGCCACAGACCAAATTCTCATTGCCTCTGTGCACAGCACTGAGGATCTTGTGCCACCCTGCTTGTTTATATCGAACATGGCAGTGGTGTTGTCTGTCCTGATTTGTACCGATTAGCCTTTTACCTGAGAGGCAAAGGCTTTTAGGGCCAGGTAGATGGCTCTGAGCTCTAGCAGGTTGATGTGACTTACGGATTCCTTGGGAGACCAAGTGCCACTTACAGAGTGATTGTCAAGACGAGCTTCCCACCCCAGGAGGGAGGCATCTATAATAATGATTTTTGTGGGTGTAGAAAGCTGGAAGGGAATGCTTACCAATAGGTTGGCTTTGTTCTTCCACCAGTCCAGAGCTCAGAGTAGTGTTTTTGTGACTAGAATGCCTTATTTGGGACCAGTGTGCCCACAGGTGGTACTGTATGTCCCTCATCTGGAATCTGATCCCTGGGACAACAGCTGTCATAGAGGCTATGTGTTCCAGGAGCCTTAGAAAATGTCTGGCTGGCCTGGGCTGGTTCTGGACAAAAGAGTTTACCACTAACAGGAAATTTTGGATGCTGTCTGATGGAAGGAACGCTTTGCTCTGCTGTGTATCCAAGTGTGCTCCTATAAAGGTAAGGAGCTGAGCTGGATTTAAGTGGGATTTCTTTTCATTGATAAGGAACCCTAGAGACTGTAGAGTTTATTTTGTGCAGCTGTGAGCCTCTGTAGCTTGCAAAAGGGTGTTTCCCACCACAAGCCAGTCATCCAGGTATGGATAGACTGCTATGCCCTGTTTCTTTAGGTAAGCTGCCACTACAGCTAGGCACTTGGTGAATACCCTTGGAGCTGACGTCAGGCCGAAAGGTACGGCTGCAAACTGGTAGTGTCCTGATTGCAGTCTGAATCTCAGAAACTTTCTGTGGGACTGCCTTATTGGAATATGGAAATAGACATCCTAGCCAGTCTCCCTGTTGCAAAGAATGATTCATCATTTTGAGAGTGATCATTTTGAATTTTGGTTTCCTTAAGTGCCTGGTTAAGTACCTGAGGTCGAGAATAGATCGCCACTCACCAGTCTTCTTTTCTTTTTTTTTTTTTTTAATCTTTATCTATTCGCCCTTACCTTCCTGAACTCTTTCAGGAGCGGGCTGTCAAGGTCTGGTCTTGTTCCCGCCTGCCTGAAGCTCCCCCTCACCCCTCTGGAGGGTGTCTCTCCAAATCGCCCTTGCTGCCACCGGGCCCCCAGCTCTGTCCCCCGATGTGGGACCACTGGATACTCCTCCTACGGTCTATCTATAATCAAGTCTGGTGGCAGGCGAGAGACAGTGGACAGCAGAGGAGTGAGAGATGGAGCCCGACATTGGGCGTGGTGGTCCGACCCCCCCAAGACCCTCCATCACCTATCAGGATGTAGAGGGTTTTTTCTATGCTTTAGTTGCACCCGTACATCCCCTGCCCCCCAGACAGAGCCCTGGGCATGCAATAACACCAGGGGATGTCCTGCCGTGGCTCTGCAACCCTCTACTGGAGCCCTAAGCATGTCAGTACCTCCGGTCACCACCAGAGGTCACTGATGTGCCAGGCAAAGCCCCTGGAACCCCCCCGAGGGAGGAGAGCTGTCCTCCAGATGCTCAATCCTCCCTCTCCCCTGCTGACCCCCAGCGACCCAGGCTCATTCCTGAACCCGGGTCGCCGGCATGGCGCAAGGTGTGACGTCCAGCGCCTCAACCCTCAGCACCACCGGGCCAGCTCCCTCTTCTTTTCTGTGAGAAAATATCTGGAGTAGAGGCCCTTTCCCATCTGAGAAGAGGGTACCCTCTCCACTACTTTTGCTGATAGCAAGTTTACCTCCAATTCCAACATAAGTGTTTCTGTTGGAGTTAGGGGTTTTGATGGTAAGTGACTCCTGAGAGTTGGAATCTTTTTTAACTGAAAGGATAGGACCTTTTCTATTATCTCCAGGACCCACTTGTCCAAAATAATGTGGTTTCCAGGATTGGAGGCAGTGGGAGAGCTTGCCCCCTACTGGGTCTGGGGAGGCGACCTGGTTGCTGAAGTCAGGGCTTAGACTGGGAAGCAGGTGCAGAAGTGGTGGCATCTCTCCTCTGGCCCCTCCAGCCCCTTCCTCTAAAGAAACCTCTTGTTTGGGAATAATCCACGGGCATTGACATAGGGAAACATGCCCTAGGATAAAATCCTCTGCCTCTGTTTCCTCTATAATGGGCTTTTTGGGAAGTAGAGGCTTTTTCTTTTGTAGAGTTGCTCTCGTAGGTGGTTTTATATTCCTCCACCTTTTTCATATATGCTTCAGGCTTATCCCCAAAAAGGGAATTATTCTCGCATGGGAAGTCCATAGCTTTGGACTGCCAGGGTATCCTGCATTAAATTTGTAGTTCTTAACCATGCCAGGTGCCTTAGTGAAATGTCTTGGGCCATGACTCTGGTAGCCACATCATTACTGACCACAACAATGTGGAACTGGTACATAGTGGCTTCTAGTCCAGTTTTCACAGTTTCAGCTATGTCCTGTACCATCTAATATGATTTCTGGTTTAAGATGGCCCAAACAGAATTCCACAAGGTCTTCTTGTACTTGGCAGAGTATGCCAAGTAAGTAGATAGGCGCAAAAGTAAAGAATCTGTGGTGTACGATTTTTTTTTTGCCATAAAGTCTAGTCTTCTGGACTCTTTCTCAAGAGGCTGAGAGGATAGTGGGACTTTAGCCTTATCGCATTCTGCTGCCTGCACCACCCCTTCATGGCTAGGGTGAACATAGAGAAAGTCAGCATCATTCCTGGCTAGCTGATACTTTCTGTCAATCTTTTTGTCTACTCCAGTCAAAGAAGTAGGAGTCTGAAGTAGCTTCATGGTAGTTCTCTTTAGTGACTTGTAAGTGGGTAAGACTATCTGTTTCAGAGGTGGAAGACCCATCATTTCTCTGTAGTCTTCATCCTCTTCCTCATCCTCTGTGGTCTCCAGGGGAGGGAGATCCAGAGTGTCTACTGTCACAAACGTGCTCCGCAGATCAGGCCCTCTGCTCTCACAGTGCCAAACCTCGAAGCACAACAGTGTGAACAGGGGACAACCAGGGTAACCCTCCTGTCTATTTTGGGTCAGAATCATCTACTAACCTCGAGTCCTGGGGTCAAATATGAACCTTTTTTGCTAGCACACCCAGTTAACAGGTTTAGATATGTATTCTCTTCGAGGGATGCAATACAATCCTTCACCCAGTGGCACCCAGTCAGGTTTCAAAGTGTACCCTTATGACTCAGTATGAGACCTAGGTATATTCTTACCTTTAGCAAGACAATAACACACCCTTTTGAGCTCTTAACAGCTGTCAGAATTATTAACACTTTTCCAGCATTTATATGCAAAAGAAATTGAGAAGGCACAGGCAGAATATCAAGGAAAACAGTGTTTACTAAACATTTAAAATAGACAAAATACCAAACACAGAGCATAAAACATAAATACTTACAGTCAGAACTAAATTGGAAATTAAAGAACAAAAAAATGCCTGAATACTTTAAAGTTCTAGCTGAATTATGTCTTTCAAAAGTGCCTTGTTTTCAGTCCAGAGACCAAGTGTGTCTCACTTCTCTTGGAGTCCAGAGATAAAAGCCTCTTTCCCTTCCGATGCTTGACAATTTGAAAATCCATTTCCCCACCTCCTTGTGAGGTCACAGCACCCATGAGGTCACTGTCAGTCCTGTGACCACTCTGTAATCTGAATATGGATATTCAAAAATGATATTATTTTTCTGCTGGATGGAAATCAGCAGTTGCCAATTAAAATATATATATATATATGACAGTCTTTTTGCAAGCAGATTCCTTTGATGGCTCATAAACCCACATCCTGTCACCAGTTCCCTTTCTTGGTGTGAAAACCAACAGGGATCAGCCAAATGTCCTCTTTTCCTCAAGGATCATAAAATGCATACTTAGTCTCTGTAGTTTCAAAGTAGGAATATTTTACGATGTGTTATCACCTGGTATTTTGGAAGGAAGCCCTGTGTTAACACAGAGCAAGAAAACAGCATTTACTACATTAGGGCTATACTGAGGTCAGAAGGTCAAGCCTCCTTACTTACTGGCTGCTAGTCCTAAGCAGGTATTCACTTACACATTTATTTATATCACAAATATTATACAATACAATTATTAGAGGGTTTCTCATGTCACACTCCTCCCTCCTTAGACTGAACTTGGGGAATCTAGTCTTGCATGGGATGAGTTCCCCAAATTCAGTTCACTTCTCAGAATGATGTGATAAACTGTCAGCATTTTCATTTGCTGCTCCTGCCCTGTGGGAGACAATCATGTCATAACTTTGCAAGGCAAGGCTCCATCTTAACTACCTACCATTTGTTTTACCCATTTGTGCCAGCCAAACCAGGGGTTGTGATCTATTTGGACCTCAAAATACTGCCCGTATAGGTATGGCTCTAACTTCTTTAGTGCCCACACCATGGCAAGACACTCTTTTTCCACTGTAGAGTAAGCCTGCTCCCTGGGAAGTAACTTCTTACTTAGGTTCACTATGGGGTGATCTTTCCCTTGGTTGGATGTCTGACTCAGCACTGCCCCAATACCCACATCTGAGGCGTCAGTCTGGACTACAAAGGGTCTACTATAGTTTGGACTTGCCAATGCAGGAGCACTGCACAGTGCCTCTTTAAGTGTTGTGAAGATTTGTTCACAGGCTGGTTCCCAGGTGACTTTCTTAGGCATCCTTTTCCTTAACAGGCCAGATAGGGGAGCAGCCAGGGCACTGTAATTTGGTACAAATTTCCTATAGTACCCTGCTGTCTCTGGAAAACTCCAAACCTGCTTCTGTGTTTCTGGTCTGGGCCATGTCTTGATTACCTCTGTTTTTGCTTGGTTAGGACGTAGCTGTCCCAGGCCTACAATGTGTCTGAGGTATACCACCACAGCCATGGCCACCTGGCACTTCTCAGCTTTTACAGTGAGTCTGGCCCTCTGTATCTTGCCCATCACTTCCCTAAGGTGGGACAGGTGTTCCTCCCAGCGGGCACTAAAGATGTCAATGTCATCCAGGTATGCCACGGCATACTCCTCAGTGCCATTTAACACCTGGTTCACCAACCTTTGGAAAGTGGCAGGGGCATTCTTCATTCCAAAAGGAATTACTTTAAATTCAAATAACCCTATTGGAGTGATGAAGGCTGATCTCTCCCTAGCTCTGGCAGTTAACTCTACCTGCCAATGCCCCTTTGTCGGGTCAACAGTTCTAAAGTATGTCGCCCCTCCCAACTTGTCCAAGAGTTCATCTGTCCATGGCATTGGATGGGTGTCTGACTTCATGATTGCACTGAGTCCATGATAGTCCACACAAAAATGAGTAG
Source organism: Neoceratodus forsteri (assembly GCA_016271365.2). NCBI lineage: Eukaryota > Metazoa > Chordata > Ceratodontiformes > Ceratodontidae > Neoceratodus > Neoceratodus forsteri. The sequence goes on along the minus strand of CM057454.1, from coordinate 831,902,262 downwards.
AGCCATCTGGCTTGAGAACAAGGACCACGGGTGAGGCTCACAGGTTGTGGGATTTCTGGATTACCCCTAAATCCAGCATTTCCTTCACCTTCCTCCTAATGTCCTTTTGGACAGCCTCTGACACCTGATATGCTGTTTGCCATATGTGCACCTGTGTTCCCATCTCCACATCATGCGTCATTAAGGGGGTTAGTCCAGGCTTGGTGCTAAACAATGGGGCAAAGTCTGCTAAAACCTCCCTTACTTCCTGGATCTGTTCTGGGGTCAACCAGGGCAACATTTTAATTGCCTCCACAGAGGACTCCCACTTGCTTTCTTCCAGCAAGTCCAGAAGGGGGGTCTCCTTCATTCATTCCCCTCCTCAGGACCACACACTGCAAACACCATGTCAGCCCTATTAGCATATGGCTTCATCATGTTGACATAGTACATTCTTTGTGTATGTCTCCTGTCGGGTAGTTCTATAAGGTAGTTTATGTCATGTACATGTCTGACTACTTTGTACGGTCCTGCCCACTCAGCCTGCAGCATGTCTTTCTGGACCAGGATTAGGACCATGACATCCTGACCCACAGTGTATGAGCAAGCTCTGGCTCTGCGGTTGTACCACACCTTTTGTTTTTGTTGGGCAGCTGCTAGGTTGCTCTGGGCTGTCCCCATAAGCTTCTTCAGCTTTTCCCTAAACTTAAGGACATAATCCACTATGGGAGTTCCCTGAGTGGCATGCTTGCCTTCCCAGTCCTCCCGGATGAAGTCTAGGGGCCCACATACCCTGCGTCCATATAAGAGCTCTAAGGGGGAAAACCCTGTCGACTTTTGGGGCACCTCCCTGTATGCAAACAACAGGTGGGGAAGGTATTTCTCCCAGTCCCTCCCATGCTGTTCAGCAAACACTTGGAGGATCATTTTAAGGGTACCATTGGATCTTTCCACAAGCCCATTGGCTTGCGGGTGATAAGGTGTCGTGCACCTCTGCATCACCCCACACTTCTCCCACAAACATTTCATCAGGTCCGACATGAAGGAACCCCCTCGATTGGTGATAACCTCCTGCAGAAACCCAACACAGGAGAAAATCCCTATCAAGGCATCTGCCACTTTGTCTGTCCTCAGGGAGGATAGGGCGGCTGCCTCTGGGTACCGGGTGGCATAATCCACCACAGTCAGGATAAACCTCTTCCTGGAGGAGCTGGGGGGATTTAGAGGCCCCACAATATACATTCCCACCCTCTGGATTGGCTCCTCCACTATGGACAAAGGAATTGGGGCAGCTTGGGTTTTCTTACCCGCCTTCTCTAGTTCTTGGCATTGGTGACAAGACCTGCAATACTCCTTCACCTGCTGGGTGAAGTTGGGCCAATAGAAGTTCAGGGTCAATTGTTGCACAGTGTGAGTGATTCCCAGATCACCAGACATGGGAATATCATGTGCAGTCTTGAGCAACTGCTCACGGTACCCCTGGGGAATTACAAGCTGCCTGCCCATCACCCCTCCCTCTGTCTTTACATCTTGCATATACATAAGTCCATTGTTCCAATAAACTTTATGTTTCCTGTCACCTCCCTGTGCTCCATCAGAGTCTGCCCAAGCCCTCAGCTTCTCTAGACTAGGGTCACTTTTCTGAGCAGCTGCAAACTCCTTACACATTCCCAAAGCATGGGACAGGTCCCCATCAGTTTCTAAACTAGGGTCCCTAGCTCTAGCATCAGGGCATTCAGGATCACTGCCATCCCTAACCCTCGGACTATGGGTTACACCTCCCTCCTCAGAGTAACCCTCTGTAGCTGTTCTGTTAACTGCTACCTGGGGGAATTTCTACCCCCTTTCATTATTCTCCAGATCAGCAGACACAGGCTGGGGAACTAGCCTGCCAGTGTTTTCCACAGGGGCTTCTATGGGGTCCAGGGAACCACAATTTACCTTTGCTGCTTGGCTGCAGGTAACTGCACACACCATCCCCTGCTGGAGATTGTTTCCAATAATTACATCTGCAGCCAAGTATTCTGCTATGGTAACCTTTTGCATAGTCCCCCCCCTGTCTCACCCCAGTCTAGAACACTAGCAAGGGTCAGAATTTTCTCCACCCCAGTGAATCCCCGTACAGCCACAGATTGATTGGGTATAAGCTGATCAGGCTCTACCAAATCCCATTTTACCAAAGTCAGGAATGCCCCCGTGTCCCTTAATCCATGTGTCTGTACCCCATTTCACAGTGACTGGGTGTATGTGTTCCATCATGTTTACTGCTTTCTGGGACACACAAACAACCTACTTCTTTTCTAGCACTACTTTGTGCACTCCCTGCCCTTTTGGGACACTGCCTGGCAATATGTTCAGGTTCTTTGCAAACCCAACATTCATTTATTTTTTTAGGTAAATCTTTTCTTTGTAACCTAGGGCTACCTGGCTTCAGTGGAGGCAGGGAGGGTTTTAGCTGCCCTAAAGGTGTGCTTTTCACTTTCTGCACTGCCACCCCCTCCACATTCCCTCTCAGAGCAGGTCTGCTCCTGGCATAGCGGTCCGAGAGTTCAGCAGCCTCTTGCACTGTTTTTGGATCTCGGTCCTCCAGGCAGGTTTTCAGCTCTGCTGGGCACGCCCAAAAAAACTGCTCTAACAGTACAGCATTTTCAATTTTCTCTACAGAGGTTGCTTCAATCCTGTCCCACCAACGTTTTAAAAACTGACGTTTAGTGGCTAGCTCCTCATAGCTCATGTCAGGGCTTCTCCTGAGCTTACAGAATTGAGCTATGTAGGCCTCTGCTGTTAATTCATACTTTTTGAGCAGGGCAGCTTCAAGTTTACTGTAATCATTACTGTCCCCATTGTCTATTTGACCCAATGCATCCCAAGCTTTCCCGGTAAGTAGTGAGGATAGCCGGAAGCTCCAGGACCCTCTAGGAATAGTTATCTGAATACATACTTTTTCAGAGGAATTTAAAAAGGCATCCATATCTTCCCTCTCTTTAAATTCAGCTATCAATTTAGAATTTCATTTGTAACCCAGTTCTGGAGTCCCAGTTAACCCCAGGCCACTTACCTGCTCTGGTGCTGCTGTTTAGAGTCGTAACTTCTCCAGTTCATGTTGCCTTTGGCGCTCACGCTCTTCTCACTCTGCCTCTCGCTGCTCTTGCTCAGCCTCTTGCCACTCTCACTCAGTCTCTCACTGAAACTGTCACTCTCTTTCCTCTGCCTCTAGCTGAAGCTGTCACTCTCTTTCCTCTGCAGCTCGCCGCTCTCGCCTCTCTTCTCTCTCAAACTCCAGCTCCATTCTCCACAACTCCATCTGCAGCCTGAGCTCTTCTGGCTCCAGAATGTTGGTGACCTTTCCCTGGTGCTGTGGCCCTTGTCTTGCACTGGTTCTGCTGTCCTCCTCACCGAATCTGGACAATGCACTGGACCCTCCATGCCCAAGGTTCAGTCCTTTCCAGTCACAGAGTGTGACTCGAAGTCTTGTGCATCAGCTGCCACAAGAGCCTCCACGAGATGCTTTTTGGCTATGTCCTTGTGCTGGACTTCTCTCACTTGGCACAACTACCTCAGGTAGTCTGCAGTGTAATCACTGTAGTTGAAACCATCTTCTTCCCTATCTACAGCTACACTAATTTGCACCCCAAAAAAAAAAAATAAAACAGGTAGGGAACTTGGACTGTACTTTTTAAAAATCACTGCCTTATTTTGCATATGAGCTGTTACAGTATTAATCTGACACACAGGACTGTTAATGCTCTTGTTACCAACTACTTTTAAATCCCACTGCTACCACCAAATCTGTCACAAATGTGCTCTGCAGGTCAGGCCCTCTGCTCCCACAGTGCCAACCCTTGAAGCAAAGGTTACCAAGGAAGAAAGGTTCTCTTGCCCATTTGGTGAGGTACCAAACCCCTGGTCTGGAGAAAACATCTGGTTCTAGGGGATGACCCTGTGACTCATCATCATCATCATCCCCATCTCCCATGTCATAGTAATAATCTGGGCCAAAAGATAGAACAGAAGTGTTATAGTGCTCAGGAGTAAGAGGGGAAGAAAAAATATTGCCCATACTCTGTATAGTTTGGTAAAGGTACAAAGCCTTAGCCATCTCTTCAAAAGAAGGTAAGTCTTTTTCCCAGTCAGTGACTTTCTCCTTTTCTTGAAGTGACTTAATTTTCTTTATGCATTTCTTTTTCTTTATGTTTTTGTGCCACTGGCTTCTCCCCTTGCCTTGATGTAGGAGGGGCAGTGGTACGCTTTTCTTTAAATTTCTTTTTTGCATGCACTTCATCAGTGACCTGTTCCCCTTGTCTCTTTTTTGGCTGGTCACCTTTTTTATTGTTACTGTGTTTATAAGACGTATTCTCACAGGAGTCCTTGGGAACTTATCTTTAGTTTCAGCTTGAGAAGAGGACCACTCTTCAGTATTTCTGGCAGAGGAGGAAGCAGACTGAGAATCCATAATTTCCAGTCTCTTGGCTCTCTTTCTCAAGGTGTTTGGACAAAATTTAGAGCAAAGTACACGGTAATGATCTGAACCTAAACACTGTAAACCAAGTCATGGCTGTCTGCTGTAGCCACAATCCTTTGACATTTTAAACAATTTTTTTTCCCATTTATACTTTTAGGATTTTCCTTGTTTTTACTCCCACTCCCCCCCCAGGGACATGGCATACACATGCATGTATGCACGTGGAGGCACATGTACACACCAGGATCCGGTGGCCCCTTCTGCCCCTCCCCTGACTTTTTGTCACTGCCCGTTGCCACCTATGTGCCCACTGGACCTCCACCCGGTGGGAGTGGGACTACAGATGGATGGGCATCCACCCCATTGAAGGGGAGGGGAGGGCCATGGCTCAATCCCACTCCAGCCCTCCCCCTCGAGCCAGCACCCCAGTGACCCGAGGTCATTCCTGAACCTGAGTTGCTGGCATAGCATGCGGTAAGGTGCCAGAACCTTAGCCCTCTGTGCTACCGGGCTGGCACTTCAAACAATTTTTAAAACCTGTAGGACCAGTTCTTTTCTTGAGGCCAAACTGTACAAAATGACAGAGAGAATGGTTCCCAAATAGGGAATTCAAAAGTTAGCAGCCAGTTCCCTCATGGTAAAGAACCGTGATTTTCTGAGGTAAAAAGAAGCTTAAAATGGGGAGAAACTATGGTTCCCACCAGAAAACAGGAACTGTGAAATAAATAAAATAAAATACCATGGAAAACTAACGATGCGATATATTTCACATCAAAATAACTGAAAAGAACCGCAAGGAATCTGTGGTCAGTGGGAACCTACTGGAACCACTAAAATCACAGAAAATATAATAAAATAGCATTATTTACTCACAAACTCAGTACTGTCACAAGAAAATGTGACAACTTCCGTGAAATTTTGTCTGTGGCCATAACTGAGAGAGCACCCCAGAGGCAGTGTTGCTTAGTCAGGCAGAGGCAAAATTGTGGTGCCCTCTGAGCAGGCTCTACACAGCACATCCTCACATCTTCTGATTGGATAATTCATTTGTTCATTGGCACAAACTCCACCTCCGAGGCAGCTCAACCTAGTCAACCTACTGCATATTGTTACTGATGCTAAATGACCCCTAGGGTAAGAAAAGCAGGAAATAAGGAATAGAGGCAGTTGAGGCTGGTGCTGGTTTATATGCTGGTAGTGCACACTTGGTGCTGCAGTATACCTCTGTGCAATGCATGAATGTTGCCAGCCCCATAAGTTCTGGTTCTTATGGGAGTCCTTGTGCTTACGACTCTAAAGACTACAGAGTAAGGGTGTGCAAAGTTTAAAAAGCTTCACTTTGAACAAACTTTGTGAAGTTCTTTGAAGATTCAAAGTTGAACTTCACAGCCAATATACTCCTATGGGAAGTGCGAAGTGAGAGACTGTGCAGTTTGCTCCAAGTGAAGTTCTCAGATTACACAGACCCTGGAGTCAGTTGAATAATCAATTATGACTGACTTACAACACTTAATAAAATGGGAAGATACAATCCTGCATTTTCACTGGTACTTACCTGTGAATCAGATTCATTTGATGCACAGATAAAAACAAGTACTGAAAAAAGGATTGCAGTAAAAAAAAAAAATCAGTGTGCCAATCGAATGTTCATGTTTTAAAATGCTGCCATGTTTTTTGAAGCGTTAGCAGAGAAATTGTCATTTAAAATCTTAAAACAGAGCTATCCAACAAGCTCAGTGATCAACTTTTCATCCTAAATATAAGCCCTACATAAATCTTACCTGTCTCTTGTTATGTGTCAATTTCTTTGCATGCCTTCCGTTCATTGCCGCTCCCTCTGTGTACATTGCGCTGCCGCTCCATCAGTTTAAACCAAAAAAGTCTTTGCCTCTATTTTGTTTTTAACCATATTTATTGTATTTAAACGTTGCATGTCTTCCGGAAAACTGTTGGGGGTGGTGGTGAAAGGAAGTACAGCCATTATTTCTGTTATAGCCACTCGCTCCTTCTGTGAGTATGTGTATGTGTGTGTGTGGGGTGTGCGTGCTGACTACAGTCACTCGCTGTCCTAGTCCTGCTCACTCCAACAAGCTCAATAGCAGGACAGGAGAGATCATTAAAAATACTGATAGGGGACAAAGATCATTAAAAATAATGACAGGGGGCCATGGCAGAGGGCGGTTGACCTGCTCACTCCATCACACTCCATGAACAATGGGTTCCAGTGAAGGACAAGTGTCTTAAACAAATAATACACATAAAGGTGTAAGGACTATTTTACAATAAAAATGGCATATTATTTCAGTTTTTTCACATCTAATCTTTCTCTTTAACATGCAAAAATGGCTGTAAAAAAGGAAACCCATTTTATAAGTGTAATAAGACACTCCAGGGTGTGCACTGAACAGATATTATCATCCTCCCAGGGATTGAAGGCACTCGGCCTGTGGCCTTCCACTTCGCTACACCCCTGCAAGTGTGGTAATATCTGTTCAATGCACACCCCATCATCTCATATTGCTTACTTATGATGACTGATTTTCTTCAACCAGTTTAAAATTTATGACTTCAATTGAGTAAAGGAGCTTCAACCAACTTTTTTAATTTCTGCCACTGTGAAATTTTATTTATGTACTTACAACAGGAACTTTTTAATGCAAATAGTTGAAAAACTTCATGTTGCATTCATTTAGTTACTGTTTACTCAATATTGATATAGCAACCTCTTTTTTAAATTTCATATGGGTGCTGTGTATGCTGGGAAACCCACACTATATATACATTCACATTGTCCATATGGTTGTAAACAACTCACACGGTACAGTCAGTGAGACAATAAATAATAACAATAAAATGATATATGTATCTAAAATTAACAAATACTACTAAATGACATATAATTGGAGTATACTGTGTATATAATGTGGGTGTATGTGGGCTAGAAGATTGAAATAAATAGATGCTCATAGTTTAAAAGACTACATGGCAATATCAGTCATGAAATGTTTTATGTAACAAACATTTTATTAGGGCACGTGTCAGAAGAAGGGCACTGCTGGTGTATTGGCAAACTATTAGTCATCACGTCATACCATAGACAATCTTGGGTATGATGCACCCCTGTTAAGAGGTACAACAAGAACAAAAACAGTTGCCTCCAAGCAGTTTAAATTGTTGTGTATCTGTGTGGTTAACATCATATGAAGATGTGTGTATGACTCCATTGACTCGATTACTCTTTTGATGATCTATGACTGATAATGTATGTCCTGCTCTGTGTCAGTAGTCTGGATTAATTCCACAGAAAGTATGTAATGTCTTAGTTGTGCAAGCTCACATTTGAAGTTTGGAGGTATTTACTGAGATCAGTATTGATACCACATGTGAGATGCCGACTTCTTTGTTTCTACAGAGTCCACATATTGTTTGCCATTGCTGCTGCCACCATTAAACAATACTGAACTATACTGATTATTGGTAGCAGTGAGGTCACATCATCAGATGGACACATGCAGTCCCATAAGACTGTTGCCTACCTTGAGGCACAACAGCAAAGAAAACTGTTGCCTCCAGATACTTTCCAATTTGTTGTTGTGCCTCTGTGTTTAACAGCATTATGAAGATAATGCATTCACTGATTACTCACAGTAGTCTACTGAAAGTGAAAGAAGGAAACAGCAAAACTGACCAAGATTTAGTCAACAGTAATGTGCATTCTGAGGAAAAATTGCAAGTACTAACATCACAGATCAGGTCTAATTATTAAACTTAACAAATAGCATTAAAACTTTGTAATATATTATGTGCCTGTGCAGGGAGACTCAGTTACATTTTGTATGTTCAGTGGCCATCTTTATTCTTCTCAGATAGTGGACACACATCAGTGCACTTACACAAAGAAAAACACACTAGGCATGACAGGAGCTTATACCTTAGATAGGACTACAAATATCCATATGCATAAACTACAACCCTGTTGGCATTCTTTACACTTCCTACTATATATATACTGTGTATATATATATATATATATATATACACATATATATTTATTATACTGGTGTGGTAGCACCAGTATAGTTAGGGTTGATGAAAGCGTTTAATGTTAAAGGGTAATTTTGGGGAGTCTAAAACTTTATGATGGTTTGAGATATTTGCATGAAATTTGGCATTTTGTGTCACCTTGGATAGCTCTTTGTATGTGACAAAAGTTGTTGGTATAGGTAAAACTGTTTCCAAGATACGGGGGGTTGAAAATATAGAAGGTTTAGGGGTTTTGGCAATTTTTGTCCATGTCTACCTCGGTTATGGTTTCAGGTTCAGGCATGGGGTTTTCAGGGTAGAAAGATGTTAGTTCACAGATGTGCCCTTTGAAGCTTTTATGAAAATATATTATTTCATTGGTTCTTTTTGTTATATTTTGTTTCCCATTATGTCCTATGGGAAAAATAGATGTTTAGCATGACTAGGGATTGAAGGTCGAACTTGTTGTTAGGTTTGGGATTGTCAGTCGCATACATATTTTGAATTGTAGGCATTGCTGGTTGAACTCAGTATTTTCAAATCCCACTTCAAACTGGGATCAAAGATTCACATTCAAACTAAGACCCTATGTGAACCGTATCTGTATGGGCAAAGAAGAAAGTGCAAAATGTTTTTGAATTACAAATTCCATGTTATGCTGCATCCCATAGTCCCACCCACCCCCACCTCCCATATTTAGTTTAAAGTGTGCGGGCAACTACATACATTTATACAATGACCTAACTATACTGGCACTACCGCGCCAGTATAATGATCAATGTTAATTTCCTGCACCAACCCATAGTCCCATCCATTACCCCCAACTAGGGATTGAAGATTGAACTTGTTGTTTGGTTTGGACTGTCAGTTGGATACATGTTTACAATACTAGGCGTTGCTGGTCAAACATAGGATTTTCAAATCACACATCGAACTGGAATCACAGAACCAATTCGAACTAAAACCCTATACGAGCTGCCTGGTTGTTCAGTTTGGGACTGTCCGTCAGATACATGTTTAGGATACTAGGCATGGCTGGTAGAACTTAGGATTTTCAAAGTAAAAAAAAACATTTGAACTAAAACCCTAAGCGAAACGTATCTGTATGGACATAGAAGAAAGTGCAAAACGTATTTTCAAATACCAAGTTTCATTTTCGGCAGCAACGCATAGTCCCATCCACACCCCCTAACTCCCATATCTAGTTTACAGTGCATGGGTAACTACCTACAGTTAGAAAATTACTGATGTTAAAGAATCCCATTGGAACTGAAACCTTACACGAACCACATCTGTATGGTCAATGAACAAAGTGCAACAAATATTTTACAACTCCAACTTCCATTTTCTGCAGCAACCCATAGTCTCACCCATACCCTTTAACTCACATATTTTTACTTAAAGTGCATGGGTAACTACCTACAGCTAGACAATGATTGACTAGAACAGATTTGGTGTATCACTGTTTTATTCCATTTATATTTTATATATAATTTTGAAAACAAAGGAGTATACAGAAAATGTAAGTTTCAACATTTGCTTTTTCCTCCTGGATCTATAATACTTTTGTATGTCTCTCTACTAATTATCTTTTCCCATTTGTTAATTATTTAAATGCTTATTAAATGTCGTGGAAAACATAATACATCCTTTTATAAAACCTCTACAACTCCAGAAACATTAAGGCGAAGTCCTTCAGAAATAATGCAAAATAATTTGTTTCACAATACAGGTAATATGTATATAATTTTTGCAAAGATGTAGCTGTGGGTTTCTTTTTCTATTTGACAGTAGATTTGGTGGTTATTATAATGATACTGGTGCTGATGCGCCTGTATAATATATGTTTAGGGATAACATAAAGACACAGAATCTTTACAGTATTTGGTGCTTCTTTCTTGAAACTGTGTAAAATATGTCATATGCAAATAATTCTATAGAAGTACTAATCATAACAAACATTATTCAGTAACAATGTCATAAACAAACATCTTCTTAAGAGAAGTAATTTTTCATAACTTCAAACTGTGTCCTATATGGTACATATATTAATCTTTTATAACTTTCATTGAAGTACTACTAATAACAAACATTATTCACTAACAACATCATAAACAAACATCATCTTAACACAAGTAATTTTTTATAACTCAAAACTGTGTCCTTTATGGTACATATATTAATCTTTTATAACTTTCATTGAAATACTCATAATAACAAATATTATTCAGTAACAAGGCATTAAACAAACATAATTTTAACAGAAGTAATTTTTCATAACTTCAAACTGTGTCCCACATGGTACATATATTAATCTTTTATAAGTTTAATTAAAACTAACTAATATTTGTTATCAACAACATGCATAATTATTTCTCATGTTAAAGAACAATAAAAATAACTATAATTATTACTATATTAATACCATTATTCATTATTAACAACATGTAGAATCATTTCACATGTTAAAGAAAAATCAAATAATTAGAATTACTGCTATACTAACTATACTGGTGCTACCATGCCACTATAATTAACCAAACGTTCTCATTATAAGGAAAGTGCATAACAATTTCACATAGGAAACGAAAACAACATGACTGAAATTCTTTCTTAGAAAACAATGACAGTTTTATATACTTTCTTTACATCCTTAAGTGGTTCTTTCTATTTTGTTTTGCTGCAATCTCTTTTTTAAACTTCATTTATTTATAAGTTTTCAGTTTGTCAGCATACAGACAAGAACACAACAATACATTAGCCAAACATTATATACAAAACTTGACAATATGCTCAGGGGTCAATCTTAACTTTTTTGCACTAGCCAGCAGGGCAAGTTGATTCAAAATTGCACTAGCCTTTAATTATAATGGTAAATTTAGATCACTTATACAGGAAACAATGCAAGCAAAGCCAAGAAATACTCTTATTATTGCACATTTATCCTGCTCCCATGTTGCTTCCAGCTCCCCAGCAAAATAAAAAGACTGTAGTGCCATCCATCACAGACAGTGAGCCCCCCCCATCGTTTTGTACCATGGCCTCCTCTCTTCCTCTTTCTGCCCCCCCACACCAAACAGAGAGAGGATATCACAACAGCAAATGTTCAATCAAGCAGTCCTAGCTCTGCGCACACAATAGCTGACATCATCATGCACCTCACCACACTGTCACTACCACTCACAGGGCAATGAACAGAGTCGGGCAGAGAAAGACACTCTCGGTCCCCACCCTATAGTCAACTGGAGACCTGCACTTTTAAAAGTTTTTGTACAGTCTCAAGTGAGCCAGGAGCACATCTAAGAATTTTTTGGGGTGGGGGCTAGACAAACCTAAGGGGCTTGGGAAATAGAAAACTATGACATTTTTATTTGTAAAAGCATTGGTTTTAATATGCTCTGCCCCAACAATAACATATTTTTCTTTAACATTGTCCTTGTATCAGCCCAGGGGAAACAGTACACAGGCATAACACTATACTATTTCTATTTCTGTATAGGATGATCTATTCACCCCAGGAATGCCTATTTCAAGGTTTCAAATTATGTATTATATTAAGGTTTATTTTTATACCAAACATGATCCAAAGCTTTGTTTTTAGGCTGAAAGGACATGCTACGTTGGATGGGGGGGGGACTGTATGGATGGTGACAGCTGGCATGATCCATTTAGAAGAGCTGGGGACCCCCTACACTTGTCAGTAATGGCAGCTATTGATGGTCACTTCAGAGTCTAGTCTACAGTGGTGTCCAGGAAAAGAACAGAGTTAAGAGATTTGGAGGGGAGAGGGAAGTTATGGAGAGGCTGGGATAAAATCCACCACCTGCAGGGTTGATCCTGTATACCTTTTTGCATTTTGGCATTGAGATGTTGGATACAAACACTCAAAATGTAGAGAAATAAGGGGCACTGGTCTTAATAATATTGGACAAATTGTTAGACATAGACACATTCAGAAAATTGGAACCTAGTGACTTAACAGCACTCTACCCTTGATCACACCCTGGACACTAGCTGAAAGTGATAACAGTAGAGTGATAATGACTCATATTGAGTCTTTTGTGGGATCCCTCTCTTGAACTGCCAGATAATTGCAGCTCTTAATGACCTGTTAATCACACCTGGCCATCTGGAACATTGATAGAGATTAGCACGAGGACTAGAGAATGCTAAAGTAGAGACTTTTTTAACTTCATTAACAGCCATGAAAATCTGCACTAGTCAAGATGGGCAAGTAGAGAGTTAGCTGCACTAGCCCTGGTAAATTTGCACTAGTGTTTGGGCTAGTAAAACAATGTTAAGATCACCCCCCTGAATATGCTGCTTGCTTCTAATCATTAGTACATAGCCTTAGATATAAATAGATATATTAATCAATTTTGAGGGCACATAGCTATGGTACGTAGAAGAAGAGAAAATGACTAATAATTTATTGCAGGGGAATTATGCTAAACAGTCTAGTTCTAACCCTAGGGGATAAAATCAGGTCTCAACAGTGAAATATACAGTACCCATCTTCTCAAAGTTATTTCAAACCTTGTCTGTTTTTTGTTTACAATTGCTGTTAGGAATTCCATCCTGTAGATGGACATTATATCTTGCCATTGTGTTATAGTTATAGGATCCTGGGTCAGCCATTTTTTGTAATATCTTTTTGAGCTGCCAGGGTGCAGATCCTAAGCAGTCTTTTGAGTTTGAATCCCTGCAATCAAGTGGAAACTCGGAGAAAAAAAATAAGTTGTGGGAAAGGATCAAAGTCTGGGTGAAAATATTCATCAATGCTTCTTGCAGGGCCTGAAAATAGTGTCCCAGCCTAGGACAGTCCCACATGATATGGGCTAGGACTGCAGGGGAATGCCCACACCCCCTCCAACAATCAGGAGACCTAATAGGCTGACATTTTGCCTGAATTTTAGGCATCCTAAAGTATCTAAGTGTAACTTTCCAGGAAAACTCCTTCCAACTAACAACTTCTGTTCCCCAATGAACATAGTTCAGGTGTCTGTCCCAAGTTTCCTCAGGGATCTGTGCACCCACATCTGCCTCCCATGCTGCTCTAGTCTTTTCAAGAGAGTCCCCTTTTAAGGGCGTCATCGCTTTATATAGGTATGAGATTATATACTCCAAGTTGGCTTTATTCTCTACGTCCGTTACCAGAATAGGTATAATTGTGGGTGGTGGGGCACTGTTCCAAAGATTGGGGGAGAGGGAGTTGATAAAATCCTGGACCTGAAAATACCTGAATCTATCCCCACACCCCCAGACTTTAGGATTCCAACTCCAGGTCAGAGTTGGTCCAGGGAGGGGGCAGAACACTGGGGGAAGGTGAAACATGGAAAAAGGACCATTACCGTGACTGTCACCATAATGGTCTTTTTTCCTGTTTCGCCGTCGGGGTGTCGATCATAAGGGGTGCACCACATACGTTAATGGTAGTCCTTGTGTATGGGTTGGATCCTCCCCTCTGTTCCCAAATGTTATGCTGGGACAGTAAGATTCTGTTGGCCTGGAGGAGATCCTCCTCCCTCACCTCTAAAGTTTTCCACCTTGCCACATACTGGCTGTGACACCAGTAGACCACTGTCCTTAGCTGGACCGCCTGGTGGTACAACTTCAGGTCTGGGAGAGTCAGACCACCTTGTTTTTTGGGCAACTGGAAAATAAAATATCTAATCCTAGGCCTCTGGGCTCCCCAAATGAATCTGGAAATTATACAGTTTAGATCCCTGTAAAACTCCTTTGGTATTATTATAGGTAAGGTTTGTGCTAGATATAAAAATCTTGGAAGCAGCACCATTCTAACTGCCTCCACCCATTGAACACGTGGAATAGGTATTAGAGCCCAGCCCTCCAAATCTCTTCTCAGGCTCTCCAGTAAGGGATAATAATTCATCTTAAACAGATGAGTACTGCAATGGGTTAACTGTACCCCTAAGTATTTCAACTTCTGGAGGTTCCATTTAAATGGGAATTCTGCCCTGATCCTCTCCGATGGGTTATAATTTAACTTCAATACTTCTGTTTTATCAGAATTCATTTTGTAGCTGGCTAAGGACCCACAATCCCTCAGTGACCCCCACAATGGTTTCAGGGAGTCCTCCAGATTTGTTAGATAAATGAGCAGCGCATCTGTATATAATGCCAGTTTGTGGATCTCCCCTCCCACCTCTAATCCTGTTATCTCCCTATTTTGTCATAGTGCCTGTGACAATGGCTCCAGGTACAGAGCAAAAAGGAGTGTTGATAGGGGGCACCCCTGTCTCGTGCCCCTCTTCAGGGAGAATGGGCAGAGATCCTCCCATTTGCTTTTATGTATGCCACTGGGGATGTGTACATGTTGTTTATGATCCTAATAAAGGAATCTAAAAAACCCAGTTTCTGCAATACCACCCCTAAGAATGGCCATGCCACCCAGTCAAAGACCTTCTCTGCATCCAGGCTTAACATCAAGTAGGGGGGCCTCCGACCGGGCAGCATAATGCAGGAGGTGGAGCGACCTTTTAATATTATCTTGTGTTTGTCTAGCTGGAACAAACCCAGTTTGGTCCTGTCCAAGCAAGGTGGGCAGTGTCTGTTCCAACCTCCCGGCCATCACCAATGAGAATAATTTATAATTGAAGTTAAGCACCAAGATAGGTCAGTATGCTGTGCAATGTGTAGGATCCTTCCATGGACTGGGAATACTAGTGATGGTTGCATAATTCCAGCTCAGTGGGAATGACTCCCCCTCTCTGAATCTCCCTGCAGACATCCAGTAAGGGAACGCTTAAACTTGTCCTAAAGGATTTTATGAAATACCCAGTGAAACCATCTGGGCCTGGACTCTTTCTAATTTTTAATTTTGAGATAGCTTGATTTCATTCTAGCTCGGTGATAGATTTATCCATCACCTGCTGGAGGGACTGAGAAAGTACTGGCAAGCAGAGGTTTGTCAAATAGGCCCAAATTTGTTCTTCATCTGGCGATTGCTCTGGAGTGTAAAGAGCCTGATAATACTTCATAAAGGCTCAGATAATCTGCTGCAGGGATCTAACCAGCTGCCCCCTTATCCAGGTCCTTAATTTGAGTGACTGTAGATCAGGCCGTCCTTTGCCTCAGTCTGTGGGCTAGGAGCTGAGTGGCTCTAGGGCCACTTTCATAGTATTTTGGTGCAAGTATCGTAGGGCCTGTTCCATCTAAATATCTAGCAGTTGCTGTATCTGCTGTCTGATAGCCAGCAGTAATAGGCTCACTGCCGTGTCTGTCCCCTTCCACGTGTTGTTTCTGGAGGTCCTTCAGCTGCTGCTGGAGTCTCTCCAGATGTTGTGTCTGTTGTTTTTTGAAATTAGTAGCAAACTTAATAATATCTCCTCGGAGGACCACTTGGCTGCCCAACTCACTTCAGGGGTAATGTTATCTTGTACTATCTGAGGTATTCTACCCTCCACCATTTCTTTAAATTCTGATAAATTTGAGAGAAAGTTGCTGAACCTCTATAGCTTCTGCTCCCTTTCAGAGGTCCAGGTCATCTTAAGCGTCAACTGAGAATGGTCCGAGTGGACAGAAGGTATATGCTGACAGATTTCAATTAAGTGCATATGTTCTTTTGTTATCAGGAAGGAGTCTGTTCTGTTATAAACACCATGAGGGGCTGAAAAGTGAGTGTACTCCCTTTCTCTTGGATGAAGGGCCCCCCAGGCATCCACCCACTGCGCCCCTTTAAAACAGCTCAGCGTTGCATTTTGGGCAGTGGTTCTCTTAACTGGCTTAGGGTTGGTGATGTCCTCCTGACTATAGATTTGGTTGTGGGCCCCCCCCCCAATCAGAGTACCTTTATGGAGTTCTGTTATTTTCCGACACAACCCTGTAATCACTGCCCCCTTTGTGCCTGGTGGATTATAAAGTGATGCTATGGTAATAGGGCTGCTCTCCAGCATGCTTCCTACAACCGCTAACTTGCCCTCTGGATCAATGTAAGAGTTGGTCTCTTGAAATTGAGTGTATTGGGGTATCAATACCGCTGTGCCCCTCTGCTTCCCTACCCTATAGGAAGACGCCACCACTCGAGTGAAACCGAACTTGGCCAGCTTTTGATGTTTGGTCCCACTCAGATGGGTCTCCTGAAGTAATATAAAAGTTGGTCTCTGTTTCTTTTTGAATAATATCTTTATTGGTTTTAGTATTTACCATCAGACAACATACAACATGCAAACAGACAAACATACATTCTAAGATTAACACATTAAAACATTAACATTAACATAGGTGCAATCATGTGTACATTTTTATAAATTCATCTCTCCAAATTAGTTTATTCAGACATGGAGACATAACTTAGTGATATTCCTAGATAAAGACCCCTTCGGCTTCACTTTTTTCCTGCCCTCCACTTCACTTCTCACAGCTGAGCTTAATTATCTATGCCTTCTCTTAGTATTATTCCTTCTTCTAGACTGAGAGAAGATAGAAAGGGGGCCCAATTTCTACCAAAGACTTCCTCTCTTCCCCATAAGATGTCCGTCAACCTCTCCAAACCCAGTGTTTTTATTATCATCTGTTTCCAAACCTGCACTGTAGGCTTAGCCTGAGAGACCCATGTATTTTGTATGCAGTGGCGAGCCAAGAGAAACAGAACTCTCATCCATCTAGGGAGTGGCACCCATTCTTCTCCTTCTCCCTACCTCCATCCCAAACAGACATACCAGTGGGTCTGTTTCTACCTCTTATCCCGCTATCCTGGCTACCTCCGTCACTACCTCTTTCCAAAAGACTTGCAAGACCAAGCAAGTCCAAAAACAATGCACGTATGCACCTCTCTCCACTCCACATCTCCCACATATTGGTGACACCAGAGGGTGTGCCTTATGCACTATGACTGGTGGGTAATATAATCTATGGATACATTTGTAGTATGCCTCCTTATATCTATTACAGGTCATGATCCCTGCATGCATTAGGAGCATAATCCTCCAATTCTCCTCAGCAATAATTCTCCCCCTGATCTCATTCCCATAGCTGTCTTGTTTTAGTTGTCATATCTGGTAATCTCTGCTTCCCCTTCTTCGCTTTTTTCCCAATGAAACCTTTAGGATCAGTCTGGGCCTGATAAACCAAGCTCTCCACGCAGTCCAGCTTATACCCTTCTCTTTCTTCTCTTGCAAGGCTACCCATAAATGCCCTCACCTGTAGGTATCGAAACATATGCCGCCCTTCCATGCCTATTGTATCTTGCAGCACCTTAAATGTGCAAAATTGGCCTTGCACCAACAGGTTTCCCAGGCTTCAGATGCCTTTCTGTTCCCATTCCTGGAACCCCATATCCTCCAACCCAGGTTAAAAAAAGAGGGATTACCTGCTATTGGCATCAGCAAGGTTTCTCCCCTCTGTATCCCACTCTGTCTTCTAAGCTGTCCCCAAGCCGCTAAAACTTGCTCCACTAATGAGTTACCATTACCCTCAGTTTTATATGCTCTGGCACCCCTGCTGTGCAGGTACGCTGCGAGTCCTCCCTGGATTCCCTTCTGTTCTAAGGCCACTCAGCTAGCCACTTCTGGTTGGTGTACCCAGTCTGCTATATATCTTAGTTGTATCACCAGAAAATAGTTACCCAAATCAGGGAAATTCAGGCCCCCTTTATCTCTTTCCCCCTTCAGCCTCTGCAGACTTATCCTTGGACGTTTCACCCTCCATATAGAAACATAGAAACATAGAATTTGATGGCAGATAAGGACCGCTTGGCCCACCCAGTCTGCCCATTTTCCTACCTAATGGATAAGCTGCAGATCCTAGTTAACCAGCAGCCTACCTCTTGCTGCCCCAACCCCCTAGAATTGCCTTATGACTGTCCCATGCATGCTTGAATTCCACCACTGTTTTTGACTCCACAACCTCCTCCTCCAGGCCGTTCCATGCATCCACAACCCTCTGTGAAAAAATACTTCCCTTAAATTACCTCTGAGCGCGCCCCCGTCTTCAAATTGTGTCCCTTGTTCTTCACCTCTTTTTGAAAGATCCTACCCTCTTGGACTTTGTTGATTCCCTTGAGGTGCTTGAAAGTTTCTATCATGTCCCCCTCTCCTCCTTTCCTCGAGGCTATACATATTAAGCTCCTTAAGTCTCTCTTCATATGTCTTCTGGTGCAGACCCTGCACCATTTAGTTCGCCCTCCTCTGGACAGCTTCCATCCTGTCTATGTCCTTGCGGAGATTGGGTCTCCAGAACTGCATGCCAGTACTCAGATGAGGTCTGACCAGTTGTCTGTACAGAGGATAATAACTTCCTGTTTTCTACTGGTAATGCCTCTCCCTATGCATCCCAGTATCCCCCCAGCCCTCCTTGCTGCCCTCTCACTTTGCTTGCCCACCTTTAGGTCATCTGATATAACTACCCCCAGGTCCCTTTCCATTTTTGTTGTTGTTAGTATCTCACCCCCCATTGTGTACTCTTCCCCTGGGTTTTTGTTTCCCAGGTGCATTACCTTGCACTTCTTAGCATTGAATCTAAGCTGCCATACATTTGACCATTCCTCTAACCTTGCAAGTCCTTCTCATACTTTCCACCCACCTTGTGCATCAACTCTGTTGCAGATCTTTGTGTCATCTGCAAAGAGACATACTTTTCCTTCCAGTCCCTCTGCAATGTCGCTTATAAAGACATTGAAGAGGACCGATCCTGATACTGAACCCTGCGGTACCCCACTAGTAACCCCCCTTTCTTCAGAGTGGACTCCATTTACTATTACTCTCTGTGTCCTATTCTCCAGCCAATTATTTACCCAGGCTGTCATCTTGGGACCCACTCCCAGCTGGCTAACTTGTATATTAATCTTTTGTGTGGGACTGTGTCAAATGCCTTTCTAAAGTCTAGGTAGGCCATGTCCACAGCCCCTCCCTGATCTACTACTTTGGTCACCCAGTCAAAGAAATCTATCAGATTTGTCTGGCATGACCTTCCCGCTATGAATCCATGCTGCCTTGGGTCCTGTGCCCCTCTGGCCTCTAGATACTCGACAATTCTTTCCTTCAGAAGTGATTCCATCATTTTCCCTACCACTGAGGAATGCCCTCTCTAACCTCCTGATATCCCTTTTGGTCAAACCTTCATGCAGCATCTGTAGTGGATACAGAATCCTTGGCAGGATATCCATTTTAATAAGATTCACTCTGCCCAGCCACGATATCGGCAACTGCGCCCACCTCCTAAGGTCTGCTTCTATTATCTTCAACAATACAGTATAATTTAACCTGTACAGGGAGCCCAGTGTCCATCCCACCTGTATACCCAAGTAAGTAAAACTAGCCCCCACCGGTTTCAACCTCCACTGCCCTACTTCAGTTCCTGGTCCCGGAAAGCATAGCACCTCCGATTTCCCCAGGCTGATCTTATATCCAGAAAAGGTACTAAACTCTTCTACTAGGGCCAGCAATGGAGGCACAGACTGCCATGGGTTCGTAAGGAACAGGAGCATATCGTCTGCATAAAGAGCAAGTTTGTGCTGTGTCCCCCATATCCCCTCTACCCCCATAATATCATCGCATTTCCGTATTGCTGTTGCTAACAGATCCATTGCCATGGCAAATAAAAGGAGGAAAAGTGGGCAACCCTGTCTCATACCCCTCTCCAGCTTGATTTTTTCAGAAAGGGTCCCATTTACCATCACCAGGACCTGGGGTGCCACATACATTGCTCTCACCCACCCTATATATGATTCACCCAGACCAAACCGGGACATCACCTCAAACAGGTACTCCCATTCCACTCTATCAAATGCTTTTTCAGCGTCCATCGAGATAATGTCTGTGTTCTCTTTCCCTTGATTCACCCTCCATATTATATTGAGTAAGCGCCGCATATTATGATATGACTGTCAGCCCTTAATAAACCTGGTTTGGTCTGGGTGAACCAACCCCGGAAGTATATCCTCCAGCCTAGTAGTCAAGATCTTTGCCAGTATTTTTATATTATGATTTAGCAGAGAAATTGGCCTATACGATGCACACTCCTTTGCATCCTTCCCGGCCTTGGGTATTAGACATATGGTGGCATCATAGCATGTATCAGGCAGAGTGACCTTCCCTGTTTCCTTCTCCTGCTGAAAAAACCCACAAAGCAGATCTCCTAACTGCCAACCCATTTATTTGTAATATTCTGCCGGAAATCCATCTGGGCCACAAGCCTTCCTCCCGTGTAGCTTCTGTATGGCCCTCAAAACTTCCGTCTTAGTGACTGGCTGACTTAGTTGATCCTTTTGCACCTGTGTGGCCTCCGGCAGATGTACTTTCTCTAAAAACCCTAGGATTTGCTTTCTCTTATCCGTCTTCTCCGCCCGATA
Source organism: Neoceratodus forsteri (assembly GCA_016271365.2). Taxonomy (NCBI): domain Eukaryota; kingdom Metazoa; phylum Chordata; order Ceratodontiformes; family Ceratodontidae; genus Neoceratodus; species Neoceratodus forsteri. The sequence continues at coordinate 831,881,488 of CM057454.1, read as the reverse complement.
CAGCTGCTGAAAGAAAGCTCAAAAGCTTTCCATTATACCCTTCTTGTCCCTCTGTAGAGTCCCACCTCCATCCTTCACCCCAGTAATGTGTTTTAGCCCTTGTCCTCCCTTCATAAGTCTCACAAGCAGCGGGCCCGGTTTACTTTCCCACTCAAATATTTGATGTTTATTAAAGAACCAAACTCTCCCTGCTTCTGCTCTAAGGAGAGCATTCAGTGCCTTCCTTACCGTTCCCAGAAGTAAGCCAGCTTCTCCCTGTTCTCCACCTGTGACTCTCTTCTCTAGATCCTTCAGCTTCCCTTCCAACTCTAGCCGTTTCTCCTGCTTTTGTCTTTTAAGCCTTGCCATGTATTCTATAATTATCCCTCTCATGTAGGCCTTACCCACCTCCCATATAGTGGCCTTAGATATCTCTGCTGTATCATTTGTCTCAATATAGTATTTCCACTGGTCTGCCAGGTACTCTTTAAATTCTGCATTTTTAACCATATAGGTTGGGCATTTCCATGGGGGAGTTCTTTCCTGCCTCTCCCTGCTTCGCAATTTCATGATGACTATCACATGGTCTGATACATGTATGGGGCTATGCAATATATCCCAAATTCGCCCATACCACTCCCTGGTCAAGTAAACATAATCTAGGCATGACCACGTTTTATGTGGGTTTGAATAAAAAGTATATTCTTTCACTCCTGGGTTAGCAGTATGCCAGGCATCCACCAGGTCCATATCTGCCATTCCCACCTGCCACTGCTGCATAGCAACTGATTCTCTCCCCCCCCTCTCCTCTGAGTGGTCCATATACGGGTCCATTGTCCAGTTTAAATCTCCTCCCAATATTAACCTTGGAAATTGTTCCTTTATTAGTAAATCCAGCAAGGGCATGTAGAACTGCGGATCATGCACCACAGGGGCATAAATAGACCCCAGAGTAACCTGCTCCCCATGTAATGTTCCCAAAATAAATACATAGCTTCCCTCCTTAGGATCTCTGATCACTCTATTAACTTCTAGTGGGACAGTCTTATGCACCAATATGGCCACTCCTCTTTTGTGCACCGAGAAAGATGCTGCATAACATCTCCCCACCCAGTTGCGCACCAGTTTGGCGTGCTCCACATCAGTCAGGTGCGTTTCTTGTATAAGAACCACCTGGGCCCACCCTTTTCAAAGCCGTCAGTAATGCTGTCCTTTTAACTGGATTTACTATACCACGTACATTCTAGGTCACAATATTAAGGCTCTGTGTTTTATGCATTTTGAAATTTAGCACCTTTCACATATGTCCCATCCTTATTAAACCAGGGTCACCCTGGCCAGTTAATATATGTCCCGTAGTCTCTACACCATGCCACATCCCTATACTGTATGTATACACTCCAATGATTGCACCAAAAACATGAAAACAGTAACAGTTGTAATATTCATTTGTAACACCCACAACTGCTCCCCTTCCCTCCTGTTGGCATTCCCAGAATACTTTCCCATGCTCCATCTCCTCCCTCATTGAGTTCCATCTCTCATCCTCATCAAAATTCCTTCCTCTTCCCCAACCCTCCTCCCTTTCATATGCCTCTCCCTTTGACATGTCTTAGTTTCACTTTTTGTCTCTTGCTGTACTTTAATACTTGCTTCTCACTTTGGTTTCCCTGTATCCAACTCTCCCCATACCCACTAGTCTTCCCTCCCATAGTCTCTGCCTGCCAGCCCTTTCTCCTGCCCCCTTCCTGTCTCTTCCCCCCCATTAAACATAATTGCCTCATAGGCTCGAGTGTAAAATGTCTCCCCATTACTGTCATATGTGCTCCGCCCCCCACAGCCAGTGTATGCTTTGTAATACCTCCTTCTTTCTTTCCCCCATATTTCGTCACCCAGCACTCCCTGGTGCCTTTTTCCAAGTTGTCTCCTCGTGTCTCCATCCAAATTCCCTCAGAACCCAAATTCAACCTTCTCATCCAAGCTGCTCATGTGCTCCCCACCAAAAAACAAAAGACAGAGAAATAGAAAACAAACAAAAAAAAAAGATGGGGGGTAGAGGAAAATAAGACCCAAGAGAGAGAGGGAAACAGGAGGAGGAGGTAGGGCCCAACCCACAGATGGAGAAAGGCCACCCCGCTCCCCTCTCCTTTCTAAGCAGTGCTCTTCAAACTGTAGGGAAGATCCTCCTCCGACACCAGGTTGCAGGGAGCGCAGGCCGTGCCATTAATCACACATGCTAAGCCCCTCTCCCCGCTAGCCCTTGTACCTGTACTTGGTCCATTTTGAGGCCTCTCTGTCTCATGGCTCCTTCTCTCTCCCAGTCCCGATCTAGGTTATTCCCCTCACTCCTCGGTCAGGCATCTTTTAAGTAGCTCCAGTCAATCGCACCTCAGCACAGTGACAGGGCTGCATTACTTACAAGTTCTAAACACTAAGCCTCATAATGCTGCATTCTTTCATTTGGTGACCTGCGGCAACTGGAGCGATTATCTCCCCACCGAAACAAACCGTTTCACTCTCCAGCACAAGTAATTCACTATTCAGCTCCAATATTGGATAAAAAGGGCGGGGAACACATCAGCAAGATAAAAATACAAAAATTAAAAAAAAATTCCTAGGATCTTCTCTCCAGCTCTGGTAGCATTTGGCTTCTCAGTTTCTTCTTTCACCTCAGCTTCTGCTTCAGAGAATGGACAAACTGCTCTGCCTTGTCGGCTTCCCAAAATGAAAAGGTTACCCCCTCATGCTTGATCTTCAACATCGCAGGATAAACTAAAAAGTTTTCCACCTTAATATCTCTGAACTGTTGCATTATGCCATTGAACATTTTCCGCCATTTTAGCAGGTGGGCAGAGTAATCCTGTGAGAGGAAGAGCCGATGGCCCTCAAAAACCACTGTGCCTTTTTCTCTGTAGGTTTTCAAAACTTCCTCCTGATCCTGGAAATTGTGGAATCACATGATCACCTGCCTCGGAGGCTGGTCTGCTGGCGGTCGGGGCATCATGGCCCCATGAGCTCATTCCATTTTGATATGCCTCTTCGCAGGCTGCAGGCCCAATAGTTCTGGAAGCACCTTAGCACAAAACTCCAAGGCACTAATCCCCTCTCGCCCCTCCAGCAGTCCCCTCAAGTGAAGATTAAGGCATCAATGGTAGTTTTCTTGATAATCAAATGCCTCTCTGAATTCTGCCAGTTCTTTTTGGAGAGCCACCACTTGCCCGGGAACCGGCGCCATCTCGTCCTCCAGATGCGATAGTCACTCCTCTGCTTCTGTGATTCTGCTGGCCTTCACTGTCTGTTGCTCCTGTATCTCTTGCAATTTCAGGTCCAGCTTCCCTTCCATCTTAATCAATCTCGGTTCTAAGGCCACAATCACCTGACCCGTTACATCTCTGCCTAGCGCTGTGACCTCCGCTGCAGACAACGAGACAAGGCCTGAGTTCTCTCCACCCTTTTTGGCACTTTTGTTAGCCAACTGCTGGCTTTTCACCGGACCTGGCATCAGATATTCATCCATACTGCTACCTGCTATCATGGGGTACACAAGTTAACCTTGCAAAGGTATTTTAAAAGTTTAAATTTTATCCTTATATTGGCTGTCAAGAGGGAGCAGCAAGAGAAAGCATACGTTCAGTTAGCTGCTCATTAGCACCCCACGGTCTCTGTTTCTTACTAGTGGACAGTACTCTATATCACTTAATAGGGTTGTTTAAACCGTTAACATTCTGAGAGATGAAAACCAAATGTGATTTGTTATCCGTTTACCAAAGTATTTTCCTCCGTGGCCCCTACCAGGGTCTCTCCTGATTTGCCCATACTGTTCCCCGTTTTGTCTAACCCCCTTAGGTTTAACACCCTCTCAGTTGTACCACACCTCTGTAAGGATAATTTTAAATTTTCATTTAGAAGCATTATTTTTTTCTCCATGATATAATTCAGTCTGCTGCAGCCTGTCAAGTGAAAACACATACAAACAGTGAAACATATAAACTTCTATGGAACTATTTACAAAAGGGCTCCCAAGGCAGGGGAGTACATTTTGGTGCTCCCTACATGCTTGGGAGAGTAGCCCACTAGTGTCTGCCCCCGAGCTGGAGGGAAAGGGGCTGCAAAAAGCACCAGATCCTCCTGAACCCGATGAAAATCTGGATCTACAGTGATGGCAATGAGAAAAAAAGAATGTCTTCCTCATCAGGTTCAGCTCTGGGCCTAATAAGATCTCTCTCCCCTCCACAAGTGCTTGGAATCCTTTGAGGTATACTGTCAAAATTCCCCCAACCCCTCCCACCCATCGGCCACACCAGCAGACCTGCTCCCTATGTTTTATTGATCAGAGAAGATTACTGCACAAGGGTAGGTGGTAAGTTTCAGAAGTGCTTGAACACATATCCAGTTCCTGGTGAGAAAGACAGGATGGTGAAATATATTTGTTTGAAACTGTCTTTCCTCCTCCTCACATTCACAGTCACCCAGAACCCTCCCCAAACGATCACCCAAAGCCCTTTTCCTGCTTAAAGATAGTAAACAATATGTCCATTCTGCGTAAGATAATCGCATGGGGAGAGTCTTTCTTTTAAAAATAACACAGTCAGGCTAGCGTGGAAGAAAGGAACCAGTCAGCTTGGGAGACTCCGATCGCCGAGTCCTTCAGCCAAAAGCCTCTCTGTAAGGGGAATAACCAAATATCCATCGAATAATTAGTAAAACTAAGAAAACCAAAATGAACCATTCCGGAGTAAATTCACCCAGTTCTTGACATCCCCTACAACATCAGGGACCCCAGCTGAAACAGTTTGACCGGGAGTCACCGATTAATGAGAGAGACGCAGCACAAAGAATAACCCCCTGACATGCTCACCGCTTCCTCAGGAGTTTTCATCATCATCCTCTCCTGGGAGGTGGTGGTTCTTTGCCTGAGACTTCATCCTGTATAGCAGTGCCTTTATTTCTTCCATCATTTTTGGTGCTTCTGCTTGAGCCACGTTTTTGTGGGGATGCTTTCCGGATGTGTGCCACTTAGAATGGGTAGGACAAAAGCGCTGTTCTCTTGGCTGGTCTGACTCAACATTCCACACCCTTTTCTTCAGTTCCTGCTGCACCTCGCTAGGAGATTCATAAATTGTTAGGCCAGTGTCCCAGAAAACTTTAAGTTTAGCCATATAAGGGGTTTGAAACCAGATTTTGTGTTCTCTTAAATCTCTCAGGATGGGTGAGTAAGACACTCTCTGTTTTGCAATTTCAACTAGATAATTGTTATAAAAAAAGAGCCTTGCTGAGTTATGCTTTACTATTTTTTTTGCCCACGCTAACCTTAACAATTTCTCCTTATCCTGGAAACTGGACATCTTGAAAACGATAGATCTTGGTCTGACCTGGGGGTTTGATGGCTTAGGGGTCAGGGCTCGATGTGCCCGTTCAGTTTTTAAATTGAAACCCACCGGGAGATCCAGAACGTCGTTAAGGAGATCTTCTAGAAACTCCTCCATCTGGCCAGTCTTGGAGCCCCCTGGAAGTGCATAAATCCTAATATTTTCTCTCCTTGATCTGGCCTCCAAATCTATGAGCTTGTCTTGCATGGTCTCCTGGTGTGTGACTAGGAAATCGACCACTGCTTGTAGGCTGTGTGAGTCATCTTCGAGATCAGAAATCCGTTGTTCAGAGGCTTCGGCTCTGGTTTCGACGTCAGTGAGATGATTTTGTAAGGCCAGGAATTTCTGCTTTGTTTCAGCATGGAATGCTCTCAGCTCCCCTAGGAGTATTTCAAATCTGGATCTCGAGAGCTTCTCTGCTTCATGGTCAGTGTCCATATCACAGGCTTCAGGGCCCGACATTGAGGAGCTCTGACTTGGATGTTCTATCTCCATCAATCTATCTCCATTCCGGTGCTTGTTCTCCGATTTTGTTCTGGATTTATTCGGTCTGTGCCCACCTCTATCTTTAGTAGCCATTTCTGGACTAAGTTGTTGTTTTCTTTTGTATAAATTTAGAGGGCTAGTGTATGGAGTTGTAGGCGCTCTAGAGAGAAGCTGCCATCAAGGGGATGACATCACCAGAAGTCTGTTTTGCTGCAATCTCTATTTGATTGTTTGGAATAGCAATATTTAGCAATACTCAGTGAAATTGCTGATGAGATTAAGAAATAGGTAGTTTATCATTTTGACCATTTTGTGATGTTCCATCTAGTTGGGATTGTTGCTTGAATCTTTTTATTGCTGTCATCTCAGCTATCATTTTGTGGAGTATTGTTTGGTTTTGCTATTCTAAACTTACTCTTGTATTTTCTGATTGAAGCAGTATTTCTAATGTATGTTGTATTGTTAATAATGTTTAGGATATACTGTTAAAACCTTGTATAATTATTTCAGTCAGTTGTTTCAACTCTGCACTTGCATTGCATGGCATATCTTGCTCATTTGATTGGATGTTTTGTTTTGAGGTAACTGGTGGTTCCACTTCTGCATCTGTCTCTGTGTCTATTGTACACATTTGCTTTTCTCCATCTTCTGCCATACTGTGCTCTTGATTTGGATTTTCTTGTCTTTGCTTTTTATTTTTAGTGTGTATTGTATCAGTTTGATTCCTTATTTCTTCTGTCATGCTTTGGTCTTCATTTGCTTTTTGTGGTATTTCTTGTTTTGTGTCTAGGTCTTTTGTGTCTTTTTCTCCTATATTTTCATTATCAGCAGTGGTATCAGTTTGTTTATTATCTGCACTACATATGAAAGAGTGTATTTTGATGTTTCTAGTAAAGAATAATGTTTTGTGTTGTGTAATGTATGTGGGAAGTATATTTGGCTTGTTGAAATACATACCTGTTAATGAGGTTTCCATAGAGGTGCTGTTGTGTTTCTTACTTGATGCTTTTTGTATTTTTGTTGGTAATTGAGGTCTCCATTTTTCCTTTACTGGTATGTTTGAGGGTTCTGTAACATGTAAGAATAAAGAAAATACATGCTGTTTTGTGTCCTTATATGAATTACTGCTAAGTAATTTATAAGTTATAGTTTTAGTCATAATTCCTGGTATTGGGATTTTAGGGATACTTGCAATCTTGGTATCTTTCTCCAAGTTTAGGTGTTCCTGCTCGTTTCCACATGTCTTCAACAATGGTGTACCACTTACAATGTTTTTTAGGTATATCTTCATCTTGTTGGAGTTTAAAGAAGGCTTGTCAGATGATTTTCCATTTTCTTTGACATGTTTTTGGATCTTTTTGTATTTTTTTATGTTCAAGCAGGTACTTGCTCACATTTTCCCATATATCTGTCATTTTTTTGTTGGTCACCCTCAAGGTTATGTGAGGATCACCGAATTTAGACATAGCTTCAGCCAGATGAGGAAGTTCTGAATCTTTCCAGAATTTAGGCATTTTCTAATAGGAGAGAAGGATAATTTGATAAGTGATGTATCAAACCCTAACTATACTGGCACTACTGTGCCAGTATAATATAAAGTGTAGTAATGATATCAGTGCTATTTAATTCTTAATAAGCACATAGATATTTCTATACAGAATATCATAAATTGCAGTAATTACACTTAATACCTTGTGATTTTATGTGTATCACAGAAAAACAAGCATGTGTTCTTTATATTAGGTAAGTAACATTGACAATTAATTTTGGTTGTGTTTTCTGCACAAAAAATGCAAAATTTCACAAGGAAAATGGCAAAATTTAGCACACAAAGTGCAAATTTCACTATTTCGCTGGCAAGCTATAGCCTTCTATGGTGAAATTTCCCTTTGTTGCTGGCAAATGTTCACCTTCCATGGTGAAATGTGACTTGTTCACAGGTGAAATTTCACCTTTTTGAGTGATTTCGCCTTACAAGTGAAACTTTACATTTCTACAGGTAAAATTTCAACTTCCATGGTGAAATTTGTCATTTCTACAGGTGAAATTTTGCCTTCCATGGTGTAATTTATGCAGGCAATATTCCTCCTTCCATTATGAAAGCTAGCCTTTTAGCAGGTAAAATTTGGACTTCCATGGCGACATTTCATATTTATGTGGGCAACATTTTGCTTTTCATAGCAACATTTCTTATTTTTGCAGACAAAATTTCACATTATGCTTTTTTTTTAATTAGCAAGCAAATTATTGTAGCACTATAGTTGGGGGTTTGAAATGTATAGGTGGTTATGATTTCTTACAGAGAACTTTGACTTTATTAATTCCTTTACTTATGTTGAAAAGTGACATCATGAACAATGGAAAATCAAAAATCATTATTCGATTTGAAATCCAAAATCAAACTAGCCCTTTAAATAATTTTAAGGTTTATGATGCTGTTTACAAATATTGGTTCATGTTGGAGGACATTTGTGGAATGAATAGTGGGAAAACATATTTATTCATTTCAAAAACATTTTGAGTTTGGCTAAAACTGATTATTTATAACTTGAAAAAAGGTTCAATATCAGAGTTTCAACATATAAAAAAATAAGGTAAATATGTGCCAAGGGGAAACAGCTCTGCATGTTTCCGAAATAAGGAGGTATTTGTACACCTCCTAGTGCATTACACAGTTTGAGTTCTTACTTGCAGTCAAAAACAATTCCCAAGTGAAAAATTACATCATGACTTCGTAAGACTAAGAACATGTCCAAATTGTGGGCTGCGGTGACCTGAGTGTATATAACAGCAACATTCTGGTGCTAGGCAGAAGTCAAAAGAAAGCACTGTGAAAGCTTATAGTGGTGATTATGGACAACACAAAATAATTAAACACCCTCCAGCACTACCAGTTATTGCTAAGAAACTGCAAGTTAAGGTAAAAAGTAATAAATCCTCCTAGATTCCTGGTACTAGTGAGCATTTCTTCTCTGGCCAAAAGAAATTCAATAATTAAGTATTATTCTGACAAAACATGAAGGAGAACAATCATGGGTACATCTTTATTTACTGTATTTATTTTATTTACTTTAGCATAATCTATCCAAGGACGTTCATGAGTGCTACTTGGATCAGGCTGTTCGGTACTGTTTAATTGTGTGCATGGGGATTAATGATTTCATGGCACTAATCTAATTGACACATATGACAACAATCATAAAATCCATTAACCTACAGAAAATATTACCATTTTACTCTGTTTGCAGGAGTTTAATTAGTAAGACCTACTGTTTCTGAACCTTGAGTTTGCTTGCTGATTCAAATAAGGTTCACTGTTTTCAAGAACTTTCTACTCCATTTCATGAAACACTTCCTGTTCCTGTTGTCTCGTGTTCTATTTGTTTTCCTGTAATAGCTTAAAGTGATAGTATTATGTTAAAACTTTTTTCAGAGGATTCTAATTGTGAAGTTCTTGTAGCAGTACATTAATTAATAATATGGTGCTTTTCTGAGTAAGTCTGCCTTTTTAATTTCTGGTTAACAATTTAGAGTGCTGGAAAAGTATATTACAATGTGGCTTTATAGTTTGTTCTATGTTCGACAGTTACTGTGATGTGTTACGTTTTTAATGTTGACATATCTATTTTAGGTTATTCTTGCTTACTGAATTATTTGTGATTATTTCTTTATAGGAAAGTGTTCTATATGTTTACTTTTTTGGGGTGATGGGTTTTATTTTATAAGAAGTGGTTTCTTTATATGTACCCTATAAATTTGATTCTATGCTTAATGCAGGGGTGGGTCAGTAACATGGTGCAAGTGCTACTGCAGTGTAGTCTGTGTGGTTTATGTCCTTGATTTATGGTTCGTGAAAACACTTTTTTTGGAGTAAGTTGGATAAACAAGACAGCTATTATTTTTCTTGTCTTATTTTATAAGAAGTAGCTCCTTTACGTGTACCCTATAAATTAAATTCTATGTTGAATGCAGGGTTGGGTTAGTAACATGGTGCAGGTGCTAATGAATTGCACTCTGCATGGTTTATGTCATTGCTTTATGACTGAAGAAAAAATGTTTTTGGGGGTAGGTTGGAATACAGTAGTAGTCACAGACACTGCCAGCTATTTCCTGAAATTTCTGTGATATTTCCAGAAATATCTGATGCTTTTTGCATTTAAACAGTAGGGGCAGCAGAGAGAAACTCTTCAGAAATTTCGCTAAATATCTGGAAATAGCTCGCAATGTCCATGGCTACCACTGTAATAAGACTGCTAATATTTTTTTATTTCTTATGTCACACGTTATTCATTAATTTGTATAACACTTTTAGTTTTGGTTTGTAGAATTAACTATTTTGGATGCTTGTTACTTTCATCGTGTTTTACACAGTTAGTGTTCATAGGCTTTATAAATGATCTCTGTTGTCCTGAAAATGTGTTTATTTTACTTAGTACTTTTTTTGGGGGTAACAACACCTATGTTCAGAGCTTTAGTTTAACTTTAGGTATCCAATTGTGATGTGCTGTCTTTTATATGTTCTTTTGAGAGTTTCTGGTGAAGAACTGAAAATCACATTGATGTAAAAGTTGGGAGAAAATTGCAAACTACTTTGTACATAAAGATACATTTGTGGTTCTAATTTTCAAGGCATGAGGTTTTCCTCAGTTTATGAGGATATTAAGTAGATTAAGGAAAATTATGTTTTTGGGGTTTAAATGATACTTTTCATATTTTACATTCTTACAGGTGTACCTAGGTGTGATGTTGGAGCATTATACTGGCATGGTAGCACCAGTATAGTTAGGGTTGATGAGAGGATTTAATGTTATTAATTGAGTAAGTATAAAAGATATATTAGCATTGTTAAAAAACAATTGCTATAAATATGGAAACATAATACATGGTTATGGTATTACATACTAATATTTGGAGGGACAGATCCATTGCACATCTTTGGAGGTTAAATTTGTTGTTATAAAACATACCTATTTTGAATAAGAAATGTAGCACATAACCTCATGGCTCAGTTTGTTGAAAGTTTTTTAGTACTGGTCAGTGAAGTTTTATTTAGGTGTACCAGGTCACTTCCATCATTGTAGTAATAAATCAAGTTAGATTCTCAAGTTTTCTATTTATAATTTAAAATTTAATTGTTTTTGTAATTTATGTATAATTTTCAGTGTAAAAATGGCACTTTTAAATTATGTTTGCTATTTGTACTGTTTGCAATTATTGTTCATTTGAATCATGGATTTTAAAGTTCATTGAGTTGTATTCTTAAAGAAACAGTGACCATTTTCAGGGAGAGAACATTTTATATTAAGTAATAATGTTTAACATAATTGTATTTGTACATTTGCAGTAGTCTATTCACTTTATTTGATTTTCTTTCTAGGTTAAAAATAATTTGGATGATTTATTCCTGCTCTTTTACTTATAGCTGGTTGCTGTGACATTTTTTACAAGGACTGAAGTTTTATTATTTCTTCTTATATTTAAATTTGTGTTTTTGTTATTTGAAGTATGTTTTAATTGTCTTATTATGTTTATTCAAATTACCTACTTTATCAATGCTTTGTATTTGTGTACTATTGTTTTTGGAAATAGATAGTAATTTGCATTCATATTAAGTTGTTTATTTACTTATTTAGTTTGCCACTTGTGTTTCTTTTTCAGAACTTAGAAGGAGTGTCCATTTTGTTTTTTCCTTGCATTTAATGTACTTATATATTTGTATACTAACGTCTTGTGGATTCCTATGTTGTGGTTCATATTGTGCTGTCTACAAATCTGGTCAGACATTTTTTAAATATATAATTTAATTTCTAAAAAGGTTTTCTTATTTGTTTGTACTGTGGAAATGCATAATGTTGGGCATTTTTACTTATATTAGAAAAGTTTTGAACATATTTGACTGTCTTCCATATGAATAGAGGTATTGATGTGTGTTAATGTGTTCAAAATGTTTTGTGATACATGTTGTGTGCCATTTTGTTGGTACTTATGTGCTATGATGTTGTGAGTTATATATGTATTTGCAAACAGCTTTTTAGCTGACTTTCACACACTAGTACAGAGAACGCATTATTAGTTACTTGTGTAATGTTTTCATTTTTCTTTATGCTAATGATTATTTTTTGAATACTTCTATAGTGTACTAATTGTATTACTTAGAATGCTAATTGTTTTTATATATTTTTAAGTAATGGAGAATTGGGGAATGTTAACTGTTTCTTACTGTTTTATTTCATATAACTATACTGGCGCTACCATGCCAGTATAATTATTCATATTCACATGGTATTTGATCCCTGATTTGTAATTTTTTCTGTGATTTTGTGTGGAAATGTTCTTAACTGTAATAGATTTTTTGGGTGTCAACACAGTATTTTTTATATAATATGTATCATATTATCTTTTGTTCTATAACTATACTGGCACTCCTGCACCAGTATAATAATGGAAATTATGAGAATTTCACTCTGAAATAACTTATTTGTGTTTCCAGAGTAATATTACCTATATTCTTATTTCTTTAAAATGATTTTGTACTGGAGTTTTCTTTTTTTATTTACTCATAATTTTATGGAAGCAAACAGTACTTTGTGGAGGAAGCATTTTATATTAGTTTCAGATTTTTCTTTTTCCAGTTTCTGATATTCGTTTTCTTTTTATCCTAGGTTTGTGTCATCTTTGATTTGATTGTGGGTATTGTTCTTTGTAGTTGAAGACATGCCATCTAAGGAAAGAAGGAAATGAATTAATAGAAGAACTAAGTACTTGAAATCTGTGGACAATTTAAAAAGTGTAAATTCAAATGTAACTTGGATTAGAAAGACTGGTAGGGGTATGTCATGTACTAAAAGGAGTAGAAGTGTTAGTTTTGAAGCATGTATGTCATCATCAGTTGCTGTACAGTCAACACATAGGAATTCCTATTTACATAATGTTGGTTTAGTGACAAAAAAAGAAAAATGTCACAAATGTCAGAAATCAGAAGATGTGTATGAATAAGGGTAATTATCAACATGTTAGACAAAGTGTTCACCTGTCTAAATTGCGTTATTTCTGTAACTTAGCATGTAAAGCAAAAACAGAGAATATTATATCTGCAATTTTATGGCAAGAAGGGAAAAAAATAAAAAGGAAAATTTCTTTTATGAAACTTCGTTTGCAAGTTAGATGATTTGTAGCTATGGCTCTTGCAATTCGAGCTTGATTATGGCATAAGATGTCTTCTGAATTAGATTCATTTAACTTAATTGTATATGAGTTGAAGGAAAAGATAAAGGAAGTATCCATGTTTAATATAGACAGTTTTGTTGATGTATTTGGTGGTCAGTGGATGCACACTCAGAAGCATATTTTTGGCAGGAAAGCTATAAACCTGTCTTTTATGAAACTGTGCTATCTATTGATGTAACTGACAGAACTCCCACTGTTTTATACAAAGTACAAAGTGACTATGGTGATGAAGATAAGGAAGGAGATTTAAATTGTTCAGGTGACACTTGTAGACCTAAATTGATTAAATGGCCATGTGCAGAGGTCTGTCATATTTTGAAGAGTTCTTTTCATTCAGTTAAAGATTTCATTTTTATGTTTATAAGAACAAATAAGAAAAAAACATTTTGAATTATTTTTACGTATTGATCTTTTTGAAGTTTGTCCTATTAAGGGACTTTTAGGTGACTCTCTTGCTTGTCTTCACACAGGAATTTGTGACAGTTTCTTGTGACATATGCATTTGATAGCTGTACATAATACAGCAATGCGAACATTTCTTCATTGAGTGTATTGAGTTAGGATGCCTATTTGTAACTTTTATGAGTTAACTCATTTACTTTTTGATGGTGATATGAAAGGTGATTCTCAACTGATTGCAAAATTGAGACAAAGTTCTACCTTTGAAAAAGAGCAGGAAGGTGATGCAGCATTGTTTGCAGACTCTGTTTCTGTGAGGGAATCAAATGTTACTGCAAAATGTGGAAGTGAAATTGTAAAATTTGAGCTTAAGTGTAAAAAGTTTGATTCTGTGTGTTGTCTCTTGTCAGTAACTCTTCTACAAATCCAAAGTTGTAACTGTTGATCTTGAACACATACTTTGTTTTATGAGATGTGGGGTCAATTAGTGGCATACTTATTGATGAAGTGTGATTTTCAGATGAATACTAAAGTCACTCTGTGTTTGTATTGTATTAGTAAAATAAAATCCAATGAATTGCCACTTAGATCTATCTTAAATAATATAGCGCCTGAGGAGACACCCATAGAATTATCAAAATTAAATATGTTTGAACATATACTAATTAAGAGTATGAAGCCCTTTCAAACCATTTTAAGACTGAACACAAAGTTACATAAAGCACCTGCAAAGGAATTTGTTAAATCCTTAAAGAGTATTGTTATGTACCTTCCTCTACCTTTACAAGAAAATATTGATACTCTTTGTCAGCAGAACAGTTTGGTTATATTGGTTAATGGCATGCCAATGAGAAATGAGAGAATTTGGTAAGATGTTGTTAACACTGACAAGATCAAGAAAGCTCTTCAGTACTTAAAGAAATATAATCACTTTTACAAAGATATTAGCATTGATGCCTATTTGGATTAGGAGACTCATTTCAATCTTCTTGACTCTAAACAAGCTATGCTTGAAAAGGTTACAGCAGCTACATAACAGAATGTATATGAACAATACACAATACATCCTCTTCTTGGAAAAGATCCAGTGTTAAACAATATTGATTTATTGCAGATGAAACCAGTTACTGGTAATCCTGTTATTATCTGGGAAAAGACACTAGAGGCATGCTGCTTTCCAGATTTGTTTCCTCAAGGCAATGGGGGTCATTTAGATGAATGGGAAGTTATTGTTCCTGGTTCTGAATATTGAGCTTCTAGAATTCTACATAAAGATGGTAAATTTAGAAGGAATATCCCATACTTGTTCTATTTACTTTGGGAGAGTGAACTTAGTGTTTTATCTGCTTCTATCACTCATACTCTGTGACTTACCAGTTCCCTTAATAATATAACAGCTGAAGACTTTCTTCAAAAATTAAAAAATCAAGATCAAACTTTGGAAGTTAATCTTAGTTCTATTTTGTCAAGCTTGCAAGGTACTAAGGAGTATTGGTACTGACGTAATTCAGAGGTAATGTGCATGCTTCGGGAATATAGGCCTGCAACCTGGTTTGTCATGTTGAGTTGTGCAGAATACAGCTGGGAAGAATTGGCTGAGCTGTTGTTGTGGGTCAACAGTGACGTGGAAGGTATGTCATCTATGACACTTGCAGAGATGTGTTCTCTGGATCCTGTTTTGGTGTAACTCATCATTTTCACTATAGATGTCATGAGCTTCTGAAGTTTATTTTATCAAAGAGCAATCACCTCTAGGATTGGTGGAGCACTATTTTTGGAGAACAGAGTACCAGGCTCACGGTGCTCCTCATATACATATGCTTCTCTGGGTCAAGGATGCACTATGCTTTGGGGATAATCCTCCAGAAATGGTGTTGAAATTCATCATGCAGTATATTTCTTGTCAAATGTCTGATAAATATTACAGTCCTACATTGTAGAAATTGGTTGAAAAATTTCAGCAGCATTTGTGTAGTACATACTGCCAGTGAACAGTTAAAAGCAGATCTAAGTGGTACAGTAGATGCCACTTTGGATTCCTGAGGCATGTTTGTGAAGAAGCTAGGATTCATGATGTTTTCTCTGCAATGAGACATTGTCTTAAAGCCAAGTCTGTAAAATGTGTCCATGAGCTACCCCATAAAAAAAATGAAGTATATGTTAATGATTATAATCCTGTTCTTCTTATGTGGCAAGCCAACATAGATGTACAGTTCATTGCAGACTATTCAATGGCTCTTGTGTGGTATGTTACTTCATATATTACTAAACATGAACAGACTTGTCTTGTTGATCTTTGAGAACTATGTACTTAAAACAAATCTATCTCTTCTTGTTTGTGGAGTGTGGGGCTGAAGACTTTATCTCATAGAGAATATGGTGCTTATGAGGCTTCTGATAGATTAATTGGAACACATCCATATGGAAAATCAGACAGAATATGCTTTTGAATGTTGATTTGAAAAAAACCCGAAAGCATGTTTTGCTATCAATACAACAGATTGAAGAACTAGCATCACATAGGCCATCATGTACTAACATTGTGAAACAAAATTTGATAGATACTTACTATCCACAGCATCACCATGCTATGGAACAAATGTGTTTATATGAAGTTGCCAAATGGTTTGACTTTATGCCACAAATGGAAACAAATATGGAAAAGAGTATTTATAAAGTTCAAGGATTGGATGGCAGTTTGGTCAGGAGATATAAACCATGGTTGGTCAATCACTGCAAGTTCTCTCTTAGTGATCCTGTTAGGACAGAACAGTACTACTTTGCTCTTCTCTTCCTTTTCAAACCCTGGAGAGATGAATCTGCACTAAAAGGTGACTGTATGACATATGAAGAACAGTTTAATAACACTTATGACACTTTTAAATCTTCAGTGTCTGAGGTTTATATTAAACACTTATTACTGGAGAAAGAGCAACTTGATGCTGTTAAATGTCAACTTGAAAAAGACACTCCTGAATGTTCCAAGGATACTCAAGACCTAGAAGGTGAAGGATTGCTTGGTGTTCCATTACTGACGAATGATCCTCATATTCTAATGACTAAAGCTGAAAGGGCGATGAGCATGCTTTGCATTGTAAAGAGAACCTGCAAGATACAGAGCAAAAGTTAAACCAGCAGCAAAAGCTCGTGTACAAAAAAGTCACAGAGTCTGTGTTTCATGGAATATTGCATGATAAAGGAGAATGTTATTGTGCCGTGTACAAACCTCAACTGCTTTTTGTTAGTGGTTCTGCTGGAACAGGAAAAAGCTTTTTGACAGAGGCCATAACACACTGTATTAGGGAGAAGACATCTGACATGATTTCTGTTGCTGTTATTGCTCCAACAGGTTTAGCAGTATAAAATATTGGTGGTGTTACCTTGCATCATTTGTTTATGTTGCCAGTAGAACATAGCAAATCTAGTGAATATAGAAAGTTGGCTTATGAAACTGCTGCTTCTTTATGAAGTATGTTTAGAAAAATGTATCTCTTAATAACTGATGAAATTAGTATGGTGTCTAATGTTTTCTTGGCCTGTGTTAATCTCCGTTTGCAAGAAATTTTAGGAAGAGATGATAGAATACCTTTTGTTGAAAAACATATAGTTTTTTGGGGGATCTCTTGCAACTTGCTCCTGTAAATGGGGATTATGTTTTTTCTAAATTATCTGTACAGCAAGCTAAGAAAACTCTTGGATGTATAGGAGGAATTAATTTATGGGAAATGTTTGAATATGTTGAATTGAATCAAAATATGAGACAAACAGCCAATGTAGTTTATAAAGTTTTACTGGAGGAAGTTCACATTGGTAGTTTATTTCATGCTAATGCAGCTTTATTGCAGTCTCATCTTATTGCTTCAGGAGAGTCTTCCATTGCTTAAGCATGTAATGTGTTTGGTACAATTTATTCTCAAAGTGAAAATGTGGTATGTCTCTTACCACGAATTAAGCAGTACTCAGATTTTAAAAGTATGATGTTAGAAAGAGAAGATGGTGAAACTGTACATCTGTACTCTGTTGACTCAGTAGATGGTATTTCCTTGAGTAAGAAAATGGCTTCTAAGGTGACTAAACATCTCAGAGAACTAACCTCAGATGTGTCATGAACAGCTGGACTTGAAGCTCTACTTACAGTTTGTAAAAAGGCAAGAGTTATGTTGAGAAGAAATCTGGATGTAGAGAAGGGATTGATAAATGGTGCCATGGGACATATAACTGATTTTCAGTATAATGTTTCCAAAACATTTGTGGAATCTCTTCTGGTAAAGTTTAATAATATTGATGTTCCACAAACTATTGAAAGATATAGTGCAAAATTTCAACTATTAAAAGATATATATGTGTGCCAAAAGCAGTTTCCCTTGTGTCTTGCCTATGCTGTGTCTATTCATAAGTTACAAGGCTTGAGTTTAGACACAGCTATGGTTGATATTGGTAGTGGAATTTTTAAGGAAGAAATGTCTTATATGACTTTGCCACATGTGAGAAAATTGTTTGGGTTGTATATTGTAAACATTGCTTTGAACAAACTGAGAGCGGACTGTAAAAGCGTCATAGAGTACAATCGTTTACGTACTTTGTGGCATCCTGATCTACCTCTAATTCCTCTTCCCATATATGATGATTTAAATACTGCTTATATCTTTACATGAGAGAACCGGAAAAGAAAGAGAAACACAAGTTATGTTTGTAGAGATGATGTGTGTCATGATGAATCTGTTCAGAATGTTGAAGCTATATCAGCACCTGCACCTTTTAAGAAACATATTGGATTAACTGTTGTGCCTAAATTTGACAATAGTACTGCTGTAAATTGTTATCCCAATTCTTGTATGCAAGTTCTTCTGCATATGCCTCATTTTGTAGATGCTGTATCTGATAGTAATGTTACAATACTATCTACTGCTGTAAAATATGTAATTAATGTTACAAGGAGAGAGAATAATTTTGTGATTAGTCTAATTCCTTTACATATTGCTTTGTCACGTTATTCATATTGTTCTGTATTTGCAGAACATTTGCAGCAGGATGTTACTAAATTCTTTATGGCAATTATAAATAATCTAGAAAGTGACAATATCCTCATGCAGCAGTACTTTTTAGTAACTTATGTATACATATATACTTGTAGATCTTGTGGAAACTGTGAAAGGGAAACTGTGTCAGACATGATATGGTTATCTCTTTATGTAACACATGACAGATTTGTTAAGTTTCAGGACCTGCTTAATAATGCAGAGTGTGGTTGGCAATGTAGACGTTATAGGGGTCAATGTACACAAAGTGTTAGAGTGACACAAGGTTCTCAGTATCTGCTGATATTGCTTCAGAGATTTGATTCCACAGGAGTAAGAATAGTTACCCCATTACAAATTATATTTCTGCAAGAGTGGTATTTGGTGAAGAGCTGTACGATACTTATGCTGTTGTATTTCATCATGGGTTATCTGTCCAAGCAGGACATTACATTGCTTGGTTAAGATACAATTCTGGCTGGGTTTAGTGTAATGACTCAATGTGTTCTCTGAAGTTGAGGTTACCCAAAAACTTGAAAGATGCTTATGTTTTGGTTCTTAAAAACTATAGGGAGTTGCATCAGTCTTACGTTTTCTAGTGATTATTATACATACATACTGTTTGTAAAAGTTAATATTACTTTGATTTATTTTTTATTTTCCTTTTAAAATAAATGTCTTTTTTTAATATAATATTAAGATTTTTGTGTCATCTTTTGTTATTTGAATTTTGTATATATTACACAGAATTAATTTCTGGTATACTTTCCAGTTTTCTTTAAGATTTTCTGTGTATTAAATAATAGAACTGTGTGAAAGTATATGTTATTTTGTTATATATATTTATTATTCAATTGACATATCAGATTTCTAAAAAAGTAAGGAAATTAACGACAAAAAATACATTAATGAGTTAGGGTTGCCACCTTACCTTTTAAAGTATGGAAATATGGTGTTAGGGTATGCAACGCTAACTCAGCATCCAACTGAGCCTAAAACTTCTTATGTTAAGCTTTATGAATGATATTTGGGTGAAAGACAGTAGTCATACAAATCAGAGAAATGTAATTAGTGCAGATTTATTAATTCAGTTATATAATTATTATGGAGTTTTTAATGTGGAAGTGTTTTACTTTAAAACATGATACTGGGTAATATACATATTTTAAGACTAGAATTGTAGTGTTATTTTTGTATACTAATCATGCTTAGATTTCAGTTATAAATGCATATTTACTTTTAGCATGTAATTGTTATAGTTATTTTGAGAAATAATACTTTGTTATATATACTGCACACTGTTTATTATAATAATATAATATTGTACATATTAATTGCTACAGTATCAGTTTAATATGCATTTTATTTATACAAGAACTAGTTAATACTTCATTACTAATATTGTTTAGTAGTTATGTAAATATTATTTTAATTAACTTTAATGATTTTGGAGCACACATTTTATAGTACTGTATATGCTTAGTTTAAAATTATAAACAAGTTATGTTTCACAAGATTTAAAGCAGCAGTACTATGTAAAAAAAATCTGCGCTTTTTTGTAACTTTATTCCCTGTGCTCTGCTGATCATGTGCCTGGTACTTTGTCCTGCCAGCATTGTACTATTACTCCATAATTTGCTCTGTTAGCCTTTGTTTTTGTTTACATTTCTGCTTCCCGCCATGCTGACAGCAACAGTAAAAGATAGGCAGACAGGCAGGTGCTGTATTTTCTGTGGATCTACAGAACATTGAAATTGATCACTTCCTGGATTGGTAGTACTGCTGCTTTAATAGCTTTGTTATTGAGAAGTTATTTTGTATATTGTAGAAGTGAACTGTTTACTTTTAATGAAAATGGGTTTGTAAATGGTATTAACTCATGTGATAGAATTTTCATATCATTACAAATACTATGTACATAATAAAAAATGTAAGAACTCTTCTGCAGTATACAATGAAATAATAAACAAACAAGACTTACTATAAACTTAATATACATTTCTGAAAAATTATGTTGTTACATAAAATACATGTGTAGATATTCATTGTACTCCAAAAAAAAAAAAAAGTATACTTACATAACTTGCCAAGATATGGACATGAGGTGAGGAGGCTCAGTTGGATGCTGAGTTAGCATTGCATTCCCTAACACCATATTTCCATATTTAAAAGGTAAGGTGGCAACCCTAACTCATGAATGTATTTTTTGTTGTTGTTTTATATATATATATATACACACACACATACGCTACAATACATATTCATGTGTGTATTATAGTCCTCCCCCTTAGACAGAAACTTGTCTAAAATACTCCTACAGTAACATTTCCTAAATTCTGTGCTGAAGTAGACTATTCAGTACTCAGACACAAGTTCAGGGGATCATTCTACCCCTTGGGTAGAACTTGTCACTAACTAACAGTACAAGTAAGAGTTCAGTTGCACAGTGGTTCAGTAAATGACTTTAAAGGTCATGTCTTTGTGGTGGTCATCAGAGCCTAATGGGATATCTGCAGGCTGGAACAACTGCTGCTGATGAAACAGGTCTTATTATTTGGCATTGGCTCTGGTGGAGCTTCACGGGCGGGAGCAAAGTCCTCTGTGTCACTGTCCTCATGTGGAGTGACGTCTTCTGCTGCATTTTCTGGAACCTTGGAATGCAACAGGTGATCCACATGTATGTGAACAAGTCAATGTCCCACACAAACTGCATAAGTCAAAGGTCCACATGTTTCAATCACCACCCCAGGAATCCAAGAAATCTTGGGATGTCTACAGTCTCAAACCATCACTGTCTCTCCAGGATGAAATATTTGTGCTGGCTTGGTTGATTTGTCATGATCTTTGTGCTGTTGTAGTTGATACTTTGCGATAGTGTTGGTCAAGTCTGGCTTGAGCAATGACAAACAGGTACGAGGTTGACATTTGAGAAACAGTTCAGCAGGTGTTCGTGCTGTGACTGTGCTAGGAGTGTTTCTGTAAGCAAACAGGAAATAAGCCAACCTTTGAGCTGTAGGTACTTGTTGTGAATGTAGTTAATTCAAAGCTTTTTTGGATGTCTTTACAGCTCTTTCAGCTGTGCCATTGGATGCTGGATGGTAAGGTGGAGTCAAAATATGTCGGATGCCATTCTGCTTTAAGAATAGTTTGAAGTCATGGGAAGAAAACTGGGGGCCATTGTCCAACACTAACTCCCGTGGTAGGCCATAAGAGGCAAAAAGTTGTCTCAGAAGGTTTACAGTCTTTTCAGTAGTTATGACCTGTGTGGGCAACACTTCCAGCCATGTGGAGTAGATGTCATTTACTACAAGGAAATGCTGTTTGTCCACTTCAGCATAGTCAGCATGGATGTGCTCTCATGGTGTGGTAGCCCAGGACCATGGATGCAGGGGTGTGGTTGATGGTTGGTTGTGGACAGCTGCACCTGGTGTACATTGGTTGACAAGATGTTGGATATCTTGGTCAAGTCCTGGCCAGCAAAGGTATCCCTTGGCCAGTGCCTTCATTTGAGAGATTCCAGGATGGCTGTCATGTAAATCAGAAAGTAATCTCTTGCAGAACTTTGGAGGTATCACAACTCGAGCTCCCCACAGAACACAGCCTTGCTCTGTGGACAGCTGGTCCTTCTCGTCTAAGAAAGGTCAGAGAGTCAGGTCATTTATGAAATTGGACCAGCCATTTGGGGTGAAATCTAAGACTTTAGAGAAGACAAGATCTTGCCGTGTCTGCTGTGACATCCAAGAGACATCTAATAGACATCAAAGAGCAGCAAAAGGCTGGCTCATGAAAAACAAGCAAAGAGACCAGTGTATGGTCAAATTGTAGAAATATTTATTACCAAAGTAAATAAAATGCACGCCCCCTCTCGGCCAAACTATGTAGTTTGCGTGAGAAGTACTACTGTTTCTTTTAAATAATAAATATTTCAACAACTTGACCATATACTAGTCTCTTTGCTTGTTTTTCGTGAGCCCGCCCTTTGCTGCTCTATGTGATTTGTGTTGTCGGTGGGGCTCCTTTTTATCCCTTGAGCTGCGTTTCAGTGTGTTGTGTGTCGCACTCCACACGCTCTTTTGTTTTTTCTGCCGTGATATCCTCTGAGGCAATGGGTAATTCCTCAAGATGCGAAAGATGGAATACTGCCCCATCATCTTCCTTCTCGTAGCATTTTTGCATGGCAGTCTCAATAATGCATCTGCATTTGCGTGATCATGAGAACATCTGTATTCGATGTTCTAGTCATAAGCCAACAAAATCAGGGACCATCACAGCATTCTGAGTGCTGCAAGCATTGGTATTGTGGCCTTTGGCCCCAGAATTGCTAGTAGAGGCATGTGATCTGTTAGCAGAATGAATGTCCATCCATACAAGTACTTATGGAACTTCTTGACACCAAACATTATGCTCAAAGCTTCTTTCTCAATCTGAGCATAGTTTCTTTCACTTGGGGACAATGTCCTGGAAGCAAAAGCAATCAGATGTTCCTCCCCAGTAGGTAGCATATGAGAGATGATGGCCCCCACTCCCATATGGTGATGAATCGCATGCTAGCCTCAGAGATTTAGCAGGGTCATAGTTTGCTAACCACTTGCTGCTTAGAAAATGTTTCCTGCAAGCCTGGAATGCTTCCTCACACTATGGTGACCAATTCCATTCTTCTTTCTGTAGCAAGTCATGGAGTGGCTGCAACAATGTGGACAGTTGGGCTAGGATCCATTCATAGTAGTTCAAGAGTCCTAAAAATGATCTTAACTCTGTCACATTTCTTGGTGCAGGTGCCTTGACTATAGCATCCACCTTGCTGTCTGTTGGGTGTAGGCCTTGAGCATCAATACGGTGACCTAGGTACTCAACAGAATTTTGCAGAAATTGGCATTTGGCCAGCTTTACTCTCAGTCCATACCATTGCAGTCTGATCAGAACTTGGTCCAGGATTGTCAGATGCTCTTCCATTGTGAGTGCTGTTACCAAGATATCGTCCAGAAATAGATGGTCCAGTCTGTGCAGTCTCTGGTCCACTGTGTTCTAGAAAATTGCTGGCACTGTGGAAACTCCATATGCCAAGCAGTGATACTGGTAAAGTCCCTTGTGGGTGTTAATGGTTAGATAAGGTTCTGACTCTGGTTCCAATTTCAACTGCTGGTATGCAAGAGATAAGTCAACTTGCTAAAGAACTTGCCCCCTGCAAGTGTGGCAAATGAGTCCTCTGCATTTGGTAATGGGTATGGGTCTAGTTGCATACAAAGGTTCACTGTAACCTTGTAGTCACCACACAACCTCACTGCTTTGTCTTGTTTTGGTACCACAATGATAGGGGCAGCCCAGTTGCTCCTCTTTACTCGTGAGATGATACCATTGCTTTTGAGACAGTCCAGTTCCTTCTTTCCTTTTTCCCTTCAAGCGTAAGGTACTGGTCGAGGATTGTGGAAAATGGAAGTGGTTCCTAGTTGCACTCTGATCTTTGCCTTGAAATTCTAGATTGTGCCATAGCCATCCTGGAAAATAGGACCATGTTTGTCCAATATTTTCTTTAGTGCATCTTGCGGTGCTTTGGTCACCTTATTTAAGCTGAAGATCTTTTCCCAGTTCAATTTGATCTGTATGAGCCAGTCTCAGCCTAGTAATGCAGGTCTTTCTCCTTGTGCCACCACTAGAGGCAAGGTCCATGTTCCTCCCTCATAGGTGACTGGTACTTCAATCTCCCCTAGCACAGGGATTGTGTCTCCTGAGTAAGATGAGAGTTGAATATACAATGGTTGCAATGGACACTGCTGAAGTTTCTCTCTGTAGATGTGCTCAGGCACAAGAGATACTGAGGTTCCAGTGTCTAGCTGCATGCTAACTGGATTTCCTGCTAGCTCCATTTGGAGGTAAATTTCTGCTGCTTTTGCCTATGTTGCATAAACCATGAACAGTTGCAATGCCTCATCTTCTGTTTTAGTGGTTGCAGTGCCATCTGTGACATACTGTGCAGTAGCAGTCCGTGATGTACATTTGCACACTTTCCATTTGTGACTCACTTTTCCACATCCATGGCATTTCTCGCGTGGAAATCAGCATGTGCTTTGCTGGTGGTTACCTCCACATCTGTAACATTGTGGCACTGTATGTGAAAAATGACATAAGGGCCACAGAGATCCAGGAGGAACAAAATGAGGGAGAGATACTGTGGGTTAAGCTGGAAAGGAAAATGGGGCTAGCCATCCACACAGGTGTGGTCTATAGACCACCAGCCCAAGAGGAAGAAACAGATAGGGAGCTGATGCTAGCCATCCAAAGGATGGCAGACAAGGGTGAGGTAGTACTGCTTGGAGACTTCAATATTCCAGACGTGGACTGGAGCATCCCAGCAGCAGCATCAACTAGGAGCAGATTTATCCTGGACTCCCTTCAGGGTGCCTTCCTCAAGCAACTGGTCATGGAACCAACACGGCAGAAGGCAATACTGGACCTTGTGCTCACAAACAGGGACAGTGTGATGGGGTAACATTGGGGGAGCACCTGGGGAACAGTGACCACCAGTCATTGTGGTTTGAAATCACAGAAAGAGCAGAACCAAACCACACAAAAACACGTATCCTAGATTTTAGGGTGGCAGACTTTGGGAAAATGGGGAGATACTTGAAAGAGGCATTAAGGGGAATGGGGCAGGAATCAGGGGTTGAGGAACAGTGGGCAGTATTTAAAATGGGGCTTACAAGAGCAACAGAATTATTTATTAAGCAGGTTACCAAGAGGAAAGGGAAGAGGAGACCATTATGGTTTTCCAAAGAGGTAGCAAAAAAAGTGAAAGCCAAAAAGATTGCATTCAAACAATACAAAAAGACGCAGGCAGAAGGGGATAGGGAGAAGTACCAGGAGAAGCAAAGGGAGGCAGGGAGGTCAGTAAGGGAAGCCAAAGCTCAGACAGAAGAACACATTGCAAAATCAGTGGGTAGAGGGAACAAAACCTTTACAGGTACATAAGTGAAAAGAAGGCAAAGGGAGGGGAGTGAGACTGAAGGGAGGATGGGGGCCGCGTGGAGGATGACAACAGTAAGCTGACATATTGAACAGGTACTTCTGCTCAGTTTTTACTGAGGAAGAGGAGGTAATGGGTCTGAAGGGATACAAGGGTGAGAATGGTGAGAAATGGACACAAGTCCCTTTACACGAGAAAGGGTCCTGAAGGAACTGTAAGTAATAAGAGTTGATAAAGCAATGGGGCCAGAAGGGGCACCCTGGGTCCTTAAAGAACTAAAAGAGGTGGTGGCTGAACCTCTGGCTATCCTGTTTAGCCGATCACTGGAAACAGGGAAGGTACCCAAAGACTGGAGGACAGCAGATGTAGTCCCTTATACAAAAGTGGGAACAAAGAGGAAGTAGGGAACTACAGACCAGTCAGACTCACCTCGAGTGGGGAAGATCAAGGAAGCACTACTGAAGGAGAGATTGGTGGAACATCTGGTTGTCAATGGACTACAGGACCCAAGGCAGCATGGTTTCACCAGGGGAGGTCATGTCAGACCAACCTCATTGAATTTTTTGACTGGGTGACTAGGGAGGTGGATCAGGGGAGGGCAGTGGACATGGCCTATCTGGACGTCAGCAAGGCCTTTGACACTGTGCCACATAGAAGACTATTATACAAACTGGAGAATATGGGTGTGGGCAGGACAGCAGTGTGGTGGGTAGGTAACTGGCTGGGTGGCAGGACACAGAGGGTGGTGGTAAATGGCTGTCATTCCACAGAGGGAAGAGTGACCAGTGGGGTACCACAGGGATCAGTGCTGGGACTGGTCCTATTCAACATCTTCATCAGTGAAATTGCGCAGGACCTAGAAGGCAGAATTTCACTGTTTGCTGATGACACAAAGCTCTGTAACAGAGTAGACACACTAGAGGGTGTAGACAGAATGAGAAGGGACCTGCAGAAACTTGAAAAATGGTCAGGGGTTTGGCAGTTGAAATTCAATGCAAAGAAGTGCAAGATAATGCATATGGGGCACAAAAACCCTGGTGCAATATATTAGTTGGAGGGGTGAGGATATAGCATGCACCAAGCAGGAAAGGGATCTTGGGGTTATCATCTCTGATGACCTCAAGGTAGGGAAACAGTGTGACAAGCAGCAGGTAAAGCAAATAGGATGCTGGGATGCATAGGCAGGGGCATCACCAGCAGGAAAAGGGAGGTCATAATTCCACTATACAAGACATTAGTGAGGCCCCACCTGGAGTACAGAGTACAGTTCTGCAGACCTTACCTTCGTAAGGACATAAACAGGATAGAGAAGGTTCAGAGGAGGGCAACAAAGATGGTGCATGGATTGCATCACAAGTTCTATGAGGACAGGTTGAAGGAACTGAACATGTACTCCCTGGAGGAGAGGAGGGAGAGAGGGGATATGATAGAGACATACAAGTGACTTACAGGGAGGAACAGGGTGCAGGAATACACTACTTGTAAGCGAAAAAGATGTTCCAGGACTAGAGGGCATGGGATGAAGTTCGAGGGAGGATGATTCAGAGGAAACGTGAGGAAGAATTTCTTCACAGAACAGGTGGTGGACAAGTGGAACACCCTGCCAGAGGAAGTGGTGGGGCTGAAACAATCACAGGATTTAAGAATGCATGGGATAGACATAAAGGAATTCTGGAGGTCAGGGGTAAGGGGCAACAGACTTCTAGGAAAACATAAACTGAACTTACAAGCTCAAATGGGCAGACTGGGTGGGCCATAGGCCCTTATCTGCCGACACTATCTATGTATCTATGTATTGTTTTGACTTTGTGGACATGCCCTGTGGTACTGGCTTCAAAAATGTTTGGGGTTGTTGATAAACAGATGAAGGACCACGTCATGGTGTGGAATGTCCCTTGGGTGCTGGAGTATGGGTGACCTTGTGAACTCCACTTCTTTGGGATTCAGAATGTCCTGCTAGTTCCCTAGTATCCTTCCTAGCAAGTTCCATAACAAGGGCCTTCTCATAGGCTGTTTTGAAGGTTAAGTCCTTTTCTGACAACAGGCATTTTTGATAAGCTTCTCCTCACAGAGCACAAAGAGATCCCAGAGGGCACCCTCCAGAAACTGGCCAAAGTCACAAATGCTTGCCAGATGCTTCAAAGCAATGATGTAATCAGCAAGAGCTTCCCCCTCCTCCTGGTTCTGATGTTAAAATCTGAAGTATTCTGCAATGAGAATTGGCTTGGGCTTGAAATGCACTGACAGTGTGCCTGTGAGTTGGGCATATGGCATGTCCACTGCTTTGGCAGGTGTAGTCAGATTCTTGAGGAGCTGGTACACTGTAGGTCCCAAAACTGCTAGGAAGACCTTTGCCTTTTTTGCATCAGGAACTTCATTTGCCTCTAACCGGTGTTCAAAGCATTACAAATAAGAATTAAAGTTCCCTTTTGATTCATCAGATTCTGGTACTCTGCCAGTTGCAGTCACGATGGCTGTGGCAAGGTGTTCTGTAGCCTCAGTGTCCACAAAAAAAAATGCATTTTTTTTTTTTATTTTCAAAGGCCTTTCAGTGTGTGCTGCAATTTCTCTGTTATGTCACAAAAGGCTGCTGCTGAGCTGCTTTTACTACTGTGGTCAGGAATCTCAGCTGCGGATGTAAGCGTCGACATAATTTATGACTGTTCTTAGTCAGCTGATGGTGACAGTTTGAGGATGGAAACACCGGGTACAGGAACTGCGTGAAACAAACGGTACCAACAGATTGCTTTTTTTAAGAAAGCTATTTCATCTTCAGAAGCTGCAACACTGAACTTTGATCATGCCTGCTACAGCCCATGTAATTAGTTGCATACAGAAGCTTGTTCTCTATGAAACAAGAGCTTGTGTTTAACACTTGGGGAAAACTACTATCCGAATTACTATCAAACCAGCAATACAGTGAACTGCAGTGTTAAGTGGATAATTGGATGCCATCTAGTGTGTTTAACTTTTTGGGGAAATCACTGTCCAAATTACCATTCAGTAAGCAACCCTGTGAACTGCAATGCCAAGTGGATAATTGGCTATCATCTGTGCTGTGTCTCCATTCTGGATTTGCCGAATATAAGACTATTTGACTTCCTGACTGCTTAGTTATTTGATTTTTTTTTTCAGTTGTTGATATTTCTCTGAAGTTTTTACAAAAACCATCAACCCAAATAAGACTGAGAACGAACGAAGTTTTGAGATCTATAAGGGTGTGAAGAATGAGAAGATTTGTATTTCTGTTTTAGATTTCTCTGTTTAGTTTAGATTATTTAGATTTTTTTTGTGTGTGTGTGGATATTATTATTTTTTGTTTGTTATCTGCTATTGGAAGTTTAAAAAAAAAGGGGGGGCCCAAAGTTAAAATGAAGAAGGTTCTGAAAACCTATGGTAAAAAGGGGCCTAATGAAAGGGTAAAGGGATTGAAACTTGTGGAGAAGGTCCCATTAGGGTTAAATAAAAAAATAACACAGTTTTTTAAATCACCAATTAATCAGATAGAGTTAAGAAATAATAAAATAATAAAACCCTTTGCCCCTAAAGTGACTTCATCTCCAGTAGGGTCTGGATCTCAAGAGTCCCAGATATCTATGCATCCATTGTTAAGAAGAATTAGAAGCCTAGAAGAAATCTCTGAGAATTATACAAATCAAAATCAACCATGCTTGAGAGGCAAAGTAATAGGGAGATCATTAGATATTATATCAGAGAACCAACGTGTGAAAAATTTATCAGCTGCAGCTCCTGAATTACATTTGTCTGAACTGATAGGGGGGACCTTAGTTATGTGTCAAAAAAGATCCAGAATTTGGATAATTGTCAAACCCCAGTTTTGAATGATGGCAATAAATTAAAAAATGTCTCTGATGAAGTAAGATCTGTAAAACCAATTTCAAAGTGCCGGGAAATTATTAAAGGAGATAAAAGCATTAATCTACCTGACTTACAACTCACAAAAAGTAGATCTTTTTTAAAAGATTTTGATTCCTTTTTGTCTCCTTTTAC
Source organism: Neoceratodus forsteri (assembly GCA_016271365.2). NCBI lineage: Eukaryota > Metazoa > Chordata > Ceratodontiformes > Ceratodontidae > Neoceratodus > Neoceratodus forsteri. The sequence continues at coordinate 831,852,038 of CM057454.1, read as the reverse complement.
CCAGCTTGGCAATGTAGATGGGAAATTGATAACTGATAATATAAAGAAACCATCAGTGCTGGGAGAAAGTGGACATAGCTATATACATTTGAAAGATAAAGATAAAGTTCCTTCTTATGGTAAAAATGATGAGTTTATTGGTGCCGAAAATGGAAATTTAATATCTAAACTAAATGATTTAAAAAAAAGAAATCAATTTTGGCAATACCCAGCTTTTGGAATTGGTTAGTATTGTTAGGACACTTATTGATTTCTATGTTTCTGATAAAGAAAATTGTAGCTGTCATAGAGCTGTTACAAAAACACAGGCTGCAGTAATAGAAACAGCCATAGAAATAGAAACAGAAAAAAATGTAGCTCCAAATCAATCTAACCTTAATAAACTCCCAAAAGTTAAGATCAACAAAGGGAAAATTGATAAGTACAACAAATCAGAACCTCAAATGGAGTGGAGTATAAAATCAATTACTGATTCAAACTCGAAAAAAGAGGTTGAAGAAATCAACTTATTGATAAGGGACCTTAAGGAAAGGAAAATGCAATTAAAGGAAAAGGCTAGAAAGTCTGGCAATTGAAACAATAAAATAGATTATTTAGGAAGTAAAAAAAAATATCACGAGGGAAGTTTGCCCTAAGGATTTGTCTAAAAAAGAGGGCAATATAAATCAAACTGATATTGTAACCATAGCCAAACATAAGACTCAGATGTCACAGAAGAAGGTTGAGATTGACAAAAAAACAAAAATGCATGGAGTGCATTTTAGAAATCTAAGTAACAAAATTATTGGACCAGAAAAAGGGGTTAAGGCAAACTTACCAGAAACAAGTGAGGAAAAGAAAGAACGGCTGATTATGACAGGAGATTTACTACCTACTCTATTTATAAAAGGACTTCCTAAAGTTAAATCAGAAAATAATTATATCCTTAAGCTCACAATTTACAATTTGTTTAAAGGTTTTATGGGGAATTAATTTAGCTGGCAGGACATCAAATCTGTCTATAGGTATTTTGCTAGTCCCTATAAAGGTTGGGTTTGTGTGGTTCTTAACGTAGATAAAAGGAGAAAACTAATGGATATAAAAGGAAAATTCTTGGATGTTGGATTATATTTGGATGCAACAATGACATTGACCTTGGATAAAAATTTAAGATATAGAAACATCTAAAAATTGTGCAGATAAGAATGGTGGAATTGGTGGTTCCCATGGCCTGAAACAGCCTCGGATAACTGCTTATATGATGCCAAATGAAACTGTTCATAGCCTAAAGGGGGACAAAGAAGAAATGGTAACGATAAGAGGTAGAAAACAACTTGGTGTAAGAATAAACAGTAGAGTAATTTTAGAGGACGAGGTCTCCATGGAAACTTCTAGTTCTTCAGATAACAGCGATATGATAATCAGTATTGAAAGTCTAGCCTCAACTATAAGCAGCTTTGCTGAAACAAATTGACTGCATACTAGAGGGAAGTTAAGGAATAAGATTACCTTTCTTAGTTGGAATATAGCAGGATTGAAGAGTAAATTGTTAGGTAAAGATTGTATAAGATGGTTAAGACAATTTTCCATTATACTGCTTCAAGAGACATGGATGCAAAATTTTAATGAACAAATAATAGAAGGGTTTAATATTTGGTCTTCTCCTGCCTATAAGGAAAAAACATTGGACGGTTAAAAGGAGGTCTGTTTATTCTGATAGATACTAGTCTAAATTATAAGCTAATTGAGGTTGGTTCTTATAATAATTTTTTATTTATTTAGTGATTGCTGATGATAGCAATGATTTGATACTGTTTAATGTGTATATTCCCCCGGTCTTAAACTGTCTGATTTTCAGAAAGTGATTAAAATGCTAGAGGATAGCTTGGAGTCTACAAAATTCAGATTTCCAGGGAGTAAATTATTATTAGCTGGGGATTTCAATGCCCATATTGGAGATCAATTAGAGGGAAAAAAAATAGAATGGGGATTATATGATGTTTTTAACATTCCTATAAGGGACTCAAAAGATAAGAGGGTAACAAGCCAAGGAAAATCTATCTTACAACTTTCTGATAAGTTTTGTCTAAGAGTCCTGAATGGGCGCACTAGTGGAGATTGGCAGCGAGAATACACTTTTCCTACTAGAAATGGTGGGGCTGTATTAGATTTATGTGTTATAGAGCCAAGTGAATATAGATTGGTTAAAAAATTTGAAGTATTAAAAATGTGGGACAGTGACCATTTTCCAGTATTGTGCACACTGTATACAGCTTTCAAAATTAGAAAAATAAATACTAAGGAGGAAGTTATAGCAGATTAACATATGTGCATTAAGTATGGGAAAAAAATCCAATGGAATGAGTTTTCTAAGGTAACTCTAGAGGATCTAATTATGAGAGAGAAACTACAATATAATATAAGTAGTATTTTAGGGCTGGATATTCCAACTGCACTATTTTGTGGCGCAAGCCCTTACGCTGCACAAAATAGTTGCACAGGGGTGTGGCCGGGGCGATATTCAAAGGAGTTGCGCTATTGAGCAACTCCTTTGAAAAACTCACCAGACGCAACCTCATCGCGCCAGTGGAACTTGCACCACCACAAGAGTGGTCAGAGTGGAGCATTCAAGTTGCGGTGGTGCAAGTACCATTGCACCATGCATAAATTTCTGATATTCAAAGGTGACATGCAAATGGGGCCATAATTCATGCAAGGCACAGGGGGGCCCCGAGGACTTGCGCCTGGCACCCTGCCAGGCAGCAGCCATCGGGGACTGATGCCCCCTGCAGCCCGATCACGGGCAAAGTGTAAAATCCCCCGACTGGCCCGATCACAGGCAAAAGCATAAAAATCCCCGACTGGCCTGATCGAGGGCAAAAGCTTAAATAAACCCCCACCAGCCCAATTGCTGGCAGCAAAGTGTCCCCAGAACATATCCCTGGTGATCCAGTGGACCGCTAAGCCCGATCGTGGGCTGTAATGTTCTAAACCCCCACCCCAAAAAACATATCCCTGGTGGTCCAGTGGACCACTAAGCCCATCGCGGGCTGCTTAATGTGGCAACACACCCCCAAGACCATCTCCCTGGTGATCTAGTGTCTCACCCCACCCACTCCATGAAGCCCCACCACCCCACCCCGGCAGCCGCGGCAGCAGCATCCACTCCGCCCAGCCTACCGATCGACGCTCGGTAGCTGCATGCCATTGCGAGTAAGAGTTATTGTGTGCAGTTTATAACGTATAGTAGAATTCCAGATATGTGAATGAATTCACTCATTCACATATCTGGATTGCCTTGTACAGTATGGGCTGCACGCCCATTGGCCTTACTCTGCACCACCGGGCGGCAGCCCTACTGGCGTCATCGGCAGGCGCGCGGGCGGCAGGCGGGTGGGATGCTGCCGCCTGCCAGCTGCCGGGGAGCGGTGGTGGGGCTTCATGGGTGGGTGGGTGGGGTGGGGGACACTACATCACCAGGGATATGGTCTTGGGGGTGTGTGTCACCACATTATGCAGCCCTGATCGGGCTTAGTGGTCCACTGACCACCAGGATATGTTTTTGGGGTGGGGTTTAAACATTTGCAGCCCACGATTGGGCTTAGCGGTCCACTGGACCACCAGGGATATGTTCTGGGGACACTTTGCTGCCTGCAATCAGGCTGGTGGGGGTTTATTTAAGCTTTTTCCCGTGATCGGCCAGTTGGGGGAGGAGGATTTTTATGCTTTTGCCTACGATATGGGCAGTCGGGGTGGGGATTTTTAAATTTTGCCCGCGATCGGGCGGTGGGGGGGCACAGGAGGTTGAGGCCACCCACAGGTGGCAGCTGCTGTGTTGCACCCTGCAATGCAGCAGCTCACCTGTGGGTGGCCCTTGACTTACTCCTTTTTTTTGGCTCAAAGTTGTGCAGGCGCAGGTTGGGGTTGCGCCTGCACAACTCTGTACAGCCCGTTGAATATCGGGCTGTGCAGTTTATGCATGGTTCCTCCCCCTCCAGTTCAGCATGCATTCATTTGCATTGCACTGTCGCTCAGCTTGCCTTGGGGGGCGCAACTGCCTCCTGCTGAATATGGCAGAATTGCGCAATTTCGGACTTGCGCATGGCGCAACCCTTTTGAATATCCAGCCCTTAGTGTTTAATAAGGGAGAAGGAGAGGATATAATAAAAATATTTGATGTGTTACTTAGGTCTTGTCAGGATGAATTAGGTGATTATGAGAGACCAAAAAGAAGTTATATGATTAATACTGAGAAACCATGGTTTGATATTGAATGTTATAATCTTAGAAAAGAAATTAAAAAGTTGGGAAAATCAGATCAAGTCTGCCTTCTGGCCCAGTACTGGGAACTTTAAAAAAATTGAGAAATGAGTATAGGAAGCTATTAGTTCATAAAAAGAAAAAATGTAAAATAAAACTGTGGGAACAACTTCAAGATTGCATATTTAGGAAAGACTCTAGGGCTTTTTGGAATATGGTGGCCATTGGTTATAACGACAATGATGTACGTTATAATATGTTTGGATTAATCAGTGCTGAGAAATGTGTCTCTCAATTTAATGAAGTATATAAGAATACGAGTGGTGTTCTAGGTAGCCATCATAAAATTTTAAGTTCCGATAAATCTTTCATAGATGAAAATTTTTTTTGTTTTCTGTGAAGGAGGTTGAAATGGCCATTCGAGCTCAAAAAAAGAAATAAGGCAGCAGGGGTTGATGGCCTTCCAGCTGAGATTTTTTTACATAACCCAGAATTTTGGGCTAGTATTCTTACCCCAGTTTTTTGTGCAATTTGTTCCCAGTTGAAACTTCCATTGGACTGGACTAAAGGTATTATTGTCCCATTGTATAAAGAGGGGGACAAAGAAGATACCAAAAATTACAGGCCTATTACGCTTCTCCCTGTAGTTCAAAAAGTGTTTGCTAGATTAATCCTTTCTAGATTGGAGTTATGGGTTGCAGAAAGAAAGCTGCTTTCTAAATTTCAATGTGGGTTTAAAAGACAATGTAGCTCTTTGGATCTTTTATTTACTTTGAATTATTTGGTAGATAAGTATGTTCACTACAAAAAGGGCCCCCTCTATTTGGCTTTTCTAGATATAAGAGCAGCCTTTGATTCAGCGAATAGATGGAAACTGTGGGATATATTGGCAAAATGTAATATCGCCTCTCATTTGTTATCCATCTTAAAACTTCTGCATCAAGATACAGTAGCAATGGTACAATTTGGGAGGGAAGGTGCCTTGTCTAAAGAAATATCTATAACTAAGGGAGTAAAGCAAGGCTGCTTACTCGCGCCTATTCTATTCAATTTGTATATAGAAACACTTATTATTAATATTTCAAGAATAGATACGTTTGCCCCTACTATAAATAATGAAAAAATTCAGATACTACTTTATGCTGATGACGCAATTATTATTTCCCAGACTCCACTAGGTCTTAAACGAGGTTTAATTAATATTCTGGATTCATTATTTGATTTAGATCTTGAGTTAAATATAGAGAAATCCAAAGTTCTAATATTGGGAAAACCTAAATCGAAGAAAGATTTTTGGAATATCACTGGGAATAAATTTGAAGTGATCCAAGAATGTCATTATCTGGGAATAAAAATTGATTCTAAGTGGTCATGGAAACCTCTTTTTTCTGATCTTAAAAATAATTCATATAAATCGATGAGAGCCATAAGAAATTTTGCAAATACATTTGCAAATAACTCTTTTTTGGCCCTTAAAATAACTTTTGAGGCCAAATTATTGTCTCAGACACTTCATGGTTCTGAAATTTGGGGTTTATCTTTGCTTCTGAGGAAGCTAAATATTGAATGTATTCAAAATAAATTTTTGAAAATAACTTCAAATTTACCACGAGATACTCCTTCTTCTTTTCTCAGACTCGAATCAGACTTGCTTTCTACTAACACTAAAATATTGCTAAGGGTGACAAATTATTGGGGTAAGATAATTCAAATGGATAGTGAAAGATTACCCAAAATGTGTTGGCTAGAATTTTATAAAAATTTGTGTGATTTGGGTCTGGGAAACTGTTGGTTTTCTAATTTAAATAATATTTTAAAAAGTATAGGCTGTGGAGACCTATGGTTCACTTTTATATTAAACTCACCCTTAACCTATTTGAATAGTGTTGAACAGAGGATTAAAGATGTAGCTATTCAAACAGATTTTAGTACTATCCATGATTTAGATTCTTTGGAGTTATATTCAAAAATCAAGTTGACTTGGGGTCAAGAAAATTACCTTGTTTTATGTGAAAATAAATTACATAGAAATATACTGTGTAAAATGAGATTAGCTTGTATGGGAAATAATTATCACAACATTAACAACTGTTTCTATAAAACAAAAAATGGAGGTTGTTCATATTTGAATATTTCTAATCCAAGGATTTTGCACATATTATTTGACTGTGAAAGCTGGTCTGAACGAAGGACAAAATATATCAAGGCTCTCCTTCCTAAATCTATGGCTGGGATAGACAAATATTTCATGAATCAAATTTTAAAAATGGAGTCAATTAAATTGATGTTTGGCTTGGCCAAATTTTTTCTAGCTAGATAGCAAATGTTTAATAGTATTGTTGATAAATTATTTTGTCTTAAAGATTACGATCCTCTGTTAATTTAATTTATAAGTGTAACAAATTGTACTGATTTTAATACACTTTTTTTTTAATAAACTGAACTGAACTGGTGGTTACCTCCACATCTGTAACATTGTTTTTACTTTGTGGATGTGCCCTGTGGTGCTGGCTTTGAAAATGTTTGGGGCTGTTGATAAACAGATGAAGGACCACGTCGTGGTGTGGAATGTCCCTTGGGTGCTGGAGTATGGGTGACCTTGTGAACTCCACTTCTTTAGGATTCAGAATGTCCTGCTAGTTCCCTAGTATCCTTCCTAGTGAGTTCCATAACAAGGGCCTTCTCATAGGCTGTTTTGAAGGTTAAGTCCTTTTCTGACAACAGGCATTTTTGATAAGCTTCTCCTCACAGAGCACAAAGAGATCCCAGAGGGCACCCTCCAGAAACTGGCCAAAGTCACAAATGCTTGCCAGATGCTTCAAAGCAATGATGTAATCAGCAAGAGCTTCCCCCTCCTCCTGGTTCTGATGATAAAATCTGAAGCGTTCTGCAATGAGAATTGGCTTGGGCTTGAAATGCACTGACAGTTTGCCTGTGAGTTGGGCATATGGCATGTCCACCACTTTTGCAGGTGTAGTCAGATTCTTGAGGAGCTGGTACACTGTAGGTCCCAAAACTGCTAGGAAGACCTTTGCCTTTTTTGCATCAGGAACTTCATTTGCCTCTAACCAGTGTTCAAAGCATTACAAATAAGAATTAAAGTTCCCTTTTGATTCATCAAATTCTGGTACTCTGCCAGTTGCAGTCACGATGGCTGTGGCAAGGTGTTCTGTAGCCGCAGTGTCCACAAAAAAAAAATGCATTTTTTTTTAAATTATTTTCAAAGGCCTTTCAGTATGTGGTGCAATTTCTCTGTTATGTCACAAAAGGCTGCTGCTGAGCTGCTTTTACTACTGTGGTCAGGAATCTCGGCTGCGGATGTAAGCGTCGACATAATTTATGACTGTTCTTAGATTTCACATACCAGAGAGTCTGTTCCCCACTCTGTAATTCTTTTCAGTTCAAACACAGCAAGTTAAACAGACAGTTCACACTAGCTGGAGTTTTGTTGTCAGATTTGCTTTATGTGTGATCCTGAAGCAAGAGATTGCAACAGACACATTTATGATGTTTACATTAGCCTGGCTGGTGGGAAAGATAAGAGTCCAACGAACTGAGTGCGAGGTAGCAGGTGGGGATTTACAGCAGTTAAAAAAACACATGCCTTTTAAAAAAATATGCATTAGCTCACATAAAATTTCTTGCACTCATTTGAGATGTATTGCTTTCATCCTGTGTTGCCAGTGTAATATGTGATGTGCCTATGCAGGGAGACTCAGTTACAGCTTGTATGTTCAGTGGCCATCTTTATTCTTCTCAGAGATAGTGGACACACATCAGTGCACATACACAAAGAAAAATACACTGGGCATGACAGGAACTTATGCCTTAGATAGGACTACAAATATCCATATGCATGAACTACAACCCTAATGGCATTCTTTAGACTTCCTACCATATATATATATATATATATATATATCCATGCATATACTAACATACATATCCATGTATATACTACAAACATAAATTTCCCCAAACAATGATTGTAAGTTGTTCTCTGTGGGAAAAAAAATCCTTTTTACTCAAAACCATGCATGATAGCCATTAGTCATAGACATCTGCTGCACCAGGCTGCTGGTAGTAACACCAAAAAACTAACAGTAAAGAGACTTTCCCAGTTGGACTGTTGGGGTCCGATATTCAGAAAAGCCCAAAGTGAAGTGCAAAGGTTTGCACTGTGCTTTGCAATTGCCCAAGGGTCCAAGGATGCTATATGTAGTCGGATAGTGCACTGGCACTATCCGACTGAATACAGGGCCATGTTTGGTGCAGTGCTAAGTCAAGTAGCACTGCACGGGCATGGCTCTTGAAGTGGGCCACAAGAGTGGATAGCTATCTGCAATTTTCAAAGGGACCCATGCAAATTAGCTTATTGGGCATGCAAGGTGCTAAGGGGCCATTTGCATGCACATTGTGGGCTCATTTACATGGGTAGCAGAGGCACATTAGTGCACCACTGCTCCCCCTTCCCCAGTTCAAGACATATGTAGCTATCCCTGGTTCTAGTAGTACCCCCTCCCACCAATTTGCCAGCCTGATGTTCAGATAATACCTCCATGGTGCTAGGGTTCCCCCCCCGATTGCCAGACTGCTGTTCAAACAGTACCTCCATGGTGCTAGAAGTCCTCCCCCCAAATCACCAGCCCGATGCATAAATAAAACTTCCCCAGTGCTAGTGGTCCCCCTGATCACCAGCCCGATAAGTATATAAAACATCCGTGGTGCTAGTGTTCCCCCCCAATTGTCAGCCCTATGTTTAAATAAAACTTCTCCGGTGCTAGTGGCCCCCTCCCTCTGATCGCCAGCCCGATATGTACATAAAACATCGCTGGTGCTAGTGGTCCCTCCTCCCTCCAATCACTAGTCTGAAGTTTAAACAAAGCTTCCCTGGTGCAAGTGGTCCCTCCTCCCTCCAATCACCAGCCCAATGTGTAAACAAAACTTCCCCAATGATAGTGGCCCCCCTATTGATCGCCAGCCTGTAGTATAACTTAAGCCACCTCCTGTCATCCGGTGGTTCCCCCTGGCACAGATCCACAGTACCTCCAGTCCTATGTCTGTAATCCCTAGCATGTAGCACCCCCCCACCACATCACTGAGCACTCCCCCAGTCATCTTATCAGTATCCTTGGTGCTGCGGGTCCACATACGGCAACTGGCGCAGCCCTCCTCACACCACCTAGGCTGCCCACTATATGCCCAGGCAGTGAGTGCGCAACTTATTTATAGGACTGGGTGCATCACCCTCTTCTATAAATAAGTTGCATGCGAATTGGCTGTGGGTTGCCCCCCTCCATAAGCCTTGGGTTTATAGGGTAGATAACACAGTACAGATGGAGGAGCTAGCAGCCAAGCTTAGACTGAGAGTGAACAAACATAACAATCTGTGGGCCAGACGGAATGCTAGGCATAATTCAGGAGAGCTGTTAGACAGGGTAGGGGATTGAGGGGATCAGGGCTATTAGCTCTAAATGGAGCATTTGGGTGAGTTAACTACACAATGCCTGAGGCCCATCAAACACTTAACTAAAACTGCAGATTGTTTATTGTGCACTTCTAAAATACCAGTGCTGTGTTTTGTTCTGCTCTGTTACTTCTTCTTCGAACCCTGTGGCCACAGTTGGCCAGTTTGTACCTGTTATCCATGTTATTTGTGGTGAAGGTGGCGATAATGACATGACAGTAGTACCTTTAGATAGAATAATAATTAATGTATGCATTCTTGCCTCATGTACTCTCAATATTAACATACAGAAGTCTGTAATGTAACATCATCTACTGTCATTTCTTTGCCCAGTGTGTATTAATTACTAGTATGTGCAGAAGATACTTCTATCTGTAATTCTGCTGTCTTCCCTAATAAAATTGAGTTAAAAAAATAAATAAGTTGCGCACTCTCTGCCTGGACATATGGCGGCCAGCCAAGGTGGTGTGAGGAGGGCTGCACCAGTTGCTATACGTGGACCCACAGCACCAAGGATACTTGTAAGATTAGTGGAGGGGGGTTGCTTGGTGCCACGGTGGGGTGGGGTGGGGCTTCAAGACACCAGGATAACAGACATGTGACTGGAGGTATCATGGATCAGTGCCGGGGATCACTGGATGCCGGGGGCTTAAGTTATACTATGGTCTGGCAAGTGGAGGGAGGGGGGACCACTAGCACTGGAGAAGTATTATTTACACATCGGGCTGGTGATTGGAAGGCGGGAATAACCGCTTGCACCAGGGAAGTTTCATTTACACATTGGGCTGGTGATTGGGGGGGGCCACTAACCCAGGAAAGTTTTATTTAAACATCGGGCTGGTCGGCTCAATGGTGTTGAGTGATGGGTGTTCACTTAGCATGCTGGTGACCCGAGTTCATGCCCTGAGCCCGGACATCAGCAGCGGAGTACAGCAGTAAGGGAGTTTGCAGCATCCATTGGATGCTTCACTCTGCGGGGGGGTGAGTCCTGGACCACTTTTTGACAGCTCCTGGTAGTGGCTAGTAGCTGGCATTCTTGGTGGCATGTGACCTTGATGTGCTGCTGAATGCCCCTGCCCCCACGACGCTGTTGCGCTCAGACCAATTCATGGGAGGTGGGGGGGGCTGGAGGGAAAACTAGCTGCTCAGCCGACTGGATGATGGTGTCCGGTCACTGATCACCACAAAGCCCAGAAGTGTCCATGCTGACCCCTGCCGCACCCTGTATATGGCTGGAATGCTTTTGGGCAACTCTCCTCTCCCGGTCCCCCTCCATGGGGGAGGGGCCTTCCTAATGAAGGGATATGTCAGGTTTACCTGGGTTACAGCAATAACGGCGTGGCAGATGGTGAAGGGATATGGTGGCTGGGCAGGGATCTAGGGGGTCCTAAGGAGTGGCCAGCCAAGGGCTTTGGAGGAGGAAAAAAAAACCAGGCTGGTGATTGGAGGAAGGGGGGACCACTAGTGCCAGGGAAGTTTTATTTACACATTGGGCTGGCGATTTGGAGGGGGAGACCACTAGCATCAAGTAGGGTTTTTTGTAACTACAGACTGGTGATCGAGGGGGGGCCACAGACTATGGGGGCGGGTGTGCTCCCCCAGCATCCAATCGGCTAGTTGACTGCATTACCTCCAGCAGTCACTAGGGTTGCACGGAGTAAGAGGGGGTTTTGTGTGGTGGTATTTGCATGGCACATAAATCTGCTGAACATCAGCTTGTGCCAATATTGCTGTTTCCGCTCCATATTTGCATATCCCCCATTTTGGTTTGTGCAGGTGCTAACCCTGTTTGCCAGTGTAACTGAGCATTTTGAATATTGGGCTACAGCGCAAAACCCAGTTTGCACAGGCAAACACTGGCTAGTACCCATGCAAACTTTTGAATACCGGGCCCTTGGTCTTTTAAATGATAAAGGCCATGGATTAAATTGTACTGTGCTGTGATGTAGCAACTTGTTTTGAGAGAAGATGCAGTGGGTGTCTCAGAAAGGTAGTGCCTAGTAGTAGGTTGAATTTTAAGAGGAATACAAAAAAACAAATTATGCAGAAAAAAATGGATTTATAGTGGTACCATTTGTGTACCCAAATAAGGGAATTGTCATGTGTGAACCCAGTATTTGACATTTTATCACATGTACAGTATGACATAATATGAGTGTTGTGAAATGTGAGATAATTTACAGTCACCGTATTTTGAAAATGTAAAGAGCGTGAAGTGAGCACTCCAACATGGCAAGGGTGGTGGGGTGGTAAGAGTCGAAAGTGGGCACTCCAGTCAAGCAGGGCTGGGTGCCAGGCTAGCTAATATGCTCAGTGGTGGGCAGACAATGCACAAGACACTAACTGTTAGCAAATTGGCATGTGCAACACTGCAAGTAGTAAGCATTAAGTAACTGCAAGCTTCAATGTAGCAACGGCATGGCAACCATTTGTTATAAACTTCATGGTTGATAATTGTATCAGATGCATTAATTCCCCATGAATTGATGGTATGTGGTGACTGGTGGTGGTTCTTGGACCTTTTGGAATGTGTGAAGAACAAGAACAATTTAAGGAAGACTCTGGATTATGACATTTTCTTACAATACACCAGCATTAACCTGCCCGAAGATAGTGCAGTAAATGGATGTTTTCCACATTTGTTTAGTAACCATGGCAGTTTTACAATTATAATATGGAGTGGCATTGCTGCAGTTGTGCAACTCCACATCCATCAGTTATGTATAACTGAGACACCCACAGCATGTACGCAGAGAGCTAGAAGAGTCTGGACTTGACACATGATGAGCTGCTGCTGGCAGAACAGCCTGTCTAGCCTGATATCTCAGAAAGAGCAACAGAGTAGTTAAGTTGTTGTGCCAGTGAACTGCCTGCTGGCTAGGTGACCAGACACAGTGAAGCTGTGAACACAGTCATGGATGGAAGGAATGACACATGATGAGCTGGCAGAACAACCTATCTAGTCTGATATCTCAAAATGAGCAGAGTAGTTCAGTTGTTATTCCAGAAGAGAGTGTGCATTTTTTCTTTGCAGTGCCCCCAATACATCTTTACAGTGACTTGGCAGCTTTGAATCTGAACTATGGTAAAAGATTCCTGTATGAAGAACCTTACCCTGGCGAACTCCTACGCAGTAGTTTTTCAGAACTGTCTGATGCATGCACCATGTTGCAGTGGGTTTGAGATGTGAAGTTATCATATTTTTGCCCAGAGGGATTGTGTAGCCAGTCCCTTCCCTTCCCGCTGCTGGCCCATGCTCTGCACTGGCATACACTCTGACATATGCATAGGGAGGCGTGAGAGCACACATGCCCCGTTATAGTCGAAGGGGCAACATTTCAAAAACCAATTTTTTTCATGTTAATTACCTTCACAATGCTTTTTTTCATTTTTTTAAAAAATTGGTTTCAAAATGTTGCCTGACTGTAATGGGGCATGTGTGCTTTTGTGCCTCCCTGTGCATATGTCACAGTGTATGTCAGCACAGTGCAGGGGCCAGCACCGGGAAGGGAAGTGATTGGCTGCATGGGCCTTCTGGTCAAAATATTAACCTCCTTGAACACACAGACGAACAGGGGTCACTAGAAAATTAAAACTCTCTGGGTAAGTTTTTGCTGGAGTAAGCTTCCTCATAGAGGAGGCCTTTGGCTAATATGTTAAGTGTCTTTAACTGAAGACATCCCAATTTCAAAGTGATTTGATAAGCCTTTTTGATAACCACAGTTAATTTATAAGGTAACATTGATGTGCTGTAGCATACACCTACATCCCCACCTCGAAGAACAGCTGACATGTTTACATGTTCCAGGCAGGCAACTCATACCATGTAGTTGCCTGCTTTAGGAGCTATGTTAGCCATAAACAGAATTTTTTGGTCCACAGGATAAAACATATATATATTTTTTTTGATGTATTATTTCTTCCGAGCTCCCAGTTCTACCTTCAGTTGTCCCCCAGTGCAGCCCTCCCCCGAAGGTTAGACCCCCTCCCTTGTGCACAACACGACTTACTCTTCATGGCAGGGTGGTGGGGAGCAACTTGACCCACCCCAAATGGATCCATGCCAGAGAGGTGCCTTCTCGGAGGTGGCGCTGCGGGGACCACGTCATCCAGCTGGAGCTATTTTCTGCTTTTTTCCCCTTGTGAGGAGGCAGAGCATGCAATGACACTTGCGGTGAGCGCGCACATGCTACCGCATGTGCTCTCATCAAGCATCTGCCTGTCTCCTCCCCTTCAGCTGTAGAATCAGCATGCTGCCCCCCCAGCAGCCGCTAGGGGCCAGTGCAGCACAGAAGCTAGTGTCCCCCCACCCCGGAGAAGGAGAGCAGTCCAACAGATGCTCGATCCTTCTCCTCCCCACCAACCCCCAATGACCAATGCTCGTTCCCGAACACGGGTCACCAGCATGGCTTGAGGTAAGGCACCCAGTGCCTCAGCTCTCAACGCCACTGGGCCGGCTGGATAAAACATATTTTAACTCAAAGTCTGACTCGTAATTTCCTGACACATGCCAAGCATCTGATGAGTGCTGCAGCCCCACCCCTAAAAATGCATGGGGCTGCAGGCCATCTATGGGGCTAATGGGGTTGATTATATGTGTGTGTGTGTGTGTGTGTGTGTGTGTGTGTATGTGTGTATATGTGCATGGTCATAGCCCTGTACTTAGGGTTGAGTAGGCACTTTAATTTTAAATCCCAAATTTTGCACTTTAATAACTTTTCAACCATTCAACAGATATGAATGAAAATTTGTATGCACAATTGCCCATGGGTGGATCTCTGCATGTATCAAGTTATATTCCAGTCAGATGTGCAGTTCCCGAGTTCCAGAGAGGTGAAAAAAGCATATTGTCCCTCATTGACTGCTGTTTTTTTCTTTGAACTTGCCTACAGTCCAGACAGTTTGGAAGAAAAAATTACTTACCATAGTAATCTTGTTTCTTCCAAGGGAATCTTACTGTATTCTGACTAATGCAGTATGGTCTCACCATAGGACTGCCCCAGAACCGAAATGGGTAACAGAACCTATGAAAATGATGGAATGCTAGGCTCCAGTTTGGTTTTCAAACCACTGTCCCTGGTTAAAGTTCTTCAACCACCAGATTCTTTTTTTTTTTTTATTGACTCTTTTTCTCTCCTGCCAGACCAGGGCTTCTCTCAAGCTGAACTTGCTCGACTTCTGCCCCTAATCGCCCACCTGAACCACTCCTTCCAATGGATATATCGGTGTCAGGATCTCCACCTCTCCTGGCTGCAGAAGAGAAGGTCAAGGATCCCAGGGGGTAGGGTCAGAGTTATGGCTGGCACTGGGCGTGTGGAGCATCAGCCCCTGGAGGAGCCCCTGGGGTCATCAGGACACAGAGCAACCCTGGATCCCTCCCCAAGGAGACGAGAGCTGTCCTCCGGATGCTCCATCCTCTCCCTTTCCTGCCAACCCCCAACCACCCGAGTCCACCACCCAACCCAGGTCACCGGTGTGGCATGGGGTGTGGCGTCCAGTGACTCAACCCTCAGCACCACTGGGCTGGCCCAACCATCAGATTCGTACTAAGCATCAACAGTGAACTTACTAGTTATACTAACACTACTATTTAAAAACTAAACCCCCGGGGCGCTAGAGAACCACGCTATAGAGAAGACATGCTTCACTTCAGCTCTCAACATCTTGCAACTTAATACTTAAAAAAACATAACTTTTTGACCAGGGGCACAGCTGCTTCCTTAGTTCTGCTAGGGATATTTCTCTGATGGAAATCTGTAAAGCAGCTACCTGGAAAACTGTCCACATATTTACCAAGCATTACTCCTTGGATGTTCAGGCCAGAGGGGATGCCAGGTTTGGCACAGCAGTCCTGCAGAGCCTGTTTCCTAAGTAGGTTCTGTACCCACCTCCAAAGGTACTGCTTGGGTAGTCTGCATTAGTCAGAATACAGTAAAAGTTCCTGGGGTTTGAAGAAAAAAATTACTTACTATAGTAATCTTGCTTCTTCCAAGGGGATCTTACTGTATTCTGAGCTCCCTTCCTACCTCCCCTGCTAGGAACCTATGCGTCACTGCACTCCAGCTGTACAAATACTGTTGCAACCCCTGTGGGTATTGAGTTTTTCTTAGGCATCTGTGACATGAGTCTTTTGAGGTGCCATTCTGATTGTTTGGGGAGTGGTAATTAATAAAGGGGTGGGGTTTAGTTTTTTTTTTTTTACTTTCTTTATTCATTTTTCAATAATACAAGCCATACAGCTAAATCTGTCTGTAACTAGTACACATTTTGTGGTACATTCCATCACTCATGCTAGCATCAGGATTATTTTGAATTTACAAATGTGATACAACGTTTGGGGGGTATACCCACATTAGTTAATAAAGGAGATGATTAAACCCATGTGCTGAGCCTCGCAAGAAGTGTGAGGCATTTACAACATTAGGCAAAAAATATCAATATCTGTAACCTAGTCAGTTACTATGCCCACAATCTTAGTGGGAGTATTTTTAGGAATCTGTTAGGCTTCAATCAACATTGCTCCCCCCACCTCACAACATATATGTAAAACCCATGTGAAACTTACATAAAACTTACTATGAATAACTCCAGAATATTTAATTCCAAAATATTTAACAAAGAACCCCAGTTCTGCCAGAGTTAAATCCCCAACATCTCAGTTCCTACAGTACCAAACTGAAAATACAAAACTGCAGGCGCAGAGATTTGTCCTGTGGCCGGGGTGGTGGCTTCGGATTTAGTTCTCAAGTTGTCTGAAAATCGAGTCCCCTGTCTGTTGTGCAGAGCAGCACAGTATTCCAGAAATGGTGCAACTTTACAGATGAGTCAATGGTCATCTTTAAGGGTGCCAGTGTTGGAAAATTGTCTGCCTGTCTACTGCGGAACAGCTCCATCTCATGCAAGAACATCAGCCTGGTTCCAGCACCTCTACACCTGTTAGCTTTACCACCACCACTCCAGCTTCACCAGCATTCTCCCTCAGTAAGTGACTATCCTCTTCCAAGCTTCCAGCACCTCTGACAGAGAAACAACACCTTTTGTATTTCCTGGAGGACTACCCAGATGTCTTTGTTGGTACACACAAGATCAAAGTGATATCCTGCAACACACCATCGAGGTGCAGCTCGGTCAGAAACCCATTCATCAGCGAGCCTACAAAGTGGGACAAAAACAGAAAGAAGGCCTAAGAGGATATGATCAAGGACATGCTTGAACAAGACATCACTGAAGAATCTACAAGTCCTTGTGGAGCACCATGCATGCTGGTGGTAAAGAAGGACAAGGGGTATAACTCTTTGGGGAACTACAGAAGCTCAACACCTGTACGGTGCTGGATGTCCATCCCTTACCTACAACAGATGATGCCTTAGAGAGTCATGATGTGGCCATCCCAGCTTTCTTCACCACACTGGATTTTCAAAGTGGGATCCACCAAGTCTCCATTGATCTAGCTTCTCATCCATACACAACTTGGCACTGTCACTTGGGGCTTTCAGTTCAAACAACTGCCTAAGGGACTTTGGAATAGTCCAATCACATTCCAGTGTGTTATGGAAGCAGTACTACATGTGTTGTCTTGAAAATCTTGCCTAGTCATCTTGGGTGCTGTTACTGTCTTCAGCAGAACTTTCCCAGAACACCTCCAACACCTCAAAAAAGTGAACACCTTCAACAAACCAACCTCAAGCTTCACCAGAGTAGTGTTGCTTTGCATAGCATCAAATTCATTACCTGGAACACAATGTTAGTTCTCAAGGTATTTCTCCAGACTCAGACAAGCTCTCGGCAGTCAAAGACTATTCAGCACCTTCCAATCTCAAAGACCTCAGCACTGTCCTAAGCCTGTCTGGTTATTACAGACAGTTCATCTGTAGCTATGCCAAGATTGCAGCTCCACTGTATGCTTAACCAAGAAGGGATGGGACTATACCTGGACTTTTGAGTGCAAACAGCCTGTGAACTGATCTCCATCCCTGTACTGGTCTATCCAAGGATCAACCAACCCTTCAAACTGTACACAGATGCTAGTTCTTTTGCATTGGGTGCTGTGCTATGTCACGTTCAAGACAGAACAGAATGAGGCGTTTGCTACGCTGGGCTTTCTCTCTCCTCAACTATGGCACCACAGACAAAACAATGTTTAGCCATGGTATTTATTGTAAAGAAATGTGATTGTTACTTTTGCTACTCCTCACTCACAGCTTCGCTGATCTCCTTGGCCTCAGCTGGTGGTTTGAAATGAAACAGAATTTGTCGGCAGATAAGGACTGCGTGACCCACGTAGTCTGTGCCTCTTTTCTCTGCCTAGTGTGGTACCGCAGACCCCACCTGGTCTACGGCACCCCCCCCACCTGTGACTTTAATATATTATATTATATAATATATATATTGGCAGTATAGCCTAGAGGTTGGAGGAACAAGGTGTGAATGAGCTTGGTACATCCAGCAAACCAGACCTGAGTTTGATTCTCACAACCACCACTTGCACACTGTGCGACTCTGAGCAAGTCACTTAACCACCCAGTGCTCCCAGGTCGCCCCTCAAAACAGGCACTTGTGCCTAGTGGGCCTTACCCGGTTACCTAAAACTAAAATAAAAAAAAAAAAATACAAGTTTTCCTTTACACCTATCCCAAGCATGCTTGAAGCCCACTACTGATTTCGCCCCACCACCACCAGTGGAAGATAGTTCCAGGCATCAACCACCCTCTCAGTGAAGAAATACTTCCTCACGTTCTTCTTAAACTTCTCCCCCAGTTTCATTGCATGCCCCCATGTTCTTGTACACCTTTGTTTCTGAAAAATGCTTCCTTCCCATACCTTATTCACCCTCTTGAGGTATTTAAAGGTCTCTTTAATATCACCCTTCTCCCTCCTTTCTTCCAGTGTGTACATTTAGATCCCTCACTCTCTACTCACAGGACATTTGGTGCAGCCCCTGTACCATTTTTGTTGCCCTTCTTTGGATAACCTCAACTCTGTCTATGTGCTTTTTTTTTTTTCAATATTTCTATTTATTCTCCCCATACGGGTCCTCATCTGACTGGTTCTCAGTTCTATCCCTGGAATTACTGGGCTTACTCTTATGCCCAGTCAGGAGCAGTGTCTGCAGAGAGTTGGTTGCCATCCTGCTGCCGTTTTTTTCCGTTTTCTCCCCATTTTTTCCGTGAGGACCCCAGGAGAAGGTCGCATGCATGTGGAGGCATGCATGCACCTTACAGCCCTGGTAACAGCCCTCCTCCACCCACCCAATTGGCCTATCACTGGCACCCTGCTTGCGCAGCCCCTCGGCCTCCACCAGGGGGTAGCCGTGAGTGAGGGATGCCACCCCACCTCCGCGGAGAAGAGAGCTGATGGCCGCTCCATCCAGCTCTGCCTGCCCCCCTTGCCAACCTCCGTTGACCCAGGCTTGCTCCGAAACCCGGGTCGCCAGCGTGCCACGAGGCGAGACATCCAGCGCCTCAGCCCTCTGCACCACTGGGCCGGCTATGTCTATGTGCTTACTGAGATGTGATCTCCAGAACTGGACAAAGCAGTCCAGGTGTGGTCCCACCAAAGACCAATACAGTGGCAACACCCACTAGAAACATAGAATCTGTTGACAGATAAGGACAGCTTGGCTTATCTAGTCATTCATTTTTCCCTGCCTACAGTATCCTGCAGATCCTACTTGATATCTGGCCTGTTCTCCCCGTTTCCTTTCCCCTAAGATTCCCTTGTGCCTACCCCATGCATTCTTGAAACCCACCACTGTTTTTACCTCCACCATCTCTGCTTGAAGGCTGTTCCAGGAATCCACCAATCTTTCTGTGAAGAAGTACTTCCTCACATCTCTCTTGAATTTACCCCTCTCCAGCTGCATATTGTCCCTTTGTTCTTGAGCACTTTTTTGAAACTAATGTCCCTTCTGTATTTTACCCCCTTTAGGTATTTAAAGGTCTCTGCCATATCACCTCTTTCCCTCCTCTCTTCCACTGTATACATATTCAGGTCCCAAAGCCTCTCCTCATAGGGCTTCATATGCAAACCCTGCCCCATTTTAGTTTCCCTCCTCTGGACTGCCTCCACTCTGTCTATGTCCTTCCGGAGATGTGGGCTCCTGAACTGGACACAGTACTCTAGGAGGGATCTTACCAGCAATCTATACAGAGGCAGCACCACATCCCTCTTTCTGCTGGTGATACCCCTCCCTATGTACCCCAGCATCCCAATAGCCCTCCTAAGTGCCCTGTCACACTGATTGGCCACCTTAAGGTCATCCATTATGATTACCCCAGGTCTCTTTCCTGTTTAGTGCCCATTAATACTTCTGCCCATTCAATAATTGGCCTCTGCATTTCACTGCCCAAGGTGCAATATTTTACACTTTTTTGCACTAAAACCCATCTGCCATAACCTTGACCATTCCTCAAGCTTTTTTAGGTTTCTATTCTCTCCACCCCCTCCAGAGTATCCAGCCTATTGCACATCTTGGTGTCATCTACAAAGAGGCACATCTTCCCTTCCCTTTCAGTTCTTCTGCAATGTCACTTATAAAGACATTAAAGAGGACTGGACCTGGTTCTGAGCCCTGAAGAACCCCGCTGGTCACACCCCTCCCCCGAATGAGTTCCATTAACCACCACCCTCTGTCACCTATCCATCAGCCAATTACATACCCAGTGTGCCATCTTGGTTCCCACCCCAAAGCTTCCCAGTTTTTTTGTAAGCCTCCTATGAGGTGCAGTGTCAAATGCGTTGCTGAAGTCTAAGTAGGCCACGTCAACTGCTACCCCCCCAAATTGATTTCTCTGGTCACGCAGTCAAAGAAATCTATCAGGTTTATCATTTTATATTTTATTAACTTTTTTATCAATATTTTACATCAGAAACAAAAGAACAGCCATAATGCTGTTCCATTCTGATGCAAGATGTGTCTAAAGAGATGGGGGGAAGATTTCTAAATTTCTTATTTAATTCAACAGTATACAACTGCATTTATTTAATTGTCAGGCATAGAAATAATATTTTCTCTTATTTTACCACAACAGCACTCTCCCCATTGTTTATAAACTTTTAGAAGTGTTATCCTCCTTAATTGCTTAATTCCTTAATACTTATCCCAGCCTACCTTAATTCTCAGAAAAGACTAACAGCAGCAAAACTAAACCAATTAGCACTAAACAAAAATTCATATGTTCAAACATCACTTTTTTTATAATAAAATATTTTATTGATTTGCAAGGAAACACTTACTTATGACATGGGGAATAACATACATATCACAGTACAACAGCGGTTCACTTATAAAGGATTATTAGAAAACACCCCCTCTATTGGAACATCATAGGAGAAAGTACCCAAATATTCACTGACCTATGCAGCCTGTATAGTGTTATGCTTGTGCAACTGTGTTAGTTTGGTTTTGGCCACTCGCACTCTCTATTCCAGAGGAATTACCACCCTGTAGGGTTATGAAAGGCAAAGAAACCCTTGGAGAGGATTCCACCTCTAGAGGTGCCACGGGACAATTCCCGTGACTAAAGGTACCTTAGGAATCCCCCTAAGGAGAGAGTGCTGCCACTGGAGGAGGAGGGGAGGATGGTGGGGCAAAGAAAAAATGCTTCACAATGAGGCTGAGAGGAACTGGTTATATAGCTCAGGGAGTGGCTGGCTGCTTGGCCACCGAACTCCAGGCAAAGCCTTTCCAATTCACTGGCCTATGCAGCCAGTATAGTGTTATGCATGTGCAACTGTGTTAGTTTGGTTTTGGCCACTCGCACTCTCTATTCCAGAGGCATTACCACCCTGTAGGGTTACGAAAGGCAAAGAACCCTCAGAGAGGGTTCCACCTCTAGAGGTGCCATGGGATGATTCCAGTGACTAAAGGTACCTTAGGAATCCCCAAAAGAAATGTATAATCATCTCCAAAGAAGGAGGCAACACGAAGCATATAAGCGAGCAGTAACTGTAACATAGTAGTAGAGAAGCACATGCAGTTTGATAATGCAATGAGATGCTCAGTTGGGTAACGTAATGACTGCCCAGGTTTGTGTAGCATGATACTGATGGTTTGCATTGAGATTAGCGGAACCCTTAAGGAGACAGGGAACAGCAGGACATCCTCCACCTCCATCCAACAGCAGAACCTACCTAGAGAAACTAGGGGAAACAACTATGCTAAGTGTTATGACCTAAGGCAATGGAGGAGAGAAAAAAACACCTATGAGGAGGAAATCTCTGGGGATCCAAAGCCTACAGTAGGTCGCCTTCCCTCCAGGCTTGGGATAGTTTATTTAGTGATGGTTCTGCAGCTGCAATTTGGAAAACCCAATTAAAGGGAGGTGAAAAATATTCCAATTTGGAGGAAGGCTCTCACTCAAACCCTCTAGCGGGAATGCCGTGGAAGAAAACTCTGCAACAATACATGCAACCAAGGTGCAGGAGGAGAGCAACGACTGCTGAGGTACTCACCTGGCCTACCCTCCCTAAACTCAAACCAGGTAAACCAGAGGCAGTCGAAGGGAAAATGCGGTGAAGGTGCCTTGCTAGGGAAACCACTAAAGTCAATGGCTAACTGTTATAGTGGAACACTAGAGCCAAAGGAGATCATCGTAACCACCCTTCACCGCTAGTCTTAAATTCTACACCAGGAGCTGCTGTCACGTAACAGGCAACTAAAGTCAAGCCTGGGGTGAGAACATTCCCAGCTATGGGCCAGGTGAGAAGGATCCCACCCCAAGTTGGACACGCTTGAGATGCGGACTAAATGAAGAATGAGACGGTCGGCTGCAGGAACCCTGCACCAGATAGAATGGCTGGCATGCCCCAGAACTGATTGAGAGCTGAAAAGCTGGTGAGCTGAATGAGCATGGCATGCTAAGATCATAATGAATGTTGAGTACTGAGATCCTGCAAGGTCGAATGCAGACTGAGTGTAGCAGAATCCCAGAGGCTGAAGCTGAAGGGATGGCAATAGGCATGAAGCAATGGTTTGTGTAAGCAAGGAGCAATGATTGCGTAAGCAAGTGTGGACCTGCACGTAGGTCAGTAAACACAGTAGTAATAAGTGGACCTGCACATAGGTCTGCATAACATAGGGCAAACAGCACTGAATAATGGAGCAAGCCAGCCAGGCATTTCAAAGCCAAATCAAGGTGACAAACTCTGAGGATTTTCAGTGGTGAAAACAGGATTTAGAACAGAAATAATTAGCCACATTGGCCACAACCCCCCAAACACCTCCCAGTCCCCGCCGTAGGACAAACAAGGAAGCAGTGGAAGGACCAAGAGCCACATGCAGATATAAAAGCTAATTTAATAGCCTCAGTTAGCTAACCTCAGAGTACAACAAGGTAATAGCAATGGGAGTAAACAAAAAAGTAGCAGGAAGCAATTAGACCTGTGCAGCAGTAGTGAAAACAATTGAGTACACTGAGTTGTAACTGCAATAAACAAAATAAAAGGAGGCACAATGCTCTGAAAGCACTGTCACCAGGCAGTGCAATGAGACTGCTGCAATTATGTAATTAGAAAAAGCATGAGTGAGCTGTGTATCTAGGTTCAAGTAAATCTGAGTCAGGTGAAAGTAACTGAGTATGCAACATGGAGCAGCTATATTTGAGCTGAAACACACAGATCAGGTTTGTAGGTGCAGTGCAAGTAATTTGAATTGTGAGTAACTGAATGCAAGCAGTATGAGCACTGGAGTAGCAGTATGCTAGGGGCTTAGAAACAAAGCCCCCCCTCCCAAAAGGAAGGAAGCACACACAGCTGAAGGCAAAATACAAACCAGAAGCAGGAAAATAAACACAGAAGCCCAGCAGAGACAAGCAGGAGCAGCAAGGTGGGGGGGGGGGCACAGGCCCCAGCCAGCCAGGGAGGCCCAACCAACTCAGAGGACAAAACGACAGAGCCTTCGGCTGCAAAGAAAAAATGCTTGACAATGAGGCTGAGAGGAACTGCTTATATAGCTCAGGCAGTGGGAGTGGCTGGTTGCTTAGCCACCGAACTCCAGGCAAAGCCTTTCCAATTATAATTAACATGTAACTGAAGCTTACAGTCAGAAAGGCTGATAGGGAATCCTACAAAGGATAAATATAAAGCAAATTAACTAATTACTAGAAGGGCTAAAAGGCCCAATTGATCACCTCAATGCAATAAGTAATGTCTCATTGAGAAAAGTAAGTTCCAACCTCCCAGGAGAATATAAACAAAGCCATTGTTCCTTACATTCTAGGATACAGTACATTGAAGACCCCTAAGCAACTGTAGTGGGTATCAGCTTACATTATTAGGAATAGACAGTATAGGACCCTATAAAATGTCCGTCTTTAATATAACAACAAAAAAGAAGTAGGACAAAAAGAAAACCAGAATGGTTTGAGGTAATCAGTCCTAGATGTGCCAGATACTTGGTGCAAATAATTAATAGGTGGGTCCTACCAGGGTCCATAGCTAATGATTACCCCCAGACATTACTGAGAGTCACATTTTAAGGGTCCACAAGGAGAAAGGCCCCTTTTACCAGCCTAGTCTGCTCCTCAGTCATCCTCTGATGGGGATTCACCATCTCATCAGGCCAACTCCAACTCCACATGGTTAATCAGCTTCTCCACCTCATGAGCATCATTGCTGGCCTCTCCACACAACGCACAGCTTCACAGGCAGAAGGAGTTGATGGGGTATCTTCATTTGGTGGAGTCGACCTCTCAGTCCATCAAAGTCTTTCTGACATTGGCGTGTGCTGTAGGAGAGGTCGAGGAACAGCAGTGAAGAGTCTTCTCCATATTTCAGGAATCTCCAGTGTCTAGCAACCATCAGGGCCCGGTCTCAATCCCCGACACCAGTGAAGATGATCAAGAAGGTTCATGCAGCCGATTGGTCAGCGGGGGCATGATGTGGAGTTATACAGTAAGCCTTTTCAACAGGGAGGGGTCATATTCATTGATGCCCAGCACAGCAGGCAGCAGAGATTTGGCAAATATGAGACTGTCCTTCCCCTCAGCCCCCTTCGATGGACCGATTACCCTTAGTTTGCACTCCCTGGTCTGGTTTTCCACCTTCTCCAAATGCTGGCGAAGGAGCGTTTTCTCTTTAACTAGCCTTGCAGTCACATCTGCAGACTTGAGAGCAGAAGTCTCCAATCTTTGCATAGTAGACTCACAATTATCCATCCTTGTCTCCAACGCTGACACCCTTAGCATGAGGGTATCAAACTTTTTGTCCAGGTCTTGCACAGTTTTGACCAGTTGGTGCAAAGTACAGAGTATGTTGGTCAGCGAGGTTTCCTTCGTCTGCGCACCAGTGGGGTCCGGTGCTCCACCACATTGTGCAGGCCGCTCCTTCCGAGTGCTTTTCTTAGGAGCAAAAAAGTCTCCAGCTGCCAATGCCACACCTTTATTTTTCCCCATTCTAGCAGATAAATCATCAGGGCAGTTTTCTACCTCTCTCAACTCAAGTTAGACGTAGATTTGTGGACCAGATAAGTAAGTTTTAATTAATTTAGCACTGTTCTCCCAGGAGCTCGAGTGTAATGCTGCTTCCTCATAGGCTGCTCAGCAGTACCCCCCTCAAACATGTCACATTTTTAACATTTCTTCTTCAGAAAGAGTAGGCGAATCCATCTCACTTTGCTGGGTATATTGGGAATGAATACAAGTAACTAGTTGATCAGCTTCAAAAAACAAATACAGAGCACCTTTATTTGCAGGAGCTAATAACTGGAATTCAGCACCCAATTCAAGGAGTTCCTGATGGTATTCCAAAAATTTTCTTCTTCTTTGCTCTGTAGCGAAGGAATAATCGGGAAAAATAGAGAATTTGGAGGCTTTATAAACTAAGGGCGCTTTGATTCTAGACAGCTGCATTATTAAGTCTCTACCTGAGTCAAATGTAAAGGAGACAAATACTGTTTATTTTTTGTTGCTTGATGTTTCGGTCTCTGCCTGGGAGTTTAAACCTTTAAATTGTGATTTAGGTATTATACAATATACTTTGGTGACAAATGGTAGGTTATCTTCTGGCAAGTCAAATAAGGTGACAAAAAGATCTTTTCCCAGACTGATTCAAATGACTCATCCAAATTTGGGGTTAAGCCGACAATTCTTAAATTCCTATAACGTTTTTGGTTCTCCAAAATCTCAATTTTTATTGACATATTATAGTTGTCCCATATTAAGTTTGCTGTAGTAGCCTCCAGCCCAGTAGCTTTACTAGTATTTTTAGTTATTTCTCCTTTATTGACTTCCATATCTTTTGTTAGTAGCTCTATATTTTCCCTATTCTGTTTAGCATCCATCTGCAGAAAATCCACCTTCTCTGACAACGCATGAAACTTTCAGTCAAAGAGCTGTGACCAGTTAAATAGCTTCTCTAAGGTGTTGCCCATAGATTCGATTGTATGCCTAGGTTTTGTCCCCTCTGCAGCGCCTACAAGATGATCTTTCTCTAAACCTAAAGGAACAGGTAAGAGAGTCTTTTCACACACCTGTCTCTCTTGCCGAGATTCCAAATTTGTAGAAACCATTTCCAAAGGAAAATTCCGGTCCACAACTGAAGTAAGTGATTCAGTCAACAGATTTTCAGAGACTGCGGTAGTATTCACGACATCAGTGGGTTTAACCTCCAAGTTCGGTAAATTGGGTTTGTGCTGGCTCACAATCGGCATCTCCCCAGAATGAAAGATAGATTCTCTTGCTTTGCTGATGCTCTTCTTGCTAGTTTCAAGCCTGAAGTATTTCTCGAGGGGTTTATTCCTTGGCAACTTATATTCCTCTGACGAAGAAGACGATAAGATTTTCCATTTATCTGCCATGGTTTTTAATCTTTTTAGTTTGCTTAGACAGAGCTCTTTCAACTAGTAGCTGCCTGTCGCCATGTTAGCCACCCCCCCCAGCAGTGTGCCACCTTGGTTCCCACCCCAAAGCTTCACAGTTTTTTTGTAAGCCTTCTATGAGGTGTGGTGTCAAAGGCCTTGCTGAAGTCTTAATAGGCCACATCAGCTGCTACCCCTCCCTCACAATTTATTTCTCTAGTCATGCAGTCAAAGAAATCTATCAGGTTTGTCTGACATGATCTCCCTCCCATGAATCTGTGCTGTCTTTGGTCCTGTAACCTGCAAAATGCAAGGTAATCTAACAGTCTTTCCTTCAGAAGTTATTCCATTAGTGTCCCCACTACTGATGACAGACTGACTGGTCTGTAGTTGCTGACCTCTTTCTTGCTGCTGCTCTTATGGAGCAGGAATACATCCACCCTCCTCCAGTCCTATGGGACTACTCCTGTACCTAGTGAGTTATTGAACAGGGCTGTCAGAGGTGCAGGCAGTACCTCCTCAAGATTCTTCAATACCTTGGATGTACCCCATCCGGCCCCATAGCCTTGTCCACCCTCAGATCCACAAGTCCCTTCAGGACTCTTTCCTCTTCAAATGGACTTGTGTCTACTTTCCTCCCTTCAGTTGTTCTATAACCTATATGTGGTCCATCCTCTTCCCCTGTGAAGGCAGAACAAAAGTATTTATTCAGGATATCTGCTTTTTCCTGATTATCCCCTGCACAGTTTCCCTCTGCACTCATCAGCCTCTCAATTCCTCCCCTTGTCTTTCTCTTTTCACTTATGTACCTAAAAAAAAGGTCTTATCCCCTTTTGTTTCCACCCCATTCCAGCTATTCCTTTGCCAGTTTGTGCCTTAGAGCCCCTCACTGTCTTCCCTGCTTCCCTCTGTTTTCGCTCATACATCTCTCTGTCCTCTTCCCTCTGCATCTCCTTGTATCTAACGAATATTGTCCTTTTTGCCTTTACCTTTATTGTCACCTCACTTGGGAACCATATTGGTCTCTTTTTCCTCCTGCTTTTGCTCACCTCTTTTGCACAGAGGTATCTTGCCTTCACTGTTCCATACTTAATCTGGTCCATTGCCCCTCCACTCCTTCAGGGTAATCCCTCCCTGCCAGATCGTCTCTGAGACATTCACCCATTTTTGATTTTTTTTAAATCTGCCCTCCTGAATTCCAGGACCCTTATCCTTGTGTAGTTTGCCTCCGCTGTCATCCCAATGTTAAACCACACTGTCCAGTGATCACTAGTCCCCAAGTGGCCTGATGTCTGCAACACTGTCCCTATTTGTAAACACCAGGTCCAGTACTGCCCCATCACAAGTGAGTTCCTTGAAGGAACCAGTAGAAATATTTGCCTGATGGACTGCCATGCTCTAATCCTACAACTCTTAAATTTAACTCAGACAAAGTCAAGTGCACTCAGATATGGATGGCATCAGTCGACAACAGTATCTCTCTGTATCACCCTCAATAGATGAGGAATCCTCCTAAGAAGCACTTCCTTTCCATGCCACAGACGTGCTTCCTGTGGACCACCTACAGCACCTCAAGTTGCTTTTCTGCTCCCAAATGCTTCTTCAAAAAACAGCACCAATCCCCAGTTACTGCAATCAACCGAAGAGCTTCATATCTCCTCTGGATCTGCACTCTCTCTGGAAACTGCCAAAACTCAGCATAGGGCAGATCCTCAGTTCCCAGACATAATCGCTTACTTAGAGTCTGAAAATCTCTGACAACAGAGGCAACATCATCAGGATGTTCTTTCGCTTGCTTCACAATACTTTCTCAGTGACAGTGTGCTTTTCCACATCTAGACCAAGGCAGGCAAGGGCCATCTCATGGCCAGATCTCTCGTACAGTCAGTTATGCCTGCGTCGCCAATCAATGAAGTTCTTTCTACTCATGCCTCTTCAATTTCTGGAGGTCATACGGGAATTCACAGAACTCTTGAAAAGACAAAGCTCCACTTCTTCTGGCCACAAATTAAAAAGTACATAGTCCTGTTTGTGAAGTCCTGCCATCCCTACTTCCAAAGAAAGCCTCCTGCCAAATAAACAAAGGCACACCTCATTCCAATACCCGTAGCCACAAAGTAATTTCAACAAAACAGCACAGACTTTCTGGGACCCTTACTGACATGCACTGTCTCCAGCAACAAATACATTCTTGTTTTTGTGGACTACCTTAAAAAATACCTAGAGATAATTCCACTAAAGGACAGCAAAGCTGTTACCATAGCAAATGTCTTCCTCAAATACAACTATTTGCTGCTACGGTACCCCCTTCTAGCAGCATTCAGACAGAGGTGCTATCTTTTTACCATCGTTTGAGAGACTTGCAAACTCCTCGACATTAAAAAGATGCAATGAGCTATCACCCGCAATGCAACGGAAAAAGTGAAAGAATTATGTCTACCATTCTGGTCACACTCACCAAGTACCTGGATGAAACTCACAATACTTGGGACCACTTTGTTCCTTTTGTTCAGTTTGCCTACACTAGCCCTTGTGTTTACAATACACTCCATTCTTCATGGTTTATGGACACCATTCAAGAACTCCTTTAGACATGGATCGCTCACTGCTAGAGGTTCCAAAATCGGTATTCTCATTCATCATCCCTATGTTGGAACAACTTGAACTTACTAGACATGTTGCAGTCACTACACTGGGTCAGACAAAATCTGCCATGCAGAAAGTGTCAGCAGCCAAGTCACATAAACCTTCATTGTATATAAGGGACACTGTCAACTTGTACTGACCTTAGTTTTGAGTGCCACAAAGGAACTGCTCCATCCTTGGACTGGTCAAGTCTTCATTGTGGAAAGCTTTCTACAGTTCACGTACGTCTATGATGCAAGTCAGATGGAAATCTTGTGCTTACCAAAGTCCACATCAATTCTCTGAAGCTAGAGTACCTGAGCAACACCCTCCTAGATGATCTCAGACCTCCCAGTAATGAAGCTACACTTGAGCCTTCCATTCTTTCAGAATCAGAAATTCCTTCTTTTAACCTGCAACCAGTTCCTTTGGATCCTTACACTCCTAACCCTCCAGCTGGATTTTGTTGCACCTGACTGTCACTCAGATGAACTTCCTGAGACTACTTCTCTGGACTCTTTTGTGCACACCCCTGTGAACCATATTGAGAACATTCTTTGTAAAAAGTTTGTCGATGGATCCTGGACTTAAGAGTTAAATGGTGACTCTGACAGTTTGCAGAATTCTTCGGTTGCTTTTGAGGACCCTACTTATTTCTGTCAAGAACTGGTTTAAGCAACTCATAACACTGTTGCTACTGACAAGGAAAGTTGGTGAAAGTCTTGAATGTTGCTGCAACAGCACTCCGTGTTTCTCGGGACTAATGGTTGCTTTGTCCATGTTATTCCTCACTGTCTGTGCTTAATCATTTTCCTGCTGTAAATGCTCTAATGTACCTCTTAGTCTTCATAAATTTTGCTAAGTGATACTGCATAAACTTTCAGAAATTCCTTCTGATAACCTGCAACCAGTTCCTTTGGATCCTCACACTCCTAACCCTCCAGCTATATTTTATTGCACCTGTCACTCAGATGAACTTCCTGAGACTACTTCTTCTCTGGACTTTTTTGTGCACACCCCTGTGAACCATGTTGAGAACATTCTTTGCAAAAAGTTTGTTGATGGATCCTGGACTTAAGACTCAAATGGTGACTCTGACAGTTTGCAGAATTCTTTGGTTGCTTTTGAGGACCTTACTCATTCCTGTCAAGAACTGGTTTAAGCAACTCATAACAATATTGCCTCTGACAAGGAAAGTTGGTGAAAGTCTTGAAAGTTTATGCAGCAGCACTCCATGTTTCTTGGGACTAATGTTTGTTTTGTCCATGTTATTCCTCACTGTCTATGCTTAATCATTTTCCTGCTGTAAATGCTCTAATGTACCTCTTTGCATATATTTTAAGTGATACTGCATAAACTTCATTAATTTTTTTTTCTCTAGAGGGATGTCTTCTTCAAATGACAGTTCTACATTTTATTTTCATGTTCTGCGGCAGTTTAAGTGTGCATATCTTAGTTGTTGGTAATCTCTAGTTGCTACCCTTTTCTCTCCCTCCTTCCCCCTTTCCTACACTGTGGCACTTGTCACTTCTGCCAAGCATCAGGTCACTATGGTGTTCCCACTTCTTCTCTGGTTGTACTCTGACTGGCCCACCAGTGCAGACCATTCCACCCTTCCCTCCTCCAGCAGTGGTGTCCACCCATGATCAGGTTGTGTTTTTGAAATTTCTATATTGTTTCAGTGGTTGTACTGCTAATACTATTGCTTCTTCAAGTGGTACTCACTTTCACAACTCAAGGGGTGATATGAAGTACACAATTAAGCATGCGGCTTCATCTTATTTGCTGCCCCTTTAAGTGCATTCAGAACACTCATTTTGTTACAATTGCTGCACTGCCTGGTGATGAAAAAGACCATTTTATACTTTTTATTTATGTGTCTGTTATTCACACAGTGCAGCAAGATGGCATCCACCAGTACAGCGAGAGTCGAGCATGACAGACCTGAACAGAAGGTAAGGGTCCTACTGGCAGGCCACCAAAGTGCCACAGTATTAAGGGTATTAACTGCAGTAATCCCTCCACAATTGTTAATGCTTTCAACAATTTACAGATTTGTCTGCAAACACAGACTCCTTCGCCTCCTCTCCTCAGCACCCTCCCACCTGAACTTCCCTCATCTTCCTCTGACACCACCATTCATCCACCCTTCTGCTTCAAAGTGGCAGGAGTCTCTGAAATGTGAAGGCAATTTAAACAGCTCCATGACTTTAAATCTGCTGGCTTTGTTGGGACTGACCATAAGTTCCTTCGCACTGCTGCACACAAACTAGCATCTCCGGTCACCACTTAACAACCTACAGCCGACAACTGGTATAGTGCCTGATCCTGGAAATTGTCATACACTGTCTCAGTATTCAACAAAGGTAATACCAAAACCATGAGTAATTACATAGAAACAGAGAATTTGACGGCAGATAAGGACCGCTTGGCCCACCCAGTCTGCCCATTTCCCTACCTAATGGATAACCTGCAGATCCTAGTTAACCAGCAGACTACTTCTTCCTACCCCCAGCCCCTAGAATTGCCTTATGTCTGTCCCATGCATGCTTGAATTCCACCACTGTTTTTGGCTCCACAATCTCCTCCAGAAGGCCGTTCCATGCATCCACAACCCTCTCTGTGAAAAAATACTTCCCTAAATTACCTCTGAGCTGCCCCCCTCTATCTTCAAATTGTGCCCCCTTGTTCTTGCACACCTCTTTTTTTGAAAGATGCTACCCTCTTGGACTTTGTTGATTCCCTTGAGGTACTTGAAAGTTTCTATCATGTCCCCCCCCTCCCTCCTTTCCTCAAGGCTATACTTATTAAGCTCCTTAAGTCTCTCTTCATATGTCTTCCAGTGCAGACCCTGCACCATTTTAGTTGCCCTCTATGGACAGCTTCCATCCTGCGCATGTCTTTGCGGAGATTGGGTCTCAGAACTGTATGCAGTACTCCAGATGGGGTGTCACCAGCTGTCTGTACAGAGGATAATAACTTCCTGTTTTCTACTGGTGATGCCTCTCCCTGCATCCCAGTGTCCTAAGCCCTCCCTTGCTGCCCTCTCTCATTTGCTTGCCCACCTTTAGGTCATCTGATATGACTACCCCCAGGTCCCTTTCCATTTTTGTTGTTGTTAGTATCTCACCCCCCATTGTGTTCTCTTCTCCTGGGTTTTTGTTTCCCAGGTGCATTATCTTGCACTTCTTAGCATTGAATCTAAGCTGCCATACATCTGAGCATTCTTCTAACCTTGCCAAGTCCCTTCTCATCCTTTCCAGCCCACCTTGTGCATCAACTCTGTTGCAGACCTTTGTGTCATCTGCAAAGAGACATACTTTTCTTTCCAGTCCCTCTGCAATGTCGCTTATAAAGACATTGAAGAGGATCAGTCCTAATACTGAACCCTGCGGTACCCCACTAGTAACCCCCCTTTCTTCAGAGTGGACTCCATTTACCATTACTCTGTGTCCTATTCTCCAGCCAATTCTTTACCCAGGCTGTCATCTTGGGACCCACTCCCAGGCTGGCTAACTTGTATATTAATATTTTGTGTGGAACTGTGTCAAATGCCTTGCTAAAGTCTAGGTAGGTCATGTCCACAGCCCCTCCCTAATCTACTACTTTGGTCACCCAGTCAAACAAATCTATCAGATTCATCTGGCATGATCTTCCCACTGTGAATCCATGCTGCCTTGGGTCCTGTGCCCCTCTGGCCTCTAGATACTCGACAATTCTTTCCTTCAGAAGTGATTCCATCATTTTCCCTATCACTGAGGTTAAACTAACAGGTCTGTAGTTTCCTGCTTCTGCCTTGCTCCCACTTTTGTGAAGGGGAATCACATCTGCCCTCCTCCAGTCCTCGGCTACCACTCCATCCTCCCATGATTTGTTAAAGAAGGTAGTCAGTGGTGTCACTTCACCTCCTCTCCTCAGCAGGCCTGTTGCTATCTGTGCGGCTTTATACAAGGTTCTTGAAAAACTTCTTGTTGCCACCTAGTTAACCAACAACCTTACTCAGCACAGTCTTACGTCCCCTTCACAGCATGGCTTTTGACAGAGGCATAGCACCACCACCACCCTACTTATACTAATAATATTGCCACAGCAGTGGACAGAGGCAAGTTTACTGGTGCTGTGTTCTTAACCAAAGCCTTTGACCTAGTAGACTATTCCCTCCTTTGCACCATCAATCTCAATAACTTTGGAATCTCTTCCTCAGAGCTTTCCTGGTTGGAAAATTATTTGTTCAGCAGTCACTAACTCAAACTCAGGTCCTTATTCTCAGAAGTACCTCTAACCACAGTTGGTGCCCTGCAGGGTTTGATACTTGGACGTTTCCATTCCTCCCTGCATATAAATACATCTCCATCATTGCCTGTCCTACAGTACACTGATTCTATATGCAGACAACCTTCTTCTTTTGTCAAGCTCCAGTTATGTGGAGAATCTTAACAGACATCTATCCTGGCTTCTTGACTTACATGCTGTCCAAAATTGGTTTAAAGTTAATGAGTTACTAGAACATCACTAAGACCCAGGAAATGCTATTTGTCTTGTCCCCTAAAGAAATGCAGTCTTCCATCTCTATTTCCTTTATCAACAGAACCCTCCTTGCCTCTGCCCCCTCTTTTAATTATTTGGGTGTTGTACTGGACCCATCCCTTGACTTCCTTCTACACACTATGGCCATTTGCAAGGCAGTTAACTCAAGGCCTGCTCTCACATATAGGGTTAGTAATAATCTCGCTCCTTGAGCCTGTCTCGCCATAGCCCATGATATTCTACTTCCCAAACCTATGTCTGGGGTACCAGAATTTTTGGATTCCGCCAAATCCACCTTAAGGAAAAGGAATGTGATGTACTGTATAATAACATTTGTAATTTTGTCTTGGCCTTCACCCATCACTGCATGTTGTACTCTAGGCTTAGCTGGCTTTCTCCCCCATACCTCCATTATCATGGGCTAGGAGGCATCATTTACCATATTTTACATAACCAATTACCCTCTTACATTACCACTCTCCTGCCATCTCTTAGCAACTACTCACTAAGGTCTACTGACCATGTTCAACTGTCCATCGCAACTATGCATGGGGGAATATAGCATTTTTCCAGCATTACTCCAACATTATGGAATTCTGTTTCATTTGATATATGATCTTGGCTGACTTTCCAAGCCATGCGTAGTGGCTACCATAGACACTTAATGAAAATATGTTCTTGTTTTCAACTGAGCTCACTCGTGATGGTATTCCTGTATTTGCATCTGACCTATTTTCTGCAATGTCACCAATTTTTGTTTTTGAATTGAATTTTTAACAGTTCTTCTTTTTCTTAAAATGTTATTGTACTGTACACCATCCAGTCATTCTACTACCCTGACCTTTGCTCCCTGCTCTCTGCTTATAACATTTCAAGAAACTTTTTGTAAGTGTGACACTACCTTCACCCCTATTCTCATGTATTATGGTGTTACTATTACACAGTACTGCCATTTTCTTTGTAACCTCCAGGTTGAGCTGAAAACAGGCATTTGGTTGTCTAGTGTACTTGCATGGTAAATAAAAGCTAAATAAATAACCTCTGTTGCAACCTACCAAGATTCAATTCACTAACTAAACTTAGGAAGACTCCTAGCAGTCCTCAGGAATAGCAGGCACAACACACTCTCCAAATCAGGTGAATAGAGACTGGAGTACTGAGGACCCAAAAGCAGCATGATTACAACTGAGAAAGTCAATGCCATGCTGGGAAATTAATGTGTGCACATTCAACCAGGTACTGTAGTAGTCTTCTATATTTCAGAAATGGGAATGTAACTGGCAGTAGCATGTCTGATGCCCCAGTGGTGGTGCCAATGCTAATGATGGCTGGGCATTAGCCAGTCAGAAAGTGGTAGAAGCCTGCTGCCTGTAGGTGCTGCTGCTAGTGAGTCAGATTAATTTTTAAGCCTACAGGGAAAAACACCCCAATCCCTAACCTTGTTTCAGAATAGTGGAAAAAATATGGAAAAAGAAATAAAAGAAAAAAAATGCCCAACGCAAACTATATACAATATGTTTAAATGTGAAACATCACACTAAATAAAACCCTCAGCAACAATTTGGCCTGTGATAAGGACTGCAGAACTATTATTAATCAGGTTATGTGAGGGGAGGATGGGTGGAAGGTCACTGAGGTATCCCCTGGAAGAAACAATATTACTATGGTAAATCATTTTTTCTTCTCACCCCAGGAATCCCTCAGTATGCTTGACTATAGCAGACTACAAAGCAGTGTAGTTGGGAGTAAGGAACAGAACATACTTTGGAAACAGGTTCTGCAGGACTGCAGTGCCAAATTTTGCATCAGATCTGGACTGTACAGCCAATCAGTAGTGCTTTGTGAAGGTATGCACAGTCTTCCAAGTAGGTGCTCTGCAGATATTGAGTAAAGGTATGTCCTTTTGTGCTGCCACTAAAGCTGCAGTGACCCTAGTGGAGTAGACCCTGAGGCCTTGTGGTGGCTGCCTGCCAGCCTTACTGTAACAGAACTGGATGCAATAGACTATCCAGTGAGAGATAGTTCTCTTAAGGGCTGGTCTGCCCTTGCCCACCTTGCCATAGGTGAGGAACATCTGGGTGTGAGAGGCCCTGCACTGTTTAGTATACTCCAGGTAGTAGGTCAGCACCCTTTTAACATCCAGGCTTGTGGAGCCTGCGCTCACCAGGAGTGACTCTGTCTGTGAAAAAGACAGGAAGCGTTATGGATTGGTTAAGGTGAAATTCAGACACCACTTTGGGAAGGAATTTTCTATTAGTGTTGAGAACCACTTTATCCCTGTGGGAGATAATGTAGTTAGGTTCAGTGAAGAGAGCTTGCAGCTCTGAAATCCTCCTGGCAGAAGTGATGGCCACTAAGAATACTGTTTTCCAGGTGACATAA
Organism: Neoceratodus forsteri; assembly: GCA_016271365.2. Lineage (NCBI taxonomy): Eukaryota > Metazoa > Chordata > Ceratodontiformes > Ceratodontidae > Neoceratodus > Neoceratodus forsteri. The sequence goes on along the minus strand of CM057454.1, from coordinate 831,816,003 downwards.
GTTAGGTCTGCTGAAGCCATAGCTTAGAATGGAGCATCCATCAACCTAGCTATACATAGGTTCAAGTCCCGGGGGCAGGTTCCCTAAGTGAGGGTTGAAGATGCAGCAGGCCCTTTAAGCATTTCTTGAAAATGGGATGAGAAATTATAGATTTCTTTTTTCCTGCAGAAATGATAGCTGAAATGGCTGCCAGGTGGACTTTCAGGTATGAGCCCCTAAGGCCTAAGGCCTGCAAGTGAACAAAGTACTCTAGTATGGAGGACAGGATAGACTGCAAGGGGTTAATCTGCCTGTCTTTATACCAGAAAGAGAACCTCTTCCATTTGGTAGCTTTGGTACTTTTTTTTTAAGCTAGTCTAAGGATTCTGAGGACCTGTTCTGAATACTGAGTCAGGGAACTCTAACTCTTCAAGTACCAAGTTTTGAGGCAAAGGGATTCTATGTTACCATATGTTAACCCCGTCTGAGGCAAGGCCAGGAGACCGTGGCTTGAAGGCAGGCGGATGAGCAGTCTGGCTGACAGGGTGAGGAGCAGAGAGTACCGTGGCTTGCCTTGCCCAGTCTGGAGCCACTGGGATCATTGTTGCCAACTGTCTCCTGAGCCTGAGAAGCACTCTGAGAATCAGGGTAAAAGGTGGGAAAGCACAGAGAAACCTTCCTGTCCAGTTGAGGGGATAGGGCATCCTCTAGCTCTGTCCTGGTGCTGGAGGCCTGCAGCAGTATAGGGGGATCTGGTAATTGTGTTTGGAGGTGAAGAGATCTATTTCTGGTGTGCCCCACCTCCTGGATACTGTGGCCAGTATTTGTCTGTTTAGGGTCCCCTCGTGGTGGTCCTGGCTGATGTGGCTCAGAAAGTCTGTCAGCACATTATCCTTATCTGGCAGGTGAATGGTAGTTAGATGCATGTCCAGGGAGTAAGCCAGCAACCAGATCTTCATGGCTTCTGTGCAAAGCTTTGAGGATCTTGTGCCCCCTTACTTTTTTTTCCAGTTCTATTTTTGTGCCCTCTCCTGGTATCCCCGGAACTCTCTCCAGCGACCACCCAACACCACCAACTCTACCTCCTTGTGTGACCCCGACTTCTCCTCTCCCCCCCGACACCAGTCATCCCCTGGGTCTACCCTCTGGGGAAGGGCTGCCTCCCACCCAGGGTGCTCTATCTATAGGGTGGAGCACTGGGCCAGGGAGGAGACAGGACGAGGACAGCCATGCCCGACTATGGGAGTATGGTTCGTGGGTTGGAGGAGGGGGGTTTCTACTTTGCTACACCCCTGTGTGCTGCCGTGGCTCCACCCTCCTGGCATACACCACGACGCTGCTGTTGGCTACCTTCATCCACTACCAGAGGTCGCTCAAGAGATTGTCTTCCCCAACCCTCCCAGGGAAGAGAGAGTAGTCCTCTGGATGCTCAACCTCTCTTCCCCTGCCAACCCCGGCAGCCCGGTTTGCTCCCTTAACCCGGTTGCCGTGTGCTACGAGGTGTGGCATCCAACACCTCAACCCTCAGTGCCACTGGACCGGGGCCCCCTTGCTTGTTGATGCAAAACATAATGGCCATGTTGTCTGTCCTGACTTGGACAGAGTGACTCTTGAGCTGGGGAGAGAGGTTTTTATGGCCAAGTACAGAGCTCTGAGTTTGAGAAGGTTTATGTGACATCTGAATTCTCTGGGAGACCATACCCCGCTTATTGATTGGTCCTCCAAGTGTGCTTCCCATGCCAGAAGGAAGGCATTTGTAGTGAGCAATCTGAAGGGTTCATTCTGTTGGACTGGAATTTCTTCCCTAAGATTGTGACTATGTTTCCACCAGTCCAAGTCTTTTAGGAGAGTCTTGGTGACTGGAACCAACTTTGACAGTGAGTCTCTTTCCTGAGACCAAAGAGCCCTCAGATGGTACTGAATGTCCCTCATCTGAAACCTGGCACCAGGAACTACTGCAGCAGTGGAGGCCATGTGACCTAGGAGCCTGAGAAAGTGCCTGGCTGGCCTTTGTTGGCCAAGGAGAAACAAGTTTGCTAGAGTCTGGAGGTTTTCTACTCTGTCTAGAGGAAGCAGGGCTTTCTCTTGCTGGGTGTCCAGCTCTGGTCCTATGAATTCCAGAAGTTGGACTGGCTCTGTGTGAGACTTTTCTGTGTCGATCAGGAAACCCAGTGATTCCAGGGTGAGCTGAGTGAGTCACAGAGAGTCTCTGAGCTTCTGAGGAGACTTTCTCTGAACTTCTGAGGAGACTTGTCTACTGTGAGTCAGTTGTCCAGATAAGGAAAGACAGAGACCTCCTGTCTTCAGGCTGCAACCATTACAAGATACATTGTGAAGACCCTAGGGGCTGAGGACAGGCCAAATGGTAGTACTGCAAACTGATAATGGCCTGAAGACAGTCTGAATCTGAGATACTTTCTGTGAGAGGGCCTGACTGGGATGTGAAAGCAGGCATCTCTGAAGTCCAGGGAGGTTAGCCAGTCTCTCTGTTGTAAGGAGGGGATCACCATTGACAAGGTGATCATCTTGAACTTAGGATTTAGCAGATGTTTAAGTACCTGAGGTGTAGAAAGGGTCACCAGTACCCATTTTTTTTGGGTGAGAAAATATCTTGAATAGAGGCCTTTTCCCCACTGGGAGGGAGGCACTCTTTCTATTGCATTTGCTAGTAGGAGATATTTGATCTCTAACTCCAACAAAATCCTTTCTGTGGGGGTTAGAGGCTTGAAACGCCTAGTTCTATGCTGTGTGGAGAATTTCTTGAATTGCAGGGGGGAGCCCCTGACTCACCACCTCCAGCACCCACTTGTCTCTGGTGATGAGCTGCTATTAGTGGAGGTAGTGGGTTGGCGTTCCTCCTACTGGGGAAGGGAGGCAACCTGGATATTCCTGTCAGGGGTTTTGTTTGGACTGGGGCTTAGGTGAGGGGGCAGGGTCAGTATGCTTTTGAGCCCATCTACCTCTTCCTTTAAAGTACCCTCTCATTTGGGAGTAGTCCATCGGCATGGGGTAGAAGGCTCTAGGGTAGTAATCACTGCCTCTGCCTCCTCCTCCCTGGGGCTTGTAAGAAATGAAGCTTTGTCTTTAGCTATATTACTCTTGTAGGTGGTTTTGTATTCCTCCACCTTTTTCATGTATGCCTCCGTTCTATCCCACTTCTCACACCAGTGTAGAAGGTGTGGGATAAATGACAGACACCAGATGGTAATATTTAGTTCATAAAAAACACAATAAATGTGGTTATCAATTTATTTGCAAAAACTTTGCAAAAACAAAACAAAAAATATATATATATATTTACAGAAAGAAAATTGTGGGTGTTAGTCCATCACACCATTTCAACACATCAGGAAATACTTCTTCTTGAGACTCCTGTCTTTCTTCTGTATATTCAATATCCAATACATAATTCCAAACAATACAGTGTGTAAGCTCTCACACTAGGTCCTTCTCCTTCGGTGGTCAGAAGATACTGACCCACACACACTTTCTTAGCCCCCTGGTGACAGGTTTTATAGGAATTCCCAGGGTGACATCACAATCAGGGGATCTCCCACTTAACATAAAATAGACCTTCATGTGGTCCTATCTAAGGCTATCTAGGATACTCTTTATACAAACAAATAAGACAGGCATTCATGTTATATTCCTTCTGTGAATATATCCTAAAATATCAGTTTTAGATCATCCAAACCTTAATTAGGGGGGTTTCTACCTCATTTGGAACATAGCTCCTCCCACTTGCTGTGATCTCATCTCTCCTAATTATTGCAAAAGCAGTCACTTCAGGGGCTTTCAGTCCTATAGTAGGAATCTCCCCATAATGGTAAGAATTCAGGTAACAACAAAAGAAAAAAAATGTATTTGTTCATTTTCACATGTTTTATATACAGGAATACCTAGCCTGGACAGGGCCTTTCCCTGCCAGACCAGGAGACCTGCCATTAAAGCATATTTTATTTCAGCAAAACAAGAAGCTTTTCTTTACTACTGCAACAATCGGTTTTCTTTTTATTTACTTTGCCAGATGCTGGGCTTGCAGCACAGCATTTCTGGGCTTCTTAAAGGGGCACCAATTACAATAGCGCCTAGCACTTCATTTTCTTCACAGAAGCACCAGCATTCCAGCGCTGACGTGTAACATAAACAAACTGGGAGCACCTTAGGAACACAACCATTACTCAAACACAGAGTTCCTTATGGAAAAAAGATAAACTTCCATTGTGCAATCATGAAGGTTTTAGGATTATTTAAAGGGACAGTAAAGTTTGTAGAGATATGCCAGGCTGGCCACCCTGACACAAAAAATAGCAAAGAAAGGAGGAAGAAAAAGATGAGAGAAAAGTAGGAAAAGAAGATTTAGTGGGGTTACACATTTTTACTTCAGGACTAAATATTCATAACAGGGGCACCCTGTTACACTCATCCCTATTTAAGAAGGCAACACAGTATGATGTTGGTTGAACCATTCACCCTTAGAAGGGTTGGAACTTCTGCCCACCCTCACCAGAAGTTCCCCTCAGGGACCCTTAATAAGCAGAACAGTTTTTAACATATAACTAATATTTATACATTCAATAAACTAATTCTACTGTTCTTTTCCCTGAGGTATGTGTCTTTTTTTAAAACACATCATTCATTATTACAAGTCACATCACATTTTCAGTCATAAAAAGTTCAGCTCCATACCAGGATAAAAAAAATTGCCATTTTGATGTTGGGACCTAGTCCTATGTTTTACCGAAAATTCATAGGGCTGGAGGGACAGGTACCAATGCATAATGCACATATTCTTATCCTTCATGAGGTGTAGCCAACATAGTGGGTTGTGGTCAGTTACAATAGTGAATTCATGCCCCCATAGATAATATTTGAGAGCCTCTATAGCCCATTTTATAGCCAGGCACTCCTTCTCTACTGTGTAATACTTTCTTTTTCGCTCATGCAATTTCCTATTAATGAATAGAATTGGGTGCTCACCTTTGTGATCATGCTGGGTTAACACTGCCCCAATGCCCGTGTCAGAGGCATCGGTTTGGACCTCAAATGGTTTACTAAAGTCTGGACTTAGGAGTACTGGTGCGGAACATAAAGCTGCCTTTATATTCTGGAAAGCTGTTTCACAATCAGCAGTCCACTTCACTTTATTTGGATACCTGTTTTTAGTCAGTTCTGTAAGCGGTGTTGCAATGATGGAAAAGCCAGGAATGAACCTGCGATAATAACTCGCTAGCCCTAAAAAAGATCTAACATGGCGTTTGGTGGTAGGTATAGGACTATTGGCAAAAGCCTCCACTTTATCTGTTTCTGGCTTTACAGTTCCTTGGCCAATGATAAACCCCAAATATCAAGTCTCAGTTTTAGCAATAGCACATTTGGATGGATTTATTGTATGTCCTGCATCCTTGATGCTTTGAATGACAGCGCTAAGATGAATTAAGTGGGTATTCCAGTCTGGGCTATAGATGACCACGTCATCCAAATAAGTAGCACTGTATTGATTATGGGGTCTTAAAATACGGTCCATGTATCTCTAAAAAGTGTCCGGAGCCCCGTGCAAACTGAATTACATGGTCATAAATTGGTATAAACCAACAGGGGTACTGAACGCTGTTAACTCTTTGGCCTGTGGTACTAAGGGTATCTACCAGTACCCTTTCATCAAATCTAGGGTGCCGATGTATCGTGCAGAGCCTATCTGATCTAGTAGATCATCAATTCTTGGCATGGGGTAGCCATCAAACTCAGAAATTGCATTGATATTCCAAAAATCCAAACATAACCGACCACCCTCTTTTTTATTTACCACTACTAAAAGTGAGGAACAAGGGCTATGTGAAGGAACAATCATGCTTGTTCCATTTTCCTTATCTCATCCACTACCTCTTTTCGGATTTTCTCTGGTAACCTATAGGGCCTCTGGTGAACTGGTTTACTTTGTGTCAGTTTAATCTCATGCACCACCCATAATGCCTTCCCTGGTGTTTTAGTAAATGTTTCTTTAAAAAACTCCAACAGTTGATCAACCTCTTGTCTTTGATCAGGATTTAATTCTTGATTAATCTGAATTTCATTCTCCCCTTGTTGTGTCTCTAATCTATGATAAGCCACCTCTATTTCTGATAGGCTTTGTTCAGGTTGAATGTAGAGGGATGGGATTGGCTTATCTATCCATTTCCTTAACAGATTGGCATGGTATATCCTTTTTACTGGTCTCTGTCCAGGCATTTCAATCTCATAATTCACAATACCAGTCTGTCGAAGTACCACATAAGGCCCCTGCCATCTCATTAGAAGCTTATTTTTCATACTAGGCAACAACAATACCACTTTTTCCCCGGGTTCAAAATGTTTGTATTTCAATCCTTTATCATACATTTCTTTTTGACCCTGTTGTTTCTGGCCAACATTCATGTGAGCCATAGCTACATATTTCACAAGCCTTTCCCGTAAATCAATCATGTAATTCACAATGTTTGTAAATCCTACACATTTGCCTTCCTCCCAGTGTTCTTTAATTACATCTAATGGTCCCCTAGGTTGCAAACTACATAGTAAGGCAAAGGGGAAAAATACAGGTTACTAACCTGTAACAGGAGTTCTAGGAATGGTATATGTTGTTCATCCACACTGTCTGGCAGGTTCCTTGCCATTTTAACTTGCTGGAAGGTCTTCGTTGGCTCCCTCCCACCCATCCGTGTGGTAAACTCTGGCTCCACCTTCCCATGACACCAGATCTAGCCATTGGAAGCCAGGTTGTGTGTCGGGTTGCAAGTTTAGAATCATGTGGATGAACAATATATACCATTCCTAGAACTCCTGCTACATGTGAGTAACCTGTATTTCTAGGGACATGGATATGTTGTTCATCCACACTGTCTGGCAGACTCCTAGCAGTTCTCCAGGAGGAGGGAGGCAAGGCTACACTCCTCACTTGGGAAATAAAGACTGGAGAATGAGGCCCCAAACCAGCATCCGGACATGACCTCAAGGCCGATGTGGTAGTGGGTGATGAAGTGTGCTGACTTCAGGTAGCGCCCTGCAGATTTCTGGATAGACATCCTGGAAGCAGCCACCGATGCAGCAGTATGGTGGGTAGAATGAGCTCTTATCCCTCTGGGGAGACTCCATGCCCACCAACCTATAGCAGAGATCTATGCAGGAGGTGACCCACCTGCCTATCGTCCGCTTGCTGCTGGGTCTGCCAGGTGCTGCTTCAGCGTAGGTGACAAACAGCTGGCATAACCTCTCCCTGAATCTTCAGCCGTCCGCTCTTGTCAGTAAGCGAGTGCCTTCTAGGGTCCAAAGTATGGAGCCTATATTCGCCTCCGAGGTGTGACTGGGGTAGAACACCTGCAGAGTCAACACCTGGTTAAGGTGAAATCTCGACACCACCTTCTCGGAAGGAATTTTGGTAAGTGCTAGGACAACTTGTCCCCATGGAAGACCAGATAAGGAGACTCCGATGGAAAGCCTGAGCCTCCCATCCTTCTGGCTGATGTGATAGCCACCCAAGAAGGCGGTCTTCCATGACAAGGTCAGGAGATGTCACACCTGTGCATTGGTTCGAATGGCTTGCCCATGAGCTTAGCCAATACCAGCAGTAGATCCCACGGGAGGTGGAGGTTCTCACACCGAGGGGGATGTGTGGTACAAGGCCTTGAAAAGCACCACCACCTTCTCTCCTGTGCCACCGACTGCTTCCCAGCCCGCGTCTGCAAGCAGAGATGGCTGCCAGGTGCACTTTACGGGTCATCGACTCGGCCCTTGCTGAGAAAGTGACTACAGATAGTCCAGAATGCTTGCCAAGGAACAGGAGGAAGGGTCCAGGCCCTTGTCTCTGACACCAAATGGAGAATCTTCTTCCATTTGAAGGTGCATAGTATTTTCTGGTCGACTTTACGGGACACCTCAACGATGTTGAGGACCTTGTTGGAAAGACCCAAGGCCTGGAACCTAGCTGCTCTGAGAACCAGGCTGTGTGAGGTGCAGGGACTGAAGGTCCGGATGGAATACCTTCCCTGACTGACTGAGATCAGGTCCAGGAGGGCTGGAAGCCACCCGGGAGCCTGAGCCGTGACTGAGGAGATCTGGATACTTAGAACTGGCGGGCCAGTCTGAGGCTACCAGAATCACCTGCGCCTTGTCCTCCTCGCCTTTGGAGAAGCACCTGTGGATCAAGGAAATGGGGAAAGATGGAAGAGGCCCAGGGTCCACGTGCCTGAAAAGGCATCCCCACTGCAGCCAGCCCTGCTGAGGGGAGCGGGCATGAAATGAGTCCTCAGCTTTGGCATTCTGGCCTGAGGCAAACAGGTCCACCTGAGGCATGCCCCAGTGGGAGAACAGATCTTGTACTACCTCCGCAGGAGAGACACTGTGGGACACAGCCCTTATCCAGCTTAGGGCATCAGTCAGGGTGTTGGAGGCTCCCGCCACATGAATGGTGAGGAGATCCGCCTCCAGGCTGTGCATGAGTGACCAAATGTGAGAGCTTCCTGCACAGAGGCAATGAGCAAAGGCCCTCCCACCCTGGCAAAGTTAGGGTAGTACATGGTCAGCGGTATTGTCCATCTGACCTGAACCACTTGACCCCGCATAAAACAGAGCTTAAGGCAGGAGGGCTGATGAACAGCCCGGCTCCAGGCAGGCTGATGTGGCATCGGGCCTTGAGTGGGGACCAGAGGCCATGCACTCTTGTGCTGCCCCAGGATGGGCACCCCAACCCATCAGAGAGACATTGGTCGATAGAGAGACTATTGGCTCAGGGCGGACAAACTGGGATGCCCTCCCTGCAGATGTGCTGGAATGGTCCGCCACTGAGAGTATTCCACATCCCCTGGGTCACTGTCACTAGCTGATCCAGAGGATCGGGCTGCTTTGACCATTGGCTGGCCAGCCCCCATTGAAGGGGGACGATGTACCAGCGGCCCAACGGATTACGCTGGTGCAGGCCGCCATGAGGCCCAGGAGGCGCAGGAAGTCCCAGGCAGGGCGTGATTGCCCAACCTGAAATGATTGGGAAAGGAGGAAAGAACCTTGGCCCTGTCCGCCAAGAGCCGTGCTCTGGCTCGTAGAGAGTCTAGCTCTGCCCCGATGAATTGCATCACCTGCTTTGTCATGAGTTCTGAATTGGCCTCGTTGATGAGCAGGCCAACCTGAGAGCAAACCTGGAGGGCCAGATCTCTGGACCGCTCCACCCCCACTCTGGAGGGGGCTGCAATCAGCCAGTCATCCAGGTAGGGGTACATGGATCTTCGGCACTGGTGCGGCATGGTGTCACCACTGTCATGCATTTGGTGAAGACCCTGGGAGCTAGGGAAAGGCTGAAGGGCATGGCCCGGAACTCGTACAGGGATCCCTCTGCCCTGAAGTGGAGGAATCTCTGGTGGGACGGACGGATTGGGACATGAAAGAACATATCCAGAGAACAGAACCACATGCCTCATTCCAAGGATGGGATTATCTGAGTCAGAGTGACCATCCTGAAGGTCTGAGACCTTAGGAACCTGTTCAGGTCGTGCAGGTCAAGAATGGGTCACCAGCTCCCCGTCCGTTTTGGGACCAGGAAGTACCTGGACACAAACCCCGGGTCTGGAGGAGGATCCGCCACCTTCCCGATCATCTCTTTTTCGAGGAGCAGGGCGATATCGGCTCAGCGAGCCAACAAAGAGGCTGTGGATCCCGTAGCCCCCCAAGGGGCGACGGCACGGAAGGGCGGGGCCTGCTCGAACTCCAGAGGCAGGCCCTTTCCTACCACCTCCAACACCCAATGGTTTGTGGTGATAACGGACCAAGCAGAAGGAAGTGGTAGAGCCGTCCCCCCATGGGGAGGAACCCAGGGGGCAGTGACAAGGCTGGGGGTGACACCTCTCAACCCGTCACTGGGCAGGCTTAGAGGAGGGACCGGCCGAGGGACCTCCTGGGCCTTTACCTCCCTGCTTCCTATTGGAGGAAGCCGCGGGCTTGGGTTTGGGATGCCAAGCACGAGCCTGCTGGCCCTGGTGCTGGTGCTGTTGGGCCGGACATGCTGCAGGTGCAGAAGGATGAAAGGACTTGTGCTGCTGCTGTCGGTGGCCTTTGTCCTTCTGGGCGGAGGTGACAGAGTCCAGAGTGGCATTGGACTTTTCGATCCGCTGGAGGTGACCTTCCACTCTAAGGCCGACGAGGTCGGTCCCCAGGAAGGGGACATTCACCAGTTTGTGCTGGGTATCCGCCTCGTGAAGGTGGATATCCTCAGCCATGCTTCTGTGCATGGCCACCGTCAGCCGCGTAACTAATCTGGCACAGGAGTCTCCAATGTCCAGAGCTGTTTGGAGCTGCTGTTTAGCCACCGCCCTCCCTTGTGTCCATACCCGCCGGACTGTGGTCTGCAGGTCGGCGGGAGATGAGGAATCACCTCATCCAGGGAGCCCATGAGGGCATGGGAGAAGTGTGCCATCAGCATGGCCGAGCTGGCCTGGTGGAGGCCAAGGGAGGACGCAGCATACACCTTGTGCCCGGCATAGTCCAGCTTTTTGGACTCCTTGTTGGGCGCTTTGTCTCACATCCCTAGCTGCCCCCGAACACCAGAAAACGCGTTGTCGGTGACCAACCCCTAGGTGGAGGAGTGTTCCGAAAACCAGGCAAAGAGTCGGTAGGGACCACATACTTCCTGGCCATCCTGGCCGAAGGTGCAGGACAGGGAGCAGGCCACTGCCAGAGCTCCAAGGCTGGGCCAACAATGGCTTCAGCCACCGGAAAGGCCTCCGTGGGTGAATCCCCTCTGTCCAGTATCTCCGTGAGGGGATACTTGGCCTGCTTGGATACAGGCTCGAGCTGCATCCCGGTGGACTCCAAGATGAGCCAAAGCAAACCCATGAAGGATGATGGGCTTTCATCCACCGACTGGCCCCTGGAGGACTCCAGGTCAATGGGCCTGGAGAACAGGGAGGAGTTGTTGTCAGACTCCGAGGAGTCCATGAAGAGCTGCCTGGGGTCTGAGCCACCCTCCACCTGCCGAGGACGGTCGGAGTGAGGATGACTGACAACCTGTGGGGCAGGCCCTGACCCGACCGAGAATCCTTGGTCGGCACCCCCAATTTCGGTTGTGGAGGCGGAGGTTCCACCACAATCAGTGGGGCAGCTGGTTTGACTGAACAACTGGCCCAGGCTTGGGGCACCCTGCCAGCGAGGGGTTGTTTCGCCGCTTGGGTGACAGCCACTTGATGGCCAGGAAGGCAATGGGTCGGGGTTGTTCCTGGACAGAAGTAACTGCTGCCACATCAGGTCCTCGTAGTGTCGACACAACTTGCGTCGAAGCCTCTCCTCTTCTGAGGAGGAAGATGAGGATGATCGTTGGCGCCGCTTACTTCGGTGTTGAGACAGAGACCGCTGATGTCGGCGGGATCGGCTGGACCAAGACGATGTCCGAGACCGAGACCGAGATCCTTGGTGTTTCCGAGGACGGGTCTGGGAAGCGGCGGGGGACACCCGCTCTTCCCTCGGCTCGGAAGTCTTAACCGGGGACTGTGGCACCGGAGGTGCAGGCAGGCAGGTCCTCGGTCTCCACCGGGGAACGGGTGAAGAAGGGTTGTCGGCTTCACCAGTGCGACGGCCCGTCCGATGGTGTAGAAAAATCCGCGACCGATGGCCAGGTGTCTCGACTTGACTGACCTGGCGGGGACACCATGAAGCCAGCGGCCTTAGCCGCAACCTCGACCGAAGTCGTAGCGTCGACTGTCCAGGGAAGGGGACCTCTCCCGCCCCACGAACGCCCGGACGATGGGGCTTACCTTTGAGTCCTTCTTTCTTGGACCGAGAGAAATGTCCCATGTCCCCTCCCTTCTGGAAACAGATTGTCAAAGCTCCTGAAAGAAGCTGAATATGAGGTACCCAGAGATAGGAAAATGCAGTGACCGAGGAAGAGGATGATGCGGTCTGTGCCGCCTTCTTGTGAGGACAATCATCTGCTCGAGTTGCTCAGCTGAGCCAGCCACCGCTGTAACTGCCCAACTGGCCTCCTTCGACTTCACCGGCGGGTAGCGCTTCTCGGGGCTCCCAAGCTGTAACCGGGCAGCTCAGTCTTCCAGGACGTTGGCCAAAATCAAACGGCATAACTCGCAGGCCTGCGGGTCATGTTCTAGGCTGAGGCAGTAGACGCACGTGGAGTGCGGGTCCATCCTGGATATTTTCTGCCCACAAGGGCACCGCCGAAATCCGGGAGTCGATTTGTCCCTCGCAGCCGCGAGGGAGAAACTTGACCGAAGTCTTGAAAATTTTAAAATAAGTTTCGGGTGGAACTGAAGAATTAGGATCCAGTCTACATGCCGAGCGTTAAGGAGGGAACCTGAGCTTCCAAGCGGTAAGGAAGATCTGGCGTCATGGGGCGGAGCCGAGAGTTTTACCACCCAGGTGGGTGGGAGGAGCCAGCTTGAAGACCTTCCGGCAAGATTTAAAGCGGCAAGGAACCTGCCAGACAGTGTGGATGAACAACATATCCATGTCCCTAGAACAGTTGTTGCTTGGGGTACTTCCCTATAGGCAAACAAGAGGTAAGGGAGAAATCTATCCCAGCCTCTCTTGTACGTACCTTTGCAACATCTTAAGTGGTTTATTGAATCTTGAGACTAAGCCATCGGTCTAAGGGTGATATGGGGCAGTACGTACTGCAGAGACACCCAACAGTCGGTACAAGTCTTGCAGCATCACAGAGGTAAAATAACTGCCTCTGTCGGTTAGAATCACTTGTGATATTCCCATTCAACTGAAGATTTTAGCTAATTCTTCAGCTATTCTAGGGGCAGTAACCATTCTCATTGGTATGGCTTCAGTGTACTGGGTGGCGTCATCGCACATGACCAGTATGAATTGATTTCCCTTAGAACTCTTTGTTAGGGGGCCCCACCACATCCATAGCTACTCTCTCAAAAGGAGTTGTTATATAAGGGATGGGTTGCAGGGGTACTTGATCTTTCTTCCCTCCTTGAGCCACCAGTTGGCATTTTGCACAAGCTCTACAATATGCTGCTATCTCTTGATGAATTCCAGGTCAACAAAACCTGGATAGTATCTGTTGTAATGTTCTATCCTCCCTCATGGCCAGCCAAAGGTATATCATGGCCACCGACACCTACTCCCTACACTATTTAGGGTACCATTAACTGTTCTGCCCACAGTTTGTAACAGGGTCAACAGTTACTCTATACAGTATATTACGCTTTATATAAAATGAGAATGCCCATTCTTTTCTTTCTTGATTTATCTTGTACAAATAGAGGTCTTAAAGTCTCATCTGCCAACTATTCCAGTCTGATGTCACCTTTTAGCAACCCTGGTGCTAATTCCACATTCTCTTTCTGGATGTGAATCCTGCCAAGCTTTTCTTTTCCTTCCTTTAACTTGTTTGGATTTTCCTGCCTTTCCTTGTCCTTCAAAATAATCCTCTTCAAAAGAAAAGACAGGTTCCATCTGTAATTTTGCCTGGGCCCTGGTAACCACATTAACGGGTTCCACCAGTGATTGATGAGTGTTCATTAAGGCAACAAAACAAGGAAATTCTGGCCAATTATAACAGGTACAGGTAGATGGGGTACTAATCCAACTAACGAGGTATGGATTTGGTTGTTATCAGTCAATGCCAGCTTTGCAGTGCGATACTAATGGACATCCCCATGTATACAGCGAATAAGTTGTATCATTCTGGCTTAAGTCTATTTCAGGGTCAGATCGGCTCTCATCAGGGTTTGTCTACTTCGAGTCTAACAATCACAAAGTTTGTTGGTCTCCTACTCCCATAAGTAACATATCCAAAGTTCGCTAGGGCAAAATGTGCTGTATCAGTTCTTTTATTAGGGCAGTTTCTGACTATGTGTCCTTTCCCAAGTCATCCATGGCAAATAATGTCTGCATATGGGACCCTGCCCCCTCCATCTTGTCTACCATAAGTTGATTGCCTTTGATTGTTGGGGGAAAAAGTTCTTACTGGAGCAGTAGATGGTCCTGGGTTACCTTGCTGTCCCCTCGGTCTGGTGGGACGAGCTGCCAAGTAGTCCTCCACTAGTTTAATGGTTTCCTCTGCTGTCTCTGGCTTGTGCTTCTTAACCCATAATTGTACATCCAGTGGTAAAACTTGAATGAACTGTTCAATGATTATTAGCTCCATAATCTGATCAACAGTCTTAGTCGTCGGTTTGTAGCCATTTACCACAATAATCTCTGAGATGACATAATATCCCTGGGGGTGTCATAATGGGCCATTTCAGAGAATGATAACACTGGCAATAGGTCTCAGTACTGATATTATAGTGTCTCAATATCTCTTCTTTTACTCTATCATAATCATTAGCATCAGTCCCACTTAGTTGGCTATTTACTAACTGGGCTCTACCGGATAAATAGGGTACCAATCTTATCAGCCACTGATCCTGAGGCCATACACAGGTTTGGGCTATCCTCTCGAAAGTAGTAAGGTATGCCTCAATGTCATCACTCTCTGACAGTTTAGTTAGCTTTATGTCTCTGGGCCCAGTTCTATCCCATCTAGTTTTGATTCATGTCCTGTATGACTTTCAGGTATCATTCCATTTTACTTCCTTCTTTTTCCTTTTTCTTTTTTTAGATCCTTAATTTTAAAAAATAACCATGGTAATTCCAAACTGATAGGGTTTCTAAGATATTCTTTAATTAACTGAAACCAATTAAGGAACATTGTAGGAATAGTGTTCAATATTTCTTTTTTTTTTATACTTTTTATTTACCGTTTATATATAATACAGCATATACCATATAACATACAATGCAATATATCACATTTGTCGCTAATCACAATTCACATTTTAGTTCAGGTTACCACACCTGGGGTATCCTTTTTTAATATATTCAGTCCATGTGGTTCGTGGTGATAACGGACCAAGCAGAAGGAAGTAGGAGCCGTCCCCCATGGGGAAACCCAGGGGCAGTGACAAGGGCTGGGGGTGACACCTCTCAACCCGTCACTGGGCAGGCTTAGAGGAGGAACCGGCCGGGGACCTCCTGAGCCTTTCCTCCCTGCCCCTATTGGAGGAAGCCGCGGGCTTAGGTTTGGGATGCAAGCACGAGCCTGCACAGCCCCTAGTGCTGGTGCTGTTGGGCGGACATGCTGCAGGTGCAGAAGGATGAAAGGACTTGTGCTGCTGCTGTCGGTGGCCTTTGTCCTTCTGGGCGGAGGTGACAGAGTCCAGAGTGGCATTGGACTTTCCGATCCGCTGGGTGACCTTCCACTCTAAGGCTGAAGAGGTCGGTCCCAGGAAGGGACATCCACCAGTTTGTGCTGGGTATCCGCCGTGAAGGTGGATATCCTCAGCCATGCTCTACGATTGCATAGGCACAGCAGCCATAACCAATCTGGCACAAGTCTCAATGTCCAGAGCTGTTTGGGCTGCTGTTTAGCCACCGCCCCACCCTAGTCCCATACCTGCCGGACCGTGGTCTGCAGGTCGGCCGGGAGATGAGGAATCACCTCATCCAGGGAGCCCATGAGGGCATGGGAGAAGTGTGCCATCAGCATGGCCGAGCTGGCCTGGTGGAGGCCAAGGGAGGACGCAGCATACACCTTGTGCCCGGCATAGTCCAGCTTTTGGGACTCCTTGTTGGGCGGCTTGTCCACATCCCTAGCGTTCCCGGAACACCAGAAAACGCTGTCGGTGACCAACCCCTAGGTGGAGGAGTGTTCCGAAAAACCAGGCAAAGAGCCGGTAGGGACCACATACTTCCTGGCCATCCTGGCCGAAGGTGCAGGACAGGGAGCAGGCCACTGCCAGAGCTCCAAGGCTGGGCCAACAATGGCTTCAGCCACCGGAAAGGCCTCCGTGGGTGAATCCCCTCTGTCCAGTATCTCCGTGAGGGGATACTTGGCCTGCTTGGATACAGGCTCGAGCTGCATCCCGGTGGACTCCAAGATGAGCCAAAGCAAACCCATGAAGGATGATGGGCTTTCATCCACCGACTGGCCCCTGGAGGACTCCAGGTCAATGGGCCTGGAGAACAGGGAGGAGTTGTCAGACTCCGAGGAGTCCATGAAGAGCTGCCTGGGGCCTGAGCCACCCTCCACCTGCCGAGGACGGTCGGAGTGAGGATGACTGACAACCTGTGGGGCAGGCCCTGACCCGACCGAGAATCCTTGGTCGGCACCCCCAATTTCGGTTGTGGAGGCGGAGGTTCCACCACAATCAGTGGGGCAGCTGGTTTCGGCTGAACAACTGGCCCAGGCTTGGGCACCTCGGCTACAGCGAGGGGTTGTTTCGGCCGCTTGGGTGACAGCCACTTGATGGCCAGGGAAGGCAATGGGGTCGGCTTGTTCCTGGACAGAAGTAACTGCTGCCACATCAGGTCCTCGTAGTGTCGACACAACTTGCGTCGAAGCCTCTCCTCTTCTGAGGAGGAAGATGAGGATGATCGTTGGCGCCGCTTACCTCGGTGTTGAGACAGAGACCGCTGATGTCGGTGGGATCGGCTGGACCAAGCGATGTCGAGACGAGACCGAGATCCTTGGTGTTTCCGAGGACGGGTCTGGGAAGCGGCGGGGGACACCCGCTCTTCCCTCGGCTCGGAAGTCTTAACCGGGGACTGTGGCACCGGAGGTGCAGGCAGGCAGGTCCTCGGTCTCCACCGGGGGAACGGGTGAAGAAGGGTTGTCGGCTTCACCAGTCGACAGCCCGTCCGATGGGTCGAGAAAAATCACGACCACATTGACGGGTGTCTCGGCCGGCTGACCTGACGGGGACACCATGAAGCCAGCGGCCTTAGCCGCAACCTCGACTGAAGTCGAGTGTCGACTGTCCAGGGAAGGGGACCTCTCCCGCTCCCACGAACGCCGACGATGGGGCTTACCTTTTGAGTCCTTCTTTCTGGACCGAGAGGAATGTCCCGATGTCCCCTCTCCCTTCGTGGAAACAGATTGGCAAAGCTCCTTGAAAGAAGCTGAATATGAGGTACCCAGAGATAGGAAAAATGCAGTGACCGAGGAAGAGGATGATGCGGTCTGTGCCGCCTCCTTCTTGAGGACAATCATCTGCTCGAGTTGCTCAGCTGAGCCAGCAACCGCTGTAACTGCCCAACTGGCCTCCTTCGACTTCACCGGCGGGTAGCGCTTCTCGGGGCGTAAGCTGTAACCGGGCAGCTCAGTCTTCCAGGGCGTTGGCCAAAATCAAACGGCATAACTCGCAGGCCTGCGGGTCATGTTCTAGGCTGAGGCAGTAGACGCACGTGGAGTGCGGGTCCATCCTGGATATTTTCTGCCCACAAGGGCACCGCCGAAATCCGGGAGTCGATTTGTCCCTCGCAGCCGCGAGGGAGAAACTAGACCGAAGTCTTGAAAATTTTAAAATAAGTTTCGGGTGAACTGAAGAATTAGGATCCAGTCTACATGCCGAGCGTTAAGGAGGGAACCTGAGCTTCCAAGCGGTAAGGAAGATCTGGCGTCATGGGGCGGGGCCGAGAGTTTTACCACCCAGGTGGGTGGGAGGAGCCAACTTGAAGACCTTCCGGCAAGATTTAAAGCGGCAAGGAACCTGCCAGACAGTGTGGATGAACAACATATCCATGTCCCTAGAACAGTTGTTGCTTGGGGTACTTCCCTATAGGCAAACAAGAGGTAAGGGAGAAATCTATCCCAGCCTCTCTTGTACGTACCTTTGCAACATCTTAAGTGGTTTATTGAATCTTGAGACTAAGCCATCGGTCTAAGGGTGATATGGGGCAGTACGTACTGCAGAGACACCCAACAGTCGGTACAAGTCTTGCAGCATCACAGAGGTAAAATAACTGCCTCTGTCGGTTAGAATCACTTGTGATATTCCCATTCAACTGAAGATTTTAGCTAATTCTTCAGCTATTCTAGGGGCAGTAACCATTCTCATTGGTATGGCTTCAGTGTACTGGGTGGCGTCATCGCACATGACCAGTATGAATTGATTTCCCTTAGAACTCTTTGTTAGGGGGCCCCACCACATCCATAGCTACTCTCTCAAAAGGAGTTGTTATATAAGGGATGGGTTGCAGGGGTACTTGATCTTTCTTCCCTCCTTGAGCCACCAGTTGGCATTTTGCACAAGCTCTACAATATGCTGCTATCTCTTGATGAATTCCAGGTCAACAAAACCTGGATAGTATCTGTTGTAATGTTCTATCCCTCCCCTCATGGCCAGCCAAAGGTATATCATGGGCCAATCGTCTTACCTACTCCCTACACTATTTAGGTACCATTAACTGTTCTGTCTCACAGTTTGTAACAGGGTCAACAGTTACTCTATACAGTATATTACGCTTTAATATAAAATGAGAATGCCCATTCTTTTCTTCTTGATTTACTTGTACAAATAGAGGTCTTAAAGTCTCATCTGCCAACTATTCCAGTCTGATGTCACCTTTTAGCAACCCTGGTGCTAATTCCACATTCTTTTCTGGATGTGAATCCTGCCAAGCTTTCTTTTCCTTCCTTTTAACTTGTTTGGATTTTCCTGCCTTTCCTTGTCCTTCAAAATAATCCTCTTCAAAAGAAAAGACAGGTTCCATCTGTAATTTTGCCTGGGCCCTGGTAACCACATTAACGGGTTCCACCAGTGATTGATGAGTGTTCATTAAGGCAACAAAACAAGGGAAATTCTGGCCAATTATAACAGGTACAGGTAGATGGGGTACTAATCCAACTAACGAGGTATGGATTTGGTTGTTATCAGTCAATGCCAGCTTTGCAGTGCGATACTAATGGACATCCCCATGTATACAGCGAATAGTTGTATCATTCTGGCTTAAGTCTATTTCAGGGGTCAGATCGGCTCTCATCAGGGTTTGTCTACTTCCGGAGTCTAACAATCACAAAGTTTGTTGGTCTCCTACTCCCATAGAAGTAACATATCCAAAGTTCGCTAGGGCAAAATGTGCTGTATCAGTTCTTTTATTAGGGCAGTTTCTGACTATGTGTCCTTTCCCAAGTCATCCATGGCAAATAATGTCTGCATATGGGACCCTGCCCCCTCCATCTTGTCTACCATAAGTTGATTGCCTTTGATTGTTGGGGGAAAAAGTTCTTACTGGAGCAGTAGATGGTCCTGGGTTACCTTGCTGTCCCCTCGGTCTGGTGGGACGAGCTGCCAAGTAGTCCTCCACTAGTTTAATGGTTTCCTCTGCTGTCTCTGGCTTGTGCTTCTTAACCCATAATTGTACATCCAGTGGTAAAACTTGAATGAACTGTTCAATGATTATTAGCTCCATAATCTGATCAACAGTCTTAGTCGTCGGTTGTAGCCATTTACCACAATAATCTCTGAGATGAGCATATGTATCCCTGGGGTGTCATAATGGGCCATTTTCTGAGAATGATAACACTGGCAATAGGTCTCAGTACTGATATTATAGTGTCTCAATATCTCTTCTTTTACTCTATCATAATCATTAGCATCAGTCCCACTTAGTTGGCTATTTACTAACTGGGCTCTACCGGATAAATAGGGTACCAATCTTATCAGCCACTGATCCTGAGGCCATACACAGGTTTGGGCTATCCTCTCGAAAGTAGTAAGGTATGCCTCAATGTCATCACTCTCTGACAGTTTAGTTAGCTTTATGTCTCTGGGCCCAGTTCTATCCGCCTGACTTTGATTCATGTCCTGTATGACTTTCAGGTATCATTCCATTTTACTTCCTTCTTTTTCCTTTTTCTTTTTTTAGATCCTTAATTTTAAAAAATAACCATGGTAATTCCAAACTGATAGGGTTTCTAAGATATTCTTTAATTAACTGAAACCAATTAAGGAACATTGTAGGAATAGTGTTCAATATTTCTTTTTTTTTTATACTTTTTATTTACCGTTTATATATAATACAGCATATACCATATAACATACAATGCAATATATCACATTTGTCGCTAATCACAATTCACATTTTAGTTCAGGTTACCACACCTGGGGGTATCCTTTTTTTTAATATATTCAGTCCATGTGGTTCACGACCTCAAGTTTAACAAGGATTAATCCATTGGCTAGATAATAGTGTAGGATATGACACTCTCACCTAAATATATATTACGTTACCAATTTACCACTATTTCCGCCCCTCGTAGGATATCTAAATAATAGTAGTGGGAGGCTGAACAATCCTAATGAGTGAAAACTCTAGTTTATATTATAAAGATTGCCTTGGCTCAATTAAGTTGCATTTCACCCCTGCCCTTATTCTTAGCCCACCTGGCTACCCGACAGGGTGTCAGGATATCAATCAGGAAATATAAACAGTTCACAAATTGAGTGGGGTAAAATTCCCCCAACAATAAAGTAACCCTCACTAGGCAGGTATGACAGTAACCGGCTGTAATTTTGAGGACCCCATCATGGCTAACACAGCGCAATAAACCATCTCAACTGTAAATTTCAATCTGAGGCAGTATTTATCTTCTGCAAATCTGGCCCAGAAAAAGGAAATTACCCTTTAGGGATATCACAATTAGTCATTTGTGTCCGAATCGGCACCTGAGTCCAAAGCAGTTACTTGTTTAATTGGAGTTTTTTCAGCCTCTATGAGGGAATTTGCCCATGTAGCCGCGGCCTCGGGGTCGGTAAAAACATGGTGTTTGCCTGCATGTTTAACCTGGAGCTTCACAGGAAACAGTAACTGGGCCTCTATACCATTTTCAAGGAGTGTTTTCTTTGTAATCTGCAAAGCTTTTTTCCTTATTTGGGACTGCGATGAAATATCCGGGAAGAACGCGATCTTGCTACCCTCCCAAATTGTATCAACCCTAAGCCTCGCTGCTCGTAAAAGGACTATACGAGCCTCTGGATCAGACAGGGTAATAATTGCAGTTAAAGGGCGCTTGTTCCCCGGTCCTCTTCTAGGCCGCATAGGAATGGCGAAGGCCTTGATCACCCTGATTCCGGAATCTGCAGGCAGTAGAGAAAGGTCAGAAAAAATCAGTTTATTAACAGCTGGTAAAATCTCTGTAGTAGATGCGTACCTCGGGGGAAAGCCCACTATACGGATGTTGGCTTGCCTCTGAATGTTCTCAAGCACTTCCACTTTGGCTCTTAGAAAAGTAAGGTCCTGCACGAATTTGGCATTCCTGGCGCACTGAAGTTCTCTCTGATTTCAATTCTGATATGTCCGCCCCATGCGCTTGCATCTTGTCCTCCATTTTGGAAAACCGTGCCTCAACTGCTGCTAGTCGACGGTTTGTTTCTTCTCCGGTAGCTTGTATTTTTTGGAGCAGAGCCATAATCTGGGGGTGAGGGGCTTCGCTCATTCTTATGTCCGTGGAGGAAGATGGGCCCGGTGCTGTCCCTCTCGAGGCTTGCGGTGAGAAAAGAAAGGCATCTAAGTTTTGAGAAGTATGCCTGTGGTCCTTTTTAGGACTCATTTTGTAGTTCCCCGAGCTTCCAAAAGCAGACTTCGTTATTTTAAATCTCTAGTCCGAAGTTAGCACACAGAATTAGAACTTTTTATTTCCAATGAGATAGGAGCTGAACAGTTAAGCTGCCGCCATGATGGGTGCTCCGTAGCGCCCCCCGAATAGTGTTCAATATTTCTAAATTCCAGCATAGAATATTCTTATTCTTCCACCTGTGTAATTCTTTAAATTCAACATTTCTTTAATTATTTCTAAATCATAGTTTTCCACAAAATTCATCTGATATAAAAAAAAAAGCCAATATATTAGCTTTAATATACTTTAATGGATCTGGACAACCAAGTCCACCTATCTGTCTAGGTATTTGAATTAGTTCCCAAGCAATACGTGGTTTGCCTCTCCTCCATAAGAATTTTTTAAAAATTATTTTTATATCTTGAAACCAAGCAGTAGAAGGAATTCCTAATACATGTCGCATCATGAAAATTAAATGCGACGTTGCCATCATTTTAATTGTATCGATACGGCCCCATAAGGGTAGTGTTACGTTTTTCCAATTCTCCAATAAATGTATTAATTTTTCTTTAGCTTTATTAAAGTTTTTTTTATATTATTACCTTGATTTGGTAATAAAAATATCCCTAAATATTTGATATTATATTGTAATTTAAATTCTTGTACCAAACCCTCTAATTTTTCCTTATTACATTTGGATACTTTCATATTTACTGATTTACTTTTATTTATTTCATTTCCGGCTACTTGAGAATATTTATGAATTATATTCAATAATGCTTTTATTGATTCATTAATATTCTTTAGTATTAGAAGAATGTCATTCACAAAGACAGTTTGATTTCTCCTGTACCTATCTTAATTCCTTCTACTGCCTGGGTTTTCCGTATAGTGTTTAACAATGGTTCTAATGTAAGAATAAACAAAGTGGGGGAGAGTGGGCATCCCTGGCGTGCTCCATTCTCCATAATAAACTCTTCAGAGAGAAAATTATTTACTTGGATTTTTACTTTAGTATTATGATACAGCCTTGATACTAACTTCAAAATATCCTTAGGAATTCCCCAGTACTGCAAAACCTGAAACATAAACTTCCTATTAATTAAATCAAAAGCTTGTGTTGCATCTATGGCTACTGTATAGAATGTATCTTCTTTATATTGATTGTAATTAACTATTGCAATGATTGCTTGAATTTTATGATTGACTTGGGTAATTTTACATCCTGGAATAAAGCCATATTGATTATGGCGAATAAAAGATTGAATATGGGTTTGTATTCTATTATTTATTATTTCAGTTATCAACTTGTAATCGATATTTAACAGTGTGATTGGGCGATAACTATCTGGACATTAATTTGGTTTATCAGGTTTCTGGATTATAACAACCTTAGCCTATTGCATTGAAGAAGAACATTTTGTATTATCTTCTATTAATAATTCTAATATCATTTTTTCTATCCATTCAGCAATCTGATCAACAAATGTTACATAAAATGTGTTTGTAAATCCATCTAGTCCAGGTGATTTGTTTCTTGGAAGTGTCCTAATTGTCTGTATTATTTCCCTTTGCTTAATAATGTAGAATTCAAAATTAAATGGTTTAATTCCTGACTTCTGAATAAAGTTATTTATACTATCTATATCAGATTGTAAATTTTTTTATATATTGTCTTATAGTAGTTAAACACTTCGGCAATATCTAGGTCATTTGTTTTTATTTCTCTTTTTATATCTTTAATTTGTACAATAGTATTTGTTTGTTTTTCTTTTCTTAACAATAATGCTAAACATTTTCCTGATTTATCTGTGTGAAAATATCTAATTCTCTTTAGTCCCCTTGTAATCCTCATAGTTTCTTCATTAATAATTTTTATTTTTTTATTCTATATTCCTCCCATTCCTTATACTAATTGTCATAATTATTAATTTACCTAATTGTTTCAATCTGTCTTATACTTCCTTATTTCTTTTCTTAAATTCTCTTTTTTCCTAATGTCAAATGATACAATATAACCTCTTATAGTTACTTTAAATGCATCCCAAATTTGAGTGACTAAATATCTTTGTTTGTAATTATTTTCCCAGTATTCATCAATTTTTTGGTTTATGTACTGCACAAACTGAGAATCTTTTAAGGAGTAGTTATTAAAAGACCAATTAGATGTCTTGTATCTTAACTACTTTGTCATTTTTATTTCAATACGTATTAAAGCATGGTCCGATATACAAATGGAATCTATCACAACTTTATTCAAATAACTACTGTAAAACTATTTATAACCATGTAAAGTTTATATTGCGGATCCGTCCTCAGTTTCAGAACCACGCCAAACTTCAATCACGCTCCACTAATACTGGTGTATCACTGACAGCTCTGTTTAGTTTGTGGCTGTTCTATGAAGGACAATGTAATTGGTGCAGTGGCTCAACACACCACCTAAACAGCCGGTGATGCGCGACTTTGCAGCACTTCGAGTGGAGGATATTGATGAAGAAGTGCTTGCTGTCACCTTTGGTGTTTTCTGGTTAAAGGCCAAACATGTGACAGACCAGCTTAAAACTGCTTCTCCACCTCCCAAAAAAAGATGGGTAACACATACAGTTTATACACCTGAGGTGCGATTTGAAATAGGGGGAATATTCTTGACAACATGGTGCTATGAACAGCGTTCGTTTTTATGAGCAGAAATACAAAACAAAGATCAACGAAAGTACAGTCCGTACTTTCAAAAGAGACTATCTTATAAAATTGAAAGACAACCCGACCCTCAAAGCCTGACCAAAGAACTTCCTATAAAACCTTGGGGGAGACCACCACTTTTAATGACTGATGTTGAGTCCCAACTGAAAACTATCATCAGATCTGTATGGTCAGAGAGTGCAGTTGTTAACAGTAGGGTATTGGCAGCAAAAGCAACTGGTATCATACAAACTACCCACCCACACCTGCTTGAAGAGAATGGGGGGGTCCTTATCCTTTTCATGGCAGTGGTCATGGCTTTTTCTAAATCAGATAGGCTATAGTAAACATAAAGGAATGAAGACTGTTCGCAAAACCCCTGTTGATTTCCCTGATTTAAAGCAGCAGTTTCTAAATTGCATAAAAGCTGCTGCAATGCAGGAATTGGTCCCTCCAGAACTAGTGCTAAACCTTGATGAGACATTAGTCAACCTTATTCCTTGCTCTGCATGGACGATGGACACTGTTGGAAAGAAACAGATTGAGGCCTCAGGGCTGGGAGACAAAAGGCAAGTGACTGTTGTTTTGTCCTGCTCGTTATCAGGTCACTACCTCCCATCTCAGGTTATTTACCAGGGCAAGACAGGGCAGTGCCATCTTTCGTTTGCTTTTCCTGCAGACTGGAGTGTAACCCAGACAGAGAACCATTGGGCCAACTCAATCACCACCACTGAGTACACTAACAGTGTTATTGTCCCTTACATTATGAAGATGAAGCACACTTTGAGCCTCCCAGATGTCCAGTGTACCATTCTCATCGTCGATTTATTCAGGGGCCACACTACATCAGATGTACTAGCAGAGTTTGAGAGGAACAACATCATTGCTGTATTTGTGCCTGCCTCATGTATTGATTTGCTCCACCCCTGGATATTTCTATAAATAACATTTTTAAGGATGAACTGAAAACTTAGTTCACTGATTGGTATGCAAAGCAGATCTCAGATCAACTTCATGGTGGCAGCCAAAGCTCTGACATAAAAGTGGACTTGAGATCAGCAACCATTAAAGTTCAGCATGCTAAATTGCTTGTCAACTCCTTTGCAAAGCTGTGTAAAAGGTCAGCAGAGTGCATACAGGGGTTCCATCAAGCAGGAATACTGGACACCCACATACACTGCCTGGATGGTAATTATACTGTAAAATGCAGTTCCCGCGACATTTACATAACTTTCTTTGTATGTCGCCCCACTCACCAACCCTTTCCCCAACAGACCCCATTCTTGAAAACCATGAGACCGGGGTGGATCAATAGGATCAAGTGCCAGTTACCAGCTACCACCATGAAGAACTTACTTGCTAATGGTAAACAGTGGTAAACAGTTTCTCAGCACTAAGTGCTTTGCTTCCTTTTTCAAGTTAACATTAAAAATTTCCTTACAAGCTTTTAAAAAGTTTAATTACTGTTTTCTTTCAGACCTTCATACCTGTTTCTGATGATAAACATCCACAGATCAAAGGAGGACCAACCATTTGCGCTTCAAATGAATACAAAACTTTTCACGGGTTATATGAGGGTTTTTTTGGGTGCTGCAACTAAAAAATAAATATAAAAATACTAAAAATAAGCAGTGGCTTCCATGTTTTTCTTTACAGTGATTCAAGTGCTCGTTGCCGAGTTACGGAGTTACGGAAGCCCCAAGTAGCTGCAGCGTGAAATCTATGAATGGATGCTGACAAAGTAATATCGCACCTTAAAGGCACAGTGCGATTACAGCAATATAATTTTTACAGCAATACATTCTAGTTCTGCAGTAACTAGGTTACTAGAAGTTAGGATATAATCTATTCTCGGGAAAGCTCTAGTTTTTTTGTCAAAATGTGTATATTCTTTAATATTCCCATTAATAATTCTCCATGCATCAACTAATGATTCCGTATTCATGAAATCAACTAATTTATTAACAATATTTAAATTTCCTAATGTAGGGGGCGTTGATTTATCTATTTGTGGATTAATTAACGCATTAAAATCTCCTGCCAAAATTATATCACTTGCTTGAATTTTTTGGAGCCCTTCTCCTAATTTAGCGAGGAAGTCTGCATAATTAGTAAATGGCGCATAAACAGAGCCAATAGTATAACAGTGCTGGTAAAACTGTACTTTAATTAAACATATCCTTCCTTCTGTGTCCTTAAAAGAATCAATAACTTTTATTCTCAGACCAGTTCTTATTAAAATAATTACCCCTCTGCTCTTCCTGGTACCCACACTAAAGAAACACTGATTACACCATTTAGTTTTGAGGTTTTTGCTTTCTTTTTCATCCAGATGGGATTCTTGCAAACAAATAATGTTAGCAAAAGATTTTTTTAAATATGTTAGTATTCTACTTTTTCTTATTGGGGTATTTAATCCATTCACATTTAAGGAGGCTATTTTAATTCGTGTCTCCATCCTTAAAGCATGTAATGTTCCAACAGATGACTTTCCCATTTTGGTTTTTTTTTTTGAGCTTCTGTCATGGGTTGTCCCCCACCCCAAACAAACAAACAAAAATACAACACATAAATTAGACAGGTAACTATGGGAGATCCTTTCCAGAATCGAGCATAGTTACCTTCCAACAAACAATTCTTTAGATTTTCGAAAGGCAAGCCCTTCATGGTGTCTTTGCAATGTCCTCCCCCAATGCACTGACCAATTCACATTTATTTCTCAAAAAACATATGGATGCCTCATTAACTAAAGATCTCAGATGTTAATTCTCTCAACTGTTGCTTAGCCTCCTGTACTGTATCGAATATATATCTTTTATTATTCAAAATCAGTTTCATTTTTGTAGGTAATATCATTGTAGCTTTATATCCCTTATTCCAAAGCCTAGATCTTAAATCATTGAATTGGTTTCTTTGTTGTACAATTTCAAAAGGCAGATCATTGTAAATAGCAATTTAAGCCCCATCTACCATAATTCTTTTTTTTTTTTGTAAACTGCATTCATTAGTTTTTCTTTATCGGTAGAGCTCATGAATTTCAGAATTACTGGTCTAGGCAGTTCAAAGTCAGTAGGTCACTGTCTCAAACTTCTATGAACATAATGTCCACTGAAATACTATCCATGTTTGTTTCTAAGTATGACGCTGCTATTACTTTAAAAGATTCTCTCAAAGTTTTAGAATTGTCACATTGCTCCGGTACTCCTAACAGCCTGATATTCTTTCTTCTAGCATGCAGCTCAAAATCCATACTTTTTTTTGTAAACCATCACATTCTTTTTTGTAGTTTGGTCACAGACGATGGTAATGTACATAAATCATCTTGAATTTTTGTAGTTACTTGTTTCAATTCAGCAAAATAATTTTTTAGTTTCACATTGTCATTTACCAATCTCTGCGTCAATTCAAAGTTAGTTTCCAATTTTGTCTGAGCAGCCATTATTCTTTCCATATTAGTTACAATAAAAGAAACTTTTTGGATCAAGATTTTGCTCAGGTAGGGGGCTCTTCCCTATTAGAACTCTCATTTTCTGACTCCCATTCTGATTCTGAGTTATTTTCGGAATCTTTTCAACGTTTAGCTTCAGCTGTTGTTCATAGAGATTACCTGGCACATTTTGAGTTTCTTTACTAGTTACAAACTGAAGTACAACAGTATTAGGTTCCATAATTATATGTGTAAAATTTACAGTGTTTTTTTCTCTTACCGTTGTCTCTTCCACTATGTTCGTTAATCATTCAGTTTGTTCAGAAGAGTTTTCCTTCAAAATAACAGCAGAATCGTCTGAAATTGACTCTGCTCTGGTTGATTTTGGACTCCTTCCATCACCAGCACCAAGGTTTTTCAATAGTTGTTGTGCCGCTCCATCAGTAGGCTCCTTCTGAAAATCCTGAGGTATACCAGCATGCTGTTCTGGCGTTTTTGACTGGATCTCTTCATTTAAGTTTGAGTTTTCACCAGTTAATGTACCAGGTAATTTATCTTTTGGCATCTGTTGTTGAAACATAAGGAAAGTCCTGGGTTCCATATGAATACTTATAATTTGCTCTTTAAATTCAAACAGTTTCGTAACTACTGGTGTCTCGGTTTTACTCGTCATAGTGTGTATCGAGCTAACAGCCATTTTCTTCCCAGTTGCACGAGTTATTTTCCCTTTTCCTAACTTTGGTGATATATGCTCTCTCTGGCTTGACATTATGCCAAATGTTTTGAAGAATGTTGTAGTTTTCTTTTCTTCTAGCTGCTCAGACAGAAACTCATGGTATAAGCTGTTGCTTACGGCTGCCATTCTGAAAGTGATATGTGTTATCTGGAGGGGGAGAGTTGTTCACTGCTCAGCTCTGCTGGTGTCTTGAAACTGGCACCATGCTGCTCTCTACATGACTACTGGGCATAGCCTCTTCTCCCTGATTCCATTTTACTTCCTGCCATCTTCTTTCTTTTGCCTGGATGCGATGAGGCAGAAGAAAGAAGATGGCGCCCTATCTATAGGGTTGAGCACCGGGCCAGGGAGGAGACAGGACGAGGAGAGCTGTGCACGACTATGGGAGTGTGGTTCGTGGGTTGGGGGGGTTCTACTTTGTTACGTCCCTGTGGAGCCCAGCTGTCAAGGCAATGTGCTGCCACGGCTCCACCCCCCCGGCATATGCCATGAAGCTGCTGTTGGCTACCTCCAGCTGCTGCCAGAGATCACTCCTCGAGCGATTGTCTTCCCCAACCCTCCCAGGGAAGAGGGAGCAGTCCTCCAGATGCTCATTCTCTTCCCCCACCCCTGCTGACCCCCGGCAGCCTGGACATGTTCCCGAACCTAGGTCGCTGGTGTGGCATCCAGCACCTCAACCTTCAGTGCCACTGGGCCGGCTGCCACTTGCTTATTGATGCAAAACATGATGGCCATGTTGTCTGTCCTGACTTGGACAGAGTGGCTTTTGAGCTGGGGGGGGCAAAGGCTTCTATGGCTAGGTACAAAGCTCTGAGTTTGAGAAGGTTTATGTAACATCTGGATTCTCTGGGAGACCATACCCCACTTACTGACTGGTCCTCCAGGTGTGCTTCCCATGCCAGAAGGAAGGCATTTGTAGTGAGCAATCTGAAGGGTTCCTTCTGTTGGATGGGAATTCCTTCCCTGAGATTGTGACTATGTTTCCACCAGTCCAAGGCTTTTAGGAGAGTCTTGGTGACTGGAACCAACATTGACAGTGAGTTTCTTTTCTAAGACCAATGAGCCCTCAGATGGTACTGAATGTCCCTCATCTGAAACCTGGCACCAGGGACTACCACAACAGTGGAGGCCATGTGACCTAGGAGCCTGAGAAAGTGCCTGGCTGGCCTTTGTTGGCCAAGGAGAAACAAGTTTGGAAGAATCTGGAGGTTTTCTACTCTGTCTAGTGGAAGCAGGGCTTTCCCTTGCTGGGTGTCCAGCTCTGCTCCTATGAATTCCAGAAGTTGGACTGGCTCTGTGTGAGACTTTTCTGTGTCGATCAGGAACCCCAGTGATTTCAGGATGAGTTGAGTGAGTCACAGAGAGTCTCTGAGCTTCTGAGTATACTTCCTCTGAGCCTCTGAGGAGACTTGTCTACTATGAGTTGGTTGTCCAGATAAGGAAAGACAGAGACCTCCTGTCTTCGGGCTGCAACCATTAAAAGGTACATTGTGAAGACCATGGGGGCTGAGGACAGGCCGAATGGTAGTACTGCAAACTGATAATGGCCTGAAGACAGTCTGAATCTGAGATACTTTCTGTGAGAGGGCCTGATTGGGATGTGAAAGCAGGCATTTCTGAGGTCCAGGGAGGTTAGCTAGTCTCTTTGTTGTAAGGAGGGGATCACCACTGACAAGGTGATCATCTTGAACTTGGGATTTAGCAGATGTTTAAGTACCTGAGGTGTAGAATGGGTCACCAGTACCTATTTTTCTTTTGGGTGAGAAAATATCTTGAATAGAGGCCTTTTCCCCCACTGGGAAGGAGGCACTATTTCTATTGCATTTGCTAGTAGGAGATACTTGACCTCTAACTCCAACAGAATCTTTTCTGTGAGGGTTAGAGGCTTGAAATGCCTGGTTCTATGCTGTGCGGGGAATTTCTTGAACTGCAGGGTGAGCCCCTGACTCACCATTTCCAGCACCCACTTGTCTGTGGTGATGAGCTGCCATTGGTGGAGGTAGGTGGTTAGCCTTCCTCCTACTGGGGAAGGGAGGGAGACAACCTGGGCATTCCTGTCATGGGTTTTGTTTGGACTTATCCTTATGTGAGGGGGCAGGGTCAGTATGCTTTTGAGCCTGTCTAGCTCTTCCTTTAAAGTACCCTCTCATTTGGGAGTAATTCATGGGCATGGGTATGGGGTAGAAGACTCTAGGGTAGTAATCCCTGCCTCTGCCTCCTCTTCCCTGGGGCTTGTAAGAAATGAAGCTTTCTCTTTAGCTATATTACTCTTGTAGGTGGTTTTGTATTCCTCCACCTTTTTCATGTATGCTTTTATTTTATCCCACTTCTCACACCAGTGTAGAAGGTGTGGGATAAATGACAGACACCAGATGGTAATATGTAGTGCATAAAAAACACAATAAATGTGTTTATCAATTTATTTGCAAAAACAAAAAAAATATATATATTTACAGAAAGAAAACTGTGGGTGTTAGTCCATCACACCATTTCAAAACATCAGGAAATACTTCTTGAGACTCCTGTCTTTCTTCTGCATATTCAATATCCAATACTTAATTCCCAACAATATAGTGTGTAAGCTCTCACACTAGCTCCTTCTTCCTCAGTGGTCAGAAGATACTGAACCACACACACTTTCTTAGCCCCCTGGTGGCAGGTTTTATAGGAATTCCCAGGGTGACATCACAATCAGGGGATCTCCCACTTAACATAAAATAGACCTTCATATGGTCCTATCTAAGGCTATCTAGGATACTCTTTATACAAACAAATAAGACAGGCATTCATGTTATATTCTTTCTGTGAATATATCCTAAAATATCAGTTTTAGATCATTCAAACCTTAATTAGGGGATTTCTACCTCATTTGGAGCATAGCTCCTCCCACTTGCTGTGACCTCATCTATCCTGATTATTACAAAAGCAGTCACTTCAGGGGTTTTCGGTCCTATAGTAGGAATCTCCCCATAATGGCAAGAATTCAGGTAACAACAAAAGATAAACATTATTTTGTTAATTTTTACATGTTTTATATACAGGAATACCTAGCCTGGACAGGGGAATGGCAAATGAGGGGCGCACTCCCTATCTGCCTTTCCCTGCCAGACCAGGAGACCTGCCACTAAAGCATATTTTATTTCAGCAAAACAAGAAGCTTTTGTTTACTACTGCAACAAGTGGTTTTCTTTTTATTTACTTCACCTGACACCGGGCTTGCAGCACAGCATTTCTTGGCTTCTTAAAGGGGCACCAATTACAATAGCGCCTAGCACTTCATTTTCTTCACAGAAGCACCAGCATTCCAGCACTGAAGTGTTACATAAACAAACTGGGAGCACCTTAGGAACACAACCATTACTCAAACACAGAGTTCCTTGCGGAAAAAGGATAAACTTTCATTGTGCAACCATAAGGGTTTTAGGATTATTTAAAGGGACAGTAAAGTTTGTAGAGATATGCCAGGTTGGCCACTCTGACACAAAAAATAGCAAAGAAAGGAGGAAGAAAAAGATGAGAGAAAAGTAGGAAAAGAAAAATTGGGGGGGGGTTACACATTTTTACTTCAGGACTAAATATTCATAACAGCCAATGGGGCACCCTGTTACAGGTATCCAAGGAGGTTTTAACAATTTTTGCCAAGTCCTGAGCAATGTTGTTAGAAGCCTTCTGGCTATTAGCCAGAACTGAGTTCCACAAAGCCTTTTCACACTGTGCTGTATATGCCATGGATGTAGAGTGGTGTAACAGCAGAGAGGCTGTGGTGTAAGATTTCTTGCCCATGGTGTCCAGTTTTCTGGACTCTTTATCAGGAGGCTGAGAGGAAAGAGGCACTTTAGCCTTGTCATAGGCTGCAGTCTGTACCACTCCTTCATGATCAGAATGAGTGCAGAGGTACTCAGCATTAGTTTTCTCTAGCTGGTACTTCTTTTTGATTTTCTTATCTACCCCAGGAATGGAGATGGGATTCTAGAGTAGTTTGAAGATTGCCCTGCCAAGGGACTTATGAACTCAAAGTAGCAGCTTCTTGGGAGGAGGGAGACCCTTCATATACAGAAAGTCTGCCTCATCCTCTTCAGCAGTCTCCTGCATGGAGAGGTGTAGAGTGTCAACTATCTGCTGAATAAATGTGTAATGGGAGGAAAAATCATCCAGACCATGTAGGGCAGGCAAATTCATGGTCAGGAGACACATCAGATTCTATGCCCTCCTCCTCTTCATCACTGCCCTCCTCATAATAAAAACCCTGGCCTTGGTCACGGTCTGTGGGAACAGGCATGGATAGACCACCTGGGGCACCAAATAAACTGCCCACAGCTTGAAATGTTTGATAAAGTTGGCAAGTCATTGCCAACTCTTCAGGAGAAGGCATATTTTGTTGTGTCACTGGCATCTCCCTTTGCTCTTCAGCAGGAAGGGCAGTGATATGTTTTTCTTTTTGTTTCTTTTTGGTGGGCACTGAATCAGAAACCTGCTCAGAATGTCTCTTTTGTTTGGCTTGGTCTGAATTATTTTTGCCAGACTTATTTTCTAGGAGTTCCCAGGAGGACCTATCTTTAGATTTATGTGAGAGGAGGACCCATCTTCAAGAGGCTTATTAGAGGGGGAGACAGACTGAGAAGCCATCATTTCTAGTCTTTTTGCTCCTTTTTAACTGATTTAGAGCAAAATTTAGTGCAAAGTTCACAGTTATGATTTGGATCCAAACAACTTAAAGATCGTGGCCGTCTGCTTTGGCCACAATTTTAAAACACTTAATGCAATTTTTAAGACCTGTCAGTCCAGTTCTCTTTTTAGGTTTACTGTATCTGACATACCAAAAACATCAGAAGACTAAATATTTGGTTCCCAAAAGGGAAAAGATATAAAATTGCGGTTGATTCCCAAGTGTGATGCAACCATAAGAATCAGTTCCTAAATAACAAAATATAACAGAAAAGCTAAAGTTGAATGCGGTTCCCTTAAAAAGAAAGGAACCAATAAAAAAACTGAAGTTAAAATATCAAAAATAGAAATTTTTTACCACAGAAAGTGATTTTCCAGTCAGAAATTAAGCGCAGGAACTGCGGTAAAAAACCTTGTCTGGGGGGAAGATTTCTCAGTTCCTGGGAACTGAGAAAAATCAACAAAAATAGTAAGAAAAAAAAACCCACTAAAAAAGACTAAAGGCAGCAGAAACTACAGAGATAAAATAACTTTTGAAAATAAATTTCTTTAAGCGATGTGAAATGGAGAGCACTTGGGGGTTAACTTGCCCCAGAAGATGGGAGAAATGAATCTGACTCACAAGCAGCAGCACCTACAGGTAGCAGTCTTCTACCGCTTTCTGACTGGCTAATGCCCAACCATCATTAGCATAAGCACCACCTCCTGGGCAGCTGAACCAGCTGGCAAAATTGTTATAGTCAAGCATACTGAGGGATTCCTGGGGTGAGAAATCAAGTTTTCCATGAGAAATGTAAGTGATCACACTTGTCTATAGGTCTGAATAGTTTACACACATTAAATGTGACAACACCAGCTATAAGTTCGATGGTAGAGGTAGTTCACACACCATACAGGATAGCTGGTCCAGACCTTTAAATAAATTGTCAAGTCACTTTGTCCTGTGCCACTGTTGGCATGCCTTTCTTGGCACACTGTACCAAATGGCAGCCACGAGCACTTTAATAGACATGGCTTGCAACCCTTTCTAAGGCAGGGAGCAGAGGTAGTCAAGATTGTGCGTAGTGGAACAGGAAAGGGATAACAATTTATGTTCCTCTCACCAACACAAGAACTTTGTCCACTTGCAAGAGTACATCTTGCAAGCTGACTCTTTCAGGAAGGCCTCCGTCATTCAGAGAACACCCTCCTAAAGCCATGGGCCAGAAACTCTAGCCAGTCAGGGCCTAAGTGGTCAGGTGCAGGGACATCAAGCACAGAAGGCTGAATATCCCTTTGGACCTTGTCAGCAGGTCTGGCAGAAGTGGTAGTAGCTGTGGTGGCTTGCTGCTGAGACAGAGGAGATCACTATTCTAGAACTGAAATGGCCAGTCCAGGGCAATCAGAATCAGGGCTGTCCTGTCCCTCCACACTTTGAGGACCACCCTGTGGACCAGAGGAAATGGATAGAAGGCATACAGTAGGTTCTGAGCTATGGACTGAGAAAACACAGCCCCTTACAGAGTGCCCAGCTAAGGGAGATAGGAACAGAACAGCCTTAGGTTCCTGTTTTCCTAGAATGTGAACAGATAAACTGACAGTGTTTCTGATTTCAAGAACATATGGGATACCACCCACTGGTGGTGTGACCATCTGGGATGCCACTCCCACACAACTGACAGCATTTGCCAGCTGGTCATTTTCTCCTGTGACATGGACCACTACCAGTTCTTCATGCAGGGAGCATCCTGGAGACCATGTCATCAGCACCTCCTGACATGAGGGAAAGGAATGTGCGCCACTGTGCTTGTTCAGATAGAATATAGTGGTCATATTGTCACTGTTGACCTGGACTAGTGGTACCATCTCTGCCAGTGTTAAGTGAACTGCACAAAGTGCAGCACGTTGATGTAAAATCAAGCCTTGCTTGGCGACCTGAACCCATGCACTCTGCAGTGCAGCTGATGCATACCTCAGCACGCCAGCAACACATCCATTGTCAGAGTAACCGAGGGAGCTACCCAGATGATCTGGATGTCCTCAGAGAGGTTCATGGGTGAAAGCCATGAATGAATGGCATCCAGCATCCACTGGGTCACCAGAACCAGTCCATTTAGGGCTTCGTGCAATTGGGACCACTGGTGCCCCAGTTCCCACTGAATGGACTGCAAGTAGGCTGCTGGTTAACTAGGATCTGCAGCTCATCCATTAGGTAGGGAAATGGGCAGACTGGGTGGGGCAAGCAGTCCTTATCTGCTGTCAAATTCTATGTTTCTATGTGCTGGTGGGCTCAACACACTATGTGTCATGAAGGTCATGAAGCCCAGAAGTCAGAGGAAATCCTATGCTGAGCACAACTGCCCAACATGAAAAGATTGGGTGCAAAGGAGGACAGTCCTCCAGTCTGTCTGAAGGATGACAAGCTCTGGTTTGAAGGGAGCCCAGTTCCAATCTAATGAACAGGATCACCTGCTTTGGGATAGAAACATAGACAATGATGGTAGAAAAGACTGACAGCCCATCTAGTCTGCCTATTTTACCCTATCTTACCCTGAGACCTACTGTCTGTGTGGGTTCTATGCCTACCCTTTCCCCCCTTTTGTTCTCTGTGTTTCCACCTCCCTCATCATGTTTAGTAACTATGATACCATTAGCTCAATCCCAACTGTTTTTGAAGCCATTTATGGTTCAAGCACCCTCCACCTCTGCCGGCAGACCATTCCATGGCTCAACCAAACTTTCTATAGAATAATACTGCCTCAGTTGCTTTTCAAAGCTTCCCCCGTTAACCTCCACTAATGACCCCGTGTCCTAGCTTCTCTGTTCCTGGTAAATAGCACTTCACAGTTCACCTTGTTTATTCCTTTCAGGAACCTGAAGGTCTCAATCACCCCAATCTGGTTTCGAGTGAATACATGCTTAATGTTAGCCGATCCTCACAGGATCTGCCTTCCTGGTCCTGAATCATCTTGGTTAACCTGTGTTGTACTGTCTCTAGCCTGCCCCTGTCATTTTTTAGGTGGGAACTCCAGAACTGGGCACAGCACTCCAGATGTGGCCTTACCAGTGACCTACATGGAGGTAAGAGTGCCTCCTGCTGTCAAATCCTCTCCCAATGCACCCTAGCATCCTGTTAGCCTTGCTGAAAGCCTTGTTACACTGGCTGGTTTATTTAAGAGAGTCACAGATGATGACTCCTAGGTCCCTTTCCTCTGACGTTGTTTCCAGCTGAACCCCTCCCATTCAATACTCTGTTCCAGGGTTTTTGTTCCCTAAGTACATCACTTTGCACTTCATGGCACTGAACTTCAGTTGTCAGACTGTGAACCAATTCTCCAGCCTTTTTTTTTGCATAAACTTTTTATTAGTTTGTCTTATTCAAACCATAACAAAAGCAACAGCTCTTGTCTCAGCAGACACATAGCATTCCTTTTCTAGGACTTACAGGTCTTTCTCTTTTACATCCATTATACTTTTCCAGTTGATTTCAATATTATTATTACAGACCTATTACTTGTACATCATATCAGGTACATGCACCTATTACTTACTTTTAAAGACAATCATTTTAGGAGAGAAGAAAAATAAAAACAGAAAAAAATCCCTCCCTGACCCCCCACCCTCCAGGTCCCTCCATCCCTATGTAAGACCCTCCCTGCTCCCCCATTCCCCACTCCCTCCCCAGTTAATCGAGATTCACTTCATCTATTATATATATTAACATTTTCTTCTACTGCATCTGATACATTGCTCCTTTAGCTTCTTTTCCCTTTTATTACTTCTTAGCCTCAGCTACCCCTAAAATATAGGGAGCATCAAACAGTCCGTGAATTCTCTTTACTGTCTTATTGCATCCTATTATTGGCCCCCCTAGTCCCTTGCTCTCTTAACCCTAGCAATCATCTTAACACTTCCTGCTCCATGGGGTTCATGGTGTGCCAATAAGGTGCCCACATATTCATAAACTGATTTTCACATCCTTTAGCTTTGTATGTTAAGCTTTCAAGCTGCAGTGCATCCCATGCTAAGTTTCTCCATTGCCTAATTGTGGGCCTATCTCCAGACACCCATGTGTTTAGAATATACTACCTTGCCAATGCCAGGAGTATTCTCACCCATCTCTCCAACACCTCCCATTCATCCTGGTGCATATCATCTATGCCAAACAACATTAAAAGCGGATCCACTCTAATGTGATGCCCTTTCATATTTGCCAATTCTTCTGCCACCTCCTCCCAAAAGGACTGGAGCATCAGGCATG
This sequence comes from Neoceratodus forsteri, assembly GCA_016271365.2. Lineage (NCBI taxonomy): Eukaryota > Metazoa > Chordata > Ceratodontiformes > Ceratodontidae > Neoceratodus > Neoceratodus forsteri. The sequence continues at coordinate 831,778,898 of CM057454.1, read as the reverse complement.
CCCAAAATTAATGAATATATGTACCCAAGACAGCACCACACCTCTGGCAAATAGCTGATACTGCTGAATTATATCTATTAACTGCCACTGGTGGGGTATACAGCCTGTGTACAAATTTATATGCTGCCTTTTTATATTTATTACATAATAAAAGCCCCTGATGTATCCCTTTCATTAAGGTAGATTGTTCCTCTGTTTGTGTGATTCCCAAATCCCTCTCCCAGAGGTGTTTAGTTTTAGCTGTCATGTCTGGCCATTGGAATCGTAGAAGAGAAGTAGCCTTCCTTATAATACCTACGCGTTTCTGCTTGACTTGCTGTAGCAACTCTTCGAGCGCTTGAACCTTAGACCCCGGCTCCCTCTGTTTCTCAATATCTTGAACATATTTCCTCACCTGGAAATATCTGAACAAATGGTAAGCTGGCAAGCCCAGTCCCTCTCTAAGTTCACTGAATAGGTAGACCCCCCTCTCTTTCTTATATCATTAAGGCACAGTATTCCTTTTTCTTCCCAAATTCGAAATGAAGGGTCCCCTAGCCCCGGGAACAAAGAATGGATTCCCAACTAGTGGTAATATAAATGATTCTCCTTTTTGGTGCCACATCAACTTTTTAATTTGTTCCCAGCTATCTATTACACCATTCACTAAAATATTAGAATCCCTCTTTTCCCGCAGCTCTCTTCTACCTCCTTCAGATAAAAAAGAAGAAATCCGGACCCCATACCCCTTCTCCTCCAGATCCATCCAACTGGCTGCCTTCGGTCTATACACCCAATCCTTAATAATCCTCATTTAAGCTGCCCAAAAGTACAACTTCATATCTGGATAGTTTAGCCCTCCTCTTGCTTGGTCTGCTTTCAATTGATTTAAGCTGGCCCTTGGCTTCTTCCCTTGCCAAATGAATTTAGAACACTCTTTTTCAAATTTTTTTATATCTTTCCCTGTTAGCCCTATGGGCAGCATCTGTAGTGGGTATAACACTCTTGGAAGAATGTTCATCTTAAGTAGATTAATACATCCTAGCCATGATATGGGCAAGTTCCTCCATCTACCCAAGTCCTCTCTCACTGACCTCATTAATGGCTGTAGTTTAGTGTATACAGTGATCAGAGGTCCCTTCCTATTTTAACCCCCAAGTAAGTGAAATATGAACCTACCCTCCGCAGGCCCCAAGTATTTCCTCCTTCACCCCCCTCTTCTCCTAGAAACATAATTTCAGACTTTCCCAGATTCAATTTGTATCCAGAGAACATATCAAATTGTGACATAACCCCTAGCAGAGCCGGCATGGACTGAGGAAGCTTCATCAGGTAAAGCATCATATCATCAGCATACAATATAATTTTATGCTGCCTTCCACTTTTCCCTTTCACCCCTTGTATTCTTGGGTCTTCTCTAATAGTTATGGCCAGTGGTTCTACCGCCATTGCGAATAACAAAGGGGAGAGGGGACATCCCTGCCTCGTCCCCGATGCAGTGTAAAATGTTCTGATAGGTTCCCATTGACCAGTACTGCAGCTTTAGGTGTCCAATACAATGCTCCCCCCCATTCTAATAAAGTTCTCTCCCAGTCCGAATCGTTCTAATATTTCAAACAGGTATGGCCATTCAATCCTGTCGAACGCTTTTTCAGTGTCAATGGACAGTACGCCCCCGGTCTATTAGTTTGCTCCAGGACGTTAAGGACCTTTCTGATGTTATGATAGGAATGCCTACCTTTTATAAACCCGGTTTGATGCAGATGGATCAAGTCAGGAAGGATGCCCTCCAATCTGGCGGCCAGAATTTTAGCATACACCTTGGCATCACAATTTAGAAGGGATATGGGTCTATATGATGCACATTCCATTAGATCTTTATTTGGTTTGGGAATCACACACACCATAGCTTTGCCACATGTAGCAGGTAACTCTCCACTTTCTCTTCCTTCCCTAAATAGCTCCCACATAACCTCCTTTACCTCTTCCTTTAGCAATCTATAGTATTCTGCAGGCAGCCCGTCCGGGCCACAGGCTTTCCCAGGCTTCAGTGCATTAATAGCTAGAGTAATTTCCTCTTTGGTAATCTCCTTGTCTAACATCTCTTGTTGTTGTTTTGTTATTTGGGGCAACTGGTACTTATCCAGAAATTCCCGCATATCTCCTTCTTTTCCCTCCCCACCTGTTCTACACAGGTCTTCATAATATTTCTTAAATATCTCCCTTATCTCTTCATATTTAGTAGCAACCTGCCCTCTTCTATTTTTAATGCCCAAAATATGCACTGTGCTCTTTCTACCCTTCACAAGGTTTACCAACAATGGCCCTGGCTTGTTTCCCCATTCATATATCCTGTGTTTCAGACAGTATAGCTTTTTTCGAGCCTCATCCAACAAAAGGGTATTTAATGCCTGTCTGGCTGTCACCAACTCCTGCCTCATTTCCTCATCCCCCTCTCCCCTCTAATATCCTCAGCTTCTGCTGAAGGGTTTTCTGCTTTTCCAATCTGCTCTTTTTATATTTTGCATAAAGCATACAATTGCCCCTCTCATATAAGCTTTACCAGCATCCCACAAGATTTGTTTGGAAGTGGCAGTCGGCGCATTTGTATCCATAAAGAATTTAAACTGTTCCTTCAAATAATCCTGAAATTCTTGTGAGCCTAACATATAAGTAGGGAATCTCCATGTCTGTGTTTCCCCCCTCTCACTCGGAGATTGAAAGGACTCTACCACCCCTGCATGATCTGAAATCTGTATTGGCCCATGTGCCACCTTTCTCAGCTTTTCATACCAGCTCAGCGCTACATAAACATGATCAATCCTCGACCATGTTTTGTTTGGATTGAAATAGAAAGTAAACTCCTTATCCTGTGGCTACGCCATTCTCCAGGCATCCACCATATTCAATTCTGCTATTCCCTCCCTCCATTTTCTAATACATGGGTCCCTGCATCCCCTCCCCTCCGAGTGATCGAGGGTAGCATCAGGTGTACAATTAAAGTCCCCCCCCCCATAATTACATTTTCTAATTGTTCTTTTACTAATATAGTCAAGATAATATTATAAAATTCTGGGTCTAAATTTGTTGGTGCATATATACTCCCGAATGTGACTTTCAAGCCATGGAGAGTTTCAGTTACAAAGACATATCTGCCCTCCCTTCGATCCATAAGTACTTTTGTAACCTGTAAAGGCAAGTTTTTATGCACCAAGACCGCCACTCCCTGCTTTCGAGAGTTAAAAGATGAATAGCAAGCTCCCACCCAGCCTCTTTTAAGTTTCCCATGCTCCACTGGTGTCAGGTGTGCTTCCTGCAGGAGAGCCACCTGCACCTGCGCCCTTCTTAAAGCTGTTAGAACGGCACTCCACTTAACCGGGGAGGAGAGGCCCCACACATTCCAAGACTGTACCACCAGATCGTTTCTCACCATTGCCTCTTTTCATTTTTCCCATTCTTTCCCAAAACCTCCTTAAGCTCACCCTTCCCCTTAGCAGTTTATGCTCCGACATAGGCCCCCCATTCATGACTTTCACCATTGCAGCAACCATATCAGAAGCTTTTAGTTCAGTGCAAATCTTTTTGCTCTGGTCTCTTTTTTGTGAACCTCGATTACTCTTATCTTTACCCCCCATACCATAACCACCCCTTTATTCCCCCCTTTCCAGCTTTATTCACACTGCTAAACTCTATATACCTTACCCTCTCCCACCATAAGCCCCCCATCCCCCTCTTCGATCTTCTTTTACCACTCCCACTATCTGCCATCATGGCAACACCTCCCATTCTGTGCTGACTGAGCAGCTGTCTCCCCTCACCCCCCGAGACCACGTTACAAATAGCCGATCAAAACCCATCTCTTTTATGGTATAATGAAGTGCCATATATGAAGAGAAAAAACCCTCGTAACACAATTATGACTTCCTGTTGCTTAAATCAGGCTCCTAGCAGCCTGTCTTGACCCTCTGTAATTGCTGTCTGCGACCAATACGTACACCCCTCCCACCACTTAACAACCCCCACAGTCCAACTAAATTGTGGAGCTTCGATTCAATGACTGGCCCAGTCGGAGGTCAGCAGAGAAGGCCACATGATTAAACAAATATACATGCTGGACCCAAGCCACCAAGCACTCCTCCCGGCCTACCTTCCAGGCGGCGTTCTTCGGATGTCTCTCCACGCTTCATCACCCTTTTTCCTCCATGCTTCCATAACTCCATTGAGGGTTTTTATTGAGTTCCCATTCGGCCACCAACATAGGCCAAGACAGCCGCAGCTCCCCCAGGTCCATACACTTTAACACTGAACATTTATAACACAATTGAACATGGGGTATCACCCCCAACCAGAGAAACTGTCAGTGTCTCTAGTCCCTCTTACTCCCTCCATCAGATCGCCATCATCCTCAGCCTATTTTCTTTTTAAGCTCACTTATAAAGACATTTGCCTTCTCCACCTCCCAAAACAAATACACTGCTCCTTCATGTTTTATCTTCAGGGTGGCTGGATAGATCATAAAGTGCTCCACCCACCTCTCTCAGCTGAGCCATCGTAGCACCAAATACTCATCGCTTCTTGAGTAGCCTGTTCGAGTAATCTTGTGTGACATGGATTCTCACCCCATTTATTTCAACTGGCTGATTTTAGCTTAAAGGCTTTGATCACTGCTTCCCGATCCTGAAAGTTATGATATCGGATCACAATGCTTCTAGGGATCTGACCCGGCCCTGGCTTTGGCAGTACAGTTCTGTGCGCCCTTTCAATCTTGTGCTTTCCCCCTTTAGGCTGCAACTTCAGCACTTTTGGTAGTTGCTCAGCACAGAACTTCATTATGTCTGTTCCTTCTTGCCCTTCAGGGAGCCCTCGTAGACACAGGTTAGTACATCTAAAATAATTTTCTTGATAATTGAGGGCCTCCCTGAGGTCTTCCAGCTCCCTTTCCAGTGCAACTATCTTCTCCGGCAATGGTTTCACCGCATCTTCCACTCTAGATGTGCGATCCTCCACCTCTGTCAGTCTTTCCCCATGTGCTGCTGTTCTTTCAGCTATTTCTTGCAGCTTCGCCTCTATTTTGTCTCTAACTTTTCCAGACGGGGATTCAGTGCAGCCAAGACCTGTGCCGCCACCTCCCGCCCCAATACTGTTAGCTCTGCCACCGAGAAAGATATTGGGCCTGTAACTTCTGGTGCGGGCCCAGTCGGCTGCTTCTTGGGAATTTTTCCAGCATTTCTTGTGGGTTTTCCAGGCGTACTGGTGAGGTAATCATCCATCATTTTGCGGCACAGACCACTTATATTGCAGAATCCGACGGTTCTATCCTTTAGCTTAGTGAAAATATAGTTTATTTAGGTCTCCGGGGTGCAGAGCTCAAGGAGTATACGTCCTGCTTCTTAGCTGCTCATTAGCACCCCCCCTCCAGCCTTTTCTGGTTTCTGCAATTTCCTTGTACCCTCCACTTTGTCAACTCTACCACAGAGTTTAGTGTCATCTGCGAAGAAGCACCACCTGCCCTAGAGTTCCTCTTCTGTGCTGCTGATGAACATATTGAAGAGCACTGGACCCAGGACTGAACCTTGTGGTACCCCACTGGTGCCTTTTTTTCCCCACTGATCTGACCACATTCACCACAACTCTCTGCTGTCTCCCCTTCAAGCTTGGATTTGACTAGACTGACCATCAAGCTGAGGTTCTGGAACATTCAGACAGCCAGATTCATGGACTGTTCAATGTCCTGCAGTGATTTATTTATTTATTTCTCGGAATTACAAAGCCTTTGAGTCAGAGACTCATTTACAGAGGTTCCACGTCTCAGCATACAATAGGTTAGAATACAAAGTACAATAAAATAGTACAGACAATGGGATACAGAAACACAAGGCAGAATTACGTGGTAAATGAATGTAAACACATTTGTGGTTACAGTGGGTGTAGATGATAATAGAGGGCACAGACAATGAGAACATCAGGTGACACTTGAGTCATCAGTGAGGAGACACTGTCAAAACAGCATGGAGTTCCAATCCCAGTGCAAAATGATAAACAACAAGGAAAGGTAACAGCATGAATATGTAGAGGAAAACAGGTAAGAGGGATACAGGTAGAAAATACAAGTTTACAATACTAATTACAAGTTGGTGCACCAATAGTATAACGCAGCAACGTTTGAGCAGATAGACTACTGGTTTTGTCAAGTAACAGAGTGGAGAGAAGGAGAAGGGGCAAAAGCAGAGCAGTCAGCAAGGAGACTTTGTCGGGCCGAGGGGAGTGGAGTGGCATGGGAGGAGGATTTGGGAGGGAGCACAGAGGACATGGGAGTGACAGAGAGAAGGATCGGGGAGAGTGTAGAAAATCTGGGAGCTGTCAGGGGTGAGGATGGGGCAGTGGGGAGGGGGTGACTGGTGAGGGAAGGGGAGTTGATGGAGGAGTAGAGTGCTAACACAAAATGGGGAATGGGGTGGCAATGTTCTGCTAGGGTAAAAAGCTAGCTGGGACAGTCACAGTTGGCAAGTGCAGTAAGGTGCTGTTGGAGTTTGGGTTTGAAGGAACCAAGCTTGGTTTCATTGAGGATATACTGGGGGAGGTTATTTAAGCCGCTAGGCACTTGGAGCATGAAAGAATATTGAGCCTGGGTGGTCCGACAGAAAGGTACCAGGAAGGTGTGCTTAGATGCACTCCTGGTGCTACACGAGTTACACGTGCATATGAAAAGATACTAAATGGTAGGAGGAGTGAGCCCTAGACTGATTTTTTTCACAAGAAGGCAGGTCTGATACAAAATCCTCCCTTTAAGGTGCAACCAGTTGGTCAGGGCCTATAGGTCACACATATGGATATGACTGTGATCAACCCCTAATGAGCCAGTCACTGAAGCATTGACAGAACTTGATGCCTCTGCATCTGAGAATGGCTGTCACGACAGGCAGACACTTAGTGAACACCCTGGGTGCCGATGAAAGACCAAATGGCATGCCTGTGAAGAAAAAATTACTCACCTTAGTAATGTTGTTTCTTCTAATGGAGTCTTGCTATATTATGACATATGCAGTATAACCCCAGGTTAGAACTGCTCCGGAGGTGAAAGAGTTAACTTCCATGCAGGGCATGGAATCTTGAGCGCGAGCTTGGTTGAATACTCTGTCTGTTGAAGCTCAAACTTAAACTGTCAGATCTTTACGAGCAAAAACTCACTAAGGTTCTGTGTGGAAGCCATAAACCTGCACTAGCCACTGGCTACTAACTACAAAAACACCTTTTTGATCTTGATCCCAAAACAAAGACTCAAGTTGGGGGATTCAAGAAGAAACTTAAGCATAACACCTAAGCACCCTAGAAGGGTGAAATGAAGTGGGCATCAAAGAAGTGCCAACATTGCACTACCCACCCCCATCCCAAAAACAGAGGTTCTGAGAGGGGCAGGCTGGGGAGAGGTCAATATAGCAAGACTCCATTAGAAGAAACAACATTACTAGGTGAGTAATTTTTCTTCAAACAACATGAAGTCTTGCTATATTATGATATGCCACTACACAGTACCTCCATGGAGGAGGGACAGAACCTACTTGGGAAATAGGCTCTGAGCACGGCTGTGCCAAATCGAGCATCACCCTAGCCTGGATATCCAAGGAGTAATGCTTAGTAAAAGTGTGAACTGTTTTCCAGGTAGCTGCTTGACATATCTCTAGGATAGGAATGTCCCTGGCAGCAGCCAGAGATGCAGCTGTACCTCTGGTAGTGAGCCCTCAGGCCTGAGGAGGAACCTTACCCAGTTTTTCATAACAGAATTGGATACAAGAGACAATCCACCTGGCAATGGATCTTTTAGTGGCAGGTTTCCCTTCACCAACCTCACCATAGGTGAGGAACAATTGGAGGGATTCGAGCCTGTGACCCTTGGTACGTTCTATATAGTAACTAAGGGCTCTTTTGACATCTAAACTGTGCAATCTCCTCTACTAGAGGAGGAATGGTCAGTGAAGAACACAGGGAGAGACATGGATTGATTAAGGTGAAAGTCTGAAACCACCTTAGGCAAAAACTTCCTGTTAGTCCTGAGGACTACCTTATCTCTATGAAAGGAGATGAAATCAGGCTCCACTGACAAGGCTTGCAGCTCACTTATGCGCCTGGCAGAGGTGATGGCTACCAGAAACACAGTTTTCCAAGTCAAGTACTTCAGCTCTGCTGAAGACAATGGCTCAAAAGGGCGTTGCATAAGCTGAGTGATGCAAATATTAAGATCCCAAGCAGGGGCAGAATCCCTGAATGGGGGATGGGTGTGAAGCAACCCTTTAAAAAACTTGGAGAACACAGGGTGAGCTGATAAAGAAGAGGGCTTACCTGCTGACAAGAAGACAGACACAGCTGCCAAGTGCACTTTTAGGGTAGCTGGTCTCAGCCCCAAGGAATTCAAATGCACCAAATAATCCAGGATCGTGGGCACACCAGCAGATTCTGGGGAAATAAGTTTACCAGCACACCATATGGAAAATCTTTTCCATTTTGAATTATAGGTAGCCCTGGTGGAAGGCTTCCTAGAGGCCTTCAAGATATCCAGTACACCTTGAGAAAGGTGTAGGTCAGCAAACTCTAACTCTTCAAGAACCAAGCCTTGAGATTGAGAGATTTGAGGTTCGGATACCAAACTCTCCCCTGGGCACAGGTTAACAGGTTGTGATTCCTGGGAAGGCATAGGGGAGGGTGGACTGCTAAGGCCATGAGGAGTGGGTACCAGGGCTATCTGGCCCAATCTGGAGCAATCAGGATCATCTTGCAGGATTGAGATCTGATTCTGACTAGCACTTTGAAAAGAAGAGGGAAGGGGGGCATAGAGAAACTTCCCTTCCCAACTGAGAAGGAAGGCATCCAGAGGGACTGAGCCCAACACTGGCGGCCTGCAGCAAAAAAGGGGAAGTTGGTGATTGTCTGGGGCTGCAAAAGATCTATTTATGAGTGCCCCATCTGGCAAATATTACCTCCAGTACCAGGGGATCCAGTGCCCATCTGTGATGGCCCTGGGAATCCTGCTGAGAGCATCCGCTAGGACATTGTCCTTGCCTGAGAGGTGAACTGCCAGAAGGGAGGCGTTCAGAGAGTAAGCCAGAGACCACAACTTCATTGCTCCGGTGCACAAGGCCATAGACCGAGTGCCCCCTTGCTTGTTGATGTACCACATTGTAGTGGTATTGTCTGTTCTGACCTGAACTACCTTGTTCTGGACAGATGTGGAGAAAACCTGAAGTGCTAGAAAAACTGCTCTAAGCTCCAGCAAATTGATGTGGAGCAGGGATTCCTGAGGGAACCACAGCCCTTGGGTGGAAAGGTCGCCCATGTGAGCTCCCCACCCCAGGAGGGATGCATCTGTAGTAAGGGTCAAGGAATGAGACTGGGGGGTGAAGGGAACCCCCTGTCTCATATTGTTCTGATCCTGCCACCACTGAAGGGCCTGGATCAGGGTTCGAGTCACTGGAATCAATTTGGTTAGGGGATCCGTCCTTTGAGACCAAAAGGCTCTCAAATGGAACTGAATGTCCCTCATCTGAAATCTTGCTCCCTGCACTACTGCTGTAGAAGCAGCCATGTGCCCCAGGATCTGTAGGAAATGCCTTGCTGGTCAAGAGACCTGCAGGGTGAAAGAGGAGGCCAGAGACACCAGGGTCCTTGCTCTCTCCAGAGGAAGGAAGGCTCTGGCTTCTTTTGTGTTCAGTTTTGCGCCTATGAAGGTGAGAAGCTGGACAGGCTCCAGAACTGACTTTGGAAGACTGAGAAGGAAACCTAGAGATGTAAGCAGCCGCTGGGTTACTTGCAAATGAAGTTTGACCTGTTCCGGAGACTGGTCTACAATGAGCCAGTCGTCCAGATAAGGGAAGATGGCAATCTTTTGCCTTCTTAAATGAGCAACTGCTACTGCCAGGCATTTTGTGAACACCCTTGGAGCCGAGGAGAGGCCGAAGGGCATTGCTCTGAACTGGTAATGGCCAGAGGGCAGTTCGAATCTGAGGTACTTTCGATGGGAGCTTCTGATGAGAACATGGAAGTAGGCATCCTTGAGGTCCAGGGAGGCTAGCCAGTCCCCTGGCCTTAGAGAGGTTAAAATAATCCCCAGGGTCACCATTTTGAACTTTGGTTTTAAAAGGTGCTTGTTTAGATACCTGAGATCCAGAATGGGCCGCCATTCTCCTGTCTTTTTTGGGGTAAGGAAGTACCTGGAGTACAACCCTTTGCCCTGGTGTATGGGTAGAACCCATTCCACGGCTCTGAGAGTCAGGAGGGCAGAAACTTCTGCTTCCAGTGTAAGAGCCTCTGATGGGTTTGCAGGTGGAAAAGATCTGGCTCTCATCTTCGGAAATGTTTGGAAGCTGAGAACCAGTCCCTGGCTTACTACCTCCAGGACCCACTTGTCTGATGTTAAAGACTTCCAGTCCTGGACAAAGTAAGCCAGCCTGCCCCCTACCGGTAGTGGAGAATCGGCCCTGGCTACCCCATCAGGGAGCCTGTTTTGCAGGGGCTTTGGGTTGAGGGGTAGAAGCAGGCTTAGTAGAACCCCTTCTGCCCCTTCCTCTAAAGAACCCCCTCTGGGCATAAGCAGAAGAGGAGGCCTGGGCTTGGTAAATGGCCTATGAAAAGGCCTGCCCCTGCCCCTGACATGCTGCCTTTGAGGAGTGACTTGCCTTTCTTTGGTCTGTGCACTCCCATAGGTGGTCCTATACTCATCCATTTTCTTCATATAATTCTCTGTCTGCTCCCCAGAGAATTTCCCACAACAGGAAAATCCATAGCTTTAGACTGGGTATCCTGTGACAGGGCAGTACATCTGAGCCAGGCCATTCTGCGAAGAGACACAGATGTAGCCATAACTCTAGATGAAACATCATTAAGAGTCTACAGCAGCATGAAATTGCACCTTGGATGCCTCAATACCATCCGCTGCCACCTGCTCCAGCTCCCTAACAAGCTGTTCAGGGGCCTGTTTTGTTTGGGCCAGGACAGTATCCCACCTGGATTTCTGGTACCTAGCTGCACAAGCCATATAATTTGCCTGTCTTGAGTCCCAAAGATGCTGCCATGTACTGCTTTTTTGCCATGGCATCCATCCTCCTGGAATCCTTTTCAGGAGGGTGAGAGGCTAAAGGAATATTAGCCTTGTCACAGGCTGCAGCCTGCACTACCCCCACATGGCTGCACTGCTGAGATAGAAACTCCGTATCAGAGCCTGATAAAGCATACCTCTTGTCCATCCTTTTATCCACAGGGAGGATAGAATGAGGAGTTTTCAGAATTTTTACTGTCTGTTTCCTAAAAGATTTATGCAAGGGAATAGACAGTCTCCTAGACTCTGGAATATCCATCATTTCCACAAAATCAGGCTCTTCTTGATCATCAACAGCTTCTCAACAGGGAGTTGCAGAGTGTCAGCAACTTTCTTGTAAAACAAAAATGAGAAGGGACTCATATAGCCTAGGAGGATACTCCTGAAGGTCTGTCTGGAGAGATGTCCGGTTCAATGGGCACATCCAGACTGTCAAAATCACACTCACTCTCCTGCACCTCCTCCCCTTCCCCTGGTTCATAAAAATCTTCAAAATCATAATCTTGAATCGAGGGAACCGACCGAACTGGGCGCTTAACCAATGGTGCCGGTTCGGACGGAACTGGGGAAAGAGACTGGACAATCTGAATAGCTTTGGCTATTTCCTCAGCGGTTGGAGAAAGAACTTTTGGCCCCAAACTAGCTGACCTTCTAGCCCTTTTAGTTGGAACCGGCTCCTCAGAGCTGGCTCTTCTTTGCCCGAGGAAGCATCGCCCTGGTCAGAGGGCACTCCCTCAGGTTCGGTTGGAACCGAACCGGGCTGGCCATCCAGGTCAGCGGACTTTTGGCCTCCCTTCCCGAGCCTACCAACTTTTTTCCATGGTGGCAGCAGGAAAATTTTTACAAATCTGGCAGTCTGCATTGAGGTGGTCAAACCCCAGACAATATACACATATGGTGTGTGGGTCAGCTAGCAAAGGCTTCCACTGAGAGGCCACAGTGCTGAAACCCAGTGGGTCCGGTTTTCTTTTGGTTTCTCAGACATAGTGCCAGCCTAACCAAACTTGCCCGTTAACGGCAATCCACCAAACAAGACTCTCTTTATCGGTTCCCAACACCGTATCGCGATCGTGGAAAAAAGCGTAATAAAATCGTTTTTTTTTAGAACCGATAAGAACTGGAACCGCACTCTAAAGGGCTAGAAAGTAATTTTAAACCCTCTGATCGGTTCAAACCGAACCGAAAAAGACGTTTACAAGTTCCACACAGAAGAAAAATAAAAAGTAAGCCTATCTATTACTTACAATACCACAGACAGAGCTTGAACCGACGATTGCGGTTAAATTTTGGTAAAATAAACCGAGAATTACACTTTAAAACCGACAAACAAACCAAGCAGCAGGAGGAATCTCCGGAGCGACTGTTCAGTGAGGCGGAGTAAAGAATCTGACAGTTTAAGTTTGAGCTTCAACAGACAGAGTATTCAACCGAGCTCGCACTCAAGATTCCATACCCTGCATGGAAGTTAACTCTTTCACCTCCGGAGCAGTTCTAACCTGGGGTTATACTGCATATGTCATAATATAGCAAGACTTCATGTTGTTTGAAAGAACAGTTATGTACTTATTGTAACAGATCTTTGAGAGAATCTTTTTCATCAGGCCACACCTTTAGAACTTATAGCCGCCAAGCACTAGGACCACACAGAAGCTTTTACAAGCAGTCTGCCAGTGGCTGCCACAATGATGTCAGACATCAGTGCGTATATAAACATGGGCAGCCCCTGCTCTCCTCAGTTCTCTGCCAAAGATCTGCTCAGAGGACCTCCCTCTAGAGAACCGGGGGCAGAACCCAGCACTCCACAAACCAGGCCAGACAGAGGGCTGGAGAATGGAACAATGGAGATAGCAGCACAGAAATCCAGTGTTGCAGATTCATAAGGGGTAAGCAGATTGGGATGGCATGGCCTGATGAAAGAGATTCTCTTAAAGATCTACTATTATGGTAAGTACGTAACTGTTCTATCTTCTTCGAGGAGATCTCATTCATCAGGCCACACCTTTGGAATGAGTATCAAGCAGTACCAAAAACTAACAGTCGAGGCGGATGGAGCCCATAGGCTTATGACAACAGGTCTTGTAGTTCAGCTAGGCCAGAGCCAGCTTGTTCGCGAGAGACAACGTCCAGACTGTAGTGCTTAGTGAAAGTGTGGACAGTACTCCAGGTAGCAGCTGCATAGATTTCTGCAGCAAAGACATTCCAAACACAAGCTATAGAAGTGGCCATGCCTCTTCTGGAATGACCATGAACCACACCAGGAAGATCCTTACCATACTTCCTGTAACAAAAAGCAATAATTTGCTAGCCATTTGGACAAGCACTTTTTAGAAACTAGAGTATCCTCCTTCCCAGGGGCAAACGAAACAAAAAGCTGCGAGAACCTCCTGCAGTCCTTCATATGGTGTGTACAGTACCTGAGTATTCCATGCAGATCTAAAGTATGGAGTAATGCTTCCCCTGGATTGGCATGATCTGACTAATACACTGGCAGGTGGATGGTTTAATTTAAAGATCAATGGCAACCATTTTACACATTGTTTAAAAAAAAAAAAAGCCTAAAAAAGCCTGAATTCAGGTCCCAGTGTTGTAAGTAGTGTTTCCTGAAGGTTACATGCCATTTGGTTTTGTGGTTTGCTTTAAAGCAGCATTTGTTAACTTGTTCTGCCGTACTGAAAACAGTCTGGCTGTTTCTGTCCCTCTGACTGAGCCTGGGAGAGTGATGACATCATATGGGACTAGGCTACAGCTTCAGCAGTGTAAGTAACTGCTTGCCTGATGAGCTGTTAACTTCCCAATTAGAACAATATGTGAGGTAATTGTTTGCTGTCCAGGGTTTTTACAAACTCAGCCTCTGGTGTTTGTATAGATGAATTAGCTGAAGAGCCACATTTTGTTCTTCTGAAGAGCTGATCATTTGAGTTTCAGTGCTGAATTGAAGTGGTATGCATTTGAGAAATCAGCTTATCTGTATCACAGCTGCTGCCAGTTATTTTCTGATCAAAACTGTTTTTTTCTCTAGCTATAATACTGGGTTGCTTATTTAATGGATCTAAAATAAGTCAAACGTTTGTTAGTTCATACAAGTAGTTTGTCTTTTTAATGTAGTCTCAATAAATAAGTTCATGTAAGAACATTATTTTCCTCTCAGATAGGTGCCTGTCACACACTGCTATTTCAGGCACATGTACTATATGAACTCGCAAATTTCAGTTCTTTGATGGTTTATGAGTTAAAATACATCATGCATATGTATAACTAGAAACACTACATGGCATCCTAATGCCCCCATCTCCTACCTACAGTTGAGGCAGCAGCACTCTGCTGCCCCACGTCACCTGCCCCACATGCATCCTATCTCCTGCCTCAAATTCGAGGATGCTGCATCCTGCTGCCCACTCTCCTGTCCCATAGAGTCAGAGCTGCTGCACCCTGTTGTCCCATGTCCTACCTGAACAATCAGGGCCTCAGCACCCTGCTGCCCCTGCCTGAACAGCTGAGGTTACTGCACCCTAATGTAGCCCTTTGTCCCCAACCCCCTCAATCAGAGCCACTGCACCCTGTTCCTGTCACCATAGTTGGGGCTGCTATGCGCTTCTACACCCTAGAATCCCATGCCCCCTGCTTCCACATTTGGGGCTGCTTGACCATGATGCCCATGCCACCAGAGATGGGGCTTTTACTGCACCTTGCTGCCTACATTCATTTTCCCAAATGGGCAGGGCTGCTGCACCATGCACATCCCACTCCACAGTCAGGGCTGCTGTGCCCTGCTTCCCCCATGTTCTGCCCCACAATCAAGGCTTCTTCACCATGCTGTAGTCTGTCTCCTGCTACCATAGCCAGGTTGCTGCACCCTGTTCCTGTCTACACAGGGCTGATGTAACCTCTTACACCCAACAACTCAATTCCTACACAGCCCCATAACTCCGCAGTTAGGGTTGCTGCACCATGCTGCCCCCTGCCACCAAAGTCAGATTTGTTTTCTGCATTGCCCAAAAGAAACAAACAAACAAAAAAAAAAACAGAAAAATGCTTTAATCTTGTATTATGGGGGTGAAGTACAAAGGGCATTAGGGTGCAGAAGTCTCAACTGTTTTGTCAGAAGACAAGGGTGGCATTAGGGTACAGCAGTCCAAGCTGTGGGACTGGATGCAGCAGCCACACCTGGGTGGAGCTGACATATAACTATGGGGGAAGAGGACACGGGGCAGCAAATGCCCTAACCCTTGTGGCAAGTGGCAACATGGTGCACCAGCCCTAACTGTACAGGCAAGTGGCTCTAGGCACAGCAGCCCTGCCCAAGTAGTCCAAAGCAGGGTGCAACAGCCCTGGTTATGGTAGTAGGGAACTGTGGACAGCATGATGCAGAAATCTTGACTATGGGGCAGGACATAGGGGGCATCAGGGTACAGCATCCCTGACTGTGGGATGGGGTTCCCATGGTGCAGCTGCCCAGCTCATTTGGGACATTGGATGTGGATAGCAGGGTGAAGCAAAAGCCCCACCTCTGGTGGCATGGGGCAGCATAGTGCAGCGGCCCCAACTGTAGAGGAAAGATACAATGGACCATAGGGTTTAGCAGAGCTCAGCAGCCCTGACTGTAGAGACAGGAACAAGGGGCAACAGGGAGTAATGTCCCCAAGTGTGGGTTTGGGGGACAGTGGATAGCAGGTTGCAACAATCCCAACTGTTCTGGCATGGGGAAGCACATGCAGCAGCCCTGACTGTTCAGGCTGATGGTGGCCAACAGGGTGCAGCAACCCCAACTGTGTGGGAGAAGACAGTGGGCAGCAGGGTGCAGTGGCCTCAAATGTGGGGCAAGAGACAGAGGGCTTGTGGGGGCAGAGGACAGGGCATCAGAGTGCAGCTGACTCAACTATGGTGCAGGAGACAAGGGGCATCAGGATGCTATACACTGTTTCTAGTTATACATTATGTATTTTCACACAGAAACCATTAACAGAACTGAAATTTGTGAGTTCATAATGTACCTGTGCCTGAAATAGCAAAGTGTGGAAGGCAACTGTTTGTCAATCTGAGACGAAGAAAAATTGTTCTTACATGTACCTATTTATTGAGGCTACATCAAACTACTTGTATGAATCAACAAACTTCAGATTTATTATATATCCATTAAATAAACAACTCAGTGTTATACGGCTAGGAAATAAAAACAGTTTTAATGAGAAAGAACTGGCAGCAGCTGTGATACAGATAAGCTGATTTTCAAATGCATATCACTTCAATTCAGCACTGAAACTCAAATGATCAGCTCTTTAGGACAAAATGTGGATCTTCAGCCAATTCATCTAAACAAAACCCAGAGACAGAGTTTGTAAAACGCTGGACAGCAAACAATTACCTCACAGATTGTTCTAATTGGGAAGTGAACAGCTCGTCAGTCAAGCAGGTACTTACACTGCTGAAGCTGTAGCCTAGTCCCAAATGATGTCATCACTCTCCCAGGCTCAGTCAGAGGGACAGAAACAGTCTGTTTTCAGTTAGTGCAGAACAGGTTATTAAATGCTGATTTAAAGAAATCCACAAAACCAAACAGCATGACATTTTCACGAAACATTCATAACACAGGGACTTGAATACAGACGTTCTTAAGCTTTTTTTAAACAATGCGTAAAATAGTTGGCATTGATCTTTAAAGTAAACTCAGACACTACCTTGGTGACAAACACAGGATTAGTGGTCAAAGATGCAGTCTTTGTGGAAAATCAAATAAGGAGGTTCACGCATTACAGTCTGAAGCTCTGAAATCCTTTCAGCAGACGTGACTGCAACTAAAACTAACATTTTACAAGACAGGAAGCATAAGCCACACGTTGCGGCTGGCTCAAAAGTAGCCAAAGTGAACTTTTCAAAAAAAAAAAAATTCAGGTCCCAAGCCAGGACTGGATTGCAAATAGGAGGCTTTAGATGTAGAGTGCCCCTCAAGAATGTATGGGCTACCTCCAGCTGAGTCACTGTACGACCATTTATAGGCACATGGAAAGCTGATATAGCAGCCAGGTGCACGTTGAATGTAGAATACTGCAGGCCTGAATCTGATAAGGATAGCAGGTACTCTAGAACCTGATTAACTGGAAAATGGTTGGATCCAGGTGGTGAGAAGTGACCCATAAAGTAAACCTCCTCCACTTTATGGAGTAAGTAGTTCTGGTGGAGAGTTTTCTAGCAGCCACCAGAACATCTGCCGCTTTTTGTGAAACCCCAAAATGAAATAAGGCTATGTCTTCAGGAGCCATGTGTGCAGATTAAGAGACTTAAGGTCCAAATGGATCAGGGTTCCCTATTCCTGTGAAGGAAGACCCCTGCACAGGGGCAAAAGTACTGGGGGTTCCGCTGCCAGCTGCTGCAGTACAGAGAACCAGATCTGTCGAGGCCATAGGGCAGCAAAGAGTATCAGAGTTGCCCCTCCATTTGCAACTTGAGTAGCACTCCGAGTTAGAAGGAAGGTGTTTCCACCAAGTCAGTTTGACAGAAAATCTGCTGACCGGCATTACAGTGATGGTACAATTTTGACCACGATCACAGTTCGCATTATGCCATCGGAAACAGGTGTGTTTTCTGTGGGGAGCTACGTCCCACACAGCCCCCAGAATTTATTATAATCACCTCCAGGGTGGAGGTGTTTTGGGGAGGGGGCGCAAGACCCAGAGAAGCTGTGTCAGGGTCCTGTGCGACCATTATAGCGACTGGCCATTTTGTTGCTGTAATATTTTCAACAAAGTCACATGCCAAAGAAGGAAAATAGGGAAGGCATAAAGAAACTTCCGTTTCCAAGAGAGGGATAATGCGTCTCACTAGAAAACTCCAGGCCCTGGAGCGAGTGAGCAGAAAAGTGGCAATTTTGCATTGTGTGGGGATGCAAAAAGGTCCAACTTTGGAAGACACCATTTTTTGAAGAGGTCTTCTACCACCAAGGTCAGCAGTTCCCACGCATGCATCTTGGACTGTGGCC
Source organism: Neoceratodus forsteri (assembly GCA_016271365.2). Taxonomy (NCBI): domain Eukaryota; kingdom Metazoa; phylum Chordata; order Ceratodontiformes; family Ceratodontidae; genus Neoceratodus; species Neoceratodus forsteri. The sequence goes on along the minus strand of CM057454.1, from coordinate 831,760,860 downwards.
TGCTCAGCTTGTTTGTTAAGAGATTTTGGATACCTGGAACATGTACTGATGATAGTTCTAGACCATGTTACAGAGTCCAATACTAAACTCTCACTGCTTCTCTGCACAACAGTTAGAAACGAGTCCCCCTTGTTGTTGATGTAATGCATCTCACTGGCATTGTTCATATATATTAGCAGAGGACCTGGGGACAAGTGGTTTTGGAAGGCCTGTAATCCGTACAGGACAGCCCTCAATTACAGAACATTGATGTGCAATGGACACTCCACTTGGGTTCATGTGCCCTGTGTTTGATGAGGACCCAAGTGAGCCCTTTAGCCCAGTCCACAGGCATCCGTGGTGAGGATCTGAAAAGGGGAGATGAGGGAATGAGGAATGCAACCCTTTTGAGCAGGTTGCTGCATTCCATCCTCCTCTTGAGCACTTGGCCCACAGGGGACATGACTAGTACAATCTGTTCTAGATCGTCTGTGAGCTTGTCCTGCTGGGCTCTTAGGATCTACTTGGGGATCCACATGTAAAACCTGGCCAGTAGTGCTGTGACAATGGCTGCTGCCATGAGACCCAGAAGGCGTAGGAACATCATTGATGAGATGCAACAGCTGTCATGCAATAATTGTGCTTGGGCAATCAGGCAGTTGGCCAAGTCCAAAGGTAGAAAAGCTGAGCCCTGGGTTGTGTCCAAGACTGCCCCTATGTACTGCAGTTGCTAACAAGGTGTCAGCACTGATTTTGGTATGTTGACTGTCAACCCAGAGCATCAAACAACTGTCTGGTTCAAACTAAAGTCTTCAAGAGCTGGTCCCTGGAGTGGGCTTTCAATAGCCAATCGTCCAGGTAAGAGAAAACATACAGGCCTTCCCTGCGAAGGGCTGCTGCTACCACCACTACCAAACATTTGGTAAAGACCCATGGCGCAGAAGACAAGCCAAAGGGCAACACTCTGATCTGGTAATATTCCACTTGAAACAGGAACCTCATATATGTTCTGTAAGGCTTCTGAATCTTGATGTGGAGATATGCATCCTTCATATCTTGGGAGCATAGTCAGTCGCCTGTCAAAAAGTTGGAGGACCTAGGCACTGCCACGAGCATAGTCAGGTGGATAGGAAATTGACTCAAGGACAGAAGACAGAGAATGGTAGTCAATGGGGAGAGGTCTAGTGAGGGAGAGGTCATTAGTAGTGTGCCTCAGGGTTCAGTCTTGGGCCTGGTCCTGTTTAATATGTCCATTAGCAATATCGGTGAAGGCATCCAGGGCAAGATAGACCTCTTTGCAGATGACACTAAGCTAGGTGGTAGGGGTGAAGCACAAAAATGGTCAGGGACCTACAAAAAGACCTGCAGAGACTGTAAAGATTGTCTAATGTCTGGCAGCAGAGCTTCAATGCAAAAAAGTGTAAGGTGCTGCATCTGGACAAAGGGAACCCGAGGAAACAATACTTACTTAATGGGGTCAAATTTCATTACCTCACATGAAGATAGGGACCTAGGGGTCATCATTTACGACAACCTTAAGCAATCCAGCCAATGCAACAGAGGTTACAGCAAGGCCAACAAAATGTTAGGGTGTATAGGGAGAGGATTTGACAACAGAACAGGGAGGTGATCCTCCCATTCTATAAATCCAAGGTGAGGCTTCACCTGGAGTATTGTGTCCAGTTCTAGAGTTCTCACCTTAAGAAGGGCAAAGATAGGCTAGAGGCCGTGCAGAGAAAAGTGACCAAGATGATACAAGGCCACCAAGGACTCTCATATGATGAGTGCCTAAAGGCAATGAATATGTACTTGCTGGAGACTGGAAGGAAGAGACGGGATATGACTGAGACATTTAAGTTCCCGAGAAGCATAAATAAGATGCCCTACTCAGAACTTTTCAATAGGGTCTCAAGCTCAACTACTACAGGGCAAGAATGGAAGCTGTGGGGAGGGAGCCAAGGAAACAATACTTTACAGAAAGAGTTGTGGAACCATGGAATAGGCTTCCTGCTGAGCTGGTGGGAGCAAGGACCATGACATCATTCAACCCAGGGTGGGACAGAACAAGGGTTGGAATGGGAACTGAAAAGGGTAAAAGTCAGAAGGGGGCAAGGTCCCAGGACCCGTAGAAGGTCTCAGAAACTCAGGGGCAGACTTGATGGACCCTTGGTCTCTTTCTGCTGTCATTTTCTATGTTTCTATGTAATACCCTGTTTGCAGTAATGAAGATGCTCCAAAGTGACCACTCTGAACTTCTTGAATTCTATAAAGAAGTTTAGATCTCTTAGACACAGGATAGACCTCAGGTCTCCTGTCTACTTTGGGATGAAGAAGTACCGGAAGTAAAAACCTATGTTCCTCTGTTCTAGAGGCACAGGATCTATGGCTTGTTTTTGCAGCAGAGTCTGTACTTTCTCCTGCAACAGGGGCAGGTGCACTGGACAATATGTTGTCGCAGGTGGGGGATGAACTGGAGGGTTGTCCAGAAGTTCCAGAGTATGCCCCTTTTCTATGATTTCCAGAACCCATACATCTGTAGTCACCTCCTTCCATCAGTCTAAATGGAGGGAGAGATAGCCCCTGACCATCCGTGGAGGTAAAGGTGGTTGGTGGCTGTACAAGGAGTCAGGCTGAGCTGGTGGGGGTGGCTCCACCACCTCTTGGTGCTTTTGAATGGGTACCTGGGGTTGTGACAGGGACTAGCTTGCTGTCTGGGGGATGGGCACTTTCCCCTAACACCAGCTGGGTGAAAGGCACCCCTGCTCCTACCCCTAGGTTTGGTATGGTAGAAGGAGTGCATGGACTTCAAAAGTCCTGCCTGAGGCTTGGAGATCTTTGAGAATATCTTGTACCTCATGACCAAACAACTTTTGCCCTCTAAATGGGGCAACAAGAATTTTTTGTTGCATGTCTGTGGCAAAGCTTGCTATCCTGAGACACAAATATCTCCTGAGACAGATGCCAGAAACTGCAGCCCTGGTAGAAGCATCAGAAACATCATAAGCTGCGTGCAGCAAATGTTTGCCTACATCAGCCCCAGCTGTCAAAGCTTTCAGTAGCTCTTGCTTAGTGTTGCCCTCAGGCAAGGCCTGTGCAGCAGCCTTAGTCTTCCTCCACAGGGTGTTCTGATACTTCATCAAGTGGGCCTGGTAATTTGCAATACAAAGGCCCAATGATGCAGAAGAATATGTCCTCTTATCTATGGCATCTGGCCTCCTTGATTCCTTATCAGGAGGAAGGGAACTCAGGAGTTTAGGTGCCCTAGACCTGTCATGGGCAGCATTGATCACCACTGAGTCAGTCTCAGGTTGTGTGACATAAAAAGATTTCCCAAAAGGGGCAGAATACATTTTATCTGCTTTCCTATGGACAGCTGGTATATTGTTTGGTCTGTACCAATCTGCATAGTTGGGCATCCTCTAAGGCTGGGAGCAGAGGAGGTACCACAATGGCAGGAGATTCTGGGAGCTCCAGGAACTCCTGTAGGTTTTTTTAGTGGCATCCTGCTCTTCTAAAGCAAATCCAATGGTAGCTTCCATTTGCTGCATCATGGTGAAAAATGTAGGGTCCTCTGGAGGGTACCTTGGTGTGTTCACCAGAGTCTTCACTGCATGTGGAGATTGTAGAGCTGGTGTCAAGATCATATTGGCTCTCAACATAGCCTTCAGCTTCATCCTCTTATTCCTGCATCATTAGATCAGGACTGTACTCAAATTCGTCTTCAGTCAGGTCAATGGGAATGACAGACGGCGGCAAGGGAGTTCAATGCAGCATCGATAGGGGATTGGTAGGAATCCCCAGGCTCCATGGAACAGGGAGGACAGGCAGCAGACATCTTAATATGTCTGAAAAAGATGAGGACTGCCTGAGTGTCCGCGCCCCTTTGGTCGACAGGCACGACTGGAGGAGTCAACAGTGGAGGCCGAGCCCCCGATGTTGATGGTGACATACAAGCTGTAGTGGGCCCTTTAGTGTCCACGCCAAGCCCCGATCTTGGTGTCATGTCAATGGCTGAGGGGATGGGCGGTCAACACTGCTGCTGTAGTGGAAGGTGTTGAAGCGGAGGTCATACCTGCATGGCACCCTGGTGACCTGGAATGCACCAGGGAAGCCTTCTTCTCGTCTGGGTGCTTGTGACTCCCAGATACTTTCTCCCAGGATTTTGACAACCATGATTCAGTCGACAAAGCCAGTGACACAGACTTCAGCTGGAGCTCCTTCTCCATTCTCTCTATGGTATTTTGGAGCAACAATTTCTCCAAAGCACCTTTTTGGCATGGCCTGGTTGCAGAGTTAAACCCCTGGCAGATTTTACAGGCTTTCACACTGTGGTTTAGGCCTAGGTGGCTGACACAGATGTCGTGGGCATTGCTGGAGTAGATTTTTTCTCCACACTCACAGTACCGGAAAAGCTTATACAGTTCTTTTGATGACATACAGGTCTCTGAAAATCACTGTAAAAGTGATTACATAGTAGGAATAAAGAAAATAAAACAGCAGCTATAGTAGCAGTGCTTCCTTAGCAGTCCGATGACTTCTGATCAACAGCGGGAAAAGAACTGAGGAGAGGAGGGACTGCCCATGTTTATGTATACACTGATATCTGAAGTTGTCATGGCTGGCCCCTGGCAGACTGCCTGCAATAGTTTCCACGTGGTCCTACTGCCAGGGGGTTATAAGTTCCAAAGATGTGGCCTGATGAAAGAGATATCCTCGAAGAAGGTCTGATACAAGGTTCCCTCCACCTGAAAGTGCAGGAGCCGAAAGTGTGCCGGACAAATGATAATGTGGAAATACAGTATGCATCTTAGGGGTCCAGGGGGCGAAACCAAGTCTCTAGTTTTATGGATGGAATGGTCTGCTAGTGGCTTAGTACGTAGCATGCTCACCTCTGAGGCTGGATGATCAGACGGTCATGGGTTCTAGCCCCACTCAAATTACATGGGATAATACCCATAACTAACACTGTAGTACAGTATGGGGGGTGCTGTATTACTGAGGTGCCATTCTTCGGATGCAATGCTAAACTGAGGTCACTTCTGTCCATCTCTGATCACTGCCCAGGTGGAAGTTAAAGACCTCATGGCACTTACTGAAGAAGAGTAGGGGAGTTTTCCCATTGTCATGGCCAACATTCCCTTGTAAATAAAACAGGTCCATGTAACCCATCCCCTAAGATGCACCAGGAAACAAACCATAACAGCATAGTGTTCCTTTCTTGGTCAGAAAGTACAAATACAGTAAGTAATGTCACCATGTGAAATTTCCAACCATGAATGAACTTGCTCAGGATTCTCAGGCCAAGAATGGGCGCCAGCCCTCCATCAGTTTGTGCACCAGATGTAGCGCATGACACTTGAGGAACTGAACAGTCTTGCTTCAAAGTGTGGAGAGAGACTCTAGTGAATGTGGGTCTTCCAACAGCATTTGGGATAGACAAGGAGGTACAGCAGGTCTTGAACTTCAGAGACATCAATCCCACCATTTCTAGGATCTATACTGGCAGTATAGCACAGTGGTCTAAGGCTCTGAGCTGCAAATCTGGTGACATCCAGTAGACCAGATCTGGGTTTGAATCCCACAGCTTCCACTTGTGTACTGTGTGACCCTGAGCAAGTCACTTAACTTCATTGTGCTCCCAGGTCGCACCTGGAAACAAGCTCCGGCTTAGTGTGCCTTTCCTGGTTAAACAATTTCCCCTAGTTGTCAGAAGTTATAGCATGCCATTATTGCAGGAATTGGGAAAGACTGCTTCCAACTGGGAGCTGCAGCAGGTGTCATGACAGGGAGTGGATGGAGCCCCTCATCCCATCGCTTTTTGCCCTTGGCTGAAGACTGGCCTCTAAAGGAACCACCTCCTTTGCTTTTGTTCTAGCCTTGGCCTTCTGACTTAGTGAAGAGCTTTGCCAGATGGTGCTGCTGGAAAGAACAGTTACATAAAAACTTAGTATAACAGTAGAACTTTAAGGGGATCACAGTCATCAGCTCACACCATAGGAACATCACCATCAGTGAAGCAGGATCCACACACACGATTTTCCAGCAGTACCACTGGGTCTGCCAACGCTGATGTCACCAATGCTATATAGGCGAGTGGTCCCACTCCCTCCTCAGTTCTTTCCCTTGGAGACCAAAGGAGCAGATCCCATGCCATGGGGAACTGAGGGGAGAGAGAGAGAGATGCCCAGGTCAAAATAAAAGGCTGGATATAAAAATTATCAAGTTCTGAGAAGAGAGCCCTATAAAAGGAGGATGCTGGGAGGGAAGGCAGACCTGAAGACTGAGATCCCCTCAAAGGTCTACTGTTATGGTAAGTTCTTACATAATTGTTCTATCTTCTTCAGGGGTATCTCAGTAAAAGGTCACACCGTAGGAATGAGTCCCAAGCAGTTACAGGTGTAGCAAGACAGTCTGGGAGGAAAGCCAACCAAAGCCTAGGACAGGAGGCCCTGCAAGAGAGCTCGGCCAAAGCCTGCTCGGGCTCTAGAAGCAATCTTCAGACTGGAGTACTTGGTGAAAGTATGGACTGGTACTCCAGGTGGCAGTGCATTTATCAATGGCTGAGACCCCTGTGAAACAGGCCACAGAGGAAGCCATGTCCCCTGTGGAATGGGCTTTCATCATCCCTGGCAACTCTTTGCCATGCTTGTTGAAGCAGAACACAGTATAATGGGCCAACCATTTGGACAAACATTGTTTGGAAACCTTAGTGCCCTCTCTTCCTGGGGTGAAAGAAACAACAAGTTGTTTTATTTTTCTGCAGTCCTTAGCTCAGAGCAGATAGTATTTCAAAATTCTGCACACATCTAAAGTATGCAGCAGTGCTTCCCCTGGATTGGCACGATCCGGAAAATAAACTGGTAGGTGGATAGATTGGTTCAGAGTAAACTCAGATACCACCTTAGGGAGAAACTTAGGATTCATGCGCAAAAAAAGGCTCTTCACACCAGAGAGCCTGAAGCTTGGAAATCCCTCGAGCAGCAGTAACAGCAACCAAAAATAATGCTTTCAAAAAAAGAAAGAAAGAAAGCGTAGCTCACAAGTCATGGCTGGCTCAAACGGAGATAGGATCAGTTTCTCCAAAACAAAATTTAGATCCCAAGCCAGGACGGGAATGGATTGGAGGTTTCAGGTGCAGGATGCCCCTGAGAAAGGTATAGGACACATCTAACTGAGCCATGCTACGACCACCCACGGGCTAGTGAAGGTTGAAAGAGCTGAAAGGTGCACCTTGAGTGAGGAATACTGGAGGTCTGAATCCGACAGGGAGCTCAGGTAGTCCAGAATCTGGCTCACTGGACAGGTGAGTGGGTCCAGATGATGCTTGGTAGCCCAGATGACAAACCTCTTCCACTTCATGGCTAAGTGGCTCTAGTAGAGGGCTTTTGAGCAGCCACAAGGACACCAGCCACCTTCTGAGATACCTCAAACCTGGCAATGGCTATGTCCTCAGGAGTCAGGCATGCAGACAAAGGGACTTGAGGTTCAGATGGACCGGGGTCCTCTAAGCCTGCATCAGCAGATCCCTGTAGAGGGACTGGTGGTTCCTCCACTAAAAGTTGCAGTAATGGAAACCATATCTGCTGTGGCCAGAAGGCTGCGACCAGGATCATGCTGGTCCCCTCCACGTGCAGCTTCATAGCACCCTCTGAATCAGAGGAAATGGAGGGAAGGCATAAAGGAACCTCCCACATGCCTCGCCAGAAAAAACTCCAGGCCCGGGATTTAATGAGCAGAAAGAAAAAATGACTCACCTTAGTAATGTTTCTTCTAATGGAGTCTTGCTGTATTCTGATATATGTAGTTTGGTCCTGCCTTTCAACTGCCTCGGAGAACAAAGAGTTAAACTTTCCATGGTCAGCATCGAATGTTCACCGTGAGCTCGGTTGAAGCCCCTGTTTGCTGTTGTTTAAACTCCAACCATCAGATTTTTACAAGCAATACTCACTAGAAGTTCTGTGTGGAAGCTGTGAAACTCAAAACTAGCCAACTGGCAACTATATCTATATAAAAGGGTTTTTTGGTTTCAAAGAAAAGACGCAAGTCAGGAAACCCAAAAAACAAAAGACATCCCAAAACACAACATTTGCCCAAAATAAAGGAGGGTGAAAAAGGGACACCCCTAGGGTGCCAACACTGCTCCTGCCCACCCACATCCCAAAAACTAGGTTCTGAGAGGGGAGGCGGAGGTCAGAATACAGCAAGACTCCATTAGAAGAAACAACATTACTAAGATGAGTAATTTTTTCTTCAAACATGAAGTCTTGCTGTATTCTGACATATGCAGACTACCAAGCAGTACCTCCATGGAGGAGGGACATAACCTACTTTGGAAACAGGCTCTGAAGTACTGCTGTGTCAAACTGAGCATTACTCCTAGCCTGAATATCCAGAGAGTAATTCTTGGTGAATGTATGGACTGTTTTCCAGGTGGCTGCTTGGCAGATTTCTAAGATATGAATATCCCTGGCAGCAGCCAGGGAAGCAGCTGTACCTCTAGTGGAGTGAGCCCTCAGGCCTGAGGGTGGAGTTCTAACCAGTTTCTCAGAATTGTATACAAGAAACAATCCACCTGGCAATAGATCTCTTAGTGGCAGGTTTGCCCTTACCAACCTCTCCATACGTGAGGAACTGGAAGGATTCAAACCTGTGACCCTTGGTGCACTCTATGTAGTAGCTGAGGGCCCTTTTAACATCTAAGCTGTGCAGCCTCCTCTCTCCAGAGGAGGAAAGGTCAGTGAAGAAAACAGGGAGAGACATAGACTGGTTGAGGTGAAAACTGAAACCACTTTAGGCAAAAACTTCCTGTTAGTTCTAAGGACCACTTTATCTCTATGGAAAGAGATGAAATTAGGTTCCACTGACAGGGCTTGTAATTCACTGATACGCCTGGCAGAGGTAATGGCCACCAAAAACACAGTTTTCCAAGTCAAGTATTTAAGCTCTGCAGAGGACAAAGGCTCAAAGGGGGGTTGCATAAGCTGAGCAATGCAAACATTTAGGTCCCAAGCAGGAGCAGGATCCCTGAAGGGGGGATTGGTGTGCAGCAATCCCTTGAAGAACTTACAAAACACAGGATGGGCTGACAGAGGGGATGGCTTGCCTACTGACAGGAAAGCAGAAACAGCTGCCAAATGCACTTTAAGTGTAGCTGGCCTAAGGCCTAGGCCATTGAGATAGTCCAGAACCATAGGCAACCCAGCAGAATCTGGAGAAATATTCTTCTTAGCACACCAAATAGTGAATCTTTTCCATTTGGAGTTGTAAGTCTTTCTGGTGGAAGGCTTTCGAGAAGCCTTAAGGATACCCAGAACCCCTTGGGAAAGATGCAGGTCAGCAAACTCTAACTCTTCAAGAGCCATGCCTTGAGATTGAGAGGCCGAAGGTTCGGGCACCAAATCCTCCCCTGAGAGGATGTCAACAGGTTGTAATTCCTGGAAAGAGACGGGGAAGGTGAACTGCTAGGGACAGCAACAGGGGATACCAGGGCTGTCTGGCCCAGTCTGGAGCAATCAGAATCACTTTGCATGATTGTGACCTTATCTTGACTAACACTTTGAACAGGTGAGGGAAGGGGGAAAGCACACGGAAATTTCCCTTCCCAATTCAGAATCAAAGCATCCGGGGGACTGAGCCCAAGACTAGGGGTCTGCAACAAAAGAGAGGAAGTTGGTGATTGTCTGGGGCTGCAAAAGATCAATCTGTGGAGTGCCCCATCTCGAGAAAATCACTTTCAAAACTAGGGATCTAGGTCCATTCTGTGATGGCCCTGGGATATTCTGCTCAGGGCATCTGCTGGACATTGTCCTTCCCTGGAGGTGAACTGCTATCAGAGAGTTTGCAGGAATAGGCCAGGGACAACAACTTCATTGCTTTTTGTGCACAGAAGGCCATAGACCGAGTGCCTCCCTGCTTGATGATGTACCACATGGTGGTGGTGTTGTCTGTTCTGACCTGGACCACCTTGTTCTGCAGATTTGGAAAAGGCTTGCAGTGCAAAAAAAACTGCTCTGAGTTCCAGGAGATTGATGTGAAGCAGAGATTCCTGAGGTGACCACAGCTCTTGGGTGGTAAGATCCCCCAGATGGGCTCCCCAGCCCAGCAGGGAAGCATCTGTGGTGAGTATCACTGAATGAGACTGAGTGACAAAAGGAACCCCTTGTCTCAGATTGTCCTGATCCTGCCACCACTGCAAGGCCTGGATCAGGGTTCAAGTCACTGGGACTAGTTTGGTAAGGGAATCCTTTCTTTGGGACCAGAAGGCTCTTAAGTGGAACTGAATGTCCCTCATCTGGAATCTTGCTCCTTGGACCACTGCTGTGGAAGCTGCCATGTGGCCCAGAAGCTGAAGGAAATGCCTTGCTGGCTAGACACCTGCAGGGTGAATGAAGAGGCCAGTTCCATAAGGGTCCTTGCCCTGTCCAGGGAAGGAAGGCTCTGCCTTTGTTGTATCCAGCTCCCGCCCCTATGAAGGTGAGGAGCTGTACTGACTTTTGAAGGTTGAGAAGGAACTTAAGTAAGTGAGCACTTGCTGAGTTATTTGCAAATGTGACTTGATTTGGTCTGAGACTGACCTACTATGAGCCAGTCGTCCAAATATGGGAAGATGGAGATCTTTTTCTCCTTAGGAAAGCAACCACTACTGCCAGGCACTTTGTGAAAACCCTTGGGGCTGATGTTAGGCCAAAGGGCATTGCTCTGAATTGATAGTGGCCTGAGGGCAACTCGAACCTGAGGTACTTTCTGTGGGAGCACCTGATGGGAATATGAAAATAGGCATCTTTGAGGTCCAGGGAGGCTAGCCAGTCCCCTGGCCTTAGAGAGGGAAGGATTATTCCCAGAGTCACCATTTTGAACTTTGGTTTTAAAACAGCTAATATTCTTCAGGTGAAGGTACCTCTGGCTGGAAGCTGCAATACTGAACATAGGATTTGCAAGAAAGCGAGTTATGCTCACAACAGAGGGAGGTGAACCTTACAATTGTCTTTGGTTTGTAGCAGATATTCTGCAGGTGGAGGTTACTTCTAACTGAAAGGTGAAATAAGGAACTTGGAATTATCAGGAAAGACAGTCTTTCAAGCAACAGAGGGAGGTGGATCTTGCTTTACTTTTGTTACAATTAAGATTTTCAGTGCAGGAAGAGTTTAAACCCTGGGCTACGAATTTGTCATAAGTCCTAAAGTAAGTGCAGGTACAGGCTGTGTATTTGACCCAGACAGTGCCCAAGGGGGTGGAAACTGTTTTTTGTGTTTATCTGTGTGTGCCTTAAAACAGGCCAGACTGTGTCAGGAAGTGCTTACATCATAGCTACTTATCAGCCAATAGCTTTGGAAGAGTCTTACAGACCTGATAACAAAGTATTATAAGCAAGTGTTTTATAGCAAACTCATCAGAACAGCTAATATTCTTCAGGTGAAGCTACCTCTGGCTGGAAGCTGCAATACTGAACATAGGATTTGCAAGAAAGCAACTTGTGCTCACAACAGAGGGAGATGAACCTTACGATTGTCTTTGGTTTGTAGCAGATATTCTGCAGGTGGAGGCTACTTCTAACTGAAAGGTGAAATAAGGAACTTAGAATTATCAGGAAAGACAGTCTTTCAAGCAACAGAGGGAGGTGGATCTTGCTTTACTTTTGTTACAATTGTTAAGATTTTCAGTGCAGGAAGAGTTTAAACCCGAGGGACGGAATACTGTTTACTGTGTCTGTCCTGGTGCACAGCTGACTTATTTTGGGGCTGACTGCTTTCAGAGCACAAATCACTAGGCTGTTTTGGGGCTGGGGAGGTTTACCTGTGTCTGACTTGGATGTCTGGATTTTTCTCTGTTTGATTAGCAGGGTATTTTCACTATCAAATTGTTGCGTAGGGCATCTTGCTGACAGGAAGGTACTCATCGCAGCGGTGGGTCAGAACTTTTAGCTGATTGTTTCGTGAGGGCACAGTTTAGGCCCAACCCCTGCCCACCCCTCACCCCATCCACCCCTGGAAATATTTCCTTTACACCTGGGGTTCTGACATCATTTCCTCAAGAGTGCAAGGTGCATATCACTGTCATATCCTCTCTAGCACACTGCACTGACAATATAAGCATACACATTGTATAATATACTGTATATATTTCTATATAACAAACCAATCACACACACACACACACAAAAAAAAAGTAGATAAACATGTGGGCAGTAGTGCAATGTAATGGCTGTGGGGCAGTAGTCTTCCGGGAGTCTTTCTGGAGGCTGAGATGCTGCCCTATTTGCAGACAACTCTCTGCCCTGAGGGAGGAAGTTGCCCGTCTTCAGGCCACACTGGACAGTAGTAAGGGAACCTTCCCCCAGGCCACACTGGACAGTAGGAAGGGAACCTCCCCCATCCAGGGAACACCAGAGCCACCACCACTACCTCAGAGGTGAAGAAAGCACAGCAGTTGGACCACAGGGCCCAGGAGGGTGAGGATGGTGGAACAAGGCACACCCAGTCAGTTGTTCCACTCCACAATCCATACACCATTCTGAGGGAGCATAGTTCCCCTATGGATGCACCCTGGAGGAGACTAAGGAGGCTGAGGACAACTGTCACAAGGGAGGCCACAGCAAGGAGGCAGAGGACACCACAGGGAAAGGAAGCAGCTCCTGGTTGGGGACCCATTATTAGGGGATAGAACTGGGGGGCAGGGAAACTGAAGTAGGGTGCCTGCCTGGTGCCATGGCTTGAGGGACAGGAAGCGCATCCTCAGGATCACGAGAACAGCTGCACGGGAGTCTGATCTGGACGTCATTTTCCACCTAGGGACAAATGACTTGGCTCATCATGAGATTAGAGCAGTGCAGGAGGACTTTGTAAAGTTGGGGAGGGGCCTAAGACAAATAGCACACACAGTATCCTTCTCAGAGGTGCTGCCTGTCAATGGCATGGGTGAGGCGAGGGTACTTTGCACCATGCAGTTTAATGAATGGTTGAAAAAATGGTATGGAGCACAGGGGCTTGGCTTTATTGGGGACTGGGGTTCCACCTGGAGGGACACCAGCCTATACTAGCAGGATGGTCTGCATCTGTCTAGGAAGGGAACAAGTCTTTTGAGCAATCGGTTTAAATGCTTCATTGGCAAGCTTATAAACTAGTCAAGGGGGGAGGCACTGATAAGCAGAAGGAAAATCCCAGCCTCTCCCTACAAAACAGGGTACTAAATGAGAAAAAGACCGCGGTAGAAAGGTCAGTGGAGGATGCTGCAACAGAAGGTAAAGCCATCAAAAAATGGAGAGCAATGAGTACCAATGCCCGTAGTCTGGGTAACAAGCTTTCTGAATTAGTGGCCTCGATGGAGGAGGAACATGTGGATATCATGGCAGTCACAGAAACATGGTACACACAAAACCATGACTGGGACGTAAACATACCAGGATACACTATCTACAGGAGGGACAGGGAGGGTAAAAGAGGAGGAAGAGTAGCTCTTTACATAAGGGAAGGAATCAAAGCAACAGAATAAAAGGGTAAACAGGGAGAAGAAGCACTGTGGGTCAATCTGGAGACAGGCAATGGCACCACAATCCACACAGGGGTTGTATACAGACCCCCCCCTCTCAGGGATAGGAAATGGACAAGGAAATGATAGAAAGTATACTTAGAATGGCAGAAAAAGGGGAGATATTGCTGATGGGTGATCTAAATATGCTAGATGTTAACTGGAATGCAGTTGCAGCAACCACTTCGAAGAGTAGGGTTATTCTAGATGCCCTACAGGGGGCATGCCTTAGACAACTAGTATTGGAACCCACTCGAAAGGGAGCAATCTTAGACCTGGTTCTCTCAAATGGAGATGGAGAGAGGACCACAGATGTAGAAGTGGGTAGCCATCTGGGAACTAGTGACCATCGAACAGAATGGTTCACAATAAACACAGCAATAGAGTCAAGCCATACAAAGGCAAAAGTACTGGACTTTAGGAGGGCTGACTTTGCCAAAATGGGTGAGTGCCTAACGAATGCACTAGCAAATGAGCAGGAAGGAAGGGTGGAAGAACAATGGGGAATAATAAAAACTGCCATCACAGAGGTAACAAGCCTTTGTGTGAAGCAAATAAACAAAACAAAACGATGTAAGAAACCACTATAGTTCTCAAAGGAAGTGGCAGTGAAGGTTCACGAGAAAAAGAAAGCATTCAGAAAGTACAAGGAATCACAGAAGGAGCAGGACAGAGAATTGTATCAGTTAAAGCAAAAGGAAGCTGGGAAGGCAGTCAGAACAGCAAATGCAAAACCGAGGAAAAGATAGCCAACTCAGTTAAGAAGGGGGATAAAACCTTTTATAGGTACATTAGGGATCGAAGGAAGACTAAGGGAGGGATAGTGAGGCGTAATAAAGGGGAAGGGGGTGGGCAGAGGGTGACTGTGAAAAGGCAGAGATACTAAACAAATATTTTTGCTCAGTATTTACAAATGAAGAGGGGGAGGTACTTAAAACAAACAATAGAAACACTCTGGATACAGAAGTTGATACCAGCCCATTTACAGAAGAAAGGGTTCTGAAAGAACAATTAAAACTGAAGGTGGACAAAGCAATGGGGCCTGATGGGATTCATCCCAGAATTCTAAAAGAACTAAGGGTAGAACTAGTGACACCACTGACTACCCTCTTTAACAAATCACGGGAGGATGGGGTGGTACCCGAGGACTGGAGGAGGGCAGATGTGATTCCCCTTCACAAAAGTGGGAGGAGGGTAGAAGCAGGAAACTACAGACCTGTTAGTTTAACCTCAGTGATAGGGAAAATGATGGAATCACTTCTGAAGGAAAGAACTGTCGAGTATCTAGAGGCCAGAGGAGCACAGGACCCGAGGCAGCATTGATTCACAGCGGGAAGGTCATACCAGACGAATCTGATAGATTTCTTTGACTGGGTGACCAAAGTAGTAGATCAGGAAGGGGCTGTGGACATGGCCTACCTAGACTTTAGCAAGGCATTTGACACAGTCCCACACAAAAGATTAATATACAAGTTAGCCAGCCTGGGAGTGGGTCCCAAGATGACAGCCTGGGTAAAGAATGGCTGGAGAATAGGACACAGAGAGTAATAGTAAATGGAGTCCACTCTGAAGAAAGGGGATTACTAGTGGGGTACCGAGGGTTCAGTATTAGACTGGTCCTCTTCAATGTCTTTATAAGAGACACAGAGGGACTGGAAGGAAAAGTATGTCTCTTTGCAGATGATACAAAGATCTGCAACAGAGTTGATGCACAAAGTGGGGTGGAAAGGATCAGAAGGGACTTGACAAGGTTAGAGGAATGGTCAAATGTATGGCAGCTTAGATTCAATGCTAAGAAGTGCAAGGTAATGCACCTGGGAAACAAAAACCCAGGGGAAGAGTACACAAGGGGGGTGAGATACTAACAACAACAAAAATGGAAAGGGACCTGGGGGTAGTCATATCAGATGACCTAAAGGTGGGCAAGCAATGTGAGAGGGCAGCAAGGATGGCTGGGGGGATACTGGGATGCATAGGGAGAGGCATCACCAGTAGAAAACAGGAAGTTATTATCCCTCTGTACAGACAGCTGGTGAGACCCCATCTGGAGTACTGCGTGCAGTTCTGAGACCCAGTCTCATAAGACATAGACAGGATGGAAGCTGTCCAGAGGAGGCAACTAAAATGGTACAGGGTCTGCACTGGAAGACATATGAACAGAGACTTAAGGAGCTTAATATGTATAGCCTCGAGGAAAGGAGGAGAGGGGACATGACAGAAACTTTCAAGTACCTCAAGGGAATCAACAAAGTGCAAGAGGGTAGCATCTTTCAATAAAGAGGTGTGCAAGAACAAGGGGCACAATTTGAAGATGGGGGCGCTCAGAGGTAATTTAGAAGTATTTTTTCTGAGAGGGTTGTGGATGCATGGAACGGCCTTCGAGGAGGCTGTGGAGTCAAAAACAGTGGTTGAATTCAAGCTTGCATGGGACAGTCATAAGGCAATTCTAGGGGGTGGGGGTAGGAAGAAGTAGGCTGCTGGTTAACTAGGATCTGCAGCTTATCCATTAGGTAGGGAAACGGGCAGACTGGGTGGGCCAAGCGGTCCTTATCTGCCGTCAAATTCTATGTTCTAAAAGGTGCTTGTTCAGATATCTTAGGTCCAGGTTGGGCCACCATTCTCCTGTCTTTTTGGGGGTTAGGAAGTACCTGGAGTACAATCCTTTGCCCTTGTGTAGGGTGGGAACCCTCTCTACAGCTCTGAGAGCTAGGAGGGAAGAAACCTCTGCCTCTAAGGCAAGGGTCTCTGATGGTTGCAGGTGGAAAGGATCTGGTTCTCATCTTGGGAAATTTTTAGCGAGAACCAGTCCCTGGCTTACTACTCTAGGACCCACTTGTCTGATGTCAGAGACTTCCAGTCCTGGACAAAGCAAGCCAGCCTGCCCCCTACTGGTATTGGAGAATCGGCCCGGGCAGACCCATCAGGGTGTCTGCTTTGCAGGGGCTTTAGGCTGAGGGGTGGACGCAGGCCTGCTCATCCCCCGTCTGCCTCGCCCTCTAAAGAACCCCCTCTGAGAGTAAGAAGAGGAGGCCTGAGCTTGGTAAGAAGGCCTTTGGAAAGGTCTGTCCCTGCTCCTGGACTGCTGCCTTTGAGGAGTAGCTTGCCTTTCTTTGGCTTGAGCACTCCTGTAAGTGGTCCTGTACTCGTCCATCTTCATGTAGTTCTCTGCTCCCCAGAGAATTATCAATAACAGGGAACTCCATGGCCTTAGCCTGGGTATCTTGTGATAGGCTAGTACATCTGAGCCAAGCCATCCTCTGAAGAGCCACAGATGTAGCCATCACTCTTGATGAAACATCATTGGAGTCCACAGCAGAATGAAATTGCACTTTGGATGCCTCAATCCCAACTGCAGCCACCTGCTCCAGCTCCAGCTCCTTGGCAAGCTGGTCAGGGGCCTGTTTAGCCAGAGCCAGCACAGTGTCCCACCTGGACTTCTGGTATCTAGCTGTGTAGGCCATATAGTTAGCCTGCCTGAGTCCCAAAGAAGCTGCCATGTACTGTTTTCTTTGCCATGGCATCAATCTTCCTGGAGTCCTTCTCTGGGGGTTGTGATGCCAAGGGGATATTTGCCTTATCACAGGCAGCAGCCTGCACTACCCCAACATGGCTGCACTGCTGGGAAAGGAACTCTGTGTCTGAGCCTGAAAGAGTATACCTCTTGTCCATTCATCTGTCCACAGGAGGTATGGAATTAGGAGTCTTAAGAATTTTATGTGTCTGTTTCCCAAAGGATTTGTGGAGGGGAATAGACAGTCTCCTGGACTCTGGGATGTCCATCATTTCGACAAAATGAGGCACCTCCTGATCCTCTACTGCTTCCTGCACAGGAAGCTGGAGAGTTTCAGCCACTTTTTTGTAAAACATAAAGTGAGAAATGGACTCAGAAAGCCTAGGAGGAGAAACACCTGAAGGTCTGTCTGGGGAGATGTCCGGGTCATTAGGCACATCCAGACTTTCATAATCACCATCATCATCCTCATACTCTCCTTCCTCCTCATCCGGTTCATAAAATTCTTCCAAACCCCTGCCAGATGGTGCCGGTTTGGTCGGAACCGAAGTAAGCGACTGCACTATCCTTATCACCTTGGCTATCTCATCGGCAGTCAGAGTATTAATTTCTGGGTCCGAACCGGATGATTTATCTTTTCTTTTTCTTTTTACCGGAACCGACTCCTCAGAACCGGCTCTCTTTTTGCCTGAAGAAGTATCGCCCTGGTCAGAGGGCACTCCTTCTGGTTCAGTCGGAACTGAACCGAGCTGGCTATCCGGGTCAGTGGACTTCCCGGCCTCCCTTTCCCTCAGTCTACCTAATCTCTTTTCCAGGGCAGATTTGGGAAAATTCTTACAAATTTGGCAGTCTGAATCGAGGTGGTCAAACCCCAGACAATAAACACAGGTGGTGTGGGGATCAGCCTTGGCAAAGACTTCCCCACACACACTGCAATGTTGAAACCCAGTGGGCGCGTTTTTTTCCTTGGGTTTCTCAGACATGGCCAATCCTAACCAAAGCTTACCCTTTTTTTGGCAATCTGCCAGGCAAGACTCCTCTATCGGTTCCTGACCGTGTCACGGGTCATGGAATAATAAAATCCATTTTTTTTTTTAGAACTGATATGGACCGGTTACCACACTCTAAGTAAATCACAAACTTTTTTACCTGAAAACTGATCGGTTCAGCCGAACCGATCCACAATTTACAAGTTCCACACAGAAACTATACAGAAAACCTATCTAGTACTCACGGTACCACAGACAGAGACTTAACCGACAGATCAGTAGCAGCAATTCGGTAGAAACCGAGCAAAAAAACTACACTTTAACCGACTTTTTTGAACCAAGCAAAGGAGAAATCTCTAGAGCGACTGTTAAGTGAGGCGGAGTAAAGAATCTGACGATTGGAGTTTAAACAACAGCAGACAGGGGCGTCAACCGAGCTCATGGTGAACATTCCATGCTGGCCATGGAAAGTTTAACTCTTTGTTCTCCGGGGCAGTTGAAAGGCAGGACCTAACTGCATATGTCAGAATACAGCAAGACTTCATGTTGTTTGAAACACAGGTTACTCACCTGTAACAGTAGTTCTAGGAGTGGTATATGATGTTTGTCCACACTTTCTGGCAGTGTCCTTTCCCTTTAAGATGGGTTGGAAAGTCTTCAATCTGGCTCCTCCCACCCACCCAGGTGGTAACTCCCTCGGCTCTGCCCCATGACACCAGATCTTGCCCACTGGAAGCAGAGTGTGTGTGCGCCTAAGCTGGGGCGGTCGGGTGGGTCCGTGTGGATGAACATCATATACCAGTCCTAGAACTACTATTACAGGTGAGTAACTTGTGTTTCTACGGACATGGATATGATGTTCTATCCACACTTTCTGGCAGACTCCTAGCAGTTGTCCGGGAGGCAAGGTACACACCTCCTACTTAGGAAATAAGGAGTGGAGAACTCAGGGCCCCAAAACAAGCATCCCGGCGTGACTCTAGTTCAATGTGGTAATGGGAAATAAAGGTGTGTTCTGACCTCCAGGTAGCAGCCCTGCAGATTTCCTGGATAGCGACGTCCCTGGAAGCAACGGCATGACGGGTGGAATGAGCCCTTAGCCCTCTTGGAGGCTCCCTACCTGCCAGCCTATAGCAGAGATCAATGCAGGATGTGATCCACCTGCCAATCATCCGTTTGGCTGCAGGTCTGCCAGGTGCGGCTTCAGTGTAGGTGACAAACAGCTGGTGAATCTCTCCCCGAATTCCAGTCGTACACTCTTTGTAATAAGCGAGCACTCGCCTTAGGTCCAGAGTATGGAGACTGTGCTCGGCCTCCAAGGTGTGACTGGTGAAATACACCGGGAGATTAATCACCTGGTTAAGGTGAAACTTCGACACAACCTTCAGGAACTTTGGGTTGGGGTGCAGGGCAACCTTGTCCCTGTGGAAGACCAGGTAAGGAGACTCCACTGAAAGCACCTGGAGCTCACTGATCCTTCTGACTGACATGATAGCCACCAAGAAGGCGGTCTTCCATGACAGGTGAGCGAGATCACACCTCCTGCATCGGTTCGAATGGCTTGCTCATGAGCTTTGCCAAAACCAGCAACAAGTCCCATGGTGGTGGTGGTTCACACACCGGAGGGGAAATGTGGTCAAGGCCTTTGAAAAAGCACCCGATCACCTTCTCCTGTGCCACCAACTGCTGACTGGCCCGCACCCGGTAAGCAGAGATGGCTGCCAGGTGCACCTTAAGGGTTATCAACCGAATCCCTTACTGAGAGAGGGATCAAAGGTAATCAAGGATGCCAGCCATTGGACAGGATAAAGGGTCCAACCCCTTGCCCTGACACCAAATGAAGAATCTCTTCCATTTGAAGGCATAGCACTTCCTGGTCGACTCCTTCCAAGATGCCTACATAATGGTGAAGACATCTTCTGAGAGACCCAAGGCCTGGAACTTTAGCCGCTCAGGAACCAAGCTGTCAGGTGCAGGGACTGAAGGTCCGGGTGGAGTACCTTCCCCTGACTGATGAAAAGCAGGTCTGGGCATAGGGGAAGACGCCTTGAGAGCCTGCTGCTGAGGCTGAGGAAACTGGGGTACCAGAACTGGCGTGGCCAGTCTGGAGCCACCAGGATCACCTGTGCCGTGTCCCTCCTGGCCTTGAGAAGCACCCGGTGTATCATGGGAAGGCATAAAAGAGGCTCAGATCCAGAGCTTCAAGAAGGCATCCCCCTGCAGCATTCCCTGCTGAGGGGGGTGGGCACAAAACAACCTCAGCTTTGCATTCTCCCTGGAGGCAAACAGGTCCACCTGATGGATGCCCCACTGGGAGAACAGACTGTGAACTACCTCTGGGTGGACAGACTACTCGTGAGATGCCTCGCTCAACTGGTTGTTGGTGTCCACCAGCTGACTGGAGGCTCCTGCCACATGGATGGCCAGAAGAGCTGCCTCCAAGCTGCGCGCGAGGGTCCAGATATGGAGAGCTTTCTTGCACAAAGGCAGGGCGTGTGTTCTGCCCTGCTTGTTGAGGTAGTACATGGAAGTGGTGGTGTCCATCTGGACTTGGACCACTTGACCTAGAATGTGTGGAGCAAATGCAGTCAGTGCCAGCCGAACTGCTTGGAGCTCCAGCACATTGATGTGGCATCAGGACTCCATGGGGGTCCAGAGCCTGTGGACTCTGTGTTCCCCCAGGTGGGCACCCCAGCCCGTGAGAGAGGACTCGGTTGTCAGGATGAACATCAGCTCTGGTTGGACAAATGAGATCTCTTCCTGCAGATGTACTGGGACCAGCCACCACTGGATGGTGTCACACATCCGCTGGGCCACCATGATCGGCTGGTTAAAGTGCCCCTTGCACGGAGACCACTGGCTGGCCAGCTCACACTGCAGGGAGCGCATTCTCCAGTGGACCCAATGGACCATGCTGGTACAGGCCATCATGTAGCCCAGCAGGCGCAGGAAGTCCCGGGCAGGGCGCAATTGCCCAACCCGAAATTATTGGGCAAAGGAGGAGAGAGCCTCCACCCTGTCCATCAGCAGCCTGGCTCTGACTCTGCAAGAGTCGAGTTCTGCCCTGATAAAGTTGATCACCCATTAGGGTACGAGTTCTGACTTGGTCTCATTGACCAGAAGGCCAAGTTTGATGCAGGCCTGGAGGGCCAGGTCCCTAGACTGCTCCACCGCCTGCCTGGAGGGACCTGCTATTAGCCAGTCATCCAGGTAGGGATAAACCTGGATCTCTCTGCACCTCAGGTAAGCTGCCATCACTGTAATACACTTGGTGAATACCCTGGGGGCCAAGGAAAGGCCAAAAGGCATGGCCTGGAACTCGTAGAGGGTTCCCTTGGCTGGAAAGCGGAGGAATCTTCAGTGAGATGGACGGATCAGGATCGTGAAATGAAAGACACATCTTGAAGATCCAGGGAGCAAAACCACATTTTGCTCTAGAGGTGGTATGATCTGAGGCAGAGTTACCATCCTGAAGGTGTGTGACCTGAGAAACTTGTTCAGGCCGTGCAGATCTAGAATAGAACGCCAGCCCCACCACCTGCTTTGGCAC
Organism: Neoceratodus forsteri; assembly: GCA_016271365.2. Lineage (NCBI taxonomy): Eukaryota > Metazoa > Chordata > Ceratodontiformes > Ceratodontidae > Neoceratodus > Neoceratodus forsteri. Next base: position 831,739,307 of record CM057454.1, on the reverse strand, counting down.
CAGGATGCGCCTGGAGACATACCCTGGGCGTTCCGGAGGATCCGCGACAGGAACCATGGCCTTCTTGCGGAGGAGCTGGGCTATGACAGCATGTCTGCAGAAGCCAAATCCTTCCATGGAACACGGGCTCGGCAAGGAGGGTACTGCTTGAACTCTACAGACTGACCCTGTCCCACCACTTCTAGAACCCACCTGTCCATGGTGACAGCAGACCAGGCAGAAAGGAAGTGGCAGAGCCAGTCCCCCACGGGAGGACCCAGGTGTGATGGGCATGAGGGAGGCACCCCTCAACCTGTCACTTGGCAGGACTTGAGGAGGAGGAATGCCTGGCTGAGGGGCCACCAGAACCTCTCCCTCCTGGCTTATGGACAGCCGAGGCCAGTGACTTGGGCTGAGGTCACCAAGCCTAAGTCTGCTGGCCAGACAGTTGCCGAGCTGGCTTTGCTGCAGGAGTGGAGGTGGACAGAAAGGGCTTCCGTTTCTGATATTGCTTGGAGCCCTTGGGGTCCTTCTGGGCAGATGTCACAGAGTCCAAGGTGGCGTTGGACTTCTCGATGCATGAGCAGTGACCCTCGACCCTGGGCCCAAACAGGTCAGTGCCCAGGAATGGGATATCTGTCAGCTTGTGCTGAGTGTCCGCCATGAAGGTCGAGATCCTAAAGCCATGCCATGGAGTGGGCACAGGAGTCCCCAATGTCCATGGCAGTCTGGAGCTGCTGATTGGCCACAGCCCGGCCCTGATCTTGGACCTGTTTTACTGTGGTCTGAAGGTCTGCATGCAGATAAGGAAGCACCCCATCTAAGGTGCCAAGCAGGGCATGGGAGAAGTGGGCCATGAGGAGGGCTGCAATCACCTGGTGGAGGCCAAGTGAGGAGGCAGCATAGAACTTTTTAGCTGCGTGGTCCAACTTCTTGGACTCCTTATCAGGTGGTTTGTCAACATCACCACTGTTGCTGGAGTGCCAGAACACAGAGTCAGCCACCAACTCCTCGGCCGAGGGGTGCTCTGTGAATCCTGAAAGGGATCTGGTGGGCACCACATACTTGCAGTCCATCCGGGCAGAAGGTGGAGAGCAGAAAACGGGGCATTACCAGAGCTCCAGGGCAGGGCCAAGAATGGCTTCTGCCACTGGGAAAGCCTCCATCAGATAGTCTTCTCAGTTGAGATCTCGGTCAACGGGTAATGAGCCTGTTTCTGCATGGGCTCCATCTTCATACCCGTCAACTCAGAGATCAAATGGAGGAGGCCCATGAAAGAGGATGGACCTTTGTCCGTCAAGAGATCCCCTATGGACTCCATGTTGACCGGATGGGAGTGCTGGGAGGAACCCTCAGACTCCAAAGAGTACTCAAAGAGCAGTTGACCGCCAGAGTCCCCACTGAATCTCCGTGGATGGTCAGGGGTGATGGTGACCAACAGCCGATGGGGAAGTCTCTTGGCTAGCCAAGACTCCTTAGTTGGAGCACTGACCGTCGGCTGTTTGGGCGGCAGTTCCACCACAATCGGCAGAGAGGCCAGAGCTGGTTCTGTCGGTGGGGTTGGCGTTGGCCTTTCGGGCGACAACCAAGTGATGGCTGGCGTAGAAACTGGGGTTGATTTGGTGCCAGTTAACACTAACTGTTGCCACGAGTCCTCGTAGTGTCAACACAACTTGTGCCAAAGCCTTTCCTCACCCGAGGAGGAGGAAGAGGACGAAGAATACTGGCGGCACCACCTCACGTGGCGCCAAGTTTGGGAGTGCCTATGACAGCAGGACTGGCTCGACCCGTGGGAAGAATATCGAGACCTCGACCTCAGCTGCCGGGGGGACTGTGGAGGGGCTTGGAGGGAGTTGGCGATTGCTGAGGCTCCTCCTGGTCAGGGTTCAGGGACCAGAGCTGGCATGTAAGGGGACTGATCCGTCCCTCCAACGGTCTGCATCAGGACCTGGGTCCTAGACAAGGAAGTACTGGCCTCTTCGGTCAACAACTGGTCAGTTGCTGCAAGAAAAATTTCAGCTGGGGCTTCGACCAGCGTCTCGGTCGACTGTGGAGCCAGTGGCCAAGGTCGAGGATTTGACCTAAGTCAGATCTGGAGAAGCATGGGAATCAGAGGCCCTCGACCAAGAGTGCTCCCGATCCCACGATCGAGTCTTTTCTTCCTTAGATTCTTTTTTTTAGATTTAGATTTGCCGGTGGTTCCCTGACCGAAGGTTGGCAGAGACTGGCACAATTCCTTGAAGGAGCCCCAAAAAGTCCAGCCTAGTTGAAGCGGCACAAAGGCAGAAGCAGAGGAGGAATGGGCCACGACCAGGGCTGCCTCCTCTTCGAAGGTTGCAAGCTGCTCGGTGGACCCCGCAGCTGTGGAGACCACCCAAAAGGCATCTTTGGATTTGACCGTCGGGTTCCGTTGCATCAAGCAGTCCAGTTTCAGGCAGGTGAAACGGTCTTCCAGGATGGTTGAATGAAATGAGAGGCAGAAGTCGCAGGCCTGGTGATTGTGGTCGTGCCCCAAGCAGTAGACGCATGTGGTATGCAGGTCAGTTCTGGACATCTGCCCACAAGGGCACTGGTGGAGCCCGGGAGTGGACTTATCATCCATTGTGGTTGTGATCAAAGATCGAGTTGAAGACAAAACTTGTGAGAGTTGGTTTGGAAGTAATTCCAAATAATTTAAGTGCTAGGGCCTACTCAATGTAGGAGTGGTAAGAAGGGAAATGGCTTCTTCCAGTGGAAAAGAAGATACGGCATCATGGGACAGAGCTGAGGGAGTTACCATCTGAGTAGGTGGGAGGAGCCAGCTTGAAGACTTTCCAGCACATCTTAAAGGGAAAGAACACTGCCAGAAAGTGTGGCTAGATCATGATATTGACGTCCCTAGAACAGAGCAGTTTTGCGTTGAGTGGGGATGCAAAAAGGTCCAAATCTGGATGACCCCATCTGATGAACAGATCTTCTGCAACGGATGAGAGACGTTTCCATTTGTGCATGCTGGACTGAGCCCGGCTGAGGCTATCCGCCAGGGTGTTTGGCACGACTGGGACATGGACTGCCGAGAGAATGAGACTGTGGTCCAGTACCCAATACCAGACTCACATGGCCTCCCTGCACAGGGGAAATGAATGCATTCCCCCTTGCTTGTTGATGTAGTAGACAATACTGAGATTGTTTGACAGGATCAACAGTTGACAAGATGATTTTGAAAGGCCTGCATGGCATACAGGACCGCCTGCATCTCCAGAACGTTGATATACAGAGACATCTCGATCTGGGACCATGTCCCCTGAGTCTGAAAGGGACCCAGGTGCACACCCCAGCCTGAGCTGGAAGCATCTGTGGTGAGGGTCTGCTGGGGAGAAGAGATCTAGAATGAAACCTCTTGTAACAGGTTCTGGAGGTCCATCCACCACTGGAGCACCTTGCGGACTTGGGAGGAGACCAGCACCGGTTGTTCTAGGTAGTCCGTGCATTGGTCCCACTAGAACACCCACATGTGCAGGCTTGCCAAGTGGACATCTGCAATGGATGTGGCCATAAGTCCTAATAACCTCAGGTACACCCTCACAGGAACATAATGGCTCTGGGCGACCTCCCAAGCCTGGACAATGAGACACTCTGCCCTGTTAAGAGTCAGGAAGGCTCTGTCCTGTGCTGGGTTCAGGACCGCCCTTATATATTGCAGCATCTGGGACAGAATCAAGATGGACTTTGGCAGACTGACCGTGATGCCCAGTGAGAGAAACAGCTGGAGGGCCCTCTCTCCAGGGTCCAGAGCAGCTGATCCTTGGACAGAACCTTGAGAAGCCAATTGTCTAGGTAGGGGAAAATGTACAGTCCTTCTCTCCAGAGGGCAGCAACTACTGCTGTTAAGCACTCTGTGAAGACCCACGGTGCAGAGGATAAGTCAAAGGGAATACTTTGAATCAAAAATGCTTGCCCTGAAAAAGAAACCAGAGAAACCCCCTGTGTGGTGGACACACCAAGATATGCAGGTAAGCATCTTGCATATCCACGGAGCAGAGCCAGCTAGCTGCCCTGCTTGAGAAAGGGCAGCAGGCCTGGCAGTGACCATGTGGAATTTGTTGTACTGGATATCAAGACAGGTCCTTGAGATCTAGAATAGGCCTTAGATCTCCAGTTCTTTTGGGAACCAGAAGGATCTTGGAATGTTCTTCTGGCTCAATGGCCTTTTACTGCAGAAGGGACTGTACCTCCTCCCGGAGAACCATTAGATGGGTCGGGGTATAGGCAGAGAGTACTGAAGGAGTCTCTGGAAGTATCTCTACAAGTTCTGGAGCATGACGCCTTAATTTGAAGAATCCAGGCATCTGAAGTGATGGTTCTCCACTGATTGAGATGGAGGGAGACTCGATCATCGTCCACCACCTCTTGGTCGGGGACCAGAAGAGGGGAGGCTGGCAAGGTGTCAGGCAGAATGGATCCATTGCCCCTGGGTCACTGTGCAGCAGCGCCTGAGGATGAGGGGGCACGCAAGGCAGAGGAGGCTTTTCTTTTGCCCTGGGGACAGAAGCCTGCTCTGGACTTGTGGGACACCTTATGAAAGGATGAGCATTGTCTGCTCCTAGGCTGCATATGGTAAAGTGAATGGACAGATTTGATAGCCCTACCAGATGCCTGTAAGTCCTTGATGATGTCCTCCTGGACATCTGGCACAAATAACTTGGAGCCTTTGAAGGGGGCATTCAGCACCTATTGGATGTCTTCTTCGAATCCCGAGACCCATCAGCCAGGAGTGCCTACGAAGGCAAATGCCTGTGGCAGCAGCCCTGGCACCACTGTCGGAAATGTCAACAAGGCCCCGAGCAGATGCTTACTAATATCCTCAGTGGTCTGCAAGGATCTGAGAGCCTCCTGTTTCTGGGAACATTTTGTGAGGGGCTTGGGCAGCCGCCTTGCCCTTCTTCCAGATGGTGTTTTGGTACTTAAACATATGCGAAAGATAGCTAGCAATCTGAAGCCCCAAAGTGGAAGAGGCATAGATCCTCTTGCCCTAAAGGTCAATTCATCTGGATTCTCTGTAGGGGAGAGGAAGGGAAGGTGCTTGGGTACTTTGGACTTGTCATTTGTTGCTTTAATGACTACAGAATTGGTCTCAGGTTGGGAAGCATAATAAGGCAGGCCCTGACGGGCATGATAGAGCATATCTGCCTGGCAGGCATAACAGGAACCATGTTTGGTCTATGCTAGGCAGCGATAGTGGCATTTCTCAGGGCAGGAAGGATGGGAGGAGTGACCTTAGGGGAGATTCTGGAATCTCCAAGATGTCTACCAGGTTTCACCTGGCGACATCCTCTTCCTCAGTGTGGAAGCCCATAGCTGAGGACAGCTGCTTCATGACATTAAAAAAACTAGGATCTTCAAAAAGGAGACTTGGGAGTATGTTTAACAGAGTCCTTGCTTACTAAAGAAGCAGTGGACCTATTTGAGGAAAGGAGCTCCTCCTCCTCCTTCTCTTCCTCAGAGAGAATCAGGTCAGGATGGTACTCCTCTTCAACGCTGACCTGCTCCAAGTTAAGTTCCGATGAGCGAGGTACTGATGGCGCCCTATGAGGCACGAACTGAGGAGGCCCATGAGGTGTCAACGATGATGGGGCTGTTGACAATGCCAGGGACCCAGGCCTGTATAAGCCCAACTGGTGCACTAAGGCTGTAGTGATCTGGGGTCAGAACTGAGTTAAGATCGATGGCAGGAGAAAAATGTGTCGACAGCGGAGGGGTCATCGCATGACGAACTGTGCATCGGAACTTGACAGCCTGACTGCAGTGGGCCTGGGGAAGCATCAGGCTGCGACGGAGCTGGCGTCATTGAACTGAGGGTCGACAGACAGGGGGTCGATGACCAGAGGGTTGATGGCCGGCCTCGGACAGAGGCGGTGCTGTCGGTATGTATCTGGAAGAAGCAGGGGCCTGGACAGCAGAGGACATCAGTGCAGCCGCAGTTGATGGAGTACCTTTGGAAGACGAAGAAGAAGCCGTTGAGGAGTGGGTGCGCCACCGAAGGGAGTGGTCCTGTTTCCAGTCTTTTTTGCAACTTTTTTCCTGAGGACTTGTCTTGGGCCTTAGAAGCCTGGAAGCTCAACGGTGACCCCCGGAGGACCCCTGCCCAGAACTGGCTACCTGTTGTTCCATGAGGAATTTCTTCAAAGCCTTTTTGCATCTCCTAAGGGTTGTTTGCTTGAATTTCTGGCAGAGCTTACAGTCAGAGACATCATGGTCAGGTCCAAGACAGCAGACACCGAGGTTGTGATCGTCTGAAGAGGCAATCTTCTTTCCACAGTGGCGACGGAAGAGAGAAGTGGAAGGAGTAACTCACGACATATACAAGGTAAAGGAATCTCTTGTTCAAAAGAGATTCTGAAAGCTAGGACAGAAGAAAAATTGCAGGCAAAAATGGCGCAAAACTGTGCCTGAGCTTTCACAGAGATGCATGTGAACACAGTTGATGGTGGGAAAGAACTGAGGAGGAAGCAGGGCCGCTCACACCTTTATAGGGTTGGTGACATTGGCATGGGTAGCCCCAGTGGTACTGCTGGAAAATCTTCCATGTGGATCCTGCTTCACCAACAGTGATGTTCCTATGGTGTGACCTGATGACCGAGATACCCCCGAAGATCTGCTGCTTCTGCTGACCAGTGCTCACTTGCAAAACTTCTTATGCCTTATTTATTTTTAGGTACTTCTCCACTGACTTTTTGTTTTTATCAGGTGAACACTTTCTAGAATTTGTTCTTGTTCCTAGAGTAGAAAGAGAAAGCATTTATCTATACAATGTCCATTTTATTGTTTTGGGGTGGAGTTTGACATTAGTTCCAACCCCCCCCCACCCAATTCATTTGAACTCAAGGCATTCCAAGTACAGATCTAGGTGGGTCTTGCGGTCCTTATCTGCCATCAACTGCTATGTTACTATGTAGATCATGTCTGTCTGCTTTGAGGACTTTTTATGAGTTCTGGTTCTTTTTTTTTAGCTTTTGCCACATAATAAAATAACCCAAATGTTAGAAAAATGAACACTACAATTTAAAACTGATACAGAGAGGTAAGAATGTAGGGAACCAACAGGAATTGGCAATAATGGTAGATTTTAATACAGTTTTACTAGCCCAGGATCTAGTGCAAATTGATTAGGACTAGTGCAGCTAATCTCTCAAGCTGTCTTGACAAGTGCAGGTTTTTATTGGCTGTCAATGAAGTTAAAAAAGTCCATATTTTAGCAGTCTCTAGTCCTTATGCTAAACTCCCTTGGTATTTCAGATGGCCTGGTCTGAGTAACAGCTCTTAAAGAGCCACAATTATCCAGCAGAACAAGAGGGGGATCCCCAAAAGGCTCAGTGTGAGTTATTATCACTCCATTGTTAAGAGCTTTTAGCAAGCATTCAGGCAACAGCAAGGGTAGAGTTCTGTTAAGTCACTAGCTTCCAGTGTTCTGAGTTTGTCTTTATGTGACTGATGACGTGTCCCAAATTATTAAGACCAGTGACCATTTCCCCACATTTTGAGTATCTATATCCAGCATTTCAATGACAAAATGCTAAGAGGTAATCTGGGTCTGACCTGCAGGCCATGGGTTTTATTTATTTAATGTATTTATTTAGTTTTTGTTAATCAGGTAGGTACACTAGGCAGAACCTGCCTGTTTTTAAGTATGACCCGGGAGAGTTACAACAAGGATGAAGCAACACCAGACAGTTTACAATCTACAGCAATACACAACTGTTCATAGGTAGGGTTAAAAACATACAGGATGTGAGCAATATTCAGGGTAAGCAAAAATGATGTGCTTTGCGAAGTGCTAACTACAAAAGGGAAAGAGTCACATGGTAACAAAACATCATTCTCTAGATACACCGCATAAGAACCGTATTGTCATCTGCGGGCAGAGATAGTAAAATACTAATACCATAGTGGCAAACAGAATCAAGATTTGGGTTTGGAGCCCAATAACCAGTTCACCTCTTGGGGGAGCATTTGCACGATATGCGTAGAAGGTACTTATGAAGGAATTTTCTGAAACCCCCGCAGTGGCACAAGCACAACTCTCAGCTGGAATGTTGTTCCATAGCTTGGGCACAAAGTACTGGAATGCTGTCGAACCAAGGTTAGTCCTCAACTTAGGGACTGCAAACTGGCCACATTCTGAGGACCTTAATGGATATGGATTGTGATATGGCTGAAGTCACTCAGCAAGCTGTTGCCATTTTCTTAACACATTGTAGACAATGCTTCCTAGTGCATGGTCTCTCAAGGCTCCAGGGGCAGCCAATGTAATTTCTTATATAATGTACAGTGGTGGATGAATAGTACAGTTAAGTAAGAACTTACCGTAACAGTAGATCTTTGAGAGAAGCTCTTGCAGTAGGTAATTATATATATAGGACTGGCGCCGACGTGGGACCTGAAAAAATTTCTAGCTAGCAGTCCCTGGCGAGGACACCGCCTCCACATCAGGGTGACCAGCGTCATACGACGTCGGTATAAAGGGGCAGTCCCAGATGCCAGCCTTCCAGTTCTTTCCCGCCACAGGCCCGGACAAGAGAAAAGCGGATGTTTCCATTCCTGGAAAAGAAGCTGAAAAAGCCTAGGGGGATGGAGGGCAGGAAGGTATTACCTACTGCAAGAGCCTCTCTCGAAGATCTACTGTTACGGTAAGTTCTTATGTAACTGTACTATCTTATTTCGAGAAGGCTCTTGCAGTAGGTAATTACATATAGGACTGGATCCCAAGCAGTCTGGAACAAAGGAAAGGCACCGGGAGGAGGGAACTACTCTAAAAAGTAGCCCTAGCCGTGCAAGCCTCAAGACAGAAGGCCTTGCAAATGGCCAATCCGAAGCCTGCTCTGCGGTGAGAGGCAATATCCAAACTGTAATGTTTTGTAAAGGTATGGACGGAAGTCCAGGTGGCGGCAGCGCATATGTCTGCCGCAGACACATTCTTGAAACAAGCCGCAGAGGCTGCTACTCCTCTTGTGGAGTGACCTCTAACCTGACCTGGAAGGGTCTTATTGTACTTGTCATAACAGAAAGTGATGCAACGAGCCAACCACTTCAACAGGCATTGCTTGGAAACAGCATTGCCTTCCCTTTTGTGAGCAAAAGAGACGAACAACTGATCAGTCTTTCTGAGATCCTTCGTCCTGTTGGTGTAGTATCTCAGAATCCGGTGAACATCCATGGTATGGAGTAAATATTCCCCTTGATTAGAATACTGTGTAAAAAAGGCAGGTAGCTCTATGGACTGATTTAAGGTAGACTCTGCTACTACTTTAGGTAGAAACTTAGGATTCGTGCGAAGAGCAACTCGTTCTTTGTGAAAAATCAAATAGGTGATTTTACACATAAGGGCCTGGAGCTTGGAAATTCTTCGAGCCGAAGTAATGGCCACCAAGAAGAGCGTCTTCCACGAAAGAAACTTCAGATCTGCAGAAGCTGCAGGTTCGAAGGGAGGGAGAGTAAGTTTCTCGAGAACAAAATTCAAGTCCCAAGGGGGAGCAGGGGTACGGATGGGGGGCCTTAGATGAAGGACCCCTCTGAGAAAGGTCTTAGAGACCTCCAGTTGAGCGAAAGCTTTATCTGCGAAGGGAACATGGTAGGCTGAGATAGCTGCCATATGAACCTTCAAGGAGGAATGGCTGAGACCCAGGTCGAAGAGATGACGCAAGTATTCCAGCAGAAAAGCCACTGAACAGGAGAAAGGCTCCACGTTCTTGGAGGCTGCCCAAATAGAGAATCTCTTCCACTTCATGGTATGAGTGGACCTGGTGGAGGGTTTTCTAGCCTCCACTAAAATTTCCGCCACTTTTGGAGAGACATCAAAATGGGATTGGGCTAGGTCTGCAGGAGCCATGCATGTACTTGAAGGGGATTTGAGGCCTGGGTGGACCAGGGTCCCCTGATCCTGGGTCAGCAAACCTCGAGATAGAGGAAGAGGAAGAGGAGGATCCTCTGAATATTGTTGTAGAAGAGTGAACCAGATTTGCCTGGGCCAGAAAGGAGCGATCAGAATAATTCTCGCTCTTTCTGTGGCTAGTTTCTGCAATACTCGTGGAATAAGAGGAATTGGGGGAGAAAAGCATAGATGAATCTGTCCTTCCAGTCTAGAGACACAGCGTCGCTCCAGAAAGCGCCTCGCTCTGGAACGAGCGAGCAAAAGGTGGGAAGTTTTGCGTTTTGGGGAGAGGCAAACAGGTCTACCTGCGGAGTCCCCCAAAGCTGAAAGATGTCGTCTAGTACCCCTTGGTCCAGTTCCCACTCGTGTACCAGAGCAGAGGAGCGGCTTAGCTTGTCTGCCAGAGTGTTGTCGACTCCTGGAACATGAATCGCCGTTAGGTGAAGGTCGTGTTGTGTTGCCCAATGCCAAACCCTCATTGCCTCCCTGCATAGAGGGTAGGACCGAGTTCCTCCCTGTTTGTTGATGTACCACACTATACACATGTTGTCCGTCTGGACGGTTAGGTGGCCGGGAAGGATGTATTGGTGAAGGGCTTGGAGAGCACACAGCACAGCTCGAAGCCGAGCACGCTGATGTGGAGAGCTTGTTCCAGTCTGGACCATGAGCCCTGGGTCCGATGAGGACCTAGATGGGCTCCCCAACCTTCGCCTGATGCGTCTGTAGTCAGAGTCTGGGAGGGGGGAGGATGAAAGAAGGGGACCCCCCAAAACAGGTTCTCTCGAACCATCCACCATTGCAAGTCTAGCACCATCGTCGATGAGATCAGAATTAATTGATCTAGGTCGTCCACAAGTTGATCCCACTGGGAGCGAAGAGTCCACTGAGAGATCCTCATGTGGAGTCGAGCTCGGGGGACCGTTGGAATAGCGGCCGCCATGAGCCCCAGAAGACGGAGGACCGACCTCGCCGAGACCCTCCTGCGTTCTGATAGCAGGGAAGTCTGGGTTTGGAGAGAGGCCACCCTGTCCAGAGACAGGAAGGCCTTGCTCACGGTCATATCGAGGATAGCCCCGATGAACTGTAGCCTCTGGGAAGAATCCAGATGAGACTTGGAATGGTTGATAGTAATACCCAGGCAGGTGAAAACATGCTGGGTGAGGGAGAGAAAACGCAGGAGTTCCTCCCTGGACGAGGCCGCCAGGAGCCAGTTGTCCAGGTAAGGGAACACCTGTACTCCCATTGTATGCAGGTGGGCCGCTACCACAGCCAGGCATTTGGTAAATACTCGGGGGGCCAAGGATAGACCAAAGGGGGAGCGCCTTGAATTGGTAGTGGTCCCCCTGAAATGCAAAACAAAGATACTTGCGGTGAGAAAGGCGAATGGGAATGTGCAGATAGGCATCCTGCACATCCAGTGCCCAAAGCCATTGACCTGGCCGAAGGCTCTGCAGAGAGAGCATCCTGAACCTTTTGTATTCCACATAAAGATTCAAGGAACTGAGATCTAGAATGGGTCTGAGATCTCCTGTCTTCTTTGGGACCAGGAAGAAATGAGAATAGTAACCCGTCCCTTGAAGATGAAGGGGGACGGGTTCTATCGCCTGCTTCGCTAGAAGGGCCGAGATTTCTTCCCAGACCAAAGGAATATGTTCCCTTGAATAGGACGACTTCAGGGGTGGGTGGTGGGGTGGTTTCTGAAGAAACTCTATGGAATGCCCTTCCGCTATAAGCTGGAGCACCCAAGAATCCGTGGTTAACCTCTCCCATCCCGGAAGGTGGAGGGAAAACCTCCCTCCTACCAGTTCCTCTGGGAAGTCCAGAGGCGGTGGGAGAGGAAAGGAGTCAGGTGGTGTGGGGCAGCGCCGCAGCTGAAGCACCCGCTGCTTTTTTAGGTGGGGGGGAGCTTAGCAGCTGCAGGGGCCCGCCATTTGGTGGCCCGCCTTCCCTGTGGTTTCGCCTTTGGCCGAATCCGGCTGCGAAAGGGACGGCGCTGCTGTTGTTGGGGACGGTACATGAATCCACTTGATTTAGAGCCACCCCTTCTCCTTAATCAGTGATGATGTCCTTTGACATCACCCCTAAGCACTGACTCCTGAAAAGGTGCTTCCTGAATAGCGGATTGCACCTCCGGGACCAAACCTGACACGCGGAGCCAGGCATGACGCCGTAGACCCACGGCGAAAGCGGAGCTCTGCCCGGCAGTGTCCACTGCATCGTATGTCGCTGCAAAATTTGGAGACTGGCCGAACGAGCAGAATGGACGAAGTCGGCTAACTCCTGTTTGACCTGGGAGTCAGGTAAGGAGTCCAGCTTGGATTCCTATTGGGTGAGGACAGCCATCTGGTAATCCCCCATTTGGGCGACGTAATTCAGGGCCCGAATTCCCAGTGTGGAGGAGGCAAAAATCTTTCTTCCATACTGGTCCAGAAGGCGAGATTCCTTATCAGGAGGAGACGAGCTCAGATGTTTTGGATGTGCCGACTGGCCGTGAGCGGCGCTAATCATGACCGAGTTGGCTCGAGGGTGAGAGTCTAGGTAGTCCACACCCTCAGGAGCCTGGTATAGCCTGTTTGACTTCCTGGGAAGTGGGGCTAATGCCGACGGTTGTTTCCAAATCGTGGTAACAAGGTCGGCGTGAGGCTCAATCCAGGGTGACACTAATGTTGGAGCTGTCACGGGCAGATCCAGATGTTCAGCGAGTTTAAGTCGCTGAGGATCTGGTTCCAAAGAGTGCCACTGGTGTAATTCCTGGATTTCTCTAAGCAACTCCGTGAAAGATGGATCCTCTCGAGGAGACTACGGAGGGGTCCTCGGCCGGGGCTTAGATGGAGAGCGGGACTTGTCGTCTCTCTCGGAGCATCCCTCGGAAGAGTCCGAGGAATCCGAGAGGGAAGAAGAAGAGGAAGAAGAATAAGACTCCCTTACACGACTCGGGGGAGGAACGGGTTCCTTGGGTGGTACCCATAAACGCGTGTCCTGCCCTCTCTGGACCCAGAGGGAAGAGCTCTGGAGTCCGGAGGTGGTGAGGGAGCGCCGCCTCGGACGTACGGGAGCTGGTGGTGGCACCATCGTCGTAAGGCAGCTTTCTACCTCCCTGGTGAGTTGAGCCTTGGCCTCGGCCCACCAGGAGGCCAGAGTCTCCTGCAGATCCACCGGCGGCTGTGGGGGTGGTGGAGGTGGAGGAGGAGGAGGAGAAAAGTGTACGGGTTGTCCCAGTAAGGAGAGTATCCAAACCCGGCTGCGGGAAACCCGGCATTGGGTACTGCGGTGCTGGATACTGTGGTCCCGGGTACATCGGCGTCAGTTAAGACGGCGGGTACCCGGGAGCCTGGGGAGCTGCCGGAGCAGACGGCCCAGTCGGCGGCCTCCGGCGGGTCCACATTAGGGGGCCTGGAAGGTGGAGGGCCAGACGAAGGGGGAACATCCGGAAGCGGGATGTCTCCTGGAGCCGGTAGAACCAGCACCGGAGGTACTGGCGTCCGGGGGGCCGACGTCAGATCCAGTTCCGACGGAGGAGGGTCTGACGGAGGAGGAAGATCCCCCTCATCGTCCGGGGAAGGAGGAGAGAAATCCCCGGGGTCAGGCTGGGGTGACTCAGGCTCCCCAGACGGCAGCAAAGGCTGCGGGGAACCGAGTGCAGCGGATGTGGGAGGGTCCGTGAGTCGGTTCTGTCGCACGTCAGAGGAGCCGACTTGCGGCTTAGGGGCGAGTTCCCGGGGGGCGCCGGAGGAGCCGGCGTCTGGCTTATGGAAGCCCTCACCGGAGGCGGGCCGAGGGGAAGGATCGGCCCAGTCTGGGGGGGGTAGAGGTCGTGCGCTGCCCCGAAGGGTCGGGCGTCTTATCGACCCTCTCCATGCGGACGTCGGAGAAGCCAATGTCTGACTTAGAGGAGTTGCCCACGCCAGTAGGCCGCAAGCCTGCGGCCGAACCGGAGGCGGAGGCCTCCAATAGCCCGGAGGCGCCCACAAGGCCCGAGCACGAGCCAGACGGGCGGGCCAACGCCTCCTCCAAAACCTTGGAGGCGGCCGTCGAGCAGTCCCCTGGGGGGGATGTTACCTTGGTCCCGGCATCTCCAGCGGGAGACGCGGTAGAGGAGGACTTCTCCCGGTGCCTCTCCTTGTCCTTCTTTTTCCGATGTCCTTCGGGGGAAGCAGACGCCTGCCTCAACTTTTTCAATTCCTTTTCCATAGAAGACATCTTTTTCTTGAGGAGATGGGCTTCCAGTGACAGTTGGCGCCGTTTACAGGTAGCCGCGTTGAAGCTGAGGCAATGCTGGCACTTCTTGACCGGGTGATCGGGGCCTAGGCAGAAAAGACACAGGGAATGGCAGTCCTTGTGTGGCAGTTAGGCTGCCACGAGTCGCACTTGTTTTTGTGCTCGAGGGTGTAGGGACGACATACACCGACGATGTACCTGACGACTGATTGAAGAATAACTATTTTTGGTAAAACCGAGCGAAAAGTGGAGCTGATAAACCACGAACTTTCGCGGTGCTGCGCCCGAGCTACTGGTGGAAAGAACTGGAAGCGTCCGGGACCGCCCCTTTATACCGACGTCGTATGATGCCGGTCACCTGACGTGGGGGCAGTCCCTCGCCAGGGACTGCTAGCTAGAAATTTTTCCGTGGGGTCCTGCCGCCAGCCGGCATCAGTCCTATATGTAATTACCTACTGCAAGAACCCTCTCGAAGTAAGATCTACTGTTAGAAAGCATGAAGCAACATATTCTATTATGACATCCCACCTCCTCAGCGCAAGCTTAGATGCTGAGGGTGCATACACTGCAACATTATGTATGAGCTTAGTAAACAGTATACCCTGTGCAACCAACAGGTAGGCATGGTGGGTAAGGTTGTCTAATTCTGTAGGACAGACCCAATCTAGAATTAACAGCTTTACAGGTTTTCGATATGTGTAAGTTAAAGTCAAGTGTGGGATCCAAGGTAACCCCAAGATAGCTGAAGGACTGCACTGCCTCCAGAAAAGTGCCATCTAAACAGGCAATCTGGAGGGGGCTTGGCAATTCCTTATTTTGGGGGGGGGGGCAAACAGCATGGCTTGCATCTTTGGCACATTTATGAGCAACTCAAAACAAAAGAAATGATTGCACCTGAGATTGGCAGTGCCCAGTAAAAACAGAGGCCTTTGAGAAAGTGAGCCAATCGCGTAACGTGCCAGGTGACCAGACCAAGATGTCCAAGGTTCGGTTTGAAGCCGAGACCTGCCACAATGGGATGCTGAACCACTTTATGCTATTTATATTCTGTTGCCGAAGGCTATTTCTGTATTTTTACTTCTGAATTATCTTACATGCCTTATATGCTATGGACATGCAGGAGTGTGTTGTGAGTCACTTTTATATGTTTTTAACCACATTTATGAGCAGCCTGTTCCATTGCATACAGGTGTGTATTTCTTGCAGATCATGAGACAACATTGTATTTATGTTGCTTATATTTTTGGAGGAGACAGTAAGTGCAAGGTCATTTACGTACATTATCAGTGTACACTATTTCAGACACTCATGCACCCTTTTGATATGGATCAAGAACAGAAGCAGTCTCAATTCTGATCCTTGAGGGACACCAATCCCAGAGGGCACTGGCTCAGAGAAGGTAGTACCTAGTTTTATGAGCCATCTATGGTGTAGATAATTGGCAAACCAGTTATGGGAAGGGGGGTGGTGGCCAGGTTGATGTCTTTTGGCTTGTGGATGAGCATGACATGGTCCACAAGGTCGAAAGCCTTGGTAGGGTCTGTGAACACAGTGCCTGTGCATTCCCCTCTATCTGTAGCAGAGGCAATGTGATTGATGAGTGTCAGCAAGGCAGTGGAGGTACTGTGACCACTCCTAAATCCATGCTGATGGGGTGATAGTAAGTTGTATTTGGTCAAGTGATCAGTTAGCTGGGTAGCTACCAATTTTTCCAATAGTTTGTTAAGCACAGGTAAAATGCAGATAGGACTGTAATACTTAAGAGTTTTTGAGTCACCTTTTTAAAGACTGGGATGATATGAGATAATTTCCAGAGTGAACTACCACACTCATGAGGGAGACATTGAACAGCCTTGTAACAGCGGGAGCAATTTCCAGTGCAGGGAGTCAGGTCAGTTTTGTCTCAAGTTCATCAGAGCCAGCCATTTGGGATACAGGGATTCACTTAAGCAGTTTTCTTACTTCAGTTACTTTGCTTACTTTAAAGTAGAAGGGAGTGCGAGTAGCCTGATTATCAGGTACAAAAACTAGTTCTGGGGTGGGTTATCCCTAACTGAAGGTTCTATATACTTAGACATATCACAGAATTGTGCGTTAAATGCATTTGCTATGGTGGGGGGACTGTTACAATTTATACCATTGATATTCAGATCTAGGGGTAGAGAGGAGTTATTTCTGCCTATGATTTGTTTTATTGGTTTCCAATAATGTTGAGGGAATCCCACAGAGGAAGAGAGAAGATTTTTATAGTAGTTATTTTTTCTTTGTTTTACATTTTTTTTTTTACATTGGGTGCAGAGTTGCCTATATTTTTGACAGTCTACATTATGGCCTGTGGCCTTGAAGACCCCCCCCCCCACCATTGTTTGTCCCTAGCTTCTGTCATCGTGAGCATTGTCTGATCAAGCCATTTGTTGGTGAAGCCCCTAATTCTCCAAGTTGTGACTGGTACGTACTTGTCTTGTAGTCCCGGAAAGGCTGAGTTAAAAAATGCAGCAGCATCATTAATATTATCAGTGGACCATAGGTACAACCAGTCCAATTGTGCAATATCAGACTTAAATGCCAAACTGTCAAGTTTAGAGTAGTCACAGAAGCTTATTAGCCTTGGAGGGGGAGACTGAATTTTAGCAGACCAGATACAGAACATTGGGGAAGGATCACTGATAAAATCGGGTAGGATACCGTAGTGAGGCATTCTGACATTTCTAGTCATAATTATCCAATCCAATAGGGTATCCACGAGCTCACCCTTTGTCAGCCTAGTAGGATCCTCAATAATCTGATTAGCATTTAATTTACTGAGGTGATGTTCAGCAGAGGTCTGTTTGCCTAACCAGTCAGAAAGCCCATAAAAAGCTAATTTGAGTGAGATATTGTATTTATCTGCGAGTCTTTGCAGTCCAGAGTAATTCACATGTAAATCAGCCTGTAAATAAGGGCTGGGGGCAGCCATATGTTTTACGGTCCTGACAGGAAATTATGTCACAGAGGGTCTTGGCTGCAAAGACTTACAGATAAACACAATGGCTCACTTAAATTAGCTTTTTATAGGCTTTCAGACAATAAGAAATCCTGCAGATGACAGTTCCTCATTAAGTTTTACTTACTAGGTGCTGACTTTGTACATGTACAGATCACAGTCCTCTCTGTTGGCTTATCCAAATGAAGGATAACAATTCTAGAATCACACGGTGGTACCTGGCACTACAGGCATTTAAATTAAAAGTGACACACAAATCTGGGAAAGAGAATGCCAATGCTGATTTTCTGTCAAGATATGGATCAGGAAATGAAAATTCCAAAGGTTGAAAAAATGTGAGTTGAAACTTCTGTTTGCTATGCTGCATATGAACAGAACTGTAAAAGTTATTGTGACGTAGACAGCCAGCTCTGAGTGCTGTATCTTTTTTTTTTATATATAAAATGTATGACTCACTGTCTCGGATGAAAATCTGGTGCTCTTAGAATGACCTCACTCACCTGCCCCCAGAATTTAGCTAACAGATGAAAGCCACAAGAAAATGCTGATAGCATGTGAGTTCTCACACACAGTTTTTAGAGACCATGTGTTACATGTAAGGCCTTAATTAAGGATCCTGTCTGTCTGAGTAAATTACAACCATAGTTGCTATAACATCCGTTTTATGACACTGGAAGGAAAACCCAGGTTATTACATAGAAGTGTGAAATCATAAAGATGCTTTCATGTCCAGGAAGGAGAAAGCTTATTATGAGATCAAAAGAAGTGTCATTTGAAGGACATGAATTATGCTGAAGTTGCAGAATGTAAAACTTTTGTATAAGATATATATTTTTTTTTACACATAATCTGACAGAGGAGGAGCTAGCTGACCTCACACAAAAAAATGGGTTGTCCCATACAGTTGTTTAAGGAATACTCTGTTTTACTTACACACTTTTACCTAGACTCTGACTGAGGACAGATCTTTGGAGCACTTGTAAACAAGTATTTAGAAAGATTTCAAATCTAAGTACTGGAAGTAGGAATTTGCACTGTTTAAACCTTGTTCTTTTAAAAAGATTTGTATGTCTTGTGGTATAAGAGTTCTGTATTTTGTGTTTTACATATTTTTAACTATTTTAGTAAAATTCTTTTTAGAACTTACTTGGTCTGTCTTTGAATTTCTTTTAGTTGTAAGAAAAGTATTTATGGTTATAGAAGATAGCAGGCATAAGCTTGAATGGTGGTACCAAACTGGAAAGAGAAACATTTTAAATCTGAGGTCTTTATTGAAGTTTTTAAGGGTTCTTCTCTGTATACCTGATTAGGTGCCCATAGGCAAAGATAGCTGTCCCCCCAAAGACAGATACATCTGAGCCTGTGCATTGGGTATGCTAGCAAGTGGTTCACAGTTTGAATCCCTCCAGAACTTGAGACCAAAGGTTGATCCGAACTCACAAAAACAGACAAGAGGGTTACCTTGTCTGTTACACTGTTCTCAAGACTGTGCTCAGAGGTTGGCACTTTGGGAGTAGAGGGCCTGACCTGTTGAGTGGGTTTGTGACAGATTGGTTGGCAGCGGTGGCATAATTTTGGTATCACAAGCTTTTATTGTTCTGTGTCAGCTGAGACCGTAAGCTCTCTTACAAAGAAAGGAGAAAGACAGTTTTATTTTAAAAGGAAACAGAACTATATATCACTTGGCGTACAGTCCAGTTCCTACCCATTTTTATTTTTTTTTCTCTGAAGTGCAAGTCAGAGTAGCCGTAGTCAGGGAAGAAGAAGATGGTTTCCGACTACAGCAGGCACACCGTAGATTACTTGAAGCAGCTGTGTGGGGATAGGGGAGTCCCGTTCGAGGTGACAGCCAAAAAGCAGAACCTCATAGAGGCTCTGATGGTAGCAGATACCCAGAGCAGCGAGTCACTGACCGTGACTGAAAAGGGCAGCAGGGCCACAGTGAAGGGCCACAGCAGCAGTATCCTGAATTCAGAGGTACTCAAACTGCAAATTGAGTTGAGCAGGATGGAACTGGAGGCAGAGTGAGAACAGAGGGTGGCAGACCGTGAGGAGCATGAGTGCCAGCAGAGAAGAAGAGAGAACGAGACCGCCGAGAGGCAGAGCGAGAACCGAGAGTCGCAGACCGTGAGGAGAAGGAGTGCCAGAGGCAACAAGAACTGGAGAAGTTACGACTCTGACCAGCGGCACCAGGGCAGGTAAGTGGCTTGGGTTTAACTGGGACTGCAGGACTGGGTTACAAATTGAACTCCAAATTAATCGCTGAGTTTAAGGAAGGGGAGGACATGGATGCCTTTTTAAATTCTTTTGAAAAAGTTTGTATTCAGGCTAAAATTCCTAGAGAGTCCTGGAGCTTCCAGCTATCCCCACTACTTTCTGGGAAAGCTTGGGATGCATTGGGTCAAATGGACAATAAGGACAGCTATGATTGCAGCAAGCTAAAAGCTGCACTGTTAAAAAAGTTTGAACTAACTGCTGAATCATACAGAGCTAAATTCCATAAGCTCAGGAGAAGCCCTGATATGAGCTACAAGGAACTAGCCATGAAACGTCAGTTTTTAAAACGTTGGTGGGAAGGAATTGAGGCAAACTCTGTTGACAAAATTGAAAATGTGATTTTAATAGAACAGTTTTATTGGGCTTGCCCAGCCGAGCTAAAAACTTGGCTAGAAGACCGAGATCCAAAAACAGTGCAAGAGGCTGCTGAACTATCCAACCACTATGCCAAGAGCAGACCTGCTGAGAGTGAATGGGGCGGGCGTGGCAGTGCAGAAAGGGAAAAGCGTGCCTTCAGGGCAGCTAAAACCCTCACTGCCTCCACCGAAACCAGTTAGCCCCAGGTTTCAAAGAAAAGATTTCTCTGAAGTAAGAAATGCATGTTGGCTGTGTAAAGAGACTGGGCATATTGCCAGTGTCCTAAAAAAGCAAGCAATAATACACAACAAAGAAGTGGGTTGTTTGTGTATCCCTGGAAGCATGCCAGTGAACATGAGGGAACGCATGCACCCAGTCATGGTGAATGGTGTACAGATGCAGGGGTTAAGGGACACAGGGGCATCCCTCACATTGGTAAAAGGGGATCTGGTACAACCTGGTCAGCTTATACCCAATAAATATATTACCATCCAAGGGTTCACTGGTGAAGAGAAAACATTGCCCCTAGCTAGTGTTCTCTTAGACTGGGGTGAAACAGGGCGAACTGTGCAACAGGTGGCTGTAGCCAAAACATTAGCAGTGGATGTGATCCTGGGTAACAATCTCCAACAGGGGATGTATGTGCAGTTGCCCGTAGCCTAGCGGCAAGGGAAAACTGTAGTTCCCTGAACCCCACAGAAGCCATTGTGGAAACCACCGAGAGGCTGGTTCCCCAGCCTGTGTCTCCTGATATGGAGATTGATAAAAAAGGGGTAGAAATTTCCTCAGTAGCAAGTGACCACACAGCTATGGAAGGTTACTCCGAAGAGGCAGGGGTGACCCATTGTCCGAGGGTTGGGATTGACAGTGATCCTGAGTGCCCTGACGCTAGTGCTAGGGACCCTAGTTTAGCGACTGAAGGGGACCTGTCCCAGACCTTGGGAATGTGTGAGGGGTTTGCAGCTGCTCAGAGGGATGACCCTAGTTTATAGAAGTTGAGGGCTTGGGCAGACTTGGACGGCACACAGGGAGGTGACGGCAGATATAAGGTTTATTGGGAAAATGGACTTATGCATACACAGGTAATACAGACAGAGGGAGGGATGCTAGGCAGGCAGCTTGTCATTCCCCAGGGTTATCGTGAGCAGTTGCTCAAAATTGCACATGATATTCCCTTGTCTGGTCATCTGGGAATCGCGCGCAGATTGCAGCGGTTAGCCCAGAATTTCTACTGGCCTAACTTCACCCAGCAGGTGAAGGAGTATTGCAGGTCTTGTCACCGGTGCCAGGAAATAGGGAAAGCAGGCAAGAAAACCCAAGCAGCCCTGATTCCATTGCCCATAGTGGAGGAGCCATTCCAGAGGGTGAGAATAGATATTGTGGGGCCTTTAAATACCCCCATCTCCTCAGGGAAGAGATTCATCCTGACTGTGGTGGATTATGCCACCCGGTAACCAGAGGCAGTCGCCCTATCCTCACTGAGGACAGACAAAGTGGCAGATGCCTTACTTGAGATTTTCACCCGTGTTGGGTTTCTGCAGGAGGTAATCACCGATTGAGGGGGTTCCTTCATGTTAGACCTGATGAAATGTTTATGGGAGAAGTGTGGGGTGGTGCAGAGATGCACGACACCATATCACCCACAAGCCAATGGACTTGTGGAATGATTCAATGGTACCCTAAAGTCAATGCTCCGGGCATTTGCTGAACAGCATGGGAGGGACTGGGAGAAATACCTTCCCCACCTGTTGTTTGCATACAGGGAGGTGCCCCAAGAGTCAACAGGATTTTCCCCCTTCGAACTCTTATATGGACGCCGGATACGTGAGCCCCTA
Source organism: Neoceratodus forsteri (assembly GCA_016271365.2). Classification (NCBI taxonomy): domain Eukaryota; kingdom Metazoa; phylum Chordata; order Ceratodontiformes; family Ceratodontidae; genus Neoceratodus; species Neoceratodus forsteri. Next base: position 831,717,751 of record CM057454.1, on the reverse strand, counting down.
GACTTCATCCAGGAGGACTGGAAAGGCAAGCATGCCATCCAGGGAACTCCCATTGTGGATTACATCCTTAGGTTTAGGGAAAGGATGAAGGGAGCTAAGGGGACAGCCCAGAGCAACCTGGCAGCTGGCCCAACAGAAACAAAGGTAAGTGCGACCAGGAGCCAGGCTCGCCGTACATGGTGGGTCAGGAAGTCATGGTCCTTATTCCGGTCTGGAAAGATAAGCTGCAAGCTGACTGGGCAGGACCGTACAAAGTGGTTAGGAAGGTAAATGACGTAAACTACATTGTGGAGTTACTTGACAGAAGACAGACTGAAAGGATGTACCATGTCAACATGATGAAGCCATATGCAAATAGGGCTGACATGGTGTTTGCAGTGTGTAGTCATGGGGAGGGGATGGACGAAGGAGACCACCTTCTGGACTTGCTGGAGAAAAGCAAGCAGGAGTCCTCTGTGGAGGCAGTAAAATTGTCTCCCCAGCTGGCCCTGGACCAGGTCCAGAAAGTAAGGGAGGTTTTAGCAGACTTTGCCCCATTGTTTAGCACCAAGCCTGGGCTAACCCCCTTAGTGACACACAATGTGGAGACAGGGACACAAACACCCATACGGCAAACAACATATCGTGTGTCAGAGGCTGTCCAAAAGGACATTAGGAGGGAAGTGGAGGAGATGCTGGATTTAGGGGTAATCCAGAGATCCCATAGCCCCTGGGCCTCACCTGTAGTCCTTGGGCCCAAGCCAGATGGCTCAACTCATTTCTGTGTGGACTATTGTGGACTGAATGCAGTCACAAAGTCCGACGTCCACCCGATGCCCCGGACGGACGAACCCCTGGACAAGTTGGGAGGGCGACCTACCTTACGACTACTGACCTGACCAAAGGGTACTGGCAGGTAGAACTGACAGACAGAGCTAGGGAGAGGTCGGCCTTCATTACTCCGATAGGCTTATTTGAGTTTAAAGTAATGCCTTTCGGAATGAAGAACGCTCTGGCCACTTTCCAAAGGTTGGTGAACCAGGTGTTAAATGATGCTGAGGAGTACACTGTGGCGTACCTGGATGACACTGCCATCTTTAGTACCAGCTGGGAACACCTATCCCACCTTAGGGAAGTGCAGGGCAGGATACAGAGGGCCGGGCTCACTGTCAAAGCCGAGAAGTGCCAGGTGGCCATGAGAGAAGTGGCATACCTTGGGCATGTGGTAGGCCGGGGACAGCTCCGTCCTAACCAAATAAAGACAGAGGTGGGCCAGGCATGACCCAGACCAGAAACAGGTCAGGAGCTTTCTAGGGACAGAAGGGTACTACAGGAAATTTGTACCCAATTACGGTGCCCTGGCTGCTCCCCTATCTGACCTGACAAAGAAAAAGATGCCAAAGAAAATTACCTGGGGCCCAGCCAGTGAAGAAGCCTTTACCAGACTAAAGGAGGCACTGTGCAGTGCTCCTGTTTTGACAAGCCCTGACTATAGCAAAACCTTTATAGTTCAGATGGATGCCTCAGACGTGTGTATTGGGGCAGTACTGAGCCAGACGTCCAGCCAAGGGACAGTTCACCCAGTAGTGTACCTGAGCAGAAAGCTGCTTCCTAGGGAGCAAGCGTACTCCACGGTGGAAAAGGAGTGTCTTGCCATAGTGTGGGCCTTAAAGAAGCTAGAGCCATACTTGTATGGGCAGCATTTTGTGGTGCAGACTGACCACAGCCCCCTGGTTTGGCTGACGCAGATGGGAAAGAACAATGGGAGATTACTAAGATGGAGTCTTGCTTTGCAAGGGTATGATCTAAAAATCGTACATAGGGCTGGAGCGAAGAACCAGAACTCAGATGGGCTGTCTAGGGTCTATGAGGAGTGAACTGATTTGGGTAGCTCATCCTATGTAGGGGATAGATCCCCCAAATTCAGTCTGGGGGGGGGAGGAGTGTGACGTAGACAACCAGCTCCGAGTGCTGTATCATTTATTTTTTAAATATAAAATGTATGAGTGACTGTCTCTGATGAAAAATCTGGTGCTCTTAGAATGACCTCACTCATCCCCCCCCCAGATTTTAGCTAAAAGATGAAAGCCATAAGAAAAATGGTGACAGCATGTGAGTTCACACACACACAGTTTTTAGAAACCATGTGTTACATGTAAGGCCTTAATTACGAATCCTGTCTGTCTGAGTTAATTACAACCATAGTTGCTGTAACATATCCATTGTATGACGTTGGAAGGAAAACCCAGGTTATTATATAGAAGTGTGAAATCATAAAGATGCTTTCATGTCTTGGAAGGAGGAAGCTTATTATGAGATCAAAAGAAGTGTCATTTGAAGGACATGAATTATGCTGAAGTTGCAGAAGAAAAAATTACTCATCTTAGTAATTATGTTTCTTCTAATGGAGTCTTGCTGTATTCTGACACATTACAGTCATTCCCAACCTTTGAACTGCCCCGGAGAACAAAGAGTTAACTTCCTATGCAGGGCATAGAATGCTGAGCTTGAGCTCAGTTGAAGTGTCTGTCTGGAGTGTTTCAAACTCAAACCGTCAGATTCTTACGAGCCCAACTAACTAAAAATTCTATGTGGAAATTGTAAAAATTCCTACTAGCCAACTGGCAGAAAAAAGTTTTGGATTCCCAAGGAAGACTCAAGTCAGTAAACCCCAAAACCAATCTAATACAAATAACAGTAACAAATCACCACCCAAACAAAAAGGAGGAGGGTGTAAACAAAAAACACCCCTGGGTGCAACACTGCATCTGCCCACCCACTTCCCAAAAACAGGTTCTGAGAGGGGAGGCAGGTCAGAATACAGCAAGACTCCATTAGAAGAAACATAATTACTAAGGTAATTTTTTCTTCAAACAACATGAAATCTTGCTGTATTCTGACATATTGCAGACTACCAAGCAGTACCTCCATGGAGGAGGGACAGAACCTACTTTGGGAATAGGCTATGAAGTACTGCTGTGCCAAACCGAGCATCACTCCTAGCCTGGATAACCAGAGAGTAATGCTTGGTAAAGGTATGGACTGTTTTCCAGGTGGCTGCTTGACAAATTTCTAAGAGAGGGATATCCCTGGCAGCAGCCAAGGAAGCAGCTGTACATATTGTGGAATGAGCCTTCAGGCCTGAGGGTGGAGTTTTTCCCAGTTTTTCATAGCAGAATTGTATACAAGACACAATCCACCTGGCAACATATCTCTTGGTGGCAGGTTTGCCCTTGCCCACTTCTCCATAAGTGAGGAACAACTGGAGGGAATCAAACCTGTGACCCTTGGTACGCTCTATGTAGTAAATAAGGGCTCTTTTAACATCTAAACTGTGTAGCCTCCTCTCTCTCCTGAGAAAGAATGATCAGTGAAGAAAACAGGAAGAGACATAGACTGGCTTAAATGGAAGTCTGAAACCACTTTGGGCAAGAACCTTCTATTGGTTCTAAGGACCACTTTATCCCTGTGAAATGAGATAAAATCAGGTTCCACTGACAGGGCTTGCAATTCACTGATACGCCTGGCAGAGGTAATGGCTACCAAGAACACAGTTTTCCAAGTCAAGTACTTAAGCTCTGCTGAAGACAAAGGCTCAAAAGGGGGTTGCATAAGTTGAGCAATGTAAACATTCAAATCCCAGGCAGGGGCAGGGTCTCTAAAAGGAGGACTGGTGTGAAGCAATCCTTTAAAAAATTTACAGAACACAGGATGAGAAGATAGTGAGGAAGACTTCTCCACAGACAAAAACACAGAAACAGCTGACAAGTGTACCTTGAGAGTAGCTGGTCTGAGGCCTAGGCCATTAAGATGGACCATATAATCCAGAACCGTAGGCAATCCAGCAGTGTCTGGAGAAATATGCTTCTTAGAACATCAAATGCTGAATGTCTTCCACTTGGAGTTATAACTCTTCCTGGTGGAGGGCTTTCGAGAAGCCTTGAGGATATCCAGAACTCCTTGGGAAAGATGCAGATCTGCAAACTCTAACTCTTCAAGAGCCATGCCTTGAGATTGAGAGACTGAAGACGGGGTACCAAATCCTCCCCTGAGAGGATGTTAACAGGTTGTAATTCCTGGGAAGAGACAGGGGAAGATGGACTGCTAGGGACAGCAACAGGAGGTACCAGGGCTGTCTGGCCCAATCTGGAGCAATCAGAATCACTTTGCAAGGTTGAGACCTTATTTTGACTAAAACTTTGAACAAGAGTGGGAAGGGAGGGAAGGCATACAGAAACTTCCCTTCCCAATTCAGAATCAGGGCGTCCAGGGGGACTGAGCCCAAGACTGGAGGTCTGCAACAAAAGAGAGGGAGTTGGCGATTGTCTGGGGCTGCAAAGAGATCTCTCTCTGGAGTGCTCCACCTTGCAAAAATCACTTTCAACACCTGAGGGTCCAGGGACCATTCGTGATGGCCCTGAGAGATCCTGCTCAGTGCATCTGCTAGCACAGTGTCCTTCCCTGGAAGGTGAACTGCTAACAGAGAGGTTTGCAGGGAATAAGCCAGGGACCACAATTTCATGGCTTCCGTGCACAAGGCCATGGACCGAGTGCTTCCCTGCTTGTTGATGTACCACATGGTGGTGTCCGTTCTGACCTGAATCACCTTGTTCTGTACTGACTGAGAGAAAGCTTTTAGGGCCAGAAAAACTGCCCTGAGCTCTAGGAGATTGATATGGAGAAGGGATTCTTGGGGGTAACACAGCCCCTGAGCAGTGAGGGACCCCAGATGGGCTTCCCAGCCCAGAAGAGAAGCATCCGTGGTAAGGACCACTGAACAAGGCTGAGTAACAAAAGGAACACCTTGTCTTAAATTGTCCTGATCCTGCCACCATTGGAGGGCTTGGATCAAGGTCAGAGTCACTGGGATCAGTTTGGTAAGGGAATCCTTCCTCTGAGACCAAAAAGCTCTCAGGTGGAACTGAATAGCCCTCATCTGAAATCTTGCCCCTTGGACCACTGCTGTTGAAGCTGCCATGTGGCCCAAGAGCTGGAAGAAATGCCTTGCTGGTCGAGATACCCGAAGGCTGAAGGAAGAGGCTAGTTCCATAAGAAGCCTTGCCCTTTCTAGAGGAAGAAAGGCTCTTGCTCTGAGTGAATCCAGTTCTGCCCCTATAAAGGTAAGAAGCTGGACTGGTTCGAGAACTGACTTGGGAAGGCTGAGAAGAAATCCTAGAGAAGTGAGCACTTACTGGGTCATTTGCAGGTGGGACTTGACTTGGTCTGGAGACTGGCCCTCTATTAGCCAATCGTCCAGATATGGAAAAATGGAAATCTTTTGCCTTCTTAGAAAGGCAACTACTACTGCCAGGCACTTTGTGAAAACCCGTGGGGCTGTGGTTAGGCCAAAGGGCATTGCTCTGAACTGATAGTGGCCCGAGGGCAACTCGAACCTGAGGTACTTTCTGTGGGAGCATCTGATGAGAATGTGAAAGTAGGCATCGTTGAGGTCCACAGAGGCTAGCCAGTCCCCTGGCCTTAGAGAGGGAAGGATTATTCCCAGAGTTACCATCTTGAACTTTGGTTTTAAAAGATGTTTGTTTAGATATCTTAGGTCTAGGATGGGTTGCCACTCCCCTGTCTTTTTTGGGGTCAGGAAGTACCTGGAGTAAAGTCCTTTACCCCAGTGTAGGGTAGGTACTCTCTCTATGGCTCTTAAGGCTAGAAGAGAAGAAACCTCTGCCTCTAGGGCAAGGGTTTCCGAGAGATTTGCAATTGGAAAACATCTGGCTCTCATCTTTGGAAATTTTCTGAAGCTGAAAACCAGTCCCTGGCTTACTACTTCCAGGACTCACTTGTCTGATGTAATAGACATCCAGTCCTGGACAAAGTAAGCCAGCCTGCCCCCTACTGGAATAGGAGAGTCGACCCGGGCAGGCACATCAGGGTGTCTGCTTGGCAGGGGCTTTAGGCTGAGGAGTGGATGCAGCCCTGCTCATCCCCTTTTTGCCTCTCCTCTGAAGAACCCTCTGAGAAAAAGGAAGAAGAGGCCTGTGCTTGGTAAAAGGCCTTGAAAAGGCCTGCCCTGCCCCTAGACTGCTGCCTTTGAGGAGTTGCCTGCCCTCCTTGGCCTGAGCACCTTTAAGTGGTCCTGTACTCATCCACTTCTTCATGTAATTCTCTGTCTGCTCCCCAAACAGAAAATTACCACTACAGGAAAATCCATGGCCTTAGCCTGGGTGTCCTCACGAGAGCTAGTACATCTGAGCCAAGCCATTCTCAGAAGAGCCACAGATGTAGCCATGACTCTTGATGACACATCACTAGAGTCCACAGCAGCATGAAACTGAACCTTAGATGCCTCAATCCCATCTGCAGCCACCGCCTCCAGTTCCTTGGCTAGCTGGGGGGAGGCCTGTTTAGCCAGTGCCAGTACAGTGTCCCACCTGGACTTCTGGTGCCTGGCTGTATAGGCCATGTAATTCACCTGCCTGAGTCCCAAGGAAGATGCAATGTACTGTTTCTGTGCCATGGCATCAATCTTCCTGGAGTCCTTGTCTAGGGGGTGTGAAGCCAAGGGAATATTTGCCTTGTCACAGGCAGCAGCCTGCACTACCCCAACAAGGCTGCATTGCTGGTATAAGAACTCTGCGTCTGAGTCTGAAAGTATATACCTCTTGTCCATTGTTCCATCCACAGGAGGTATAGTGTTAGGAGACTTCAGGATTTTTTGTGTCTGTTTCCCAAGGGGAATAGACAGTCTCCTGGACTCTGGCATGTCCATCATTTCTACATAATCAGGCTCCTCTTGATCTTCTACAGCCTCCTCCATAAGGAAGCTGGAGGGTTTCAGCCACCTTTCTGTAGAACATAAAGTGAGAAGGGGACTCAGAAAGCCTAGGAGGGGAAACACCTGAAGGTCTGTCTGGGGAGATGTCCGGTTCCACAGGCACATCCAGACCCTCACTTTCACCATCATCATCCTCAAATTCTGGTGCATAAAAATCTTCGAGGGTATAATCTTGAAACGGGGGAACCAACCGAACCGAACCCCTACCAGAAGAAGCCGGATCGGTAGGAACCGGGCGGAACGATTCCACAATCTGAATCGCTCTGGCTATCTCTTCGGCGGTCGGAACATGAACCTCTGGATCCGAACTGGCTGATTTGTCTTTGTGTTTTCTTTTTGTCAGAACCGATCCCTCGGAATCGTCTCTCCTTTTTGCCTGAAGAAGTATCGCCCTGGTCAGAGGGCACTCCTTCTGGTTCGGTCACAACCGACCCTCAGTCTACCTAATCTCTTCTCAAGGGTAGATTTGGGAAAGTTTTTACATATTTGGCAGTCTGAATCGAGGTGGTCAAACCCCAGACAATAAACACAGGTGGTGCGGGGATCGGCCTTAGCAAAGACCTCCGCACACTCACTGCAGTGTTGAAACCCAGTGGGCCCATTTTTTTTCTTGGGTTTCTCAGACATGGCCAACCTAACCAACTTATCCTTTTTATGGCAACCGCCAGGCAAGACTCCCTTATTGGTTCCTAACCGTGTCACGGGTACTGGAAAAAAAGTACTAAAACATGTTTTTTTTTTAGAACCAGTAAGAACCGGTAACCACACACTAAGTAAAAACACAAAACACAAGATTTCACTATCAAATGGCCGGTTCAGCCAAACTGAAACGCACTTTTACAAGTTCCACACAGAAAAACAGAACAATTCCTATCTAGTACTCACAGCACCACAGACAGAGACTGAACCGACTATGTGGATAACTTTTTCAGTTTAAAAAAAATGACGAAAACTGAAACTTTAACCGATTTTCAAACTGAGCTGAAGGAGAAATCTCCGGAGCGACCGTCCAGTGAGGCGGAGTAAAGAATCTGACGGTTTGAGTTTGAAACACTCCAGACAGAGACTTCAACTGAGCTCGAGCTCAGCATTCTATGCCCTGCATAGAAAGTTAACTCTTTGTTCTCCGGGGCAGTTCAAAGGTTGGGAATCACTGCAATATGTCAGAATACAGCAAGACTTCATGTTGTTTGAATTTAATACTTTTGTATAAGATATATATTTTTTTACACATAATCTGACAGAGGAAGAGCTAGCTGACCTCACACAAAAATGGGTTGTCCCATACAGTTGTTTAAGGAATATTTTGTTTTACTTACAGTCGTGGCCAAAAATATTGGCGCCCTTGCAGTTTTTCAAATAACTCACAATTTCCTCTAAACATAAGTTGAAATTAACAGCAGTACAGTATTTGGTCTCCACAGTTCTTTATTTCTCTGTTAATATTACAGAACCTTTGTTTTTGATTCAGAATTTAATATATTCTTTTAAATCAGAAAATGAAAAGAAATGGCACTGACAAAATTATTGACACCCTAGACTTAATATTTGGTAGCGCAGCCTTTGGTCAAAATAACTGCAATCAACCGCTTCCTATAGCCATGGATGAGCTTCCTGCACCTCTCTACTGGCAGTTTGACCCACTCTTCTTGTGCAAACTGCTCCAGTTCTCACAGATTTGAAGGGTGCCTTCTCCCAACTGCTGTTTTCAGATCTCTCCACAGGTTTTCAATGGGATTTAGATCTGGACTCATTGCTGGCCACTTCAGAACAGTCCAGCGTCTTGTCTTGAACCATTCCTGAGTGCTTTTTGAAGTGTGTTTGGGGTCATTGTCCTGCTGGAAGACTCATGACCTTCGACGGAGACCCAGCTTTCTGACACTAGGTTCAACATTGCGCTCCAAAATGGCCTGGTAATCTCCAAATTTCAAGATGCCATGCACACGTTCAAGGCACCCAGTGCCAGAGGCAGCACAGCAACTCCAAATCATTACTGAACCTCCTCCATGTTTGACTGTAGGGGAAGGTGTTCTTTTCTTTGAAGGCTTCATTTTGTTTTCTGTAAACATAGAGATGATGTGCTTTACCAAAAAGCTCTAATTTGGTCTCATCTGTCCACAGGACATTCTCTCAGAAGGATTTTGGCTTGTTCAGGTGTTTTGGCAAACCCCAGTCAGGCTTTCTTATGTCTCTCTCTCAGCAGTGGGGTCCTCCTGGGCCTCCTACCATATAACCCCCTTTCATTGAGTTGGCGACGGATGGTGCGAGCTGAAACTGTCGTATCTTGTGTCTGAAGGTCAGCTTGAATCTGTTTGGCAGTCGATCGAGGTGCTTTCTTCACCATTCGAACAATCCTGCGCTGCAATCTTCGATCAAGTTTTCTCTTGCAGCCACGTCCATGGAGGTTGGCTACAGTGCCATGGGCCTTGAACATCCTGATAACATTATGTATGGTGGAAACAGGAACATCAAGGTCTCTGGAGATTGATATGTAGCCTTGAGATTGTCCATGCTTGGCTACAATCTTCTGTCTGACCTCCTCAGACAATTCTCTGGCTGTCTTTCTTTTCTCCATGCTCATTGCGGTACACACAGTGACACAAAACAGGAGAATGAGTCCTTTTGTCTATTCAAACTGGTTGAATGAGTGATTTTTATATTGCATTGCACCTGCAACTCACCACAGGTGAGTTCAATTCCAAAGTGAAGGAGAATCACCTGCTTGAAATCTAATTATTTCTAACTACTTCTAAAAGGTGCCAATAATTTTGTCCGGTCCATTTAAGGATTACTGTGTGGAATAAGCTAAGACTTATTAAATTTTTCTGCTTTTTGTGTTTTATTCCACTGCAAACCAAAGACATATGTGGATACCAAAATATTTTTTAATTTCAACAATTTTCTGGAAGGAATGGTGCATTATTAGAAAAAAACTGCAAGGGGGCCAATATTTTTGGCCATGACTGTACACACTTTTACCTAGACTCTGACTGAGGAAAGATCTTTGGAGCACTTGTAAACAAGTATTTAGAAAGATTTCAAATCTGAGTACTGTAAGTAGGAATTTGCACTGTTTAAACCTTGTTCTTTTAAAAAGATTTGTATGTCTTGTGGTATAAGAGTTCTGTATTTTGCGTTTTACATATTTTTAACTATTTTAGTAAAATTCTTTTTAGAACTTACTTGGTCTGTCTTTGAATTTCTTTTAGTTGTAAGAAAAGTATTTATGGTTATAGCAGACAGCAGGCATAAGCTTGAATGGTGGTACCAAACTGGAAAGAGAAGTATTTTAAATCTGAGGTCTTTATTAAAGTTTTTAAGGGTTCATCTCTGTATACCTGGTTAGGTGCCCGTAGGCAAAGATATCTGTCCCCCCAAAGACAGAAATATCTGAGCCTGTGCATTGCGTACGCTAGCAAGAGGTTCACAGTTTGAATCCCTCCAGAACTTGAAACCAAAGATTGAATCGAACTCACAAAAACAGACAAGAGGGTTACCTTGTCTGTTACACTGTTCACAAGACTACGCTTAGAGGTTGGCACTTTGGGAGTAGAGGGCCTAACCTTCTAAGTGGGTTTGTGATAGTTATATGCTAATGTTAGAAGAGAATTACAAGTTTTGGCAACCTGGTTTTGCAAAACAGGTTCCCGCTTAAGAAGGGGGGTATGAGACAGGGTTGAATATGGCCTTGTCCCAGTTGTTATAGAAAAATAGTTAAAATGCAAGGCTCTATTAGATTGTCTCATTTTTTGTCTCTTCTCTGTCTGGTTGCACTACCAAATTTTCTCATGAGACCTACGACTTGATCACCCCGATGGTCTCGCAATTCTCTGCCTCTTGCAGTCTCTCTACCCTCACTTGCATATCTGCAGTTATACAAATATATATATGAATCTTTATGTGGAAATGTCACTGATACTTTGTTTAAAACTGTATATAGTTATAATGTTGAAATGACTGCAAAAAGCTATTTGGAACTCAAGGGGTTAACCTGAAATGCAGTTTTTAAGCCTTTTGCAGAAATGTAAACAAGAGGCCAGTTCCGGGTCACAATGTTCTTTTTGCTGCACCTGCTGAAACTGAGAAGAACATTGTGTAAGAATAAGAATCATGCGGTTTTCTAAACGAGCTCCTGCAAAGACTTATAAAAGAGAGCTGCAATGTTTTGCAAAAGACAGAGATAGACAGATTTAAAATTAAGAAAAAGGGCTTTGCTTTCTATGTTTGTACTGCCATTGTAAATAGTTATTCTGAATAATTTCATTTTTATTATTTTACTGTTATAATAAAACACTTGTTGCGAATATTACAACTGCTTCTGGTTTTCCTATGCTTCCTGACCTGTGCCTCGATGACACTGCTCCACCGACTGCTGACCGGTTTGCGCCCAGTAAGCAGAGACGGCTGCCAGGTGCACCCTGACGGTCATCGACCGAAGTCCCCCTTTGGAGAAAGACCACAGATAATCCAAAATGCTGGCCACCGGGCAGGCCAAAGGGTCCGGCCCCTTGTCCTGACAACAAATGGAGAATCTCTTCCATTTGAAGGTATAGCATATTCTGGTTGATTCCTTTCTAAATGCCTCCACTACAGTGAAGACATCTTTGGAGAGACCCAAAGCCTGGCACTCTAGCCACTCAGGAACCAGGCTGTCAGGTGCAGGGATTGAAGGTCTGTCTGGAGTACCTTCCCCTGACTGATGGAAAGCAGGTCCGGGCGTGCTGGAAACGCCTCTGGAGCCTGTTGCTGAGGCTGAAGAGATCAGGGTACTAGAACTAGCAGGGTCAGTCTGGAGCCACCAGGATCACCTGTGCCTTGTCCCTCCTGACCTAGAGAAGGACCTTGTGAATCAAGTCCAGGGAAGGCACAAAAGAGGCCCGTGGTCCACAGCCCCAAGAAGGCATCTGTAGCAGTCCTGCTGAGCAGGGCAGCTGCAATATAGCCTTAGCTTTGTGTTCGCCCTGGTGGATAAACAGGTTCACCTGAGGGGTGCCCCACTAGGAGGACAAACTGTGAACTACCTCCGGATGGACAGACACTCATGAGATGCCTCGCCCACTTGGCTGAGGGTGTCCACCAGCTGTATGGAGGCTCCTGCCACATGGATGGCTAGGAGATCTGCCTCCAGATTACGCACAAGAGTCCAGACACAGAGAGCTTCCATACATAGGGGCAGGGAGTGCGTACCACCTTGTTTGTTGAGGTATTACATGGTCGTGGCGTTGTCTATCTGGAATTGAACCACTTGACCCCTGAACAAATGTAAGTAAGTATGTAAAATCTTTAATTTTATACAGGAGTTGGAACACACACCATTAGGTCCTGTTTTCAAAGTAGTCCTGTTTAGGCACAGCAAAGTAATACAGGCTAAACAATGATACAAGATCCTTCTAAATTACATAGTTATAACAAAAAACAAACATATATCCACAGCATTTACACAAATTTCATGTACTGTCAACATGTTTCCAGGGCTCATTTCAATATAAATCTGAAAAATCTAAGTTATTTGGCACATTGGCAACAGATATTTATTCTTGTTTTATAACCAATTAAAAATTTCTTGGGAGGTTTCTCCATTTGTAATTCCTGGGTGTCCAAAGTGCACCAGTGTTTATTTGCCAAATAAGAAAAATGGAGTGAATGCGGTCATCGCCAGCCGAACCACTTGGAGCTGCAGTAGGCCGATGTGACATCTGGACTCCTCGGGGGACCAGAGCCCATGGACTCTGTGTTCTCCCAGATGGGTACCCCAGCCCGTGAGAGAGGCATCGGTCATTAGGATGATTGTCGGCTCGGGGCGGACAAACAGGATCCCTTCCTGCAGATATCCTGGGACTAGCCACCACTGGAGGGCATCTCACAGTCTCTGGGTCACAGTGACCAACTGGTTGAAGTGACCTTTGTGCTGAGACCACTGGCACGCCAGCTCCCATTGCAGGGAGCGCATATGCCTATGGGCCCATCGGACCACGCTGGTGC